>OY288277.1:60750578-63666139 GCA_958450335.1 Hibiscus tridactylites | reverse complement strand
AACTTGAAGTTCAGAGGAGAAGGACGTTCTTACCTCCAAACTTGAGTTTCTCCTCTTTTTGGAATGAAAAACCTTGATGAAACTTGTAGCAATTGAAGAGGTTTTGAAGATACAATGATTAGCAATCAAATGAGAGTTGAAAGAAGGATGTTAGATGAGAAAATCAGAATTAAATCTCTAGAAATGGAGTGTTTGGGTTCAGAGAAAAAGAGAGAAAGAAGATAGAGAGTTGGTTATGAAAATGGCTAAATGAGATTTCCCTCCTTTTGTTTTACTTTAAAAATCAGAATTGTAACTCAAAATATCTTAGAAAAATCTGGAGAAACTCCCTTTGGGTAAATAGCTCCTTAAAGATTCAAAGTTTCAACCCTTTATAAAACAGCCACCAAACTTTCAAAAATTACATTTTGGTCACTAGCCAAAATGTCACACTTCCAAAACCCATTTTCCAAAATTGATTTCACAGTTCACTTAATTATATTAAAAGATGATTTTAGAACATTTTTCCATATTTTTAATGCAACCCGAACTAGGCTTTCCTAATTTAACCTCTTATGATTCGAACAGCACTTTGACCAACCGGTCAACGCCCAAGACTTCTAAGCCCAAAAACCGGGGCGTTACAACTCCCCCCCCCTTAAGAAATTTCGTCCTCGAAATTTACCTGAAGGAAAGAGATAAGGAAACTGCTTCAGCATGTCTTCCTTCCGCTCCCACGTGGCTTCCTCAACACCTCGATGCTTCCACAGCACCTTCACCAACTCAATGGTCTTGCCACGAAGAACCTTGCTATCTGAATCCAGAACCTTCACCGGTTCCTCATCATAGGTCAAATCCGGATTCAAAACCACATCCTCAACAGGCATCACATGCGAAGGATCGGATCTATACTTACGAAGCATAGAAACATGGAACACATCATGAATCTTCTCCAGCTCTTGAGGTAACCTCAGCCGATACGCAAAAGGACCCACACGCTCAACAACCTCATACGGTCCAATGTACCGAGGGCTCAACTTACCCTTCCGACCAAACCTCATCACCTTCTTCCAAGGCGAAACCTTCAAGAACACACGGTCACCCACCGCATACTCTATCTCCTTACGCTTCAAATCCGTGTAAGATTTCTGCTGGTCAGAAGCAGCCTTCAACCGCTCACAAATGAGCTTCACCTTCTCGGTGGTTCCCTTCAACAAAGTCGGCATCGAAACCAACTTTTGACCAGCTTCAGCCCAACAAAGAGGAGTCCTACACTTCCTCCCATACAGAGCCTCATAAGGTGCCATCTGTATACTCGCCTGAAAACTGTTGTTATAAGCGAACTCAACCAAAGGCAGATGCTTCTCCCAAGAACCTTGGAACTCTATCACGCAGCATCTCAACATATCCTCCAAGATCTGAATAACTCGCTCAGACTGACCATCCGACTTAGGATGATAGGATGTACTGAAATGCAACCTTGTACCCAAAGCTTGATGCAAACACTGCCAAAAACGCGATGTGAACCTCGGATCCCTATCCGACACGATCGACTTAGGCACACCATGCAGCCTCACAATCTCATCAATGTACAGCTCTGCCAGCTTATCCAAAGAAAACGTAGTATGCACAGGCAAGAAATGCGCACACTTCGTCAAGCGATCCACAATCACCCAAACATAATTCTTCTTCGACGGAGACAAAGGTAAACCATATACAAAATCCATGGTAACCCTCTCCCACTTCCATTCAGGGATTTTCAACGGTTGCAACAAACCAGAAGGAACCTGATGCTCAGCTTTAACTCGCTGACACACCAAACACTTGCTCACAAACTCTGCAACATCCTTCTTCAAACCCACCCAATAGTACTCATCACGAAGATCACGATACATCTTAGTACTACCAGGGTGCATAGCAAAAGGACTACTATGACCTTCAGTCAGAATAGCACGCCTCAACTCAGCATCAGCAGGCACTACTATTCGACTCCCAAAACACAACACTCCATCCTCATTAAAGCAGAAATCCGAAGGTCTACCCTCCGTGATATCCTGAACATGAGACACCAAGGAATCATCCAACAACTGCTTATCCTTGATCAACTGAACCAACGATGGTTTCACCTGCAACTCAGCAACAAGACCACCATCTCGCGATATACTCAAGCTAGCAAACATAGCTCTCAGCTCAACAGCTACCTTCCTACTCAAAGCATCCGCAACAACATTAGCCTTTCCAGGATGATACTCAATCGTCAGATCATAATCCTTGAGCAACTCCATCCAACGCCGCTGTCTGAGATTCAACTCTTTCTGAGACATCAGATACCTCAAACTCTTGTGATCCGTGTACACAGTACACTTCTCACCATACAGATAATGCCTCCAGATCTTCAGAGCAAAAACCACTGCAGCCAGCTCTATATCATGCGTAGGATAATTGCGCTCATGCACCTTCAACTGCCGCGACGCATAAGCCACAACCTTACCCTCTTGCATCAGCACACACCCCAAACCAACATAGGATGCATCACTGTAGACTACGAACTCTTTCCCTGATTCAGGCTGAATCAAGATAGGAGCTTGCGTCAAAGCTATCTTCAGCTTCTCAAAAGCTTGCTGTCTCGCTTCTGTCCACTCATACTTAACATCTTTCTGCAACAACTTCGTCAAAGGAGCAGCAATCTTGGAAAAACCATCCACGAACCTTCGGTAGTATCCTGCCAAACCAAGGAAACTACGAACCTCCTGCACAGACTTAGGAACTTTCCAGTTCATCACCGCTTCAATCTTCTGAGGATCAACACGAATCCCCTCAACTGAGACCACATGCCCAAGAAACACCACCTCCCTAAGCCAGAACTCACACTTGCTCAGCTTAGCATAAAGCTGATTCTCCAACAAAGCTTGCAGCACAATCCTCAAATGCTCTTCATGCTCCTCCTCAGTACGCGAGTACACAAGGATATCATCAATGAACACCACAACGAACTTGTCCAGGTATTCATGAAACACACGATTCATCATGTCCAAAAAAGCAGCAGGAGCATTTGTCAAACCAAACGGCATCACAAGAAACTCATAATGCCCATACCTTGTTCTGAAAGCTGTCTTAGGCACATCCACATCCTTCACCTTCAACTGATAATACCCTGACCTCAGGTCAATCTTAGAGAACACAGCATCTCCCCGAAATTGATCAAAGAGATCATCAATCCTCGGCAAAGGATACCGATTCTTGATAGTCAACTTGTTCAGCTGACGGTAATCAATGCACATCCTCATCGTGCCATCTTTCTTCTTCACAAACAAGACAGGAGCACCCCAAGGCGACACACTCGGCCGGATGAAACCACGATCAAGCAGCTATTGCAACTGCGTCTTCAGCTCCTTCAGCTCCTTAGGTGCCATTCTATAGGGAGTAATGGACACAGGAGTTGTATTCTCATACAGCTCAATTCTAAACTCCACCTCGCGATTAGGAGGTAAACCAGGCAATTCCTCAGGAAAAACACCAGGAAACTCTTTCACAACCTTGATATCTTGCACCCTCAACTCCTTAGAGCTAGGATTCATCACAAAAGCCAGATAAGCTTCACAACCCTGCCTCAGCATCCTACTCGCCTCCAAGGTAGAAACAACATTGGCAAGAAACTTCACATTCTCGCCAACTACAACAACTTCATAATCATCCGCAAGCTTAAGCGAAACCCTCTTATTCTCACAATCCACAACAGCATGATGCTCAGCAAGCCAATCCATACCAAGGATCACATCAAAACCATAAAAAGGCAACTCCATAAGGTCAACATGAAAGACATGCTCTTGAACAACCAATGGACACCTTCTATAAAGCTTACGAGTCACAACAGTTTCACCAAAAGAACTAGTGACACGAACACCAACATCCAAAGACTCAACAGGCAAACCAAGCAATTCAGCATGCTCACGCAAAATGTATGAATGCGTAGATCCAGAATCAATCAAAGAAAGCAATGACAAGGATTGCAAAGTAAAGGTACCTGCAATCACATCTGCATCATTCCTTCCCTCGCGCTGAGCATACACTCTCGCCTGGCCTCCACCCTCAGGCTGAATAGCCACAACATGAGCTACCCCACGACCACCTTCCTCACGCCTCTGAAAATTACCACGGCCGCGCCCACGACCTCTCTGCGGTGCTGCAACAACAGGAGCACGCTCTTGTCCACCAGCCATCCTCGGACAATCTCGCCTCAAGTGGTCAGCCGAACCACAATTCCAGCACTCATAACCAGCTGCTGCAACAGGAGCTTGCACCTCCCTCCCAGCACGAGGACAGTCACGCTTCAAGTGACCACGTGAACCGCAAATCCAACAAGCACTAGGGTCAGCTCTAGCATTGCCACCCCTAGCAGGTGCACCTCCACCTCTCTTAGCTGAGGACTGAAACCTCTGATCGCGGCCCCTCTTGTTCCGTCCACCTCCGGAACTATACTCAGCAGCTCTCTTCCCAGAACTCGCTCCAACACCCTTCGCAGACAAACTCAGATTCATCTCAATGTCCTTTGCTCGGCCCACCAACACATCAAAATCATCATACTCAGTGGCCAGCACATACATCTTTACCTTCGTTATGAGACCATAACGAAACCTCTCGCACCTTTCCCGCTCATCAGGAACTAGCTCCGGTGCATACTGACTGAGGCGTACGAACTGCACCTCATACTCAGCCACACTCATGCTCCCTTGGGTCAGAGACATGAACTCACGCTTTTTCTCATCCAGATACCTCACTCCCAGATATCTCCTCTTGAACGCATTCTGAAAGAATGTCCAAGAAACATCAGCTTCAGCCATCCCAGCTATGGTAGTCGTCCACCACGTATAAGCATCGCCTTGCAGCAAAGACACCACACATCCCAGCTTTTGCACATCCGTGCAGCTCATCTGCCCCAAGATACGCTTGGTACTCTCTAGCCAAGCTTCCGACCTCTCAGCTGACATACCCCTAAACTCAGTCCCACCAAGACTGCGCAGACGCTCTAAGGGTAATCTAGCTCCAGCATCTCCCTGATGCCCAGCTCCTTGAGCTCCAGCTACTGCTGCTCGGAAAGCACCCGCAATAGCTTGCACCAGCATCGACATGTCAGGCATAGCTTGCCCCTGACCAACCTCAGGTCCTGCAGCTCTAGCACCAGCTGCCTCAACACCAGCTCTCCCTCCCTCAGCACCACCACCACCAGGCGGAGGAGGAGGTAACACAGCACTACCCGTATTCTCTTCATTCACATTCCCTTCCGGAGTCGTAGCTCTCACGCTACTCCTTAACTCTCTACGTGGTGCCATACTTTTACCATGCATAACAATACAAATAAAACAAAGTCAGGACCAGCAAGGTAAGCAATTCCAAGTATTCAAGCTCAATTTCTTTCAAAATCAACATCATTTCTTTAGCTTTTGTTTGGCAATGGGTACCCTCATCACGCATCATCACAGCACACATCTCAATTGCATCAACATCACAAACCACTGAACATGCTTTCATACAACAGGCATACCAACCAAACCATGCTTCAATCACGCATACAAACATTCCCAATTACTCGAGAACTAAGCTCTGATACCACCAAATGTAACCCCCGTAGCCCAGTCTGGACGGTTGACCCGAACTACGAAGATTACACGGGGAAAACCAAAGTCAACCCGAAAGTCAACCTTGATTAACGACCCTTTTTTTTTCTTTTTAACCTTATCTAGATGCAAATTAACCCTAATTGTGATCACACCAACAACATACTCAAAGATCACAAACATCAGAGATCAAACAGGGACCCAATTGAACAAATTACAACTTTAGGGACCAAAATGTAAATTCTGATAAATATGAGGACTTAGTCCAAATTAAAGTTACTATTTTGAAATTAATCAGGTTTCATGCCTCTCTGTGAAATTTCAGCTCAAAAGGACATCCCAAGCTCATACAATTGAACAATCAAGATTCAGGACCAAAACGTAAACAAAGCAAAACATATAAAGATACTTTTAACCGAATTAACGGTCAGGTATCGATACGCCTGGTGTCGTATCGATACGCGGGGAAGGCAGTAACCAAACTCCAGAGATGGTATCGATACGAAATCCCGCGTTTCGATACGGTATTCAAACTTAACCCAGACGAGTATCGATACCCACACAACCGTACCGATACGCCTGGGCATAATTTGCATATCTGGCTCAGGCGTATCGATACGCAAGCCCGAGTACCGATACCCCTGCCTGAATTCGACTCAAAACCAACATCATTCATGCAACAAACTTCAATTTAACAACACCAAATCATACCACATAGTCAAACAACATGCAAGGACCATAATTGCATCACCAATTCAACATAAAACCATCGTATATGAAAAGCCCCAATTTAAATGGCATGCTTCCTACTTAAGCTAACCATTCATGCATAACCCTTCATAACCAAGCAATATAAAACCAAATATAAAACCAGCAACCACAACAACATTTAACATACTTAGGGAGTCTCAAACACCTCCCAAAACATATACTTTGGTCCCCCATTGCCAAATCAACCAAAAGCTAAAAGTGTTTATAAAACCTTCATACATTGAGCTTTACTTGAACTTGATTGCTTGCCTTTCTTGCTGCCCCTCAAGGTACTCTAATGCTCTGCATTATTGAATTAAGAAAACGAGAGAGCGTAAGCAAAAGCTTAGTGAGGAGTGCTCTTTAAAAACCATTCAATAATGCAATTTAAAACATTTGTAAACATACTTATAATCAACCTTTGTACATGCTCAAAGCATACTTTAAATCAAGCAATCCCATGCTTCAAAATAACATTTAAACAAGCATCTCATGCTTCAACATAATCATTATAACAAGCATCTCATGCTTCATAATATACTTAACATGTCATATTGGCTCAAGTGATACATTTCATTTATAAAACAAGTTCAACAACTTTCCCAAGGACTTTTAAACACCTTGGCCCCAAGGACTTTTAAACACCTTGGCCATGGACTTTTAAACACCATGAATGAGGACCACACAAGGACTTTTAACCACCTTTGTGTCCAATGCTTGAATCACCCCAAGGACTTTTAAACACCTTGGCCCCAAGGACTTTTAAACACCTTGGCCCCAAGGACTTTTAAACACCTTGGCCCCATGGACTTTTAAACACCATGGAAAGGAGCACCTAAGGACTTTTAACCACCTTAGTGTCCGCAACAAGACTCATCCAAGGACTTTTAACCACCTTGATGATCTTAAGTAACAAGGCTCACTCAAGGACTTTTAACCACCTTAGTGACCTTCACTTTTATAAAACATCACTTGCCAATATACATATTTTTATCATATAATCCTCTGTTTTAAAGCATTAAACCAAGCCATTTCGTCATGCATTTCAAAGCATCAAACCCACATTATTTCAATGTATAAAAACAAGGAACTCCTACCTAGAGTTACCTTCAACACATGGCTTAAAACATCAGCAAATATCATGCTAAAACATGCTTTCAAAACAGTAATTAAAACATGCAAATCATCATTTTGCATCACATCAAAATCATGGCCACCACTAGAGAGTAAATCCGAAAACTTACACTTGAGCTTAGTAAAGTTGTTTAGACTTAAACTAAGCTCCCAAAACCTTCAAACCTTGGTTTTAAAGCTGAAAATCCAATTTCCACAAATGCACTCACCGATTTCCACTTTGCTTCAAGCCAAAGCACCAAATCAAGCTTCCGGATCAACCAAACTTGGATCCAAAGATGCATCCCCTGTTTCAACACATCAAAGCAGAGGATTAATGCATCATCATGCATTAATTGCTTCAATGAAAGCACCAAAACTCGCTGCTCTCATCCAACCTCCATTTTCGGCCACCAAACACAACCGAAAATGCATCCAAAACACTTCTAAACAAAGCCCAGCCATAAACCAGCAAATCCACACTTCCATTAACATCATATATCATCTAAAAGCAACCTACAAACATCCTTATACCTCCAGCAACAACAGATCACCAAGATCACCTCAAAACTACCTTAAAACACAAGCTAAACTTAGGAAACTCAACCTATCCGGGATTGCATCAATCAAAACTCAATTCCTTATCAATTTAGAGATCATTTAACCTCAAAAACACCTCTCAAAACACAGATCAATCAGATCTAACGAAAATCATCAAAAATCATCAAAATCTTGCATAATTAGCCAAGATCCATTTCAACACTTTAAAACCATTAATTAAACCTCAATTTAGGATTGAAAACTTAGGAATTTCAGTAAAGAACTTGAAGTTCAGAGGAGAAGGACGTTCTTACCTCCAAACTTGAGTTTCTCCTCTTTTTGGAATGAAAAACCTTGATGAAACTTGTAGCAATTGAAGAGGTTTTGAAGATACAATGATTAGCAATCAAATGAGAGTTGAAAGAAGGATGTTAGATGAGAAAATCAGAATTAAATCTCTGGAAATGGAGTGTTTGGGTTGAGAGAAAAAGAGAGAAAGAAGATAGAGAGTTGGTTATGAAAATGGCTAAATGAGATTTCCCTCCTTTTGTTTTACTTTAAAAATCAGAATTGTAACTCAAAATATCTTAGAAAAATCTGGAGAAACTCCCTTTGGGTAAATAGCTCCTTAAAGATTCAAAGTTTCAACCCTTTATAAAACAGCCACCAAACTTTCAAAAATTACATTTTGGTCACTAGCCAAAATGTCACACTTCCAAAACCCATTTTCCAAAATTGATTTCACAGTTCACTTAATTATATTAAAAGATGATTTTAGAACATTTTTCCATATTTTTAATGCAACCCGAACTAGGCTTTCCTAATTTAACCTCTTATGATTCGAATAGCACTTTGACCAACCGGTCAACGCCCAAGACTTCTAAGCCCAAAAACCGGGGCGTTACAATTTGTTTACTGTTCTTAAGCATGTTTAAGCATGGTTTAATGCTGGATTTTAATGCCATTATGTTAAGGATGCACTAGGTAAGTGATCCTTGGTTTGCATGTGTTGAATGCATATGATATTAAGCATGTGATGCTTGTGGAAATGACATTGTGGTTATGCTTGTAAAATAATTGATTCATGTGGTTAAATGATTATATTGGCAAGTGATGAAAATTGTTTTTGGTTACTTTAATCGGATACAGTTAGCCGGCTATTAGATTGGGTGCACCGTGAATAAAGTCGCCTTGGATGTCGAGGGGTTGTGATTGTACCGTATACTCCATCCAAGTACCCTAACGATTGAGGTTAAGATCAGAATGGTGGTTGTTAATTCTGTGTGTGGATCTTTTATTATGTGTCCCATGCTCTCGTTAGTGGAATTATACAACTACCGATGAGTGGTGTTGAGGGGTTGAGATTGTACCGTTATACTCCACCACGGGTGTCACGATAATGGAGGGTTGCTCTCGTGTGTGAGCCTTGTGTAGTTTGGTAGTGTGTATGAAGCGTGTGGGATAACGCTTGTAATCCGCGTATCCGATTGTGTCTTATGTTGAAATGGTTTATGGGTTATCACTTGTGAGCCAATATAATGTAAATGAATAAAGTGAAGCATGAGATGCTTGTAAATGATGCAAGAATGCATGAGATGCTTTGTAAAGCATTAGCAATGGTTCAATTGTTGTTTTTTAAGTGATGCATATGAGCTTGTGTTTATTAAATGCATTGTTGTCTTGAGAAGACATGGTTTATGAAAAAAGCATGTGATAAAAGTGGTGGTTTTGCAAATTATGTTAAATGCATTGATGAATGTGGTTTAGTGATCCTCACTAAGCTATATGCTTAAGCTCATTTGTTTCATCAATGCAGAGAATTGAACATTTCAAGTGTAGTAAATAATTCCTTGTCTTTTATTCATAGAACATATAGGCTATATATACACATCTAATGTTCCTAAACTAGGTAACATATATGTAACATTAATTACTAATTTTCCTAAACTAGGTAACATATATATAACATTAATTACAATATATTCTAGCCTAATAAATAACCTAGATTTTAGCCTAAGAATCTGTAACACTCCCCCTCAAGTTGGATCATAGATATTAATCATGCCCAACTTGTTACATAGATAATTGATTCGAATTCCATTGAGAGCTTTGGTGAAGATGTCTCCTAGTTGTTCTCCGGTTTTCACATAACCAGTAGATATCAAACCTTGTTGTATCTTTTCGCGAATGAAGTGACAATCAATCTCAATGTGTTTCGTTCTTTCATGAAAAACTGGATTAGAAGCAATGTGTAATGCAGCTTGATTATCACACCAAAGTTTTGCAGGTATTGAGGCTTTAATTCCAATCTCACCGAGGAGCTGATATACCCATGTAATCTCACATACGGACTTGGCCATTGCTCTATATTCGGCTTCTGCACTAGATCGTGAAACTACGTTCTGCTTTTTACTCTTCCAAGAAATCAAGTTTCCTCCAACAAACACACAATATCCTGAGGTGGATCTTCTATCCTCCTTGCATCCTGCCCAATCCGAGTCGGAAAAACATTCAATTCTAGTATGACCATGATTGCCATATAGAATTCCACGCCCAGGAGCACTTTTTAGATAACATAAAACTTGCTCTACTGCTTTCCAATGATCAACAGTCGGTGACGACATGTATTGACTCAAAACACTCACTGGAAAAGATATATCAGGACGCGTCACCGTGAGATAGTTTAATTTACCGATAAGTCTTCTGTACCTTTCAGGGTCATCAAATAATTCACCTTCTTTAGTTAACTGTAGATTAGGGACCATTGGCGTACTACAAGGTTTGGCGCCCAATTTCCCTGTTTCCAATAAAAGATCAAGCACATACTTCCTCTAAGATAGGAAGATTCCTTTTCTATTTCTGTTCACCTCAACCCCCAGGAAGTATTTCAACGTCCCCAGATCTTTAGTGTGAAACTGAGTATGGAGAAAAGACTTCAGTGAAGAAATTCCACTAGTGTCATTACCAGTGAGAACAATATCATCCATATACACGACTAGTAGAATCGTGCCCCCATCAGACTTTCTAAAGAAAACAGAATGGTCTGATTCGCTTCTTTGCATCCCGAATTTTTCAATAGCCTGACTGAGCTTACCAAACCAAGCCCGAGGACTCTGTTTCAAACCATATAAAGATTTCTTCAAATAACATACCTTCCCAGACTCCCCCTGAGCAACAAACCCAGGTGGTTGCTCCATATACACCTCCTCTTGAAGATCACCATGAAGGAAAGCATTCTTGATATCCAACTGATGCAAAGGCCAATCAAAAATTGCTACAAGGTAGATAAATAACCGGACAGAAGCAAGTTTGGCAACAGGAGAGAAAGTATCATAATAATCCACACCATAGGTCTGAGCATATCCCTTAGCAACAAGACGGGCTTTCAAACGATTAAGAGAGCCATCAGGATTAAATTTAACAGTAAACACCCACTTACATCCAATAGGTTGCTTACCGTGAGGCAAAGAAACCAAAGTCCACGTGCCATTGTCATCTAGAGCAGTCATTTCCTCAAGCATAGCCGCACGCCATCCAGGATGAGATAATGCCTCGCTAACAGTTTTAGGGACAGAAATAGTATCTAGGGATGTAACAAAGGCACGAGAAGAAGAAGACAAACAATTATAGGAAACAACAGAGGAAATGGGGTAAGTGCAAGCACGTTTACCTTTCCGAAGAGCAATAGGAAGGTCAAGATCAACAATACAAGGCGAATCTGATGACAAAGATATTGGCTCATCAGGACATGAATCTGGAACATCCGAAACGTTTGGAATTGGGTCTGAAGGTGGTGGTTGTGGCCGACGAGTATAGATGTTTTGTATGGGAGGCTTGACAAAAGGGGGCGGAACCAAGGAGGATGAGGACAACTCCAAAGGTGATGGGACCGGATAAAACAAGAAATCCTCGTCCTCCTGAGCGATAGACTCTGAAGAAAACAAAAAAGGTTTGTGTTCCAAAAAAGTAACATCAGCAGACACAAGATACCTACCTAGACCCGGACAATAACAACGATACCCTTTTTGACCACATGAATACCCCAAAAACACACATCTCAAAGACTTAGGATCAAGTTTTGTAACTTGAGGACGGACATCCCGAACAAAACAAATACAACCAAAAATTTTCGGGGAGAGGGGAAACAAATCTTTAGTGAGGAAAAGAGTATGAAAAGGGATGTTACCCGACAAAACCGAAGAGGGCATACGATTGATCAAAAAACAAGCTGTGGAGATGGCATCAGCCCAAAAACATTTTGGAACTTGCATTTGAAATAGCAAAGCTCGGGCTGTTTCAAGAAGATGTCTATTTTTGCGTTCAGCAACACCGTTTTGAGAAGGGGTGTCAACACAAGAAGTTTGATGGAGAATACCGTGCTCAAGCATATATTTCTTAAAAGGACCTGAAACATACTCTTTGGCATTATCACTTCTCAAGTTCCGGACAGGTGTACCAAATTGGGTTCGAATCTCAGCACAAAAAGAAGAGAAATGAGTAAATAATTCTGAGCGAGATTTCATTAAATAAAGCCATGTCATTCGAGAATAATCATCAACAAAAGTAACAAAATAACAAAAACCAGGTTTAGAAGTAACATGACTAGGACCCCAAACATCAGAGTGAACTAACTCAAATGGAGCAGAAGCTCGGTTATTGACTCTAGGACTGGAACTAAGGCGATGGTGTTTAGCAAACTGACAAGACTCACAATCCAAGGATTTTAAACTAGAAAATTGAGGACAAAGTTTCTTCAAAGAAGTGAGAGAAGGATGACCCAATCGACAATGTTCTTCAAAAGGACTGACAATTCTAGTGCAAGCGACAGGTTCTGGAACATGGGTGTCAAGGATGTAGAGGCCATCAGACTCATGCCCTTTACCAATAATCTTCTTCGTGAAAAGATCCTGAAACACACAATAACCAGGAAAAAATGAGACACAACAATTAAAGGTTTTTGTAAGTTTACTAACTGACATCAGGTTAAAGGATAAATGTGGTAAACTCAAAACAGAGGACAAAGTAAGAGAGGGAGTGGGGTACGAAGTGCCAGAGCCAATAACAGAAGATGTAGAACCATCGGCTAAAGTAACAGGATTGATAGAAGGATGTGTTGTAAAATGAGAAAGAAGATTGGGGTTACCTGTCATGTGGTCTGTGGCACCAGAATCAATGACCCATTTGGAAGAGGTGGAAACAAGACATGTATTGGATTTACCTGACTCAACAAGGGCAGAAACAGGACCGGAAGGATGCTTGACAGTGTCTTGAAGGTGAAGAAGCTTGGCATACTCATCCGCAGATATCGTAACAGCCGATGAAGAAGTGTCTACACTAGAAGCAACATTAGCAGACGAAGTTTTCTTAAACTGCAGCTTCCGGCAATCACGCTTGGTATGTCTCGGTTTGTGACAATAATGACAGATAACTGTACTGTGATCCGGACCACGAACCCCAAATTGTGGATCGCTTTTGGTAGACCCCGACCCCATAGAACGACCAGGACCATTACTCTTGAAATTTTGCTTGCCGGTGTCAGAAGGAAGAGCACGACTAAGCAAAACATTGCCATGTTGTGGGGATGGAGTAGGCAAAGAATTCTCAGTACGACGGACTCTCCGAAAAACATCATCGAGGCTGGAGATCTCGGAACCAGAGAGAATCTGAGATTTAGCTGTCTCAAATTCCGGTGGAAGACCAGCAAGAAAACTCATAACCGCCATTTGCTCTCGCTGACTACTTTGGACCTCAATATCATCACTAAAAGGAAGCAACATATTAAGCTCTTCATACGTTTTCTTGAAATCCATAAAATAACTGGTTAAAGTCCAGTCTTCTTTGTCAGCCCTGTAAAAATGCTGACAAACATCATAGATACGAGAAAAATTTCCTTTGACAGAATATAAAAATTGCAAATAGCTCATCAACTATTTCACCGTCTTGCAATGATTAACCAAACCTACCACCTCGCTGTCAATAGAATTACGAATCTGAATATAGAGGCGAGCATCTTCTCTCATCCAAGGAAGGCGAGAATCATCCGTCGGAGGATCATCAGTCAAATGTCTGTCCATAGAAAGGCTTAACAAATACAACTCAATTGTATGGTTCCAATCGAGAAAATTAAAGCCATTCAATTTATGATCAGTAATCTTATACGTAATCGGAACGATATCAGACATAAAGTCAACCTTTTTATCAGCCATGAAGTCAAACAAGCAAAGAGCCAAAAAAAACAAAACCCTAATAAATTCAAAAGATAGAACACCCAACCCAAAACAATCCGAAAGCAAGGACCGGCGGCAGGGGTGTGATCGGAAGGAAGCAGCGACGGCGGTGGAAAAAACGGCGGTGAAAAGGGGCCTCCACGCGCTCTCACGCGCCGGCGCGTGAAGGACAGGCGGAAGCTTGTGGCGGCGCGTGAGGCTCACGCGCAGGGAATCCGGTGACCGGAAACTCTAGATCGGTAGATCGGCGGACGGCGGCCCTTGTTGTACGGGCGGTGTCGACAGAAACGACATCCGAAGGTGGCCGGTGTAGAACGACAAAAATATTGACTTTAGGTCAAAACCCTAACAGCCCAAAAAATTTTTTTTATTGTATTCGAAAAAAAACCTAAGACAACTGATACCATGTAGTAAATAATTCCTTGTCTTTTATTCATAGAACATATAGGCTATATATACACATCTAATGTTCCTAAACTAGGTAACATATATGTAACATTAATTACTAATTTTCCTAAACTAGGTAACATATATATAACATTAATTACAATATATTCTAGCCTAATAAATAACCTAGATTTTAGCCTAAGAATTTGTAACATCAAGGAAGCCCAAAAGCAAGAGGAATCCAAGGCTTTGTAAAGAGATGTATGTGGTTCACCCTTAGAGTAATAAGTGGCAATGGGTTGGACTTCTACTTTCTGATTTTGGTTGGAGATGTTTGTTGTTACAAGCATGTTTAGTTTCTGATTGTGGACTTGTATTTGGTCTTTATGTGGTTCTATGGCTTGTTTGTGGTGTTTTACCCTTTTAATAGCTTGATATCTTAAGCATGCTAGAATAGCTAAATGCCATCATGATATGAAGTGGTTGATGAGTATGATTTGTTGTTTGATGGTGTTTAAAAGTTTAATAGATAGAGTATATCTCGTATGCATGATTTGAGCTTTGTTTGAATGTGATTTGGTTTTTTAAATGAAATTGGTTGAAGCCAATATGGTATGCGTATCGATACACGGTGAAGCGTATCGATACGCTAAGGCAAAATGAGGCATTTTTGTACAGGGTATCGAAAAAGATTACTCGCGTACTGATACGCCTAGGCCAAGTTTGAAGGTCGTACCGATACGCGAGGAAGCGTTTCGATACACTTAAACCTTCTTTAGCTAATGTCTTCCCGCATATCGATACAAGGCCAAGTGTATCGATACGAGTAGTTAAATTTCAGTTAAAAGTTTCTTTTAAGGTTTGGAAATGTTGTATTTTGGATCCTGAATATTGTGTGTGCAATTGAACGTGGTTGGATGATCCGTTTGAGCTAAATTTTTACATGTTGGCATGTTACATGACTAATTAAGAATCAGTAACTTTAAAATCATGAAAGTCCCTATATTTTATGGTATTTACAGTTTAGTCCCTAAAAGTCAAATATATGCAATTGAACCCCTAATCGAACTCCGATCGTTGTGTCGTTTTCACCCAGTCGCTTTGATGAATTTATAGGTTAATAATATGCATCTAGAGAAGATAAAAAAGAAAAAAGGGTCGTAAATCACGATTGACTTTCTGGTTGACTTTGGTTTTCCCCGTGTAATCTTCGTAGTTTGGGTTAAACGTCTAGACCGAGCTAAGGGGGTTACATGTCCTTTGCTAGTTGGAGGTGGTCAAGGACGAGAATTTGTTGTTGCGCCATAGAGAGGCTGTGGGCACGGTCGTGGTAATTTCCAATGGAGGGAGGATGGATAGAGAAGTTTAGCTCACGTTGTTGCTGTTCAACCTGAGGGTCATGGTCCTGCAATAGTGTATGCACATCGCGAGAGACGTAATGACATCGTCGTGATTGTGGGTACCTTCACCTTGCAATCCTTATCTTTGTTAGCTTTAATTTATTCTGGATCCACGCATTCATACATCTTGAGTGAGCATGCATATTTTCTTGTTATCCCTACTGAGATGCTAGATGTAGAAATGCAAGTAACAAGCTCTATTGGTGAAACTGTTGTTACGAGAAAATTGTCTAGGAGATGTCCTTTATCTATTCAAGGCCATGTGTTTCTAGTTGATTTCATGGAGTTGCCTTTCTACGGTTTTGATGTGATCCTTAAAATGGATTGGTTGACTGAGCATAGAGCTGTAGTTGATTTTGATGTTAAGCGAGTTACCTTGAAACTTGTTGATGCTTACGATGTGGTAATCGTAGGCGAGAATGTGAATTCTTGTCTAATGCAATTTCATCTCTTGAAGAAGTCATATGATGGAGTTTGGTTGTGAAGCTTTCCTAGCGCATGTGATGAACCTTGGTACAAAGGAGGTGTGAGTACAAGACATATGAATGATATGTGAGTTTCCGGGTGTCTTTTCAAAAGAGTTGTTGGGTTTGCCATCGAATAGAGAAGTTGAGTTTAGCATTGAGTTGTTTGAAAATACGACTCCAGTGTCTATTTCTCCTTATCAGATGGCATCTAAAGAGTTGAAGGAGTTTAAAATGAAGCTTCAGGAGTTGCTTGATCGAGGGTTCATAAGGCCAAGTGTTTCACCTTGGGGTGCACCAGTTTTGTTTGTAAAGAAGAAGGATGACACGATGCGTACGTGTATATATTACCGACAACTAAACAAGTTGATGATTAAAAACAAGAACCATTTGCCAAGGATTGATGATTTGTTTGACAAGTTTCGTGGTGCTTCGGTATTTTTGAAGATTGATTTGAGATCTGGATATTATCAACTGAAGGTTAAGGATGTAGATGTACCTAAGACAACTTTTTCGGACAAGGTACGACCATTATGAGTTCTTAGTGATGCCGTTTGGGTTGTTAAATGCACTGGCTGCATTCATGGATATGATGAATCGTGTGTTCCACATGTTTTTAGATCAGTTCGTGGTAGTGTTTATCGATGATATTCTCATGTACTTGCGTACCGATGAGGATCATGATAAGTATTTGAGGATTGTGTTGCGAGTTTGAGCTCAGGGAAGTTGTCTTTCTTGGACATGTAGTGTCAACCGAGGGTATTCGGGTTAACCCACACAAGATTGAGGCGGTGATGAATAGGAAAACGCCTAAATCGATGACAGAAGTGCATAGTTTCCTTGGTTTGTCTGGATATTATCGAAGGTTTGTGGAGAATTTTTCTTGGATTGTTGCTCCGTTAACTAAGTTGTTGCAAAAGAATGTTCTCTTTGAAGGGACGGATGTTAGACAACAAGCTTTTGAGAGGTTGAAGGAAGCTTTGACACAAGCTCCTATCTTGATTTAACCAAAATCGAGTAAGGAGTTTGTGGTTTACAGTGATGCATCATACGTTGGTCTAGGTTGTGTGTTAATGCAAGGTGGGAAGGTTGTGGCATATGCATCTAGGCAATTGAAGGTGCATGAACGCAACTATCCTACTCGTTATCTAGAGCTTGCTGCAGTTGTATTTGCCTTGAAAATTTGGAGGCATTACCTTAACGATAAGAAGTGTGTGGTTTACACGGATCACAAGATTTTGAAATATCTAATGACCCAGATAAAGTTGAATCTTAGGCAACGAAGATGGTTGGAGTTGCTTAAGGATTACAATATGACGATTGAGTACCATCCTGGAAAGGCCAATGTTGTGGCCCATGCTTTGAGTAGGAAAGTGGCTATTGAGTTGAGGATGATGCTTGCTTGGTTGAGTATATCGCTAGATGGTGGGTTGATAGCCGGGTTATGAGTAAAACCTTCCTTAATTTAGTTAATTAAGGATAAGCAGTTGTTGGATGATTCTTTGGTGCCTCATGTTCAGGATATAGCTGATGGTAATGCAATGGGTTTCTATTTTAATTCTGATGGTGTTTTATACTTTAAAAGTCAGGTAGTTGTGTTGGAGGATGTTGAGCTGAGGCGCACTATTTTGACTGAAGCTCATAGTAGTCCTTTTTCTATGCATCCTTGTAAAACAAAGATGTATCGTGGTTTGAAAGATGAGTACTATTGGGTCGGGTTGAAAAAGGATGTTGCGGATTTTGTATGCAAGTGTATAGTTTGTCAGCGTGTGAAAACTGAGCACCAATTTCCTTTCGGTTTGTTGCAGCCTTTGAGGATATAGGAATGGAAGTGGGAAAGGATTATGATGGATTTTGTGTCTGGTTTGCCTTTAACACCATCAAAGAAGAACACCATTTGGGTGATTGTAGATCGTCTTACGAAGTGTGTGCATTTCTTGGTTGTGCATACTGCGTATACATTGTATAAGCTACTAGAGTTGTATATTGCTGAGATTGTGTGTTTTCATGGTATGCCTAAGTCTATAGTTTTGGATAGGGATCCGAGGTTTACATCGAGATTTTGGGAGTGTTTACACCAAGCGTTGGGTACGCGCTTGAATTTCAGCACTTCATATCATCCTCAGATGGATGGACAGCCGGAGCGAGTTATCCATGTGCTGGAGGATATGTTGAGATGTTGTGTGATAGATTTCCAAGGTTCTTGGGAAAAGCATTTGCCCTTGGTGGAATTTTCCTATAATAATAGTTTCTAGGTAAGTATACAAATAGCTCCGTATGAAGCTTTGTATGGAAGAAAGTGTACAACGCCTCTTTGTTGGGCGGAGGCGGGGCAAAAGTTGGTTTCCTTGCAGGATTCCCTTAAGGGAACAATTGAGAAAGTGAAACTCACATGTTAGCGGTTGAAGGCTGGTTCGGATTGTCAAAAGTCTTACGCAGATTTAAAGCATAAGGAGATTGAGTTTGCGGTTGGAGATCGCGTATTCTTGAAGGTGTCGCCTTTGAAAAAGATGATGAGATTTGGACGTAAGGATAAGCTTAGTCCAAGGTTTATTGGACCTTATGAGGTTGTGGAGTGAGTTGGTCCCGCTGCATATCGGTTGAGGTTGCCTCTCGAGTTGGAGAAAGTTTATGATGTGTTTCGCTTTTCTATGTTGCGGAAGTATAGATCGGATCCATCTCATGTGATGCATGTTGAGGAGATTGAGTTGAATATTGATTTGTCTTATGATGAGGAACTAGTCGGGATCATTGATTCTAGTAGCAAAGTTCTTCATGGTTAAACGATTGAACATGCGAAGGTATTGTGGCGACATCGAGGAGTTAAGGAGGCCACGTGTGAGAGCAAGGTAGACATGTTGAAGCAGTTTCTGCATCTTTTCCCTTTAGGTAAACATTTCGAGGAGGAAATTTTCTAAGTGGGGGAGAGTTGTAACGCCCCGGTTTTGGGCCTAGATGTTTTAGGCATCAATTTAGGTTAGTCGAACCTAGATTTGGAGATACGAACCTTTAGAAGTGGTTCAGGGAAAATGTAGCCCGGGATGTGATAAAATTATAATAAAAATTGATAAAATCTTTTAAAAAAATACATTGAAGGATTGTGAAATTGATTTTAGAAAACAAGTCTTGGAAGTCAAGATTTTTGAAAGTGGTCATTTTGTAAAAAGTGCAAAATTGGTTTTTAAGGACTAAATTAAAAAGGGGACAAGACTTAGAGTCTTTAGTGGGTTACACTCTCACTTTGGAATGGGATGGCACTACCCCCAATGCCCGAACCAAAGAACACATACGAATTTTGTATATTATAGTGCACTTCTCATCCTATTGGTCGACCAATTATATTCAGTAACAATAATCTCATCTCATTCAAATATACACATTTTAAACATCATTACCTACTGTTTTTCAACACATAAACATATATCTATCTCATCCCATTTCAAAAACATAAACAATGCATAGCATTTTCTCAAATGATTCTATCTCTTTAAAATAACAAATCTATCTCATGGGATCATATAAATCATCACATCATTTCTCAAAACATGCATAAAACAGTAGGTGAAATTCTATCTTCAAAACAATAGCATAATCATAAAACCAATGGGATAAAGACCGAGGAACGAGAGCGGAAACATCTCACACTTACATCCAGATTTTTTCTTAGTGTTTCAAACAAAACCTAAACCCCAAAACCTTGCTTTCAAGTCTTTGAAAGGCTTTTAAAACCTATTCCACTCACTCATAATGCCTCACTCGCTTTGCCAAAGCGTAATCAAGCTTCTGGAGCCCCCGGAACTTCACCGATCTCTTCTGGTACATTCTCCCTATTTATAACACACAAGAAAAGAGGATTAATGCATCTCGATGCATTAAAACCACCAGCAATCAAAGCTACCTCGTTGCTCTGCCCAAAAACACAAAAACAACTATATGAAAACACCTTCAATTACTCTACAAACTCAACCCAGCAAAAACCTACCACTTCCATCCAATTCTAATCATCAATTAACATCCAAAAACAATATAATTTCATCTTTATTTCCAACAACACCATAACCATATTATCTCCTCAAGACCCCAAATCTATCCATCTAACAACTATAGATCCAATCAATTTCGGGTTTATTATGATAAAACCTTTATTTCAACATCATTTAACACCCAAATCATGATTAAAACGAACCTCAAATCAATCAAAATAGTAACATTACGAAAATCATAAGATTGCAACAAATAATCCTCAATTTAACAAAATTTCCATGTTTAACTCATCAAAACAACTTAAAAAACACATGTAAAGGATTGATAACTAGGAAATTTTAGTAAAGAACTGATCATTAGAGGAGAAGAACAAACATTACCTCTAATGGATGAAATCTCTCTCAATTGGATGTGTTTTTCTTGAAAAATCAAAGGAAAAACAATAAGGTTTTATAAACCAAGATTAAAGAATCCTTTAGAAATTAAAAGCTTATTGAATCAAGAGCTCTACCTCAAGTTTCTTGAAAATGGAGAGTGTTTGGCTGAGAGAAAATAGAAAGAGAGAAAATGACGTAAAATGACTTTTAATGTGATAACCAACTCTCGCTTTATTAGATCCTTTTTTATCATTAATTAAACCCTTTAAATAGATCCTAATTGAGAGGAAAAATCTGATAAAAACAAGTAGGTCAAATATCTCCTTAAAATTCATAGTTTCAATCCCATTACAAAACAGTCACTAAAACAACTTTGTAAAAATTGTTTTTTGGTCATTAACTCAAAATGTCCCACTTCCAAAATCCTTTTCTTAAAATTGATTTTACAAAAATCATTTATATAATTAATAATGATTTTTAAGCATTTTCTCATATTTTTATCATAACTCGAACCTTGTTTTCACTGAACCACTCCCGAACTAACCCGGATATCTAGTCTAGATCCTACAAACCTCGAGTCAACTTCAATTACTTCTAGTCCAAAAATCGAGGCGGTGCATGATTGTCCGTTGTTTGCTGGAGGTGGTTAGGTTAGAGCACCATTTATTGCACCACACCGAGGCCATGGGCGCGATTTGGTGATTTCCAGCGTAGGGAGGATGGTCAGAGAGCTATAACACATGTTGTCGCTATTCAATGAAGGATGGTGGTCCTACGAGGGTGTACGCATATCGCGAGGGCCGCAATGACACTGATGTGATTGCAGGTACATTCACTTTGCAATCTTCATCATTTTTATCTTTGATTGATTCGAGTTCTACACATTCATATATCTTGAGTGAGCATGCACAATTGCTTGATATTCTTGTTGAAATGTTAGATGTGGGCATGCAAGTGGCTAGTTCCTTTGGTAAAATAGTTGTTACAAGAAAGTTGTATAGGAGATGTCCTTTATCTGTTCAAGGTTAAGTGTTTGCGGTTGATTTAATGGAATTGACTTTCTAGGATTTTGATGTAATCCTTGGAATGGATAGTTTAACTAAACATAGGGTCGTGGTTGATTTTTATACCAAGCGAGTTACCTTGAAACTTGATGATGATTACGAAGTGGTAATCGTGAGCGAGAATGTTAAATTCTTGTCCAATGCTATTTTGGCTCTAGAAGCGAGTATTTTGATGGAATTGGGTTGTGAGGCTTTCTTAGCTTATGTTATGAATCCAGGACCGAAGGAAGTATGTGTGCAGGACATACGTACGGCATGCGAGTTTTCGGGTGTATTTTTGGAAGAGTTGTCTAGTTTGTCGCCGAGTAGAGAGGTTCATTTTGGCATTGAGTTGTATGAAAATACGAATCTAGTGTCTATTGCTCCCTATTGGATGACTCCAAAAGAGTTGAAGGAGTTACTTGATCGAGGGTTCATTAGGCCTAGTGTTTAACCCTAGGGTGCACCGGTTTTGTTTGTGAAGAAGAAGGATGACACGATGCGAATGTGCATAGATTATCGACAATTGAACAAGTTGATGATTAAGAATAAGTATCATTTTCCAAGCATTGATGATTTTTATTTGATCAATTTCGAGGAGCTTCGGTATTTTCTAAGATCGATTTGAGATTTGGGTATTATCAGTTGAAGGTAAAGGAAGTGCATGTGCCTAAGACTGCTTTTTGTACGAGGTATGGGAATTGTGAGTTTTTGCCGATGTCGTTTGGTTTGACGAATGCACTTGTTGCATTCATGGACATGATGAATCCTGCATTTCATGAATTATTGGATCAATTTGTGGTTGTGTTTAGTAATGATATTCTTGTGTACTCTTGTACCGAGGAGGATCATGATAAACACTTATGAATTGTGTTGCAAGTTTTGTTGGAAAATTAGCTTCACGACAAGCTGAGTAAGTATGAGTTTTTTTTTAGGGAAGTTGTCTTTCTTAGACATGTGGTGTTAGTCGAGGGTATCCGGGTTGATCCACATAAGATCGAGGTGGTGATGAGTTTGAAGGTGCCTAAATTTTTGAAGGAAGTTCATAGTTTTCTCGAATTGGCGGTTTATTACCCTAGGTTTTTGGATGGTTTTTCAAAGATTGGTGCTCTGTTAACCAAGTTGTTGCAAAAGAACGTTCGCTTTGAGTGAATGGAAGATAGACAACAAGCTTTTGAGAAGGTTAAGGAATCTTTAACGCAAGCTCCTATTATGATTCAACCTGAATCGGGTAAGGAGTTTGTGGTTTTTAGTGATGCATCGTATGTTGGTTTAGGTTGAGTGTTGATGCAAGGAGGGAAGGTTGTGGCATATGCATCTAGTCAAATGAAGGTGCACGAGTGTAACTATCCTACTCATGATCTTGAGCTTGTCGTGGTTGTGTTAGCTTTGAAAATTTGGAGGAATTACCTTTACGGTGAGAAGTGTGTGGTTTATACGGATCATAAGTGTTTAAAGTATTTAATGTCTTGGAAGAAGTTGAATCTTAGGCAACGAAGATGGTTGGAGTTGCTTAAGGACTACGATTTGACGATAGAGTATCACCCTGGTAAGGCCAATGATGTGGCCGATGCTTTGAGTAGGGAGGTAGTTGTAGAGTTGAGAGCCATGTTTGTGCGATTGAGCGTGTCACGGGATGATGGATTGATAGTTGAGTTGCAAGTGAAACCTTCCTTGGTTCAGTTGATTAAGGAGAAGCAGTTGCTTGATGATTCGTTGGTACCGCATGTTCAGGATATAGTGGATAGTAATTCGACAGACTTTCATTTTAATGATGATGGCATTTTGTGTTTTAAGAGTCGAATAGTTGTGCCGGATGATGTTGTGTTGAGGCGCACTATTCTGACCGAGGCGCATAGTAGTCCCATTTTCTATGCATCCTGGTAGTACTAAGATGTATCGTGGATTGAAGGATGAGTACTATTGGGTTGGGTTGAAGAAGGATGTTGCTGATTTTATGAGTAAGTGTATGGTTTCTCAGTGCATGAAAGTTGAACATTAGTTTCCTTCCGAACTGTTGCAGCCTTTGAAGATGCTGGAATGGAAATGTGAGAGGATTACTGTAACACCCCAATTTTGGGCTTAGAAGTTTAGGGTCTGAATCAGACCGGTCTGTGAAACGGTTCGAATATAAAAGGGAGTTTTAGGGAAGACCTAGTTCGGGATGCTTTAAAAATATAGAAAAAAATATCTAAAAATCCTCGTTTAATATATATAAGAAAATGGTGAAATCAATTTTAGAAAATAAGGTTTGGAAATACTACATTTCGGTGTAGTGACCAAATCGTAGTTTTTGCAAAGTTTAGTAGTGATTGATTTGTAAAGGATTGAAACTTTGAATCTTTAAGGAGCTAATTTACCAAAACTATTTTCATCATATTTTTCCTTAATTTGGGTGATTTAATTAATGATTTAAATAAATAAAATAAAGGTGATAAACTACCTTTGACTTTCGTAACCACTTTTATCTAATTTTCTCTCATTTCATTTTCTCTCAAAATCCTATCAACCAAACACTTTTTCTCCAGCAAATTTTACTTTGATTTCCACTTCATTTGATGAGATTTCCATCACTCATTGATTCCTAATCAATCCTTCAACAAATCCACTTGATTCTTACATTGTATTTTCATGGAAACTTGCCCCAATCAAGGAGAAATCACCTTTTAGAGGTAAGCTTGTTCTTCTCCTCTAAATATTAAGTTCTTTACTGAAATTCCCAAGTTGTCAATCCTTTATTGAAGTTTTATTAATGGTTTTAATGTTGGAAACAAGAGTTTGGCTTAAAACTCAAGATTTTGGAAGAGATTTTGAAAATTTTCGTGATAATTGATTGGACTCTGTTTTGAGATGGTTTTCCAATGTATTTTGGATGTTAAATGATGTTAGAAATGAGGTTTTATCAATCCAATCCCGAATAGGTTGTTTTTCCTAAGTTTTTGCTTGTGAAAATGGTGGTTTTTGGGGTAATTTTGGTGTTCTGTTGTAGCTGGAGGTATAAGAACGAGTTTAGGGTTGTTTTTTATGTTAATTGATGTTTAGAAATGAATAGAGGTGATGGATCTTGGCTGGGTTATGTTTTGGAAGAGTTTGGAGGTGATTTCAGTTTTGTTTGGTAGCCGAAATGTTGGGTGTAGGTAGAGCAGCGAGTTTAGGAGTGTTGGCTGAAGTTTTCAATGCATGATGATGCATTAATCCTATGCTTTTATGTGTCTAAAATAGGGGAGACATCTTCGGACACTCTTGGAGGTGATCCGAAAGCTTAATTGGCGTTTCGACAAGCAATCGAAACGAAATCGGTGAGTGCGTATGGTTTTAGAAATCCTTGAGGGACAAAGAATCAAGGTTTGGGGATCTGGGAAAGGTTTGAAACACCATCCTAAGTCCGGAAGTAAGTATTGGCTAGATTGCTCTCTAGAATGTGGTGATTTCCCCTTAAATGCTTTTACATGCTCATGATTTTAGATTGATAAATTCCTACTGTTTTTATGCATGAAATGTAGCATGAGATGATGCTTGTAATGATTTCATAAAGTAACATGTTGCATAAATGAGACTTGATCTTTTATGTTGAGTATGGTAAATGTTATGATTTTGAAAAGAGATGAGAGTTGTTGAGTTTTAATGCATGAAAAACAGTAGGTGTGATGTTGATTTGACATAATATACTAGCATAGATGTTGAGATACTTACCGGATATAATTGATCGATCAATAGGATGAGAGTGCACTATAAACTAAAAATTCGTACGTGCTCTTTGGTTAAGCCAAAGGGAGTTATTTCGATGATGGGCATTCCATCCGGTAGGACTTGGGAAATACCCAAGCTTGGTGGCGATGAGAGATTTCGCCATGTGAGTTCGGTGATGTGAGATTCCACCGGAAACTATGTTGCTAGACGAGTGAGTACGGTGATGAGAGATGCCACCGGAAGTGTCTAGTGAGATGTCCGTATATCTGAGTAATAAATAGATGTGAAATGCCAATATAGTATATGTTATGGTTTTTGATTCACATGTACCTTGATATAATGATTTATGCTATGAGAAATGCATATGTGGTTTGTTTATGAAGTGCTTTAGAGTACAAGCATGTTTTTGGCCTCGCCATGAGTTTTGCATTGGTTTAAATGCATGAGATAGAATGAAGGTACATGTGGTTTCAATGAGTATTTCTTTGAAAGTTTTCCAAGCATGGGTAAGAAATGAGCATGTGGTTTAAAAGCTTTGATGAAAGTGTTTTTAAAATGTGCATTATTGTGTTGGTTTTCTTTAGAGCATGCCTCACTAAGCATTTGTGCATACGCTCTCTCTTTTACCAATAATGCAGATAATTGAGGTTTTTACGGGCATCAAGGAAGCTAAGTTCATCCAAGGAAGTCCAGGCTCATGTATTGTGAAGTTTTCATACACTCTAGTTTTGATAGATTGGGAATGGGAAACCAAGTTTTGTATTTGGGATATGTGTTAAACTCCCGAAGGTTGTGGCATGTATGTTTTGGCTTGTATGGATTGTAAATGGCCTTAATTGCTTGTTTGAAGTTTGATTTCTTATTTGAGTTTTGATATTAGGAAGCTTGCCTCTAGACTAATGAGATTTTGGTGTTTGATGCTATGATCGTGTTTGAGTGTTCTAAATATGTACCTTATATGAATGTTGACTTGTTAGTATAATTAGAGAGCCGTTGGGATGTGTTTGAATGGGTTTATGAGTGACAAACCAGCATTTGCTGTAGTTTCTGGGAAAACCTTATCGAAACACCCTATAGTGTTTCGGAACGGGGGAATGTAATGGCCTTCTTGTTTCGAAACGACGGAGGCTGTTTCGGAACGATTTGGCTACTGGAATGCCATGTTTCGAAACTGGTCTCGGAACACACACGAGTACTGAAGCGGTCAACGCTGTTTCGATCCAACATTTTGATACGACAAGTGGGTGTTCCGAAATGGGTGACCGTTGGACACAGATTTGAATTGTTTGATGGTTGCATGCTTTATATATTAGTCCTAAATGTTGAGATTGCAATTTCTTGAGCTTGAGATGTCTTTTTAAGTTGAAATTTGGCAGAGAAGCATGTAACATGACTAATTTCATAATGGTAACCTTAAAATCAATGAAGACCTTCTAATTTACAAAAATAACATTTTGGTCCCTATTTTCGTGAGAAGTGTAATTGAGTCCCTATATGTTATCCAATATATGTGCTTTTCTCAACCATGGTTCGTGAGTACTCACTTAGGGTTAACATGTATCTAGACAAGACTAAAAAGGAAGAAAAAAGTTCGAGAATCAAGGTTGACTTTCGGGTTGACTTTGGTTTTCCCCCTGTAATCTTCATAGTTCAGGTCAATCGTCTAGGCCGGGCTAAGAGGGTTACATTTGTTGGTATCGGAGCCAGGTTCTCGAATAATTGGGGTTTGATATGTGGTTGTTGTATGTGTTTATGCATGATGATGACTCTTGGTGAAGGTGTGATGTGTGAATGATGATGTATGATTCAATTGTGATGTGTTTGTGATGTTATGCTATGTTGGAGTGTGATAGAGGATCCCATTGCCATATCAAAACTAATGAAGAGGAATTGTTTTCGAAAATGAGCTTGAGTACTTGGATTACTTACCTTATTGTGCCTAATTGTGTTTATTGCATTTTTGTTAGTGCATTGTTTTCTATATAATGGGGCCACATAGAGAGCTAAGAATCAATACTAGATTGACTACTGCTAATGAGAATGCTGAGGATTTACCTCCTCCTCCCCCTAGTGGTGGGCCACCCGGTGGTGGTGGTGTTGGAGCTGGTAACGTTGGTGCTGGTGCTGGGGTCACTGGACCCGAGGGTGTGCAGGGGCAAGCTGCTCCTGACATGACCATGTTGATTCAGGCTATTGCTGGAGCTTTCCAGGCAGCAGTAACTGAGCTCATAGAGCTGCGAATCAAGATGATGCCAATGTGAGGTTGCCTTTGGAACGTCTTCGCAGTCTAGGAGGGACTGAGTTTAGAGGTTTATCTCTGGAAGGATCTGAGTCATGGTTGGAGAGCACCAAGCGGATTTTGGGGCAGATGAACTGCAATAATGTGCAGAAGCTGGGTTGTGTTGTATCACTGCTGCATGGTGATGCTTATACGTGGTAGGCGACCACTATTTATTGGATGGAGGATGACGAGGTGACTTGGACATTCTTTATGAATGCATTCAAGAGGAAGTATCCGGGTGTGCGTTACCTAGATGAGAAGAAAAGAGAGTTTATGTCTCTTATGCAAGGTAGCATGTCAGTAGCCGAGTATGAAATTCAGATTGTCTGCCTCAGTCAGTATGCACCTGAGCTAATCCCTAATGAGCGGGAGAGGTGCGAACGATTCCGTTATGGGTTGGTAACGGATGTGAAGACTTTTATGCTTGCGGCTGATTATACAGATTTCGATGTCTTGGTCACAAGAGCCAAGGAAATTGAGTCAAATCTTGGTCTGGCTAGTCGAGCGGGTGGATTAAGCTCTGGGAAGCGAGCGGTTGAACGCGATTATGGTAGAGATTGCAACAAGAGGCATAAGGATAGGAGGCCGCACTAGGATGCTAACCCTGGTAGAGGTCAGCAAGGACCTAATGCTGTTCTGAGGACTCATGAGTGTAACTGTTGTGGTATACGGCACGGTGGCGAGTGTTGGGGTAACCTTGGGACATGCTGGAATTGTGGGAACCGTGGACATTTGAAGAAGGATTGTCCTTAGCCTTTGACAGAGGGACAAGCTCCGGTGAGATCAGCTGAGCCACAGAGAGGTAGTGGGCGCGTCCGTGGTAATTTTCAGCGCATAGATGATGGTGACAGGAATGTAGCACATGTTGTGGCCGTTCAAACTGGGGGTGGCAGGCAAGCTCGAGTGTATGCCCATCGTGAGGGAAGGAATGATATGGATGTGATCGCAGGTACTTTTACTTTGTAATCCTTGTCATTACTTTCTTTGATTGATTCTGGATCTACACACTCGTACATATTGCGTGAACATGCTCAAATGCTTGGTTTACCTGTTGAGTCTTTGGATATTGGTATGCATGTGACTAGTTCCTTTGGTGAGACGGTTGTGACGCGGAAGTTGTATAGGAGATGTCCCTTGAAAGCAAAATCATGTTTTTCTTGTTGATCTCATGGAATTGCCATTCTATGGTTTTGATGTAATCCTTGGTATGGATTGGCTTGTTGAGCATCGAGTTGTAGTAGATTTTGAAAGCAAACGAGTTTCATTGAAACTTGCGGATGATTACGAAGTAGTGGTTGTGGGTGAGAATGTGAAGTTTCTTGCCAATGTGGTGTCAACATTGGAAGCAAGTCGATTGTTGAGGCAGGGTTGCGAGGCTTACCTAGCCTTTGTGATGAATCCTAGTTCTAAGGAGTTGTATGTTCATGATATAAGAACTGTACATGAGTTCCCTGGAGTGTTTTTGGAGGAGTTACCTGGATTGCCGCCTAGTCGAGAAGTGGAGTTTGGAATTGAGGTGTATGAAAACACTACACCGGTGTCCATTGCTCCCTATCTCATGACACCTAAGGAGTTGAAGGAGTTGAAGACGCAACTTCAAGAGCTGCTTCACCGTGGCTTCATTCGGCCAAGTGTGTCACCTTGGGGTGCACCGGTCTTTTTTGTGAAGAAGAAGGATGGCACTATGAGAATGTGCATCGATTATCGTCAGCTGAACAAGTTGACTATCAAGAATAGGTATCATTTGTCGAGGATTGATGATCTTTTTGATCAGTTTCGGGGAGCGGTTGTGTTCTCCAAGATTGATTTAAGGTTAGGATACTATCAGCTTAAGGTGAAAGATGTGGATGTGCCGAAACAACCTTTAGAACGAGGTATGGGCATTATGAGTTCCTTGTAATGTCGTTTGGCTTGACGAATGCTCCTGCTGCTTTCATGGACATGATGAATAGAGTATTCCATGAATACTTGGACAAGTTTGTTGTGGTGTTCATCGACGATATCCTTGTGTACTCTCGTACTGAGGAGGAGCATGAAGGTCATTTGAGGGTTGTCTTGTAAGCGGTTCTAGAAAATCAACTTTATGCGAAGCTGAGCAAGTGTGAGTTTTGGCTAAAGGAAGTTGTGTTCCTTGGTCATGTGGTTTCGGCGGAGGGGATTCGTGTTGATCCCCAAAAGGTTGAGGCGGTGATGAATTGGAAGCCTCCTAAGTCCGTTCATGAAGTCCGTAGTTTCCTTGGGTTGGCAGGATATTACCGGAGGTTTGTGGATGGATTTTCAAAGATTGCCGCCTCTTTGAAGAAGTTGTTGCAAAAGGATGTTAAGTATGAATGGACAGAAGCGAGACATCAAGCTTTCGAGAAGCTTAAGGCAGCTTTGACGCAAGCACCTATCTTGGTTCAACCTGAATTATGAAAAGAGTTTGTGGTGTATCGTGACGCATCCTACGTTGGTTTTGGGTGTGTGCTAATGCAAGAGGGTAAGGTGGTGGCTTATGCATCGCGACAGTTGAAGGTGCATGAGCGCAATTATCCTACGCATGATATTGAGTTAGCTGCGGTGGTTTTTGCTTTAAAGTTCTGGAGACATTATATTTATGGTGAGAAGTGTACTGTGTACACGGATCACAAGAGTTTGAAGTATTTGATGTCTCAGAAAGAGTTGAATATTAGGCAACGACATTGGGTGCAGTTGCTTAAAGATTACGATCTAACGATCGAGTACCATCCGGGAAAAGCTAATGTTGTGGCGGATGCCTTGAGCATGAAAGTGGCGGTAGAGTTATGGGCTATGTTTGCTAGCTTGAGCATTTCGCGAGATGGAGGTCTTGTGGCTGAATTGCAAGTGAAACCATCTCTGATTCAGTTACGGATTTTTGGTGCCACATGTTCAGGATATTGCTGAGGATAGACCATCGGATTTTTGTTTTAATGATGATGGAGTTCTATGTTACGGAAGACGAATAGTAGTGTCGAATGATGTGGAGTTGAGGCGTACTATTCTGACCGAAGCTCATAGTAGTCCTTTTGCTATGCACCCTAGTAGTACAAAGATGTACCGTGATCTGAAGGATGAGTACTATTGGGTGGGTTTGAAGAAAGATGTCGCGGAATATGTGGGTAAGTGCATGGTTTGTCAACGGGTTAAGGCTGAGCATGAGTTCCCTTCAGGGTTGCTGAACCGTTGAGGATTCCTGAATGGAAGTGGGTAAGAATCACCATGGACTTTGTGTCTGCTTTACCTTTGTCGCAATCAAAGAAGAATTTGGTGTGGGTGATTGTGGATCGCCTTACGAAGTGTGCGCATTTCTTACTTGTGCATACCACGTGTACATTGGATAAGCTTGCAAAGTTGTACATTGCTAAGATTGTGCGTCTGCATGGGGTACCAAAATCTATAGTGTCGGATAGAGACCCGAGGTTCACATCGCGATTTTGGGAGTGTTTGCATCAAGCTTTGGGTACACGGCTGAATTTTAGTACTTCTTATCATCCACAGTTGGATGGACAGTCTAAGCATGTTATCCAAGTGCTTGAGGATATGTTGAGGTGCTGCATGATTGAGTTTCAAGGCTCTTGGGAGAAGCATTTTCCTTTGGTTGAGTTTGCTTATAATAATAGCTATCAGGCAAGTATTCATGGCACCTTATGAGGCCTTGTATGAGAGGAAGTGCAAAACTCCTCTTTGCTGGGCTGAAACAGGTCAGAAGTTGGTCTCGATGCCAACTTTGTTGAAAGGAACTACCGAGAAGGTGAAGCTCATTTGTGAGCGGTTGAAGGCAGCTTCTGATCGGCAGAAGTCTTACGCGGATTTGAAGCGTAAGGAGGTTGAGTTTGTGGTGGGTGACCGTTTCTTTTTAAAGGTTTCACCTTGGAAGAAGATGATGAGATTTGGCCATAAGGGTAAGTTGAGCCCTAGGTATATTGGACCATATGAGGTGATGGAACGTGTGGGTCCTGTTGCGTATAAGCTGAGGCTACCACAAGAATTAGAGAAGATACATGATGTGTTTCATGTATCTATGCTTCAGAGGTATAGATCGGATCCTTCGCATGTTATGCCTGTGGAGGAAGTTGAGTTGAATCTAGATTTGACCTATGATGAGGAGCCGGTTGAGATTCTAGATTCGGACAGTAAAGTTATTCGAGGTAAGACCATTGAGTTGGTTAAGGTATTGTGGAGGCATCGTGGTGTTGAGGAAGCCACGTGGGAAAGAAAAGATGACATGAATAAGCAGTTTCCTTACATTTTTCCTCTAGGTAAATTTCGAGGACAAAATTTCTTAAGAGGGGGAGAGTTGTAACACCCTAATTTTGGCCTTAGAAGTTTAGGGTCTGAATCGGACTGGTCTGTGAAACGATTCGAATATAAAAGGGAGTTTTAGGGAACACCTAGTTCGGGATGCTTTAAAAATATATAAAAATATCTAAAATCCTCGTTTAATATATATAAGAGAATGGTGAAATCAATTTTACAAAATAAGGTTTGGAAATACTACATTTTGGTGTAGTGACCAAATCGCAGTTTTTGCAAAGTTTAGTAGTGACTGTTGTGTGAAGGATCGAAATTTTGAATCTTTAAGGAACTAATTTACCAAAAATGTTTTCATCAGATTTTTCCTTAATTTGGGAGATTTAATTAATGATTTACCAAAAATGTTTTTGCAAATGTTTTGGAAGAGTTTGGAGGTGATTTCAGTTGTGTTTGGTAGCCGAAATGTTGGGTTTAGGTAGAGTAGCGAGTTTAGGAGTGTTGGCTGAAGATTTCAATGCATGATGATGCATTAATCCTCTACTTTTATGTGTCTAAAACATGGGAGACATCTTCGGACACTCTTGGAGTTGATCCGAAAGCTTAATTGGCGTTTCGGCAAGCAAGCGAAACGAAATCGGTTAGTGCGTATGGTTTTAGAAGTCCTTGAGGGACAAAGAATCAAGGTTTGGGGATTTAGGAAAGGTTTGAAACACCTTCCTAAGTCCGGAAGTAATTATTGGCTAGATTGCTCTCTAGAATGTGGTGATTGCCCCTTAAATGCTTTTACATGCTCATGATTTTATATTGATAAATTCCTACTGTTTTTATGCATGAAATGTAGCATGAGATGATGCTTATAATGAATTCATAAAGTAACATGTTGCATAAATGAGACTTGAGCTTTTATGTTTAGTATAGCAAATGTTATGATTTTGAAAAGAGATGATAGTTGTTCAGTTTTAATGCATGAAAAACAGTAGGTGTGATGTTGATTTGACATAATATATTGGCATAGATGTTGAGATATTTACCGGATATAATTGATCGATCAATAGGATGAGAGTGCACTATAAACTAAAAATTCGTACGTGCACTTCGGTTAAGCCAAAGGGAGATATTTCGATGATGGGCATTCCATCGGGTAGGACTTGGGATATACCCAAGCTTGGTGGCGATGAGAGATTCTGCCATGTGAGTACGGTGATGTAAGATTCCACCGGAAACTATGTTGCTAGACAAGTGAGTACGGTGATGAGAGATGCCACCGGATATAATGATTTATGCTATGAGAAATGCATATGTGGTTTGTTTATGAAGTGCTTTAGAGTACAAGCATGTTTTTGGCCTTGCCATGAGTTTTGCATTGGTTTAAATGCATGAGATAGAATGAAGGTACATGTGGTTTCAATGAGTATTGATTTGAAAGATTTCCAAGCATGGATTAGAAATGAGCATGTGTTTTAAAAGCTTTGATGAAAGGGTTTTCAAAATGTGCATTATTGTGTTGGTTTTCTTTAGAGCATGCCTCACTAAGCATTTGTTCTTACGCTCTCTCTTTTACCAATAATGCAGATAATTGAGGTGTTTACGGGCATCAAGGAAGCTAAGTTCATCCAAGGAAGTCCAGGCTCATGTATGGTGAAGTTTTCATACACTTTAGTTTTGATAGATTGGCAATGGGAAACCAAGTTTTGTATTTGGGATATGTGTTAAACTCCCTATGGTTGTGGCATCTTTGTTTTGGCTTGTGTGGATTGTAAATAGCCTTAATTGCTTGTTTGAAGTTGGATTTCCTATTTGAGTTTTTATATTAGGAAGCATGCCTCTAGACTAATGAGATTTTGGTGTTTCATGCTATGATCGTGTTTGAGTGTTCTAAATATGTACCTTATATGAATGTTAACTTGTTAGTATAATTAGAGAGTCGTTGGGATGTGTTTGAATATGTTTATGAGTGAAAAACCAGCATTTGCTGCAGTTTTTGGGCAAACCGTATCGAAACACCCTTTAGTGTTTCGGAACGGGGGCCTGTAATGGCCTTCGTGTTTCGAAACTGTGGAGGCTGTTTCGGAACGATTTGGCTACTGGAATGCCATGTTTCGAAACTGGTCTCGGAACACACCCGCGTACCAAAATGGTCAACGTTGTTTCGATACGTCAGGTGGGTGTTCCGAAACGGGTGACCGTTGGACACAGATTTGAATTGTTTGATGGTTGCATGCTTTACATTTTAGTCCTAAATGTTGAGATTGCAATTGCTTGAGCTTGAGATGTCTTTTTAAGTTGAAATTTGGCAGAGAAGCATGTAACATGACTAATTTCATAATGGTAACCTTATAATCAATGAAGACCTTCTAATATACAGAAATTAGATTTTGGTCCCTATTTTCGTTTAAAGTGCAATTGAGTCCCTATATGTTATCCAATTGTTATGCTTTTCTCAACCGTGTTTCGCGAGTACTCACTTAGGGTTAACATGTATCTAGACAAGACTAAAAAGGAAAAAAAGGGTTGTGAATCAAGGTTGACTTTCCAGTTGACTTTGGTTTTCCCCGTGTAATCTTCATAGTTCAGGTCAATCGTCTAGGTCGGGCTAAGGGGGTTACAATTACGATGGATTTCATGTCAAGTTTGCCTTTCACTCCGTCAAAGAAGAACTCTATTTGGGTGATTGTAGACCATCTTACGAAGTGTACGCATTTCATAGATGTGCATATTGCGTATACGTTGGATAAGTTGGTAGAGTTGTACATTGTGGAAATTGTGAGGTTGCATGGTGTACCTAAATCCATAGTTTTGGATAGAGATCCAAGGTTTACAGCAAGGTTTTGGGAGAGTTTTGCATAGGTTTTTGGGTACACTGCTTAATTTCAGTACGTCCTATCATCCTCAAACTAATGGTCAGTCTGAGTGAATTATCCAAGTACTTGAGGATTTGTCGCTGTGTTGTTTTATATATTTCCAAGTTTCTTGGGAGAAGATGTTGCCTTTGGTAGAGTTTGCTTATAATAATAGCTATCAAGCAAATATACGAGTGGCTCCATATGAAGGAGAAGGTACAAGTTGTTTGTGCTTGTCTAAAGGCTGCTTCAGATCGTCAGAAATCCTACGCGGATTTAAAGCATAAGAAGATTGAGTTTGTGAGTGGTGATCGCATGTTTCTGAAAGTGTCACCTAGGAAGAAGGTGATTATGTTTGGATGTAAGGGTAAGCTTAGACCAAGGTTTATTGGACCATTTGAAGGTTTGGAGTGTGTTGGTCGTGTTGCATATCAATTGAGGTTACCTCCTAAGTTAGAGAAAATTCATGATGTGTTTCATGTGTCGATGTTGCGGAGATATAGGTCGGATCCGTCGCATGTAGTGTCAGTTAAGGATATTGAGTTGCGAAGGATTTGTCTTATGATGAATAACCAATTGAGATTCTTGATTCTAGTAGCAAAGTTCTTCGTGGTAAGATGATTGAACTTGCGAAGGTGTTGTGGCGACATCGAGAAGTTGAGGAGGCCACGTGGAAAGCAAAGCGAACAAGTTGAAGCAGTTTCTGCACCTTTTTCTTCCAAGTAAAAATTTCGAGGATAAAATTTCCTAAGTAGGGGAGAGTTGTAACGCCCCAGTTTCGGGCCTATGAGTTTTAAAGGTTTGGTTCAGGGTTCATATAACCTAGGCTAGAGGTTCGAGTTATTTCGGGATTGGTTTAGGGATAACATGGTTTGGGAAGTGATAAAAATAAGAGAAAAATTTCTAAAAACCTTTTTAAAATTGTAAAAGTGGGTGGTGAAGTCAATTTTGGAAAATGACTTTTGGAAGGTAGACGTTTTGGGTTAGTGACTAAAACATAAAAGTGTAAAACTGTTTTTAATGACTAAATTGTAAAGATCTGAAACTGAACCTTTATGGAGCTAATATTGTAATAATCAGTTATTCCATTAATTGACATGTTTTAATAATGATTTAATTAAAAAGGTTAAGAAGAATTTTGGTTAAAAAGTGTTTAAGCTTTACAAATCCAATTTTGACGTAACTTACATATTCTCTCTTTTCTCATCAGCCAATCAGTCTTTTCTTTCAAAACTTTTAGAGATCGTTTCCTTTCCATTCTATTTTGATTTTTAAATGATTGCTATAGAGTTTTCTCAACGTATCTCATTGGAAACTTGAAGATTTTTCATCAAATCTTATCAATTGAAGGAATAGCAAGGGATTAGAGGTAATTTTAGTGTTTCTCATCTAATCAAGGTTCTTTAATGAAATTCTCAAGTATTCGACTCTTTAATTGTGTTTTTAACAAGGTTTTGTAATTGATTTGAAGTAAATAGCTAAATCAAGCTTTAAATGGTGATTTTGTGCAATTTTCGTATTGGATCAATTTTGGCTTGGTTATGTTTGATTTTAATCATATTTTGGAAGATTAATAATGTTTAGATTGAGGTTTAAGCATGGTAATCGCGAAACTATTTGGATCTCTAGTTGTCTAGGTTGTTAGAATTGGGTTTTGTGGTGTTAATGTGATTTTGTGAATGCTAGAGGTATAAGGTTGATAATAGGATGATTTTGGATGCTAATGAATGATTATAAATGGTTGGAAGTGTTAGGTTTTTGCTGGGTTGAGTTTTTAGAGTAATCGATGGTGTTTTCGGTTGTTTTTGTAACCCCCTCGACTCGGCCTGGCCGTTAGACCGAACCGAACAGATCACACAAGGAATATTGAAGTAAACTGGGAAGGTTTACCTCAATAAACGATTTTTTTTTCTTTTTATCTTGTCTAGATGCAATGTTTTAAAATGTTGTTTAAACTTGATTCGAACCATCCGAAACCTCCCCGATACAAGTCCAAACATATTAACAACTTAAATATACACCAAAGACAACATATACGAAGCATAGGCAGTATTAAAGCATCATTCAGAAAATCATAAGCACTAAAGGCATGATTCCTAAAAGTTAAAAGCACCAAAACGTCATAATCCAATTTAAAGCATAAACTAAAACATAGAGGCCATATACATGTCCAAAGATGCATCTCAAACTTGCAAAAAACCAGAGAATACCAAACTATTAACATTCATAGCATTGGACACCCCCATTGCCCTTATTACACTAGTTCAAGAACACAACATACTTTTAGAGAGTGTCTTGGTAAGATTCCTTGAAGATGGTGCCTCCAAAAGCCTAATTATCTACATTGATGAATAAAGAGAACATAAGCATACAAACTTAGTGAGGAATGCTCAAAACCACAAACATCATCAATGCACAAAACTGTTTTTCACTCTTTCAATACCATCATGCCTTTCTTGACAAATCATGCACTTTATCATCAAAATCATGGTATTGAACAACATGCAACTCGATTCATATAAATCCAACAATTAAACCATTGCTACTCATATCCCAAGCCTTCCAAGCATAAACACCATTATGCTAAGCTTAAATCAAAACATGCATCTTTCAAAATATGCACCCACCACATTTCTCATAATATTTATTTCCATTATATTCCCTCACAAGTGATAAACAACAATCTGAAAACATATATATCGGACACACAGATTACCAAGGGTTGTCCCACACCCTTTATACACTCTACCGGCATCTCAAGGTTCACACACGAGAGCAACCCTCCATCGTTGTGAAACCCGTGGTGGAGTATTTGGTACAATCACAACCCCTCAACACCACTCATCGATAGATGTATAACCCACTAACGAGAGATGGGACACACACAAGATTCACATCCAGAAGATACCCTCAACTGTTGCAACCTTAAACAATCCTCAATCATTAGGGTACTTGGATGGAGTTTTCAGTACAACCACAACCCCTCAAAATCCAAGGTGACTTTTTTATAGTGCACCCAATCCTATAGCCGGCTAACTATATCCTATTTCATTTATAAAACACTTTATACAATATCACTTGCCAATATAATCCATAACACATGCAAACCTCACTGTTTTTACAAGCATTCATGATAAGCCAGAAGTCAATCATTAAACCATGCTTCAAACCTCATACATCAACACATGCATAAAAGGATCACTTACCTAGTGCATCCTCAAACCTCATGGAATCATCAATCTCATTTCATATATTCAAAACATGCTTTAAAGTAGTTGGTAAATGCAATTAAAATCAAGTGCAACCAAAGACTCAAAACTAGCACAATCCGAGAGAGAATTTCATTTTACTTACTTCCAAACTTAATAAAGCATTTCAAACTCATATTAAGTTCCCAAAACCTTATCTACAATGTTTCCACGCTGAAAAACCACATTCCACTCACCGACTTGCGAAACCACGCTTGCCGACGCAACTATCTATCGTCTGAAGCCTCTAAAATCACTTTGTTTGATTCCGGGATATTATCCCCTATTTTCAACACATTAAAACAGAGGCTCAATGCATTAAAATGCATGCAAAACACCAGCACTTAAAAGAAACCCCGCAGCCTTGTTCTAAAGCAACAAAACACCCATCCGAAATAACCGAAAACTCAATCGATTGACCTCTAACCTCACCCCAGCCATTACCCAACATACCCAACACATTTTAGGCATTAATCAACATCCGAAAACAATCTAAAACCACCCTTATACCTCCAGAAACTCAGATTCTTCAAGAACACCCCAAAAACTCAACCCAAACACCTCAAAAATCAAGAAACTCAAGGATTCCATGATTTCTATGATTAAGACTCTACTTCAATACCAAAACCTTTCAAAACTATTTAGAAACAATCTCTAACCAGCCAATTAAATCAAACTCCGAAAATCACATTAAAATCCATTTTTCTATCAAGATTTCAATAATTTATCAAACTAACAACAAAACCTTAATCAAAATCATTAATAAATAGTCAAATATCTTTGGAATTTCATTATAGAACCTAGATTAGAGGGTTAGCACGAGATTTATCTCCAATCCTTGCTTCTCCTCTAATTTTGCAAGATTAGCTTGAATGAAACTTGAAGAAAATGAAAGAGATCAACAAGGAAAAGATGGAAATCAAAAGAGGATTTCAGAGTGAAGAAATTCTAGAAATTTGAGAGAAAATGGAAATCAAAAGAGGATTTCAGAGTGTTTGGCTGAGCGAAGAAGAGAAAATGAAAATGCTCGTCAATTTTTTCTTTAACTGTTTACCTACCATCTTAATTAAACCAATTAATTAAAAGCCTTTTTAATGTTTAATAAACATTTAAAACACATGCCAAATTAGGGAAAAGGCATAATTGCCAAGTAGCTCCCTAAAGATTTGTAACCCCTTAGCCCGGCCTAGACGGTTGACCCGAACTACGAAGATTACACGGGGAAAACCAAAGTCAACCCGAAAGTCAACCTTGATTAACGACCCTTTTTTTTCTTTTAATCTTGTCTAAATGCACATTAACCCTAGATATGTTCATAAGGCCATCATACTCAAGAATACAACAATCAGAGATCATTTAGGGACTCGATTTCACAATTTACAAGTTTAAGGACCAAATTGTAAAATCTGAAAATTATAAGGACTTAATCAACTTTTCAGTTACCAATGTGAAATTAGTCATGTTCCATGCTTCTCTGCCAAATTTCAACTCAAACGGACATCTCAAACTCATCCAATTGCATATACAAAGTTCAGGACCAAAACGCAAGGATTTCAAAACATATAATCGTCAATTTCAGTGCTTAACGGTCGAGTGTTCCGGAACAGGGATGATACGTTCCGAAACGCGGGACCGTTCCGAAACAAGTTCCGGAACAGGGCCTGGCAGTGGCAAAACCGTTCCGGAACGGCTCTACCTGTTTCGGAACGCCAAGGCCATTTCAGGCCCCCTGTTCCGATACGGTAGCACCTGTTCCGAAACAGGCTGCCCAGATTGCAGATTTTTTTCTGGTTTATCATGCTTTCAACCAATCAGTGATGTTCCAAAAACCCTCAAATCATACCAGCATGTCATTACATGCTTAAGGAACATAAAAGCATCAACCATTCTCAAACATGGCATCGGTTAAGGAAAAACCCAATTCTATAGGCATGCATCCTATATAGCAAACCATAAAACCATCAATTCTCCAAAACCGCATACCAAAGGCCATTTACATGTTCTAAAATATCAAAAGCATAAAACCAACTTAGGGAGTCCAAAACATCTCCCAAAACAACAACATAGGTTCCCATTGCCTAATGCCCAAAAGCTAATAGTGTTAGGAAAACATTCACCATACATGAGCTTAGTTCTTCACTTGGATTCTTGACCACTTTGCTGCCCTTTATGCACTTCAATGCTCTGCATTATCGGTTTAAGAAAAGAGAGAGCGTAAGCACATAGCTTAGTGAGGGATGCTCAATTAAAACAACACAATAATGCATTAACAAAACTCCTTTTGAAAACCTTAGTTCAAAACAACATTTGATCATGCACATATGCATATAAACCAAGCATTTCATGCTTCAAATCATTACCTTGTCATATTGGCTCTCAAGTGATAATCATACCCATTTCCAAAACACAATCGACAATCGGATACGCGGATTACAAGCGTTGTCCCACACGCTTCATACACACTACCAATATCAAGGTGGAGCATGGTACAATCACGACCCCTCAACACCCGTGATGGAGACTATGGTACAATCACAACCCCTCCACATCACTCATTGGTAGTTGTATAACATCACTAACGAGATCACGGGACTTACAACACAAGATCCGCACATGGACTTTTAACCACCATTGTGATCTTAAATTACACAAGGCCCACACTTGGACTTTTAACAACCAATATGACCTTAACAATACACAAGGTCCTCAAATGGAATTTTAACCACCATTATGACCTTAACACAAGACCCACCCATGGACTTTTAACCACCATGGTGTCTTTAACCATCTCGTTAGTGTACTTGGATGGAGCATGGTACAATCACAACCCCTCAACATCCAAGGCGACTTTATTCACGGTGCACCCAATCCTATAGCCGGCTAACTATATCCGATTCAAGTACTTTTAAACCAAGACATCACTTGCCAATATACATCGTTTAACAACAATAATCCACTGTTTTAAAGCATTTCTCAAGCCATTAATCAACATGCATCACCATGCATTAAAACCACATTTATCAATGTACAAAACAAGGATCTCTTACCTTGAGCATCCTTCAACACATGACTTATAAAACCAGCAATAAACATGCTAAAATATGCTTTCAAAAACAGAATTTAAACATGCAAACAAATCACTTTGCATTCAACCAAACCATGGCTCATCAACAAGAGAGTTTTTCCGAAAACTTACTCTTGAGCTTAGCTAAGTTGTTTAGACTTAAACTAAACTCCCAAACCTTCAAAACATTGGTTTCAAAGCTGAAAACCAAACTCCACTCACCAATTCTGTTTCGCAAGCATGCCGAAACACCAATCAAGCTTCCGGATCAACACCACAAGGATCCGAAGATGTCTCCCCTCTAAATGTGAGTTTCTCCCTTTTTGGAACCAAGATTCTTGAAAATCCAATAAGCAAATGCTAAGGTTTTGATGTTGAAATGATTAGAGATCAAATGAAGGTTGAAATCTCATCTTTAGATGTCAAAATCAGAGGGAAATTTGCTGGAGAAAAGTGTTTGGGTTGAGAGAAAAGTTGAGAGAAAAGAAATGGAAAATTTGGAGAAAAGTTAGTTATGACAAAATATATTTTTCCCTCCTTTTACATTTAATTAAAAACCATTAATTAATTGATTAATATTAAGAAAAATCTGGAGAAACTCTTCTTGGGTAAATAGCTCCTTAAAGATTAAAAGTTTCAATCCTTTTTAAAACAGTCACCAAGTTTTCGAAAATTACATTTTGGTCACTAACCCAAAATGTCACACCTCCAAACCTCATTTTGTAAAATTGATTTCACCACACTCTTATATATAATAAAAGAGGATTTTAAGATATTTTTCCATATTTTTAATGCATCCCGAACTAGGCTTTCCTAAAAATCACCTTTTTATATTCGAACCGCAATATGACCGACCCGGTCCAAACCCAAAACTTCTAAGCCCAAAATTGGGGTGTTACAACTCTTCCCCCCTTAAGAAATTTCATCCTCGAAATTTACCTGAAGGAAAGAGGTACGAAAACTGCTTCAACATGTCATGCTTCCGTTCCCACATGGCTTCTTGGACACCACGATGTTTCCACAACACCTTTACCAACTCATTGGTCTTGCCTCGAAGAACCTTACTATCCGAATCAAGAATCTTCACCGGTTTCTCATCATAGGTAAAATCCGGATTCAATTCCACTTCTTCCACAGGCATCACATGTGAAGGATCCGATCTGTACTTCCGTAGCATAGAAACATGAAACACATCATGAATCTTTTCCAACTCTTGCGGTAACCTTAACTTGTACGCAACAGGACCCACACGCTCAATCACCTCGTATGGTCCAATGTACCTAGGGCTCAACTTACCCTTTCGGCCAAACCTCATCACCTTTTTCCAAGGCAAAACCTTCAAAAACACACGGTCACCCACCGCATACTGAATCTCCTTACGCTTCAAATCCGCGTAAGACTTTTGTCGATCAGAAGCTGCCTTCAACCGCTCACAAATGAGCTTCACCTTATCGGTGGTTCCTTTCAACAAAGCTGGCATCGAAACCAAGTTCTGCCCTGTTTCAGTCCAACAAAGAGGATTCCTACACTTCCTCCCGTACAAAGCTTCATAAGGTGCCATCTGAACACTTGCCTGATAACTGTTATTATAGGCAAACTCAACCAAAGGCAAATGTTTCTCCCAAGAGCCCTGAAACTCAATCACACAGCACCTCAGCACATCCTCCAAAACCTGGATAACACGCTCAGACTGTCCATACGACTGCGGATGATAAGATGTACTGAAATTCAACCGTGTACCCAAAGCCTGATGCAAACACTGCCAGAAACGCGATGTAAACCTCGGATCCCTATCCGACACAATCGACTTAGGCACACCATGCAGCCGCACAATCTCAGCAATGTACAACTCCGCAAGCTTATCCAAAGAGTACGTAGTATGCACAGGCAAGAAATACGCACACTTCGTCAGGCGATCCACAATCACCCACTCCGAATTCTTCTTCGATGGCGACAAAGGTAAACCAGACACAAAATCCATGGTAATCCTTTCCCACTTCCACTCAGGAATTCTCAACAGTTGCAACAACCCTGAAGGAAACTGATGCTCAGCCTTAACTCGCTGACACACCATGCACTTGCTTACAAACTCAGCAACATCTTTCTTTAAACCCACCCAATAGTACTCATCACGAAGATCACCATACATCTTAGTACTACCAGGGTGCATAGCAAAAGGACTACTATGACCTTCAGTCAGAATAACACGCCTCAACTCAGCATCATTGGGCACTACTATCCGACTCCCAAAGCACAAAACTCCATCATCATTAAAACAGAAATCCGAAGGCCTATCCTCCGCAATATCCTGAACATGTGGCACCAAGGAATCATCCAACATCCGCTTTTCCTTAATCAACTGAACCAAGGATGGTTTCACTTGCAACTCAGCCACAAGACCACCATCACACGAAATACTCAAACTAGCAAACATAGCCCTCAGCTCAACAGCTACCTTCCTACTCAAGGCATCCGCTACAACATTAGCTTTTCCCGGGTGATACTCGATCGTCAAATCATAATCCTTGAGCAACTCCACCCAACGTCGCTGCCTAAGATTCAATTCCTTCTGAGACATCAGATACTTCAAACTCTTGTGATCTGTGTACACCGTACACTTCTCACCATACAGGTAATGTCTCCAGATTTTCAAAGCAAAAACCACTGCAGCCAACTCAATGTCATGTGTAGGATAATTGCGCTCATGCACCTTCAACTGCCGTGATGCATAAGCCACCACCTTACCCTCTTGCATCAGCACACATCCCAAACCAACGTAGGACACATCACTATACACCACAAACTCTTTCCCCGATTCAGGTTGAACCAAGATAGGAGCTTGCGTCAAAGCCGTCTTAAGCTTCTCAAAAGCCTGTTGTCTCGCTTCCGTCCACTCATACTTAACATCCTTCTGTAACAACTTCGTCAAAGGTGCTGCAATCTTTGAAAACCCATCCACAAACCTCCGATAGTATCCCGCCAAACCAAGGAAACTACGGACTTCATGAACAGACTTAGGAACCTTCCAATTCATCACCGCCTCAATCTTCTGAGGATCAACACGAATCCCTTCAGCAGAAACCACATGACCAAGAAACACCACTTCTCTAAGCCAGAACTCACATTTGCTCAGCTTGGCATAAAGCTGATTCTCCAACAAAGCTTGCAACACAATCCTCAGATGCCCTTCATGCTCCTCCTCGGTACGCGAGTACACGAGGATATCATCAATGAACACCACAACAAATTTATCCAAATATTCATGAAATACTCGATTCATCATGTCCATGAAAGCTGCAGGAGCATTCGTCAAACCAAACGGCATCACAAGGAACTCATAATGCCCATACCTCGTCCTGAAAGCTGTCTTTGGCACATCCACATCCTTCACCTTCAACTGGTAATACCCTGACCTTAAGTCAATCTTAGAGAACATAACTGCTCCCCGAAATTGATCAAAAAGATCATCAATTCTCGGCAATGGATACCGATTCTTGATAGTCAACTTGTTAAGCTGACGATAATCAATGCACATTCTCATAGTGCCATCCTTCTTCTTCACAAACAAGACCGATGCACCCCAAGGTGATACACTCAGCCGAATGAAACCACGATCAAGCAACTCTTGCAATTGCGTCTTCAGCTCCTTCAACTCCTTAGGTGCCATTCGATAAGGAGTAATGGACACTGGAGTTGTGTTTTCATACAACTCAATCCCAAACTCCACTTCGCGATTAGGAGGCAATCCAGGCAACTCCTCAGGAAACACACCAGGAAACTCTCGCACAGTCCTGATATCTTGCACACGCAACTCCTTAGAACTAGGACTCATCACAAAAGCGAGATAAGCTTCACAACCTTGCCTCAGCATCCGGCTCGCCTCCAATGTAGACACCATATTGGCAAGAAACTTCACATTCTCACCAACCACAACTACCTCATAATCATCCACAAGCTTCAACGAAACTCGCTTATTCTCACAATCTACCAGAGCCTGATGCTCAACAAGCCAATCCATACCAAGGATTACATCAAAACCATAGAAAGGCAATTCCATAAGATCAACATGAAAAACATGATCTTGCACAACCAAAGGACATCTTCTATAAAGCTTCTGAGTCACAACAGTCTCACCAAAAGAACTAGTGACACGCAAACCAACATCCAAAGACTCAACAGGCAAACCAAGCAATTCAGCATGCTCACGCAATATGTATGAGTGCGTAGATCCAGAATCAATCAAGGAATGTAATGACAAGGATTGCAAAGTAAAAGTACCTGCGATCACATCCGTGTCATTCCTCCCCTCCCTCTGAGCATACACCCTGGCCTGGCCGCCACCCTCAGGCTGAACAGCTACAACATGAGCCACATTCCGTCCACCTTCCTCCCTCCGCTGGAAATTACCACGGCCGCGCCCACGACCTCTCTGTGGTGCAACAACTCCAGGAGCACGTCCTTGGCCACCACCGGCCAACAGACGACACTCCCTCCTCATGTGATCCGCGGATCCACAGTTCCAGCACGAGTTACCAGCCGCCACAGCAGGAGCCTGCACCTCCCTAACTGTTCGAGGACAATCACGTCTCAAATGACCACGCGATCCGCATGTCCAACATGAGTTCGGATCAGCTCTCGCCTTGTCTCCCTGAGCATGCGCACCACCACCTCGCTTAGCTGAAGACTGATACTTCCGATCACGTCCTCTCTTGTTCCGACCACCACCTGAACTATACTTAGCAACTCGCTTACCAGCACTAGAACCAGGACTTCCAGAAGATAAACTCAAATTCATCTCAATGTCTTTTGCTCTACCAACCAGCACATCAAAATCATTATACTCAGCAGCCAGCATATAAGTCTTCACTTCTGTCACCAAACCATAACGGAACCGTTCACACCTCTCCCGCTCATCAGGGATAAGCTCAGGTGCGTACTGACTGAGTCGAACAAACTGAACCTCATACTCAGCCACTAACATGCTCCCTTGAGTAAGAGACATGAATTCTCTTTTCTTCTCATCCAAGTACCTCACACCGAGGTACCTTCTCTTGAAAATGTTCTGAAAGAACGTCCATGTAACATCAGCATCCGCCATCCCAGAGATAGTGGTTGTCCACCAAGTGTAAGCATCATCTTGCAACAATGATACCACACAACCCATCTTCTGCACATCGGAACAATTCATTTGTCCCAAGATTCTCTTGGTGCTTTCCAACCAAGACTCAGAACCTTCAGCAGACAAACCCCTGAACTCAGTCCCTCCCTGACTGCGCAAGCGCTCCAAGGGTAGTCTAACACCAGCATCTCCCTGATGCCCAGCTCTTTGAGCTCCAGCTACCGCCGCCCGAAAAGCTCCAGCAATAGCTTGTATCAATACTGTCATGTCAAGAACAGCTTGCCTCTGACCAGCTTCAGGCCCAGCGACCCCAGCACCAGCTGCAACACCAGCTCCTTCACCCCCAGCACCAACACCACCAGGCAAAGGAGGTAAATCCACCACGTTTTCAGCATTCTCCTCGTTCTCATTTTGAGCCATAGCTCGCGTATTAATCCTCGTTTCTCTACGAGGTGCCATTCACTAAACAATGCAATCACAATGCAATAAACAAAGTCAGGCTCAGCAAGGTAAGCAATCCAAGTACTCAAGCTCATTTCCAATTAAAAACAAATCATTTCATTAGCTTTGATTTGGCAATGGGTCCCTCTAACATGCTTCACCACAGCATACATCACAATTGTAACATACTCACAATTCATACAACATACTTTCATTCAACAAGCATACAAGCATTCATACACTCATCACCCACATAACCATTCCCAAATTACTCAAGAACTTAGCTCCGATACCACCAAATGTAACCCCCTTAGCCCGGCCTAGACGGTTGACCCGAACTACGAAGATTACACGGGGAAAACCAAAGTCAACTTGAAAGTCAACCTTGATTAACGACCCTTTTTTTTCTTTTAATCTTGTCTAAATGCACATTAACCCTAGATATGTTCATAAGGCCATCATACTCAAAAATACAACAATCAGAGAACATTTAGGGACTCGATTTCACAATTTACAAGTTTAAGGACCAAATTGTAAAATCTGAAAATTATAAGGACTTAATCAACTTTTCAGTTACCAATATGAAATTAGTCATGTTTCATGCTTCTCTGCCAAATTTCAGCTCAAACGGACATCTCAAACTCATCCAATTGCATATACAAAGTTCAGGACCAAAACGCAATGATTTCAAAACATATAACCGTCAATTTCAGTGCCCAACGGTCGAGTGTTCCGGAACAGGGATGATCCGTTCCGAAACGTGGGACCATTCCGAAACAAGTTCTGGAACAGGGCCTGGCAGTGGCAAAACCGTTCCGGGACGACTCTACCCGTTTCGGAACGCCAAGGCCATTTAAGGGCCCCCTGTTCCGATACAGTAGCACCTGTTCCGAAACAGGCTGCCCAGATTGCAGATTTTTTTCTGGTTTATCATGCTTTCAACCAATCAGACATGTTCCAAAAATCCTCAAATCATACCAGCATGTCATTATATGCTTAAGGAACATAAAAGCATCAACCATTCTCAAACATGGCATCGGTTAAGGAAAAACCCAATTCTATAGGCATGCATCCTATATAGCAAACCATAAAACCATCAAATCTCCAAAACCGCATACCAAAGGCCATTTACATGTTTTAACATATCAAAAGCGTAAAACCAACTTAGGGAGTCCAAAACATCTCCCAAAACAACAACATAGGTTCCCATTGCCAAATGCCCAAAAGCTAATAGTGTTAGGAAAACATTCACCATACATGAGCTTAGTTCTTCACTTGGATTCTTGACCACTTTGCTGCCCTTTATGCACTTCAATGCTCTGCATTATTGGTTTAAGAAAAGAGAGAGCGTAAGCACATAGCTTAGTGAGGGATGCTCAATTAAAACAACACAATAATGCATTAACAAAACTCCTTTTGAAAACCTTAGTTCAAAACAACATTTGATCATGCACATATGCATATAAACCAAGCATTTCATGCTTCAAATCATTAACTTGTCATATTGGCTCTCAAGTGATAATCATACCCATTTCCAAAACACAATCGACAATCGGATACGCGGATTACAAGCGTTGTCCCACACGCTTCATACACACTACCAATATCAAGGTGGAGAATGGTACAATCACGACCCCTCAACACCCGTGATGGAGACTATGGTACAATCACAACCCCTCCACATCACTCATTAGTAGTTGTATAACATCACTAACGAGATCACGGGACTTACAACACAAGATCCACACATGGACTTTTAACCACCATTGTGATCTTACATTACACAAGGCCCACACTTGGACTTTTAACAACCAATGTGACCTTAACAATACACAAGGTCCTCAAATGGAATTTTAACTACCATTATGACCTTAACACAAGACCCACCCATGGAATTTTAACCACCATGGTGTCTTTAACCATCTCGTTAGTGTACTTGGATAGAGCATGGTACAATCACAACCCCTCAACATCCAAGGCGACTTTATTCACGGTGCACTCAATCCTATAGCCGGCTAACTATATCCGATTCAAGTACTTTTAAACCAAGACATCACTTGCCAATATACATCGTTTAACAACAATAATCCACTGTTTTAAAGCATTTATCAAGCCATTAATCAACATGCATCACCATGCATTAAAACCACATTTATCAATGTACAAAACAAGGATCTCTTACCTTGAGCATCCTTCAACACATGGCTTATAAAACCAGCAATAAACATGCTAAAATATGCTTTCAAAAACAGAATTTAAACATGCAAACAAATCACTTTGCATTCAACCAAACCATGGCTCATCAACAAGAGAGTTTTTCCGAAAACTTACTCTTGAGCTTAGCTAAGTTGTTTAGACTTAAACTAAACTCCCAAACCTTCAAAACATTGGTTTCAAAGCTGAAAACCAAACTCCACTCACCGATTCCATTTCGCAAGCATGCCGAAACACCAATCAAGCTTCCGGATCAACACCACAAGGATCCGAAGATGTCTCCCCTCTAAATGTGAGTTTCTCCCTTTTTGGATCCAAGATTCTTGAAAATCCAATAAGCAAATGCTAAGGTTTTGATGTTGAAATGATTAAAGATCAAATGAAGGTTGAAATATCATCTTTAGATGTCAAAATCAGAGGGAAATTTGCTAGAGAAAAGTGTTTGGGTTGAGAGAAAAGTTGAGAGAAAAGAAATGGAAAATTTGGAGAAAAGTTAGTTATGACAAAATATCTTTTTCCCTCCTTTTACATTTAATTAAAAACCATTAATTAATTGATTAATATTAAGAAAAATCTGGAGAAACTCTTCTTGGGTAAATAGCTCCTTAAAGATTTAAAGTTTCAATCCTTTTTAAAACAGTCACCAAGTTTTCGAAAATTACATTTTGGTCACTAACCCAAAATGTCACACCTCCAAACCTCATTTTGTAAAATTGATTTCACCACACTCTTATATATAATAAAAGAGGATTTTAAGATATTTTTCCATATTTTTAATGCATCCCGAACTAGGCTTTCCTAAAAATCACCTTTTTATATTCGAACCGCAATATGACCGACTCGGTCCAAACCCAAAACTTCTATGTAACCCCCTTAACCCGGCCAAGACGGTTGACCCGAATTAAGAAAGTCACACGGGGAAAACCAAAGTCAACCCGAAAGTCAACCTTGATTAACGACCCTTTTTTTTTCCTTTTAATCTTGTCTAGATGCACATTAACCCTAATTGTGATCACACAAACATCATAACCAAAGATCACAAACATCAGAGATCAAACAGGGACCCAATTGAACAAATTACAACTTTAGGGACCAAATTGTAATTTCTGAGAATTAATAGGACTTAACCCAAACTAAAGTTACCATCTTGAAATTAATCAGGTTTCATGCTTCTCTGTTAAAATTTAGCTCAAAAGGACTTCTCAAGCTCATACAATTGAACATACAAGATTCATGACCAAAACGTAAACAATTCAAAACATATAACTGCCCATGTCAGCCCCCAACGGTCGACCGTTCCGAAACAGGCTGACCCTGTTCCGAAACTCGGGCCGTTCCGAAACCAGTTCCGCCACGGGGGTCTGGCAGAGGGCAAACCGTTTCGAAACGGTGCACACCGTTTCGGACGCCTGGGTTCATGTAAGGCACCCGTTTCGAAACGGTGCATACTGTTCCGAAACGCCTGCACAATTTCCAGCAAACAAGCATACCAAAACATGCAATTGATCATTCAAACATGCTCCAAATGTCACCAAACTTTACCAGTATGCAATTAAACATATTTAAGACTTATAGGAACCAACAATTCAACAATTCAACATCATATGCAAAAACACCCAATTCTATAGGCATGCTTCCTACACAAGTTAGCCACTCAAGCTTCAACCTTCCAAAACAAGCATATAAGGTTCCATTCCAAAAACCAGCATTTAAAACAACATACAACATACTTAGGGAGTCTCAAACACCTCCCAAAACATACACATTGGTCCCCCATTGCCAAATCACCCAAAAGCTAAATGTTTAACAAAACCTTCCATACTTTGAGCTTCACTTGAAATTGATTGCTTGCCCTTCCTTGCAGCCCCTTAAGGTACTCTAATGCTCTGCATTATTGAATTAAGAAAACGTAGAGAGCGTAAGCAAAAGCTTAGTGAGGCATGCTCATTAAAAACAATTCAATAATGCAATTAAAACCATTTATAAACCGTGCTTAAATCAACCTTTGCACATGCTCAAAAGCATACTTAAAACAAGCAATCTCATGCTTCAACATAACCAATAAAACAAGCATCCCATGCTTCATAATATACTTAACATGTCATATTGGCTCAAGTGATACATTTCATTTATTAAAACAAGTTCAACAACTTTCCCAAGGACTTTTAACCACCTTGGCCCCAAGGACTTTTAAACACCTTGGCCATGGACTTTTAACCACCATGGATGAGGACCACACAAGGACTTTTAACCACCTTTGTGTCCAATGCTTGAATCACCACAAGGACTTTTAACCACCTTGGTCCCAAGGACTTTTAACCACCTTGGCCATGGACTTTTAACCACCATGGATAGGATCACCTAAGGACTTTTAACCACCTTAGTGTCCACAACAAGAACCATCCAAGGACTTTTAACCACCTTGATGTTCTTAAGTAACAAGGCTCACTCAAGGACTTTTAACCACCTTAGTGACCTTAACATTTTCAAAACATCACTTGCCAATATACATCAATATCATCATTTAATCCATTGTTTTAAAGCATTAAACCAAGCCATTTTCATCATGCATTTTAAAGCATCAATCCACATCATTTCAATGTACAAAAGCAAGGTACTCCTACCTAGAGTTACCTTCAACATATGGCTTATATCATCAGCAAAATCCATGCTAAAACATGCTTTCAAAACAGTAATTAAAACATGCAAATTATCATTTTGCAACACATCAAAGTCATGGCCACCACTAGAGAGAAAATCCGAAAACTTACACTTGAGCTTAGCAAAGTTGTTTAGACTTAAACTAAGCTCCCAAAACCTTCAAACCTTGGTTTTAAGCTGAAAATCCAATTTCCACAAATCCACTCACCGATTTCCACTTTGCTTCGAGCCAAAGCACCAAATCAAGCTTCCGGATCAACCAAACTTGAATCCAAAGATGCCTCCCCTGTTTCAACACATCAAAGCAGAGGATTAATGCATCATCATGCATTAATTGCTTCAATGAAAGCATCTAAACTCGCTGCTCTCATCCAACCTCCATTTTCGGCCACCAAACACAACCGAAAATGCATCAAAACAACTTCAAAACAAAGCCCAGCCATAAACCAGCAAAACCTCACTTCCATAAACATCATAAAACATCTAAAAACAACCTACAAACATCCTTATACCTCCAGCAAAATCAGATCCACAAGATCACCACAAAAACTACCTTGAAACACAAGCTAAACTTAGGAAACTCAACCTATCCGGGATTGCATCAATCAAAACTCAATTCCTTATCAATTTAGAGATCATTTAACATCAAAAACACCTCTCAAATCACAGATTACTCAGATCTAACGAAAATCATCAAAAATCATCAAAATCTTGCATAATAAGCCAAGATCCATTTCAACACTTTAAAACCTTTAATTAAACATCAATTTAGGATTGAAAACTTAGGAATTTCAGTAAAGAACTTGAAGTTCAGAGGAGAAGGACGTTCTTACCTCCAAACTTGAGTTTCTCCTCTTTTTGGAATCAAAATCCTTGTTGAAACAAGTAGCAATTGAAGAGGTTTTGAAGAAACAATGATTAGGAATCAAATGAGAGTTGAAAGGAGGAATTTAGGTGAGAAAATCAGAATCAAATCTCTGGAAATGGAGTGTTTGGGTTGAGAGAAAAAAGAGAGAAAGAAAATAGGAAGTTAGTTGAGAGAATTGCCAAAATGAGTTTTCCCTCCTTTTTGTTATCTTTAAAATCAGAAAATAGCTTATAAAATCTTAGAAAAATCTGGAGAAACTCCCTTTGGGTAAATAGCTCCTTAAAGATTCAAAGTTTCAACCCTTTATAAAACAGCCACCAAACTTTCAAAAATTACATTTTGGTCACTAGCCAAAATATCACCCTTCCAAAACTCATTTTCCAAAATTGATTTCACAGTTCACTTAATTATATTAAAAGATGATTTTAGAACATTTTTCCATATTTTTAATGCAACCCGAACTAGGCTTTCCTAATTTCACCTTATTCGATTCGAACAGCACTTTGACCGACCGGTCAACGCCCAAAACTCCTAAGCCCAAAACCAGGGCGTTACAACTCTCCCCCCTTAAGAAATTTCGTCCTCGAAAATTTACCTGAAGGAAAGAGATAAGGAAACTGCTTCAGCATGTCTTCCTTCCGCTCCCACGTGGCTTCCTCAACACCTCGATGCTTCCACAGCACCTTCACCAACTCAATGGTCTTGCCACGAAGAACCTTGCTATCCGAATCCAGAACCTTCACCGGTTCCTCATCATAGGTCAAATCCGGATTCAAAACCACATCCTCAACAGGCATCACATGCGAAGGATCAGATCTATACTTCCGGAGCATAGAAACATGGAACACATCATGAATCTTCTCCAACTCCTGAGGTAACCTCAACCGATACGCGACAGGACCCACACGTTCAACCACCTCATATGGTCCAATATACTGAGGGCTCAACTTACCCTTCCGGCCAAACCTCATCACCTTCTTCCAAGGCGAAACCTTCAAGAACACACGGTCACCCACCGCATACTCTATCTCCTTACGCTTCAAATCCGCGTAAGACTTTTGCCGATCAGAAGCAGCCTTCAACCTTTCACAAATGAGCTTCACCTTCTCGGTGGTTCCTTTCAACAAAGCCGGCATCGAAACCAACTTTTGACCAGTTTCAGCCCAACAAAGAGGAGTCCTACACTTCCTCCCATACAGGACCCACACGCTCAATCACCTCGTATGGTCCAATGTACCTAGGGCTCAACTTACCCTTTCGGCCAAACCTCATCACCTTTTTCCAAGGCGAAACTTTCAAAAACACACGGTCACCCACCGCATACTCAATCTCATTACGCTTCAAATTCGCGTAAGACTTTTGCCGATCAGTAGCTGCCTTCAACCGCTCACAAATGAGCTTCACCTTATCGGTGGTTCTTTTCAACAAAGCTGGCATCGAAACCAACTTCTGCCCTGTTTCAGCCCAACAAAGAGGAGTCCTACACTTCCTCTCGTACAAATCTTCATAAGGTGCCATCTGAACACTGGCCTGATAACTGTTATTATAGGCAAACTCAACCAAAGGCAAATGTTTCTCCCAAGAGCCCTGAAACTCAATCACACAGCACCTCAGCATATCCTCCAAAACCTGGATAACACGCTCGGACTGTCCATCCGACTACGGATGATAAGATGTACTGAAATTCAACCGTGTACCCAAAGCTTGATGCAAACACTGCCAGAAACGCGATGTAAACCTCGGATCCCTATCCGACACAATCGACTTAGGCACACCATGCAGCCGCACAATCTCAGCAATGTACAACTCCGCAAGCTTATCCAAAGAGTACGTAGTATGCACAGGCAAGAAATGCGCACACTTCGTCAGACGATCCACAATCACCCACACCGAATTCTTCTTCGATGGCGACAAAGGTAAACCAGACACAAAATCCATGGTAATCCTTTCCCACTTCCACTCAGGAATTCTCAACGGTTGCAACAACCCTGAAGGAAACTGATGCTCAGCCTTAACTCGCTGACACACCATGCACTTGCTTACAAACTCAGCAACATCTTTCTTTAAACCCATCCAATAGTACTCATCACGAAGATCACGATACATCTTAGTACTACCAGGGTGCATAGCAAAAGGACTACTATGACCTTCAGTCAGAATAGCACGCCTCAACTCAGCATCATTGGGCACTACTATCCGACTCCCAAAGCACAAAACTCCATCATCATTAAAACAGAAATCCGAAGTCCTATCCTCCGCAATATCCTGAACATGTGGCACCAAGGAATCATCCAACAGCCGCTTTTCCTTAATCAACTGAACCAAGGATGGTTTCACTTGCAACTCAGCCACAAGACCACCATCACGCGAAATACTCAAACTGGCAAACATAGCCCTCAGCTCAACAGCTACCTTCCTACTCAAGGCATCCGCTACAACATTAGCTTTTCCCGGGTGATACTCGATCGTCAAATCATAATCCTTGAGCAACTCCACCCAACGTCGCTGCCTAAGATTCAACTCCTTCTGAGACATCAGATACTTCAAACTCTTGTGATCCGTGTACACCGTACACTTCTCACCATACAGGTAATGTCTCCAGATTTTCAAAGCAAAAACCACTGCAGCCAACTCAATGTCATGCGTAGGATAATTGCGCTCATGCACCTTCAACTGCCGTAATGTATAAGCCACCACCTTACCCTCTTGCATCAGCACACATCCCAAACCAACGTAGGACGCATCACTATACACCACAAACTCTTTCCCGGATTCAGGTTGAACCAAGATAGGAGCTTGCGTCAAAGCCGTCTTAAGCTTCTCAAAAGCTTGTTGTCTCGCTTCTGTCCACTCATACTTAACATCCTTCTGCAACAACTTCGTCAAAGGTGATGCAATCTTTGAAAACTCATCCACAAACCTCCGATAGTATCCCGCCAAACCAAGGAAACTACGGACTTCATGAACAGACTTAGGAACCTTCCAATTCATCACCGCCTCAATCTTCTGAGGATCAACACGAATCCCTTCAGCAGAAACCACATGACCAAGAAACACCACTTCTCTAAGCCAGAACTCACATTTGCTCAGCTTGGCATAAAGCTGATTCTCCAACAAAGCTTGCAACACAATCATCAGATGCCCTTCATGCTCCTCCTCGGTACGCGAGTACACGAGGATATCATCAATGAACACCACAACAAATTTATCCAAATATTCATGAAATACTCGATTCATCATGTCCATGAAAGCTGCAGGAGCATTCGTCAAACCAAACGGCATCACAAGGAACTCATAATGCCCATACCTCGTCCTGAAAGCTGTCTTTGGCACATCCACATCCTTCACCTTCAACTGGTAATACCCTGACCTTAAGTCAATCTTAGAGAACACAGCCGCTCCCCGAAATTGATCAAAAAGATCATCAATTCTCGGCAATGGATACCGATTCTTGATAGTCAACTTGTTAAGCTGACGATAATCAATGCACATTCTCATAGTGCCATCCTTCTTCTTCACAAACAAGACCGGTGCACCCCAAGGTGATACACTCGGGCGAATGAAACCACGATCAAGCAACTCTTGCAATTGCGTCTTCAGCTCCTTCAACTCCTTAGGTGCCATTCAATAAGGAGTAATGGACACTAGAGTTGTGTTTTCATACAACTCAATCCCAAACTCCACTTCGCGATTAGGAGGCAATCCAGGCAACTCCTCAGGAAACACACCAGGAAACTCTCGCACAGTCCTGATATCTTGCACACGCAACTCGTTAGAACTAGGATTCATCACAAAAGTGAGATAAGCTTCAAAACCTTGCCTCAGCATCCGGCTCGCCTCCAATGTAGACACCACATTGGCAAGAAACTTCACATTCTCACCAACCACAACTACCTCATGATCATCCGCAAGCTTCAACGAAACTCGCTTATTCTCACAATCTACCACAGCCCGATGCTCAACAAGCCAATCCATACCAAGGATTACATCAAAACCATAGAAAGGCAATTCCATAAGATCAACATGAAAAACATGATCTTGCGCAACCAAAGGACATCTTCTATAAAGCTTTCGAGTCACAACAGTCTCACCAAAAGAACTAGTGACAGGCATACCAACATCCAAAGACTCAACAGGCAAACCAAGCAATTCAGCATGCTGACGCAATATGTATGAGTGCGTAGATCCAGAATCAATCAAGGAAAGTAATGAAAAGGATTGCAACGTAAAAGTACCTGCGATCACATCCGTGTCATTCCTCCCCTCCCTCTGAGCATACACCCTGGCCTGGCCGCCACCCTCAGGCTGAACAGCTACAACATGAGCCACATTCCGTCCACCTTCCTCCCTCCGCTGGAAATTACCACGGCCGCGCCCACGACCTCTATGTGGTGCAACAACTCCAGGAGCACGTCCTTGGCCACCACCGGCCAACAGAGGACACTCCCTCCTCATGTGATCCGCCGATCCACAGTTCCAGCACGAGTTACCAGCCGCCACAATAGGAGCCTGCACCTCCCTAACTGTTCGAGGACAATCACGTCTCAAATGACCACGCGATCCACATGTCCAACATGAGTTCGGATCAGCTCTCACCTTGTCTCCCTGAGCAGGCGCACCACCACCTTGCTTAGCTGAAGACTGATACTTCCGATCACGTCCTATCTAGAACCAGCACTTCTAGAAGATAAACTCAAATTCATCTCAATGTCTTTTGCTCTACCAACCAGCACATCAAAATCATTACACTCAACAGCCAGCATATAAGTCTTCACTTCCGTCACCAAACCATAACGGAACCGTTCACACCTCTCCCGCTCATCGGGGATAAGCTCAGGTGCGTACTGACTGAGGACAAACTGAACCTCATACTCAGCCACTGACATGCTCCCTTGAGTAAGAGACATGAATTCTCTTTTCTTCTCATCCAAGTACCTCACACCCAGGTACCTTCTCTTGAAAATGTTCTGAAAGAACGTCCATGTCACATCAGCATCCGCCATCCCAGAGATAGTGGTTGTCCACCAAGTGTAAGCATCATCTTGCAACAATGATACCACACAACCCAACTTCTACAGATCGGAACAATTCATTTGTCCCAAGATTCTCTTGGTGCTTTCGAACAAAGACTCAGAACCTTCAGCAGACAAACCCCTGAACTCAGTCCCTCCCAGACTGCGCAAGCGCTCCAAGGGTAGTCTAACACCAGCATCTCCCTGATGCCCAGCTCCTTGAGCTCCAGCTACCGCCGCCCGAAAAGCTCCAGCAATAGCTTGTATCAATACTGTTATGTCAGGAACAGCTTGCCTCTGACCAGCTTCAGGTCCAGCGACCCCAGCACCAGCTGCAACACCAGCTCCTTCACCCCCAGCACCACCACCACCTGGCGGAGGAGGTAAATACACCACGTTTTCAGCATTCTCCTCGTTCTCATTTTGAGCCATAGCTCGCGTATTAATCCTCGTTTCTCTACGAGGTGCCATTCACTAAACAATGCAATTACAATGTTATAAACAAAGTCAGGCTCAGCAAGGTAAGCAATCCAAGTACTCAAGCTCATTTCCAATTAAAAACAAATCATTTCATTATGTTTGATTTGGCAATGGGTCCCTCTAACATGCTTCACCACAACATACATCACAATTGTAACATACTCACAATTCATACAACATACTTTCATTCAACAAGCATACAAGCATTCATACACTCATCACCCACATAACCATTCCCTAATTGCTCAAGAACTCAGCTCTGATACCACCAAATGTAACCCCATTAGCCCGGCCTAGACGGTTGACCCGAACTACGAAGATTACACGGGGAAAACCAAAGTCAACCCGAAAGTCAACCTTGATTAATGACCCTTTTTTTTCTTTTAATCTTGTCTAAATGCACATTAACCCTAGATATGTTCATAAGGCCATCATACTCAAGAATACAACAATCAGAGAACATTTAGAGACTCGATTTCACAATTTACAAGTTTAAGGACCGAATTGTAAAATCTGAAAATTATAAGGACTTAATCAACGTTTCAGTTACCAATATGAAATTAGTCATGTTTCATGCTTCTCTGCCAAATTTCAGCTCAAACGGACATCTCAAACTCATCCAATTGCATATAAAAAGTTCAGGACCAAAACGCAAGGATTTCAAAACATATAACCGTCAATTTCAGTGCCCAACGGTCGAGTGTTCCGGAACAGGGATGATCCGTTTCGAAACGCGGGACCGTTCCGAAACAAGTTCCGGAATAGGGCCTGGCAGTGGCAAAACCGTTCCGGAACGGCTCTACCCGTTTCGGAACGGCAAGGCCATTTCAGGACCCCTGTTCCGATACGGTAGCACTTGTTCCGAAACAGGCTGCCCAGATTGCAGATTTTTTTCTAGTTTATCATGCTTTCAACCAATCAGACATGTTCCAAAAACCCTCAAATCGTACAAGCATGTCATTATATGCTTCAGGAATATAAAAGCATCAACCATTCTCAAACATGGCATCGGTTAAGGAAAAACCCAATTCTATAGGCATGCATCCTATATAGCAAACCATAAAACCATCAATTCTCCAAAACCGCATACCAAAGGCCATTTACATGTTCTAACATATCAAAAGCGTAAAACCAACTTAGGGAGTCCAAAACATCTCCCAAAACAACAACATAGGTTCCCATTGCCAAATGCCCAAAAGCTAATAGTGTTAGGAAAACATTCACCATACATGAGCTTAGTTCTTCACTTGGATTCTTGACCACTTTGCTGCCCTTTATGCACTTCAATGCTATGCATTATTGGTTTAAGAAAAGAGAGAGTGTAAGCACATAGCTTAGTGAGGAATGCTCAATTAAAACAACACAATAATGCATTAACAAAACTCCTTTTGAAAACCTTAGTTCAAAACAACATTTGATCATGCACATATGCATATAAACCAAGCATTTCATGCTTCAAATCATTAACTTGTCATATTGGCTCTCAAGTGATAATCATACCCATTTCCAAAACACAATCGACAATCGGATACGCGGATTACAAGTGTTGTCCCACACGCTTCATACACACTACCAATATCAAGGTGGAGCATGGTACAATCACGACCCCTCAACACCCGTGATGGAGACTATGGTACAATCACAACCCCTCCACATCACTCATTGGTAGTTGTATAACATCACTAACGAGATCACGGGACTTACAACACAAGATCCACACATGGACTTTTAACCACCATTGTGACCTTACATTACACAAGGCCCACACTTGGACTTTTAACAACCAATGTGACCTTAACAATACACAAGGTCCTCAAATGGAATTTTAACCACCATTATGACCTTAACACAAGACCCACCCATGGACTTTTAACCACCATGGTGTCTTTAACCATCTCGTTAGTGTACTTGGATAGAGCATGGTACAATCACAACCCCTCAACATCCAAGGCGACTTTATTCACGGTGCACCCAATCCTATAGCCGGCTAACTATATCCGATTCAAGTACTTTTAAACCAAGACATCACTTTCCAATATACATCGTTTAACAACAATAATCCACTGTTTTAAAGCATTTATTAAGCCATTAATCAACATGCATCACCATGCATTAAAACCACATTTATCAATGTACAAAACAAGGATCTCTTACCTTGAGCATCCTTCAACACATGGCTTATAAAACCAGCAATAAACATGCTAAAATATGCTTTCAAAAACAGAATTTAAACATGCAAACAAATCACTTTGCATTCAACCAAACCATGGCTCATCAACAAGAGAGTTTTTCCGAAAACTTACTCTTGAGCGCTAAGTTGTTTAGACTTAAACTAAACTCCCAAACCTTCAAAACATTGGTTTCAAAGCTGAAAACCAAAGTCCACTCACCGATTCCGTTTTGCAAGCATGTCGAAACACCAATCACGCTTCCGGATCAACACCACAAGGATCCGAAGATGTCTCCCCTCTAAATGTGAGTTTCTCCCTTTTTGGAACCAAGATTCTTGAAAATCCAATAAGCAAATGCTAAGGTTTTGATGTTGAAATGATTAGAGATCAAATGAAGGTTGAAACCTCATCTTTAGATGTCAAAATCAGAGGGAAATTTGCTGGAGAAAAGTGTTTGGGTTGAGAGAAAAGAAATGAAAAATTTGGAGAAAAGTTAGTTATGACAATATTTTTTCCCTCCTTTTACATTTAATTACAAACAATTAATTAATTGATTAATAATAAGAAAAATCTGGAGAAACTCTTCTTGGGTAAATAGCTCCTTAAAGATTCAAAGTTTCAATCCTTTTTAAAACAGTCACCAAGTTTTCGAAAATTACATTTTGGTCACTAACCCAAAATGTCACACCTCCAAACCTCATTTTGTAAAATTGATTTCACCACACTCTTATATATAATAAAAGAGGATTTTAAGATATTTTTCCATATTTTTAATGCATCCCGAACTAGGCTTTCCTAAAAATCACCTTTTTATATTCGAACCGCAATCCGACCGACCCGGTCCAAACCCAAAACTTCTAAGCCCAAAATTGGGGTGTTACAAGATTCTAAGATTTTGACTCTTCTTGAAAAACACATTTTCCCAACTTTTAAATCTTTATATTTTGGTTACTCCCCGAAATGTACTCTTTCAAAAAACCGTTTTGTAAAATTTATCTAACCAACCTCTTAAACATCACTTTAGAGGATTTTAGGAATTTTTATCATATTTTTATCCCATCCCGAACCTTGATTTCCCTAAACCACCTTTTAATTGTTCGAAGAACCGATATCAGTTCCATCGACCCAACCCGACTTGTAAAACACCTAGGCCCAAAACCATGGCATTACAACTCTTCCCCACTTAGGAAATTTCATCCTCGAAATTTTACCTTAAAGAAAAAGATGTGGGAATTGCCTGAGCATGTCCACCTTGCTTTCCAACTTCGCATCCTCAACTCCTCGGTGTCTCCACAACGCCTTCACAAGCTCAATCGTCTTACCACGAAGAACTTTGCTACTTGTATCCAGAATTCTCATCGGTTTCTCATCATAGGATAAATTCAGATTCAACTCAATTTCCTCAACCAGCATCACATGTGAAGGATACGATCTATACCTCTGCAACATAGACACATGAAACACATCATGAATTTTATCCAACTCGGGAGGCAACCTCATTCGATAAGCCACAAGACCAACCCGCTCCACAACCTCATAAGGCCCAATAAACCTTGGACTAAGCTTTCCCTTAAGTCTGAACCTCATCACATTCTTCAACGATGATACCTTAAGAAACACGTGATCTCCAACCGCAAATTCAATCTCTCTACGCTTTAAATCTACGCAGGACTTCTGACGATCTGATGCAACCTTCAATCGCTCACATATGAGCCTTACTTTCTCAATTGTTCCCTTGAGCATATCCGGCAAGGAAAGAAACTTTTGCCCCGCCCCAGCCCAACAAAGAAGTGTTCTACACTTCCTCCCATACAAGGCCACATACGGAGCCATTTGTATACTTGCCTGAAAACTGTTATAATAAGAAAACTCAACCAAAGGAATATTCTTTTCCCCAAGAACCTTGAAAATCAATCACAGGACATCACAACATATCTTCCGGCACCTGGATAACTCGTTCTGACTGTCCATTTGACTGAGTACGATACGATGTGCTGAATTTCAACCATGTACCCAACGCCTGATGTAAACATTCCCAAAACCTTGCTGTAAACCTTGGATCTCTATCCGACACTATAGACATGGGCACACCCTGCAAACGCACAATCTCAGCAATATACAACTCTGCTAACTTATCCAATGTATACGTAGTATGCACAACCAAGAAATGTGTACACTTCTTGAGACGATCCACAATCACCCACACAGAGTTCTTCTTCGATGCTGTTAAAGGTAAACAAGACACAAAATCCATCGTAATAATTTCCCATTTCCACTCTGGTATCCTCAAAGGTTGTAACAAACCGGAAGGAAACTGATGCTCAGCCTTCACATGCTACCAAATCATACACTTGCTTACAAAATCAGCAACATCCTTTTTGAATCCCACCCAATAGTACTCATCATTCAATCAACGTTACATCTTAGTACTACCAGGGTGCATAGCAAAAGGACTACTATGAGCCTCAGTCAAAATAGTGCGCCTCAACTGAACATCTTCTGGCATCACTACCCGACTTTTAAAACATAGAACTCCATCATCATTAAAGCATAAATTCGTAGCCTTACCATCAGCTATATCCTGAACATGAGGCACCAACGAATCATCCAACAACTATTTCTCCTTAATCAACTGAATCAAGGAAGGTTTTACTTGCAACTCGGCTATCAAGCCACCATCACACAATATACTCAAACGAGCAAACATAGCTCTCATTTCAATAGCTACCTTCCTACTCAAAGCATAGGCCAAAACATTGGCCTTGCAAGGATGATACTCAATGGTCAGATCATACTCCTTAAGCAACTCCAACCATCTTTGTTGCCTAAGATTCAACTCCCTCTAAGACATAAGATACTACAAACTCTTATGGCCAATATAAACTACACACCTTTCACCATAAAGGTAGTGTCTCCAAATCTTCGAAGCAAACACCACCGCTACAAGATCTAGATCATGCGTAGGGTAGTTGCGCTCATGCACCTTCAACTGTCTAGACGCATAAGCCAAAAGCTTCCCATCTTGCATCAGTACGTAACCCAAACCAACATAGGATGCATCACTATAGACTACAAATTCCTTACCTGATTCTGGTTGAATCAAGACAGGAGCTTGCATCAAGGCTTTCTTCAAATTTTCGAAAGCTTGTTGCCTAACATCCATCAACTCAAAGCGAACATTCTTTTGCAAAAACATGGTCAAAGAGGCAGCAATTTTAGAGAAACCTTCGACAAACCTTCGGTAGTAACCATCCAACCCAAGGATACTACGCACTTCCATCACCGTTTTAGGCATCTTCTAACTCATCACTACCTCAACCTTATGTGGATCATGCCGAATACCTTCGGCTGACACTGCATGTCCAACAAAAACCATTTCATTGAGTAAAAACTCACACTTGCTCAACTTAGCATAAAGATGATTCTCTAATAGCACTTGCAACACAATTCTCAATTGCCTATCATTATCCTCCTCGATACGCGAGTACACGAGAATATCATCGATAAACACCACCATGAACCGATCCAAAAACTCATGGAACACTCTATTCATCATATCCATGAATGCAGCCGGTGCGTTCATCAATCCAAACGGCATCACCAAGAACTCATAATCGCAGTACCTTGTTCGAAAAGTTGTCTTAGGTACATCCACATCCTTAACCTTTAGATGATAGTACCCAGACCTCAAATCTATCTTTGAAAACATAGAATCACCATGAAATTGGTCAAACAAATCATCAATCCTCGGCAGAGGGTACTTGTTCTTAATCGTCAAATTGTTCAGCTGCCGATAATCTATGCACATACACATGGTACCATCCTTCTTCTTCACGAACAAGACTGGTGCACCTAAAGGTGAAATACTCGGCCTTATGAACCCTCGGTCAAGCAATTTTTGAAGTTGTGTCTTCAACTCCTTCAACTCCTTAGGTGCCATGAAATAAGGAGCAATGCACACTAGAGTCGTATTCTCGTACAACTCTATAACAAACTCAACCTCGCGGTTTGGTGGCAACAAAGAAAACTCTTCCGAAACGACACACCCGGAAACTCGCACACGGTTCATATATCTTGCACCCACACCTACTTCATACCAGGATTCATCACATACGATAAGAAAACTTCATATCCTAACTCCAACATCCAACTTGCTTCAAGAGCCAAAATTGCGTTAGACAAGAACTTCACATTCTCGCCAACGATTATCACCTTGTAATCATCTGTAAGCTTCAAGGTAACACGCTTAACAAAAAAACCAACATAGATCGGTGCTCAACCAATTAATTCATCCTGAGAATCATGTCAAAACAATAGAAAGGTAGTTCCATTAAATCACCTGAAAACTCATGACACTGAACAAACAATGGACATCTCCTATACAATTTCCTTGTAACAACAGTCTCACCAAAAGAAGTTGTTACTTGCATTCCTACATCTAGAATCTCAACAAAAATATCAACCAGATGCGCATGTTCACTCAAAATGTGTGAATGCATAGATCTATAATCAATCAATACCAACAAAGACAAGTATTGCAAGGTGAATGTACCTGCAATCACATCGATGTCGTTACGTCCCTTGCGATGTGCATACACCCTTGCGGGACACCCTCCCTCTGGCTGAACAACAACTACATGGGCCACACCTCTCTGTCCATCATCTCTCCTCTGAAAGTTGCCACGGCTGCGCCCACGGCCTCTCTACTGTGCAACAATTGGTGTATGACCCTGACCACCTCCCACTAACAGGGGACACTCACGCCTCATGCGATCAGCAGACCTGTAGTTCTGACACGAGTTAGCCCCAACTACAGAAGCCTGCACTTCACGAGCTGCATGAGGACAATCCCACCTAAAGTGCTCACGCAAACCATACGTCCAACATGTGTTTTGCTCAAACCTCTGCATGTTGCCCTGGGTTGGGGTGCCTCGCCCAAAGTTACCTCGCGTAGCCACAGGCTGATATTTACGGTCTCGGTTCCTCTTATTCTGCCCACCACTAGGGCCAACATCAGTAACTCTCTTGCCCAAACTAGAACCACCCCCACGCGAGGTCAGTCCTAAATTCTGCTCTATATCTTTGGCTCGAGTCACGACCACACCAAAATATGTATAATCAATCGTGAGAATAAACATCTTCCCGCCATGCATTAGGCCATACCGAAAATGATCGCATCGATGCTTATCACTTGGCACCAACTCTTGCACATATTGGCTCAGCCGTACGAACTGGACCTCATACTCAGCTACGATCATATTCCCCTGAACCAGAGACATAAATTTTCTCTTCTTGTCATCCATGTATCTAACTCTAAGATACTTTTTCTTGAAAGCAAACTGGAAGAACGTCCAATCTACCTCTACCGGCTCCAATATCGCGGTCGCAGTCATCCACCATGTGTATGCATCTCCATGCAACAATTATATTGCGCAACTCAAACCTTGATTTCCCTAAACCTCCCTTTCATGATTCGAACAACCGATTACCGGTTCCACTGGCCCAACTCGACTTGTAAAACACCTAGGCCCAAAACTGGGGCATTACACGTGCAGTCCTTGCTGTCAGAATGAATCACAAACTTCCAAGAAAGCGCGGATGTGTTTTCTTGCATCTTCATGAGGCAAACCACCAAATTGTCCGATTGTGTTCAACATGTTAAACATGACCGATTTAAGCTCGAATTAGGCTACCTAAATTTCTGGAGCTACTATCCCAGGATAGAGATACTCCAAGATAGGAGTCAAATGATATCTAATGGCTCGAGGTCGAGCCGTCACTCCTTGGCCATTTGGCATATCATCTCCATTACCTAGAGGTGGAGGTGGGTCTTCAGGATGTTGAACTCCGTTCCTAGTTCTAGTATCTTCTCGAATGCTTCTTCTTAATCGTAAGAAATGTTCGATCTCCAGAACAACAATATGTAAGGTTTGTAACGCCCCGGTTTTGGGCTTAGGAGTTTTGGGCATTGACCGGTTTGGTCAAAGTGCTGTTCGAATCTTAGAAGGTGAAATTAGGAAAGCCTAGTTCGGGTTGCATTAAAAATATGGAAAAATGTTCTAAAATCATCTTTTAATATAATTAAGTGAACTGTGAAATCAATTTTGGAAAATGAGTTTTGGAAAGGTGACATTTTGGCTAGTGACCAAAATGTAATTTTCGAAAGTTTGGTGACTGTTTTATAAAGGGTTGAAACTTTGAATCTTTAAGGAGCTATTTACCCAAAGGGAGTTTCTCCAGATTTTTCTAAGATATTTTAAGACTAAATTCTGATTTTAAATGATATTAAAAGTGGAGGGAAAGCCATTTGGCTATTTTGGATATTTTTGCAACTAACTTTTCTCAATTTTCTTTCTCTCATTTTCTCTCAACCCAAACACTTTCTCTCCAGAGAATTTGGTCTGATTTTCTCACCTAAATCCCTCCTTTCAACTCTCTTTTGATTCCTAATCAACATATCTACAAAACCTCACCATTTGCTACTTGATTCAACAAGGTTTTTGATTCCAAAAAGAGGAGAAACTCAAGTTTAGAGGTAAGAACGTCCTTCTCCTCTAAACTATCAGTTCTTTACTGAAATTCCTAAGTTTTCAATCCTTAATTGATGTTTTATTAAAGGTTTTTAAGTGGTGAAATGGATCTTGGCTTATAATGCAAGATTTGGTGATTTTTGATGATTTTCGTTAGATCTGATTAATCTGTGATTTGAGATGAGTTTTTGATGTTAAATGAACTCTAAATTGATAAGGAATTGAGTTTTGATTAATGCAATCCCGGATAGGTTGAGTTTCCTAAGTTTGGCTTGTGATTCAAGGTTGTTTTTTAGGTGATCTTGTGGATCTAATGTTGCTGGAGATATAAGGATGTTAGTAGGTTGTTTTTAGATGTTATATGATGTTAAAGGATGTGCGGTTTTGCTGGTTTATGGCTGGGCTTTGTTTAGAAGTGGTTTGGATGCATTTTCGGTTGTGTTTGGTGGCCGAAAATGGTGTGTGAATGAGAGCAACGAGTTTAGGTGCTTTCATTGAAGCAATTAATGCATGATGATGCATTAATCCTCTGCTTTGATGTGTTGAAACAGGGGAGGCATCTTTGGATCCAAGAGTTGTTGATCCGGAAGCTTGTTTTGGTGCTTTGGCTTGAAGCAAAGTGGAATCGGTGAGTGCGTGTGTTGAAATTGGGTTTTCGGCTTTGAAACCAATGTCTTGGGAGCTTAGTTTAAGTCTAAACAACTTTGCTAAGCTCAAGTGTAAGTTTTCGGAATTTACTCTCTAGTGGTGGCCATGATTTTGTTGTGATGCAATGTGGTTTACTTGCATGATTTGATTACTGTTTTGAAAGTATGATTTAGCATGGTATTTGCTGTTGTTGTAAGCCATATGATGAAGGAAACTCTAGGTAAGAGTTCCATGTTTTTGTACATTGATAAAATGTGGTTTGATGCTTTAAAATGCATGTTGAATATGGCTTGATTTAATGCTTAAAAATAGAGGATTAAATGATGAAAATGATGTATATTGGCAAGTGATGTTTTAAAAAGGTTAAGGTCACTAAGGTGGTTAAAAGTCCTTGAGTGAGCCTTGTTACTTAAGAACATCAAGGTGGTTAAAAGTCCTTGGATGATTCTTGTTGCGGACACTAAGGTGGTTAAAAGTCCTTAGGTGATCCTTTCCATGGTGTTTAAAAGTCCATGGGGCCATGGTGTTTAAAAGTCCATGGGGCCAAGGTGCTTAAAAGTCCTTGGGGCCAAGGTGTTTAAAAGTCCTTGGGGTGAAAGTTGATGTGGACACAAAGGTGGTTAAAAGTCCTTGTGTGGTCTTCTTTCATGGTGTTTAAAAGTCCATGGCCAAGGTGTTTAAAAGTCCTTGGGGCCAAGGTGTTTAAAAGTCCTTGGGAAAGTTGATGAACTTGTTTTTAAAGAAATGGAATCTATCACTTGAGCCAATATGACATGTTATGTTATGAAGCATGAGATGCTTGTTTTATGTATGCTTTTGAGCATGTGCAAAGGTTGATTAAAAGCATGATTTATAAATGTTTTTAAATGCATTATTGAATGGTTTATAAGAGCATTCCTCACTAAGCTTTTGCTTACGCTCTTTTTCGTTTACTTAATTCAATAATGCAGAACATTAGAGAACCTTGAGGGCAGCAAGGAGGGCAAGCATTCAAGTGAAAGTAGAGCTCAATGTATGGAAGGTTTTGTTAGTCCATTTTAGCTTTTGGTAATTTGGCAATGGGGGACCAAAGTGTATGTTTTGGGAGATGTTTGGAACTCCCTAAGTATGTTGAATGATGATAAGAATGCTGGTTTTTGTGTTGGATCATTACTTGCTTGTTGTGGAAGTTTGAGCTTGATTAGCTAGCTTGTGTAGGAAGCATGCCTATAGATTTGGGGCTTTTTGCATATGATGTTGTTCTGATGAATTGATGATGCTAGTATGTCTTATATATGTTGAATTGCATGCTGGTAAAGTTTGGTGGCAATTGGAGCATGATTGGATGTTTAATTGCATGTTTAAGAATGCATTTTGGGGCAATCTGTGCAGGGTGTTTCGGAACAGCCCTTACCGTTTCGGAACGGGTGCCTTAAACAAACCCAGGCGTCCGAAACGGGAAGAACCGTTCCGAAACGGTTTGGCTACTGCCAGCCTGTGTTCCGAAACCTGTTGCGGAACGGCCCGTGTTTCGAAACGAGCTCTACCTGTTTCGGAACGGGTGACCGTTAGGGGCTGACATTGGCAGTTAAATGTTTTGAATTGTTTGTATTTTGGTCCTAAAACTTGTTTGTGCAATTGTATGAGTTTGAGAAGTCCATTTGAGCTGAACTTTCACAGAGAAGCATGAAACCGGATTAATTTCAAGTTGGTAACTTTAATTTGGGTTAAGTCCTCATATTTATCAGAAATTACAATTTGGTCCCTAAAGTGGTAATTTGTTCAATTGGGTCCCTGTTTGATCTCTGATGTTTGTGATCTTTGTGTATGAGGTTTGTGTGATCACAATTAGGACTAATGTGCATTTAGACAAGATTAAAAAGAAAAAAAAAGGGTCGTTAATCAAGGTTGACTTTCGGGTTGACTTTGGTTTTCCCCGTGTGACTTTCTTAATTCGGGTCGTTCGTCTAGGACGGATTAATTTCAAGTTGGTAACTTTAATTTGGGGTAAGTCCTCATATTTATCAGAAATTACAATTTGGTCCCTAAAGTGGTAATTTGTTCAATTGGGTTCATGTTTGATCTCTGATGTTTGTGATCTTTGTGTATGAGGTTTGTGTGATCACAATTAGGACTAATGTGCATTTAGACAAGATTAAAAAGAAAAAAAAAGGGTCGTTAATCAAGGTTGACTTTTGGGTTGACTTTGGTTTTCCCCGTGTGACTTTCTTAATTCGGGTCGTCCGTCTAGGCCGGGTTAAGGGGGTTACATTTGGTGGTATCAGAGCCAGGTTCTCGAGTAATTGGGAATGAATGTATGCATGATTGAAGTATGCTTGCCTTGTATGCTTGTTGTTCGAAGGCATGTTTAGTGGCTTGTGTTTTGGATACAATTGAGTTGTATGCTGTGATGTAGCATGTTGAGGGTACCCATTGCCAAACAAAAGCTAGTGAAATGTTGTTGATTTTGAATGAAATTGAGCTTGAATACTTGGATTGCTTACCTTGCTGGGCCTGACTTTGTTTTATTTGCATTATGATTGCATGGTAATAGTATGGCACCACGTAGAGAGTTACGAGGTAGTGTGCGAGCTACGGCTCCCAATGAGAACGAGAATGAGGAGAACACGGGTAGTGCGGTGTTACCCCCTCCTCCACCTTGTGGTGGTGCTGGAGGTGAGAGAGCTGAAGCTGCAGCTGGTGCTGGAGCTGCTGGACCAGAGGTTGGTCAGGGGCAAGCTATGCCTGATATGTCTATGCTGGTACAAGCTATTGCGGGTGCTTTTCGAGCAGCAGTAGCTAGAGCTCAAGGAGCGGGGCATCAGGGAGATGCTGGAGTTAGACTACCTCTGGAGCGTCTGCGCAGTCTTGGTGGGACTGAGTTCAGGGGTTTGTCAGCTGAGAGTTCTGAAGCTTGGCTAGAGAGTACCAAGCGAATCTTGGGTCAGATGAGCTGCACGGATGTGCAAAAGCTGGGCTGTGTTGTGTCCTTGCTGCAGGACGATGCGTATACGTGGTGGACGACCACCATAGCTGGGATGGTTGAAGCTGATGTTACTTGGACATTCTTTCAGAATGTGTTCAAGCGGAGATATCTTGGAGTGCGATATCTTGATGAGAAGAAGCGTGAATTCATGTCTCTTACCCAAGGGAGCATGAGTGTGGCTGAGTATGAGGTGCAGTTTGTGCGACTCAGTCAGTATGCTCCTGAGCTGATACCTGACGAGCGGGCAGGGTGCGAGAGGTTCCGTTATGGTCTTGTGACGGATGTGAAAATGTATGTGTTGGCCACTGAATATGATGATTTTGATGTGTTAGTGGGCCGAGCCAAGGACATAGAGATGAATCTGGGTTTATCTGCGAGAGGTGCTGGAGCTAGTTCTAGCAAGAGAGTTGCTGAGTTTAGTTCCGGAGGTGGACGGAACAAGAGGGGACATGATCAGAAGTATCAGTCCTCAGCTAAGAGGGGTGGTGGTGCACCTGCTAGAGGAGGTAATGCTAGAGCTGATCCTAATGCTTGTTGGATATGTGGTTCACGTGGTCACCTGAAGCGTGACTGTCCTCGTGCTGTGAGAGAGGTGCAAGCTCCTGTAGCGGCAGCTGGTAATGGATGCTGGAATTGTGGTTCTGTAGACCACTTGAGACGAGATTGTCCGAGGTTGGCTGGTGAACAGGTGCGTGCTCCTGTTGTTGCTGCACCGCAGAGAGGTCGTGGGCGCGGCCGTGGTAATTTCCAGATGCGAGAGGAAGGTGGTCGTGGAGTAGCTCATGTTGTGGCTATTCAGCCTGAAGGTGGAGGCCAAGCGAGGGTGTATGCTCAGCGTGAGGGCAGGAATGATGCGGATGTGATTGCAGGTACCTTTACTTTGCAGTCCTTGTCATTGATTTCTTTGATAGATTCTGGATCTACGCATTCATACATTTTGCGTGAGCATGCTGAACTGCTTGGTTTGCCTGTTGAGTCTTTGGATGTTGGTGTTCGTGTCACTAGTTCTTTTGGTGAAACTGTTGTGACTCGAAAGCTTTATAGAAGGTGTCCCTTGGTTGTTCAAGAACATGTTTTTCATGTTGATCTTATGGAGTTTCCCTTCTATTGTTTTGATGTGATCCTTGGTATGGATTGGCTTGCTGAGCATCGTGCTGTTGTGGATTGTGAAAATAAGCGAGTTTCGCTTAAGCTTGCAGATGATTATGAAGTTGTTGTGGTTGGTGAGAATGTGAAGTTTCTTGCCAATGTGGTGTCTACCTTGGAGGCGAGCAGGATGCTGAGGCAAGGTTGCGAAGCTTATCTAGCTTTTGTGATGAATCCTAGTTCTAAGGAGTTGAGGGTGCAAGATATCAGGGTTGTGAAGGAGTTTCCTGATGTTTTTCCTGAAGAGTTGCCTGGTTTACCTCCTAATCGCGAGGTGGAGTTTGGAATTGATCTGTATGAGAATATAACTCCTGTGTCCATTACTCCCTATAGAATGGCACCTAAGGAGCTGAAGGAGCTGAAGACGCAGTTGCAAGAGCTGCTTGACCGTGGTTTCATCCGGCCGAGTGTGTCACCTTGGGGTGCACCGGTCTTGTTTGTGAAGAAGAAAGATGGCACTATGAGAATGTGCATTGATTACCGTCAGCTGAACAAGTTGACTATCAAGAATCGGTATCCTTTGCCGAGGATTGATGATCTCTTTGATCAATTTCGGGGAGCTGCAGTGTTCTCTAAGATTGACTTGAGGTCAGGGTATTATCAGTTGAAGGTGAAGGATGTGGATGTGCCTAAGACAGCTTTCAGGACAAGGTATGGGCATTATGAGTTCCTTGTGATGCCGTTTGGTTTGACAAATGCTCCTGCTGCTTTCATGGACATGATGAATCGTGTGTTTCATGAATACCTGGACAAGTTCGTTGTGGTGTTCATTGATGATATCCTCGTGTACTCGCGTACTGAGGAGGAGCATGAAGAGCATTTGAGGATTGTGCTGCAAGCCTTGTTGGAAAATCAGCTTTATGCTAAGCTGAGCAAGTGTGAGTTCTGGCTTAAGAAGGTGGTGTTTCTTGGGCATGTGGTCTCAGCTGAGGGGATTCGTGTTGATCCTCAGAAGATTGAGGCGGTGATGAACTGGAAAGTTCCTAAGTCTGTTCATGAGGTTCGTAGTTTCCTTGGTTTGGCGGGATACTACCGGAGGTTTGTGGATGGTTTTTCTATGATTGCTGCTCCTTTGACGAAGCTGTTGCAAAAGGATGTTAAGTATGAGTGGACGAAAGCGAGGCAGCAGGCTTTTGAGAAGCTTAAGGCGGCTTTGACGCAAGCTCCTATCTTGGTTCAGCCTGAATCAGGGAAAGAGTTTGTGGTCTATAGTGATGCATCATATGTTGGTTTGGGATGTGTGCTGATGCAAGAGGGTAAGGTGGTGGCTTATGCATCGCGGCAGTTGAAAGTGCATGAGCGCAACTACCCTACGCATGATATTGAGCTGGCTGCAGTGGTTTTTGCTCTGAAGATCTGGAGACATTATCTGTATGGTGAGAAGTGTACTGTGGACACGGATCACAAGAGTTTGAGGTATCTGATGTCTCAGAAGGAGTTGAATCTTAGGCAGCGGCGTTGGTTGGAGTTGCTCAAGGATTATGATCTGACGATCGAGTATCATCCTGGAAAAGCTAATGTTGTTGCGGATGCCTTGAGTAGGAAGGTAGCTGTTGAGCTGAGGGCTATGTTTGCTAGCTTGAGCATATCACGAGATGGTGGTCTTGTTGCTGAGTTGCAAGTGAAACCATCTTTGGTTCAGTTGATCAAGGAAAAGCAGTTGCTGGAGGATTCCTTGGTGTCTCATGTTCAGGATATCGCGGAGGGTAGACCTTCGGATTTCTACTTTAATGATGATGGTGTGTTGTGTTTTGGAAGTCGGATAGTAGTGCCTGCTGATGCTGAGTTGAGGCGTGCTATTCTGACTGAAGGTCATAGTAGTCCTTTTGCTATGCACCCTGGTAGTACTAAGATGTATCGTGATCTTCATGATGAGTACTATTGGGTGGGTTTGAAGAAGGATGTTGCAGAGTTTGTGAGCAAGTGTTTGGTGTGTCAGCGAGTTAAGGCTGAACATCAGGTTCCTTCAGGGCTGTTGCAACCGTTGAAAATCCCTGAATGGAAGTGGGAGAGGGTTACCATGGATTTTGTATCTGGTTTACCTTTGTCTCCTTCGAAGAAGAATTCTGTTTGGGTGATTGTGGATCGCCTGACGAAGTGTGCGCATTTCTTGCCTGTGCATACTACGTTTTCTTTAGATAGGCTGGCAGAGCTGTACATTGCTGAGATTGTGCGGCTGCATGGTGTGCCTAAGTCGATTGTGTCAGATAGGGATCCGAGGTTCATATCGCGTTTCTGGCAGTGTATGCATCAAGCTCTGGGTACAAGGTTGCATTTCAGTACATCCTATCATCCTCAGTCGGATGGTCAGTCTGAGCGGGTTATCCAGATTTTGGAGGATATGTTGAGGTGCTGCGTGATTGAGTTCCAAGGTTCTTGGGAGAAGCATCTGCCTTTGGTTGAGTTCGCTTATAACAATAGTTATCAGGCGAGTATACAGATGACACCTTATGAGGCTCTGTATGGGAGGAAGTGTAGGACTCCTCTTTGTTGGGCTGAAACTGGTCAAAAGTTGGTTTCGATGCCGGCTTTGTTGAAAGGGACCACAGAGAAGGTGAAGCTCATTTGTGAGCGGTTGAAGGTAGCCTCTGAGCGGCAAAAGTCTTACGCGGATTTGAAGCGTAAGGAGATAGAGTATGCGGTGGGTGACCGTGTGTTTTTGAAGGTTTCGCCTTGGAAGAAGGTGATGAGGTTTGGCCGGAAGGGTAAGTTGAGCCCTCGGTACATTGGACCATATGAGGTGGTTGAGCGTGTGGGTTCTGTTGCGTATCGGTTGAGGTTACCTCAGGAGTTGGAGAAGATTCATGATGTGTTCCATGTTTCTATGCTCCGGAAATATAGATCTGATCCTTCGCATGTGATGCCTGTGGAGGAAGTGGTTTTGAATCCGGATTTGACCTATGATGAGGAACCAGTGAAGGTTCTGGATTCGGATAGCAAGGTTCTTCGTGGCAAGACCATTGAGTTGGTGAAGGTGCTGTGGAAGCATCGAGGTGTTGAGGAAGCCACGTGGGAGCGGAAGGAAGACATGCTGAAGCAGTTTCCTTATCTCTTTCCTTCAGGTAAATTTCGGGGACGAAATTTCTTAAGGGGGGGGGGGGAGAGTTGTAACGCCCCGGCTTTGGGCTTAGGAGTTTTGGGCATTGACCGGTTTGGTCAAAGTGCTGTTCGAATCTTAGAAGGTGAAATTAGGAAAGCCTAGTTCGGGTTGCATTAAAAATATGGAAAAATGTTCTAAAATCATCTTTTAATATAATTAAGTGAACTGTGAAATCAATTTTGGAAAATGAGTTTTGGAAAGGTGACATTTTGGCTAGTGACCAAAATGTAATTTTCCAAAGTTTCGTGACTGTTTTATAAAGGGTTAAAACTTTGAATCTTTAAGGAGCTATTTACCCAAAGGGAGTTTCTCCAGATTTTTCTAAGATATTTTAAGACTAAATTCTGATTTTAAATGATATTAAAAGTGGAGGGAAAGCCATTTGGCTATTTTGGATATTTTTGCAACTAACTTTTCTCAATTTTCTTTCTCTCATTTTCTCTCAACCCAAACACTTTCTCTCCAGAGAATTTGGTCTGATTTTCTCACCTAAATCCCTCCTTTCAACTCTCTTTTGATTCCTAATCAACATATCTACAAAACCTCACCATTTGCTACTTGATTCAACAAGGTTTTTGATTCCAAAAAGAGGAGAAACTCAAGTTTGGAGGTAAGAACGTCCTTCTCCTCTAAACTATCAGTTCTTTACTGAAATTCCTAAGTTTTCAATCCTTAATTGATGTTTTATTAAAGGTTTTTAAGTGGTGAAATGGATCTTGGCTTATAATGCCAGATTTGGTGATTTTTGATGATTTTCGTTAGATCTGATTAATCTATGATTTGAGATGTGTTTTTGATGTTAAATGAACTCTAAATTGATAAGGAATTGAGTTTTGATTAATGCAATCACGGATAGGTTGAGTTTCCTAAGTTTGGCTTGTGATTCAAGGTTGTTTTTGAGGTGATCTTGTGGATCTAATGTTGCTGGAGATATAAGGATGTTAGTAGGTTGTTTTTAGATGTTATATGATGTTAAAGGATGTGTGGTTTTGCTGGTTTATGGCTGGGCTTTGTTTAGAAGTGGTTTGGATGCATTTTCGGTTGTGTTTGGTGGCCGAAAATGGTGTGTGAATGAGAGCAGCGAGTTTAGGTGCTTTCATTGAAGCAATTAATGCATGATGATGCATTAATCCTCTGCTTTGATGTGTTGAAATAGGGGAGGCATCTTTGGATCCAAGAGTTGTTGATCCGGAAGCTTGTTTTGGTGCTTTGGCTTGAAGCAAAGTGGAATCGGTGAGTGCGTGTGTTCAAATTGGGTTTTCGGCTTTGAAACCAATGTCTTGGGAGCTTAGTTTAAGTCTAAACAACTTTGCTAAGCTCAAGTGTAAGTTTTCGGAATTTACTCTCTAGTGGTGGCCATGATTTTGTTGTGATGCAATGTGGTTTACTTGCATGATTTGATTAGTGTTTTGAAAGTATGATTTAGCATGGTATTTGCTGTTGTTGTAAGCCATATGATGAAGGAAACTCTAGGTAAGAGTTCCATGTTTTTGTACATTTATAAAATGTGGTTTGATGCTTTAAAATGCATGTTGAATATGGCTTGGTTTAATGCTTAAAAACAGAGGATAAAATGATGAAAATGATGTATATTGGCAAGTGATGTTTTAAAAAGGTTAAGGTCACTAAGGTGGTTAAAAGTCCTTGAGTGAGCCTTGTTACTTAAGAACATCAAGGTGGTTAAAAGTCCTTGGATGATTCTTGTTGCAGACACTAAGGTGGTTAAAAGTCCTTGGATGATTCTTGTTGCAGACACTAAGGTGGTTAAAAGTCCTTAGGTGATACTTTCCATGGTGTTTAAAAGTCCATGGGGCCATGGTGTTTAAAAGTCCATGGGGCCAAGGTGTTTAAAAGTCCTTGGGGCCAAGGTGTTTAAAAGTCCTTGGGGTGAAACTTGATGTGGACACAAAGGTGGTTAAAAGTCCTTGTGTGGTCCTCTTTCATGGTGTTTAAAAGTCTATGGCCAAGGTGTTTAAAAGTCCTTGGGGCCAAGGTGTTTAAAAGTCCTTGGGAAAGTTGATGAACTTGTTTTTAAAGAAATGGAATCTATCACTTGAGCCAATATGACATGTTATGTTATGAAGCATGAGATGCTTGTTTTATGTATGCTTTTGAGCATGTGCAAAGGTTGATTAAAAGCATGATTTATAAATGTTTTTAAATGCATTATTGAATGGTTTATAAGAGCATTCCTCACTAAGCTTTTGCTTAGGCTCTCTTTCGTTTTCTTAATTCAATAATGCAGAACATTAGAGAACCTTGAGGGCAGCAAGGAGGGCAAGCATTCAAGTGAAAGTAGAGCTCAATGTATGGAAGGTTTTGTTAGTCCATTTTAGCTTTTGGTAATTTGGCAATGGGGGACCAAAGTGTATGTTTTGAGAGATGTTTGGAACTCCCTAAGTATGTTGAATGATGATAAGAATGCTGGTTTTTGTGTTGGATCATTACTTGCTTGTTGTGGAAGTTTGAGCTTGATTAGCTAGCTTGTGTAGGAAGCATGCCTATAGATTTGGGGCTTTTTGCATATGATGTTGTTCTGATGAATTGATGATGCTAGTATGTCTTATATATGTTGAATTGCATGCTGGTAAAGTTTGGTGGCAATTGGAGCATGATTGGATGTTTAATTGCATGTTTAAGAATGCATTTTGGGGCAATCTGTGCAGGGTGTTTCGGAACAGCCCTTACCGTTTCGGAACGGGTGCCTTAAACAAACCCAGGCGTCCGAAACGGGAAGAACCGTTCCGAAACGGTTTGGCTATTGCCAGCCCGTGTTCCGGAACCTGTTGTGGAACGACCCGTGTTTCGAAACGAGCTCTGCCTGTTTCGGAACGGGTGACCGTTAGGGGCTGACATTGGCAGTTAAATGTTTTGAATTGTTTGCATTTTGGTCCTAAAACTTGTTTGTGCAATTGTATGAGTTTGAGAAGTCCATTTGAGCTGAAATTTCACAGAGAAGCATGAAACCGGATTAATTTCAAGTTGGTAACTTTAATTTGGGTTAAGTCCTCATATTTATCAGAAATTACAATTTGGTCCCTAAAGTGGTAATTTGTTCAATTGGGTCCCTGTTTGATCTCTGATGTTTGTGATCTTTGTGTATGAGGTTTGTGTGATCACAATTAGGACTAATGTGCATTTAGACAAGATTAAAAAGAAAAAAAAGGGTCGTTAATCAAGGTTGACTTTCGGGTTGACTTTGGATTTCCCCGTGTGACTTTCTTAATTCGGGTCGTCCGTCTAGGCCGGATTAATTTCAAGTTGGTAACTTTAATTTGGGTTAAGTCCTCATATTTATCAGAAATTACAATTTGGTCCCTAAAGTGGTAATTTGTTCAATTGGGTCCCTGTTTGATCTCTGATGTTTGTGATCTTTTTGTATGAGGTTTGTGTGATCACAATTAGGACTAATGTGCATTTAGACAAGATTAAAAAGAAAAAAAAGGGTCGTTAATCAAGGTTGACTTTCGGGTTGACTTTGGTTTTCCCCGTGTGACTTTCTTAATTCGGGTCGTCCGTCTAGGCCGGGTTAAGGGGGTTACAAGGTTCCTATAGGTCTTCTTCTGGTCATACACTAGCGAAACACCTAAAAAGAAAAACAAAAACACTAATGAATATGTACAAAGTAAAAATAACAAGCAATATGAACAAAAAACTGTGAACAACCAATTGCCAATCCTCAACAATGACGCTAAAAACTTGTTTGCGTGCTGAGGCATACTCAAATGATACGCATGTAGTGCAAGTATACACGTCGAAAAAGTAGTAAAGAATGTGAGAGAGTATCGTCTCCATAGGGATTGGAGGTGTGCACGGTTAATGTATAATGTAGTGTAAGTTGTTTTTGCAGTTGGTAATGCTGAGGCAATCAAAGCAATAATCCGAAATGCTGTAGCAAAAAGAGTAAATAGCGTTGAGGTGAATCAGATGAGAAACATGTCCTCTCTTGTGAGTCAAACTCTCTATGGAATGACTGGTTGAGTTTACTGGACAACTAAACTAAGCCTCTTAACCCAATCTAAGGTCTTCAGCCATCTTCTATGCTCGACAGGATTTACTAAGGATTCCACTAAACTATCCTTAGCCAGGAGACTGGGAGACAGAAATGCTACGACAATACCTCTTGGCGTAAACCCTTAATGCTCTCCTACCCATCAAGTACTGCCCTTCTTAGCCGTTAAAACCTATCACTTATCTCTAAGGCAGGTTAGAGTTGTGCCTCTCAGCAGCCAACTCCATTGCTTATGGGGATCTAAGGTTAGCTCTCTCGATTACCAACCTAATTCTAAAACTAAGGAACGACCAACTCTCGAAGGCTCTTACAACCTTAAGGAAATGAAAGCACATAAGCAAAGCATAGACAACGATTAAAGCTGAAAATCATAAACATGCATTAAAAATACTTAAATAAAAATCATCCATCAAACCTAAGCCACCTAAAATTAGTTCATGGCTAGGTGAACATTCAACGTATCATCAAACATTACAACCCTTTCCAAATGAAATAAAGAAATGCTAAAACAAATAGAAGGGAAGAAGAACTCTTGATCCACCATGGACTGCCATGAACTGTCTTAGGCCTGCCACCTCTCTCGAGGCTAGCGAGGCCACTCCTTGGAGCTGCAATGGTTGAGGACATCAAGTTGAGGAAGAAGAAATGAAAAACTGTCTTTGTCTCTCCAACCCTAGCCTTGCTTATCACCTTTTTCCGCGTGTGTCAAAATGAGGGAATTGCACCCTTTATATAGGGAAGGCTCCTAGAGTTTGGTGCCCTAAAGATTCCTTTGGTGATCCGAAGGAATATCTACCGACAATGCTCTACCCAAAGGGATAAGGAGAACAATCTGCAGGTGGTACTGGCGGCTTCACATGTCAGATATGTCTTTTCTACACTTCATGTGTTATCTGTAGCTCGCGTGTCAGTCATTTCCTTCAGTCTTCAAATGCTATAGCATTCCCCAGCTCTCATGCTTTCCTACACTCTGTATTCCTACACCCTACACACCACACAACCAATCCACCCTCCTCAAGTAGCACCTTTCCACCACCATACTAAACATAAGATAAAACTGCACCCATATGAACTAAAATGTAACCTAAATGATATGACATGAACTTAAGAGCCTGCAATTGCTAAGGCAAAAAGGTATGAAAACAAGGATATTTACGCAGTTATCACTAGCCATAGCAGGTATTAGTGAGGACAGTTCGGGTCCCTATTTAAAGCCAAAAATTGCATATAGTGAACCTTAGGAGCCCACCCTTATTATAGCCATGTTGAACTCAAACCTTAGTGAAATACCCTTTTACGTATATAAGCTTGCATTTTTTATGCTATGTACATTTATATTTTTTTTTATTTTTTGTGTGACGCTAATCATTTTTTGGTTGTTTCTTGGTTATCCCTTAAAACATATGCATATGCATCATGATCATGCATGGGTTTAGCTTGTAATTGTTCGTAAAATAAAAGATCTTTACAATGGAGAAATGGTCCAACAACAATGGAGAAGACAATACGAGCATTCACAAGTTGTCCAAGGGGAAAGAGAAGCAGGTGACAACACTTATCCAAGATATACAAGTAACGCAAGAATAACATGAGGTTACCTTCAATGACCTTATGGCATGTCACGTCCAAAATCAAGAGTTAAGTGGTCGTCTAACGGCCTTAGAAGACGTCCTCCAAACATACCAACAATAAGACTCGATTATTCATATAGAAGCTTCACGATAAGAGAATGAGACACTACAAAAACTGATAAAGACGTTAGAGACATCTTTACAAGACTATGGGAATCTCGTCGATGACCTTCAAGATTGTTGATCTTCAACTTCAAACTGCAAGAGCAGATATTAAAAGAAGGGACGACTTGATGGTTGAAGCCATTATCCAAATTCAAAAGGTGGCTAAGAAGATCACGAGCCTAGCCAATGAAGCTGAAGCATTGAGGTTTTGGGACGGTCCCGTGTTACATTACAAGAACAAGATGACTCATTTTTTAGTGTCTGTCTTTGCATGGAGGCAGTTTTGGTGTGGGCAAGAGAGCTGCTGAAGCTGGCCCTAGTGGTGGGTTGTACAAGAGGAATTGGGATCGTCGATATCAGCCTGCGGCTAGACGTGGTAACTTCAGGTGTGGCGTATCAATTCATGGCAACAAATAGAGGGTTGAGCAGAAAATGTGTTGGATGTGTGGATCACGGGAGCATATGAGGAGGGATTGCCCTAATGCAACTTGTGAGGTGTAGGCTCCTATGGCTGGATCTAATTCATGTTGGAACTGTAGATCCGCTAACCATATGAGACGAGAGTGTCCCCTATTAGCGGGAGGTGGTCAGGGTCGTGCACCAACTGTTGCACAGTAGAGAGGCCGTGGGCGCGGCCGAGGAAACTTTTATAGGAGAGAGGATGGCCAAAAGAGTGTGGCCCATGTCGTTGTTGTTCAGCCAGAAGGAGGTGGTCCTGCGAGGGTGTATGCACATCGCAAGGGACGTAATGACACTGATGTGATCGCAGGTACCTTCACATTGCAATCCTTATCCTTGTTAGCCTTGATTGATTTTGGATCTATGCATTCATTCATCTTGAGTGAGCATGCGCATTTGCTTGATGTTCCTGTTGAGATGCTAGATGTAAGAATGCAAGTAACGAGTTCTTTTGGCGAGACTGTGGTTACAAGGAAATTGTATAGGAGATGCTCATTGTCTGTTCAAGGTCTTGTATTTTCTGTTAATTTGATGGAAATACCTTTTTATGGATTTGATGTGATCCTTGGAATAGTCTCGTTAGTTGAACACCGAGCTGTGGTGGATTTTGATTTTTAAACGAGTCACCCTGAACCTTGCGGATGATTACGAGGTAGTAATCGTAGGTGAGAACGTGAAGTTCTTGTCTAACGCAATTTCAGCTCTCGAAGTGAGTCGAATGTTGGAGCCAGGATGCGAAGCTTTCTTGGCATATATGATGAATCCTGACACAAAGGAAGTACGCGTGCAAGACATACGAATTGTATGTGAGTTTCCAGGTTTCTTTATGGAGGAATTGTCAGGGTTGCCACCCAACCGAGAGGTTGAGTTCTGTATAGAGTTGTATGAGAAACGACTCCGGTGACTATTACTCATTATCGCATGGAACCTAAAGAATTGAAGGAGTTGAAGTCACAGCTCCATGATTTTCTTGACCGAGGGTTCATGTTGCGTGTAAAAATATTCTATCGCAATGGTAGTGCAAGTATACACGACGCAAGTAGTAAAGTGATACGAAGTATCGAATATCGTCTCCACAGGGATTGGGCTAATAGCTTCACCTTAATTCACTGCACGAAAGTAAAGAAAATAATTGAGAAGTTGTCACGAAAATAATAAAGTAAACGTAAATAAAAGAGTAGGAAAATCAAGATAGAGAAAATGGGCTGGTATTGAAGTGCTAAGTAGTGCAGGTATTGCAGAGTTTAGAAAATCCAATTCTGTCGTCGCGCCCGTCGCGACAGCACCTGTCGCCGCAGCAGTCCGTTGATTGTCGCGGCAGCAAACACTCAACTCCGTACTTCAAGTTTGGCAAGAATCCTAGATATGCCTTGGCCTATCCCTAGGTCCAAGTTTGTCGATGATCACGTCTTTGATGATACCTCCCGGCGTGAATCGAAGGATGAACACCGATGTGTATGAATTCTTCTTTAGCCACTTAACCTCGTCCTATCCCTAGGCCCGAGATAGTTCAACTATAAACTAGAGAACTTGCTCATATTTCTTTCGTATACTTAACTCTCTCGATGCTAAGTAAATAGATAACCTCACAATGCTCTCCCGATGCTCTTGCAAGATATTAATAACCAAAATAAGAGAACTTGAAGTTTATTTTATTGAACTGAAAATACCTAAAACAAAACAACCCTTGCAACTACTTTACAAATCAACCCGTGGCCCTAGGGGAATTTAGAACATGATGAGAGGAAGAAAACGGCTAGAGTTTTGGGGAGGAAGCTAGGGTAATCGGTTATTCCCTCCTAGGTTAAAATACATGCCCTTATATAAGCTTTGGGCTCAAGTTATCTAAAATAGCAAGAATACAACTTTAATTGAAAGTATGATTCTAATAAAGGCTAAATCTTCAAGGAATCTACTTTCCAGCCGTCATCTTCTTGCTTGGGATTTTCCCTCCTTGAACTTTGGGCTTGACATTCCTTTTGATCTGGGGCTTGGAAAAATATAAGGTTTTCACACGACAGACGAGCTGAATTTTCTCTATCTGACGAGGTCCACTTTGCTTCTTCCCCTCAAAATTGCTGTCGTCCTCTGCTGTCACAGCAGCAACCATGGCAGCATCATCCTCTTTTTCTGCTTGTCCAATTCAGCTCTTCTGCTTCACTGCCCAGCGCCTGCCCTTTCCGTCTACTACGGCAGCAACCTGCAAAAACAGCCATTCTTAGTAGAAACTGTGCCTTTTAATATATTTGTGATGTTTTGCTGTAAACTAACCTAAATGTAATGAATAATGCTTGAATGCAGCAGAAATATGGGTTAAATAGGGTGTAAATAATAGAACTTTTACACACTCAACACACCCCCAAACTCAAGTTTTTGCTTGCCCTCAAGCAACTAAGACCTAAAAGAAAAATGAAATATTTTTGTTTTGGCTTTCAAACAGTTAACCTTCCCTTACCCGTCGTTCGTTCCCTGTGACGGCAGCAGCCTGTCGGATAATTAAGGATCTGTCTGGAATCTCACTATAGTCCTCGTGCAGTGTGTGCATGCTTGTGAACAGTTATATGCCAAGACTCTCTTAGTTTCACTAGAATATTCAACTCTTAACTCGAATTTTTATGCCAAAGTTTATCTTTTGAAGGCACTTTTTTTTTCATGCTCCTTGATTTTTTTTTGTTTTGACTCGATGTTTCTATTTTTTAAGCTAAAGTTTCACTAGAGCCAGTTTTAGGCACCTCTAGTTAACTTCCTAGAGCCAGTTCCGGGCACCTCTAGGGCTGTTGAGTCTCTTTTGCTAAACTTCTTTCCTAGAGCCAGTGTTAGGCACCTCTAGGGGCTATTCAAGTGCTAAGTTTCCTATTCTAGTTTGGCTAAAAGAAGTCTAAGCAGTATAACAGTCACAATGGTGTTTAAGTTTTCAGAACTATAGAAAGGCTCTAAACTTCTCCTGAAAACTATCCTAAAGTCACTGCCACGACAGAGCTGTCACGACAGGTAAGTTCAGTTCACGGTTTTCAGCCAAAATTTTCAATATTTTCATCTTTTTTTAAGAAAAATAAACTAAGTAAAAGACACAAAATTTAACTAAGATGTACTCCATTAATATGGAGGGTTGCCACCCCCAACCTCTAGGGTTGCATTGCCCTCAATGCAAATGACAATATAAAAATGAAAACAAATGAAGGCGGTACATCACAAAATATATATGGCAGGCAGCAATAAGAAGATAAGAAACTTAAATTTAGGCGCTGTCTTCGATGCTGCTGCTGAGGCGGATCTGGCGGCGGGTACGGGCTCTCGGGGCGGGCTAGGGTGCTTGATGTACAACCTGAACATTAGAGCTGCTGCTGCTGCCTCCACTGCTGCTGCTAGCTTTTGGCAATGTGCTCTTATCTGCCATTCGTTTCTACCGCTTTACCGGTGAAAACTCCTTTGACAGATTCCTTTGAATAGAGGGTTCATCGTCACTGTCTGCCCAAACAGAGGAGGAGGAAAACACAGCAACAAAGGCAGCAAGGTCATCCGATGGCATTGGTCGCTTTGTTCCTCGGGCAGATGGTTCAGCATGGGTGCTGCCTGCTGCTGTCAGGACAGGCGATGGTATGGAGGCGGCAGATGGTGTTTGTGGGGTAGCAGCAGGTGTAGGTGTGTGGATAGGGGTAGTGACAGTAAAGTAGTGGGCAGGGAAAGTAGGGAAAACATCATCAGGGAAATTTAAATTATTTTGAATAAAATTTACCGTAGAGGCGGCAAAGTCCCTGATGAATGTTATTAAGCCCAACTGTCTTTCCTCCATCTTTTGTATGGCAGCTAGGATCTGAGTGGAGCGATCTGTTAGAGCAGCTGCTGCGGCAGCAGGTTCAGGATTTTGCTACTCTGGTGATTCAGCTGTGGCGGCAGCGGGGTTGAATGATGATAGAGGGGTGGCCACGGTCAGCTCCATGAGGCTGAGGATATTCTTTTCCGTCCAACCTCGTCCTTTGACTGTTAAATCGGTGTGTGCTTCCGGCACGTTATGACCGCGGCATAGCGAAGTGATGAGGTAGGGGAGGAAAAAGAGGTTCGTCGGTCGATGTGCACATTCCAAAATACTCTCTTGAATATAACTGCCCACATTAATGGGCCGTTCATTTAAAATAGATTGTATCAATGCTAACCTTTGCTGGTCGACGGTGGTATGGTGGGATGACGACATTGTCCTCTTTTTTATGAAGGCGTTCCATAGTTTTGCCTCCGGCAGCAGCTGGCTCCACTTCACTGTGTGTAGATTTTTCCGGCTGGTATTCCATTCGGTTCCCTCGTCGATCAGTTCTGCCATGACAACGTCGTAGGCAGCATTATCCAGGGTGTTGAGGAACTGCTGGTGTGTGTCATCATTGTGGCCTATGTAGAGGCCATATAAGGAGTTGATGTGCTCGGCTGTAAATGATACTTCTTTCCCTGTAACACTCACTGCTGTCGCCGTTTTGCTGCTGATGGTAGCAAAAAATTCTCTCACCAGCGCCACGTTCATCTCCTCCGGTTGTTCCGCAAATGTTTGCCATAATAGAGCTCTAATCTTCCTGGCTATGAAAGGCTTGAGGCCCAAATTCTTTGCCTTTGGTGTATAGATGGAGCCTCGTTCTTCCCACATGTCTCTGGTCGCAAAGGACTGTGGGGGAGTTGCTGCAGGTGAGGAAGTAGAGGCACCGTTGCGTCGAGTTTTTCTAGAAGACATATTAGTGCAAGGGTTGTGAAAAGTAAATGAAAGCAAAAGCAAACTAAAGAGGGAGAGCAAGTAAGATAGGCAGAAGTGAGTGAAAATGAAAATGAAACGGGGTTACATAGAAAAGGATTTGCTGCCCGTTGAAACTGTAACGGTAGGCGCGAATAACGGGGCAGCTGTTGAGCTTTAGTGTGTCTGACTCGTCTGACACATGTTTCCGCGTCTGTCGTGACAGCCTGTATTTTCCGCGTCTATCGCGGCAACTGTAACGACAGGCTTCAAATATTAGGCTTTGTTGGGCTGATGGATAGATGGTGGGCTGGGTTCACTTCTCCTGTTCTGCTTGACTCCTTTATTTCCTAAAAACAATAAACATAAAAACATTATTCGAATAAAATAAACCTTATTTCCTAAGAAATAATAATTAAAATAAATAATTAAAATTTAGGTTAAATTAGGGATGCCAGGTGGGGCATCTCCTAAGGTAACCACTTCATGCATTCCTGGGACTTCAGTCCCTTGATAATGCTTAAGGCGCTGTCCGTTGACTATGAATTGGTGCATGTCTTTTAATGATCGGATTGTGATGGCACCATGGGGAAAAACTTGTACGACTTGGAATGGGCCAGACCAACTAGATTTCAGTTTCCCTAGGAAAAGTTTCAGTCTAGAATTGAACAACAATACAAGCTGCCCTCGGCAGAACTGTCATGGCAGCAACTTCTTGTCATGCCACTTCTTCGTTTTCTCCTTGTAGATTCTTGCATTGTCGTAGGCCATTGTCCGGATTTCTTCAATTTCGTTCAGATCTAACAGCCTTTTCTGCCCTGCCCTGTCCAAGTCCATATTCACTTCCTTGATCGCCTAGTAAGCTATGTGCTCTATCTCGACAGGTAGATGACATGTTTTCCTATAAATCAATCGATACGGAGACATACCCAATGGAATCTTGAAAGCTGTCCTATATGCCCATAACGCATCATTGAGGAGTAAAGACCAATCTTTCCTAGTTGGCTTAACCATCTTCTCAAGAATGTTCTTAACTTCCCTATTAGATATTTCAGCTTGTCCATTGGTCTGTGGGTGATATACTGTCGCGATCCGTTGCTTAACACCATATTTCTTCAAAGCAGCAGCAATAACCCTGTTGTCGAAATGTCTCCCTTCATCACTGATAATCGCCTTAGGGATGCCAAACCTAGAAAAGATGTTTTTGTGTAAAAACCTTTGGACTGTCTTGGCATCATTCTTTTGAGTTGCGATAGCTTCAACCCACTTAGAGACATAATCTACTGCTTGGAGGATGTATAGATTCCCACATGAAGATGGAAAAGGTCCCATAAAATCAATCCCCCACACGTCGAAGATTTCGTCTTCAAGAATGTTCTGCAGCGGCATCTCGTTTCTCCTTGAGATGTTTCCTGTCCTTTCGCACCTGTCACAACTCTTGTAGAAGATTTGCGCATCTTTGTACAGTGACGGTGTAACCCCCTTAACCCGGCATAGACGGTTGACCCGAATTAAAAAGATCACATGTAACCCCCTTAGCCCGGTCTAGACGGTTGACCCGGACTACGAAGATTACACGGGGAAAACCAAAGTCAACCCGAAAGTCAACTTTGATTAACGACCCTTTTTTTTTCTTTTTAATCTTGTCTAGATGCACATCAACCTTAATTGTGTTCATACAAACAACATATTGAAAGATCACAAACATCAGAGATCAAACAGGGACCCAATTGAACAAATTGCAACTTTAGGGACCAAAATGCAAATTCTGATAAATTAAGGGATTTATCCCAAATTAAAGTTACCATCTTGAAATTAGTCAGGTTCCATGCTTTTCTGTGAAATTTCAGCTCAAAAGGACATCCACAGCTCATGCAATTGATCAAACATGATTCAGGACTAAAACGTAAACAAAGCAAAACATATAAAGATACTTTTAACTGAATTTAACGGTCAGGTATCGATACACCTGATGTCGTATCGATACGCGGGGAAGGCAGTAACCAAACTCGAGCAACGGTATCGATACGATATCCTCTGTACCGATACGGCATTCAAACTTTACCCAGATGAGTATCGATACCCCCACAACCGTACCGATACGCCTGGGCAGAAAAGAGCATACTTGGCTCAGGCGTATCGATACGCGAGCCCGAGTACCGATACCCCTGTCTGAAATCAACTTGAAATTCATACCATTCATGCTTCAAACCTCAGGTTAACATCACCAAATCATACCTCATAGATATACAACATGCAGGGATCATAAATGCATCAACAATTCAACTCATAACCATCACACATGAAAAGCCCCAATTTAAATGACATGCTTCCTACTTAAGCTACCTTTCATGCATAAACCTTCATAGCCAAGCAATAAGAAATCAATCCAAGATCCAGCAATTCAAACAACAATTAACATCCATAGGGAGTCTCAAACACCTCCCAAAACAAACACATTGGTCCCCCATTGCCAAATCGACCAAAAGCTAAAATGTTTAACAAAACCTTCCAAACATTGAGCTTTACTTGAACTTGTGTGCTTGCCTCCTCTTGCTGCCCTCAAAGCACTCTAATGCTCTGCATTATTGAATCAAGAAAACGAGAGAGCGTAAGCCAAAGCTTAGTGAGGAGCGCTCTTTAAAAACCATTCAATAATGCATTTAAAACCATTTGTAAATCATGCTTGTAAACAACCTTTACACATGCTCAAAGCATACTTTAAATCAAGCAATAACATGCTTCCACATTTCATTTAAACTAGCCTCATGCTTCAACATAAACATCAAATCATGCATCTCATGCATCTCATGTACAAAACATGTCATATTGGCTCAAGTGATACATTTCATTTAGAAATCAAGTTCAATAACTTTCCCCAAGGACTTTTAAACACCTTGGCCCCAAGGACTTTTAAACACCTTGGCCCCATGGACTTTTAACCACCATGGAAAGGAGCACCTAAGGACTTTTAACCACCTTAGTGTCCGCAACAAGATTCATCCAAGGACTTTTAACCACCTTGATGATCTTAGATTACAAGGCTCACTCAAGGACTTTTAACCACCTTAGTGACCTTCACTTTTACAAACCATCACTTGCCAATACACACTTTATACATCATGTAATCCACTGTTTTAAAAGCATTTGACCCAAGCCATTTCATCATGCATTTCAAAGCATTAAATCATCATTTAACAATGCATAAAAACAAGGCACTCTTACCTAGAGACACCTTCAACACATGGCTTAAAACATTAGCATAAATCATGCTAAAACATCAGCAATTAACATGCTCAAACATGCTTTCCAAAACAGTAGCAAATCATGCAAAATCATCATTTCACATTTCATCAAAACATGGCCACCACTTAAAGAGAGTAATCCGAAAACTTACACCTGAGCTTAGCAAAGTTGTTTAGACTTAAACTAAGCTCCCAAAACCTTCAACCTTTGGTTTAAAAGCTGAAAATCCATTTTCACTCACCGATTACCAAACAAGCCTAGCCAACAAGCTTTCCAAGCTTCCGAAACCTTCCGAAAACACCTCCAAAACTCAAGGATCAACCTCCCCTGTTTCAAGCACATAAAAACAGAACATTAATGCATCCTTATGCATTAAAACACCAGCAACATCAACACAACTCGCTGCTCATCACAAATCTAACAATTTGGCTACCAAACACAACCGAAATCATCTCCAAACACTTCCAAAACTTAACCCAGCCAAGATCCATCACTTCTAACCATTTTTATACATCAACTAACATGCAAAAAGATCACAACCCCGTCCTTATACCTCCAGGTATAACAGATCACCAAAAACACTCCAAAAACAACCAAAAACTCAAGCCAAACTTAGGAAATTCAACCTATCCGGGATTGCATTGATTAAACCTCAACTTCTAATCATTTTAGCATTCATTTAACATCATTTTAACACCTCAAAACTCTGCTTAAACAGATCACACGAAATTTTCACCAAAATCACCAAATCTTGCATTTTAGCCAAAAATCAAGATCTCAAATGAAAAGCCTTTAATAAAACATGAATCAAGGATTGAGAACTTAGGAATTTCAGTAAAGAACTGATAGTTTAGAGGAGAAGGACGTTCTTACCTCCAAACTTGAATTTCTCCCTTTTAGAGCCAAAATGCTTGATGAAACAATTTGCAAATTGAGAGGTTTTGATGATGAGATGATTAGGAATCAAATGAGAGTTGAAATGAGAGATGTAGATGTCAAAATCAGAGAAAGAAATCTGAGGAAATCTTGTTTGGGTAGAGAGAAAATGAGAGAAAAGAGAATTTGAGAGAAAATAGAAAAATTAGTTAAGATTTGGTCAAAATGATTTCCCTCTCTTTTCTTAATCTTTAAAATCAGATTTTAGACTTAAAATATCTTAGAAAAATCTGGAGAAATCCTTTTTGGAATAATAGCTCCTTAAAGATTCAAAGTTTCAATCCTTTATAAAACTGTCCCGCAACTTTCAAAAATTACATTTTGGTCACTAGCCAAAATGTCAACCTTCCGAACCTCATTTTCCAAAATTGATTTCACAGTTCACTTTTATATAATAAAAGATGATTTTAGAATATTTTTCCATATTTTTAATGCAACCCGAACTAGGTTTTCCTAAATTCCCTCTTATATATTCGATCAGCACTTTGACTAAACCGGTCAACACCAAAACTTCTGAGCCCAAAACCGGGGCGTTACAACTCTCCCCCCCTTAAGAAATTTCGTCCTCGAAATTTACCTGAAGGAAAGAGATAAGGAAACTGCTTCAGCATATCCTCCTTCCGCTCCCACGTGGCTTCCTCAACACCGCGATGCTTGCACAGCACCTTCACCAACTCAATGGTCTTGCCACGAAGAACCTTGTTATCTGAATCCAGAATCTTCACCGGTTCCTCATCATAGGTCAAATCCGGATTCAATTCCACCTCCTCCACAGACAACACATGCGAAGGATCAGATCGATACCTCCGGAGCATAGAAACATGGAACACATCATGAATCTTCTCCAGCTCCTGAGGTAACCTCAACCGATACGCAACAGGACCAACACGCTCGACAACCTCATACGGTCCAATGTATCTAGGGCTCAACTTACCCTTCCGCCCAAACCTCATCACCTTCTTCCAAGGCGAAACCTTCAAGAACACGCGATCACCCACCGCAAACTCTATCTCCCTACGCTTCAAATCCGCGTAAGACTTCTGCCGATCAGAAGCAGCCTTCAACCTCTCACAAATGAGCTTCACCTTCTCGGTGGTACCTTTCAACAAAGCAGGCATCGAAACCAACTTTTGACCAGTTTCAGCCCAACACAGAGGAGTCCTACACTTCCTCCCATACAGAGCCTCATAAGGTGCCATCTGTATACTTGCCTGAAAACTGTTGTTGTAAGCGAACTCAACCAAAGGCAGATGCTTCTCCCAAGAACCTTGGAACTCTATCACGCAACATCTCAACATATCCTCCAAGATCTGAATAACTCGCTCAGACTGGCCATCCGACTGGGGATGATAGGATGTACTGAAATGCAACCTTGTACCCAAAGCTTGATGCAAACACTGCCAAAAACGCGATGTGAACCTCGGATCCCTATCCGACACGATCGACTTAGGCACACCATGCAACCTCACAACCTCAGCAACGTACAGCTCTGCCAGCTTATCCAAAGAAAACGTAGTATGCACAGGCAAGAAATGTGCACACTTCGTCAGGCGATCCACAATCACCCAAACAGAATTCTTCTTCGACGGAGACAAAGGCAAACCAGATACAAAATCCATGGTAACCCTCTCCCACTTCCATTCAGGGATTTTCAACGGTTGCAACAAACCAGAAGGAACCTGATGTTCAGCCTTTACGCGCTGACACACCAAACACTTGCTCACGAACTCAGCCACATCCTTCTTCAAGCCCACCCAATAGTACTCATCACGAAGATCGCGATACATCTTTGTACTACCAGGATGCATAGCAAAAGGACTACTATGACCTTCAGCTAGAATAGCATGCCTCAACTCAGCATCTGCAGGCACTACTATCCGACTACCAAAACACAACACTCCATCCTCATTAAAACAGAAATCCGAAGGTCTACCCTCCGCGATATCCTGAACATGAGACACCAAGGAATCATCCAACAACTGCTTATCCTTGATCAACTGAACCAACGAAGGTTTCACCTGCAACTCAGCAACAAGACCACCATCCTGCGATATACTCAAGCTAGCAAACATAGCTCTCAGCTCAACAGCCACCTTTCTACTCAAGGCATCCGCAACAACATTGGCCTTTCCAGGATGATACTCTATCGTCAGATCATAATCCTTGAGCAACTCCAACCAACGTCGCTGCCTGAGATTCAACTCCTTCTGAGACATCAGATACCTCAAACTCTTGTGATCCGTGTACACAGTACACTTCTCACCATACAGATAATGCCTCCAGATCTTCAGAGCAAAAACCACTGCAGCCAACTCAATATCATGCGTAGGATAATTGCGCTCATGCACCTTCAACTGCCGCGACGCATAAGCCACAACCTTACCCTCTTGCATCAGCACACACCCCAAACCAACATAGGATGCATCATTGTAGACTACAAACTCTTTCCCTGATTCAGGCTGAATCAAGATAGGAGCTTGCGTCAAAGCCAACTTCAGCTTCTCAAAAGCTTGCTGTCTCGCTTCTGTCCACTCATACTTAACATCTTTCTGCAGCAACTTCGTCAAAGGAGCAGCCATCTTGGAAAAACCATCCACAAACCTTCGGTAGTATCCTGCCAAACCAAGGAAACTACGAACCTCCTGAACAGACTTAGGAACTTTCCAGTTCATCACCGCTTCAATCTTCTGAGGATCAACACGAATCCCCTCAGCTGAGACCACATGCCCAAGAAAAACAACCTCTCTAAGCCAAAACTCACACTTGCTCAACTTAGCATAAAGCTGATTCTCCAACAAAGCTTGCAACACAACCCTCAAATGCTCTTCGTGCTCTTCCTCAGTACGCGAGTACACAAGGATATCATCAATGAACACCACAACAAACTTGTCCAGGTATTCATGAAAAACACGATTCATCATGTCCATGAAAGCAGCAGGAGCATTTGTCAAACCAAACGGCATCACAAGGAACTCATAATGCCCATACCTTGTCCTGAAAGCTGTCTTAGGCACATCCACATCCTTCACCTTCAACTGATAATACCCTGACCTCAAGTCAACCTTAGAGAACACAGCAGCTCCCCGAAATTGATCAAAGAGATCATCAATCCTCGGCAAAGGATACCGATTCTTGATAGTCAACTTGTTCAGCTGACGGTAATCAATGCACATCCTCATCGTGCCATCTTTCTTCTTCACAAACAAGACAGGAGCACCCCAAGGCGAAACACTCGGCCGGATGAAACCACGATCAAGCAACTCTTGCAACTGCGTCTTCAGCTCCTTCAGCTCCTTAGGTGCCATTCTACAGGGAGTAATGGACACAGGAGTGGTATTCTCATACAGCTCAATACCAAACTCCACCTCGCGATTAGGAGGTAAACCAGGCAACTCCTCAGGAAAAACATCAGGAAACTCCTTCACAACCCTGATATCCTGCACCCTCAGCTCCTTCGAACTAGGATTCATCACAAAAGCCAGAAAAGCTTCACAACCTTGCCTCAGCATCCTGCTCGCCTCCAAGGTAGAAACAACATTGGCAAGAAACTTCACATTCTCACAAACCACCACCACTTCATAATCATCCGCAAGCCTAAGCGAAACCCGCTTATTCTCACAATCCACAACAGCACGATGCTCAGCAAGCCAATCCATACCAAGGATCACATCAAAACCATAAAAGGGCAACTCCATAAGATCAACAAGAAAGACATGCTCTTGAACAACCAAAGGACACCTTTTATAAAGCTTACGAGTCACAACAGTTTCACCAAAAGAACTAGTGACTCTAACACCAACATCCAAAAACTCAACAGGCAAACCAAGCAACTCAGCATGCTTACGAAGAATGTATGAATGCGTAGATCCAGAATCAATCAAAGAAAGCAATGACAAGGATTGCAAAGTAAAGGTACCTGCAATCACATCTGCATCATTCCTTCCTTCGCGCTGAGCATACACCCTCGCTTGGCCTCCACCCTCAGGCTGAATAGCCACAACATGAGCTACACCGCGCCCACCTTCCTCTCGCCTCTGAAAATTACCACGGCCGCGCCCACGACCTCTCTGCGATGCTGCAACAACAGGAGCACGCTCTTGACCACCAGCCATCCTCGGACAATCGCGTCTCAGATGATCAGCTGAACCACAACTCCAGCACTCATAACCAGCTGCTATCACAGGAGCTTGCACCTCCCTCCCAGCACGAGGACAGTCACGCTTCAAGTGACCACGGGAACCACAAATCCAACAAGCACTAGGGTCAGCTCTAGCATTGCCACCCCTAGCAGGTGCACCTCCACCTCTCTTAGATGAGGACTGAAACCTCTGATCACGCCCTCTCTTGTTCCGTCCACCGGAACTATACTCAGCAGCTCTCTTTCCAGAACTAGCTCCAGCACCCTTAGCAGACAAACTCAGGTTCATCTCAATGTCCTTGGACCGACTAACCAGCACATCGAAATCATTGTACTCAGCAGCTAACATATAAGTCTTAACCTCCGTCACCAAACCATAACGGAACCTTTCGCACCTTTCGCGCTCATCAGGTACCAACTCAGGTGCATACTGGCTAAGACGTACAAACTGTACCTCATACTCAGCCACACTCATGTTCCCTTGGGTCAGAGACATGAATTCACGCTTCTTTTCATCCAGATATCTAACTCCCAGATATCTCCTCTTGAACGCATGCTGAAAGAACGTCCATGTAACATCAGCATCAGCCATCCCAGAGATTGTGGTCGTCCACCACGTATAAGCATCACCTTGCAGCAGTGACACCACACATCCCAGCTTCTGCACATCAGTGCAACTCATTTGTCCCAAGACACGCTTGGTACTCTCCAACCATGCTTCAGACCTCTCAGCTGACATACCCCTAAACTCAGTCCCACCAAGACTGCGCAAACGTTCTAAGGGTAGTCTAGCACCAGCATCTCCTTGATGCCCAGCTCCTTGAGCTCCAGCTACTGCTGCTCGAAACACACCCGCAATAGCTTGTACAAGCACAGACATGTCAGGTATCGCTTGCCCCTGACCAGCTTCAGGTCCTGCAGCTCCAGCACCAGCTGCCTCAGCTCCAGCTCCAGCTCTTTCCCTCTCCGCACCACCACCACCAGGTGGAGGAGGAGGTATCACAGCACTACCAGTGTGCTCATCATTCACATTCCCTTCCGGGGTCGTAGCTCTCGCGCTACTCCTTAACTCTCTACGTGGTGCCATACTTTACCATGCATAACAATACAAAATAAAACAAGTCAGGACCAGCAAGGTAAGCAAATTCCAAGTATTCAAGCTCAATTTCTTTCAAAAACAACATCATCCCTTTAGCTTTTGTTTGGCAATGGGTACCTTCATCATGCATCATCACAACATGCATCACATACACATCATCATATCATAACACTGAACATGCTTTCACTCAACAAGCATACCAACCAAACCATGCTTCAATCATGCATACACACATTCCCAATTACTCGAGAACTCAGCTCTGATACCACCAAATGTAACCCCCTTAGCCCGGTCTAGACGGTTGACCCGGACTACGAAGATTACACGGGGAAAACCAAAGTCAACCCGAAAGTCAACTTTGATTAACGACCCTTTTTTTTCTTTTTAATCTTGTCTAGATGCACATCAACCTTAATTGTGTTCATACAAACAACATATTGAAAGATCACAAACATCAGAGATCAAACAGGGACCCAATTGAACAAATTGCAACTTTAGGGACCAAAATGCAAATTCTGATAAATTAAGGGATTTATCCCAAATTAAAGTTACCATCTTGAAATTAGTCAGGTTCCATGCTTTTCTGTGAAATTTCAGCTCAAAAAGACATCCACAGCTCATGCAATTGATCAAACATGATTCAGGACTAAAACGTAAACAAAGCAAAACATATAAAGATACTTTTAACTGAATTTAACGGTCAGGTATCGATACACCTGATGTCGTATCGATACGCGGGGAAGGCAGTAACCAAACTCGAGCAACGGTATCGATACGATATCCTCTGTACCGATACGGCATTCAAACTTTACCCAGATGAGTATCGATACCCCCACAACCGTACCGATACGCCTGGGCAGAAAAGAGCATACTTGGCTCAGGCGTATCGATACGCGAGCCCGAGTACCGATACCCCTGTCTGAAATCAACTTGAAATTCATACCATTCATGCTTCAAACCTCAGGTTAACATCACCAAATCATACCTCATAGATATACAACATGCAGGGATCATAAATGCATCAACAATTCAACTCATAACCATCACACATGAAAAGCCCCAATTTAAATGACATGCTTCCTACTTAAGCTACCTTTCATGCATAAACCTTCATAGCCAAGCAATAAGAAATCAATCCAAGATCCAGCAATTCAAACAACAATTAACATCCATAGGGAGTCTCAAACACCTCCCAAAACAAACACATTGGTCCCCCATTGCCAAATCGACCAAAAGCTAAAATGTTTAACAAAACCTTCCAAACATTGAGCTTTACTTGAACTTGTGTGCTTGCCTCCTCTTGCTGCCCTCAAAGCACTCTAATGCTCTGCATTATTGAATCAAGAAAACGAGAGAGCGTAAGCCAAAGCTTAGTGAGGAGCGCTCTTTAAAAACCATTCAATAATCCATTTAAAACCATTTGTAAATCATGCTTGTAAACAACCTTTACACATGCTCAAAGCATACTTTAAATCAAGCAATAACATGCTTCCACATTTCATTTAAACTAGCCTCATGCTTCAACATAAACATCAAATCATGCATCTCATGCATCTCATGTACAAAACATGTCATATTGGCTCAAGTGATACATTTCATTTAGAAATCAAGTTCAATAACTTTCCCCAAGGACTTTTAAACACCTTGGACCCCAAGGACTTTTAAACACCTTGGCCATGGACTTTTAAACACCATGAATGGACCAAACAAGGACTTTTAACCACCTTTGTGTCCGTAGCTTGAAATACCCCAAGGACTTTTAAACACCTTGGCCCCAAGGACTTTTAAACACCTTGGCCCCATGGACTTTTAACCACCATGGAAAGGAGCACCTAAGGACTTTTAACCACCTTAGTGTCCGCAACAAGATTCATCCAAGGACTTTTAACCACCTTGATGATCTTAGATTACAAGGCTCACTCAAGGACTTTTAACCACCTTAGTGACCTTCACTTTTACAAACCATCACTTGCCAATACACACTTTATACATCATGTAATCCACTGTTTTAAAAGCATTTAACCCAAGCCATTTCATCATGCATTTCAAAGCATTAAATCATCATTTAACAATGCATAAAAACAAGGCACTCTTACCTAGAGACACCTTCAACACATGGCTTAAAACATTAGCATAAATCATGCTAAAACATCAGCAATTAACATGCTCAAACATGCTTTCCAAAACAGTAGCAAATCATGCAAAATCATCATTTCACATTTCATCAAAACATGGCCACCACTTAAAGAGAGTAATCCGAAAACTTACACCTGAGCTTAGCAAAGTTGTTTAGACTTAAACTAAGCTCCCAAAACCTTCAACCTTTGGTTTAAAAGCTGAAAATCCATTTTCACTCACCGATTACCAAACAAGCCTAGCCAACAAGCTTTCCAAGCATCCGAAACCTTCCGAAAACACCTCCAAAACTCAAGGATCAACCTCCCCTGTTTCAAGCACATAAAAACAGAACATTAATGCATCCTTATGCATTAAAACACCAGCAACATCAACACAACTCGCTGCTCATCACAAATCTAACAATTTGGCTACCAAACACAACCGAAATCATCTCCAAACACTTCCAAAACTTAACCCAGCCAAGATCCATCACTTCTAACCATTTTTATACATCAACTAACATGCAAAAAGATCACAACCCCGTCCTTATACCTCCAGGTATAACAGATCACCAAAAACACTCCAAAAACAACCAAAAACTCAAGCCAAACTTAGGAAATTCAACCTATCCGGGATTGCATTGATTAAACCTCAACTTCTAATCATTTTAGCATTCATTTAACATCATTTTAACACCTCAAAACTCTGCTTAAACAGATCACACGAAATTTTCACCAAAATCAACAAATCTTGCATTTTAGCCAAAAATCAAGATCTCAAATGAAAAGCCTTTAATAAAACATGAATCAAGGATTGAGAACTTAGGAATTTCAGTAAAGAACTGATAGTTTAGAGGAGAAGGACGTTCTTACCTCCAAACTTGAATTTCTCCCTTTTAGAGCCAAAATGCTTGATGAAACAATTTGCAAATTGAGAGGTTTTGATGATGAGATGATTAGGAATCAAATGAGAGTTGAAATGAGAGATGTAGATGTCAAAATCAGAGAAAGAAATCTGAGGAAATCTTGTTTGGGTAGAGAGAAAATGAGAGAAAAGAGAATTTGAGAGAAAATAGAAAAATTAGTTAAGATTTGGTCAAAATGATTTCCCTCTCTTTTCTTAATCTTTAAAATCAGATTTTAGACTTAAAATATCTTAGAAAAATCTGGAGAAATCCTTTTTGGAATAATAGCTCCTTAAAGATTCAAAGTTTCAATCCTTTATAAAACTGTCCCGCAACTTTCAAAAATTACATTTTGGTCACTAGCCAAAATGTCAACCTTCCGAACCTCATTTTCCAAAATTGATTTCACAGTTCACTTTTATATAATAAAAGATGATTTTAGAATATTTTTCCATATTTTTAATGCAACCCGAACTAGGTTTTCCTAAATTCCCTCTTATATATTCGATCAGCACTTTGACTAAACCGGTCAACACCAAAACTTCTGAGCCCAAAACCGGGGCGTTACATCACACGGGGAAAACCAAAGTCAACCCGAAAGTCAACCTTGATTAACGACCCTTTTTTTTCTTTTTACTCTTGTCTAGATGCACGTTAACCCTAGATATGTTCACAAGATAATCATATCCAAACATCATAACAATCACGGACTCAATTACACAAATTACAACTTTAGGGACCAAATTGTAAATACTGGAAATTAAAAGGACTAAGCCCAAATTAAAGTTACCAATATGAAATTAGTCAGGTTTCATGCTTCTTTGCCAAATTTCAGCTCAAACGGTCATCCCAAACTCATACAATTGCATAAACAAGTTTCAGGACCAAAACGCAAACATTCCAAAACATATAACCATCAATTTCAGTGCCCAACGGTCGAGTGTGTCGGAACAGGGAAGACCCGTTTCGAAACGTGGGACCGTTCCGAAACTGGTACCGAAACATGGCCTGGCAGTGGCCAAACCGTTCCGGAACAGTGCCTCCCGTTTCGGAACGCCCAGGCCATTTTAGGCCCCCGTTCCGATACGGTAGCACCTGTTCCGAAACAGGCTGCCCAGATTTCAGAAAATTTGTTGGTTTATCATGCAATTGACCTATCAAACATGCTCCAAATGCCACCAAACTTTACCAGCAAGTCATTCAACATACAAGGGATATAATTGCATCAACCAAACATCAACATGGCATCAATTATAGAAATCCCCAAATCTATAGGCATGCTTCCTACTTAGCAAACCATTCAAGCATCATTATACCAAAATCATCTCATAAAGGCTAATTACAAGCACCAACATTATCATCAACATAAATCCAACTTAGGGAGTCCGAAACATCTCCCAAAACAACAACATAGGTTCCCCATTGCCAAATGCCAAAAGCTAATAGTGTTTAAGAAACCATCACCATACTTGAGCTTAGTTCACCACTTGGATTCTTCACCACCTTGCCGCCCTCAATGCACTTTAATGCTCTACATTATTGGTTTAAGAAAAGAGAGAGCGTAAGCAAAAGCTTAGTGAGGAATGCTCATTAAAACCACACAATAATGTATTTTCAAATCACATGAATAAATCTTAATTCCAACCATCATTTGTACATGCTCATAAGCATTTAAAACAAGCAATTCATGCTTCAAGTTCACAACATGACATATTGGCAACGAGTGATACATTTCACATAAGATCCACACATGGACTTTTAAACACCATTGTGATCTTACAATGTCCAAGGACCACACATGGACTTTTAAACACCATTGTGTCCTTAACCCCATGGACTTTTAAACACCATGGCAAGGACCATACAAGGACTTTTAAACACCTTTGTGTCCTTAACAAGAATTATCCAAGGACTTTTAAACACCTTGATGTTCTTAAATAACAAGGCTTACACAAGGAATTTTAACCACCTTTGTAACCTTAACCAAAAGCCAACCATGGACTTTTAAACACCATGTTGCTCTTAAAATACACAAGACTCATCTAAGGAATTTTAACCACCTTGATGATCTTAACCAAGAACCAACCATGGACTTTTAACCACCATGTTGTTCTTAAATAAACAAGGCTCACACAAGGACTTTTAAACACCTTTGTGACCTTAACATCACTTGCCAATATGCATCATTAATCAACAATATTCCACTGTTTTAAAGCATTTATTCAAGCCATAAACATCATGCATCTTTAAGCATTAAACCACATTAAAACAATGTTCAAAAACAAGGATCTCTTACCTTGAGTATCCTTCAACACATGGCTTATAATCTCAGCAACTAACATGCTAAAATATGCTTTCCAAAACAGAATTTAAAACATGCAAACAACCACATTGCATACAACCAAATCCATGGTTCATCATCAAGAGAGTTTTCCCGAAAACTTACTCTTGAGCTTAGCTAAGTTGCTCAGACTTAAACTAAGCTCCCAAACCTTCAAATCAATGGTTTCAAAGCTGGAAACCAAAATCCACTCACCGATTTCGTTTCGCCACTTGCTGAAACACCAATCAAGCTTCCGGATCACCACCACTTGGATCCAAAGATGACTCCCCTGTTTTAAACATATCAAAGCAGAGGATTAATGCATCATCATGCATTAATATCTTCAATGAAAGCACCTAAACTCGCTGCTCTCATCCACACTCCATTTTCGGCTACCAAACATAACCGAAAATGCATCCAAACAACTCCTCAACACTACCCAACCAAGATCCATCAAATCTAAACATTCTTAAACATCAATTAACATCCAAAATGGATCTCAACACATCCTTATACCTACAGCCATAACAGATCACCAAGATCACTCCAAAACCATCAAAAACACAAGCTAAACTTAGGAAATTCAACCTATCCGGGTTTGCATTAATTAAACCTCAACTTCACATCAATTTAGCATTCATTTAACATCAAAAATACACCTCAAATCACTGCTTAAACAGATCATACGAATTTTCATCAAAATCAAGCAAATCTTGCATTTAAAAGCCAAGATCAAGAACACAACCTTAAAACCTTTTATAACACACAAATTAAGGATTGAGAACTTGGGAATTTTAGTAAAGAACTGAGAGTTTAGAGGAGAAGGACGTTCTTACCTCCAAACTTGAGTTTTCTCCCTTTTTGGAACCAAAATCTTGAAAATCCAATTAGCAAATGGTGAGGTTTTGTTGAAGAGATGATTAGCAATCAAAAGAGAATTGAAAAGAGATATTTAGGTGACAAAATCAGAGGAAAAAGCTCTAGAGAAAGATGTTTGGTTTGAGAGAAAATGAGAGAAAATGAAAATGGAAGATTTGAGAGAAAAGTTAGTTATGACTAAAAATATCTTCCCTCCACTTTTGTTTTATTTAAAAGCCTTTAATTAAATCATTAATATTTAGGAAAAATTTGGAGAAACTCCCATTGGGTAAATAGCTCCTTAAAGATTCAAAGTTTCAATCCTTTTTAAAACAGTCACGCAGTTTTCAAAAATTACATTTTGGTCACTAGCCAAAATGTCACCCTTCCAAACCTCATTTTGTAAAATTGATTTCAGAGTTCACTTATATATATTAAAAGAGGATTTTAGAACATTTTTCCATATTTTTAATGCAACCCGAACTAGGCTTTCCTAATTTCACCTTTTTATATTCGAACCGCACTTTGACCGAACCGGTCCAAGCCCAAAACTTCTAAGCCCAAAACCGGGGCGTTACAGACGGCCAATAAAACCCTGACTGCAGCACCTTGGAAGCAGTTTTGATGCCTCCTAAGTGACCTCTATATTGTGAAGCATGGCAGTGATGAAGTATGTCTTCTTGCTCTTCCTGTGGTACACACCTCCTTATAACCTGATCTGCACAAATTTTGAAAAGAAAAGGTTCGTCCCAATAATAATGCTTAACATCATTTTGAAACCTCTTCCTGGCTTGGTAATTAAGATCAGAAGGAATTATTTCGCTAACTATAAAATTAACGAAATCAGCATACCAGGGGAGTTCATAAGACTTACCTGCCGCCATGGCTGTCGCAGTAGTAATTGCGACAGCAAAGAGCTTCTCGTCCGGGAAGGTCTCCAGTATGTTTGTTTCATCTGTTGATAGACTCTGTCCCTTCTCCAATCTTGACAAGTGATCTGCCACCTGATTTTCTGTCCCCTTTTTGTCCTTGATTTCAAGATCAAATTCTTGCAATAGCAGGATCCACCATATCAATCGAGGTTTTGCATCCTTTTTCGCGAACAAATACTTCAAGGTAGAATGGTCTGTGTGCACTATTACCTTCGTTCCAAGTATGTAAGAACGAAACTTGTTGATGGAGAACACCACAACTAATAACTCCTTTTTTGTGGTGGTGTAGCTGACTTGGGCGTCATTTAGTGTCTTGCTGGCATAATATATGACATGAAATAATTTGTCTCTCCGCTGCCCAAGTGCTGCCCCGACAGTATAGTCACAAGCATCACACATAATCTCAAATGGCTGTGTCCAATCTGGTGGCTGTACTATTGGGGCTGTTACCAGTTTTTCCTTCAGAACCTTGAATGCTTTAGTACATTCTTTATTAAAGTCAAAGGGTCGGTTCTGCTCTAGAAGATGGCATAGGGGCTTCGTGATTTTTGTAAAATTCGCAATGAATCTCCGATAAAAACCAGCATGTCCCAAGAAACTTCTAATACCCTTGACTGTGGTTGGCGGCGGCAGCTTTTCGATCACTTCTATCTTTGCCCTGTCGACTTCTATGCCACGACAGCTAATCTTATGCCAAAGGACTATCCCTTCATCAACCATAAAGTGGCATTTTTTCCAATTTAAGACCAGGTTTTCTTTTTCACATCTTTCAAGTACCTTTTGTAGATTGCCTAGGCAGCTCTCAAAATCGTCTCCAAAGACTGAAAAATCATCCAAAAATATCTCAAGGAAGTCCTCCACCATATCGGAGAATATGGCCATCATGCACCTTTCGAAGGTGGCGGGTGCATTACATAATCCAAACGGCATCCTCCTAAAAGCATATGTTCCGTAGGGGCATGTGAAAGTCGTCTTTTCTTGATCTTCTGGTGCAATAGCTATTTGATTATAACCTGAATAACCATCAAGAAAACAATAGTAAGGTTTACCCGCTAATCTATCAAGCATTTGATCAATAAAGGGTAAAGGAAAGTGGTCCTTTCGGGTAGCTTTGTTAAGCTTCCGATAGTCCATACAAACCCTCCAACCGGTCACAGTCCTGGTTGGGATTAACTCATTGTTTTCGTTTGTCACCACGGTCATTCCTCCTTTCTTGGGAACGCATTGCACCGGGTTCACCCATTTGCTGTCGGAGATGGCGTAAATAATACCAGCATCTAACCATTTGATTATCTCTTTACGAACCACCTCTTTCATCGCATGGTTTAGCCGCCTTTGGGCATCTACAGTCGGCTTATGATCTTCCTCTAAAAGGATTTTGTGCATGCATAACGCCGGACTAATGCCTTGAATATCGGCTATCGTCCATCCAATTGCCTTTTTGTGCTGCCGCAGCATCCCTATTAGCTGATGTTCCTGTTCCTGCAGCAACTTAGAAGAGATGATTACGGGCAGCGTATCATTTGAACCAAGAAAAGCATATTTTAGCTGCCCTGACAGGGGTTTCAGTTCTAAAACAGGGGGTTCAACAGTAGATGGCTTTTGGATTGCATGGTTATCCGAAGTATAATTTAAAGGTTCGAATAACTTACCTGGACGATCGCCTATCCAGTTTACCTCCTTCTGATCTTCAGTATCTGATGTATCGGATTCTAAGGAGTTGTTGTCGTCAGTGCTGTCGTGACAGTCCTGTAAGTGGCTGCCGAGGCAGTGACCAATTTTGATGTCGTGACAGCCCGACCTGATGCAGGGTTGATCAAGGCTAACTTCAGTGATAACCTTGCATTCCTCATATGCATCAGCATGCTTCATAGCTTGGAGAACATTCAACTTAATCTCTTGGTCGTTCACTCTCATTGTGAGTTCTCCTTTTTTCCACATCAATCAGTGAACTTCTCGTGGCTAAGAAGGGTCGCCCAAGGATGATTGGTGCGTTTTCGTCTGCCTCACAATCTAAAACAAGAAGTCAGCAGGAAAAATAAATTTATCCACTCTTACCAGAATATCTTCGATTTTTCCTTCCGGATGAACATAAGAGCGGTCTGCCAGCTGCAGAATTACTGTCGTGGGCCGCGCCTTTCCAATACCTAATTTCTGAAAAACAGATTTTGGCATTAAATTAATGCTAGCACCAAGATCACAAAGTGCCTTACCCACATATTTGTCTCCGATTACACAAGGTGTGATGAAGCTCCCCGGATCCTTCTTTTTCTGGGGTGGCTACCGATGAAGAATACTCATGCAACCTTCTGTCATCTTAACCGTTTCAAATTCCCCAAGTTTAGATTTCTTTGAAATGACATCCTTGAGAAATATGGCGTAACCGACATCTCTCTAACGGCATCTAACAACAGAATATTAATATGAACCTGCTTAAAAATATCATAAATCATTTTGAGCTGAGATTCTTGATTAGCTTGATGTAACCGTTGAGGAAAAGGAGGTGGGGGACGGTAATCAGCAATACGTCCTTCCCACTGCATACGAATCTGAGGAGGTTTGGGTTCATCATTTTTCTCCTCTGTCGCTTCTGGTGTCGTGACAGGCTCATCGGCAGCAGTCTGTTTATTACCTGTCAGGGCAGCTTCCTCGGCAGGTCTGTCAAAGGCTGGTTTCCTTACTGTTTCAGCTTCCTTTTCCGGCCCTGGTAATTTCTTCCCACTCCTAGTAGTAATAGCCTTACACTGCTCAAGTGTGGGCTGCCTAGCATTTTCAGTATTACTAGGGAATCCTCCAGTCTGCCTTGGCTTGATATGTTGGGAAACCTGACCCATTTGTGTCTCCAAAGATTTCAGAGTAGCTTCATGATTTGTCATTTGCATCTCTGTTTTATCCATGAATGTCTCTGTTTTCTTGACAAACTGATTCATATTCTCAATATAAGTACATGTCTGAGACATAAAAGTGGCCAGAGTCTGTTCCAATATACTGTTTGTGGCAGCTGGTTGTTGTTGTTGCTGCTGTTGCGGCGGCAGCTGCTGTCGCGTCAGCAGTCTAGGTCCTCCCTGGTTCTGATTACTATGTGCTTGTGGATTCAGGGCATTATTAGGATTACTCCAAGGGAACTTGGAATCCTTTCTCCAATTGGGATTATAGTTGTTGGAGTTGTAATTTGGCTTGTAGTTTCCAACATACTTTCCCTCTTCTAACTGTATAGGACACTCATCCGAACTATGATTTCCCTCACAGATTTCACATACCTCCTCAACAACAAATCCGTGTTGTGTGTAATCGTTCAATAGCTTTTTCATTTCTTTAGTGAGGAATGCTACCTGTGATTTCACCGTGCTGTCGGCCTCATAATCCTTAACAGCTAGTACCCGTTTACCCCCTCTTCTTGCTGTCGGAAACTACTCTTCATTCTTAGCCAGATTTTTCAATACTTGCATTGCCTCGTTTGGATCTTTGTCCAATAATAGTCCATTTACTGCTGAATCAATTCGAATACGAGTTTGTAAGTTGGCAGCATTATAGAACTTCGTTACCTGATTCCAGACGGGGAATCCATGCATTGGGCAGTTCCGTAGAAGGGTGGTGAATCTGTCCCAGGCCTCGTGCATTGGCTCGTCATCTTCCTGTTGAAAAGTAGCAATTTCATTACGTAATCGCTCAGATAATGCGAAGGATTAAAACGAGATAGAAATTCACGAGACAAATCTGCCCAAGTTCTAATTGAACCCGGCGTAAGTTTATTCCACCAAGTCTTTGCTCTGTCCCTCAATGAATGGGGAAATAACCGAAGCCTCGGTATCTCCGGATTAACTCCTGGCAGTCTAAACGAACCGCAGATCTCCTGGAACATTTTGAGATGCTCCTCAGCATCCTCTATAACAGCACCACTGAATTGATCGGCATTGTTGATCATGTTAAACATGACAGGTTTTTAGCTCGAAGTTGTCAACATCTATGTCCGGCAGCATGGTTTCCAGTTCTACATGATCGTTCAACATGTAGTCACGACAGGACCGTCGTCCGGCAGCAGCAGGCGGGTCGCCGACAGGCTGTCTGCCCTCTCCATCTCCAACAGGCGGGTCATTTCCATTGTGGGCCATCGTTTCTAACTGTCCCTCAAGGTTCTCATTCCTGGCTAGAATATGACGAAGTCGGTTCTTGATATTGAATGAACGTTCGATTTCTGGATCTAACGGATACTCAGGATCTTTACCTCGGTTCGATCTGCGCATAAACAAGTGACCTTGTGAAAAGCAAGAGTTGGATGCACCACGGAAGAATAGAAAAATAAAAATAAAAATAAAAACAAAAACGAAAAGTGCAGTAAAAGAAAAGGTAGAGTTATGTTGCCAATCCCCGGCAACGGCGCCAAAAACTTGTTGCGTGTAAAAATAGTCTATCGCAATGGTAGTGCAAGTATACACGACGCAAGTAGTAAAGTGATACAAAGTATCGGATATCGTCTCCACAAGGATTCAGCTAATAGCTTCACCTTAATTCACTGCACGAAAGTAAAGAAAATAATTGAGAAGTTGTCACGAAAATAATAAAGTAAACGTAAATAAAAGAGTAGGAAAATCAAGATAGAGAGAATGAGCTAGTATTGAAGTGCTCAGTAGTGCAGGTATTGTAGAGTTTAGGAAATCTAGTTCTGTCGTCGCGCCCGTCGCGGCAGCACCTGTCGCGGCAGCAGTTCGTTGATTGTCGCGGCAGCAAACACTCAACTCCGTACTTCAAGTTTGGCAAGAATCCCATATATGCCTTGGCCTATCCCTAGGTCCAAGTCTGTCGATGATCACGTCTTTGATGATACCTCCCGGCGTGAATCGAAGGATGAACACCGATGTGTATGAATTCTTCTTTAGCCACTTAACCTCGTCCTATCCCTAGGCCCGAGATAGTTCAACTATAAACTCTCCCGATGCTAAGTAAATAGTTAACCTCACAATGCTCTCCCGATGCTCTTGCAAGATATTAATAACCAAAATAAGAGAACTTGAAGTTTATTTTATTGAACTGAAAATTCCTAAAACAAAACAACCCTTGCAACTACTTTACAAATCAACCCGTGGCCCTAGGGGGAATTTAGAACATGATGAGAGGAAGAAAACGGCTAGAGTTTTGGGGAGGAAGCTAGGGTAATCGGTTATTCCCTCTTAGGTTAAAATACATGCCCTTATATAAGCTTTGGGCTCAAGTTATCTAAAATAGCAAGAATACAACTTTAATTGAAAGTATGATTCTAATAAAGGCTAAATCTTCAAGGAATCTACTTTCCAGCCGTCATCTTCTTGCTTGGGATTTTCCCTCCTTGAACTTTGGGCTTGACATTCCTTTTGATCTGGGGCTTGGAAAAATATAAGGTTTTCACACGACCGACGGGCTGAATTTTCTCTATCTGACGAGGTCCACTTTGCTTCTTCTCTTCAAAACTGCTGTCGTCCTTTACTGTCACGGCAGCAACCATGGCAGCATCGTCCTCTTTGTCTACTTGTCCAATTCAGCTCTTCTGCTTCACTGCCCAGCGCCTTCCCTTTCCGTCTGCTACGACAGCAACCTGCAAAAACAACCATTCTTAGTAGAAACTGTGCCTTTTAATATATTTGTGATGTTTTGCTATAAACTAACCTAAATGTAATGAATAATGCTTGAATGCAGCAGAAATATGGGTTAAATAGGATGTAAATAATAGAACTTTTACACACTCAACAGTTCATAAGGTCAAGTATTTCACCTTGGGGTACACCGATATTGTTTGTGAAGAAGAAAGATAGTACCATGCGTATGTGCATTGATTATCGGTAACTAAACAAGTTGACGATTAAGAACAAGTATCCTTTGTCGAGGATCGATGATTTGTTCATCAATTTCGTGGGTCTTTGGTGTTTTCAAAGATAGATTTGAGGTCTGGGTACTATCAGCTTAAGGTTAATGATGTGGATGTACCTAAGATATCTTTTCGGATGAGGTACGACCATTATGAGTTCTTGGTGATGCCGTTTGGTTTGACGAACGCACCAGCTGCATTCATGGACATGATGAATAGGGTGTTCCATGAGTTTCTGGATCATTTTGTGGTGGTGTTTATCGATGATATTCTTGTGTACTCACGTACCGAGAAGGATCATGATAGACACTTAAGGATTGTGTTGCAAGTGTTGTTGGAGAATCAGCTTTATGCTAAGCTGAGCAAGTATGAGTTTTGGCTCAAGGAAGTGGTTTTTCTTGGACATGTGGTGTCAGCCGAAGGTATCCATGTTGACCTACACAAGTTTGAGGTGGTGATGAGTTGGAAGACGCCTAAGCCAGTGACGAAAGTGCGTAGTTTCCTTGGTTGGTTGGTTACTACCGAAGGTTTGTCGAAGGTTTTTCTAAAATTGCTGCTCCTTTGACCAAGTTGTTGCAAAAGAATTTTCGTTTTAAATGGACGGATGTTAGGTAGCGAGCTTTCGAGAAGTTAAAGAAAGCTTTGATGCAAGCTCCTGTCTTGATTCAACCAGAATCGGGTAAGGAGTTTGTAGTTTATAGTGATGCATCATATAGTGATTCAACCAAAATTAGGCAAGGCGGGAAGGTTGTAGCTTATGCCTCTAGATAGTTGAAGGTGCATGAGCGCAACTACCCTACGCATGATCTTGAGCTTGCGGTGGTGGTATTTGCCCTGAAGATTTGGAGACATTACCTTTATGGTGAAAGGTCTGTGGTTTACACCGACCATAAGAGTTTGAAGTACCTTATGTCTTAAAAAGAGTTGAATCTGAGGAAATGAAGATGGTTGGAGTTGCTTAAGGATTACGATTTGACCATTGAGTATCATCCTGGAAAGGCCAATGTTGTGACCGATGCTTTGAGTAGGAAGGTGGTTGTTGAGCTGAGAGCTATGTTTGCTCATTTGAGTATATCATGTGATGGTGGCTTAATAACTGAGTTACAGGTGAAACCTTCTTCAATTCACTTGATTAAGGAGAAATTGTTGTTGGATGATCCGTTGGTGCCTCATGTTCAGGATATAGCTGATGGTAAAGCTACAAATTTCTGCTTTAATGATGATGGAGTGTTATGTTTCAAACGTAGAGTAGTGGTGCCAGAAAATGTTGAGTTGAGGCACACTATCTTGACTGAGGCCGTTAGCAGTACTTTTGCTATGCACCCTGGTAGTACTAAGATGTATCGTGGCTTGAAGGATAAGTACTATTGGGTGGGTTTGAAAAATGATGTGGCCAATTTTGTTAGCAAGTGCATGGTTTGCCAACGAGTGAAGGTTGAGCATCAGTTTCCTTCCGGTTTGTTACAACCTTTGAGGATACCGGAGTCGAAATGGGAGAGGATTACGATGGATTTTGTATCGGGGTTGCCTTTGACACCATTGAAGAAGAAATCTGTATGGGTGATTATGGATCGCCTTACGAAGTGTGCGCATTTCATGGCTGTGCATACTATGTATACATTGGACAAGTTAGCCGAGTTGTATGTTGCTGAGATTGTTCGATTGCACGGTGTGCCCAAGTCCATAGTGTCGGATAAAGATCCGAGATTTACAACAAGGTTTTGGGAATGTTTACATCATGTGTTGGGTACGCGGTTGAATTTTAGCACTTGATATCATCCTCAGTCGGATTGGCAGTCAGAACGAGTTATCCAAGTGCTTGAGGATATGTTGCAATGTTGTGTGATTGATTTCCAAGGTTCTTGGGAAAAGTATCTGCTACTGGTTGATTTTGCCTATAATAACAGCTTTCAGGCAAGTATTCATATGGCGCCGTATGAGGCCTTGTATGGGAGGAACTATAGAACGCCTCTTAGTTGGGCTGAAGCGGGGAAAAAGTTGCTTTCCTTACCGGATATTCTCAAGGAAACAACAAAGAAGGTAAAGCTCATATGTGAGCGGTTGAAGGTTGCATCGGATCGTTAGAAGTCTTATGCGGATTTAAAGCGTAAAGGGATTGAGTTTGCGGTAGGAGATCGTGTGTTCCTTAAGGTATCACCTTGGAAGAAGGTGATGAGGTTCTGACGTAAAGGAAAGCTTAGTCCGAGGTTTATTGGGCCATATGAGGTTGTGGTTCGAGTTGGTCCCATGGATTATCGGTTGAGGTTGCCTCCCGAGTTGGAAAAGATCCATGATGTGTTTCATGTATCTATGTTGTGAAGATACAGATCAGATCCTTCAAATGTGATGTCGGTTGAGGAGATTGAGTTGAATCCGGATTTGGTCTATGATGAGGAACCGGTGAGAATTCTGTATACGAGTAGCAAAGTTCTTCCTGGGAAGACGATTGAGCTTGTGAAGGTGTTGTGGCGACACCGGGGAGTTGAGGAGGCCACGTGGCAAAGCAAGGCGGACATGCTGAGGAAATTCATGCATCTTTTTCCTTCGGGTAAAATTTCGAGGACGAAATTTCTTGATTGGGGGAGAGTTGTAACGCCCCGATTTTGGGCTTAGATGTTTTGGCGAGTCGGGTTGGACTGGTGGAACCGGTGATGGTTGTTCAAACCGTTTAAAAGGTGGTTTAGAAAGATCAGAGTTCGAGATAGGATAAAAATGTGATAAAAATTTCTAAAATCCTCTAAAATGGTGTTTAAGAGGCTGTCAAATCAATTTTACAAAACGAGTTTTCGAAAGTATACATTTTTGATAGTGACCAAAATGTAAAGATTTAAAAGTTGAAAAAATGGTTTTTTAAGAAGAGTCAATATCTTAGAATCTCTAGGGAGCTACTTAGCAATTATGCCTTTTCCCTAATTTGGCATATGTTTTAAATGCTATTAAAAATTAAAAGGCTTTTTAATTTGGTTAATTAAAGGAAGTAGTTAAACGGTTAATGAAAAGTTTTCACGAGCTTTCATTTTCTCACTTTCCAAACACCCTTCTTTTCTCTCAATTTTCCAGTAATCTTTTGCTCTCAAATCCTTTTTTGATTCCTATCATTTCTCCATTGATTTCTCCCATTTTCCTTCAATTTTCTTCAAGCAAAACTTGCCAAATTAGAGGAGAAGCAAGGGTTGGAGGTAATTTTCGTGTTATCCCTCTATTCTAAGTTTTTAATGAAATTCCAAAGATATTTGAATCTTTAATACTGATTTTGATTGAAGTTTTGTTGTTCGAATATCAAACTCTTGAAATCTTGATGAAAAATTGGTTTAAAATGTGATTTTCGAACTATAATTGATTTTGTTGTTTTGAGGTTGTTTCTAACTGAGTTTTGAAAGGATTTTGGTGTTGAAGTGGAGTCTTAATCATGTAGATCCCGAAATCCTTGAGATCCTTGGTTTTTGAAGTGTTTTGGGGTGAGTTTTTGAGGTGTTCTTGGGGAATTTGAGTTGTTGGAGTTATAAGGTTGGTTTTAGATTGTTTTTGGATGCTGATTAATGCTTAGAATGGGTTGGATGAGTCGGGTAATGGTTGGGCTGACGTTTGAGGTCAATCGATTGAGTTTTCAAATGTTTCGGATGGGTGTTTTGTTGCTTTAGAACAAGGCTGCGGAATTTCTTGTGTGTGCTAGGGTTTTGGATGCATTTTAATTCATTGATCCTCTGTTTTGATGTGTTGAAATAGGGGATAGTGATCCAGAAGTAAACAAAGTGTTTTTGGAGGGTTTAGAAGATCGATAGTTGCGTCGGTAAGTGTGGTATCGCGAGTCGGTGAGTGGAATTTAGTTTTCCAGCGTGAAAATGTTTGAAAAAGGGTTTTGGGGACTTAATAAGAGCTTGAAACGCTTTATTAAGTTTAGAAGTAAGTAAATCAAAATTTCTCCCTCGATTGTCCTAGTTATGAGCCTTTGGTTGCACTTGGTTTTAAATGCATGTACCTACTGTTTTAAAGCATGTTTTTGAGAATATAAATTGTGTATGATGATGCCATGTGGTTTAAGGACGCACTAGGTAAGTGGTCCTCGTATGCATGTGTTGATGCATGAGGTTTTAAGCATGGTTTAATGCTTGTTGATGGCTTATCATGAATGCTTTGTAAAAGCAGTGAGTTATGCATGTGTTATGGACTATATTGATTAGTCTTTTGGAGGCAGCATCTTCAAGGGAATCTTACCAAGATGCTTTGTAAAAGTATGTTGCATTCTTGAACTAGTGTAATAAGGGAAACGGGGGTGTCCGATGCATTGAACGCTATTGATTAGTTGATTTCTAGTTTTCAGCAAGTTTATGATGCATATTTTGATTTGTAAATGGCCATTGAGTATTGGTTTATGCTTGCAATTGGTTTTTAGTCTTTTGTGCTTTTGACATCTAGGGAGAATATCTTTAGTATCGTAGTTTGTGGGAATGATACTTTGAGGATGCTTTTACTTCGTATATGTGATCTTTGATGTGTATACAAGTTGTATGTATGTTGAGGCATCTGTCGGTATGGTTTCGGAGGGCGAAAAGTGTTTTAAAACATCCTTTTGAAAAGTTGTAGGCACAGACGTTTCGGAACGCCCTTACCTGTTTCGGAACAGTGGCATGTATTGGCCTTGGTGTTTCAGAACGGTGAGGCACATTCCGGAACAATTTGCCTATGTGAACTTTTGTACCGAAACCTGTTTAGAGGGGTTTCAGAACGATCCCGCGTTACGGAACATGCATTTATGTTTCGAAACGACTGTATCGAAACGGGTGCTTCCTGTTCTGAAACACCAGACCGTTGGATGAAGATTTTGAATTAATTTGAGTTTCTGCTTCTTACACTTTGGTCCATGTTTGTCTTATATGCAATTGGGTGATTTCTAAATGTCATTTTGAGCTGAGCTTTCACCAATAAGCATGTGTATGAACATGTCACTAATTGAAGGCTGGTAACTTGAATTAATTGTCGAACGTGTTGATGTTTTATTTGCTGCTTGTGTACGAACACATAGGAATCTAAGATGAATCTAGACAAAATAAAAGGAAAAAAGGTCGTTTATTGAGGTAAACGTTTCCAGTTTACTTCAATATTCCCCGTGTGATTCGTTCAATTCGGTCTATTGGCCAGGCCGGGTCGAGGGGTTACATTAAGTTTGTTTTCATTTTTATTTTATTTGTCTTTACTTGTGATCATCATACAATCCCTATGACTGCACTAAACCAGGTATAAAGGTGGCAGGACCTAAAGGACCATTGGTATGGTTGGTAGAGGAGAGTGGGGTGCAAAAGGAAAAAGTTTTGTCCATATCCATTTAAAAGAAGTTGAAAATCAACAAGGAGATAGCCATGTGTCTGAGGAAAAAGGTGATCCAGAAAAAAGAAAAAAGGGGGGAGAATATTCATTTATTTAATACATGAAAAACCCTAACCACTTAAAACCTACTTTCTCTCCCCAAATTTTCCCTATCACGCATTAAAAACCCCTTTCTCTTTCCTCTTACACTACGCAGACAACAGTCCTCATCATCCTTTTTCCCCATTAATTGTGTCAGTTTTTAGTCGTTTCCCCATTCGCTTCAACTCCCCACGCTTCCAAAATCCTTTTACCAACTTCTCACTCCACTCCTTCTTCTCCAACACTTCATCTTCCATCTTTTGCTTTTATTCTTTTCTCCCCAACTTCGACCCAAAACAAGACTTTTCCCTATTTTCCTCTCGTTTTTATTCTCCCTTAAGGGTACAAAGCAACATGGTGCGATGCAAGAAAGTCACTGGAACCACGACGAGTTACCAAAAACAGCTCGTGGTTGAAATCAAGAAATTTTCAGACGAAGCGGCAAAGGACAGATAGGGGCAACTCAAGGACCGAAAGATATATGCGTTCCCTTGTGCGGGAATTCTATGCGCACCGATGGGGGAAGACAACTTCGACCAGGGTGTGCTTGATGTTATAGCAAAGCACGAGTGGAGAACCATGGCCGCTCACCCTGGAGATATATGCGTTCCGCTTATGCGGGTATTCTATGCGCACCTCACCAGTCCCATGCGATCGATTGTCTACGTCCAGGGCGAACAAGTAAAGTTCACTATCGCGGCAGTAAACAAGGATTTTGGGTTGAAAAATGCAGTAGACCACCACACCGGCTTTGTTATCGGTATGGACGCTCAAACCCAGAAGGAGGTCCTAGAAGATATCTATTTCAAGGGAACGGAGCTGGATCCCTCGACAAAGTCTGTCGAGCGTGGGAGACTCAAGCCGGAGGCAATGATATGGAACCATATTTTGAGAAATCGACTGATGCCCACCCTCCACACCACCATGGTCCACATCTCAAGACTGCTCCTCATTCATTCGATCCTTCATAGACGAGGGATTGATGTTGGCAAATTGGTAGTCGATGAAGTTTACGCACGTCTAAAGTGGGGCAAGAGTCTGCTAATCTTTCCCAACCTCATCACCGCATTGTGCAGAAAAAGAATAAGTTTTTGAAGACCCCTCGGTTGATGAGAGCATCAAGGGTAAAGTTGGACTCACCCCTGCCCAAATCCCAAGACTTAGAGGTTTTGATGAGGACGCCCCAGTCGAGACATTGGAGGGCGGAGCTAAGAGCTTTGTTGCAGTAAGGATTGCGACATTGGTAGCTAAGACCAACCACATTAGAAATGAAATTGAGCACATCAAAGCCCAGCACACATCTTACTTCAAATATGTGCGCGACCATGATGCTGCTAAAGCAAGTTGCTTTTCCGAGCTGCTACCCAACGCCTCTGTCTAGTTCCCCATATTTCCACCTGAAATTCTTCAAGTTCCCCAACCGCAACCACCTCCAGCTACAACAATTACATCTCGTCCTCACCCTGCCAAGAAAAAGCTCACCGCCAGAAAGAAAGTCGATCAATCCACTACGCCCACCACAACTGAACAGACCACACCCTAGACACAACCTACTGTTGTTGAAACCACCACAACCCCAACAAAGAAAATAAAAAGAAGGAAGAAAGTCTCTGCTACCATACCACAATCGGAGCCACAACAATTTGAGTCCGTCACAATCCCATGTGATGAGGACCTTCCACCTGAGGAGAAAACTCCTACCCCACATGCTACTCCAGTTGTGCCCAACCCACCAGATGCTATAGCATCTCGCCCACTGCGTTGCATCAAACATACGACTGAACACACCAGGATCGCCTCAGCCATTGAGCCCGACTCCTCTGACGATAATGATACAGCTAAAGAACCCACCCCAACAGTTTGGCATGAAGATCACTCCACCGATGACACCAGCGCCGAATCGCCTCGGCACCCATGATGTACACATTTTTTCTTTCTTTTTCATTACATTACATTTCATGTAGTTTAATTTATCCATGCATTGAGGACACTACATTCTCTAAGTTTGGGGGTGTTAGTGTTTGATGTTAGTATTTTTAGTTTGCTCTAGCATATGCATTAGTACTAGAGAACAATATTTATATTATGGCATTCTGTTTAGTTCAAAGATAGCATGTGAATTAGTTTATGATGCCTAATGACGAATATTGATAGGCTTGGATTTAATGGAATGATATACAACTAGTTGAGATTTGTAGAATTGACTTAGGGTTTGGTATAATAACCGTAAAAAATTACACAATTGCTTTCTTTCTCTACTTAAAATGGTTAGAAAATTTTCTAAGGAAGAGCTATAGTATACCCTAGCATGGAAACTCTAACGAACTTAATTCAAATAGACTCCCCTGTATGTTAATACTTTAAAATTAATGAATAAATGCTACCGCATAACTGTAGAAGGACACTCTTATGTGCATTTCAGCTTTAAAGAGAGAGAGAGAGAGAGAGAGAGAGAATAAATGGCTGAAGAAGGACACAAGTGAATGAAAGTTGTCACGGGATGACTCTGTTTACTAGCTCGTGGATGAGAGGTATACTCTCTGCTCATCTAGAGTTAAGGACGGTAGGTGTGATGAGTTGACACCCTTCATAGCAGTCCCCCTTTTGAATTTTAGGACGTCTGAACACTATGAGCAAAAATAGAGGGACCATAGCTAAGGCATGACTAGAGAGCTTCCTTGAAAATTTCTCTTAAGAGAATTAAGCATAGGCTGAGAGTAATTTCGCACACACACACATGCATCCTAGCCCTAAGAAAATTTCTTAAAAATCTCAAGTGTAGTTGTTCTTAACGGTTGCCTATAGCTTTCTGAAGGCTGAAGCTTTGCCATAGCATCCCTTGAAAACCTCGCCTCGATCGAACATCGATTCAAAAACCAATTGGCCCTTTCAGCAATTACGGACTAAAACACACAGAAACAGAACTTTAGAACATTCCATAACTAACAAAATAGACACCCGTTTTGGAAGATACCAAACCCGTTTCGGAACCACAAATTACAGTAGCAAAACGCACCGAAACATGTTTCACCTGTTTCGAGACCAAACACAACTGGAACGATTCCACTGCCTCAAAAAATACAGAGGCGTATTGAAACGACCTCGTGTTTCGATACAAGCCTAAAATAGTCTTGGGGTCTTGGAATGACCCTTATGCGTTTCGAACCACTTAGGCCAAATATGCGTATCATATCGAAACAGAAGCAGGTGTTTCGAAACACATACTAGAATAAGACTCACTGCAGCATATTTGGACATTCAAACATGGTTAAAACAACATCATAACAATATAAGAAAGAAATCTATGTGCAAAGGATCTTAGCACAACCATCCAATATGCATTAGAACACATACGGAAATCTTTAAACATTCCACATGAGAAAGCAACCACATAAACGGCCAAACTTTAAACCAAACCAATATCCAACATACAATGGTCATTAACAATACTAGAAAGGCATCACAAACATGTCTCAACTCAGGGAGTCTCAAATTATAACCTCTCAAAATCATAAAGGTCCTATCCCATTGCAAACATACTATTATTTGATGCCAAACCATACTTGAGCGAAAGATAAACTTTTGGACACTTCCTTGATTCTTTGCTGCACCGAGTGGTCTATGGATTTGCATTCTTGGAAAAGAAAGAGCATAAGCATGAATGCTTAGTGAGCGGTGCTCAAAACAACAACAACAACAATGCGGTTTTAAAACCATTTTGTTTGTATTTGAAAACAAAACCATTCCCCAAATCATTCCACAAAGGTAAATTTCAAACATATAATGATTATTGCAAACTCATTCTTGAACTACAATTCAAGGCACAACATCCACATTACATAACCACATGTATCATTTCACTCATGCATCTAACAATGCAAGATCAAGTCACAGCTTACATACATGCATGACACAAGTCATATACTTTATCAACAGGATACATAGTAATCTCAAAAGCTTTTAAAATCATCAACAATAATAAAAGCATAAAGCATAAAACAAATATCATGAGTATATTGACATTATTAGCACATTTACTCGGATATGCGGATAACCCCCGGTGGAGTGCCCATCACCGTGCTCAAGACCACTAGACAACTTCTGGTGGAATGCCCATCACCGTACTCACTCGTCCAGTAAATATAAACTTCTGGTGGAATACCCATCATCGTACTCCTCCTTACTAGAATTTGTCATCACTAAGGCCACGCGCAAATTTTTCCACTACAGTGCACTCTCATCTTATTGGTCGACCAATTATATCTGGTAATAAAATTTCATCAAATGTCAATATACCCATCAAGGCCAGCACTTACCCACTATTTTTTAGGCCACAAGCACAACATTTCTCATCTCATTTTCATAACAAATTTTCATGCATAGCATGTACTCAAGCACATTTACCTTATTAAAATCACCATTTAACATATGGGATCACATGGGGCAACATTTAAATAAATCAAAATGCATGAAAATAGTAGGATTTAATATAAACAACATAACATGAATAACATTCACAAAATCAAGGCAAAGCTCGCTGAAAACAAGGGTGAAAACAACCCAACTTACTCTTGAGCTTAGATTGGCCTTTCAAGCTCAATCTATACCCCTAAAAAGCTTGTCCTTAACCACATTAAGGCTTTATAAAATAGTTCCACTCACTAGCAATACATAAATGCTAGCCAAACACCTAAATCAAGCTCACAGTTCCTCCGATATTGCGTCTGAATTTCCCAAATTAGTTTCCCATGCTTCTAATCAATTCAAAACAGAGCATTAGAGTGTTTTCAAGCCCTTAAACTTGCTGCAACTCAAAAACCTAGCATCTAGCATCAATCGCCCATCGATTCAAATCTGAAATCAACCGAAAACATCAATAAATCAACTCAAAACAAACTCTAGCTTAAACCCAGCATGGTTATCATCAAATTCACATCTATTAACAACTAAAAATATCAACCCAAAGGCAAGAAACCATCAGCCACTGATTTCCCACAAAACCAAGCAAAAATCTAAAAAACTTCAACCTTAAACACTATCAACTCAACTAGTTTCAGGTTTTACATTATTAAACCATCATTTCAAATTTATCTAACATCAAAAATATATTGTGTACCACGTACAAATTTAGAAAATCAAAACCCATACGAAAATCTCATTAATCCACCATTAAAAGCTTGTTTTAACATCTTTTCTTTAATCTCATCATAAACCCTTTAAATAAAACACCATAAAAGAATCAAGAACGTGAGAATTTGAATAAAGAACATACATTAGATGAGAAAAACACATCTCACCTCTAATGATAGATTTCCCCCTTTTCCAAAGAAAACCTTGAGAAAGCTAGAGAAAACAAATGGGCTTTAAAGAGAAATCATTGGGAATAAGTTTGATGATGAGAAATCAATGTAAATAAGCATTTGCCATGGAAATCTTGAGTGAAGAAGGTTGTTTGGATGAAAGAAAATTGAAAGAAAGTGTTGAGAGAAAAGTTACATCAATTTGTGTAAAGATGATAACCTTTCAAAATATCTTTTATTATATTTAAAAATCATTTTAAAAATATTTTAGAAACGCAAATATTTAGGGGAAAAGTCTGAAATTAGACTTGGCTAAATAGCTCCTTAAAGATTCATCATTTTGATATTTTTACAAACTAGTCACCAAAATAGTTTTGAAACCTATAACCCCCTTAGCCCGGTCTAGACGTTTAACCAGAAATACGAAGATTACACGGGGAAACCAAAGTAAACCCGATTTACGACCCTTTTTTTTCTTTTTATCTTCTCTAGATGCATATTATTAACCTATGAGATCAGCAAAGCAAATAGAAGAAAATGGCACCGTGAACAGAGTTCGATTAGGGGTTCAATTGCATACATTTGAATTTTAGGGACTAAACTATAAATTCCATAAATTGCATGGACTTTCACGATTTTAAAGTAATCAAACCTCAATTAATCACATAACATGCCACCATGTCAAAAATCAACTCAAACGGATCATTCATACTCTTTAATTTAAGCAGCTAACATTTAAGGACCAAAATGTAAGAAACTGAAACTCGGAACAGCTCAAATTCAAAACCAACGGTCAAGTGTTTCGATATGGTTGGCCCTGTACTAAAACGGTCATTTCGAAACATGGTTGACCATTTTGATACGCGGGTACGTTCTGAGACCCGTATCGAAACACCTCTTCTAGTAGCCAAAGCGTTTCGATACACCTTCATATGTTCCGAAACCTTAAGGCCATTACGGGCCCCTATTCCGAAACAGGCAAGGGCGTTTCCGATACGCCTTGCCCTGTAACATCAGACTTTTCTGGTTTTTCATGCTTAATCACATTCAAATCATTCCCGTGACATGCCACAACATGTATACAACATAGATACATACCAACAATCATCATACCAAGGCAATAGCTTAAACACGGCAATCAACACATAAGTAAAGGCACTAAAGGCATGCTCCCTAGTTCACCGAAACCATAACAAGCTATAACATCATGCAAATCAAAATACAAACACCAAAGGCCATTTACAACCCAAGTGTAGGCAATCTAACATGTTCGAGGTAAAGGGAAACATACTCAAACCTTCCAAAGTATAAATCCCACCCATTGCCACTTATTACACTAAAGGTGAACCACATACATCTCTTTAACAAAGCTTTGGATTCCTCTTGCTTCTGAGCTGCCTTCAACAGTTCAATTCTCTGCATTGATGAAACAAAAGAGCGTAAGCATAAAGCTTAGTGAGGATTGCTAAACAACATTCATCAATGCATGTCTCATGTTTTGCAAAACCAACACTTTACATCTCATACCATTTATAAAACATGTCTTCACGAAACCTTTATACACTTTATAACCACATGCTCATATGCATCTTTTTAAAACAGCAAATAAACCTTTGCTCATGCTTTAGCAAGCATCACATGCATTCTTGCATCATACACAATTATCGCATGCTTCCTTGCATCATATACAAGCATGTCATGCTTCACTTTAATCATTTACATTATATTGGCTTACAAGTGATAATCCATAAACCATTTCAACACAAGACACAATCGGATACACGGATTACAAGCGTTGTCCCTCACGCTTCATACAAACTACCGGACTACACAAGGTGGAGACAAATGGCACAATCACAACCCCTCAACATCACTCATCGGTAGTTGTATAATTCCACTAACGAGAGTACGGGACACATACACAAGACTCACACAAGGGACTAACCATTCACCGTTGTGATCTTAACCTCAATCGTTAGGGTACTTGGATAGAGATTTCGGCACAATAACAACCCCACAACATCCAAGGCGATTTTATTCACGGTGCACCTAATCCTATAGCCGGCTAAATATATTCGATTAAAGTAACCAAAACTTATTCCATCACTTGCCAATATAATCATTTAACCATATTAATCCATTGTTTTACAAGCATAACACCAATGCCATTTCCACAAGCATAACATGCTTAACATCATATGCATTCAACACAAGAAAACAAAGGATCACTTACCTAGTTCATCCTTAACATAATGGCTTTAAAATACAACATTAAACCATGCTTAAACATGCTTAAAAATAGTAAACAAATCCACTCTTACACCAAGTGCAATTTCATCAAACATAGCACATTTCCAAGAGAGGGATTACTGAAACACTTACACTTGAGCTTAGTTAACTGTATCAAACTTACACTAAGCTCCCAAGATCACACTCAAAGTGTTACAAAGAAAGAAATTGTTTTTCCACTCACTAATACGTGAAGCCTTGTTCGCCGACACGGATCAAGATCCCTTGTTTGCTTTTGGATCAAGATCCCTTGTTTACACATCATCAAAATAGAGATCCAAATGCGTTAAAATGCCTTCTAACACCAGCAACAAATCATAAACTCGTTGTCCACTCAAACCACACCAAAATACCCTTCCAAAACAACCGAAAACTCAATCGATTGCTTCTTAAACCAAGCCCAACCATCATACATCACTTCCTAACAATTATCAACATCAAAACACATCTAATAAACATCCTAACTCATCCTTATACCTCTAGCAATCAAGATTCCACCATTTCACCCCAAAATTCCATTTAAAACTACCAAGAAACTCAAGGATCTCAAGGATTTCAGGATCTAGGTTATTAACACGTCATTTTAACATATAAACCAACTTAGAAATCAATTAAAATCAACACAAAACATAGTCCAACTCATCAAGTTCGAAACTCAAGATTTCATCCACAATTTCACAATATTTTGATCTTAAATCAAAACTATACTGAAAACTCACTCTAAAATAGTATTTAGAAGCCAAATATCTTGGGAATTTCAATAAAGAACTTAGATTAGAGTTTGAGAATGGGATTTACCTCCAATCCTTGCTTCCTTCAATAGATGACAAGTTTTCCTAACAAAAATCTTGAAGAATTAAGGAAGATCTCTTGAAAATGATTTAGGAAATGTTGAGAGAGTTTTTGAGAGGAAGAATTCTGGAAAAAGATGAGAGAAAATGATGTTTGGCTGAAAATGAGAGGGAATTGGTAGTTACATAAATAAAAATCCCATTAACTACCTTATTGTTAATTAATATAAAAATCCAAATAAAAATCTTTTAATTAAAAACCCTTTTGAATCACATGTCATATTCAAGAAAGGTCAAATTTACTTAAAGCCCCCTAAACACTCTAAGATTTTGCTTCCACCTTAAAAATCTCATTTTCCCAGTTTTGAATCTTTACAATTTGGTCACTACTCAAAATGTCCATTTTCAAAAACCCTTTTCATAAAATTGACTTGACCAACCTCTTAATTATATTTTTAGATGATTTTAGCAATTTTTATCACAATTTTATCCTATCCCAATCCTTGATTTCCTAAAATCACCTTACGCAATTCGAACCGTTCTCGACCGGTTCGATCCGATGTCTAAATCATCTAGGCCCAAAACCAGGGCGTTATAACTCACCCCACTTAGGAAATTTCGTCCTCGAAATTCTTACCTGATGGAAAGAGATGCGGAAACTGCCTTATCATGTCCGTTTTGCATTCCCACGTGGCCTCCTCAACTCCTCGATGTCACCACAACACGTTCACAAGTTCTATCGTCTTGCCACGAAGAACTTTGCTATTTATGTTCACAACCTTCACTGGTTCCTCGTCATATGACAGATCCGGATTCAACCCTATCTCCTCAACAGGCATCACATGCGAAGTATCTGATCTGTACTTCCGTAACATGGAGACATGAAACACATCATGTATCTTCTCCAACTCTACAAGCAATCGCAACCGATATGCCACAAGACCAATACGCTCCACAATCTCGTAAGGTCCAATAAACCTTGGGCTAAGCTTACCCTTACGCCAAAATCTCATACCTTCTTCCAAGGCGATACTTTCAAGAACACACGTTCGCCAATCGCGAACTTAATTTCCTTACGCTTCAAGTCAGCAAAAGTCTTTTGCCTATCCGATACCGCTTTCAACCGCTCACAAATGAGCTTCACCTTCTCGGTTGTTCCCTTAAGCATAGCTGGCATTGAAATCAACTTTTGCCCCGCTTCTGCCCAATAGAGAGGGGTTCTACATCTTCTCCCATACAAAGCCTCGTATGGAGCCATTTGGATACTTGCCTGGTAATTGTTGTTATACGCAAACTCAACCAACATCAAGTGCTTCTCCCAAGAACCCTGAAAATCTATCACACAGCATCTCAACATGTCCTCAAGCACTTGAATCACACGTTTTGACTGCCCATCCGTCTGCGGATGATAAGAAGTACTGAAATTCAACTATGTACCCAAGGCTTGATGCAAACATTCCCAAAATCGCGCTGTAAACCTCGGATCCCTATTCGACACAATAGACATTGGCACACTGTGCAACCGCACAATCTCAGCTATGTACAACTCATCCAACTTATCCAAGGTATACGTAGTATGCATAGGCAGAAAATGTGCACACTTCGTAAGCCGATCCACAATCACCCAAACTGAATTCTTCTTTGTCGGTGACAAGGGCAAACCATACACAAAATCCATGGTGATTCTCTCCCACTTTCATTCTGGAATTCTCAAAGGCTACAACAATCCAGAAGGAACCTGATGCTCAACCTTCACTCGCTGACACACCATGCACTTCCTAACGAACACCATCTGGCATCACTATTTGACTCCCAAAACACTGAACACCATCATCACTAAAGCTGAAATTTGAAGGTCTATCTTTCGCAATGTCTTGAACATGCGAAACAAGAGAATCATCAAGCAATTGCTTATCTTTAATCAACTGTATCAAGGATTGTCTCACCTGCAACTCTGCCACAAGGCCACCATCACGTGATATGCTCAAACGAGCAAACATCGCTCTCAATTCCACCACCACTTTCCGGCTCAAAGCTTCGGCTACAACATTAGCCTTTCCCAGGTGATACTCGATCGTCAGATCATAATCCTTAAGCAACTCCACCATACAGGTATTTCAAGCTCTTGTGGTCTATGAACACAACACATTTCACACCATACAGGTAATGCCTCAAAATTTTCAAGGCAAACACCGCAGCCGCAAGCTCAAGATCATGAGTAGGGTAGTTGCGCTCATGCACCTTCAACTGTCTAGATGCATAGGCCACTACCTTACCCTCCTACATCAACATGCAGCCCAAACCAACAATGGACGCATCATTATAGACCACAAACTCCTTACCAGATTCAGGTTGAATTAAAACAGGAGCTTGCGTCAAAGCTTCCTTCAGCTTCTCAAAAGCTTGTTACCTCACCTCCGTCCACTCAAAGCGAACATTCTTTTGGAACAACTTGGTCAAAGGTGTTGTTATCTTCAAGAAACCCTCAACAAACCTATGGTAGTACCCAACCAAACCAAGGAAACTTCGTACCTCCGTCACTGACTTAGGCACTTTCCAACTCATAACAACCTCTACCTTTTGTGGATCAATGCGAATACCCTCAGCCGATACAACATGTCCAAGGAAGACCACTTCCCTAAGCCAAAACTCATATTTACTCATCTTGGCATACAACTGATTCTCCAGCAACGCTTGAAAAACAATCCTCAAGTGCCTATCATGATCCTCCTCGGTACGCGAATACACAATGATATCATCGATGAACACCACCACAAACTGATCCAAGAATTCATGGAATACACGATTCAGCATGTCCATGAAAGCAGCAGGCGCGTTGGTCAAACCAAACGGCATCACCAAAAATTCATAATGTCCGTACCTCGTCTGAAAAGCAGTTTTAGGTACGTCCACATCATTCACCTTCAACTGATAATACTCTGATCTCAAGTCTATCTTAGAAAACACTGAGGCTCCCTGGAACTGATCAAATAGATCATCAATTGTAGGCAAGGGATACTTGTTCTTGATCATCAACTTGTTCAGTTGCCGATAATCTATGCACATTCTCATCGTCCCATCTTTCTTCTTCACAAACAAGACCGGTGCACCCCAAGGTGACACACTCTACCGAATGAAACCTCGATCCAACAACTCCTGCAATTGTGTTTTCAACACTTTTAACTCTTTGGGTGTCATGCGATAAGGAGCAATGGACACAGGAGTTGTGCTCTCGTACAACTCTATACCAAAGTCAACTTCTCTATTTGGTGGCAACCCAGGCAATTCCTCCGGAAAGACACCCGAAAAATCGCGAACAGTTTGAATGTCCTGCACATGCACATCCTTGGTGCCATGATTCATCACATAAGCAAGGTAAGCCTCACAACCCAACCTCATCATACGATTTACTTCCAAATCTGAAATCACATTCGACAAGAATTTCACATTCTCGCCTACGACTACAACCTCGTAATCATCGGCCAACCTTAAGGTGACTCGCTTAACATCAAATTCAACCACGAACCTATGCTCCGTCAACCAATCCATATCAAGGATTCCATCAAATCCATAGAAAGGCAATTCCATCATATCCACATGAAAAACATAACCTTGCACAGACAAAGGACATCTCTTATACAACTTCCTAGTCATTATAGTCTCACCAAAAGAACTAGTCACTTGCATTCCTACCTCAAGCAACTCAACATGTATATCAAGCAAATGTGCATGCTCACTCAAGATATAAGAATGCATGGATCCAAAATCAATCAAAGTCAACAAAGATAAAGACTGGAGAGCAAAGGTACCTGCGATCACATATGTATCGTTGTGCACCTCACGCTGAGCATACACCTTCGCTGGTCCACCTCCCTTAGGTCGAACGGCTACAACGTGAGCAATACCTCGCTGCCCCTCATCTCTCCTCTGAAAGTTCCCACGGCTGCATGCACGGCCTCTGTGAGGTCCAGCTACCATAAGAGCACGTCCTTGGCCACCACCACCCAACAATGGACACTCCCTTCTCATATGATCTGTCGAACCACAATTCTAACAAGAGTTTCCTGTCACCACAACAAGAGCCTGAACCTCTCTAGCTGCTCGAGGACAATCTCGCCTCAAATGGTCCCTCGAACCACATGTCCAGCATGTATGCTGCTCAAATCTCACACGTCCTCCCTGAGCCTGTCCACCTCGACCCAGGACACCATGCCTTCCCTAAGGCTGATGTCTCCTATCACCGCCTCTTTTGTTCCGTCCACCACCAGAACTATACTCAGCAGCTCTCTTCCCAAAGCTAGAACCAACACCTCTAGAAGTCAAACCCATGTTCTGCTCGATATCCTTTGCCCGACAAACAAGCACGTCAAAATCAGTATAATCAGCAGCCATCATGTACGTCTTAACTTCCTGTACCAAATCGTACCAGAAGCGATCACATCGATACCTCTCACTAGGTACCAACTCAGGAGCATACTGGCTCAAGTGTACGAACAGGACCTCGTACTCAGCCACCGAAAGATTTCCATGAACAAGCGACATAAACTCTCATTTCTTCTCATCCAAGTATCTCACGCCTAGATACTTTCTCCTGAAGGCACCTCTAAAAAACTCACAATCAACTTCATTGGGTTCCATACCAGCTGTGGTAGTCGTCCATCAGCTGTAAGCATCACCTTGTAGCAAAGAATTCGCGCATTCCAGCTTGTGCACCTCGTTACAACCCATCTGATTCATAATGCAGATCGTGCTAGCTAACCAGGCCTCGGACGCCTCAGGTGACATACCATAAAACTCTAAAGCTCCCAAACTCCTCAACCTTTCTAAATGTAAGCCCACCTACTCAGCTGCAAGGGCCTGCACATGCGCTCCGGCAACAGCAGCCTGAAACGCTCCAGTGATCGCCTCAACTAGTGGCGCAAAATCACCAATCCAGGACCAGCTTGTCCTTGTTGCACTTTCTCCCCACCTCCAGGTGGTGGCGGAGGAGGTAGATCTCCACCATGAGGGACATCAGCCTCTTGCTCAGCCTGGTTACCCTGCTCAGCTGCAGGCACTATCGTATTGGACCTCAACACCCTTCTAGGTCCCATTGTGCTATTAACCAAACACAACAACAAAAACAAATTAAACCATTTAGGCTAGCTGCAAGCAAGAATCCAAGTTTACAAAACATTTGATTAGTGCAATAAGGCAATGGGCACCCAATTCCCCCCATAGAGCATAGCATACACAAAAACATCATGCTCACATTCATTTCATCATCCCAAAATCAACACATATCCATATAACATGATATTCATTCCACTTGCAATGCACATAATTCAAGCATGGCATAGAGTGCAAAATTCAACCGATAGCAAGCTTTTTCAAACATCATACTTCGATACATATCAATTTCACATACCAACAGTCTCAATTCTTTCGTAACTTGGCTCTGATACCAACAAATGTAACCCCTTAGCCCGGTCTAGACGTTTAACCCGAACTACGAAGATTACACGGGGAAAACCAAAGTCAACCCGAATGTCAACCTTGATTTACAACCGTTTTTTCTTTTATCTTCTCTAGATGCATATTATTAATCAATGAGTTCAGCAAAGCAAATAGGTGAAAATGGCACCGTGATCGAAGTTTTGGGTTTGAACCGGACCGGTCGGATTTTCGGTTCGAATATAAAAGGTGGTTTTAAGAAAAGCCTAGTTCGGGATGCATTAAAAATATGGAAAAATATCCAAAAATCCTATTTTATTACATATAAGAGAGTGGTGAAATCAATTTTACAAAATGAGGTTTGGAAATATGACATTTTGAGTTAGTGACTAAAATGTAATTTTTGAAAAGTTGGTGACTGTTTTAAAAGGATTGAAACTTTGAATCTTTAGGGAGCTAATTTACCCAAGGGTGGAGGGTGGGCTTTGTTAAGTGTCACAACGGTGGAGGGTTGCTCCCGTGTGTGAGCTTGATTAAGGTGATTACAATGGTTGTGGTAGCTTCCATGTGTAAGCCTTGTGATGTGTCTCGTCTCTCGCTAGTGTATTATACAACTTCCGATGAGTGATGTTGAGGGGTTGTGATTGTACCGTTAAACTCCATCACGGGTGTTGAGGGGTTGTGATTGTACCGGTAAACTCCACCTTGTGTTGTTTGGAAGTGTGTATGAAGCGTGTGGGACAACGCTTGTAATCCGCGTATCCGATTGTGTCGTGTGTTATGATGGTTTGTGAATTATCACTTGGATGCCAATATAATGTTCTTGAATGTAATGAAGCATGAGATGCTTGAAATGATGCAAGGTTGCATGGAAAGTGTATAATGTACCAAGATTGCATGTATTACTTGTTAGCTTGAACAAGTGTTTATCTTCTATTGAGAATGGTGCATGTGTGCATGGAATCTCTTTAGTGCATTGAAGGCTTGTGAAGGCTTGTTTTAAAAGGCATGTAATGCAAATGTTGTTTTTGTGGGTCATATGCTGCGTTTGTGTAATGCATGAGATAGGTTGAAGGAGTAAGTGGTTTTCAAAGGTGAAATGGAAGTGTTTTCCAAGGATTTTGTATTTAACTTTGCTTATGATGTTCATGCATGGAAAGGTTAAATTGATGGTTTTGCAAGAATGTGTTTTGAAGTGAGTTACTTAGTTTTTTCTAAGCTAAGGGTTGGTTTTCCTGTTTGAGCAATGCATGATTTAAAGCATGTTGTTCAAAAATGGGTTTTCAAACATTGCTTTGGTTTATCGAAATGTGTTTCCTTTTTAAAGAGGTTTTATGACTCGCTGCATTGATGGTGTTTTGGTTTTGAGCATTCCTCACTAAGCATGATGTGCTTACGCTCCTTTTTGTCCATCAATGCAGATATTTGAAGTTGGGACAACAAGAAGCAAGGGATTCAAGGAGAACTCCACTTGAGATGTATGTCTCGGTTAATAGCTATAGATAATAAAGGCAATGGGGGGAGAGTCCTTTATGTTGATGTTTAATGAGATTGTGTATGTTGGACATGTTTGGTTTATGGTTTTGAACTATGTGGTTTAACGCTAGCCACGTTTGAATCTTCTTATTCATAAGTCGTTATGCTATGCTTCTTGTTTTAAAAGCATGATTAAGTGTTGGATGTGTTGAATGAGTTGGTGCACCTAGGGGTGGTTTTGTATCTAGATTTTGATGAAATTTGGTAGGTATGATGTTTGGCATGTTGTTGATTTATTGTGGAATTGTTTGGAGCATGTTTGATGGGGTTTAAAGGTGTTAAAACAGGCCTATCTGTTGTTTCTGGGCAGGGTGTTTCGAAACACCCTTGCATGTTTCGGAACAGGCCCTTTATTTGGCCTGGGTGTTCCTGAACGGCCTAGACCCGTTTCTGAACACTTTGGCTACTGCCAAGGGGTGTTCCTGAACGGCCTAGACCCGTTTCGAAACACTTGACCGTTGGGCATATTTTTGAAATGTTTTGAGGTTTGCCAGCTTTACGTTTTAGTCCTGATTTTTGTATGTGCAATTGATTGAGTTTGAGATGTTCGTTTGAGATGAAATTTGGCAGAGAAGCATGAAACATGATTAATTTCATAATGGTAACTCAAAATCTGGTTAAGTCCTTATAATTTACAGAATTTACAAATTAGTCCCTAAATTCGTATTTTGTGCAATTGGGTCCCTTATTGTTTTCCGATTGCTGTGATTTTTGAGTATTCTTATCTCAAGAGTATGCCTAGGTTTAATGTGCATCTAGACAAGTTTAAAAAGAAAAAAAAGGTCGTTAATCAAGGTTGACTTTTGGGTTGACTTTGGTTTTCCCCGTGTAATTTTCGTAGTTCGGGTCAACCGTCTGGGCCGGGCTAAGGGGGTTACAAGTTCCAAAAGCTAATCCATACCAAAAATCACAGCAAAAACATAGAACGACAACTCCATCATATCAACTAAAAACACATGACCTTGAAGCATCAAAAGACATCTTCTATATACCTTCCTAACCACAATACTTTCTCCAAAAGAACTTGTGACATTCATACCCACATCTAATATCTCAAACGGTATATCCAACAACTTCGCATGCTCACTCAAAATGTATGAATGTGTAGATCCAGAATCAATTAAAGAAAGCAAATTCAAGGACTGTAATGAGAAATTACCTGCAATAACATTTGTGTCATTCATGCCTTCACGATGCGCATACACTCTAGCTTGTCCGCCACCCTCGGGCTATACAACAACAACATGAGCTACATTTCTCTTACCATCATCCCTACGCTGAAAGTTACCTCGACCACACCCACGGCCTCTCTGATGCTCAACAGCTCGTACCGGAACTTGTCCATCTCGAGAAGGATGTGGACAATCATGTTTCAAATGTGCTCAAGACCCACGATTCCAACATGAACCATAATTACCCCAACACTCGCCGAAGTGATGTCTTCTGCATTTGATACACTTAGGTGTGCGAACAACAGCTCCTTGGCCCTGATGGCCACGTCCCGGGTTACCACCTATACGCCTATGGTCAAGTTGATACCTCTTATCCTTGTGTCTCTTAGCACGATCTCTATCCCATTCGGCAGACCTTTTCCCTAAACTAGATGCACTGCTACGAGCATCCAATCCCAAACTATGTTTGATATCCTTGGCTCTAGTGACTAAAACATCAAAGTCCATATAGTATGAGGCCAACATATAGGTCTTCACCTCATTGATCAAGCCATACCAGAAACAATCACATCGTTCCCTCTCAGTGGGAACCAACTTAGAAGCGTACTAGCTCAGACGTACAAATTGTACCTCGTACTCGGATACTATCATATTGCACTGAACCAAGGTCATAAACTCTCTCTCTTCATTCACATTCTCGGCTCCCTGATTACCCACTCTAGGCTCTCACCTCAGTCTCATTCATACAAGAGATGCAATTTAACAACAACAAACATAAACATCATAAATGATTTAGATTAGCAAAAAGCAAGGATCCAAGGCGCTCAAGTCTTTTAAATCCAAACCACTTTTCTCTAATAGTACTATAGCAATGGGTGCCTATATCTACTTCCCAACCAACACAAAACAAAAGAACATGCTTACAGACATCGTGTATCACAATCAACACCGAACACCTCAAAACTTACCTCACTTACCTTTTTAACTTCTGCTCAACATGGATCTAATACCAACAAAAGTAACCCCATTAGCCCGGTCTAGTCACAAGACCGAACCAAGTGAGCTACACGGGGATAATTGAAGAAAAACCCGCTAAGATTTCCCTTCGATTAGAAACCCTTAATATTATTTTATTTTCACATTTTTAACTTTTCTAAAGGCTTCATTATTATTCTATATGTTCATGCAAGCAGCGGTTAAAACCTAGCCTTAATCAAACATCGATTCGAAGTCCAATTGACCCTTCCAGCAATTAGGACTAAAACGCAAAGAAAAAGAACTTCAAAAAATAGAACATTTTGAGACCAAACACATATGGAACGATTCCCATGCCTCAGAAAATACAGAGGAGTATCGAAACGACCCCGTGGTTCGATACATGCCTAAAATAGCCTTGGGGTCTCGGAACGACCCTTATGTGTTTCGAACCACTTAGGCAAAATATGCATACCGTATCGAAACATGAGTAGGTGTTTCAAAACACATGCTAGAAAAAGACTCATTGCAGCATATTTGGACATTCAAACATGGTTAAAACAACATCATTACAATATAAGCAAGCAATCTATGGGCAAAGGATCATAGTACAACCATCCAATATGCATTAGAACACAAACAAATATCTATAAACATTCCACATGAGAAAGCAACCACATAAACGACCAAACTTTAAACCAAATCAATATCCAACATAAAAAGGTCATTAACAAGACTAGAAAGGCATCACAAACATGTCTCAACTAAGGGAGTCTCAAAATCTAACCTCCCAAAAGCATAAAGGTCATATCTCATTGCTAACATACTATTATTTGATGCCAAAACCATACTTGAGCGAAAGATAACTCTTGGACACTTCCTTGATTCTTTGCTGAACCAAATGGTCTATGGATCTGCATTTTTGGAAAAGAAAGAGCATAAGCAAGAATGCTTAGTGAGCGGTGCTCAAAACAACAACAACAACAATGCAATTTTAAAACCATTTTATTTGTATTTTAAAACAAAACCATTCCCTAAATCATTCCTCAAAGGTAAACTTCCAACATATCATGCTTGTTGCAAACCCATGCTTGAACTACAATTCAAGGCACAACATCCACTGTAACACCCCAAATTTGGGCCTAGATGTTTAGAGTCTGAACCGGACCGGTCTGAAAAACGGTTCGAATCTAAAAGGGAGTTTTAGAGAACATCTAGTTCGGGATGTTTTAAAAATATAGAAAAATATCTAAAAATCCTTATTTAATATAAGAAAGACAACGGTTGAATCAATTTTACAAAATAAGGTTTGTAAATACTACATTTTGGTGTAGTGACCAAATCGCAGTTTTTGCAAAGTTAACTAGTGACTATTTTGTAAAGGATTGAAACTTTTAATCTTTAAGGAGCTAATTTTACGAAAATGTTTTCATCAGATTGTTCCTTAATTTCAGTGATTTAATTAATGTTTTAGAGAACACCTTTGACTTTTCATAACTACTTTTCACAAATTTTCCCTCATTTTATTTTCTCTCAAATTCCTTTCAACCAAACACATTTTCTCCAGCAAATACACTTTGATTTTCAATCACTCTTTGATTCCTAATCAATTCCTTATCAAATCCACTTGATTTCTACATTGAATTTTCAAGAAAACTTGCCCAAATCAAGGAGAAATCGTCCATTAAAGAACACCTTTGATTTTTAGAGAAATCACCCACTTGTTTTCATCAGATTTTTCCTTAATTTTGGTGATTTAATTAAAGGGAGTTTTAGAGAACACCTTTTACTTTTCATAACTACTTTTCACAAATTCCATTCAACCGAACACATTTTCTCCAGCAAATACACTTTGATTTTCACTTCATTTGATGAGATTTCAATCACTCTTTGATTCCTAATCAATTCCTTATCAAATCCACTTGATTTCTACATTGAATTTTCAAGAAAACTTGCCCAAATCAAGGAGAAATCATCCATTAGAGGTAAGTTTCATCCTTCTCCTCTAATGATCAGTTCTTTACTGAAATTCCCAAGTTACCAATCCTTTATTAATGATTTTTAAGTGGTTTTAATGTTAGAAACAAGAAATTGTCATAAAACTCAAGATTTTGGAAGAGATCTTGAAGAATTTCGTGGTGATTGTTTGAGCTCTGTTTTGAGATGGTTTTCTAATGTATTTTGAATGTTAATTGATGTTACAAATGAGGTTTTATCAATCAAATCTCGAATAGGTTTGTTTTCCTAAATTTTGCTTGTTAGAATGATGGTTTTTGGGGTGATTTTGGTGTTCTGTTATAGCTGGAGGTATAAGGACGTTGCTGTGTTGATTTTTGATATTAATTGATGTTTAGAAATGATTAGAAGTGATGGATCTTGGCTGGGTTTGGTTTTGAAAGAGTTTGGAGGTGATTTCAGTAGTGTTTGGTAGCCGAAATGTGGTTTTTGTGTAGAGCAGCGAGTTTAGGTGTGTGGCTGATGATCTCAATGCATGATGATGCATTAATCCTCTGCTCTTATGTGATTAAAATAGGGGAGACATCTTCGGACACCTTTGGAGTTGATCCGGAAGCTTAGATAACATTTTGGCGAGCAAGCGAAACGTAATTGGTGAGTGCGTATGGTCTTAGAAGTCCTTGAGGAACAAAGAATCAAGGTTTGGGGATTTAGGAAAGGTTTGAAACACCTTCCTAAGTCCGGAAGTAAGTATTGGCTACATTGCTCTCTAGAATGTGGTGATTGCCCCTTAAATGATTTTACATGCTCATGGTTTAGATTGATCAATTCCTACTGTTTTTATGCATGAATTATTGCATGAGATGATGCTTGAAATGATTTCATAAAGTAACATGTTGCATAGTTGAGATTTGAGCTTTTATGTTAAAGCATAGCAAATGTTATAATTTTGAAATGAGATGTGAATGTGGACATTAAATGCATGAAAAACAGTAGGTGAGATGTTGATTTGACATAATATATTGGCATAGATTTTGAGATACTTATCGGATATAATTGATCGATCAATAGGATGAGAATGCACTATCAACTAAAAATTCGTATGTGCTCTTTGGTTAAGCTAAAGGGAGAGAACCGATGATGGGCATTCCATTGGGTAGGACTTGGTGAAATACCCAAGCTTTGTGACGATGAGAGATTCCGCCATGTGAGTAAGGTGATGTGAGATTCCACCCGAAACTATGTTGTTAGACGAGTGAATACGGTGATGAGAGATGCCACCGAAAGTGTCTAGTGAGATGTCCGGATATCCGAGTAATAAAGAGATGTGAAATGCCAATATAAAATATGTTATGGTTTTTGATTCACATGTACCTTGATGAAATGGTTTATGCTATGAGAAATGCATATGTGATTTGGTTATGAAATGCTTTAGAGTACAAGAATGTGTATGGCTTTGCCATGAGTTTTTCTTTGGTTTAAATGCATGAGATAGAATGAAGGTACATGTGTTTTCAATGAGAAATTGCTTTGAAAGGTTTCCGAGCATGAGATAGAATGAGCATGTGGTTTAAAAGCTTTTGAGAAAGTGTTTTCAAGATGTGCATTATTGTTGGTTTTCTTTAGAGCATGCCTCACTAAGCATTTGTGCTTACGCTCTCTCTTTTACCAATAATGCAGATAAATTAGGTGTTTTCAGGCATCAAGGAAGCTAAGTTCGTCCAAGGAAGTCCCAGCTCATGTATGTTGAAGTTTTCACACACTTTAGTTCTGATATGTTGGCAATGGGAAACCAAGAATTGCATTTGGGAGATGTGTTGAACTCCCTAAGGTTGTGGCATGTTTGTTTTAGCTTGTTTGGGTTGTAAATGACCTTAATTGTTAATTTGTATTTGATGCTATGTTCGTGTTTGAATGTCCCAAATATGTTTCTTATATGTATGATGAATTGCTGGCATGATTTGGGAGTCTTTGAAGCATGCTTGAGTGTGTTAATGTATGAAAAACCATCATTTGTTGTTGTTTCTGGGCAGGGTGTATCGAAACACCCTATGGTTTTTCGGAACGGGGTCTTGAAATGGCCTTGGCATTTCGAAACGTAAAGGGTTGTTTCGATACATTTTGGCTACTAGAATGACATGTTTCAGAATTGGTCTCGGAACCTACCCGCTTACCGAAACGGTCAACACCGTTCTGATACAGAGTTTCAGTACGGTAAGTAGGCATTTCGAAACAGGTTACCGTTGCACCCAAATTTGAATTGTTCTGATGTTTGCATGCTTTACATTTTAGTCCTAAATGTTGTGTTTGCAATTGCTTGAGCTTGAGAAGTCCTTTTAAGCTGAAATTTGGCAGAGAAGCATGTCACATGATTAATTTCATATTGGTAAACCCAAAATCTGTAACACCCGGGTTTGAGGGTCGGGTTAAAATAATATTAAAATAATGTTTCAGGTTTCGGTTTCAAAATTTAAAATAATAAAATATTATTTTGGGCCCCGGGTTTTCAAAACAAACATTTTATGTTGGACTCAAATTGATTTGAAACTCAATTTTCCATGGACTTTAGAGTTTATGAGATTGCCATCTCATTAATGGAAAAATTGTAATTAAGTGAACTTTTAAATTAAAACCCCTTTTATTAAAAGCAGCCTTTGTCATCTTCTTCATCACTCTCCCATTTTCCTATCTCACGACATTAGAGAGCTCTCCTCTCCATTTTACTATTCCATCACATCCTTTGCTCCTTGTTGGTGATTTTAAAAAGGTAATTATGTTTTTGACTTGGCCTTACCTTCCTCTTCATGTTGGTACCATTAGTTTTCATTAAAACCAAGTATTTTGGGTTTTGGGTTTTTCAAGGATTTTGTTAAAGGTTGTGGCTTTATGAATTTTTAACAGAGCTTTTGATATAAAGTTGTTAGATAAGTTGTCTATAACCCATAAGGTTCAACATACTCAATTTTTACATTGTTTTAACTTGATTTTCGGATTTGGGTTTAATGGGGGTTTGGAGTGTGCTTGGTAAGGTTTTGGGGCTGTTTTGAGTGAGGAGTTGTTGGCTGGTGGTTATACTGTGTTTGGGTAGTGTTTTGAACATGTTTAAGAGTGCTTTGGATGGTTATATTGCTGATTTTTGCTGGGTTCTTGTGGAAGTACGAAAATGAGAATTTGGAGAATAAATTTGGCTTTGAATTGTGAGAATTGTAGTGGATTTGTGTGTTGGTGTCAAACAATGGGTTGTGGTTGATTTTGAGGTTAATGTATTGTTTTTGAATGGTTAGAAGCAAGAGAAAACAAGGGAGAGGCTTCAGGCTCGAATCCGGAGACTTGGAGGCTTGGTAGGCTAGTCGGCTTGTACTAAATGGAGTGGTTGGTGAGTGGTTAAATGTTTTTAAATGGTTTTTGAGTATTCGGTTCAAGCATACGGACTAGGTTGGGCTTGCTAGACCCACCTAGATTTGGGATTAGGGTGGTAGCCTAATCCTAAGCTTTAGTAGAGACTTTGGTTGCACTTTAATTGTTGTTATGCCCCATATTTAATTGTGTTTATGGTGGCTATGTATAAATGTGTTATACATGTATGTTGAGGCATGGTTGTGATGCATTGTGATATGCATGTGGATTGTGCATGATGGTGATCATGGTGAGTACATGCTAAGCATGGAAGTTGTGTGAAATAATATTGTGGATTGTGTTTAGTATTGGCACTAGTATGCTTGGGTACAAATGATCGATCATTAGGATGTTTAGTGTGCACACTTGAGTCAAATGTGTGCGTGGTCTTTGTGATGGTAGTCATCAAGATAGAGTACTGGTTCGCCCGGAAATCTTCTTATATATGTTAGTCGGTGATGAGTGGAATCCCATCGACGGGGCGTGAGGATGAGTGGAATCCCCTCCGCGTGAAACGGTGATGAGTTTAATCCCATCGTAAGGTAATGGTTGTGGTTGGATGTGAGTTCCAACGGTTATCCGCGTATTCGAGTCATTGCTAGGTGCCAATACGGATTGTGAATTATGTTGCTCATATGATGGTTATATGTGTTTCCATACATTGTGGTTATGGACTTGTTGAGCATGACATGGTTTGGATAATATGTTCATGCATCATCTATATTTTTGGCTCATGTGGTTCGAAGGTAAGATCATGCATTCTACCTTGGTTGTATGCTTGTGCTTGGACCCTGCATTGTCGAGGTTTGTTTTATGAGCTTACCCTCACTAAGCTTTTATGCTTATGCTCCTTTTTGCTCGACAATGCGGATCAGTAGCTTGTAGGTGGCAAGGGAAAGGAAGGGTCTCCAAGTGTCATGTTTGGTTAGCTCAAGTATGAACTTTAAATTGAAAGATTGTAATAGTCAAGCAATGGGATTTGAATGCTTTGGATTTATGTTGATGTGTGTGTGGCTTGTTGATGCCATGTTTTGATTTGCAAGTCATGCTTTATTGCTTACCTTGAATGCTTATGTGTATGTTGGTCTTATGCCTTTTTGTGGATGCTCTTATGTATGTTTGTCTAAGCATGCTAATCTTGATTGCTATGTTTGGTTCTTATGTGGATTGTTGATCCTTTGAATGTATGGTTTTTATATGTTCGATGTGTGTTAAGCATGTTCATATAGGATGTCTTGTATCTAGAGTTAATGCTTGTGTGTTGTGTGAGGTTTTAGTTGTGTTTTGGGACAACATTGTGCCATAAACCAGCTAAAACCAATATGCAGACAGAGGGCGTTTCGAAACGGTTAGTCCCGTTTCGATACGGTCCCTTTGTTTTTGGTCAGGCGTTTCGGTACGCTAGGGGGCCGTTTTGGTACGATTTTGCTACTGGAAATCTAAGATTTTGACGATAAATTGAAGTATAGAAACGGGCTTTGGCGTTTCGGAACGGTCCTTGTATCGTTGACCACGAGAAGTTGACCGTTGAGGGTGTTTCGGTACGGTCCACCTCTGTTTCGAAACGGTCTCCTCGGTTTGACTTTGGCCAGTTGACCTAGTCAAGGCGTATCGAAACACCCTATAGGCGTTCCGATACGGCCTGCTGATTAAGATTAAATGAGATGTTTTAATTGGGATGTTGGTTGTTTACCTTATTGTTCCTTCCGTTGTTGCTTTTCTCATATATGATTTAATGTCTCATTGTTCCTTAACGGGTTTTGCCTCGGTTATCCCCGTGTAGCCCACTCAGATCGGCAAGCGCCCGGACCGGGACAAGGGGGTTACAAAATCTGTGAAGTCCCTTAAATTTACATAATTTACAATTTGGTCCTTAATCTTGTGTTAAGTGCAATTGTGTTCCTAAATGTTATTCGATCGATGTGCCTTTCTCAATCATGACTCGTGAGTACTCACTTAGGGTTAACATGTATTTAGACAATATTAAAATAAAAAATGGTCGTTAATCAAGGTTGACTTTCGAATTGACTTTGGTTTTCCCCGTGTAATCTTCGTAGTTCGGGTCAAGCGTCTAGGCCGGGCTAGGGGGTTACATCCACATTACATAACCACATGTATCATTTCACTCATGCATCTAACAATGCAAGATCAAGTCACGGCTTACACACATGCATGACACAAGTCATACACTTTCTCAACATGATACATAGTAACATCAAAAGCTTCTTAAAATCATCAACAATGATAAAAGCATAAAGCATAAAACGAATATCATGAGTATATTGACATCATTAGCACTTTTACTCGAATATGCGAATAACCCCCGATGGAATGCCCTTCACCGTGCTCAAGACCACTAGACAACTTACGGTGGAATGCCCATCATCGTACTCACCCATCTAGTAAATATAAACTTCCGGTGGAATGCCCATCACCATACTACTCCTTAGTGGAATTTTTCATCACTAAGGCCATGCGCAAATTTTACCATTATAGTGCACTCTCATTCTATTGGTTGACCAATTATATCTGGTAATAAAATCTCATCAAATTTCAATATACCCATCAAGGCCAACACTTACCCACTGTTTTTCAAGGCCAGAAGCACAACATTTCTCATTCCATTTTCATAGCATATTTCCATGCATAGCACGTACTCAACCACATTCACCTCATTAAAATCACCATTTAACATATGGGATCACATGGGACAACACTTAAATAAATCAAAATGTATGAAAACTATAGGATTTAATATAAACAACATAACATGAATAACATTCAAAAAATCAAGGCAAAGCTAGCCGAAAACAAGGGTGAAAACAACCAAACTTACTCTTGAGCTTAGATTGGCCTTTCAAGCTCAATCTAAACCCCCAAAAAACTTGACCTTAACCATGTTAAGGCTTTATAAAATAGTTCCACTCACCAGCAATGCACAAATGCTAGCCGAACACCCAATTCAAGCTCCTGGTTCGTCCGATATTGCGTCCAACGTTCCCAAATCAGTTTCCTCTTCTTCTAATCTATTCAAAATAGAGCATTAGAGTGATTTCAAGCCCTTAAACTTGTTGCAACTCAAAAACCCAGCATATAGCATCAATCCCCCATCGATTCATATCTGAAATCAACTAAAAAATCAATAAATCAACTCTAAACAAACTCTAGCTTAAACCCACCAAGGTTATCATCAAATCAACATCTATTAACAACAAAAAGCATCAACCCAAAGGCAAGAAACCATCAGTCACTGATTTCCCACAAAACCAAGCCAAAATCTCAAGAACTTCAACCTTAAACACTATCAACTCAACTAGTTTCGTGTTTTACATTATTAAACCATCATTTCAACTTTATCTAACATCAAAAATATAGTTTGTACCACATACAAATTCAGAAAATCAAAACCCATACAAAAATCTCATTAATGCACCATTAAAAGCTTGTTTTAACATCTTTTCTTCAATCACATCATAAAACCTTTAAATAAAACACCATAAAAGAGTCAAGAATGTAGGAATCTCAATAAATAACTTACATTAGAGGAGAAAAATGCAACTCACCTCGAATGATAGATTTCCCCCCTTTTCCAATGAAAAACCTTGAGAAAGCTAGAGAAAACAAATGGGTTTTAAAGAGAAATCATTGGTAATAAGTTTGATGATGAGAAATCAATGTAAATAAGGACTTATCTTGGAAATCTTGAGTGAAGAAAGCTTTTTGGATGAAACAAAATTGAAAGAAAGTGTAAAATTATACTTAAAATTTTTTTTAAAACATTTTAGAAACCAAAATATTTAGGGGAAAAGTCTAAAATTATACTTGGCTAAATAGGTCCTTAAAGATTCAACGTTTTGATTCTTTTACAAACTAGTCACCAAAACAGTTTTGAAACCTTACATTTTAGTCACTAGACTAAAATGTCCACTTTCCAAAAACAATTTTCCAAAATTGCTTCCACTATAAATCACTTATATATAGATATTGATTTGTAGCTATTTTTCCATAATTTAAATCCTTAAAAAATAATTTATTTAAAATAAATCTCGAAACTAGTCTAAACTGGTAAAACTAACTCGAACGGACCTTCAACCAAATATGGTTAACTTCTAGACCCTAAACTCGGTGTGTTACAGCAGCACTTTGCCCCCACATAATTGGGACAGTGCTCAGGTAGAAAGCTCACCAAATAATGCAACATTTCAGAAAACATATACCTTTTCTGCGGCTTCACTCTCTTGAACGTATCCCCGGCGGAGTCGCCAAGTTTTAGACGTCATTTTTGTCTAGGCCGAAATTGGTTGGGCCTTCAAAGGCTCGTCAAACGTTTGGAGTTTCCATCGGTCGTTTTGGGTTGGGTACGACCGAAAACCTAAAGAATGGGTTTGCGTCTGAACCGGAATCATGGTCAGGTTCGGGAGTCCGTTACATGTGGGGAAGGTTATAGCACCCCACAATGCCCAAAATTGATACCTAAAGGGGTTGTGTTGTCTAAAAGGTTTCAAAGGTAGGGTTAATAGCACTATTACAAAAAGACGAAAACATGCAAATAAATCATATTTATCAATAAACAAAATTAAACATGCTAAAGTGCTCAAAAATAGAAATTTAATACTTTAATCTAAAGCCATAATCTTAAGTCGAATTATAATTAATCCCAAATTAAGCGAATTACTAATCTAATATCCCTAGACTAAAACACATTATTCGCACAATTTTAAGATTGTCCTATAATTAAACTCAATTTTAAGTCCAATTAAATAATTAATCGTCCATTTTAAAGAAAATTTAACCAAAAGAAACTAAATGAATTACCCACTAAATTGAGCTAAGGTGAAACTTGTTATCTAATTATCTAACTAATTATGCTAACTAAAGACATAATTAAAAGAATCTTAATATTAGGACTCATACTAGAAACAAAATAACTAAGAATAAAATTTAAAAGAGTTTAAAATAAAAAAAGACCTAAAGTGTAATCCTACCTTAAAACCTAAGAAAAATAATTAGACAATTAGCATGGCAGGCTTGCCGTTTGCGTGAATTACTTCCCCAAACATCAGTTTCCAATGACTTTTTAAGGGGTTTTAAATCTCTTTCCATTATTCTTGATGCAGTGTTTTAATAAAGGGATTTTAAATCCTTTTTATTATTTTAACTCACCATCTTACATGTTAATTAAAAGAGTTTCAATATCCTATTCTCTTTCAATTCTATGTATTTCCCGGTAACCGCCGTCATCACCGGCGTAGCTCCGACGACGACAAATATTTCAAAGATATTATCTTTCCTCTTTGTCTCTCTCCCCTTAACACAAATTTGACTTTATTTTTTTCAAAAGAACTAATATACACAAGTAAATCTGAAGAAAGAGTTAAAAAATTCTAAATGGTTTTACCTCTTGATTTCAAAATCACATCGTTGGATCGTGTTGATTTTTGAGTATGTCAATATACTTGTGGCCGTGAATCTTTTCACCGTTCGGATCACTCAATCGTTACTTTGTTCGCCGGAAATTGAAGATAGACGATTCGACTTCTCTTTCTTCTTTTCGATCTCAGTCGAACTAACTGCCCTTTTGCTTCTTTTATGCTTATAAATCAATATCTCCCCCTAATAGTTTCCTCCCGCATTATTTATAGGGACATTGAGAGTCTTCTAAGTCATTTAGAAAACCGGATATCTCGGAGGTAGTTGCATGCACTGGAAACCTCGGACGGTTAGGCGAGTGGCTTGCAAGTTAGAGAATATTCTCGAATGTTCACTATTGAAGGCGATGGCTAGGGTTTGCAAAAGGATTTTCTCTTTTTGGGTTTTTTTGTATATTTTTGTAATTTTTATTATTACGAGCCCAAGCTTGATATGTGGCCAGAGCCCAAAAATTGGTGTGTACAACTGTTAAGGACCCTTAATTTATAGAATTTACAAATTTGCCCCTAAGGCTTGTAGAAGTTGCAATACGGCCCTAAAATGAATAATATCATCTTGTACTGATATAGCTCTGATTGAATCATTAAACATGTTACTGAGTTATTGAATAAATTCAAATTATAGTTAGATCATCATAAATTATTGTACATCATATCGTATCGAACATTTATAGTACTCTCCACAGGAAAATACCATTACTCTCCACAGTCATCTAATTAATCTCCACCGATGAATATCAAGCATTACACCAACTCTAAGGAACTCAACGTTTGACTCCCGGCTGATGGCAAGTGAAACACTTAACACTATCTCAAACACACGAGTCCATATTGTCTCTCAAAACATGCGGTAAAAGTTTGGTACAAACTGTAGCTCTCAAAATTCACCATATACTGACCATTGTACTATATACGAAGAATCTCTTGCCTTGACATGTCTTTCTCTAAAACACTCACAACAAGATCTCACGTTCCATCAGACACCATAGGACCTAAAATTCAACCATAACACTGAGTCCCTTTAAATATAAGAAACCAATACTTCTTACGGCTTTCAAAACTAATTAATCCTCAACATAAAGCTTAAAAATTAAACCGCACGGGTATCGAAACTGGTCGATCAGTCCTAACACCAAAAGAAACAAGTACCGGTACCGCATAGAGCTAGTATCGGTAATCCCTCACACAACCATCGTTGTTAATCCTTGAATACCCCAGGCGGGCAGCATGATACTCTAACCCGAACTAACTCCGTACAATCCATCACTTAACAAGTTCTCCTTATTTAAGGGGTTATCAATCACACGCGATCAGTAACTCTTAATTACTTTGACTCACATCATTGTCCAAATCTCAATTTCCTTAAAGATCAAGTACACAAAATTTCTCGATGTTGGGGTAAGCATACCCCTCCCTCTTCTGGAATAAAAATACAACCCTAACAATATAACAAAACATCCTCGAAGATCTCAAAATCTTATTTGACTCCAATCAAGTCAGCACCACTGTCAGAACAAAACAGCCTCACGCAACTCGGATCTCCACCAATGTTCCTCGGCTCCTTCCAAGGAAACTGTGATATAAATCAAAAGCATTTACGAAGTCTCAACCCTTGCTTCTTTAACTAACTACACGATAACTAACCTTTCTATACAAAAGGTCATTTTCTCGTCAACGCCTATATTTCCATATTCTTATACATTCACATGTGTCACGCAAAGTATCAACTACATTCGAGAGACAACACGGTGGCCCCACCTTATCATTGTTGAAATACCTCAAGTGTCATTGCAGACATCAAACATTACCATGACACGCCCTAAAGAGAGAAATCCTCATTCCAAAATTCATTTCGAAACTACTAGCCTCCAAAACTTTAACCGTAACCATCTCATTCTCAAACCAATCCCGAAAGAATACATGTGTACTTCACAATCAGTTAAACGAGTCATCCACTTTAGAAGACAAGTAACGGTCTTTCACTGCCACTTAACAAACTAGCAACGGTTTAAACATCACCTCAACGAACCAACTTCTTACGAGTGAACAAGCCTAGTTCTCCCTTGGGTAAAGCACTCAAACAAAAGAAGCCTCGTTTGAGTTGCATCTTTGCAACCAAATCTCTGGCTCTCTCATCTAGGTCTTTGTCCTCTAACGAGGGCGATGGGCACCAACTTCCCACTCGGCCTTACCTCCGCATCCTTAACAAGGAGAGAGTCCTAGTGACTCATCCAAGAAGCATAAATAAACTCTCTAACAGTCTAAAAGCTCCCAAGCATCAAATTGTATACATTGGCATCTATCGAACAGTCAACCATGTCTCACAACCCCGTTGTTCCATTCTCAGAACGAACACTACGAAAATCACGGTAAAAGGGTGTGGGATCAACATTCTCATTATATAAGGTTGGGTTTCCTCGAGGTCTCAAAGCCTCGAGTACAACTTTTGACATTATAGGGTAGCTTCACGCTTGATTAACCCAACCAGTTTCCAAGGTGCAACAACTCTTAAGAAGGTAGCTCTATCAAATTTGTATAACGTTTAACTTCGGTCATACTCAAATGAACGAGTGGATCCTCAATCCATTATATCTGAGAAATGCCCCTTTAGAAGGGTGATGATAATTCCTAAATAGCATCGAGACTCTTTTTAAGCGAACAAAGGGTCCTCAAACCAACATGCATCCACTAATTGATTTTAGAAACGGGCTATCCATGCCAGCAACACAAGCATTATTCACGCATCCAGTGAAGATTCTTTGCCACAAACTCTCATGACGTATCTGAAGGCTTCAAAATGACTACAACACACAACAAAGACACCATTCAGGTGGCGGGAGGGGGACACATCCTTGACTTCGGCATCATTCAAATAACTCACATCTCAACAATTCAAGGCGGCCTCGCCCCTGGAATCACTCCTATGAGCGACTCAACACTTAACTCGGCCCTCTGGCCACAATCATAACATTCTTAGCATTGCAGCTTTGAATACACCATCATGATTTTAGTCTTAAAGAGTACGGATTTAATTTAAGGGGTTTGTATTCACTAGACACCTTACTAAAACACATATACTACCTCGGGGTTTCCTAGATTCGACTAAACCTAACCTTTGATTCCACTAAATGTAACACCCTCAACTCGGATGTCACATTTGGGCCTTAAGCCCAACTCGTTTCATATAATTTCTTACACTTAAATCAGCCCAAATAAAATACTTTTTGAAAAAATTTAAAGCCAACGATTAAAAAGAAACATATATAAAAATGATAAAAACATGACAAAGGGGCTCCCATTAAATTAAAATATTTAAACATTCGAATTGATTAATACAATTTGAAAAATAAGAATTACAGACTCCATCACATAGAGTTCTATGAATACACAACCCACTAAATACAAGTATCGTACTCTGGAAATCACCATATGTTGGAATCTCATATTAATAGTGCTCCTTGATCCCACTATCCGACAATCAACCTCCGCACAGAAACAACGATTCCGATCGTTGAGCTTACAAAGCTCAGTGGTTAACTTCTACTCTACTATACTTCATGCTAATCATACACATTAGCATGCAAGGTAGTACGAGCAATAAGGAGAGATAAATAAGTATGTGGCGCTACTACTAGTCACCTAAACACATGCTCTCATCATAGCAATTGGCATACATGGCTCTCATGGCCCAACCATACCCGAGATCTCATCAGATCATCTAGGCAAAAACACATATCAATCAACAATAACAACTCTGTTGTGAGGTCTGGTCATGAAGCATTGAAACAGACACTCCGGGTGAGACTGGATCACATAGCATCGAAACATACACCCTTGCTCAGATCCCCCCTCGGGCACCTACACTCTGGGTGAGGCTGGGTCACCTAGCATAAGAACATACACTCATACTCGGAATCCCCCATCGAGTATCTTCAAATGAGACCCAGGTCACATAGCATCGGTAACCTCCATTCGGTATCTCTATCCATGGTGTTGCAACACTCTTTCACTAGGCATTCGGATCCCATCAATCATCGACTCAACCAATCAAATGCCTATTCAGCATACAAGCAACACAATCCCAAGTATCCCCTATTGTTGCTAAACGTCAGCACATCATTTATTTTACATTACCGAGTTGTTAATACATTATGCAAAAGTGTATAATTAATCTCATTCATTATCTCCATTAATCCTCGTTATCTAATTATCAAGGCATAATTCAATTATTAATATTCACATCAGTTTCCATCCTTAATTTGCATTTATAAATCATTTAGCATATCGGGTACCAATACTCGAACACGAGTATCGATACGGCAGCCCCGGGTATCGGTACTTGTATAGCTGCCGATACTAAAACTTCTTACTAGAAATCTCAATTTCCCCGAGTACCGATATGGGTCGACCGTACCGACACAACGTTGATGTTGTGTGTCAAAAGTCCTATCGCAATGTAATGCAAGTGTACACGAGGAAAGTAGTAAAGTGATACACGAAGTATCGGATGTCGAATCCATATGGACTGGAAATAGCTTTATCCTCGAATTGCTGCACAAGAGAGAGAAAAAATAGTTTAAATTGTTTGTGAAATAATATTGAAGAATAATGAATATAAGAGAATGAAGATTCGGGTTTAAGAGATAGGCCGGTATTGATCTGCTCAGTAGTGCAGGTGTTGCACTGTATAAAAATTCATGTTTTGTGTATGGCTCGTGTCACGGCAGCACATGTCGTGGCAGCGGCCCGTTGCTATCGCGGCAACGATAAGCAACTCAGTTTCTTCAAGCTTGGCAAGAATCCCTGGTGTGACTTGTCCTATTCCCTAGGTCCAAGTACTGTTGATGAACAGTTCTTGGATGATACCTCCCGGCGTGAATCGAAGGGTGAACACCAATGTTGTTGAATTCATCCTTAGCCACTTAACCTCGCCATATCCCTAAGTCCGAGATAGTTCAACCATAAACTGGAGAACCCGCACTTATTCCTTTCGTATACTTAACTCTCTCGATATTAAGTAAATAGATAATCTCACAATGCTCTCCCGAAACTCTTGCAAGATGTTGAAACCATAATAAGCAAACTTGAAGTTTTATTTCATTGAACAGAAAATTCCTAAAGCAGTACAATCCTTGCAACTACTTTACAGAATCAACCCTTAGCCCTAGGGGAAGTTTAGAACATGATGAGAGGGGGAAAACGACAAAGGTTTTGGGGAAGACGGCTAGAGATGAGATATCTTTCCCTAGGTCGAATTACATGCCTTTATATAGGCCTTGGATTCAAATTTTCTAATAAGGTAAGAATACAAGTTCAAACTAAAGTACAACTCTAATTAAGACTAAATCTTCTGAGTAGATGCCTTTAATTCATCCTCTTTCTTGGTTTGGGTTTCTTCCTTGAACTTTGGGCTTGGCCTTCATTCTGCCTTAGGGCTCAGAAAAATATAAGAATGGTCCACGACAGACCGGCTTGAATTTCTCTATCTGTCGAACTCCACTTCACTTTTCCCTTCACCAATGATGTCGTCGTGGCTGTCACGGCAGCGTCCTCCTTGTCGACTCCAGTCCTGTGTTCCAGCTCTGCTCCTTTGCTGTCCTAAGTCTACCACAGCAGATCCCTGCAAAAGTAGCCAAAATCAGTAGCAAATGTGCCATTTTATCTAATTGTGATGTATATGTGAAACTTTACCTAAATACAATGAATTATGCTTGAATGCAGCAGAAATATGGGTTAAATAAGGGGTAAAATATAGAACTTTTACACACTCAACACACACTCAAACTCAAGTTCTTGCTTGCCCTCAAGCAAATATGACCTAACTAAAATTTTTTGTTTGGCTTAATTCAGTGAACTTTTCATTACCTACCTCACATACGCTATCACGAACAACACCTTGTCGGACATTTCTAGATTTATTCGGAACCATGCTATAGGTCTCGTGTAGTGTGTGCATGCTTTGTGAACAAATATGTGCCTAGACTCACTTAGTTTACTAGAATAGTTAAGCTACTTACTTGAATTTTTATGCCAAATTTCAATTTCTTGGAGGCAATTCTTAGGCTCCTTTAGTTTTTCTGAATTAAACTCGGTGTTCTTTTCTTATTTTAAGTTGACTATAGCCTGTTTTTTGGCACCTCTAGCTAACTTCCTAGAGCCGATTTTAGGCACCTCTGGGGGTATTGAGTCTAAATTTTCTTATCTTCTTTTCCTAGAGCCAGTGTTAGGCACCTCTAGGGCAACTCAAGTGTTTAAGCTTTTCTACTCTAGTTTACTAGTATAAGTCTAGACAACATAAGAGTCACAAAGGATGTTTAAAGATCAGAACTATAGCAAGGCTCTAAATTGTTCCTAAAAATATCCTGAAGGCACTGCCATGACAGAATATGTCGCGACAGGTAAGTTCAGTTCAAAGACTTAAGCCAAATGATTTTTTTTTATTTTTTAAGTCAAATAATTAACACTTAGACACAAATTTAAGACACAACTAACACTTCAATTACTAGAGCGATGCCACCCTCAAACTCGAGGGTTGCATTTCCCTCAATGCATTATGACATGTAAATTAAAAACAAAAAAAACAAAATACATCACAAGATAAATAAAATAGCAAGACAGCAAAATAAGATAGAAACTTAAGTTGAGGAGCTTTCATCGATGTTGCTGCTGATCTGTAGCTACCGGCGAGCAGTGACCTTCATAGTAGGGGTCGGTAGTGTGCTGGGGGAGGCAGATGTTGTCTTCTTTTTGGCTTTGCTTGGCGGCTAGACACGGGTAGGTGAGATGTGAGGGGGCTTGTCCAGCACTTGTACCTCATCGTCGGAGGTGCTGCTGCTACTGCTGCTGCTGGCAGACCTGCCCTGGCTGGAGGGTCCTTCGCCAGCTACGTTGGGCTTCTGCCTCTTCATTGGAGTGAACTCCTTGGAGAGGTTTCGGGCAACAGAGGGCTCCCCGTTAGAGTCCTGCCAGACTGATGATGAGGAGAACCCTTCGAAGTAGTCTTCGTTGAGCTCTAGCAGTGGCTCCTTTCTTTTCTCACCTCTGCCCGTGCAGTTTGGCTGTCGCCTTCAGTTGTTGCGGCCGGTGTAGGTCTGGAGGCAGCAGATGGAGTCTTCGGTGTGGTAGCAGGGGTAGGTGTAGGTGTGGGGGAACAAAATATTGTTCTTGAAAAGAAGGGAACGATACATTTGAAAAATTTAAATCATTATGAATAAAATGTACCGTGGCTACCGTGAAATCCCTCAGAAAACTCATTAGGCCGAGCTGTCTCTCCTTCATTCTTTTGAGTGTTGCCAGAATCTGGGTGGAGGCATCTGGTGGAGGGGATGTTGTCGTTCGCTACTGATGCTCTGCTGCGGCAAGTTCTGGGTGACTGGGGCCTGCCGGCTGCTCTGCCGTGGTAGAAGGGTTGAAGTAGGACAGTGGGGTTGTTGCTTTCAGCTCCATGAGGCTGAAGATGTTTCGCTCCGTCCACCCTTTCCCTCGTACTTTAAAGTCTTCGGCAATTTTGGAACGTTGTGGCTTCGGCATATTGCGGTGATGAGGTACGAGAGGACAAGGGGTCCCGATGGTCGGAGAGCGCATTCCAAAATTCCCTCCCTTATGTAGCGACCGACATTGATAGATCTTTCATTTAAAATTGAATGAACAAGTGCTAACCTTGGTCAGTTGACTGTACTATTGTGAGAGGATTGCATGATTCTCTTCTTCAAAAAATGATTCCATAGTTGGGCTTCGGGAGTCAGTTGAGTTCTTTTCACCGTCCATTGATGCTTTGGGTTGGTGTTCCATTCTGTTCCCTCGTCCGTCAGCTCTGCCATCACCGCGTCGTAGTCTGCCGGCGACAGTCTGTCAACGAATCCCTTGTGGTTGTCCTTATTTTTACTCACATAGAGGTCGTAAAGGGTGTTGATGTAAGAAGGCTCGAACGAAAGTTCTTTACCTCAAACCATCACGGTCGTAGTATCTTTGCTGTCAACGGCAGCATAGAATTCCCGAACAAGTGTGACGTTCATTTCTTCTGGCTGGGTAGCAAACTGATAGGTTCAAGCCCAAGGTTTCCTGTCGGTTCGGTGTAGAGAAACCCCCGTTCTTCCCATATCTCCCACTTATGGAAGGAGCGGTAATACCTGCCGGTGGAGTCAGTGGAGGCGAAGCGGTTTGGGATAGCACTATGTCTTGGAGTGCTCACTGCTGCAGCAGAACTGGAGGTAGCACTTCTACGAGTTTGTCTGCTAGTCATGGTTGCAAGGGCTGTGGAAAATAAAGAGAAATTTGAGATACAGAGGAAACAAGTTGAGAGAATAAAAGTGAGATTAAAAATGAATAGTGAATGGGGGTTTATATAGTTGGATGATTTTCTGCCCGTTGGAGCTGTAACGGCGGGCACTAATAACAGGGCCAGCTGTTACGCGGTTTCTGACGCGTTTGTCACGTGTTTCTGTGTCTGCTGCGCGTCTGTTACGTGTTTGCGTGTCTATCTCGACAGCTTGATGACAGGCTATATTTTCCGTGTCTGTTGCGATAGCTGATGACAGGCTGTGACGACAGACTCATCCTTTGGGATTTTTGGGCTGCTGTTGATATGGTGGGCTGGTTCACTTCTTCTCCTCTCCTTGCTTCCTTTATTTCCTAAAAATAATTAAAATAAAATCTTAGTTCCTAAAATAAAATAAAATAAATTCTTACTTCCTAATAAATAAATAAATAAAATAAAATAAAATAAAATAAAATAAAAAACTAAGTTAAATTAGGGATGCCTTGAGGGGCATCTCCTAAAGTAACTACTTCCTGCATTCTTGGGGCTTCAATCCCATCATAATGCTTTAGTCTCTGTTCGTTGACCTTGAACTGGTGCCCGTCCTTTAAGGATTTGATCGTGATGGCACCATGGGGGAAAACCTGGACGACTTGGAAAGGATCGGACCATCTAGATTTAAGCTTTCCTGGGAAAAGTTTTAACCTGGAGTTAAACAACAACACAAGCTGCCCTGGGCAGAACTTTCGTGGCAGCAACTTCTTGTTGTGCCACCTTTTGGTTTTATCTTTGTAAATCTTGGCGTTGTCGTAAGCCATTGCTCGAATTTCTTCAATTTCATTCAAGTCAAGTAGCCTCTTCTGTCCTGCCTTATCCAAGTCCATGTTTACTGCCTTGATAGCCCAGTAAGCTCTGTGCTCTATCTCAACAGGTAAGTAGCATGTTTTCCCATATATAAGCTGGTAGGGTGATATTCCCAATGGTGTTCTGAATGTTGTTCTATAGGCCCAGTGTGCATCATTGAGGTGTGAAGACCAATCCTTTCGAGTAGGTTTAACCATCTTCTCAAGTATGTTCTTTACTTCTCGGTTGGATATTTCGGCCTGTCCATTGGTTTGAGGGTGGTACGCTGTCGCAATCCATTACTTTACTCTGTATTTTCTCAGGGCGGCAGCAATTACCCTATTATCAAAATGTCTCCCTTCGTCACTGATGATCGCGTTATCTAACGCCCCGGTTTTGGGCTTAGTAGTTTTGGGCGTTGACCGGTTTGGTCAAAGTGCTGTTCGAATCTAAAAGGGTGAAATTAGGAAAGCCTAGTTCGGGTTGCATTAAAAATATGGAAAAATGTTCTAAAATCATCTTTTAATATATATAAGTGAACTGTGAAATCAATTTTACAAAATGAGGTTTGGAAGAGTGACATTTTGGCTAGTGACCAAAATGTAATTTTTGAAAGTTGCGTGACTGTTTTAGAAAGGATTGAAACTTTGAATCTTTAAGGAGCTATTTACCCAAAGGGAGTTTCTCCAGATTTTTCTAAGATATTTTAATGTATAATTCTGATTTTAAAGCTTAAGAAAAGTGGAGGGAAATCATTTTACTATTTTGTAACCAACTTTCCATTTTCTTCCAATTTTCTTTTTCTCTCATTTTCTCTCAACCCAAACACTTTCTCTCCAGAGATTTCTTTCTGATTTTGTCACTCAAATCTATCTTTTCAATTCTCTTTGGATTCCTAATCATCTCTACAACAAAACCTTGCAATTTGCTATTTGGATTTTCAAGCTTTTTGGCTCTAAAGAGGAGAAACTCAAGTTTGGAGGTAAGAACGTCCTTCTCCTCTAAACTCTCAGTTCTTTACTGAAATTCCTAAGTTCTCAATCCTTAATTGATGTTTTATAAAAGATTTTTAAGTTGTTTAATGGATCTTGGCTTAAAATGCAAGATTTGGTGATTTTTGATGAATTTTCATTGAATCTGTTAAAGCAGTGTTTTAAGGTGTTAAAATGATGATTAATGAATGTTAATTTGATAAGGAATTGAGTTTTGATTAATGCAATCCTGGATAGGTTGAATTTCCTAAGTTTAGCTTATGATTCTAGGTTGTTTTTGGTGAGATCTTGTGGATCTGTTGTTGCTGGAGGTATAAGGATGTTTGTAGGTTCTTTTTAGATGTTAAATGATGTTAAAGGGTGTTTAGTTGTGATGGTTTATGGCTGGGCTTTGTTGAGAAGTGGTTTGGAGACATTTTCGGTTGTGTTTGGTGGCCGAAAATGGTGTGTGGATGAGAGCAGCGAGTTTAGGTGCTTTCATTGAAGCTATTAATGCATGATGATGCATTAATCCTCTGCTTTGATGTGTTAAAACAGGGGAGGCATCTTTGGATCCAAGAGTTGTTGATCAGGAAGTTTGATTTGGTGCTTCGGCAAGAGGCAAAGTGGAATCGGTGAGTGAAATTGGGTTTTCGGCTTTGAAACCAATGTCTTGGGAGCTTAGTTTAAGTCTAAACAACTTTGCTAAGCTCAAGTGTAAGTTTTCGGAAATACTCTCTAGTGGTGGCCATGGTTTGATTGTTGTGCAATGTGGTTTATTGCATGTTTTAAATTCTGTTTTGAAAGCATGATTTAGCATGGTTATTGCTGATTTTGTAAGCCATATGTTGAAGGAAGCTCAAGGTAAGAGTTCCTTGTTTTTGAGCATGGTTAAAATGTGGTTTGATGCTTATAAGTGCATGATGAATATGGCTTGGTTTAATGCTTTAAAACAGTGGATATTTTGATGATAATAATGTATATTGGCAAGTGATGTTTTGAAAAAGGTTAAGGTCACTAAGGTGGTTAAAAGTCCTTGAGTGAGCCTTGTGGTTTCTAAGAACTTCATGGTGGTTAAAAGTCCATGATGATTCTTGTTAAGGTCACTAAGGTGGTTAAAAGTCCTTGAGTGAGCCTTGTTACCTAAGAACATCAAGGTGGTTAAAAGTCCTTGGATGGTTCTTGTTAAGGACACAAAGGTGGTTAAAATTCCTTGTGTGGTCCTTGCCATGGTGTTTAAAAGTCCATGGGCCAAGGTGTTTAAAAGTCCTTGGGAAGAGCACAAAGGTGGTTAAAAGTCCTTGTGTGGCTCTTGGAAATTATAAGATCACAATGGTGTTTAAAAGTCCATGTGTGAGTCTTATGTTGAACATGTTGTTTAAAATGATGAAACTTATCACTTGTGGCCAATATGACATGTTATGATATGAAGCATGAATTGCTTGTTTAAGTATGCTTTTGAGCATGTGCAAATGATGATTTGAAACATGATTTATAAAGTGTTTTATAAATGCATTATTGAATGGTTTTTATGAGCATTCCTCACTAAGTTTTGCTTACACTCTCTTTCGTTTTCTTAAATCAATAATGCAGAACATTAAGGTGATTCGAGGTCAGCAAGGAAGGCAAGCAACCAAGGGGAAACTAAGCTCAAGTATGGAAAGGTTTTATGAACACATTTAGCTTTTGGTATTTGGCAATGGGGGAAACTCATGTGTTGTTTTGGGAGATGTGTTGTACTCCCTAAGTATGTTAATGAAGTTGATATTGCTGGTTTTTGTATTTGGCTATTACATGTTTGAATTGGAGGTTTTTATGCTTGAATGGGTAGCTTGTGTAGGAAGCATGCCATAGAATTGGGGCTTTTCATATGTGATGCTATTATGATGTTTGGTTGATGCTCATATGTCCCTTATATGTTGAATTTCATGCTGGTAAAGTTTGGTAGCATTTGGAGCATGTTTGGATGATCAATTGTGTGTTTGAATAAGCAAAATGCAGCTTTTTGTGCAGGCTGTTTCGGAACAGTAGCCCTCGTTTCGGAACGGGTGCCCTGACCAGCCCAGGCGTCCGAAACGGGTGACACCGTTCCGAAACGGAATGGTCACTTCCAGCCCGCGTATCGGTACGCGTTGCGGAACGGCCCCGTGTTTCAGAACAGGCTCACCCTGTTTCGGAACAGCCGACCGTTGGGGGCTGACAATGGCAGTTAAATGTTTTGGGAAGTTTGCATTTTGGTCCTGAATCTTGTTTGTGCAATTGTATGAGTTTGGGATGTCCGTTTGTGCTGAAAATTTGCAGAGAAGCATGAAACCTGATTAATTTCAAGATGGTAACTTTAATTTGGATGAAGTCCTTGTAATTTGCAGAATTTACAAATTGGTCCCTAAGGTTGTAAATTGTTCAATTGGGTCCTTGTTTGATCTCTGATGTTTATGATCTTTGAGTATGTTGTTTGTATGATCACAACTAGGATTAATGTGCATCTAGACAAGAGTAAAAAGAAAAAAAAGGTCGTTAATCAAGGTTGACTTTCGGGTTGACTTTGGTTTTCCCCGTGTGACTTTCTTAATTCGGTCAACCGTCTAGGCTGGGTTAAGGGGGTTACATTTGGTGGTATCAGAGCTGATTTCTCGAGTAATTGGGAATGAACGTGTGCATGATTGAAGTATGTATGCCTTGTATGCTTGTTGAGTGAAAGCATGTTGAGTGGTTTGTGATCTTGATGCAATTGAGTTGTATGCTGTGATGAAGAATGATGTGAGTACCCATTGCCAAATCAAAGCTGATGAAATGATGTTAATTTTAAATGAAATTGAGCTTGAGTACTTGGATTGCTTACCTTGCTGGGCCTAATTTTGTTTATTTGCATTGTGATTGCATGGTTAAAGTATGGCACCACGTAGAGAGTTAAGAAGTAACGTGAGAGCTACGACTCCGAATGAGAATGAGAACGAAGAGAATGCGGGTAGTGCAGTGTTACCTCCTCCTCCACCTGGTGGTGGTGGTGCTGAGAGGGAAAGAGCTGGAGCTGCAGCTGGTGCTGGAGCTGCTGGACCTGAGGTTGGTCAGGGGCAAGCTATGCCTGATATGACGATGTTGGTACAAGCTATTGCAGGTTCTTTTCGAGCGGCAGTAGCTGGAGCTCAAGGAGCTGGGCATCAAGGAGATGCTGGTGTTAGATTACCTCTGGAGCGTTTGCGCAGTCTTGGTGGGACTGAGTTCAGGGGTATGTCAGCTGAAGGTTCAGAGGCTTGGTTAGAAAGTACCAAGAGGATTATGGGTCAGATGAGTTGCATGGATGTGCAAAAGTTGGGTTGTGTAGTATCTTTACTACAGGATGATGCTTATACGTGGTGGACGACCACTATAGCTGGAATGGCTGAAGTTGATGTAACCTGGACATTCTTTCAGAATGTGTTTAAGAGGAGATATCTTGGCGTGAGATATCTTGATGAAAAGAAGCGTGAGTTCATGTCTCTTACCCAAGGGAGCATGACGGTGGCTGAGTATGAGGTGCAGTTTGTTAGACTCAGTCAGTATGCACCGGAGCTGGTACTTGATGAGCGGGAAAGGTGCGAAAGGTTCTGTTATGGTTTAGTGACGGAGGTGAAAATGTATGTGCTGGCCACTGAGTATGATGATTTCGATGTGTTTGTGGGCCGAGCCAAAGATATAGAGATGAACCTGGGTTTATCTGCTAGAGGTGCTGGAGCGAGTTCTGGTAAGAGAGCTGCTGAGTTTAGTTCCGGTGGTGGACGGAACAAGAGGGGACGTGATCAGAAGTATCAGTCCTCAGCTAAGAGAGGTGGTGGTGCACCGGCTAGAGGAGGCAATGTTAGAGCTGATCCGAGTGCTTGCTGGATTTGTGGTTCGCGTGGTCACATGAAGCGTGACTGTCCTCGCGCTGTGAGGGAGGTGCAAGCTCCTGTTGCGGTTGCTGGTAATGGATGCTGGAACTGTGGATCCTGTTGAGTGTGTAAAAGTCCTATTATTTACACCCTTTTAACCCATATTTCTGCCGCATTCAAGCATCATTGCATTGCATTTAGGTTAGTTTTCAATTAAATATCACAATTATATAAAAGGCACGGATTCTACTAAAAGATGGTGTATTTTGCAGGTAGCTGCCTTGGTTGACGATGAAGGCAGGCGAAGGGCAGATAAGCAGGAAGGCGGAACTGAACAAGCAGCTGAAGGAGACGAACCTGTCATGGACTCGTCACGACAGCATGGTGACAGCAGATTATTGAAGAGGAAAAATGAAGTGGACATCGATGGATAGAGAAAAATCTGCTCATCTGTCGTGTGGCAGCCAAATAATTTTCCAAGCCCCGGATCAAAAGATATGTCAAGCCAAAGCTCAAAAGAGAGGAAATCCCTAAAAGCAAGGAGGCGGCTAGGAAGTAGGATACTTTAGAGATTTAATCTTTATTAGAGTCTTACTTTTAATTAAAGTTGTAATCCTTGTTACCTTAGATAACTTGAGCCCAAAGCTTATATAAAGGGCATAGATTAAACCTAGGGCATAGCCGACTACCCCATAACCGAAACCAAAACCCTGCCGATTACCTGTCACCGATATGTTCTAAATTCCCCCTAGGGCTACGGGTTGTTTTGTAAAGTAGTTGCAAGGGTTGCTTTGTTTTAGGATTTTTCAAGTTCAATAAAATAAACTTCAAGTTCTTTTATCTTGGTTTTAATATCTTGCAAGAGTATCGGGAGAGCATTGTGAGGTTATCCATTTACTTAGCATCGGGAGAGTTAAGTATACGAAAGAGATAAAAGCGCGTTCTCTAGTTTATAGTTGAACCATCTCGTGCTTAGGGATAAGGCGAGGTTAAGTGGCTAAGGAAGAATTCATACACATCGGTGTTCATCCTTCGATTCACGCCGGGAGGTATCATCAAAGACGTGATCATCGACAGACTTGTGCCTAGGGATAGGGCAAGGCAGATCTGGGATTCTTGCCAAGCTTGAAGTACGGAGTTAGTGTTCGCTGCCGCGACAACTAACGGACAGACGCCGCGACAGGTGCTGTCGGCGACGGGTGCGACGACAGAACTGGAGATCCTAAGCAATTCAATACCTACACTACTGAGCAACTCAATACCAGCCCATTCTCTCTATCTTGATATCCCAATTCCTTTTATTTACGTTTTTACTTTATTATTCGTGACAATTCTCTCAAACTATTTCTTTTACTTCGTGCAGTGAAATTAGGTGAAGCTATTAGCCCAATCCCTGTGGAGACGATATCCGATACTTTGTATCACTTTACTACTTGCGTCGTGTATACTTGCACTACAATTGCGATAGACTATTTTACACGCAACAAGTTTTTGGCGCCGTTGCCGGGGATTGGCAACATAACTACACCTTTCTTTCTTTGCACTTTTTGTTTTTATTTTTGTTTTTATTTTTACTTTTATTTTTACTTTTCTTTAATTTTTCTTTTGTGTTTTTTTTTAAACTCTTGCTTTTCACAAGGTTTTCCTGTTTATGCGCAGATCGAAAAGAGGTGAAGATCCTGAGTATAAATTAGATCCGGAGATTGAATGTTCCTTTAATCTCAAGAAACAGATTCGCCACCTCTTAGACCGAAACGAATACCTTGAAGAACAGCTAGAGCAGATGGCCCGTAATCAGCCTGCCGGTGAAGAAATCCCGCCTGTCGGTGACCCGCCTGCGGCAGGTGGACGACGGTCATGTCGTGACTACATGCTGAACGATCATGTAGAGTTGGAGACCACGCTGCCGGATATTGACGTTGACAACTTCGAGCTTAAACCTGTCATGTTTAGTATGATCAACAATGCCGGGCAGTTTGGTGGTTCTGCGACAAAAGATGCCAGGGAGCATCTCAAAACGTTCCAGGAGATCTGTGGTTCGTTTAGACTGCCAGGAGTTAGTCCGGAGATACTGAGGCTTCGGTTATTCCCCCATTCATTGAGGGACAGAGCTAAAACTTGCTGGAATAAACTTACACCGGGTTCTATCATGACTTGGGCAGATTTAACTCGTGAATTTTTGTCTCGTTTTAATCCTTCACATTTAGCTGAGCGATTACGTAATGAAATTGCTACTTTTCAACAGGAAGATGACGAGCCAATGCACGAGGCCTGGGACAGATTCACAACTCTTCTACGAAACTGCCCAATGCATGGATTCCCCGTCTGGAATCAGGTAACTAAGTTTTATAATGCTGCTAACTTACAAACTCGCATTCGAATTGATTCTGCAGCGAATGGACTATTATTGGATAAAGATCCGGACGAGGCCCTGCAAGTTTTGAAACATCTGGCTAAGAATGAGGAGCAGTTTCCAACCGCTAGAAGAGGGGGTAAACGGGTACTTGCTGTCAAGGATTATGAGGCCGATAGCACTATGAAATCACAGGTAGCATTCCTCACTAAAGCCATGAAACACTTATTGAGTGAAGAGGAAGTACGAGGGTTTGCTGTCGAGGAAGTTTGTGCTACATGTGAGGGAAATCATAGTAGGGATGAGTGCCCTATAAATATAGAAGAAGGAAAATATGTTGGAAATTACAAGCCAAACTACAATTCCAACAATTACAACCCTAATTGGAGGAAAGACCCCAAATTTTCCTGGAGTAACCCCAACAATGCTCTAAATCCGCAAGCATATAATCAGAATCAGGGGGGTCCGAGATTGTTGACGCGACAGCAGCCACAGCCGCAAAACCTGCCGCAGAACCTGCCGCCTCAGCAACAACAGCAGCCACCACCTGCCACGAGTAGTATATTGGAGCAGACTCTGGCCACCTTTATGTCTCAGACTGGCACGTATATGGATAACATCAATAAGTTTGTCAAGAAAACGGAAGACTTTATGGATGAGACTAAGATGAGAATGACAAACCATGAGGCCACCTTGAAATCTCTAGAGACACAAATGGGTCAGGTGTCGCAGCATATTAAGCCACGGCAGAATGGAGGTTTCCCTAGCAATACTGAAAATGCTAGAACGCCCCCTCATGAGCAATGTAAGGCGATTACTACTAGGAGTGGGAAAAAGTTACCAGGGCCGGAAAAAGAAGCTGAAAAAGAAAAAGAACCGACCTTGGAAAAACCTGCCGAGGAAACTGCCCCGACAGGTGACAAACAGACTGCTGCCGATGAGCCTGTCACGACAGCAGAAGCGACAGAGGAGAAAAAGGAAGATTATCGTCCTCAGATTCGCATGCAGTGGGAAGGACGCATTGCTGATTACCGTCCTCCACCACCTTTTCCGCAACGGATACAGCAAGCTAAGCATGAATCTCAACTTAAAAAGATTTATGATATTTTTAAACAGGTTCATATTAACATTCCGTTGCTAGATGCTGTTAGGGAAATGCCCGGTTATGCTAAATTTCTCAAGGATGTCATGTCTAAAAAATCTAAACTTGGGGAATTTGAAACGGTAAGGATGCAAGAAGGTTGCATGAGTATTCTTCATCGACAACCACCCCAGAAAAAGAAGGATCCAGGGAGCTTCCTCATACCTTGCGTAATCGGAGATAAATTTGTGGGTAAGGCATTATGTGATCTTGGTGCTAGTGTTAATCTAATGCCCAAATCTGTTTTTCAGAAACTAGGTATTGGCAAGGCGCGGCCCACGACAGTTACCTTACAGTTAGCCGACCGCTCTTACGTTCACCCCGAGGGAAAAATTGAAGACATCTTGGTAAGAGTGGATAAACTTATTTTTCCTGCTGACTTTCTTATTTTAGATTGTGAGGCAGATGAGAACGCACCAGTCATCCTAGGGCGACCCTTCTTAGCCACGGGAAGATCATTGATTGATGTGGAAAAAGGAGAACTCACCATGCGTGTAAACGATCAAGAAATTAAGTTGAATGTTCTCCAAGCAATGAAACATGCTGATGTGGATGAAGAATGCAAGGCCATCATTGAGGTGACCTTTGATCAACCCTGCATCAGGTCGAGCTGTCAAGATACAAAATTTGGTCACTGCTGCGACAGCCATTTACAAGCCTGTCACGACAGTAACGACGACAGCGTCGACGACAGCAACTCCTCTGAATCCGATATATCTGATAATGAAGGTCATGAGGAGGTAGATTGGTTAGACCATCGCCCAGGTAAGTTATTCGAACCCTTAAATTACACTTCGGATAACCATTTAATTCAAAAGCCATCTACTGTCGAACCACCTGTCTTAGAACTTAACCCCCTGCCAGGGCAGCTTAAATATGCTTATCTTGGTAGTGATAAAACACTACCCGTAATCATCTCTGCTAAGCTGCCACAGGAACAGGAACGACAGCTGATCGACATGTTGAGGCAGCACAAAAGGGCGATCGGATGGACTATAGCAGACATTCAGGGCATTAGTCCGGCAATCTGTATGCACAAAATCCTCTTAGAGGAAGATCATAAGCCGACTATTGATGCCCAAAGGCGGTTAAACCTTGCAATGAAGGAGGTAGTGCGTAAAGAAATAATTAAATGGTTAGACGCTGGTATCATCTACGCCATCTCCGATAGCAAATGGGTAAGCCCGGTGCAATGTGTTCCCAAGAAAGGAGGCATGACTGTGATAACCAATGAAAACAACGAGTTAATCCCAACCAGGACTGTGACCGGTTGGAGGGTTTGTATGGACTATCGGAAGCTTAATAAAGCTACCCGAAAAGACCACTTTCCTTTACCCTTTATTGATCAAATGCTTGATAGATTAGCGGGTAAACCTTACTATTGTTTTCTTGATGGTTATTCAGGATATAATCAAATTGCTATTGCACCGGAGGACCAAGAGAAAACGACTTTCACATGCCCTTATGGAACATACGCATTCAGGAGGATGCCGTTTGGACTCTGTAACGCACCTGCCACCTTCCAAAGGTGCATGATGGCAATATTCTCCGACATGGTAGAGGACTTCCTTGAGATCTTCATGGATGATTTTTCTGTCTTTGGAGACGATTTTGAGAGCTGCCTTGGCAACCTTCAAAAGGTACTTGAAAGATGTGAAAAAGCTAATCTTGTTCTTAATTGGGAAAAATGCCATTTTATGGTAGATGAGGGAATAGTTTTAGGCCATAAGATTAGCTGCCGTGGGATAGAAGTCGACAGGGCAAAGATTGAAGTCATAGAGAAGCTGCCGCCGCCAACCACAGTCAAGGGCATTAGGAGTTTCCTAGGGCATGCTGGTTTTTATAGGAGATTCATTGCAAATTTCTCAAAAATCACGAAGCCCCTATGTCATCTCTTAGAGCAGAACCGACCCTTTGACTTTAATGAAGAATGTACTGAAGCATTCAAGGTTCTAAAGGAAAAACTAGTGACAGCCCCCATAGTACAGCCACCAGACTGGACGCAGCCATTTGAAATTATGTGTGATGCTAGTGACTATGCTGTCGGGGCAGCACTTGGGCAGCGCAAGGACAGGTTGTTTCATGTCATATATTATGCCAGCAAAACATTGAATGATGCCCAAGTGAATTATACCACCACAGAAAAGGAGCTGTTAGCTGTGGTGTTTTCCATCGACAAGTTTCGTTCTTACATACTTGGAACGAAGGTAATAGTGCACACCGATCATTCTGCTCTTAAATACTTGTTCGCAAAGAAGGATGCAAAACCTAGGTTGATACGATGGATCTTGCTATTACAAGAATTCGACCTTGAAATCAAAGATAAAAAGGGGACAGAAAATCAGGTGGCAGACCACTTGTCGAGGTTGGAATTGGGACAAAGTCTACCTGTAGATGAGACACACATACTAGAGACCTTCCCAGATGAACAGCTCTTTGCTGCCGCAATAGCTGTCGCGACAGCCATGGCGGCAGGTAAGTCTTCTAACCTTCCTTGGTATGCTGATTTCGTTAATTTTATAGTTAGCGGAATATTACCTTCTGATCTTACTTACCAAGCCAGGAAGAGGTTTCAAAATGATGTTAAACATTATTATTGGGACGAACCTCTTCTTTTCAAATTATGCGCAGATCAGGTTATAAGGAGATGTATACCACAAGAAGAACAGGAGGACATTCTCCATCACTGTCATGCTTCACAATATGGAGGACACTTAGGAGGCAACAAAACTGCTGCCAAGGTGCTGCAGTCAGGTTTCTACTGGCCGACACTGTATAAGGACGCACAGGAATTTTACAAAAACTGTGACAGGTGCCAGCGGACAGGCAACATCTCAAGGAGAAACGAGATGCCACTGCAGAATATCCTAGAAGTCGAGATCTTCGACGTATGGGGGATTGATTTTATGGGACCGTTTCCATCCTCATGTGGAAATCTTTACATCCTCCTAGCAGTAGATTATGTCTCCAAGTGGGTAGAAGCAATCGCAACTCAAAAGAATGATGCCAAAACAGTCCAAAAGTTTTTGCACAAAAACATTTTTTTCTAGATTTGGCATCCCTAGGGCGATTATCAGTGATGAAGGGAGACATTTTGACAACAGGGTAATTGCTGCCGCTTTGAGAAAATATGGTGTCAAGCACAAGATCGCGACAGCATACCACCCACAGACCAATGGACAGGCTGAGATTTCCAACAGGGAAGTAAAGAACATTCTTGAAAAAATGGTCAAACCAACTAGGAAAGATTGGTCTTTACTTCTGAATGATGCATTATGGGCATACAGGACAGCTTTCAAGACTCCATTGGGCATGTCTCCATTTCGATTGATCTATGGGAAAACCTGTCACCTGCCTGTCGAGATAGAGCACAAGGCATATTGGGCAATCAAGGCAGTGAACATGGACTTGGACAAGGCAGGTCAGAAAAGGCTGTTAGATTTGAATGAAATCGAGGAAATACGGACAATGGCCTACGACAACGCAAGAATATACAAGGAGAAAACAAAGAAGTGGCATGACAAGAAGTTGCTGCCGCGACAGTTCTGCCCAGGGCAGCTTGTGTTGTTGTTTAATTCGAGGTTGAAACTCTTTCCAGGGAAGCTCAAATCTAGATGGTCTGGACCATTTCAAGTAATTCAAGTTTTCCCCCATGGTGCCATTACAATTCAATCATTAAAAGACGGGCACCAATTCAAAGTCAATGGACAACGCCTCAAGCACTATCAAGGGACTGAAGCCCCAGGAATACAGGAAGTGGTTACTTTAGGTGATGCCCCACAAGGCATCCCTAATTTAACCTAATTCTTTTATTTTTATTTTTATTAATATTATTTATTAGGAATTAGATTTATTTTAATAATATTTTGTTTTTAATTTCAGTTTTTAGGAAATAAAGGAGGCAAGTGAGAAAGAAGAAGTGGCCCAAGCCCACCGCCCATCCATCAGCCCAAATAAAGTCCATTTATAATAACATGTCGTTTCGGCTGCCGGCGCAGACGGAGTTGACAGGCTGTCAACAGACGCACAGCAGACGAAGAATCGTGCGGCAGACGCAGCATTAATGTCCGTCAGACGTGTCAGACGCAACATTCAATCTGCCGCTCCGTTATTCCCGCCTGCCGTTGCGGCATTAAATGGGCAGCCCCCGACAGCTATATAAACCCCTTCTCCTTTTCATTTTTCCTCACTTCAGATTTTCTCTCTTGCTATTCTCTTCTAGTTTAATCTCTTTTCTTTCATTTTCAGCCCTTGCAACCAAACATGTCTTCACGACAAACCCGACAGAACGCTGCCGCCGCTTCCTCTTCCGCAGCAGCATCTCCGTTCGCCAACAAGGAACTTTGGGAGGAACGAAGCTTCATTTACAACAGAGATGCCCCTCTTTTTGGCCTCCGGCCGTTCATCATGAAAGCTATCACGGCGCAACTCTGGGAAGACTTTGTCGAGCAGCCGGCAGAGCTTAATGACACCCTGGTAAGGGAGTTCTATGCGGCGATCGAGAGCAAGACGGCAACATCTGTCACCGTCAGAGGAGTGACAGTCCCTTTTACCGCCAGCAGCATCAATCATGTCTTCGGCCTCTTCTTTGGCCCCAATGACGACGCTCATCAACAGTTTTGGGACTCTCTCGACGCTGCCGGCCACGATGCTGTCATGAGGGAATTGACAGAAAGGGGCACAACATGGAGCACCAGCAAAAAGAATCCCAACTCCGTCAACCGGGCACAGCTGCTCCCCTAGGCTAAACTATGGAACGCTTTTATTAAAAAGCGTATCCTGCCCTCATCCCACCACACGATAGTCAACAGGCAGCGGCTTGCCCTCATCCACTCTATCATGCATGACAGGCCGATCAACGTGGGCAGGTACATGCGAGAAAGCATTCTCGATTGTGCTTTCAGAACGGACTCACGTCTATGCCTGCCCTTCACCATCACGGCCCTCTGCCGCTGCGCTGCCGTACCGGAGGACCCTTCAGACAAAATCAAGAAGGGCAGCGGCTGGACCGACAGCAACATCTCCAGCCTTATAGAGATCATCGTCGTAACGCCCCTCAACGCCTTCGATCCAAACGCCCCACCTGCTGAATCTGATGATGAACCTGCCATCGAGCCTGCCCAGAAGCTGCGACCAACACCGCTCCGGCAGGTCAGAACGCCGACATCTTAGCTGCCATCTTGAGGATAGAGGAGCGGCAGATGGGATTAATGACATTCATCCGCGACTTCTCCAACGCCACGGTAAACTTTATTACCAATACTTCGAATTTTTCGGATGTCTTTTTCCCTACCTTCCCCGCCCATTATTTCAATATCTCGTCCCCTACTCCCACACCACCTGTCTCTCCCCATGGAGAATCTGCCTCCTCCACACCTTCCCCGACGGCAGCCGGCAGCCCACCAGCAGACACCTCCCCTCGAGGAACAAAGCGAGCTTCCACTGACGACAGCCCCCTTGTCCGGAGGAACTTGGACAGCGCCTTCACACGGGTGAAGCGTATCAAGCATGTGGCCAACAAGAGGATGCTGTCCAAGGCCATCACGAGTAACAGCTGGGATAGCAGCGGCAGTTCTGATGTTCGACTAGTGGAGCCACCTGCCCTTCAACCTGCTGACGACCCTGTCCACCAACCGGAGGAGGAATCTGCACCTCAACAGGCCGAGGAGCCTGTTGATCCACCTGCCCAGGAACCTGCCCAGCCACCTCCCCAACGCAGACGCTACCATCAGATCCGCGTCAGCAGCAGTGATGAGGACAGCACTTAAAATTTAAGTTTTTATTTCTTTTTCCTCTCTTATTTGCTGCCTGCCTTTATATATTTGTGATGTACTTTTCTTTTTTGTTTTTCTTTAATTGTTTTTAGTGTCATCTTGCATTGAGAGCAATGCAACCCTCGAGTTTGGGGGTGGCAGCCCTCCATATTTAATGGAGTCCTTAGCACATCTTTTGTTTAATTGTTATGTCTAATTAGTTTGTTAATTTTTTTTTAAGTTCTTTTTAAAAAAAATATATATATATATATAAATATTTAAACTGTTGGCTTAAAACTGTGAAATTAACTTACCTGTCATGACGTCTCTGTCGTGGCAGCATCTATAGGACAGGTTAAGGAAAAGTTTAGAGCCTTTCTATACTTCTGAAAATTTAAACACTTTTGTGACTGTTATCTTGCTTAGACTTATTTTAGCCAAACTAGAATAGGATGCTTAGAGCTTGAAAAGCCCCTAGAGGTGCCTAACACTGGCTCTAGGAAAGAAGTTTAGCAAAAATCAAAAATAAACCTAGAGGTGCCCGAAACCGGCTCTAGGAAGCTAACTAGAGGTGCCCAAAACTGGCTCTAGAAAAACTTAGCTTGAAAATAGAAGAAAAAGCATGAAAATGTGCCTTCTAAAAGAAAGTAAACTTTGGCATAAAATTCAAGTTAAAAAGTTGAATATTCTAGTGAAACTAAGAGGGTCTTAGCATATAACTGTTCACAAGCATGCACACACTGCACGAGAGCTATAGGGAGATTCCGGACAGATCCTAACCCTTCCGACAGGTTGCTGCCGCCATAGAGAATGAGCGACGAGTAAGGGACAGTTCACTTTTTGAAAGCCAACACAAAAAAAATTTTCATTTTTCTTTAGGTTTAATTGCTTGAGGGCAAGCAAAGACTTGAGTTTGGGGGTGTGTTGAGTGTGTAAAAGTCCTATTATTTACACCCTTTTAACCCATATTTCTGCCGCATTCAAGCATCATTGCATTGCATTTAGGTTAGTTTTCAATTAAATATCACAATTATATAAAAGGCACGGATTCTACTAAAAGATGGTGTATTTTGCAGGTAGCTGCCTTGGTTGACGATGAAGGCAGGCGAAGGGCAGATAAGCAGGAAGGCGGAACTGAACAAGCAGCTGAAGGAGACGAACCTGTCATGGACCCGTCACGACAGCATGGTGACAGCAGATTATTGAAGAGGAAAAATGAAGTGGACATCGATGGATAGAGAAAAATCTGCTCATCTGTCGTGTGGCAGCCAAATAATTTTCCAAGCCCCGGATCAAAAGATATGTCAAGCCAAAGCTCAAAAGAGAGGAAATCCCTAAAAGCAAGGAGGCGGCTAGGAAGTAGGATACTTTAGAGATTTAATCTTTATTAGAGTCTTACTTTTAATTAAAGTTGTAATCCTTGTTACCTTAGATAACTTGAGCCCAAAGCTTATATAAAGGGCATAGATTAAACCTAGGGCATAGCCGACTACCCCATAACCGAAACCAAAACCCTGCCGATTACCTGTCACCGATATGTTCTAAATTCCCCCTAGGGCTACGGGTTGTTTTGTAAAGTAGTTGCAAGGGTTGCTTTGTTTTAGGATTTTTCAAGTTCAATAAAATAAACTTCAAGTTCTTTTATCTTGGTTTTAATATTTTGCAAGAGTATCGGGAGAGCATTGTGAGGTTATCCATTTACTTAGCATCGGGAGAGTTAAGTATAGGAAAGAGATAAAAGCGCGTTCTCTAGTTTATAGTTGAACCATCTCGTGCTTAGGGATAAGGCGAGGTTAAGTGGCTAAGGAAGAATTCATACACATCGGTGTTCATCCTTCGATTCACGCCGGGAGGTATCATCAAAGACGTGATCATCGACAGACTTGTGCCTAGGGATAGGGCAAGGCAGATCTGGGATTCTTGCCAAGCTTGAAGTACGGAGTTAGTGTTCGCTGCCGCGACAACTAACGGACAGACGCCGCGACAGGTGCTGTCGGCGACGGGTGCGACGACAGAACTGGAGATCCTAAGCAATTCAATACCTACACTACTGAGCAACTCAATACCAGCCCATTCTCTCTATCTTGATATCCCAATTCCTTTTATTTACGTTTTTACTTTATTATTCGTGACAATTCTCTCAAACTATTTCTTTTACTTCGTGCAGTGAAATTAGGTGAAGCTATTAGCCCAATCCCTGTGGAGACGATATCCGATACTTTGTATCACTTTACTACTTGCGTCGTGTATACTTGCACTACAATTGCGATAGGCTATTTTACACGCAACAGATCCGCAGACCACTTAAGGCGAGATTGTCCTATGTTGGCTGGTGGCCAAGTGCGTGCTCCTGTTGTTGCTGCACCGCAGAGAGGTCGTGGGCGCGGCCGTGGTAATTTCCAGCGGAGAGAGGAGGGTGGTCGAGGAGTGGCTCATGTTGTGGCTATTCAACCTGAGGGTGGTGGTCAAGCGAGGGTGTATGCTCAGCGGAAAAGGGAGGAATGACGCGGATGTGATTGCAGGTACCTTTACTTTACAATCCTTGTCATTACTTTCCTTGATAGATTTTGGATCTACGCATTCATACATTTTGCGTGAGCATGCTGAATTTCTTGGTTTGCCTGTTGAGTCTTTGGATGTTGGTGTTCGTGTCACTAGTTCTTTTGGTGAGACTGTTGTGACTCGAAAGCTGTATAGAAGGTGTCCTTTGGTTGTTCAGGACCATGTTTTTCATGTTGATCTCATGGAGCTGCCTTTTTATGGTTTTGATGTAATCCTTGGTATGGATTGGCTTGCTGAGCATCGTGTTGTTGTGGATTGTGAAAATAAGCGAGTTTCGCTGAAGCTTGCGGATGATTATGAAGTTGTTGTGGTTGGTGAGAATGTGAAGTTTCTTGCCAATGTGGTGTCTACCTTGGAGGCGAGCAGGATGATGAGGCAAGGGTGTGAAGCTTACCTAGCTTTTGTGATGAATCCTAGCTCTAAGGAGTTGAGGGTGCAAGATATCATAGTTGTGAAGGAGTTTCCTGGAGTGTTTCCTGAGGAGTTGCCTGGTTTACCTCCTAATCGCGAGGTGGAGTTTGGAATTGAGCTGTATGAGAATACAACTCCTGTGTCCATTACTCCCTATAGAATGGCACCTAAGGAGCTAAAGGAGCTGAAGACGCAGTTGCAAGAGCTGCTTGATCGCGGTTTCATCCGGCCGAGTGTGTCACCTTGGGGAGCACCGGTCTTGTTTGTGAAGAATAAGGATGGCACTATGAGAATGTGCATTGATTACCGTCAGCTGAACAAGTTGACTATCAAGTATCGGTATCCTTTGCCAAGGATTGATGATCTCTTTGATCAATTTTGGGGAGCTGATGTGTTCTCTAAGATTGACTTGAGGTCAGGGTATTATCAGTTGAAGGTGAAGGATGTGGATGTGCCTAAGACAGCTTTCAGGACAAGATATGGGCATTATGAGTTCCTTGTGATGCCGTTTGGGTTGACAAATGCTCCTGCTGCTTTCATGGACATGATGAACCGTGTGTTTCATGAATACCTGGACAAGTTCGTTGTAGTGTTCATTGATGATATCCTCGTGTACTCGCGTACTGAGGAGGAGCATGAAGAGCATTTGAGGATTGTGCTGCAAGCTTTGTTGGAGAATCAGCTTTATGCTAAGTTGAGCAAGTGTGAGTTCTGGCTTAAGGAGGTGGTGTTTCTTGGGCATGTAGTTTCTGCTGAGGGGATTCGTGTTGATCCTCAGAAGATTGAGGCGGTAATGAATTGGAAGGTTCCTAAGTCTGTTCATGAGGTCCGTGGTTTCCTTGGTTTGGCGGGATACTACCGAAGGTTTGTGGATGGGTTTTCTAAGGTTGCTGCACCTTTGACGAAGCTGTTGCAGAAAGATGTTAAGTATGAGTGGACTGAAGCGAGACAACAGGCTTTTGAGAAGCTGAAGGCGGCTTTGACGCAAGCTCCTATCTTGGTTCAACCTGAATCAGGGAAAGAGTTTGTGGTCTACAGTGATTCGTCCTATGTTGGTTTAGGATGTGTGCTGATGCAAGAGGGTAAGGTGGTTGCTTATGCGTCGCGGCAGTTGAAGGTGCATGAGCGCAATTATCCTACGCATGATATTGAGCTGACTGCAGTGGTTTTTGCTCTGAAGATCTGGAGACATTATCTGTATGGTGAGAAGTGTACGGTGTACACGGATCACAAGAGTTTGAGGTATTTGATGTCTCAGAAGGAGTTGAATCTTAGGCAGCGGCGTTGGTTGGAGTTGCTCAAGGATTATGATTTGACGATTGAGTACCATCCTGGAAAAGCTAATGTTGTTGCGGATGCCTTGAGTAGGAAGGTAGCTGTTGAGCTGAGGGCTATGTTTGCCAGCTTGAGCATTTCGCGTGATGGTGGTCTGGTAGCTGAGTTGCAAGTGAAACCATCTGTGGTTCAGTTGATCAAGGAAAAGCAGTTGCTGGATGATTCCTTGGTGTCGCATGTTCAGGATATCGCGGAGGGTAGGCCTTCGGATTTCTGTTTTAATGATGATGGTGTGTTGTGTTTTGGGAGTCGAATAGTAGTGCCCAATGATGCTGAGTTGAGGCGTGCTATTTTGACTGAAGGTCATAGTAGTCCTTTTGCTATGCACCCTGGTAGTACTAAGATGTATCGTGATCTTCGTGATGAGTACTATTGGGTGGGTTTGAAGAAGGATGTTGCGGAGTTCGTGAGCAAGTGTATGGTGTGTCAGCGAGTTAAGGCTGAGCATCAGGTTCCTTCAGGATTGTTGCAACCGTTGAGAATCCCTGAATGGAAGTGGGAGAGGGTTACCATGGATTTTGTATCTGGTTTACCTTTGTCTCCGTCAAAGAAGAATTCGGTTTGGGTGATTGTGGATCGCCTGACGAAGTGTGCGCATTTCTTGCCTGTGCATACTACGTTCTCTTTGGATAAGCTGGCGGAGCTGTACATTGCTGAGATTGTGCGGCTGCATGGTGTGCCTAAGTCGATTGTGTCAGATAGGGATCCGAGGTTCACATCGCGTTTCTGGCAGTGTTTGCATCAAGCCTTGGGTACAAGGTTGAATTTCAGTACATCCTATCATCCTCAGTCTGATGGTCAGTCTGAGCGAGTTATCCAGATTTTGGAGGATATGTTGAGGTGCTGCGTGATTGAGTTCCAAGGTTCTTGGGAGAAGAATTTGCCTTTGGTGGAGTTCGCTTATAACAATAGTTATCAGGCGAGTATACAGATGGCACCTTATGAGGCTTTGTACGGGAGGAAGTGTAGGACTCCTCTTTGTTGGGCTGAAACTGGTCAAAAGTTGGTTTCGATGTCGGCTTTGTTGAAAGGAACCACCGAGAAGGTGAAGCTCATTTGTGAGCGTTTGAAGGCTGCCTCTGATCGGCAAAAGTCTTACGCGGATTTGAAGCGTAAGGAGATAGAGTATGCGGTGGGTGACCGTGTGTTCTTGAAGGTTTCGCCTTGGAAGAAGGTGATGAGGTTTGGCCGGAAGGGTAAGTTGAGCCCTAGGTACATTGGGCCATACGAGGTGGTTGAGCGTGTGGGTCCTGTTGCGTACAAGTTGAGGCTACCTCAAGAGTTGGAGAAGATTCATGATGTGTTCCATGTTTCTATGCTCCGGAAGTATAGATCTGATCCTTCGCATGTGATGCCTGTGGAGGAAGTGGTATTGAATCCGGATTTGACCTATGATGAAGAACCGGTGAAGGTTCTGGATTCGGATAGCAAGGTTCTTCGTGGCAAGACCATTGAGTTGGTAAAGGTGATGTGGAAGCATCGCGGTGTTGAGGAAGCCACGTGGGAGCGAAAGGAAGACATGCTGAAGCAGTTTCCTTATCTCTTTCCTTCAGGTAAATTTCGAGGACGAAATTTCTTAAGGGGGGAGAGTTGTAACGCCCCGGTTTTGGGCTTAGCAGTTTTGGGCGTTGACCGGTTTGGTCAAAGTGTTGTTCGAATCTAAAAGGGTGAAATTAGGAAAGCCTAGTTCAGGTTGCATTAAAAATATGGAAAAATGTTCTAAAATCATCTTTTAATATATATAAGTGAACTGTGAAATCAATTTTACAAAATGAGGTTTGGAAGAGTGACATTTTGGCTAGTGACCAAAATGTAATTTTTGAAAGTTGCGTGACTGTTTTAGAAAGGATTGAAACTTTGAATCTTTAAGGAGCTATTTACCCAAAGGGAGTTTCTCCAGATTTTTCTAAGATATTTTAATGTATAATTCTAATTTTAAAGCTTAAGAAAAGTGGAGGGAAATCATTTTACTATTTTGTAACCAACTTTCCATTTTCTTCCAATTTTCCTTTTCTCTCATTTTCTCTCAACCCAAACACTTTCTCTCGAAAGATTTCTTTCTGATTTTGTCACTCAAATCTATCTTTTCAATTCTCTTTGGATTCCTAATCATCTCTACAACAAAACCTTGCAATTTGCTATTTGGATTTTCAAGCTTTTTGGCTCTAAAGAGGAGAAACTCAAGTTTGGAGGTAAGAACGTCCTTCTCCTCTAAACTCTCAGTTCTTTACTGAAATTCCTAAGTTCTCAATCCTTAATTGATGTTTTATAAAAGGTTTTTAAGTTGTTTAATGGATCTTGGCTTAAAATGCAAGATTTGGTGATTTTTGATGAATTTTCGTTGGATCTGTTAAAGCAGTGTTTTAAGGTGTTAAAATGATGATTAATGAATGTTAATTTGATAAGGAATTGAGTTTTGATTAATGCAATCCCGGATAGGTTGAATTTCCTAAGTTTAGCTTATGATTCTAGGTTGTTTTTGGTGAGATCTTGTGGATCTGTTGTTGCTGGAGGTATAAGGATGTTTGTAGGTTCTTTTTAGATGTTAAATGATGTTAAAGGGTGTTTAGTTGTGATGGTTTATGGCTGGGCTTTGTTGAGAAGTGGTTTGGAGACATTTTCGGTTGTGTTTGGTGGCCGAAAATGGTGTGTGGATGAGAGCAGCGAGTTTAGGTGCTTTCATTGAAGCTATTAATGCATGATGATGCATTAATCCTCTGCTTTGATGTGTTAAAACAGGGGAGGCATCTTTGGATCCAAGAGTTGTTGATCCGGAAGTTTGATTTGGTGCTTCAGCAAGAGGCGAAGTGGAATCGGTGAGTGAAATTGGGTTTTCGGCTTTGAAACCAATGTCTTGGGAGCTTAGTTTATGTCTAAACAACTTTGCTAAGCTCAAGTGTAAGTTTTCGGAAATACTCTCTAGTGGTGGCCATGGTTTGATTGTTGTGCAATGTGGTTTATTGCATGTTTTAAATTCTGTTTTGAAAGCATGATTTAGCATGGTTATTACTGATTTTGTAAGCCATATGTTGAAGGAAGCTCAAGGTAAGAGTTCCTTGTTTTTGAGCATGGTTAAAATGTGGTTTGATGCTTATAAGTGCATGATGAATATGGCTTGGTTTAATGCTTTAAAACAGTGGATATTTTGATGATAATAATGTATATTGGCAAGTGATGTTTTGAAAAAGGTTAAGGTCACTAAGGTGGTTAAAAGTCCTTGAGTGAGCCTTGTGGTTTCTAAGAACTTCATGGTGGTTAAAAGTCCATGATGATTCTTGTTAAGGTCACTAAGGTGGTTAAAAGTCCTTGAATGAGCCTTGTTACCTAAGAACATCAAGGTGGTTAAAAGTCCTTGGATGGTTCTTGTTAAGGACACAAAGGTGGTTAAAATTCCTTGTGTGGTCCTTGCCATGGTGTTTAAAAGTCCATGGGCCAAGGTGTTTAAAAGTCCTTGGGAAGAGCACAAAGGTGGTTAAAAGTCCTTGTGTGGCTCTTGGAAATTATAAGATCACAATGGTGTTTAAAAGTCCATGTGTGAGTCTTATGTTGAACATGTTGTTTAAAATGATGAAACTTATCACTTGTGGCCAATATGACATGTTATGATATGAAGCATGAATTGCTTGTTTAAGTATGCTTTTGAGCATGTGCAAATTATGATTTGAAACATGATTTATAAAGTGTTTTATAAATGCATTATTGAATGGTTTTTATGAGCATTCCTCACTAAGTTTTGCTTACGCTCTCTTTCGTTTTCTTAAATCAATAATGCAGAACATTAAGGTGATTCGAGGTCAGCAAGGAAGGCAAGCAACCAAGGGGAAACTAAGCTCAAGTATGGAAAGGTTTTATGAACACATTTAGCTTTTGGTATTTGGCAATGGGGGAAACTCATGTGTTGTTTTGGGAGATGTGTTGTACTCCCTAAGTATGTTAATGAAGTTGATATTGCTGGTTTTTGTATTTGGCTATTACATGTTTGAATTGGAGGTTTTTATGCTTGAATGGGTAGCTTGTGTAGGAAGCATGCCATAGAATTGGGGCTTTTCATATGTGATGCTATTATGATGTTTGGTTGATGCTCATATGTCCCTTATATGTTGAATTTCATGTTGGTAAAGTTTGGTAGCATTTGGAGCATGTTTGGATGATCAATTGTGTGTTTGAATAAGCAAAATGCAGCTTTTTGTGCAGGCTGTTTCGGAACAGTAGCCCTCGTTTCGGAACGGGTGCCCTGAACCAGCCCAGGCGTCCGAAACGGGTGACACCGTTCCGAAACGGAATGGTCACTGCGAGCCCGCGTATCGGTACGCGTTGCGGAACGGCCCCGTGTTTCGGAACAGGCTCACCCTGTTTCGGAACAGCCGACCGTTGGGGGCTGACAATGGCAGTTAAATGTTTTGGGAAGTTTGAATTTTGGTCCTGAATCTTGTTTGTGCAATTGTATGAGTTTGGGATGTCCGTTTGTGCTGAAAATTTGCAGAGAAGCATGAAACCTGATTAATTTCAAGATGGTAACTTTAATTTGGATGAAGTCCTTGTAATTTGCAGAATTTACAAATTGGTCCCTAAGGTTGTAAATTGTTCAATTGGGTCCCTGTTTGATCTCTGATGTTTATGATCTTTGAGTATGTTGTTTGTATGATCACAACTAGGATTAATGTGCATCTAGACAAGAGTAAAAAGAAAAAAAAGGGTCGTTAATCAAGGTTGACTTTCGGGTTGACTTTGGTTTTCCCCGTGTGACTTTCTTAATTCGGTCAACCGTCTAGGCCAGGTTAAGGGGGTTACACCTTAGGTACGCCAAACCTGGAGAAAATATTCTTGTGCAGAAATTTATGCACAGTCTTGGCGTCATTTTTCTGAGTGGCGATCGCTTCAACCCAGTTGGACACATAATCCACTGCCAGTAGGATGTAGAGGTTCCCACAAGATGTTGGGAACGGTCCCATGAAATCGATTCCCTATACATCGAAGATTTCGACTTCTAAAATGTTTTGCAGTGGCATCTCATGCCTTCTTGAGATGTTCTCAGTCCGTTGGCATTTGTCACAGCTCTTGTAGAAGGCTTGGGCATCCTTGAACAATGAGGGCCAATAAAGACCGGATTGCAAAACCTTGGTAGCGGTTTTGTTTCCACCTAAGTGTCCTCCATATGTGGAAGCATGGCGGAGGTGAATTACAGCTTCATGTTCATTCTATGCTACGCACCTCCTGATAATTTGATCTGCACAATGTTTGAAAAGAAGAGGTTTGTCCCAATAATAATGTTTTGCATCATTTTGGAACCTCTTCCTTGCTTGGTAATTAAGTTCAGGAGGTAGTATTCCGCTAACAATGTAATTAACAAAATCAGTGTATCAAGGAAGTTCAGAAAACTTACGTCCAAAGAGGAAGCAACTAGCAAGGCGAACAACCAAACAACAAATCAAAAACAACCCATTTTAACTTAAACTACATGTCGTATTGATACGTCCTAAGAGGGTATCGATACGCCTTGACTAGGTTAACTGGCCAAAGTCAACTCGAGGAGACCGTATCGATACGTTGGTTGACCGTATCGATACGCCTTCAGCAGTCAACTTCCCGTGGTCAACACTACGAACACCGTTTCGAAACACTTAGGCCCATTTCGTGTAACCCCCTTAACCCGGCCCAGACGGTTGAACCGAATTAAGAAGTTTACACGGGGAAAACTAAAGTCAACCCGAAAGTCAACCTTGATTAACGACCCTTTTTTTATTTTTAATCTGATCTAAATACTCGTCAACCCTAGATATGTTCACAAGATCAGCATACTCAAAGATCACAGCGAACGGAAAACATTTTGGGACTCAATTGCAAAATATACAAGTTTAAGGACCAAATTGTAAATTCTGAAAATTTTAAGGACTTAATCAACTTTTCAGTTACCAATATGAAATTAGTCATGTTTCATGCTTCCCTACAAAATTTCAGCTCGAATAGACATCTCAAACTCATTCAATTGCATAAACTAAGTTCAGGACCAAAACGCAAAGATTTCAAAACATATAACCATCAATTTCAGTGCCCAACGGTCGAGTGTTCTGAAACGGGGATGATCCGTTCCGGGACGCGGGTCCGTTCCGAAACAAGTTCCGGAACAGGGCTTGGCAGTAGCATTTTCGTTCCGAAACGGGTCTACCCGTTTCAAAACGCCAAGGCCATTTCAGGCCCTCTATTCCGAAACGGTAGCACCTGTTCCGAAACGGGCTGCCCAGATTGCAGAAAATTAGCTGGTTTAACACACAATTGACTCTTCAAACATGCTCCAAAGGCAACCAAATTATACCAGCAAGTCATTCAACATTCAAGGAACATAATAGCATCAACCATTCTCAAACATAGCATCAATTAAGCAAACCCTCAATTCTATAGGCATGCAACCTATTTAGAAAACCATTCAAGCATCATTATACCAAACCAACTACACAAAGGCCAAATACAAGTTCCATCATCAACAACAACTTAAAACCAACTTAGGAAGTCCAAGACATCTCCCCAAAACAACAACATAGGTCCTCCATTGCTAAATGCCAAAAGCTAATAGTGTTAAGAAACTTTCACCATACATGAGCTTAGTTCTTCACTTGGATTCTTGACCTCTTGCTGCCCTTATAAGCACTTCAATGCTCTACATTATTGGTTAAGAAAAGAGAGAGCGTAAGCAAAAAGCTTAGTGAGGAATGCTCATTTAAAACAACTCAATAATGCATTTATAAAACACCTTTATAAACCCTAGTTCAAATCTACATTTACACATGCACATAAGCATTTAAAACAAGCACTTCATGCTTCAAATTGTTAACATGTCATATTGGCCACAAGTGATAATCATAATCTTTTTCCGTCTCAAAATACAATCAACACAAGATCCACACATGGGCTTTTAACCACCATTGTGACCTTACAATTCACAAGGACCACACATGGACTTTTAACCACCATTGTGTCCTTAGCACAAGAATCACCCATGGACTTTTAACCACCATTGTGTTCTTACAATCCACAAGGTCCACACAAGGACTTTTAACCACCTTTGTGACATAACACAAGAATCACCGATGGACTTTTAACCACCATGGTGTTCTTAAAATACACAAGGTCCACACAAGGACTTTTAACCACCTTTGTGACCTTAGCAAAAGAACCAACCATGGACTTTTAACCACCATGTTGTTCTTAATACAAGAACCACCTATGGACTTTTAACCACCATAGTGTTCTTAACCATTCTCAAGACATCACTTGCCAATATACATCATTTAACAACAATATTCCACTATTTTAAAGCATTTACCAAAGCCATAATTATCATGCATCGTTACGCATCAAAACCACATTTAACAATGTTCTAAACAAGGATCTCTTACCTTGAGCATCCTTCAACACATGACTTATAAAATCAGTAAATAAACATGCTAAAATATGCTTTCAAAACAGAATTTAAAACATGCAAGCATATCACATTGCATTCAACCAACCCATGGTTCATCAACATGAGAGTTTTTCCGAAAACTTACTCTTGAGCTTAGCAAAGTTTCTTAGACTTTAACTAAACTCCCAAACCTTCAAAACATTGGTTTCAAAGCTGAAAACCAAAATCCACTCACTGATTCCGTTTCGCAACTTGCCGAAACACCGATCAAGCTTCCGGATCAACACCACAAGGATCCGAAGATGTCTCCCCTGTTTTAAACACATCAAGCAGAGGATTAATGCATCATCATGCATTAATATCTTCAACCAAGACATCCAAACTCGCTGCTCTTACCAACACTCACATTTCGGCTACCAAACACAACCGAAATCACCTCCAAACAACACTACAACACTACCCAGCCAAGATCCATCAAATCCAAACATTCTTAAACCTCAATTAACATCCAAAAAGGATCTAAACACATCCTTATACCTCCAGCTATAACATATCACCAAGATCACTCCAAAAACCACCAAAAACTCAAGCAAAACTTAGGAAAATCAACCTATTCGGGAATGCATTAATTAAACCTCAATTTCACATCAATTATACATCCAATTTACATTAAAAACACACCTCAAAATAGTGCCCAACCATTTCATACGAATTTCATCAAAAATTAACCAAATCTTTCATTTTAAAGCCAAGATCAAGAACACAATTGTAAAACCTTTAATAAAACACAAATCAAGGATTGAGAACTTGGGAATTTCAGTAAAGAACTGAGAATTTAGAGGAGAAGGACGTTCATACCTCTAAACTTGAGTTTCTCCCTTTTTGGAACCAAGATCTTGAAAATCCAATAAGCAAATGCTAAGGTTTTGTTGTAGAAATGATTAGAGATCAAATGAAGGTTGAAATCTAATCTTTAGATGTCAAAATCAGAGGGAAATTTGCTGGAGAAAAGTGTTTGGGTTGAGAGAAAAGTTGAGAGAAAAGAAAATGGAAAATTTGGGAAAAGTTAGTTAAAATGACAAAATATCTTTTCCCTCCTTTTTTACCTTTTATTAAAACTATTAATTAATTGATTAATATCAAGAAAAATCTGACGAAACTCTTATTAGGTAAATAGCTCCTTAAAGATTCAAAGTTTTAATCCTTTTTAAAACAGTCACCCAGTTTTCAAAAATTACATTTTAGTCACTAACCCAAAATGTCACTCTTCCAAACCTCATTTTGTAAAATTGATTTCACCATTCTATTACATATAATAAAAGAGGATTTTAAGATATTTTTTCATATTTTTAATGCATCCCGAACTAGGCTTTCCTAAAAATCACCTTTTTATATTGGAATCGCGACCTGACCGGTCCGGTCCAAACCCAAAATTTCTAAGCCCAAAATTGGGGTGTTACAACTCTCCCCCCATAAGAAATTTCGTCCTCGAAATTTACCTGAAGGAAAGAGGTACGGAAATTTCTTCAACATGTCATCCTTCCGCTCCCACGTGGCTTCTTCAACACCACGATGTTTCCACAACACCTTTACCAACTCAATGGTCTTGCCATGAAGAATCTTACTATCCGAATCCAGAATCTTCACCGGTTCCTCATCATAAGTCAAATCCAGATTCAATTCCACTTCCTCCACAGGCATCACATGTGAAGGATCCGATCTATACTTCTGAAGCATAGAAACATGAAACACATCATAAATCTTCTCCAACTCTTGCGGTAACCTCAACTTGTACGCAACAGGACCCACACGCTCAACCACCTCGTATGGTCCAATGTACCTAGGGCTCAACTTACCCTTTCGACCAAACCTCATCACCTTTTTCCAAGGCGAAACCTTCAAAAACACATGGTCACCCACCGCATACTCAATCTCCTTACGCTTCAGATCCGCATAAGACTTTTGCCGATCAGAAGCTGCCTTCAAACGCTCACAAATGAGCTTCACCTTCTTGGTGGTTCCTTTCAACAAAGCTGGCATCGAAACCAACTTTTGACCCGTTTCAGCCCAACATAGAGGAGTCCTACACTTCCTCCCGTACAAAGCTTCATAAGGTGCCATTTGAATACTTTCCTGATAACTATTATTATAGGCAAACTCCACCAAAGGCAAATGTTTCTCCCAAGAGCCCTGGAACTCAATCACACAGCACCTCAACATATCCTCCAAAACCTGGATAACACGCTCGGACTGACCATCCGACTGAGGATGATAAGATGTACTGAAATTCAACCGCGTACCCAAAGCCTGATGCAAACACTGCCAGAAACGCGATGTAAACCTCGGATCCCTATCTGACACAACCGACTTAGGCACACCATGCAGCCGCACAATCTCAGCAATGTACAGCTCCGCAAGCTTATCCAAAGAGTACGTAGTATGCACAGGCAAGAAATGCGCACACTTCGTCAGGCGATCCACAATCACCCACACCGAATTCTTCTTCGATGGCGACAAAGGCAAACCAGATACAAAATCCATGGTAATCCTTTCCCACTTCCATTCAGGAATTCTCAATGGTTGCAACAACCTTGAAGGAAACTGATGCTCAGCCTTAACTCGCTGACACACCATGCACTTGCTGACAAACTCAGCAACATCCTTCTTTAAACCCACCCAATAGTACTCATCACGAAGATCACGATACATCTTAGTACTACCAGGGTGCATAGAAAAAGAACTACTATGACCTTCAGTCAGAATAGCACGCCTCAACTCAGCATCACTGGGCACTACTATCCGACTCCCAAAACACAACACTCCATCATCATTAAAACAGAAATCCGAAGGTTTACCCTCTGAAATATCCTGAACATGCAGTACCAAGGAATCATCCAACAACTGCTTTTCCTTAATCAACTGAACCAAAGATGGTTTCACTTGCAACTCTGCCACAAGACCACCATCACGCGAAATACTCAAACTGGCAAACATAGCCCTCAACTCAACAGCTACCTTTCTACTCAAGGCATCCGCTACAACATTAGCTTTTCCAGGGTGATACCCGATCGTCAAATCATAATCCTTGAGCAACTCCAACCAACGTCGTTGCCTAAGATTCAACTCCTTCTGAGACATCAGATACTTCAAACTCTTATGATCCGTGTACACAGTACACTTCTCACCATACAGGTAATGTCTCCAGATCTTCAAAGCAAAAACCACCGCAGCCAACTCAATGTCATGCGTAGGATAATTGCGCTCATGCACCTTCAACTGCCGTGATGCATAAGCCACCACCTTACCCTCTTGCATCAACACACATCCCAAACCAACATAGGACGCATCGCTATACCCCACAAACTCTTTCCCTGATTCAGGTTGAACCAAGATCGGAGCTTGCGTCAAAGCTGCCTTAAGCTTCTCAAAAGCCTGCTGTCTCGCTTCCGTCCACTCATATTTAACATCCTTCTGCAACAACTTCGTCAGAGGTGCAGCCATCTTTGAAAACCCATCCACAAACCTCCGATAATATCCTGCCAGACCAAGGAAACTACGGACCTCATGAACAGACTTAGGAACCTTCCAATTCATCACCGCCTCAATCTTCTGAGGATCGACACGAATCCCCTCATCCGAAACCACATGACCAAGGAACACTACTTCTCTAAGCCAAAACTCACACTTGCTCAACTTAGCATAAAGCTGATTCTCCAACAAAGCTTGCAACACAATTCTCAAATGCTCTTCATGCTCCTCCTCCGTACATGAGTACACGAGGATATCATCAATGAACACCACAACAAATTTATCCAAGTATTCGTGAAATACTCGATTCATCACGTCCATGAAAGCTGCAGGAGCATTTGTCAAACCAAACGGCATCACAAGGAACTCATAATGCCCATACCTCGTCCTGAAAGCTGTCTTTGGAACATCCACATCCTTCACCTTCAACTGGCAATACCCTGACCTTAAGTCAATCTTAGAGAACACAGCTGCTCCCCGAAATTGATCAAAAAGATCATCGATTCTCGGCAATGGATACCGATTCTTGATTGTCAACTTGTTAAGCTGACGATAATCAATGCACATCCTCATAGTGCCATCCTTCTTCTTCACAAATAAGACCGGTGCACCCCAAGGTGATACACTCGGCCGAATGAAACCACGATCAAGCAACTCTTGCAATTGCATCTTCAGCTCTTTCAACTCTTTAGGTGCCATTCTATAAGGGGTAATGGACACTGGAATTGTGTTTTCATACAGCTCAATCCCAAACTCCACTTCACGATTAGGAGGTAACCCAGGCAACTCCTCAGGAAACACACCAGGAAACTCTCGCACAGTCCTGATATCTTGCACATGCAACTCCTTAGAACTAGGATTCATCACAAAAGCGAGATAAGCTTCACAACCTTGCCTCAGCATCTGGCTCGCCTCCAATGTAGACACCACATTGGCAAGAAACTTCACATTCTCACCAACCACAACAACCTCATAATCATCCGCAAGTTTCAACGAAACTCGCTTATTCTCACAATCCACTACAGCTCGATGCTCAACAAGCCAATCCATACCAAGGATTACATCAAAACCATAGAAGGGCAATTCCATAAGATCAACATGAAAAACATGATCTTGCACAACCAAAGGACATCTTCTATAAAGCTTTCGAGTCACAACAGTCTCACCAAAAGAACTAGTGACACGCATACCAACATCCAAAGACTCAACAGGCAAACCAAGCAATTCAGCATGCTCACGCAATATGTATGAGTGTGTAGATCCAGAATCAATCAAGGAAAGTAATGACAAGGATTGCAAAGTAAAAGTACCTGCGATCACATACGTGTCATTCCTCCCCTCCCTCTAAGCATACACTCTGGCATGGCCGCCACGCTCAGGCTGAACAGCTACAACATGAGCCACATTCTGTCCACCTTCCTCTCTCCGCTGAAAGTTACCACGGCCGCGCCCACGACCTCTCTATGGTGCAACAACAACAGGAGCACGTCCCTGGCCACCACCGGCCAACAGAGGACACTCCCTCCTCATGTGATCCGCTGATCCACAGTTCCAGCACGAGTTACCAGCCGCCACAACAGGAGCTTGCACCTCCCTCACAGCTCGAGGACAATCACGCTTCATATGGCCACGTGATCCTCATGTCCAACATGTGTTCAGATCAGCTCTTGCCTTGCCTCCACGAGCAGGCACACCCCCACCTCGCTTAGTTGAAGACTGATACTTCTGATCACGTTCCCTCTTGTTCCGTCCGCCACCGGAACTATACTCAGCAGCTCGCTTACCAGCACCAGAACCAGCACTTCTAGAAGATAAACCCAAGTTCATCTCAATGTCCTTTGCTCGGCCAACTAGCACATCAAAATAATTATACTCAGCAGCCAACATATACGTCTTCACTTCCGTCACCAAACCATAACGGAACCTTTCACACCTCTCCCGCTCATCCGGGACAAGCTCAGGTGCGTACTGACTAAGCCGAACAAACTGAACCTCGTACTCAGCTACAGACATGCTCCCTTGGGTAAGAGACATGAATTCTCTTTTATTTTCATCTAGGTACCTCACACCCAGATATCTTCTCTTGAACGCGTTCTGGAAAAACGTCCAAGTCACATCAGCATCCGCCATCCCAGAGATAGTGGTTGTCCACCAAGTGTAAGCATCATCTTGCAACAATGATACCACACAACCCAGCTTCTGCACATCAGTGCAATTCATTTGTCCCAAGATTCTCTTGGTACTTTCCAACCAAGACTCAAAACCTTCAGCAGACAAACCCCTGAACTCAGTCCCTCCCAGACTGCGCAAACGTTCCAAAGGTAGTCTAACACCAGAATCACCCTGATGCCCAACTCCCTAAGCTCCAGCTACCGCTGCTCGAAAAACTCCAGCAATGGCTTGTACCAGCATTGTCATGTCAGGAACAGCTTGCCCCTGACCAGCTTCAGGTCCAGCGACCCCAGCACCAGCCGCAACATCAGCTCCTTCACCCCCAGCACCACCACCACCAGGCGGAGGAGGTAAATCCACCATATTCTCAGTATTTTCTTCATTCTCACCTTGAGCCATAGCTCGCGTATTAACCCTCAATTCTCTACGAGGTGCCATTCGCTAACAATGCAATCATAATGCAACAAACAAAGTCAGGCTCAGCAAGGTAAGCAATCCAAGTACTCAAGCTCATTTCCACTTAAAAACAAATCATTACATTAGCTTTGATTTGGCAATGGGTCCCTCTAACATGCTTCACCACAACATACATCACAATTGTAACATGCTTACAATTCACAAATCATGCTTTCACTCAACAAGCATACAAAGCATTCAAGCACTTAACACCCATTCATCAGTTCCCAATTACTCGAGACCTTAGCTCTGATACCACCAAATGTAACCCCCTTAACCCGGCCCAGACGGTTGAACCGAATTAAGAAGTTTACACGGGGAAAACCAAAGTCAACCCGAAAGTCAACCTTCATTAACGACCCTTTTTTTATTTTTAATCTAATCTAAATGCTCGTCAACCCTAGATATGTTCACAAGATCATCATACTCAAAGATCACAGCGAACGGAAAACATTTTGGGACTCAATTGCAAAATATACAAGTTTAAGGACCAAATTGTAAATTCTGAAAATTATAAGGACTTAATCAACTTTTTTGTTACCAATATGAAATTAGTCATGTTTCATGCTTCCCTGCAAAATTTTAGCTCGAACGGACATCTCAAACTCATTCAATTGCATAAACTAAGTTCAGGACCAAAACGCAAAGATTTCAAAACATATAACCGTCAATTTCAGTGCCCAACGGTTGAGTGTTCCGAAACGGGGATGATCCGTTCCGGGACGCAGGTCCGTTCTGAAACAAGTTCCGGAACAGGGCTTGGCAGTAGCATTTTCGTTCCGAAACGGGTCTACCCGTTTCGAAAAGCCAAGGCCATTTCAGGCCCTCTGTTCCGAATCGGTAGCACCTGTTCCGAAACGGGCTGCCCAGATTGCAGAAAATTAGCTGGTTTAACACACAATTTACTCTTCAAACATGCTCCAAAGGCAACCAAATTATACCAGCAAGTCATTCAACATTCAAGGAACATAATAGCATCAACCATTCTCAAACATAGCATCAATTAAGCAAACCCCCAATTCTATAGGCATGCAATCTATTTAGAAAACCATTCAAGCATCATTATACCAAACCAACTACACAAAGGCCAAATACAAGTTCCATCATCAACAACAACTTAAAACCAACTTAGGAAGTCCAAGACATCTCCCCAAAACAACAACATAGGTCCCCCATTGCCAAATGCCAAAAGCTAATAGTGTTAAGAAACTTTCACCATACATGAGCTTAGTTCTTCACTTGGATTCTTGACCTCTTGCTGCCCTTATAAGCACTTCAATGCTCTGCATTATTGGTTAAGAAAAGAGAGAGCGTAAGCAAAAAGCTTAGTGAGAAATGCTCATTTAAAACAACTCAATAACGCATTTATAAAACACCTTTATAAACCTTAGTTCAAATCTACATTTACACATGCACATAAGCATTTAAAACAAGCACTTCATGCTTCAAATTGTTAACATGTCATATTGGCCACAAGTGATAATCATAATCTTTTTCCGTCTCAAAATACAATCAACACAAGATCCACACATGGACTTTTAACCACCATTGTGACCTTACAATTCACAAGGACCACACATGGACTTTTAACCACCATTGTGTCCTTAGCACAAGAATCACCCATGGACTTTTAACCACCATGGTGTTCTTGCAATCCACAAGGTCCACACAAGGACTTTTAACCACATTTGTGACCTTAACACAAGAATCACCCATGGACTTTTAACCACCATGGTGTTCTTAAAATACACAAGGTCCACACAAGGACTTTTAACCACCTTTGTGACCTTAGCACAAGAACCAACCATGGACTTTTAACCACCATGTTGTTCTTAATACAAGAACCACCTATGGACTTTTAACCACCATAGTGTTCTTAACCATTCTCAAAACATCACTTGTCAATATACATCATTTAACAACAATATTCCACTATTTTAAAGCATTTAACAAAGCCATAATTATCATGCATCGTTACGCATCAAAACCACATTTAACAATGTTCTAAACAAGGATCTCTTACCTTGAGCATCCTTCAACACATGGCTTATAAAATCAGAAAATAAACATGCTAAAATATGCTTTCAAAATAGAATTTAAAACATGCAAGCATATCACATTGCATTCAACAGAGCCATGGTTCATCAACAAGAGAGTTTTTCCGAAAACTTACTCTTGAGCTTAGCAAAGTTGCTCAGACTTTAACTAAACTCCCAAACCTTCAAAACATTGGTTTCGAAGCTGAAAACCAAATTCCACTCACCGATTTCGTTTCGCAACTTGCCGAAACACCGATCAAGCTTCCGGATCAACACCACAAGGATCCGAAGATGTCTCCCCTGTTTTAAACACATCAAGTAGAGGATTAATGCATCATCATGCATTAATATCTTCAACCAAGACATCCAAACTCGCTGCTCTTACCAACACTCACATTTCGGCTACCAAACACAACCGAAATCACCTCCAAACAACACTACAACACTACCCAGCCAAGATCCATTAAATCCAAACATTCTTAAACCTCAATTAACATCCAAAAAGGATCTAAACACATCCTTATACCTCCAGCTATAACAGATCACCAAGATCACTCCAAAAACCACCAAAAACTCAAGCAAAACTTAGGAAAATTAACCTATTCAGGAATGCATTGATTAAACCTCAATTTCACATCAATTATACATCCAATTTACATTAAAAACACACCTCAAAACAGTGCCCAACCATTTCATACGAATTTCATCAAAAATTAACCAAATCTTGAATTTTAAAGCCAAGATCAACAACACAATTGTAAAACCTTTAATAAAACACAAATCAAGGATTGAGAACTTGGGAATTTCAGTAAAGAACTAAGAATTTAGAGGAGAAGGACGTTCATACCTCTAAACTTGAGTTTCTCCCTTTTTGGAACCAAGATCTTGAAAATCCAATAAGCAAATGCTAAGGTTTTGTTGTAGAAATGATTAGAGATCAAATGAAGGTTGAAATCTAATCTTTAGATGTCAAAATCAGAGGGAAATTTGCTGGAGAAAAGTGTTTGGGTTGAGAGAAAAGTTGAGAGAAAAGAAAATGGAAAATTTGGGAAAAGTTAGTTAAAATGAGAAAATATCTTTTCCCTCCTTTTTTTACCTTTTATTAAAACTATTAATTAATTGATTAATATCAAGAAAAATCTGGAGAAACTCTTATTGAGTAAATAGCTCCTTAAAGATTCAAAGTTTCAATCCTTTTTAAAACAGTCACCCAGTTTTCAAAAATTACATTTTAGTCACTAACCCAAAATGTCACTCTTCCAAACCTCATTTTGTAAAATTGATTTCACCATTCTCTTATATATAATAAAAGAGGATTTTAAGATATTTTCCCATATTTTTAATGCATCCCGAACTAGGCTTTCCTAAAAATCACCTTTTTATATTCGAACCACGACCCGACCGGTCCGGTCCAAACCCAAAACTTCTAAGCCCAAAATTGGGGTGTTACATTTCGATACCCTCAATTTCTCGTCAAAGTCTTACATTTCCAGTAGCAAAATGGTATCGAAACGCCCCTCTCGCGTAACGAAACGATTGGCCTGAAACAAGAGGATCTTATCGATATGGGTCCAACCGTATCGATACCCCTGTTGCGAATAGACAAGTTTTAGCTGGTTTAAGGCACAAGGCTGCCTCAGAAACACCAACTAAGACCTCACACCTAACATGCATTAACTCTAAAGGCAAGACACCCTACAACAAGCATGCTTAACACATAACATACATATAAATGCCATACATTAAAAGGAATCATCAATTAAACAAAAGAAGCATACATAGCATATTAAGGCTTCATGCTTTAGACAAACATTCACAAGCATTCATGATAGGGGCACAATGCCAACATACTAGGCATAAGCAAGCCTTAAGCAAAACATCCACGAAACATAGGAGTCTAAACATGCTCTTAACACATAACAACAACATAAATCACATGCTCAAATCCCATTGCTTGTCTATTACATCCATAACTTAGAAATTCATACTTGATGATCAAAAGCGCAACTAGCACACTTGGAGGGCCTCCTCTTGCACTAGAAACCCACGAACTACGGATCTGCATTGTCGAACAAAAGAGAGCGTAAGAATAAAGCTTAGTGAGGGTGAGCTCATAAAACAAACCTCGATAATGCAGGGTCCAAGCACGAGCAACACAACCAAGGTAGAATGCATGAGTTCTTACCTTTGAAGCCACAAGAGTCAAATATATGCATGAACATAAACTCAATATCATGTCATGCTCAACAAGTCCATAAACACAACATATGGAGACACATATATCATACGTATTAGAAACACATTCCACAATCCGTATTGGCACCTAGCTATGACCCGAATACGTGGATAACCGTTGGAACTCACATCCAACAACACAACCATTACCTTACGGTTGGATTACACTCATCACCGTTTCACGCGGAGGGGATTCCACTCATCCTTACGCCCCACCGATGGGATTCCACTCATCACCGACTAGCATATATATTTGAAGATTTTTGGGCGAACCCGTACTCCATCCTGATGACTACCATCACCAAGACCACGCGCGCATTTTGACTTATGTGTGCACACTAAACATCCTAATGTTCGATCATTGTACCCAACCATACTAGTGCCAATACTAACACATTTCATTAATCAACCTCACAACTTTCTTACCAAATTACGTGCTTAGTACGTACTCACCATGATTTACCATCATGCACAAACCACATTCCATAACCAAATGCATATAACAATGCATCAAATATCATGCCTCAACACACATGTATAACACAATATACATAACCACATTAATCACAATTAATATGAAACAAGAGGCATAACAAGCATTTAGAAGTTCAACCAAAGGTCTCCTAAACTAAGTTTGAGATCATGCTACCACTCTAATCCCAACTCTAAGTGGGTTTACCAAGCCCAACCTAGGTCCACATTCTTGAACCAATGTTTGAAAACCAATTTAAACCAAGTTGAAATCATTAACCACTCACCGACTATTCCAAGCTCAACAACTCTAGCCGATCAAGCTCCCAACAGTTTTGGATTCAATCTCGGGGCTTCACCAACACAATTACTTGTCTCTAAACAATCAAACACACTCTATTAATCACCAAAACAACCACAAAACCACTGTTGTAACTTATAACACCAATCAAGCATCAAATCAAGCCAAGAACACCCACAAAACTCTCATTTTCGAGCAGCCCTATAGCACAGCCAAAACTTACTGATTTCAACACTTTTAACACACCTAAAAGCTTCCAAAACAACCCTTAAACATTAACAAACCAACAGCAAAAAATTTCCCACATCAAACACCCCTAAAACTCAACCTTTGAACTCTCTAAAACCTCCCTAAAACCCAAATATGTGAATCATTATAAAACCAAGTAAAAATCAAGTATGTTGGACCTTTTAGATAGCAAACATCTTATCTAACATCAATAAATCAAAAACTTAAGTTAAAGCTAACAAAGTTAGCATTTTTAATTCAAATCCCCAAAACTCCAAAATGCAACATAGTGAGCTTCAATTAAAACAAATTACATGGGAATAAAGAGGAAGATGAGGGTAACATGAAAACGAGTTTACCTTTGAAAAACCTTCAAAAACAAGCAAGAAGGGTGATGGAATAGTAACTCAAGGGGAAGGGGGAGTTTTCACGTTGGAGTGTTTGGAGGTAGAAGATGATAGCATTTTTGGTGTTTGAAAATAAAAGAAAGGGTTTTATTTTACAAGTCCAAAGATTTACAAAATTGCCATTAATGAAAGTGGTCATCTTCTAATTTCTAAAATCCATGGAATTTGGGTTTTAAATCAAAATAAGCCCAACATAAATTTTATTTGTTTTGAAAATACGAGGCCCAACATAATATTTTAATTATTTAATCCACCCGACCCCAAAACCCGGGTGTTACAACTCTCCCCCACTTAAGGAATTTCATCCCTGAAATTACCTGACGGAAACAGATACGGAAACTGCTGAAGCATATCAGCTTTCCTCTCCCACGTGGCCTCTTCCACGCCTCTATGTCTCCACAACACTTTGACAAACTCTATGGTCTTGTCACGCAACACCTTGCTATCGGAAGCAAGTATCTCAACTGGTTCTTCATTATATGACAAATCCGGATTCAGCTCTATCTCTTCAACGGGCATAACATGAGATGGATCTGATCTATATCTCCTAAGCATCGACACATGAGAAACATCGTGGATCTTCTCTAACTCTGAAGGCTATCTCAAACGGTAAGATACTAGCCCAATCCGCTCAACTATCTCATACGTACCAATAAACCTCGGACTCAACTTGCCTTTTCGGCCAAATCGAATTACCTTCTTCCACGGAGATACTTTCAGAAACATTTTCTCACCCGCTGAGAACTCAATCTCTTTTCTCTTCAAATCTGCGTAAGATTTCTGATGATCGGAAGCTGCTTTCAAACGGTCACAGATCAACTTTACTCTTTCAGTAGTTCTCTTAAGCAAATTCGGCATAGGTAACAATTTCTGACCCGTTTCAGCCCAACAGATCGGAGTCCTACATCATCTACCATACTGTTGGAGTATACCCAAAGACTAATCATATGATGATTGAATAGACATACCATTTTACTAGATTTATCAAGTAATGGCATTGCCGTTATTATCATTTGGTATGTTTCTATGCATCAAACTAACCATTGGATAATAATGTCCATACAATAATACGATTATTGTTAAATAGGATCCTTAGTCGAATATTATTACGGGTATGGACAGTGATAATATATAAAGACTAATATGTGGTTGATTTATAACAAGTCTTGTCATTGACATAGAGATGTCAAAATCAACACATGAGTATTTGTTAGAGAACAACATACTGGATTGACCCGTTATGAGCATGTTTCTTGGGTAATTATGTGACAGACACAACATTGCTCATGATAAACATATGTATAATCCTCAGACTTGAGATCAACATGATTTCAACATAAATATTTACGAATTTTGACATATTCAAACGTGTGTCGTAACTGGCTACATTATAAAGACTAATGATTGGATACGTGATGACCTATGTAGTGAAATATGGTTGATCAAGAAAGGATTTGTCCCTCCTACATAATGGGAGAAATATCTTTGGCCACTTGATTGAGTGAGATTAAAAAATTCATGGCCATGCTCGAATATTATGATATGAGATATCATAGAGATTCGTTTATCATAATCTACTCAAGACATCAAGAAACACTAGATGGACAAAGCAAGTGTGACTAACCCATGACTTGCGTTCATCAAAGATATAAAGGACAAAAGGATGAAATACATAAAGAAAATTTATTCACGAAATTAGGAAAGTCAAACCATGACTTCATGCAACTTAGGTAGCAATGATGTATTGCTAGATGTCACTCATTGTTTGTAAAATTAGAACAGTTCTAATTTTGCTGCTAATGTTGCATGAACCTACAAGGGTCACACCCTTTGAATGAAACGAACAAAAATTGGAAACCATATTCCCTATTTTAGGGAGGTTGCCGAAAATCCCCTACGGGATAGGGGAAATCGGCAACTCCCTTAAATGGGAATAATATTGGATAAATATTGTATTTATCAAATATTATTAAATCCATGTTTTATGTAGAATAAGATTCTACATAATTAAATATATATATTTCATTTAATATTATTAAATATAATATATGTTTAATATAAACCAATTTTAAGTAGAATTAGATTCTGTGAATTTTGGTTGAACTTGGATTTAAGGAATTCAACTAGAATTAAGTCTATAAATACTATTTATTTAAAGGGACAAGGGCTAGCAACCAAATCATCCCTCTTCCTCCTCTTGAAGATTTCGACAACACCCATAGGGATTCCCCACTAGAATTCGACATATCCCAGAAATCTCTCTGAGAAGTTGTTCGATATTTTTCTGGTGTTCAACTTGCCCCCTGGCAAATCCCTGAAGGTTCTGTTGCTCGATTGCAAGTCCCGGTTGAACTCCTAGTCGATTTCAGACTCCCTCAGGAATCCCTAGAGGGATTTCGACTTCTCCTTGGAAGGTGTTCAAACCCGTCGAAATTTATCCCTAAGTGTTAAGGAGGCGGAAACTTTGTTCGTTTTGTTCGGGTGGACTCCGTAGAGGTCGTTGCGAACCTGTGACGATTCCGGTTTTACTTGACGTGGTTATTCTGACATACCGTCGGTTTTCCAGTTTCCATAGTTTTAAAAGGTAACTCTTCATCTTTTCACCCTGGATTTGTTCTTGTACATGGATCCTGGCTGGATTACGTCAGATTAATTTTTCCGCTGCGCCACGGGGTGTGCCGACATGTCCCAACAGTGCTATCAGAGCCACTTGTATCATACAAATTCAGACTTAAATTCTTGGGTGATGTTTATGTATGAGATGCATGTTGTTTGATTCGATTTAGATATTTATTGTTTATTGTATCGCACCTAATAAAGACTTATTTCGATTATCACTGAATGATTAAGAGTTAATCATAACTATGTTAGGTTGCTTCAATGTTAAATGTTAACATGTTGAGACTAATAGTTAGTCTAGAGAATAAGTAGTTGTTCGTAGTTTCATAGATTTATGAAATCTCTAAAACGGCTTCTAATTTGATAAAAGTTATCAAACTATCTTTCACGGTGAATCCATAAGAGTTGTGGTTAGACGTTATGAAAAATGCATGTCTAGGATTGGCATCATCAAAGACCTGGTACTTAAGTGTGCCTAGTGCGCCACCTCTCTTTCATGTTGACCTACCTGGTGCATTTGTTCGTTAACGCAAATGGTTTATGAAACCTCGTGATCCTTCTTTGGCCCATTAACCGCAACATAAGGATAATCAGTTTAAAACTCCGTAAACATGTCGTTACTTTGTTCGCACGATGTTTGAAATGTAACCCCCGTAGCCCGGTCTAGACGGTTGACCCGAACTACGAAGATTACACGGGGAAAACCAAAGTCAACCCGAAAGTCAACCTTGATTAACGACCCTTTTTTTTTTCTTTTTAATCTTGTCTAGATGCACATTAACCTTAAGTGTGATCATACAATCAACATATCAAAAGATCACAAACATCAGAGATCAAACAGGGACCCAATTGAACAAATTACAACTTTAGGGACCAAATTGTAAATTCTGATAAATTAAGGGACTCAGCCCAAATTAAAGTTACCATCTTGAAATTAGTCAGGTTTCATGCATCTCTGTGAAATTTCAGCTTAAAAGGACATCCACAGCTCATGCAATTGATCACACAAGATTTAGGACCAAAACGCAAACATTTCAAAACATGTAACTACCATGTCAGCCCCCCCTAACGGTCGACCGTTCCGAAACAGGCTAGCCCTGTTCCGAAACACGGGCCGTTCCGAAACGGGTTCCGGAACATGGCCTCGGCAGAGGCTAAACCGTTTCGAAACGGTGCATACCGTTTCGGACGCCTGGGTTCATGCAAGGCACCCGTTCCGAAACGGTACACCCCTGTTCCGAAACGCCTGCACAAAAACCAGCAAACAAGCATACTAGATCATGCAATTGGACACTCAAACATGCTCCAAACATCTTCAAACTTTACCAGCATGCAATTAAACATATTTAACACATATAAGCATCATCAATTCAGCAAGATAACATCTCATGCAAAAAGCCCCAAATTTAAGGTCATGCTTCCTACACAAGCTATCCACTCAAGCTTCAACTTGCAAAACAAGCATATAAGGTTCAATCCAAAAATCAGCAACATCAACCACATTCGACATACTTAGGGAGTCATAAACACCTCCCAAAACAAATACATTGGTCCCCCATTGCCAAAACATACAAAAGCTAAAACACTTATAAAACCTTCATACATTGAGCTTTACTTGTACTTGTTTGCTTGCCTCCTCTTGCTGCCCTCAATGCACTCTAATGCTCTGCATTATTGAATCAAGAAAACGAGAGAGCGTAAGCCAAAGCTTAGTGAGGAGTGCTCTTTAAAAACCATTCAATAATGCATTTAAAACCATCTGTAAATCACGCTTGTAAACAACCTTTACACATGCTCAAAGCATACTTTAAATCAAGCAATAACATGCTTCCACATTTCATTTAAACAAGCATCTCATGCTTCAACATAAATATTAAATCATGCATCTCATGCATCTCATGTACTATACATGTCATATTGGCTCAAGTGATACATTTCATTTAGAAATCAAGTTCAACAACTTTCCCCAAGGACTTTTAAACACCTTGGACCCCAAGGACTTTTAAACACCTTGGCCATGGACTTTTAAACACCATGAATGGACCACACAAGGACTTTTAACCACCTTTGTGTCCGTAGCTTGAATTACCCCAAGGACTTTTAAACACCTTGGCCCCAAGGACTTTTAAACACCTTGGCCCCATGGACTTTTAACCACCATGGAAAGGAGCACCTAAGGACTTTTAACCACCTTAGAGTCCGCAACAAGATTCATCCAAGGACTTTTAACCACCTTGATGATCTTAGGTAACAAGGCTCACTCAAGGACTTTTAACCACCTTAGTGACCTTCACTTTTACAAACCATCACTTGCCAATACACACTTTATACATCATATAATCCACTGTTTTAAAGCATTTAAACCAAGCCATTTCATCATGCATTTCAAAGCATCAAATCATCATTTAACAATGCATAAAACAAGGTACTCTTACCTAGAGACACCTTCAACACATGGCTTAAAACATCAGCATGAATCATGCTAAATCATCAGCAATTAACATGCTAAAACATGCTTTCCAAAACAGTAGCAAATCATGCAAAATCATCATTTCACATTTCAACAAAACATGGCCACCACTTTAAGAGAGTAATCCGAAAACTTACACTTGAGCTTAGCAAAGTTGTTTAGGCTTATACTAAGCTCCCAAAACCTTCAACCTTTGGTTTAAAAGCTGAAAATCCATTTTCACTCACCGATTACCACTTCGCTTCAAGCCAAAGCACCAAAACAAGCCTCCGGATCAACAAATCTTGGATCCTAGGATGCCTCCCCTGTTTCAACACATTAAAGCAGAGGATTAATGCATCATCATGCATTAATTGCTTCAATGAAAGCATCAAAACTCGCTGCTCTCACTAAACCTCCATTTTCGGCCACCAAACACAACCGAAAATCATCTCCAAACACTTCCAAAACTTAACCCAGCCAAGATCCATCACTTCTAACCATTTTTATACATCACATAACATGCAAAATGATCACAACCACGTCCTTATACCTCCAGGTATAACAGATCACCAATTACACTCCAAAAACAACCAAAAACTCAAGCCAAACTTAGGAAATTCAACCTATCCGGGATTGCATTGATTAAACCTCAACTTCTAATCATTTTAGCATTCATTTAACATCAATTTAACACCTCAAAACCCTGCTTAAACAGATCACACGAAATTTTCACCAAAATCACCAAATCTTGCATTTTAGCCAAAAATCAAGATCTCAATTGAAAAGCCTTTAATAAAACATGAATCAAGGATTGAGAACTTAGGAATTTCAGTAAAGAACTGATAGTTTAGAGGAGAAGGACGTTCTTACCTCCAAACTTGAATTTCTCCATTTTAGAGCCAAAATGCTTGATGAATCAACTTGTAAATTGTGAGGTTTTGATGATGAGATGATTAGAAATCCAATGAGAGTTGAAATGAGAGATTAAGAAGTCAAAATCAGAGAAAGAAATCTGAGGAAATCTTGTTTGGGTAGAGAGAAAATGAGAAAAAAGAATTTGAGAGAAAATAGAAAAATTAGTTAAGAATTGGTTAAAATGATTTCCCTCTCTTTTCTTAATCTTTAAAATCAGATTTTAGACTTAAAATATCTTAGAAAAATCTGGAGAAATCCTTTTTGGAATAATAGCTCCTTAAAGATTCAAAGTTTCAATCCTTTATAAAACTGTCCCGCAACTTTCAAAAATTACATTTTGGTCACTAGCCAAAATGTCAACCTTCCGAACCTCATTTTCCAAAATTGATTTCACAGTTCACTTTTATATATTAAAAGATGATTTTAGAATATTTTTCCATATTTTTAATGCAACCCGAACTAGGTTTTCCTAAATTCCCTCTTATATATTCGATCAGCACTTTGACTGAACCGGTCAACGCCAAAACTTCTGAGCCCAAAACCGGGGCGTTACAACTCTCCCCCCCTTAAGAAATTTCGTCCTCGAAATTTACCTGAAGGAAAGAGATAAGGAAATTGCTTCAGCATATCCTCCTTCCGCTCCCACGTGGCTTCCTCAACACCGCGATGCTTCCACAGCACCTTCACCAACTCAATGGTCTTGCCACGAAGAACCTTGCTATCTGAATCCAGAATCTTCACCGGTTCCTCATCATAGGTCAAATCCGGATTCAATTCCACCTCCTCCACAGGCAACACATGCGAAGGATCAGATCGATACCTCCGGAGCATAGAAACATGGAACACATCATGAATCTTCTCCAGCTCCTGAGGTAACCTCAACCGATACGCAACAGGACCAACACGCTCAACAACCTCATACGGTCCAATGTATCTAGGGCTCAGCTTACCCTTCCGCCCAAACCTCATCACCTTCTTCCAAGGCGAAACCTTCAAGAACACGCGATCACCCACCGCAAACTCTATCTCCCTACGCTTCAAATCCGCGTAAGACTTCTGCCGATCAGAAGCAGCCTTCAACCGCTCACAAATGAGCTTCACTTTCTCGGTGGTACCTTTCAACAAAGCAGGCATCGAAACCAACTTTTGACCAGTTTCAGCCCAACACAGAGGAGTCCTACACTTCCTCCCATACAGAGCCTCATAAGGTGCCATCTGTATACTTGCCTGAAAACTGTTGTTGTAAGCGAACTCAACCAAAGGCAGATGCTTCTCCCAAGAACCTTGGAACTCTATCACGCAACATCTCAACATATCCTCCAAGATCTGAATAACTCGCTCAGACTGGCCATCCGACTGGGGATGATAGGATGTACTGAAATGCAACCTTGTACCCAGAGCTTGATGCAAACACTGCCAAAAACGCGACGTGAACCTCGGATCCCTATCCGACACGATCGACTTAGGCACACCATGCAACCTCACAACCTCAGCAACGTACAGCTCTGCCAGCTTATCCAAAGAAAACGTAGTATGCACAGGCAAGAAATGTGCACACTTCGTCAGGCGATCCACAATCACCCAAACAGAATTCTTCTTCGACGGAGACAAAGGCAAACCAGATACAAAATCCATGGTAACCCTCTCCCACTTCCATTCAGGGATTTTCAACGGTTGCAACAAACCAGAAGGAACCTGATGTTCAGCCTTAACGCGCTGACACACCAAACACTTGCTCACGAACTCTGCCACATCCTTCTTCAAGCCCACCCAATAGTACTCATCACGAAGATCACGATACATCTTTGTACTACCAGGATGCATAGCAAAAGGACTACTATGACCTTCAGCTAGAATAGCATGCCTCAACTCAGCATCTGCAGACACTACTATCCGATCACCAAAACACAACACCCCATCCTCATTAAAATAGAAATCCGATAGTCTACCCTCCGCGATATCCTGAACATGAGACACCAAGGAATCATCCAACAACTGCTTATCCTTGATCAACTGAACCAACGAAGGTTTCACTTGCAACTCAGCAACAAGACCACCATCCTGCGATATACTCAAGCTAGCAAACATAGCTCTCAGCTCAACAGCTACCTTTCTACTCAAGGCATCCGCAACAACATTGGCCTTTCCAGGATGATACTCTATCGTCAGATCATAATCCTTGAGCAACTCCAACCAACGTCGCTGCCTGAGATTCAACTCCTTCTGAGACATCAGATACCTCAAACTCTTGTGATCCGTGTACACCGTACACTTCTCACCATACAGATAATGCCTCCAGATCTTCAGAGCAAAAACCACTGCAGCCAGCTCAATATCATGCGTAGGATAATTGCGCTCATGCACCTTCAACTGCCGCGACGCATAAGCCACAACCTTACCCTCTTGCATCAGCACACACCCCAAACCAACATAGGATGCATCACTGTAGACTACAAACTCTTTCCCTGATTCAAGCTGAATCAAGATAGGAGCTTGCGTCAAAGCCAACTTCAGCTTCTCAAAAGCTTGCTGCCTCGCTTCTGTCCACTCATACTTAACATCTTTCTGCAGCAACTTCGTCAAAGGAGCAGCAATCTTGGAAAAACCATCCACAAACCTTCGGTAGTATCCTGCCAAACCAAGGAAACTACGAACCTCTTGAACAGACTTAGGAACTTTCCAGTTCATCACCGCTTCAATCTTCTGAGGATCAACACGAATCCCCTCAGCTGAGACCACATGCCCAAGAAAAACCACCTCTCTAAGCCAGAACTCACACTTGCTCAACTTAGCATAAAGCTGATTCTCCAACAAAGCTTGCAACACAACCCTCAAATGCTCTTCGTGCTCTTCCTCAGTACGCGAGTACACAAGGATATCATCAATGAACACCACAACAAACTTGTCCAGGTATTCATGAAAAACACGATTCATCATGTCCATGAAAGCAGCAGGAGCATTTGTCAAACCAAACGGCATCACAAGGAACTCATAATGCCCATACCTTGCCCTGAAAGCTGTCTTAGGCACATCCACATCCTTCACCTTCAATTGATAATACCCTGACCTCAAGTCAATCTTAGAGAACACAGCAGCTCCCTGAAATTGATCAAAGAGATCATCAATCCTCGGCAAAGGATACCGATTCTTGATAGTCAACTTGTTCAGCTGGCGGTAATCAATGCACATCCTCATCGTGCCATCTTTCTTCTTCACAAACAAGACAGGAGAACCCCAAGGCGAAACACTCGGCCGGATGAAACCACGATCAAGCAACTCTTGCAACTGCGTCTTCAGCTCCTTCAGCTCCTTAGGTGCCATTCTATAGGGAGTAATGGACACAGGAGTGGTATTCTCATACAGCTCAATACCAAACTCCACCTCGCGATTAGGAGGTAAACCAGGCAACTCCTCAGGAAAAACATCAGGAAACTCCTTCACAACCCTGATATCCTGCACCCTCAGCTCCTTCGAACTAGGATTCATCACAAAAGCCAGAAAAGCTTCACAACCTTGCCTCAGCATCCTGCTCGCCTCCAAGGTAGAAACAACATTGGCAAGAAACTTCACATTCTCACCAACCACCACCACTTCATAATCATCCGCAAGCCTAAGCGAAACCCGCTTATTCTCACAATCCACAACAGCACGATGCTCAGCAAGCCAATCCATACCAAGGATCACATCAAAACCATAAAAGGGCAACTCCATAAGATCAACAAGAAAGACATGCTCTTGAACAACCAAAGGACACATTTTATAAAGCTTACGAGTCACAACAGTTTCACCAAAAGAACTAGTGACTCTAACACCAACATCCAAAGACTCAACAGGCAAACCAAGCAACTCAGCATGCTCACGAAGAATGTATGAATGCGTAGATCCAGAATCAATCAAAGAAAGCAATGACAAGGATTGCAAAGTAAAGGTACCTGCAATCACGTCAGCATCATTCCTTCCTTCGCGCTGAGCATACACCCTCGCTTGGCCTCCACCCTCAGGTTGAATAGCCACAACATGAGCTACACCGCGCCCACCTTCCTCTCGCCTCTGAAAATTACCACGGCCGCGCCCACGACCTCTCTGCGGTGCTGCAACAACAGGAGCACGCTCTTGACCACCAGCCATCCTCGGACAATCACGTCTCAGATGATCAGCTGAACCACAATTCCAGCACTCATAACCAGCTGCTATCACAGGAGCTTGCACCTCCCTCCCAGCACGAGGACAGTCACGCCTCAAGTGACCACGGGAACCACAAATCCAACAAGCACTAGGGTCAGCTCTAGCATTGCCGCCCCTAGCAGGTGCACCTCCACCTCTCTTAGACGAGAACTGAAACCTCTGATCACGCCCTCTCTTGTTCCGTCCACCGGAACTATATTCAGCAGCTCTTTTCCCAGAACTAGCTCCAGTACCCTTAGCAGACAAACCCAGGTTCATCTCAATGTCCTTCGATCGACTAACCAACACATCGAAATCATTGTACTCAGCAGCTAACATATAGGTCTTAACCTCCGTTACCAAACCATAACGGAACCTTTCGCACCTCTCGCGCTCATCAGGTACCAACTCAGGTGCATACTGGCTAAGACGTACAAACTGTACCTCATACTCAGCCACACTCATGTTCCCTTGGGTAAGAGACATGAATTCACGCTTCTTTTCATCCAGATATCTAACTCCCAGATATCTCCTCTTGAACGCATGCTGAAAGAACGTCCATGTAACATCAGCATCAGCCATCCCAGAGATTGTGGTCGTCCACCACGTATAAGCATCACCTTGCAGCAGTGACACCACACATCCCAGCTTTTGCACATCAGTGCAACTCATTTGTCCCAAGACACGTTTGGTACTCTCCAACCATGCTTCAGACCTCTCAGCTGACATACCCCTAAACTCAGTCCCACCAAGACTGCGCAAACGTTCCAAGGGTAGTCTAGCACCAGCATCTCCCTGATGCCCAGCTCCTTGAGCTCCAGCTACTGCTGCTCGAAACGCGCCCGCAATAGCTTGTACAAGCACAGACATGTCAGGTATCGCTTGCCCCTGACCAGCTTCAGGTCCTGCAGCTCCAGCACCAGCTGCCTCAGCTCCAGCTCTTTCCCTCTCCGCACCACCACCACCAGGTGGAGGAGGAGGTAACACAGCACTACCAGTGTGCTCATCATTCACATTCCCCTCCGGGGTCGTAGCTCTCGCGCTACTCCTTAACTCTCTACGTGGTGCCATACTTTACCATGCATAACAATACAAAATAAAACAAGTCAGGGCCAGCAAGGTAAGCAGATTCCAAGTATTCAAGCTCAATTTCTTTCAAAAACAACATCATCCCTTTAGCTTTTGTTTGGCAATGGGTACCCTCATCATGCATCATCACAACATGCATCACATACACATCATCATATCATATCACTGAACATGCTTTCACTCAACAAGCATACCAACCAAACCATGCTTCAATCATGCATTCACACATTCCCAACTACTCAAGAACTCAGCTCTGATACCACCAAATGTAACCCCCGTAGCCCGGTCTAGACGGTTGACCCGAACTACGAAGATTACACGGGGAAAACCAAAGTCAACCCGAAAGTCAACCTTGATTAACGACCCTTTTTTTTTCTTTTTAATCTTGTCTAGATGCACATTAACCTTAAGTGTGATCATACAATCAACATATCAAAAGATCACAAACATCAGAGATCAAACAGGGACCCAATTGAACAAATTACAACTTTAGGGACCAAATTGTAAATTCTGATAAATTAAGGGACTCAGCCCAAATTAAAGTTACCATCTTGAAATTAGTCAGGTTTCATGCATCTCTGTGAAATTTCAGCTTAAAAGGACATCCACAGCTCATGCAATTGATCACACAAGATTTAGGACCAAAACGCAAACATTTCAAAACATGTAACTACCATGTCAGCCCCCCCTAACGGTCGACCGTTCCGAAACAGGCTAGCCCTGTTCCGAAACACGGGCCGTTCCGAAACGGGTTCCGGAACATAGCCTCGGCAGAGGCTAAACCATTTCGAAACGGTGCATACCGTTTCGGACGCCTGGGTTCATGCAAGGCACCCGTTCCGAAACGGTACACCCCTGTTCCGAAACGCCTGCACAAAAACCAGCAAACAAGCATACTAGATCATGCAATTGGACACTCAAACATGCTCCAAACATCTCCAAACTTTACCAGCATGCAATTAAACATATTTAACACATATAAGCATCATCAATTCAGCAAGATAACCTCTCATGCAAAAAGCCCCAAATTTAAGGTCATGCTTCCTACACAAGCTATCCACTCAAGCTTCAACTTGCAAAACAAGCATATAAGGTTCAATCCAAAAATCAGCAACATCAACCACATTCAACATACTTAGGGAGTCATAAACACCTCCCAAAACAAATACATTGGTCCCCCATTGCCAAAAACATACAAAAGCTAAAACACTTATAAAACCTTCATACATTGAGCTTTACTTGTACTTGTTTGCTTGCCTCCTCTTGCTGCCCTCAATGCACTCTAATGCTCTGCATTATTGAATCAAGAAAACGAGAGAGCGTAAGCCAAAGCTTAGTGAGGAGTGCTCTTTAAAAACCATTCAATAATGCATTTAAAACCATTTGTAAATCAAGCTTGTAAACAACCTTTACACATGCTCAAAGCATACTTTAAATCAAGCAATAACATGCTTCCACATTTCATTTAAACAAGCATCTCATGCTTCAACATAAATATTAAATCATGCATCTCATGCATCTCATGTACTATACATGTCATATTGGCTCAAGTGATACATTTCATTTAGAAATCAAGTTCAACAACTTTCCCCAAGGACTTTTAAACACCTTGGACCCCAAGGACTTTTAAACACCTTGGCCATGGACTTTTAAACACCATGAATGGACCACACAAGGACTTTTAACCACCTTTGTGTCCGTAGCTTGAATTACCCCAAGGACTTTTAAACACCTTGGCCCCAAGGACTTTTAAACACCTTGGCCCCATGGACTTTTAACCACCATGGAAAGGAGCACCTAAGGACTTTTAACCACCTTAGAGTCCGCAACAAGATTCATCCAAGGACTTTTAACCACCTTGATGATCTTAGGTAACAAGGCTCACTCAAGGACTTTTAACCACCTTAGTGACCTTCACTTTTACAAACCATCACTTGCCAATACACACTTTATACATCATATAATCCACTGTTTTAAAGCATTTAAACCAAGCCATTTCATCATGCATTTCAAAGCATCAAATCATCATTTAACAATGCATAAAACAAGGTACTCTTACCTAGAGACACCTTCAACACATGGCTTAAAACATCAGCATGAATCATGCTAAATCATCAGCAATTAACATGCTAAAACATGCTTTCCAAAACAGTAGCAAATCATGCAAAATCATCATTTCACATTTCAACAAAACATGGCCACCACTTTAAGAGAGTAATCCGAAAACTTACACTTGAGCTTAGCAAAGTTGTTTAGGCTTATACTAAGCTCCCAAAACCTTCAACCTTTGGTTTAAAAGCTGAAAATCCATTTTCACTCACCGATTACCACTTCGCTTCAAGCCAAAGCACCAAAACAAGCCTCCGGATCAACAAATCTTGGATCCTAGGATGCCTCCCCTGTTTCAACACATTAAAGCAGAGGATTAATGCATCATCATGCATTAATTGCTTCAATGAAAGCATCAAAACTCGCTGCTCTCACTAAACCTCCATTTTCGGCCACCAAACACAACCGAAAATCATCTCCAAACACTTCCAAAACTTAACCCAGCCAAGATCCATCACTTCTAACCATTTTTATACATCACATAACATGCAAAATGATCACAACCACGTCCTTATACCTCCAGGTATAACAGATCACCAATTACACTCCAAAAACAACCAAAAACTCAAGCCAAACTTAGGAAATTCAACCTATCCGGGATTGCATTGATTAAACCTCAACTTCTAATCATTTTAGCATTCATTTAACATCAATTTAACACCTCAAAACCCTGCTTAAACAGATCACACGAAATTTTCACCAAAATCACCAAATCTTGCATTTTAGCCAAAAATCAAGATCTCAATTGAAAAGCCTTTAATAAAACATGAATCAAGGATTGAGAACTTAGGAATTTCAGTAAAGAACTGATAGTTTAGAGGAGAAGGACGTTCTTACCTCCAAACTTGAATTTCTCCATTTTAGAGCCAAAATGCTTGATGAATCAACTTGTAAATTGTGAGGTTTTGATGATGAGATGATTAGAAATCCAATGAGAGTTGAAATGAGAGATTAAGAAGTCAAAATCAGAGAAAGAAATCTGAGGAAATCTTGTTTGGGTAGAGAGAAAATGAGAAAAAAGAATTTGAGAGAAAATAGAAAAATTAGTTAAGAATTGGTTAAAATGATTTCCCTCTCTTTTCTTAATCTTTAAAATCAGATTTTAGACTTAAAATATCTTAGAAAAATCTGGAGAAATCCTTTTTGGAATAATAGCTCCTTAAAGATTCAAAGTTTCAATCCTTTATAAAACTGTCCCGCAACTTTCAAAAATTACATTTTGGTCACTAGCCAAAATGTCAACCTTCCGAACCTCATTTTCCAAAATTGATTTCACAGTTCACTTTTATATATTAAAAGATGATTTTAGAATATTTTTCCATATTTTTAATGCAACCCGAACTAGGTTTTCCTAAATTCCCTCTTATATATTCGATCAGCACTTTGACTGAACCGGTCAACGCCAAAACTTCTGAGCCCAAAACCGGGGCGTTACATGAAATGCATGTTAGATTGCACGGTGTTTGTTTTTCATGGTTATAGCCCATAGCCTTTATAGTTTTGGTTTTTATAAATACGGCCTGCATGTCGTGCCTTTCTCTATCTTCTATTGTACTTCTCTTCTCATCTCACTCCCTCGCATGTAACACGAGTTTCTGAAAATTGTAAATACTCATGGAGATAAGGCAAGGACCAAGGTAGCAGCGTGGTGGGCCTTCCCTGGTGGACCGGGCGTTTCAGAAGCAGATTCTATCTTCAATAGAATGGTCCTCCCATTGGCTTGGGACGGGTCGCATTAGGTTAAGAAGGGCTATAATCATTGCATATTTATTTACCGCTTATATTTACCTTGTATGTGATGCAATGGATGTTTTATAAGCATGATTAAACATAGTTCTATTGATAGGATCAATGTTAAAATGATGAGATAATTAGGTAAATCCCTCATTTTAATTCTAAGTCTGTTTTAACCATCTAATATTTACCCTCGTTAAAGCTTCGATCGATATAATGTGAGCTTTGCCAAAGCAATGTCACATTTATCTATCTTAGTTAAACGTGAAGAATAAGCTAGTGATATTCGCCGGTTGAGATATTGGTATTAACTTAGCTGGGTTGTTCTAATAGGATTAGAAAACCTAGTGGTTAAAAGTTTTGGATAATCATAAGATGATTTAAAGAACAAGAGTTGTTCGCCAAAAGATGAGGAATTACATGAGATGTAATTAGTAAGGTGTTACTTACCTAAATAAACATTTCCTAAAAGACTGGCCAAAGATGATTTAGGAATGGTAAAATACGGATCCTCACTCACTAGAAAAACTATCGAAACATTTTTCCGAAATTAAAACTGGAGGGTTTTTAATTTTGAAGAAAATAGTGGGAGTAAATTTATAGTAAAGACCTATCTATAAATTTTAAAATTTAGTAAAACTTATGTAGCATATTTTCTTTGTTGTAGAATTAATGGCAAATAATACTCTATCTCTGCGATCTATCCTTGAGAAGGATAAGCTCAATGGCATAAACTTCCTTGACTGGTTCCGTAATTTGAGAATTGTTCTCAAACACGAAAACAAGGAATATGTCATTGAAGAACATGTTCCTGATGAACCGGTTGCCACTGCTTCCAGAGCTGACAAAGACAAGTTTAAGAAACACATGGACGACATGCTGGATGCCGGTTGTCTTATGCTTGCCTCCATGACCCCTGAGCTTCAGAAGCAACATGAGGACATGGTAGCTTATGATATGATTCAAAATCTCAGGGAGATTTATGAAGGGCAAGCTCGTCAAGAGAGGTACGAGACCTCTAAAGCTCTGTTTCAATGCAAGATGAGTGAGGGATCTGCCGTAGGAGCTCACGTCATCAAAATGATGGGCTACATCCAAACGTTGGAGAAGCTCGGCTTTCCGCTGAAAGACGAATTAGCTACTGATGTCATCCTGCAATCGTTTCCAGATAGTTTCAATCAGTTCGTTCTTAATTTCAATATGAATGAAATTAACAAGACGCTGCCACAGTTGCTCGGCATGTTGAGAACTACTGAAATCAACCTGAAGAAGGTAGGACCTAAACCTGTTTTGATGGTCTGCAAGGGCAAGAAGAAAGGTAAATCGGCAACAAAGTCTAAAGGTGATGATAAGACCAAAACCGATGGAAAGGAGGCATTGAAACCTAAGAAGGGAATCAAGAAGGATGAAAAATGTTTCCATTGCGGCAAGACCGGGCATTGGAAGAGAAACTGCCCCACACACCTACAAGAAGTCAAGAAAGCAAAAATGAGTGAGGCATCAACCTCAGAGGCTTATAAAGAGAAGGCATCAAAATAGACATGAACTTGCGAATGGAAATAAAGCAAGAGTTGCTACATCATCCATTAGGAAATGTGTTTTTGCTTAAATAGATTTGTTTTAGTTTTTAAGATTATTATTTTGTGCCTAAGTTTTAGTTATCTTGTAAGGAAAAGATATTTTAATTTTGAGATTATTTAAATAAATGATATTCTTTTAGTCTCTTATGGCACAACGAATCAATGATCTTTAAACTAATCAAATCAATAATATTTATAAGATAAATAAAACAAATGACTAATCTCAAACTCATAAAAGTATTAAGGTAATTTGATGAGATCAAATTCAAGAATATTTAAAGTTTGATGAACTTTCAAAGAATATGGGATTGTCCCATAATTAAATCCCACAAGTGGAACGAAAAGTCTTTCAAAGAGAATCAAATATGTTAGACATGTTTTGATTCAGAATAAGTCATTTTCGACTTCTTTACACACTAGAAAAACAACTCTCATACTTAATCGTGTTTTTTTTTCGAAACGTCATATACAATATGGACTTAGAATTGTTCTAGAATACCTTTGAAGTTTTAAGGTTACTTACATGTTAAAATGTTTACAAAGTTCGAACCTTAAAAACTCCATTTGTTGTTTATCCTAACGAGAACAAAACATTTTTTTTCTCAAACGAGAGTTTATCTTGAAAGAGATTAACTCTCACAAAGGGATATTATTTCTTCAACTTTAACGAGAACAAAATGTTTGTTGCTCAAACGAGATTTTCTCTCGAAAGAGATTACCTCTCACAAAAAAAATGGAATTTGGAATGTGAAGAAATTTTAGACAACAAATTTATGAACCAAAGATTGAGAATGTTCCACAAATGATCAAGGAACATTGGAACAAAACACAACCATTGTGTTGATCCTTAAGAGAATACCATATACTTGAGAAATATGGATTTCTCACTATCCATACATGGAAAGACTCTTCTTTTCGGATCAAGTTAAAGACTAGGTCTTATCAGAAAGCAATGGTGAGCCCAAAATTCGAGAAATGGCTAAGAGCCATGAGATATGAGATGGAATTCATGTCTAAAACCAAGTATAGACTTTGGTTACCTAAAAGGGTAAAACCTAAGAGGTATGGATGAGTTTTTCAAAAAGGAAAAACCGACATGGATGATAAAACATACAAAGGATGATCTGTCGCTAAAAGTTTTCGACAAAGTTCATAGTATAGACTATGAGACTATGATAAAGCATCTTCCTTGTAGTTATGTTTAATCCATCTTAATCTCACTTGCAAGTAGTTACATATGATGATTATGGAATCAAATAAAGGAATGTCAAAACCACTTTCCCAAGGGAAAACTTGAAACATATGTGTACATGACACATCCAGAAGATTTTGTCACTCCAGTAAACACTTGGAAGGTATGTAAGCTACAAAGGTCTATCCGTAGACTAAGGCAAGCTTCTCGAAGTTGGGATATTCGTTTCAGAAGATACAATCAAAAGGTTTGGTTTATCTAGAAACAAAGGGGAGTCTTGTTTTCAAAAGAGCTAGTGGGAGCATTGTTACTTTCCTAAGCATTGTATGTAGATGACATACTCTTCAAAAGGAACTAAAAATCGCAATCCGTTTTGCATTAATAAAAGATACTGCGAGTTAGCAACATGAGATAGTATCTAACTCTACAACATAGACTGAATGTATTACAGTAGACATAGCAATAAAGAAGGATGTTTGGATCTAAAGGGTTCACTTCTGAACTAAGGGTTGTTCCCAGCATATTAAATGCTACATAACTCTGTTATGATGGAACCTTTGCGTAAGCAAATAAAACCCAGATATCATCAATAAATCCAAACATATTCTAAAGTACTTACATCTTGGAGATGTGAAAGTATGCAACATACGCACTAAGTTGATAACTTTGTCAACTCCCTGACAAAACTTTTGACACAGCATAAGCATGTCAGTTACACTAAGCCATATCGTATTAGATACGAGAATGATTGGTCTTAGTGCTAGTGTGAGATTGTTGGAGTATGCCCAAAGACTAATCATATGATGATTGAATAGACATACTATTTTACTAGATTTATCAAGTAATGGTATTGTCATTATTATCATTTGGTATGTTTCTGTGTATCAAACTAACCATTGGATAATAATGTCCATACAATAATACGATTATTGTTAAATAGGATCTTTAGTCGAATATTATTACGGGTATGGACAGTGATAATATATAAAGACTAATATGTGGTTGATTGATAACAAGTGTTTTCATTGACATAGAGATGTCAAAATCAACACATAAGTATTTGTTAGAGAACAACATACTGGATTGACCCGCTATAAGCATGTTTCTTGGGTAATTATGAGACAGTCACAGCATTGCTCATGATAAACATAAGTATAATTCTTAGACTTGAGATCAACATGATTTCAACATAAAGATTTATGTATTTTGACATAATCAAACATGTGTCGTAACTGACTACATTATAAAGACTGACGATTGGATACGTGATGACCTATGTAGTGAAATATGGTTGATCAAGAAAGGATTTGTCCCTCCTACATAATGGGAGAAATATCTTCGGCCACATGATTGAGTGAGATTAGAAAATGCATGGCCATGCTCGAATATTATGATATGAGATATCATAGAGATTCGTTTATCATAATCTACTCAAGACATCAAGAAACACTAGATGGACAACGCAGGTGTGACTAACCCATGACTTGTGTTCATCTAAGATATAAAGGAAAAAAGGATGAAATACATACAGGAAGTTTATTCAGGAATTAGGAAAGTCAAACCATGACTTCATGCAACTTAGGTAGCAATGATGTATTGCTAGATGCCACTCATTGTTTGTAAAATTTAAACAGTTCTAATTTTGCAGCTAACGTTGCATGAACCTACAAGGGTCACACCCTTCGAATGAAATGAACAAAAATTGGAAACCATATTCCCTATTTTAGGGAGGTTGCCGAAAATCTCCTATGGGATAGGGGAAATCGACAACTCCCTTAAATGGGAATAATATTGGATCAATATTGTATTTATCAAATATTATTTAGAGTATGGAAAATATTTAGAGACTTAAATATTATAGAATAAGATTCTAGAAATTTAAATATATATTTGGAATTTATATAATGTATATTTAATTCCAAGTTTATGTAGAATTAGATTCCACATAATTAAAAATATATATTTAAATATATTTAAATCCAAGTAAAGATAGAATGAGATTCTATATAATAAAAATATATATATCTAGATTAAATATAATGTATATTTAAATTCATGTTTTATGTAGAATAAGATTCTACATAATTAAATATATATATTTCATTTAATATTATTAAATATAATGTATATTTAATATAAACCAATTTCAAGTAGATAGATTCTATGAATTTTGGTAGAACTTGGATTTAAGAAATTCAACTAGAATTAAGTCTCTAAATACTATTTAAAGGGACAAGGGCTAGCAACCAAATCATCCCTCTTCCTCCTCTTGAAGATTTCGACAACACCCCTAGGGATTCCCCACTAGAATCCGACATATCCCAGAAAGCTCTCTGAGAAGTTGTTCGATATTTTTCTGGTGTTCTACTTGCCCCCTGGCAGATCCCTGAAGGTTCCCTTGCTCGATTGCAAGTCCCGGTTGAACTCCTGGTCGATTTCAGACTCCCTTAGGAATCCCTGAAGGGATTTCGACTTCTCCCTAGAAGGTGTTCAAACCTGTCAAAATTTATCCCTAAGTGTTAGCGAGGCGGAAACTTTGTTCGTTTTGTTCGAGTGGACTCCGTAGAGGTCGTTGCAAACCTGTGACGATTCCGGTTTTACTTGACGTGGTTATTCTGGCATACCGTCAGTTTTCCAGTTTTTAGAGTTTTAAAAGGTAACTCTTCATCTTTTCACCCCGGATTCGTTCATGTACATGGATCCTGGCTAGATTACGTCGGATTAATTTTTCCGCTTCTCCACGGGGGTGCCGACGTGTCCCAACACATACAAAGCCTCATAAGGAGCCATCTGAATACTAGCCTGGTAACTGTTGTTATAAGCAAACTCGACTAAGGGCATATGCTTCTCCCAACAACGGAGCATATCCTCTAAAACATGTATCACTCGCTCTGACTGACCATTAGACTGCGGATGATAAGAAGTACTGAAATGCAAACGGCTACCTAGGGCACTATACAAACAACTCCAGAACCTCGTTGTGAATCTCGGATCTCTGTCTGATACAATAGACTTCGGAACTCCATGCAACCTCAAAATCTCGCGGATGTACAAACTTGCCAACTTGTCTAAAGAATATGTAGTGTTTACTACTAAGAAATGGGCACACTTAGTGAATCTATCAACTATCACCCAAATAGAATTCTTCTTCGAAGGGACAACGGTAACCCCGACACAAAGTCCATAGTGATTCTCTCACATTTCCATTCCGGAATCTTCAAAGGCTGTAACAAAATTGAAGGAACCTGATGTTCTGCCTTCACTCTCTGACAAACCATGCAACGGCTCACATACTCGGCTACATCCTTCTTCAAACCAACCCAGAAATAATCATTCTTCAGATCTCGGTACAACTTAGTACTGCCCGGATACATAGAAAAGGGACTCGAATGTGCTTCGCTCAGAATCATACGTCTCAACTCAACATCTTCGGGTACTACAACTTTGTCTCTAAAACACAACACATTCTCATCACTGAAACTGTACTATGTCGGTCTACCTTTTGCAATGTTAAGAACATGTGAAGCTAAAGACACATCTTGCAATTGTTTCTCTCTAATCATTTGAATCAAAGAAGGCTTCACTTGCAACTCGGTAATCAAACCACCATCCATGGATACACTCAGCTTAGCAAACATAGCTCGCAACTCAACCGCAATTTTTCTGCTCAACGCACCGGCTACTACATTTGCCTTACCCGGATGGTACTCGATAGTCAAATCATAGTCTTTCAATAGTTCAAGCCATCTTCTCTGTCTCAAGTTCATCTCTCTCTCTAAGTCATCAAATACTTCAAACTCTTATGATTAGTGTAAACCGTGCACTTCTCACCATACAAGTAGTGTCGCCAAATCTTCAACGCAAACACAACTGCTAACTCAATGTCGTGCGTAGGGTAGTTCTTCTCGTGCACCTTCAACTATCTCGAAGCATAAGCAACAACTGTCCTTTCTTGCATTAGAACACAACCTAAACCTATGTTGGAAGCATCGTTATAGATTACGAACTCTTTCCCTGAAACTGGTTGTGCTAACATTGGAGCATTCGTCAAAGCTTCTTTTAATTTCTCAAATGCCTTTTGTGTCGCATCTGACCACTCAAACTTAACTCCTTTTTGCAACAATTTAGTCAATGGAGCAGCTACTCTAGAGAAACCATCAACGAATCTCCTATAGTAACCGGCTAGTCCTAGGAAACTCCTAATCTCTATCATTGACTTAGGTTGTTTCCACTCAACAATAGCCTCAATCTTCGTCGGATCAACACGGATACCTTCAGCTGATACTACATGGCCAAGAAACACAACCTCTCGAATCCAAAACTCACATTTACCAAGCTTAGCATACAATTGATTGCTCATCAATATCTGCAAAACAAGTCTCAAGTGCTCATCATGTTCTTCTTCTAATCTCGAGTACACAAGGATGTCATCTATGAAAACAACTACAAATCGGTCTAGATAGTCTCGGAAAACTCTGTTCATCATATCCATGAAAGTCGATGATGCATTCGTGAGCCCAAACGGTATCACAAGAAACTCATAATGACCATATCTAGTCCTAAAAGCTATCTTCGAAACATCACACTCCTTTACCTTCAACTGATAGTACCCTGATCTCAAATCTATCTTCGAAAACACTAAGGCACCATTCAACTGATCAAACAAGTCATCTATATGAGGCAACGTAAACTTGTTCTTTACAGTCAACTGGTTCAACTGCCTGTAGTCGATACACATCCTCATACTGCCAGCTTTCTTCTTTACAAACAACATGGGAGCACCCCCAAGGCGAACTACTAGGCCTAATAAAACCTCGGTCTAACAACTCCTGAAGCTGACTTTTCAACTCTTTCGGAGCCATACGGTACGGAGCAATAGAAACTGGAGTAGACCTTGAGATAGTCTCAATCACAAACTCTACATCTCTGTTAGGAGGCAAACCCGGTAACTCTTCTGGAAATACATTCGGTTAATCACAAATTGTTCTGATGTCTTTCGGTCTAACATCACTCATATTCGGATTCATCACATATGCTAAATAAGCCCCACAACCAGAATCCATCAACCTATGAGCCTTTAAAGCTGGCACAACGTTCGACAAGAACTTAACGTTCTCGCCTACTACCACTACCTCGTAGTCATCAGAAAGCTTCAACGAAATTATCTTTGTCTCAAAATCTACACTAGCTCTGTGCTCGACCAACCAATCCATACCCAAAATAATATTAAACTCGTAGAACAGAAGCTCCATCATACCAACAGGAAACACATGACCCTGAATCTTCAGCGGACACCTCCTATACATCCGTCTAGCTACAACTGTCTCACCAAAAGAACTAGTCACATGCATCCCTACATCTAAGATCTCAACAGGTATATCTAACTTCTTTGCATGCTCACTCAAAATGTAAGAATGCGTGGAACCCGAATCTACTAAGGAAAGCAAAGACATGGACTGTAACTCAAAATTACATGCTATCACATCTGTGTCATTCCCTGCCTCTCTTTGTGCATAGACTCTAGCTGGTGCACCGGCCTCTAGCTGAACTGCCACAACATGAGCAAGATTCTTCGGTGCCTCTATCCTAGGTGCATTAGCCCTCGGCTAGAAATAACCACGACCGCGCCCAATGACCTCTCTGATAGTCAATCGCTCTCGCAGGAGCCTGAGCCTGAACCGGTGCCTGTGTCGCCTGATGCGAATACTCTCTCCTGAAGTGGTCTCTCGATCCACAGTTCCAGCAAGCATGATAGTTACCCCAACACTCTCCTAAATGTTGTCTCCCACAACGGGCACACTCGGGCAACCGCCCTCCAGCTCTATGGCCCTGATGGCCTCTACCATGGTGGCCACCACGACGTCTATGATCAAACTGATGTCCATTGCCCTGATGCCTCTTGGCATCACCACGATCAAAGTTGTTGTGCCTCTTTCCCGAACTGGATCCTCTCGAACGCTTGGTCAGCCCCAAGCTATGCTCGATGTCCTTGGCCCTAGCGACCAAGACATCAAAATAAAGAATAATTAGAAGCCATGGTGTACCTCTTGACTTCCTCATGAAGCCCATACCTGAACCGATCACAACGGTCCCTCTCAGTAGGAACCAACTCCGGAGCATAATGACTCAGTCGGACAAAGCGGATCTCATAATATGTCACTGAGGTGTCTCCCTGAACAAGAGCCAAGAACTCTCGCTTCTTCTCATCCAGATATCTCGGCCCCAAATACCTCTTTCTGAAAGCAGTCTCAAAGAGATTCCAACTGACTTCAGCCTCAGGCAGGCCGGTAGTAATGGTGACCCACAGGTGTAGGTATCACCCTAAAGCAACGAAACCACACAGCCCAACTTACGAGCCCCAACACATCCCATCTGAGCTAAGATACGGACTGCCTTCTTCAACCAGAACTCTGATCTCTCAGGTGTAGATCCCCTGAACTCATCTGCTCCTAGGCTACAAAGTCTCTCTAACGATAAACTAGCATCATCTCCTCTCGGCTGAGCTGCAACCTAAGCTTCGGCAACCGCGGCCTAAAACGCTTCCGCCATACCATGAACTAGCGGAGCCATATCTATCCCTGCAGGACCTTGACCACCCTAACCAACCTTAGGTCCCGCTCCCTCAGCTCCAGCCTCGCCTTCCACATCAGGCTGAAGAGGTGCTGGTGGTGGAGGAGCTCCGACTCCAACAGCAGGCTCTTCCACAGGAGCCTCTACTCCAGCCACCGGCTCATTAACAGGAGCCACAACACGAGGTTCCTGACGAACCAACCTCGGTCTACCTCTAGGCCTCGACATAAGCGCTCACGAATAACAATTACAACAACAACACACAAACATACAAAAATAGGGTTAGCAAGGGAAAGGGTCCAAGTGGCTCAAGTATGTTTCCCTCACTTAAAAATTCTTTTTTTTATGTAATAGAAGCAATGGGTCACTACTCAACATACTTCAAACAACACACATATACAATCAATCAAGCAAACATCAAAGCACACTTGTTAAACAAGCAAACATACTTACATGGCAAGCAAACACCGTGCCTTTGCGATACAAGAATTTAACTTACCTCACTTACATGCCCGAGGTCTCGGAAACCTCAGGCTCTGATACCAACAAGTGTAACCCCCTCGTCTCGGTCCGAGTGACTGACTGTTCCGAGTGGGCTACACGAGGATAACCGAGGCGAAACCCGTTAAGGCTCCACTTCGGTTAACAACCCGAGAAAACTTTTCCATTTATTATTATCTTGTCTAGATGCATTAATGTGTCATATGTGAAACAACAACAGCGGAATCAACTAGCGAGGCGAACAACCAAACAGCAAATAAAAAATAGCCCATTTTAACTTAAACTGTAGGCCGTATCGATACGCCCAAAGAGGGTATCGATAAGCCTTGACTAGGTCAACTGGCCAAAGTCAACTCGAGGAGACCATATCGATACGTTGGTTGACCGTATCGATACGCCTTCAGCAGTCAACTTCTCGTGGTCAACGCTACGAAGACTGTTTCGAAACACCTAGGCTCATTTCGATACCCTCAATTTCTCGTCAAAATCTCAGATTTCCAGTAGCAAAATTGTATCAAAACGCCTCTCCCGCGTATCAAAACAATTGGCCTGAAACAAGAGGGTCGGATCGATACGGGTCCAACCGTATTAATACCCCTACTGCGAACAGACAGGTTTTAGCTGGTTTAAGACACAAGGCTGCCTCAAAAACACCAACTAAGACCTCACACCAAACATGCATTAACTCTAAAGGCAAGACACCCAACAACAAGCATGCTTAACACATAACATACATATAAAAGCCATACATTAAAAGGAATCATCAATTCAACAAAAGAAGCATACGTAGCATATTAAGGCTTCATGCTTTAGAAAAACATTCACAAGCATTCATGATAGGGGCACAAGGCCAACATACTAGGCATAAGCAAGCCTTCAGCAAAACATCCACGAAACATAGGAGTCTAAACATGCTCCTAACACATAACAACATAAATCACATGCTCAAATCCCATTGCTTGTCTATTACATCTATAACTTAGAAATTTATACTTGATGATCAAAATCGCAACTAGCACACTTGGAGGCCCTCCTCTTGCACTAGCAACCCACGAACTACGGATCTGCATTATCAAACAAAAGAGAGCATAAGCATAAATCTTAGTGAGGGTAAGCTCATAAAACAAACCTCGACAATGCAAGGTCCAAGCACGAGCAACACAACCAAGGTAGAATGCATGAGTTCTTACCTTTGAAGCCACAAGAGTCAAATATATATGATGCATGAACATAAACTCAATATCACGCCATGCTCAACAAGTCCATAAACACAACATATGGAGACACATATATCAGACGTATTAGCAACACATTCCACAATCTGTATTGGCACCTAGCTATGACCCGAATACGCGGATAACCGTTGGAACTCACATCCAACAACACAATCATTACCTTACGGTGGGATTACACTCATCACCGTTTCACGCGGAGGGGATTCCACTCATCCTCACGCCCCGTTGATGAGATTCCACTCATCACCGACTAGCATATATATTTGAAGATTTCCAGGCGAACCAGTACTCCATCTTAATGACTACCATCACCAAGACCACGCGCGCATTTTGACTCACGTTTGCACACTAAACATCCTAATGATCGATCATTGTACCCAAGCATAATAGTGCCAATGCTAACACATTTCATTAATCAACCTCACAACTTTCTTACCAAATTTTGTACTTAGCACGTACTCACCATGATTTACCATCATGCACAAACCACATTCCATAACCACATGCATATAACAATGCATCAAATATCATGCCTCAACACACATGTATAACACAATATACATAACAACATTAATCAAAATTAATATGAAACAAGAGGCATAACAATTATTTAGAAGTTCAACCAAAGGTCTCCTAAACTAAGTTTGAGATCAGGCTACCACTCTAATCCCAACACTAGGTGGGTTTACCAAGCCCAACCTAGGTCTACATGCTTGAACCAACGTTTGAAAACCAATTTAAACCAAGTTGAAATCATTAACCACTCACCGACTATTCCAAGCTCAACAACTCTAGCCGATCAAGCTCTCAATGGTTCTGGATTCGATCCCGAGGCTTTACCAACACAATTCCTTATCTCTAAACAATCAAACACACTCTACTAATCACCAAAACAACCACAAAACCACTATTGTAACTTATAACACCAATCAAGCATCAAATCAAGCCAAGAACTCCCACAAAATTCTCATTTTCGAGCAGCCCTATAGCACAACCAAAACCCACTGATTTCAACACTTTCAACACACCTAAAAGCTTCCAAAATAACTCTTAAACACCAACCAACCATCAGCCAACAATTTCCCACATCAAACACCCACAAAACTCAACCTTTGAACTCTCTAAAACAAATGACTAATCTTGAGTTTAAATATGTTCAAATTTTTAATCAAAGGTGGAAACTTTGTTGGGTTTTTATCGAGTTTTTGATTTGTAAAGTCTAAATATGTTATAGTCTTGCTTTTATGTTTAACATATGTTAAAATGGTAAGGTTTTAATGAAATCCCGAAATGGGTATTTGTGGGTGAGTTTAAGGGTAGAAATCTTGAGTTTTTGAGGTAGTTTTGTGAGGGAAAGTTGGGTTGATGGTATGGTTATGCTTGGGGGCTGTTTTTAACATGTTTAGTGATGATTTGGATGATGAATTTAATGGGTAATTGCTGGGTTGTGTTCAAGTCCAAAAATGAAGAGTTTGGGTTAGTTCTTGGCTTGGAAATGTAGTAAAATTGTCTTGAGTTGCAATATGATTTGTGGCAGTGATTTTGTGGATGTTTTGATGTGTAATCCTCTGTTTTTGGTTGATTAGAAGCAAGGGAAAACGTTGGAGAAGCTTCGGGCTCGTTTCTGGGAAACATGGAGGCCCTTAATGACATTCTTGGCTTGTATTGAGTGTGTTTGGTGAGTGGACTGTTTTCAATGGTTTTAAATTGGTTCAAAGTATGTTATTGAGGTGCTAGATTGTGCTTGGTAGGCCAATCTAATGTGGGGTTAAGTTGGTAGCTTAATCTCTTGTTTAACTTTATGTATTTCTTGTTAAATGTGCATAAATGTTGTTTTGTGTGATAGGTGTCTGATTATGCATGTTGCGATATATTTATGTTGCATGATGTGATTTGTATGTTGCATTGCATGATTTGTGGAATCATGGTGAGTACTCATTTAGTATGTTGGCACTAGTTATGTTACCGAATATAAATGATCGATCATTAGGATGAGTGTGCACACGGTAAGAGTCAAATTCGTGTGTGGCCTTGGTGATCTGTAGTCATCAAGGTGGAGTACGGTGAAGTAACATTCCACCGGAAAGTATATGTGTGTGATGATGTGTGGCCTTGTTTATGTGTGGTAAGATGTTCTGTTGCATCTATGCAAAGCATAACATGAGGTAAGATGTCATGTTCATGCATTCTTGTAGCGGTTGGCTATGTAACACCCCAATTTTGGGCTTAGAAGTTTAGGGTCTTAACCGGACCGGTCTGATTTTCGGTTCGAATATAAAAGGAGGTTTTAGGGAAAGCCTAGTTCGGGATGCTTTAAAAATATGGAAAATTATCTAAAAATCATCTTTTAATATATATATAAGAGAGTGGTGAAATCAATTTTACAAAATAAGATTTTGAAATACAACATTTTGGAATAGTGACTAAAATGCAATTTTTGAAAAGTTCAGTGGTGACTGTTTTGTAAGGATTGAAACTTTGAATCTTTAAGGAGCTAATTTACCCAAAAATTATTTCTCTAGATTTTTCCTTAATTTAGGTGATTTAATTAATGTTTAATTAATTAAATGAAAAAGGGTAACCACTTTTTGGAATTTCATAACTAACTTTTCCTAAAATTTTCTCATTTCTTTTTCTCTCAAAATTCCATCATCCAAACACTTTTCTCCAGCAAGTTTTTCATTGATCTTCACTTCAATTGATGAGATTTCTATCATCAATTAGTTACTAATCCATCTTGCATCAAATCCTTTTGATTTCCTCAATGGATTTTCAAGAAAATTTGGCTCAAATCAATGAGAAATCATCATTTAGAGGTAAGGTTGTTCTTCTCCTCTAAATACTCAGTTCTTGACTGAAATTCCCAAGTTATCAATCTTTAATTTAAGTTTTATAAATGGTTTTAATGATAGAAGCTTGATTTTGGCTTAAAACTCAAGATTTGGAAGAAATCTTGAAGAATTTCGTTGTGATTGCTTGGGCTCTATTTTGAGATGAATCTTAAATGTATTTTTTTGATGTCTAATGATGTGGAAATGAGGTTTTATCAATGCAATCCCGAATAGGTTGTATTTCCTAAGTTTTTGCTTTTGGAAATGGTGGTTTTTGGGGTGATCTTGGTGTTCTGTTATAGCTGGAGATATAAGGACGAGTTTAGGTTCATTTTGGATGTTAATTGATGTTTAGAAATGTTTAGAAGTGATGGATCTTGGCTGGGTTATGTTTTGGAAGAGTTTGGAGGTGATTTCGGTTGTGTTTGGTGGCCAAAATGTTGGTTTTGGTTAGAGGAGCGAGTTTAAGTGTGTTGGCTGAAGATTTCAATGCACGATGATGCATTAATCCTCTGCTTTGATGTGTTTAAAACAGGGGAGACATCTTCGAACACCTTTGGAGTTGATCCGGAGGCTTGATCGGCGTTTCGGCAAGCAAGCGAAACGTAATTGGTGAGTGGAGTTTGGTTTCCAGCGTTGGAACAATTATTTGAAGGTTTTGGGAGCTTAGTTTAAGTCTAAACAACTTAGCTAAGCTCAAGTGTAAGTTTTCGGAAAAACTCCCTTGAATGAGCCATGAGGTGGTTCGATGCATTGTTTATAATTTGCGTGTTTAAATTCTATTTTAAAAGCATGTTTTAGCATGGTTAATGCTGGTTTTGATAGCCATGTGTTGAGGGATGCTCAAGGTAAGAGATCCATGGTTTGACATGTTGTAAATGTGGATTTGATGCATAGTGTTGCATGAGGTTAAATGGCTTTGTTTAATGCTTTAAAACAGTGAGTTGTTGATGTTATGTGATGTATATTGGCAAGTGATGTAATGGTTTTAAAGTACTTGAATCGGATATAGTTAGCCGGCTATAGGATTGGGTGCACCGTGAATAAAGTCGCCTTGGATGTTGAGGGGTTGTGATTGTACCGTAAACTCCATCCAAGTACACTAACGAGTAAGGTAAGATCACAACGGTGGTTAAAAGTCCGTGTGTGGATCTTGTGTTATGTGTCTCGTGTACTCGTTAGTGGAATTATACAACAACCGATGAGTGATGTTGAGGAGTTGTGATTGTACCGTTAAAATCCATCACGGGTGTTGAGGGGTTGTGATTGTACCGGTAAACTCCACCTTGTGTTGTTCGGTAGTGTGTATGAAGCGTGTGGGACAACGCTTGTAATCCGCGTATCCGATTGTGTTTTGTGTTGTAAATGGTTATGGATTATCACTTGAAAGCCAATATGATATGTTGATTATAATGAAGCATGAGATACTTGTAAAGTATGCAAGGTTGCATGAAAAGAGATGAGCATGTGTTTAAAAGCTTTGTTGAAAGTGTTTTTTCCAATTGCATTATTGTGTTGTTTTCTTTAGAGCATGCCTCACTAAGCAATTGTGCTTACGCTCTCTCTCTTGAACCAATAATGCAGATAATTGAAGTGTTTGAGGGCAACAAGGAGGCAAAGAGTCCAAGGGAAATTAAGCTCATGTATGGTGATGTTTTCATAACACTATTAGTTTTTGATATTTTGGCAATAGGAACCTAAGATGTGTTTTGGGAGATGTTTTGGACTCCCTAGTTTGTGGCATGATGCTTTTGATGGTTTGGATTTGTAATTGGCCTTTTGATGCTTGGTTTGGTGTTTTGTTGGTTGATTGGTTTTGGATATTAGGATGCATGCCTATAGACTTGTGGAATTTCATGTTTGATGTTTTGAATGTGTTTTGAAGTTGCAAACATGTACCTTATATGTATGATGACTTGTTGGCATGGTTAGGATGTCATTAGGGCATTTTTGAGTGGATATATGTATGAAAAACCAGCGAAATCTACAGCTTCTGGGCAGACCGTATCGGAACAGGCATTGGCGTTTCGAAACGGGGGTCTGTAATGGCCTAAGCGTTCCGAAACGGCTGGTGACTGTTTCGAAACGATTTGGCCACTGGAAGGCCCTATTTCAGAACCAGTATCGAAACGAACCCGTGTTTCGGAACAGTCAACACCGTTGCGAAACAGGTGACCGTTAGGCACTGGTTTGAATGGAATTGAGGTTTGCAAGCTTTACGTTTTAGTCCCGAAAATTGTATTTGCAATTGCATGAGTTTGAAATGTCCGATTAAAGTGAAATTTGACAGGGAAGCATGTAATATGACTAATTTAATATTAATAACTTAAAAACCAGTTAAGACCTTCTAATTTCTGGAATTTACTTTTTGGTCCCTAATATTTGTATTTTGTGCAATTGAGTCCCTTATTGAATTTCGATCGATGTGCTTTTCACGTATACGTTTCTCAAGTGTCCACTTAGGGTTAATGTGCATCTAGACAAGATTAAAAAGAAGAAAAAGGGTCGTTAATCAAGGATGACTTTCGGGTTGACTTTGGTTTTCCCCGTGTAATCTTCGTAGTTCGAGTCAACCGTCTAGGCCGGGCTAAGGGGGTTACATTTGGTGGTATCAGAGTTGTGTTCTCATGTAAATGGGAAGGGTTATGTGGGTGATGTAAGTGTATTTGCATGATATGCCTTTTGGATGAAAGTATGTTGTATGAATTGTAAAGTATGTTGCAATTGTGATGCTATGCTATGTTGAAGCATGTTAGAGGAACCCATTGCCATGTCAAAACTAATGAAAGGAATTTTTTTTGTAAAATGAGCTTGAGTACTTGGATTTCTTACCTTGTTGTGCCTAATTATGTTTATTGCATTTGTGTCAGTGCATTGTTTTTCTTGTAAATGGGGCCTCGTAGAGAGATGAGGATGAATACGAGAGCTATGGCTCAGAATGAGAACGGGGAAAATGTTGAGAATGTTGTGGATATACCTCCTCCCTCTGGTGGTGGGCCGCTCGGCGGTTGTAACACCCCGGTTTTGGGCTCGGAAGTTTTGGGCATTGACCGGTTCGGTCAAAGTGCTGATCGAATATATAAGAGTAAATTTAGGAAAGCCTAGTTCGGGTTGCATTAAAAATATGGAAAAATGTTCTAAAATCATATTTTAATATGTATAAGTGAACTGTGAAATCAATTTTGGAAAATGAGGTTCGGAAGGTTGACATTTTGGCTAGTGACCAAAATGTAATTTTTGAAAGTTGCGGGACAGTTTTATAAAGGATTGAAACTTTGAATCTTTAAGGAGCTATTATTCCAAAAAGGATTTCTCCAGATTTTTCTAAGATATTTTAAGGCTCAAATCTGATTTTAAAGATTTAGAAAAGGAGGGAAATTATTTTAACTAATTTTCCAACTAATTTTCCATTTTCTCTCAAATTCTCTTTTCTCTCATTTTCTCTCAACCCAAACAAGATTCTCCAGATTTCTTTCTCTGATTTTGACATCTTAATCTCTCATTTCAATTCTCAATTGATTCCTAATCATCTCATCATCAAAACCTCTCAATTTACAAGTTGATTCATCAAGCTTTTTGGCTCTAAAATGGAGAAATTCAAGTTTGGAGGTAAGAACGTCCTTCTCCTCTAAACTATCAGTTCTTTACTGAAATTCCTAAGTTCTCAATCCTTGATTTATGTTTTATTAAAGGCTTTTCAATTGAGATCTTGATTTTTGGCTAAAATGCAAGATTTGGCGATTTTGGTGGAAATTTCGTGTGATCTGTTTAAGCAGGGTTTTGAGGTGTTAAATTGATGTTAAATGAATGCTAAAATGATTAGAAGTTGAGGTTTAATCAATGCAATCCCGGATAGGTTTAATTTCCTAAGTTTGGCTTGAGTTTTTGGTTGTTTTTGGAGTGTTTTTGGTGATCTGTTATACCTGGAGGTATAAGGACGTGGTTGTGATCATTTTGCATGTTATTTGATGTATATAAATGGTTAGAAGTGATGGATCTTGGCTGGGTTAAGTTTCGGAAGTGTTTGGAGGTGATTTCGGTTGTGTTTGGTAGCCAAATTGTTAGATTTGTGATGAGCAGCGAGTTGTGTTGTTGTTGCTGGTGTTTTAATGCATAGGGATGCATTAATGTTCTGTTTTTATGTGCTTGAAACAGGGGAGGTTGATCCTTGAGCTTTGGAGGTGTTTTTGGAAGGTTTCGGAAGCTTGGAAGGCTTGTTGGCTAGCTTGTTTGGTAATCGGTGAGTGATGTTGGGATTTCAGCTTTTGAAACAAGGTTTGAAGGTTTTTGGGAGCTTAGTTTAAGTCTAAACAATTTTGCTAAGCTCAAGAGTAAGTGAAGGGGCTTTTGCTTTTGAATTGTGTGTGATTTGGTTTTAAAATCAAATGTGGTTGATGATTGATATGCATATGTTTATGCATGGTTTAATTCTGTTTTGTAAGCATGTTTTAGCATGGTTTAGTGCTGGTTTTGAAAGTCAATTGAAAAGGATGCTCAAGGTAAGAGATCCTTGGTTTAATGCATTGAAAATGTGGTTTTGATGCATAGTGTTGCATGTGGTTCATTGGCTTTGTATGATGCTTAAAAACAGTGAATTGATGATGAATAATGATGATAATTGTTACCTTTTGCATATGGTTTATGCATGTGAATCATTGAGCTAATGATGTGATGGCTTTGCATTATGTGTATGTATGTGAATCATTGAGCTAATGATGTGATGGCTTTGCATTATGTGTATGCATGTGAATCATTGAGCTAATGATGTGATGGCATTGCATTATGTTTATGCATGTGGAACATTGGATATTATGGTAAGATGGTTATATTGGCAAGTGTTGTAAGTGGTTCTTGGTTCGTTGATCGGATATAGTTAGCCGGCTATAGGATTGGGTGCACCGTGAATTAAGTCGCCTTGATGGCGGAGTGGTCAAGTGTGGACCGGGTAAACTCCCCTCAAGTATTCCTAACGAGATGAGGTCAGTGGAGGGTGTGCCCACGGGAGGACCTCGGTTGCTTAAGGTCAGTGGAGGTTGTTGCCCACGGGAAGACCTTGGTTGAGTAAAGGTTATAAGGTGGTTAAAAGTCCTTATGTGAGAACCTTGTACTTGTTGAGATCACAATGGCAATGGTTAAGTCCATGTGTGGATCTTGTGTGTGATGTCCCGGATCTCGTTAGATGATGTCTACAACTACCAATCGGTTATGCAAAGGTTGTATGGTGGTTGAAAGTCCATACGGGAAGACCTTGTGCATGTCAAGGGTGTATGGCGGTTGAAAGCCCATACATGGTAACCTTGAGGAAAGGCTAAGGTTGTATGGTGTTTAAAAGTCCATACATGGGAACCTTAGGAGGTTGAGGTCAGTGGAGGTTGTTGCCCACGGGAAGACCTTGGATTGGGTAGTGTGTAGGAAGCGTTGGGACACGCTTGGAATCCGCGTATCCGATCGGGTTGAAAAGTTGGAAAGTGAATATGGTCAATCTCTTGGAAGCCAATATAATGTTCTTGATCATGTTGAGCATGGGATTGCTTGAAATGATGCATAGTTGCATGTGAAGCATGGGATTGCTTGAAATGATGCATAGTTGCATGTGAAGCATGGGATTGCTTGAAATGATGCACGGTTGCATGTGAAGCATGAGATGCTTGAATTGATGCATGTTTGCATGAGAAGCATGAGATGCTTGGTAAGATGCATTGTTGCATGAGATGTGTATGATGCTAGTGAAAGCATGTTACTTGTATGTTGAACAAGTGTTGGTTATCATTTGATAAAAGATGCATGTGAGCATGAATTACCTATGATGCATTGGAGACATGTATGACTTGTTGTTAAAGGCATGTGATGATGATGTTATGGTTTATGTGGCCTTGTTTAAATGCATGAAATGGTTTGATTGAACTATGGTTTAAATGGTTTCTTGCTTGATGTGGTTTCCAAGTTAAAGAAAGGTATGTTGTGGGAAGGATGTGTTTTCCATGGTTTTGTTAAAGCTTGGCATATGGTGTTTATGCATGATTTGAGATTGATGTTGAAAAGAGTTTTCGAACATGGTTTTGGAAAGCAAATCGGGTTGGTTTTAAAGTGTTTTAAGGACCCGCTGCATTGATGGTGTTTTGGTTTTGAGCATTCCTCACTAAGCATTATGTGCTTACGCTCCTTTTGTCCATCAATGCAGATTCTTGAAGTTTGGACAGCAAGGAGCAAGGGATTCAAGGTGGACTCCAATGGAGATGTATGTCTCGGTGAATAGCTATAGTTAATAAGGGCAATGGGGTGGAATCTCTCGGGTTTTTGTGTATGTGATCGTATATGTTGATCATGAAGGTTTAAATGCTGTAGTTAATGTTGTTGAAACATGAATTGGGTTAAATGTGATTGAATTGGAAGGTTTGTGCTTAAATGGTTGCTTGTGTAGGAAGCATGCCTATAGATTTGGGGTTTTCCTTATATGTTGTGTATATGTTGAATTGTTGATGCAAGTATGTCTCTTTTATGTTGAATTGCATGTTGGCAAAGTTTGGTGGCTTTTGGAGCATGTTTGAATGATCAATTGTGTGTTTGTTTGAGCAAAATGCAACATTCTGGGCTAGGCGTTTCGGAACAGGTAACACCGTTTCGGAACGGGTGCCCTGCATGAACCCAGGCGTCCGAAACGGGTGCCACCGTTCTGAAACGGTAGGCATTCTGCCAGACCCCCGTTGCGGAACGCGTTGCGGAACGACCCCGTGTTTCGGAACGGGCTTGGCCTGTTTCGGAACGGGTGACCGTTGGGGGCTGACATGGGCGGTTAAATGTTTCAAAATGTTTGCATTTTGGTCCTGAATCTTGTTTGTGCAATTGTATGAGTTCGGGATGTCCGTTTGAGCTGAAATTTGGCAGAGAAGCATGGAACCTGATTAATTTTAAGTTGGTAACTTAAAATCTGTTTAAGTCCTTAAAGTTTTCAGAAATTACAATTTGGTCCCTAAAGTTGTAATTTGTTCAATTGGGTCCCTGTTCTATCTCTGATGTTTGTGATCTTTGAGCATGGTGTTTGTGTGATCACATCTAAGGTTAATGTGCATCTAGACAAGATTAAAAAGGAAAAAAAAGGGTCGTTAATCAAGGTTGACTTTCGGGTTGACTTTGGTTTTCCCCGTGTAATCTTCGTAGTCCGGGTCAACCGTCTAGGCCGGGCTACGGGGGTTACAGCGGTGGTGGTGCTGGAGGTGATGATGCTGGAGTTGGTGTTGGTGCTGGGGTCGCTGGACCTAATGGTGTGCAGGGGCAAGCTGCTCCTGACATGACTGTATTGATACAGGCTATTGTTGGAGCCTTTCAGGCAGCAGTAGCTGGAGCTCACGGAGCTGAGCATCAGGGTGATGCTAACGTGAGATTACCTTTGGAACGTCTTCGCAGTCTGGGAGGGACTGAGTTCAGAGGTTTATCTCCTGAGGGTTCCGAATCTTGGCTGGAAAGAACCAAGAGGATATTGGGACAAATGAACTGCAACAATGTGCAGAAAATAGGCTGTGTGGTATCGCTGTTACATGATGATGCGTATACTTGGTGGACGACCACTGTCTCCGGAATGGAGGAAGTTGATGTGACTTGGACGTTCTTTCTGAACGCGTTCAAGCGAAAGTATCTAGGTCTACGATACCTAGATGAGAAGAAAAGAGAATTCATGTCTCTCGTGCAAGGAAGCATGATGGTGGCTAAGTATGAGATCCAGTTTGTCCGTCTTAGTCATTACGCACCTGAGCTTATCCCTGATGAATGGGAGAGGTGTGAACACTTCCGATATGGTTTGATGCCAGATGTGAAGACCTTTATGCTTGCTGCTGAGTATACAGATTTTGATGTGCTGGTTAGTAGAGCGAAGGACATTGAGCAGAACTTGGGTTTGTCTTCTCGAGGCGTTAGTTCTAACTCGGGCAAAAGAGTTGCTGATTATAGTTCCGGTGGTGGACGGAACAAGAGAGGACGAGATAAGAGGTATCAGTCTTCTGCTAGGCGTGGTAATGGAGGGCATGGTGCGCCTGTTCCGGGAGATAGGATGAGAGCTGATCAGAACACGTGCTAGACATGTGGATCGCGTGGCCATTTGAGGCGGGATTGTCCTCGAGCAGCGAGGGAGGTTCAGGCTCCTGTTGCAGTGACCGGTAATTCGTGCTGGAATTGTGGTTCTGCAGACAACATGAGGAGGGAGTTTCCTTTATTGGACGGAGGTGGTTAGGGACGTGCTCCTGGGGTTGTTGCACCACGGAGAGGTCGTGGGCGCGGCCGTGGTAACTTCCAGCGCAGAGATGATGATGGGAGGAATGTGGCACATGTGGTAGCCGTTCAACCTGAGGGAGGTGGCCAGGCTCGAGTGTATGCTCAGCGAGAGGGGAGAAATGATACGGATGTGATCGCAAGTACCTTTACTTTGCAATCCTTATCATTACTTTCCTTGATTGATTCTGGATCTACACACTCATACATATTGTGTGAACATGCTCAATTGCTTGGTTTACCTATTGAGTCTTTGGATGTTGGTATGCGTGTGACTAGTTCTTTTGGTGAGATCGTTGTGACAAGGAAGTTGTATAGAAGATGTCCTTTGGTAGTGCAAAACCATGTTTTTCTTGTTGATCTCATGGAATTGCCATTCTATGGTTTTAATGTAATCCTTGGAATGGATTGGCTTGTTGAACATCGAGCTATGGTGGATTTTGAGAACAAGAGGGTTTCGTTGAAACTTGCGGATGATTATGAGGTAGTGGTGGTTGGTGAGAATGTGAAGTTTCTTGCTAATGTGGTGTCTTCATTGGAAGCAAGCCGAATGCTGAGGTAAGGTTGTGAGGCTTACCTGGACTTTGTTATGAATCCTAGCTCTAAGGAGTTGCGAGTTCAAGATATTAGGACTGTGCGGGAGTTTCCTGGAGTGTTTCCGGAGGAGTTACCTGGATTGCCTCCTAGTCGAGAGGTTGAGTTTGGAATTGAGTTGTATGAAAACACAACTCCAGTGTCCATTGCTCCCTATCGCATGGCACCTAAAGAGTTGAAGGAGCTGAAGATGCAACTTCAGGATATGCTTGATCGTGGTTTCATTCGGCTGAGTGTGTCACCTTGGGGTGCACCGGTCTTGTTTGTGAAGAAGAAAGATGGCACTATGAGAATGTGCATCGATTATCGTCAGCTGAACAAGTTGACTATCAAGAATCGGTATCCTTTGCCGAGGATTGATGACCTTTTTGATCAGTTCCAGGGAGAGGTTGTTTTCTCTAAGATTGATTTAAGGTCAGGTTATTACCAGCTCAAGGTGAAGGGTGTGGATGTGCCAAAAACAGCCTTCAGAACGAGGTATGGGCATTATGAGTTCCTTGTGATGTCGTTTGGCTTGACGAATGCTCTTGCAGCTTTTATGGACATGATGAATAGAGTGTTCCATGAATATTTGGACAAGTTTGTTGTGGTGTTCATTGATGATATCCTTGTGTACTCTCATACTGAGGAGGAGCATGAGGGGCAATTGCGGATTGTGTTGCAAGCGCTGTTAGAACACCAGCTATATGCTAAGTTGAGCAAGTGTGAATTCTGGCTTAGGGAAGTTGTTTTCCTTGGTCATGTGGTTTCTGCTGAGGGGATTCATGTAGATCCCCAGAAGATTAAGGCGGTGATAAATTGGAAGCCTCCAAAGTCTGTTCATGAAGTTCGTAGTTTCCTTGGGTTTGCAGGATACTACCGGAGGTTTGTGGATGGATTTTCAAAGATTGTTGCACCTTTGATGAAGTTGTTGCAGAAGGATGCCAAGTATGAATGGACAGAGGCGAGGCAGCAGGCTTTTGAGAAGCTTAAGGCAGCTTTGACGCAAGCTCCTATCTTGGTTAAACCTGAATCAGGGAAAGAGTTTGTAGTGTACAACGACACATCCTATGTTGGTTTGGGGTGTGTGTTAATGCAAGAGGGTAAGGTGGTGGCTTATGCATCGCGCCAGTTGAAGGTGCATGAGCGCAATTATCCTACACATGATATTGAGTTGGGTGCGGTGGTCTTTGCTTTGAAAATTTGGAGACATCATATATATGGTGAGAAGTGTACTGTGTACACGGATCATAAAAGTTAGAAGTATCTGATGTCTCAGAAAGAGTTGAATCTTAGGCAACGACGTTGGGTGGAGTTGCTTAAAGATTACGATCTGACGATCGAGTACCATTCGGGAAAAGCTAATGTTGTAGCGGATGCCTTGAGTAGAAAGGTGGCAGTGGAGTTGAGGGCTATGTTTGCCAGCTTAAGCATTTCGCGAGATGGAGGTCTTGTGGCTGAATTGCAAGTGAAACCGTCCTTGGTGCAGTTGATAAAGGATAAGCAGCTGTTGGATGATTCCTTGGTGCCATATGTTCAGGATATTGCTGAGGATAGACCATCGGATTTCTGTTTTAATGATGATGGGGTTCTATGTTTTGGGAGTCGGATAGTAGTGCCGAATGATGCGGAATTGAGGCGTACTATTTTGACTGAAGCTCGTAGTAGTCCTTTTGCTATGCACCCTGGTAGTACAAAGATGTATCGTGATCTTAAGGATGAGTACTATTGGGTGGGATTAAAGAAAGATGTTGCGGAGTATGTGAGTAAGTGCATGGTTTGTCAGCCAGTTAAGGCTGAGCATCAGTTTCCTTCTGGGTTGTTGCAACCGTTGAGGATTCCTGAGTGGAAGTGGGAAAGGATTACCATGGACTTTGTGTCTGGTTTGCCTTTGTCGCCATCGAAGAAGAATTCGGTGTGGGTGATTTTGGATCGCCTTACGAAGTGTGCTCATTTCTTACCAGTGCATACTACGTACACCTTGGATAAGCTTGTAGAGTTGTACATTGCTGAGATTGTGCGGTTGCATGGTGTGCCAAAGTCTATTGTGTTGGATAGAGATCCGAGGGTTACATCGCGTTTCTGGGAATGTTTGCATCAAGCTTTAGGTACACGGCTGAATTTCAGTACTTCTTATCATCCACAGTCGGATGGACAGTCTGAGCGTGTTATCCAAGTGCTGGAAGATATGTTGAGGTGTTGTGTGATTCAGTTTCAGGGTTCTTGGGAGAAGCATTTGCCTTTGGTGGAGTTTTCTTATAATAATAGCTACCAGGCAAGTATTCAAATGGCACCTTATGAAGCCTTGTATGGGAGGAAGTGCAGAACTCCTCTTTGTTGGGCTGAAACAGGTCAGAAGTTGGTTTCAATGCCGGCTTTGTTGAAAGGAACCACCGAGAAGGTGAAGCTCATTTGTGAGCAATTGAAAGAAGCTTCTGGTCGACAGAAGTCTTACGCGGATTTGAAGCGTAAGCAGATAAAGTTTGCGGTAGGTGATCGTGTGTTCTTGAAGGTTTCGCCTTGGAAGAAGGTGATGAGGTTTGGTCGAAAGGGTAAGTTGAGCCCTAGGTACATTGGACCATACGAGGTGATTGGACGTGTGGGTCCTGTTGCGTACAAGCTGAGGCTACCGCAAGAGTTGAAAAAGATACATGATGTGTTTCATGTCTCTATGCTTCGGAAGTATAGATCGGATACTTCGCATGTTATACCTGTGGAGGAAGTGGACTTGAATCCAGACTTGACCTATGATGAGGAACCGGTTGAAATTCTGGATTTGGACCGTAAAGTTCTTCGAGGCAAGACCATTGAATTGGTTAAGGTGTTGTGGAAGCATCGTGGTGTTGAGGAAGCCACGTGGGAAAGAAAGGATGATATTAAGAAGCAATTTTCGTACCTTTTTCCTCCAGGTAAATTTCGAGGACGAAATTTCTTAAGGGGGGAGAGTTGTAACACCCCAATTTTGGGCTTAGAAGTTTAGGGTATGAACCGGACCGGTCTGATTTTCGGTTCGAATATAAAAGGAGGTTTTAGGGAAAGCCTAGTTCGGGATGCTTTAAAATATGGAAAAATATCTGAAAATCCTCTTTTAATATATATAAGAGAGTGGTGAAATCAATTTTACAAAATAAGGTTTGGAAATACCACATTTTGGAATAGTGACTAAAATGCGATTTTTGAAAAGTTCAGTGGTGACTATTTTGTAAGGATTGAAACTTTGAATCTTTAAGGAGCTAATTTACACAAAAATAATTTCTCCAGATTTTTTCTTAATTTAGGTGATTTAATTAATGTTTAATTAATTAAATGAAAAGGGGAAACCACTTTTTGGAATTTCATAACTAACTTTTCTGAAAATTTTCTCATTTCTTTTTCTCTCAAAATTCCATCATCCAAACACTTTTCTCCAGCAACTTTTTCATTGATCTTCACTTCAATTGATGAGATTTCTAACATCAATTATGTAACCCCCTTAACCCGGCCTAGACGGTCGACCCGAATTAAGAAGATCACACGGGGAAAACCAAAGTCAACCCGAAAGTCAACCTTGATTAACGACCCTTTTTTTTCTTTTTACTCTTGTCTAGATGCACGTTAACCCTAGATATGATCACAAGATAATCATATTCAAACATCATAACAATCAGAGAACATTCAGGGACTCAATTGCACAAATTACAACTTTAGGGACCAAAATGTAAATTCTGGAAATTGTAAGGACTTTACCCAAATTAATGTTACCAATATGAAATTAATCATCTTTCGTGCTTCTCTGCCAAATTTCAGCTCAAACGGACATCTCAAACACATTCAATTGCATACACCAAGTTCAGGACCAAAACGCAAGGTTTTCAAAACATTTAACCAACAATTTCAGTGCCCAACGGTCGGGTGTTTCGGAACAGGAAGGACCCGTTTCGAAACGCGGGACCGTTCCGAAACTAGTACCGAAACAAGGCCTGGCAGTGGCCAAACCGTTCCGGAACAATGCTTTCCGTTTCGGAACGCCCAGGCCATTTCAGGCCCCCGTTCCGATACAGTAACACCTGTTCCGAAACAGGTTGCCCAGATTGCAGCAAAATTGCTGGTTTATCATACAATTGACTCAACAAACTTGCTCCAATTTAACCAAACTTTACCAGCAATTCATTCAACAACCAAGGTACATATTTGCATCAACCAATCATCAACATGGCATCAATTATGGAAGTCCTCAATTCTATAGGCATACTTCCTACTTAACAAACCATTCAAGCATCAATATACCAAAACCACCTCATAAAGGCCAAATACATGTCCCAACATTAACAACAACATAAGACCAATCTTGTCCAACATACACAATCCCATTAAACAACTACATAAGAGATTCTTCCCCCATTGCCTTTATTATCTATAGCTATTTACCGAGACATACATCTCAAGTGGAGCTCTTCTTGAATCCCTTGCTTCTCGCTGTTCCAACTTCAATTATCTGCATTGATGGACAAAAAGGAGCGTAAGCACATAATGCTTAGTGAGGAATGCTCAAAACCAAAACACCATCAATGCATCGAGTCATAAAACCACTTTTAAAAGCAAACTCGATTTGATAAACAAAAGCAATGTTTGAAAAACCCCTTTCAACAACATGCTTAACATCATGCATTTCTCAAACATGAAAAACCAACCCTTAGCCTAGAAAGTCAAGTAATTCTTTTCAAAGCACAAATTTGCAAAACCATCTTTTAGCCAATCCATGCATGAACATCATATGCAAGATTAGATACAAGGTCCTTGGACAACATTTCCACTTCACATCATACTTTTCTCATTCATGAAGATCATTTCAAAGCAAGAGCCCTTTACAAATCACTTGCTCATTCGATTAACTACATGCATTAAACAAATGCAACATATGAACCATAAACTCAACATTTGCAACACATGCCCTTTTTAGCAAGCCTTCACAAAACTTCAATGCATTAAAGAGACCCCATGCACATATGCACCATTCTCAATAGATAATCAACACTTGTTCAAGCTAACAAGTACAACATGCATGTATAGAACATTACACACTTCACATGCAACCATGCATCATTTCAGCATCTCGTGCTTCATTATATTCAAGAACATTATATTGGCTTCCAAGTGATAAACCATATCCACTTTTCAACTCAACATCCAATCGGATACGCGGATCACAAGCGTTGTCCCCACGCTTCATACACACTACCAATCTCAAGGTCTCCCAAATGGAATTTTAACCACCATTTGACCTTACCATACACAAGGCCCTCATATGGAATTTTAACCACCATATGACCTTAACATTCACAAGATCCTCATATGGAATTTCAACCACCATATGACTTTAACATGCACAAGGTCCCCATATGGAATTTTAACCACCATATGACCTTAGCATTACCCATTGGTAGTTGTATAACATCACTAACGAGATCTGGGACATACTTCACAAGATCCACCCATGGACTTTACACCACCATTGTGATCTTAACAAGCACAAGGTCCTCGAATGGAATTTTAACCACCATTATAACCTTTGCTTACCCAAGGTCCTCAAATGGAATTTTAACCACCATTATGACCTTAAAACCCACCCATGGAATTTTAACCACCATGGTGTACTTAACCATCTCGTTAGTGTACTTGGATGGAGTTACCGGTTCACACTTAACCACTCCACATCCAAGGCGACTTTATTCACGGTGCACCCAATCCTATAGCCGGCTAACTATATCCGATTTAAGTAACCAATAACCACTTACATCACTTGCCAATATAACCATCTTACCACATTAATCCAATGTTTTACAAGCATAACCCAAATGCTATAACCAACATTTACCATCTTTAGTTCACTGTTTTTGAAGCATTAAACAAAGCCATTAAACAACATGCAACACTATGCATCAATTCCACAATTCCAAAGTACAAAACCAAGGATCTCCTACCTTGAGCATCCTTCACACATGGCTTTCAAAACCAGCATTAAACCATGCTAAAATATGCTTTCAAAACAGAATTTAAAACATGCAAATCACATGCATTGCATCCAAAAATCACAAGTGCCTCAAAAACCAATTCATAACACAAACCATGAGAGAAATTCCATTTACTTACTCTTGAGCTTAGCTAAGTTGTTTAGACTTAAACTAAGCTCCCAAAACCTTCAAACCTTGGTTTTAAAGCTGAAAACCTAACTTCACTCACCGATACACAAAACAAGGCTAGCCAACAAGCCTTCCAAGCATCCGAAGCCTTCCACACCACCTCTAATGCTCACGGATCAATCTCCCCTGTTTCAAGCACACAACAACAGAGGATTAATGCATCATAATGCATTAAAAGCACCAGCAACACAACTCAACTCGCTGCTCTACACAAATCCAACATTTCGGCTACCAAACACAACCGAAATCACCTCCAAACACCTCCAAAACTTAACCCATCCAAGATCCATCACTTCTAACCATTTACAAACATCAATTAACATTCAAAATGATCCCAAACACGTCCTTATACCTCCAACTATAACAGATCATCAAGATCACTCCAAAAACCATCAAAAACACAAGCTAAACTTAGGAAATTCAACCTATCCGGGATTGCATTGATTAAACCTCAATTCCTTATCAATTTAACATTCATTTAACATCAAATTGACACCTCAAAACACTGCCCAATCAGATCATACGAAATTTCATCAAAATCAACCAAATCTTGCATTTAAAAGCCAAGATCAAGATCACAACCTTAAAACCTTTTATAAAACACAAATTAAGGATTGAGAACTTAGAAATTTCAGTAAAGAACTGAGAGTTTAGAGGAGAAGGACGTTCTTACCTCCAAACTTGAGTTTTCTCCCTTTTTGGAACCAAAATATTGAAAATCCAATTAGCAAATGGTGAGGTTTTGTTGAAGAGATGATTAGCAATCAAAAGAGAATTGAAAAGAGATATTTAGGTGACAAAATAAGAGGAAAAAGCTCTGGAGAAAGATGTTTGGTTTGAGAGAAAATGAGAGAAAAGGAGAATTGGAAAATATGGAAAGTTAGTTGAAAATGACAAAATATCTTCCCTCCACTTTTGTTTTATTTAAAAGCCTTTAATTAAATCATTAATATTTAGGAAAAATCTGGAGAAACTCCCATTGGGTAAATAGCTCCTTAAAGATTCAAAGTTTCAATCCTTTTTAAAATAGTCACGCAGTTTTCAAAAATTACATTTTGGTCACTAGCCAAAATGTCACCCTTCCAAACCTCATTTTGTAAAATTGATTTCACAGTTCACTTATATATATTAAAAGAGGATTTTAGAACATTTTTCCCTATTTTTAATGCAACCCGAACTAGGCTTTCCTAATTTCACCTTTTTATATTCGAACCGCACTTTGACCGAACCGGTCCAAGCCCAAAACTTCTAAGCCCAAAACCGGGGCGTTACAACTCCCCCCCCCCTTAAGAAATTTTGTCCTCGAAATTTCAACTGGCAAAATGAGAACAACCAACCTTCTCAAATCAACACACAAGGCAACACAAAAGCCTCACCACCACTGAACACTCCCTAGACAAAACTCCACCAAACCTAACACCATCACATACTGTTCAAAAATTCACAAAACACTCAGACGCTATCCACACCTCATCCTTTCACACTTCTGAACTGCACATAGCCCCAACAACAACATGAAGAACCTCCAACCTTTTTGCAGCATACACCACCTTAACTCATAATTCCCAAAACTCGCGCACACGGTGACGTCAACCAAACCAATTCAGCCACCATGTATCCCACAACCTTCACTTCCTCTAAAACCCCTTGCACAACTGCTTAACCTCTTCCAAAGGTTACCACGCCAAGCAAGAATTCTTAAGCATCAACAACTTACTTAAACTTCTCAACACATTGCTGGCACTCCTTCACACCCACCGCTATCATAACTTCAACGGCTCACCCGGACTACTCACCCATCACCTGATAACCACGTCACAAAACCCCAACCTTGGCTCCGCCAGCCATTCCACACACCACTAGCTGACCTCAAAAGGAATTTACTTAACCACAACTAACCAATCACTTCTCACAAAACTCGGCCAACCAACAATGGCCTTTGATCTTACATTGCCCTTCAACTTCAAGATTGACTGCAACACTTGCCTTCCCAGGACACCGCCCAACCTACACATACATAACTAGGTTACGAGACTCCTATTCTCCCAGACTAACCCCTTTTCTACAACCCACAACACAACACCAATGCCAAGTTACCTCAGCACCTTGGAACTCACCCACAACATACAACATCACCTAACTTCCAAGGAACCACCATCTCTACTAGCTATTCACAACCACTTGACCGATTCTAACTTCAATCGGCAATCATCTTACCACCACACCACTAAACCCATTAAGCACCAAACACTTTCTTTCTATCAACATGCTACACCGCACTCCCTATTACTAACAGCTCGCTTAATACCCTCCACAACTTCTAACATTCTCCTAGCACCAAAACAACCTCCAAAAACCCATCATCCAACCTAACTCTTTCACAGCACTAACAGACTCGATTAGTTATTAGCGAGTGTGAACGTGGTATGCATGGTCACCAATATGCCCTACCAATGCCTAATGTACATGTATGCAAAACCTTTAATGTCATGCCACATGTATGCATGGACCAGTACATATATAATATAGTATATAACAAATGATTTTAACTGTGCATGTATGTCAGTTCACACCCACCAAAAACATTCTCAGAATCCGTCTAAGAACAACCTCCTATCTCGCTTCTAACTTGACCAACTCCAACATCCCAGCAACCCATTATCCACAAGATAATCACTAATGCCATCTTCACACTAAAGTTGTTTACAAAACAACACAACTACTACCCCAACATGCTAGCAACGAGACCATACTCTCTACACAAGGAAAAACCAAACCAAAACCAAACTAAGATAACTAGGGCAAAAAAAACACTTAACAAGGTTACCTGGAAACACATCACCACCCCGGAGCTTCAACAGACGAGCTCTCTTCCTCGCAGAACCACCATTCTCCAGCTGCACCGCTGCAGCATCAGCCAACACACCAAAGTCACCACCATCTCCTTGCGGTACAGAGCCCTGGCTACCCCGAGCCAACCTCAAACAATTATGCCTCATATGTCCAACAGAACCACAATTCCAGCAGATTCCATTTTCCAAGCTCCTCACCACCTTCTGCTCTTCCTGCCACCTTCGAACTTTGTCTCGGCCGTGCCCACGACCCTTCAGAGACCCTTCTGCTACCACCGAAGCTGATCTCACCACTTGAGGACAATCTCGCTTCACATGCTCCTTAGAACCACAGTTCCAACAAGCACATGCGCCCCAACAGCCACCAACATGGCGCCTTCCACAACGGTCACACACCGGTAACTGAGCTTCCACTCCCTGATCAAGCAGCACTTGCCCCAGATTTGCACTACCACTCAGACTTTGATTCAAACAAAACCTTCCATCACATTGCTTACCCCTCGGGAATTCCTCTCCAAGATACCTTTCATAAAAGGCAGACACAAAGAAGTCCCAATCAATATCTTGGATGTGCGAGGCCACCGCTATAGATGTCCACCAGGCACAAGCGTCCTCCAACATCAACGAGACGACGCTTCCCAGCTTACAGGCATAATCACACCCTTCCTGATCCAAAATCAGAACTACACTGGCTAACCAAGCCCCGAACGACTCAGGTGTCGAACCATGATACTCCTCAATTCCCAAATCATGCAAACGCTGCTTCGACAAACCCGCACATCCCACCATCGGCACGTTTACAGGCCTTACCGTTACCACATCCTGAGATGTTCCCAACACCTCTTGAACAATAGATGATGAACTTTTCATCACAGAACCAACTCCTTCCTCCTGCCTCACTACCTCAACACCAGGCACAGAAGACCGAAACGAAACACCTCCATAAAAAGGTGAATTCCACGCCTTAACAACCTGCCCTAAAGCAGCAACCATCTCACCTAACTGCCATTCTTTCATCGATTTCACCATGCTATAAACAGCAAACAATCACAATAAAACAAACAAAACGATCAGACCAGCTTTAAGCAAGGATTCAAACTCCAACTCCAAAATAACACAATAGCTATAATAATAAGGCAATGGGCATCCCGAATCCTCCCCTTTTTCATGACATAACAGTCAATAAAAACATGGATATCACAACATCAAGCATATCAAACAACATATTCAATCATGCTCTCATCAAACAACATCCACTCGCAACAGCATAGCATCGTCAATACCATGCCCATGACACTTCCATCATTCATAACAATCAGCTCATAACACCATCACAACATCAGCACAAATCCACATTAACTCAAAGAAGATTCACAATCAAAAAGCATGCTTAAAATCATCAACAATTCACTTAAAACCACGCACTCTAACCAACTTTCAACCACACATCAGAATAAACATCAAACACATATTACAACAACTTACCATTTCCCAAAGCATTCGCAACTCAGCTCTGATACCACCAAATGTAACCCCCTTAACCCGGCCTAGACGGTCGACCCGAATTAAAAAGATCACACGGGGAAAACCAAAGTCAACCCGAAAGTCAACCTTGATTAACGACCCTTTTTTTTCTTTTTACTCTTGTCTAGATGCACGTTAACCCTAGATATGATCACAAGATAATCATATTCAAACATCATAACAATCAGAGAACATCCAGGGACTCAATTGCACAAATTACAACTTTAGGGACCAAAATGTAAATTCTGGAAATTGTAAGGACTTTACCCAAATTAATGTTACCAATATGAAATTAATCATCTTTCATGCTTCTCTGCCAAATTTCAGCACAAACGGACATCTCAAACACATTCAATTGCATACACCAAGTTCAGGACCAAAACGCAAGGTTTTCAAAACATTTAACCAACAATTTCAGTGCCCAACGGTCGGGTGTTTCGGAACAGGAAGGACCCGTTCCGAAACGCGAGACCGTTCCGAAACTAGTACCGAAACAAGGTCTGGCAGTGGCCAAACCGTTCCGGAACAGTGCTTTCCGTTTCGGAACGCCCAGGCCATTTCAGGCCCCCGTTCCGATACGGTAACACCTGTTCCGAAACAGGTTGCCCAGATTGCAGCAAAATTGCTGGTTTATCATACAATTGACTCAACAAACTTGCTCCAATTTAACCAAACTTTACCAGCAATTCATTCAACAACCAAGGTACATATTTGCATCAACCAATCATCAACATGGCATCAATTATGGAAGTCCCCAATTCTATAGGCATGCTTCCTACTTAACAAACCATTCAAGCATCAATATACCAAAACCACCTCATAAAGGCCAAATACATGTCCCAACATTAACAACAACATAAGACCAATCTTGTCCAACATACACAATCCCATTAAACAACTACATAAGAGTTTCTTCCCCCACTGCCTTTATTATCTATAGCTATTTACCGAGACATACATCTCAAGTGGAGCTCTTCTTGAATCCCTTGCTTCTCGTTGTTCCAACTTCAATTATCTGCATTGATGGACAAAAAGGAGCGTAAGCACATAATGCTTAGTGAGGAATGCTCAAAACCAAAACACCATCAATGCATCGAGTCATAAAACCACTTTTAAAAGCAAACTCGATTTGATAAACCAAAGCAATGTTTGAAAAACCCCTTTCAACAACATGCTTAACATCATGCTTTTCTCAAACATGAAAAACCAACCCTTAGCTTAGAAAGCCAAGTAATTCTTTTCAAAGCACAAATTTGCAAAACCATCTTTTAGCCAATCCATGCATGAACATCATATGCAAGATTAGATACAAGGTCCTTGGACAACATTTCCACTTCACATCATACTTTTCTCATTCATGAAGATCATTTCAAAGCAAGAGCCCTTTACAAATCACTTGCTCATTCGATTAACTACATGCATTAAACAAATGCAACATATGAACCATAAACTCAACATTTGCAACACATGCCCTTTTTAGCAAGCCTTCACAAAACTCCAATGCATTAAAGAGACCCCATGCACATATGCACCATTCTCAATAGATAATCAACACTTGTTCAAGCTAACAAGTACAACATGCATGTATAGAACATTACACACTTCACATGCAACCATGCATCATTTCAGCATCTCGTGCTTCATTATATTCAAGAACATTATATTGGCTTCCAAGTGATAAACCATATCCACTTTTCAACTCAACATCCAATCGGATACGCGGATCACAAGCGTTGTCCCCACGCTTCATACACACTACCAATCTCAAGGTCTCCCAAATGGAATTTTAACCACCATTTGACCTTACCATACACAAGGCCCTCATATGGAATTTTAACCACCATATGACCTTAACATTCACAAGATCCTCATATGGAATTTCAACCACCATATGACTTTAACATGCACAAGGTCCCCATATGGAATTTTAACCACCATATGACCTTAGCATTACCCATTGGTAGTTGTATAACATCACTAACGAGATCTGGGACATACTTCACAAGATCGACTTTACACCACCATTGTGATCTTAACAAGCACAAGGTCCTCGAATGGAATTTTAACCACCATTATAACCTTTTGCTTACCCAAGGTCCTCAAATGGAATTTTAACCACCATTATGACCTTAAAACCCACCCATGGAATTTTAACCACCATGGTGTACTTAACCATCTCGTTAGTGTACTTGGATGGAGTTACTGGTTCACACTTAACCACTCCACATCCAAGGCGACTTTATTCATGGTGCACCCAATCCTATAGCCGGCTAACTATATCCGATTTAAGTAACCAATAACCACTTACATCACTTGCCAATATAACCATCTTACCACATTAATCCAATGTTTTACAAGCATAACCCAAATGCTATAACCAACATTTACCATCTTTAGTTCACTATTTTTGAAGCATTAAACAAAGCCATTAAACAACATGCAACACTATGCATCAATTCCATAATTCCAAAGTACAAAACCAAGGATCTCCTACCTTGAGCATCCTTCACACATGGCTTTCAAAACCAGCATTAAACCATGCTAAAATATGCTTTCAAAACAGAATTTAAAACATGCAAATCACATGCATTGCATCCAAAAATCACAAGTGCCTCAAAAACCAATTCATAACACAAACCATGAGAGAAATTCCATTTACTTACTCTTGAGCTTAGCTAAGTTGTTTAGACTTAAACTAAGCTCCCAATACCTTCAAACCTTGGTTTTAAAGCTGAAAACCCAACTTCACTCACCGATACACAAAACAAGGCTAGCCAACAAGCCTTCCAAGCATCCGAAGCCTTCCACACCACCTCTAATTCTCACGGATCAATCTCCCCTGTTTCAAGCACACAACAACAGAGGATTAATGCATCATAATGCATTAAAAGCACCAGCAACACAACTCAACTCGCTGCTCTACACAAATCCAACATTTCGGCTACCAAACACAACCGAAATCACCTCCAAACACCTCCAAAACTTAACCTAGCCAAGATCCATCACTTCTAACCATTTACAAACATCAATTAACATTCAAAATGATCCCAAACACGTCCTTATACCTCCAGCTATAACAGATCATCAAGATCACTCCAAAAACCATCAAAAACATAAGCTAAACTTAGGAAATTCAACCTATTCGGGATTGCATTGATTAAACCTCAATTCCATATCAATTTAACATCAAATTGACACCACAAAACACTGCCCAATCAGATCATACGAAATTTCATCAAAATCAACCAAATCTTGCATTTAAAAGCCAAGATCAAGATCACAACCTTAAAACCTTTTATAAAACACAAATTAAGGATTGAGAACTTAGAAATTTCAGTAAAGAACTGAGAGTTTAGAGGAGAAGGACGTTCTTACCTCCAAACTTGAGTTTTCTCCCTTTTTGGAACCAAAATCTTGAAAATCCAATTAGCAAATGGTGAGGTTTTGTTGAAGAGATGATTAGCAATCAAAAGAGAATTTAAAAGAGATATTTAGGTGACAAAATCAGAGGAAAAAGCTCTGGAGAAAGATGTTTGGTTTGAGAGAAAAGGAGAATTGGAAAATATGGAAAGTTAGTTGGAAATGACAAAATATCTTCCCTCCACTTTTGTTTTATTTAAAAGCCTTTAATTAAATCATTAATATTTAGGAAAAATCTGGAGAAACTCCCATTGGGTAAATAGCTCCTTAAAGATTCAAAGTTTCAATCCTTTTTAAAACAGTCACGCAGTTTTCAAAAATTACATTTTGGTCACTAGCCAAAATGTAACCCTTCCAAACGTCATTTTGTAAAATTGATTTCACAGTTCACTTATATATATTAAAAGAGGATTTTAGAACATTTTTACATATTTTTAATGCAACCCGAACTAGGCTTTCCTAATTTCACCTTTTTATATTCGAACCGCACTTTGACCGAACCGGTCCAAGGCCAAAACTTCTAAGCCCAAAATCGGGGCATTACAAATTAGTTCCTAATCCATCTTGCATCAAATCCTTTTGATTTCCTCATTGGATTTTCAAGAAAATTTGGCTCAAATCAAGGAGAAATCATCATTTAGAGGTAAGGTTGTTCTTCTCCTCTAAATACTCAGTTCTTTACTGAAATTCCCAAGTTATCAATCCTTAATTTAAGTTTTATAAATGGTTTTAATGATAGAAGCTTGATTTTGGCTTAAATCTCAAGATTTGGAAGAAATCTTAAAGAATTTCGTTGTGATTGCTTGGGCTCTATTTTGAGATAAATCTTAAATGTATTTTTGATGTCTAATGATGTGGAAATGAGGTTTTATCAATGCAATCCCGAATAGGTTGTATTTCCTAAGTTTTTGCTTATGAAAATGGTGGTTTTTGGGGTGATCTCGGTGTTCTGTTATAGCTGGAGGTATAAGTACGAGTTTAGGTTCATTTTGGATGTTAATTGATGTTTAGAAATGTTTAGAAGTGATGGATCTTGGCTGGGTTATGTTTTGGAAGAGTTTGGAGGTGATTTCGGTTGTGTTTGGTGGCCGAAATGTTGGTTTTGGTTAGAGCAGCGAGTTTAAGTGTGTTGGCTGAAGATTTCAATGCATGATGATGCATTAATCCTATGCTTTGATGTGTTTAAAACATGGGAGACATCTTCGAACACCTTTGGAGTTGATCCGGAGGCTTGATCGGCGTTTCGGCAAGCAAGTGAAACGTAATTGGTGAGTGGAGTTTGGTTTCCAGCGTTGGAACAATTATTTGAAGGTTTTGGGAGCTTAGTTTAAGTCTAAACAACTTAGCTAAGCTCAAGTGTAAGTTTTCGGAAAAACTCCCTTGAATGAGCCATGAGGTGGTTCGATGCATTGTTTATAATTTGCATGTTTAAATTCTGTTTTGAAAGCATGTTTTAGCATGGTTAATGCTGGTTTTGAAAGCCATGTGTTGAGGGATGCTCAAGGGGGTTACAGGCTATGTTGTTATGTTGGTGATAATGCATGCCTTGTTGATGAATTGCGGATACCATGCTTTGGACCCTGCATTGTCGACATTTGTTTTTGAGCTCCCTCACTAAGCTTTCAAGCTTACGCTCTCATTTCCGACAATACAGATCATTAGCGTGGAAGTTAGCAAGGAGCAAGGAAGGGGCACCCAAGAGTGTGTGTTGCTGCTAAAGTATGGTTTTTTTTTAAATAATGTAATAGATAGCAATGGGGATGCTAAATGTTGGAGAAGAGTATGTTAGACTCATATGTGTGGCTTCCATGTTGTTGAATGTTCATGCTTTTGTGTTGAAGGGATGTAAACCTTGTTTTATGTGATGTTCAAGTTGCTACATGTTTCTTATAGCTAAGTAGACTCGTGATGCATGCTTATATATTAAAACATGCTCAGTTGTAGGATGTGTTAACTCTAGTTTGTTTGTATGTTTTATGGTTGGTGATCTTTGATGTTTTGGGGCAAGTTTGGGGATGTTTGAGGATGCTGAAACATGTTTTCAGGTCACTCTGTGTGCAGGCCTTTCGAAACGCTCGAGGTAGTTTTGGAACGGTTATAGCTCCAGGGATACTCGTATCGGAACGGGGGTGGTGTCGTTTCAATAGTATTTGACACTATGAGCTCCCGTTTCGGAACCCGTATCGATACGGTTTGCAACTATGAACCCCTGTTTCAGAACAAGTTCCGAAACGTCTTGTCACTGTAGACCCCCGTTTCGGAACAAAATGGACCGTATCGAAACGGCCTAGTCTTGCTTTTAAACTGGAGTCCGCGTTTCAGAACGGCCAAGCCTGTTTCGAAACGCATGCAGGTAAATTGGCTATTAGGCATCTTCGAAGGTTCTTGGACGTTACGTTTTAGTCCCGAATGTTTGTTTGCTTCCTTTTTGAGTTCTTATGTATCCTTTTATGAATGGTTTTTCTTTGTACGCATGAAATTGGACTAATCAAGTTACTTGGTAAATTTAAGTTGCCTTATGTTCTGCTTGGTTTGTTTCGTTTTCGTCATTCGTTGCCACTTTTGCCCATAGGATTAAATGTGATATTTAGACAAGATAATTAAATGAAAAAATAGGGTTGCTAATCGGAGTGAGGCCTTAACGGGTTTCGCCCCAAGTTTTCCTATGTAACCCGTTCGGATCGGCTTGTCGGCTAGACCGAGACAAGGCGGGTACAATTTCTCTTCATCATGTTGCTTGGATGTAGTCTCTAACCTTCTTCAAGTGTTCCATCCTTCAATTTATAGTCTCAATTGAGTTTGTGGATGTTACTAGCCGTTGGGGATGTTTTAGAGCCGTTGGGGTCTTTATTTCTCACATTAATTGCAGTTTTGGTGCCTACCGTATCAGTACATGGGTACCCGTATCGGTACGCCCTTTCTTCAGAACTAGTCGTTGGGATCTTGCCAGCCTAAGTATACCGATACGCTAGGGAGCCTATCGGTACGGTCTTCACTTTAAAAGTTCGTTGGGAAATAGCCATCGGGGGTTGTTAAAACAAGGATCGATACACTTTAAAGGCGTATCGGTACGACCCCACTCCGTATCGATACGGGCAAGCTTGTATCGGTACCGGTTTTGACAGAATCAAAATTGGAGTAAAAAGGTATCGATACGGGGTATACCATATCGATATGGTAGTGCTGATAAGTCAGTTTTGAGTACTTTAAAACATTCCAAACTTTGCCAAAAAACCTTTTTAAATACCTCAAACATATTTTCAAGTTGTTTGGACTTAAAGACATGTTTTAAATTCTTTTCAAATTAGTCAAAACATTTTTCAATTATTATATCAAAACATTAGTTCTTCAATCTCCACCTTTTTTATTTAATAAAACCATCTTGAAAAAATGTTTGGGATTCTCCCCCTTCAAGTTTAAAAATTTGAATAAGAGATCAAAAAATTGAAAAGTAGTTAAAGCTCCCCCTTTCTTTAATCAAATGAGCCGAAAAAGGCTTTCCTTCAAGTGAAGGAATTTCATTTCATTTGTTAGGGAGACAGTGCTTAACTTTAAGAGGGGCTAATCGCAAGGTTAGTCCCTCAACTCTTGATAGATCAAACTTTTGCCCCCCAAACTTCCAATTTTCTCAATTAAACCACTAAACAATTTTTCATAGGTTCAATAAGGTCCTTAAAGACTAATTTGACTCAATTAAGGTATAATGACGATGCAATTAACTACACAGACAATGTCCATGCAATATTTAAAATTTTTTGATATATGGTTTCCGATTACCGAGACCCAAATTAGACTAGCCCATTTTTTGGGGTGTTACAACTCTTCCCCCTTAGAAAGAACTCGTCCTTGAATTCTTACCTGAAACGAAGAGATACGGATATTGCTTCCTCATGGTTTCTTTTGGTTTCCATGTAGCCTCCTCCATGGAATGGCTCCTCCAGAGTACTTTAACCAACGGTATAGACTTGTTACGAAGTCTCTTGACTTCTCCTGCAAGAATCTGGACTAGTTCCTCCTCGTAGGTTAGATTTGGTTGGATTTCCACTGACTCGGGTTCTAGAACATGTGAAGGATCGGAACGGTACTTCCGAAGCATCGATACATGGAAGACATCATGAATCTTACTTAGCTCAGAAGTTAGCTGCAAACGGTATGCTACATGGCCAACTCTTTTTGTGACCTCAAAATGTCCGATGAATCAGGAACTTAACTTTCCTTTCTTGCAAAATCTCAGAATCTTCTTTCATGGTGAAACCTTGAGGAAAGCTTTCTCGCCTACTTAATACTCGATATCTCATCTCCGATGATCGGCATAAGCTTTATGTCTATCAAAGGCAGCTTTCAAACGGTCATGAAAGATGGTGACCCTTTCTTCGGTTTCCCGAAATAATTCAGGGCCCAAAACGTTAGCTTCCCCCAACTCAGACCAACTTAAAGGAGTACGACATCATCTATCATATAATGCCTCATATGGGTGCCATCTTGATTGAACCTTGATAGCTGTTATTATAGGCAAACTTGGTGAGAGGTAAGGATTTCTCCCAAGTGCCACCAAAATCAGTGACGCACGCTTGAAGCATGTCTTCCAAGATCTGAATTACCCTTTCTGATTGGCCGTCAGATTGAAGGTGAAAGGTCATGCTAAGGTTAACTTTAGTACCCAGAGCTCCTTGCAAGGTCTTCCAAAATCGAGATGCAAAACGAGGATCCCGATCGAAGATGATAGACAATGGTACTCCATGGAGTCTAATCACTTCCTTGATATACAAGCCAGCTAGCTTAGGAAGTCTATAATCCATCTGAAATGGAATGAAGTGTGTTGACTTTGTGAGTTTTAGGTTTGTAGCACGCTCGAATCAATCACTGTAACTGTCAACGAGGGTTGTAAATGTTTGGTGGTTGAATTAACTAAAATCAAAATAAAGGTAAACAAGAGACATAATGATTTTAGAGTGGTTCGGCCTTCTAACAAGCACCTGCATCCACTACCTTAGCACACCACTAAGGATTTCCCAATTCACTCAACAATGAATTCGTCCCATTTTTCCGAATTAGGAGGAAACTGTTACAACCCTATCTTTTGGGCTTGGCTAAGATAGAACCAACTCTAGTTTTTATCTCCGTGCTAAACTAGAACCTATCCTTTTAGAAGGGATATGTTTTGTAAACTTAATACCTCACAAGGTGGGTGTTTACACAAATTTAAGCTCACAAGAGTGTACAAAGAATTTACAATAAAGCACTCTTCTTAGACTATGTACAAGAGAAACGTAAAATAAAGATTTAGACTCTATTTCTCTTGATCATGTTACTTGGAAGTAGTCTCTAACCTTCTTCAAGTGTTCTAGCCTTCGATTTATAGTCCTAATTGAGTTTGTGGCTATTACAAGCCGTTGAGGATGTTTTGGAGCCGTCGGGGTCTTTATTTCCCACATTAATTGCAGTTCCGGTGCCTATCGTATCGGTACATGGGTACCCGTATCGGTACGCCCTTTCTTCAAAACTAGTCGTTGGGCTCTTGCCAGCCTAAGCGTTTCGATACGCTAGGGAGCGTATCGGTACGGTCTTCACTTGAAAAGTCCGTTGGGAAATAGCTGCTAGGGGTTGTTAAAATAGGGATCGATACGCTTTAAAGGCATATCGGTACGACCCCTCTCCGTATCGATACGGGCAAGCCTGTATTGGTACGGGTTTTGGCAGAATCAAAACTAGAGTAAAGAGGTATCGATACGGGGTATACCGTATCGATACAGTAGTGCTGAAAAATCAGTTTTGAGTACTTTAAAACATTCCAAACTTTTCGAAAAACCTTTTTAAATACCTCAAACATATTTTCAAGTTGTTTGGACTTAAAGACATGTTTTAAATTTTTTTTAAATTAGTCCAAAACATTTTTCAATTATTATATCAAAACATTAGTTCTTTAGCGAGACGGTCTACAAATACAATGACCTATATAGCATCGTGCTTCGTGGAAGTTAGAGGTAGACCACTGACAAAATCCATTGTGATCTTCTCCCACTTCCATTGAGGTTGATCAATAGGTTGCAACAAACAGGTAGGGACACGATTTCGGCCTTAACACATTGACACGTGAGACATCGAGATACGAAGTCTACTATGATTTGCTTCATTCCTGGCCACCAATACAATTCACGGTGGTCTTTTTACATCTTCACAGACCTTGGATGAACCGAAAATGAACTCGAATGAGCCTCCTTATGGACGTCGTTACGAAGGGTCTTATCGGCTGGTACGCAAATCCTATCACGGAAACATAGGAGCCTTTCGGAATTAACCTTGAAATCAGGATTATCCTGGGGTCTCGAAGCAATGGCTTGAAGCTCAGGATCTTGATCTTGCAAAGCTTCGATTCTCAAAATGATCGCAGAATGAACTTGTAGTTCAGCTACAAGGCCACAACGCCTTTGAAGACGGAAATGAGCATTAATAGCTCGAGAAGCTACAAAGAATAGAATTCATGATAAACCATACTATATGATGAATCAAAGAACTATGATCATATAAATAATACTTACAAGGCATCAGTTTACAGTTAAGCGCATCAGCTACAATATTAGCCTTGCCTGGGTGATAATCGATAACAAGGTCATAATCCTTGAGGAGTTCCATCCACATTTGCTGGTGAAGGTTTAACTCATTTTGCGTCAAAAGATACTTAAGGCTCTTATAGTCGGTAAAAAGATACCATTTTTCTCCGTAGAGATAATGCCTCTAGATTTTCAACGTAAAGACAACTGCGGCTAATTCTAGATCGTGAGTGGGATAATTCATCTCTTGTGGCTTGAGTTGTCGAGATGCATAGGCAACAACTTTTCCTTCTTGCATTAGAACACATCCTAACCCGAGATGCAAGGCATCACTATAAACGGTGTAATCATTCTCAGACTCGAGCTGGGTCAAGACGAGTGCTTGAGTCAATACTTGTTTCAACTGATCAAAATTTCTTTGTTGCTCCTCGGTCCACACAAACGGTTTTTCCTTCCGTAGAAGCTTAGTCAAAGGTGCAGCTATCATAGAAAATCATTTGATGAATCTTCTATAGTATCCGGCAAGGCCGAGGAAGCTTCTGACTTCGCCAATGTTCTTCAGTGAATGCCAATTAAGAATAGCTTGGATTTTCTTCGGGTCCACTTGAATGCGCGAAGCCGATACAATATGCCCTTGAAAGGCAACTTCGGTGAGCCAAAACTCACACTTAGAGAACTTAGCATATAGCTGCTTCTCACGAAGGGTTTGAAGCACAATGTGAAGGTGATCACGATGCTCTTTAGCAGTCTTTGAATAGATTAAAATATCATCAATGAAAAATATCGCAAACTTATCAATATATGGTCGAAAGATTCGGTTCATCAAGTGCATGAAAGTCGTCGGAGCATTAGTTAGTCTAAAAGGCATTACCAAAAACTCGTAGTGGTTGTACCTTGTGCGAAAAGAAGTCTTGGATACATCACAATCCCTTACTCTCATCTGATAATACCCAGACCTTAAATCAATCTTGGAGAACACAGAAGCATCCTTGAGCTGATCGAATAGATCATCGATTCTAGGCAATGGATATTTATTCTTGATAGTCACCTTATTTAGTTGTCGATAATCAATACACAACCTCATGGAACCATCTCTTTTCTTCACAAAAAGGATCGGTGCTCCCCAAGGAGAGGAACTCGGCCGAATAAAGCCTTTATCAAGCAATTCTTGAATCTGAACTTTTAGCTCCTTTAATTCTACTACAGCCACCCAATAAAGGTGCGATAGAAACTGGGGTAGTCCCCGGTTGTACTTCAATGCCAAATTCCACTTCACATGTCGGAGGTAAACCCGGAAGTTCATCAGGAAAGACATCAAGGAACTCATAGATTGTATCGATATCTTGTATCTAAGGTCTATTCCTAGCTTTTACGGTTAAAGCTTGCAATTTAGGGTTCCAAGATTTCATCAGAACTACACTTTTTTGCCCAGACCCCGAAAATACAACTTCCTCTTACAACAATCTACCCATGCCTGATGTTTACTAAGCCAGTCTATGCCTAGTATCACATCAAACTCATGGATTGGCAGAGCTAGGAGATCCGCTGGGAATGGAACTTTTTGGATTATTATTGGACAATTTTTACATACAAAGCTTATGGTGACACAGTCACATAACGGGTTGGTCACGGAGATTCTTTGTCTTATAGGTTCACTAGACATCTCATAACTCTTAACCCATTCCGTGCTTATGAAGGAATGCGTAGATCCTGGATCTATCAAAGCATACAAGGGATACGAGTATAACATAATCATACATGCGATGATGTTAGGCTCGTCATCCTCCTCTCGACTTTTTACATGGTACATCTGTGCAGAGGCTTTTGATTCTTGCTTATTGCCAAACTTCCCTGAGCCACCGAGTCTCCCTGAAGCTCCCGATGGTACTTGTCTTGGTGCTTTCCCTCAAAAGGATTGAGCAGGCGATGTAATATCTCCTTGTATAGCTACAGACTTGGAGGGATTTTGAGGACAATCCCGAATGAAATGACCTTGCTCTCTACAGAAGAAACATGCTCCAGTCTGCTTGCGACATTGCCCTGATTGATGTCTCTTCTTACATAAGTTACAAACCAGATGATGTGTGCCTCGATTCGAGCCTCCAATACTCTCAACAGAGGTCGCCTTGGACAAAGACTGAGAGACAGTCTGGGGCTTCTCAATATTTCCGGAGCGAGAGGGCTGAGGATACGAAGCTTTCTTCGGGCCTTGATTCTTGCCCTTCTTATTCCATCTAGGAGGTCGGGAATCAGCACGTGCTCTTTTCTCGGATCTTCCTAACATGTTCCCCCTCTAAGCTCTCTGAGCCACCTCCGTATCCTTAACTCGGTTCACCAAATCCTAAAAGTTGGTGATGCCAAGGGCCGTAAACATAGGTCGTAGCTCATCGCTAAGGCCAACTATGAACATTCTACACTTGTCTTCTTCTTTCTTTATAAATTCAGCTCTGTATCGGCAATATTTATAGAAATCAAGGATATATTGCTCGATAGGTCGCCCACCTTGCCTCAGATGGAGAAAGCTGTAATATTCACTAATATACTTATTCCGAAATTCTCAAAGAAAGAACTCCCATGTGACTGATTCTTTAGGAACTGTGAGAATAGAGGTTCCCCACCACATGAGAGCTTCATCGGTCAATAACGCAATAGAACACTCCAACTTGTGTTCATCCGAACACTGCAACTGCTTGTTCAGGATGCGTAACATGTTGTCCAGCCAATATTCGGCAACTTCAGGATTATCATCGTCTTGTCTGATAAAGGAATAAGGTTTAAGCTGAACGGATGGTGTTGCTTGCATCGCAGCCATAAACTATTTGAACATATTAGCCATGTTCAGATAACATTCAGCCTGAGCAGTATGGGCTACAGGCTCAGCATTCTGGACCGGAGGTACTTGAGGGTGCGGTGGACTTGGAGGATTTCCTCCTCCTATCTCCTCGCCATGGACCGAGGAGCCGGTGTCAGGCTCGTTAATAAGAGCTTCATTAGTCCCAGACATATCTATAAGAAAGATCGGATTAATCGACAAGTAACCATATACACAAGATATATAACTCCTAGGTGGAAAAGTAATACCATAACAATACAACAAGCTTCGGTTTAGTCCTAGAATCGACTAAACTCTAGCTTTGATACCACAAATGTAACACCCCTTACCTGGCATGGTCAGAGACCGGGTCGGAGAATGCTACCAACGAACAAATTAAAGAATTATGCAACATCATTTCATTTCTTATAAATTAGAAATCATAAATAAACTCTTATACTTTACCGGATAACTAGCTTAGTCCAATTTGTCCATTAGAAACAAAGATTTAATCATCTATGGCCAAATTAAATCGATTGGAAGTAACAAGGACTAAATTGTAAAACATGAAAATTTATGGATCTTTCAAACAACAAACATACAACAAAGAAATTCAATGCAACTTGAGCATGCATATAAAATTTCATACAATTTAGAGATCATTTACCAAGTTAATTAGGTCATTCAAGGATGAGTGAGTAATGTAAACTTTACAAACTTTAAATTGTTACTCTTAACTAACTTAACTGACCCCGTATCGAAACATCCCTAAGTCATTTCAATACAGTTGCACGATGGTCAACCCAGGTTGACTTGATTTTCGGACCGCATCGATACAGTTGAGATCAGTATCGATACAAGTTGACTTCACCAACTTTGACTTGACTACAGTTTGGCCAGTTTCGATACAAGATAGTCTCGTATCGGTACGGAGGTTCACAGAGGCAAAACTTTTCGATACGGCCATCAAACCCATACCGAAACAGAAGATCACAGTGACAAAATGTTTTGATACAGTCCTCAAATCTGTACCGAAACGCTCTATTACATGGTCCAAATATGCTTAATCGTATCGATACGGGCCTTCCCGTTTCGATAGGGGTGACCTGTAATGACATATTTTTGTTGGTTTAAGGTCGAATTAATTAACCAAACGATGTCCAAATGCAACGAAACTTCACATGCAACTTTTCAATGACTTAAACTACCAGCATGCCAAATTTCATGTTCATATGAAAACGATTACCCAGTTTTAACCATTAAGCTCCAAACATGCAATTTTAGCTACTTTAAACTTCAACAAAAAGACCATTTTGAGCTATAGGCCTTAACATGATACAAGCATAACGTATACATAACAAAATGGGCTCAAATAACTAGTTCAACTACTCTGCCACCTTCCTAGGAGTTCATAGGATCAAAATACGTTACTTAAAGGCTTGTAGTGACTTGTCTTGCCCGGCCAATCCGATCTCCACACTAACGACCTTTCAACCTAAAAATGCATGAGATGAAATATGTTAGGTATTCATTGCCTAGTGAGGTGGTAAAATATAATGCAAAAACTTAACAAGTGATGCATATACGTGATCTCATGCTTATTAAACATTAATGTCATGCTTTAATATTCAATGCTAAACACATAAGATTCCTTGTTTATCCCTTGGATTGAATTATGGTAGTGGATATGCGAATTGCTACGCCACGCCAAACCATATATGGTCTATATCCTCTGCCTCACCAAATGACCAATATCAATACACATCCCTCCGTCTTGCCAATCAATGTAGGTCGTAGCCCTAGGACCGTAGTCCACCCGTACACTAAGCTCATGAATTCTATGGCATGCCAATTGTATCCATCATCCATTCACATCCAAGGTTCATTATCAATAGTCATATTCAATGATTCATATACTCGTTAACTCAAACTTCATAACCATGATCTCATAATCCATATTCATAGTTCTCATGCTTACTTAATAATGAATCAATGCTTGTTCAATGATCAATAATAATAATCTTGCCAAAGGCGATGATAATAACATAAGCAATACTTGTTATCAATGACAATATTGATGTCCAATGCATTGCTTATCGGGCTTACCAACGTGTCTGACTCTCTATTCCATGCAACACCCTTGTAACTAATGTTAGACGTATAATCAAAATTAGCAATAATGAACTCGGGAAGACTCCGCGCCTAAACTCGAGACTCTACTACACTCACTTTGTAAATTCGATGCTCCTACGGTTCTCGGATTTCAACGCCTTTATTCCTAGCTTCCAAAGGGGTCGACGGATGATCCGAAACGATTTCCCGAGCTAGGAAAAGTTGATACAAAGTCGTCAGGACAATATGTCGATATCATATTCAACATCTAAACTAGGATAATCAAAAACTAACACCATGGCCATGGATGACCAAAACCTAGCTTAGGTTGAGCTTAGTTTATCCATGGAATTAAATAATAACTTGAGGGGTTTAGCTTACCCGATTACTAGCAATGATTCGATGACGTTAAAACGAAGAAAAGCAAAACTTAAGCTTGCTCTCCAATGGAGGTGTGTGCTTAGAGAAAGATGATGAATATGAGAAAGAAAGGCACTTGCTTCTTTTTGTTTCGGTTAACTCAAACTTTACCCCTCTTTCTTTAATCAAATGAGCCGAAAAAGGTTTTCCTTCAAGTGAAGGAATTTCATTTCATTTGTTAGGGACATGGTGCTTAACTTGAGGAGGGGCTAATCGCAAGGTTAGTTCCTAAACTCTTGATAGATCAAACTTTTACCCCCTAAACTTTCAATTTTCTCAATTAAGCCACTAAACAATTTTTCATAGGTTCAATAAGGTCCTTAAAGACTAATTTGATAAGGTCTAATAACGATGCAATTAACTACACAGACAATGTCTATGCAATATTTAAAAAAATTTCGATATAAGGTTTCCGATTACCGAGACCCAAATCCGACTAATCCGATTTTTTGGGTGTTACATTTAAATTTTATAGTGTAAATATACATGACTATGTAAAATAAATTTTACTCGGTTTATTATCAAAATTGTACCCTTCTCTAATATCCATTAACTTTCGGCTATATCCATTATAATTTTAGTATTTTATATACTTTTAAAATATTTAATATTTTAAAAGTTTACACATTTTTTTTAATTTTCAATATTTTATATTTTCAACTTTTTTATACTTTCTTTTATGATTATACAGTTCTATAACGTGTCTTTATATGGTATACCACATATCATAATTTTATTATTTATTTACGAGTTAACAATTAAAATTGGTTGATCGTTACAAAAAATACTAAAATTATTATTATTTTAAATAATAAAAGTTAAATTGAATGAAACTTATGAGTATTATATAATAAAATAAAATAAGAATTAAAGAATAAGAGAACAGAAACATGTTGGAATGAAGAGAGAGAGATCTCTATTGTTTTCTCAATGTGAGGTATATCCAATACTTCCTTCAAACTCTGTATAGACGTATAAAACTCTAATCTTTATAAACTTAGCATATAAAATGCATCGAAATCATATTCAATACATAAAATTCTAATTATAATAGACATCAACATACAACATTATTCATAGCAATGAGTATGGGTATAATTAAGACGAGTCGAGTATGAGTAGTGTTGAGTTCGACTCGACTTAAAAAGTTCGAAGCTAAGTTTGACTCGGCTTGAAAGTTCGTGAGCTCAAAATTATCAAGCTCGAATCAAATTTAAAATAAAAAATTAGAGCTTGAACTCGAAACATTCTTAAACTTCATTATTATTTTTACGGTTGGTGATTTTCCGAACTCACTGCCCATGCATAAATTCTAGACAATTTTCTTAAACTTATCTTTGACTCCATTAATCAGTCCAAAATCTTATATCCGCTTACAAATAAATTTCACACGAATGATCAACAATTACATGCATTGTCGTTCACCCGTTCATAAGAGTATCGCTTATGCAACGTCAACTCATGTCCTCGTATGTGTCAAACACTTGTGTTGGACATAAGTATTTCAAGTGAAATGAAAGAGAAGAAACTACACAACACAACACAACACAACACCGTAAAAAGGACAAAAAAAAAGTAGTATATTATTTTTTCGAGTGGCTCACGACCTTTTCGAGTCGGGTAACGAGTAACTCGTCTTAACTTGAGTCGAGTTCGAACTCGAGTCAGTCCAATTAAATCGAGCGTTGGCTAAGGTGAATTCGAGTAACTCACAATATATCTCGTCTCATTTACTACTCTAGCAATGTGGTGTAAAATATTTTTTACTAAATTTTAATATGAGAAAGGAGTGACTATAAGATAAAATTTATTTTTAACGAGATAAATAAAAGTATATATATAGTATATATCGATACAAATAAAGGAAGACAAATATTGATTCAAAATATAATTTTTGATAAAAAAAAAAGTTTATATATATCCAATAAATAGACTTTATGTTGCACCATCACTCTCGAAAATTTAAAGTCGAAGCTTATCATTCACAAATCCCAACTTTCGCATTAATGCCAGCAAACTGAGCTCCCCACCTAACACTCCATCAATCCTTCAACACAAACAAACAAAAGGTTTGTTTTGTTCCTTTCTTACTCGGAAAAATCGCCAAGCGTTTTGGGCACCCAAGTCTCAATAAAGGCTCAAACTTCAGCTCAAAAAAGTTGTCTTTTTCGTCTCTTAGATTTGGTCTTGTTCTCATTTTTTCTCAAATTTTGTAGCGATGACACCAATGGGAGTTCTTGGTATTCTGTTTCTGCTGCTTGCACTATACTGTGGGACAGACCCTTTGAAGCACAGTGCAATCTCAGAATTCCCTGATTTTGAGGCTTACAAGGTGGATATGCCTCCATGGGAACTGGTTCCAACGGTTAGGGACAAGGATAATTTGCTTCAGAAATCAGAGGTTAAGTTCTTGAACCAGGTTCAAGGCCCTGAGAGCATCGCATTTGACCCTCTCGGGCGTGGTCCTTACACGGGTGTTGCTGATGGCCGGATTGTCTTTTGGGATGGTGAAAAGTGGAATGATTTTGCTTATACTTCCAGCAATAGGTAAGTTTTCAACTCCTTTCTAATGGGATTATGTTTTTTTTTTTGCTGTACTTTTGTTGCAGAACCGGCTTATGTTACATTGTTGCATATTGGTGGAAATTTCTATGAAACAATGTGAAGTTTCATCAACCTTGGACTTTTTGGTCATTCCATTTATTTTGTATTTGGGTTTCCAGCAACTGGTTGAACACTGAATTTTAAACTCAATCAAATAATCTATATCTCTAAAAAGGGTGCTTTTTTTAACATTTATTTCATGTCCAATGCCATATGACACTAGAAAGTTGGCCATGTTATCCGCTTTGTAATGTGTTTTTCTCTGTTCATGTTGGGGATTTCCTGGAGATATCTCCAATTTAAAACAGTTTTTTTTCCGGTATTTGTGGTCAAAATAACACTCTCATAATCTTTCTCCATATGTAATTTTGAGTTCAGATCAGAACTATGTAATCCAAAGCCTTCACCATTGAGCTACCTGCCAAATGAGCATATCTGCGGCCGGCCTTTGGGTCTCCGATTTGATAAGAAAACCGGAGATTTGTACATTGCCGATGCATATTTTGGGTTGCTGAAAGTTGGTCCCAAAGGCGGATTAGCGATATCACTTGTAACAGGGGCAGATGGGGTGCCCCTGAGGTTTACCAATGACCTTGACATCGATGACGAAGGAAACATATATTTTACTGATAGCAGCAGCATATACCAACGAAGGTAGGTTTCTGATGATAAGTTTTTTCTTTCTAAGATGCGGACAATATTATTGTTGAAATACTTGTGGATTGTTGAAGCATTTCATTGAATCACAAGGACATTCAATTGCCACCTATCCTCTAGGAGGATCAAGGATGCTGCCATTTTGTTGCACATTTAGTATATTGACATGCTGCTTTATAGAACTGAGTTCAACATCGGCGATGAATCTCCAAATCTTGTTGAAAATAGAGTGGGGGTTTGCACTGCTTTTTTCTATGTTCCCCCTTTACACATTTTTTATGTGTCCAAAGGCCTTAAGTTAACACATTCATTTCATATATGCTTACATCCTTGTTTATTTATTTACACTTCTCTCCGCTGTTTTCATGCATGGTTCTGCATTTTTACTTCTGTGTAGTCAATTTGTTTAATATAAGCTTTGCTATTTTAGCTTTTAAACTAGTGCAAATTTCCATTTGCGCCTGAAATGCTGCAATGTGCATACACAAACATATTATGTTTACTCGAAAGACCCCGTCATTGAGTTTATCTGTTAGTGCTGACACTGTAATATTTCAGGAACTTCATGCAGCTAGTGTTTTCATCAGAGAATAGTGGGAGGCTTCTGAAGTACAATCCACACACAGAGGAAACCACTGTCCTTATGACAAATCTTCAATTTCCAAATGGTGTATCCTTGAGCAAAGATAGTTCTTTTCTTGTATTCTCTGAAGGATGTCCCGGCAGGTGAGATTTGCTCGTAAATTTACTCAAATATTGTTGATTTAGATTTTCTATTGAGATTTAAATCAAAGATGGCTTTGAACACTGGTAGAGTTGCTTTGGCAGTGATGAAAGATCTATGGCATTCTAAACTTTCATTTTCTGGAAGTAACCGTGTCCGACACCCTTATAGTTATCCCCGTGATTTGCTTTGGTTATCATGTGAACGAAAATAACTGTGGTGTGCTTTACTTATTAAGTGCTAGGATTTCGAAAGAGGTTTAGATATGTGGAATCTTCCGAGTTCCGAGTGTTCAAAAGTTGTTAGATATTTAGGAACTTCTGAGTTTTCAAAAGTTCATGGGTAACTCTACTGTTGATATGTTATAGTTAGTTATCTCCGTTATATGCAGATTACTCAAATACTGGTTGAAAGGTGAGAAAGCAGGGACTTCGGAGGTATTTGCCATATTACCCGGATTTCCTGACAATGTCCGCACAAACAAAGACGGAGACTTTTGGGTCGCGATTCACTGTCGGAGATCGATGTACTCTCATATATTAGGATTACACCCAAAGCTTAGGAAGTTCATTCTCAAGCTCCCTATCTCAAAAAAGGTTCATTACCTACTTCAGGTAGGGGGTAAGCTGCACGCACAAGCCATCAAATACAGCCAGGATGGACAGATTTTACGGGTTTTAGAGGATAGTGAAGGGAAGGTGGTGAAAGCGATTAGTGAAGTCGAAGAGAGAGACGGAAAGCTTTGGCTTGGGAGTGTTCTAATGCACTTTATTGCAGTTTATGATTTGGATTGAGTTTGTCAAGTCTTGTAGGTTTGGCATATTCTGAATGTTGCTGTCTTTGTTTTAGGCTTTGTTTGTCATTGAAAAATTGGAAATGTTGAGGATTTCAACTGAGCAAACTGTGGTATACTTGTCATTGGTATGGGACTCTATTATAAATAAGTAGACTTGGCATTTTTTATACTCTTTGAGCATATTGATTGTACTAGGATTCTCCCCCTTGGTGTGGTTTACAAGTCAATGAAATGAATGAAGATTGAAATGAAGCAAGAAATTTCAACATCTATAAAAATGATTACTTGACAATATTACATGTAAAAATCCTTTAATCAAAAAATGAAAAGAAAACCAATAAGGTATTTGGCCACTAGGAAATAGCTCTAACAAGAAACAACAATATCATACAACTTCTGTTAGTAAAATGACAGAGTCGGGTATTAAGGCTTAGCTGATACAAGTGGAGACAAAAGTGATTGGATGAATGAATTAGCCTTATGGTGAGCATTGAAAGCAGAAGCGCAGCTCATAAACGTCTTGAATATCCAGAACCTCCACATTTCTTGCAAAGTATCAATCCTGTAACCACACCATACCAGAAGTCGCGTTAAGGCCAACATATTAAGTTATCAGTTTCAAACATTACTCAAATACTGAATTGAAATATCACAGCTAGAGGATAAAAGTATTGCAATGCAAGGATTCGAGTCTCATATCTCTTAGGATCAATGAAAAATCCAAAGGAAATTCAGATTTCAGGGTACAAACAATAAGTAATATGAATAACTAACCGAAGGAATTTCCCACCCTAGACTACACACGGATCCTCCACTGCTTAGGACGAAACGTATTTTAGTGATGGCTACAAGAACAAATTGGGCAAGAAGGTAAATCTTACCTGCACCTTTACACACCCTACAATCGATGGAGCCTGTTTCTTGCTTCATCTTACCATCTTCGCAAAAGACACATTTTGTACCTCCTACACCCATCACCAAAAAACATATAACTATTGTCATCTTGATGCATTTCTACAGGCATCAAAAAGGCTTCTGTGGAGAAAGGAACTTGATTTAATCAAGCGAGTAAGGCCAAATTTTGGTTAAACTAACATTATAACAAGGGTACTAGTTCCTCCTAAACTATTGTTTGAACACATTCCAGTCCACCAAAAACAAGAGCTCAGAAAAGAATTACCATTTCCAGCACAGCGATCGCATGAGACAGGATCACCCTGAAAACCCCACCGGGTGAAAAACAAAATTGAATCCATCATATTCCAACATTAATAAGAAATGCACTAAAAAAGGATGAAGGGTATATGAAAAGAGGGGAACACCTTGAGGCCAAGGAAGAGGGAGAGGGCAATGGCAGCTAGAACACTGATAGTGGCAAGGAAAGTTTGTGTATCTAAGGGCTTATCGAAGCCGGTGAGCAACAAAACAGGGTGAAGAAAGAGCCTCGTGGGTTGATATAAAAGCTTCCTACGTTTAGAATTGTTGGTACGGGAGAGTGTAGGAATTTGGTGCTTCGGGAGGGATAGCTGAGGGAAGAAATGGTTGGTTGAAGAAGAAGAAGGAGAAGAAAAGGGAGAGGATAGAGGATTGAGGGATGGGAAACAGAGGGAGGCCATGGATAGCAAATACATGGATTTTGTGGAGCTGAGTTAGGTACTTTGATTCCTTCATTTCCCTTTTTTTTTTCTTTTTCTGGCGCCACAGATTTGCCCTTTTTTTGTGGTGCTGAATCTATACTATACTATTAAACACTTAAAAGACTGAGCATTATATTATTGGTAAAGTCACGGTTTGGTCAATTTATTTTTCCCGAATTAATTAAGCCATCATACTATTAATTTAGACTTAATTTGGCCATTCTAACGTCAAGGTGACGTGACAATAAAAAAGTATAATTACACATTTTGTCCTTTCTATTTACACATTCTTTTAATTTAGTTTTAATTTTAAATTAATAAAATAAATTAATTATTTAATTAGGTGGTGACACGTGTAAACACCTTATCGGATGACTTTAATTATTTATATTTGATTTAATAAATTTATTTCCTCCCCCAATCAGGCGATGACACGTGTCACCACCTAATTAAATAATTTAAAATCAGGACTAAATTGAAAAAACGTGTAAATTGTAGGGACCAAATATGTAATCATACCCATCTTTTTTTTACTGCCGCATCACCTTCTCGTTAAATTCTAATGGCAGATGGCCAAATTGAGTCAAAATTAATAGTATGATGACTTAATTGATTCGAAAAAAGTAAGATAGTCAAATCGCGAATTTAGCGATAGTATGGTGGTCATTTATGTAGTTTACCACACTTAATTGAGGTGCCGTAGTCAATTAACTGGATTTTAAACTTAATTAGAATATTACTTTTTATAAAAATAATTAATATCATAAGATGTTTTTACTTTGAGACTGATATATAAAGGTTTTGACATTTTCTAAAACCGTTATATCCGCAATAGTATATGTTATTAAAAAAATTTACCACTTCAATAGTCATGTGATCGCAATAGCATATATTATGTTCGTAATAGCGATAAACATAATACGATCACAACTACAATTTAAATCCCTGATCTGAACCCCCATTGTGTCATCATCTGAAATCGCTTTTTACCTCCGTTGTGTAACCGCCACCCTTGAACGATTCAAACCTTAGGTCCGTTGGTGACATTTGAGTGAGTTGGGTTACCCAATTTAAGCCCGAATATGGTTAATGAGTGGCCCAAATTGGTACTCAAGTGGCCCAAAATGTTTCTGTTGATTATGTCTAAACAATTCTGAGTTTTTTACGTTTCTGTATGATTTGATAAAAGTGTGGATAATTTTCTTATGGTTTTGATATGATTTTTGAAAATTGGGTTTCATTTGTATAGTCTGTTGCATCAGTACAATAGGTTACATTCTGCATGGATAGGGTATTCGGGTGAAAGATTATTGTCACTAAAATGTGTTACCCATGTATCTTTATCATTGTAATACGATGTACCGTTTCGTATTACCCTTGTATTTATGTTATTGTAACACGATATAACAGTTCGTATTACCCATGAATTACAATTTTGATAATACGTTTACGTATTATTCTTTAATGCGTATAGAGGATGGATGGGTAATTAAAGGCTTACTAACTGAGTTTGCATCCATTCTGATTCTGAAAGAACATTTTGAATATAATATGATATTTGATTAAATTCTCTTTACATATGCTCTCTGGTTAATTTATGCACTTAGAGACTCCGTGGACTTTGTAGCTAATTCTTTGTTTTATTGTTTTAAATATTGAATATCATGGTTAGGCTCGGAATGAACATAATTTCGCGAGTTCTGTCTTAATCTATTTTCGTACACTGTCATTATGATTAATGTTTGTGTAGTTTTTTTTTTCCAGAACTAGGACTTCATTTAATAACTAGATTTTACTTCGGTATTTGGTCAGACATTAACCCTTTTTAGAGTTATTTCAATTCCTATTAGATTTGTTCTATTATATTATAATTATATTTTGAATTTAATTATTTTACAAAAAGATTGTTTTATGAAATTATTTTCGTAACATTATAAATATGATCGTATATTTCGAATCAGATTAGAGTGTTACAATATATCTAGCATGAGGAATAAAAGTATCCCATTTAAAAACAAGACATGAAGACCCTCCGGCCATTGTCACCACTCACCACTGGTAATACTGTTCTTTTCTCTAACACATGTCCTATGCATCATTACAAGTCCACGTCACCAGAACCTTCAACAAACATAAATATAAATTTGTTGAAATCACAATTCACAATCAAAATCAAGTCCTTTTGATCAAAAAATAATTAAAATCAATTCCAACAGCTTTTGAACAAAAATAAATCCAACTGCTGGACCCCACCACTGTTTCAATTCCTTACACACCCACCTAAAAACAATCATGTATAAAATAGTCTTTCGTCTTTTTCCAGTGGTTGGTGTTTTGCTGACTTCTACTCTTCTTCTCTGAACTTTCGATGGGATCTTTGTCCATCGAAACCGATTTTGTTCGAAAGAACTTAGGATAGCAGAAGAAAAGGTCCTCCCTTTTTGTTCTTTCTCTACCGCTTCTCCTCTCTGGTTTTTCCTGGGAAAGTTTAGGTCGTTTGGATCCTTTGCATGTAGGCGGTCTAGTATTTCTCCAAGATTGACAGAATTTCTGGCTCCGTCCTCCGACGAGGCTCCGTCAGTGTGACTTTCTGGTGGCGTGTCCTTTGCTGCTTCCTCTGTGATTCATCTATTTTTCAGAGTCGAACTTGTCCAAGGCAGCCCCTTTTCCGGCCATTACGGTTTGTTTCTACCGTCCGTTTCATCCCGGCCCCTCGGATCACCGGTTGAGAATTAAACCTGTGTCCTCAAGGCAAAATGTGGGTGTTGTAACTGCTGAGCTAAACCTCATATATAGTCAAATTTTACTAAAAGTAAAATTAAATAATAAGGGTAAAAAAGTAATTTTATTTTTAAACTAGCTTTTCCACTCAAGAAGCTATAAAATCCAGCTTCTTGGTTTGGGTGGAAAAGCTAATTTTAAAAGCAACCAAAAACAGCCTGTTTTAACTAAAAGCACTTAAAAAAGTGATTTTTGGTTGCAAAACGCAACCAAAAACAGGCCCTAATTTATATTTACAAATTATTTAGGTCTACAATTTTGTTCTTTACTGTTGAGATGAATTCGGGTGCGAGTAATTTCATTTATCCTGAGTATGTTAACGTTTGACTCATAAATTCAGAGTTAAATTAAAATATTAAATAAACTACTCAAATGAGCACTTAATTATATGGTTGATATTGATGTGACTATTATATTTTTATTATTAACAATTTTACCACTCAACTATTTAAGTGGTCTCAATCAAGCCACTAACCGTTAAAGTATAACGAAGATGATGACGTGGTTGTTAAACAAAATTGGTATAATTACACATTTGATGCTCATTATTTACATCAATTTGGTCCTAAATTGAATTTAATTTAATAAATGTATCATCCATTTAGATAATGACACATGTCATCGTCTGATTGAAGGAGTATTCTTCTTAAATTTAATTTATCTAATTAATATTTTTTAACTAATAAGATAGTAACACGTGTCACCATCAAATTGAAAAAAAAATTTAACATGGGTGGAGTTGAGCAGACACAACCGTTGAGCCAAAGGTTATTATCTATTAAAGTTTTACAACTTTCTTCAATTTTTTAAGAAAAAAAATCCAAATTTTCGTTAAGTTTTTGAAGAGAAAATCCAAAATTTTAAAAATCTTATAAATTTTCAATTTTTACAAAATAGTTCTTAATCTATAAAAGTTTTCAAACCCCAAATCGCCGTCGATCGTCGCTCCTAAGCACACCCTTTTGATCTCTAGACTTAGATGATCATTTACCCTAACAAGTGTAAGTCGAACGTCAATTTCGTGTTCGACGTTTCGGGCGACGTCGTGTTGGGGTAAATGATTGCCTAGGTCTGAAGATCAAAGAGTTGTGCTTAGAGGGACGATCGATGACGGAAGCGACAATAATTTAGGGATTTGGGTTAGAAAAATTTTAGGGATTTGGAGACTATTTTAAAAAACTTAAAAGTTTTTGAGATTTCATAAAAAAATATTTTTTTTGTAAAAAAGTTGCTTTAAATTTTTAATTTTGAAAAAAATAAACATGTCATTTTTCATGTTTTGATTAGTTAACGGATTCTCTTAATGACGATTAATTACCATGCACCTAAAATTTTAACTTTGTAAACTTTAGACACTTATTTTTAATAAAAGGGTAAACTACTGCAGGGGTCACTTACGTTTAGGGTCTGTACAGAGTTAGTCACCACTTTTGAAAAGTGCCAATTAGTAGTCCTCTACGTTTTCGATGTGTAAATACTTGGTCACTCTAACGTTATACTCCGTTAGTCCCCTAACGGATTGCTGATGTGGCGGATTAAAATAAGGATAAATTACTGCAATAGCCATTAAAATTTATCTCATGTACATTTTTCTCCTCAATTTAAAAAAGTAAACATTATAGTCACTAATAAAAATGTTTCTTTATAATTTCACCCTTAAATTTTTAAAAATTCATTTTTCAATCCTAAAACTTTACAATCAATTAACACAATAATATTATAAATGCTTAGATGAAAAATAGGTGCCAAAAGTATACCCTTTGAAACTTAGGTGCCCAAATTGCTCCTATTTATTAACTCAAACTTAAAAATTTAGTCCACTAACTACTAAAAAATTCGAGTTATTGGAATTTCTATTTTATAATTCAAACTTTATTTTGAATCTTTAAGTCGAGTTTATGAAATTATGAGTCGAGTATTTTCACATCAAACCAAAAAATTTAATTTTTTCGAGTCAAGTCGAGTTATTGGAATTTCTATTTTATAATTTAAACTTTATTTTGAATTTTTGAGTCGAGTTTATGAAATTATGAGTCGAGTATTTTCACATCAAACCAAAAAATTTAATTTTTTCGAATCAAGTCGAGTTATTGGAATTTCTATTTTATAATTTAAACTTTATTTTGAATTTTTGAGTCGAGTTTATGAAATTATGAGTCGAGTATTTTCACATCAAACCAAAAATTTTAATTTTTTCGAGTCAAGTCGAGTTATTGGAATTTCTATTTTATAATTCAATCTTTTTTTGAATTTTTGAGTCGAGTTTATGAAATTATGAGACGAGTATTTTCACATCAAACCTAAAAATTTAATTTTTTCGAATCAAGTCGAGTGTTGCACTTCCCTACATATAATTTTTAGTTTTAATCCGTGTTTGTCCCAAGAAAAACTTCGAATCAAGTCAAGTCTACTGTTGCTTGTTCACCTTCCCGATCGGCCGTCGTCGATCTCCGTCACCGTCGGGCGGTGGTGGTCACCGCCAACATCGCTAGAGGCGCCATGTCGTCGCGATCTCATCCATGGCCACCACGCGCGTCGTCGGGCCGCCTTCTGCCAGCAAATCTCAATTGAAGCTCTGGCAAGAAACCAATCGACACCACCGTTTCTCGCATTTTCCGGCATCGGTTGCCGTCCATTCGCGAGACGGACACAATATCCGGGCTCCTGGCGTGGCGACGAGCAAAACCCCTAAGGTTCCGAGTCCAACCGACGTCGGTGGAGCCTCTATCGGAGCTACATAAGTTCCGACGATGACGACGACGACCGAAGTTTTTCTTGGGACAAACACAGATTAAAATTAAAAATTATATGTAGGGAAGTGCAACACTCGACTTGATTCGAAAAAATTAATTTTTTAGGTTTGATGTGAAAATACTCGACTCATAATTTCATAAACTCGACTCAAAAATTCAAAATAAAGTTTGAATTATAAAATAGAAATTCCAATAACTCGACTTGACTCGAAAAAATTAAATTTTTTGGTTTGATGTGAAAATACTCGACTCATAATTTCATAAACTCGACTCAAAAATTCAAAATAAAGTTTGAATTATAAAATAGAAATTCCAGTAACTCGACTTGACTCGAAAAAATTAAATTTTTTGGTTTGATGTGAAAATACTCGACTCATAATTTCATAAACTCGACTCAAAAATTCAAAATAAAGTTTGAATTATAAAATAGAAATTCCAATAACTCGAATTTTTTAGTAGTTAGTGGACTAAATTTTTAAGTTTGAGTTATTAAATAGGAGCAATTTGGGCACCTAAGTTTCAAAGGGTATACTTTGGGCACCTATTTTTCATCAAAGCATTTATAATATTATTGTGTTAATTGATTGTAAAGTTTTAGGATTGAAAAATGAATTTTTAAAAATTTAAGGGTGAAGTTATAAAGAAACATTTTTATTAGTGACTATAATGTTTACTTTTTTAAATTGAGGAGAAAAAATGTACATGAGATAAATTTTAATGGCTATTGTAGTAATTTATCCTTATTTTAATTTCGCCACATCAGCAATCTATTAGGGGACTAACGGAGTATAACGTCGGAGTGACCAAGTATTTACACATCGAAAACGTAAAGGACTACTAATTGGCACTTTTCAAAAGTGGTGACTAACTCTGTACAGACGCTAAACGTAAGTGACCCCTACAGTAGTTTACCCTTAATAAAAATATATTTTAGGCACCTAAAATTCAAAAGATGTATACTATGGGCACTTACTTTTAATTTAAGCTTTTTTTTTCTATATAAAAAGGCTTAAATAAAAAAAAACTTCCCTCAAACTATACTTATTCTGCTTTAAAAACTTAAATTTTGTTTTAGGCAAAACAAACCCCTAAACTTTTATTCTGTTACTATTATTTTATCTTTCTGTATGTACCGTTAAAAAACACCCTTTAACCAATAATACAATGACACACCATTTTAATTAATTTAGTCAAAGTTATTTTAAAATTATAAAATAATTAAACTTAAATTTGATTTTTTTATAAAAGTCGTCTGACACTAAACGAACAAAGAAACAATACAAAAACCGTTACAAAAAGACTGAAGTATAACATCGGAAGAATCGAAAGAGCAGGGGAGGAGAGGAACACCCAGAACCAAACAAGCACAATGAAAGACAAGTTGGGCAAGAGGAACACATGGGAAACAGGAGAAGAAAACAACAAAGCAATGGCCAAGGCCGAGACAACACAGAGCCAGCAACAAGATCTCCTAACTGCATGTCATTCCGAGAGTTATTTGAGCGTGAAAACGGTTAGGGAAATGCAGCGGAGAACGCCAGCAGCAACATCGTTAAAAAATAATGAGGAATTAATGGCTGAGGCACAAGAAGATGGGTCGTTAACCGAGCCAACCGAACAACAATTGGCGAAGTAGATAGGGACAAAGTCAGGATGTCTAAGGACCACCGCGATGCCGACACCAAACCTGCAACAATCAAAGGAGGAAAACAAAAACAAAGACAAGGGCACAAAAAAACAGGGGAAACAAAAAACCACCTGACAACAGAGACGTCGTCGAATCTCCGACCATCAGTGGACAAAACCACCCACATCAAGCATTGGGTAAACTATTCCATGAAAGAACTGTTTCCCTCAAAAATCTTATGTATGGGTTGGAGAAAGAGCCACGAGGGCTATGTCATCACCACCTACTTAGTCTGACAGCCCAACAAAAGTGAAGAATGATTATTCATTTGGAAGAAAATTTAACCAGCCACCGACACTTGGTGTTCGGTTGAAGAAACGACACAAGAGCTGTTAGGCTTTTTAGAGAGAAGGGGGAGAGTTAAAAAGAGAAGCTTGAATCAACTAAAGCATTTACATTAAATTAAATTAAATTAAATTAAAAAAGTAATAAATCATTTTTCTCATCGTCAACTTCCAAAACCAAAACCTTTTCGCCATCACTGAACCTCTCGTGTGCAATACATCTTTTTGGCTTGAAACCTAACTCCTTTTTTGTTTTAATTCATTCACAATTAATTTGACTATTTAAATGGTGTTTATGGGGGTTTTATGAAATATGAAAAGAGGACATTGAAAGATAACTGCAAGGAAAAGTGCTTCCGGCAACAAGTAGCCTGAGGAGAACATAAAACTTTATGAACGCCACCTAAAGCAGCGTCGAATCCGAGCAGGTTTCGTGCGGCACAAATTTTCTGCATAGGATAAAGCGGTACAAAGAGATTACAACCGGGAAACTATCAATCTGAGTCAATGTTGCTAACCATTTGCTACTACCACCTTTCTCGAAATAAAGCCTTCATAGAATCGTAGTCAATGATTAACCAGAAATGAGAAAGATTGTATAAAGAATCGTACGAATTCACCATATTTGTAGTCCTTTGATGAAAATTTTCGTATCTGGCCGATACCAAGTGTTATTGTATTATTGGCTAAATGGTGCTTTTTTAACGGGACAACCATAAAGATTTAAAATGGTAACAAAATGATAGTTCAGGGGTTTGTTTTGCACAAAACATAGTTTTAATATTTAAAGAAGAAAATAGGGGTAGTTTGAGGGCTATTTTTTTCAAGCCTACAAAAAATTATATCTGTAGAATTTATTTAATAATGGTTATATATGAAGTAAAGAATTTATACATAAATGTTATTAAATATAAGTTTGATTATTATAAATGTGATTTTTTAATTATGTTATTTAATGATTTAATAGGTGTATAGAAAGATAAAAATATTATTATAAAAGTATTAATTATAATTTAAAGCAAGAATAATTTTGTTATAGTTGTGATACAAATTCTTTTAGGATATCTTTTAAAGTTAGAATTCTACTTTTAGTAGATCTTGTTTACTTTACATTAATTACAGGCAGACAACTCAGTTTGAGTAGAATTTGTTTCCATGCAAGTTTCCTCTGTAAACAAGAAATTTATCCCTATAAATTGATACTGGGGATTAGGGGTTTAGACAGAACATCATAAAACAGTTGTAATCTCTTTCTCCATCATAGTGAAAGTTCTCATCCTCTGCCCGTGGTTTTTCCCTTTTGGGTTTTTCTACGTAAATTTTTGGTGTTATTTTTCTTTTCTGCGTTTGCGTTTATTTACTTATCTCGTCATTATCGTCCCGATTGTATAACAAATTGGTATTAGAACTTTTTAGTTTACTCAGGACAATGACGACGATGAAGTATGGAATTCTATTGATGGATCGCAATGTCAAGTTTTGGCTATGGCAGGTGAAGGTTCGAGATGTTCTTGTTCAAATGGATTTAGATGACGCATTAGATGAGTTTGATAATACACAGAAAGAATGGTCGGATACAAAGAAGCACCGTAAGGATAGGAAAGGTACTCACATATTCATTTGCACTTATCAAACAATATTTTGCAAGATGTCCACAAAGAGAAGAAAAATGTCGACTTATGAAAAATTGGAACAGATTTGCATGAAGAAAACTTTAACCAGAAAGTTGCTCCTGAAGCAACGCCTATACTTCTAAAAGTTAGCATAAGGTTCGTGTCTTGACGACCACCTAGCTAATTTGAAGGAGACCGTCTCAGATTTGGAAATTATAGGGGTAAAGTACAGTGGGGAAGGCTTATGTTTGATTTTACTTTGCTAACTGCCCGCTCCATATTCGTCTGTTAGAAGCACCCTCCTACACAGTCATGATACCCTTACTCTTAAAGTGGTATATGATAATTTGAATTCGCATAAAAATATGCAACATCTTACCGACTCGGAGTTCCAATCAGTGGGTCTCATGGTGCATGGATTGACTAGTTTAGACCACAGAAGAAAATGCGATCGTAATTTCGACCGTCAAAATAGGGGCATATCCATGTCATCAAATCGAGGTAAAACATGTTATTTCTGCAAAAAGAAATGTCATATTAAATACGAGTGTTATATATTACAGAATAAGATAAAGAGGAAATCTGAGAGTCAGAATTCATTTGAAGATGAAGCTGATATTGCATAGGAGTACGATGATGGTAAACTTTTAGTTGCTTTCGGCAAAGACTATATAGTAAGCGAGGAGTGGATTCTTGTAAAGTTGTGTCTAAATCATGACTGGTTTTCATAGAAGTACGATGATGGTAAACTTGTGTCTACAGGTGCTGCTTTTTTGGGAAATAATCTCTCTTATAAAGTTGCAGGTATTGGCACAATCAAGATTAAGATGTTCGATGGGATTGTTCGAAAACTTGGTAATGTGAGTCATGTTCCAGATTTGAGAAGTAATTTGATTTTGTTAGGTCCCCTGGATTCAAAAAGGTACATATACTCCAATGAAGGTGGAGCTATGAAAATTTTCAAGGGTTCTCTCATTGTGATGAAAGGGTATAAAAGAGCAGTCAGTTTTTCTGTTTTACAAGGTTCAACTATTTTAGGTGATGCATCTGATGTTTCCTCTTGCGTGTCAAATGACGATTTTGCTGGTAAAGGTGTCTTGACTAAATCAAGTAAAAGAGGATTTTGTGTTGAACATGACAACCGTGGGCATAACTGTTCTGGTAGGCATAAAAGAGTTCAATTCTGTGGGCATAATGAATTTGAATAGAAGAATAAAGTTGAATTTCGTGGGCTAAACAAATTTGAGAAGCTTAAGAGAGTTTGATTTTCTACAAAGAGAAATAATAAGAAAGATAATATTGTCATTGATGATCAGGGTCGTGTTATTGCTCGTGGTGATATAGTTGTGAGCAAAGTTGGCACTAATGTTGATCTTACCGATGTGAAGACTAAATTACCTTGTACAACCAAGCTTGGGCAAGGCTTGGATTTAGTCGGTGTTCATTGCTGAAAATGTTAGGCTTGATAGGCTCGATGATCACCTTCAATCGATACTTTCCAAGTGGTGGAGAAGTTGAATTTTGGGTGTTTGAGTTGGTGGCAAAAATTAAGAATTAAACACAAGGATTTAGAGTGGTTCGACTATCTAACCCAAAGCCTACATCCACTACCTTGGAACGCCACCAAGGATTTCCAAAATTCACTAATAATTTCATCCCCTTTTCTCGGATGAGGAGGAAACCGTTACAACGACAAAGCTATCTACCCTTAGCTTAATCAAACACTCTCTTACAAGTGAAATTCAAATAAAACAATAAATTCCTCTAATAGGTATGTGTTTGCAACTCTAAGCACTCACCCAAAACATATACACTTGAGCAAATTTGACAATTTTGGCTCACAAGTGTTTTTTCTATACAAGAGGATGGCAATTATGCTCTAAAGACAATTTGACATCATAATGTTGTTACAATTGAAGCATTTTTTCATTTATGGTTGGAGGTCCCTTTTATACTCCCAATTGAGTTTGTAGTCTTTGAGGACCGCTGGGATTGTATTGGAGACGTTGGAGACTTTATTTCCCACCATAAATGCAGTTTTGGTGATGTCTATTTCGATACACGCGTAGTTGTATTGAAACGTCCTTCTTTAGAACTAATCGTTGGAGTTTGATGCAGTGTGTCGTATCAGAACGCCCGTATCGCAATGCCTAGTGCCGTATCAATATAACCTGCAATTTAAATAGTCGTTGGGAAATAGTCGTTGGGGGTTTTAGCCATTGGGGTGTATGCAATGTAGGCGTATCGAAACACCAAAGGGTGTTTCGAAACAACCCATGTCTGTATCGAAACAGTTAAGCCCTGTATCGAAACAAATTCTGGCAGTTTTAAAACGTATTGATACAGATTATGCCTGTATCGAAACATGTACATTAAAAGTACTGGTTTGGCTACTTAAAAACGTTTCAAACATTGCCAAAACCTTTTTAAACATCTTCAAACTTATTTTTCAAGTTTTTTTTACTTAGAAAGTATTTTAAATTATTTTCAATTAAGTCCAAAACATTTTTCAATTATTATATCAAAACATATATTTTTACAATCTCCCCCTTTTTGATATTATAAAACCAACTTGAAAAATTGTTTGGGATTCTCCCCCTTAGTATTTTAAAATTTTTAATAAGAGATTTTGAAAATTAAATAAAGTTAAAGCTCCCCTTATTCTCTTGAAAAATCAAATTTTCAAACCATTTCTCCCCTTTTGTTACATAAAAAAGAATTTAAAAGACATCAAGCTCAAAATAACATAGGAGGTTAAAAAATTGACACAATTAAAAAAATTTGGTTTTAAAAATTGGCTTCTCCTTACTCAAAGCATCAAATATTGTTAGTCCAACTTAATGATAATCTAGTTGTAAAGAAAAATAATCTAATTAAAACAAACAGAACTAGAAATTTTACCAACACTTGAACTTCAAGGGAAGATGTAAAGTATTCCTTCTTCAAATGTTCTTCCTTGTGTGTATGGAGCTCCCCCTCGAATTTGGACTTGTTGATCACTCTCCATCACACCTAAACATAAGACAATCAAGTAATTTTTGGTATCCAAATTTCTTTGGATCCATAGACGTTAGTGGCACAAAATTTAGTCCCCTTAGAAATCCATTTTTTTTCAATTTCATCCTTTTTAGTTGAAGTACTTAGTCCTTTTGGGACCCAAATACTTCTAAAAACTTTACCATTCAAGAATCTAGGGGCACTATATTGTTTAACATAAAATTTTGATTTTCCAAAACTAATTTTCTTTTCAAGCTCTTTGGAAATCAAATCCTTTTACTTTTGAACTTTATGAAGCAAATTTTGTAAATCAACACATTTTTGCTCAAACTCATTGAGTTTTGCTTCAATTTCAATTTTGGTTTTATAAATCAAATCATTTTGAATTTTCAAATTTGAAACAATTTTCTTGTTTTTCAAAATCTGATTTTTAAACTATAAAACCAAATCATCATAGGCATCTTGTAATTCATCAAAAGAATATGAACATGAGGTAGATGAATTAGAAGTTACCCTTGAATCTTCTTCGATGGCCTTAAGGCAAAGGTTGGCTTGCTCATTGTCGGTAGAGTCTTTTTTCACTCCAAGTAGCCACATATGCCTTCTTCTTATGGCTTGAAGAGCTTGCCTTCTCTTTCTTCCTGGATTCATGCTTGGATTCATTCATTTTGCTCTTCATGAATCGGGAAAACTTTTCGAAGTGATAGGTCATCTCTGCTTCCTCACTTTTCTCCTCATTTGATTCAACATGGTTGCACTTGGAGGATTTGAGAGAAATGGCATTAGTGTTGATGTCAAGCTCCATGATTTTCTTCTTCCCCATCTTCTTTATCTCTTTCTTATTCTTCTCCCCTTCCTTTCCTTTCTTCATGATTTCATGAGTGAGAGGAGACCCCATGAATTCATCAAGCTTTAAAGTCTTGAGATTATTGGCTTCGATGATGGCGGTCTTCTTTGAGCCCCATGACTCGAGAAGAGAATAAAGAAGCTTCGGACAAGCTTATCTTCTGGAATGATTTCTCCATAGCCTTTGAGCTCATTTGTGATGGTGGAGAATGTAACACCTGGGTTTAAGGGTCAGGAGTTGAGTGTGTGAATCGAGTTCGAGTCGTGGGCTCGTTTTAATTTAATTTGGACTTGGTTTTAATTAAAAGGGCTTGAGACTACCATTAAGGGCAAAAAGGTAAATTTTAAAATAAAGGAAAAAGATTAGTAAAAAGGGGAACTTTTGAAAAGTCTTCATCTTCTTCTTCTTTCATCCCATTTCAATGACACTAAACCCCATTCAACCCAAAACACTATTACATCAAATTTCTTCACCATTTCAAGAGCTCTCTTCAAGGTAAAATCATTTTTGACTTATCCTCATCATTCCAAACGTTTACATGGAATTAGATTTTCATAAGCTTCATTTTCGGTTGTTCTTGTTTTCAAAATTTAAAGTAAAATGTGGGAGCTTTAATGGTTTTTCGTTTAGCTTTTAATTTGTAAATTTAATTTATGTTTTAATCTTGCTCTAAAGAGTATTATATGTGAAAATGGTGGGGTTTTGATGAAAATCCTGAAATAGGTTTTTGTGGGTATTTTAAAGGGTTGAAAACTTGGGTTTTTGAGGTAGTTTGGGTTGTGTGTGAGCTCGAAAATGGGGATTTTTGTGTTAGCTTTGGCTTGGAAATGTAGAGAAATGGTCTTGTGTTTGAAGTCTGATTTGTGACAGTGGTTTGTGTAGTAATGTGTTGTTTTTGGTTGATTAGAATCAATGGAAACCATTGGAGAAGCTTCGGGCTCGATTCCGGGAAGTTTGGAGGCTTGATCGGCTTTCTCGGTTTGCTTAAGGGTGTTCGGTGAGTGGATTATTAAAAATGGTTTTAAATTGGTTCAAGTGTGTGGTTGAGGTATTGGATTGTGCTTGGCATGCCAATCAAAGGAGGGGATTAAGTTGGTAGCTTAATCTCTTGTTGACTTTATGAGTATTTGCTTAATGTGCATAAATGTGGATTTGCGTAGTATGTGTTCGATTAAGCATGTTGTAATATATATTGATGTTGTTCATTGATGATGATATGTTGTGTGCATAATTGTGATATCATTGTGAGACTTGCTTAGTATATTTGACACTAGTTAATTGCCGAGTATAAATAATCGATCATTAGGATGAGTGTGCACACGGTAAGAGTCAAATTCGTATGTGGCCTTGGTGACATGTAGTCATCAAGGAGGAGTACGGTGATGTAATATTCCACCGGAAAATGTTAGCATGTGATGATGAGTGTAATCCCATCCATGAGTAGAAACGGTGATGAGTGTAATCCCACCGGAAGGTAATTGTTGTTGAGTACGTTGGGGGTGAAAATCCCAACGGAAGTTATCCGCATATCCGAGTAAAGTTGCCAATATACTTGTTCATGTGTGGTAGTTGTGATAAGATATTTGTTATACATTGTTTAGCATAACATGAGGTAAGATGCCATGTTCATGCATTCTTGCAACGTTTAGCTATGTTGCTATGTTGGTGTATATGTATGCCTTACGAGTATCTTAAGGATATCATGCTTTGAACCATGCATTGTCGTTGTTTTGCTTTAGAGCTCCCTCACTAAGCTTCTAGCTTACGCTCTCGTTTTCGGCAATGCAGATCATTAGTGTGGAGTTAGAGTGGAGCAAGGAAAGGGCATCCAAGCGCATTTGTGATTGCTCAAGTATGGTTTTAGTAAATAATGTAGTAGTTTAGCAATGGGGATGCTACGTGTTGTAGGAGCGTGTATCTAGACTTCTATGTGTTGGCTTTATGTTGTTAATGCTTTTATGTTGTGGATTTATAAACCATGTTTATGAGATGTTTATGTGTTGTTTTGAAAGTATGTAAACCTTGCTTTGTGAATGCTTATGTTTTGTAATGAAGGCATGTAATCTTGTTTATTCCATGTTTATGTGGATGCATGTTCCTATGAATGAAATGGCCTTAACATGTATGTTTATGTTCGATCATGATTGAAGTAGGGTGAAATGCCTATAGATTGTATGCTTGTTTGCTGTTACTTGATTCTTGTGGTTTTGGGGTATGTTTGGGAACACCAGGAGATGCAGAAAACTGATTTCAGGGTCACACGGAGTGCAGGTGTTTCGAAACGCTCGTGGTGGTTTTAGAACGGGTGTAGCTCCAGGGATACTCGTATTGGAACGGGGGTGGTGTCGTTTCGATACGATTTGACACTGTGAGCCCCCATTTCGGTACACCTTTCGGTACAGTTTGCCTCTGTGAGTGCCCGTTTCGGATCTTGTTCCAAAACATTTTGTTACTGGAGACCCCCGTATCGGAACGGAGTGGACCGTATCGGTACGGCCTGGTCTGGCTTTTGAACTGGAGCCCGCGTATTGAAACGGGCAAGCCTGTTTTGATACGCAGGCTTGTATTTGGGCTTTTTAGCATCTTCAAAGGTTCTCAGATTCCGAGTTTTAGTCTTGTTGTTTGTATGTTCCCTTGTTAAGTTTATATGCATCGTTTATGTATGATCTTGGTTTCGTAAGCATGCAATCAGACTAACTTGACACTTGGTAAATTTATATTACCTTACGCCTCGATTGTATCCTTTCGTTCTCGTTTTTCACTGTCGTTTCTCACATCGGACTAGATGATACATTTAGAAAAGATAATCAATGAAAAAATAGGGTTGCTTATCGAAGTGGAGCCTTAACGGGTTGTGCTTCGATTTTTCCTATGTAACATGTTTAGACCGGTCTGTCGCCTAACCCGGGACGAGGGAGTTACATTTGTTTGTATTAGAGCTTGAGGTTTCCGCAACCTCGGGTAGGTAAGTGAGGTAAGTTTGAGGTGTATGATGTACGGTAAATGCTTTGCTATGTATGCTTGTTGTTTGCTTGCTTGCTCGGTGTTTGAAAGCTTGTGTTAGTATGATTGTTGTGTTAAGGCGTAGTGTCGAGTTCCCATCGCTACTATTACTTATTTGAAAAGATTTTGTAAAGGAATACTTGAGCACGTTGGACCCTTTCCTTTGCTAACTTAATCCTTGTGTGTTTGTTTGTTTGTTTGTAGTTGTTATCTTGCTAGTCGTAAGATGAGACCTAGAGGCAGGCCTAGGATGGTTCACCCAGAACCACGGGCAGTAGCTCCGGAGGTTGAGCCAGTTGTTGAGGCGCATGCTCCTCCACCTTCTCTTTCTCCTCCTCGTCAAGTGGGAGGTGAGGCGAAGCCGAGGGTGTAGGACCCCAGATTGGTCAAGGTCCAGCCGGTATAGATTTGGCTCCGTTAGTTCAGGCGATAGCTAGGGCTTTCCAAGCAGTTGTGGCTGGGGGTCAGGCGGTGGTACAACCTCATGGTGAGGGCACCGGTTTGCCACTTGAGAGGCTTCGTAGTTTGGGAGGTGGAGAGTTCCGAGGGTTGGCGCTCGAGAGGTCCGAGGCTTGGTTTGATAAGACTGTTCACATTTTGTATGAGATGGGTTGTACTAGAGCACACAGACTTTGGTGTGTTGTTTCTCTGCTTCAAGGTGATGCCTACACTTGGTGGGTCACTATTACTACGGGCATGCCAGATGCCGAGATCACTTGAGAGTTCTTTGAGTCATCTTTCCGCAAGAAGTATCTGGGTCCCTGTTATCTTGATGAGAAGAAGAGAGAGTTCATGGCATTGCTTCAGGGAACATGACAGTGACCGAGTATGAGATACGGTTTGTCAAATTGAGTCAGTATGCGTCCGAGCTAGTTCCTACTGAGAGGGAACATTGTGACCGTTTCCGTTACGAGTTGAGCGAGGAAGTAAAGAGGTACACTTTGGCTACAGACAACACGAACTTTAATGTCTTGGTCGCTAGGGCCAATGACATAGAGCATAGTTTGGGTCTGACCAAACGTTCTGGTAGTTCTAGTTCCGGGAAGAGGTCTGGCGACTTTGATAGAGGTGATGCCAAGAGGCATCGGGACAATAGGCATCATTTTGATCATAGACGTGGTGGTGGTAAAAATGGTAGAGGCCATCAGGGCCAGAGAGCTGGTGGGCGTTTGCCTGAGTGTGCTCGATGCGGGAGGAATCACACCGGAGAGTGTTGGGGAAACTTTTATTCGTGTTGGAACTGTGGAGCTAGATATCACCTTAGGCGTGATTGTCCACATCAGGCTGGGTATGCACCGGTTCAGGGTCAGGCTCATGCTAGAGCTATTGATTATCTGAGAGGCCGTGGGCGCGGTCGAGGTAACTTCCAGCCAAGAACTGATGGCCAGAGGAATGTAGCACATGTAGTTGCGGTTCAGCCAGAGGACGGAGGTCAGGCTAGAGTTTATGCTCAACGAGAGGGATAGAATGACACGGATTTGATTGCAGGTAATTTCTCGATACAGTCTCCGAGTTTTATTTCCTTGATTGACTCCGGGTCTACGCATTCTTATATTTTGAGTGAGCATGCAAAGTTGTTGAATATACCTTGTGAGGTACTAGAGGTATGTGTTAGTGTTACTAGTTCCTCCGGGTCTACGCATTCTTATATTTTGAGTGAGCATGCAAAGTTGTTGAATATACCTTGTGAGGTACTAGAGGTATGTGTTAGTGTTACTAGTTCCTTCGGGGGTACAATAGTGGTTAGAAAGATGTACATAAGGTGTCCGTTAATCATTCAGGGGCATATATTTCCTGTGGATATGATAGAGTTATCGTTTTATGGCTTCAATGTGCTTTTGGGTATGGACTGGCTTACAGAACATAGAGCTAGGATAGATTTTGAAACTAAGAGAGTCTTCTTGAAGCTTGCGGATGACTATGGGATTGTGGTAGTAAGTGAGAATGTGAAGTTCTTATCGGATGTTGTTTCGGCCTTAGAGGCTCAGAGGATAGTTGAGTTGGGTTGTGAGGCGTACTTGGCCTATGTGATGAATCCGAACATGAATGAAGTTAGACCACATGATATCAGAACATTGTGTGATTTTCCAAGCATGTTTCCGGAAGAATTGTCAGGTTTACCGCCTGATAGAGAGGTAGAGTTTGCTATAGAGACATATTCAGATTCTACTCCTGTTTCGATTGCTCCGTACCGTATGGCACCGAAAGAACTGAAAGAGTCGAAGACTAAGTTACAAGTGCTGTCAGATATAGGTTTTATCTAACCGAGTTCTTCGCCTTGGGGCACTCCGGTATTGTTTGTGAAGAAGAAAGATGGTAGTATGAGAATGCGCATCGATTATAGACAATTGAATCAGTTAAAAGTGAAGAACAAGTATCCCTTGTCACGTATCGATGATTTGTTTGATCAGTTGAGAGGGGCATCAGTCTTTTCAAAGAAAGATTTGAGATCCGGGTATTACCAATTGAAGGTGAAAGAGGGTGATGTACTGAAGACAACTTTTAGGACTAGATATGGTCACTATGAGTTCTTAGTTATGCTGTTTGGGTTGACAAACGCACCGGCTTCTTTCATGGACATGATGAACAAAATCTTCCATCAGTACTTAGATCAGTTTGTGGTTGTCTTCAAAGATGATATTTTGGTGTATTCGCGTATCGAGGAAGATCATGACCGGCATTTGAGGTTAGTTTTGCAAACTTTGCTAGACAACCAATTGTACGCTAATCTGAGTAAGTGTGAGTTCTGGATCCGAGAAGTAGTCTTCCTAGGACATATAGTGTCAGCCGAGGGGATTAGAGTTGATCCGAAGAAGATAGAAGCCATTATTGAGTGGAAGCAACCGAAGTCTGTGATAGAGATTTGTAGTTTCCTAGGCTTAGCGGGTTACTATAGCAGGTTTGTGGAAGGATTCTCGAAGATAGCCTCTTATTTGACAAAATTGCTTCAGAAGAATGTTCAATTTGAGTGGTCGGATGCGAGACAGCAAGCCTTTGAGAAATTGAAAGAAGCTTTGACCCATGCACCAATTTTGATTCAGCCAGAGTCGGGGAAAGATTATGTGATCTACAATGATGCTTCATATGTAGGTTTAGGTTGTGTGCTCATGCAAGATAGAAGAGTTGTGGCTTATACCTCGAGATATTTGAAGACTCATGAGCGTAATTATCGGACACACGAATTTGAGCTAGCCGCAGTTGTGTTTGCCTTGAAGATCTAGAGACATTATTTGTATGGTGAGAAATGCACAGTGTATACGGATCGCAAGAGTCTAAAGTATATCATGACACAACGAGAATTGAACCTTAGACAACGTAGATGGCTAGAGTTGCTTAAGGACTATGATCTCACGATTGAGTACCATCTGGGTAAAGCCAATATAGTGGCAGATGCTTTGAGTAGGAAGGTAGACGTTGAGTTGAAAGTTATGTTTGCTAGTTTGAGCTTGTCCGATGATGGTGGTCTAGTGGCCGAGCTTCAGGTTAGACCTTTCTTAGGCCAGTTGATTAGAGAGAAACATCTCTTAGATAGATCTTTGGCACCTCACGTGCAAGATGTAGCCGAGGGTAGACCATCATACTACAGTTTCAGTGTTGATGGGGTCTTGTGTTTCAAAGATAGAATAGTTGTGCTGGAAAACAGTGATTTGAGACGTACTATTTTGACCGAAGCATACAGTAGCCCGTTTGCTATGCATCCCGGTAGTACAAAGATATATCGTGATTTGAAGAATGAATACTATTGGGTTGGTTTAAAGAAAGACGTAGCCCTCTACGTGAGTAAGTGTATGGTATGTTAGAGAGTGAAGGCGGAACACCAGGTTCCTTCAAGTTTGTTGCAACCATTGAGGATTCCGGAATAGAAGTGGGAAAATGTCACCATGGACTTCATTTCGGGTTTGCCTTTGACTCCTTCAAAGAAGAACTCAGTTTGGGTCATAGTTGACCATTTTACGAAGTGCGCTCAGTTTTTAGCTGTTAATACGGCTTACTCCTTAGATAAGTTGGCCGATTTGTACATCAGTGAGATTGTGAAACTGCATGGTGTGCTGAAGTCGATTGTGTCTGACAGAGATCCGAGATTCACAGCTAGGTTTTGTGAGTGTTTGCATACAACTTTGGGTACCTGATTGAATTTCAGTACGTTGTAGCATCCTCAGTCAGATGGTTAGTAAGAGAGGGTTATACAAATTTTAGAGGACATGTTGCGTTGTTGCATTATTGATTTTCAGGGTACTTAGGAGAAACACTTGTCGTTAGTCGAGTTCGCATATAATAACAGTTTTCAGTCGAGCATTCTGATGGCTTCATATGAGGCATTGTATGATAGAAAATGTAGAACTCCGATTTGTTGGGCTGAAGCAGGTTAGAAGTTGTTACCGATGCCGGATTTGCTTAAGAGGACTACCGATAAGGTGAAGTTGATTTGTGATCGTTTGAAGGCAACTTCGGATAGACAGAAGTCCTATGCCGATTTGAAGAGGAAAGAATTTGAGTATGCCGTGGGAGATAAAATGTTCTTGAAAGTCTCTCGATTGAAGAAAGTTATGAGGTTTGGCAGAAAAGGGAAATTGAGTCCGAGGTACATTGGGCCGTATGAGATTGTGAAGCGAGTCGGTCTGGTTGCTTATCAGTTACATGTTTCGATGCTTCGATGCTTCATAAGTATAGATCAGATCCATGTTTCGATGCTTTGTAAGTGTAGATTAGATCCGTCGCATGTTATGCATGTGGAAGAGATTGAGTTGAATCCAGATTTGACGTACGATGAGGAACCAATGGAGATCTTAGCATCAGACAGCAAAGTGTTGCGTGGTAAATCGATTGAGTTGGTCAAAGTGAGGTGGCAACGTCGAGGTGTAGACGAGGCTACTTGGGAGAGAAAGTAGGATATGGAAAGGCATTTTCCGTATCTCTTTCAGTCATGTAATTTCGAGGACAAAATTCTTTAAGTGGGAGAGAGTTGTACACCCGGGTTTAGGGGTCGGGAGTTGAGTGTGTGAATCAGGTTCGAGTTGTGAGCTCGTTTTAATTTAATTTGGGCTTGGTTTTAATTAAAAGGGATTGAGGCTACCATTAAGGGCAAAAAGGTAAATTTTAAAATAAGGGGAAAATAGGAGTAAAAAGGGGGACTTTTGAAAAGTCTTTATCTTCTTCTTCTTTCATTCCATTTCCACGACTCTAAACTCCCCTTTCAACCCAAAACACTATTCCATCAAATTTCTTCACCATTTCAAGAGCTCTCTTCAAGGTAAAATCATTTTTGACTTCTCCTCATCATTCCAAACGTTTACATGGTTTTAGATTTTCATAAGCTTCATTTTTGGGTTGTTCTTGTTTTCAAAATTTCAAGTAAAAGGTGGGAGCTTTTATGGTTTTTCGTTTAGCTTTTGATTTTTAAAGTTAATTTATGTTTTAATCTTGCCCTAAAGAGTATTATATGTGAAAATAGTGGGGTTTTGATGAAAATCCCGAAATGGGTTTTTGTGGGTATTTTAAAGGGTTGAAAACTTGGGTTTTTGAGGTAGTTTGGTGTAGGAGAGTGGGGCTGATGATATAATGTTGCTTGAGGGTTGTTTTGGAGGTGTTTAATGATGATTTGGGTGTTGGATTCAATAGTTTTCTGCTGGGTTGTGTGTGATCTCGAAAATGAGGATTTTTGTGTTAGCTTTGGCTTGGAAATGTAGAGAAATGGTCTTGTGTTTGAAGTCTGATTTGTGACAGTGGTTTGTGGATGATTTGTATAGTAATGTGTTGTTTTTGGTTGATTAGAATCAAGGGATACCGTTGGAGAAGCTTCGGGCACGATTCCGGGAAGTTTGGAGGCTTGATCGGCTTTCTCGATTTGCTTAAGGGTATTCAGTGAGTGAATTATTTAAAATGGTTTTAAATTGGTTCAAGTGTGTGGTTGAGGTATTGGATTGTGCTTGGTAGGCCAATCCAAGGAGGGGATTAAGTTGGTAGCTTAATCTCTTGTTGACTTTATGAGTTTTTGCTTAATGTGTATAAATGTGGATTTGCGTAGTATGTATTCGATTAAGCATGTTGTGATATATATTGATGTTGTTCATTGATGATGATATGTTGTGAGCATGGTTGTGAAATCATGGTGAGACTTGCTTAGTATATTTGACACTAGTTAATTATCGGGTATAAAAGATCGATCATTAGGATGAGTGTGCACACGGTAAGAGTCATATTCGCGCGTGGCCTTGGTGACATGTAGGAGTACGATGAGGTAATATTCCACCGGAAAATGTTAGCATGTGATGATGAGTGTAATCCCATCCATGAGTGGAAACGATGATGAGTGTAATCCCACCGGAAGGTAATTGTTGTTGAGTACGTTGGGGGTGAAAATCCCAACGGAAGTTATCCGCATATCCGAGTAAGCTAATAGTTGCCAATATACTTGTTCATGTTTGGTGGTTGTGATAAGATATTTGTTATACCTTGTTTAGCATAACATGAGGTAAGATGCCATGTTCATGCATTCTTGTAACATTTAGCTATGTTGCTATGTTGGTGTATATGTATGCCTTGTGAGTGTCTTAAGGATATCATGCTTTGAACCCTGCATTTTCGTTGTTTTGCTTTATAGCTCCCTCACTAAGCTTCTAGCTTATGCTTTCGTTTTCGATAATGCAGATCATTAGTGTGGAGTTAGCAAGGAGCAAGGAAAGGGGTATCCAAGCGCGTTTCTAATTGCTCATGTATGGTTTTAGTAAATAATGTAGTAGTTTAGCAATGGGGATGCTACATGTTGTGTGAGCGTGTATCTAGACTCTTATGTGTTGACTTTATGTTGTTAATGCTTTTATGTTGTGGATTTGTAAACCATGTTTATGAGATGTTTATGTGTTGTTTTAAAAGCATGTAAACCTTGCTTCGTGAATGCTTATGTTTTGTAATGAAGGCATGTAATCTTGTTTATGCCATATTTATGTGGATGCATGTCCCTATGAATGAAATGGCCTTAACATGTATGTCTATGTTTGATCATGCTTGAAATAGGGTGAAATGCCTATAGATTGTATGCTTGTTTGCTGTTACTTGATTCTTGTGGTTTTGAGGTATGTTTGGGAACACTTGGAGATGCAGAAAACTGATTTCAGGGCCACACAGAGTGCATGCGTTTCGAAACGCTCGTGGTGGTTTCAGAATGGGTGTAACTTCAGGGATACTCGTATCGGAACGGAGGTGGTGCCATTTCGATACAATTTGACACTATGAGCCCCCGTTTTGATACACGTTTCGGTACGGTTTGCCTCTGTGAGTGCTTGTTTCGGAACCTGTTCTGGAAAATTTTGTTACTGGAGACCCCCGTACCGAAACGAAGTGGACTGTATCGGTACGACCTGGTCTGGCTTTTGAACTGGAGCCCGCGTATCGAAACGGGCAAGCCTGTTTCAAAACGTAGGCTTGTATTTGGGCTTTTTAGCATCTTCAACGGTTCTTGGATGTCAGGTTTTAGTCTCGTTGGTTGTATGTTCCCTTGTTAAGTTTATATGCATCGTTTATGTATGATCTTGGTTTCGTAAGCATGCAAATCGGACTTACTTGACACTTGGTAAATTTATATTACCTTGCGCCTTGATTGTATCTTTTCGTTCTCGTTTTTCGCTGTCGTTTCTCATATAGGACTAAATGATACATTTAGACAAGATAATCAATGAAAAAAATAGGGTTGCTAATCGAAGTGGAGCCTTAACGAGTTTTTCTTCGGTTTTCCCCGTGTAACCTGTTAGGACCGTTCTGTCGCCTAGCCCGGGAAAAAGGGGTTACAGAGAATCTATCAAACATCTTTGTGATGTCTTCATTCGGTTCTATCTTGAAGTTCTCATACTTGAGGTTGAGAAGACCGATCTTTGTCTCTTTTACTTTGTTGGTTCCTTCATATGTGACTTCAAGCTTGTCCCATACTTCCTTGGAATCTTCGCAAGAGGACATCTTCTCATAGATTTTAGGGCTAAATGCACAAAATAGGATGTGCAAAGCCTTGCAATTAAGCTCCATCTTCTTGTGATCACGCGTATTCCATTCCGCCTTTACTCGTTATGGCACATAAGGACCCTCTTCAACAATATCACAAAGCTTGTAGTCTTTGGATTTGATGAAGAACTTCATTCTAATCTTCCAATGAGCGTAGTTGGTCCCGTCAAAGAACGGTGGCTTGTCGATGGATTGTGCAATTTGACTAGTTGATTGAATTGTTGTATAGAGCTTCCCGGATTGCCTTAATAGGATGTTAATCCCCTTCAATTATGCCTCGCTCTGATACCAATTGTTAGGCTTGATAGGCTTGATGATCACCTTCAACCGATGCTTGCCAAGTGGTGGAGAAGTTAAATTTTTGGGTGTTTGAGTTCATGGCAAAAATTAAGAATTAAACACAAGGATTTAGAGTGGTTCAACTTTCTAACCCAAAGACTACATCCACTACCTTGGAACGCCACCAAGGATTTCCCAAATTCACTAAGAATTTCGTCTCTTTTCTTGGATGAGGAGGAAACCATTACAACGATTAAGCTATCTACCCTTAGCTTAATCAAACACTCTCTTACAAGTGAAATTCAAAGCAAACAAGAAATCCCTCAATAGGTATGTGTTTTCAACACTAAGCACTCACCCAAAACCTATACACTTGAGCAGATTTGACAATTTTGGCTCACAAGTGTTTTGTCTATACAAGAGAATGGCAATTAAGCTTTAAAGACAATTTGACATCATAATGTTGTTACAATTGAAGCATTTTTTCCTTGATGCTTGAAGGTCCCTTTTCTACTCGCAATTGAGTTTGTAGCTGTTGAGGGCCGTTGGTGTTGAATTGGAGCTGCTGGAGACTTTATTTCCCACCATAAATGCAGTTTTGGTGATGTCTGTTTCGATACACGCATAGTTGTATCGAAACACCCTTCTTCAGAACTAGTCGTTGGAGTCTGATGAAGTGTTCCGTATCGAAACACTTTTGGGTCGTATAGGAATGCCCGTATCAAAACCCCTAGTGTCATATCGAAACAACTTACAATTCAAATAGTCGTTGAGAAATAGCTGTTGGGGGTTTTAGCCGTTGGGGTGTATGCCACGTAGGCGTATCAAAACACCAAAGGGTGTTTCAAAATAACCCATGTCCATATCGAAACAGGTAAGCCTCGTATCGGAACGAATTCTTGCAGTTTCAAAACGTGTCAATACAAATTATGTCTGTATCGAAACGTGTACATTAAAAGCACTGGTTTGGCTACTTAAAAACATTTCAAACATTGCCAAAACCTTTTTAAACATCCTCAAACTTATTTTCAAGTTGTTTTTGACATAGAAATTATTTTAAATTCTTTTCAATTAAGTCCAAAACATTTTTCAATTATTATATCAAAACATATATTTCTACAGAAAACTACCCCTTGGAGGGGTTTCATGGAAGAGGTGGAGATATTGTTTGATAAGAATTTGTCACAAGGTGGAGATTTGTTAGAGTTGTGATCCAAATTCTATTATGATTTGGTTTAAATTTATAATCCTACTTTTAGTAAATCTTGTTTACTTTACATTAATTAAAGGTAGGAAACTTAATTTGAGTAGAATTTGTTTCTATGAAAGTTTCCTTTGTAAACAAGAAATTTATCCCTATAAATAGATACTAGGAATTAGGGGTTTAGACAAAACATCATAAATCGGTTGTAATATCTTTCTCCATCATAGTAAAAGTTCTCATAATCTGCCCGTGGTTTTCCCTTTTTGGTTTTCCACGTAAATTCTTGGTGTTATTTTTCTTTTCTGTGTTTGCGTTTATTTACTTATCTCGTCATTATTGTCCCAATAGTATAACAAATTCTAATTGGTAAGTAAGTTGGGTTTTATTGTAAATCTAGTGGTTGAAGATTACTTGGTAATTATGATTTACTTTAAGGCAAAATGACAAAAGATGCCCCCAACATTTGCATGTTTTGTCATTTGGCCTCCTATTCTTTTTTTGGTCCAAATATGCCCCCAACGTTTGCTTGTTTTGTCATTTGGCCTCATATTCTTTCTTTTGGTCCAAATATGCCCCCAATATTTCATTCGTAGTCCAAATATACCCCTAACATTTCAATTTGGTACAAATATGCCCCCGTTAGATGGAAACTGTCAGTCAACTGACGTTCAACAATTGATGTTGACTGGACTTGCCACGTATTAAGATCTATTGATGCCAAGTCAAAAATTTTTATAAGCCGTTGACCTTCGGTTGATTGACATTTTACATCTAAAAGGGGCATATTTGAACTATGAATGAAACGTTGGGGGGCATATTTGGACCAAAAGAAAGAATAGGGGCCAAATGACAAAACAAGCAAATGTTGGGGGCATATTTGGACAAAAAAAAGAATAGGGGGCCAAATGACAAAACATGCAAACATTAGGGGCATCTTTTGTCATTTTGCCTTACTTTAATGAGTAATTATCTATTTTAGGTATGTGATCTTATTGAATAAGGTTTCTTGGTGACCAAGTATTTGGGTCTATAAATATAGACTAAGTTTAACCTTTTGAATTATGAGAGAATGAGAGATAGAGAGGAAATTACTATAGAGAGATGTAACAACTTTCAGGTTCTCACCAACTATTGTGACTATGTTGTAGAGATAGGTATTGCGGGGATGTTGGGAAGAGTGTTTTGGTTCCGTCGGGTTATAGGATTTGTACACCGGGTTTTAGGATTACATGGGTTATCATATATTTTGCACTCATCGTGTTCTCTACGTTGATAGTGGGTTGTTCGTTTCTCTTGTTCGTGGAGGTAGGCTATGTTGAACCACGTTAAATCTTGTCTCATGTACAGGTCTTGGTCTATGTTGTTACCGTTTTGGTTATTTTGCCGCATACCAATTTTCTAACTAATGGTATCATGAGCTATGGTTCAAGATGCATGTTTTAGAAGAAATTTTTGCTGCAGATTTTGTGGAGCAAGGTTGGAGACATGCAGAGGACTATTGTCGCAATGAGCTTTCAGTTGTAGGGGGAGTAATTCTCAATCGATTCAACGATGCTTCAATGGATACTACGTACAAAATGGAGTTGTTGAAGACTTGGCAGCGATGCTTCAACGGATATTTGGCTTACATAAAAATTGAAGCTATTGAAGACTTGAAGACCAATGCTCGAATAGAATTTGTGTCAAGGGGGAGATTTGTTATATTTTGACTCAAATTCTAGTTGGTAATTAAGTTGGGTTTTATTATAATTCTAGTGGTTGGAGATTACGTGGTAATTAGGATTTACTTTAATGAGTAAATATCTATTTTTAGGTAGCAGATCTTATTGAATAAGGTTTCTTGGTGACCAAGTATTTGGGTCTATAAATATAGACTAGGTTTAACCTTTTGAATTATGAGAGAATGAGAGATAGAGAGGAAATTATTCCAGAGAGATGTAACCAATTTTAGGTTCTCTACCACTATTGTGACTACGTTGTATAGATAGGTATTGTAGGGATGTTGGGAAGAGTGTTTTGGTTCCGCCGGGTCATGGGATTTGTACATCGGGTTTTGAGATTACATGGGTTATCATGTATTTGTACTCTTCGTGTTCTCTACGTTGGTAGTGGATTTTTCGTTTCTCTCATCCGTGGAGGTAGGCTATGTTGAACCACGTTAAATCTTGTCTCTTGTGCATGTCTTGGTCTATGTTGTTTATCGCTTTGGTTATTTTACCGCATACCAAATTCTTAACAAATTTAATAATATTTAACTAAAATGATGTTCAATTAATTATAATTATTAATATAAATTTAAAATCTTTGGGAAATAGGGATCATTTGAATTTGTTTTATAATCTTAAAGGAGGGATAGGGGTGTAAATAAACAGAATGTTCGATGAACTGTTCATTAATCGTTCATATGACGTTCGTTTATTAAGCTAAATAAACTAGCATGGACAAAATTTTTATGTTCATTTAATAAATGAACAACACGAACATAAGTGTACTTGGTTCATTTATGTTCACGAACAAACTTGTTTGAAAGCTCTTTTATTGACTCATTTATAAGCCCGTTTATCTTATTTCGCTTTTTTCTTTTTTTCTTTTTTATATTTTTAAATATTAGTGAAGGAAATGACTAAATTGAACATAAAGTGAACTTTAGAGTTCAAACTGTGAAATCTGAGGAGCTTAAGAACTAGTGGCGTAATTTCACCATGTTCGCATTGATGAACATATAAATGAACATGTTTGTAAACGTTAAACGAACAAGTTCACAAACGCTAAATGAATCGAACACCTTTAAAATTAAACAAACGAACATAATATTAAAAATCTGAACGAACATGAATCAAACATGAACACGCTTAAAAAATAAACAAACGGATATAAACAAATTATTATTTGTTAAACTCGATTCATTTAATCGAGGGATTTTGTTAGAAAATAATATTGTATTTTCATAAAATATGTAATACAGATAATATATTAAAGCGGATTTTTAGAGATTTTGTTTATGGAATAATATTCATTACTTTAATGCAAGTTATATCTCTGTATTCAATTAATTCTTTTTGGTTTTTTAAGAAGACATTGATGCTCTTTGTGTTGATGGTCGATGCTACTGTTTTCATGTGTTTTGTGTGCTAAGAAGGACAAAAGACCAACCTAGACCTAGTCGCAGACGATCAGAATGATTTTATAAACTTCAGAGAAGGAGTGGCTGCTGTTGGTGGCGGTGGAGATGGTAGGGACCGCCAGGGTTCCGGTGGACCCACCGTATTGAATAAATTAAAGATTTTGAGGAATATTTTTTAAATTCAAATTTCTTTCGGGAAACTCGTCATTATATTTTCTCATACCATCTCTTAATGAAAATTAATAAATTAAAGTTTCTTAATCGGTGATTGTAGATATTAATTAAAGATTTAAGAAGGAATTTTTTTATAATAACGTGTTATTTTTGCTGATATGTTTTTAAAAAAGGAAAGTGGCTAATCGTACTTCAAAACAGAATCTAAATAACAATAAGATATGGTATTTAATAAGTGTATGTAAACGACATTAATTGTTTTGACCTAGTCATATATTAGTCACCCAAATATATATATAAGGCGGCCCTATATATGTTGTCCTAATTTTCTCTCGCTCTAAACTGAATTCCCTCTTCTCTTTTCTTTGTTGATTTTGCTTTATTTGTCTGTTTGCACGTATGGATCCTTCAACAGGACACCAGGTATAAAACAAATAAACAAAACAAGTTTTCCTTTTGTCTTTGCTATATTATAATTGTATGTTTAATGAAGTATATGAAGTTTATCTTTGTGTTAAATTTTGAGACTTGTGTTCTTTCTTCTTTTTTCTGCCGTAAATTTTCTTTAGAGTTCTGATTTCGGATTGACCCTCAAATTTCTTCTCATCGATTCACGCTTACATCCTCTAGGTTTCAGTAATTGTTTATAACTTTTATTACGACAGCTATTTAAGTTCTGATATATGATTTTTGAGTGCAGGAGATGGGAAACCCTTCAGGAGGACAATGGCCCCAACCAGAAGAGGCACTAAAGTGTCCAAGATGCGAGTCCACCAACACCAAGTTTTGTTATTACAACAACTACAGCCTGTCTCAGCCAAGGTACTTTTGCAAGTCATGTAGGAGGTATTGGACAAAAGGAGGCACACTCAGGAAAGTTCCGGTGGGCGGCGGCTGTAGGAAAACGAAGAGATCATCACCATCATCAAAGAGGACCCAAGATCAAACACTGACTCCCAGTACCAATCCCATTGTCCCACCTTTGAGCTATGCTGCTGGTGACCTTTCTATTCTTGGAAACCCTAGCCTCAATGTTGCTGGTTCAGTTGCCAACCCTGCCTTCCATGGAAACTTCAACAATTTTCATGGTTTTGGGCATGACGGCTTTTGGGAGGCTGGTTACAATGGTGGTCCAACTGTGGGTTTTAATGGGGAAACCATGATTCCTTACAATATTGAAGACATGATTGATTCAACAACCACATCGGATGTTGCAGTTACAATGATGAAACAAGACAGTACTGGGGATAGTTCAGTCTTGTGGGGCTTGCCTTGGCAACTTATACCAGATGCAGCTGATAATAACAACAACGACAACATGGTGGTGGGTACTGATCTTGATTCACTAGGAGATAACTGGCATGGACTTCTCAATAGCCTTCTAATGTAGACAAACGCATAGACTTCTTTCATAGTATTTAAGTTTTTTATCTCTCTCTCTCTTTTTTTTAAATACTAATTATTACCCAAATTTCTTTTGATATATTTCAAATTGTTAACCAAGACATGGAAATTGCAGAGAAATTAAATATAATATACTGTCTTCCATTTTGGATAAAAGAATGAATGGGGTAAGCTTGATGTTTCATAGTTTTCTTAGAGTCAGAAATTAGTTGGTGTTCGGATAATTTTACGGTAAACGTTACGTACCGCAATGTACCATTATTTTTATGTACCGCAATATACCATTAACTGTTTTAATTGATTTTAAAATGTTAGGGTCTGAAAGTGTTATTATCGAATAAATTCTTAAAAATAAATTTAATATTACTTTATCAGATTTTATTTTATTTTTTAATTCAAAAAATAATTAAACTTTTAATAATTGCTACATTCACTTTAATTTAAGTGTAAAGTTCACAAATGGTTACTAAACTTTAACAATTATTTAATTTGGTAATCAAACATTCAATTGCTTTAGTGTTACCATTAAACTTTTTGTTTCATTTCAATTTGGCCACTTACCCGTTAACAACTATTAAAAGAGTATGTGATTGTTAAAATATTTTGTATAATAATACATTTAGTCATCCATATTTACACATTCAAACAATTTAATCATAATTTGACCCTCATTATTTCAATTGACCCTATTTCTAATTAGAGATAATTTAATATTTTATTTTGATCCTTCAATTATAACTAATGTTATCATGTCCCTTCCAACCATACCAACAAAACCCACACGTTTTAGAAAGTTTCTAACTTTTTTTTTTGAATCTTGGCCTAACCTTCACCTTCGTTTTTGAATCTATGAATGAAAAAATTGCAAAAAAAAAAATAAAAATAAAAATAAAAATAAAAAAGCTTTGTTTGGTAGCTCCAATTTTGACGACAATTTCCAGCAGTCTATGTCACTTAGCAACAAGCTAGCAATTCCACATGTACTATTTTTAACTAAAAATAAGGGTAAAATTTACAAATGATTACTAAACTTTGATCAATAATTTAATTTGGTAACCAAACTCTCAATTACTTCAATGTTACCATTAAACTTTTAGTTTTGTTCTAATTTGGCCACTGACTCATTTAATAGCCGTTAAAAGGGCGACATAACAGTTAAAATATTTTGTATAATAACACATTTCTTCCACGTTTGCACATTCAAACAATTTAGTCATAATTCGAAAAAAATAATAAATTTAACCCTCAATATTTACACAGTATTTCAATTTAGTCCTATTTTTAATTAAAAATTTAACCTTAAAATCTAAACTTTAAACCTTAAACTCTTAAACCCTAAACCATTAAAAATATAACACAAATAAGATATTGTAATACCTCACTTGCAAGGTTGTTCTTTTGAAACCCATGTGATCCAGAACAGAGATCCAAGTTTCTTTTTTTTACAAAGTTTTAATCTTTATTTTCATCACCTAGGAGGGTTTGTTTTTGGTCCTCAAGGTTGTTATTTTTTTCAAACTACTGGCTATTCCTCAGTTTTGGTTAAGAAACAGATTGGTTTTTAGAACTTTTTTTTAATATGGCAGTCGTTATAAATATGTATAATAGCAACAAAAGCTCTGTTTTCTCAAATCCTTTTTAAGAGAAGAGCTAATGAAAACACTTGAACCTTTTATGAAAAGTGCATCTCCTTCATATTTTCCTCTTCTTCTTCTCAGGTCATTTCCCTATCACATCCCAAATTATATCCTGAATTTTACTCCCCATTAAGCAGTACCTGTAACGTCCCCTAACCCGGTCTAGAAGATAAACTGAGTTAAGGCACGTTAAAGACAAACAAGCAAGCAGTCAAGATGACTAAACGTCGTTCCAAACAAGCATAGAAAGAGAATTTAGGTGAAATTTTAAAACTTTTAATAAATCTAACCTAAACAGATTAAGGTTTGTAATTACTTCTATCTAACACACTTGGCAAACAAGCAACTATGAATTAAGCACTAAGGTTTCCAGCTTACTTAGTTGTTACTATACCCGTTATCCCTAAACCCTTATGAAGGTAATCTGATTTCAAACTCTTGATTCAAAAACCAACTATACAAACAAGAACCATTTAGGTAATTCACTAATACTAAGGACATTCAAATTTGTAAAGGCCGTTGATAAAAATTCTCATATTTCCAATTGAACAATAAAACCATGAGGTTTTACCGAACATACTAGAGGGCATCATTTAGATGATTTCCAGGGTACAAACTTCTATCAATATAAATTGAAACCGTTTAACTCCAATCTAATTTCACTAGTTCCACCTCCTAGTGCAAACCATCTTATGAGAGATAATTGATTAGTGATAAATAATTTAATCACTAGTCTAATTGCCTAAGTCGTAAACTAACTTTTCCCCCTTCTTTAGTATACTTAAACTCGAGATGATTTATAATTCTAATCACAAGCAGCCAAGACATCAATCAAGACATGTGAACTATTCTAGACATGAAGCAAAAACCTATAATCATGCTAGTTAAATCAAACAATTTGAGAGAAATCATAGGATAAATAAAGGCCCTTAATATTATAACTTAATTCTCCTTATAGCTTCATAAAAAATATGGATACAGACTTTTAAGAGAAACTATATGCTTATGTAGAACTAACTAGGTGTCACCATCCTAGGAGTAAACTAGAGGTTAATTCGAACCGAATGAGATTTTCTGCATACGTTAATAGCTTGTAAGCAACCCAGAGTCATATCATTCCTGCAAGGACTTAAGAGAATACATTGTAAGCCGATGCTTAATGAGGTAGTGAAAATTTAATTCAAATAAGGTTCCCTCAACCCAAAATTATCTTTCTATAATACCACTAGAGCATCCAACATGTATCACTTTAACATGTAATATCTCAATTTAGTTAACACGTAACAATCGTAATTTTTATTAGAAGATACTACCAGCAACCAACTTACGTACGTTACTAAATACTAACGATAAATCTGAAATTTCTGAACTATTTTCAGAAATTAGAGTACTTATTCTTCAAGACACTACTTTTCATAGCAGTGAACCAAGATATTCTATTAAACCCTACTTTAGGTTATGTTTCCTTTCAAGTGAATTCTCAAATCATATATCTCTTATTCTATTCATTTTCCCATAGGGGACGACCTCCAAGTTATTACTGTTCTTGACAAGTAACAAGATCCTTTCAATGCAATTATAAACTTTCTTGGATTTAACTTCTACAGGGATTGTTATTACCAAAATTACTCCATACTAAATTTTTAGTATGTTAATTAGATCTTTAAGGATTAGACTATCCATCTTTACTATTTTATTAGTATATCCAATGAACTTTCTATAAGCAAGAACAATTCACCTTACAAAGCTAATCCGATCTTTGAATTACGTACTTCTAAACTTCAGATCAAAAGATAATCATCTAACATTACTTTCATGACATGTAAGCATTTGATTTAATAAGTTTCATAACCTTTCTTTAATTCCAAGTAATTAAACGAATAAGCATGAATTATGACATGTCTTAAACTACAAGTTAATATTCGATCTAACATGTAGCATACCTGACTTTCAATACAAGAAGCTATTCGAACCAATATATATATATATATATATATATATATATATATATATATATATATATATATATATATATATATATATCCTAAAATTATCAATTAATATCTAATCGAGTAACCATACATGATAGTTAAAGCTTCGAGGTGGAGGAAGATACTTCGCCTCTCAGCGAGATAAAACTCACAGATGTACTTCTTGCGAAATTCCTTATGGAAGAACTCCCAAGTTACAATGTCTTCAGAGACCTTCAAAATGGTAGTCTCCCACCAGTGGAGTGCCTCGTCAGCCATCAAAGCTATGGCACACTCGAGTTTGTGCTCATCACTGTAACTGCTTGTTGAGAATTCGTAGGGTATTTTCCAACTAGTATTCGACAACTTCAGGGTTATCGTCATCTTGTCCAGTAAAAGTGTAAGCTCGATACCGTGAGAGCTTATCAATGGGTGCTCGGGTGTGTTAGACATCAGGAGCAATAGGTTGCACAACTTGCTCAACCCTCATATCAGTCATAAACTGCTTGAACATGTCAGCCATGTTCTAGTAACATTCAGCCTGAGCAGTAGGTGCTACAGGCTCGGTACTCTGAGCAGGAGGATCTTGTGGTTGCGGTGGATTCAGAGGATTCCCTCCTCTAATCTCCTCGCCATGTGTCGAGGAGCCGATGGCAAGCTCGTTAATGCGAGCTTCGTTAGTTTCAGACATAACTATATGAAAGATCGGATTAGTAGACAAGTCACAATATACATAATATATAACTCCTAGGTGACAAAGTAATATAACAACAATACAACAAGCTTCAGTTTAGACCTAGAATCGACTAAACTCTAGCTCTAATACCACAAATTTAACACCCCTTCCTGGTCTAGTCGAGAACTAGGTTAGAAGTAGATATCGATGAGCAATATAGTGATCGATGCAATACAATTTCAATTCCTAACATGATATAATCAATGAAATATAAACAAATCATTACCAAATATGCATCTTGACCATTACGAAACAATAATTAATCATTTATGACTAATTCTTAAGTATTACAAGTTTTAGGGACCAAACAGTAAATCTGACAAATTAAGTGTCCTTCGATGCAATGGTTCATACCATACTGAAACTCAACTCAATATTAACAAGTCCGTAAAATTTCATACAATTTGGAGTTCATTTACTCATTCAATTGATTCGCTTTAAATTTAGTGACCAAACTGTAAACTTTGCAAATTGCCAGATTATGCCTTTTAACTAACTTAAGGCTGTTTCAAAACGGGTGTACGATGGTCATCCTAAGTTTACTTTTTTCTTTAGACCGTATTGATACGGGCAAGCCCCGTATCGGTATGGGTTGACTCCCTTTGACTTTGACCGTATCGATACGCTATAGACCCGTATCGAAATAGTGAATTCCAGTAGCAAAATGTTCTGATACGACTATAGACCGTATCGATAAGCCCTGTTCTTAGAGTCCAAATATGCTTAACCGTATTGATACGCCATTACCCCGTATCGATACAGCCTGACTTGTAATGACAAATTTTTGTTGGTTTTTATTCGATTTGACCTGCCAAACGAGGTTCAAACAAAATGAAAATTTACACACAACATTTCAATGCTATAAAATACTGGCATGCAAAATTTCATCATCCTTCGAATATGTTTACTAGGTTTTGACCTTTATGGGCCAAATATGTCATTTTAACCATTTTTAGCCAAACCAAAAGGCAATTTAGGGCCTTTAACCATATTATGACTTACACACATTACAAACATATCAAAATAGGCACAAAGACCAGTTCAACTACTTTGCCACCTTTCTAGGAGTTCGTAAGGTCAAAATACATTACTTTAAGCTTGTAGTGACTTGTCTCGCCTTGACTATCCGATCTTCAAACGCAATGGCCTTTGAACCTGAAATGCATGAGATGAGAAATGTTAGGCAAACATTGCCTAGCGAGGTAGTCATAAACAATATGAACATCAATGTATGAAGTATATATTTATGTATGATCTCATGCTCATCAATGTCAATACTTATGCATCAAAATACAATGTTTAACATAGTAATTTCATCATTAACCCTTGGATTGAATTAATATAGTGGATACGCGAATTCCTACGCCTCGCCAAATCACTGACTGGTCTAATCCCTCCACCTCGCCAATATGACCAATATCAATACACATCCCTTCGCCTCGCTAAATCAATATAGGCCATAGCCTTAGGACCGTAGTCCACCCGTACACTGAGCTCATGAATTCTATGGCATGCCAATTGTATCCATTGTCCATTAAAATCCAAGGTTTCAATGTCCGTATCCATATTCAATGTTCAATGAGAATTTCGATGACCAATGACTTCAATATTATCAATAGAAAACATGTTTCATTATCAATATGCCATGTTTCAATGTCAATGTCAATATCAATATCCGATGATTTCATTACAATATTTCAATAACACTAATCATATCGATTACAATGCATGATAGCGATGCCAATAACCATGTTCGATATTCAACAACAACTTACCGACACTTTCCAATGAATCTGATTAACAACTCAATGAACCTTCTTCAATGATATTGTTAGCGATATGGTCAAAAACGACAATAAAAGATTCAGGAAGGCTCATCGCCTAATTCTGAGACTCCGACTACACTCACCATACTAATGCGAGGCTCCTATGACTATCGGGTGACAACTCCCTTGTTCCTAGCCTTAAGCAAATTTAATGGATGCTCCTTTTCGGTTTCTTGATCTAGGAAATCAATAAGGAAACTATTAGGATCGATAATACGATATGAAAATCAATACAATGATATCAAAATCGATATCCAAATTCAATATAAGCATCAATGATGAATTATCCATGGGTGGCCAAAACCCTAGCTTGAGATTAAGCTCTTCATATCCATGGAATTCAACGATTGTTTGAGGATTAATGCTTACCCGAATGATAGCAACAATTCGATAACAATAACTAGAAGAAAACTAAACTCGAACCCTAGCTTCAATGGAGGTGTGTGCTTCCACGAAGAAGAAGATGATGAAAGGGTGGTGTTTGCTTAACTTGAAATCGGTAAGTCTTGGCTATCCCTTTTTCTTTCTTTTATTTTCCAAATTATTAAGCTTTCCTTTAGGTGAAGCTACTTCACCAAATTGTCCCACGCTGGATTGTTAAAAATTGAGGAGGGGCTAATCGCAAGGTTAGTCCCTCAACTCTCTATTCTCCATGGTTTTGGCCCTCAACTTGCATTTTCCTCAATTTAGTCACGGGTTTGGTTTCGATATTATTCAATAGGGTCCAATAACAATGACTTAACTTAATTAGAGTCCAATATCAATGATTAACTAGCCGATACTATATTTAGACTTTATCGATGTGAAATTTCCGATCACCATAACCTATTTCCCACTAGACCGGATTTTGGGGTGTTACATTGTTATTAATTACTATTCTAATCATGCTTAGCAATATGTGGAAAACCATTTTGTCCCAAATTCACCTTTACAAATTCATGTAATTGTATCAAAACAAGACATCCCCTTAGACAGCTTGAAATCCGAATAAAAAAAAAACAATTTTGTTTAAGTCTAATATCAACAAGACAACTTATGAATACCTAACTCAAATTATCATGGTCATACATTTCATTTAAACAATCCTACAACCAATCTTGTGACTCAATTTCATTTCAATTGCATTTATGGATTCAACATAAAACAAGGCATATTCGACCCTTGAGATTAAAGGGAGTTATGGATCAATTCTTCTAAATACAACCATCTATACACAAACCGGTTCAACAATCCATTCACATAAGATCATTCATTCATTAATTCAACCGAAAAATTCTATAAATTACTCCCACACATAACATGCAAATCAAAGATCCTTAACATGTAGCTATCTAAATAAACTCAAAATGGAGAACAAAAGCCTTTTACCTTTGTATCCAAGATTTATGGTTAAGCCGAGACCTTAGCACACCCAAATGAGCTCAAGAATTTAAATCTTTCTCTCACTAACTTTCTTAGTTCGGTGTTTAGGAGAAGGAAGAAGAAGATGATATTGGTTTACTAAAACAAGAGCATTTGGTTTAAGCTCCTTTAGACACATGTACAAACCACCATCAAGAATTTATTTGAAATGCATCATCTAAATTTTGTTTTTCTTTCTTTGTAGTGCATACATAAACGTCCTTCTAGATTATCGGTTAAACAATTTAGTCCTTATGTTAATGGAGTTTATTCTAATCTAAGTTTATTGGACCAAAACGCTGGGTGTTACAATTCTTCCCCCTAGAAGAAAATTCGTCCCCGAATTTTACTTAAGATTGAAAACGAGAATACCTATCCTTTAAAGTAACATCAATTCAAGAAATGCAAGTCTGGCAAGGATTACCTAAAATACTTCTTCAACTTATCCATCATACAAATCTCAATCTCCAATTCTTATTACTGGAAATCATAAGACTTAAATAATCAAATCCTTGTTCAAATTATAGCTATGGTATTTAAAATTTGTCACCAATATCATGAAATATTTATCACAACAACATCAGACGTTCTATGGGATCTTTTCATTTATTTAACTTTATCATGTCCTCAATATACCAACATAACACACATAAGATAATTTAAAACAAGTTCATTACTTCACAACCGGTATTAAAACAAACATTACACAACTAAATATGATCTTTACTTTCATTTTATGACCTCTCTCACACATGATCATTCCTGATTATCCATTGATTACATACAAGTCATGACTTAGAAAACTAAACAAGCGTTTTACTACTTCACTAACTTAATATTCTACAGATGATTATTCAAATTCCTCAATTAATATGACTTAGCTAACAAGTGAGCAAAACATAGTCAATAACTATTCTTTTATCTCAAGATTCATTCAATCAATCGTGAGTTCGCATCAATGTAGTGTTTTAACTCAAAACATCCAATTAAAGAATAATAAGAACATTTAAGCTTATAATCAAGTCACAATTTCCTATTCACATTCGTACATAATCAATTGCACTATTAACTACCTATAAAACTGTTGTAAGATGCACAAAAAAAAACAATCCACAAAACAACTCAAAATTGCACCCTTTTAATATTCCAAAACTGCTTAATTGAACCTTCATACTTGATTCAAAACTGTCAATAAGCCTACATCCGTTTTGAAATTTTCTAGTCAGTTTTCAATGCAGTTTATTAAGGCTTCTAATTAATCAAAACTAGCATTTATTAGGCTTAACCATTTAGGCACATAAGAACAAATTCCATTTCGAACGTAGACCTTCAATTCAACATTGGTACTATTTAATTTCTTGTTTATTCGACATAAATAACAGGACGTTTTGAATAATTTCAACAATCCAAACTAAGCCAAGCAATTTCTCAATCAAGCATACGAAAGCTAACATGCCATATTTCTAATTTACCTAATCTAGCTAATAATATTCAACTATTACTTAAGCAACTATTTTTTTACAATTTCACACATTCAGGTATATATGACTTGGCACAACCACATCAAGGTATTTATAACCCAAACTACATTTTAATCATTTCCTTGACCCAGGTTTACTATTTCATTTAGGAAATCAAACAATTTGGTGTTCTTTATCGAAATAACCACCACTATGCAAACACTTTGGTGTTCTTTATCGAAATAATCACTTTAACATGTAATATCTCAATTCAGTTAACAAGTAACAATCTTAATTTTTATTAGAAGATACTACCAGCTACCAACTTACATTCGTTACTAAATACTTGCAATAAATCTGAAATTTCAGAATTTTGTTCAGAAGTTAAACTACCTATTATTCAAGACACTACTTTTCATAGAAGTGAGCCAAGATATCCTATTAAACCCAACTTTAGGATATGTTTCCTTTCAAGTGAATTCTCAAATCATATATCTCTTATTCTATTCTTTTTCCATAGGGACGACCTCTAAGTTATTATCGTTCTTGAAAAGTAACAAGATCCTTACAATTCAATTATAAACTTTCTTGGTTTTAACTTCTTCAGGGGTTGTTATTACCAGAATTACTCCTTACTAAATTTTTAGCATGTTAATTAGAACTTTAAGGATTTGACTATCCATCTTTACCATTTTATGAGTATGTCCAATGAACTTGCTATAAGCAAGAACAATTCACCTTACAGAGCTAATCTGATCCTTGAATTATGTACTTCTAAACTTCAGATCAAAAGATAATCATCTAACATTACTTTCATGACATGTATGCATTTGATTTAATAAGTTTCATAATCTTTCTTTAATTCCAAGTAATTAAACGAACAAGCACGAATTATGACATGTCTTAATCTACAAGTAAATATTCGATCTAGCATGTAGCATACATGACTTTCAATATAGGGAGCTATTCGAACCAATATATATATATATATATCAGAACATTCTCAATTAATTTCTAATCGAGTAACCATCCATGATAGTTAAAGCTTCTACTATTTTAATCATAGCCAATTAAGCTTCTAGTTGGTTTATAACTTTTATACTTCTTTTAATCCAGCCTCGAGACTGAAGCAATAACCTAGATACTCGAATCCTCTAAATTCAATACCAAACAGGCTGTACACAAAATACCGAAACTGGGGTACATCAAGTACCAATACAAGGGTATATAAGTCATACCAAAACAGGGGTACACAAATAGTACCAAATAGACCATTTGATCTTTAACAACAAGCGGACTGTAGTCCGGACTAGCGAGCTCGACGGACTCTATGGCATGCCAACTATACCTACGACCGACTCAAGAACAAGTCTTTCTCATTTACTTGTCTAATCAAAAACATTTAACACATGGCTTATCGACATCATCACATCACATTACATGTTACATTCCAACACAAACAAGATTCACTTTATGTGAATTTTCCATTCAAAGTGAGCATTGCTCACATTTTTATTAACCAAGCCACCAAGGCTTAATTGCTAGCTATTCATTCAATGAATCAAGGCATACTACACATGCTCATTATCTCATAAAATCCATTCATTTCTTCCTTTCAGCTTATTCGAATGGATAAAATTCATAACAATCAATTCTTTTCAAGCAATTGTATGGTTTAATCAACATGTGCCATATAGATAATTTCTTAAAGACAATCACATGAAGCTTTAAAAAGGAGGAAGGAATGTCTTAGTATTCAAGTTTATTAAATTTAGCCTCAAATCCTTATCTTTCGATAGCAAGTTCCTTTTAATTTATAGACGAGTTTATAATGTTTAAACATTAGCAATACTATCGAATCATTCACTTAGTTGCTAGGTGTTTTTCACAAAAGCACATAACTTTGATCTCCAACTCATTCGCACCTTATTACATAATTTATCCAGCCAATAAGTAAATTAAAGTAATTAGGAACACTCAGGATGGATTTCTCCTATCCCGAGGCTCTAGACTACTCTCACCTCTTATCCCGAAGTTACGAGATACTTGAATCCTCGATTATCTTCCTATTAACCAAGCTCTTCCTAACTTCCTCTTGGTCTAAACATAGCAACAAATCATAACTATATATTAGCATCAATTTAATCCTTAAATAAGCATCATCAAGGCAACTTATAACTATTCACATTCATTTTCTCAAAACAGGGCAGGAAACATTTATGTTGACATCTTACATTACAATCCAATTCACATACACACACATTTATATCTTAATGAACAGTCTAATATATATATATATATATATATAAGATAGTCCAAAATCACACATATTCATGTATGATTTCAAAACAATTTCCATTGTATCCTGTTTCTCAATGATATTTCCTAATATCCTAAGTGGCAGCTGCTGCCGGCCAGACTGTACCTCACTTATTTAAAATTTCATATCTTCAATTCCGTATATCGGAATTTCGAACCGTTTACATCGTTAGAAAGCTGACTCAACTACCTTTCTAACCATATATGACTTGCATTTTTACTTGTAAAACCATTAATTTGACTTAACTTGATTTTGATATAACAAATGCTTTAAGAACTATTTTGCAAAGTAAATAAATATTTTAAGTTCTCAAAAAGCTCAAAATTTGACAAGTAAAAATTTAACCCAAAGTGTTTTGAGGTTTAAAAATAATCCCCATGAATTTTTCTAAGTATTATCAAGCTAAATATGTAAATTTCACCCATAAATTTCGATACTGCTTAGGCATGTTTCAAAATGTTTTGCTACTAGAATTTTTGTATCGAATCATTCTCGAAATGACTTCAACCCGTTTCGATACGACCTTCATCTGGTCAAGTCATACTTTGACTTTGTTTCCAAGAGACAGTTAACCGTTTCGATATGGAGGTTAAATTTTTTCAAATTGGGCATTTAATGTTTTCGGCCATTGCTTGTCAGAAGTTTTTTTCAAAGTTAAGTACTCGTTACAATACGGCCTAGCTTGGTCTCGAAACGTTTTGCTACTGGAATTTTATGAGCTTAATCGTTTCGATACAAGTTTTGAAACGACCCCCTATCATTTCGAAATGCCTTCGAACATTTTGATACGACCTCTTTAATGCACATAACAACTCTTTCTATTTTAGTCGTGTTTCGAAACAGGTAGGTACCATTTCGATACGGGCAGTTGCAGAACTTCATTTATGGTGGGAAGATGAAGTCTTAACGGCTATATTTATGATGTCAACCACCCAAACGGCTAGAAATCAATGAGAAGGTATAAAAGGAAGCATTTTAAGCACCAGCAACAATTATTGATCATCAAAGCAACATCCAAGCAATCAATCCAAACCCTTGTGCTCAAATTTCATATCTTGTACCCGAATTTGTAATCCTTTATCGTAAACCTTTTATTCTCAAATTGGGTGTGTAGTTGAGTGTTTTTTGGGCATATTTGTCTATTGAGAGATACATTTTATTTCCTTGTAATTATTTGTTCTTGTGAGGGTCTCAAGATCAATATTTGGGTAGAAAGATTGATCTTTGTAAAAGGTTTCCTCCTAAGCCTAGAAAAGGGGAAGATTTCATAGTGAAATTAGTTGAAAATCCTTAGTGGTGACTAAGGTAGTGTATGTAGAGCTTGTTCTAAGTTTGAACCACTATAAATCCTCTTGTCTTTGATTTTTCAATTTTCCAATTTCATCTACAACGTTTGAAATTCCAATTCACTCCCTCTTGGCATTTTCCATTCGATCAATCGACTCAACAATTGGTATCAGAGCTAGACTATAACACCCCTCACCCGGTTTAGTCGTAAACCGGATAAGAAACATTACTCAAGCAAGGAAAAACACGAACCAACAAAAACTTTTGCCTAACTTTCCTCTAATAGGTAAGTTAGACTTCTAATCAAACAATCATCATGAATCATATTACAATCAAACCATAACACTTGAACAACATGTACAGGACTAAACTAACCATTTTAAATGCCAAGTAAACCATATATTAAACCCTTGCATTCTTAACTCAACTAATCAATTTAAACAAAATCATCAAAACATGCTATAGCATTTACAATATCATCTAAGCATAACAATACTATGCTGTAGCAAATGAGCGTTCATCATTCTTAAATCATGATAAGCAATCAAAGCACGAATCAATACATCTATCAATCATCAAAGCTTCCAAGACATCATATATCGCATCATAAAGCCATCCATACTCATATACCATAGCATAATACCTAGAATAAATAGGCTACCAAACAAGTCACAATAGCAAGTTATTCATGCCATATTATATCAAATATATATATATATATATATAATTTCCTAGGCTCAAAATGCATGAATATGAAATCTAGATACAAGACTATGGCCACCAACTAGGAATATACAAAAAGTCATAACCATACTTGTGCTTTAGCTTGTCTTGCCTTGCCTCCAACTCAACGTAGCATGCAATCTATTAACCTGTATTTTGGGAAGAATGAAAACGAGAGTGATAAGTACGGTTAAGTACTTAGTGAGGTAGCAACCTAAGCTAGGCGAGTTTATTCAAGTTTTCAAGTGTATCTTATCCAAGGAGACCTAGCAAGGTTCATGAAGATCAAGCCTATACAAGAATACAAGACATTCGAATAGTCTAGATCATGCAGCGCATTATATCATTTCATATAATTATTCAATCCATAGCCAAGGCTTTTCATATTCATGTGCATACATATCACTAGTCAATTCCAAGCCAACTTTACATATTATCATCAAGAACATGGATTCATAGCAACATCACAAATGTCATGTCATATCACAAGTTAAAATTAGTGGATTAAATATTCATTTCATGCACATGTGATAGCAGCTTTGCATTATCATGATTATACCATGAATTCAAGTATAAGCTCAAGTCAAGTTTCATTTCAAATTCATAGGATATCCAGGCTTTGCTGTAGCAATATTAGATAAAGAATTCAAGTTTAGGCCTTAATATGTAGTCAAGTCTAGGTAATCGAGTCACCAACCAAATTGTCGTCAAATCAAGATGCACCGTAGTGCTGGTCATATCCCTTCTACTGTCGCCAAAGACCATAACACACATCCCTCCTAATGTCACCAATTAAGGGCCTTAGCCCGGTCCGTAGACCACCCAACACACAAATGAGCTCAAGATTCTATGGCATGCCATCCTACCTATGACTCACTAGCTACCAAGGCATCATTTAATTTGGTGTTCATTTATCAAGATACATGTGATAAACAAGGCAAGAATCAAGGCATGTTAAAGGCACAATTCAAGCTTATCCAAGATGTCATTAGACATTCAACAAGATTAGGGAGCCCTTAGGCTAGTGAACCTTAGTTCATTACCACAATATATCATTCCTTAAGCATGATTCATAAAGTAGCCAATCTAGGCATTCAAGGTATTAAACATGTCATGGCATTCAGGGCATTAAACATGTCACAACATCATGCAATCATACAAGGTCTAATACGCATTATGCATTTATCAAGCTTATGTATACCATTCTTCCCTTAGTTAATTACAAAATATAATTTAAGTCCATTTTCATAGCAACATCTAAATAAATCATAATCATGATCAAGCTTGGTTAGGACCTAAGTCCCAACCCTATTGATAGCTACACTCACAAGAACTCCAAGCTAGTCTTGAATGCTAATCCCCTTGTTTCTTTCCTTTGTCCCCGCTTTGATGCCCTCACAAGCCTCTTCTATCTCTTGGTCTATCATTTCATGTATTAATAACACAAATAAATCATTAGAATTCATCTATACATCACATACAAGCAAACATTTTCACATTATACACTAAACTGCCCTATTTCGGGCAATTTGGACACCCTTTAGTATTTTGCCCATAACGTTCAGTACACATATTGGATTTTCAATTTCTTTACATCCCTAGAAAGCTTATTCAACCAGCTTTCTAACCATGTATAGCACATATTTTTTTCATTTCTAAATCAACACAGTTTAATGTTCGAAATTATGCGATTTTCCTATGATCAAATCTGCCGATCTTGTGCTTTAACCCACTTTAGTAATCTTTTCAACTTAGGACCCTTGCTAGTTTATTTTATTCCTTTTACCATTGTTTTCCCTGTTATTAAGGTGTCGTTTCCAGCCTTTGTTTTGTTCATTTAAGAACTAATATTTTATTTTTAATCTAAAACAATCCCTAATCACCAATTAAGTCCCAAACGTGACTAATTTTGTTTTGACTAATTTTCCAGCAATCATATGAACATTTTCATGCTTCCAAGACTTCTATCCCATAGAAAATTCAATTTCCTACAAGTTTGTCCTATGGAAAGTTTTTCAATTTTGCCTCAAACATGTTTAAAAACACAGATTTCTACAGGCTGTTCTACTTGTACGAATCTGGGCAGTTTTAGTGTTCGAACATGTTTCTACATTGTAATTTTAGTTTAAATTTAATAAAATCACAAACCCAGCAATTCATATGAACAATCAAGCATCTAATCATAATTTTCCATTAACAAACAAACTATAATTCAATAAAACAATCAAGCTTTCAAGAACAAGATCGGTAATAACATAAACACTTACATTAATTTTAATCAAAAATGCATGCAAATTCTAGAATAGATTTCCAGCCCAATCTTGTGTTTTCTTCAGTTCTCTCTCTCTCTCTCTCTCTAATTTCTCTCTTATTTTTCTTTTATTTTTCTTGCATGATTTCGGTGGTATGAAGGAGAAAGAAGATGACACCATTTGGTGTCTTGCTTGTGGGTTTTGCCATGTGTCCCACTATCCCCTTTTGGGTGGTGATGGTGATGACACATGGTTGTTATTACAACCAAGTATTTACCATTTAATTATTATTATATTTAGTTAATATAATGTCACTAGTGTTTATAATATCTAGTCATAATTTCCTAGCTTTAATTCTTACATTTTAATTCTAGTTCAAAAATTATTTATACACTTCTTTTCTATTATAACCATAAGCTTATATATATATATGTATGTATATATATACCTACAACCCTTAGACACATTTGCCACAACATATAATCATGGAACAATAGTTGCTATAACATACGAACCTTAAACATATTTGTTATAGCATATAACCATGACACATTTTTTTAACAATTCTACTAGGCTAGAATTTGGGGTATTACATTTCCTCCCCTTTAAAATAAATTCGTCCTCAAATTTACCTGATGTGAACAAATGAGGTATTGTTTCCTCAATGTTGTTTCCGGTTCCCACGTCGCTTCTTCAACTTTGTGATTCCTCCAAAGGACTTTCACGAGGGAAACAATTTTATTTCTAAGCTTTCTGACTTCGTGGTCAAGAATTCAGATTGGTTCTTCCTCATATGATAGATCAGGATTCAATTAAACTTCTTCAGGTTCAAGGACGTGAGTTGGATCGGATCGATATTTCCGCAACATAGAAACATGGAAGACATTGTGAATCTTTTTGAATTCACTGGGGAGTGCTAGACGATAAGCCACTGGACCTATTCTTTCAATAACTTCGAAAGGTCCGATGAAGCGAGGGCTAAGCTTTCCTTTCTTCACGAATCTAAAGACTTTCTTCCAAGTAGACACTTTGAGAAAAACTTTATCTCCAACATTGTGTTGGATGTCCCTCCTTTTCAAGTCAACATATGACTTTTGTCTATCGAAGGCTTCTTTAGTCGATTATGAATTAACCAAACTTGTTCTTCTATCTCTCTTAATAGTTGAGGTCCCAAGACTTTGTTTTCATCCAATTTCGACCAACACAAGGGTGTTCTACACCTTCTCCCGTACAAGGCTTCATACGGGGCCATTTGGACCGACGTTTGATAACTGTTGTTGTAGGTGAACTCTACGAGTGGTAGGGATTTCTCCCAGTTCTTACCGAGGACGATCACACAAGCACGTAACATATCTTCAAGTACTTGTATTACCCGTTCCGTTTGTCTATCAGTTTGTGGATGAAATGCAGTGCTCATATTCAATTTGCTTCCAAGAGCTCGTTGTAAAGATCTCCAAAACCGGGATGAAAATCTAGGATCTCTATCGGAAATTATCGAGGTTGGCAAACCATGTAACCGAATCACTTCTCGGATGTACATCTCCGCTAAATTATCCAAGCTCAGGCTTATTCGATCAGGGAGAAAATGAGCCGATTTTGTGAATCCATCAACGATCACCCATACGTCATCATTCTTCCTTGGAGTGCAAGGAAGACCAGTTACGAAATCCTTAGTAATTTGATCCCACTTCCATTGCGGTAACTCGATCGGTTGAAGTAATCCCGTAGGGACTTTGTAATCGGCTTTAACTCGTTGACACATTAGGCACTTGGACACAAATTAAGTGATAGCCGACTTCATGTCTGGCCACCAGTACAAGGATTTCAAGTCTTTATACATTTTAACCGATCCCGGGTGTATCGAGAACGGACTTTGAAGAGCTTCTTGTAACATATCTCGTTTCAGATCATTGTTATCAGGAATACACACTCTATCTCAGAAATAGAGGAGTCCATTAGGCTTTAGGGAGAAATCAGGATTAGTCTCGGAATCAAGCTTTAAAATGATCTTCTGAAGATCAAGATCGATTTGTTGCAATTCTTTAATTCTCGAAATTAAGCTAGATTGTACTTGTAGTTCAACCAAGAATCCTCGTTTCTTGAATAAACGGAAATGTGCATTGATAGCCATGGAAGCTACAAGAATTCAAATGAGGCTATTTAGAGGGAAATCGAATGGTTACATGTATAACAAGAAACATTTATTTCAAATGAAATTCACTAGGATTTGATTTTAAGAAGTTACCCGAGCACGATTTTCAACTAAGGGCATCATCAACCACGTTTTCTTTACCCGGATGGTAGTTAATAATCAGATCATAATCTTTGAGTAGTTCAAGCCATCTTCTTTGTCTCAAATTCAAATCCTTCTGAGTTAGGATGTATTTGAGATTCTTGTGATCGGTAAATAGTTTACACTTCTCACCGTACAAGTAGTGTCTCTAGATTTTTAGTGCGAACACAATGGCTGCTAATTCGAGATCATGAGTGGGATAGTTTAGCTCGTGAGGTTTCAATTGTCGAGATGCATACGCGGTCACTTTGCCTTCTTGCATCAAGACGCACCCGAGACCCGAGTGCGATGCATTGCTGAATACGGTGAATTCTTTTCCCGATTCTGGTTGGATAAGAACCGAGGCATGAGTCAAGGCTAGTTTGAGTTGATCGAAACTTCGTTGTTGCCTTTCCGACCACTCGAACGCTTTATCTTTTCTAAGAAGTTTGGTTAACGGTGCAACAATCACCGAGAACCCTTTCACGAATCTTCGGTAATACCCGGCTAAACCGAGGAAACTTCGAACCTCGCTCACATTTCTCGGAGGTCTCTAGTCTAGGATAGTTTGAACTTTCCTGGAGTCAACTTTGATTCCTTCGGCCGAGATAACATGTCCAAGGAATGAAACTCCTGATAGCCAAAATTCGCATTTAGTGAACTTGGCGAACAATTGACGTTCTCGGAGCGTTTGAAGCACGATTCGGAGATGTTCAACATGTTCCTCCTTGTTCCGAGAGTAGACAAGAATATCATCTATGAATACAACCACAAATTTGTCGACATAAGGCTTGAAAACTCGAATCATTAGGTCCATGAACGCAGCAGGGACATTCGTTAACCCGAATGGCATCACAAGAAACTCGTAATGGCTGTAACGAGTTTGAAAGGCTGTTTTGGGTGCATCATCATCTTTTACCCTCATTTGATAATAACCTGATCGAAGATCGATCTTGGAGAACACGACAGCATTCTTGAGCTGATCGAACAAGTCTTCGATCCTAGGCAAAGGATACTTGTTTTTGATCGTCACTTTATTCAGTTGCCGATAATCAATGCAAAGCCGCATCCTACCATCTTTCTTTTTCACGAACATGACAGGAGCACCCCAGGGAGATGTGCTAGGTCGGATGAATCCCTTGTCCTCTAATTCTTGAATTTGCTTCTTGAGTTCTTTAAGCTCAACAAGTGCCATATGATAGGGCGTAATGGAAACCGGATTAATTCCAGGTTGAACTTCAATTCCGAATTCCACTTCTCGAATTGGAGGAAGACTAGAGAGTTCCTCGGGAAAAACATCGATATATTCATAAACAACGGGCATACAAGGTAAGCCGAAATCAATTTCATCTTGTAAAGCCATAGTGGCAAAGATAAATGTCGGTTTCTTGTCTATTAATAAGATCGATTCATTTCCTAAACCTCGTAAATATAATCTCCTATTTTGGCAAACTAACTAGGCTTCATGTTTTCCCAACCAATCTAGTCCCAATACTAGATCGAACTCACAGTTTGGTAGCACATAAAGATTAATATGAAATGTTACATTTTGAATAGTCATAGGGGTGTCTTTACAAACAAAGTTTACATTCATTAGGCCTCCTATTGGGTTCGATACTATCAAACTAGAATCTACAGTTTTCAGTTTCAAGTTTGCTTTTAACAACATGGCAGAGCATATGAAAGAGTGAGTAGATACTGAATCAATCAAAGTATAAGCAGGAATTGAGTTTAACTCTATTGTACCTACGATTACATTGGAAGCTTCTTCCTCCTCTCTTCCTTGGATGTGGTAAATATGAGCAGGAGCTCGAGATTCCTGATACGTGGTGGCCGAGGATGACCTTCTGCCTTTACCCTGATTTCCCGAGTGAACATGTTGGGGAGCTTTATTTCGAACATTTGGTGCTGAACTAACAACTACTAGAGGTCGAGTAGGAAGCTTGTTCGGATTCTGCGGACACTCCTTGATGTAGTGATCAGATCCTCCGCAAAGATAACACATATTGGATTTGGTCCTACATTGACCCGAGTGATGTTTTTGACAGAATTTGCAAGTAGGAACTTGTGAAGCTTTTCCCGTATTACCCGTACTATCAACAGACATTGTTGGGGTGATGACTTGATTACCGACTGGGGTTTTGGTATATAATTACTCTTTTGGAAGTGAGTATGACTTGAAGTGTTTCCACTCGAGTACTTAGGCTTTTTGGACTGCCATTGTGGTCGATCGTCTTGTCTCGACCGCTTGTCTTTCCAGGATTGATTGTGCTTGTGTTTTTATGAAGCTCTCATCTTTGCTTCAGTGGCAGTAGCTCAGTTGACAAGACTTTGAAAATATGAGATCTCAAGGGCCGTGAAAATAGGGCTGAGTTCATCATTAAGGCTGTCGATAAACATCTTGCACTTATCTGCTTCGGTTTTGATATACTCAGACCCGTACTTGCAGTACTTGCAAAAGTTACTCACGTACTGCTCGATAGGTCTCCCAGCTTGTTTCAAATGTAAGAACCTCTTCTGACATTCAGCGAGATATTGATCACTAATTTATTTCTTTTTGAACTCGTCGAGAAAGAATTTCCATGTGACTTTTTCTGGAGGTACAGTTAGAGTAGTGGTTTCCCACCAACTTAGTGTTTTGTCCGCAAGTAGCGCGATGGCACATTCGAGTTTGTGTTCATCTAAGCAAGAGAGTTGTTTAGTGAGGATCTGAGTAGTGGCATCTAGCCAATATTCATCAACTTCGGGATTCGTCTCATTAGTACCGGTGAAAGTGTAGGCCCGGTGTTGAGCGAGCTTGTCGATAGAAGCCCTAGATGGTACATGAGCAGGTGTTGGAGCAGGGGAGTCTCGTTTTAAGGACATAACAAGTTGATCGAACACTTCTCTAATGCTTTCAAGACATACTTGTTGCACCGGATTGGTAGCAGGGGCTACCGTTTCTGGTTCGTTATTCCTTGGAGCTTCTTGCTCCCGTTCTTTACCCTTACGAGCATTCGATGGTCCTTGAGCCATCCGAACAATCTCGCCCTCGTTCGAGGACTCTACGGGACTTTCATCGTCCCTCGCTAATCTTGTTTCGGACATGATTCTATATTGATAATCAAGGAAGAGTTGGTTAGGCAAGTGACAAGCTTAATCGAACATATACAACTCCTAGGTGGCACATTAATTCCTATATGATGCAATAGACCCGGTTTAGTCCAAGGATCGACTAAACCGAGGCTCTGATACCAACAAATTTAACACCCCTCACACGGTTTAGTCGTAAACCGGATAAGAAGCGTTACTCAAGCAAGGAAAAACACGAACCAACAAAAACTTTTTCCTAACTTTCCTCTAATAGGTAAGTTAGACTTCTAATCAAACAATCATCATGAATCATATTACAATCAAACCATAACACTTGAACAACATGTACATGACTAAACTAACCATTTTAAATTCCAAGCAAACCAGATATTAAACCTTTGCATTCTTAACTCAACTAATCAATTTAAACAAAATCATCAAAACATGCTATATCATTTACAATATCATCTGAGCATAACAATACTATGCTGTAGCAAATGAGCGTTCATCATTCTTAAATCATGATAAGCAATCAAAGCATGAATCAATACATCTATCAATCATCAAAGCTTCCAAGACATCATATATCGCAGCATAAAGCCATCCATACTTATATACCATAGCACAATACCTAGATTAACTAGGCTACCAAAAAAGTCACATTAGCAAGTTTTTCATACCATATCATATCATATATATATATATATATATATATATATATAGCCTTTCCTAGGCTCAAAATGCATGAATATGGAATCTAGATACAAGACTATGGCCACCAACTAGGACTACAAAAAGTCATAACCATACTTGTGCTTTAGCTTGTCTTGCCTTGCCTCCAACTCAACGTAGCTTGCAATCTATTAACCTGTATTTTGGGAAGAATGAAAACGAGAGTGATAAGTACGATTAAGTACTTAGTGAGGTAGCAACCTAAGCTAGGCGAGTTTATTCAAGTTTTCAAGTTATCTTATCCAAGGAGACCTAGCTAGGTTCATGAAGATCAAGCCTATACAAGAATACAAGACATTCGAATAGTTTAGATCATGCAACACATTATATCATTTCATATAATTACTCAATCCATAGCCATGGCTTTTCATATTCATGTGCATACATATCACTAGTCAATTCCAAGCCAACATTACATATTATCATCAAGCCCATGGATTCATAGCAACATCACAAATGTCATGGCATATCACAAGTTAAAATCAATGAATTCAATATGCATTTCACGCGCATGTGATAGCAGCTTTGCATTATCAAGATTATACCATGTAATTCAAGTATAAGCTCAAGTCGAGTTTCATTTCAAATTCATAGGATATCCAGGCTTTGCTGTAGCAATATTAGATAATGAATTCAAGTTTAGGCCTTGGTATGTAGTCAAGTCTAGGTAATCGAGTCACCAACCAAATTGTCGCCAAATCAAGATGCACCATAGTGCTGGTCATATCCCTCCTACTGTCACCAAAGACCATAACACACATCCCTCCTACTGTCGCCAATTAAGGGCCTTAGCCCCGTCCGTAGACCACCCAAACACAAATGAGCTCAAGACTCTATGGCACGCCATTCTACCTATGACTCACTAGCTACCAAGGCATCATTTAGTTTGGTGTTCATTTATCAAGATACATGTGATAAATAAGGCAAGAATCAAGGCGTGTTCAAGGCACAATTCAAGCTTATCCAAGATGTCATTAGACATTCAACAAGATCAGGGAGTCCTTAGGCTAGTGAACCTTAGTTCATTACCACAATATATCATTCCTTAAGCATGATTCATAAAGTAGCCAATCTAGGCATTCAAGGTATTAAACATGTCATGGCATTCAGGGCATTAAACATGTCACAACATCATGCAATCATACAAGGTCTAATATGCATTATGCATTTATCAAGCTTAGTGTATACCATTCTTCCCATAGTTAATTACCAAATATAATTTAAGTCCATTTTCATAGCAACATCTAAATAAAGCATAATCATGATCAAGCTTGGTTAGGACCTAAGTCCCATCCCTATTGATAGCTACACTCACAAGAACTCCAAGCTAGTCTTGAATGCTAATCCCCTTGTTTCTTTCCTTTGTTTGACCCGCTTTGATTCCCTCACAAGCCTCTTATATCTCTTGGTCTATCATTTCATGTATTAATAACACAAATACATCATTAGAATTTATCTATACATCACATACAAGCAAACATTTTCACATTATACACTAAACTGCCCTATTTCGGGCAGTTTGGACACCCCTCAGTATTTTGCCCATAACTTTCAGTAAACATATTGGATTTTCAATTTCTTTACATCCCTAGAAAGATTATTCAACCAACTTTCTAACAATGTATAGCACATATTTTTATCATTTCTACATCAACACAGTTTAATGTTCGAAGTTAGGCGATTTTTCCATGATCAAATCTGCCGATCTTGTGATTTAACCCACTTTAGTGATCTTTTCAATTTAGAACCCTTGCTAGTTTAGTTTATCCCTTTTTACCATTGTTTTCCCTGTTATTAAGGTGTCATTTCTAGCCTTAGTTTTGTTCATTTAGGAACTAATATTTTATTTTTAATCTAAAACAGTCCCTAATCACCAATTAAGTCCCAAACGTGACTAGTTTTGTTCTGACTCATTTTCCAGCAATCCTATGAACATTTTCATGCTTCCAAGACTTCTTACCTATACAAAATTCAATTTCCTACAACTTTGTCCTATGGAAACCTTTCCAGTTTTGCCTCTAACATGTTCAAAAACACAGATTTCTACAGGCTGTTCTACTTGTACGAATCTGGGGAGTTTTGGTGTTCGAACATGTTTCTACTTTGTAATTTCAGTTTAATTTCAATAAAATAACTAAGCCAGCAATTCATATGAACAATCAAGCATCTAATCATAATTTTCCAGTAATAAACAAACCATAATTCAATAAAATAAACAAGCTTTCAAGAACAAGATCGGTAATAAAATAAACACTTACATTAATTTTAATCGAAAATGCATGCAAATTCAAGAATAGATTTCCAGCCCAATCTTGTGTTTTCTTCAGTTCTCTCTCTCTCTCTAGTTTCTCTCTCATTTTTCTTTTGTTTTCCTTGCATGATTTCGGTGGTGTGAAGGAGAAAGAAGATGACACCATTTGGTGTCTTGTTTGTGGGTTTTTCCATGTGTCCCACTATCCCCTTTTGGGCGGTGATGGTGATGACACATGGTTGTTATTACAACCAAGTATTTACCATTTAATTATTATAATATTTAGTTAATATAATGTCACTAGTGTTTATAATATCTAGTCATAATTTCCTAGCTTTAATTCTTACATTTTAATTCTAGTTTAAAAATTGTTTATACACTTCTTTTCTATTATAACCATAAGCTTATATATATATACCTACAACCTTTAGACGCATTTGCCACAACATATAATCATGGAACAATAATTGCTTTAGCATACGAATCTTAAACATATTTGCCATAGCATATAACCATGACACATTTCTTTTTTTTAACAATTCTACTAGGCTAGAATTTGGGGTATTACATAGACTCTTGGAAGACTTCACATTCTCAAGAGAAGATCCTAGAAGAGTGTGATCATCTACTTCAACCATTGTTATGGCTTCTACTTCCGACCCCAACCTCTACGAAGCTCAATCCACCACCAAGCCACCTTATTTCAATGGGGATAACTATCCCTATTGGAAAAATAGGATGACGCTATTCATCAAGTCCAATGACTACATGGTGTGGGATGTTGCGGAAGATTACCCAACAATCCCATTGAAGAGGACCGATGAAGGAAGGCTTGTGCCAACGACCAACCATGAGATGACGCATGAAGAAAGAAGAAAGCTTCAAATCAATGACAAGGCTTTTCATTTGATCTTTTGTGCAATTGGTCCAAAATCTACTCAAAGATGTCTTCATGCACAAGTGCGAAGGAAGTGTGGGATAAGCTAGAGATCATGTACGAGTGCACCAACGATGTAAAAGAGACCAAGATTTGACTCCTCAATATTAGCTACGAGAATTTAAAGATGGATCTAGAGGAGACTGTCTCCAAAATGTTCGATCGATTCTCAATAATAGTAAATGGTCTCAAAGGATTTGGAGATGAGATTTTCGAAGACAAGCTTGTCCAGAAGTTATTGTATTCTCTTCTCGAATAATGGGATGAGAAGATAACGACCATCACCGAAGCCAAAAACTTGAAGACGTTGAAGCTCGATGAACTAGTTGGCTCTTTCCTCACACATGAGATTAAGTTGGGTTATAAAAGTGCTCGATTTCATTCAACCGACGTGTCTGCCAAGTTTGGAGAAGATTGGATTTTTGGGTGTTAAAGATGAAGCTAAAAGATTGGAATTGGACACAAGGATATATATTTGTTCGGCCTTCTAACAAGCACCTACATCCACTACCTTAGCTCCCCACTAAGCATTTCAACCAAATTCATTAAGAATTTTGTCCCATTTTCTAGGCTAAGGAGGCAACCTTTACAACCCTCAAAGCTTTCTACCCAAAGCTTAAGTAAACCCTCTTTACAAGAGAAATTCTAAGCAAACTTGAAATCTCTCAAATAGGTTTTTGTTTCCACTATTTAACTCTCACCCAAAACCTAAACACATGAGAAAATTTAACAATGTTTAGCTCACAAGTGTTGTCTATACAAGAAATGGACAATTAAGCTCTAAGACAAAATTTTAATCATAATGTTGTTGATAATTGAAGCATTAGCCTTCTCTTGATGCTTTGAGGTCCCTTTTATACTCCTAATTGAGTTTGTAGCCGTTACAAGCTGTTAGGGTTGAATTGGAGCCATTGGAGACTTTATTTCCCACATTAATTACAGTTCTGGTGCCTATCGTATAAGTACACGAGGACCCGTTTCAGTACGTCCTTTTTCAGAACTAGCCGTTGGGCTCTTGCCAGCTTAAGCGTATCGATACGCTAGGGAGCGTATCGGTATGGTCTTCCTTTTAAAAGTATGTTGGGAAATAGCCGTTGGAGGTTCTTAAAGTAGGGATCGATACGCTTTAAAGGCGTATCGATATGACCCCTATCCGTATCGATACGGGCAAGCCTATATCAGTATGGGTTTTGGCAAAATCAAAACTGGAGTAAAAAGGTATCGATATGGGGTATACCGTATCAGTACGGTAGTGCTGAAAATGCTAGTTTTGACTACTTTAAGACGTTTAAAACTTTTCCAAAAACCTTTTTAAACACCTTAAACTTATTTTCAAGTTGTTTGGACTTAAAGACATGTTTTAAATTCTTTTCAAATTAGTCCAAAACATTTTGCAATTATTATACCAAAACACTTAGTTCTTCAATCTCCCCCTTTCTGATATAATAAAATCAACTTGAAAAATTGTTTGGGATTCTCCCCCTTTAAGTTTAAAAATTTGAATAAGATATGAAATATAGAAAAGTAATTAAAGGTCCCCCTTATTCATAAGAGATGAAATATAGAAAAGTAATTAATGACCCTCCTTATTCATTTGAAAAACTCAATTTTTCAAACCAATCTCTCCCCCTTTTTGTTTTATAAAAAAGAATTTAAAATACCATTAGGCTCAAAATAACAATGGAGGTTTAAATTTTGAAAATATTAAAATGTTTGGTTTTAAAAGTGGCTCTCCCTTACTCAAAGCATCATCAAAAGATGTTAGTCCAACACATGATAATCTAGTTGAATTAAAGGAAATAAATTGAATTAAAAAAATAAAACAACTAGATTTTACCAACACTTGAACTCTAAGGGAGGATGTGAAGCCTTCCTCTTCAAGTGTCTTTCTTTGTGTGCATGGAGCTCCCCCTCATTGATTGGACTTGTTGAACACCTCCATCATACCTAATTAAGACAATCATACAAATTTTGGTATCCAAATTGCTTTGGATCCATAAACGTTAGTTGCACAAAATTTAGTCCCCTTATGAATCCATTTTTCAATTTCATCCTTTTTTGTGAAGTGATTAGTTCTTTAGGAACCCAAACACTTCTAAAACATTTTCCCTTTAAAAATCTAGGGGCACTAGATTGTCTTTGGTAAAATTTTGATTTTCCAAAATCATTTTTCTTTTCTAGTTCCTTGGAAATCAAAATCTTTTCTTTCTTAAGATCATCAACTTCTTTTTGATGATCTTTTTCCATTGTTTGAAGCAAGTTTTGTAAACTAGAAACTTGTTGCTCAAAATCCTTCAATTTTTCTTCAAACTCAAAATTGGTTTTCAAAAGAAAATCATTTTCATTTTTCAACTTTGAAATCAGCTTTTTATCTTTTGAAAATGAAGCTTTGAATTCGAAAATCAACTCATCACAGGCTTCTTGTAACTCATCAAAAGTATAAGAATTTGAAATGGATGAGTTAGAAGTTACCTCCCCCTCATTGAGGGCCATCAAGTATAAGTGGGCTACCTCATCATCGATGGAGTCTTCATCACTCCATGTGGCCACATATACTTGCTTTGAGGATGATCCCTTTTTGTTGGACTTGTAGGATTCCTTCATCTTCTACTTCGATTCATGCTTGGATTTTTCCATTCCGCTCTTCATCAATCGTGTAAATTTGTTAAAGAGATAGGCCATCTCTTTATCTTCGCTTTCCTCCTCATTTGTATCAACATGGTTGCACTTGGAGGATTTTAGAGCAATGGAATTCGCATGGATGCCTAGCTCATTGACTTTCTTCTCCCCCATCTTCTTGATCTATTCCTTCTTCTTCTCCTCTTCTTTTCCTTTCTTCATGATTTGGTGAGTGAGAAGTGACCCCATGAGTTCATCAAGCTTCAAGGTCTTCAAATTCTTAGCTTCGATGATGGAGGTCCTTTTCGAGTCCCATGACTCGGGAAGGGAATAGATAAGCTTTCGAACAAGCATCTCTTCCGGGATGGCTTCTTTATAACCTTTGAGTCCATTGTTGATTGTGGACAACCTATCGAACATCTTCTCAATGTCCTCTTCCAGATCCATCTTGATGTTTTCATACTCGTGGTTGAGGAGTTCGATTTCGGTTTCCTTTACTTCGTTGGTTCCTTCGCATGTGACTTCAAGCTTGTCCTATACCTCCTTGACATCTTCACAAGAAGACATCTTCTCGTAGATGTTAGGGCTCAATGCACAAAAGATGATGTGCAAGGCTTTGCAATTGAGCTCCATTTCTTGCGATCATCCGCACTCCAATCTGCCTTCTTTCGTTGTGGCACGAACGGACCGTCTTCTACTATGTCCCAAAGCTTGTAGTCCTTGGACTTTATGAAATACATCATTTATGTCTTCCAATGGGCATAGTGTGTTCCGTCGAAGAATGGTGGCTTGTCGATGGATTGCGCCATCTAATTGGTTGGTTGATATGTTATATCGAGCTTCCCGGATCACCTCAATAGGATGTTAATCATCTTCGATTGAGCCTTTCTCTAATACCAATTGTTGGGTTTTAAAAGTGCTCGATTTCCTTCAACCAATGTGTTTGCCAAGTTTACAGAAGATTGGATTTTTGGGTGTTAAAGATGAAGCTAAAAGATTGGAATTGGACACAAGGATTTATAGTGGTTCGGCCGTCTAACAAGCACCTACATCCACTACCTTAACTCTCCACTAAGGATTTCAACCAAATTCACTAAGAATTTCGTCCCCTTTTCTAGGCTAAGGAGGCAACCTTTACAACCCTCAAAGCTTTCTACCCAAAGCTTGAGTAAACCCTCTTTACAAGAGAAATTCTAAGCAAACTTGAAATCCCTCTAATAGGTGTTTGTTTGCACTATTTAGCTCTCACCCAAAACCTAAACACTTGAGCAAATTTAACAATGTTTAGCTCACAAGTGTTGTCTATACAAGAAATGGACAATTAAGCTCTAAGACAAAATCTTAATCATAATGTTGTTGACAATTGATGCATTAGCCTTCTCTTATGCTTCGAGGTCCCTTTTATACTCCTAATTGACTTTGTAGCCGTTACTAGATGTTAGGGTTGAATTTGAGCTGTTGGAGACTTTATTTCCCACATTAATTACAGTTCTGGTGCCTATCATATCGGTACACGGGGACCCGTATCGATACGCCCTTCATCAGAACTAGCTGTTGGGCTCTTGCCAGCCTAATCGTATCGATACGCTAGGGAGCGTATCGGTGCAGTCTGCACTTTACAAGTCCGTTGGGAAATAGTTGTTGGGGGATGTTAAAGCAGGGATCGGTACATTTTAAAGGCATATCAGTAAGACCCCTGTCCGTTGATACGGGCAAGCCTGTATCGGTACATGTTTTGGCAGAATCAAAACTAAAGTAAAAATGTATCGTTACGGGGTATGCTGTATCGGTACGGTAGTGCTGAAAAACTAGTTTTGACTACTTTAAGACGTTTAAAACTTTGCCAAAAATCTTTTTAAACACCTCAAACTTATTTTCAAGTTGTTTGGACTTAATGATATGTTTTAAATTCTTTTTAAATTAGTCCAAAGCATTTTTCAATTATTATAACAAAACACTTAATTCTTCAGATTATAAAGCAAGGGAGAGAAGAAGAGAAGAAAAGAGAATGGAAAAGCAAGAAGTAGAAAAGAAAAATCTAGGAATTGCTCTCAAGGCCTCTCTACCTCAAGAGAAGAGCAATTCAAGTGAAGATGATGAATTTGAGGAATTTACTATGATAGCCAAGAGATTCTTAAGGTTTATGAAATCCAACTGAGGGAGAAAGTTTCCAAAGAAAAAAGGATTTCAAAAACAAGAGCAAGGAAGAAGAAAATGATCAAATAATATGCTATGAGTGCAAGAAGCCAGGTCATATTAGATCGGATTGCCCTCAACTCAAGAAAAGGGGATTCGACAAGAAAAGAGCAAGAAGGCTAACATTGCCACTTGAAATGATGATGAGTCATCATCCAACGAAGAGCATGAAGTGGCCAATCTTTGCCTCATGGCTATTGAGGATGATCCTAAGGTAAACCAAAACTCATCTAATTTTGATTTCACTTTTGATGAGTATCATGAAGCATATGATTAGTTAAAAGATGTTTACGATGTGCTGGTTGATAAATATAAGGAATCAGTTTTGAAAAATAAGAAAATAATTTCTGATTTAAAAACCGAGAATGAAACTCTTTCAAAAACCAACTCGGAACTTTTAGAGAAGATTGATGATTTGAAAGATGAATTAAAAAGATTTTCAAAATGAAAATATTGATTTAAACAATCTTCTCACTAAAGTTCGTGATGACCACCATAAGGTGGTAAATGAGCTTAAAGCCTCTCTAGAAGTAGTTGGGAAACAAAACTTGGAAAAAGCTAGCTCTTCGAAACCCAACTATAGAAACTTTAAGGGCTACAAACAAAGAAGCTTCCAAAAGCCATCAAGAGGTAAAAAGGTTAGAAGTGTATGGGTTCCTAAGGAACTTGTAACTTCTAAAAATTATGATGCTATGTGTCCTTGGATTCCTAAAGGAACCAAGGTTTTAGGAGCTAACACACATGGACCAAAAATGATTTTGGTACCAAAAATCAAAGTTTAATTCTTTTTTTGTAGGGGGGCATTGCTACAAAGCCAAAGCTTCAAGTCAAAACTTATGGTACCTTGATAGTGGATGCTCAAGACACATGACCAGTGACAAGAGTAGATTCATGAAACTCAAGCCAAAGAGTGGTGGAGTAGTAACTTTCGGTGACAACTCGAAATGCCACATTGAAGGAATTGGTTCCATTGGTAATCACTCTTCTATTCTTATTGAAAATGTGTTATATGCCAACGGTCTTAAGCATAATTTATTGAGCATTAGTCAATTATGTGATAAAGGGTTTAATGTCCTTTTTGATGTTAATGGTTGTAAAATAGTGGACATTAAAACAAATAAGATAATGCTCATAGGTTATCGCATAGGAAATATCTATATGGTGCATTTAGATGGCATTCATACATCCCATGCATGTTTGGTTGCTCATGATGAAAATGATGCATGGTTGTGGCATAGGAAACTAGGACATGTTAGCATTAGTGTTTTAGAGAAATTAGTTTCCCAAAATCTAGTAAGAGGTTTGCCTAAGCTTAAATTCTCATTAGATAAAATTTGTGACGCATGTGCTAAGGGCAAACAAAAACCTGTTTCATTTAAACATATTAATGATGTCTCAACAAGTAGAACATTACAACTAATCCATATGGATCAATTTGGGCCTATTAGGACATATAGCTTGGGTGGAAAATCATATGCATTTTTTCTTGTTGAAGACTATTCTAGATATACCTGGGGTTCTACTTTTAAGCACTAAGGATGAGGTTTTAGAAAAATTCATCACATTTTTCAAAAATGACCTTGGTCAAAATATTTCCCACATTAGAAGTGACCATGGAACCGAATTTCAAAATCTAGGTTTTGAGGATTTTTGTAATTCTAATGGGATTAGCCATAATTTTTCTGCACCTCGCACTTCTCAACAAAATGAGGTAGTTGAGAGGAAAAACCGAAATTTAGAAGAAATGGATAGGACCATGCTTTGTGAAAACAATTTACCTAAAAATATTTGGGTGGAACCCACTAATACCGCTTGCTACATTATAAATCGAGTAATGATTAGGCCGGTTTTAAAGAAAACACCTTATAAGATTTTAAAATCTAAAAAGCCTAACATTTACTACTTTCACCCTTTTGGTTGCAAATGTTTTGTTTTAAACAATGGAAAAGATAATTTATGTAAATTTGATGCAAAAAGTGACGATGCTATTTTTCTAGGTTATTCTTTAAACTTTAAAGCCTGTCGAGTTTTTAACAAGAGAACCTTAGTTTTAGAAGAGTCAATACATGTGATTTTCAATGATAACCTCATTTCGACGAAGGATTCTTGTGATGATGATGATGTAGGAATCATTGAAGCCAATGATGGTGACCAATCATTAAAGGTGAATGAGGTTCCAACCAAAGAGGAAGAAGTACAAGAACCACCTCTAGAAGCTTTGCAAGACATGGCTCTTGAGGAAAAGGAAGTAAGCTACCCAAGGGAGTTCAACTATGTCAAAGGTGGTGAAATCTTGGGTGATCCATCCAAGGGGGTAACCACTCGATCGTCTCTCAAACTTTTTAATAAAGTTGCATTTATTTATTTCATGCATTGAGCCTAGGAATATCAAAGAAGCATTAAATGATGATTTTTGGATGTTGGTCATGCAAGAAGAATTAAATCAATTTTTGAGAAGTAAGGTATGTACATTTGTTTATAGGCCTAGAAATAAATCTACTATAGGGACAAAATGCATTTTTAGAGACAAACTAGATGAGAGTAGTAACATAGTGTTGTCGCTAGATTTTCACCTCATTTATTTATTTAATTTATTTAAAAAAGGGAAAAAATATTTTATTATATATAATAAGGTCCATCCTATTTTAATAAGGGTCCATTTTAAACCCATTTTCTTTAAAAATAAAAGAACCCATTTTAATTAATTAGAAGCCCAAAAATTAACTAAAGGACCAGAACTAACCCATTTGTTTTATTTTTTTGCAGGTTTATTAAGAGCCATCAAATCAAGGGCAAGGGGATCCAAAGGACTAAAATAGATCAAGCAAAAAAAAAAGAGGAGAGTGGGGAAAACCTCGTGCTGGCACGCGCCTGGCGCGTGTGCGTGGTTTCTTCCCCAAATTTTTTCGATCGAACCAGGGCAGCCGTTTCGAGACAGCCCGATGGCAACAACCATTGTTCTGAAGCCGCTGAAGAGCGTCACAGGTCGCCATCCAACTCTCGCCCGCGCTGTCACCGTCACCCTCGCCGTCAGTCACCTGCAAAATGGAAAAGGGGAAAGTGGTTAAACCCTAGCTCAAAAATTGGGAGAAAAATCACCCCAAATTAGTAATTCAAAGCAAAATTCCGGGAGACAAGAATCAAGCAGTTCATAATCTTTCTGAATTCAAGCTAAAGGGAATAATTACGGGATTTATTCTTGTAAATCAAGGTTTTCTTTGGCTATAAAAAGCCTTGCATTTTCCATTGTAAACTACCAAGGAGAATCCGAAAAAAGAAAAAAATCATTAGAAGCTTTAGAAATTTTAGTAAATTTGTGGAAGAATAGTTTGAATTTCCCGGTTAAGTTGTAATCAAATTCGTTGGAATCAAAGAAAGCAAGTTCATCTTTTTGGTAATATGTTCTTCCCTTGTTTTTCATTATTATTATGAGTTTTGATTATTAATTTGTTAATTTGATGTTAATTTTATCTTGAAGTGTTGAAAATGTAACACCCTCAATTTTACCCTAGAAGACTTTTCTCAATTGGTCAAACAGTTAATTTAAATGAACCGAGTAATCCCTAATTAGTTGAAATAAGGACTTAATTGAAAGAAAAAAATAAATTGATAAAAGCTCAGCCATGACTAAATTAAAATATATGATAAAATGGGGACTTGCATGTTGAAAACTTAACTTCCCCAATCTGCCCTTGAGCTGAAATAAATGATAGTTAAACTAAAATGGGCAGATTGGTCATCTCTCAATTCCATTAACTCAAGAGAGTGTCTTTTCCTCTCCACTTTTCTTCTCTTCAGCCAAAAAATGAGAGAGAGCTTAGAGGGAAAGTTTTTGCTGGAGAAAACTCAAGGAGAGCTTGAAAATTTACTTGCATGTTGATCATCTTGCCATAGAAATCAAATTAGAAAACTAAGTAAGTGTTCTACTCAACTAGTTCATCAAATTATCTTGTTTAGTTGTATGTATAACCTGAAATGTTATAATTGCTTGTGGTAAATGATGATTTCGATTATGGAAATTTGTTGTAAGATGATAAGAAACATGTAATTAGTCGGGTTTTTTGATAAGAATAAAAAATCGGTCACATGCAAAGACGAGATAGTAAAGGGACTGTTTTGGAGAAGTTGAAAAGGCAAGGCCTAAATTGACCTGTAATAAATCTGGAAATTTATGTTTTAAGGTGTTAAATATGGCTATGAGAAAATGTAGAAGTAGCTGGTAAAATAAGATTAGGTGGTGAAGCCAAGAATATAAGTTATAAGGATCTTTAGATAGAAATTAGTGTAATCTGCCCAACACTGCGCAATTGTGGATAATGACCTTCAAAAATTCACCAAAAACAAAATACATGGAATTTAGACTAGAAATTTTGATAGAAAATACTTGAGGATGTCTATTTTTACTAGAAAGAAATGGCACTAAAATTTGATCTCTATATAAAAATCAAGAATCGAAATTGTGGAGGTGCTACAAACTGTCCAGAACTGCAAAAGGACCTATGTTTAAATAATAAACCGTATTGATTGAGAAATGAGAAAAATATGTACCATATATGGTTGTAAATCTGTGTAAATACTCTTTCTCTATTGGTAAAGTAATCGAAATTTGGATATGCGTGTAAAAAGATATGCCCAGATTAGTAACAAGTACTCAATCTGCCAATAAGAAAAAGGGTTTTGAAAGTTAATGTTTGCATTTGTGTAAATGAGCTTATATGTTTGAATTGAATTCTAATATTTTTCATATATGTTTGTATATGAATGTTAAGACCAATAATTTGAGGAAACCTTGGAGGAGTCAAGAGCTGGTCCAACTTGTAAGAAGAATAAGGGAATAATCATCAAGGATCAAGACTAGCTAAACTTGGAGTATTGTGAGTGTAGATAATCCTTAAGGTTAGGACTAGTGTCCTAACCAATGTTTTCATTTTAATATATGATGACTTGAAAGCATGAAATGAACTTAATTAATATTTGGTAATTGATCTAAGGGAAGAAGGTTAAATGGATTATATGAGTCCTAATTAATGTTTGGTGCTATTGTGTGATACATGGTATACACACTTCTTTGATGGATTATATGAGTCCTATGAGATTGCTATGCTACTGAGCTTGAGTGTTACATGTTGTATGTGTAACACCCCGAAATCCGGTCTAGTTAGAATTAAGTTCTAATGATCGAAAATCCTATATTGATGAAGCCTATATATTGTATCGACTAGTTGATGTTTGATATCGAACCCTAAATTAGCTTAAAACATCACCATTGAACTCTATTGAATAATATTGAACCTATTTGGTGACTAAAATAAAGAAAGTGCTAGTTGGGAGCCAAAATTTGGAAGCCTTGAGAATTAAGGGACTAACTTTGCGATTAGCCCCTCTTTAATTAAAATTTCCACTTACGAGGAATGATCAGATGACTTTCCTTTAATTGAAGGAAAGCTTATTAATAAAACAAATAGAAAGGGATAGAGAGAGCTTACCCGATTCCTAAGAGAGCAACCATCTTACACCTTCATCTTCTCCCTTTAGATATTAAGCAAGCACCTCCATTGAAGGAGAGTCCAAGCTTTTGTTTCTTCAAAATATTGAAAGTAAATCGATTCCATCGTCCGGGTAAGCTATTTCCCTTAATCGATTATTGGAACCCATGGAGATTAGATATCGATTTTGGTATTATTTTATCAATTTCGATATCGTAATATCGATTCTAACATTTTCCTATTGAATTTCTAGCTCAAGGGGAGGATTGTGATAATCCATCATCATCCACCAAAGCTAGGAATAAGGGCGTTGTTATCCGAGAGTAGTAAAAGCATCAAATTTTAAGGTGAATGTAGTAAGAGATTCAGGACTAGGCAAGGTACCTAGCCCGAATCCATTATTCATGATTTTTGTAGAGTGTTCATGAGTTCTATATTTTGTACACATTCATGCTCGTATTATTGCTGTTCTTAAGCTCATTTAGGCATATTTAGGTGCATTGCATGCATTATAACAATATCTTCTCTTTTACCATGCTTCCATTGAATATTTTATGTTTGGTTGAGAAAAGTTAATGTTTTAGTTTAGTTTATATTTTCAGGTGTTGTAGCAAGGGAAGGAGAGGAGAGGACAAGAAAGCTAGAACCAAAGAAGTTGTATTGAAGTAGCTCAAGATGCAGCCAAAGACGCTGCGAAGTAGCATTGCCGCCAAGTGCCACTCGGACAGGAGTTACACCGTCTAAGTCAAGATGGGTCGCAATTTCAAGAGGGTAATTTCCTAAGCCCAATGAGCCCAGTCTTGCAATTTTCTGAAGCCTGTAGCGGCCGGTAGAGCTGATCCAAGATCGATAAGTAGGGGCACTTATCCTTACTTGCGGAGGAAGACAACGTCCAAAGAGTCCATATTTAAAGTATAAAGGAGTCTATATTTAATGTAACTTTTAGAACTCATACTTCAAGGAGGACTCAAACATAGGCCACGAGTCCTATATATACCCAATGTATGTAAGGGTATAGGGGCATCTCGGATAGCACCTCGCATATCTGAGGACAAGAGGATAGATGGGGGGGATAGTTAGATAGGTTGGAGTTGTTGGGGGTCGTGACCCAACTCTCCTATGGTTTAGACGCGTGTATGTAAAGTAGTTTGAGGGAAACAATTGTAATAGTTTTGAGTTGTTTTTCAATAAACTTCCAAAGTTTTCTTAATCTATGTTCTTTGTTCTTTCAATTAGTCTACACCAATCAGTTGAAGATGTAACGCCCCGGTTTTGGGCTCAGAAGTTTTGACGTTGACCGGTTCGGTCAAAGTGCTGATCGAATATATAAGAGTGAATTTAGGAAAAACCTAGTTCGGGTTGCATTAAAAATATGGAAAAATATTCTAAAATCATCTTTTAATATATAAAAGTGAACTGTGAAATCAATTTTGGAAAATGAGGTTCGGAAGGTTGACATTTTGGCTAGTGACCAAAATGTAAATTTTGAAAGTTGCGGGACAGTTTTATAAAGGATTGAAACTTTGAATCTTTAAGGAGCTATTATTCCAAAAAGGATTTCTCCAGATTTTTCTAAGATATTTTAAGTCTAAAATCTGATTTTAAAGATTAAGAAAAGAGAGGGAAATCATTTTAACCAAATCTTAACTAATTTTTCTATTTTCTCTCAAATTCTCTTTTCTCTCATTTTCTCTCTACCCAAACAAGATTTCCTCAGATTTCTTTCTCTGATTTTGACATCTACATCTCTCATTTCAACTCTCATTTGATTCCTAATCATCTCATCATCAAAACCTCTCAATTTGCAAATTGTTTCATCAAGCATTTTGGCTCTAAAAGGGAGAAATTCGAGTTTGGAGGTAAGAACGTCCTTCTCCTCTAAACTATCAGTTCTTTACTGAAATTCCTAAGTTCTCAATCCTTGATTCATGTTTTATTAAAGGCTTTTCAATTGAGATCTTGATTTTTGACTAAAATGCAAGATTTGGTGATTTTGGTGAAAATTTCGTGTGATCTGTTTAAGCAGGGTTTTGAGGTGTTAAAATGATGTTAAATGAATGCTAAAATGATTAGAAGTTGAGGTTTAATCAATGCAATCCCGGATAGGTTGAATTTCCTAAGTTTGGCTTGAGTTTTTGGTTGTTTTTGGAGTGTTTTTGGTGATCTGTTATACCTGGAGGTATAAGGACGTGGTTGTGATCTTTTTGCATGTTAGTTGATGTATAAAAATGGTTAGAAGTGATGGATCATGGCTGGGTTAAGTTTTGGAAGTGTTTGGAGATGATTTCGGTTGTGTGTGGTAGCCAAATTGTTAGATTTGTGATGAGCAGCGAGTTGTGTTGATGTTGCTGGTGTTTTAATGCATAAGGATGCATTAATGTTCTGTTTTTATGTGCTTGAAACAGGGGAGGTTGATCCTTGAGTTTTGGAGGTGTTTTCGGAAGGTTTCGGAAGCTTGGAAAGCTTGTTGGCTAGGCTTGTTTGGTAATCGGTGAGTGAAAATGGATTTTCAGCTTTTAAACCAAAGGTTGAAGGTTTTGGGAGCTTAGTATAAGTCTAAACAACTTTGCTAAGCTCAAGTGTAAGTTTTCGGATTACTCTCTTAAAGTGGTGGCCATGTTTTGATGAAATGTGAAATGATGATTTTGCATGATTTGCTACTGTTTTGGAAAGCATGTTTTAGCATGTTAATTACTGATGTTTTAGCATGATTTATGCTGATGATTTAAGCCATGTGTTGAAGGTGTCTCTAGGTAAGAGTGCCTTGTTTTTATGCATTGTTGAATGATGATTTAACGCTTTGAAATGCATGATGAAATGGCTTGGTTTAAATGCTTTTAAAACAGTGGATTACATGATGTATAAAGTGTGTATTGGCAAGTGATGGTTTGTAAAAGTGAAGGTCACTAAGGTGGTTAAAAGTCCTTGAGTGAGCCTTGTTATCTAAGATCATCAAGGTGGTTAAAAGTCCTTGGATGAATCTTGTTGCGGACACTAAGGTGGTTAAAAGTCCTTAGGTGCTCCTTTCCATGGTGGTTAAAAGTCCATGGGGCCAAGGTGTTTAAAAGTCCTTGGGGCCAAGGTGTTTAAAAGTCCTTGGGGTATTTCAAGCTACGGACACAAAGGTGGTTAAAAGTCCTTGTGTGGTCCATTCATGGTGTTTAAAAGTCCATGGCCAAGGTGTTTAAAAGTCCTTGGGGTCCAAGGTGTTTAAAAGTCCTTGGGAAAAGTTGTTGAACTTGATTTCTAAATGAAATGTATCACTTGAGCCAATATGACATGTATTGTACATGAGATGCATGAGATGCATGATTTAATGTTTATGTTGAAGCATGAGATGCTAGTTTAAATGAAATGTGGAAGCATGTTATTGCTTGATTTAAAGTATACTTTGAGCATGTGTAAAGGTTGTTTACAAGCATGATTTACAAATGGTTTAAAATGCATTATTGAATGGTTTTTAAAGAGCACTCCTCACTAAGCTTTGGCTTACGCTCTCTCGTTTTCTTGATTCAATAATGCAGAGCATTAGAGTGCATTGAGGGCAGCAAGAGGAGGCAAGCAAACAAGTACAAGTAAAGCTCAATGTATGAAGGTTTTATAAGTGTTTTAGCTTTTGTATGTTTTTGGCAATGGGGGACCAATGTATTGGTTTTGGGAGGTGTTTACGACTCCCTAAGTATGTTGAATGTGGTTGATGTTGCTGATTTTTGGATTGAACCTTATATGCTTGTTTTGCAAGTTGAAGCTTGAGTGGATAGCTTGTGTAGGAAGCATGACCTTAAATTTGGGCCTATTTGCATGAGATGTTATCTTGCTGAATTGATGATGCTTATATGTGTTAAATATGTTTAATTGCATGCCGGTAAAGTTTGGTGATGTTTGGAGCATGTTTGAGTGTCCAATTGCATGATCTAGTATGCTTGTTTGCTGGTTTTTGTGCAGGCGTTTCGGAACAGGGGTGTACCGTTTCGGAACGGGTGCCTTGCATGAACCCAGGCGTCCGAAACGGTATGCACCGTTTCGAAACGGTTTAGCCTCTGCCGAGGCCATGTTCCGGAACCCGTTTCGGAACGGCCCGTGTTTCGGAACAGGGTTAGCCTGTTTCGGAACGGTCGACCGTTAGGGGGCTGACATGGTAGTTACATGTTTTGAAATGTTTGCGTTTTGGTCCTGAATTTTGTATGATCAATTGCATGAGCTGTGGATGTCCTTTTAAGCTGAAATTTCACAGAGAAGCATGGAACCTGACTAATTTCAAGATGGTAACTCTAATTTGGGTTAAGTCCCTTAATTTATCAGAATTTACTTTTTGGTCCCTAAAGTTGTAATTTGTTCAATTGGGTCCCTGTTTGATCTCTGATGTTTGTGATCTTTTGATACGTTGTCTGTATGGTCACACTTAAGGTTAATGTGCAACTAGATAAGTTTAAAAAAAAAAAGGTCGTTAATCATGGTTGACTTTCGGGTTGACTTTGGTTTTCCCCGTGTAATCTTCGTAGTTCGGGTTAACCGTCTAGACCGGGCTACGGGGGTTACAGAAGAGAAAATACATTTGTCGAGCACGAAAGTGCAAGGCTCACGAAATGGTTAAGCATGGCCACAACATGCAAAGGCGTGACTAACTTGGTTCCACACTAGTCCACAAGTTTCAACGGCTAAAAGGGATCACGAATTGAATGAACTTGCATGTGTTAGGATGACGCTGAGATTGCTAGGTATTGCCTACATCACGTGAGTGTTCGAGCATCCTAACCTAGAAATAGAAGGGATCACTGGCGACTATCCCGCCGAACGTTAGAATGTCTACCAGACTTGCCGCCAGGACTTCATTCCGTTCCACCTACCAAGACATTACACTCCTGCAGTGGCAGTGACCTGCTGTGGTTGCGTGATAGGGTTGTAGTTTGCCGCTCGCCATACCCGCCGAGGCAGCAATTCATGGCAGCGCAAAACATACTCAGACTTTACAATGCAGTCCCCAGACTACTAAGTTGCACTTGTCTTACCCAACCTATCGCCCAAATCTCTCCCTATCATCTCTATCTTTATTTTTAATTGTGTTTTTATATTTCCACATCATGAGATATAACCACGCATTTACTAAATCTTTGTGCAGGAAACCATTCATAGGAGCTGCTCCAATCCCCGTGGGAGACGATATCTTTTATACTATAACTTGACAAGAGTGTGCACTTGCACTCAGAAATAGAGAACACCTAGACGCTCTACAATTTTCTTGTTACTAACCTTATATGGTAATGTTTTATTGCATCGGAATTCATACTGATCATGTAGGTAAGAGATGGTAAGCATCAAACATCTATTATGTTACTGTCATTGTCATCAGAAATTGCTATCGACCATGTTTATATTAATGAATTACTGATTTTGATATTAATATGATCATTGGACAAGTTGTGTAAGTATTGCCATTGAAAAATTCATTTTTATTTACCAATCATTGTCATTGTTATGGACCTTGGATTCGATGGATTAGGGATACAATTGGCATGCCATAGAATTCACGAGCTCAATGTATGGGTGGACTACGGTCCTAGGGCTACGACCTATATTGATTGGCGAGGCAGAGTGATGTGTTTGATTATGATAATTGATATGGAATCATGATTATCGATATACCATGCCTATTGTTATTGTTATCGTTATTGCATCATTGTTAAGTATGATTGGTGTTGTTTCTCTTATTTATTTGCATGGTAAAGACTACCTAACTTAGGCAAAATATGCCTAATGCATTCATATTATGCATTTCAGGTTAAGAAGTTGTTCGTACAAAGATCGGGGATTAGTCTAGCAAGCAAGTCATCTTCGAGCTACAAGTAATGTGCTTTGATCTTTTGAACTCCTAGAAAGGTGGCAGAGTAGTCGAACTAGTCCATTATACCCATTTTATTGTGTATGTAAAGTGCTTGTAATGTGTATTGCTCTATAGTCCAAAATGGTACTTTTGGTGTTGTATAAGTTGCCAAAGTCGTCATATATGGTTCTTAAGGGTCAAAACATAGCAAACGTAATCATATGATCATGAAATATTGCATTCCGTTAGATTACATGTTTTATGGATTGTTGGTAAAATTTCATAGCTTTTGGACAAGGTTTGATAGGGTAAATCGATGAAAAGCCAGATACAATTTTGACATTACAGAACAGAGAATCGATACAACCTTGTTTTGGGAATTAAGGAAATCAATGTGGGTATCGATACGGTTTGAGCCGTACCAATGCCATTTTTGCCACTACCAACCATCGTTTCGATACGGTCGGTGCCGTATCGATACAATTTTCACCATTTTTCCACTGTGAATCCTCGTACCGATAAAGGCCTAGCCTGTATCGATACGGGTCAACCCAAGTCAAGTCAATATTTGTGTTGAGTCAACTCGTATCGATACAGGTCTTACCTGTTTCGTTACGGACTTAAAGCCATAATAACATGTGTTGAACATTGACGACCTGTATCGATATGGCCTAAGGGTGTATCGATACGGGTAGGCTACTTAGTTAATTACTTGTAATGAGACGAAAATTGGCTTGGATTATGATTGATCCTTACCTTTTAATTGATGAATTCATCTATTAATGAACAACATGAAACACCAAATTAATGTGAGCTTATGAAATATTGCATCCTGTTGAGACATGTTTATTTGTATAAAAGGATTTACACTTCGGACCTTAATGTTTTCTTTTAATATATTGCTAGGGCCCTATTTGGTTAATTAATTGCTCGTAGTGTAAATTGGATTAAATAACATATATGCTATTAATTATTGTTTACCGTTGATTGTCGATGTTTAAGATGAAATTTTTGTGCTCTTTTCTTTATATCATCTTTCGGTGACACTCTCCGAATCGGTTCTCAACCAGACAAGGTAGGGGTGTTATATTTGTGGTATCAGAGCTAGAGTTTAGTCGGTTGTTGACTAAACCTATGCATGTCTGTAATGTCTATTGTGTTACTTTGCCACCTAGGAGTTATATATTGTGTTTATTATGACTTGTCGACTGATCCGATCTTTCATATCGATATGTCTGAGATAAACGAAGCTCATATTGACGAGCTCGCAACTGGCTCCTCAAAACATGGCGAGGAGGGTAGAGGAGGGAATCCTCCGAATCCACCGCAACCACAAGACCCTCCATTTTAGGGTACTGAGCCTAGAACATGACTAATATGTTCAAACAGTTTATGGTTGCAAGGCAAGCATCATTATCAGCTCAGCCTACTCCTCCTGTTGTCCAGTATACTCGTGCTCATGTGGATAAGTTGGCTTCACTTCGATCCTACTTTTTCACTAGACAAGATGATGATAACCCCGAGATTGTTGAATATTGGCTGGATAATACCCTACGTATCCTAAATAAGTAGTTGCAGTGTTTCGACGAGCACAAGCTAGAGTGTGTTATTGCATTGCTGACGACGAGACCCTTATGTGGTGGAAGACCACTATTCTTACCGTTCCTGAAGAATCAGCCACTTAGGAATTCTTTCTTAAGGAATTTCAGAACAAGTACATCAACGAGTACTATCTCGCGGAGAGACGGAGTACTTTTCTTCATCTGAAGCAAGGCGGGCAGCCTATCGAGTAGTACATCCATGATTTCTGCAAGTTTTGCCGATACGAAGCTGAGTTTAAAAAGAAAGAGGAAGACAAGTGCAGAATTTTCATTGCTGGGTTGAGCGATGAGCTGCGACCGATGTTCACAGCTTTGGGTATCACCAACTTCCAGGATTTGGTGAACCAAGTTAAAGCAACAGAGGTTGCACAGAGAGCTCAGAGAGGAAATATGTCTAGTAGATCTGAGAAAAGGGCATGGGGTGATTCTCGACCTGCCAAATGGAACAAGAAGGGAAGTATCAAGGCTCAAGGTAAGCTTCATACACACAGCCTTCCCGTACCGGGAACATTGAGAGACCATAGACTATCACCCAATCCTGGTCTAAGGCGGCTTCAGTTGAGAGTACTGGAGGTTCGAATCGGAGTGTTCAGCAGCCAGTTTGTAATTTTTGTCAAAAATAGCACCCAACAGACCAGTGTCATAAGCAGACTGGAGCATGTTTCTTTTGTGGGGAGCAAGGACATTTTATCAGGGACTGTCCTCAGATTCCCTCTAAGTCAGTGGATGTGCACGGAGACACTACCTCACCCGCTCAATCCTTCTGAGGAAAAGGGGCAAGACAAGCACCATCAAAAACTTCAGGCAGACGAGGCGGATCCGGGAAGCAAGGTAACAAGCAGGAATCAAAGGCCTTTGCCCAGATGTATCATGTGAGAGGTTGCAAGGAGGATGACGAGCCTGATGTCATAGCAGGTACCATTATGTTATATGCACACTCATTGTATGTATTGATTGATCCTCGATCTGCACATTCTTTTATAAGCATGGAATTTGCTAAAAGACATAGGATGTCCATTGAACCTACGACAACAGAAATCTCCGTGACAAATCCGTTAGGTGATTATGTTACTCTAAGCCTTGTATGTAAGAATTCTCTGATCTTGATTCAAGGAATTCCGTTCCACATGGATCTCCTAGGTTTACCAATCCACGAGTTTGATGTGATATTAGGCATGTATTGGCTTAGTAAACATCAAGTGTGGGTAGAATGCAGTAAGCGAAAATTGTATCTCCGAGGCCTTGGCAAGGAAAGTATAATGCTGATAGAATCTCGGAATTCCATGTTGTGTGCATTATCCACAGAAACCAAGAATGAACCTTAGATCCATGATATTGAAACAGTAAGTGAGTTTCCAGATGTCTCTCTTGATGAGCTTCCGGGTCTACCTCCGACTCAACAAGTGGAATTTGGCATTGAAGTGCAACCGGGGACCACCCCTGTTTCCATTGCACCTTATTGGATGGATGCATTTGAGCTAAAGGAGTTGAAAGTCCAGATACAAGAATTGCTTGACAAAGGCTTTATTCGGCCGAGTTCCTCACCTTGGGGAGCTCCGGTCCTCTTTGTGAAGAAGAAAGATGGTTCCATGAGATTATGTATTGATTATCGAGAATTGAACAAGATGACCATCAAGAATTAATACCCTTTACCCAGAATTGATGATCTATTTTATCAGCTCAAGGATACCATTGTGTTTACCAAGATTGATTTAAGGTCTGGTTACTATCAGATGAGAGTAAAAGATTGTGACGTGCCCATGACTGCTTTTCGTACAAGGTACGACCATTACGCGTTTTTGGTTATGCCTTTCGGGTCAACCAATGCTCTAACAGCTTTTATGGACTTGATGAATCGAGTCTTCCGACCTTACCCTGATACATTTGTAGTGGTTTTCATTGATGATATTTTGATTTATTCTAAGTCTCCGGAAGAACATCGCAACCATCTCCGCACTGTGCTTCAAACTCTTCGTGAGAAGCAGTTATATGCTAAGCTCTCTAAGTGTGAGTTTTGGCTCACCGAGGTGTCCTTCCTAGGGCACATTGTATCAGCTTCGGGAATTCAAGTTGACCCGAAGAAAATTCAAGCTATCTTAAATTGGCATCTACCGAAGAATATTGGTGAAATCAGAATTTTCCTCGGCCTTGCAGGATATTATAGAAGATTTGTCAAAGGATTTTCTATGATAGCCTCACTATTGACTAAGCTATTGTGGAAAGACACCCCATTTGTGTGGACCGAGGATCAACAGAAAAGTTTTGATCAATTAAAGCAAGTTCTGACTCATGCATCGGTCCTGACCCCAGCCTGAGTCTGGGAAGGACTAAACTGTTTATAGTGATGCTTCACATCTGGGGTTAGGGTGCTTTCTGATGCAAGAAGGGAAGGTTGATGCTTATGCTTTACGACAACTCAAACTGCATGAGTTGAACTATCCTACTCACAATCTAGAATTGGCTGTTGTTGTCTTTGTATTAAAAATTTGGAGACATTATCTCTACGGAGAAAAATGTTATTTATTCACCGATCATAAGAGCCTTAAATACCTCCTGACACAAAAGGATTTTAGTCTTCGACAACGAAGGTGGATGGAACTTCTTAAAGATTACGATCTTGTTATCGATTGCCACCCAGGAAAGGCTAACGTTTTAGCTGATGCGCGCATCCGCAAACCGATGCCTTGTAAGTATCGATAATATGATTGCAACTCTTGACTCATTGTATAGTTTAATTCAAAGTAAACTTTGTTCTTTTGTAGCTTCTCGAACAGTTAACGCTCATTTTCGACTTCGAAAGCATCATTGTCTTGTAGCTGAACGTCAAGTTTAGTCTACCATTGTTTCACGAATCAAGGATTTGCAAGAGCAAGATCTTGAGCTTCAAACCATTGTCTCTAAATTATCGGACAACCCTGACTTCAGAATTAATTCTGAAGGACTCTTATGCTTCCATGATTGAGTATGTGTACCTAATGATGAAACTCTTCGCACCGACATTCTTTTTGAGGCTCATTCGAGTTCTTTTTTTGTTCACCCCGGATCGGTGAAAATGTAGAAAGACCTATGTGGACTCTTCTGGTGGCCAGGCATGAAACAAGCCATAGTTGATTACATTTCCAAATGCCTCACATGCCAACGTGTTAAGGAAGAACATTGTACTCCTACTAGATTATTACAACATATTGATCCACCAAAATGGAAATGAGAAAATACAACCATGGACTTTGTTAGTGGTCTACCGTTAACCCCTGTGAAGCATGATGCTATATGGGTCATTGTAGATCGTTTCACGAAGTCAGCTCATTTTATACCGGTGTTCTTAAGCTAGCTGACTTGTATATCAAGGAAGTAATCTAACTCCATGGAGTACCTAAGTCTATCATCTCCGATCGGGATCTTCGATTTGCATCTTGATTTTGGAGGACCTTACAATGAGCTCTAGGCACCAGAGTTAATCTTAGCATGACCTTTCACCCTCAAACTGATGGTTAATCAGAAAGGGTAATTCAGGTAAATCATTGAACAAAGTATCTATTGCAAATCCTAGAAAACCTACATTGTCACTGAACCTCTTTGAACAGATTTTGGAAGACATGCTTCGGGCATGCATTATCGATTTTGGTGGATCTTGGGAGAAATCTCTACCCCTTGTCGAATTTGCTTACAATAACAGTTACCAAGCATCCATCCAAATGGCTCCGTATGAGGCACTGTATGGTAGGCGATGTAGGACTCCATTGTGTTGGTCAGAGCTTGGTGAGGGCAAAATGTTAGGCCCTGACTTGCTTCGTGAGACTGAAGAACAAGTCACCATTATCCATGATCGTTTAAAAGCTGCCTTTGATCGACAAAAGGCTTATGCATATCTTAAAAGAAGAGACATCGAACATGAAGTTGGTGAGAAAGCCTTCCTCAAGGTGTCACCATGGAAGAAAGTCCTAAGATTTGGCAAAAAGGGATAATTGAGTCCTCGATTCATAAGACCCTTTGAAATCATTGAAAAGATTGGCCCAGTGGCATATAGACTATTGCTACCCTCCGAATTGAGTAAAATCCACGATGTTTTTCATGTATCATTGCTTCGGAAGTATCGATATGGCCCTCACACATTGTGGAACCTGAATCTGTAGAACTTCGACCAAATCTATCCTATGAGGAAGAACTAGTTCAGATTCTTGCTAAAGAAGTCAAAAGGCTTCGCAACAAAACTATTCTGATAGTTAAATTGCTCTGTAAGAGCCACATTGTTGAAGAAGCCACTTGGGAGACGGACGAGACTATGAGACAACAATATCCACACCTCTTCAGTTCATGTAAAAATTCGAGGACGAATTTTCTTAAGAGGGGTAGAGTTGTAGCACCCCAAAATCTGGTCTAGTCGGAGTTAAGTTCTGATGATCGAAAATCCTATATTGATGAAGCCTAAATATTGTATCGACTAGTTTATGTTTGATATCGAACCCTAAATTGCCTTAAAACATCGCCATTGAACTCTATTGAATAATATTGAACCTATTTGGTGACTAAAATAAAGAAAGTGCTAGTTGGGAGCCAAAATTTGGAAGCCTTGAGAATTGAGGGACTAATCTTGCGATCAGCCCCTCTTTAATTAAAATTTCCACTTACGAGGAATGATCAGATGACTTTCCTTCAATTGAAGGAAAACTTATTAATAAAACAAATAGAAAGGGATAGAGAGAGCTTACCCGATTCCTAAGAGAGCAACCACCTTACACCTTCATCTTTTTCCTTTAGATATTAAGCAAGCACCTCCATTGAAGGAGAGTCCAAGCTTTTGTTTCTTCAAAATATTGAAAGTAAATCGATTCCATCGTCCGGGTAAGCTATTTCCCCTAATCAATTGTTGGAACCCATGGAGATTAGAAGGTTAATCAAAAGTTAGGTTTCCTTATCCATGGAAGAATTCATAGTTACAGATTTTATTAAGTTAGATATCGATTTTGATATTGTTTTATCGATTTCGATATCGTAATATCGATTATAACATTTTCATATTCAATTTCTAGCTCAAGAGGAGGATTGTGATAATCCATCATCATCCACCAAAGTTAGGAATAAGGGCGATGTTATCCGAGAGCAGTAAAAGCATTGGATTTTAAGGTGAGTGTAATCAGAGTCTCAGGACTAGGCAAGGTACCTAGCCCGAATCCATTGTTCATGATTTTCTTGTTACTAACCTTATATGGTAAGGTTTTATTGCATCAGAATTCATGTTGATCATGTAGGTAAGACATGGTAAGCATCGGACATTGATTATGTTACTGTCATTCTCATCAAATATTGCTATCGACCATGTTTATGTTAAGGAATTATTGATTTTGATATTAATATGATCATCGGACAAGTTGTGTAAGTATTGCCATTGAAATATTGATTTTTAATTTCCAATCATTGTCATTGTTATGGACCTTAGATTAGATGGATTAGGGATACATTTGGCATGCCATAGAATTCACGAGCCCAGTGTATGGGTGGACTACGGTCCTAGGGATACGACCTATATTGATTGGCGACGCGGAGGGATGTGTTTGATTTTGGTCATATAGGCGAGGCGGAGGGTACAAACCAATCATTGTTTGGCGAGGCATAGGTGTTCGCGTATCCACAATCCAGAATCGATCCAAGGTTTATTAATATTAGATTATGATAATTGATATGGGATCATGATTATCGATATACCATTCCTATTGTTATTCTTATCGTCATTGCATCATTGTTAAGTATGATTGGTGTTGTTTCTCTTATTTATTTGCATGGTAAAGACTATCTATCTTAGGCAAAATATGCCTAATGCATTCATCTCATGCATTTCAGGTTAAGAAGTTGTTCGTACCAAGATCGGGGATTAGTCGAGCAAGCAAGTCATCTTCGAGCTACAAGTAATGTGTTTTGATCTTTTGAACTCCTAGAAAGGTGGCAAAGTAGTCAAACTAGTCCTTTATACCCATTTTGTTGTGTATGTAAATTGCTTGTAGTTGGTATTTCTATATAGTCCAAAATTGTACTTTTGGTGTTGTATAAGTTGCCAAAGTCGTCATATATGGTGCTTAAGGGTAAAAATATAGCAAATGTATTCATATGATCATGAAATCTTGCATGCCGTTAGATTACTTGTTTTATGGATTGCTGGTAAAATTTCATAGCTTTTGGACAAGGTTTGATAGGGTAAATTGATGAAAAACCAGATAAAGTTTTGACATTACAGAATAGGGTATCAATATGGGTGATGGCGTATCGATACGCCCTTGTTTTGGGAATTAAGGAAATCAAAGGGGGTATCGATACGATTTGAGCCGTACCGATGTCATTTTTGCCACTGCCAACCATCGTATCGATACGGTCGGTGCCGTATCGATGCAATTTTCGCCACTTTTTCCACTGTGAATCCTCGTACCGATACGGGCCTAGCCTGCATCGATACGGATCAACCCAAGTCAAGTCAATATTTGTGTTGAGTCAACCCGTATCGATATGGGTCTTACTTGTTTCGATACGGACCTTAAGCCATAATAACATGTGTTGACCATTGACTACATGTATCGATACAACCCAAGGGTGTATCGATACGGGTAGGCTGCTTAGTTAATTACTTGTAATAAGACGAAAATTGGCTTGGATTATGATTGATCCTTACCTTTTAATTGATGATGCTATTAATGAACAACATGAAACACCAAATGAATGTGAGCTTATGAGATATTGCATCCTGTTGAGACATGTTTATTTGTATAAAAGGATTTGTAACACCCCAAATTTGGGCCTAGATGTTTTAGAGTCCGAATCGGACCGATGGAGAACGGTTCGAATCTTAAAGGGAGTTTTAGGAAACACCTAGTTCAGGATGCTTTAAAATATATAAAATATCTAAAAATCCTCATTTAATATATGAAAGAAAATGGTGGAATCAATTTTACAAAATAAGGTTTGGAAATACTACATTTCGGTGTAGTGACCAAATCGCAGTTTTTGCAAAGTTAAGTAGTGACTGTTTTGTAAAGGATTGAAACTTTGAATCTTTAAGGAGCTAATTTTACCAAAATGTTTTCATCAGATTTTCCCTTAATTTGGGTGATTTAATTAATGTTTTAATTAAAGAAAATGAAGGTTGATTAAATTAGAAACTACCTTTGACTATTCATAACTACTTTTCACAAATTTTCCCTAATTTTATTTTCTCTCAAATTCCTTTCAACCAAACACATTCTCTCCAGCAAATATACTTTGATTTTCACTTCATTTGATGAGATTCCAATCTTTCTTTGATTCTTAGTCAATTCCTCATCAAATCCTCTTGATTTCTACCTTGAATTTTCAAGAAAACTTGCCCAAATCAAGGAGAAATCATCCATTAGAGGTAAGCTTCGTCCTTCTCCTCTAATGATAAGTTCTTTACTGAAATTCCCAAGTTATCAATCCTTTGTTAATGATTTTTAAGTGGTTTTAATGTTAGAAACAAGAAATTGTCTTAAAACTCAAGATTTTGGAAGAGATCTTGAATATTTTCGTGGTGAATGATTGGGCTATGTTTTGAGATGGTTTTCTAATGTATTTTGGATGTTAATTGATTTTACAAATGAGGTTTTATCAATCAAATCCCAAATAAGATTGTTTTCCTAAGTTTTGCTTGTTAGAATGATGGTTTTTGGGGTGATTTTGGTGTTGTATCATAGCTGGAGGTATAAGGACGAGCTTGTGGTTGTTTTTTATGTTAATTGTTGTTTAGAAATGATTAGAAGTGGTGGATCTTGGCTGGGTTTTGTTTTGGAAGAGTTTGGAGGTGATTTCTGTAGTGTTTGGTAGCCGAAATGTGGTTTTTGGGTAGAGCAGCGAGATTAGGTGTGTGGCTGATGATTTCAATTCATGATGATGCATTAATCCTCTGCTCTTATGTGTTTAAAATAGGGGAGACATCTTCGGACGCCTTTGGAGTTGATCCGGAAGCTTAGATAGCGTTTCAGCGAACAATCGAAACGTAATCGGTGAGTGCGTATGGTTTTAGAAGTCCTTGAGGGACAAAGAATCAAGGTTTGGGGATTTTGGAATGGTTTGAAACACTTTCCTAAGTCCGAAAGTAAGTATTGGTTAGATTGCTGTCATAGATGTGGTGATTGCCCCTAAAATGCTTTTACATGCTCATGGTTTGAGATTGATAAATTCCTACTGTTTTTATGCATATTTTATAGCATAAGATGATGCTTGAAATGATTTCATGAAGTAACATGTTGCATGGTTGAGATTTGAGCTTTTGTGTTAAATCATGGCAAATGTTATGGTTTTGAAATAATATGAGAATGTTTGAGATTTGTTGCATGAAAAAAGTAGGTGAGATGATGTTTTAACATAATATATTGGCATAGATGTTGAGATATTTACCGGATATAATGGATCGATCAATAGGATGAGAGTGCACTATAAACTAAAAATTCGTACGTGCTCTTTGGTTAAGCTAAAAGGAGAGAACCGATGATGGGCATTCCATCGGGTAGGACTTGGTGAAATACCCAAGCTTTATGGCGATGAGAGATTCCACAATGTGAGTACGGTGATGTGAGATTCCACCGGAAATTGTGTTGCTAGACGAGTGAGTACGGTGATGGTAGATGTCACCGGAAGTGTCTAGTGAGATGTCGGCATATCCGAGTAATAATGAGATGAGAAATGCCAATATAATGTATGAAATGGTTTTTGATTCACATGTACCTTTGATGAAATGATTTATGCTATTAGAAATGCATATGTGATTGGTATATGAAATGCTTAAGTGTACATGCATGAGTATGGCTTTGCCATGAGTTTTGCATTGGTTTAAATGCATGAGATAGAATGAAGGTACATGTGTTTTCATTGAGAAGTTGCTTTGAATGGTTTTCAAACATGAGATAGAATGAGCATGTTGTTTAAAAGCTTTTGAGAAAATGTTTTCAAGAAATGCATTATTGTGTTGGTTTCATTAGTGCATGCCTCACTAAGCATTTGTGCTTACGCTCTCTCTTTTACCAATAATGCAGATAATTGAGGTGTTCCCGGGCATCAAAGAGGATAAGATCATCCAAGGAAGTACAAGCTCATGTATGGTGAAGTTTTCACACACTTTAGTTTTGATATAATGGCAATGGGAAACAAAGGTTGTTTTTGGGAGACATGTTTGAACTCCCTAAGGTTGTGGCATTTTTATGTTGGCATGTTTGGGTTGTAATTGGCCTTAAATGTTTTGTTTGAGGTTGGATTGCTTATATTGGTTTTGTGAATAGGGAGTATGCCTCTAGACTATGTGAATTTGTGGTTGATGCTATGTTCGTGTTAGAATGTCCTAAATATGTTCCTTATGTGTTAAATGGTTTGTTGGTATGATTTGAAAGTCTTTGAGGCATGTTTGATTAGGCTAAAGGATGAAAACCCAGCAATAGCTGCTATTTCTAGGCAAGGTGTATCGAAACACCCTCTAGTGTTTCGAAATAGGGGCCTGAAATGGTCTTTGTGTTTCGAAACGACTGAGGTAGTCTCGAAACAGTTTGGCTACTGGAATGCCATGTTTTGATACTGGTCTCGGAACATACCCGCGTACCAAAACGGTCAACACCGTTTCGATACATGTGTTCCGGTACGGTGGGTAGGTTTTCCTATACGGGTGACCGTTGGACACAGATTTGAATTGCATTGAGTCTTCATGCTTTACAATTTAGTCCTAAATGTTGTGATTGCAATTGCTTGAGCTTGGGATGTCTTTTTAAGCTGAAATTTGGCAGAGATGCATGTAACATGATTAATTACATATTGGTAACCCTAAAATCAGTGAAGTCCCTCTAATTTACAATATTACAATTTGGTCCCTAATATGTGTAAGTTAAGCAATTGAGTCCCTAAATATTTTTCGATCGCTTTGCCGATCCCTTCTATGATTTGTGAGTGCTCACCTACGCTTAATGTGCATCTAGAAAAGATTAAAATAAAAAAGGGTCATTAATCAAGGTTGACTTTTGGGTTGACTTTGGTTTTCCCCGTGTAATCTTCGTAGTTCGAGTCAAGCGTCTAGGCCGGGCTAAGATGGTTACATTTGTTGGTATTATAGCCAGGTTATCGAATAATTGGGGTTTCGTATGTGGTGGTTGTATGTGTTTATGCATGATTGTGTCTTTTCAGTGAAAGTTTGATGTATGAACATTGATGTGTGATTAAGTCGAGATGATTTTGTGATACTATGCTATGTTGGAGTGTGGTTGGGGATCCCATTGCCATATCAAAACTAATGAGAAGAATTGTTTTCGAAAATGAGCTTGAGTACTTGGATTACTTACCGTATTGTGCCTAATTGTGTTTATTGTATTTTTGTCAGTGCATTGTTTTTATAATGGGGCCACGTAGAGAGCTGAGAATCAATACTAGATCGATGGGTGATAATGAGAATGCCGAGAATGCTGAGGATTTACCTCCTCCACCTCTTGGTGGACCACCCGGTAGTGGTGGAGCTGGGGCTGGTAATGCTGGTACTGGTGCTGGGGTTGCTGGACCCAAGGGTGTGTAGGGGCAAGCTGCTCCTGACATGACCATGTTGATTCAGGCTATTGCTGGTGCTTTCCAGGCAGCCGTAGCCGGAGCTCATGGAGTTGCACATCAGGATGATGCTAATGTGAGGTTGCCTTTGGACCGTCTTCGCAGTCTAGGAGGGACTGACTTCAGAGACTTATCTCCGGAAGGATCTGAGTCTTGGTTGGAGAGCACCAAGAGGATTCTGGGTCAGTTGAACTGCAACAATGTGCAGAAGCTGGGTTGTATTGTGTCATTGTTGCATGGTGATGCCTATACGTGGTGGACGACCACTATCTCCGAGATGGAGGATGATGAGGTTACTTGGACGTTCTTCTTGAATGCGTTCAAGTGGAAGTACATGGGAGTACGTTACCTCGATGAAAATAAGAGATAGTTTATGTCTCTCATGCAAGGGAACATGTTTATAGCTAAATATGAAATTCAATTTGTTCTCCTCAGTCGGTATGCACCTGAGCTAATCCCTAACGAGCGGGAGAGGTGCGAACGGTTCCATTATGGGCTGGTAGCGGATGTAAAGAACTTTATGCTTGCGGCCGATTACACTGATTTCGATGTCTTGGTCACAAGAGCCAAGGACATTGAAACGAATCTTGGTTTGGCAAGTCGAGCTGGTGGCTCTAGCTCGGGATAGCGAGCTGTGGAACGCAATTTTGGTAGAGATCGCAACAAGAGACAGAAGAATAGGAAGACACATTACGATGCTAGACGTGGGGGTGGTAACCCTGGTAGAGGTCAGCATGGACCTAATGCTTTCCTAAGGACTCCTGAATGTAATCGTTGTGGTAGAAGACATGATGGTGAGTGTTGGGGTAACCTTGGGACATGCTGGAATTGTGGGAATCGAGGGCATTTGAAGAAAGATTGTCCGCAGCCGTTGAGAGAGGGACAAGCTCCGGTGAGAGCAGCAGAGCCACAGAGAGGTCGTGGGCGCGGCCGTGGTACTTTTCAGCGTAGGGATGATGGTGGCAGGAACGTAGCACATGTTGTGGCCGTTCAACCTGAGGGTGGCAGTCAAGCTCGAGTGTACGCCCATCGTGAGGGAAGGAATGATACGGATGTGATCGCAGATACCTTTACTTTGCAATCCTTGTCATTACTTTCTTTGATTGATTATGGATCTACACACTCGTACATATTGCGTGAACATGCTCAAATACTTGGTTTACGTATTGAGTCTTTGGATGTTGGTATGCGTGTGACTAGTTCCTTTGGCGAGACGATTGTAACAAGGAAATTGTATAGGAGATGTCCCTTGAAGGTGCAAAATCATGTTTTTCTTGTTAATCTCATAGAATTGCCATTCTATGGCTTTGATGTATTCCTTGGCATGGATTGGCTAGTCGAGCATAGGGCCGTTGTGGATTTCGAGAGCAAGCGAGTTTCGTTGAAACTTGTGAATTATTCTGAGGTGGTGGTAGTGGGTGAGAATGTGAAGTTTCTTGCCAATGTGGTGTCTACATTGGAAGCAAGCCGGATGTTGCGGCAAGGTTGCGAGGCTTACCTAGCCTTTGTTATGAATCCTAGTTCAAAGGAGGTGCGAGTTCAGGACATAAGAACTGTGCATGAGTTCCCTGAAGTGTTTCCGGAGGAGTTACCTGGTTTGCCGCCTAGTCGAGAGGTGGAGTTTGGGATTGAGCTGTATGAGAACACAACTCCGGTGTTCATTGCTCCCTATCACATGGCACCCAAAGAGCTGAAGGAGTTGAAGACGCAACTTCAGGAGTTGCTTGACCGTGGCTTCATTCGGCCTAGTGTGTCACCTTGGGGTGCATCGGTCTTGTTTGTGAAAAAGAAGGATGGCACGATGAGAATGTGCATCGATTATCATCAGCTGAACAAGTTGATTGTCAAAAACATGTATCCTTTGCCTAGGATTGATGATCTTTTTGACCAGTTTCGGGGAGCGGCTGTGTTTTCAAAGATTTACTTGAGGTCAGGTTACTATCAGCTAAAGGTAAAAGATGTGGATGTGCCGAAAACATCCTTTAGAACGAGGTATGGACATTATGAGTTCCTTGTAATGCCGTTTGGCTTGACGAATGCTCCTGCTGCTTTCATGGACATGATGAATAGAGTGTTCCATAAATACTTGGACAAGTTTGTTGTGGTGTTCATCGACGATATCCTTGTGTACTCTCGTACTGAGGAGGAGTATGAAGGTCATTTGAGAATTGTTTTGCAAGCGCTGTTTGAAAATCAACTTTATGCTAAGCTGAGCAAGTGTGAATTCTGGCTAAAGGAAGTTGTTTTCCTTGGTCATGTGGTTTTGGCTGAAGGGATTCGAGTTGATTCCCAGAAGGTTGAGGCTGTGATGAATTGGAAGCCTCCTAAGTTTGTTCATGAAGTCCGTAGTTTTCTTGGGTTGGCAGGATACTACCGAAGGTTCGTGGATGGATTTTCTAAGATTGATGCCCCTTTAACGAAGTTGTTGCAAAAAGATGTTATGTGTGAGTGGACGGAAGTGAGACATCAAGCTTTTGAGAAGCTTAAGGCAGCTCTGACGCAAGCTCCTATCTTGGTTCAAGCTGAATCAGGAAAAGAGTTTATGGTGTACAGTGACGCATCCTACGTTGGTTTGGGGTGTGTGCTAATGCAAGAGGGTAACGTGATGGCTTATGCATCGCGTCAGTTGAAAATGCATGAGCGCAATTATCCTACGCATGATATTGAGTTAGCTACGGTGGTTTTTTCTTTGAAGATCTGGAGACATTATCTTTATGGTGAGAAGTGTACTGTGTACATGGATCACAAGAATTTGAATTGTAACCCCCGTAGCCCGGTCTGGACGGTTGACCTGAACTACGAAGATTACACGGGGAAAACCAAAGTCAACCCGAAAGTCAACCTTGATTAACGACCCTTTTTTTTCTTTTTAGTCTTGTCTAGATGCACATTAACCTTAGATGTGATCACACAACATCATGCTCAAAGATCACAAACATCAGAGATCAAACAGGGACCCAATTGAACAAATTACAACTTTAGGGACCAAATTGTAATTTCTGAAAACTTTAAGGACTTAACCAGATTTTAAGTTACCAACTTAAAATTAATCAGGTTTCATGCTTCTCTGCCAAATTTCAGCTCAAACGGACATCCCGAACTCATACAATTGCACAAACAAGATTCAGGACCAAAATGCAAACATTTTGAAACATTTAACCGCCCATGTCAGCCCCCAACGGTCACCCGTTCCGAAACAGGCAAAGCCCGTTTCGAAACAAGGGCCGTTCCGCAACGTGTTCCGCAACGGGGGTCTGGCAGAATGCTTTCCGTTTCGGAACGGTGGCACCCGTTTCGGACGCCTGGGTTCATGCAGGGCACCCGTTCCGAAACGGTGTCATCTGTTCCGAAACGCCTAGCCCAGAATGCTGCATTTTGCTCACTCAAACACACAATTGATCATTCAAACATGCTCCAAAAGCCACCAAACTTTACCAACATGCAATTCAACATAAATGAGACATACTTGCATCAGCAATTCAACAGAAAAACAACATATAAGAAAAGCCCCAAATCTATAGGCATGCTTCCTACACAAGCAACCATTTAGGCACAATCCTTCCAAAACAATCTCATTTAAGCCAATTCATGTTCCAACAACATTAGCAACAACATTAAAACATTCTTGATCAAACATATACGATCACATACACATAAACCCGAGAGATCCTACCCCATTGCCCTTATTAACTATAGCTATTCACCGAGACATACATCTCCATTGGAGTCCACCTTGAATCCCTTGCTCCTTGCTGTCCAAACTTCAAGAATCTGCATTGATGGACAAAAAGGAGCGTAAGCACATAATGCTTAGTGAGGAATGCTCAAAACCAAAACACCATCAATGCAGCGGGTCATTAAAACACTTTTAAAACAAACCCGATTTGTTTACCAAAGCCATGTTTGAAAACCCTTTTCAACATCAAGCTCAAATCATGCATAAACACCATATGCCAAGCTTAAACAAAACCATGGAAAACCCTCCCATTTCACAACATACCTTTCTTAAACTTGAAAACCATTTCAAGCAAGAAACCTTTAAAACCATAACTCAAATTATCCATCACATGCATTTAACCAAGGCAACATAGAACTATAACATCATCTTCACATGCCTTTAAAAACAAGCCTTACAAGACTCCAATGCAATATAGATATTTCATGCTCACATGCATCATTTACCAAATGATAACCAACACTTGTTCAACTTAACAAGTAAACATGCATTCACTAGCATCATACACTTTTCATGCAACAATGCATCTTTTCAAGCATCTCATGCTTCACATGCAATCATGCATCAATTCAAGCATCTCATGCTTCACATGCAACCATGCATCATTTCAAGCATCTCATGCTTCTCTATGATCAAGAACATTACATTGGCTTCCAAGTGATCAACCACATTCACTTTTCAACTCAACAACCCGATCGGATACGCGGATTCCGAGCGTTGTCCCTACGCTCCATACACCCTACCAATCCAAGGTCCTCGAATGGGCAACAACCTCCATTATGACCTCATCATCCTAAGGTTCCCATGTATGGACTTTTAAACACCATACAACCTTAGCTTTTACCGAGGTTCCCATGCATGGACTTTTAAACACCATACAACCTCAACATGCACAAGGTTTCCACGTATGGACTTTTAACCACCATACAACCTTTGCATAACCGATTGGTAGTTGTATAAATCACTAACGAGATCCGGGACACCCCACACAAGATCCACACATGGACTTAACACTGCCATTGTGATCTTAACAAGCACAAGGTCCTCACATATGGACTTTTAACCACCATATAACCTTTGCTTAACCAAGGTCCTCGAATGGGCAACAACCTCCATTATGACCTCATCTCGTTAGGATACTTGAAGGGAGCTTATCCGGTCCACTCTTGACCACTCCACCTCCAAGGCGACTTAATTCACGGTGCACCCAATCCTATAGCCGGCTAACTATATCCGATCAACAAACCAAGAACCATTTGCATCACTTGCCAATATAACCATCTTACCATATTAATCCAATGTTCCACATGCATAAACATAATGCAAAGCCATCACAACATTAGCCCAATGATTCACATGCATAACCAATATGCAAAACCATTACCTCATTAATCCAATGATTCACATGCATAACCAATATGCAAAACCATTACTTCATTAATCCAATGATTCACATGCATAACCAATATGCAAAAGGTAACATTTACCATCATCAATTCACTGTTTTAAAGCATCATACAAAGCCATTGATCAACATGCAATACTATGCATCAAAACCACATTTACCATATACAAAACCAAGGATCCCTTACCTTGAGCATCCTTCTCAAATGGCTTTCAAAACCAGCATTAAACCATGCTAAAACATGCTTACAAAACAAAATTAAACCATGCAAAACACATGCATTTCAATCATCAACCACATTTGCTTTTAAAACTAAATCACAACACAATTCAAGAGCAAAAATCCATTCACTTACTCTTGAGCTTAGCATAGTTGTTTAGACTTACACTAAGCTCCCAAAAACCTTCAAACCTTGGTTTAAAAGCTGAAATCCCAACTTCACTCACCGATAACCAAAACAAGACTAGCCAACAAGCCTTCCAAGCATCCGAAACCTTCCGCAAACACCTCCAAAGCTCACGGATCAAACTCCCCTATTTCAAGCACACAAAAACAGAACATTAATGCATCCTTATGCATTAAAACACCAGCAACAACAACACAACTCGCTGCTCATCACAAATCTAACATTTTGGCTACCAAACACAACCGAAATCACCTCCAAACACCTCCAAAACTTAACCCAGCCAAGATCCATCACTTCTAACCATTTTTATACATCAACTAACATACAAAATGATCACAACCACGTCCTTATACCTCCAGGTATAACAGATCACCAAAAACACTCCAAAAACAACCAAAAACTCAAGCCAAACTTAGGAAATTCAACCTATCCGGGATTGCATTGATTAAACCTCAACTTCTAATCAATTTAGCATTCATTTAACATCATTTTGACACTCCAAAACACTGCCCAAACAGATCACACGAAAATTTCACCAAAATCACCAAATCTTGCATTTTAGCCAAAAATCAAGATCTCAATTGAAAAGCCATTAACAAAACATAAATCAAGGATTGAGAACTTAGGAATTTCAGTAAAGAACTGATAGTTTAGAGGAGAAGGACGTTCTTACCTCCAAACTTGAATTTCTCCATTTTAGAGCCAAAAAGCTTGATAAAACAACTTGCAAATTGAGAGGTTTTGTTGATGAAATGATTAGGAATCAAATGAGAGTTGAAATGAGAGATTTAGATGCCAAAATCAAAGAAGGAAATTTGGAGAATTGTGTTTGGGTTGAGAGAAAAATGAGAGAAAAGGAAAATTGAGAGAAAATGGAGAGTTAGTTAAGAAATTGGTTAAAATGATTTCCCTCCCTTTCATAATCTTTAAAAATCAGAATAAAGCCTTAAAATATCTTAGAAAAATCTGGAGAAATCCTTTTTGGAATAATAGCTCCTTAAAGATTCAAAGTTTCAATCCTTTAAAAAATTGTCCCGCAACTTTCAAAATTTACATCTTGGTCACTAGCCAAAATGTCAACCTTCCGAACCTCATTTTCCAAAATTGATTTCATAGTTCACTTATATATATTAAAAGATGATTTTAGAACATTTTTCCATATTTTTAATGCAACCCGAACTAGGCTTTCCTAAATTCACTCTTATATATTCGATCAGCACTTTGACCGAACCGGTCAACGCCCAAAACTTCTGAGCCCAAAACCGGGGCGTTACAACTCTCCCCCCTTAGGAAATTTCGTCCTCGAAATTTCAACCGGCGAAAAGAGAAACAGAACCTTCTCAAAGCAACACACAAGGCGACACAAAAGCCTTAACCAACACTGAACACATTCCACACAAAACCTCCACCAAAACATAACACCACCACACACTGTTCACAAATCCAAACTCTCAAAGGTAACCACGACTTAACCTTCCACATAACCGGACTGTACACGATCCCAACATCAACCTGAAGAACTTCAGCTCTTACAGCAGACAACACTGTAACACACAACTCCCAAGACTTGTTTACACAGAAACAACAACCAATCCAACTCAGCCACTATGCAAACCCCTCAACCTCTAAAACTCTTGCAAACTCCCAAACCTCTTCCAAAGATTTTCCCAACAAGCAAAAATCCCTAAACATCAACTGTTTACTCAAGCTCTTCAACGAAGCTGACAATTCATCACATCCGCCATAACATTACCATAACAGCTCACTAGGATTACTCACCCAGATTCCAAAAATTACATCACAACCCCAACTTGAAACCGTCAGCCGTTCCACACACCACCAACTGACTTCAAACGGAACTTTCTTAACCACAACCAGCCAACCACTTCTCACAAGAACCCAAACAACCAACGAAAGCCTTCGATCTTTCACAGCCCTTTCACTACAGACTTCAACCAGAACACTTGCATTACCAGAACATTACTTAACCAAAACACACATAACAGCTTCTGAACTCCTCAAAGGTTGCTAAGAACCAACACAACCCTTTTACAACAACTTAAAAGCTAAACTACCTCAGCACTTGGGAACTCAACCACTAAGCTGCAACATCTCTTAGCACCAAGGAACTACCACTTCCTTTTAGCTAAACAAACCACTTAACCGATACTAACCTCAACCGATACCCTTCACCACCAAACCACCACACTCTCTGAGCATCAAACACTATCCTTCTACCAACAGGCTATTCCACTCTCACTATCACTAGCAACTAGTTTAACAAACTCCAACACTTCTAGCTCTCACTCAGCACCAAACAACCTCTAAAAACCCATTATCCCACCTAATCCAACCACAACACTAACAGATTCGATTAGTTATTAACGAGCGTGAACATCGTATGCATGATCACCTACATGCCCTATCAATGCCTGATGTACATGTATGCAAAACCTCTAGTGTCATGCCACATGTATGCATGGACCAACATATATAATATAGCATATAACAATGATTTTAACTGTGCATGAATGCCAGTTCACACCCTCCAATAACATCCTCAAAATCTGTCCAAGAACAACCTCCTAACTCACCTTTAACTTATCTAACTCCATCATACCAACAACCATTAACTACAAGATACTCACTTAAGCCTTCTTCACACCCAAGATATTACCAAACCACAACTACCACTACCTCAAACATACTAGCAACAAGACTAGACTTACCACACAAGGAAAACCAACAGAACCCAAACCAAGGTAACTAAAGCAAAGATCACTTAACAAGGTTACCTGAAAACACAACACCATCCTGAAGCTTCATCAGACGAGCTCTCTTCCATGTGAAACAATCATCTTCCTGCCGCACCATTGCAGCACCAGCTAACACACCAGGGTCACCACCAACTCCTTGCGGTAAAGAACCTTGGCTATTCCGAGCCAACATCAAACAATCACGTCTCATGTGTCCAGCAGACCCACATTTCCAGCAACTCTCCTTTCCCACACTCTTCACAACTTCCTGCTCTTTCTGCCACCTCTGAACCTCGCCTCGGCCGTGCCCACGACCTTTCTGAGACCCTTTGGCTAACACCAAAGCTGACTTCACTCCATGTGGACAATCACGCTTAACATGCATCTTAGAACCACAATTCCAGCAAACACCTACACCCCAACAACTTCCAACATGTTGCCTTTCACAACGATCACATACCGGTGGCTGAGCTTCCACTCCGTGCTCAAGCAACACTTGCCCCGCAACAGCACTACCCGCGCCTTGCTTAACCCTTGGAAATTTCCTTCCAAGATACCTTCCATAAAAGGCTGATACAAAGAAATCCCAATCAATATCAGGAATATGTGACGCCACAGCCACAGATGCCCACCAGGCACACGCATCTTCCAACATCAAAGAAACAACACTCCCCAGCTTACAGGCATAATCACAGCCTTCCTGATCCAAAATCAGAATCACACTGGCCAACCAGGCCTAAAACATCTCCGGTGTAGAACCATGATATTCCACAGCACCCAAATCAAGCAGACGCTGCTTCGGCAAACCCACACATCCAGCCAGCACATCCACTGATTTTACCTCTACCACAGCCTGAGATGTTCCCAACACCTCCTGCTCAACAGATAATGAACTTTTCGTCACAGAACCAGCTTCTTTCCCTTGCCTTACCATCTCAACTCCAGGCACAGAAGACTGAGACAAAACACCTCTACAAAAGGGTGAATTCTTTGCTTTAACAACATGCCCCAAGGCAGCAACCATCTCACTCAACCGCCATTCTTTCATCGACTTTGCCATACCACTAACAACAACAAACATACAATCACAACAAGCAACAAACCAGTTAGACCAGCATTAAGCAAGGATTCAAACTCCAACTCCAAATAACACAATAGCTATATTAATAAGGCAATGGGTATCCCGAATCCTCCCCTTTACATGACATAACAGTCAACACAACATGGATATCACAACATCAAGCATATCAACAACATACCTTGATCATGCTTACACCAAACAACATCCAATTGCACCATCATATTAGCAACATAACATGCTCAAAACACATTCACCATGCATAACATCAGCTCATAGCATCAGCACATATCCACATAAACTCAACCAAGATTCATAACCTGAAAACATGCTTGCATACATCAGCAACATGCTCAGAAACATCAACAGCATACTCAAAAACACATGTTTCAACCAACTTTCAACCACACAACAAGATAAACATCAAACACACATCACATCAACTTACCGTTTTCCCCAACCTTCGCAACTCAGCTCTGATACCACCAAATGTAACCCCCGTAGCCCGGTCTGGACGGTTGACCCGAACTACGAAGATTATACAGGGAAAACCAAAGTCAACCCGAAAGTCAACCTTGATTAACGACCCTTTTTTTTTCTTTTTAGTCTTGTCTAGATGCACATTAACCTTAGATGTGATCACACAACATCATGCTCAAAGATCACAAACATCAGAGATCAAACAGGGACCCAATTGAACAAATTACAACTTTAGGGACCAAATTGTAATTTCTGAAAACTTTAAGGACTTAACCAGATTTTAAGTTACCAACTTAAAATTAATCAGGTTTCATGGTTCTCTGCCAAATTTCAGCTCAAACGGACATCCCGAACTCATACAATTGCACAAACAAGATTTAGGACCAAAATGCAAACATTTTGAAACATTTAACCGCCCATGTCAGCCCCCAACGGTCACCCGTTCCGAAACAGGCAAAGCCCGTTTCAAAACACGGGCCGTTCCGCAACGCGTTCTGCAACGGGGTTCTGGCAGAATGCTTTCCGTTTCGGAACGGTGGCACCCGTTTCGGACGCCTGGGTTCATGCAGGGCACCCGTTCCGAAACGGTGTCATCTGTTCCGAAACGCCTAGCCCAGAATGCTGCATTTTGCTCACTCAAACACACAATTGATCATTCAAACATGCTCCAAAAGCCACCAAACTTTACCAACATGCAATTCAACATAAATGAGACATACTTGCATCAGCATTTCAACAGAAAAATAACATATAAGAAAAGCCCCAAATCTATAGGCATGCTTCCTACACAAGCAACCATTTAGGCACAATCCTTCCAAAACAATCTCATTTAAGCCAATTCATGTTCCAACAACATTAGCAACAACATTAAAACATTCTTGATCAAACATATACGATCACAGACACATAAACTCGAGAGATCCTACCCCATTGCCCTTATTAACTATAGCTATTCACCGAGACATACATCTCCATTGGAGTCCACCTTGAATCCCTTGCTCCTTGCTGTCCAAACTTCAAGAATCTGCATTGATGGACAAAAAGGAGTGTAAGCACATAATGCTTAGTGAGGAATGCTCAAAACCAAAACACCATCAATGCAGCGGGTCATTAAAACACTTTTAAAACAAACCCGATTTGTTTACCAAAGCCATGTTTGAAAACCCTTTTCAACATCAAGCTCAAATCATGCATAAACACCATATGCCAAGCTTAAACAAAACCATGGAAAACCCTCCCATTTCACAACATACCTTTCTTAAACTTGAAAACCATTTCAAGCAAGAAACCTTTAAAACCATAACTCAAATTATCCATCACATGCATTTAACCAAGGCAACATAGAACTATAACATCATCTTCACATGCCTTTAAAAACAAGCCTTACAAGACTCCAATGCAATATAGATATTTCATGCTCACATGCATCATTTACCAAATGATAACCAACACTTGTTCAACTTAACAAGTAAACATGCATTCACTAGCATCATACACTTTTCATGCAACAATGCATCTTTTCAAGCATCTCATGCTTCACATGCAATCATGCATCAATTCAAGCATCTCATGCTTCACATGCAACCATGCATCATTTCAAGCATCTCATGCTTCTCTATGATCAAGAACATTACATTGGCTTCCAAGTGATCAACCACATTCACTTTTCAACTCAACAACCCGATCGGATACGCGGATTCCGAGCGTTGTCCCTACGCTCCATACACCCTACCAATCCAAGGTCCTCGAATGGGCAACAACCTCCATTATGACCTCATCATCCTAAGGTTCCCATGTATGGACTTTTAAACACCATACAACCTTAGCTTTTACCGAGGTTCCCATGCATGGACTTTTAAACACCATACAACCTCAACATGCACAAGGTTTCCACGTATGGACTTTTAACCACCATACAACCTTTGCATAACCGATTGGTAGTTGTATAAATCACTAACGAGATCCGGGACACCCCACACAAGATCCACACATGGACTTAACACTGCCATTGTGATCTTAACAAGCACAAGGTCCTCACATATGGACTTTTAACCACCATATAACCTTTGCTTAACCAAGGTCCTCGAATGGGCAACAACCTCCATTATGACCTCATCTCGTTAGGATACTTGAAGGGAGCTTATCCGGTCCACTCTTGACCACTCCACCTCCAAGGCGACTTAATTCACGGTGCACCCAATCCTATAGCCGGCTAACTATATCCGATCAACAAACCAAGAACCATTTGCATCACTTGCCAATATAACCATCTTACCATATTAATCCAATGTTCCACATGCATAAACATAATGCAAAGCCATCACAACATTAGCCCAATGATTCACATGCATAACCAATATGCAAAACCATTACCTCATTAATCCAATGATTCACATGCATAACCAATATGCAAAACCATTACTTCATTAATCCAATGATTCACATGCATAACCAATATGAAAAAGGTAACATTTACCATCATCAATTCACTGTTTTAAAGCATCATACAAAGCCATTGATCAACATGCAATACTATGCATCAAAACCACATTTACCATATACAAAACCAAGGATCCCTTACCTTGAGCATCCTTCTCAAATGGCTTTCAAAACCAGCATTAAACCATGCTAAAACATGCTTACAAAACAGAATTAAACCATGCAAAACACATGCATTTCAATCATCAACCACATTTGCTTTTAAAACTAAATCACAACACAATTCAAGAGCAAAAATCCATTCACTTACTCTTGAGCTTAGCATAGTTGTTTAGACTTACACTAAGCTCCCAAAAACCTTCAAACCTTGGTTTAAAAGCTGAAATCCCAACTTCACTCACCGATAACCAAAACAAGACTAGCCAACAAGCCTTCCAAGCATCCGAAACCTTCCGCAAACACCTCCAAAGCTCACGGATCAAACTCCCCTATTTCAAGCACACAAAAACAGAACATTAATGCATCCTTATGCATTAAAACACCAGCAACAACAACACAACTCGCTGCTCATCACAAATCTAACAATTTGGCTACCAAACACAACCGAAATCACCTCCAAACACCTCCAAAACTTAACCCAGCCAAGATCCATCACTTCTAACCATTTTTATACATCAACTAACATACAAAATGATCACAACCACGTCCTTATACCTCCAGGTATAACAGATCACCAAAAACACTCCAAAAACAACCAAAAACTCAAGCCAAACTTAGGAAATTCAACCTATCCGGGATTGCATTGGTTAAACCTCAACTTCTAATCAATTTAGCATTCATTTAAAATCATTTTGACACTCCAAAACACTGCCCAAACAGATCACACGAAAATTTCACCAAAATCACCAAATCTTGCATTTTAGCCAAAAATCAAGATCTCAATTGAAAAGCCATTAACAAAACATAAATCAAGGATTGAGAACTTAGGAATTTCAGTAAAGAACTGATAGTTTAGAGGAGAAGGACGTTCTTACCTCCAAACTTGAATTTCTCCATTTTAGAGCCAAAAAGCTTGATAAAACAACTTGCAAATTGAGAGGTTTTGTTGATGAAATGATTAGGAATCAAATGAGAGTTGAAATGAGAGATTTAGATGCCAAAATCAAAGAAGGAAATCTGGAGAATTGTGTTTGGGTTGAGAGAAAAATGAGAGAAAAGGAAAACTGAGAGAAAATGGAAAGTTAGTTAAGAAATTGGTTAAAATGATTTCCCTCCCTTTCATAATCTTTAAAAATCAGAATAAAGCCTTAAAATATCTTAGAAAAATCTGGAGAAATCCTTTTTGGAATAATAGCTCCTTAAAGATTCAAAGTTTCAATCCTTTATAAAACTGTCCCGCAACTTTCAAAATTTACATTTTGGTCACTAGCCAAAATGTCAACCTTCCAAACCTCATTTTCCAAAATTGATTTCACAGTTCACTTATATATATTAAAAGATGATTTTAGAACATTTTTCCATATTTTTAATGCAACCCGAACTAGGCTTTCCTAAATTCACTCTTATATATTCGATCAGCACTTTGACCGAACCGGTCAATGCCCAAAACTTCTGAGCCCAAAACCGGGGCGTTACATGAATTATTTGATGTCTCAGAAAGAGTTGAATCTTAGGCAACGACGATGAGTAGAGTTGCTTAAGGATTATGATCTGACGATCGAGTATCACCCGGTAAAGGCCAATGTTGTGGCTGACGCTTTGAGCAGAAAAGGGGCGGTGGAGTTAAGGGAGATGTTTGCTAGCTTGAGCATATCCTGAGATGGAGGTCTTGTTGCTGAATTGCAAGTGAAACCATCTCTAGTTTAGTTGATAAAGGATAAGCAGTTGTTGGATGATTCTTTGGTGCCACATGTTCAGGATATTGCTGAGGATAGACCATCGGGTTTATGTTTTAATGATGATGGAGTTCTATGTTTTGGAAGTCGGATAGTAGTGCCGAATGATGTGGAGTTGAGGCGTACTATTCTGACCGAAGCTCATAGTAGACCTTTTGCTATGCACCCTGGTAGTACAAAGATGTACCGTGATCGGAAGGATGAGGAATATTGGGTGGGTTTGAAGAAAGATGTTGCGGAATATGTGAGCAAGTGCATGGTTTGTCAGCGGGTTAAGGCTGAGCATCAGTTTCCTTCGGGGTTGTTGCAACCGTTGAGGATCCCTGAATGGAAATGGGAGAGGATAACCATGGACTTTGTGTCTGGTTTGCCTTTATCGCCATCAAAGAAGAATTCTGTGTGGGTGATTGTGGATCGCCTTACGAAATGTGCGCATTTCTTACCTATGCATACTACCTATACCTTGGATAAGCTTGCAGAGCTGTACATTGCTGAGATTGTACGTTTGCATGGTGTACCAAAATCTATAGTGTCGGATAGAGATTCGAGGTTCACGGCAAGGTTTTGGGAGTGTTTACATCAGACATTGGGTACGCGGCTGAATTTCAGTACTTCTTATCATCCGAAGACGGATGGACAATCTGAGCGTGTTATCGAAGTGCTTGAGGATATGTTGAGTTGCTGTGTGATTGAGTTTCAAGGCTCTTGGGAGAAGCACTTGCCTTTGGTGGAGTTTGCTTATATCAATAGCTACCAGGCAAGTATTCAAATGGCACCTCATGAAGCTTTGTACGGGAGGAAGTGCATAACTCCTCTTTTTTGGGCTGAAACGGGACAAAAGTTGGTCTCGATGCCGGCTTTGTTGAAAGGAACCACCGAGAAGGTGAAGCTCATTTGTGAGTAGTTGAAGGCAGCATCAGATCGGCAAAAGTCTTACGCGGATTTGAAGCGTAAGGAGATAGAGTTTGCGGTAGGTGACCGTGTGTTCTTAAAGGTTTCACCTTGGAAGAAGGTGATGAGGTTTGGCCGGAAGGGTAAGTTGAGCCCTAGATATATTGGACCATACGAGGTGATAGAACGTGTGGGTCCTGTTGCTTATAAACTAAGGCTACCATAAGAATTAAAAAAGATACATAATGTGTTTCATGTGTCCATGATTCGGAGGTATAGATCTGATCCTTCGCATGTTATGCCTGTGGAGGAAGTTGAATTGAATCCAGATTTGACTTATGATGAGGAGCAAGTTGAGATTTTGGATTCGGACAGTAAGGTTCTCCGGGGTAAGACCATTGAGCTGGTTAAGGTGTTGTTGAGGAAGCCACGTGGGAAAGAAAGGAAGATATGAAGAAGCAGTTTCCTTACCTTTTTCCTCCAGGTAAATTTCGAGGACAAAATTTCTTAAGAGGGGGAGAGTTGTAACACCCCAAATTTGGGCATAGATGTTTCGACATTACAGAATAGGGTATCAATATGGGTGATGGCGTATCGATACGCCCTTGTTCTGGGAATTAAGGAAATCAAAGGGGGTATCGATACGATTTGAGCCGTACCGATGTCATTTTTGCCACTACCAACCATCGTATCGATACGGTCGGTGCCGTATCGATGCAATTTTCGCCACTTTTTTCACTGTGAATCCTCGTACCGATACGGGCCTAGCCTGCATCGATACAGATCAACCCAAGTCAAGTCAATATTTGTGTTGAGTCAACCCGTATCGATATGGGTCTTACTTGTTTCGATACGGACCTTAAGCCATAATAACATGTGTTGACCATTGACTACATGTATCGATACAACCCAAGGGTGTATCGATACGGGTAGGCTGCTTAGTTAATTACTTGTAATAAGACGAAAATTGGCTTGGATTATGATTGATCCTTACCTTTTAATTGATGAATTCAACTATTAATGAACAACATGAAACACCAAATGAATGTGAGCTTATGAGATATTGCATCCTGTTGAGACATGTTTATTTGTATAAAAGGATTTGTAGCACCCCAAATTTGGGCCTAGATGTTTTAGAGTCCGAATCAGACCGGTGGAGAACGATTCGAATCTTAAAGGGAGTTTTAGGGAACACCTAGTTCGGGATGCCTTAAAAATATAGAAAAATATCTAAAAATCCCCATGTAATATATGAAAGATAATGGTGGAATCAATTTTACAAAATAAGGTTTGGAAATACTACATTTCGGTGTAGTGACCAAATCGCAGTTTTTGCAAAGTTAAGTAGTGACTGTTTTATAAAGGATTGAAACTTTGAATCTTTAAGGAGATAATTTTACCAAAATGTTCTCATCAGATTTTTCCTTAATTTGGGTGATTTAATTAATGTTTTAATTAAATAAAATGAAGGTTGATTAAATTAGAAACTACCTTTGACTATTCATAACTACTTTTCACAAATTTCCCCTCATTTTATTTTCTCTCAAATTCCTTTCAACCAAACACATTCTCTGCAGCCAATATACTTTGATTTTCACTTCATTTGATGAGATTTCAATCTTTCTTTGATTCTTAATCAATTCCTCTTGATTTCTACATTGAATTTCCAAGAAAAGTTGCCCAAATCAAGGAGAAATCATCCATTAGAGGTAAGCTTCGTCCTTCTCCTCTAATGATCAGTGTTTTACTGAAATTCCCAAGTTATCAATCCTTTGTTAATGCTTTTTAAGTGGTTTTAATGTTATAAACAAGAAATTGTCTTAAAACTCAAGATTTTGGAAGCGATCTTGAAGATTTTCGTGGTGAATGATTTGGCTCTGTTTTGAGACGATATTCTAGTGTATTTTGGATGTTTATTGATGTTACAAATGAGGTTTTATCAATCAAATCCCGAATAGGATTGTTTTCCTAAGTTTTGCTTGTTAGAATGATGGTTTTTGGGGTGATTTTGGTGTTCTGTCATAGCTGGAGGTATAAGGACGAGTTTGTGATGGTTTTCTATGTTAATCGATGTTTAGAAATGATTAGAAGTGATGGATCTTGGCTGGGTTTTGTTTTGGAAGAGTTTGGAGGTGATTTTGGTAGTGTTTGGTAGCCGAAATGTGGTTTTTGGGTAGAGCAGCGAGATTAGGTGTGTGGCTGATGATTTCAATGCATGATGATGCATTAATCCTCTGCTCTTATGTGTTTAAAACAGGGGAGACATCTTCGGACGCCTTTGGAGTTGATCCGGAAGCTTAGATAGCGTTTCGGCGAACAAGTGAAACGTAATCGGTGAGTGCGTATGGTTTTGGAAGTCCTTGAGGGACAAAGAATCGAGGTTTGGGGATTTAGGAAAGGTTTGAAACACCTTCCTAAGTCCCGAAGTAAGTATTGGTTAGATTGCTCTCATAGATGTGGTGATTGCCCCTAAAATGCTTTTAGATGCTCATGGTTTTAGATTGATAAATTCCTACTGGTTTATGCATATTTTATAGCATAAGATGATGCTTGAAATGATTTCATGAAGTATCATGTTGCATGGTTGAGATTTGAGCTTTTGTGTTAAAGCGTGGCAAATGTTATGGTTTTGAAATGAGATGAGAATGTTTGAGATTTGTTGCATGAAAAACAGTAGGTGAGATGATGTTTTAACATAATATATTGGCATAGATGTTGAGATATTTACCGAATATAATTGATCGATCAATAGGATGAAAGTGCACTATAAACTAAAAATTCGTACGTGCTCTTTGGTTAAGCCAAAGGGAGAGAACCGATGATGGGCATTCCATCGGGTAGGACTTGGTGAAATACCCAAGCTTTGTGGCGATGAGAGATTTCACCATGTGAGTACGGTGATGTGAGATTCCACCGGAAATTGTGTTGCTAGACGAGTGAGTACGGTGATGGTTCCGCATATCCGAGTAATAATGAGATGAGAAATGCCAATGGGTGCGCCGGTGAAAGGAAGATGGAAAATGCCTGTACAGGGGCGTGTGAAGGTGAATGTTGATGGGGCGGTTAGGGGTTCGGAGAAGGTGGCTTCGATAGGTGGTGTTTTCCGCGATTCAACTAGAGCTTGGATTCTTGGCTTTGCAAGGAACGTTGGGTCTTGTACGGTGCTCATGGCGGAATTATGGGCGGTGCACGATGCTCTTGCGCTTGCTTGGGAGCGTGGTTTCCGCTTAGTGGATGTTGAAACCGATAGTAAAACCACTGATGCGATACTTAATATGGAGACAGATATTCTGTTGGAAAACGCTCTTGTTCAACGTTGGCGGAGACTTGTCCTACAAGATTGGAGTTTATCGGTGAAGTTTATCCATCATGAAGCTAATATGGTCGCTGATAAATTAGCGAGTTTGGCTCAGAGTCGGCATTTAGGTGACTTGGTTTTTGGTAGCCCACCTTCTGAAGTGGTTTCGTTTCTTGCAGCTGATACTGCTTGAGGGGGTGATGTTGTGGTTTGTTTGAGTTGTTCCAATCCTTGTTCTTGTACGTATCACCATGTGTATTCTTTTTCCCCATTTAGGTGTAAGGGGGTTTTAAGGAGGCACGTGGTGTTACATCCTCTTTTATATAAATATATATATATATATATATATATATATATTAAGTTATAAATGTTATTTAATTAAAAGTTGTTATAAATATATCATTGGTCTATAAATATCAACATAATAGTTATGTAATTATAATAAAAATTTTAGATCAAAACATTTCTACATTCCATCAATGGGTCTTATTTCAACATAATTCAATAAATTTATCATTTCATATTTAAAAATTACATCATTTTAGTTTTTGTTCTTCTCCTAAAAATGATATATTATTTTTTTCTAGTATACTAACACTTTAGCACTATTTTGTTGTTGATTTATGCTATACTGCAGATATCCAATAGTTGTATTGGTCTAACAGACTCGCTTGATTTAACAATATCAAAAGTAAAAATACACCTGAAACACACAGACACTATTGGTGCCTATTTTTTCACTGGGACTCGAACGGACGTCGGGGATTTGAACCGTCACCGGTCAATCGTCGTCAGATTATCACTGGAAAGGTATTTTTCTTTCCTTATCTTCGATTCTTGCAATTAAAGGAAAATATTAGTTCAAATTCTTATTTAGAAGCCGAAATATAACTGAAAATAAAAAATGAGATCGGAAACTCATCTTTGTGGGTCAGAGATTGTATAACCACCGTCGAAGTTGAAAATGAGTGTCGGGATGGGTAGATAGTCTTTACATGGTCGGAGAAAGGTGGCTCCATCGAGCCGGAGCTAGATCTAGGGTTTAGGATCGAAAAGTGAAAATTTTGGGTTATTTGCCATCGACGTTAAGTTGTCACAATTACTTTATATTGACAGTGTCAGATAAATTTTTTTGTCACTAAAGTCCCTAATTCTTGTAGTGAATGTACGAAATGGTTTTTGATTCACGTGTACCTTTGATGAAATGATTTATGCTATTAGAAATGCATATGTGATTGGTATATGAAATGCTTAAGTATACAAGCATGAGTATGGTTTTCCCATGAGTTTTGCATTGGTTTAAATACATGAGATAGAATGAAGGTACATGTGTTTTCATTGAGAAGTTGCTTTGAATGGTTTTCAAGCAGGAGATATAATGAGCATGTTGTTTAAAAGCTTTTGAGAAAATGTTTTCAAGAAATGCATTATTGTGTTGGTTTCTTTAGAGCATGCCTCACTAAGCATTTGTGCTTACGCTCTCTCTTTTACCAATAATGCAGATAATTGAGGTGTTCCCGGGCATCAAAGAGGATAAGATCATCCAAGGAAGTACAAGCTCATGCATGGTGAAGTTTTCACACACTTTAGTTTTGATATAATGGCAATGTGAAACCAAGATTGTATTTGGGAGACATGTTTGAACTCCCTAAGGTTGTGGCATGTTTATGTTGGCATGTTTGGGTTGTAATTGGCCTTAAATGTTTTGTTTGAGGTTGGATTGCTTATATTGGTTTTGTGAATAGGGAGTATGCCTCTAGACTATGTGAATTTGTGGTTGATGCTATGTTCGTGTTAGAATGTCCTAAATATGTTCCTTATGTGTTAAATGGTTTGCTGGTATGATTTGGGAGTCTTTGAGGCATGTTTAATTAGGCTAAAGGATGAAAAACCAGAAATAGCTGCTATTTCTGGGCAAGGTGTATCGAAACACGCTCAACTGTTTCGATACGGGGCCCTAAAATGGTCTTTGTGTTTCAAAACGACTGATGCTCTTTCGAAACAATTTGGCTACTGGAATGCCATGTTTCGGTACTGGTCACGGAACATACCCGCGTACTGAAACGGTCAAAACCATTTCGATACCTGCGTTTCGGTACGGTGGGTAGGTGTTCCGATACGGGTGACCGTTGGACACAGATTTGAATTGCTTTGAGTCTTCATGCTTTACAATTTAGTCCTAAATGTTGTGATTGCAATTGCTTGAGCTTGGGATGTCTTTTTAAGCAGAAATTTGGCAGAGAAGCATGTAACATGATTAATTTCATATTGGTAACCCTGAAATCAGTGAAATCCCTCTAATTTACAAAATTACAATTTGGTCCCTAATATGCGTAAGTTAAGCAATTGAGTCCCTAAATATTTTCTGATCGTTGTGCCGATCCCTTCAATGATTTGTGAGTGCTCACCTAGGGTTAATGTGCATCTAGACAAGATTAAAATAAAAAAGGGGTCGTTAATCAAGGTTGACTTTCGGGTTGACTTTGGTTTTCCCCGTGTAATCTTCGTAGTTCGGGTCAAGCGTCTAGGCCGGGCTAAGGGGGTTACAGGATTTACACTTCGGACCTTCATGTTTTCTTTTAATATATTGCTAGGGCTCTATTTGGTTAATTAATTACCCGTAGGGTAAATTGGATTAAATAACATATCTAGTATTAATTCTTGTTCACCGTTGATTATCGATGTTCAAGAGGAAATTTTTGTGCTATGTTCTTTATATCGTCTTTTGGTGACTCTCTCCGATTCGGTTCTCGACCAGGCCGGTTAGGGGGTGTTACAGTATGAATGAGTAAATGTGACGTATACATGTTAGAAACAATGAGACTTGACTATAGATAGACCTTATATGCTAGTAACATGCTATGTGTTACATGATTCATATGCCGGCTTGTTAATGACTTGCCTTATGATTGTTTGAATTAAAATACATTATAAGCCCTTAGTTGACTAGTTGGTCTTAGGTAGAACGACATGCCTTAGAGTCTAGAGCTCCTCTGAAATTAGTACCTTGGGTACTCTCTGTTGGTGGTTTTAACACCTTGTGTATTTGATGCTTTGAGCACCCTCTGTTGATCATTTGGTTACCTTTTGATGGTGTGGAAGACACCTTGGTGCATTGTGCACCCTCTGATTTTGATGCATTGTGCATCTTCTGATTCGGTACTTTGTACCCATTGTGACTCGATTACCTTGTCCCACTAATCTACTAAGGCAAAACATTATAAGTATTTGAATAAAACATGTGACAAGAGATATATGTGGCTTGATATGTTATATGATTGTGGTTATATGAAACAAGAGTTCAAGACATTAAAAGTGTGAACGCCAATATGATTTTGCTTGAAACATACATGATCTACATGTCTAAGATGCCTATTCGAATGGTGATTATATGATATGCTTATGTATTACTTGATCGATTACATGTTTGTTCTATGTACATGATATGTTATGAGATCATTGGTTGTATTGTTAAATGATGGTTTGTTTACATTGTTCTTTGATGCAAATATGCCTACATGCCTACTTGTTGTTTCCATGCTTCTAAAACTAGCTAGGTGATGCTTAAGAAATATGAATCCTAGCTCGATAACCTTGGATATTTGAAATAAGACACATAAAAGACTAAACTACTAGATTTAAGTACTACCTCACCAAGTACATCTTTTGTGTGGATTGAAAGTTGCCCAATCCATTCTTGGAGCACCAAGTTACAAGCAAGAATCATGTATGATGTGATCTTTTGTTTAGACTTCTAGAGAGTGGCATAGTCTTGTGTATTAGAGTGTTCTCGCATGCATTTTGGTTGGTACATATGTTAAATGTGAACACATGACTTGTTATGTATATAAAGTTTAAGCTAAGGGTTTGTAATGACTAAGTTATGTTCGTATTAAGTCTTGTATGACTCTTTTGCCAAGTTTGTTTATATATATGATGTTCGGTTAATTTAAGTCTTATGATATGATTATATGTGTATATGATGTTCGAAATATTCCTATATAAGGGTGTGGTGTTCGAATGGTCTCATAGGAAGAGTGTTGAGTGTATGAACTTAATAAGTTTGAATTTGTATTTGACTCACATGTATATCAACATGCTTTAATCGAATGGAATGGAATGCAAATGCCCATGTTTAGTTCGAATATGGTTATGACTGTTCAATTAGAATTCCATGTCGGTTCGAATGCTTAATGATAGGACTAATCTAGTTTGTTTGGTTACATGGTTCTTAAATGTATAGATGTGTTTGTTTGATAGCAAATGAATACATGTTTAGACATGATGAGGTTGTAACAAGATCTTGATATGCTAAAAGTTTTAATTAGCCCACCTAAATGACTAGTTACATGTATGATTACCTATGTTAAGTGTGTGTCTTGGCCATGTTACTTGAAATGGATTGCTTGAATATCATATGTTAAGTTTGTTCGGTTTGTGCTTATATGTTACAAGTTTATAAGTCCATTTCGCGTTGTAACACTCCTCGCTCCTACCCCGAGCGAGGGGTGTTACATAAAGTGGTATCAGAGCTTTAGGTCATAGGTCCTAAAGTTCATACGAGTTTATATGCATCATATAGTTTTGAAATATGCCATCTAGAAGTCTCACATTGAATTGCTTGTAATAGTATACCCTCTTATCCTAACTTTTGTTCGGTTAAACGTTATAGAATGTCAGAGATGAGGCTTGGTCGAAACAATGAAAGTCTCCGAGAACCCTCTAACGAGGATTGTAGTGGGAGGATGAAAACTAATCCTCTGGGACCAACTGATCTTTCGGGACATGCTGATCCCCCGAGAAGAACGGAACCTCGAGATCTGATTCCATCTCCTGAACATAATGAACAAACTTCGAATAACCCGACTCTTCAAACTGCCCAATGAGAATGTCTTCTTAGTATGAAGGAGATGTTTGATCAACTTCTGACGAGCATGAGACGTGAACAACCGGCTCTTGTTATTGCTGCACCGAGTCGAGCCCCGATCGACAAGCTAGCGCAACACCGAGCTTATATGTTCACCGACGAAAACGAGGATAAGCCAGAGGAAGCCAAACATTGTCTTGAAAGAACAACTCAAATCTTGACTTAGCAAATCCATTCCTCGAATGAGCATAAACTAGAATGTGCAGTCGCACTTCTAGCCGACGAAGCGCTCAACTAGTGGGAAACTACAATTCTAACTGCCCTGGCCGAATCTGTGACGTGGAAATTCTTTGTCACTGAATTCAAGAAGTATATAAGTGAAAAGTACTTGGCTGATCGCAGGAAGAAGTTTTTGTACTTGAAGCAAGATAACCGATCGATCGAACAATATGCAGCTGATTTTTGAAAGTATTACAAGTATGGCTCGGAGTACATCAAAACTGAGAAGGGCATGTGCCGAATGTTCATCGACGGGTTGAATGATGAACTAAGTCCGGTATTCACGGCTCTAAACATCACAAACTTTCAAACTCTAGTGAATCGGGCTATTGCCACTGAATCCAAAATGAAAGTCGCAAAAAAAGAGAAAAAGTGGTTATCGGGGTGATAAGAAGCGGAAAAGCGATGATAAGTCTGGGTGGCATTCGAAGAAAGCTAAGAATGTGAAACAAGGGTCTTCAACCTATGCTTCTACTCCTCGAAGCAATTATCTACCGAGACCTCAATCGGTGAATAAGCTTGATGTCCTTGTTGTTTCCATTAATAGCACGGGAAACACTGAGAAAGTTCCTGCTTGCAAGCATTGCCAGAACAAAATTTTGGCCAATGCCAATTCCAGTCTAATTTATGTTTTGTGTGTGGTGGCGATGACCACTACATCAAGGGTTGTCCCAGTAAGTTCGACAAGGCACCTACTCATAATTCTAGAAATCCGAGCCCTACACTATCCAACCGAAACAGGAACCTGAAGCAAGCTCAGTCCAAGAACCAAGGGAGGAGAAGAAGCTCCCATTCGAGAGCTTTGACCCATCAAGAATCCTAAGCCCCAGCTCGTGTGTATCATATCCGAGGCAAGGAGGAAAAAGGATCTCCTGATGTAATCGCAAGTACGATTGAACTAAACTTTCATCCTGTATTTGCTTTGATAGATTCGGGATCAACCCATTCTTTTATATGTTCATCTATGTTAGACAAAATTCGTTTGAAACCCGAAATAGTGAAAACGAGCCTTGTAGTATCCAACCTGATAGGGGGAAACTTTCCAATTAATCTAATTTGTAGGGATTGACATGTGACTATTCGAAACGTACCTTTCCTTTGTGATCTCTTTGTGTTATTCGAATGTGAGTTTGACCTAGTGTTAGGCTTAGATTTGTTGGGTAGACATCAAGCCTGGTTTGATTGCTAAAACTGACGATTATATTTTCGGGGTTTAGGAAAGGAATCCATTATGTTAATTGATCAAAAACCGATTTCAATCTTTGCTGCTATGGTGTTACAAGATGAGTATGATTTTCGGCTTACCCTCTATTCTTGTTGTTTTCGAATTCATCGATGTCTTTTCTGAGGATCTCTCTGGTCTTCCTCTGACTAGTGAAGTAGAGTTCGGAATCGACATTCAACCCAGAACAAACTCGGTATCTATCACACCTTATCGGATGGCTCTAATTGAACTAAAGGAGTTAAAGAGGCAATTACAAGAATTGCAAGACAAGGGCTTCATACGACCGAGCATGTCTCCCTGGGGTGCTACGGTGTTATTTGTGATGAGAAAGGATGGCTCGATGCGGCTCTGCATCGACTATCGTCAATTGATTCGAGTAACTATAAAAAAAAGTATCCCTTGCTGAGAATCGATGATCTTTTCGATCAAGGCCCAAAACCAGGGTGTTACAACTGTACATTGTGACAAAGGTTCTTTCTGGTGGAGCATTGATCTTAGCTAAAATGGATGGAAATGAGTTTCAAAACCCGGTGAATTCAGATACTGTTAAGAAGTACTATGATTTAAAAAAAGAAGAAAAAGGAAAGAAAAAAGAAAGAAGAAAAAAGAAGAAAAAAAGAAGAAAAAAGAAAAGAAAATGAGGGTTCAAAATGAAAACCCACAAAGGGCGTTTTGAAACCAAAGGAGGGTCTGAGTTGAAAACCCATAAAGGGCAGCTCAGATGATTTAATGGATTCCGGGTCTCCATAGATCATGCATTGTACTCAAGGTTTCCTTGACACTGGTGGCGTTTAAGATTACTTCTGGCGTTTGATAGGAGAAGCTTGGACTATTGATATTTGAATGTTTGTTTCCCTTCCTTTTTATAAACCTTTTTGTGTGTACGACAACATTAATAAAATTTGTTCCATGGATTTTTCTTTCTTTCTTGTTTCTTTTCCTATCTTTGTTAGCATCTTGCTTTGAAATAAGGATCAATGAATTTGACAATTATTTGTATATGCAAAAGATTTTTGAGCATTACTTAGAGAATGTTTTGGAAAATACAGGGACTATGAAGTGTTCCATAATTATTATTTGGGGCATATGGTGTTAAAATTTTTGAAGTAGAGGTAAAGCCTTGTTGCAAAATTCTTTAAAAGGAGGAAAAGTCATATGAATGTCTGTGCGCTTAAATATCATTTCTTAACCACTAGCCTTCCTTACATGATGATAAGAGCAGTCTTACAACGTTGACACTTGACTTAGGAGGTTCATCCTTCAAAACGGATGAAGATTAAGTGCTTCCAATAAAGTGAGAATATGATGTAAAGATGGAACCAGTCCGTAAAAGATCGGAAAAAAAGCAAAAGCCAGAGTTGTTCATAACTCATGGGTGAATTCCAAGGCAAAGGAGTGGGCCTTATCCCATGGAATGATGAATTCGAAGCCGAAAAGCCAAGAAGAGTTGAAAGAGAAGTGAAGCGAATCGTCTTACCTACGCGAGTTGAGGAGAGAGTTCATATTAATCGGTTTGGCCTCGATAACCAGAATTTCATTAAAATTAAGAAAACGGTCTAAGCAAAAGGAGTTTTAAAAGGAAAAACTTGTCATGCATTCATGTTTTAGACATCCCTAGAGGCATGCACATCATAATTATATTGCATGTCGCGTTGGGTTTTTCAGCTACATGAAAGACCTCTTCAAATAAGAGTTTGCTTATTCATCCAAGTATAAGGAGGATGAAGTTTTACGGAAGATTCGCATATCCATTCAAGCAAAAGGAGAATGGAGTTTTACTTATTCATCCAAGCATAAGGAGGATGATGTGTTTCAGAAGACTCACCTATCCGTTTAGGCATAAGGCGAATGGAGTTTGCTTATCTATCCAAGCATAAGGAGGATGAAAGTTTTTAGAAGACTTTTCCTAATTGAGCATTTGGGAGGGTAGAGCCCAGCTCAGCTGTTCAGGCATTTTTGGAGAATAGAACCCAACTTAGCTATTCGACCATAACGAGAATAGAATCAACGTATTTTTTTGAGTGTGGAACCCAGCTCAGCTATTCGGGTATATGGGAGAATAGAACCCAACTTAGCTATTCGAGCAACATGAGAATAGAGCAACCTATCCGTTTGACCATTTGGAGAATGGAATCCAGCTCAACTATTCGAGCATAAAGAGAATAGAACCAGCCTATGCGTTCGGGCATTTGGAGAATGGAGCCAATTTGGAAAATCAGTGAAAATTAGTACCTTTTGGTCTTTGCTTTATTTCTGTTGCACAAAGATAAGAAAAGAGGGGCGATTGTTGTCACTAAATTTTCACCTCAAATTTAAATAATCTAAAAAATAAAAAAAAATCCTTTTTTCCTTTAAATGATAAAAGGCCCATTCTTTTAAAACAAATAAAAATAACAAAGACCCACTTTTAGAAATTCTTTTTTGAAGCCCATTTTTAAAAGGAAAAAAGAATAAAGCCCACTTCAAATTCTAGCCAATCTTTTTAGAAAAAAAGAAAAAAGAAAAAATGAGAAAATGATTCCATCAATAATAGTGTAAAATAGATGTTGGAGGAAAAGGAAATAAAATGAAGGCAAAAAAATAAATGTAAAAAAACAGCAAAGGAAAAAGCAGCTAAAAATGCAGAAAAAATAAAGAAAATAATATGAAAAAGGAAAAAAGGGAACCGGCGCGCGTCACGCGCCAGCACGTGGGCCCCACGCCCGCGAGCTTTTTCCCCATCAAACCCTTGCGCCGTGTGGTCAAGGTGGTCGGTCGGCGTCTACCGATCACGGCTGTCGTTGCCGTTGGTACCGGCCGGTCCGCCTCACCGCCGCCGACCCAATGCCACCAACATCGCTCGCCGCCGCCGCCTGTGCTCGCCGGAATCTGCAAAAAACCGAGACAAAAGGTCAAACTCTAGGCTCGAATCAAGGGGAAAATTCAGCTTCGATATTAGACCAAATCAGATAAAGATTGAGGGGTTTTACCGAGAATCAAATTCTTGCCTGATTTTGGCTCAAATTTTAGGATTTAAACACGAATTATAGCTTGATTTTCAAGCTCAAGTTGAGTATTAAAACCCCTCTCCCTTCCTTTGTTCAACACACAATTTTCAAGGGAAACACACTTGAAAAAAGAAAGGAGGCTTGGGAAAATTCTCTAAAAATTCTCAAGTGTTTGCTAGAAATTTTTGAGTTGAAGTTAGAGCTTGGGAGCAATTATCCGGAGGCAATTAGGAGCATTTTGAGAAGTCCAGATTCGATTTTCTTCATTCGTCGTTTCGGTAAAGAAATTCTATATTTTCTTTTACTTTTTATTTAAATTTTTTATGCTTGTTCGTGGTTGAATTTTTGTTTTTTTTTGTTTGTGGATTTTAGGTTGTGTTCTTGAAGTCGGAAAATCGTTTCACGATTCCAGTAACGATTTCGTTTTAATTCTCCATTTTAAATTTGGTTTGATCATTTTTTTTAAAAATTTGCATGCTTAAAAATGTTGTTAAAGTTGTTTTAATCTTTAGAAATGTAGAAATAAATTTTTGAAGTTTTTTAAATTAAAGGGTAATCTTCACCAGTGGTCCATTTCGTTTAGGGTGTGTTCTATTTTGGTCACCAGAATTCAAAAAAGATTATTCTGGTCACTTACGTTTAGAATCGTTTCTTTTTGGTCCCTTGGCCGTTAGTCTCTGTTACTTAAAAAAATTAGTTTCTAATTTAACCCCAAACTTTCAAAATTTTATTTTTCACAATCTTCCCCAAAAATTATAAAACTAAAACCCCAGAAAATTAAATCAATGCCTATAACCCAACACTACGACCCATTCCCCCAAGTTACTAGCTTGTAATCGATTTCGAAATCTTTGAACCATTGAGTAGTCACATTTGTAAAGGGTGGGAGGTAAAACATACTAAGATACAAGCTTGTAATCGATTTTGGAAGCTCTTTTGTTATGTTTGGATGCAAGGTTATATTCTTAACTTGGAGAACATAGCTGACAAACACCATACAGAAGAGGCTGAATGTATCTTCAACCCAGTTGTTGTACCAATCAGCCCCATTTCAAGTAGCCATTCTTTTTGTCTCGGGTTCTTTGGTCGACTAGTTGCTGACCAAACAAAATGTGTTTGCTTTCAAATATTCCCCTATTGTCTTGGTAAAGAAACCCAACCTCTCTTTCAACAATCTAAAATTGTTTATGGCATTATAAGAGTAAAAATTCTGAAATTGACAATGAGTTTGCAGGCATTTATCATGCTCTCATGCATAATCTCAGTATCTGTAAACTTCAGCACATTTCTAGTTATTGGCAAGACATCCTCGGTGACATATCAAGTTCTTGGCCACCTCAAGACTTGCTTGGTTCTTGCCTTTGGCTATACATTGTTGCATGACATTTTCAACGAGAGGAACATCATTGGAATCTTGATTGCCATTTTTGGGATGAGATTCTGCTCTTATTTTTTCACCCAAGATAACAAAAAGAAACAAGCTGATCCATTGGGGTCTCACGTAATGTTATGTTATACTATTACTATAAATTACATGATTTGTAATGGAAGCTGACACTTTTAATCTTGGGGGAATAGGTTGTAGTGTTGGGTTAAAGCCATTGATTTAATTTTCTGGAGTTTTAGTTTTATAATTTTTGGGGAAGATGGTGAAAAATAAAATTTTGAAATTTTGGGGGTTAAATTAGAAACTAATTTTTTTAAGTAATAGAGACTAACGACCAAAGGACCAAAATAGAAACGATTCTAAACGTAAGTCACCAGAATATTTTTTTTTGAATTCTGCTGACCAAAATAGAACACACCCTAAATGAAAGAGACCACTGGTGAAGATTACCCTAAATTAAAATGTAAGAATAAAATGAGTAAATGTGGTTTAATTGGAAAAACTTAAAGTTAGGGATTTAATTAGAAAAAACAATAATGCATGAGTGGAAATAATAAAGGGGCTAGTTTTTAAAAAATATAAAAAAGTTTTTCTGAAAATTATTTTTAATAATAAATGGGTTAAGTGATTTTTTAAAAAGTAAAAAAAGTAAGATGTTTTTTAGAAAGGAAATAAGTAATAAAAGTTCTTTTTTTAAAAAAACAAAACAAAGTAAAAAGGTTTTAAGGTAAAAACTTAGGGTTTTATGAGAAAAATAAATTTTAAAAAGAAAACTTAAAAGGAAATCTTCTAAAAAATAAAGTTTATTTTAAAAGAGAGCGTTTTTTTAAAAGAAAAGCTTAAAAATGAAAAAAATGAAAAAAAGAAGTTTTAAAAGGATAATTCTTTTTAAATAAAAAATGAAAAAGGTAAAAACCATGAAAAAGAAAAAGGTAAAAATGTAAAAAGGTGTCTTGACTTTTAAATAAAAAAGATAAAAAGAAATAAAAGAGTTTTTTAAAACAAATAATAAAAGGAAAAATACTCAAAAGATTGAACCAGCAAAAACGGGAAGGGAGGGCAGCCACCCGCGCCTGGTGCGTGCGATCCACGCGCGCGGGCTTGGCTTCTCCCAACCCCGATCAAAGCCCCAACCCACGCCAGTAGCAACGATATTTGGCCATTCTAGGGCCAACGAGAAGCATCAGTGACCACTTAGCCCTATGCCGAGTCCGTGTTGTGCCGCTACCGTTCCACGCCGTCCGACCAAATGCTGCAAAAAAGAAAAGAAAGTTAGGGCTTGTTTCAAATATGGAAATCAAGAGGAAATCGTCCCAAATTTGCCAGAATTTGAGACAAAATCAGAAATGAATCAAGCATGCAAGAAAAGTCAACCTTGAGCTTCGAATTAGGGATGTAATTTGCATTTTGATTTCTAAATTCCTTATGTTTTAGGATAGAAAGTACATATATAAACCCTCATTTTACCCCTTTGTAAAACACACAAGATTAATACAAAAAAATACGAATCAAATGTTAAAATTTAGAAGAAAAGCATTCGTGGCAGCCATTGTACTCAAATTCTTGGAATATCAAGCGAGTTTTTAGGTATTGTATTCTCTTTGCATTTCTTTTTCTTGTTTACTTATCTAATATTTTTTAAAAAAATTGAATAACATGTAATGAAATACATACCTTGATTCAGTAGAAAAGTGTTGTTTATGTCGGGTTTCCACTCTGTTCGAATTAAAAATGATTTTATGTTTTTTTTAAAAAGGGTTTTTCGAGAAAAAGAAACCATCGCCGTAGACGGTGGCCGGCGCAGTGGTCCGTTCCCCGTGTTCTACATTCTTGAAGAACACCAAGAACATTTGAGAGGATTTGTTAGAAATTGGTTTTGATCCTATTGGATTTGAAAAAATAAAGGAAGAGTTGTTTCTTTCAAAGTGGGCTTTATACTAAACATAAAGTGGGTTATTTTCACTCATTAAATCCTCCCTTTCCATTTATTTTTACCCTGCGGATAACCAAACTTGCAAGCTTTCGGAATCAGTCACTATTTTTTAAAAATTTTGGCCTTAAGTTTCAATAGTCTTTTTTTTTCATCCTTTGAATGTCTGTTTTTCTAAAAAAAAAACACTTTTCGATAAGTTTCATAGTTAAGTTTTAATTTTTTTTATAAAACTGATTAATATACTTTTTTTAAAGATTCGTTATTTATTTTTTTATTTAATTACTTTCTTGTATACATTTAATTTTGCAATTTAATTTCTCGCTTTCTTATTTTATCTTTTAATTACCTTTTTGCTTGATTGTTTAAGAAACATAATTAACGTGGTGTCTTATCAAACGAAAATGATGGGTTAGCGCCAGGAGTATTGGCGATGATTAAAGTTCATTTTATGAATGATAAGACCGTTAAAATTGAATCATATTCATAAATAAACAAATAAATTGAATTTTACTTGAACTAGCAAACTCTGACATTAAAACGTTTTGTAATCGACTAGGTACCAATTTTTGGGCGTTGTGGGGGGTGTTGATCCTTCCCCACGCGTAACGAACACTCGAATCTGTTTCCGTGTTATCGCAGAACAAATACGTTGTTTTAATAAAATAAAATGTTTTATTAAAATGGCCTTTTAAAATATTGGTGGCGACTCCGTTTTTTTTATGTCAGACTCGAAAGAGTTGCGACACTAAGTACAAGGTATATATTTAAACCGTCCTAGCTCAAATCAAGCTTTATTTGTATGGAATTTGGTTTGAAAGGTAATTTCTTTGTTCTTCTCTTCATGATTTAAGTGCTGCTTGTGTTCAAATTTAAGAAATGTTTGTATGTATACATGAATAACATGGAAATATTTTGAATTGTTAGAAAATTTGGTTGAAGTTTTACGAATTCATTGTACCTTGTAATTAGGTAATGGTAATCTTTTAATTAAAAATGGAAGATGATTGAGAACCATTCGAATAGGTCTTTAAATAGATTGTGTGATGGTTGCTTAAGCATGATTTGGGAGAAAACATTGCTAAGAATTCGTGATTAATGAACTTGATGAACATCCATGACCCTGTAAAGATATGGTATATGTGTGTGAACTGTTTTGGCGAAATGAGACCCTATATAGAGTTTTTAAAGTGATTAAAAACATGGGGAAGAACTGGTTATAAGTATAGTAAATTGATAATGTTCCACATAGGTTGTTTTAGTATGTACATTAAAAAGAATAAATAGGATTGTTTAGACAAGGAAGAAAAATACGGGATTGTTTTGCTTTTGTACTAAATAATTGGACTGTTTGAGATTAAATAGATTAGAAAAATACGTATTTAGGATTAAGTGGAGTAATTAAGAAACAGGGGATTGCTATGTAATACCTATTACGGGCTGTCCTTATAAAGATTCAAGAATGTTTTCTATACATATAGAAGTTAGAACCGCTTTGAATGTGTTCATAAATGTTAGGGGATGTCTTTACAATAAGTCAAGACTATTTTGAACTTATAAAAAGTTGGTGGACTGTTTTGGTTAGATCGGAACAGGGGAAAAGTTGTTAATGTTCTTCAATTCAAAGAAAACAAGGGAAAGTAGTTATACAAGTTAAGAATTGGATAGTCTTAGTGTTGATCTAGTGAGATCTTCCCGGAATCGGGCTTATTGGCAATAAATACAGAAAATTACTAAAACTCATGTAGGTCAAATTAGAGAATGATCCTTATATGTGTAGAATCGTCTGTGAATCTAATTTTGTTTATAAAAAACAATGATTAATTCCATTATATAGATTTGAAGATGTGAATTTTTAAGTAAGGGGAGGTCAAAATTGGTTTTTAAAACTGTGTTAGGAATCTTCATTAGCAGTAACTTTGAAAATTTGCTATAAATTGTACTTGTTGCATTGGAAGCTATAAGTTATATGGTTATAAAACTTATCTTCTCTAGTTTCATTTAAAACAAACGAAACTGAATTTCGAGCTATAGAACAGTTTGCAGAAATAAATCTTAAGGGATAGTGTAATCTGTCCGGTGGTAGAATTGGGCGTATCTTTAGACTAATTTTTTTATTAATTCATAATGAGTAAAACTGAAAGGCTTATATAGTTAGAAAGGTAATTGAGTCAGCTTTCTAAAGGTGTAAACGGTTCGAAATTATGACATACAAATTGTAAGATATGAATTTTTAATAGACTAATACACAGTCTGTCTGTCAGCAGCTCTACAGGTGACTTAAAATATCATTTAAAGCTTGAAGGAATATATATGAAATTTGAATATGTAGTGCTGGGTTATACTTTGTTAAAATTGATGAACATTAGAATGGAAGTTATAATAACCTGAATTGAATATGAAAATGAAACAAGTAAAAGGCCGTGAGTACTTCTAAAGACTGTTTTGTATTCTCATATGTGACAATTGTATGCTAAAAGATGTGTTGTATTGTTATGAAGTCTAGTGGGCTGTTTTGAATAATCAAAACAGTAGGAATGCCTTAAGAATGAGTTTAGGGACTGATTTACAAGTTAGGGATTTAATTGCCATTGAAATAGAAGTTTGTTGGAATGATTTTGTTGTGTATACATATAATTGATATTGTTTTGACGATTTGTTAAATTGGATTGAGGTACATGTCATGATAAGGAAATATAGGAGATTGAGTTAGAGAAAGTTAAGGGAAATTGTAGATTTAGGTATCTCGTAACTTATGATGATCTATTAAAAATGCCTTGATGGCAATGTTAATAAAGATTGGGAGGAAAACCCTTCTATAATAAGAACTCACATGAAGTTAATATGTGCCTATTATGAGATGCATCAAGCTTGAGATAAAGTTCAATCTTTGATTAGATCAAAATCAAATTCAATAAAGCTTGGTTAAGTTGTGAAAGCATATGAACCCCCTTAAAGTTTGTAAAGGTGAAGGTTATGGCATAATAATAAATACTAACTTATGTTTGTATATCTTGGTATGTTTTCATTGAAAATCTTGTTTAATATGCATTGTCATTTTTATGTCACTACCTCACTTAGACTATAAAAGCCTAATGCATGCATTATCATACATTGCAAGTCATTTAAAGCATGTGTAAATTAATCAAGGTCAAGGGTTCTAAGTTGTTACTCAAGATTCAAGTAGATTTTGGATCGTTCTTAGTTAATACTCCTAGAATGATGGCACAATGTTTTGGTTGATGCATGTATTGTATCCTTATGACTTGTATATTCTATAATTATACTACGTCACGTGTATTTAAGTCCATTAGTGTGGATTTTGAATGTTTGCTTAGAGTTCAGGATGTGTTAATATGATGTCAAATCAGTGTTTCGAAGATTGAATACAATGGTATTATTAAATTGTAATGCTTGTTCTCGTGTGGTATATAACTTCTATAAGAAAATATGGTTAGTAAACATCATGTTCACAAAATGATTTTTGTTAAATGGTATGTGTATTTTAAATGACCGATTATATGCTATTGGTTCACTAAACCTATTGGTTGCTTGTTAGATAAGTTTTATTAAATATCCTTGTTAAAGGGACTTTGAGCATAGTCACATAGTGGAGGTCAAATACTTTGCCAGGATTGACTATACTTGTGATAAACCTGAACTAAAGTCAACAAATTTAGGTCGAATATCTGCTAATTCTACACTGATAATATCTTAGATACCTATTTTTGGTTAATACAAATTTGATTTCTAAAAGGTTAGAGATATGAAATGGAGATATTAGAATGCTTGTATATGGACACTTGTAATAATTTGCTTAATATAAACTTTGTAATAAATGAACTTCTTGAATATCCTCCAAAAGAAGATATATGTTTTGTAATACCATAGAACATGTGTGATCAATTCATGTATCCATGTGCATGTTGATTTAGCTAGTGATATCTTACACGATAATCAATGACCTTTACTAAGTAAATAGACGTACTTGAATGAATAAGTTTTAATCTTAATCAATTTCCTATTTGAGTTAAAAGATTTTGTTTGAAACCCGTCTCATCTCTTATGTTCGAACCCTTACGAGTTTTTGGTTCTAATTTTTGTAGATACATTAATCATGAACAAACTCAATCCTTGTGTTATTTGTTGAATGACTTTTGTGCGATAATAAAATTTATTGAAAATTTTTAATTGCTTGTTCTAAAATTTACTAAATTTTGTAATTCGGTCACGAAATTTTTGGTTTGGGTTTTTCAGTAATATCTTCAATCATGGTTTTCTTCCAAACCGGGATGAGGGTGTTAAATTTTGGTATCAGAGCATGGTTTAGTCCATTCTCGGACTAAATCGAAAGTTTTTGCATTGTTATAAGTTATTGTGCCACCTTGTAATACCCTCTACTCGACCTAAAAGAGAGACTGGCGTAGAATGTGTTACTATACAAGCTTTCAAAGAATTTTCCTAAATCAACACAAAAATTAAAACAAGACAGACATTGCTCGCCAAAAATGTGGAGATTTTACAACTTTTAATCCACTACACAAACCTAGCTTACTCATTGATAAATAATAACCTACATTCAAGCTTAATCAATGCATGGCAATAACTAAAATCATGTTATACATATTACTTTTCATCAATTAATCATTACCTTTTTGAGCTTATGAAATGATTCCATTTCAACACAACTTAAACTCTAGCATTTGGTCATGACTCTAGCTTTTATCTAAATAAATATGCATTCAACAACTCTTACAACTCTAATAAGGATTTGAAATCACATTTATAAATACCATGCAATTTAAGCTAAACATGTCATGAGACCAACATAACTACAAGTACCTATACCAAAGATTACATCGTAGGTAAAGATACATGACTTAACTTATTACTATCTATTTAGTCTAGTATATGGTTCTTCATGTGTAACCTTTCTAATTAGAATGTCCATTAGTAAAAAACTATATATATTTCAATAGGTATCGAGAAGTATAAATTTTTACACAATATTTGTCAATGTCAATGTTATAATATTCAGGCGTATGAAACCACAAGCTTAAGAAGTCCATCTTGAATCATGATATACATATGAGCATACATATTTTCATTTGGTTTACCAAATAAGTATCAATCTTAAGCTTTTTGTTTTAAAATACTTCTGGACTACTAAACTAGCATCATCAACTGAACAGATTTCACAACCACAATCATAAATGAATAAATGGCCATTACAAAACTTGATTAAACATAAAGCTTAAATACATCATAAGCTCGACATGAAAATCAATGATCATGCATACTTAGACTATGTACCACCACTAGGAACTCTAAGGGAGGTACTCGAACCAACGTGAATACTTATAGTTACGTTCAAACTCGGGGGACAGATGAAATGCGTAAATTCACTATAATGTAAATGAAAGAATCGCATAAGAAAAAGCTTAGTGAGGTAGCTTCGGGTATCTAGAGTATATAACAAGAATCCACTCTTTCACTTAGATTAATTAGACATGTTCATATATTTTAATCTTGGATAAGAAATTATCCACTCAAGGGCAAGATATTCATTCAAGTAATCACACCTAAACATGGTGACCCTAAATAGGCACGTTTACATGTTTACGTATACACATAGACATTCAATTAGAGCTTAACATGTACATATATACATGGATTCTTAAGAAATGCAATTTCACATTCCCGCAGGGATGTTCAGATACAACACACATAAATATAAATTCAAATGAATAATCGAATCAATATATTTATTCACACAATTGGACGCTCATTCCAACCAATCACAGGCAATTGACTGATTCAATCAAGACAAGACAATCCTCTAGATATATACACACATTTAATAGTGTTTAACTCACAAGTGATCAAACATTACATACTCTAATCATGTTGCAATTAATACACAAGTTATCCAATTAACATATCATGTACGGGTACTACTTGTCGCACAAATTACTATCTTCACGTAACATCCATGAGTATATGTTACATAGTATGTAAGAAATCGACATATAGGCCATGAATAAGATTACTTGCCATGTAAGATCTTAACATATTTACCAAAACATGTGTACTTATATATAATCACATAGACATTTGAATCAAGCTGATGTGACCACAACTAGCAAGAATTCCAATGAATTTCCTAGAGGTCCTATGACTCGTGCAAGAGCTAAAATGATTCAAGATGTTGTGGAAAGTTTGCTTTGCCAATGCTGGAAAATGAATGAAGAAATGACAGCAACAATTAGATCTTGCAACGTTTTGAGTTTGTTGGAAAGTTGAAATAAGTTGCATGAGTAGTTGCATAAGAATTTGCATGAGTAGTTGCATGAGAATTTACATGAGTAGTTGCATAATAGTTCATTCATTCCATGAGAATAAATATGCTTGTTTATGCATTTATGCAAGCACTTCATTTATGAAAATACTTCACTTATGTATGTGTTTCATTTAAGCATGTAGGTTCATTAATTAAACTAGTTCATTCATTGAACTTGTTCAATTAATTCTTTAAGTTTGCATAACATTTTTATCATATTTTGATTAATATTTTATGTGTTTTTAGTGTCATTATACGTTGGGATTAAGATGGGAACAATTGAAGACTTTTCATCTTCTTCAAGGAGACATGCCATCTTTATCACCATTCAAAGAGAGTCTTTTTGAATTCCATGGGGGATGAAGCATTTAGAAGACTTTATTATGCTTTTATTCAGCCAATAAAGTTGAGAAATAAAGAAAGGAAGTGGAAGAGACACATACACTTAGATGCAAACATGGGCAGATTCATTCCAAGTCATCTACATGCACTTTTAAGAGCCAAGCAAGTGGAATATCAAAGGATGCATCACTTGGACGTGTATAAGTCTTCATTCAAGCCTTATTATGTCCAAACTCATTCTAAATTACACAAATGGCCAGCCACACTTGATAGGATTGAAGACAAACCATTGAATGTCATAAATTGGAGCCTTAATGCATTGTTTTGTCCATTCAAATTCTAGGCTGCCATGTACTATAAATAGGATGCTCATTTGCCTTTGTAAAAGACCTTTTTTTTATGAAAATATATGAGAGTGTTCTCTTCATTGTTCTTTAAGAACTTTATCAGCTTTCAAGCTAGTCTTGTGGCAAATTTTCACTTTTCATTCCATTCTATTTATAGCGTTGGTTCCTAGCTTTCTAGCTAGCGGGTCACGTTCCACCATTCCACCATCACTTCCATTTGATTATATTGTTGGTTCTTAGCTCAATTATAGCTAAAGGGTCACAATCCAATCTTCTTCCATCATTTCACAAAGGGTAAGAACGTGTAAGGTTTGGGTCAACATTCACTATCTTGTTGGTTCTTCCTTGTTCCACACCGATTCTATTCCATATATCCATATCAACTTCTATCCATTTTTCCCCTTACATTTATCTTTCGAACCATAACCACCAACCATTCCATCACCTATTACAACAACAACTTTCACCATCTTCATTCCATATACATCACTTCCACACTCAAGTTTCAAGTTTGCAACTTCATACTAGAATCACGATCGGGCAACATCACATACGAATTCGGTCATCACGCAACCGGATACGTATCATTTGGTATCAGAGCTATTTTAATTCAGTAAGTTAAGTGTTTCTCTTCCCGATTTGCATAAAAAAGAAAAAAAGAAAAAAAAGAAAAAAAAAGAAAAAAAAGAAAAAAAAAGAAAAAAAAAAAGAAAAGAAAAGAAAAAGAAAAAAAGGGAAGTTTGGTTGTTGTTGGTAATACTCAATTCAGAAAATTATTATTTCTTATTTCCTTGTTATTTTCTAATCATTTTACTTTTCTACCTATAGCCTTTTTTTTTTCTAAACCTTTCTTTCAGCCAATTTCCACAAGCAAACTTGTTAAGCCTTGAGTAAGTTCTCTAAGGACTTTGATAGGAGAACAAGAGCGGTAAAAGGCAAGAGTGCACATCAAGGGTAAAAGCCATCCCGAGTGAAACACGAGTGTGAGTGTTTTCCTTGGAGTGTAACGGTGAGAATTTTTGCTAGTGAGGTTTATTAGTTAATCATGTCTCAAGATTCCGTGAGAAACACTATTGGTGCTAGTAATAATGTTAACGTAGATGCAACTAACTCCAATCTTCAAGATATTATCCGAGAGATGGACAGGTTGTTGCAACAAAGGTTGGGGCCGATGCAAGAACGATTAGATCATTTGGAGGAAAGATCTCAACGAAGGCATAATTCAGATCACGAGGAAGAGTATGAGGGAGAGGTGGATGAAGAACTCATAGACGAGCGAGCCTCCCAGCAAAGTTTGAGGCGTCGAGAACCTAGGAACCAAAGAGCTCGACCAAGAGTTGATGATAATCTTAGCAACATCAAAATAACCATTCCTTCTTTCCAAGGAAGAACGGATCCTGAAGCTTATCTTGCATGGGAAAAAAAAAGTTGAGCACATCTTTGAGTGCCACAACTACTCCAAGCTTAAGAAGGTAAAACTTGCAGCCATTGAATTTACAGATTATGCACTAATATGGTGGGATCAGTTGACATCTAGCAGGAGACGCAATGGCGAACATCCAATTTCTACTTGGAATGAGATGAAGGCCGTTATGCGTAGGAGGTTCGTTCCAACTCACTATCATAGGGAGTTGTTCAACAAGCTTCAAAATCTCACCCAAGGCAACCGTAGTGTTGAGGATTACTTTAAAGAGATGGAAGTAGCCATGATCCGAGCCAACATTGATGAGGATCGAGAAGCCACCATGGCTAGATTTCTATCCGGCCTTGATCCTAATATTGCGGCCACTGTTAAGTTGCAACATTATGTGGAGATCGAAGACATGGTTCATATGGCCATGAAGGTCGAGAGGCAACTCAAAAGGAAGGGCACAACTCGTGCCTATGGAGGCTCTTCTTCTAAATGGGGGCAAGGTACCTACAAACAGAAGGCATCCTTTACGCCTAATGAACGAAGCGTTCCAACAAAGAGTGCCAAACCCATTGCCGAAACTAGTAAGGGAAAGAGCACCACTATGCCAGCTCGATCCCGTGATGTGCAATGCTTCAAATGCTTGGGGCGAGGTCACATTGCTAGCCAATGTCCAAATCGCAACACAATGCTCATTCGAGAAGATGGAGAGATCGAAACTGACCAAGAGGAGGAAGAAGATGATGTTCCTATCCAAGAAGAAGAAGAGATGGAACATGCTGTAGATGGTGAGGTTCTTGTTGTGAAAAGAAGCCTAAGCGTGCAAGCCATAGAAGGAGAAGATCAACGCGAGAACATCTTCCATACTCGCTGCCATGTAAACGAAAAGGTATGCTTTGTCATTATTGATGGAGGAAGTTGTACTAATGTTGCTAGTACTTTGATGGTAGAGAAGCTTAGATTGGCAACAACAAAGCATCCTCATCCTTACAAGCTACAATGGCTCAATGATGGGGGAGAACTCAAAGTCACCAAGCAAGTACTTGTGCCATTTTCCATTGGAAAATACAAAGACGAGGTGTTGTGTGATGTTGTACCAATGCACGCTAGCCATATCTTGTTGGGGAGACCGTGGCAATTCGACAAAAGGGCTATACATGATGGTTATACCAATCGTTACACTTTCACCTATCAAACCAAAAAGATCACTTTAGCCCCTCTTTCACCAAAACAAGTCCATAAAGACCAAATCCACTTGAGAGAGAGTTTCAAAACAGCCCAAGAGAAAGAAAAAGAGTTTAAATCCAAAGAGAGTGACAAAAATGAGGGAAAACAAACCATTCTTTTTGCAAGAGAGAAAGAGATCAAAAAGTGTTTGCTTTCAGAGAAATGGGCACTTGTACTCATGTACAAGGAAAATCTTTTGAACACTAATGATCTTGATCCTGGTTTGCCATCTTTTATTGTCTCTTTATTGCAGGAATTTGAAGATTTGTTTCCGGAGGAGATTCCGAATGGGCTTCCACCTATTCGAGGAATAGAGCATCAAATTGATTTCATTCCTGGAGCTATCATTCCAAATCGACCAGCATATAGAAGCAATCCGGAAGAAACTAAGGAGTTGCAAAGACAAGTATCCGAGTTAATGGAAAAAGGCTATGTGAGAGAGAGCCTTAGTCCATGTGCCATGCCGGTTTTACTTGTACCTAAGAAGGATGGAACTTGGCGTATGTGTGTGGACTGTCGAGCAGTGAACAAGATAACGGTAAAGTATCGTCATCCTATTCCTAGATTAGATGATATGCTTGATGAATTAAGTGGTTCTAACATCTTTTCTAAGATTGATCTTAAGAGTGGGTACCACCAAATAAGAATGCGAGAAGGAGATGAGTGGAAGACAGCATTCAAAACCAAGCAAGGTTTGTATGAGTGGTTGGTTATGCCATTTGGTTTAACTAATGCACCAAGTACATTCATGAGGTTAATGAATCATATACTTCGACCATTCTTGGGTAAGTTTTGTGTGGTGTATTTTGATGACATACTTGTGTATAGCCAAACTTTGAATGATCATGCTCAACATTTAAGGTTAGTATTGGATGTTTTGCGAAAAGAAAAGTTGTATGCTAACCTACAAAAATGTACATTTTGCACTAACAAAGTTGTGTTCTTAGGTTTTGTTGTTAGTTCAAAGGGTTTGGAGGTTGATCAAGAAAAGATTAAAGCAATTGAGGAATGGCCGATACCTACTAACATTAGTCAAGTGAGGAGTTTTCATGGACTTGCTAGTTTCTATCGCCAATTTGTTCCCAATTTCAGCACCATAGCCGCACCTTTGACCGGAGTTATCAAAAAGAACTCTAGCTTCTTTTGGGGAGACGAACAAGAGAAGTCTTTTTGTTTGATTAAACAACTTTTAACCAATGCACCCTTATTATCTTTACCTGATTTTGATAAAGTTTTTAAAATTGAATGCGATGCATCAGGTTTAGGAGTTGGAGCTGTATTATCTCAAGAAGGACGTCCTATTGCATATTTCAGTGAGAAATTGAGTGGAGCAACTCTAAATTATTCAACTTATGACAAGGAGATGTATGCTCTCATAAGGGCATTAGAAACGTGGCAACACTATCTATGGCCTAAGGAGTTTATCATCCACACAGATCATGAGGCGCTGAAACACTTGAAGGGACAACACAAGCTTAATAAGAGACATGCCAAGTGGGTTGAATTCCTAGAAACATTCCCATATGTTATCAAATATAAGAAGGGTAAGGAAAATGTTGTTGCTGATGCTTTATCAAGAAGGTATACTCTTCTTAACCTTTTGGATTCTAGATTGGTAGGTTTTGCCTTAATCAAAGAGCTTTATGAATCTGATTATGATTTTGGTGAAATTTACAAAGCATGTGAAAAAGGAACATATGAGAAGTTTTGTAGGGTTGATGGATATCTTTTCAAGGAAGGAAAGCTTTGTATCCCTCAAGGATCCATTAGAGAATCACTTATCAAAGAGGCCCATTGTGGAGGACTAATGGGACACTTTGGAGTGGCCAAAACACACTCTATATTGCAAGAACATTTACATTGGCCAAAGATGAAACGAGACGTGGAGAAGTGGTGTGAGCATTGCATCACATGTAAGAAGGCAAAGTCCAAAGTCATGCCCCATGGACTTTACACACCATTACCAATTCCAAATGCTCCATGGGAGGATATTTCCATGGATTTTGTGCTAGGACTTCCATGCACAAGGAATAACAAAGATTCCATTTTTGTTGTAGTAGATAGATTCTCAAAAATGGCTCATTTCATTCCATGCAACAAGACTAATGATGCTTCCCATATTGCTAATCTGTTTTTTAGGGAAGTTGTGAGATTACATGGAGTTCCAAGAACTATTGTGTCTGATCGAGATGTGAAGTTCTTGAGTCACTTTTGGAGGACGTTATGGAGTAAGATTGGAACAAAGCTGTTGTTTTCTACAACTTGTCATCCACAAACGGATGGCCAAACTGAAGTTGTCAATCGTGTATTGTCCATGCTTCTTAGGACAACTATACGCAAGAATCTAAGGACTTGGGAAGAGGACTTGCAACATGTTGAGTTTGCATACAATCGCTCCATGCATTCCGCCACTAAATGTTCTCCATTTGAAGTGGTATATGGTTTCAATCCTTTGACCCCAATTGATTTGCTTCCTTTGCCTATTGATCAATTCAAAAATAAGGATGGGCAAAATAGAGCTGAATTTGTGAAGAAGCTTCACCAACAAGTGCGGGAGAACATTGAGAGGAGAACAAAGCAATATGAGCAGCAAGCTAACAAAGGGAGGAAACGAATAACTTTTGAACCCGGAGATTGGGTTTGGTTGCACTTGAGGAAAGAGAGGTTTCCAGCCCAACGCAAATCGAAACTTATGCCTCGAGGAGATGGTCCTTTCCAAGTGGTCAAGAGGATTAATGATAATGCTTATCAAATAGACCTTCCCGGTGAGTATAATGTGAGTGCTACTTTCAATGTTGCTGATCTATCCCCTTATGATGCAGGTGACGATTTGGGGGCAAATCGCTTTCAAGAGGGAGGGAATGATGTGACCACAACCAGCAAGAATTCCAATGAATTTCCTAGAGGTCCTATGACTCGTGCAAGAGCTAAAATGATTCAAGATGTTGTGGAAAGTTTGCTTTGCCAATGCTGGAAAATGAATGAAGAAATGACAGCAACAATTAGATCTTGCAACGTTTTGAGTTTGTTGGAAAGTTGAAATAAGTTGCATGAGTAGTTGCATAAGAATTTGCATGAGTAGTTACATGAGAATTTGCATGAGTAGTTGCATAATAGTTCATTCATTCCATGAGAATAAATATGCTTGTTTATGCATTTATGCAAGCACTTCATTTATGAAAATACTTCACTTATGTATGTGTTTCATTTAAGCATGTAGGTTCATTAATTAAACTAGTTCATTCATTGAACTTGTTCAATTAATTCTTTAAGTTTGCATAACATTTTTATCATATTTTGATTAATATTTTATGTGTTTTTAGTGTCATTATACGTTGGGATTAAGATGAGAACAATTGAAGACTTTTCATCTTCTTCAAGGAGACATGCCATCTTTATCACCATTCAAAGAGAGTCTTTTTGAATTCCATGGGGGATGAAGCATTTAGAAGACTTTATTATGCTTTTATTCAGCCAATAAAGTTGAGAAATAAAGAAAGGAAGTGGAAGAGACACATACACTTAGATGCAAACATGGGCAGATTCATTCCAAGTCATCTACATGCACTTTTAAGAGCCAAGCAAGTGGAATATCAAAGGATGCATCACTTGGACGTGTATAAGTCTTCATTCAAGCCTTATTATGTCCAAATTCATTCTAAATTACACAAATGGCCAGCCACACTTGATAGGATTGAAGACAAACCATTGAATGTCATAAATTGGAGCCTTAATGCATTGTTTTGTTCATTCAAATTCTAGGCTGCCATGTACTATAAATAGGATGCTCATTTGCCTTTGTAAAAGACCTTTTTTTTATGAAAATATATGAGAGTGTTCTCTTCATTGTTCTTTAAGAACTTTATCAGCTTTCAAGCTAGTCTTGTGGCAAATTTTCCCTTTTCATTCCATTCTATTTATAGCGTTGGTTCCTAGCTTTCTAGCTAGCGGGTCACGTTCCACCATTCCACCATCACTTCCATTTGATTATATTGTTGGTTCTTAGCTCAATTATAGCTAAAGGGTCACAATCCAATCTTCTTCCATCATTTCACAAAGGGTAAGAACGTGTAAGGTTTGGGTCAACATTCACTATCTTGTTGGTTCTTCCTTGTTCCACACCGATTCTATTCCATATATCCATATCAACTTCTATCCATTTTTCCCCTTACATTTATCTTTCAAACCATAACCACCAACCATTCCATCACCTATTACAACAACAACTTTCACCATCTTCATTCCATATACATCACTTCCACACTCAAGTTTCAAGTTTGCAACTTCATACTAGAATCACGATCGGGCAACATCACATACGAATTCGGTCATCACGCAACCGGATACGTATCACAAGCATATATATGTTCACAAGGATGTTCGCTCAAAACATGAATATACATGTGCATATGCATAGGCTTTCAATTTAGACATATGCATATTCTTAAGAATGTTCACTCAAACATGTACACATAGGCATTCGATTTAGCCATGTTCATGTACCTTAAATATCCTATATACTCGAACTTAATTATTCATTCTTTAAGAACTGCCCAACATTCTTGTTAATTTACACAAATAGTGCACCTACTTGTATATAAACATGTATACACAAATTAACAGTGCAAAACAGTCCATGTATGATCATTTTTAACCTTAACAATCCAATTGTTGTAATCAAGGACCGAATTGGTGATGTCTTTACTTGAAGGGACAACTTGATCTATAATTTTTCCCGGACCTAGAAGGCAAGCAAATCAACATCCGAATGCAAGTATTCCTGTACAAACAAATACTTGATACAACAAAGTACAATATTGGTATCGGCTAGTATAGAGAATAGAAGAAGCAATTGAGAGAATTTTGGCTAGGAAGGGTGGTAGGGTCAAATAAGGCTAGTTTGACAATTTTCAGGTAGGGTACTTTGAGGGTTCGACTGGAATGGTAAACAATTTTAGAAAGGGATGAATATTTGGTATGATTTAGATGCAGGGCTATGGTTTAGGGTCAAGAATTTTAGAAAAAGGTTTAGAAATGAGAAAGTTATAGGTTTGGAAAGTAGGGTGGTCGAAACATGCTGGAGGGTAGTCTTTAAGGGTAGGTTGGAAAGAAGTCTTCAATTGACTGACCAAATGAAATTGTAAAATTATGAAACTTTTCAGATTTTCAATTAGAATATAAATGAACAGATTAGTTCAAAGTATTGAAGAATTTGGTTGATAATTGAGGGATTTCGAAGGATAGGAAGAATGGGCTGTTTTGGTGTTTTGGTGATGAAGTAGGGTGAAAGATGTGTGAAATTGAAGGGGCTAGAAAGGATAGAATGAGATGAAAGTTTCAGGATCTCAAAATGAAATATGGAAGTTGAAAATGAATAAAATAAATGGAAGAAGAGAGGATGGTAGATGGAGAATTAAATCGATGAAAGTAGAAGGAAAGAAGGGTGGCTTTCAAAGGTAAGATGAACCTTAAGTATTAAAGACTTAAGACCCGAATATTGTGACAATTATCCGGCCGGTTGGGGGTAGACTTGGACCCTATAGATAGCAATCTAGGAACCACAAGTATCAATGGATGGAATCGAAGACACCAAAGTAAACAATGTTGCCTTGAAAATGATATGTTCGCAAAGAACAAAGTGAAGGAAAAACCTCACAAATGAAATTTGATTTCAATAATTCAAGAGTATGACAAAACATGTTTTTCAATTAAAATTACAAGACTGTTTATAATGCCAGAATGCTCATTTGGCCGAAAAGACATGAAATTATTCGGCCATAAAGGGTTCCAATTTGAAAATGAAACAATGGCTCTTGAATGGTTGCATTGGTTCGGCTAGAATGAAGAGTCTCCTTAGGTTGCCGAATAGTTTCTTCATAATTGAGCTTGAATTCTTGCTTATTTTATAATTATATCATATGATATAATTATATTGTTGATCAATTTCACGTTGCTTGCATTAATTTGAACGTTGGAGTCCAAAGAACACAATGTTTCACTTTGAAAATTTTGCTTTCTTCCTTGTTGTAGCCGAATCCATGTAGGCATCTTCTATTATTTTATTTTACGTGCATGGCTGGTATTTTTTCCATCCAAAAGATTGGTTCTCATCTTCATATATCCATCTTTCATATAATTTTTTTTCTTTGCAAAATAATAAACAATGGTAAGTTAAATGTGTCTCACAATGTAGGTAGTTAATCATGAATTAAACTAAGGAATATAACTTAAAATAATGAAAATTAGTTATGCTAAAATTGTGAACTCGTATGTTAAATTCTATAATCATAAAATTAATATTAAAGTAAGGTGATGAAGGAACTCCTTGAATTAAAGGTCAATTGATCCTTGTAGAAATCCTTCATTAAGGTGGTGGAAAGTCCTTGAATTGGATCACATCATATACACAATTTAACGTTGCAAAACAGTCCATGTATGATCATATTTAACCAAAACAACCCTTTTACTTTGTATACACAAATTAACATTGCAAAAAAGTACATGTATGATTATATTTAACCAAAACAGCCCATTTAGTTTGTATACATAAATTAAAATTGCAAAATAGTCCATGTATTATCATATTTAACCAAAACAGTCCACTTAGTTTGTATACACAAATAAACAATGCAAAGCAGCTCACACATTTTCAATTCAAGTCAAAACAGTCCATGAGACATGTATACATTTTTATGCATAACATAATAGTCCAACATGATCATATAAATGCTAATCAGGGTAACATTACATGTATGTTTCTTGATATACAAGTTATCGGATTTATCATGTCTTACCACAAGATTTCTTGTTAAGAAAATTATTAATCAAGGCAATTACTCATGAAGTTTCCTTCTATCAAAATTTATGTTTATATATTTCCAGGGAATCATTTAAAAACATAATATCATGTCACAAGAGCAATAGAGTACCAACAATAAGCACTCTCATACCCATACTAAAACATACCCATACATGTAATTCAAGATCACAAGTAATCGCCTTTTCACTAACAATTAAACCTTTAGTAAAACATGCCTTCCAAAATAAGGTTGTTCAAGCAATCATTCCTCAAGTATTACTTGATAAGTAAGTTATCTCAATTTCTTTCTTATCTTAACTTATACTTTTTGTTTTCGAGTTAACATAGCCTTGAGACTCTATTTACAGTCTAGGTACACGAATCCAAAACATTATGTAGCATCAATGGTACACAAAGTACCGAGACAAGACTACACAAGGTACTGAGACAAGAGTACACAAGGTACAAATTAATCATCATTTAACAAGGGTACAATAGTACCAAAAGATCATTTGATCTTTAACAACAAAGGACCGTAGTCCAAACTAGCAAGCTCGACAGATTCTATGGTATACCAACTATACCTAAGACTAACTCGAACCCAAGGCTTTAAAATACATTAGCTTTATCCAAACAAAGGGAGTCTAGCTCCTTATCACAACATCATTTCATATCTCATAAACCCCTTTCAATCAATGCATTTATTCACCTATGTGAATCTCATATTTTGTTCTCAATTGATTGGCCATCTAGCCCGAGTCTTTCTATTAATTGAGTTACATAATTATACATGTCTTTCTTTGTATTCACATCATTGAGTTTACAGTATAGTACACAACGTTTCTTTTCTTCTCATGTATTCCTTTTCAAATTAATTAACATTTCATAGACTATTTAACATCTTACATTTTATTCGAGCATTCAATTGAAACTATTTCCTGGCTACTCATAATAACTATCCCACTATCAACATTAATTCTTTTATAAGGGTTTTGAACATAACATACAATTCCTTAGCAAAACGAATTCAACAAGCCAAAGGCAATTCTTCACAAAGTCTTAACATGATTCACACATTTCATACATAGTCATATAGTTCACATTCAACTTATGCTTTCGGCTAAATTCATCTATCATAGATATTTTCTTACAAGGCTACTTACCTCACAAATCATTCTTATTCGTATAGCACCACATATTCTAGCAAAAAATAAAGTCAATTAAAACAATCAAAGAGGCTCGGGATAACATCAATCTATCACGAAGCTTTAAACTACACTCACCTCTTATCCCGAAGTTACAGGATACCTGAATCCCTAACCAAAACTTTGCTATTTATCCAATTCCTTCGTTTAGTCTATTTATAACAAGAATGTAACTAGGTATTAGAATCACTTCGATCTTTCAAACATACATTAAATAAGGCAATTCACCCATACACATTAAGTCATTCAAATCTTGTCCATTTACTTTCAACTATTCAAAAACAGTCCACAAGCTCATCATAACTCAAAACAGTTTCAAAACAATTTAATTTAGGCTTAACAAGACAACACTATTTTACACATAAAAAACTACACATTTAAAATTGTTTTACTGTACATTTTTAGCTCGATTCAGCATGTTTTTAGTTCAGTTCTGCATTTAAAATATTCAATAAAACCTCATATTTCGAGACTGCATTTGCACATTTTTACAGCTTTTCAAAAAAAAAACTGTATTGTTTTCCTTTCCAAAACTGCACTATTTTACATCTTCAGAACTGCATCTTTTTAACACATTTCAAAACTGCATTCTGATATCAATCAAGCCCGAGATTCTAGTGTATTAATATTTATAATCAAAGAAATTCATTATATTCTAAAGCTGCCTAAATCATCCCCAAAACATATTGCACTTAATACCATTTGCATCACTTTTGATCGAAAATACGAATCTCCTTAACAACCAAGAATCATATTTCTAAACAAGCTTCACATTATAACTAAGTTTTCAAACTCATAAAGCATTGTAATTCCAGCAAATCTATCGTTTGAGTGAGTCCTAAGTTTCACCATGATTACAAACTCAATCTTCACAAGAGATGATGCAGTTTTCTAGCAATTACACACATGTATTTATAAAAACAATTACAATTAAAATCTATAAGGGATTCGAACCAGCCCTTAGAAAATCTCTCTAAGCATCTTACAGTACTACTCATCAAGCTAACATTCGAATTCAAGAAGAAACTAAGAAGTTTCTTACCCTTGAACACCAACTAATCAAGTGATATAACAATTTGATCCAAAGATTTTCCCGACATGCAACTTCTTCAATTTTCCAATTAGTTCTTTCACTCTCAAGTAAAGATGGCTCGGTTTATTGAAGGAGAAGAAGAATGAATACCTTGAATTTTCATTCCCTTCACCCGAGTGCTCCACTCCATATGCCCTCATGAGAATTTGGCACATGTACAAGCCATTACAAAATTATTTGTTTAACACGAAAACCTCCATTTTTTTCCTAGGATTCAATTTAGACCTTTTTGAATGGTCGCCTACATTTTTCTTGTTTCAGGAATGGCCCTAGCTTATGTATTTAATCCAACAATTTCCATATTCAAGAAATTAATCTAATAACCCAAATCGATGGTACACTTCTAGGCCATATTTTTGAGATGTTACACACCCGGGAGTTTAAATTTCTATTTCATATTGGCGACTTGCAACCAATACAATTTATATACTCTGTTTGAAATTCAAAATATGTGAAAATATTTTGAATTGATAATACGAAATTGTCGTCATTATGGAAATTTGATGATGAATTTCTTTTGAGGGGGGTGAATTGTAATACACCAAAACCCAGTCTAGAAGAACGTCAGTATATTATGTTTATTAATTGAATTATTCGATTTGTACTTATAATTATATTCGTATATGTGTATACATTGGAAGTTATGTATCTAAATCTTTAGTGAATAAGCTTAGGACCCTTTTGAAATAAAAGGAAAGTAAGGATGATATGTACTAAGGGCCAAATCGAATTTACTTCTTAATTTGGATGATTGCATGTAGAAGATATTAAAGTTTATGGCCATGAACACTTGTCCTACTAAGCATAAGCAAGGTGTTGGGGGGAAAGGGGATTCACGGTAATTAAGGGAAGATGATGAAAAAATAGGGGTATGTTATCTTCCTCCCCAAGGCCAAACCTAGTGGGAGAAATGAGAGAAGTCCATGTTTGAACCATCCTAGCTCAAGTCTAGCTTTATGTGTACCTTGTAATTAAGTAATGGTAATCCTTTAATTAAATGGAAGATGATTGAGAACCGTTCGAATATGTCTTTAAATAGATTGTGTGATGGTTGTTTAAGCATGATTTGGGGAAAACATTGCTAAGAATTGGTGGTTAATGAACTTGGTGAACATCTATGACCCTGTAATGATTGAGACATAGTTAGGATTGTTTGAACATATGGTATATGTGTGTGAACTTTTTTGTCGAAATGACACCTTATTTAGACCGTTTTAAAGTGATTAAAAACATGGGGAAGAAAAAGTTATAAATATAATAAATTGATAGTGTTCCACATAGGTTGTTTTAGTATGTATATTAAAAAGAATAAGTAGGATTGTTTAGACAAGTAAGAAAATTACTAGATTGTTTTGGTTTTGTACTAAATAGTTGGAGTGTTTCAAATTATGTAGATGAGAAAAACACGTATTTAGGATTAAGTGGAGTAATTAAGAAACAAGTGATTGCTATGTGAAGCCTATTAGGGGCTGTCCTTATAAAGATTCAAGACTATTTTCGATACATACAAGAGTTAGAACTGCCTTGAATGTGTTCATAAATGTTAGGGGTTGTCTTTACAATAAGTCATGATTATTTTGAACTTATAGAAAGTTGGTAGACTATTTTGGTTAGATCGAAATAGAAGAAAAGTTGTTAATGTTCTTCAATTAAAAGAAAACAAGGGAACATAGTTATACAAGTTAAGAATTGGATAGCCTTAGTGTTGATCTAGTGAGATCTGCCAAGAATCGGGTACATTGTCAATGAATTCAAAAATTTACTAAAAATTATGTAGGTCAAATTAGAGAATAATCATTGTATGTGTAGAATCGTGTGTGAATCTAGTTTCATTTATAACAAACGGTGATTAATTTCATTATATAGATATGAAGATGTGAATTATTAAGTAAGATGAGGTCAAAACTGGTTTTTAAAACTATTTTAAGAATCTGCATTAGTGGTGACTTAGAAAATTTATTATAAATTGTACTAGTTGAATTGGAAGCTATAAGTTATATGGTTAGAAATCTTATCTTGTATAGTTTCATTTAAAAAAACGAAACTGAATTTTGAGTTATAGAACTGTGTATAAAGATAAATCTTAAGGGATAGTGTAATCTTCCCGGTGGAATAATTGGACATATCTTTAGAGTAAATTCTGTATTAATTCATTATATGTAAAACTACAAGACTTATATGTTTAGAAAGGTAATTGAGTCAGCTTTCTAACGGTGTAAACTTTTCGAAATTCTGACATACGAAATGGAAGATATGAATTTTTAATCGATTTGAGCACAGATTGTCTGGCATCAGCTCTATAGGTGACTTAAAATATCATTGAAAGTTTAACACCCTAAATTTTTGACTAGGAGAATGTTTTGTTACAATTCTTAAAGTAATTTAAATAGGTGACCACTTTTGTGAATTTTGGGGCCGAATTTGAAGATTAAATAATAAAGGGGCTAGATTGAAGTTGCCATCAAGTCTAGTATACAAAGTTTCAGTGTTGCATGTAAATTTATAGATTAATAATAGATTGATGAGGCGGCTTGTTGTGTAGTGACCACATGTGTGGATTAATTCCACCTTAATTAAGACCAAACAAATGGTCATCTTCTTCTCCATTTTCCCTTAAGCACTGAAACTAGTCTTGAGAGAGTGAGTGGAAGAGAGTATTGGCTTAAGTGATATTCTTACTTGGTATTCGATTGAATTGTGACCTATCTTGCTTGCATGCTCGAGTAATTGTAAGTTTGCTTTGCTAATCTTTGTTTCTATCATAATTTAGAGAAGATTACTTGTGAGTTGATTGTGGTTGTTACAAGTAGGGATGATTGAATGTTTTCAGTTGGTTAGGTTGATGTAGGATTGAGAATTGAACTAATTGAAACATGAAATTGAAATATATTGTTGTAACATGTTGAATTGAACTACTGAAAATGATTCATAAAGCTGGGAATAAATGCATTGAGTTATGAATGTTGTATAGGTTTAAATTTAAGAGATTAAAAGTTGCTCTGCTCGATAGTAATCTGGAATGAAACTATTTTTGGTAATTAGAATGTTTCACGACTGTTAAAGCCATGTATAGGTGACAAAATGTATATTTTAATGTATTCAAGGGATTTATTGACATATGAGAAAACATGGGAAGTAGTTAGACTGAGTTTGGATAGTTGTTTAGGTAGATTATCAAGCATTAAAATCTGCCCTGCTCAAAGCAATACCTTAAGGGACTGCTTGGGGGAATTATATTCCTTAAAAGTATTGTTTAAAGTCAATTTAAGTGTTAAGGGATGACTTAAATTATAGAAAGGGTTGAATTGTATTTAGGGATCCATAAACTTAATAGAAAGGCTGTTAAAAATGAACATAAGTGAGATAAAGAGCAAGGGGCAGTTTCGATGATGCTTATGGTAATAAGGGATTGTTTAATGTTTTGAATTGAATACAATATCTTAAATTGTTTAACTATGGAATGTTGATGTTGTAATTGTGGTCTAGTTGTAGGGATGTATGTTAAGCACCATTTTGAGACTTGTGTGTATGTGTGTATCAGTTACACGTCAATTATTGGTCAATGGATTGATTCTAATGCATTGTTAAACTATTGTTATAATTAGACAACAAGAGAATTAACCAAGAGGACAAGAGGAAAAAGGGAGTTATGATCCACGATCAAGAATAGCTCGGAGTATTTGTAAGTGAAACTATGTTTTAAATAAGCATAGATAGTTAATTTAGTAAAGATATACAAATGTATCACGAGGCTTAAAGGGCCTATGCTTGACTTGGGTTGTTAATGCTTGGTAGGGAAGGAGTACATGTATGTTTGGACATGGTTTGTGCATAATCAAACTTAGGCATGACTATTAATGCTTGTTGTAGCATCTTGTGCATGTTGATAAGTACTCAAAGAGTCAAAGGAGTATAATTAGTGAATTATTGTAAAGTTTGTAAGAACCTTGACTAGGTTTAGCCCTAGCTAGATTGGCATGTCAATAGTGATTCCTGAGCTCAGCCTAAATTGGACTAAGGTCCCCTGAATGGTACTAAGGTACCCCTAAATGATTCGAAAAGATTATATGTTTCAATGGTAATAGATTACCATTTCTTGATAATGTTTTGATTGAATATGTGCTTCTAGGCTAACAACTGGCCAAGGCTATGTCATACAACTAAGGTTGCTTGTGATAAATTGATTGAATGTTTAATTGAGTAACACCAATGGTTTTTGTTATTATATGATACTTCTTTGGAAGCTTGATATTTGGTTGAGGTTAAATTAAGCTTATATAAGCTTCTTGATGATTATATTGTGAGACATACCCAATGTGACATATGCTATTTACTCTAGACTAGTCTCGATAAAGAGCTTAAGTAAAATTGGTGAATTGAATAATGTACCTAATAGTTAAACTGATTACACTCCTTATTTAGTTAAATTGCGAGGCTATCTATTTACTAGCTCACTCTGTTACTTGGAGGAAAAGCTTATTGCTAGATCTAGTTCGGGGAGTCAAAGCAGGGTCACCAAAAGCACAAATGTATGACTTGTTTTGTTATAGTTTAACTCCTAGAAGGTGGCACTAGTTAGGTATCATGAATATGTTCCCTTGAGTATTTTGTGCTGATTTGTAAATATTAATCTAATACAAGTTTTGTGTATAAAGCGTTTGGCTCGATGTTTAGATAATGGTATGATTTTGCTTAAGTAGATATGGTTGATGGATTCGAATGATATAGTTTTACCTTAGGGGCTTGCTATTGAAAGCTTGGTGATCACATATCAATGTTATTTCTTTAATTATGTAAAGGTCTTACTTGATCGATCATATTTGTAGAATTAAACTCAAAAATGGCTTGTATGATTAGATGACTACATGAACATAAGATAGTAATACTAGATGCCAATGAGTAGTTAACTACTTGACTAATTTCTTGCTATGAAATTGTAGGCACTAGATTGATACTTTACGACCTTCTTAAAATGTTAGTTTTAACATGCTTGATGGTAATGGTTGAATAAGTAACATGGTCTTAAATCATTAGACTTATCTTATAATTACCTACATAGCTAATATTGGTAATTAAAAACGTTGCATGCCTACTAAGCTTCCATTCGAATGAGTTGTTGATGCAAGTCATGTTGGGTGATTGCTTGAATGGCATAGTTGTATGGTTCCTTCCTTAATTGTTTGAATGCTAACTTGATAGACAAGATAGATTGTCCACCATTAGTTAAGTAATACCTTCTAAGCTAGGTGTGGGGGTATTACAGAAAGCATGAAGGAATGTATATGAAATTTAAATCTGTATTGCTGGGTGATACTTTGTTAAAATTCAAGAAGATTAGAATGGAAGCTATAATAACCTGAATTGAATATGAAATTGATTATCTTACATTGCAAACATGTTAATGGATTAAAATAAAATAAGAAAGAGGTTGTGATTAATTCTAAAGATTGTTTTGTATACTTATATGTGACAATTGTATGGTAAAAGTTGCATTGTATTGTTATGAATACTAGTGAACTATTTTGAATAATTAAAATAGTAGGAATGCCTTAAGAATGAGTATAGGGATTGATTTACAAGTTAGAGATTGAATTGCCATTGAAATAGATGTTTGTTGGATTGATTTTGTTGTGTATACATATAATTGAGATTGTTTTAACGATTTGTTAAATTGGATTGAGGTGCATGTCATGATAAGGATGTAACATCCCGATTTAGGGTCTAAAAGATCTGGTGAGGTTTCGAGGTCCGAAAAGACTAGGGTTGGGAGTTGTGAGTGAGTTCAGGGAAAGTGGTCCTCGAATGGTTGGAAAAATATGAAATAAATCTCTAAAATCCTTAATAAATATGTAAAAGGTTTTGGTAAAAACAATTTTGGAAAAATGTTTTTTGAACCGTGACATTTTGGTATTGTGACCAAAATGTAATGTTTGCAAAATATTCTTTTGATGACCATTTTCTAAAAGAGTAAAACATTGAATCTTTGAGCTAAATTGGATGGGCTAATATGGTTATTATCCCCTTTATTTTTTTATTATTCAAATATTTTAAAATAGGTTTTATAATTAAGATTAAAAAAGTTTCCTCTATTTTCTCATTTTACGTTAAAATTTATTTTAAGCTTTCTCATCTTCTCTCTTCTGCCAAACAGCCTTTGGGCTTGATTTTCTCAAGGTAAAAGTGATTTCTTATCAATCTAATATTGTCAAATGATTTTCCTACTTTGGTTTTCTAAAACCCAAGCTTGTTTCATTGTTTTTCTTAAGGAATTTTTTCAAACAAGGGGAAATAGCTAGCATTGGAGGTGAGCAATGAAATTCTCCTCTAATCTAAGGTTCTTTACTGATATTCTCATGCTTTGATTCTTTTATTTACCAAGGTTATGTTTTCTTAAAGTAATCGTAATGAAACTTGGCTAAAATGAGCTTTTGGGTAAGATCTTGAGTAGGATATGTTATTGATGGGTTTGATGATGATTTTATCTCTGTTTTTATGTGGTTTTTATGTTGAGATCATGGGTGAATGATAGGAATCCTGAAATCGGGTTTGGTGTTGAAGATTGAAGTGTGAAAAGTGGGTTTTTGAGTGAGTTTTGAGGTAAATCGATAGCTGGTGATAATATGATGTTGAGTTATTGTTTTTAGATGTTTATTCATGTGTTTTGATGATATCTAAGGTTGGGCTTTGCTGGAGATTGTCCGAATTGAGTTTTCCGATGTTTTCGGCTTGTTTCGAAAATGTTTCGATAGGTGTTTTGATTGGGTTGTTGAATCTCAATATTCCAGAAAGTTAGAGTGTTGAAAATATCTCGAATCCTCTGTTTTGGGTTTGGCTAGAGGCAGGGATTGAAGATCTGGAATTGTTGGATTCATTAGTGGGTGATCTGGAAAGCTAGAAAGGGAGATTCGGCTTGGTTTTGGTAATCGTTGGTGAGTGGAAAAGATTTTAATGCTTTAACAAGGTTGATGAAGTATTTTGAGAGTTTGGATTGAGCCATTAGGCCAATCCAAGCTCAAGAGTAAGTTTTGTGTTGTTTTGGCTTTTTCACCATTTTACATTTAATCTTGTTTTGATCATGAGCATATTATTTTAAATGACGTTTTCCACTGTTTTTGTGCATTAAATGCATGTTTTTGTCCCATAAGAATACCATGTGATTTATGAAAGTGTTTTGAGTTCATGTATTGCATGGGCTTGTGGTTATGGTATTTGGAATGTGCTTGGGGAGGTATTTATCCCCGGTGTAAATCAGTGTATTATGATGCTACGATGAGTATATTGATGCATGGGATATATCGGATAGATTGATCGATCATAGGATTTGAAGTGCACTATAATTATAAAATTCGAGCGTGATAAATTCTTCTGTTTCACAATAGGGGTTGTGCTATTGTGATGCGAGTGGTAAGGGTTATGCTATCACCAACAGGCAATGCGGGTAGGGGCATCCCGGCCGAAGTGAGATTTGTGGTGAGGGTTGTTTCACCATGTGACTTGATAGGGGTTGTGCCATCAAGGTGTCCGCTTATCCGAGCAACGTGTCAATAATGCTGGTATACTCATTTGCTTATGGTTTCATTATGAGCTTGGTAAACTCATATGGTTATATATTTGTGCTTGAGGCATGAGAGTTGTTATGGAGCCGGTTGGCTTGGTTTGCATATGTGGTTTACACATGGTTTATGCATGGTAGATGCATGTTTGGTGCCTATGGCATGTGTTATTGCAATTACTTGAACTAGTTTCAAGTTAGCATGTTGAAAGGAAATGATTCACGAAAGGGATTTTAATAAATGATTTTTGGTTTTCAAAATGAAGATGGTTTTCAAAACTGCATTGTTGTAGTTTGGTTTTGAATTCTGCTCACTAAGCTTCATAGCTTACTCTCTCTTTTCCAACAATGTAGATTCGTAGATCTTTTGGAAGGCAACGGTTCAAGGGAGGTGATCCAATTGTCCGCTTCTAGCTCAAGTATGGCATTGTTTGGATAATAGTGTGTGTGGCAATGAGGATGAACCTTGTTTATGTTTTTAGGAGTGTTTGTAAACTCCTTGAGCTGAGAGCTTGATGTTTGCCTTGTTGGCATGTTTGTACCTTGTTTTACCTTAAAGTTGAATCTTGAAGTACCTTGTTCAATCATTTGATGATCATGTTTTAGCTCTTTGTTCGTATGAGTATTTGCTTGCTTGATCTCAGTGCATGTATGCTTTCCTTGTAACCCCCTTAACCCGGCCTAGACGGTTGACCCGAATTAAGAAAGTCACACGGGGAAAACCAAAGTCAACCCGAAAGTCAACTTTGATTAAAGACCTTTTTTTTAATCTTGTCTAGATGCACATTAGCCCTAATTGTGATCACACAAACATCATACTCAAAGATCACAAACATCAGAGATCAAACAGGGACCCAATTGAACGAATTACAACTTTAGGGACCAAATTGTAATTTCTGATAAATATAAGGACTTAACCCAAATTAAAGTTACCAGCTTGTAATTAGTCAGGTTTCATGCTTCACTGTGAAATTTTAGCTCAAAAGGACTTCCCAAGCTCATACAATTGCACATACAAGATTCAGGACCAAAATGCAAACAATACAAAACATTTAACTGCCAATGTCAGCCCTTAACGGTCACCCGTTCCGAAACAGGCAGAGCCCGTTTCGAAACGCGGGGCCGTTCCGCAACGCGTACCGCAACACGGGCTGGCAGTAGCCAAACCGTTTCGAAACGGTCTCTCCCGTTTCGGACGCCTGGGCTTGTTTAAGGCACCTGTTCTGAAACGGGTGGCACTGTTCCGAAACACCCTGCACAGATTGCCTCAAAATGCATACTTAAACATGCAATTAAACATCCAATCATGCTCCAAATGCTACCAAACTTTACCAGCATGCAATTCAACATATATAAGACATACTTGCATCAGCAATTCATCAAAACAACATCACATACGAAAAGCCCCAAATCTATAGGCATGCTTCCTACACAAGCAAGCCATACAAGCATAAACTTCCAATTCAAGCATATAAAGGCCAAACACTAAAACCAGCATTCTCATCAACACTCAACATACTTAGGGAGTTCAAAACCTCTCCCAAAAACATACACATAGGTCCCCAATTGCCAAATTACCAAAAGCTAAAAATGTACTTAAGAAACCTTCCATACTTTGAGCTTTACTTTCACTTGATTGCTTGCCCTTCTTGCTGCCCTCAAGGTACTCTAATGTTCTGCATTATTGAATTAAGAAAACGAAAGAGAGCGTAAGCAAAAGCTTAGTGAGGAATGCTCATAAAACCATTCAATAATGCATTTATAAAACATTTATAAATCATGCTTCAAATCATCAATTGCACATGCTCAAAAGCATACTAAAAACAAGCATCTCATGCTTCATATCATAACATGTCATATTGGCCACAAGTGATAAGTTCCATTTCTTTAAAAACAAGTTCATCAACTTTCACCCCAAGGACTTTTAAACACCTTGGCCCCAAGGACTTTTAAACACCTTGGCCCATGGACTTTTAACCACCATGGAAAGGACCACACAAGGACTTTTAACCACCTTTGTGTCCGTATCAAGTTTCACCCCAAGGACTTTTAAACACCTTGGCCCCAAGGACTTTTAAACACCTTGGCCCCATGGACTTTTAAACACCATGGCCCCATGGACTTTTAAACACCATGGAAAGGATCACACAAGGACTTTTAACCACCTTGATGTTCTTAAGTAAACAAGGCTCACTCAAGGACTTTTAACCACCTTAGTGACCTTAACCTTTTCAAAACATCACTTGCCAATATACATCATTATCATCAATTTATCCACTGTTTTAAAGCATTAAACCAAGCCATGTTCATCATGCATTTAAAAGAATCAAACCACATTTAATCAATGTACAAAAACAAGGAACTCTTACCTTGAGCTTCCTTCAACATATGGCTTACAAAAACAGCAATTACCATGCTAAATCATGCTTTCAAAACAGTATTTAAATCATGCAATAAACCACATTGCATCACAAAAAAATCATGGCCACCACTAGAGAGTACTTTCCGAAAACTTACACTTGAGCTTAGCAAAGTTGTTTAGACTTAAACTAAGCTCCCAAGACATTGGTTTCAAAGCCGAAAACCATTTTCACTCACCGATTCCACTTCGCCTCTTGCCGAAGCACCAAAACAAGCTTCCGGATCAACAACTCTTGGATCCAAAGATGCCTCCCCTGTTTTAACACATCAAAGCAGAGGATTAATGCATCATCATGCATTAATTGCTTCAATGAAAGCACCTAAACTCGTTGCTCTCATCCACACTCCATTTTCGGCTACCAAACACAACCGAAAATGCATCCAAACCACTTCTCAACAAAGCCCAGCCATAAACCATCAAAACCTAACATCATTTAATATCTAAAAAGAACCTACAAACATCCTTATACCTCCAGCAACATCAGATCCACAAGATCACCTCAAAAACAACCAAGAAACACAAGCTAAACTTAGGAAACTCAACCTATCCGGGATTGCATTAATCAAAACTCAATTCCTTATCAATTTAATGTTCAATTAACATCAAAAACACATCTCAAATCACAGATTTATCAGATCAAACGAAAATCATCAAAAATCACCAAATCTTGCATTATAAGCCAAGATCCATTTCACAACTCAAAAGCCTTTAATAAAACATCAATTAAGGATTGAAAACTTAGGAATTTCAGTAAAGAACTGATAGTTTAGAGGAGAAGGACGTTCTTACCTCCAAACTTGAGTTTCTCCTCTTTTTGGAATCAAAAACCTTGATGGATCAAGTAGCAAATGATGAGGTTTTGTAGATATGTTGATTAGGAATCAAAAGAGAGTTGAAAGGAGAGATTTAGGTGAGAAAATCAGAAACAATTCTCTGGAGATAAGGTGTTTGGGTTGAGAGAAAATGAGAGAAAGAAAATTGGAAAGTTAGTTAACCAAAATAGCCAAATGGCTTTTCCCTCCTCTTTTGACATCTTTTAAAATCAGAATAAATCTCAAAATATCTTAGAAAAATCTGGAGAAACTACTTTTGGATTAATAGCTCCTTAAAGATTCAAAGTTTCAACCCTTTTCGAAAACAGTCACCAAACTTTCAAAAATTACATTTTGGTCACTAGCCAAAATGTCACCCTTCCAAAACTCATTTTCCAAAATTGATTTCACAGTTCACTTAATTATATTAAAAGATGATTTTAGAACATTTTTCCATATTTTTAATGCAACCCGAACTAGGCTTTCCTAATTTCACCTCTTTAGATTCGAACAGCACTTTGACCAAACCGGTCAACGCCCAAAACTACTAAGCCCAAAACCGGGGCGTTACAACTCTCCCCCCCCTTAAGAAATTCCGTCCTCGAAATTTACCTGAAGGAAAGAGATAAGGAAACTGCTTCAGCATGTCTTCCTTCCGCTCCCACGTGGCTTCCTCAACACCTCGATGCTTCCACAGCACCTTCACCAACTCAATGGTCTTGCCACGAAGAACCTTGCTATCCGAATCCAGAACCTTCACCGGTTCCTCATCATAGGTCAAATCCGGATTCAATTCCACTTCCTCCACAGGCATCACATGCGAAGGATCAGATCTATACTTCCGGAGCATAGAAACATGGAACACATCATGAATCTTCTCCAACTCCTGAGGTAACCTCAACCGATACGCAACAGGACCCACACGCTCAACAACCTCATATGGTCCAATGTACCTAGGGCTCAACTTACCCTTCCGGCCAAACCTCATCACCTTCTTCCAAGGCGAAACCTTCAAGAACACACGGTCACCCACCGTATACTCTATCTCCTTACGCTTCAAATCTGCGTAAGACTTTTGCCGATCAGAGGCAGCCTTCAACCGCTCACAAATGAGCTTCACCTTCTCAGTGGTCCCTTTCAACAAAGCCGGCATCGAAACCAACTTTTGACCAGTTTCAGCCCAACAAAGAGGAGTCCTACACTTCCTCCCATACAGAGCCTCATAAGGTGCCATCTGTATACTCGCCTGATAACTATTGTTATAAGCGAACTCAACCAAAGGCAGATGCTTCTCCCAAGAACCTTGGAACTCAATCACACAGCACCTCAACATATCCTCCAAGATCTGAATAACTCGCTCAGACTGACCATCCGACTGAGGATGATAGGATGTACTGAAATGCAACCTTGTACCCAAAGCTTGATGCAAACACTGCCAGAAACGCGATGTGAACCTCGGATCCCTATCCGACACAATCGACTTAGGCACACCATGCAACCTCACAATCTCATCAATGTACAGCTCTGCCAGCTTATCCAAAGAAAACGTAGTATGCACAGGCAAGAAATGCGCACACTTCGTCAGGCGATCCACAATCACCCAAACAGAATTCTTCTTCGAAGGAGACAAAGGTAAACCAGATACAAAATCCATGGTAACCCTTTCCCACTTCCATTCAGGGATTTTCAACGGTTGCAACAACCCAGAAGGAACCTGATGTTCAGCCTTAACTCGTTGACACACCAAACACTTGCTCACGAACTCTGCAACATCCTTCTTCAAACCCACCCAATAGTACTCATCACGAAGATCACGGTACATCTTAGTACTACCAGGGTGCATAGCAAAAGGACTACTATGACCTTCAGTCAGAATAGCACGCCTCAACTCAGCATCAGCAGGCACTACTATCCGACTCCCAAAACACAACACACCATCATCATTAAAGCAGAAATCCGAAGGTCTACCCTCCGCGATATCCTGAACATGCGGTACCAAAGAATCATCCAGCAACTGCTTTTCTTTGATCAGCTGAACCAAAGATTGCTTCACTTGCAACTCAGCAACAAGACCACCATCTCGCGATATGCTCAAGCTAGCAAACATAGCCCTCAGCTCAACAGCTACCTTCCTACTCAAGGCATCCGCAACAACATTAGCCTTTCCAGGATGATACTCAATCGTCAGATCATAATCCTTGAGCAACTCCAACCAATGCCGCTGCCTAAGATTCAACTCCTTCTGTGACATCAGATACCTCAAACTCTTGTGATCCGTGTACACAGTACACTTTTCACCATACAGATAATGCCTCCAGATCTTCAGAGCAAAAACCACTGCAGCCAGCTCAATATCATGCGTAGGGTAATTGCGCTCATGCACTTTCAACTGCCGTGATGCATAAGCCACCACCTTACCCTCTTGCATCAGCACACACCCCAAACCAACATAGGATGCATCACTATAGACCACAAACTCTTTCCCTGATTCAGGCTGAACCAAGATAGGAGCTTGCGTCAAAGCCGCCTTCAGCTTCTCAAAAGCCTGCTGTCTCGCTTCCGTCCACTCATACTTAACATTCTTTTGCAACAGCTTCGTCAAAGGAGCAGCAATCTTGGAAAAACCATCCACAAACCTTCGGTAGTATCCCGCCAAACCAAGGAAACTACGGACCTCATGAACGGACTTAGGAACCTTCCAGTTCATCACCGCCTCAATCTTCTGAGGATCAACTCGAATCCCCTCAGCTGAGACCACATGCCCAAGAAACACCACCTCCTTAAGCCAAAACTCACACTTGCTCAGCTTAGCATAAAGCTGATTCTCCAACAAAGCTTGCAAAACAATCCTCAAATGCTCTTCGTGCTCCTCCTCAGTACGCGAGTACACAAGGATATCATCAATGAACACCACAACGAACTTGTCCAGGTATTCATGAAACACACGGTTCATCATGTCCATGAAAGCAGCAGGAGCATTTGTCAAACCAAACGGCATCACAAGGAACTCATAATGCCCATACCTTGTCCTGAAAGATGTCTTAGGCACATCCACATCCTTCACCTTCAACTGGTAATACCCTGACCTCAAGTCAATCTTAGAGAACACAGCAGCTCCCCGAAATTGATCAAAGAGATCATCAATCCTCGGTAAAGGATACCGATTCTTGATAGTCAACTTATTCAGCTGACGATAATCAATGCACATCCTCATAGTGCCATCCTTCTTCTTCACAAACAAGACCGGTGCTCCCCAAGGTGACACACTCGGCCGGATGAAACCACGATCAAGCAGCTCTTGCAACTGCGTCTTCAGCTCCTTCAGCTCCTTAGGTGTCATTCTATAGGGAGTAATGGACACATGAGTTGTATTCTCATACAGCTCAATTCCAAACTCCACCTCGCGATTAGAAGGTAAACCAGGCAACTCCTCAGGAAAAACACCAGGAAACTCCTTCACAACTCTGATATCTTGCACCCTCAACTCCTTAGAGCTAGGATTCATCACAAAAGCTAGATAAGCTTCGCAACCTTGCCTCAGCATCCTGCTCGCCTCCAAGGTAGAAACAACATTGGCAAGAAACTTCACATTCTCACCAACCACAACCACTTCATAATCATCCGCAAGCTTAAGCGAAACACGCTTATTTTCACAATCCACAACAGCACGATGCTCAGCAAGCCAATCCATACCAAGTATCACATCAAAACCATAAAAGGGCAACTCCATAAGATCAACATGAAAAACATGTTCTTGAACAACCAAGGGACACCTTCTATAAAGCTTCCGAGTCACAACAGTTTCACCAAAAGAACTAGTGACACGAACACCAACATCCAAAGACTCAACAGGCAAACCAAGCAATTCAGCATGCTCACACAAAATGTATGAATGCGTAGATCCAGAATCAATCAAAGAAAGCAATGACAAGGATTGCAAAGTAAAGGTACCTGCAATCACATCTGCATCATTCCTTCCCTCACGCTGAGCATACACTCTCGCTTGGCCTCCACCTTCAGGTTGAATAGCCACAACATGGGCCACTCCACGACCACCTTCCTCACGCCTCTGGAAATTACCACGGCCGCGCCCACGACCTCTCTGCGGTGCAGCAACAACAGGACAACGCATCTGATCACCAGCCAACCTCGGACAATCTCGCCTCAAGTGGTCTGCAGAACCACAATTCCAGCACCCATAACCAGCTGCCGCAACAGGAGCTTACACCTCCCTCCAGCACGAGGACAGTCACGCTTCATGTGACCACGTGAACCACAGATCCAACAAGCACTAGGGTCAGCTCTAGCATTACCTCCTCTAGCAGGTGCACCACCACCTCTCTTAGCTGAGGACTGATACCTCTGATCACGTCCCCTCTTGTTTCGTCCACCTCCGGAACTATACTCAGCAGCTCTCTTACCAGAACTTGCTCCAGCACCTTTCGCAGATAAACCCAAGTTCATCTCAATGTCCTTGGCTCGGCCCACCAACACATCAAAATCATCATACTCGGTAGCCAGCACATACATCTTTACCTCCGTTACAAGACCATAACGAAACCTTTCGCACCTCTCCCGTTCATCAGGAATAAGCTCAGGTGCATATTGACTGAGTCGCAAAAACTGCACCTCATACTCAGCCACTGTCATACTCCCCTGGGTAAGAGTCATGAACTCACGTTTCTTCTCATCAAGATATCTCACTCCAAGATATCTCCGCTTGAACACATTCTGAAAGAATGTCCAAGTCACATCAGCTTCAGCCATCCCAGCTATGGTGGTCGTCCACCACGTATACGCATCGTCCTGCAGCAAGGACACAACACAACCCAACTTTTGCACATCCGTGCAACTCATCTGTCCCAAGATTCGCTTGGTACTCTCTAGCCAAGCTTCCGAACTCTCAGCAGACATACCCCTAAACTCAGTCCCACCAAGACTGCGCAGACGCTCCAAAGGTAGTCTAACTCCAGCATCTCCCTGATGCCCAGCTCCTTGAGCTCCAGCTACTGCTGCTCGAAAAGCACCCGCAATAGCTTGTACCAACATAGACATATCAGGCATAGCTTGCCCCTGACCAACCTCTGGTCCAGCAGCTCCAGCACCAGCTGCAGCTTCAGCTCTCCCTCCCTCAGCACCACCACCACCAGGTGGAGGAGGAGGTAACACCGCACTACCCGTGTTTTCCTCGTTCTCATTCTCATTAGGAGCCGTAGCTTGCACACTACCTCGTAAATCTCTACGTGGTGCCATACTTTTACCATGCAACATCAATGCAAATAAAACAAAGTCAGGCCCAACAAGGTAAGCAATCCAAGTATTCAAGCTCAATTTCATTCAAAATCAACATCATTTCATTAGCTTTTATTTGGCAATGGGTACCCACAACATGCTACAACACAACATACATCTCAATTGCATCCAAATCACAAGCCACTAAACATGCTTTCAAACTACAAGCATACAAGGCATACATACTTCAATCATGCACACATTCATTCCCAATTACTCGAGAACCTGGCTCTGATACCACCAAATGTAACCCCCTTAACCCGGCCTAGACGGTTGACCCGAATTAAGAAAGTCACACGGGGAAAACCAAAGACAACCCGAAAGTCAACCTTGATTAACGACCCTTTTTTTTAAACTTGTCTAGATGCACATTAGCCCTAATTGTGATCACACAAACATCATACTCAAAGATCACAAACATCAGAGATCAAACAGGGACCCAATTGAATGAATTACAACTTTAGGGACCAAATTGTAATTTCTGATAAATATAAGGACTTAACCCAAATTAAAGTTACCAGCTTGTAATTAGTCAGGTTTCATGCTTCACTGTGAAATTTCAGCTCAAAAGGACTTCCCAAGCTCATACAATTGCACATACAAGATTTAGGACCAAAATGCAAACAATACAAAACATTTAACTGCCAATGTCAGCCCTTAACGATCACCCGTTCCGAAACAGGCAGAGCCCGTTTCGAAACGCGGGGCCGTTCCGCAACGCGTACCGCAACACGGGCTGACAGTAGCCAAACCGTTTCGGAACGGTCTCTCCCGTTTCGGACGCCTGGGCTTGTTTAAGGCACCTGTTCCGAAACGGGTGGCACTGTTCCGAAACGCCCTGCACAGATTGCCTCAAAATGCATACTTAAACATGCAATTAAACATCCAATCATGCTCCAAATGCTACCAAACTTTACCAGCATGCAATTCAACATATATAAGACATACTTGCATCAACAATTCATCAAAACAACATCACATACGAGAAGCCCCAAATCTATAGGCATGCTTCCTACACAAGCAAGCCATACAAGCATAAACTTCCAATTCAAGCATATAAAGGCCAAACACTAAAACCAGCATTCTCATCAACATTCAATATACTTAGGGAGTTCAAAACCTCTCCCAAAAACATACACATAGGTCCCCCATTGCCAAATTACCAAAAGCTAGAAATGTACTTAAGAAACCTTCCATACTTTGAGCTTTACTTTCACTTGATTGCTTGCCCTTCTTGCTGCCCTCAAGGTACTCTAATGTTCTGCATTATTGAATTAAGAAAACGAAAGAGAGCGTAAGCAAAAGCTTAGTGAGGAATGCTCATAAAACCATTCAATAATGCATTTATAAAACATTTATAAATCATGCTTCAAATCATCAATTGCACATGCTCAAAAGCATACTAAAAACAAGCATCTCATGCTTCATATCATAACATGTCATATTGGCCACAAGTGATAAGTTCCATTTCTTTAAAAACAAGTTCATCAACTTTCACCCCAAGGACTTTTAAACACCTTGGCCCCAAGGACTTTTAAACACCTTGGCCCATGGACTTTTAACCACCATGGAAAGGACCACACAAGGACTTTTAACAACCTTTGTGTCCGTATCAAGTTTCACCCCAAGGACTTTTAAACACCTTGGCCCCAAGGACTTTTAAACACCTTGGCCCCATGGACTTTTAAACACCATGGCCCCATGGACTTTTAAACACCATGGAAAGGATCACACAAGGACTTTTAACCACCTTTGTGTCCATAGCAAGAACAATCCAAGGACTTTTAACCACCTTGATGTTCTTAAGTAAACAAGGCTCACTCAAGGACTTTTAACCACCTTAGTGACCTTAACCTTTTCAAAACATCACTTGCCAATATACATCATTATCATCAATTTATCCACTGTTTTAAAGCATTAAACCAAGCCATGTTCATCGTGCATTTAAAAGCATCAAACCACATTTAATCAATGTACAAAAACAAGGAACTCTTACCTTGAGCTTCCTTCAACATATGGCTTACAAAAACAGCAATTACCATGCTAAATCATGCTTTCAAAACAATATTTAAATCATGCAATAAACCACATTGCATCACAACAAAATCATGGCCACCACTAGAGAGTACTTTCCGAAAACTTACACTTGAGCTTAGCAAAGTTGTTTAGACTTAAACTAAGCTCCCAAGACATTGGTTTCAAAGCCGAAAACCATTTTCACTCACCGATTCCACTTCGCCTCTTGCCGAAGCACCAAAACAAGCTTCCGGATCAAAAACTCTTGGATCCAAAGATGCCTCCCGTGTTTTAACACATCAAAGCAGAGGATTAATGCATCATCATGCATTAATTGCTTCAATGAAAGCACCTAAACTCGCTGCTCTCATCCACACTCCATTTTCGGCTACCAAACACAACCGAAAATGCATCCAAACCACTTCTCAACAAAGCCCAGCCATAAACCATCAAAACCTAACATCATTTAACATCTAAAAAGAACCTACAAACATCCTTATACCTCCAGCAACATCAGATCCACAAGATCACCTCAAAAACAACCAAGAAACACAAGCTAAACTTAGGAAACTCAACCTATCCGGGATTTCATTAATCAAAACTCAATTCCTTATCAATTTAATGTTCAATTAACATCAAAAACACATCTCAAATCACAGATTTATCAGATCAAACGAAAATCATCAAAAATCACCAAATCTTGCATTATAAGCCAAGATCCATTTCACAACTCAAAAGCCTTTAATAAAACATCAATTAAGGATTGAAAACTTAGGAATTTCAGTAAAGAACTGATAGTTTAGAGGAGAAGGACGTTCTTACCTCCAAACTTGAGTTTCTCCTCTTTTTGGAATCAAAAACCTTGATGGATCAAGTAGCAAATGATGAGGTTTTGTAGATATGTTGATTAGGAATCAAAAGAGAGTTGAAAGGAGAGATTTAGGTGAGAAAATCAGAAACAATTCTCTGGAGATAAGGTGTTTGGGTTGAGAGAAAATGAGAGAAAGAAAATTGGAAAGTTAGTTAACCAAAATAGCCAAATGGCTTTTCCCTCCTCTTTTGACATCTTTTAAAATCAGAATAAATCTCAAAATATCTTAGAAAAATCTGGAGAAACTACTTTTGGATTAATAGCTCCTTAAAGATTCAAAGTTTCAACCCTTTCGAAAGCAGTCACCAAACTTTCAAAAATTACATTTTGGTCACTAGCCAAAATGTCACCCTTCCAAAACTCATTTTCCAAAATTGATTTCACAGTTCACTTAATTATATTAAAAGATGATTTTAGAACATTTTCCCATATTTTTAATGCAACCCGAACTAGGCTTTCCTAATTTCACCTCTTTAGATTCGAACAGCACTTTGACCAAACCGGTCAACGCCCAAAACTACTAAGCCCAAAACCGGGGCGTTACATTCCTTGTTGTTTCTTTGGTGCGTGTGATGATTGGAACCAAGGAAAAAATCCTTAGAGATGCTTGAGCTGCACCTTTGATGTTACTGCAGCATTGCGTTTCGAAACGGGCCCAAACGTTTCGGAACAACCCTTGTTTTGGTCTTGGCATTTCGAAAGGCGTATCGAAGCGAGCTAAGCAGGGTCGGGACGGGTCCAAGCCGTTTCGGAACGTTTGCTCATTGTGAAGCTCTGTTCCGATACAGACATAGGTGTTCCAGAACAGGGGACGATGAAAGTTAGTTAAGAGCATCTTTGAAGTTATTTTTCTTGCGTTTTGGTCCTAGTATGTGGTGTTTTCAATTGTGGTTGATTCTGCGCTTGTTTTGTGTTGCATTTCATCATGGAAACCATGGAATGGGTTTAATCACAAAGAGATCACTTTAGGTCCTTGTATTATGCTAGTTTTGCATTTTGGTCCCTGATTGCTCGTTGATCGATCGGTGCTCGCTTTGTCGTGTTTCCTTTCGTTGTGTGTTCCCAAAATGAGGTTTAATTCGAGCATCTAGAAAAGAAAATAATCAACGTGTTTAGGGTTGCTAATTGGAGGGAAATCTTCAGATCTTTCTTCAATTAGTCCCGTGTGACCTACTTGATACAGTCTGGTGGCTAGGCTGTGTTGAGGGGGTTACATCTGTTGGTATCATAGCCTAGGTTTCCTTCGGAAATGCTTGTGTTGGTTGTCGTGCAACCGGAAAGGTAAGTAAGGTAAGTGTGTTGTTGTGATGTTTGTTTGTTTGTTTGAGGTTGCTTGCGCTGTAAGGTACTCATTGCCACATACTATTATCGGGAACATCCATGTATGATACTTGAGCACCTTGGACCCTTGACGTTGCTGACCTAAATCATTTCCTTTTGTTTTAGATGTTGTAGTTGTAGCATTGCTTTTGTTTTCATGGCTAGACCTAGAAGAGGTCAGGCGGGTGGTGAGCCGCGGGAGGATCCAGTTGAGGATGTTGGGCATCACAAGAGGGAGATTTACATCCTCCATCTCCTCCGAGTAGTGGAGCTAATGTGCGAGGTGAGGAGCCTCGTGGTGGCCAAGGACAAGCCGGAGCTGATATGAGCCCATTGATTCAGGCTATTGCTGGGGCTTTTCAGACTGCTTTGGTTGGGTTTCAGGTGGCTGCACCGCAGCATGGTCAGAGGGAAGGATTACTCCTCGAGAGACTCCGTAGCTTGGGTGGAGTAGATTTCTGTGGGTTATCGGCTAAGTGAGCCGAGGCATGGTTAGCGAGTACTACCAGGATATTGGGTTAGATGGAGTGCAGTGATGTACGAAAGCTTAGTTGTGTAGAATCTCTGCTTCAGGGTGACGCGTATGTCTGGTGGACTACGATCACCGTGAGTATGGCTACTGCTGATATCACCTGGAATTTCTTCCGTTCTGTTTTCCGGAAGAAGTATTTGGGGCTGAGATATCAGGATGAGAAGAAACGGGAATTCATGGCTTTGGTTCAGGGAAGCATGATCGTTTCGGAGTATGAGGTTCAGTTTGTTAGACTAAGTCAGTATGCTACTGAGCTAGTTCCCACTAAGAGGGAACGTTGTGAGAGGTTTCATTATGGTTTGGTTGAAGGAGTAAAGACGTACATGTTGGTTGCTGATTATACATACTTCGATGTGTTAGTTGCTCGAGCTAAGGATAGAGAGCATAGTCTTGCTTTGTTTGCTAGAGGAGATGGGTCTAGTTCAGGAAAACGGCCTGCAGAGTGGAATCGTGATCGTACCAAGGGGCACAAAGACAAGAGATAGCATTTTGACCATAAACGTGGGGGTGGTAATCCTAGACGTGGCCATCAAGGCCAAGGTTTTGCTCATCGTGCACCTAAATGCACCAAGTGTGGTAGGTCTCATCCATGAGAGTGTTGGGGAACCTATGGTACGTGCTGGTAGTGTGGATCGAAGGATCATCTTAAGTGAGATTGTCCCCAGCTAGCTAGAGGTGGACAGGCACCGGCACGAGTTGTCGAGTACCAGCGAGGCCGTGAGCGCGGCCGAGGGAATTTTCAGCCACAGAAAGATGGTAAGAGAAATATGGCGCATGTGGTCGCAATTCAGCCTAAGGTGTAATGCCCTGGTTTCGGGCCTATATGTTCTAAACATCGAATCGGACCGGTCGAGAACGGTTTGAATCGCGTAAGGTGATTTTAGGAAATCAAGGATCGAGATAGGATAAAAATGTTATAAAAAATAGCTAAAATCCTCTAAAAGTATATTTAAGAGGTTGGTCAAATCAATTTTACAAAAAGGGTTTTCGAAAATGGATATTTTGAGTAGTGACCAAATTTTAAAGTTTCAAAACTGGGAAAATGTAATTTTTTTAAAGTGGAAGCCAAAGTCGTAGAATCTTTAGGGGGCTTAAAGTCAATTTGACCTTTCTTCAATATGACATGTGATTTAAAAGGGTTTTTAATTAAATGATTTTAATTGGATTTTTATATTAATTAATTGAAAGGTAGTTAATGAGATTTTCACTTACGTAACTATCAATTTTCTCTCATTTTCAGCCAAACACAATTTTCTCTCATCTCTTTCCAAAATTCTTTCTCCCAAAAACTCTCTAAACATTTCCTAAATCATTTTCAAGAGATCTTTCTTAATTCTTCAAGATTTTTGCAAGGAAAACTTGTCATCTATTGAAGGAAGCAATGATTGGAGGTAAATCCTGTTCTCAAACTCTATTCAAAGTTCTTTATTGAAATTCCCAATATATACTGGCTTCTAAATACTATTTTTGATTGAGTTTTCAATATAGTTTTGATTGGAGATCAAAATCTTGTGAAATTGTGGATGAAATCTTAATTTTCGGACTTGATGGGTTAAGCTCTATTTTGTATTGATTTTGATTGAGTTCTAAGTTGATTTATATGTTAAAATGATGTGCTGAGAACATAGATCCCGAAATCCTTGAGATCCTTGAGTTTCTTGGTAGTTGTAAGTGAGATTTTGGGGTGAAATGGTGGAATCTTGCTTGCTGGAGGTATAAGGATGAGTTAGGATGCTTATTAGATGTGTTTTGATGTTGATAATTGTTTGGAAGTTATGTATGATGGTTGGGCTTGATTTAGGAAGCAATCAATTGAGTTTTCGGTTGTTTTGGAAGGGTATTTTGGTGTAGTTTGAGTGGGTAACTAGTTTGTGAATTGTTGCTTGTGTTAGAATGCATTTTAATGCATTTAGATCTCTGTTTTGATGATGTGAAAACAAGCGATCCTGATCCGGTAGCAAAAAAAGTGATTTTGGAAGCTCCGGAGGTGTAATTTCCGTGTCGGCGAACAAGGCTTCGTGTATCGGTGAGTGGAAATGCAATTTCCTTCTTTGTAACACTTTGAGCGTGGTCTTGGGAGCTTAGTGTAAGTTTGATACACTTAGCTAAGCTCATGAGTAAGTGATTCAAAAATTCCTCTCTTGGATATGTGCATTGTTTGATGAAATTGCACTTGATGTAAGAGTTGATTTGTTTATTGTTTTTAAGCATGTTTAACCATGGTTTAATGCTCTATTTTAATGCCATTATGTTAAGGATGCACTAGGTAAGTGATCCTTGGTTTGCATGTGTTGAATGCATATGAATTTAAACATATGATTCTTATGGAAACGACATTGTGGTTATGCTTGTAAAATAGTGGATTAATGTGGTTAAATGATTATATTGGCGAGTGATGAAAATGGTTTCTGGTTACGTTAATCGGATATAGTTAGCCGGCTATAGGATTGTGTGCACTATGAATAAAGTCGCCTTGGATGTCGAGGGGTTGTGATTGTGTCGTAATCTCCATCCAAGTACCCTAACGGTTGAGGTTAAGATCACAACGATTAATGGTTAGTCCCGTGTGTGAGTCTTGTGTATGTGTCCCATACTCTCGTTAGTGGAATTATACAACTACCGATGAGTGATGTTGAGGGTTGCGATTGTGCCATTAATCTCCATCATGGGTATTGAGGGGTTGTGATTGTGCCATTAATCTCCACCTTGTGTAGTCCATTAGTTTGTATGAAGCGTGAGGGACAACACTTATAATCCGCGTATCCGATTGTGTCTTGTGTTGAAATGGTTTATGGATTATCACTTGTGAGCCAATATAATGTAAATGAATAATGTGAAGCATGAGACGCTTGTATATGATGCAAGGATGCATGAGATATTTGTGTATGATGCAAGAATGCATGTGATGCTTGTTAAAGCATGAGCAAAGGTTTATTTGATGTTGTAAAATGATGCATATGAGCATGTGGTTAAAAAGTGCATTGAGGTCTTGAGAATACATGTTTTATAAATGGCATGAGATGTAAAGTGTTGGTTTTGCAAAATATGAGACATGCATTGATAATGTTGTTTAGCAATCCTCACTAAGCTTTGTGCTTACGCTCTTTTTTTTCATCAATGCAGAAAACCAGGCTTTAAATGCAACAAGTAGGCAAGAGGAATCCAAGCTTTAAATCTTGCAAAGTATGTGGTTTTGTTTCGGTGTAATAAAAGGCAATGAGTGGGGTTTATGCTTTTGCATGGTTGAGAATGTTTTCCCTTTGCTTGAGCATGTTGGCTAGTTACCTTTGAGATGTAATTAGCCTTTATGGTATGCTTTTGGTTATGGATGATGGTTTTGGCTTGTTATTGTTTTGGTGGGCTAGGGAGCATGTCTATAATGCTCTTACTTGCATGTTGATTGCCATGTTATATCTAATGCATCGATATGGTGATTGTTGATATGTATCCATATTGTATGCATGATGTGGCATGTCTCGGGAATGATTTTAATGTGTTTAAGCATGAAACACCAGCAAAATCTGCTGTTCTAGGGCAAAGCGTACCGGAACGCCCTTGCCTGTTTCGAAAGCGGGGCTTGAAATAGACATAAGGTTTTGGAACGGGTGAAGGCGCATCGAAACGTTTTGGCTACTAGAAGGGGGTGTTTCGATACGAGTCTCAGAACGCACCCGAGTATCAAAACAGCCAACCCTGTTTCGGAACGACCGTTTCGGTACAAGGCCATCCGTATCGAAACGCCTGACCGTTGGGTTTAAATTTTGAACTGTTTTGAGTTTTTGTTTCTTGTATATTGGTCCCTAAATGTTGGTTACTTAATTCAATGAGTTTGAATGATCCGTTTGGGTTGAAATTTAACCTGATGGCATGTTATGTGATTAATTTTGGACTGGTAACATTAAAACCCGTTTGGTCCTTATAAATCTAAGAATTTACGTTTTAGTCCCTAAAAGATGATTCTTTTCAATTGAGTCCCTGTTTGGGTTCCATTCGTTGTGCCGCTTTCGCTGAAGTAATTTGCTAAACATATAGGTTAATATTGAGCATCTAGAAAAGATAAAAAGAAAAAAGGGGTCGTTAATCAAGGTTGACTTTCGGATTGACTTTGGTTTTCCTCGTGTAATCTCCGTAGTTCGGGTCAAACGTCTAGGCCGGGCTAAGAGGGTTACATTTGTTGGTATCAGAGCCAGGTTACGAAAGAATTGTGAATTTTAGTATGTGAAATTGATATGTATTGAAGTATGATGTTTGAAAAGCATGCTATTGGTTGAATTTTGCACCATATGCCCTATTTGTTTGGTGCGAATTGCATGTGAAATGAATATGATTGTGTGTTGATGATGTTATGTGGTTGTGTGCTAAGTTTGGGATGATGAAAAGTATTTGAGCATGATGTTTCATGTATGCTATGCTCTGTGGGGGAAATTGGGTGCCCATTGCCTTATTACACTAATCAAATGTTTTGTAAACTTGGAGCTGGCCTAGATGGTTTGACTTGTTTATTTGTTATGTCTTGTTAAATAGCACTATGGGTACAAGAAGAGAGTTAAGATCGAATACGATAGTGCCTGCAGCTAAGCAGGGTAACCAGGCTGTGCAAGGGGCTGATGTCCCTCCTGGTGGAGATCTACCTCCTCCGCCACCACCTGGAGGTAGGGAGCAGGTGCAACAAGGACAAGCTGGTCCTGGTTTGGGTGATTTGGCGCCCCTAGTTCATGCAATCACCGTAGCGTTTCAGGCTGTTGTTTTTGGAGCGCATGTGCAAGCCCCTTCAACTGGGCAGGTGGGCTTACCTTTAGAGAGGTTGAGGAGCTTGTGAGCTGTAGAGTTCTTTGGTATGTCTCATGAGGCATCTAAGGCCTGGTTAGCGAGTACGATCCACATTATGGATCAGATGGGCTGTAATGATGTGCGCAAGCTGGGATGCGCAATTTCTTTGCTACAAGGTGAAGCTTACAACTGTTGGGCGACTACCACAACTGGTATGGAACCCAATGAAGTTGATTGGGAGTTCTTCAGAGGTGCCTTCAGGAGAAAGTATCTAGGGGTGAAATACTTGGATGAAAAGAAATGGGAGTTTATATCGCTTGTTCAGGGCAACCTTTCTGTGGCTGAGTACGAGGTCCAGTTCGTACGCCTGAGCCAATATGCTCCTGAACTAGTACCTAGTGAGAAGCACCGATGTGATCGCTTCTGGTACAACCTGGTGCATGAAGTTAAGACATATACGTTGGTTGTGGATTATACTGACTTCGATGTGCTCGTGTGTCGAGCCAAAGACATCGAGCAGAATCTGGGTTTGTCATCTAGAGGTGTTGGTTCTAGCTCTGGGAAGAGAGCTGCTGAGTATAGTTCTGGTGGTGGACGGAACAAAAGAGGCCGTGATAGGAGACATCAGCCTGAAGGAAGGCGTGATGTTCCAGGTCGAGGTGGTCAGGCTCAGGGAGGTCGTGTGAGATCTGAGCAGCATACATGCTAGACATGTGGTTCGAGGGACCATTTGAGGCGAGATTGTCCTAGAGCAGCAAGAGAGGTTCAGGCTCCTCTTGTGGTGACAGGGAATACTTGTTGGAATTGTGGTTCAGCTGACCATATGAGGAGGGAGTGTCCTTTGTTGGCTGGTGGAGGTCAGGGACGTGCTCCTGTGGTAGCTGCACCTGAGCGAGGCCGTGGGCGCGGCCGTGGTAATTTCAATAGGAGAGATGAGGGGCAGCGAGGTATTGCTCATGTTGTGGCCGTCCGACCTGAGGGAGGTGGACTAGTGAGAGTTTATGCTCAGCGCGAGGAGCGCAATGATACCGATGTTATCTCAGGTACCTTTTCTCTCCATTCTTTATCTTTGCTGGCTTTGATTGATTTTGGATCCACGCATTCTTATATCTTGAGTGAGCATGCGGATTTACTTGATATACATGTTGAGATGCTTGAATTAGGAATGCAAGTGACTAGTTCTTTTGGGGAGACTATAGTCACTAGGAAGTTATATAGAAGGTGCCCTTTGTCTGTGCAAGGTCATGTTTTCCTTCTGGATTTGATGGAGTTAACTTTCTATGGATTCGATGTAATCCTTGGTATGGATTGGTTGACGGAGCATAGGGCAGTGGTTAACTTTGATGTTAAGCGAGTCACCTTAAAGTTAGCCGATGACTATGAAGTAGGGGTAGTAGGCGAGAATGTGAAATTCTTGTCGAATGTGATTTCGGCTTTGGAAGCAAACCGTATGATGAGGTTGGGTTGTGAGGCTTATCTTGCCTATGTGATGAATCCTGGTACCAAGGATGTGCGTGTGCAAGACATCTAAACTGTTCACGATTTTCCGGGTGTCTTTCCGGATGAATTGCCAAGATTGCCACCAAATAGGGAAGTTGAGTTTGGTATAGAGTTATACGAGAATACAACTCCAGTGTCCATTGCTCCCTATCACATGACACCTAAATAGTTAAAAGAGTTGAAAACGCAGTTGCATGAGTTGTTAGATCGAGGTTTCATTCTACCGAGTGTGTCACCTTGGGGTGCACCGGTCTTGTTTGTGAAGAAGAAAGATGGGACGATGAGAATGTGTATAGATTATTGGCAACTCAACAAGTTGACAATCAAGAACAAGTACCCCTTGCCTAGAATCGATGATCTCTTTGACCAGTTTCAGGGAGCCTCGGTGTTTTCTAAGACAGACTTGAGATCGGGGTACTATCAACTGAAGGTGAAGGATGTGGACGTACCTAAAACGGCTTTTCGGACAAGGTACGAGCGTTATGAATTTTTGGTAATGCCGTTTGGTTTGACCAACGCGCCTGCTGCTTTCATGGACATGATGAATCGTGTATTCCATGAATTCTTGGATCAGTTTGTGGTGGTATTCATTGATGATATCCTTGTGTATTTCGCGTACCGAGGAGGATCATGATAGGCACTTGAGGATTGTTTTGCAAGCTTTGCTGGAAAATCAGTTGTATGCCAAGCTAAGTAAGTGTGAGTTTTGGCTTAGGGAGGTAGTTTTCCTTGGGCATGTTGTATCAGTTGAGGGTATTCGCGTTGATCCGCACAAGGTAGAAGCTGTGATGAGCTGGAAAGTGCCTAAGTCTGTGACTGAGGTACGAAGTTTCCTTGGATTGGCTGGGTACTATCGTAGATATGTCGAGGGTTTCTCGAAGATAGCAGCGCCTTTGATCAAGTTGTTGCAAAAGAATATCCGCTTTGAGTGGATAGAGGCGAGGTAACAAAATTTTGAGAAGCTGAAAGAATCTTTGACACAAGCTCTTGTTTTGATTCAACATGAATCTGGCAAGGAGTTTGTGGTCTATAGTGATGCGTCCATTGTTGGTTTGGGCTGCATGTTGATGCAGGAGGGTAAGGTAGTGGCCTATGCATCTAGGCAGTTGAAGGTGCATGAGCGCAACTACCCTACTTATGATCTTGAGCTTGCAACTGTGGTGTTTGCCTTGAAGATTTGGAGGCATTACCTATATGGAGAGAAACGTGTTGTGTTCACAGATCATAAGAGGTTGAAATACCTTATGTCTTAGAAGGAGTTAAATCTTAGGCAACGACGTTGGGTGGAGTTGCTTAAGGATTATGATCCGACGATTGAGTATCACCCTGGTAAGGCTAATGTTGTGGCCGATGCTTTGAGCAAGAAAGTAGTTGTGGAGTTGAGAGCGATGTTTGCTCGTTTGAGCATATCGGATGATGGTGGTCTTATTGCAAAATTGCAAGTGAAGCCATCTCTATTACAGTTGATCAAGGATAAGCAGTTGTTTGATGATTCTCTTGTTTCGCATGTTCAGGACATTGCAGAGGGTAGACCTTCGGATTTCAGCTTTAGTGATGATGGTGTTCTGTGCTTTGGGAGTCGAATAGTGGTGCCAGATGATGCTCAGTTAAGGCACACTATTCTGACTGGAGCTTATAGTAGTCCTTTCGCTATGCATCTTGGTAGTACAAAGATGTATCGTGACCTGAAAGATGAGTACTATTGGGTAGGGTTGAAAAAGGATGTGGCTGAGTTTGTTAGTAAGTGCATGGTGTGTCAGCGAGTGAAGGCTGAGCATTAGGTTCCTTCTGGGTTGTTGTAGCCTTTGAGAATCCCATAATGGAAGTGGGAGAGAATAACCATGGATTTTGTGTCTGGCTTGCCTTTGTCACCGACAAAGAAAAATTCTGTTTTGGTGATTGTGGATCGACTTACGAGGTGTGCGTATTTTTTGCATGTTCATACTACGTATACTTTGGATAAGTTGGCTTAGCTATATATAGATGAGATTATGCGGTTGCACGGTGTGGCAAAGTCCATTGTGTCGGATAGAGATCCAAGGTTTACAGCATAATTTTGGGAATGTTTGCATCAAGCTTTGGGTACACTGTTGAATTTCAGTACTTCTTATCATCCGCAGACGGATGGACAGTCGAAACATGTGATCCAAGTGCTTGAGGACATGTTGAGATGCTATGTGATAGATTTTCAGGGTTCTTGAGAGAAGCACTTGTCGTTGGTTGAGTTTGCATATAATAATAGTTACCAAGCAAGTATCCAAATGGCTCCATACGAGGCTTTGTATGGGAGAAGATGTCGAACCCCTCTTTGTTGGGCAGAAGCTGGGCAAAAGTTGATTTCGATGCCAGCTATGCTTAAGAGAACCATCGAGAAGGTGAAGCTCATTTGTGAGCGTTTAAAGGCAGCATCAGATAGGCAAAAGTCTTACGCGGACTTGAGGCGTAAGGAAATTGAGTTCGCAGTTGGTGAACGTGTGTTCTTGAAAGTATCGCCTTGGAAAAAGGTGATGAGATTTGGGCGTAAGGGTAAGCTTAGCCCAAGGTTCATTGGACCTTACGAGATTGTGGAGCATATTGGTCCTGTGGCATATCGGTTGAGAATGCCTGCAGAGTTGGAGAAGATACATGATGTGTTTCATGTCTCCATGTTACGTAGGTAGAGATCGGATCCTTCACATGTGATTCCTGTTGAGGAGATAGAGTTGAATCCAAATCTGTCATATGATGAGGAACCAGTGAAGGTTCTGGACGTGAGTAGCAAAGTTTTTCGTGGGAAAGCAAGGCGGACATGCTGAGGCAGTTTCTGCATCTCTTTCCATCATGTAAGAATTTCAAGGACGAAATTTCTTAAGTGGGGGAGAGTTGTAACGCCCTGGTTTCGGGCCTAGATGTTCTAGACATCGGATCGGACCGGTCGAGAACGGTTCGAATCACGTAAGGTGATTTTAGGAAATCAATGGTCGGGATAGGATAAAAATGTTATAAAAATTGCTAAAATCGTCTAAAAATATATTTAAGAGGTTGGTCAAATTAATTTTACAAAAAGGGTTTTGGAAAATGGACACTTTGAGTAGTGACCAAATTGTAAAGTTTCAAAACTAGGAAAAATGTGATTTTTTTAAAGTGGAAGCCAAAGTCTTAAAATCTTTAGGGGCTTAAAGTCAATCTGACCTTTCTTCAATATGACATGTGATGTAAAAGGGTTTTTAATTAAATGATTTTAATTGGATTTTTATATTAATTAATTAAAAGGTAGTTAATGAGATTTTCACTTACGTAACTACCAATTTTCTCTCATTTTCAGCCAAACACAATTTTCTCTCATCTTTTTCCTGAATTCTTTCTCCCAAAAACTCTCTCAACATTTCCTAAATCATTTTCAAGAGATCTTTCTTAATTCTTCAAGATTTTTGCAAGGAAAACTTGTCATCTATTAAAGAAAACAAGGATTGGAGGTAAATCCTGTTCTCAACCTCTAATCAAGGTTCTTTATTGAAATTCCCAAGATATTTGACTTCTAAATACTATTTTTGATTGAGTTTTCAATATAGTTTTGATTGAAGATCAAAATCTTGTGAAATTGTGGAAGAAATCTTGATTTTCGGACTTGATGGGTTAAGCTCTATTTTGTATTGATTTTAATTGAGTTCTAAGTTGATTTATATGTTAAAATGATGTGTTGATAACATAGATCCCGAAATCCTTGAGATCCTTGAGTTTCTTGGTAGTTTTAAGTGAGATTTTGGGGTGAAATGGTGGAATCTTTCTTGCCGGAGGTATAAGGATGAGTTAGGATGCTTATTAGATGTGTTTTGATGTTAATAATTGTTTAGAAGTGATGTATGATGGCTGGGCTTGATTTAGGAAGCAATCAATTGAGTTTTCGATTTTTTTGGAAGGGTATTTTGGTGTAGTTTGAGTGGGCAACGAGTTTGTAAATTGTTGCTGGTGTTAGAATGCATTTTAATGCATTTAGATCTCTGTTTTGATGATGTGAAGAAAGGGGATCCTGATCCGGAAGCAAACAAACTGATTTTGGGAGCTCTAGAGGTGTAATTTCCGTGTCAGCGAACAAGGCTTCGCGTATCAGTGAGTGGAAATGCAATTTCCTTCTTTGTAACCCTTTGAGCGTGGTCTTTGGAGCTTAGTGTAAGTTTGAAACACTTAGCTAAGCTCAGTGAGTGGATATGTGCTTTGTTTGATGAAATTGCACTTGATGTAAGAGTGGATTTGTTTACTGTTTTTAAGCTTGTTTAAGCATGATTTAATGCTGGAAATGGCATTGTGGTTATGCTTGTAAAACAATGGATTAATGTGGTTAAATGATTATATTGGCAAGTGATGAAAATGGATTTTGGTTACTTTAATCGGATATAGTTAGCCGGCTATAGGATTGGGTGCACCGTGAATAAAGTCGCCTTGGATGTCGAGGGGTTGTGATTGTGCCGTAATCTCCATCCAAGTACCCTAACGATTGAGGTTAAGATCACAATGGTGAATGGTTAGTCCCGTGTGTGTGTCATGTGTATGTGTCCCATACTCTTGTTAGTGGAATTATACAACTATCGATGAGTGATGTTGAGGGTTGCGATTGTGCCATTAATCTCCATCACGGGTGTTGAGGGGTTGTGATTGTGTCATTAATCTCCACCTTGTGTAGTCCGGTAGTTTGTATGAAGCGTGAGGGACAACGCTTGTAATCCGCGTATCCGATTGTGTCTTGTGTTGAAATGGTTTATGGATTATCACTTGTGAGCCAATATAATGTAAACGAATAATGTGAAGCATGAGATGCTTGTATATGATGCAAGGATGCATGAGATATTTGTGTATGATGCAAGAATGCATGTGATGCTTGTTAAAGCATTAGCAAAGGTTTATTTGATGTTGTAAAATGATGCATATGAGCATGTGGTTAAAAAGTGCATTGAGGTCTTGAGAAGACATGTTTTATAAATGGCATGAGATGTGAAGTGTTGGTTTTGCAAAATATGAGACATGCATTGATGAATGTTGTTTAGCGATCCTCACTAAGCTTTGTGCTTACGCTTTTTTGTTTCGTCAATGTAGAAAATTAGGCTTTAAATGCAACAAGTAGGCAAGAGGAATCCAAGATTTAAATCTTGCAAAGTATGTGGTTTTGCTTGAGTGTAATAAAAGGCAATGGGTGGGGTTTATGCTATTGCATGGTTGAGAATGGCTGAGAATGTTTTCCCTTTGCTTGAGCATGTTGGTTAGTTACTTTTGAGATGTAATTGGCCTTTATGGTATGATTTAGGTTATGGATGATGTTTTTGGCTTGTTATTGTTTTGGTGGGCTAGGGAGCATGTCTTTAGTGCTCTTACTTGCATGTTGATTGTCATGTTTTAGCTAATGCCTCGATATGATGATTGTTGATATGTATCCAAGTTTTATGCATGATGTGGCATGTCTTGGGAATGATTTGAATGTGTTTAAGCATGAAAAACAAGAAAAATCTGCTATGGTAGGGCAAAGCATATCAGAATGCCCTTGCCTATTTCGGAACAGGGGCCTGAAATGGCCAAAGGTTTCGGAACGGGTGAAGGCGTATCGAAACGTTTTGGCTACATGAAGGGGGTGTTTCAATACGGGTATCGAAACGCACCCGAGTATCGAAACAGTCAACCCTATTTCGAAACGATCGTTTCGATACAAGGTCATCCGTATCGAAACGCCTGACCGTTGCATTTGAATTTTGAATTGTTTTGAGTTTCTGTTTCTTGCATATTGGTCCCTAAATGTTGGTTGCTTAATTTAATGAGTTTGAATGATCCGTTTGGGTTGAAATTTGACCTGATGGTATGTTATGTGATTAATTTTGGACTGGTAACATTAAAACCCGTTTGGTCCTTATAAATCTGAGAATTTATGTTTTAGTCCCTAGAAGATGATTCTTTTCAATTGAGTCCATGTTTGGGTTCCGTTCGTTGTGCCGCTTTTGCTGAAGTAATTTGCTAAACATATAGGTTAATATTGAGCATCTAGAAAAGATAAAAAGAAAAAAAGGGTCGTTAATCAAGGTTTACTTTCGGGTTGACTTTAGTTTTCCCCGTGTAATCTTCGTAGTTCAGGTCAAACGTCTAGGCCGGGCTAAGAGGGTTAAATGAGGGAGGTGGACTAGCGAGTGTGTACGCACACAGAGAGGACAGGAACGACACCGATGTTATCGCATGTAATTTCATGTTACAGTCTTTGACATTGCTTTCGTTGATTGATTACGGCTCTACGCATTCTTATATTCTGAGTGAGCATGTTAAGATGTTGGATATACCATATGAGATTCTTAATGTGGGTATAAGTGTGACTAGTTCGTTTGGCGAGATAGTTTGTATCGGAGATGTCCGTTGATGGTACAGGATCACATGTTTCTAGTTGACATGATGGAATAGCCGTTCTACGGGTTTAATGTGATTTTGGGAATGTAACACCCCAATTTTGGGCTTAGAAGTTTTGGGTTTGGACCGGGCTGGTCAGAGTGCGGTTCGAATATTAAAGGTGATTTTTAGTAAAGCCTAGTTCGGGTTGCATTAAAAATATGGAAAATGTCTTTAAATCCTCTTTTATTATATATAAGAGAAAGGTGAAATCAATTTTACAAAATGAGGTTTGGAAGAATGACATTTTGGGTTAGTGACCAAAATGTAATTTTTGAAAACTGGGTGACTGTTTTAAAAAGGATTGAAACTTTGAATCTTTAAGGAGCTATTTACCCAATAGGAGTTTCTCCAGATTTTTCTTAAATATTAAATGATTAATTAATGGTTTTAAATAAAAGTAAAAGGGAGGGAAAGATATTTTAGCATTTTAACTAACTTTTCTCAATTTTCCATTTTCCTTTTCTCTCATCTTTTCTCTCAAACCAAACACATTTCTCCAGAGCATTTCCCTCTGATTTTGACATCCAAACATGAGATTCCAATCCTCTTTTGATCTCTAATTATCTCTTCAACAAAACCTTTGCATTTGCTAATTGGATTTTCAAGAATTTTGGTTCCAAAAAGGGAGAAACTCAAGTTTAGAGATATGAACGTCCTTCTCCTCTAAATTCTCAGTTCTTTACTGAAATTCCCAAGTTCTGAATCCTTGAATTGTGTTTTGTTAAAGGTTTTGCAAATGTATTCTTGATCTTGGCTTTAAAATGCAAGATTTGGTTAATTTTGATGAATTTTCGTGTGATCTGATTGGGCATTGATTTGAGATGTCTTTTTGATGTTAAATGAATGTATAATTGATGAGAAATTGAGGTTTGATCAATGCAATCCCGGATAGGTTGATTTTCCTAAGTTTTGCTTGAGTTTTTGGTTGTTTTTGGAGTGTTTTTGATGATCTGTTATTGCTGGAGGTATAAGGACGTGGTTGGGATCATTTTGGATGTTAATTGATGTTTATAAATGGTTAGAAGTGATGGATCTTGGCTGGGTTAAGTTTTGGAAGTGTTTGGAGGTGATTTCGGTTGTGTTTGGTAGCCGAAATGTTGGATTTGCTAAGAGCAGCGAGTTTAGATGTGTTGCTGGTGTTTTTAATGCATAATGATGCATTAATCCTCTGTTGTTATGTGCTTGAAACAGGGGAGAGTGATCCGTGAGCAATAGAGGTGGCGTTGAAGGTTTCGGATGCTTGGAAGGCTTGTTGGCTAGCCTAGTTTTGTGTATCGGTGAGTGAAGTTGGGTTTTCGGCTTTAAAACCAAGGTTTGAAGGTTTTGGGAGCTTAGTTTAAGTCTAAACAACTTAACTAAGCTCAAGAGTAAGTAAAAGGAACTTCTCTCTTGGTTGTGTTATGAAATGGTTTTTAAAGCACTTGAGTTTGTTGGATGCAATGCATGTGATTTGCATGTTTTTTTTAAATTCTGTTTTGAAAGCATTTTATAGCATGGTTTAATGCTGGTTTTGAAAGCCATGAGTGAAGGATGCTCAAGGTAAGAGTTCCTTGGTTTGTACATTGAAATTGTGGAATTAATGCATAGTGTTGCATGTTGTTTAATGGCTTTGTTTAATGCTTCAAAAACAGTGGATTGATGTTGGTAAATGGTGGTTTTGGCATTTTGGTTATGCTTGTAAAACATTGGACTAATGTGGTAAGAAAGTTATATTGGCAAGTGGTGTAAGTGGTTCTTGGTTACTTTAATCGGATATAGTTAGCCGGCTATATGATTGGGTGCACCGTGAATAAAGTTGCCTTGGATGTGGAGTGGTTGTGAGTGAACCGGTAACTCCATCCAAGTACACTAACGAGATGGTTAAGAACACCATGGTGGTTAAAATTCCATGGGTGGGTCTTGTGTTAAGGTCATAATGGTGGTTGAAATTCCATTTGAGGACCTTGTGTAAGCAAAGGTTATAATGGTGGTTAAAATTCCATTTGAGGACCTTGTGCTTGTTAAGATCACAATGGTGGTGTAAAGTCCATGTGTGGATCTTGTGAAGTATGTCCCGGATCTCGTTAGTGATGTTATACAACTACCAATGGGTGATGCTAAGGTCATATGGTGGTTAAAATTCCATATGGGGACCTTGTGCATGTTAAGGTCATATGGTGGTTAAAATTCCATATGAGGACCTTGTGAATGTTAAGGTCATATGGTGGTTAAAATTCCATATGAGGGCCTTGTGTATGGTAAGGTCAAATGGTGGTTAAAATTCCATTTGGGGACCTTGAGATTGGTAGTGTGTATGAAGCGTGGGGACAACGCTTGTGATCTGCGTATCCGATTGGATGTTGAGTTGAAAAGAGGATATGGTTTATCACTTGGAAGCCAATATAAAGTTCTTGAATATAATGAAGCATGAGATGCTTGAAATGATGCATGGTTGCATGAGAAGTGTTTAATGCTTTATGAATGCATGTATTACTTGTTAGCATGTACAAGTGTTTATAATCTATTGAGAATGATGCATGTGTGCATGAAATCTCTTTAGTGCATTGAAGTCTTGTGAAGGCTTGTTTAAAAGGCATGTAATGCAAACGTTGAGTTTGTGGTTCATGTGTTGCGTTTGTTTAATGCATGTGTTTATTTGGAGGAGTAAGTGGTTTTCAAAGGTTTCTTGCTTTGAAATGATTTTCAAGGTATGAGAAAAGTATGATGTGAAGTGGAAGTGTTTTCCAAGGATTTTGTATTTAACATTGCTTATGATGTTCATGCATGGAATGGTTAAATTGATGGTTTTGCAAGTTTGGGCTTTGAAGAGGTTTGCTTAGCATCTCTAAGCTAAGGGTTGGTTTTCATGTTTGAGCAATGCATGATTTAAAGCATGTTGTTAAAAGGGGGTTTTCAAACATTGCTTTGGTTTATCAAATTATGATGCTTTTGAAAGAGGTTTTATGATTCGCTGCATTGATGGTGTTTTGGTTTTGAGCATTCCTCACTAAGCATTATGTGCTTACGCTCCTTTTTGTCCATCAATGCAGATAATTGAAGTTGGAACAGCGAGAAGCAAGGGATTCAAGAAGAGCTCCACTTGAGATGTATGTCTCGGTTAATAGCTATAGATAATAAAGGCAATGGGGGGAGAATCTCTTATGTTGATGTTTAATGAGTTGTGTATGATGGACAAGTATGGTTTATGTTTTTGAACTATGTGGTTTAATGCTTGCAACCTTTGGATCTTCTTATTCATAAATTGGTATGCTATGCTTCTTGTTTTAAAAGCATGAATGAGTGTTGATTGTGTTGAATGGGTTGGTGCACCTAGGGTGGTTTTGTATCTAGTTTTTGATGCAATTATGTCCCTTGAGTGTTGAATGGCTTGCTGGTATGATTTGGTTGCATTTGGAGCATGTTTGACGGGTCGAATGTGTGATAAACCAGCAAAATTTCTGCAATCGGGGCAGCCTGTTTCGGAACAGGAGCTACCGTATCGGAACGGGGGCCTGAATTGGCTTAGGCGTTCCGAAACGAGTAGAACTGTTCTGGAACAGTTTTGCCACTGCCAGGCTCTGTTCCGGAACTGGTTTCGGAACGGTCCCGCGTTTTGGAACGGTTCATCCCTGTTCCGAAACACCCGACCGTTGGGCACTGAAATTGTTGGTTAAATGTTTTGAAAACCTTGCGTTTTGGTCCTGAACTTTGTAAATGCATTTGAATGAGTTCGAGGAGTCCGTTTGAGCTGAAATTTGGAAGAGATGCATGAAAGATGATTAATTTCATATTGGTAACTTAAATTTGGGTTAAGTCCTTATAATTTTTAGAATTTACAATTTGGTCCCTAAAGTCATGTTTTGTGCAATTGAGTCCTTGAATGTTCTCCGTTGGTTTTGATCTTTGAGTATGCTTTTCTTGTGAACATGTCTAGGGTTAATGTGCATCTAGATAAGATTAAAAAGGAACAAAAAGGGTCGTTAATCAAGGTTGACTTTCGGGTTGACTTTGGTTTTCCCCGTGTAAACTTCTTAATTCGGTTCAATCGTCTGGGCCGGGTTAAGGGGGTTACATTTGGTGGTATCAGAGCTGAGTTGCGCATGCTTGGGGAAGTGGTAAGTTGTTTTAATATGTTTTTGATGTTTATTCTGATGTATGGTTGAAAGTCGGTTGGAATGCGTGTTTTTGAGCGAATTGTTGATGTTTTTGGTTTGCTTTTTGGTTTTGAATCGTCATTGAGCTAATGTGGATTTGTGCTGTTGTTATGCTGGTGACGTGAGCTGATTTTATGAATGATGAAAGTGTAATGGGTATGATATGTTGATATTATGCTGTTGCGAGTGGATGTTGTTTGATGAGAGCATGATCGGAATATGTTGATTGATATGCTTGATATTGTGATATCCATGTTTTTTTGACTGTTATGTCATGTAAAAGGGGAGGATTCGGGATACCCATTGCCTTATTACTATAGCTATTGTGTTATTTTGGAGTTGGAGTCTTAAATCCTTGCTTAAAGCTGGTCTAATCGATTTGTTTGTTTTGTTATGATTGTTTGCTGTTAATAGCATGGTGAAATCGATGAAAGAATGGCAGTTAGGTGAGATGGTTGCTGCTTTAGAGCAGGTTGTTAGGGCGTGGAATTTACCTTTTAGTGGAGGTGTTTTGTCTCAGTCTTCTGTGCCTGGTGTTGAGGTGGTGAGGCGGGAGGAAAAAGCTGGTTCTGTGATGGAGAGTTCATCACCAATTGTTCAAGAGGTATTGGGAACATCTCAGGATGTGACAAAAGTAAGGTCTGTAGACGTGCCAGCTTCGGGATGTGCGGGTTTGTCGAAACAACGTTTGCATGATTTGGGAGTTGTGGAGTATCATGGTTCGACACCTGAGACGTTCGAGGCTTGGTTAGCCAGTGTAGTTCTGATTTTGGATCAGGAAGGTTGTGATTATGTCTGTAAGCTGGGAAGCGTTGTCTCGTTGATGTTGGAGGACGCTTCGGCCTGGTGGACATCTGTGGCGGTGGCATCGCACATCCAAGATACTGATCGGGACTTCTTTGTGTCTGCCTTTTATGAAAGATACCTTGGAGAGAAATTCCCAAGGGGTAAACAATGTGAGGATGTGGTTTCTATTTTTGAAAGTGGGAAAAGTTTAAGCGAGAGAGTTGTGGATACTGACCTTGGGAGCGGCCAGCGTAAAAGGCTATATGGTGGAAGGTTTGGCTTGAATCGAAACTTGGATGTTAGTGCAGATTTGGGGCAAGTGCTGCTTGATCAAGGAGTGGAAGCTCAGTTACCGGTGTGTGACCGTTGTGGAAGGCGACATGTTGGAGGTTGTTGGGGCGCAGGTGCTTGTTGGAACTGTGGTTCTAAGGAGCATGTGAAGCGAGATTGTCCTCAAGTGGTGAGATCCACTTTAGTGGTAACAGAAGGGTCTCTGAAGGATTGTGGGCACGGCCGAGACAAAGTTCGAAGGTGGCAGAAAGAGGAGAGGGTTGTGAGGAGCTTGGAAAGTGAAATCTGTTGGAATTGTGGGTCTGTTGGACATTTGAGACGTAATTGTTTGAAGTCGGCTCGGGGTAGCCAGGGTTCTTTACAGCAGGGAGATGGTGATGACCTTAGTGTGTTAGCTGATGCTGCAGCGGTGCGGCTGGAGAATGATGGTTCTGCGAAGAAGAGAGCTTGTCTGTTGAAGCTCCGGGGCGGTGAGATATTTTCAGGTAACCTTGTTAAGTAACCTTTTCCCTAGTTATCTTAGTTTGATTTCGGTTGGTATTTCCTTGCGTAGAGAGTATGGTCTCGTTGATAACATGTTGGGGTAGTAGTTGGTGTTGTTTTGGAAACAACTTTAGTGTGAAGAGGGTATTAGTGAGTATTTTGTGGATAATGGGTTGCTAGGAGGATGGGGTTGGTTAAGTTAGAAGTGAGATAGGAGGTTGTTTTAGGCGGATCCTGAGGATGTTATTGGTGGGTATGAACCGACATACATGCACAGTTAAAATCATTTGTTATATGCTATATTACATATGTACTGGTCCATGCATACATGTGACATGACATTAGAAGTTTTGCATACATGTACATCAGGCATTGGTAGGGCATATTGGTGACCATGCATACAACGTTCACACTCGCTAATAGCTAGTCGGGTCCGTTAGTGTTGTAATAGTGTTAGGGTTGATGAAGGGTTTTAAAAGGTTGTTTTAGTGTTGGGTGAATGTTAGAAGTAATAGAGGGTATTAAGCGAGTTGTCAGTAATAGTGAGTGCGGTATAGCATGTTGGTAGAAGGAGGGTGTTTGATGCTTAATGGGTTTAGCGGTGTGGTGGTAAGAGGATTACCGGTTGAAGTTAGAACTGGTTAGGTGGCTTTGAATAGCTAGTAGAAGTGGTAGTTCCTTGGAAGTTAAGTGATGTTGTATGTTGTGGATGGGTTCCAAAGTGCTGAGGTAACTTGGCATTGATATAGTGGTAGAAGGGTTGTTTTTGTAGGTGAGGGTTCGTAGCAACCTTCGAAGAGTTGAGAAGATGTGTGTTGAGGGTTGTAGGAAAGGGGTTAGTCTGGGAGAATAGTAGTTTCGCAACCTGAATAGGTATGTTTAGGTTGGGCGATGTTCTAGTAAGGCAAGTGTTGTAGCCAAAGCTTGAAGTGGAAAGGCAATGTAAGATCAAAGGCCATTGTTGGTTGGACGGGTTCTGGTGAGAAGTGGTTGGCTGGTTGTGATTAAGTAAATTATGTCTGAAGACATCTGGTGATGTATGGAACGGCTGGCGGAGTCAAGGTTGGGGCTTGTGATGTGATTTTCGGGTGTTGGGAGTGTGGTTTTGGTGAGTCGTTATGGTAATGTTAGCGGCGGATGTGAAGGGATGTCAGCAATACGTTGTGAAGTTTGAGTAGGCAGTTGATGCTTAAGAATTCTTGTTTGGTGTGGTAACCTTTGGAAGAGGGTGAACAGTTGTGCAAGGGGTTTTAGAAGCAGTGAAGGTTGTGGGTTACATGGTGGCTAAACTGGATTGGTTGGTGTCACTGTGTGAACAAGTTTTGGGAATTATGAGTTAAAGTGGTGTATGCTGTGAAAGTTGGAGGTTCTTCAGGTTGTTGTTGGGGCTATGTGCAGTCCGGAAGTATGAAAGGTCAAGATGTGGTTAACATTTGGGTGTTCAGGAATTCGTGAACAATTTGTGGTGGTGTTGAGTTTGGTGGAGTTTTGTGAGGAGAATGTTCAGTGATGGTTTAGTCTCCTGTGCTGCCTTGTGTGTTGTTTTGAGAAGGTTGTTGTTCTCTTCGCGCCAGTTGAAATTTCGAGGACGGAATTTCTTAAGGGGGGAGAGTTGTAACACCCCAATTTTGGGCTTAGAAGTTTTGGGTTTGGACCGGGCTTGTCAGAGTGCGGTTCGAATATTAAAGGTGATTTTTAGGAAAGCCTAGTTCGGGTTGCATTAAAAATATGGAAAAATGTCTTTAAATCCTCTTTTATTATATATAAGAGAAAGGTGAAATCAATTTTACAAAATGAGGTTTGGAAGAGTGACATTTTGGGTTAGTGACCAAAATGTAATTTTTGAAAACTAGGTGACTGTTTTAAAAAGGATTGAAACTTTGAATCTTTAAGGAGCTATTTACCCAATAGGAGTTTCTCCAGATTTTTCTTAAATATTAAATGATTAATTAATGGTTTTAAATAAAAGTAAAAGGGAGGGAAAGATATTTTAGCATTTTAACTAACTTTTCTCAATTTTCCATTTTCCTTTTCTCTCATCTTTTCTCTCAAACCAAACACATTTCTCCAGAGCATTTCCCTCTGATTTTGACATCCAAACATGAGATTCCAATCCTCTTTTGATCTCTAATTATCTCTTCAACAAAACCATTGCATTTGCTAATTGGATTTTCAAGAATTTTGGTTCCAAAAAGGGAGAAACTCAAGTTTAGAGGTATGAACGTCCTTCTCCTCTAAATTCTCAGTTCTTTACTGAAATTCCCAAGTTCTCAATCCTTGAATTGTGTTTTGTTAAAGGTTTTGCAAATGTATTCTTGATCTTGGCTTTAAAATGCAAGATTTGGTTAATTTTGATGAATTTTCGTGTGATCTGATTGGGCATTGATTTGAGATGTCTTTTTGATGTTAAATGAATGTATAATTGATGAGAAATTGAGGTTTGATCAATGCAATCCCGGATAGGTTGATTTTCCTAAGTTTTGCTTGAGTTTTTGGTTGTTTTTGGAGTGTTTTTGATGATCTGTTATTGCTGGAGGTATAAGGACGTGGTTGGGATCATTTTGGATGTTAATTGATGTTTATAAATGGTTAGAAGTGATGGATCTTGGCTGGGTTAAGTTTTGGAAGTGTTTGGAGGTGATTTCGGTTGTGTTTGGTAGCCGAAATGTTGGATTTGCTAAGAGCAGCGAGTTTAGATGTGTTGCTGGTGTTTTTAATGCATAATGATGCATTAATCCTCTGTTGTTATGTGCTTGAAACAGGGGAGAGTGATCCGTGAGCAATAGAGGTGGCGTTGAAGGTTTCGGATGCTTGGAAGGCTTGTTGGCTAGCCTAGTTTTGTGTATCGGTGAGTGAAGTTGGGTTTTCGGCTTTAAAACCAAGGTTTGAAGGTTTTGGGAGCTTAGTTTAAGTCTAAACAACTTAACTAAGCTCAAGAGTAAGTAAAAGGAACTTCTCTCTTGGTTGTGTTATGAAATGGTTTTTAAAGCACTTGAGTTTGTTGGATGCAATGCATGTGATTTGCATGTTTTTTTTAAATTCTGTTTTGAAAGCATTTTATAGCATGGTTTAATGCTGGTTTTGAAAGCCATGAGTGAAGGATGCTCAAGGTAAGAGTTCCTTGGTTTGTACATTGAAATTGTGGAATTGGTGCATAGTGTTGCATGTTGTTTAATGGCTTTGTTTAATGCTTCAAAAACAGTGGATTGATGTTGGTAAATGGTGGTTTTGGCATTTCTGTTATGCTTGTAAAACATTGGACTAATGTGGTAAGAAAGTTATATTGGCAAGTGGTGTAAGTGGTTCTTGGTTACTTTAATCGGATATAGTTAGCCGGCTATAGGATTGGGTGCACTGTGAATAAAGTCGCCTTGGATGTGGAGTGGTTGTGAGTGAACCGGTAACTCCATCCAAGTACACTAACGAGATGGTTAAGAACACCATGGTGGTTAAAATTCCTTGGGTGGGTCTTGTGTTAAGGTCATAATGGTGGTTGAAATTCCATTTGAGGACCTTGTGTAAGCAAAGGTTATAATGGTGGTTAAAATTCCATTTGAGGACCTTGTGCTTGTTAAGATCACAATGGTGGTGTAAAGTCCATGTGTGGATCTTGTGAAGTATGTCCCGGATCTCGTTAGTGATGTTATACAACTACCAATGGGTGATGCTAAGGTCATATGGTGGTTAAAATTCCATATGGGGACCTTGTGCATGTTAAGGTCATATGGTGGTTAAAATTCCATATGAGGACCTTGTGAATGTTAAGGTCATATGGTGGTTAAAATTCCATATGAGGGCCTTGTGTATGGTAAGGTCAAATGGTGGTTAAAATTCCATTTGGGGACCTTGAGATTGGTAGTGTGTATGAAGCGTGGGGACAACGCTTGTGATCCGCGTATCCGATTGGATGTTGAGTTGAAAAGAGGATATGGTTTATCACTTGGAAGCCAATATAAAGTTCTTGAATATAATGAAGCATGAGATGCTTGAAATGATGCATGGTTGCATGAGAAGTGTGTAATGCTTTATGAATGCATGTATTACTTGTTAGCATGTACAAGTGTTTATAATCTATTGAGAATGATGCATGTGTGCATGAAATCTCTTTAGTGCATTGAAGTCTTGTGAAGGCTTGTTTAAAAGGCATGGAATGCAAACGTTGAGTTTGTGGTTCATGTGTTGCATTTGTTTAATGCATGTGTTTATTTGGAGGAGTAAGTGGTTTTCAAAGGTTTCTTGCTTTGAAATGATTTTCAAGGTATGAGAAAAGTATGATGTGAAGTGGAAGTGTTTTCCAAGGATTTTGTATTTAACATTGCTTATGATGTTCATGCATGGAATGGTTAAATTGATGGTTTTGCAAGTTTGGGCTTTGAAGAGGTTTGCTTAGCATCTCTAAGCTAAGGGTTGGTTTTCATGTTTGAGCAATGCATGATTTAAAGCATGTTGTTAAAAGGGGGTTTTCAAACATTGCTTTGGTTTATCAAATTATGATGCTTTTGAAAGAGGTTTTATGATTCGCTGCATTGATGGTGTTTTGGTTTTGAGCATTCCTCACTAAGCATTATGTGCTTACGCTCCTTTTTGTCCATCAATGCAGATAATTGAAGTTGGAACAGCCAGAAGCAAGGGATTCAAGAAGAGCTCCACTTGAGATGTATGTCTCGGTTAATAGCTATAGATAATAAAGGCAATGGGGGGAAGAATCTCTTATGTTGATGTTTAATGAGTTGTGTATGATGGACAAGTATGGTTTATGTTTTTGAACTATGTGGTTTAATGCTTGCAACCTTTGGATCTTCTTATTCATAAATTGGTATGCTATGCTTCTTGTTTTAAAAGCATGAATGAGTGTTGATTGTGTTGAATGGGTTGGTGCACCTAGGGTGGTTTTGTATCTAGTTTTTGATGCAATTATATCCCTTGAGTGTTGAATGGCTTGCTGGTATGATTTGGTTGCATTTGGAGCATGTTTGACGGGTCGAATGTGTGATAAACCAGCAAAATTTCTGCAATCTGGGCAGCCTGTTTCGGAACAGGAGCTACCGTATCGGAACGGGGGCCTAAATTGGCTTAGGCGTTCCGAAACGGGTAGAACTGTTCCGGAACGGTTTTGCCACTGCCAGGCTCTGTTCCGGAACTGGTTTCGGAACGGTCCCACGTTTCGGAACGGTTCATCCCTGTTCCGAAACACCCGACCGTTGGGCACTGAAATTGTTGGTTAAATGTTTTGAAAACCTTGCGTTTTGGTCCTGAACTTTGTAAATGCATTTGAATGAGTTCAAGGAGTCCGTTTGAGCTGAAATTTGGCAGAGATGCATGAAAGATGATTAATTTCATATTGGTAACTTAAATTTGGGTTAAGTCCTTATAATTTTCAGAATTTACAATTTGGTCCCTAAAGTCATGTTTTGTGCAATTGAGTCCTTGAATGTTCTCCGTTGGTTTTGATCTTTGAGTATGCTGTTCTTGTGAACATGTCTAGGGTTAATGTGCATCTAGATAAGATTAAAAAGGAAAAAAGGGTCGTTAATCAAGGTTGACTTTCGGGTTGACTTTGGTTTTCCCCGTGTAAACTTCTTAATTCGGTTCAACCGTCTGGGCCGGGTTAAGGGGGTTACAGGGAATATAATGGTTGGTAGAACACAAAGCAAAGGTGGATTTCCAGATTAAGCGAGTGAGTTTGAGATTATCAGATGATTATGAGGTAATAGTGGTGGGCGAGAATGTTAAGTTCTTATCTAACGTAGTTTCTACTTTAGAGGCTTAGAAGATGTTGGATCAGGGATGTCAAGCGTACTTAGCTTATGTGATGAATCCGGATATGAGTAAGGACCAACCAAAAGACGTTAGAAAAGTTTGTGACTTTCCTGAGGTGTTTCCAGAAGAGTTGTCTAGTTTACCACCGGATAGAGAAGTCGAGTTTACCACCGGAAAGTTTGTGACTTTCCTGACGCAAGAACTGAAGACTCGGCTTCATGAGTTAATAGATCGTGGTTTTATCTGTCTGAGTATATCACCTTAGGGTGCACCAGTATTGTTTGTTTAGAAGATAGATGGAAGTATGCGTATGTATATTGATTACCGTCAGTTGAATAAGTTAACTGTGAAGAACAAGCATGAGTTACCGAGAATAGATGATTTATTTGATCAGTTGCGGGATGTGTCAGTTTTTTCTAAAATAGATTTGAGATCCGGGTACTAATAGTTGAAAGTGAAAGTTCAAGATATACCGAAGATAGCTTTTCGTACACGTTATGGCCATTATGAGTTTTTGGTAATGTCGTTCGAATTGACTAATGCACCAGCCGCGTTTATGGACATGATGAATTGTGTGTTTGATGTGTTCCTAGATCAGTTTGTATTGAAGACTTTGCTAGATAATCAGTTGTATGCGAAGTTGAGCAAATGCGAGTTTTGGGTTAGAGAGGTAGTCTTTCTAGGACATGTTGTATCAACTGATGGCATTAGAGTTGATCCTAAGAAAGTAGAAGCTTTTGTGAATTGGAAGCAACCGAAGTCTGTGACTGAAGTTCATAGTTTCCTAGGCTTAGCGGGCTACTACTGTCGGTTTGTAGAAGGATTTTCAAAGATAGTTGCTTCGTTGATGAAATTGTTACAAAAGAATGTCAGATATGAGTGATCAAAAGCGAGACAGATGGCCTTTGATAATTTGAAGGATGCTTTGACTATAGCACATGTGTCAGTGCAGCCGGTGATAGGGAAAGGTTATGTGATTTACAGTGATGCATCATATGTAAGCCTAGGGTGTGTATTGATGCAAGATGGGAGAGTTGTAACATATGCATCGAGACAGTTGAAGAGTCATGAAAAGAATTACCCCGCGCTTGATATTGAGTTAGCAGCTGTTGTGTTTGCCCTGAAAGTGTGGAGACACTATTTGTATGGTGAGAAGTGCATAGGGTATACATATCACAAGAGCTTGAAATATTTGATGCCACAGAAAGATTTGAATCTCCGACATCGTAGATGGATTGAACTATTGAAGGACAATGACCTTACTATTGAGTACCATCCAGGTAAAGCCAATGTGGTAGCTGATGCGTTGAGTAGAAAAGTGGCTGTTGGGCATCGAGCGATGTTTGCTAAGTTGAGTTTATTGCGTGATGGTGGATTGATTGCGGAATTGCATGTGAAACCATCGCTAGTACAATTGATTCGTGAGAAACAGTTGCAAGATAGTTCTTTGGCTTCACATGTTCAGGATAACGCGGAAGGTAAACCGACCGAGTACAATTTCAGTAGTGATAATGTTTAGGGCTTCAAAGATAGAGTTGTTGTGCCTGAAGATGCTGAATTGAGACGCATCATTTTGAGTGAAGCACATACTAGTCTATTTGCTATGCATTCGGGTAGCACGAAGATGTACCGAGACTTGAAGAATGATTATTTCTGGGTTGGTTTGAAAAAGGATGTGGCTGAATTCGTAAGTAAATGTATGATTTGTCAGCGAGTGAAGGCCGAACATCAGTTTCTGTCAGGATTGTTACAGCCACTATGAATTCCGAAATGGAAATGGGAGAAAATAACTATGGATTTCGTATCATGTTTAGTGTTGACTTCTACGCGGAAGAATTCAGTTTGGGTGATAGTTTATTGACTCACCAAGTGTGCACATTTTCTAGTTGTTAACACAACCGATTCTTTGGATAAATTGGCTGATTCGTATATCCGTGAGGTAGTGAGATTGCATGGTGTACCGAAGTCGATTGTATCGGATAGAGATCTAAAGTTCACATCGAGGTTTTGGGATTGTTTACATAGTGCTTTGGGTAGCCGGTTGAATTTCAATACTTCGTATCATCCACAGTCAGATGGACAGTCGGAGCGAGTAATACAAGAGCTTGAGGATATGTTGCGCTGTTGTATTATCGATTTTCAGGGTTCGTGGAACAAACACCTGCCGTTAGTTGAGTTTTCCTATAACAACAATTATCAGGCTAGTATTCATATGGCACTGTATGAGGCTTTGTATAGTAGGAGGTGTATAACTCCTATTTGTTGGGCAGAAGCTGGACAGAAATTGGTATCATTACCTGTTATGCTTAAAGGTACTACTGAGAAGGTGAAGTTGTTATGTGATCGCTTGAAATCATTAACCGATCGACTGAAATCCTATGTCGATTTGAAGCATCTTGAAATCAAGTATGTCGTGGGTGAGAACGTCTTTTTGAAAGTATCACCATGGAAGAAAGTGATGAGATTCGGTAGAAAAGGTAAACAGAGTCCGAGATTCATTGGTCCGTATGAGATTGTTGGACGAGTTGGTCTTGATGCTTATAGATTGAGTTTGCCCCCAGAATTAATGAGGATACATGATGTATTCCATGTTTCGATGCTTCGGAAGTATAAATCGGATCTGCCGCATGTAATGCATGTTGAAGAAATTGAATTGAATCTAGATTTGTCATATGATGAAGAACTGATTGAGATATTAGCTACGGATAGCAAAGTTTTTTATGGTAGATCTATTGAGTTTGTCAAAGTAAAGTGGCGACACCGAGGTGTTGAAGAAGCCACTTGGGAGAGGAAAGACGAAATGAAGCGTCAGTTTCCGCATCTTTTTCTTTCAGGTAAATTTCGAGGATGAAATTTCTTAAGTGGGGGAGAGTTGTAACATCCCGGTTTAGGGTCTAGAAGATCTGGTGAGGTTTCGAGGTCCGAAAAGACCGGAGTTGGGAGTTGTGAGTGAGTTCAGGAAAAGTGGTCCTCGGATGGTTGAAAAATATGAAATAGATCTCTAAAATCCTTTATAAATATGTAAAAGGTTTTGGTAAAAATTATTTTGGAAAAACGTTTTTTGAACCGGGACATTTCGGTTTAGTGACCAAAATTTAATGTTTGCAAAATCTGCTTTTGATGACCATTTTGTAAAAGAGTCAAACATAGAATCTTTAAGGAGCTAAATTGGCTGGGCCAATATTGTTATTATCCCCCTTTATTTTTGATTATTCATATATTTTAAAATAGGTTTTATAATTAAGATTAAAAAGGTTTCCTCTATTTTCTCATTTCACATTAAAATTCATTTTTAAGCTTTCTCATCTTCTCTCTTCATCCAAACAGCCTTTGGGCTTGATTTTCTCAAGGTAAAAGTGATTTCTTATCAATCTAATATTGTCAAATGATTTTCCTACTTTGGTTTTCTAAAACCCAAGCTTGTTTCATTGTTTTTCTTAAGGAATTTTGCCAAACAAGGGAAAATAGCTAGCATTGTAGGAGAGCAACGAAATTCTCCTCTAATGTAAGGTTCTTTACTGATATTCCCATGCTTTGATTCTTTTACCAAGGTTATGTTTTCTTAAAGTAATCTTAATAAAAATTAGCTAAAATGAGCTAAAATGATCTTTTGGGTAAGATCTTGAGTAGGATATGTTATTGTTGGGTTTGATGATGATTTTATCTTTGTTTTTATGTGGTTTTTATGTTGAGATGATGGGTGAATGATAGGAATCCCGAAATCGGGTTTGGTGTTGAAGATTGAGGTGTGAAAAAATGGGTTTTTGAGTGAGTTTTGAGGTAAATCGATATCTAGTGATAATCTGATGTTGGGTTGATATTTTTAGATGTTTATTCATGTGCTTTGGTGATATATAATGCTGGATTTTGCTGGAGATTATCCGAATTGAGTTTTCTGATGTTTTCGGCTTGTTTCAGAAATGTATCGATAGGTGTTTTGATTGGGTTGTTGAATCTCTGTTTTCCAGCAAGTTAGAGTGTTGAAAATATCTCTAATCCTCTGTTTTAGGTTGGTTAGAGGCTGGGATTGAAGATCCGGAATTGTTGGATTCATTAGTGGGCGAACCAAAAAGCTAGAAAAGAAGATTCAGCTTGGTTTTGGTAATCGCTGGTGAGTGGAAAAGATTTTAATGCTTTAACAAGGTTGATGAAGTATTTTGAGAGTTTGAGTTAAGTCGTTAGGTCAATCCAAGCTCAAGAGTAAGTTTTGTGTTGTTTTGGCTTTTTTGTCATTTTACATTTGATCTTGTTTTGATCATGAGCAAATCATTTTAAATGATGTTTTCCACTGTTTTTGTGCATTAAGTTCATGTTGTTTTTGTCCCATAAGAATACCATGTGTTTTATGAAAGTGATGTTGCGATGAGTATATTGACACATGGGTTATATCGGATAGATTTATCGATCAATAGGATGTCAAGTACACTATAATTATAAAATTCGCGCATGAGAAATTCTTCAGTTTCACAATAGGGGTTGTGCTATTGTGATGCAAGTGGTAAGGGCTGTGCTATCACCAATGGGCAATGCGGGTAGTGGCATACCGGCCGAAGTGAGATTTGTGGTGAGGGTTGTTTCACCATATGACTTAATGGGGGTTGTGCCATCAAGGTGTCTGCTTATCTGAGCAACGTGTCAATGATGCCGATATACTCATTTGCTTATGGTTTCATTATGAGCTTGGTAAACTCATATGGTTGTGTATTTGTGCTTGAGGCATGAGAGTTGTTATAGAGCCAGATGGCTTGGTTTGCATATGTGGTTTACATATGGTTTATGCATGTTTGGTGTCTATGGCATGTGTTATTGCAATTGCTTGAACTAGTTTCAAGTTAGCATGTTGAAAGAAAATGATTTGCGAAAGGGATTTTAATAAATGGTTTTTGGTTTCCAAAATGAAGATGGTTTTCAAAACTGCATTGTTGTAGTTTGGTTTTGAGCTCCGCTCACTAAGCTTCATAACTTACGCTCTCTTTTCCAACAATGCAGACCTGTAGGTCTTTTGGAAGGAAACGGTTCAAGGGAGGTGATCCAAGTGTCCGCTTCTAGCTCAAGTATGACCTTGTTTGGATAATAGTGTGTATGGCAATGAGGATTAACCTTGTTTATGTTTTTAGGAGTGTTTGTAAACTCCTTGTGCTGAGAGCTTGATATTTTCCTTGTTGGCATGTTTGTACCTTAATTTACCTTAAAGTTGAATCTTGAAGTATCTTGTTCAATCATTTGATGATCATGTTTTAGCTCTTTGTTCATATGAGTGTCCGCTTGCTTGAACTTAGTGCATGTATGCTTTCCTTGATGTTTCTTTGGTGTGTGTGATGATTGGAACCAAGGAAAACAACCTTGGAGATGCTAGAGCTGCAACTTTGCTGTTACTACAGCAGAGTGTTTCGAAACGGGCCTGAACGTTTCAGAACAGCCCTTGTTTTGCTCTTAGCGTTTTGGAACACGTATCGAAACGAGCTAAGTAGGGCCAGAATGGTTCCAAGCCATTTCTGAACGTTTGCTCATTGTGAAGCTCTGTTCCGATACAAACATAGGTATTCCAGAACAGAGGACTCTGAAAGTTAGTTAAGAGCATCTTTGAAGTTATTTTTCTTGTGTTTTGATCCTAGTATGCGGTGTTTTCAATTGTGGTTGATTGTAGGCTTATTTTGTGTTGCATTTCATCATGGAAGCATAAAATGGGATTAATCACAAAGAGATCACTTTAATTGCATCATAGGTCCCTGTATTATGCTAGTTTTGCATTTTGGTCCCTGGTTGCTCGTTGATTGATCGTTGCTCGTTTTGTCGTGTTTCCTTCCGATGTGTGTTCCCAAATATAAGGTTTAATTCGAGCATCTAGAAAAAATAATCAATGTGTTTAGGGTTGCTAATTGGAGGGAAATCTTCGGATCATTCTTCGATTAGTCTCGTGTGACCTACTCGATACGGTCTGGTGGCTAGGACGGGTCGAGGGGGTTACAAAGGATGAATAGGAGATTGGGTTAGAGGAAGCTAAGGGAAATTGTGGATCCAAGTATCACGTAACTTCGGGATAAGAGGTGAGCGTAGTTGTGTTACCACGGGTGACACGGTGTCACACCGAATATTGTTTTTATGATGTGTATCATGTCAATTACTTAAGCATGTACACATGACTCACATAGAGCACATGAAATTCAATAAAGCTTGGTTAAGTTGTGAAAGAATATGAACCCCTTAATGTTTGTAAAGGTGAAGGTTATGGCATAATAATAAACACTAACTTGTGTTTGTATATTTTGGTGTGTTTTCGTTGAAAATCATGTTTAATATGCATTGTCATTTTGATGCCACTACCTCACTTAGAATATAAAAGCCTAATGCATCAATTATCATGCATTGCAAGTCAATTAAAGCTTGTGTAAATTAATCAAGATCAAGGGTTCCAAGTTGTTACTCAAGATTCAAGTAGATTTTGGATCTTTCTTAGTTAATACTCCTAGAATGGTGGCACAATGTATTAGTCGATGCTTGTATCCTTATGACTTATATATTCTATAATTATAATTTTCAAAAAAATATATTCTATAATTATACTACTTCACGTGTATTTAAGTCCATTAGTGTGGATTTCGACTGTTTTCCTAGAGTTCATGATGTGCTAATATAATGTCAAATCAGTGTTTTGAAGATTGAATACGATGGGATTATTAAATTGTAATTCTTGTTCTCGTGTGGTATATAGCTTGTAGAAGAAAATATGGTTAGTAAACATGTTCATAGAATATTTTTTGTTAAATGGTATGTGTATTATAAAGGACCAATTATATGCAATTGATTCACTAAACCTATTAGTTGCTTGTTAGATAAGTTTTAATCTTAATCAATTCCATATTTGAGTTAAAAGATTTTGTTTAAAACCTGGCTCATCTCGTATGTTCAAACGCTTAGGGGTTTTTGGTTCTAATTTATGAAGATACATTAATCATAAACAAACTCAATCCTTGTGTTCTTTGTTGAAAAACTTTTGTGTGATAATAAAATTTATTGAAAATTTTTAATTACTTGTTCTAAAATTTACTAAATTTTTTTTAATTTGGTCACGAAAATTTTGGTTTGGGTTTTTTAGTAATATCTTCTATCCCGATTTTCTTCCAAACCAGGATGAGCGTGTTACATTTTGGTATTAGAGCATGGTTTAGTCGATTCTGTGACTAAATCGGAAGGTTTTGCATCGTTATAAGTTATTGTGCCACCTGGGAGTTCAAATTTCTATTTCATATTGGCGACTTGCAACCAATACAATTTGTATACTCTGTTTGAAATTCAAAATATGTGAAAATATTGTGAACTGATAATAAAAAAATTGTCGTCGTTAGAGAAATTCGAGGACGAATTTCTTTTAAGGGGGGAGAATTGTATCACACCAAAACTTGATCTAGAAGAACAACGATATGTTATGTATATTAATTGAATTATTTGATTTATAGTTATAATTATATTTGTATATGTGTATACATTGAAAGAATATGAACCCCATTAAAGTTTGTAAAGGTGAAGGTTATGGCATAATAATAAACACTAACTTATGTTTGTATATCATTAAAAATCTTGTTTAATATGTTTTTTTTTCATTTTGATGTCACTACCTCACTTAGGCTATAAAAGCCTAATGAATCCAATATCATGCTTTGCAGGTCAATTAAAGCTTGTGTAAATTAATCAGGATCAAGGGTTCCAAGTTGTTGCTCAAGAATCAAGTAAATTTTGGATCTTTCTTAGTTAATACTCCTAGAATTGTGGCACAATGTTTTAGTCGATGTCTGTATTGTATCCTTATGACTTTTATATTCTATAATTATACTACGTCACATGTATTTAAGTCCAATAGTGTGGATTTCAAATGTTTGCTTAGAGTTTAGGATGTGTTAATATGATGTCAAATCAACGTTTCGAAGATTGAATACGAAGGGATTATTAAATTGTAATGCTTGTTCTCGTGTGGTATATAGCTTGTATAAGAAAATATGGTTAGTAAGCATCATATTCAGAGAATGATTTTTGTTAAATGGTATGTGTATTATAAAGGACCGATTATATGCAATTGGTTCACTAAACATATTGGTTGCTTGTTAGATAAGTCTTATTAAATATCCTTGTTAAAGGGACTTTGAGCATAGTCACATGGTGGAGGTCAAATACTTTGTCGGGATTGACTATTCTTGTGATAAACCTGAACATAAGTAAAAAAAAATTGGTCGAATGCCTGCTAATTATACAATGATAATATCTTGGATACATGTTTTTTGTAAATACGAATTTGATTTCTAAAAGCTTAGAGATATGAAATGGAGATATTAGAATGCTTGTATATGGACACTTGTAATAATTTGCTTAACATGAACTTTGTAATAAATGAACTTCTCGGATATCCTCCAAAAGAAGATATATGCTTTGCAATACCATAGAACATGTGTGATCAATTGGTTGGCTATAATTATAAGTTTGTTTAAAGTACATTATTCTATCCATGTGAATGTTGATTCAGCTAGTGATATCTTACATGATAATTAATGACCTTTACTAAGTAAATAGACGTACTTTAATGAATAAGTTTTAATCTTAATCAATTCCCTATTTGAGTTAAAGGATTTTGTTTGAAACCTGGTTATCTCTTATGATCGAACCCTTAGAGAGGTTTGGTTCTAATTTATGTAGATACATTAATCATGAACAAACTCAATCCTTGTGTTCTTTGTTGAAAGACTTTTGTGCAATAATAAAATTTAAGGAAAATTTTTAATTGCTTGTTTGGAAATTTACTATTTTTTTAATTTGGTGACAGAATTTCTAGTTTGAGTTTTTCAGTAAAATCTTCAATCTCGGTTTTCTTACAAACTGGGATGAGGGTGTTACAAAAACATGGGAAATCTATTTTACTCTTAAAGGGGACTATTTTGTGTAGATTAAACAATGTTAGGGGGCTGTTTTAAAGCATGAAATTATATGATTGTGAGCAAAAGATTGTTTTGCATCCATGTAGAAGTATTCGAGATTGCTTTGGTTTGTAAGTACATATATATACATGTTTATAGGACTGCTTGAGTATATAAATAAGTACATAATTGTAAAGAACTACTTAAACACGTTTTAAGGACACTAGAGAATCACCTTGGATGTGTACTTACATGAAAAACAAAATGAGGCTGTCTTGATTGAATTTGTGCATACTCATGAATTGTGATTTATTTTACAATCGAATGTGTAACCCCCTTAACCCGGCCTAGACGGTTGACCCGAATTAAGAAAGTCACACGAGGAAAACCAAAGTCAACCCAAAAGTCAACCTTGATTAACGACCCTTTTTTTTCCTTTTTAATCTTGTCTAAATGCACATTAACCTTAGATGTGATCACACAACAACATACTCAAAGATCACAAACATCAGAGATCAAACAGGGACCCAATTGATCAATTTACAACTTTAGGGACCAAATTGTAAATTCTGAAAACTTTAAGGACTTAACCAGATTTTAAGTTACCAACTTAAAATTAATCATGTTTCATGCTTCTCTGCCAAATTTCAGCTCAAACGGACATCCCAAACTCATACAATTGCACAAACAAGATTCAGGACCAAAACGCAAACAATTCAAAACATTTAACCGCCAATGTCAGCCCCCAACGGTCACCCGTTCCGAAACAGGCAGAGCCCGTTTCGAAACGCGGGGCCGTTCCGCAACGCGTACCGAAACAGGTGACTGGCAGAATGCTTTCCGTTTCGAAACAGTGTCTACCGTTTCGGACGCCTGGGCTGATTCAGGGCATCCGTTCCGAAACGGTAGTCCCTGTTCCGAAACGCCCTGCTCATAATGCAGAAAAAGACATGCTTAAAAACGCAATTGACCATTCGAACATACTCCAAAAGCCACCAAACTTTACCAACATGCAATTCAACGTATATGAGACATACTTGCATCAACAATTCAACAATATATCCACATATATGAAAAGCCCCAAATCTATAGGCATGCTTCCTACACAAGCAACCATTCAAGCATAAACTTCCAAATCAATCTCATAAAAGCCAAATACATGTTCCAACAACATCAACAACATAAAACCATTCTTGTCCGAACATATTCGAACACATAAACCACATCCCAAGAGATTCTACCCCCGTTGCATTTATTAACTATAGCTATTCACCGAGACATACATCTCAAATGGAGTCCTCCTTGAATCCCTTGCTTCTCGCTGTCCAAACTTCAAGAATCTGCATTGATGGACAAAAAGGAGCGTAAGCACATAATGCTTAGTGAGGAATGCTCAAAACCAAAACACCATCAATCCAGCGGGTCATAAAATCACTTTTAAAACAAACCCGATTTGAAAACCAAGCAAAGATTGAAAACCCTTTTTCAACATCATGCTTAAAACCATGCATTGCACATTCATGAAAACCAACCCTTAGCTTAGCAAGCTAAGAAAACCTTTTCAAAGCACAACTTGCAAAGTCATCCATTTAACCATTCCATGCATAAACACCATATGCAAAGTTAAATTCAAAACCTTGGATAACACTTCCATTCCCATCATACCTTTCCCATGCTTGAATGTCTTACCAATCAAGAACCATTTAAAAACCATTTATCCAATCAATCCATCACATGCATTAAACAAAGGCAACATATGAACCACAACATCATCATCACATGCCTTTTAAAACAAGTCTTAACAAGACTCCAATGCATTAAAGAGATTTCATGCACACATGCATCATTTACCAAATGATAATCAACACTTGTTCAACTTAACAAGTAAACATGCATTCACAAGCATTATACACTTTCCATGCAACCATGCATCTTTTCAAGCATCTCATGCTTCTTTATAATCAAGAACATCATATTGGCTTCCAAGTGATCAACCACATCCACTTTTCAACTCAACACCCGATCGGATACGCGGATCACAAGCGTTGTCCCCCACGCTTCATACACACTACCAATCCAAGGTCTCCAAATGGACTTTTAAACACCATTTGACCTCACCATCCTAAGGTTCCCATGTATGGACTTTTAAACACCATACAACCTTAGCTTTTCCCGAGGTTCCCATGTATGGACTTTTAAACACCATACAACCTCAACTTTTCCCGAGGTTCCCATGTATGGACTTTTAAACACCATACAACCTCAACTTTTCCCAAGGTTCCCATGTATGGACTTTCAAACACCATACAACCTTGACATGCACAAGGTTCCCATGTATGGACTTTCAAACACCATACAACCTTTGCATCACCGATTGGTAGTTGTATAATATCACTAACGAGATCCGGGACACCCTATACAAGATCCACACATGGACTTTACACCACCATTGTGATCTTAACAAGCACAAGGTTCCCATATATGGACTTTTAACCACCATATAACCTTTGCTTAACCAAGGTCCTCGAATGGGCATTCCACCTCCATTATGACCTTAACCATCTCGTTAGGATACTTGAAGGGAGTTTACCGGTTCACACTTAACCACTCCACCTCCAAGGCGACTTTATTCACGATGCACCCAATCCTATAGCCGGCTAACTATATCCGATCAAAGAAACCAAGAACCACTTACATCACTTGCCAATATAACCAACTTACCATCATTAGTCCAATGATTCACATGCATAACCATAATGCAAAAACCATCATTTACCATCATCAATCCACTGTTTTAAAGCATTACACAAAGCCATTAAACATCATGCAACACCATGCATCAAAACAACATTTTCAATGTACAAAACCAAGGATCTCTTACCATGAGCATCCTTCACATATGGCCTTCAAAACCAGCATTAAACCATGCTAAAAATATGCTTTCAAAACAGAATATAAACCATGCAAATCACATGCATTGCAACCATCAAACACAATTGCTTTTAAAGCCAATTCTCAACACAAACCAAGAGCGAAAAACCATTTACTTACTCTTGAGCTTAGCAAAGTTGTTTAGACTTAAACTAAGCTCCCAAAACCTTCAAACCTTGGTTTAAAAGCTGAAAACCCAACTTCACTCACCGATACACAAAACAAGGCTAGCCAACAAGCCTTCCAAGCATCCGAAACCTTCCGCAACACCTCTAAAGCTCACGGATCAAACTCTCCTGTTTCAAGCACACAAAAACAGAGCATTAATGCATCTTTATGCATTAAAAACACCAGCAACACAACACAACTCGCTGCTCATCACAAATCCAACATTTCGGCTACCAAACACAACCGAAATCACTTCCAAACACTTCCAAAACTTAACCCAGCCAAGATCCATCACTTCTAACCATTTTTAAACATCAATTAACATCCAAAATGATCACAAACACGTCCTTATACCTCCAGGTATAACAGATCACCAAAAACACTCCAAAAACAACCAAAAACTCAAGCAAAACTTAGGAAATTCAACCTATCCGGGATTGCATTAATTAAACCTCAACTTCTAATCAATTTAGCATTCATTTAACATCAATTTGACACCTCAAAACACTGCACAAACAGATCACACGAAAATTTCACCAAAATCACCAAATCTTGCATTTTAAGCCAAAATCAAGATTTCAATTGAAAAGCCTTTAACAAATCACAAATCAAGGATTGAGAACTTAGGAATTTCAGTAAAGAACTGATAGTTTAGAGGAGAAGGACGTTCTTACCTCCGAACTTGAATTTCTCCTTTTAAGAACCAAAAAGCTTGATGAAACAACTTGCAAATGGTGAGGTTTTGCTGTAGAGATGATTAGGAATCCAAAGAGAATTGAAAAGGAAGATTTGAGTGACAAAATCAGAGGAGAAAATCTGGAGAGATGTGTTTGGGTTGAGAGAAAATGAGAGAAAAAGAGAATTGGAAGAAAATGGAAAGTTAGTTATAAAATAGTCAAAATGACTTTCCCTCCTCTTTCATATGTTTTAAAATCAGAATAAAACCTTAAAATATCTTAGAAAAATCTGGAGAAACTCTTTTTGGAATAATAGCTCCTTAAAGATTCAAAGTTTCAATCCTTTATAAAACAGTCACGCAACTTTCAAAAATTACATTTTGGTCACTAGCCAAAATGTCAACCTTCCAAACCTCATTTTCCAAAATTGATTGAGAACTTAGGAATTTCAGTAAAGAACTGATAGTTTAGAGGAGAAGGACGTTCTTACCTCCGAACTTGAATTTCTCCTTTTAAGAACCAAAAAGCTTGATGAAACAACTTGCAAATGGTGAGGTTTTGTTGTAGAGATGATTAGGAATCCAAAGAGAATTGAAAAGGAAGATTTGAGTGACAAAATCAGAGGAGAAAATCTGGAGAGATGTGTTTGGGTTGAGAGAAAATGAGAGAAAAAGAGAATTGGAAGAAAATGGAAAGTTAGTTATAAAATAGTCAAAATGACTTTCCCTCCTCTTTCATATGTTTTAAAATCAGAATAAAACCTTAAAATATCTTAGAAAAATCTGGAGAAACTCTTTTTGGAATAATAGCTCCTTAAAGATTCAAAGTTTCAATCCTTTATAAAATAGTCACGCAACTTTCAAAAATTACATTTTGGTCACTAGCCAAAATGTCAACCTTCCAAACCTCATTTTCCAAAATTGATTTCACATTTTTCCATATTTTTAATGCAACCCGAACTAGGCTTTCCTAATTTCTCCTTTATATATTCGATCAGCACTTTGACCGAACCGGTCAACGCCCAAGACTTCTAAGCCCAAAACCGGGGCGTTACAGAATGGTTGATAGAGTTTAATAGGGATTGATATGGTCAATGAGAATACTAGGAATGTTGTGTAAGGCCATGATTAAGCTTGAATTGTAACACCTTGAAAATCGGTCTAGTTGAGATTAGGGTTCTGATAATCATAAACCTTAAATAGAAAAGATCTAAATATTGTTCCGATCATTTTATTAATCCCATTATTATGTTATTAATCTCTAACTAGACCGAATTACTAAATTTAGACCTATTTGAATAAGATAGAAACCTTTAGTGGCTAAATTGTGAAAAATGAATGTTTTGAGGCAAAAACATGAACTCCCAAGAGTTGAGGGACTAATCTTGCGATTAGCCCCTCCTCGATTAAATCGTCGTATCATGGACAAATATGAATGGATTCCTTCATTTGAAGGAAAGGCCCATTCGGCCAAATTAATAAAAGAGAAGGGAAAGGGAATTAGAAGCTTACTGAAACCTCACTCCTAACCATCTTCATCTTCTTCCTACCATGAGTAAGCAAGCACCTCCATTGTAGGAGATTTTAAGCTTCAATTTTCTTCAACTTATTGTTATCGAATCATAGCTCTTTGTTGTGTAAGCCTAATTTCCTAAAGCTATTGATTAATCCATGGAGTTTTGATGGTATAAATTCAAGCTAGGTTTAACATCCATGGAAGTTTTCAATGATAATGATGATTGTAAGCCTAGATATTGATTTCGATATTGTTATATTGATTACAATATCGAAATATTGTTCTAATGATTCCCTATTGATTTTCCTAGCTCGAGAGATCGATCTAGATCATCCATCGACATCATCGGAAGCAAGGAATAAGGGCGTTATTATACGAGAGTCGTAGGAGCATTGAATTAGCAAGGTGTGTGTATTCGAAGTCTCGGGCTTAGGCGAGGAGCCATCCCGAATTCATTGTTATCAATTTTGAATACATAGCTAACATTGTTTTTAAGATTATAGAACCGGTTTGTTTAACGGACATATTGGTAAGTCCCGGTAAGCATTGCATTAATCACCGGATGTCGGATATCGACATTGTCACTGTTAATAAGTATAGATCATGTTATAGCCACTGTCATTGTTAAAATTTATTGCCATTGGTCATTGAAGTAAGCACTGAAATTGTCATTGATCATTTTATCGATATGTCATCGAAACATTGATATTGAATATTAACAAGGGCATTGAATCATTGGATACAATGAGCATTGTTATTGCTAATGAATATTGTAATCGTCACTGGACCTTGGATTCGAATGATGTTGGATACAATTGGCATGCCATAGAATTCATGAGATCAATGTACGGGTGGACTACGGTCCTAGAGCTACAGCCTATATTGATTTGGTGAGGCAAAGGGATGTTTGTGTATTGGTAATTTTGGCGGGGTGGAGGGATAAGACCACTCATTGTTTGGCGAGGCATAGGAATTCGCTTATCCACTATCCCGAATCGATCCAAGGAATTATTGATAAAATATGACTATATTGTTATCGAGCATGATCATTGCGTTGTCATTGGAAAATAATGTCATGATCATTGTTAATGTAGAGATGAAATTGCATATTACAACATTGTTATTCTTGTGACTACCTCACTAGGAAAAGTATTCCTAATGCATTTCATTTCATCCATTTTAGGTTAGCTAAGAATTTAGATCGAGATCAGAGGAGTTGAAGCGTTGCACAAGTCACAATCAAGCTATAAGTAATGTATATCGACCCCTTTTGAAATCCTAGTTCGTGGCAAGGTGTATGTACTAGTCGGTAATGTCTCTTTTATTAAGTCTATATTATGGTCAAGTGGTAAAACTGTGATATGCCTAATATGAACTTTCCATGTAGTGAAAAATGGCCAAAAATGCATAGTTTGGCACTAAAAGGTAAAAACCGAGTATTTGGATTCATTTGACTTTAAAATTTGGTATGCAAGTAGATTGTAGAGTTATAATGTTGTGTGTAAATTTTCGTTGCATCTGAACATCATTTGATTAGCCAAATCGATTGAAAACCAACGAAAGATTGTCGTCACATGTCAAGCCGTATCGATACGGGGTAAAGCGTATCGATACGGTTAAGCATAAATGGACCCTAGGAACAGGGCATATCAAAACAGTTTGAGGCCGTATTAGAACATTTTGCTACTAGAATTCGTTGTTTTGATACGGGGCTATAGTGTACCGAAACGGGTCAAAGTCAAGGTCAAAAGGAGTCAACCCGTATCGATACAGTTTAAATGACAAAGTCAACTTAGGTTGACCATCGTAGACCCGTTTTGAAACAGCCTTAAGGTGTTTCGATACAGGATTAGTTAAGTTAGTTAAAAGGCATAATCTAGCAGTTTGCAAAGTTTACAGTTTGATCACTAAATTTAGAGTGAATTAATTGGATGATAAATGAACTCCAAATTGTATGAAATTTTACAGGCTTGTTAATGTTAAATTGAATTTCACTGTTGTATAATCAATTACATTAAAAGACCTCTAATTTATTGAATTTATAGTTTGGTCCCTAAAACTCTAAATAGCTAAGAATTAGTCTAAATGATTAATTGTTTTTTTCCAATGGTTAAGATGCATAATTAGTAATAATTTGTCAGTATGTCATTGATTATATAAAGTTATGAATTGGAATATTATTGCATCGATCACTGTATTGTTCATCGGTATCACCTTCCAACCCAGTTTTTGACCAAATGAGGCTGAACCCGATAATAATTGATTATAATCCAGAGATTGCTGAATAGTGGTTGGACAACACACTGTGAATTCTAAATAAGCAGTTATAGTGTTCGGACGAACTCAGTTAGAGTGCTCCCTTGCATTGCTTACTGACGAAGGCTCTCATGTGGTGGGAAACCACTATCCTTACCGTTTCTGAAGATTCTGTTACCTGGGAGTTCTTCCTTCGAGAATTCTGAAACAAGTACATCAGTGAGTACTACCTCGCTGAGAGGTGCGGTATCTTCCTCCATCTGAAACAAGGTGGACCTATCGAGCAATACATCCACGACGTATGCAAGTATTTTCGATATAGTGCTGAGTATATAAAGAAAGAAGAAGACAAGTGTAGGATGTTCATTGTTGGCCTTAACGATGAGTTATGACCTATGTTTATAGCCCTTGGCATCACTAACTTCCAAGATTTGGTGAACCGAGCCAAGGCTACTGAAGCTGCTCAGAGAGCTCAACGGGGGAATACATTAAGAAAATCCGAGAAGAGAGCTCTAGATGATTCCTAACCTCCTAGATGGAATAAGAAGGGCAAGTACCAAGGCCCGAAACAAGTCTCGTATCCACAGCCTTCCCGTTCTGGGAATGTTGAGAAGCCTCAGAGCATTACTCAGACTATGACCAAGGCAGCCTCAGCTAAGAGTACTAAGGGTTCAAATTGAAGTACCCAGCATCCGGTCTGTAACTTTTGTGTGAAGAAACATCTATTAGGATAGTGTCGAAGGTAGACCAAAGCATGTTTTTACTGTGTTGAGCAGGGCCACTTCATCTGGGATTGTCCCTAGAATCCTTCCAAATCCGCAGCTACACTAGTAGACATTGCATTGCCCGCTCAGTTCTTTCGAGGAAAGGGGCCGGAACAAGTATCCTCAGGAGCTAGAGGAAGAACTGGTGGCTTAGGAAAGTTCGGTAATAAACAAGAATCAAAGCCCTCTGCTCAAATGTATCATGTCAAGAGTCAGGAGGAAGACGACGAGCATGATGTTATCACAAGTACTGTTGTCCTATATTCTCGTCCTTTATATGCATTGATTGATCATGGCTCTATGCATTCTTTCATAACTGCAGAATTGGTAAGAAACCATGAATGTCTAGTGAACCTATAACACCGAAAGTCTATGTGACCAATTCGTTAGGTCATTGTGTCACCATAAGCTTCATATACAAGAAATGTCCTTTCATGATTCAAGGGATTCCATTTCCAGCGAATCTCCTAGCCCTACCAATCCACGAGTTTGATGTGATACTAGGCATAGATTGGCTTGGTAAACATCAAGTGTGGCTAGATTGAGCAAGAGGAAATTGTATCTTCGAGGTCTTGGTAAAGAAAGCATAGTTCTGATGAGACACAAAACCCCTGATTGCATGCCTTAACCTTAGAAGCCAAGGATGAGCCTCGAATAAAAGACATTGATACGGTGTGTGAATTTCTAAACGTATTTCCTGATGAACTTTTAGGTTTACCTCTGACTCGTGAAGTGGAATTTGGTATTGAAGTGCAACCTGGAACTACTCTTTTTTCCATTGCATCTTATCAGATGGTTGCAGTTGAATTAAGAGAATTAAAAGTTCAGATTCCAGAGTTGCTCGATAAAGGCTTGATTCAGCCAAGTTCTTCTCCTTGGGGAGCTTCGGTTCTTTTTGTAAAGAAGAAAGATGGTTCCATGAGGTTGTATATTGATTATCGACAACTAAACAAAGTAACCATAAAAAACAAATATCAATTGCCCAGGACCGATGACATGTTTGATCAACATAAGGATGCCTCAGTGATTTCCAAAATCAATCTAAGGTCTGGGTACTATCAGATGAGAGTTAAATATTGCGACGTACCCAAGACTGCTTTTTGTACAAGGTCTGGTTACTATGAGTTTTTGTTAATGCCTTTTGGGCTAATCAACGCTCCGACAGCTTTCATGGACTTGATAAATAAAGTTTTTAGACCCTACCTTGAAGTAGTTGTATGCTAAGTTCTCTGAGTGTGAGTTTTGGCTCACCGAAGTTGCTTACCTTGGGCATATTGTATCGGCTTCAGACATTCAGGTAGAACCGAAGAAAATTCAAGCTATTCTCAACTAGCACCCACTGAAGAATGTTTGGGAAGTTCGGAGTTTCCTCGACCTAGCTGGCTATTATAGAAGATTTGTTAAGGGATTTTCCATGATAGCAACTCCATTGACTAAGCTTTTACGGAAGGATACCCCTTTTGTGTGGACCGGGGAACAATATCGATGCTTTGATCAGTTGAAGCAAGTATTGACTCATGCACCCTCTTAACCCAACCAGAGTCCGAGAAGGACTATACAGTTTACAGCGATGCGTCACATCTCGGGTTAGGATGTGTGTTGATACAGAAAGGGAAGGTTGTTGATTACGCTTCCTAACAACTTAAGCCACATGAAATAAATTATCATACACATGATCAAGAACTGGCTACGGTTGTCTTTGCGTTGAAAATCTGGAGGCATTATCTCTATGGGGAAAAATGTTACCTTTTTACCGATCATAAGAGTCTCAAATACCTTTTGATGCAGAAGGAGTTGAATCTTTGACAACGGATATGGATGGAACTCCTCAAGGATTACGATCTTATCATTGATTATCACTCGGGTAAGGCTAACGTTGTAGCTTATGCACTCAGCCGTAAATCGATGCCTCGTAAGTATTACTAATACAATCATAATCCATTGTATCACAGTACAACCTAGCTTATTGTCAACTCTATTCTTTTGTAGTCCCTCGAGCTATTAATGCTCATTTTCGAATACAAAAGCATTGTGGTCTTCTAGCTGAACTTCAAGTTCAATCTACGATCATTTTGAGAATTAAGACACTACAAGAATGGGACCCGGAACTTCAATTCATTATTTAGAGACTCCAGGATAATCCTAATTTCAAGATCAATTTTGAAGAACTCATATGTTTTTGTAATCGGGTTTGTGTGCCCAACGATAAATCCCTTCATGATGGCATCCTTAAGGAAGCTCATTCGAGCTCATTTTCTATTCACCCGGGGTCCGTGAAGATGTACAAAGATCTATGGGAATTGTATTGGTGGCCCGGTATGAAACAAGCTATAGTCCATTTTGTATCTCGATGCCTCGTGTGTCAATGTGTCAAAGCTGAACATCGTGTCCCTACTGGGCTATTGAAAGCTATCGATCTACCTCATTGGAAGTGAGAGAAGATTTCTATGGACTTTGTCAGTGGTTTGCCTTTAACTCCTGCCAAACATGATGCTATATGGGTCATAGTGGACCGTCTCACAAAGTCAGCACACTTTGTGCCAGTCCGGATGGATTACGGACTTCCCAAGTCAGATGACTTGTATATCAAGGAAGTGATTAGGCTTCAATGGAGTACCATTGTGTATCATCTCCGATCGGGATCCCCAGTTTGCTTCTAAATTTTGGAGAACCCTGCAAGAAGCTCTAGGCACTACAGTTAATCTTAGTACCGCTTTTCACCCTCAGTCTGATAGTCAATCGGAAAGGGTAATTCAGACTTTTAAAAGACATGCTACGAGCGTGTATCATTGATTTGGTGGAACATAGGAGAAGTCCCTGCCTCTCGTTGAATTTGCCTATAACAATAGCTATCAAGCTTCCATTCAGATGACACCGTATGAAGCATTGTATGGTAGACGTTTGTAACCCCCGTAGCCCGGTCTAGACGGTTGACCCGAACTACGAAGATTACACGGGGAAAACCAAAGTCAACCCGAAAGTCAACCTTGATTAACGACCCTTTTTTTTCTTTTTAATCTTATCTAGATGCACTTAAACCTTAATTGTGATCATACAAACAACATACTAAAAGATCACAAACATCAGAGATCAAACAGGGACCCAATTGAACAAATTACAACTTTAGGGACCAAATTGTAAATTCTGATAAATTAAGGGACTTAACCCAAATTAAAGTTACCATCTTGAAATTAATCAGGTTTCATGCTTCTCTGTGAAATTTCAGCTCAAAAGGACATCCACAGCTCATGCAATTGATCAAACAAGATTCGGGACCAAAACGCAAACAAATCAAAACATATAACTACCATGTGAGCCCCCTAACGGTCGACCGTTTCGGAACAGGTTGACCCTGTTCCGAAACGCGGGCCGTTCCGGTACTGGTTCCGCAACGGGGGTCTGGCAGTGAGCAATCCGTTTCGAAACGGTGCACCCCGTTTCGGACCCCTGGGTTCATTCCAGGCACCCGTTCCGAAACGGTACACACTGTTCCGAAACGCCTGCTCAGATTTCAGCAAACAAGCATACCAAATCATGCAATTGGACTTCCAAACATGCTCCAAACATCACCAAACTTTACCAGCATGCAATTAAACATCTTTAAGACATATAGAAACCGACAAATCAACAAACCAACTCCACATGCAAAAAGCCCCAATTCTATAGGCATGCTTCCTACTTAAGCTATCCTTCAAGCAATAAACCTTCATAAGCAAGCAATAGGAGTTCATTCCAAAATCCAGCAACAACAACCACACTTAACATCCATAGGGAGTCTCAAACACCTCCCAAAACATATACATTGGTCCCCCATTTCCAAATCAACCAAAAGCTAAATTGTTTAACAAAACCTTCCATACATTGAGCTTTACTTGAACTTGTTTGCTTGCCTTCTCTTGCTGCCCTCAATGTACTCTAATGCTCTGCATTATTGAATCAAGAAAACGAGAGAGCGTAAGCCAAAGCTTAGTGAGGAGTGCTCTTTAAAAACCATTCAATAATGCAATTAAAACCATTTGCAAAACATGCATATATTCAACCTTACACATGCTCAAAGTATACTTAAAAACAAGCAATTCCCATGCTTCCACATTTCATTTAAACAAGCATCTCATGCTTCAACATAAACATTAAAACATGCATCTCATGCATCTCAATGTACTATACATGTCATATTGGCTCAAGTGATACATTTCATTTATGAAATCAAGTTCAACAACTTTCCCCAAGGACTTTTAAACACCTTGGCCATGGACTTTTAAATACCATGAAAGGACCACACAAGGACTTTTAACCACCTTTGTGTCCGTAGCTTGAATTACCCCAAGGACTTTTAAACACCTTGGCCCCAAGGACTTTTAAAAACCTTGGCCCCATGGACTTTTAAACACCATGGAAAGGAGCACCTAAGGACTTTTAACCACCTTAGTGTCCGCAACAAGATTCATCCAAGGACTTTTAAACACCTTGATGATCTTAGGTAACAAGGCTCACTCAAGGACTTTTAACCACCTTAGTGACCTTCACTTTTACAAACCATCACTTGCCAATACACACTTTATACATCACATAATCCACTGTTTTAAAGCATTAAACCAAGCCATTTCATCATGCATTTCAAAGCATTAAATCATCATTTAACAATGCATTAAAAACAAGGTACTCTTACCTAGAGTCACCTTCAACACATGGCTTTAAATCATCAGCATAAATCATGCTAAAACATCAGCAATTATCATGCTTAAACATGCTTTCAAAAACAGTAAACAAATCATGCAAAATCATCATTTTATATTGCACCAAAACATGGCCACCACTTAAAGAGAGTAATCCGAAAACTTACACTTGAGCTTAGCCAAGTTGTTTAGACTTAAACTAAGCTCCCAAAACCTTGGTTTCAAAGCCGAAAACCATTTTCACAAATCCACTCACCGATTTCCACTTTGCTTCAAGCCAAAGCACCAAATCAAGCCTCCGGATCAACAATTCTTGGATCCAAGGATGCCTCCCCTGTTTCAACACATTAAAGCAGAGGATTAATGCATCATCATGCATTAATTGCTTCAATGAAAGCATCTAAACTCGCTGCTCTCACAAAACCTCCATTTTCGGCCACCAAACACAACCGAAAATGCATCCAAAACACTTCTAAACAAAGCCCAGCCACAAACCAGCAAAACCTCCCTTCCATTAACATCAAAACACATCTAAAAACAACCTATAAACATCCTTATACCTCCAGCAACATCAGATCACCAAGATCACCACAAAAGCTACCTTAAAACACAAGCTAAACTTAGGAAATCCAACCTATCCGGGATTGCATCAATCAAGACTCATTTCCACATCAATTTAATGATCATTTAACATCAAAAACACTCCTCAAAACACAGATTTAACAGATCAAACGAAAATCATGTGAAATCATCAAAATCTTGCATAATTAGCCAAGATCCATAAATCAACCTTAAAACCTTTAATCAATTATCAAATTAGGATTGAAAACTTTAGGAATTTCATTAAAGAACTTGAAGTTTAGAGGAGAAGGACGTTCTTACCTCCAAACTTGAGTTTCTCCTCTTTTTGGAATAGAAAAGCTTGATGAAACTTGAAGTAATTGAAGAGGTTTTGAAGACACAATGATTTGCAACCAATTGAGAGTTGAAAGGAGGATTTTAAGTGAGAAAATCAGAATGAGATCTCTGGAAATTAAGTGTTTGGGTTGAGAGAAAAAGATAGAAAGAAAATTGGAAGTTAGATGAGAAAATACCAAAAATGAGTTTCCCTCCTTTTTGATTTCTTTAAAAATCAGAATTATGTGTTAAAATATCTTAGAAAAATCTGGAGAAACTCCCTTTGGGTAAATAGCTCCTTAAAGATTCAAAGTTTCAACCCTTTATAAAATAGCCACCAAACTTTCAAAAATTACATTTTGGTCACTAGCCAAAATGTCACGCTTCCGAAACTCATTTTCCAAAATTGATTTCACAGTTCACTTAATTATATTAAAAGATGATTTTAGAACACTTTTCCATATTTTTAATGCAACCCGAACTAGGCTTTCCTAATTTAACCTCTTACGATTCGAACAGCACTTTGACCAACCGGTCAACGCCCAAGACTTCCAAGCCCAAAACCGGGGCGTTACAACTCTCCCCCCCTTAAGAAATTTCGTCCTCGAAATTTACCTGAAGGAAAGAGATAAGGAAACTGCTTCAGCATATCATCCTTCCGCTCCCACGTGGCTTCCTCAACACCGCGATGCTTCCACAGCACCTTCACCAACTCAATGGTCTTGCCACGAAGAACCTTGCTATCTGAATCCAGAACCTTCACCGGTTCCTCATCATAGGTCAAATCCGGATTCAATTCCACTTCCTCCACAGGCAACACATGCGAAGGATCAGATCTATACTTCCGGAGCATAGAAACATGGAACACATCATGAATCTTCTCCAGCTCCTGAGGTAACCTCAACCGATACGCAACAGGACCCACACGCTCAACAACCTCATACGGTCCAATGTATCTAGGGCTCAGCTTACCCCTCCGACCAAACCTCATCACCTTCTTCCAAGGCGAAACCTTCAAGAACACGCGATCACCCACCGCAAACTCTATCTCCTTACGCTTCAAATCCGCGTAAGACTTCTGCCGATCAGAAGCAGCCTTCAACCGCTCACAAATGAGCTTCACTTTCTCGGTAGTCCCTTTCAACAAAGCAGGCATCGAAACCAACTTTTGACCAGTTTCAGCCCAACACAGAGGAGTCCTACACTTCCTCCCATACAGAGCCTCATAAGGTGCCATCTGTATACTTGCCTGATAACTGTTGTTGTAAGCGAACTCAACCAAAGGCAGATGCTTCTCCCAAGAACCTTGGAACTCTATCACACAGCATCTCAACATATCCTCCAAAATCTGAATAACTCGCTCAGACTGGCCATCCGACTGATGATGATAGGATGTACTAAAATGCAACCTTGTACCCAGAGCTTGATGCAAACACTGCCAAAAACGCGATGTGAACCTCGGATCCCTATCCGACACGATCGACTTAGGCACACCATGCAACCTCACAACCTCAGCAACGTACAACTCTGCCAGCTTATCCAAAGAAAACGTAGTATGCACAGGCAAGAAATGCGCACACTTCGTCAGGCGATCCACAATCACCCAAACAGAATTCTTCTTCGACGGAGACAAAGGCAAACCAGATACAAAATCCATGGTAACCCTCTCCCACTTCCACTCAGGGATTTTCAGCGGTTGCAACAAACCAGAAGGAACTTGATGTTCAGCCTTGACTCGCTGACACACCAAACACTTGCTCACGAACTCTGCCACATCCTTCTTCAGACCTACCCAATAGTACTCATCACGAAGATCGCGATACATCTTTGTACTACCAGGATGCATAGCAAAAGGACTGCTATGACCTTCAGCTAGAATAGCACGCCTCAACTCAGCATCTGCAGGCACTACTATCCGACTACCAAAACACAACACCCCATCCTCATTAAAACAGAAATCCGAAGGCCTACCCTCCGCGATATCCTGAACATGAGACACCAAAGAATCATCCAACAACTGCTTATCCTTGATCAACTGAACCAACGACGGTTTCACTTGCAACTCAGCAACAAGACCACCATCCTGCGATAAGCTCAAGCTAGCAAACATAGCTCTCAACTCAACAGCTACCTTCCTACTCAAGGCATCCGCAACAACATTGGCCTTTCCAGGATGATACTCTATCGTCAGATCATAATCCTTGAGCAACTCCAACCAACGTCGCTGCCTGAGATTCAACTCCTTCTGAGACATCAGATACCTCAAACTCTTGTGATCCGTGTACACAGTACACTTCTCACCATACAGATAATGCCTCCAGATCTTCAGAGCAAAAACCACTGCAGCCAGCTCAATATCATGCGTAGGATAATTGCGCTCATGCACCTTCAACTGCCGCGACGCATAAGCCACAACCTTACCCTCTTGCATCAGCACACACCCCAAACCAACATAGGATGCATCACTGTAGACTACAAACTCTTTCCCTGATTCAGGCTGAATCAAGATAGGAGCCTGCGTCAAAGCCATCTTCAGCTTCTCAAAAGCTTGCTGTCTCGCTTCTGTCCACTCATACTTAACATCTTTCTGCAGCAACTTCGTCAAAGGAGCAGCAATCTTGGAAAAACCATCCACAAACCTTCGGTAGTATCCTTCCAAACCAAGGAAACTACGAATCTCCTGAACAGACTTAGGAACTTTCCAATTCATCACCGCTTCAATCTTCTGAGGATCTACACGAATCCCCTCAGCTGAGACCACATGCCCAAGAAAAACCACCTCTCTAAGCCAGAACTCACACTTGCTCAACTTAGCATAAAGCTGATTCTCCAACAAAGCTTGCAACACAATCCTCAAATGCTCTTCGTGCTCTTCCTCAGTACGCGAGTACACAAGGATATCATCAATGAACACCACAACGAACTTGTCCAGGTATTCATGAAAAACACGATTCATCATGTCCATAAAAGCGGCAGGAGCATTTGTCAGACCAAACGGCATCACAAGAAACTCATAATGCCCATACCTTGTCCTGAAAGCTGTCTTAGGCACATCCACATCCTTCACCTTCAATTGATAATACCCTGACCTCAAGTCAATCTTAGAGAACACAGCAGCTCCCCGAAATTGATCAAAGAGATCATCAATCCTCGGCAAAGGATACTGATTCTTGATAGTCAACTTGTTCAGCTGACGGTAATCAATGCACATCCTCATCGTGCCATCTTTCTTCTTCACAAACAAGACAGGAGCACCCCAAGGCGAAACACTCGGCCGGATGAAACCACGATCAAGTAACTCTTGCAACTGCGTCTTCAGCTCCTTCAGCTCCTTAGGTGCCATTCTATAGGGAGTAATGGACACAAGAGTGGTATTCTCATACAGCTCAATACCAAACTCCACCTCGCGATTAGGAGGTAAACCAGGCAACTCCTCAGGAAAAACATCAGGAAACTCCTTCACAACCCTGATATCCTGCACCCTCAGCTCCTTCAAACTAGGATTCATCACGAAAGCTAGAAAAGCTTCACAACCTTGCCTCAGCATCCTGCTCGCCTCCAAGGTAGAAACAACATTGGCAAGACACTTCACATTCTCACCAACTACCACCACTTCATAATCATCCGCAAGCTTAAGCGAAACCCGCTTATTCTCACAATCCACAACAGCACGATGCTCAGCAAGCCAATCTATACCAAGGATCACATCAAAACCATAAAAGGGCAACTCCATAAGATCAACATGAAAGACATGCTCTTGAACAACCAAAGGACACCTTCTATAAAGCTTACGAGTCACAACAGTTTCACCAGAAGAACTAGTGACTCTAACACCAACATCCAAAGACTCAACAGGCAAACCAAGCAACTCAGCATGCTCACGAAGAATGTATGAATGCGTAGATCCAGAATCAATCAAAGAAAGCAATGACAAGGATTGCAAAGTAAAGGTACCTGCAATCACATCAGCATCATTCCTTCCCTCGCGCTGAGCATACACCCTCGCTTGGCCTCCACCCTCAGGTTGAATAGCCACAACATGAGCTACTCCGCGACCACCTTCCTCTCGCCTCTGGAAATTACCACGGCCGCGCCCACGACCTCTCTGCGGTGCTGCAACAACAGGAGCACGCTCTTGACCACCAGCCATCCTCGGACAATCACGCCTCAAATGGTCAGCAGAACCACAGTTCCAACACTCATAACCAGCTGCCACCACAGGAGCTTGCACCTCCCTCCCAGCACGAGGATAGTCACGCTTCAAGTGACCACGAGAACCACAAATCCAACAAGCACTAGGGTCAGCTCTAGCATTGCCACCCCTAGCAGGTGCACCTCCACCTCTCTTAGATGAGGACTGAAACCTCTGATCACGCCCTCTCTTGTTCCGTCCACCGGAACTATACTCTGCAGTTCTCTTCCCAGAACTAGCTCCAGCACCCTTAGCAGACAAACTCAAGTTCATCTCAATGTCCTTGGATCGACTAACCAACACATCGAAATCATTATACTCAGCAGCCAACATATAGGTCTTAACTTCCGTCACCAAGCCATAACGGAACCTTTCGCACCTCTCGCGCTCATCAGGTATCAGCTCCGGTGCATACTGGCTAAGACGTACGAACTGTACCTCATACTCAGCCACACTCATGCTCCCTTGGGTCAGAGACATGAATTCACGCTTCTTCTCGTCCAGATATCTAACTCCCAGATATCTCCTCTTGAACGCATGCTGAAAGAACGTCCAAGTAACATCAGCATCAGCCATCCCAGAGATTGTGGTCGTCCACCAGGTATAAGCATCACCTTGCAGCAGCGACACCACACATCCCAGCTTTTGCACGTCAGTGCAACTCATCTGTCCCAAAACACGCTTGGTACTCTCCAACCATGCTTCTGACCTCTCCGCTGACATACCCCTAAACTCAGTCCCTCCAAGACTGCGCAAACGCTCTAAGGGTAGTCTCACTCCAGCATCTCCCTGATGCCCAGCTCCTTGAGCTCCAGCTACTGCTGCTCGAAATGCACCCGCAATAGCTTGTACCAGCACAGACATGTCAGGCATCGCTTGCCCCTGACCCACTTCAGGTCCTGCAGCTCCAGCACCAGCTGCCTCAGCTCCAGCTCTTCCCCTCTCCGCACCACCACCACCAGGTGGAGGAGGAGGTATCACAGCACTACCCGTGTGCTCATCATTCACATTCCCCTCCGGGGTCGTAGCTCTCGCGCTACTCCTTAACTCTCTACGTGGTGCCATACTTTACCATGCATAACAATACAAATAAAACAAGTCAGGACCAGCAAGGTAAGCAAATTCCAAGTATTCAAGCTCAATTTCTTTCAAAAACAACATCATCTCTTTAGCTTTTGTTTGGCAATGGGTACCCTCATCATGCATCATCACAACATGCATCACATACACATCATCATCTCAAATCACTGAACATGCTTTCACACAACAAGCATACAAACCAAACCATGCTTCAATCATGCATACACACATTCCCAATTACTCGAGAACTCAGCTCTGATACCACCAAATGTAACCCCCGTAGCCCGGTCTAGACGGTTGACCCGAACTACGAAGATTACACGGGGAAAACCAAAGTCAACCCGAAAGTCAACCTTGATTAACGACCCTTTTTTTTTCTTTTTAATCTTATCTAGATGCACTTAAACCTTAATTGTGATCATACAAACAACATACTAAAAGATCACAAACATCAGAGATCAAACAGGGACCCAATTGAACAAATTACAACTTTAGGGACCAAATTGTAAATTCTGATAAATTAAGGGACTTAACCCAAATTAAAGTTACCATCTTGAAATTAATCAGGTTTCATGCTTCTCTGTGAAATTTCAGCTCAAAAGGACATCCACAGCTCATGCAATTGATCAAACAAGATTTAGGACCAAAACGCAAACAAATCAAAACATATAACTACCATGTCAGCCCCCTAACGGTCGACCGTTTCGGAACAGGTTGACCCTGTTCCGAAACGCGGGCCGTTCCGGTACTGGTTCCGCAACGGGGGTCTGGCAGTGAGCAATCCGTTTCGAAACGGTGCACCCCGTTTCGGACCCCTGGGTTCATTCCAGGCACCCGTTCCGAAACGGTACACACTGTTCCGAAACGCCTGCTCAGATTTCAGCAAACAAGCATACCAAATCATGCAATTGGACTTCCAAACATGCTCCAAACATCACCAAACTTTACCAGCATGCAATTAAACATCTTTAAGACATATAGAAACCGACAAATCAACAAACCAACTCCACATGCAAAAAGCCCCAATTCTATAGGCATGCTTACTACTTAAGCTATCCTTCAAGCAATAAACCTTCATAAGCAAGCAATAGGAGTTCATTCCAAAATCCAGCAACAACAACCACACTTAACATCCATAGGGAGTCTCAAACACCTCCCAAAACATATACATTGGTCCCCCATTGCCAAATCAACCAAAAGCTAAATTGTTTAACAAAACCTTCCATACATTGAGCTTTACTTGAACTTGTTTGCTTGCCTTCTCTTGCTGCCCTCAATGTACTCTAATGCTCTGCATTATTGAATCAAGAAAACGAGAGAGCGTAAGCCAAAGCTTAGTGAGGAGTGCTCTTTAAAAACCATTCAATAATGCAATTAAAACCATTTGCAAAACATGCATATATTCAACCTTACACATGCTCAAAGTATACTTAAAAACAAGCAATTCCCATGCTTCCACATTTCATTTAAACAAGCATCTCATGCTTCAACATAAACATTAAAACATGCATCTCATGCATCTCAATGTACTATACATGTCATATTGGCTCAAGTGATACATTTCATTTATGAAATCAAGTTCAACAACTTTCCCCAAGGACTTTTAAACACCTTGGCCCCAAGGACTTTTAAACACCTTGGCCATGGACTTTTAAATACCATGAAAGGACCACACAAGGACTTTTAACCACCTTTGTGTCCGTAGCTTGAATTACCCCAAGGACTTTTAAACACCTTGGCCCCAAGGACTTTTAAAAACCTTGGCCCCATGGACTTTTAAACACCATGGAAAGGAGCACCTAAGGACTTTTAACCACCTTAGTGTCCGCAACAAGATTCATCCAAGGACTTTTAAACACCTTGATGATCTTAGGTAACAAGGCTCACTCAAGGACTTTTAACCACCTTAGTGACCTTCACTTTTACAAACCATCACTTGCCAATACACACTTTATACATCACATAATCCACTGTTTTAAAGCATTAAACCAAGCCATTTCATCATGCATTTCAAAGCATTAAATCATCATTTAACAATGCATTAAAAACAAGGTACTCTTACCTAGAGTCACCTTCAACACATGGCTTTAAATCATCAGCATAAATCATGATAAAACATCAGCAATTATCATGCTTAAGCATGCTTTCAAAAACAGTAAACAAATCATGCAAAATAATCATTTTATATTGCACCAAAACATGGCCACCACTTAAAGAGAGTAATCCGAAAACTTACACTTGAGCTTAGCCAAGTTGTTTAGACTTAAACTAAGCTCCCAAAACCTTGGTTTCAAAGCCGAAAACCATTTTCACAAATCCACTCACCGATTTCCACTTTGCTTCAAGCCAAAGCACCAAATCAAGCCTCCGGATCAACAATTCTTGGATCCAAGGATGCCTCCCCTGTTTCAACACATTAAAGCAGAGGATTAATGCATCATCATGCATTAATTGCTTCAATGAAAGCATCTAAACTCGCTGCTCTCACAAAACCTCCATTTTCGGCCACCAAACACAACCGAAAATGCATCCGAAACACTTCTAAACAAAGCCTAGCCACAAACCAGCAAAACCTCCCTTCCATTAACATCAAAACACATCTAAAAACAACCTATAAACATCCTTATACCTCCAGCAACATCAGATCACCAAGATCACCACAAAAGCTACCTTAAAACACAAGCTAAACTTAGGAAATCCAACCTATCCGGGATTGCATCAATCAAGACTCATTTCCACATCAATTTAATGATCATTTAACATCAAAAACACTCCTCAAAACACAGATTTAACAGATCAAACGAAAATCATGTGAAATCATCAAAATCTTGCATAATTAGCCAAGATCCATAAATCAACCTTAAAACCTTTAATCAATTATCAAATTAGGATTGAAAACTTTAGGAATTTCATTAAAGAACTTGAAGTTCAGAGGAGAAGGACGTTCTTACCTCCAAACTTGAGTTTCTCCTCTTTTTGGAATAGAAAAGCTTGATGAAACTTGAAGTAATTGAAGAGGTTTTGAAGACACAATGATTTGCAACCAATTGAGAGTTGAAAGGAGGATTTTAAGTGAGAAAATCAGAATGAGATCTCTGGAAATTAAGTGTTTGGGTTGAGAGAAAAAGATAGAAAGAAAATTGGAAGTTAGATGAGAAAATACCAAAAATGAGTTTCCCTCCTTTTTGATTTCTTTAAAAATCAGAATTATGTGTTAAAATATCTTAGAAAAATCTGGAGAAACTCCCTTTGGGTAAATAGCTCCTTAAAGATTCAAAGTTTCAACCCTTTATAAAATAGCCACCAAACTTTCAAAAATTACATTTTGGTCACTAGCCAAAATGTCACACTTCCGAAACTCATTTTCCAAAATTGATTTCACAGTTCACTTAATTATATTAAAAGATGATTTTAGAACATTTTTCCATATTTTTAATGCAACCCGAACTAGGCTTTCCTAATTTAACCTCTTACGATTCGAACAGCACTTTGACCAACCGGTCAACGCCCAAGACTTCCAAGCCCAAAACCGGGGCGTTACAACGTTGCCATACTCCATTGTCTTGGTCTGAACTCGGTGAAGGCAAGCTATTGGGCCCTGAGTTACTTTGGGAAACTGAAGGGAAGGTCACCGTCATCTATGAACGTTTGAAAGCTACCTTTGATCGGCAGAAGACCTACACTAGCCTTAAAAGAAGGGATATCTTGTATGAAGTGGGTGAGAAAGCTTTCCTCAAAGTCTCACCGTGGAAAAAGATCCTATGATTCGGAAAAAAAGGGAAATTGGGTCCTCAATTCATTGGACCCTTTGAGGTTATCGAAAGGATTGGTCCAGTGGCCTACCATTTTTCATTGCCTTCCGAATTAAGCAAGATTCATGATGTATTCCGCGTCTCTATGCTTCGGAAATATCGATTCGATCCCTTGCACATTGTTGAACCTGAATCTATTGAAGTTCAACCTAATTTGTCTTACAAGGAGGTACCAGTGCAAATTCCTGCCAAGGATGTAATGCCCTGGTTTTGGGCTTAGATGTTTTAGACGTTGAATCGGGCTGGTCGGGAATGGTTCGAGCTCTAGAGGTTGGTTTAGGGAAAACCTAGTTTGAGATGTTTTAAAAATATGGAAAATATATATAAAAATCCTCATTTATTAATTAAATGATTATGGTAAAAACAATTTTACAAAATGAGCTTTGGAAATATTACATTTTGGTATAGTGACCAAAATGCAGTTTTTGCAAAAGTTGGCTAGTGACTGTTTTGTAAAGGATTGAAACTTTGAATCTTTAAGGAGCTAGTTTTACCATTTGTTTTTCATCATTTTTCTCTTTAATTTGGGAGCTTTTAATAAGGATTTTATTAAAGAAATTAAAAAGTAAACCAAATGTTGACTTTTCATAACCAACTTTACGATAGATTTACTCTTTTCATTTTCTCTCAACTTCCAATCAGCCAAACACTTTTCTCTCATCAAATAACCTATGATTTTCATCTTGTTTGCTGAGATTTCATCTTCCAAAAGATTTCCTATGTTTGTTTCATCAAACCATATTGATTTGGCTTTGGATTTTCAAGAAAACTTGCCCAAATTAAGTAGAGATCAACCATTAGAGGTAAGCTTCGTCCTTCTCCTCTAATGATCAGTTCTTTACTGAAATTCTCAAGTTATCAATCCTTTGTCAATGGTTTTTGAGTTGTTTTAATTGTAACCCCCTTAGCCCGGTCTAGACGTTTAACCCGAACTACGAAGATTACACGGGGAAAACCAAAGTCAACCCGAAAGTTAACCATGATTAACGACCCATTTTTTTCTTTTTATATTTTCTAAATGCTCAATATTAACATATATGTTTAACACATTACTCCAGCGGAAGCGACACAACGAACGGACCTCAAACAGGGACTCAATTGAACAAAAACATATTTTGGGGACTAAAACGTAAATTCCCAAAATTTTAATAATTAAACGAGTTTCAGAGTTACCATTCCTAAATTAAACACACAACATGCCATCAGGTGAATTTCAACTCAAACAGATCATTCAAACTCACTAAATTAAGCATCTAACATTCAAGGACCAAAATGTAAGAAACAGAAACTCATATCAGTTCAAAATTCAAATCCGACGGTCAAGCGTTTCGATACAGTTATCCCTGTACCGAAACGGTCGTTTCAAAACAGGGTTGACCGTCCGATGCTCAGGTACGTTCCGAGACCCGTATCGAAACACCCCTATCCAGTAGCCAAAACGTTTCGATACACCTTCTCACGTTCCGAAACCTTATGGCCATTTCAGGCCCCTGTTCCGAAACAGACAAGGGCGTTTTGATACGTCTTGCCCTGCAACAGTAGATTTTGCTAGTTTTTCATGCATTCCCACACTCGAATCATTCCCGAAACATACCACAACATGCTTATAACAAGAACACATATTAACAATCATCATATCGAGACTATAGCTTAAACATGGAAACCTACACATAAGAAAAGGCACTAAAGGCGTGCTCCTTAGTTCACCAAAACCATAACAAGTTATAACACCAAATAAACCAAAAACCAAACTCCATAGGCCATTTACAACTCAAGTATAGACAATCAAACATGTTCAAAGTAAAGGAAACAACCTCAAACAATCCAAAGTATAAATCCCACCCATTGCCCCTTATTACACTAAGGATGAACCACATACATCTCTTTGATAAAGCTTTGGATTCCTCTTGCTTTTGGGCTGCCTTCAAAAGTTCAATTCTCTACATTGATGAAACAAAAGAGCGTAAGCAGTAAGCTTAGTGAGGATTGCTAAACAACATTCATCAATGCATATCTCATGTTTTGCAAAATCAACACTTTACATCTCATGCCATTTATAAAACATGCCTTCCCAAGACTTCAATGCACTTTTGAAACCTCATGCACATATGCATCAATTTACAATAGCAAATAGACATTTTCTCATGCTTTAGCAAGCATCACACGCATTCTTGCATCATACACATATATCTCATGCACCCTTGCATCATATACAAGCATCTCATGCTTCACATTGACATTTACATTATATTGGCTCACAAGTGATAATCCATAAACCATTTCAACATAAGACACAATCGGATATGCGGATTACAAGCGTTGTCCCTCACGCGTCATACAAACTACCGGACTACACATGGTGGAGACAAATGGCACAATCACAACCCCTCAACACCCGTGAAGGAGATTAATGGCACAATCACAACCCCTCAACATCATTCATCGGTAGTTGTATAATTCCACTAACGCGAGTATGGGACACATACACAAGACTCACACACGGGACTAACCATTCACCGTTGTGATCTTAACCTCAATCGTTAGGGTACTTGGATGGAGATTACGGCACAATCACAACCTCTAAACATCTAAGGCGACTTTATTCACGGTTCACCCAATCCTATAGCCGGCTAACTATATCCGATTAAAGTAACCAAAAATCATTTTTATCACTTGCCAATATAATCGTTTATCCAAATTAGTCCATTGTTTTTCAAGCATAACTACAATGTCATTTACACAAGCACACATGCTTTACATCATATGCATTTTCATATGAAAACCAAGGGTTACTTACCTAGTGCATCCTTAACATAATGACATTAAAATCCAGCATTAAACCATGCTTAAACATGCTTAAAATAGTAAACAAATCCACTCTTATATCAAATGCATTTTCATCAAACTTAGCACATTTCCAAGAGAGGGATTATCGAAACACTTACACTTGAGCTTAGTTAAGTGTATCAAACTTACACTAAGCTCCCAAAAGCACACTCAAAGCGTCACAAAGCAAGAAAATTGTATTTCCACTCACCGATACGCGAAGCCTTGTTCGCCGACACAGAAATTACACCTCTGGAGCCTCCAAAATCGCCTTGGTTGCTTCCGGATCAAGATCCCATGTTTTAACATCATCAAAACAGAGATCTAAATGCATTAAAATGCATTCTAACACCAGCAACAATTCACAAACTCGTTGCCTAGTCAAACTACACCAAAATATCCTTCCATCACAACCGAAAACTCAATCGATTGCTTCCTAAACCAAGCCCAACCATCATACATCACTTCCAAACAATTATAAACATCAAAACACATCTAATAAACATCCTAACTCATCCTTATACCTCCAGCAATCAAAATTCCACCATTACACCCCAAAATCACACTTAAAACTACCAAGAAACTCAAGGATCTCAAGGATTTCGGGATCTATATTAACCACGCCTCTTTTTAACATATAAACCAACTTAGAAATCAATTAAAATCAACACAAAAATAGTGCCCAACTCATCAAGTTCGAAACTCAAGATTTCATCCACATTTTCATAAGATTTTGATCTCAAATCAAAACTATATTGAAAACTCAATCAAAAATAGTTATTAGAAGCCAAATGTCTTGGAAATTTTAATAAAGAACTTAGATTAGAGGTTGAGAACGGGATTTACCTCCAATCCTTGCTTCCTTCAATCGATGATAAGTTTTCCTTGCAAAAATCTTGAAGAATTAAAGAAGATCTCTTGAAAAAGATTTAGGAAATGTTGAAAGGATTTTTGGGAGAAATAATTCTGGAAAAGATGAGAGAAAATGGTGTTTGGCTAAAATGAGAGGGAGTCGGTAGTTACGTAAAATGAAGATCCATTAACTACCAATTAATTAATATAAAATTCCAATTAAAATCGTTTAATTAAAACTCATTTAAATCACATGTCATATTGAAGAAAGCTCAAATTGACTTAAAGCCCCCTAAAGATTCTAAGATTTTGGCTTCCACCTTAAAAATCACATTTTTTTCTAGTTTTGAAACTTTACAATTTGGTCACTACTCAAAATGTCCATTTTCCAAAAACCCTTTTTGTAAAATTGATTTGACCAACCCCTTAATTATATTTATAGAGGATTTTAGCAATTTTTATCACAATTTTATCCCATCCCTATCCTTGATTTCCTAAAATCACCTTACGCGATTCGAACCACTCTCGACTGGTCTGATCCAAAGACTAAAACATCTAGGCCCAAAACCAAGGCGTTACATTAATGTTATAAACAAGAAATAGTTGCTAAATTCAAGATTCTTTATGAGATCTTGGTGATTTTCGTATTTCTATGTTAAGCTCTGATTTGAGGTTGATTCCTAACATATTTTGGATGTTATTTGATGTTGAGAATGAGGTTTTAACAAATTAATCATGAATAGGTTTGGGTTCCTAAGTTTGAGATGCTAGATTTGTGGTTTTTGAGGTGTTTTTGGTGATCTGTTATTGCTGGAGGTATAAGGTCGTGTTTATGATGATTTTTGATGTTGATTGAGATTTAGAGAAGGTTAGAATTTATAGATCTTGGTTGGGCTCTGATTTGAGAAAGTTTGGAAGTGTTTTAGGTTATTTCGCATAGACGAAATGGTAGTTTTGAGTAGAGCAGCGTGTTAGAATGGGTGGCTGGTGATTTTAATGCATGATGATACATTAATCCTCTGCTCTTATGTGTAATGAACAAGGGAGACTTTGTCTGACGCATTTGGTGTTGATCCGGAGGTGCCGAAAGCCTATAAATCGTTTCGGCAAGCAAGCGAAACGTTGTCGGTGAGTGAAAATGGTTTTAGAAGTCCTTGAGGGACAAGGAAACACGTTTTGGGGATTTAGGATTGGTTTGAAACACCATCGTAAGTCCGGAAGTAAGTATATTTAGATTTGCTCTCGAAATATGGATGATGCCCCTAAATGCTTTTGACATGCTCTTGATTTGAGATAGACAAATTCCTACTATTTTATGCATGATTTATGACATGAAATGATGTTTCACATTGATTCCATGAGATAGAATAATATTGCAAAGAGTTTTGAGATTTTGAATTAAATGCTATGCATGAGTTGCGGTTTTGAAATGAGATGAGATTGATTTAGAAATGTTGCATCAAAACAGTAGGTGAGTTGATGATTTTTATGTAATATATTTGTATAAATTGTGAGATGATTACCGGATATAATTGGTTGACCAATAGGATGTAGAGTGCACTATAAACTAAAAATTTGTACATGATCTTTGGAGTCGGGCAATGGGGGTAGTGCCATCTCGATCCAAAGTGAGAGTTCGATGATGAGAGATACCATCGGGTAGGTCTTGGTGAAACACCCAAGCTTTAAGGCGAAGATAGATACCGCCATGAGAGTCTGGTGGCAAGATCCCACCGAGGTAGGACTTGGCCTCGAGTCAAGCTATCCACATATCCGAGTAAAGATAGAATATGAAATGCCAATATATGATAATGAGCTTTGTTCACATATACTAATGATTGAAATGATTTTATGCTATGAGAAATGCATATGAGATTTGAGATTTTGAAATGCTTTTGTATATCAAGCATGTGTGGCTTTGCCATGAGATTTACATTGGTTGAATGCATGAGATAGATAGATGGTACATGTGATTTTCAAATGGTGTTTTGCTTTGAGATGGTTTCCAAGAATGAGATAGAAAGAGCATGGTTTTAGAAATGGTTTTCAAGATAGAGTTATAATGCTTGCATTGTTGTGTTGGTGTTTTTGGAGCATGCCTCAATAAGCTATTGTGCTTACGCTCTCTTTTACCAACAATGCAGATAATTGAAACATTTTGGGTAGGAAGGAGGCTTAAGGGAATTCAAGGATTGTTAAGCTCAAGTATGGCGTTATACTTTTACTTTAGTATTGATATATGGCAATGGGATTTAATGGTTTGTTTTGGGAGATGTGTTTTGGACTCCTTGATGTTGATGCAAGTTATTTGTGGCTTATTTGGTTTGTAGAAGGCCTTTATAATGGTTTTGATGCTTTATCTTGCCTTTTGGTATGCTAATGGTTTATGGTTCAAGCATGCTCTATTATATGTCTTGCTATGCTTGTGATGATCTATCAAATGTTTATCGTGTGCTTAGAATTGCATGCTTATATGATAGAGTGGATGCCATAAACATGTCCATATGATTTGGTGATGATTTGTTGAAGTTTGATATGAATTTGGGGCTGTTTGTGGGACATTTCTTGTATGTGTATCGATACTCGGGCTTGCGTATCGATACGGATAAGCCAAACTTGTACCTCTTTGCATAGGGGTATCGGTACGGATGGAAAGTGTTTCGATACGAGATAGCGTATCGATACCCTTTCTGTGAGTTAGGTCACTGCCTCCCTGCGTATCGATACGATCCATAGGCGTACCGATACGCGATCGTTAAAATCAGTTATAAGCATCTTTTAAAGCTTTGAAATGTTGCATTTTAGTCCCTAATCTTCATGTATGCAATTAGATGTGTTTGATTGGTCAGATTGGGAGGAAATTTGACAGAGAAGCATGAAATGTGACTAATTGAATAATGGTAACTTTAAAATCAGAGAAGTTATTGTAATTTGTAGAAATTACATTTTGGTCCCTAAATGTCCAATTTGTGTAACTAAACCCCTAAATGAATTTCGATCGATGTGTTGTTTCTTCCTATGCTCATTGGAGATCACATAGGATTTAATTTACATCTAGAAAAGATAAAAAGAAAAAATGGGTCGTCAATTGGAGTCGACTTTAACGAGTTGGCTTTAGTTTTCCTCGTGTAATCACCTCAGTTCGGGTCAACCGTCTAGACCGGGCTAAGGGGGTTACAAAAGAAGTCAAGACAATTCAAAACAAATTTGTACCGTAGGTTAAAGTACTCTGGAGGAGCCATTCAGTGGAAACAATATATGTATCTCTTTGATTCAGGTAAAATTCGAGGACGAATTTTTTCTTATGGGTGAGAGTTGTAACAAACCAAAAACTGGTCTAGTCGAGATTAGGGTTTTCGTGATCATAAACCCTAAATCGAAAAGGTCCAAATATTGTTCCAATCATTTTATTAAGTTCATTGCTATGTTATTAATCTTTAACTAGACCGAATTACTAAATTTGGACTTATTTGAATAAGACAGAAACCTTTAGTGGCTAAATTGTGAAAATTGAAAGTTTGGGGGAAAAACATGAACTTCCAAGAGTTAAGGGACTAATCTTGTGATTAGCCCCTCCTCAATTAAATCACCATATCATGGACAAATAAGGATGGATTCCTTCATTTGAAAGAAAGGCCCTTTCGGCCAAATTAATAAAAGAGAAGGGAAAGGGAATTAGAAGCTTACCGAAATCTCACTCCAAACCATCTTCATCTTCTTCCTTACCTTGAGTAAGCAAGCACCTCCATTGTAGGAGATTTCAAGCTTCAATTTTCTTCATCTTATTTTATCGAATCATGGCTCTTTATTGGGTAAGCCTAATTTCCTAAAGCTATTGATTAATCCATGGAGTTTTGATGGTATAAATTCAAGCTAGGTTTAACACCCATGGAAGTTTTCAATGATAATGATTATTCTAAGCCTAGATATTGATTTCGATATTGTTATATTGATTACGATATCAAAATATTATTCTAACGGTTCCCTATTTATTTTAATAGCTTGAGAGATCGATCTAGGTCATCAATTGACATCATCGGAAGCTAGGAATAAGGGCGTGATTATCCGAGAGCCGTATGAGCATCGGATTAGCAAGGTGAGTGTAGTCGAAGTCTCGGGCTTAGGCGAGGAGCCTTCCTAAATTCATTGTTATCAATTTTAAATACATAGCTAACATTCTTTTTAAGATTATAGCATCGATTCGTTTAACGGACATATTGCTAAGTCCTGGTAAGCATTGCATTAATCATCAGATATTGGATATCGACATTGTCACTATTATTAAATATAGATCATGTTATAGCCATTGTCATTGCTAAAATATATTGCCAATGGTCATTGAAGTCAGCATTGAAATTGTCATTGATCATTGTATTGATATGTCATTGAAACATTGACATTGAATATTAATAAGGACATTGAATCATTGGATACACCGATCATTGTTATTGCTAATGAATATTGTAATTGTCAGCGGACCTTGGATTCGAAGGACATTGGATACAATTGGCATGCTATAGAATTCATGAGCTCAGTGTACGGGTGGACTACGGTCCTAGGGCTACGACCTATATTGATTTGGTGAGGCAGAGGGATGTTTGTGTACTGGTCATTTTGGCGAGGCGGAGGGGTAAGACCACTCATTGTTTGGCGAGGTGTAGGAATCCGCGTATCCACTATCCGGAATCGATCCAAGGAATTATTGATAAAATATGACTATATTGTTATTGAGCATGATCATTGTGTTGTCATTGGAAAATCATGTCATGATCATTGATAATGTAGAGATGAAATTGCATATTACAACATTGTTATTCTTGTGACTACCTCACTAGGCAAACTATGCCTAATGAATTTCATTTCATCCATTTAAGGTTAGCTAAGTTTTTAAATCGAGACCGGAGGAGTTGAAGTGTTGCACAAGTCATAATCAAGCTATAAGTAATGTACATCGATCCCATTTGAACTCCTAGTGGGTATTAAGGTGTATGTATTAGTCGATAATGTCTCTTTTGTTATGTCTATACTATGGTCATGTGGTAAAAGTGTCATATGCCTAATATGAACTTTCCATGTAGTGAAAATGGCCTAAAATGCATAATTTGGCACTAAAAGGTAAAAACCGAGTAAATGGATTCATTTGACCCTAAAATTTTGTAAACAAGAAGATTGTACAGTTATAATGTTGTGTGTAAATTTTTGTTGCATCTGAACATCATTTGAAAGTCCAAATCGATTAAAAACCAGCAAAAATATGTCATCACAAGTCAGGCCATATCGATACGTGGTAAAGTGCATCTGTAACCCCCTTATCCCGGCCTAGACGTTGACCCGAACTAAGAAGATTACACGGGGAAAACCAAAGTCTACTAGTTAAAGTCAACCTCGATCAACGACCCTTTTTGTTCTTTTTATCTTTTCTAGATGCACATTATTATCCTATAAGATTGGCAATTTGATTTGGCGAAAGCGACACAGCGAACGGAGCTCGATTAGGGGTACGGTTGCATACAAACGTCTTTTAGGGACTAAATTGTAAATTTCTAAAATTTTATGGACTACGCAGATTTTAAAGTTACCAATCCAGAATTAGTCATGTAGCATGCCAGCATGTCAAGTTTCATCTCAAACGGATCATCAAAACTCAATTAATTAAGCGTTCAACAATCAAGGACCAAAACGTAAGAAACAGAAACCGGAAACAATTTAAATTCAACATCAAGAGGTCAAGTGTTCCGAAACACAAGACCCCGTCTCGGAATGACCGTTTCGAAACCATGTTGACCGTTTCACTACGTGGGTGCGTTCTGAATCACGTTTCGAAACAATGCTTCACAGTTGCAAAATGTTTCGGAATGTGCCTACCCGTTCCGAAACACCATGATCATTACAAGTCACCGTTACGAAACAGGTAAGGGCGTTCCGAAATGCCTTGCCCTGCAATTTCTCAAATTGCTGATTTTACTCAACTATTCACCTCTGAAACCCTTCCGACACATGTCACAAGACTCATACAACATGGATACACATCAAAGATCACCAATACGAAGCACGAGCTAAAACATAGCATCAAACCTCCAAGCTTAAGAACTATAGGCATGCTTCCTAGATGTCAATATCATAAAAAGGCTTAAAACCACATTCAAGCTTAAACCAACATTCAAAGGCCATTTACAAACCAAAATAAGCAAACCAAACATGCTCAAGGCGTTCAACATCACCAAATAAATCCAAGAGTAGAAATCTCACCCATTGCCTCTTATTACACTTAGATAAAACCACATATTTTGTCTAGTCAAAAAAGCTTGGATTTCCCTTGCTTCTTGCTGCCTCAAAAGTCTAATTTTCTGCATTGATGAAGCAAATGAGCGTAAACATGAAACTTAGTGAGAATCGCTAAAACCAAACATTCATCAATGCATTTTACAAAACCAGAAATATCACAAATTGTCATCTCATGCCTTTCCTTAACACATGTTTTTCAAAGCATCTATGCACTTTTTAAACCACATGCTCATAGCATCGTCAAAATAACAGCAAATAATCTTTTGCACATGCTTAAACCAAGCATCACATGCATTCTAGCATAAACCACAAGCATCGCATGCTTAAACCATTAATTAATAACATTGTATTGGCTCGCAAGTGATCAATTCTCAATCCATACCAAAACCAACACAAATGACACAATCGGATACACGGATTACAAGCGTTGTCCCACAAGCTTCATACACACTACCAGACTACACAAGGCTCAGACATGAGAGTAATCCTCTATCGTTGTGACACTCGTGATGGAGTATAATGGTACAATCACAACCCCTCAACACCACTCATCGGTAGTTGTATAATTCCACTAATGAGAGCACGGGACACACACCACAAGATCCACACACAGGTTCACCATCCACCGTTGTGATCTTAGCCTCAATCGTTAGGGTACTTGGATGGAGTATATGGTACAATTACAACCCCTCGACATCCAAGGCGACTTTATTCACTGTGCACCCAATCCTATAGCCGGCTAACTATATCTGGTTAAAGTAACCAAAAACCATTTTCATCACTTGCCAATATAATCATTTAACATCAATATTCCACTGTTTTACAAGCATAAACACAATGCCATTTTCAAAAGCATAAACATGCTTAATATCAAATGCACTAATCACATATATCCAAGGATCACTTACCATGTGCATCCTTAACAAAATGGCATTAAAAACCAGCATCATCAATGCTCAAAATATGCTTAAAAATAGTAATTAAAATCACATTCAATTCAAGTGCATTTTCCACAAAAACATAGCACATTCCGAGAGAGACTTTCGAATCACTTACTCTTAGCTCCCAAGACCACGCTCAAAGGATTACAAAGCTGGAAAATACATTTCCACTCACTGAGACGTGAAGCTTTGCTCGCCGACACAAAAATCACTCTTCCGGAGCCTCCAAAATTGTCTAGTTTGCTCTCAGATCAAGATCCCCTGTTTTTTATCATCAAAACAGAGATACAAATGCATTAAAATGCATTTCAACACCAGCAACTAAACACAAACTCGTTGCTCACCCAAACTACACCAATTTACCCATCCAAAACAACCGAAAACTAAATCGATTGCTTCCTAAACCAAGCTCAGCCAACATACATGACATTCAACCATTTATAAACATCAAAACACATCTAACAACAACCTAAACCCATCCTTGTACCTCCAGGAAGCATTACAACATCATTTCACCTCAAAAACCCAACTAAAACCATCAAGAAACTCAAGGATCTCAAGGGTTTCGAGATATATATCATCAAAGCCCTCTTTCAACATAATAATCAACTTAAAACCCAATTAAAATCAATCCAAAACAGAGCTTAACAAATCAAATCCGAAAAGCAAGATTTTAATCATATTTTTGCAAGATTTTGATCTCAAATCAAAACTATAATGAAAACTCAGCCAAAAACATCAATTAGAAGCCAAAGGTCTGGGGAATTTCAATAAAGAACCTAGATTGAAGGTTGAGAACGGGATTTACCTCCAATCCTTGCCTTCCTCAATAATTGACAAGTTTTCCTTAACAAAATCTTGAAGAACTTGAAGAGAACTCTTGGAATTTGTTTAGAAATCAATGGGAGAGTGTTTGAGAGAAAAGAAATATGGCGAAAATAGGTGGGAAAATGATTTTGCTGATATGAGAGGTAGTTACGTCAAATGAAATCTCAATTTCTCATTTTATTAATTTTAATTAAATAAAAACCTTTTATTAAATCATTTAAAACCCTTTTAAAACACATGTCAAATTAAGGAAAGGCTAAATTGTCATAAAGCTCCCTAAAGATTCTAATATTTTTGTCTCCTCTTTTAAAATTACATTTTCCATAGTTTTGAAACTTTACATTTTGGTCACTACCCAAAATGTACCACTTACGAAACTCTTTTTGTAAAATAGATTTGACCAACCCCTAAAACATGATTTTAGAGGATTTTAGCAATTTTTAACATATTTTTATCCTATCCCGATCCTTGATTTCCTTAAATCACCAAACACGATTCGAACCATTTCTCATCGGTCTGATCCGGTGTCTAAAACATCTAGGCCCAAAACCAGGGCGTTACTACTCTCCCCCACTTATGAAATTTCATCCTCGAAATTTTACCTCAAGGAAAAAGGTGCGGAAACTGCTTCAGCATGTCCGCCTTGCTTTCCCACGTGGCCTCCTCAACTCCTCGGTGTCACCGCAACACCTTCACAAGTTCTATCGTCTTGCCATGAAGAACTTTGCTGCTCACATCCAGAATCCTCACTGTTTCCTCATCATATGACAGGTCCGGATTCAACTCTATCTCCTCAACAGGCATCACATGCGAAGGATCCGATCTGTACCTCCGCAACATCGAGACATGAAATACATCATGTATCTTTTCAAGCTCCGAAGGCAATCTCAACTGATATGCCACAGGACCAATACGCTCCACAACCTCATAAGGTCCAATAAACCTTGGGCTAAGCTTACCCTTACGCCCAAATCTCATCACCTTTTTCCAAGGTGATACCTTCAAAAACACACGTTCGCCAACCGTGAACTCAATCTCCTTACGCTTTAGATCCGTGTAAGACTTTTGCTGATCCGATGCTGCCTTCAAACACTCACAAATGAGATTCACCTTCTCGATGGTTCCTTTCAACATAGTCGGTATCGAAATCAACTTTTGCCCAGCTTCTGCCCAACAAAGAGGGGTCCTACACACTCTCCCATACAAAGCTTCGTATGGAGCCATTTGAATACTTGCATGGTAACTATTGTTGTAAGCGAACTCAACTAACGGCAAGTGCTTCTCCCAAGAACCCTGAAAATCTATAACGCGACATCTCAACATGTCCTCAAGCACCTGGATCATACGCTCCGACTATCCATCCGTCTGAGGATGATACGAAGTACTGAAATTTAACCGTGTACCCAAGGCTTGATGCAAACATTCCCAAAATTGCAATGTAAACCTCAGATCCCTATCCGACACTATGGACTTTGGCACACCGTGCAACCGCACAATCTCAGCAATATACAGTTCTACCAACTTATCCAACGTATACGTAGTATGCACAGGCAAGAAATGTTCACACTTCGTAAGGCAATCCACAATCACCCAAATAGAGTTCTTCTTTGTCGGTGACAATGGCAAGCCAGACATGAAATCCATGGTAATTCTTTCCCACTTCCATTCTGGGATTCTCAAAGGCTGCAACAACCCTGAAGGAACCTGATGTTCAGCTTTCACTCGCTGACACACCATGCATTTACTAACAAAATCAGCAACATCCTTCTTCGACCCCACCTAGTAGTACTCATTCTTCAAATCACGATACATCTTCGTACTATCGGGATACATAGCGAAAGGACTACTATGAGCTTGAGTCAGAATAGTGCGCCTCAACTCAACATCATTCGGCACCACTATTCGACTTTCAAAACACAGAACACCATCATCGTTAAAACTGAAATCCGAAGGCTTACCCTCCGCAATGTCTTGAACATGAGGAACAAGGGAATCATCAAGCAATTGCTTATATTTGATCAAATGAATTAGAGATGGTTTCACTTGCAATTCAGCGATAAGACCACCATCATGTGATATTCTTAAGCGAGCAAACATCACCCTCAACTCCACTGCCACTTTCCTGCTCAAAGCATCGGACACAACATTAGCCTTGCTCGGGTGATACTCGATCGACAGATCATAATCCTTAAGCAACTCCACCCAACGATGTTGCCTAAGATTCAACTCCTTCTGAGACATGAGATACTTCAAGCTCTTATGATTCGTGAACACTACACATTTCTCGTCGTACAAATAATGCCTCTAGATCTTCAGAGCAAACACAACAGCCGCAAGCTCAAGATCATGAGTAGGGTAGTTACGCTCATGCACCTTCAACTCTCTAGATGCATAAGCTACCATCTTACCCTCCTACATCAACACACAGCCCAAACCAATAATGGACGCATTACTATAAACCACAAACTCCTTACCAGACTCAGGTTAAATCAGAATAGGAGCTTGCGTCAAAGCTTCATTCAGCTTCTCAAAAGCTAGCTGTCTCGCATCAGTCCACTCAAAGAAAACATTCTTCTGTAACAACTTGGTCAAAGGTGCAGTAATCTTCGAGAAACCCTCGATAAACCTACGGTTATAACCAGCTAAACCAAGGAAACTTCGTGCTTCTGTCACCGACTTAGGCACCTTCCAATTCGTCACAGCCTCTACTTTGTGCGGATCAACGCGAATACCCTCAGCTGATACAACATGTTCAAGGAAGACCACCTCCTTAAGCCAAAACTCACACTTACTTAGCTTGGCATACAACTGGTTCTCCTGCAACGCTTGCAAGATGATCCTCAAGTGTCTATCATGATCCTCCTCGGTACGCAAATACACAAGGATATCATCGATGAACACCACCACAAACTGATCCAAGAACTCGTGGAACACACGATTCATCATGTCCATGAAAGCAGCAAGTGCGTTGGTCAAACCAAACGGCATCACTAAGAACTCATAATGCTCGTACCTTGTCCGAAAAGTTGTCTTAGGTACGTCCACATCCTTTAACTTCAACTGGTAATATCCTGACCTCATGTCTATCTTAGAAAACACTGAGGCTCCTCGAAACTGATCAAAGAGATCATTGATCCTAGGCAAGGGATACTTGTTCTTGATATTCAACTTATCCAGTTGCCAATAATCTATGCACATCCGCATCGTCCCATCTTTCTTCTTTACAAACAAGACCGGCGCACCCCAAGTTGACACACTCGGTCAGACAAACCCTCAATCCAACAACTCCTGAAGTTGCATTTTCAACTCTTTCAGCTCTTTAGGTGCCATGCAATAAGGAGCAATGGACACCGGAGTCGTATTCTCATACAACTCAATACCGAACTCAACTTCTCTGTTTGGTGGCAACCCAGGCAATTCTTCCGAAAAGACAGCCGAAAAGTTACAAACGGTTCTGATGCCCTGCACACGTACATCCTTTGTTCCAGGATTCATCACATAGGCAAGGTAAGCCTCACAACCCAACCTTAACATGCAGCTTGCTTCCAAAGCCGAAATCACATTTGACAAGAATTTCACATTCTCACCTACTACCACCACTTCATAATCATCGGTAAGCTTTAAGGTGAACCACTTGATATCAAAATCAACCACCACTCTATGTTTAGTCAACCAATCCATACCAAGGATCTCATCGAAATCGTAAAAGGGTAACTCCATCAAATCCACAAGAAAAACATGACCTTGCACAGACAAAGGGCATCTCCTATACATCTTCCTAGTGACTACAGTCTCACCAAAAGAACTAGTCACTTGCATTCCTACTTCGAGCAACTCAGCAGGTATATCAAGCAAATGTGCATGCTCACTCAAGATATAAGAATGCGTGGATCTAGAATCAATCAAAGCCAACAATGATAAAGACTGAAGAACAAAGGTACATGCAATAACATTTGTATCATTGTGCTCCTCTCGCTGAGCATAGACCCTCGCAGGACCGCCTCCCTCTGGTCGAACTGCTACAACATGAGCAATGCCTCGCTGCCCCTCATCTCTCCTCTGAAAGTTCCCTCGGTCGTGCCCACGGCCTCTCTGCGGTGCAGCCACAACAGGTGCACGTCCTTGGCCTCCACCAACCAACAAAGGACACTCCCGCCTCATGTGATCTGCCGAACCACAATTCTAGCAAGAATTCTATGTCACCACAACAGGAGCTTGAGCCTCCCTAGCCGCACGAGGACAATCTCGCTGCAGATGACCTCGAGAACCACACGTCCAGCACGTGTTCTGCTCTGCCCTCGTCCGATCTCCCTGAGCTGGTGTATCATGTCCAGTATTACCTCGCCTAGTAGGTTGATATCTTCTATCTCGGCCTCTCTTGTTCCGTCCACCACCGGAACTAGACTCAACTGCTCTCTTCCCAGAGCTAGAACAAACTCCTCAGGATACCAGACCCAAGTTTTGTTCAATGTCTTTGGCTCGACACACAAGCACATCGAAATCGGTGTAATCCGCAGCCAACATGTATGTCTTGACTTCCTGCACCAGCCCATACCGGAAGCGATCACAATGATGCCTCTCACTCTGTATCAGTTCAGGGGCATACTGGCTCAAACGTACGAACTGAACCTCATACTCAGGCACAAAAAGGTTTCCCTAAAATAGAAACATAAATTTGCGTTTCTTTTCATCCAAGTATCTCACTCCTAGATACTTCATTTTAGAGGCACCCTTGAAAAACTCTCAATTTACTTCATTGGGTTCCATTCCAGCAGTGGTAGTCGTCCACCAACTATTAGCGTCGCCTTGCAGCAAAGAAACTGCGCATCCCATCTTGCGCATATCGTTGCATCCCATTTGATCCATGATACGGATCGTGCTCACCAACCAGGCTTCTGACACCTTAGGAGACATTCCAAAGAACTCCACAGCTCCTAGACTCCTCAACCTCTCCAAGGGTAAACCCGTCTGCCCAACTGCAGGGGCCTGAACATGCGCTCCGGCTACTGCAGCCTAAAATGCCCCAGTGATCGCCTAAACCAACGGCGTTAGATCACCCAAACCCGGACCAGCGTGTCCTTGTTGCTCCAGCTCCCCACCTCCAAGTGGTGGCGGAGGAGGTAAGTTTCCACCATGAGGGACATTAGCCCCTTGATCACCCTGGTCTCCATGCTCAGCCGCAGGCACTAACGTGTTTGATCTGAGCTCTCTCCTCAGACCCATAGTGCTATTTTTACCAAGGCATGACAATAAAACAAAACAAACCATTTAGACCAGCCTCAAGCAAGGATCCATGTTCACAAAAACATTTAATTAATGTAATAAGGCAACGAGCACCCCGATTTCCCTCAAGCATAACATAGCATACAATAACATATCATGTTCATCATGCTTTCCATCATCCAAAATCAGCACATATCAATATCACATCTTCAACATACAATCATATTCATCTCGCATATGATTTACTTCAATCAAGTATGGCATAAATTACAACATACAATCAAAACATGCTTTTTCACACATTCATACACCAAACATACCAATTTCACTTACCATCATCCCCAATTCTTTTGAAACCTGGCTCTGATACCAACAAATGTAACCACCGTATCCTGACCTAGACACTTGACCCGAACTAAGAAGATTACACGAGGAAAACCAAAGTCAACCTCGATCAACGACCCTTTTTTTCTTTTTTTCTTTTCTAGATGCACATTATTATCCTATGTGATTGTCAATTTGATTTGGCGAAAGCGACACAGCGAATGGAGCTCAATTAGGGGTACGGTTGCATACAAACATCTTTTAGGGACTAAATTGTAAATTTCTAAAATTATAATGACTACTTAGATTTTAAAGTTACCAATCCAAAATTAGTCATGTAACATGCCAGCAAGTCAAGTTTCATCTCAAACGGATCATCCAAACTCAATTAATTAAGCATTCAACAATCAGGAACCAAAACGTAAGAAACAGAAACTGGAAACAATTCAAATTCAACGTCAAACGGTCAAGTGTTTCGAAACACAAGACCCCGTATAGGAACGACTGTTTCAAAACCAGGATGATCGTTTCGATACGCGGGTGCGTTCTGAAACACGTTTCAAAACAATTGTTCACAGTGGTGAAATGTTCCGGACGTGCCTACCCGTTCCGAAACACCATGACCATTATAGGCCACCGTTCCGAAAAGGAAAGGGTGTTCCGAAACGCCTTGCCCTGCAATTTCTCAAATTACTGATTTTACTTAACAATTCACCTCTGAAACCCTTCCAACACATGTCATAAGACTCCTATAACATGAATACACATCAAAGATCACCAATACGAAGCACAAGCTAAAACATAGCATCAAACTTGCAAGCTTAAGAACTATAGGAATGCTTCCTGGATGTCAAAACCATAAAAAGGCTTAAAACTACATTCAACCTTAAACCAACATTCAAAGGCCATTTACAAACCAAAATAAGAAAACCAAACATGCTCATGGTGTTCAACATCACCAAATAAATCCAAGAGTAGAAATCCCACCCATTTCCTCTTATTACACTTAGGTAAAACCATGTATTTTGTCTAGTCAAAAGAGCTTGGATTTCCCTTGCTTCTTGCTGCCTAAAAAGTCTAATTCTCTGTATTGATGAAGCAATTGAGCGTAAGCATGAAACCTAGTGAGAATTGCTAAAACCAAACATTCATCAATGCATTTTACAAAACCAGAAATATCACAAATTGTCATCTCATGCCTTTCCTTAACACATGCTTTTCAAAGCATCTATGCACTTTTTAAACCACATGCTCATAGCATCGTCAAAATAACAACAAAAAATCTTTTGCTCATGCTTAAACCAAGCATCACATGCATTCTAGCATAAACCACAAGCATCTCATGCTTAAACCATTAATCAATAACATTATATTGGCTCGCAAGTGATCAATTCTCAATCCATACCAAAACCAACACAAATGACACAATCGGATACGCGGATTACAAGCGTTGTCCCACACGCTTCATACACACTACCAGACTACACAAGGCTCACACACGAGAGCAATCTTTTATCGTTGTGACACTCGTGGTAGAGTATAATGGTACAATCACAACCCCTCAACACCACTCATCGGTAGTTGTATAATTCAACTAACGAGAGCACGGGACACACACCACAAGATCCACACACAGGTTCACCATCCACCGTTGTGATCTTAGCCTCAATCGTTAGGGAACTTGGATGGAGTATATGGTACAATTACAACCCCTCGACATCCAAGGCGACTTTATTCACGGTGCACCCAATCCTATAGCCAGCTAACTACATCTGATTAAAGTAACCAAAAACCATTTTCATCACTTGCCAATATAATCATTTAACATCAATATTCCACTGTTTTACAAGCATAAACACAATGCCATTTTCAAAAGCATAAACATGCTTAATATCAAATGCACTAATCACATAAATCCGAAGATCACTTACCATGTGCATCCTTAACAAACTGGCATTAAAAACCAGCATCATCAATGATCAAAACATGCTTGAAAAGAGTAATTAAAATCACATTCAATTCAAGTGCATTTTTCACAAAAACATAGCACATTCCGAGAGAGACTTTCGAATCACTTACTCTTGAGCTTAGTTAAGTGTTTCAAACTAACTCTAAGCTCCCAAGACCACGCTCAAAGCGTTACAAAGCTAGAAAATCAATTTCCACTCACCGATACACAAAGCCTTGCTCGCCGACATGAAAATCACTCTTCTGGAGCCTCCAAAATCGTCTAGTTTGCTCTCGGATCAAGATCTCTTATTGTTTATCATCAAAGCATAGATCCAAATGCATTAAAATGCATTTTAACACCGGCAACTAAACACAAATTCGTTTCTCACCCAAACTACACTAATTTACCCATCCGAAACAACCAAAAACTCAATCGGTTGCTTCTTAAACCAAGCTCGGCCAACATACATCACTTTCAACCATTTATAAACATCAAAACACATCTAACAACAATCTAAACCCATCCTTATATCTCCAGCAAGCATTACAACATCAGTTCACCTCAAAAACCCAACTAAAACAATCAAGAAACTCAAAGATCTCAAGGATTTCGGGATCTACATCATCAAAGCACTCTTTCAACATAATAATCAACTTAAAGCCCAATTAAAATCAATCCAAAACAGAGCTTAACAAATCAAATCCGAAAATCAAGATTTTAATCATATTTTTGCAAGATTTTGATCTCAAATCAAAACTATAATGAAAACTCAGCAAAAAACATCAATTAGAAGCTAAAGATCTTGGGAATTTCAATAAAGACCTAGATTGAAGGTTGAGAACGGGATTTACCTCCAATCCTTGTCTTCCTCAATGATTGACAAGTTTTCCTTAACAAAATCTTGAAGAACTTGAAGAAAACTATAGGAATTTATTTAGAAATCAAAGGGAGAGTGTTTGAGAGAAAAGAAATCTAAAGAAAAGAGGTTGGAAAATGATTTTGCTGATATGAGAGGTAAGTTACGTCAAATGAAAACTCAATATCTCATTTTATTAATTTTAATTAAATAAAAACCTTTTATTAAATCATTTAAAACCCTTTTAAAACACATGTCAAATTAAGGAAAGGCTAAATTACCATAAAGCTCCCTAAAGATTCTAAGATTTTTGGCTCCTCTTTTAAAATTACATTTTTCCACAGTTTTGAAACTTTATATTTTGGTCACTATCCAAAATGTACCACTTTCGAAACTCTTTTTGTAAAATTGATTTGATCAATCCCTAAAACATGATTTTAGAAGATTTTAGCAATTTTTACCATATTTTTATCCTATCCCGATCCTTGATTTCCTTAAATCACCAAAAACGATTTGAATCGTTTCCGACCTGTCCGATCCGATGTCTAAAACATCTAGGCCCAAAACCAGGGCGTTACAGTATTGATACTGTTAAGCATAAATAGACCTTAGGAACAGGGCGTATCGAAATGGTTTGAGGCCGTATCGGAACATTTTGCTACTAGAATTCACTGTTTCGATATGGGTCTATAGTGTATCGAAACGGGTCAAAGTCAAAGTCAAAGGAAGTCAACTCGTACCGATACATGTATCGATACAGTTTAAAAGACAAATTCAAATTAGGTTGACCATCGTACACCCATTTTGAAACAGCCTTAAGGTGTTTCGATAGAGGGTTAGTTAAGTTAGTTAAAAGGCATAATTTGGCTGTTTGCAAAGTTTACAGTTTTGATCATTGAATTTAGATTGAATTAATTGGATGAGTAAATGAACTTCAAATTGTATGAAATTTTAAAGGCTTGTTAATTTTGAATTGAATTTAGAGTGAATCAATTGCATCGAAAGACCTCTAATTTATCGAATTTATAGTTTGGTCCCTAAAACTCTAAATAGCTTAGAATTAGTCCTAAATGATTAAATATTGTTTTGCAATAGTTAAGATGCATGATTGGTAATAATTTTTCAGTATGTCATTGATTATATGAAGTTGTGAATTGAAATTTTATTGCATCGATCACTGTATTGTTCATCGGTATCACCTTCCGACCTAGTTTTCAACCAAACCGAGTAGGGGGTGTTACATGAATAATAAATAATCTCGTAAGTGAAGAAATTGTAATGACACATGATTATATTTGTTATGTTAGACCAATAATGGGTGGAAGCAATAAGAACCAAAGTAGACTCAAATGTAGATAAATAAAAAAGGAATTGTGATTCGGTAACAAAGTTAGCTCGAAACAAATTGTGAGTACGATTTAAAGTCTCGGGATAGGACAGAAACCATCCTGAACCTCATTAATATCTTTAGTTTCTTGTAATTTATACCATAATTCAAATTACATATGCGCGTAAGCAAAGGACTATAAGGTAAGTACCTAAGTTCTATGTACTTAAGTTGTGCATAAGTCATTCAAATACTTGCATGCTTGAAAATAACTCTTGTGCTAAACATAAATTTGATTTAATAAGGTAAATTCTGCTACATAATCCTGAAAACATGAAACTAAGCTTGCCTTTAATTTGACAAGAAGAAAGTATGTTATGCAAACTATATGAATATAGAGCTAGGCTCAACCTTGTTTATGATAAGATAAGAACATGTGGATAAGCCTTGGTCTTAACTAAGTCTTAGGTATAGTTGGCATGTCATAGAGTCCATAGAGCTCATGTATGGGGTGGACTACGGTCCTTATTTGGCGAAAGTAGAAGGGAAATATTGTGGTCACTTGGTGACAGTATGAGGGATTGACCAGTACTTGAGTACCATATGTTTGGCGACAATTGGTTGGGTATTTGTGTACCTAGGCTAATTGACTCTCAAGGCTATATTAAAAGAAATGTTTAATGAAATCTAAGCTAAACCATTAATTCTTAAGGAAACGTGTTTAGCAAGTAAATGATATCTTGAATCTATGAATGCACTTGTGGATTATTTGCATAATTTGTAAAATGTTATAGCATTTAAACATATATGATTACTTGTTTCCTTCTTAATTTATGTTATTCAAAATTCTTCATAGAGTATGGCTATATTAGCTCGAATGACTTGAATTCTTCATGATACTATAATTAAATTAGAATACTTGTGTTAAGGAAATTGTAGTGAAAGTTTACATTGTTTGTTATGTTGTTAAATACCTCAAATCGTCTCACTAAGTTTTTCACTTACATGATCTTCTTTCACTAATTTTTAGGGAAAAGATTTTTATGCAATTCCTTCCTTGGAGCTTAATTGAATCACAAGTACTGCCTTAGAGTATGTTATGTTTCGTTCGTATACTCCTAGAACGGTGGTATAGTGTTTTAGGTTAGAACATATAGCTTAGTATTTTGGCATGTAGTATTTCTAATAACTTAATGGTATGTATATAAAGCTTCTGTCATGTTTCGGCTATTGGTTGTTTAAGAAATGATAATAGTGCTATATGTTAAATTTAATAGTATGATGGGTGTATGATTCCAATAGGTGATATATGTTAGCTTGTTTTGATGCCTTGATTGGAAGACCTTGTTTGTGAAGTAGTTCATACTCAAAGTGTTTATGCATGCTTAAAGAAAATAATTTTTATAGACAACAATTAGAAGTACATTGGTGTAAATGTTTTAAGTGGATATGTGAAATGATTTGGTTGATGATAAGATATTTCTTGTTTGTTTTCGGGTTGAATATTGTATGTCACGTTATCAATGAATTCATATAGCTAACTTGTAATTAGGTTTTATATTGAGATTTTCTTTTAAATTGATTAATAAGATTTGGATACATATCGATTATATTCTGTGGACTAATGGAATTCAATGAATTTTCTTAATAAGAATAATATTAATGGACCACTTTAGTATAGGATAATGTTAGACATCTTAGAGTTAACTTGTAATGAATTTATCATTGCTAGATCATTATGCTTTAACATTAGGTGAAATCAATAAGCATTACATATCTTAAATCTCCTTAAGTATTATAGCTATAATCAAATCCTTGGTTTATCTCTATCCTTGATTTGTTGTTGGCATGACCCATGGTTATAATGCTTATGTTTAGGATTATTTGATAGCCTGTTGAGGGTATTACATTTTGGTAATCATAGCTAAGGTTTAGTTGATCCTAGGACTAAACTCAGTCTTGTTGCATAATCATCCATTACATGTGCCACCTAGGAGTTAATTTATTTCTTATAAAGCTCCATTTTCTTGTTCTTAGTAAAATAGAGATGTCTGAAACACATTTAGGCCGGGATAATGAGAGCTAGGTTGCTTCCTCTAATAAAAGAAGGAAGCATGAGGATGAATCAAGAACAACTTAAACCCCAAAAACTGTTGATCCTCAACAGGTTCAACAGGAAGCTCCTAAGATTCATCTCATTCAACGGGAGTGACTCCTCAGTATGAAGGAGATGTTACATCAACTAGTTACCTCGTTGAGACTGAACCCTCAAACTCCTGTCATGCTCCTATTGTAGTGCCATCTAGAGCACCGATTGATAAGCTGGCTCAACATCGGGCTTATATGTTTACGGGAGTTGATGATGAAAACCCGGAAATAGCCGAGTACTTGTTAGAAACCACTATTCGGATCTTAACCAAGAAACTACAATGCTCAGGTGAACATAAATTAGAATGTATTGTAGCCCTATAAGCTGAGGAAGATCTAAATTGGTGGGAAACTACAACCCTCACTGCTCCTAAAAATGATGTTACATGGGAATTCTTCCTTAAAGAATTTCGGAAGAAGTACATAAGTGAACATTATCTTACCGAACATAGAAGAGTATTCTTGTATCTCACTCAAGAAGGTAGGCCGATTGAGCAATATGTGAGTGATTTCTGCAAATATTGCAAATACGATTCTGAAATTAACAAGGAGGAAGACAAGTGTCGAATGTTCATTACTGGGATCAACAATGAATTAGGTCCTATGTTTACAGCTCTTGGAATCACTGACTTCCAAGATTTGGTAAATCGAATTATAGCCACTGAAGCTAAGATGAAAGCATCCGAGAAGAGAGGGTGGAATTATTCTCAAAATGATAAAAGATCGACAGATGATAACAAGTCCCGTGGGCAATTCAAGAAACCAAAGCATCATGGAGGAGGTTCCTCAAATTTCAATTCTTCCTCGATGAGTAACATCTTACCTAGGCCACAAACTGTAGTTAAATCTTATGCACCTTCAATTTCTATCAATAGCACAGGAAATTCGAGAAGGGATCTGTAACACCCCAAACTAGGGCCTAGTATCTTAGTGCACAAGTAATTAGATCCTAATTGTGCAAACATCTTGAGATTTAAATGGAAAAATGAATTAAGGGCTAAATTGCTAAGAAAGGCAAATAGGTGATCAAAATTAAAAGGTCTAAATCGAATGGATTGATAAATTATATAATTGCATGCTAAATTGGAAACCTTAAATGGAAAATACACATGTCCCCCTTTTGACTAAGTTTCGGGCACTAAGGGAGAGTGAATCATCACTTTCATCCCTATTTCATTCACTTGACCAAAACCTTAGAGAAATTAGAGAGAAAGCTTGATTCTTGGATGGATTGATAGTCTTGCTACTTGTTTCTTCATATGAATTTCTTGTTGGAAAAGTTGACATGCATGTATACATGATTTGAATGATATGCTTGTGAAATTTGTTGAATTGTTCATTGATAATTCATGCTTGAAATGATTCTCGATGATGGATTATTAGAAGATTGAGATTTGATTCATGAAAATAGGCTAAAATGAAGCATGATTGAATCATATAATATATGCATGGAACCCTTGTTTGTATGAATCATGTAATTTGATAGTATAGTCAAAATCTACTTGAGTTAAACTATGAATTTTGTGAAGTGCTTGCTGGAAAATATGTTTAGGAAATGAATTAGGGTGTTAATTGATTTAGTAACATGTTTGGATAGTGAAATTTGAACTAGACATGAAACTAGTCACATTTGAGGTTAATTGTAAAGTAGTGACTAAATTGAAAGAATTGGTGAATTGCTAGACTGTTTGGCACGAAATAAGGACTATAAATGAAGATTTAGAAACAGGGGAAACTAGTTTAAAAATTGGTTGAATGTCTAGAATGAAATAAACACAAAGTAAGATTGTTTTGAATGCTTAATCAAGCTAGGGATTGTTTTGAGTCTATAGTAAAAACTGATGGGTTGTTTTGCACAAAATTAAAAATGTTCTAGACTAAATTAAGTGCAGGAAATTATAATTTATCAATTTGAGAAATTGCCATGTTAAAATGAGTATGTATATAAATTGAATAATCATGTTAAAAGTGTCATCTAGGTGATTAATGAAGCTAAGAACCTAATTTAGTGAAATCTGGCCAGAAAATTATGTTTTGGGTAGTAAATTTGAAAATTCACTATAATTGGTATCAGTTGAATTAAAAGTTGTAGTTTATATGGTTAGAAAGTTGGATATGTATAGTTTTACCAAAAACAAACAGAATTGAATTCTGGATTGTAGAACAAATTATAGAAATGAAAGTCTTAAGGTAGTACAAATTGTCCAGTAGTGTAAATTGTTGTCTTTAAGTAAACAAAACTGTATTAATTGGTAAAGAATTTGGATGCATGGCCTATATGGTTAGAAAGATAGTTAAGTTAGCTTTCTAACAGTATAAATGGTTTGAAATTTTGATGTGCGGAATGAAAGTTATGACCATTTAAGTAAGCAGTGCACTGCTGCCGCCAGGTAGCAGTTAAGTACTTTGGCAGTTTTAGTAAATTGTTTTGTAAACAGTTTTGGATAGTTTGGTTACTTTTGCCAAATTTGAAATGTAACAATTGTAATAACATGCATTAATGTATGTATATAAATTGGATGCCAGATCATATATATAAAATATGATAATATTGTTGCCTTGTTGAGTGTTTGTGTGAACATGTATGATTGTTTGAGATGATAATTAAATGCTCATTGTACCTTTTTAGACATATATGTACTTGTATGGGTTGTTTGACATATATGATAATATTGTTACTGCCATGTTTTGCCAAATTTGAAATGTCTTGAATGAACTTGAAACTTGTGAGCATGAAACATGATGACTTGATACTTGATTGAGCATGATACATGAATAATTGATTTGTAATCAAACCAAGCCTTGGATGCTAGTTGGTCTTAGGTAGGATGGCATGCCATAGAGTCTAGAGCTCATAGTGAATGGGTGGACTACGGTCCTGGGCCAAGGCCCTTATTTGGCGATAGTAGGAGGGATGTGTGTATGGTCACTTGGCAACAGTAGGAGGGTATTGACCGGTACTTTAAGTACCATCTTGTGGCGACAGTTTGGTTGGTGACTCGATTACCTAGACATAACTAAGTACCAAGGCTAAATCTAAAGTAAATAAGCTAATAAGAAAAATATGATTCAAAACTTGAAACACTTGATTGATACTTGAAATCCACTCGAATGATACTACTTGTGAAACATGATACATGATGCTTGGGATTTACGATTCTTAATGATAAGCTTGACCTTGTTATGAAGTGCTTAAGTACTATTGACAGTACATGTCTACTTGCTCTCTACTAGACTTATGATGCTTGCAACCTTAACTAGGTTTGATCTATAGTACTTAAAGCTTAGATAGGTTGATCTTGACTTAAAGTCCTTTAAACTTGAAACTTGCTAGCTTTAGTTTCTACCTCACTAAGTACATTGTGTACTTATCACTCACGTTTCTATTCTTCCCAAACCTCAGTCAAAAGTGATCGAAAATCTATCTTTCTTGAGCCTAAAGCAAGACACAAGCAAAGCTCGAATTATGATTTGTACGTATTCTCATACTCTCCTAGTTGGTGGCACTTAGATATGTATATAGTTCATGTTAGCTCATGCATTTTGATACTTGAAAGTTTGTATATACATGTTCATGACTCGTATGGTATTGTAAAGACTTAAATGACATTGTTTATGCCTTGATATCCAATGCTTGCTTGGTTATATCTTATCTTGATGAAATGGTGATCTTGATATGGAGTACATGATCTTGCTATGATTGGACATGTTTGAAAATTAAGAATTACATGCTAGAGTCTTGTTGGTACATTCGAATGACTTGAATATTGATTTACTTGATCTAGATTAGCTCGAATGACATGAAAATGAGCCCTATGTGCTTGACCCTTGAATACATGTTCTTGTTAAATAGTATGATCTTGTAATTTTGATTGATCTTTGTCTCGTATTGATTTCAAAGTTGCGCATATATCACATGAACTAGAAAGGAAATTGAATCATGCCTAGTAACCTATTCGAATAGCATGTATAGTTGCTTGATCTTGAAGTATCTTGTTCGAATGATTAATGCCTAAGTACATACTTGATCGGATTTTTTTCTATGCTCTACATGATCTAGTTATTGATCTCATGCCATGTATGACCTTGTAGCTTGTCTTGCTAGTTAAGAAATCATCTTCTAGCGATGAGTTGGAGAAAAGTTTTAAATGGCTTGCATTTTCTTATTTCTTACTACTTCATTGCTTGCTTGTTTTCCTTGTAGTAACACTCCTTGTCCGGGTTACTACTAACTCGGGTGAGGGGTATTATAGGATCCACAAGCCCCTACTTACAATTCCTGCCAAAAGAACATGTCGGCCAAAGTAGAAGACAAGCTAATAAATGATTCATGTGTGGAGGATCCGATCACTACATCAAAGATTGTCCTCAAAATCCAAATAAGCTTCAGACTCATGTCACAAAGAATTCAAATCCTATTCAATCGCCTCAGGGAGAAAGGCCTAAATAAGATCAATTTGGTAATTATGGAAGGAATTGGGGTCAGACCTCGAATGCTATTCATCAAGAATCTCGAGCACCTACTCGAGTTTATCACATTCGAGTCCATGAGGAAGAAGACTCCCCTTAAGTAATTGTAGGTACAATCGAATTGCAATCCCATCATGTTTATGCTTTATTCAATTCTGGTTCAACTCATTCTTTCATTTGCTCTTCTCTAATCTAAAAATTTGAATTAAGATCTGAACCTACAAACTGTAATTTGATTTCTACCATTCCTTTAGGAGATCGAGCCGTTGTAAATCAAGTATGTAGGAATTTTCCTTTGTTCATTCAAAGTATTCCCTTTCCTGTTGATCTGTTAGTCCTGCCTTTCAATGAATTCGATCTTATTTTAGGCTTAGATTGGTTAGGAAAACACCATGCTTGGGTAGATTGTTCTAAGAAGAGACTTTTCCTTATCGGGTTCCGAAAAGAAGCAATAACCTTATTAGACAAGAAAACATCTAAACCAATTTATGTATTTGTTGCCATATATGTTATAAATGAGACCAAACTTCCTCTTGAATCTATCTTGACTGTCTCTGAATTTCTTGATGTGTTTCTTGAGGAATTGTCGGGGTTGCCTCCAACTCGGGAAAATGAATTTGGAATCGAAGTCCTACCTGGATCAACTTCGGCTTCTATCACTCCTTATCGTATGGCTCTGGTCGAACTCAAATAACTCAAGAATATATTACAAGATCTACAAGATAAAGGCTTTATCAGGCCTAGCTCATCTCCTTGGGGAGCCCCTGTTTGTTTGTAAAGAAGTAGGATGGTTCAATGAAGCTTTGTATTGAATCGTCATCTAAAAAAGCTTACCATCAAGAATAAGTACCCGCTACCAAGAATTGAAGATATGTTTGATCAACTTAAAGATGCTACCATGTTTTCTAAGATCGATCTCCGATCGGGTACTATTAGATGAAAGTTAAGGAGTCAGATGTACCTAAAATGCTTTCAAAACTCGGTATGGTCACTATAAATTCCTCATAATGCCTTTTGGCCTAACAAATGCTCATGATGCATTCATGGACCTTATGAACTGTGTCTTTAAGCTCTATCTAGATAAATTTGTAGTGGTCTTTATCTATGACATCCTTCTCTACTCCAAGGATAAGGATTAGCATTCGAGACACCTTCGGGTTGTTCTACAAACTCTCCGGGACAAGCAACTCTATACCAAGTTCAACAAGTGTGAATTGTGGTTGTCTGAAGTATCATTTCTTAACATGTTATATCTGCAGAAGGGATTAAAGTTGGTCCAAAGAAGATTCAGCCAGTAATAGATTGGAGACTTCTGAAGAATGTTAATGAGGTAATGAGATTTTTAGGCTTAGCCGGTTACTACCAGAGATTTGTTAAAGGATTCTCCACCCTGTGTAACCCCCTTAACCCGGCCTAGACGGTTGACCCGAATTAAGAAAGTCACACGGGGGAAACCAAAGTCAACCCAAAAGTCAACCTTGATTAACGACCCTTTGTTTTCTTTTTAATCTTGTCTAGATGCACGTTAACCTTAGATGTGATCACACAACAACATACTCAAAGATCACAAACATCAGAGATCAAGCAGAGACCCAATTGAACAAATTACAACTTTAGGGACCAAATTGTAATTTCTGAAAACTTTAAGGACTTAACCAGATTTTAAGTTACCAACTTAAAATTAATCATGTTTCATGCTTCTCTGCCAAATTTCAGCTCAAACGAACATCCCAAACTCATACAATTGCACAAACAAGATTCAGGACCAAAATGCAAACAATTCAAAACATTTAACTGCCAATGTCAGCCCCCAACGGTCACCCGTTCTGAAACAGGCAGAGCCCATTTCGAAACGCGGGGCCGTTCCGCAACGCGTACCGAAACAGGTGACTGGCAGAATGCTTTCCGTTTCGAAACAGTGTCTACCGTTTCGGACGCCTGGGCTGATTCAGGGCATCCGTTCCGAAACGGTAGTCCCTGTTCCGAAACGCCCTGCACATAATGCAGAAAAAGACATGCTTAAACACGCAATTGACCATTCGAACATACTCCAAAAGCCACCAAACTTTACCAACATGCAATTCAACATATAAGAGACATACTTGCATCAACAATTCAACAAAATATCAACATATACGAAAAGCCCCAAATCTATAGGCATGCTTCCTACACAAGCAACCATTCAAGCATAAACTTCCAAATCAATCTCATAAAAGCCAAATACATGTTCCAACAACATCAACAATATAAAACCATTCTTGTCCGAACATATTCGAACACATAAACCACATCCCAAGAGATTCTACCCCCATTGCCTTTATTAACTATAGCTATTCACCAAGACATACATCTCAATTGGAGTCCTCCTTGAATCCCTTGCTTCTCGCTATCCAAACTTCAAGAATCTGCATTGATGGACAAAAAGGAGCGTAAGCACATAATGCTTAGTGAGGAATGCTCAAAACCAAAACACCATCAATGCAGCGGGTCACAAAACACTTTTAAAACAACCCGAAATGTTTACCAAGCAAAGTTTGAAAACCCATTTTCAACATCATGCTTAAAACCATGCATTGCACATACATGAAAACCAACCCTTAGCTTAGCAAGCTAAGAAAACCTTTTCAAAGCACAACTTGCAAAGTCATCCATTTAACCATTCCATGCATAAACACCATATGCAAAGTTAAATTCAAAACCTTGGAAAACACTTCCATTCACATCATACCTTTCCCATGCTTGAATGTCATACCAAGCAAGAACCATTTAAAAACCATTTATCCAAATAATCCATCACATGCATTAAACAAAGGCAACATATGAACCACAACATCATCATCACATGCCTTTTAAAACAAGTCTTAACAAGACTCCAATGCATTAAAGAGATTTCATGCACACATGCATCATTTACCAAATGATAATCAACACTTGTTCAACTTAACAAGTAAACATGCATTCACAAGCATTATACACTTTCCATGCAACCATGCATCTTTTCAAGCATCTCATGCTTCTTTATTATCAAGAACATCATATTGGCTTCCAAGTGATCAACACATCCACTTTTCAACTCAACACCCGATCGGATACGCGGATCACAAGCGTTGTCCCCCACGCTTCATACACACTACCAATCCAAGGTCTCCAAATGGACTTTTAAACACCATTTGACCTCACCATCCTAAGGTTCCCATGTATGGACTTTTAAACACCATACAACCTTAGCTTTTCCCGAGGTTCCCATGTATGGACTTTTAAACACCATACAACCTCAACTTTTCCCAAGGTTCCCATGTATGGACTTTTAAACACCATACAACCTTGACATGCACAAGGTTCCCATGTATGGACTTTCAAACACCATACAACCTTTGCATCACCGATTGGTAGTTGTATAACATCACTAACGAGATCCGGGACACCCTACACAAGATCCACACATGGACTTTACACCTTCATTGTGATCTTAACAAGCACAAGGTTCCCATATATGGACTTTTAACCACCATATAACCTTTGCTTAACCAAGGTCCTCGAATGGGCATTCCACCTCCATTATGACCTTAACCATCTCGTTAGGATACTTGAAGGGAGTTTACCGGTTCACACTTAACCACTCCACCTCCAAGGCGACTTTATTCACGGTGCACCCAATCCTATAGCCGGCTAACTATATCCGATCAAAGAAACCAAGAACCACTTACATCACTTGCCAATATAACCATCTTACCACATTAGTCCAATGATTCACATGCATAACCATAATGCAAAAACCATCATTTACTATCATCAATCCACTGTTTTAAAGCATTACACAAAGCCATTGAACAACATGCAACACCATGCATCAAAACCACAATTTCCATGTACAAAACCAAGGATCTCTTACCTTCAGCATCCTTCACATATGGCTTCCAAACCCAGCATTAAACCATGCTAAAAATATGCTTTCAAAACAGAATTTAAACCATGCAAATCACATGCATTGCAACCATCAAACACAATTGCTTTAAAAGCCAAATCACAACACAATTCAAGAGCGAAAATCCATTTACTTACTCTTGAGCTTAGCAAAGTTGTTTAGACTTAAACTAAACTCTCAAAACCTTCAAACTTTGGTTTAAAAGCTGAAAACCCAACTTCACTCACCGATACACAAAACAAGGCTAGCCAACAAGCCTTCCAAGCATCCGAAACCTTCCGCAACACCTCTAAAGCTCACGGATCAAACTCCCCTGTTTCAAGCACACAAAAACAGAGCATTAATGCATCTTTATGCATTAAAGACACCAGCAACACAACACAACTCGCTGCTCATCACAAATCCAACATTTCAGCTACCAAACACAACCGAAATCACCTCCAAATACTTCCAAAACTTAACACAGCCAAGATTCATCACTTCTAACCATTTTTAAACATCAATTAACATCCAAAATGATCACAAACACGTCCTTATACCTCCAGGTATAACAGATCATCAAAAACACTCCAAAAACAACCAAAAACTCAAGCCAAACTTAGGAAATTCAACCTATCCGGGATTGCATTAATTAAACCTCAACTTCTAATCAATTTAGCATTCATTTAACATCAAAAACACACCTCAAAACCCTGCTTAAACAGATCATACGAAAATTTCACCAAAAATCACCAAATCTTGCATTTTAAGCCAAAATCAAGATTTCAATTGAAAAGCCTTTAACAAATCACAAATCAAGGATTGAGAACTTAGGAATTTCAGTAAAGAACTGATAGTTTAGAGGAGAAGGACGTTCTTACCTCCAAACTTGAATTTCTCCTTTTTAGAACCAAAAAGCTTGATGAAACCACTTGCAAATGGTGAGGTTTTGTTGTAGAGATGATTAGGAATCCAAAGAGAATTGAAAAGGAAGATTTGAGTGACAAAATCAAATGTAAATCTCTGGAGAGATGTGTTTGGGTTGAGAGAAAATGAGAGAAAAGGAGAATTGAAAGAAAAATGGAAAGTTAGTTATAAAATAGTCAAAATGACTTTCCCTCCTCTTTCATATGTTTTAAAATCAGAATAAAGCCTTAAAATATCTTAGAAAAATCTGGAGAAACTCTTTTTGGAATAATAGCTCCTTAAAGATTCAAAGTTTCAATCCTTTATAAAACATCCACGCAACTTTCAAAAATTACATTTTGGTCACTAGCCAAAATGTCAACCTTCCGAACCTCATTTTGTAAAATTGATTTCACAGTTCACTTATATATATATTAAAAGATGATTTTAGAACATTTTTCCATATTTTTAATGCAACCCGAACTAGGCTTTCCTAATTTCTCCTTTATATATTCGATCAGCACTTTGACCGAACCGGTCAACGCCCAAGACTTCTAAGCCCAAAACCGGGGCGTTACAACTCTCCCCCCCTTAGGAAATTTCGTCCTCGAAATTTCAACTGGCAAAAAGGGAACCACAACCTTCTCAAACCAACACACAAGGCAACACAACAACCTCAACCACCACTGAACACATTCCACACAAAAACTCCACCAAACTCAACACCACCACACGCTGTTCGCAAAATCCAGAACACACAAAGATAGCCACAATTTAACCTTTCACATACTCGGACTGTACACAGCCCCAACATCAACCTGAAGAACTTCAACTTTTACAGCACACATCACTGTAACACACAACCCCCAAGACTTGTTTACACAGGGACATCAACCAAACCAATTCAACCACTATGCAAAACTTCTCTGCTTCTAAAACTCTTGCAAACTCCCAAACCTCTTCCAAGAATCTTCCCAACAAGCAAAAATTCTAAGCATCAACTGCTTACCCAAACTCCTCAACGAATGCTAACAATCCTTCACATCTGCCACCATCACTACCATAACAACTCACAAGGACTACTCACCCAGATTCCAAAATTTACATCACAACCCCAACTCAAATCCGCCAACCGTATCACACACCACCAGCTGACTACAAAAGAAATTCACATACTCACAACCAACCAACCACTTCTCACAAGAATCCTTTCAAACAACAATGACCTTCGATCTTTCATTGCCCATCCACCGCAAACTTTGACCACAATACTTGCCTTACTAGAACATCGCCCAGCTTAAACATACAGATCATCTTCTCAACTCTTCGAAGGTTACTAAGAACCAACACTTACAACACAACCCTTCCACAACAACTTAAATGCTAAGTTGCTTCAGCACTTGGAAACACAACCACTAAACTGCAACATCCTTTAGCACCAAGGAACTACCCCTTCCACTTAGCCATTCAAACCACTTGACCGCTTCTAACTTCAACCGGTACTCTCCACCACCAAACCACTAAACTCCTTAAGCAACAACACTATCCTTCTACCAACAGGCTATACTACACTCACTATCTCCAGCACTAGCTTAACATTCTCCATTACTTCTAACTTCCACTCAGCACCAACACAACCTCTAAAAACCCATCATCCAACCTAACCCAACCACCACACTAACAGATTCGATCAGTTATTAGCGAGTGTGAACATCGTATGCATGATCACCTACATGCCCTATCAATGCCTGATGTACATGTATGCAAAACCTCTAATGTCATGCCACATGTATGCATGGACCAGCGCATATATAATATAGCATATAACAATGATTTTAACTGTGCATGAATGCCAGTTCACACCCTCCAATAACATCCTCAAAATCCGTCTAAGAACAACCTCCCACCTCACTTCTAACTTATCTATCTCCATCATTCCAACAACCATTAACCACAAGATACTCACTAAAACCTTCTTCACACCAAAGATGTTTCCAAACTACAACTATCAACCCAAACATGCTAGCAACAAGACTAAACTTACCACGCAAGGAAAAACCAACAGAAACCAAACCAGGGTAACTAGAGCAAAGATTACTTAACAAGGTTACCTAAAAACACAACACCATCCTGAAGCTTCATCAGACGAGCTCTCTTCCTCGCGGAACCATCATCCTTCTGTCACACCGCTGCAGCACCAGCTAACACACTAAGATCACCCTCAACTCCTTGCGGTAAAGAACCTTGGCTGTTCCGAGCCAACATCAAACAATCACGTCTCATATGTCCAGCAGACCCACATTTCCAGCAATTCTCATTTCCCAAACTCTTCACAACCTTCTGCTCTTTCTGCCACCTCTGAACCTTGCCTCGGCCGTGCCCACGACCTTTCAGAGACCCTTTGGTTAACACCAAAGCTGACTTCAACCCAAGGGGACAATCACGCTTCACATGCACTTTAGAACCACAGTTCCAACAAGCACCCGCGCCCCAACAACCTCCAACATGGCGCCTTTCACAACGATCACACACCGGTGGCTGAGCTTCCACTCCTTGCTCAAGCAACACCTGCTCCACAACAGCACTACCTTCACATTGCTTAACCCTTGGAAACTTCTCTCCAAGATACCTTTCATAAAAGGCAGATACAAAGAAATCCCAATCAATATCATGAATATGTGACGCCACCGCCACAGATGTCCACCAGACACATGCATCCTCCAACATCAGAGAAACAACACTTCCCAGCTTACAAGCACAATCACAGCCTTTCTGATCCAAAATCAGAATCACACTGGCCAACCAGGCCTCAAACATCTCCGGTGAAGAACCATGATACTCCACCGCACCCAAATCAAGCAAACGCTGCTTCGGCAAACCCACACATCCCACAGCCAGCACATCCTCTGACTTTACCTTTGCCACAGCCTGAGATGTTCCCAACACCTCTTGAGCAACAGGTGATGAACTCTTCACCACAGAACCAGCTTCTTCCTCCTGCCTTAACACCTCAACCCCAGGCACAGAAGACTGAGACAAAACACCTCTACAGAAGGGTGAATTCCATGCCTTACAACCTGCCATAAGGCAGCAACCATCTCACCCAACTGCCATTCTATCATCGACTTCGCCATACTACTAACAACAACAAACATTCACAACAAAACAAACAAACCAGTTAGACCAGCTTTAAGCAAGGATTCAAACTCCAACTCCAAAATAACACAATATCTATATTAATAAGGCAATGGGTATCCCGAATCCTCCCCTTTTACATGACATAACAGTCAACACAAACATGGACATCACAACATCAAGCATATCAAACAACATACTTTGATCATGCTTACACCAAACAGCATCCACTTGCAACAGCATATTATCAACATAACATACTCATTTCACTTTCATCAAGCATAACACCAGCTCACAGCATCAGCACAAATCCACATAAGCTCAATCCAATATTCATAACCACAAAACATGCTTGAAAACATCAGCAACTTGCTCAGAAACACGTGTTTCAACCAACTTTCAACCATACAACAAGGTAAACATCAAACACACATCACAACAACTTACTGTTTTCCCCAAGCATTCGCAACCTGGCTCTGATACCACCAAATGTAACCCCCTTAACCCAGCCTAGACGGTTGACCCGAATTAAGAAAGTCACACGGGGAAAACCAAAGTCAACCCAAAAGTCAACCTTGATTAACAACCCTTTTTTTTCTTTTTAATCTTGTCTAGATGCACATTAACCTTAGATGTGATCACACAACAACATACTCAAAGATCACAAACATCAGAGATCAAGCAGAGACCCAATTGAACAAATTACAACTTTAGGGACCAAATTGTAATTTCTGAAAACTTTAAGGACTTAACCAGATTTTAAGTTACCAACTTAAAATTAATCATGTTTCATGCTTCTCTGCCAAATTTCAGCTCAAACGGACATCCCAAACTCATACAATTGCACAAACAAGATTCAGGACCAAAATGCAAACAATTCAAAACATTTAACTGCCAATGTCAGCCCCCAACGGTCACCCGTTCCGAAACAGGCAGAGCCCGTTTCGAAACGCGGGGCCGTTCCGCAACGCGTACCGAAACAGGTGACTGGCAGAATGCTTTCCGTTTCGAAACAGTGTCTACCGTTTCGGACGCCTGGGCTGATTCAGGGCATCCGTTCCGAAACGGTAGTCCCTGTTCCGAAACGCCCTGCACATAATGCAGAAAAAGACATGCTTAAACACGCAATTGACCATTCGAACATACTCCAAAAGCCACCAAACTTTACCAACATGCAATTCAACATATAAGAGACATACTTGCATCAACAATTCAACAAAATATCAACATATACGAAAAGCCCCAAATCTATAGGCATGCTTCCTACACAAGCAACCATTCAAGCATAAACTTCCAAATCAATCTCATAAAAGCCAAATACATGTTCCAACAACATCAACAATATAAAACCATTCTTGTCCGAACATATTCGAACACATAAACCACATCCCAAGAGATTCTACCCCCATTGCCTTTATTAACTATAGCTATTCACCGAGACATACATCTCAATTGGAGTCCTCCTTGAATCCCTTGCTTCTCGCTGTCCAAACTTCAAGAATCTGCATTGATGGACAAAAAGGAGCGTAAGCACATAATGCTTAGTGAGGAATGCTCAAAACTAAAACACCATCAATGCAGCGGGTCACAAAACACTTTTAAAACAACCCGAAATGTTTACTAAGCAAAGTTTGAAAACCCATTTTCAACATCATGCTTAAAACCATGCATTGCACATACATGAAAACCAACCCTTAGCTTAGCAAGCTAAGAAAACCTTTTCAAAGCACAACTTGCAAAGTCATCCATTTAACCATTCCATGCATAAACACCATATGCAAAGTTAAATTCAAAACCTTGGAAAACACTTCCATTCACATCATACCTTTCCCATGCTTGAATGTCATACCAAGCAAGAACCATTTAAAAACCATTTATCCAAATAATCCATCACATGCATTAAACAAAGGCAACATATGAACCACAACATCATCATCACATGCCTTTTAAAACAAGTCTTAACAAGACTCCAATGCATTAAAGAGATTTCATGCACACATGCATCATTTACCAAATGATAATCAACACTTGTTCAACTTAACAAGTAAACATGCATTCACAAGCATTATACACTTTCCATGCAACCATGCATCTTTTCAAGCATCTCATGCTTCTTTATTATCAAGAACATCATATTGGCTTCCAAGTGATCAAAACATCCACTTTTCAACTCAACACCCGATCGGATACGCGGATCACAAGCGTTGTCCCCCACGCTTCATACACACTACCAATCCAAGGTCTCCAAATGGACTTTTAAACACCATTTGACCTCACCATCCTAAGGTTCCCATGTATGGACTTTTAAACACCATACAACCTTAGCTTTTCCCGAGGTTCCCATGTATGGACTTTTAAACACCATACAACCTCAACTTTTCCCTAGGTTCCCATGTATGGACTTTTAAACACCATACAACCTTGACATGCACAAGGTTCCCATGTATGGACTTTCAAACACCATACAACCTTTGCATCACCGATTGGTAGTTGTATAACATCACTAAAGAGATCCGGGACACCCTACACAAGATCCACACATGGACTTTACACCTCCATTGTGATCTTAACAAGCCCAAGGTTCCCATATATGGACTTTTAACCACCATATAACCTTTGCTTAACCAAGGTCCTCGAATGGGCATTCCACCTCCATTATGACCTTAACCATCTCGTTAGGATACTTGAAGGGAGTTTACCGGTTCACACTTAACCACTCCACCTCCAAGGCGACTTTATTCACGGTGCACCCAATCCTATAGCCGGCTAACTATATCCGATCAAAGAAACCAAGAACCACTTACATCACTTGCCAATATAACCATCTTACCACATTAGTCCAATGATTCACATGCATAACCATAATGCAAAAACCATCATTTACTATCATCAATCCACTGTTTTAAAGCATTACACAAAGCCATTGAACAACATGCAACACCATGCATCAAAATAAAAATTTCCATGTACAAAACCAAGGATCTCTTACCTTGAGCATTCTTCACATATGGCTTCCAAACCCAGCATTAAACCATGCTAAAAATATGCTTTCAAAACAGAATTTAAACCATGCAAATCACATGCATTGCAACCATCAAACACAATTGCTTTAAAAGCCAAATCACAACACAATTCAAGAGCGAAAATCCATTTACTTACTCTTGAGCTTAGCAAAGTTGTTTAGACTTAAACTAAACTCCCAAAACCTTCAAACTTTGGTTTAAAAGCTGAAAACCCAACTTCACTCACCGATACACAAAACAAGGCTAGCCAACAAGCCTTCCAAGCATCCGAAACCTTCCGCAACACCTCTAAAGCTCACGGATCAAACTCCCCTGTTTCAAGCACACAAAAACAGAGCATTAATGCATCTTTATGCATTAAAGACACCAGCAACACAACACAACTCGCTGCTCATCACAAATCCAACATTTCGGCTACCAAACACAACCGAAATCACCTCCAAATACTTCCAAAACTTAACACAGCCAAGATCCATCACTTCTAACCATTTTTAAACATCAATTAACATCCAAAATGATCACAAACACGTCCTTATACCTCCAGGTATAACAGATCATCAAAAACACTCCAAAAACAACCAAAAACTCAAGCCAAACTTAGGAAATTCAACCTATCCGGGATTGCATTAATTAAACCTCAACTTCTAATCAATTTAGCATTCATTTAACATCAAAAACACACCTCAAAACCCTGCTTAAACAGATCATACGAAAATTTCACCAAAAATCACCAAATCTTGCATTTTAAGCCAAAATCAAGATTTCAATTGAAAAGCCTTTAACAAATCACAAATCAAGGATTGAGAACTTAGGAATTTCAGTAAAGAACTGATAGTTTAGAGGAGAAGGACGTTCTTACCTCCAAACTTGAATTTCTCCTTTTTAGAACCAAAAAGCTTGATGAAACCACTTGCAAATGGTGAGGTTTTGTTGTAGAGATGATTAGGAATCCAAAGAGAATTGAAAAGGAAGATTTGAGTGACAAAATCAAATGTAAATCTCTGGAGAGATGTGTTTGGGTTGAGAGAAAATGAGAGAAAAGGAGAATTGGAAGAAAAATGGAAAGTTAGTTATAAAATAGTTAAAATGACTTTCCCTCCTCTTTCATATGTTTTAAAATCAGAATAAAGCCTTAAAATATCTTAGAAAAATATGGAGAAACTCTTTTTGGAATAATAGCTCCTTAAAGATTCAAAGTTTCAATCCTTTATAAAACAGCCACGCAACTTTCAAAAATTACATTTTGGTCACTAGCCAAAATGTCAACCTTCCGAACCTCATTTTGTAAAATTGATTTCACAGTTCACTTATATATATTAAAAGATGATTTTAGAACATTTTTCCATATTCTTAATGCAACCCGAACTAGGCTTTCCTAATTTCTCCTTTATATATTCGATCAGCACTTTGACCGAACCGGTCAACGCCCAAGACTTCTAAGCCCAAAACCGGGGCGTTACACCCTGGCTACTCCTTTAACCAAACTCCTTCAAAAATATGTGTCCTTTGTTTGGTCTGAGAATCAGAAACGAAGCTTTGATCAGCTGAAGGAAGTGCTTACTCACACTCCGATTTTAACTCAACCTGAATCGGGAAAGGATTTTATGGTTTTCAATGATGTATCACATCTTGGATTAGGATGTGTCTTATGCAGGAGGGTAAAGTAGTAGCTTATGCTTCCTGACAATTGAAACCACACGAATTGAATTACCCAACTCACGATTTAGAATTGGTTGTCGTAGTTTTTGCCTTAAAAATTTGGAGGCTTTACTTGTTTGGAGAAAGATGCTATCTTTTTACAAATCATAAAACTTAAAATATTTCTTGACTCAGAAGGAGCTAAACCTTCGGCAAATGAGGTGGATGGAACTACTCAAAGATTATGATCTAGTTATAGATTATCACCCGGGAAAAGCGAATGTAGTGGCTTATGCGCTCAGTTGCACACATGCAATCAGTAAGACTCTAAATTGAATACACCATAGCCCCATTCGAATTCTTGACCCCTTTTATCTAAAATATCTTATTGTACTGTAGCCCATGCTGCAATCAATGCACACTTTAGATTGAAAAGGGATCGAAAACTCCTAGCCGAGCTTCAAGTCCAATCCGATTTAATCTCGAGGATCCGGACCCTTCACCAAATTGATCCTGAACTCCAAAAAATCTTACGTAAGCTTGAGGATGAACCTAATCAAGATTTCTCTTTGAAGGGTAATGGTGGAACTCTAAAAAGAGAAATTCTCATGGAAGCTCATAGTAGCCCTTTTTTGATTCATATGGGATCGGTTAAGATTTAGAAAGACTTGAAGGAATTGTATTGGTGACCAAGGATGATGTTAGACATTACAGAATTTGTGCCTAAATGTTTATCTTACCATAGAATCAAGGCAGAACACCAAGTACCCACAGGACTTTTACAACCAATTGAGTTACCCCAATGGAAATGGGAATGAATAACTATGGATTTTGTAACAGGTTTGCCCTTAACACCGAGAAAGGGTGATGTGGTATGGGTGATAGTTGATAGATTCTCTAAGTTGACACATTTTATACCTCTTCAAATGAATATGAGTTTGGACCAGTTAGCGGAGTTATATAATAAAGAAGTAATTCGACTTCATGGCGTTCCTATTTCTATAATATCATATTGGGATCCTCGATTTGCCTCTAGGTTCTGGAGTTCTTTGCATAGTGCACTGGGGACCAAGACCAACCTTAGTACAACATTCCATCCACAAACTAATGGACAATTTGAAAAAGTGATTCAAATCTTAGAAGACATGCTTCAAGCTTGTGTGATTGATCTAAGGAAAACTGGGAAAATCCTTACCTTTGGCTGATAAATTATCTTACAACAACAGCTATCAGGCATCCATTCGAATGGCTCCTTTTGAAGCTTTGTATGGAAGAAGATGCAGGACTCCTTTATGTTGGTTGGATTTAGGTGAAAATAAGGTCTTAGGGCCTGAACTTCTTCGAGAGACTAAGAATCAAATACAAGTGGTTCATAACAGATTGAAAGAAGCTTTTGATAGACAGAAAGCATATGATGATCTCAAGAGAAGAGACATACAGTTTAGTGTGGGAGATCGTGTGTTTCTAAAGGTGTCTCCATTGAATAAAGTACTTAGATTTGGGAAGAATGGAAAACTCAGCCCCCGTTTTATTAGACCATTCGAGATTATAGAGAAAATTGGTCTTGATGTGTATCTCTTAGCTCTTCCCAATGAATTTGAAAAGATACACAATGTATTCCACGTTTCTATGCTTCGAAAGTACCGTTCTGATCCATCACATATACTGGAACCATAAGAGATGGAACTCAATCCGGACTTATCTTATGAAGAAGAACCAATCCAGATTCTGGATAGTGAAGTTAAAAGACTTCGTAATAAATTAGTTCCTCTTGTTAAAGTCTTGTGGAGAAATCACAAAGTTGAAGAAGCGACTTGGGAACCTGAAGCAACCATGAAGAAACAATATCCCCAACTTTTTACCTCAGGTAAATTCGAGGACGAATTTTTTTTAAGAGGAGGGAATTGTAATACCCCAAATTATGACTTAGAATTCTTGGTGTAATTTGACTATGGCTCGGTTTGATTGAAATGCTTTCCTAGAATAACCAATTAAGAGCCTTAGGACTTGTTGCAACCCCCTTTTAGGGAGGCCTAGACTTTTTGGAAAACTTTTAAAAATCAACGGAGTCGCCACCAACCTTTTTTTTAGAAGTGTGATTGGATCACTTTAAAACAGGGTTATTTTAATAAAATGTTTTGTTTTAATAAAACAACAGTTTTAGTTTACGAAAACCGGAAAATAGGTTCGGGGTCGGTTACGCATGGGGAAGGGTTAGCACCCCCACAACGACCAAAATTGGTACCTAATTGATTTTAAAATCGTTTTCTAAACTGGAATTTGCATGTTCACGAAGGTTTGATTTATTTGTCTATTTAATGAATATTAATCTATTTTAACGGCCTTATCGCCCGGGAGATGAACTTTATTCATCGCCAACATTTCTGGCACTAACCCGTCATTCGCGTTTGATAAGACACCACATTAAATTATTTTCACTTTTTCAAACAGCATGGAAATTCAATATGTTGAGCATTTTATTTATTCTAGGTTCGGTTATTTTAAAATCTTAAAGAAAAAGGTCTAAGTCTTTTATTCCTAATTGAGGGTTTGAATTTGTTTAAGTGTGTTTTATTTTTTTGTGAAGAAAATCATTCTACAAACACGACTCTATCTAAGCTTTTAGAACTTAGTCCTAAGTTTTGACCTATTTCTAAAGAACAAACAAGAAACATGAATTTTTCTTTGTGTTTTATTTTTTATTGTTTCTTTAAAAGAAAACCTTTTTTTGTTTTAAACCTAAATCCCTCTTTTTTACATTTTTTTAGTCTTATTAATTTTCTACTTTTTTATTCTTTTTTATTTTCGAAAAAAAGAGTTTTTCTTTTAAAACCTTCAAGATTATTATTACTCTTTATTTCTTTAAGGTTTTTTTACATTTTTCAAAAGCTTCTTTTTAAAGATGAATTTGGGAAAAAATTAAACCTATAAATTAACTTTTTTAGAAAAGATTTTTTTATATTTTCAAACTTTTATTCTCTTGAAAATCTAAACTTCTAACCTATGGTTATTTTTTATTAAAACCCTTTTAAAATATTACCTTTTATTTTTTTCTTTTAAAACTTATAATTTAGTTTTTTGAAAACACTCTTATTTACTTTTTTTCTAAAAAAAACTTACTTTAAATTATCTAAGAACTTTATATTATTAAAACTATATTTCAAAACTCATTATTATTTTCTAGTAAATTAAGACCCTTTTTATATTTTTTTCATTCATAGTTAATTATTTTCTAATTAAACCCCCTAGATTTTATTTTTTTAAATAAACATTAATTCATTTTTATTACTCAATCAAAAGGATCAAAACCAATTTTTAGTTTCAACAATTTCATTTTTAAGATAAAAATTTTAAAAACAACATTTTTTAAACATGCAAGAATTTTAAAGATTAAATTAAAAACTAAACGAAATTCTAGAACGAAATTATTACAGAATTCAAGAATCAATCTTCCAACTTCAACAAACGCAACAGAAACAAACACAACACAAAGAAAGCAAAATTCAACCAAGAACAAGTATGAAATTCACTAAATAAATTTTAAAGAAAAGAAAGGAATTTTTACTGGAAATGAAGAACTCATATGCGATCCTTCTCGAATTATTTCCCAAACGCCTCCGGAAAATGACCCAAAGCTCGAACTCCACTCCAAGAATTTTCAAGCAATTACAGAGAAATTTTTAAGAATTTTCGGATTTTTTTGAAGCTTTTTCCAAATGGTGAATTGTTAAAGAACAAGGGTGTGCAAAGGGGGGTTTTATACTTGAACCTAGGCTTGACAATCAAGGAAAATTCGGGATCTAATCCCAAAATCGATGCCTTTATCTGACCAAGAGCTTGATCCTCGGCAAAACCCCTCAAATATTATTCGATTTGGTTCGGATTTGAGGATAAATTTCTCCCTTGATTTGAGCCCCAGCTTTAACCCATTTCCTCTATTTTTTACAAATTCCGGCAGCTACAATGGATTGCGGCGAGCGACATTGGTTTCGTTGGGTCAGCGACGACGATATGCATCGAACAGCACCCACAACATCAACAGTTGTGGCATGTGGACGGTGGTCGGCCAGGCTGTCGAATTGGGGCTTCTAGCTCGAGCGCGTGCGGCACACACGCTATGCGCGTGGCCGCCCGCGTCTTTCCTTTTCTTTTTTACACTATTTTTTTATTATTTTTTTCCTTTTTTTGCTGTTTCTTTTTATTATTGGGCTATCTTCCTAATGGTTTTTGAATGGGCTTTCAAAAATTAAATGAGTTTATTTTTTAATTTTATGATTGGGCTTTTATTTGAATTTTTTACAATAGGTTCAAAAGTGTGCTTTACTGAGATGGACTTTTGGGTTCTTTTTATTTTGAAAGGGGCCTTTATTTAAAATGGGTTTTTTTAAAAGGTTTTATTTTTATTATTGTTTTATTTGAAAATGATTGGTGAAAATCTAGTGACAACAGTTGCTCATCTTTGCTTATCTCTGTGCAACAGGGATAAAGCAAAGACCAAAAGGCACTGATTTTCACCGATTTTCTGGTTGGCTCCATTCTCTTGGTGCTCGAATGGATATGCATGTTCTATTCTCCTTATGCTCGAATAGTTGAGCTGTGTTTCATTCTCCAAACACCCGAACGGATAGGCTGGTTCTATTCTTCCTATGCTCGAATAGCTAAGTTTGATTCCATTCTTCAAACGCCCGAACGGATAGGCGGGTTCTATTCTTCTTATGCTCGAATAGCTGAGTTGGGTTCTATTCTCCCAAATGTTCGAATAGCTAAGCTGGATTCCATTCTCCAAATGCTCAAACAGATAGGCAGATTCTTCTGAAAAATTTTATCCTCCTTTTGCTTGGATTAATAAGCAAAACCTCATTCAAACAGGTCTTCCATGTACTTGAAAAACAAAATTCAATATGCAATGCAATTATGATGTGCATGCCCCTATGGATGCCTGAAACATGAAAGCATGTCAAGTTTTTCTTTTCTCTTTTTTAAAATTTCTTTTGCTTGGACTGTTTTCTTAATTCTGGTGAAATATCGGTTATCGATTTCAACCCAACTAACACAAGTTTCTAGAATTTCAAATATTTAGGGAAATAGAAATAGAGAAGACTACATTTTCGCGATCAACAGGCTCAAAGCAGGGGTGAAGGGGCAGAGGCAGACCTCTCGCCGATGGTGGGAATGGTCCCCCGCCCTGTCGATTTTGTGCTTATGTTTCTCCCACCAGCTTTCTCCCATCTCTCTATCAATTCAGAAATTTCTAGTCGTAGTTTGCTATTCCCTTTCCCGACGATGATAGAGTGGTGAGAGAGAAAAAAATATTTAGAGATTTGATATTTGGTATTGGGAGATCATGTCTAAGGAAGAGTAATAGGCAAATGAAACTATTACGGCGTTTGTTAAACCAAATGCTATTAAAGGACTAACTGTTGCGGCGTTTGACACAACAAACGCCACTAAATCACTCATTTTATCAGTATATAGCAGCGTTTGTGAAATTTATCATTTAATGGCATTTTCTCCATAAACGCCGCGATATGTATAAAACTAGCGGCGTTTGATCTAAAAACGCCGCTATATACTAAACTTGGTGTAGTGATCTCTGCATAAAATTTGTCATGTATTATTATAACATTAGTTTGATCTCAAAAAGTATGAAAATATTTTTTAATAAAAAATTCATAATTTTTCATCTAAATTTCATAATATGTCGACTAATTTATTGGATTCACTAGATTTTCCTTCATAGTCAAATTTTCTTTTCGGTACTAACTTAATTAACAATAGAAACCTATAATTTTGAAAGATCAAAAACCAGTGATGATAATTTTTTATTAAACCAATGAAATATCAATAGGTGATAATTGTTTAAGAGGCGATAAATAAAATACAAACAAACCATTACATATATAAACGAATAAAAACGAATAAACAAAGCGTAAAAACTAATATTATATATATATATATATTACTTGATAAATTTTCCATAATTTTATGAAGTAGAAATTGGCCAATCAGAGAGGAGCAATGGTGGGTTTGGGAAGACGAGTAAAATTGCAAGATTTCTATAAAGTAGAAGTTGGCCAATCCGCGATGAGCAGTGGAGGGTTTGGGAAGACGAGGGAAAATATTTTTTTTGTGTTTTAATATTTAGGGTAAAAAATTAAAATATGATTTAGACAAATGCTGACATGTAAAATATGAATGGCTTGTATTAATTATATTGGTTAGGATCATATTTTTATTCTAGGTGATAGGTAAAGCAATGATATAATTTCTCTGTTTAAAATTAAAATTGAAGCTAAGTTGTGGATAACTATTATGGTATTACGATAGAGGGAAAGAAGAAGCAAAATCTACATTCTGTGTTTTTAGAGTAAATGGAAGTCGTTTTCAGAAATTTAAGGCAGTTAAGGTCATGATAAGTAGGTTGATTTTTGTCATCTACCATGGGACATACTCTTTGACCTTCCATTCCAAAACCAATGGCCGTAAAAGGATATCATTCCAAAAGTCTTAAACCTTATAATTTAATATAATGTTAGACTTCTTGTGAATACAATAAACAATGATACTTCAATTAGATTTTTCAAAAGGTCCCGTGTGAATAGTTACGTTGTACATTCTCGTGTTCCTACATTCAAAATTTCGTAAACTCGTTTCCCCATCTACTGCATCAAAAAAGAATGTTCATGTTGTTATAATCTGCTTAATATATAGGTCATTTCAGGACATAGAAAGCTGCCATGTTTCAGACTGAAGGTTATTTGTACTTGTGTACCGCCATGGTTGTATCCCACGAGTTCAAAGTCTGCCATGTTGCATTTAGCTGTAGTGTGTGGGAAAAACTGGACGCAATCAAAGACCTCCGGTGCCCTAAACCGTGTGGGCCTTTCTATCTGTATAATAACTAGAAATTATGAATTATCAGCTGAGTTGAAGAAACTCTGCCATGTGAAAAGATTGTTAATTGTACGTGATAGGTTTCCACTAGGTTTTGTTGGGGGATTAAGCCATGCACCATTTATTTGGTGCACAAAACTTAGGTTCATCATCAATGTAGAAAGGATATGAAAGCTGCGCTGGTCATTGGTCAAGTCTAAAAGAATAAATATTTCGCCTTGCTTTTAATAATTACATTCACTTTCGGGAATATCAGGGCACCTGCCTTAGTACAAATTGTCTAATTTTTTAGTGTTCCTAACTATGTCACATATTAAAATAGAGTTTAGAGTTTAAGGTTAAAGCTTAGTGTCTAGAGTGCAGAGTTTACAAATTAGGCTGGAGCATATGGTTTAAGGTTTTAGTACTTGGACATAAAAAGGACACCAACAGGAATGGAAGATCTTTATTCACCATCTCCCCATATTTTTTTACTCTATCTAGAGACGAACCGAAAAATATTTTTAAGGATAGGCACATATGCATTCTACGTGGATGCAGAAATCTCAATGTGGACACAATATTCTATAAAATAGATAACTTACATAAAAACATTCAGATTTAAAGGTGCTTACAATAAGTAAAATGAATTATTAATAGAAAATTTTCAAATTCCATGGTGAGCACTTAATAACCCTTCACTACACATGGATCCCTCAATAACCCTAACCGTATTATTAAGAGGTTAACATTAAATGCATTTCGACAATTTAAATCAAAATGTTCTTTTTTCGATTTAAGATTAAAATGGAATTTTGAATAAAAATAATTTTATTTATCTTCTAGATTCTTCATTGAATGTTGTTAATCAATATCGACATTTGAACACCAGACTAAATAATATTGTATACATTTATTTTTGCCTTTCCAAATAGCTGTTTGGTTGAGGAGAAAATAATATTAGTGCAACATAACAATTTCAATACCAATTATAAGTAGGCAGAAAAGATAGCACACAAAAATGGCTAACCTCTTTGACATCGCTTAAAAAATAAATTTTTTTTACCTGTAAACAAGCAAATATTAAATACTTTTAAATTGGTGTAAAAAATTACTTGAAAAAGTAATTTTTCACCTAACCTCAAAATTTAAGATTTCTAGCTTTTGAAGTGGAACTTAATTTTTTTTAAGTGTGAAGTTACTTTTTTATCCTTAATTATTAATACTAATATTAATAGTAATATACTAAAATAATATTGAATATAATACTTATTATTATATTAAACTAATATTTTGAATATTAAATAAAATAATTATTAAATATATTAAATTTAATAATTATTATAAATTTAATATTTTAAATAAAAATAAGTAATAAAAAATTAATGTTATAAAATAATATTAAGTATAATAATTATTATAATATATTAAATATTTAAAGTTTATTATATATATATATATATTACTAAAGAATTGTCATGGTTTTTATATTTTTATTATTTAAGTTGATTTTTTCGTATATAATAATATTAATAAATTTTATGATAATAGATTTAAACATCATTTACGTTTCTTTATTTTTCACTTTATAATTATGTCTAAAATGGACATTTTATCTTTTCAAAAGTATTTTTGACAGTAATACAAACACTATAATCGTACTATTAACTTTTTAAAATCATTTTTAAAATTACTTTCTAACTAAAATTTTAAAAGTATTTTTCAAAACTCATCCCAAATTGTACTGAGTGATTTGCTTTTATTATTCATCAAGAATATGTTTGACGCATTTGGCGGGATTTTGTACATAATAGTATATTATAAGAACTTTGTGTTTACAATTTACATTACCTTTATTTCTGGGGAAAAAATTAAGTATCCATGGTAAATTTTTTATTTTTACAAGCGTCCTAGTTTTAAGATTTAGGAATTTATTTAGAGTTTAGGTCTTAGGGTTTAGACTTGAAGGATCACTGTTAAATGTTAGGGTTTATGGTTAGTATTTAAGGTTTATGGGTTTAGAATTTAGTGATTATGGTTAGAATTTAAAGGTTGGAGTCAGTATTTAGGGTTTAAGGGTTTAGGTTTTAAGATAATATGTTAGGGAATTAGGTTTTAATCTATAAACACTAAATTCTAACCTTAAACCCTAAATTTTAAGCAGATAAACCAAAACATCTAAACTATGAACCCTAAACTAATTTTATAAACCCTAAAATTAAGACACTTGTAGAAACGTAAAATTTCCACCGTCAGTGCATGATATAATTTCTTAGTGATGTCTTTGAGAATAATCGATTTGGAAATATGTATTTTAGAAATATTTTTCATAAGATTTTGAACCTATGTGCACCAAAAACTCAAACTCTTTTTGATCTATTTAATTTGCTTGTTAACAATTTGAACACTGCTTGGGTGTGAATGACTAATTTATTTAATTGCTGCAAATCATAAAACCAAAAGCAAAGTCTTTTTTAGGGGGACAAAGGTCCACACGGCGAAAGACTCTTTTTAAGACACTAGTGGGAGTAGTGGAGAAGAGAATTGTCAAGAATATTGGCAGATCATAACTACTTCACACCACAATGTTGAAATTTCATTTTACTACTTAATTGTAAACTAATCAATGATTTAACATATAATGGTAATTAATAGTATTAGAGATGTTTTAACCTTAATGGTAGCTTAACACTTGTCATCCAAACTTTTCTTTATTTATATGCTCATTTAGTCAACCAAATGATATATATAAATGAGGTTTTAGTTTGATGGAAGGAAATTAATAAAGTTATAGACCCGGTAAACTTGATCCGAAATCTAAAAACGACTGAACACGTTGACCCAAATTTGATTCGAAATTCGAAATAAACTGAATCAAAACCAACCCAAATTTTAGTTGAACTGAAAATGGACCCGAACCGATTTTCAACCGAACCGAATAGACCCGAATCAAAAGCAACCCGAACCGAAGGCAGCCCAAAATAAACAAAATTTATTAAAATAAATAAAGAAAAATGGGTTGTGAATTATCGCACAACTCACCAAAAAGCCAAATATACATGCTATATAAAGTCAAATATAGAGTGGAACAACTTAACTCGGCCTGAAAACTCAACTAAAATCGATCGATCTCCTATTAAAACGATATTGACCCGACCCACAATCACCTGAACCGTAAGTCAACTGTACCGAAAATCAACCAACCTGACAGGGCCGACCCGATACCCGAACCGAAATCACCATAGACTTGAACTAAAATCGAACCAGACCCGAACCGAACTTAAACCGAATGTAATCAATCCTAAAATGACCCGAACCGAACGACTCGTTTGCCGCATCTACTTACAAGTATTGTAATTTGAATTTTAAATGTTAAAAAATATTTCATGTGTGGGTCTAATTTAAGGTTATATGTTTAGTTTAGGGATTGAGAGTTTATGTTTTAAGGTTTTGAATTTAGGGATTAATGTTAGAATTTAAGGGTTTGGATTTAAGATGTTGAGGTTTAAAGTTAGAGATTTAAATTCTATATTATAAAAATTAAAATAGACATGTTTATATAAAAAAATTACATTAACCACGTATCAAATATAAACTCTTAAAAATTATCTGGAGATTTATTAATGAATAAGCTAAACTCTGAGCTTGAAGAAATCAATTTATACCTATTGTTTTCTCTATTTCCCTTTGGTGGCTCTACTCTTGTCTTGCTTTCATGTGCATGTATTTCTCTATGCACATAAGTTATGTGTAAACTGTACCCATAATAATAAGTTAAAAATGGATTTTAAGAGTAAATAAAAATAATTAATTTTTTTAATTAAACCCCTAATAATAAGTAAATAAAAATAATTAAAATTAGTTAAGTAATTAGGAATTTTAAATCGATCTGATCTCAGAAAAATTAAGAAACAAAAAGGAAAAGAAGAGGCATTAGGTGGTAGATGTAGCAATGTCTCAGAGGTGGCAACAGCAAGCCCATTCATGAATTAACTCTCGACTGATATTATTTTCAATAACTTGGCTACGTGTCCTTTTGGCTAAGGCTGGGCCATCAAGAAGTAGTTATGTGTGGACCCTTTTCATAATTATTATAATATATGATTAAAATAACTAGAGTGGAATTAATTCATTAAGATAAGATTTGACATTGCAGTTGTTAGTTTTAGGAGTGTTTAAATTCGGGTACCCAATTTTTGGGTATTATATTTGTCGGCCCGTGAGTATCGGGTATTCGATTTTAGGGTACCTGTTAAATTTAGGTACCCGTAAAATGAGTATTGGGTACTCAGTTCAATTTTTTGTTACTTTTTTATTTTAAAATTTAAAAAAAATATATTCATAGCACATGATCCAAATAAAAAAATTTAATGATTTGAAGTTTATAATTATAAGAAAGACATTAAAAATATTAATCTCGATCGTGATTTTTTTCGAATCTATGTTTTTTAAAGAAAAAATATTAAAAGTTCATATTTTTTCGAACCTTACATATTTACAAATTAATTTTTTTGAAAATTTTAAAACATAAAAGCATATAATACAAATATAGAATGAATTTAAGGATTTAAATATAGTTCCAAGGTAAAAATATTAAGTAATCTAATGAAATAGAAAAAATAGGAACCGAATATCCGAAAATTTCATATTTGTAACCCGAGTCCGGCCCGGATAATTTTTTTTTTTTTGATAAATACTCAGTTATTTATGTTCGAGTAGTCAGGCCGAGTAGTTCAGATCAAGTAATTTTTAACACCCTAGTTAGTTCCACTTTAAAACTTCCCTACTCTATTTTAGACTTTTTCTATCATTTTTGATTTGTTAATAATGAATGATTTTTTAGTCCAAGAATTTTGGAAAAGAAACAATTCGGGTTTCTAGAAAGAAAAAAAAAACATTTTACTTCTAAATGTTAGGCAGTTGGTATAGAATTCTATAAAGAAAATTGAAAAAACATTGAAATTATAATTGTGAAAGGGAATATATTAGTTATTGGTATAATTATTAGTGTCAAGTTTATTAATTAATTAATTTAAATTATGTATTATAGATGTCGATTATAGGACTATCCTTTCGAATGGAATCGTGAATTGTGAAAAATGGTAGTATCCATTGCTAATAGTGCAAGGTAGTGAAATTATCTAAAACTTTTCCTCCCATTTTATCCGTAGGAGGCCTTTTTAATTAAAGAAAAAAGGAAATGATTTTATTATTTTTAAATGTATATTTTATCAGGGTCGAACAACAAAAAATCGATAAATTGAAATCGATATGAATCGTATTGTTTGGATAATTTATGATTCACAAGTTTATAAAGTTTAGTTACTCGAATCGAACCAAATTTAATTTTTTTATTTAATTTATAATTAATTTTAATGATTTTGTAATGTAAAATTAAGTGTCTTATACTCAAATACAATAGATGAACTATGTTATGAATATTTATTTATGTGGATGTCTATCATGATTAGAACTTTATCAAAGGAGTTTGATTTATTTATTATTAGGAATATTATCTCCATGAATTAGAGTTTAATGTATCATGTACTTCTTATGCCTATAAATAGATGATTCATTGAAGGCATTGTATACAATTCTATATTTGAGAATAATACAAATCTCCCTCTTTCTCTCATCTCTTTGTTCTTCTTGTTCTTATTCTTGTTCTTCTTTATTTTATTTACAACACGTTATCAGCACGAGACTCTAATCAACTGAGGTCTTCATCGTTATAATTCAAAAGAAGTTACCGGGAAGAATTCGATTATAGAATAAACCAAAGATAAGTTTTTTTTTTCTCTCCTTATTTTTTTAGTTACTGATTGTCTTTCTTTTATATTTTAACTTTGTTTTAATTTTTTTTTTTGAAAATTTTGGAAGTATATTTGATTTTATTCGAACATTGGAAAGAGATAAATTTGTGGCTTCTCACAAACCAAAAGACGGATCGACAGAGACGAAGAGGGAACGATGGAATCGATTAAGGTTTGTTAAGCGAAAGTATTTGTGGGTTTTCATCTTTGGTACTCAACTGCTTATGCTTTTCATACTTAATTATTATTATTTGTGTTTGTATATTTGTAAATTCATGAAGTTCGATGATGGTGCATGTAAAGCATGTTCGATTTACTGACTATACTTTATAATTATGAATAACAAAGTTATGTACGTAGAACTATGGTAGTTTTTCATATAAATTAATTAAAATACGTACTCTAGGTTTAAGGTTTTTTTTAGTAACAAAGATCTGTACATTAATGAAACACCTTTGTTGGTTTAGTTTTTTTTTTAAAGAGAGAAATGACATAGATCCTCTGATTTCTAATATATTCAATTCAATCCATACATATAGATCTTATTATTATGGTTTCATATATGTTTATTTTTTGACACAATGATTGAACTTTGTATTAAGATCAATATGTGTTTATAATATTTTATTTGATGATATTGATATTTTAACCATGAATTGAGTTTTACATGTATTTAAATGACTTGGAAAGAGACACGACATTATGAGAAGATGTTTTGGTCATTTGCTACGTCTCCATTTTCCTCGAGAGAAAAACTAATATCGGTAAATTCTTATTTTATTTTCATTCTTTAAATTATGATTTTAATGTGCGATAAATGATGGTGAATTTCAATCTATAAAAAGATTGTTATAAAGTCTATATTTGCTCGAAAGCAATTTTTCTTCTTTGTCGAAAAACTCGACCATAGACTTCTCCTAATTTCAAGTTACGAAAATTCTTCTTGATCCAAAAAGTTTTATGGGAGGCATTCCTTGAAGTGAATGCAAGCATGATGTTTATTCCATGCAATTATCAATGATGGGGCATTCCCTGAAGTGAATGCAAGCATGATGTTTATTCCATGCAATTATTGAATCTGTTTCATTCCCTGAAGTGAATGCAAACATGGTAAATCATTATTCAATTAGAGACATAATTTCGATATAATCCAAGTATAATTGGCTGGACATCCCGTTCTGCGAGGCTACTGGTCTTAAAGGAGGTTTTTAAAGGACCTTGTGGACAGGTTTAACAATGCCGCGTACGAGGATTAAATATTTGTTCTCTATGATAAGGATATGTGAAAAAGGTTTTAAAGGCCCACTGGCTCTACTCCATTCCTTGAAGTGAATGTGAGATTATATTATGGAATGAATAAAAAATCACATTAAAAGTAGTGATCGTGGTCGAGACTATGAATATACACATGAAAAATATAGTCGTAAGAAGAATACTTCTACCCGCTGGTAGCAAAGTTATAAGGATGAAAAGAGTGATAAAGATCATTCTAAGGAAGTGAAATCCTTTTACCAATGTGATGTTATAAACCATTGATTTCGTACTTGTCAAACGCCAAAGTATTATGGACTTTATCCATAATCATGAATGATAAATGAAATAAAATATAAACAAAATTTGTTTATGGCATTATTGATCCAACTCAATTGGATATTGTTAATTTTCTCATAACCTTTGAAGGGAATAATTTACCATTTATTTTATTTCCCTTATAACCTCTAATAGGAATAATTGATTTATTTTATTTTATTTTTATGTTAATTCGTTTTATTTATTATTTATTTATGTTAGTTTGCCTTATGTTTATTTATTTCATATATTATTTATTTACGTTTTATGTTAATTTATTATTTGAAGAATATGATTACTTCCGGAATAAAATATACAATGAATTGTGGCTATTTATGCCTAGAATTGTGGCTATTTATGCCTAGAATTGTGGCTATTTATGTCTAGCAGATAATGCAAGTACTCATATTGTATTTAAGCATAAGAAATAATTTTCCCATTTAAATGCAAGGGAAAATATGAGTAGTATTTCTCAAAGTACTAAAATATCAATACTTCAGAAGAGCACTTGAAAGTTTATCTCTGATAGATAATCGACTTGATATGATGTGCTATATTTTATATTTTTCATTCCTCGAAGTGAATGATACAAAGTACATATTTTCATTACCTGAAGTAAATGAAACAAAGCACATTTTGAAAGGTGCACAATTATGCATTTCTCGATTAAAATGCAAGGGAATAATGTGAGTACTATATCCGGAAGTACTAATATCGCAAAAGGCTCTGGTTGAGCAAATATGTTATTGTCAAATGGAACTTTATTCCATATTCACAGTGCGTTATACTCGTCAAAGTCATAAAGAGAGCAATATGAGTTCGCAAACTATCCCTTTGGGAATTATAGATAACATATGTTATCGATTGGCATTTGAAATAAGCCAATATTGATATAAGTTTTGGTAGCCAAAAAGTCAGTTGAAAGCTCTAGAAGAGCTATATATTACTACCAAAAGATAATTTCAATTGAAAGCTCCGAAAGAGCTAAATATATTCCTATTTAAAGGAACAATTTTAATGGTCGTACTAGACATGTACGAGTGAGATTGAATTACATGTTATGGTAAACAAGGAGTTTACAAGTTCAGAGATATATGCACACATATATATATAGTTGGCATGATCGGTTAGACCATCCTGATCAATGGTGCAGAAATTATTGAGATTTACATGCACATATATTAAAAGAACCTGTAGTTCTTGTGGTGCTTATTCTCAAAGGAATGAATTAAATTCCACTTATTAAAGAACATGAAGTTCTTGTGTTGCTTAAAGGAATTGATTAAATTCCACTTACTAAAAGAACCTGAAGTTCTTGTGTTGTTTGTTCTCAAAGGATATATATGATCCCACTTACCAAAAGAATTAGAACTTAAAGTTCTTGTATTGAAGTTGAGACTGTATGTCTTGCATATCTGAACGATATATGGGCCCATATATCCACAAATGTGGAAAGTTTTATATGATTTTAGTAGATGCATCTACATTGTTTTATCAACTTACAACCAGAAGTTTGTGAGATTGATTCTAAAAATATTCAGATTATGCAGTTAGACTATTCATCTTGAAAAGCTAGTGGATTTATATTTTAGGCTATATCAGTTGTTACAAAGCCTATTGATTATGAAAAATATAGTTTAGCAAAATTTCAATTGGATGCCTCCTATTTAATAGCTAAACTATGAGAACAAAAGAGTTATTATTTATATGGTGTTTCCATATAGCAACACTTATACGCATCAAGCCAACGAGTTATAATAAACTCCCTGTTATGATTGGTTTTTGGTCAGAAACCATACATTTCCCATTTTATGATTTTTGAATGTGCGATATGAATTGCTCCACCACAACGCACAAAATGGGTAAATAAAAAGGGTTGAGAATATATATTGAGTACGAGTCTCCTTTTATGTTTAAATTCTTAAAGATTAATTGGAGAATCATTTATGACATGATTTTTCTCAACATCAGGGGAGATAATAATCAGCTGGATAGAGGAAAATGAATTATCATTATCTAGATCCTCGTATATGAACTAGAAGTTCATAAGATAATTCATGTTATTACATGTCAACTGCCAGACATATTTACTGACCCAATGAGAGTAATTAAGTCTCATATACCAGCTGAAATGCTCTAAGTTTAAATTACATGTTAGGGCGAGATAATGTAAATCATGCCTGAAGCATGATAGTTGAAATGGTTCCAATGATCAAAATTCTCGTAAATAGAAAGTAATATGAGATGGTCATATATTGGAGGCGGGTGCTTCTGAAGAGACCCAAGACATAACAAATAATAAAACTCTTGAAGAGTTTCAGGTACCTGAAATAAAGATTGAAATCTTGAAGAGATCTCGATGAGTTATGTCATTACGAGAATGGAACCAGAATATTGGAAAGTTGTCGACAACGATTTTACATAAAATACTTCTATAGAAGTAAAGAAAGAAATCGAGGATCTTTTATAAAATCTATCCATAAGTATAGATATTGAATTGGCCAATGTTGAAAGACGCTTTGAACTTCTAAAATAGAAGTATTTGGACCACCAGTCCAAACATCTAAAGGTGTAATGCAAGTGAGGCACAAATAAGTAGTCGTAAATACGACTTAAACTGTGATTTATGAAAAGTTTTAATTACTTCATGGTGGATGCAATTACTTTGGCAGTTTTGAAAATTTTACATGCGTCTAATTATTTGTGGATCCATATTTATCCTTGAAGGATCTAAAATGCTATAAGCATTTGGAAATTTCTGAGGAAATTTATTTAAACATGTCTCATGAATATTTTTGGCGCATTTGGTATAATCGCCTTAGTGAATACTAATTGAGAAAATACTATAAGAATGATCAGATTTCTTTATGTATTTTATAAAGGAGTTTGGATCAAGATCCATTATGATAATTTTCGAACTCCTAAAGAGCTTCAAATTGGAAACTCATGAAGTACTTTCAATACAAGTACTTGAATCTTGACATCAAGTTTATCTCGACCTGAAGATCGAGCATTTTTATATATTTCTTTTGTCTATGAATAGGCATAAGCTGAAAGAATCTTAAAGAAGATTCAATATGAATAGAGCATATCTATTGAGTATCCCAATAGTTGTAAGATTGTTGGATGTGAATAAAGATAATTATATCTTTTCTTGGTCTTGAAGCACTATATATTGGTTGGTTAAGAAATATCTATGAATATACAAAGATCATTACATTTAGATCTTCAAACATTCGTTGATGCCTCCTCAAATGTCGTAGAAATAATTGTTATGAACGAGGCAAGCCAAAAAAAAACTGTGTTTGGCTAAGACTATTGACCCAACATATCCAAAAGATAAGTGGATTTACTTTTACAAGATATGATAAAAGCTATCTTGTGTGAAGATAACGCAAAATGTATATCTCAGTTTGAAAGTGGATACATCATGGAACATATTACTCCAAAGTTTTCATCCCTCACGATCTTTAGAAAAATGATATTCAAGATTAAATTATGAAGATTCAAAGATCTTCTGTGATGTTTGCATGAGGGGGAGTAAATACGCGTTGCACTCTTTTTCCCTTAACCGAGGTTTTGTCCCAATGGGTTTTCCTGGTAAGGTTTTTAATGAGGCAACAAGTTATGCGTATCAAAGATGTGTGTACTCTTTTTCCTTCACTAAAAATTTTTTTTTTCCCACTGGGTTTTTATCTTAGTAAGGTTTTAACGAGGCGCATTATCTTCATAGACATCCAAGGGGGAGTGTTATGAATATTTATCTATGTGGATGTCTATCATGATTAGAACTTTATCAAAGGAGTTTGATTTATTTATTATTAGGAATATTATCTCCATGAATTAGAGTTTAATGTATCATGTACTTCTTATGCCTATAAATAGATGATTCATTGAAGGCATTGTATACAATTCTATATTTGAGAATAATACAAATCTCCCTCTTTCTCTCATCTCTTTGTTCTTCTTGTTCTTATTCTTGTTCTTCTTTATTTTATTTACAACAAACTATTAATTATTTTTATTTGCTTAAAAATAATTTTTCAAGTATTCTTTTCTTCTATTTAGGTTTAGGGAGGTTTTTAACGAGACATATGATTGCACGGTCATATGTATGATTCTTGGTTAATGAAATTATACCTTTTACAAAAAATATTTATGAAAAGACTTTAAAACTTTATCAGTTATGGTTTAAAATTCATAAAATAAAGCTATTTTACCTAAATAAAATACAAATTTTCAAAACCCAAAGTTGATACGGAAAATTGAAAATTGAGGTTAATCGAACTAAAAATCGATGGACTATTAAAATAACTTACCAAATCGAACTGTATACACCACAATACTTTGACATTTCAAAATTTTAAAATAATAATATTTTAACCGAATGTTAAACACTTGATATAAATTTTATTTTTGGTATAGTTCATATCCATTTATAGCGCATGTTTGAAATTCATAGTTTTTCTCCTCAATAATATTATTTTCAAGGTTTGAATTTAAATTCTCTCATTTAGAATGTAATATGACTTGCTATTAACCCAACTTAATATTTTATTTTCTCAAAGGCATTGTTTCCAATACCTACTTTGTCCAAAGAAAATTGTTTCCCTTTTCATTGAATAAAGCAAAAAAAAAACATTGAAATTATAATTGTGAAAGGGAATATATTAATTATTGGTATAATTATTAGTGTCAAATTTATTAATTGATTAATTTAGAATGGGCAGTTCTACCGTGATCCCCAATGGTGCTAAAATGAGGTAGACTCCTACTAAAATTCTCACGTAGTTGGTAAAAATTTGTGTAATGTAAAAATATATGTAGTTATACAAATTCTTATTCAATTAATAAGAATTTTAGTTATTTTTTAAATTATTACTCAATCCTACATAAATTCTTACTAAAATAATAAGAATTTATGTGAACTATAATTTAATCGTACCTTAAGACGACGCACATAACCGTTTCCCGTGCAAAATAGGCAGAAGTCTAATAAAGAGAGATATTTGAACAAATGACGTCATGTTTGATACTATATGATCTCACTTTTCAACTATAAAACAACATCCATTGTATCCAAAAAACAAACCCACATCCTCCTCGTCCTCTTTCCTCTAAGAATTTATCTCTCCCTCTATCTTTACCTCTACCTTAAGATGGAACACAGTGAAGTAGCAACTCCATCTGCATCTTCTCCTCAATCTCTTTCGCCCAAGTCTTCGAGCTCCTCGACTTCTCCTCCGACAACACCACCGGTTGTCATTAGCCCTTGTGCTGCCTGCAAGATTCTAAGGCGCAGATGTGCTGATAAATGTGTGTTGGCACCTTATTTTCCTCCAACCGAACCAACCAAGTTCACCATTGCTCATCGCGTCTTTGGTGCTAGCAACATTATCAAGTTCTTACAGGTATAGCTTTTGTTTTTGGTTTGCTGAATCTTTTAAACTCTCATACGATTTATGTATTTTCTTTATATTTTATATCGATATCTAAATTTATATTTCCTAACATATTATTTCACACTTTATAAATTGTTAATATAATTATCTAACAATTCACACAATTCGCATAAAATTTTGTGTCCGTCGCTCTAAGCGCAAAAATTTTCCCAATCTGAAGCCCGAGAGTGTGAAATGGAAATTGAATAGCTTCGGGTTAATGCGTTGACAAATGTGGCTAAAAAGATATATTGATAGTGGGTCCCCCTCTTTTTGGGGTGTGTCTTAAAAAACATTTCATAATTCCTTATATGCAACAAACGTCCCATTTGCAAATGAGGGAATCGGCTGTCCCCCATTCTCATATATGATATCGGATATGCTAAAACAAGGAATTTGTCTTTGAAATTGGCAGGAACTTCCAGAGTCCCAAAGGGCCGATGCAGTAAGTAGCATGGTGTACGAGGCTAGTGCAAGAATCCGAGACCCAGTCTACGGTTGCGCCGGGGCTATTTGTCAACTGCAAAAGCAAGTCAATGAGCTTCAAGCCCAACTAGCCAAAGCTCAAGCTGAAGTGGTCAACATGCAGCTGCAGCAAGCCAACCTTGTGGCCTTACTTTGCATGGAAGCGGCACAGTCTCCGCCGTCTCCTCAACCAACTCCCCACCACCAATCCGTCGACCATTTCATCCGCGACAGCCCACAAAGCTATGGCAGCAACCCTAGTTTCTTTGAAGACAACAACTTAGAGTCATTATGGGAGCCTGAGCCTCTATGGACATGAAGATTGATGCTTAATATTAGCATGTTTCGAAAACATATAAGGTCCAAACTCTAAACCAATGGCTCCAAAGGAGAAATTGGAGGGGATTATATTAGATTAATAAATTTTAACTGAGTAATAGATGAAAGTTTAGGATCTAATAGCTTTGCTAGATGAAGTAGATATGTCTTTTTCCTCCATCTAATTTGCCCCCATGTATGTTGAGAAAGAGAAATATGTACTCCATTTATTTTTCTTTTCTAAAGTTTTTAATTTTGTTCTAATTATTGAAATTTTGCTACTTTTAGGTCACCTAATATGATTACTTGAATTTTTAATTAATTGCTAGACTAACTAGCTTTTGACCATATGAGTAAATACTCTAATGTTGATTCACAACGCTTTATGTAATTTTTTTTGACAAATCTTAAATCTAATCCCAATCCTACCTAAAGGGGAGGGGGAGGAAAGAGAGTGCTCCTGGTGGGTCTCGAACACATAACCTACATGAATATGAGAAACAAAGATGAGTAGCTTGATCAACCGGCCAAATTTATTTGAACATTTCTTATCTAGAGGGAGGGAGAGAGGAAATATACTCATAACTCGTATTGAACCCACAATCTAGGTGAGGGGAAGAGTATCAACTGGGTGGCTTACCACTGCACCAAAGTTTTGTTGACGCTTTAAAGTAATATTTTTTTGACAAATCTTAATTCTAATTTTAATCCTACTTAGAGGGGAGGGGGAGGGAATTCTAAGGAAAGAAAAAAGATGCTCATAATGGGTCTAGAACCTATGGCCTAAGGGAATATGAAAGAATAAAGATGGGCAGCTTGATCAATCGGCTAAATGTGCTTGCTTCTCTTCAAAGTAATATTATGTGTTACATATAAAAATGGAGTTGTTATTTTTATATTGATTTTTTATTTTTTAATAAAAATATTATAATGTGTTATACATAAGAAGATCATGAGACATTTAGTCTATTTTAATGTGACTTTAATTAACATTTAAATAAATAATGAATTAATGTGGTTGTGGAATAAAATCTTTTACCACTAGTGTATCAAATTAGTTTGTATATATTTTTATCGCTATCAGATCAGGTATTATCTTTGTTACATGATGATGTTGTGACTTAGGCTTTCGAGTGGGTCTAGTATGTAATGCACGAAAAAGTTTTATTGTACGTTATTTTTGTACTTATTACTCGATGTACTTTTTTCTCTCACTAAATCCACGAAGGTTTTTAGTGAGACATGAGATAATAAGCTCTTCTTTATAAAAAAAAATCATATATATTAATTATATCTTTAAAAGGCTAAGGCCTTAGTTCCTTGAGAACCCTTCAACCTTGTGTTGCGTAATTCAAGTGTGGATTATCTCTAGAGTTTATTTCAGTTTAAAACTCTTTACCATATATGCTTAAATCGTCTCTAAATATATCATAATTGTCCAAGCGCGTTCTATTCATTATCATACGTCCTAATTTAGTCTCTTTAAAACTTTTTAACCAACGTTAAAAATTGACTTTTTGATTGGAAAGAGATGTCAATTCATGTTTGGACTATGCACATTGTTACTATATATATATATATACATGTAAAAGAAGTAACCACTCACGTGCTGATGTTTGATCAACTTCTGTTTTTTTATTATTTTATTTTAGGGTAATTAAAAAAGTCATCACTTAACTTTCTTTTCACTCCTACTTTGTTCACTCAAATTTAAAAAATTTAATTTAATCACTAAATTTTCGATTTATTCTTATTTTCGTCACTCAAGCGTTAAATCATAAATGGAAGTTTGAAATGGCCGCCACATGTGCTGACATGAAATGCTTTTTGCTGACATGGTAGCCACACGTCATCCTCCTCATTTCCCCCCATTTCTTTCTTCTTCTCTTTTTTTAATTTTATATTCTTTCCTAAAGATAAAAAAAGTTTTACAGTTTCACCCCTTTATCACGTCAGCACTGAAATAATCATTCTCCAACATCATTTCTGACCACTCAAGACACCAAAAAATTCTTCTCGTCGCCTCCTACAACTCTATCCATTTATATTTTCTCAAAATTACTTTGAAACTCACAAAATTTAATCCAAAACTGAAAATGCGAAAAACCTCAAACTACTCCAGTCTATAATATCCACCATTCAATAAATGTGGAATCCAAATATACTGATCTCTTCCTCCTTCTTCACCTACTCGTTGAAATTTGAAAGAAGATGCTCTATCGTTGAGAAATTAAAGGAAATCCGAAACTAGAGAGTTTTTCACAAAAAATTCTGGGTACATTTCATAATTATTAAAAGATAAATGTCCAATCATAACGTCGTTAAGTATTTATCAACAGGGTAACCAAAATTGAAACAAATCAAAAGTTAAATGATTAAATTGATTTTTTTTTGAACTTAAATAACCAAATAAGAGTGAGAAAAAAGTTTAATGATGAAATTTATAATTTACTCTTTATCGTTTGAGAGGTGATCAGTCGTAGTTTTGGAAGGATAAACCAAATGATGTGCTTCCCACGTGATTTATAATGAACTAAGATTACAATTATTACAACCACATTTGTGGTTTGTCGGCAACACTGTTTTTTTTAAGGCAAAAATTCCCCATCCTTTACCCCCCAACATATCATGATTTCTCCTTTCTTCCATGCATGCAACGGCAAACACATATTCCTTTTTTACCAAATGGTGTCAGCACCTCCTTCACCTTTGTTTCTTTAGCTTGACCATTTTTTTTGGGTTTCAACGTTAATTTTTGATTTATTGACTGATTGATTCAAATCAAATTTTACAGAAGTTTATTATAAGAGCAATTTTCTTTATTTAATTTTTTCAACTCACAGTTATATGATTTAAATTCTTAATTTTGTTGAAAGGACCTAATGCCTTATTCGATTAAGACTAACTTATTGTTATTTTTGCTTAACCATTTTTCATAGGCTGAAATATTGATAAGACCATTAAGTGACAGCTAGATAAGTTTTTACATTATTGTTGCACTTAAATTATTCCTTTTTAACTTTAATCAACATCTATATAATTTCTTAATCGTTAATTTGTATTCATATAGTCAGAGACAAAATTAAGATAAAGTGTTAGGGGTTAAATAATTTGGATTAAGCTAAAATAATATTTGGAAAATTCAAAAAAAATTATTGATGGAGTTAAACAGAAATTGACTTTTTATCCATAAAATATTAGTCTTAGAATTGCAAGATCTCGGACGATTGGTTGGACTTGGACAGATGATATTACCATTAGGTACCGAAACGATAATTGTTTCTTCAAACAAATAACCCTTAATCTTTAATCAACATCTATATAATTTCTTAATCTTTAATCTGTATTCATTTAATCAAATACAAAATTAGGATAAAATACTCGGGATCTAATTTAAGCAGTTTTATCACTTCCATGATCTTATGACTTCTTTAAACACATTGTCATATTCCAACACCTACAGACAAATTTCATATGCAGACCACTGCATAAACTCCGGTTTCCATAACAAACGAACTTATAATTTCACTTTGAGAATATTCAATATACATGCCACTATTTCTAGGAGTAACTGCGGAATATATATTCAATTCGACTTTAATTTTTTTTAAACTTGAATCGATTTAAAAATTTTTTAAATAAAATTTAAATGATAAAATAAAATTAGTCAACTCGACTAACTCAAAAATTTTCATTCAATTCAACTCAACTGTATCAAATATTAACGTAACAAGACAAGGAAACCGCATCACGACTTTTGTGTGATGATGCAAGATGGGGTTTATATAGAAAGGTTAAAGTTAAATTAGGAAACCACATATCTTTTTACTGAAAATAGACAAAAAAAAAACACTAGGAATGACAGACGGGTACAATTTTGTGGATTTCGTACCGCACCCCACCAATTAGGGTGGGGATGGGTAAAAGTTTGGTGGGTAGTGGGCGGGTGTGGATGTAAAAAGTTATACCCACCGCAGGTAGTAGGTAGGTGGTGGATTTAAGACCTTACCCGCCCCGCATCCGCCCGCCCTGCATCCTACCCGCCATATAAATTTGGATCATTATGAATTTAGATGTAATTCCACAAACTATTCTATAAATCCTAAAATTTAATAGAATTTTAAGACTTTGGTTTGTTTTATGTACTTAAGACTTTGGTTTGTTTATGGTGTTTTATGATCGAGCTTGAATTTATGTTTATGATTGTGCTTGAACTTATGTTTTATGTGATATGGTTGCTACCAAGCGGGCGGGTATAGACAAGTACAAGCGGGTACGAGATGGGTAATGGGTATCTAGTTGGGTGGTGGGTGTGGAGATGGATTTGAGAATATACCCGCATGGGTGGGTGTGGATTTAAAATTTGTACCCGCTGTGGGTGGTGGGTAGGTAGTGGATATGAAAATTTTAAGTAAGTATAGGGATGGAGAGGGAATATCCGCATCCGCCCCGTCCGTTTGCCATCCCTGCAAAACACTAGTATCCATATAAACATACAATCTTTAATATATACCTTGGTAAGCTCTTGACATAAATTAACATCAAATGAAGTACAATTTTAAAGAAAGTTAAATGAGGTACAAATCTAGGATTCATTTTATCCCAATCAAAGTTTAAAGGATTATCTAACAAAAGTAAACAAGTTCAAGGACTTTTCTAACAATCTAACTCATTATTCCTTTTTTTATCAAATAAAGAGAAAAAAGATGGGGTTTAGAAATGTCAAAGTTAATCCAGAAGAGAAGTATGAAACCACTAGTTTCCGTATGTACTACAAATATTATTATGACAATAACTCTCCTTTTTGTCAGTGTATGTCCCGTTGAATCCTTTGAAGAATATGAAAACAAAACAAAAACAATGGCATGTTGGATCTCTTGTACTTGTAAGATTGGATCTCTGTTTAGAAAATTTGGAACTGATTAATATATTAATATTATAGGGATACTTGGCAGCTAATTAAAATATATATTACTATTTGATTTTCTAATTGTCGTTTAATAATAATATCCCACAAAGAAAAACCTTTGAATGTCATGATTTATTTGTTCGGTTTGTCGTCTTTTTAACTTCACTCGCTTCTTTCTTTCTCATATAACCGATTATCTAATTTTCTTTCTTGCCTTTCCCATTTTTAAGCCTCAATCTAATAAATTCGTATCGATTTGCGTCATATATATAGTTTTAGTGGATAAGTTTTTTAGCCCAAATTTTCAACATAAACAATACCTCGAACCCGAAGCATTCATAAGCGATATAAAACTGATTACCACTTAGACCAACTGATTATCCAATTTTGATTTGTTTTCTTCACTAAATATATGGTCCGCTTATTATTTATTTGTCTTTCTAAAACTTATTTAATACGTTTTTTATGTTTAATGGTATTCAATTTATTGATTATTAATTTTAATAAGGTATTGTGAAGATTTATTATAGATGGTGGCTCTCCTAATCAGGGGTAGAACTAGGATAAAATTATGGAAGGGGTCGAAACGAGACTGAAATTATGGGAGGGGTCAAGTTATTTATCCGTAAAATTAATAATTCACTATAAAATAACCTTAAATAGAGGGTAGAGATTTAGTCTCACTAATTTCAAAATTGGCATATCTTACAAAATAATTAGACCAGAAACTTTGATAAAATTTAATTCCATTAACTTCAAAACTGACAGGGTCTTAAAAAATTAAACTAGAAAAATTTTGAGAGGGACCAAGACTTAATTTTAATATTTTCAAAACGTTCAGGGGTTAAAAATGCAATTAACCCATAAAAATTGGGGTGGGCAAGTCTATGTAGGCCAACCCGAAGTTCTACCCCTGCTCCTAATTCAGTTTATTCAATTCACAACATCATAATTCAAATCTTCAGCTCCACTTAAAGGACTCGACATCTCATCTTGCTAGATCAACATAAATTAATTTTAATACAATATTGTAATTAAATTAAAAGGTTCGTTAATTGTATTATTACAATAAATATCACCTTAACTAAACTCTAATTATCTTTCAAGAAACAAAATGATCACTCATAATTAAGGATGAGCACAACGAGGAGGTGGGATAGACAAGTGTTTTTGTCATCCCGACCTAAAATTTAAATGTTTCCACGTTATTGTAACCCATCCTGATTTTAAATGACACTTTATTTATAGGTAAAATCTAAACTTTTCATTTTGAAAGGGAGATTTTTTATTATCACTAACAAAACACACGAAACTGACCTTGTTAAAAAACTTTCCTAGACCTAGTTAGAGAAAAAAGAATATATTGTATCCGTGATAGTTTCATTACATCTCGAATCTCAAAAACCTTAAATATAACCACATCACCGAATATACTTTGCTAAATCATGTTGGCAAATCCCAGAAAAAATCTCTCTAGCGATGGATTTTTTTGCCAGATTATCAGCTAGAGTATTGAATTCTCCGAGAACATGCTGAATATTCCATGTAATCCCCACACAAGAGTTTATGCAAGAAAGTACTAGTGGTTAAAGGCAGCAGGGCATCGAGCCGAGCATAGAATCCATTCCACAGCGAGTTTGCAATCACATTCAACAATGAGCTTATTGCAATAGTTTCCGCCGATGTAACATCAAGGGTGCCAGCTGATTTGGAAAAAATAATAAGGTTTTTAGAGCATTCATTGCGAAGACAGCCGCGTATACTTGCACTATCGAAGCTGCCTGTGACTGCTCCATCTGTGTTAAATTTCAACACGCTAGTGGGAGGGGGATTCATCCGCGTAAAAACAATTGGTTTGTTCGAAACCACCGATCTAAAGTTCTCAGGACAGCTCGTTAATTCAAGTAAGGAAATCGTTTGTTCGAAACCATCCAAGACGTAATAGGCAAATATCAAATAGTTGCTTTGTAACCCCCTCGTCCTAGGCTAGACGACAGACCGGTCTGAGAAGGTTACACGGGGAAAACTGAAGTGAAACCCGTTAAGGCTCCACTTCGATTAGCAACCCTAGAAAAATTTCTTTTAATGTTATCTTGTCTAGATGCTTTAGTTTATCCTATGTGAAAGGACACGGAGTGGAAAAGATACGCGGATACAAAACACACAAACATACAATTAAATGATCCATTTTAGCCTTTACAGCAGGCCGTATCGATACGCTAAAAGACCGTATCGATACGCCTGGACTTGGTCAACAACCCAAAGTCAACCTAGGAAGACTGTATCGATACACTAATATATCGTATCGATACGCCCTCAACGGTCAACTTCTCACGGTCAAACTACGAAGACCGTACCGATACACCTAGGACCCATACCGATACGCCAAAATCTCATCAATTTCTCAGATTTCCATAGAGCTTTTGGCGTATCGATACACCCCCGTGTACCGATACACAAAGCCTAAAACAAGGTTCACAACATAGGACCGTATCGATACGGCCCTTACGCGTATCGATACGCCTTGCATTACAAACATCATTTTACTTAAACTTTTACTTAAAGCTAAATGAAAAACCCTTAAAGCTAAATGAAAAACCCTTAAAGCTCCCACCTTTTACTTAAACTTTTGAAAACATGAACAACCCAAAAAATGAAGCTTATGAAAATCTAAAGCCATGGAAACGTTTAGAATGATGAGGAAAAGTCAAAACGTATTTACCTTGATGAAAGCACTTGGAATCGATGAAGAAAATTGATGGAACAATGATTTGGGGGTTTTGTCATGAAATTTGGATGAAGGAAGAAGATGGAGAAGACTTTCAAAAAGTCTCTTTTTAACCATCTTATTTTCTTTATTTAAAAATTACCTTTTTGCCCTTAATGAAAATTCATGACCCTTTTTTTAATTAAAACCAAGCCCAATTTAATTTAAAACAAGCGCACGACTCGAACCCGATTCACACACTTAACATCTGACCCCTAAACCCGAGTGTTACATGCTTCTCATCCACCTTACTCCCTTTGAATAGAGTATCATTTCTATATAACTAGGCAATCCACGAAAAACAGAAGAAACTCAGTTTTCAAATAGTACAATACAAACGAGATGGGAATATAGACATCCATACCCTAGAAAGATCACTCACAGATTTAAGTGAGCACAACTTTTGCCAAATAGACCAAACTATACTGCAGTGGCATATTAAATGATCAACATATTCATCAACTATGCTGCATAGAGGGCATAGTAGGGTATCTTGTGGCAGGTAGCCACGCTTCCGTAACTCTAGTGAAATCCAATCTTAATTCAACTTAATAGATTCAAATAAAATTATAAAAGAAAAAAATATTCAAATATAAATTTTAGATTTTTTTTACCGGCTGAACAAAGTCCCACGAAAATTCCGGTTCCCCTTTTCCCAAAGCTTTCAACCCTAAAAGCTTTCCCCTTTTTCTAGTATGCATAGGTGGCACCGATGGGGCTTGGTAAGAGACAACCCCCCTTGTTCTTCCTCCGTCTATCCCCTCTTCCCCTTTAGAATTTCTTTCGTCTTTACTTCGATTTCGATTTAATATTTTTGTAAAACCTCTCGACTGTTTGATAATAGATTTCAACCCCCAACATCGGCTGTGTCCTCCCCAAGGGCTAGCGTACATGCGAGGGAAGGAAACCTTCATGATGGCGAGGTGGTGATTTCGGCGGAGGTTTTTCTTCTTGGTGGCTATCGTTTTTAGCTCTGATTTTGTCCATTATAAAGGTTTGCTGAGTTTCTATGGCTTTGCTCCCCCTCCTTCAACCCCTGTTGTGCACATGACAAATGAAAAAGGAAATCAAACAAGCAAGAACACAAGAGATTTAACGAGGTTCAATAGTGTGCTTACGTCCTCAGAGAGAAAAGAGTAGTTGTTTTCTTTCATTCAATCAATGGTCCTTAGGTTACAAATAGCACATCTATTTATAGACTCGGTACAATTACAAATATACCTCGTACCATACCACGAGGGCTTCGCCCCCGCACTCCCAACCCACTTAATCCGAGCCCACCGAAAACTTGAGTACTCCTTTGATGGACAGATGCTCTCGCTCCACAAAGCCTAAAGAACAATTGGTGAAGTGCCTAATGAGGTGGGGGTAAGCCTCTTTATATAGCCTCTTACATCCAAGTCCTATTCTGACTAGGATAATGAATACTACTTCCCGAAGGATTAGAACAATTGTAATCCTAGTTAAAGCAGCCATCCTCTGTCTTTTTACACTATATGAGTCATACTTAACAAATCCCCTCAACAAACTCTACCCTTTCTAGTGGTTTCTCTAAAGAGATGGGTTTGGTTGTTAAAGGCTTTTGGTGCCTATTTCTCGACGTTAACGCTGGCCCGGCTCCTTGAAATACACGTCGGCTCCTTCGAACACCAATAATTTCTCGTAGGACGGACTCTAAAATGATCACGATGCACGACTCTACTCATTTGCTTTGGATTTCCCATATTCTTATTTCGGCTTTCTTTTTAAGACTTCCGACTACCATGCTTAGCTATGATATGTTTGTTCTTGCTAGCTCGTTGTGAACTTGTTCATTTGGTCTTTGGTGCCTTTGTGTGTTGTTTTTTCCCTTTGACTTGAATGACTGAAGTTTTTTTTAGTAAAAAAGTAAAAAAAAAAGTCCCACTAACAATAAAACTCAAAAAATCACATATGAAATCAATAGATGAACCGAAAATGAAAAATAAAAAACACATTAAAACAAGTCTCATTTTAACCAACTTTTCTCTCTAGCGTGAGCAAGGTCTCTACCCCGCAGCTTTTAATTTTTATTTTGTTTGGCTGCCGGCAATGGCACTATCTCAACGTTAGTTGTCAAATGACGATTTTTCTTTTTTTACTTTTTTATATGGTATTCGTATCTTTATTTTTCTTTTTAATTTTTCAATAAGAATAACTTTATCTTTGTGGCACATTTTTTTGTCTTTTGGTACGTTTTTTATTTTCACTGATGGTCGTTTGACTGTTATTTTCATTTTTATTTTGACATAATGTCAAAAAATGTCTCTAACGTTTGACTAAATAGTCATTTTATCTCATATTCTTTTTAAAAGCAATTTACCCCTCAACGTTTTATTTATGGTCAAAATGGCCCCTCTGTGAATGAAAACAGTTAGTCAAATGACAATAAACAACATGGAATGACTTGACAAAATAACACGTTAGAATAAAAAAATATTTTATATAATTTTATAAAATTATTTTTTGACTGGTGTAATATTCTATAAAGTCAGCATATTTGCCTATATGGCACCAGTATTGCGGCATGCACTGCCATGTAGGTTTGCAATGTTATTTCAAACCATTTATCGTTAGTTGACTAACAATTTTCATCCGCTGAGGGGTTATTTTGACCCAAAATAAAACGTTGAGGGAAAAATTACTTCATAAAAGAATAGAGGCCAAAATGACTATTTAGTCAAACGTTAAGGGCATTTTTTGACATTATGGCTTTTATTTTTTCTCAAAGTTGGATTTGACGTAACATCGACGGATTAATAGTTATCATGCTAATCTTCCCTACATTGAACCTTCGAGTTGGATTTGGATACGTGCTAACATTCAATGTTTCTTGTTTGCGATTTAAGCTGTGGTAATGATCGTTTTGTCAACATGCCTTCATTGTTATATGCATTTTTATGTTAATTTTGATGGTTTTTATTCTTTATCGTCGATTAATGGTGTTGTCAGATTTGTTTTTTGTTTGAGTATTTTGGTTGGATTTTTAACATTTTTCTTGTATGATCCTTTATGATCTTAAAGGACTAGTTTTTTGTTTCAATGATCATAGAAAAATGTCCAATTTATTTGTTTCAGTTATTTTTGTGGTTATAATCTCTCGTTGTATTTTGAACATTATCCCTATAACCCTCTTAGCCCGGCCTAGACACTTGACCCGAACTACGAAGATTACACGGGGAAAACCAAAGTCAACCTTGATTAACGACCTTTTTTTCTTCTTTTCTAGATGCACATTAAGCCTATGTGATTACTCAAGAATCATATGAGAGAAAGGCACAACGATCGGAAAGCATTTAGGGACTCAATTGCATGAATTACACTTTTGGGGACCAAAAAGTAATTTTTAGAAAATATAAGGATTTAATAGGTTTTAAGCTTACCAAATTGTAATTAGTCATATTACATGCCTCTCTGCCAAATTTTAGCTTAAAAGGACATTCCAAGCTCAAGCAATTGTGTAACCCCCGTAGCCCGGCCTAGACGGTTGACCCGAACTACGAAGATTACACGGGGAAAACCAAAGTCAACCCGAAAGTCAACCTTGATTAACGACCCTTTTTTTTCCTTTTTAATCTTATCTAGATGCACATTAACCTTAGATGTGATCACACAAACACCATGCTCAAAGATCACAAACATCAGAGATCAAACAGGGACCCAATTGAACAAATTACAACCTTAGGGACCAAATTGTAATTTCTGAAAAATTTAAGGACTTAACCAGATTTTAAGTTACCAACTTGAAATTAATCATGTTTCATGCTTCTCTGCCAAATTTCAGCTCAAACGGACATCCCGAACTCATACAATTGCACAAACAAGATTCAGGACCAAAATGCAAACATTTTGAAACATTTAACCGCCCATGTCAGCCCCCAACGGTCACCCGTTCCGAAACAGGCCAAGGCCGTTCCGAAACACGGGCCGTTCCGCAACGCGTTCCGCAACGGGGGTCTGGCAGAATGCTTTCCGTTTCGGAACGGTGACACCCGTTGCGGACGCCTGGGTTCATGCAGGGCACCCGTTCCGAAACGGTGTTGCCTGTTCCGAAACGCCTAGCCCAGAATGTTGCATTTTGCTCACTCAAACACACAATTGATCAATCAAACATGCTCCAAAAGCCACCAAACTTTGCCAACATGCAATTCAACATAAAAGAGACATTCTTGCATCAACAATTCATCATATACTCAACACATATGAAAAGCCCCAAATCTATAGGCATGCTTCCTACACAAGCAACCATTTAAGCACAAACCTTTCAAAGCAACCTCAATTAAGCCAATTCATGTTTCAACGACATTAACAACAGTATTTAAACATTCTTGATCAACACATACGATCACAAAAACAACAATCTGAGAGATTCTACCCCATTGCCCTTATTAACTATAGCTATTCACCGAGACATACATCTCCATTGGAGTCCACCTTGAATCCCTTGCTCCTTGCTGCCCAAACCTCAAGAATCTGCATTGATGGACAAAAAGGAGCGTAAGCACATAATGCTTAGTGAGGAATGCTCAAAACCAAAACACCATCAATGCAGCGGGTCTTTAAAACACTTTAAAACCAACCCGATTTACCTTCCAAAACCATGTTCGAAAACCCTTTTCAACATCAAGCTCAAATCATGCATAAACACCATATGCCAAGCTTAAACAAAACCATGGAAAACACTTCCCTTTAGCAACATACCTTTCTTAAACTTGGAAACCACATCAAGCAAGAAACCACTTAAAACCATAATTCAATCAAACCATTTCATGCATTTAAACAAGGCCACATAAAACCATAACATCATCATCACATGCCTTTAACAACAAGTCATACATGACTCCAATGCAACATAGGTAATCCATGCTCTCATGCATCATTTATCAAATGACAACCAACACTTGTTCAACATACAAGTAACATGCTTTCACTAGCATTATACACATTTCATGCAACAATGCATCTTACCAAGCATCTCATGCTTCTCATGCAAACATGCATCAACTCAAGCATCTCATGCTTCACATGCAACCATGCATCATTTCAAGCAATCCCATGCTTCACATGCAACTATGCATCATTTCAAGCAATCCCATGCTCAACATGATCAAGAACATTATATTGGCTTCCAAGAGATCAACCATAATCACTTTCCACTTTTCAACCCGATCGGATACGCGGATTACAAGCGTGTCCCAACGCTTCCTACACCCTACCCAATCCAAGGTCTTCCAAATGGGCATCAACCTCCATTTGACCTTAACAACCTAAGGTTCCCATGCATGGACTTTTAAACACCATACAACCTTAGCTTTTCCTCAAGGTTACCATGTATGGACTTCCAACCGCCATACACCCTTGACATGCACAAGGTCTTTTCCGTATGGACTTTCAACCACCATACAACCTTTGCATAACCGATTGGTAGTTGTAGACATCATCTAACGAGGAACGGGACATCACACACAAGATCCACACATGGACTTAAACACTGCCATTGTGATCTTAACAAGTACAAGGTTCTCACATAAGGACTTTTAACCACCTTATAACCTTTACTTAACCAAGGTCCTCGAATGGGCAACAACCTCCATTATGACCTTAACAACTTAGGTCCTCGAGTGGGCAACAACCTCCACTATGACCTCTTCTCGTTAGGAATACTTGAGGGGAGTCTAACCGGTCCACACTTGACCACTCCGCCTTCAAGGCGACTTTATTCACGGTGCACCCAATCCTATAGCCGGCTAATTATACCCGATCAACGAACCAAGAACCATTCACATCTCTTGCCAACATAACCATCTTACCATAATATCCAATGTTCCACATGCATAAACACAATGCAAGGTCATCACATCATTAGCTCAATGATTCACATGCATACACATAATGCAAAACCACCACATCATTAGCTCAATGATTCACATGCATAAACAATATGCACAAGGTAACAATCATCATCAACTCACTGTTTTTAAGCATCATACAAAGCCAATGAACAACATGCATCACTATGCATCAAAATCACAATTTCCATAAACATAACCAAGGATCTCTTACCTTGAGCATCCTTTTCAATTGACTTTCAAAACCAGCATTAAACCATGCTAAAACATGCTTACAAAACAGAATTAAACCATGCAATAACACATGCACATCAATCATCAACCACAATTGATTTTAAAACCAAATCATACACAATCCAAGAGCAAAAACCTCTTCACTTACTCTTGAGCTTAGCAAAGTTGTTTAGACTTAAACTAAGCTCCCAAAAACCTTCAAACCTTGTTTCAAAAGCTGAAATCCCAACTTCACTCACCGATTACCAAACAAGCTAGCCAACAAGCTTTCCAAGCTTCCGAAACCTTCCGAAAACACCTCCAAAGCTCAAGGATCAACCTCCCCTGTTTCAAGCACACAAAAACAGAACATTAATGCATCCATATGCATTAAAACACCAGCAACATCAACACAACTCACTGCTCATCACAAATCTAACAATTTGGCTACCAAACACAACCGAAATCATCTCCAAACACTTCCAAAACTTAACCCAGCCAAGATCCATCACTTCTAACCATTTTTATACATCAAATAACATGCAAAATGATCACAACCACGTCCTTATACCTCCAGGTATAACAGATCACCAATTACACTCCAAAAACAACCAAAAACTCAAGCCAAACTTAGGAAATTCAACCTATCCGGGATTGCATTGATCAAGACTCATTTCCACATCAATTTAATGATCATTTAACATCAAAAACACTTCTCAAAACACAGATTTAACAGATCAAACGAAAATCAAGTGAAATCATCAAAATCTTGCATAATTAGCCAAGATCCAAAAATCAACCTCAAAACCTTTAATCAATTATCAAATTAGGATTGAAAACTTTAGGAATTTCATTAAAGAACTTGAAGTTCAGAGGAGAAGGACGTTCTTACCTCCAAACTTGAATTTCTCCATTTTAGAGCCAAAATGCTTGATGAATCAACTTGTAAATTGTGAGGTTTTGATGATGAGATGATTAGGAATCAAATAAGAATTGAAATGAGAGTTTAGGATGTCAAAATCAGAGAAAGAAATCTGAGGAAATCTTGTTTGGGTAGAGAGAAAATGAGAGAAAAGAGAATTTGAGAGAAAATAGAAAAATTAGTTAAGAATTGGTTAAAATGATTTCCCTCCTTTTCATAACCTTTAAAATCAGATTTTAGACTTAAAATATCTTAGAAAAATCTGGAGAAATCCTTTTTGGAATAATAGCTCCTTAAAGATTCAAAGTTTCAATCCTTTATAAAACTGTCCCGCAACTTTCAAAAATTACATTTTGGTCACTAGCCAAAATGTCAACCTTCCGAACCTCATTTTCCAAAATTGATTTCACAGTTCACTTTTATATATTAAAAGATGATTTTAGAACATTTTTCCATATTTTTAATGCAACCCGAACTAGGCTTTCCTAAATTCACTCTTATATATTCGATCAGCACTTTGACCGAACCGGTCAACGCCAAAACTTCTGAGCCCAAAACCGGGGCGTTACAACTCTCCCCCCTTAGGAAATTTCGTCCTCGAAATTTCAACCGGCGAAAAGAGAACCACAACCTTCTCAAGCAACATACAAGGCAACACAAAAGCCTCAACCAACACCACTGATTACCTTCTAAACAAAACCTCCACCACACACTGTTCACAACCCAAACTCTCAAGGGTAACCACAAACCAACCTTCCACACAACCAGATTATACACAATCCCAACATCAACCTGAAAACTTCAACTCTTACAGCAGACAACACTGTAACACACATAACTTCCATAACTGGTTTACACAGAAACAACAACTAAACCAACTTAGCCACACTAGGCAAACCCCTCAACCTCTAAAACTCTTGCGATTCCCAAACCTTTTTCCAAAGATTTTCCCAACAAGCAGAAATCCTTAACATCAACTGTTTACTCAAGCTCTTCAACGAAGCTGACCACCCTTCACATCCGTCAAAAACATTACTATAACAGCTCACCAGCACCAAAAACCAAAATCACATCACAACCTCAACTTGAAACCTTCAGCCGTTCCACATACCATCAACAGACTTCAAACAAAACTTCTTAACCATAACTGGCCAACTACTGCTCACAAGAACCCAAACCACCAACAAAAACCTTCGATCTTCCACAGCCCTTTCACTACATACTCAACCAGAACACTTGCATTACCAGAACATCACTGAACCAAAACACACACAACAGCTTCAGAACTCTTCAAAGATTGCTAAAAACCAACACAACCCTTCACAACAACTTAAAAGCTAAACAACCTCAGCTGCAACAACACTTAACACCAAGGAACTACCACTTCCTTTAAACTAAACAAACCACTTAGCAGATACTAACCTCAAACAATACCTTTCACCACCAAACCATCAAACTTTCAGAGCAACAAACACTATCCTTCTACCAACAAGCCATACCACTCTCACCATCACAAACAACTAGATAACAAACTCCAGCACTTCTAACTCCCACTCAGCACCAAACAACCTCTACAAACCCATCATCACACTTAACCCAACCACAACACTAACAGATTCGATTAGTCATTAGCGAGCGTGAACATCGTATGCATGATCACCTACATGCCCTATCAATGTCTGATGTACATGTATGCAAAACCTCTAATGTCATGCCACATGTATGCATGGACCAACATATATAATATAGTACATATCAATGATTTTAACTGTGCATGAATGCCAGTTCACACCCTCCAATAACATCCTCAAAATCTGTCTAAGAACAACCTCTTACTCACCTTTAACTTAACTATCTCCATCATACCAACAACCATTAACCACAAGATACTTACTCAAGCCTACTTCACACCCAAGATAATTACCAAACCACAACTACCATTACCCCAAACATACTAGCAACAAGACTAAACTTACCACGCAAGGAAAAACCAACAGAAACCAAACTAAGCAACTAAAGCAAAGATCACTTAACAAGGTTACCTGAAAACACAACACCACCCTGAAGCTTCATCGAACGAGCTCTCTTCCTTGCGGAGCCAACATCCTTCGGTTGCACCCTTGCAGCACCAGCTAACACACCTGGGTCACCACCAACTCCTTGCGATAAGAAACCTTGGCTGTTCCGCGCCAACATCAAGCAATCACGCTTCATGTGTCCAGCAGACCCACACTTCCAGCAAACTTCATTTCCCAAGCTCTTCACAACCTTCTGCTTTTTCTGCCATTTCTGAACCTCGCCTCGGTCGCGCCCACGACCTTTCAAAGATCCTTTAGCCAACATCAAAGCTGACTTCACTCCATGAGGACAATCACGCTTAACATGCAACTTGGAACCACAATTCCAACAAACACCTGCGCCCCAACAATTTCCAACATGTTGTCTTTTACAACGGTCACAAACAGATAACTGAGCCTCCACTCCTCGCTCAAGCAACACTTGCTCACCAACAGCATTAGCCACACCTTGCTTAACCCTTGGAAATTCCCTTCCAAGATACCTTTCATAGAAAGCAGACACGAAGAAATCCCAATCAATATCAAGGATATGTGACGCCACAGCCACAGATGTCCACCAAGAACAAGCATCCTCCAGCATCAGAGAAACAACATTCCCCAGCTTATAGGCATAATCACAACCTTCCTGATCCAAAATCAGAACTACCTTGGCCAACCAGGCCTCAAACATCTCCGGGGAAGAACCATGATACTCCTCAGCACCCAAATCAAGCAAATGCTGCTTCGGCAAACCCACACATTTAGCCAGCACATCCACTGATTCCACCTCAACCGTAGCCTGAGATGTTCCCAACACCTCCTGAACAACAGGTAAAGAACTTTCCATCCCGGAACCAGCTTCCTTCCCTTGTCTTACCAACTCAACTTCAGTCACAGAAGACTGAGACAAAACACCTTTACAAAAGGGCGAACCCTTTGACTTAACAACCTGCCCCAAGGCAGCCACCATCTCACTCATCCTCCACTCTTTCATCATCTTTGCCATACCACTAACAACAAACAACATACAATCACAACAAACAAACAAACCAGTTAGACCAGCATTAAGCAAGGATTCAAACTCCAACTCCAAAATAACACAATAGCTATATTAATAAGGCAATGGGTATCCCGAATCCTCCCCCTTACATGACATAACAGCCAACACAACATGAACATCACAACATCAAGCATATCAACCACATACCTTGATCATGCTTACACCAAACAACATCCATTAACACCAGCACATTAACAACATAGCATGCTCAAAACACATTCATCATGCATAGCATCAGCTCATAACATCAACACATATCCATATGAACTCAACCAAGATTCATAACCACAAATCATGCTTGCATACACCAGCAACATGCTCAAAAACATCAACAGCATACTCAGAAACACATGCTTCAACCAGCTTTCAACCATACAACAAGGTAAACATCAAACACACTTACCACAACAACTTACCGTTTTCCCCAACCTTCGCAACTCAGCTCTGATACCACCAAATGTAACCCCCGTAGCCCGGCCTAGACGGTTGACCCGAACTACGAAGATTACACGGGGAAAACCAAAGTCAACCCGAAAGTCAACCTTGATTAACGACCCTTTTTTTTCCTTTTTAATCTTATCTAGATGCACATTAACCTTAGATGTGATCACACAAACACCATGCTCAAAGATCACAAACATCAGAGATCAAACAGGGACCCAATTGAACAAATTACAACCTTAGGGACCAAATTGTAATTTCTGAAAACTTTAAGGACTTAACCAGATTTTAAGTTACCAACTTGAAATTAATCATGTTTCATGCTTCTCTGCCAAATTTCAGCTCAAACGGACATCCCGAACTCATACAATTGCACAAACAAGATTCAGGACCAAAATGCAAACATTTTGAAACATTTAACCGCCCATGTCAGCCCCCAACGGTCACCCGTTCCGAAACAGGCCAAGGCCGTTCCGAAACACGGGCCGTTCCGCAACGCGTTCCGCAACGGGGGTCTGGCAGAATGCTTTCCGTTTCGGAACGGTGACACCCGTTTCGGACGCCTGGGTTCATGCAGGGCACCCGTTCCGAAACGGTGTTGCCTGTTCCGAAACGCCTAGCCCAGAATGTTGCATTTTGCTCACTCAAACACACAATTGATCAATCAAACATGCTCCAAAAGCCACCAAACTTTGCCAACATGCAATTCAACATAAAAGAGACATTCTTGCATCAACAATTCATCATATACTCAACACATATGAAAAGCCCCAAATATATAAGCATGCTTCCTACACAAGCAACCATTTAAGCACAAACCTTTCAAAGCAACCTCAATTAAGCCAATTCATGTTTCAACGACATTAACAACAGTATTTAAACATTCTTGATCAACACATACGATCACAAAAACAACAATCCGAGAGATTCTACCCCATTGCCCTTATTAACTATAGCTATTCACCGAGACATACATCTCCATTGGAGTCCACCTTGAATCCCTTGCTCCTTGCTGCCCAAACCTCAAGAATCTGCATTGATGGACAAAAAGGAGCGTAAGCACATAATGCTTAGTGAGGAATGCTCAAAACCAAAACACCATCAATGCAGCGGGTCTTTAAAACACTTTAAAACCAACCCGATTTACCTTCCAAAACCATGTTCGAAAACCCTTTTCAACATCAAGCTCAAATCATGCATAAACACCATATGCCAAGCTTAAACAAAACCATGGAAAACACTTCCCTTTAGCAACATACCTTTCTTAAACTTGGAAACCACATCAAGCAAGAAACCACTTAAAACCATAATTCAATCAAACCATTTCATGCATTTAAACAAGGCCACATAAAACCATAACATCATCATCACATGCCTTTAACAACAAGTCATACATGACTCCAATGCAACATAGGTAATCCATGCTCTCATGCATCATTTATCAAATGACAACCAACACTTGTTCAACATACAAGTAACATGCTTTCACTAGCATTATACACATTTCATGCAACAATGCATCTTACCAAGCATCTCATGCTTCTCATGCAAACATGCATCAACTCAAGCATCTCATGCTTCACATGCAACCATGCATCATTTCAAGCAATCCCATGCTTCACATGCAACTATGCATCATTTCAAGCAATCCCATGCTCAACATGATCAAGAACATTATATTGGCTTCTAAGAGATCAACCATAATCACTTTCCACTTTTCAACCCGATCGGATACGCGGATTACAAGCGTGTCCCAACGCTTCCTACACCCTACCCAATCCAAGGTCTTCCAAATGGGCATCAACCTCCATTTGACCTTAACAACCTAAGGTTCCCATGCATGGACTTTTAAACACCATACAACCTTAGCTTTTCCTCAAGGTTACCATGTATGGACTTCCAACCGCCATACACCCTTGACATGCACAAGGTCTTTTCCGTATGGACTTTCAACCACCATACAACCTTTGCATAACCGATTGGTAGTTGTAGACATCATCTAACGAGGAACGGGACATCACACACAAGATCCACACATGGACTTAAACACTGCCATTGTGATCTTAACAAGTACAAGGTTCTCACATAAGGACTTTTAACCACCTTATAACCTTTACTTAACCAAGGTCCTCGAATGGGCAACAACCTCCATTATGACCTTAACAACTTAGGTCCTCGAGTGGGCAACAACCTCCACTATGACCTCTTCTCGTTAGGAATACTTGAGGGGAGTCTAACCGGTCCACACTTGACCACTCCGCCTTCAAGGCGACTTTATTCACGGTGCACCCAATCCTATAGCCGGCTAATTATACCCGATCAACGAACCAAGAACCATTCACATCTCTTGCCAACATAACCATCTTACCATAATATCCAATGTTCCACATGCATAAACACAATGCAAGGTCATCACATCATTAGCTCAATGATTCACATGCATACACATAATGCAAAACCACCACATCATTAGCTCAATGATTCACATGCATAAACAATATGCACAAGGTAACAATCATCATCAACTCACTGTTTTTAAGCATCATACAAAGCCAATGAACAACATGCATCACTATGCATCAAAATCACAATTTCCATAAACATAACCAAGGATCTCTTACCTTGAGCATCCTTTTCAATTGACTTTCAAAACCAGCATTAAACCATGCTAAAACATGCTTACAAAACAGAATTAAACCATGCAATAACACATGCACATCAATCATCAACCACAATTGATTTTAAAACCAAATCATACACAATCCAAGAGCAAAAACCTCTTCACTTACTCTTGAGCTTAGCAAAGTTGTTTAGACTTAAACTAAGCTCCCAAAAACCTTCAAACCTTGTTTCAAAAGCTGAAATCCCAACTTCACTCACCGATTACCAAACAAGCTAGCCAACAAGCTTTCCAAGCTTCCGAAACCTTCCGAAAACACCTCCAAAGCTCAAGGATCAACCTCCCCTGTTTCAAGCACACAAAAACAGAACATTAATGCATCCATATGCATTAAAACACCAGCAACATCAACACAACTCACTGCTCATCACAAATCTAACAATTTGGCTACCAAACACAACCGAAATCATCTCCAAACACTTCCAAAACTTAACCCAGCCAAGATCCATCACTTCTAACCATTTTTATACATCAAATAACATGCAAAATGATCACAACCACGTCCTTATACCTCCAGGTATAACAGATCACCAATTACACTCCAAAAACAACCAAAAACTCAAGCCAAACTTAGGAAATTCAACCTATCCGGGATTGCATTGATCAAGACTCATTTCCACATCAATTTAATGATCATTTAACATCAAAAACACTTCTCAAAACACAGATTTAACAGATCAAACGAAAATCAAGTGAAATCATCAAAATCTTGCATAATTAGCCAAGATCCAAAAATCAACCTCAAAACCTTTAATCAATTATCAAATTAGGATTGAAAACTTTAGGAATTTCATTAAAGAACTTGAAGTTCAGAGGAGAAGGACGTTCTTACCTCCAAACTTGAATTTCTCCATTTTAGAGCCAAAATGCTTGATGAATCAACTTGTAAATTGTGAGGTTTTGATGATGAGATGATTAGGAATCAAATAAGAATTGAAATGAGAGTTTAGGATGTCAAAATCAGAGAAAGAAATCTGAGGAAATCTTGTTTGGGTAGAGAGAAAATGAGAGAAAAGAGAATTTGAGAGAAAATAGAAAAATTAGTTAAGAATTGGTTAAAATGATTTCCCTCCTTTTCATAACCTTTAAAATCAGATTTTAGACTTAAAATATCTTAGAAAAATCTGGAGAAATCCTTTTTGGAATAATAGCTCCTTAAAGATTCAAAGTTTCAATCCTTTATAAAACTGTCCCGCAACTTTCAAAAATTACATTTTGGTCACTAGCCAAAATGTCAACCTTCCGAACCTCATTTTCCAAAATTGATTTCACAGTTCACTTTTATATATTAAAAGATGATTTTAGAACATTTTTCCATATTTAATGCAACCCGAACTAGGCTTTCCTAAATTCACTCTTATATATTCGATCAGCACTTTGACCGAACCGGTCAACGCCAAAACTTCTGAGCCCAAAACCGGGGCGTTACAAATTGCATCCACAACATTCAGGACTAAAACGTAAAACCTGGTAACTTAGAACAATTCAAAAACATCATCCAACGGTCATCCGTTTTGGAACACTAATCTTCGTACCGAAATGCCCGTATCGAAACGGTGTTGACCGTTTCGATACTCGGGTGCGTTCCGAGACCGGTATCGAAACAGGCCTCTCTAGTAGCCAAAATGTTCCGAAACACCTTGAACCGTTCCGAAACGCTATGGCCATTACAAGATCCTATTTCGAAACAGTTAAGGGTGTTTCGATACACCCTGCCCTATAGCAGCATCAAATGTTGGTTTTTCATCTCTTAACCTACTCAAACATACTTCAAAGCATACCATATTATACCAACAACTTGACTAGACATTAGAGATCATATTTGTAACCCCCTCGTCCCGGTCTGGTCGGATGACCGGTCCGAGTGGGCCACACAGGGAAAACCGAAGCGAAACCCGTTAAGGCTTCTCCTCGGTTAACGACCCAGAAAATTTCTTTTTATCTTATCTTGTCTACATGCATAATTTAGACCTAAGTGTGGCACAGCAGCGGAAGATACAATCATAACATCAAACATCGACCAACCCAACATTTAAACAGCTCATTTTAACATTCTGCAGCAGGCCGTTTCGAAACGCCCATAGGGTGTTCTGAAACGCCTTGACTTAGTCAACGGGCCAGGGTCAACCATAAGGTGACCGTTCCGAAACAGGGGAGACCCGTATCGGAACGACCTTGACGGTCAATATCTCGTGGTCAACGAGATTTGACCGTTTCGGAACCTCAAAGGCCCGTTTCGGAACGGCTACATCTCGCCAATTTCTCAAAATTCCAGTAGCGAAAACGTTCTGAAACGACCCTCTTCCGTTTCGAAACGGCAGGTCATAAACACAGGGACCGTTCCGGAACAGGGGGACCCGTTCCGAAACACCCCCTGTCTGCAGACTTTTCTGGGCTGTTTTGAGGCACAAGGATGCCCCAAAACACCTCTAAAACACCAAACAACAGCCAAGCATTTAAACCCAAGATATACCAACATTACCATCATGCTTTAACAAGGTTTGGACATGTCTAATACTAAAGCAACACCCCACAAACATGCATTCATTCAAAGATCACTCAAACACATTTATAAACTCTTAAGCATAAGGCTAACATTTCAAGCAAGCAAACAGGCATGAGTTAACATTCATCATGGCAACACAACCATGCAAAAGCAATATATATAAAGGAGTCTACACATGCTCCTATCAACCAACAACGATCCAACAAAACCATACATGTCCCATTGCTCAAACCATTACATGTTTAAATACTAAAATCCATACTTGATGAACTCAAGTCAAAATCACACTTGGAGGCTCTCCACTTGCCCGAGCAACCCACGAACTAAGGATCTGCAATGTTGAACAAGGAGAGCGTAAGCAATGATGCTTAGTGAGGGTAAGCTCTAAAAACAAACCTCAACATTGCAGGGTCCGAGCACGATCTAGCCAAGGTAAGTCACAAACATACCAAAGGTTCACAAGATATATATGCATGAGCAAGGGACAATAATAAAGCCATGATCATAAACTCAATTTCCATGATACATGCAATCACAACCAAGTAATCCAATAAGAACCATGAACCTCAACACATTGATATACACATCAAGAACATTGGCACCTAGTTAAGACCCGAATACGCAGATAGACATGTTGGAAACTCCTATCCAACAACCACATTACCTCGGTGGGATTCCACTCATCACCGGTCTCGCGGAGGGGATTCCACTCATCCTCACGCCCCGTCGATGGGATTCCACTCATCACCGACTATACTCAATTACAATTCCGGGCGAACCCGTACTCCTCCTTGGTGACTCAACGCCACCAAGGCCACGCGCGACTTTAGACTCATGTGTACACACTAACATCCTAATGATCGATCATTTGTATTCAAGTTTACTAGTGCCAATATTTACTCACTTCACATTACTCATTTCATTAACCTTGTGCTTAGCACATATTCACCAACAACCATCATTAAGCATGTCTCAAACATCATAAGTCCAATCTCATTTCACATGTATAAAGCAATATACATAGACATTCATACCACAATTTATACGAGACATACACCACCATATAGTGAGTTCAACCAAAGGCTCTAGATCAAGTTTAGGATTAGGCTACCACCCCAATCCTAACTCTAGGTGGGTCTACCAAGCCCAACCTAGTCCATATACTCGAACCAACTATTTTAAAACCTTTAAAAGCAAACAACCACTCACCTAAGCTTCCAAGCTCAACGACCAAGCAAGCAATCACCTTCAACTTCCCGGATTTGGTCCCAAAGCCTCTTCTACGTCTCCTCTTGCTTCTAGTCAAACAAAACCCATACATTACTTCTCAATTCAATGCTAGTTCAACCATTAATCTACTTTGCAAAACACCACCCAATTTCCTCAAATTCTCCAATCACATAATCTCCTAAAACCCCAATTTTCGTGCTCCCCCAAAGGCTTGCTGAAAAATCAATTTCCAATCATCCAAATGACTTCCAAATCATACCAAAACACCCTCATACCATAGGTAGACCAACAGCCCTCCAATTTCAACATAAAATCCACCAAAAACCCAAATTTTAATACCCTAAAACTTGCCCTAAAGACCCACTACGAATTTTCATCCAAAATTAACCAAATTAACATATATGGTGTATTTTGTCATGCTTAAACAAACCCCCAATACAATTTATCAAAATAAATTGAAAAAACCCCATTAAAACCCTAAATTCCATATGAACCCTAATTTCTCAAAACCCCATATTTTTGAAATTTAAGACAATATACAAGTAGAGGATGAAAATGAGGTTAAGAAAATGACTTTACCTTTCAAAAAGCCTTTGAATTGAAGTTGAAAATGAATGGAATAGTGACTTGCTATTTGAGAGGTTTTTGAAAGAGAGGAGGGGAAGTTTTACATGGGTTTAGGGAAGAAAGGGGGAAAAAGATGACAATATGGAAAAGTTGTCATCCTTTTTCAAATAGTTTGGGTAAATTACATTATGAGTCCTCCTCTTTTTAAATTAAACTTAATTAGGTCACCATTGAAGTTGAGTTGTTTTAATTAACTATTTATTTAACCCGACTAAAACCCGGTTAACTCCTAGGCCTAAGACGCGGGTGTTACAACTCTCCCCCACTTAAGGAATTTCGTCCCTGAAATTACCTGGTGGAAACAGATACGGAAACTGCTCAACCATATCTGCTTTCCTCTCCCACGTGGCCTCTTCCACACCTCCATGCCTCCACAACACCTTGACCAACTCTATGGTCTTGCCACGCAACACCTTGTTATCCGAAGCAAGTATCTCAACGGGCTCTTCATTATAAGACAAATCCGGATTCAACTCTATCTCCTCAACGGGCATCACATGCGAAGGATCTGATCTATATCTCCTAAGCATAGATACATGAAAGACATCATGGATCTTTTCTAACTCAGAAGGTAACGTCAAACGATAAGCTACGGGCCCAATCTACTCAACTACCTCATACAGACCAATGAACCTCGGACTCAACTTGCCCTTCCGGCCAAACCTCATTACCTTCTTCCACAGAGATACTTTCAGAAACACTTTCTCACCCACTGAGTACTCAATCTCTTTCCTCTTCAAATCTGCATAAGACTTCTGACGATCCGAAGCCGCTTTCAAGCGGTCACAAATCAACTTCACTTTTTCTGTGGTTCCCTTAAGCAAGTCTGGCATGGGTAACAACCTCTGACCTGTCTCAGCCCAACAAATTGGAGTCCTACATCGTCTACCATACAAAGCCTCATAGGGTGCCATCTGAATACTAGACTGATAACTGTTATTGTAAGCAAACTCAACCAACGGTAAGTGCTTCTCCCAAGAACCCTGAAAATCAATCACACAACAACGAAGCATATCCTCTAGAATCTGTATCACTCGCTCTGACTGCCCATCGGACTGCGGATGATATGATGTGCTGAAATGCAAGCGACTACCCAAAGCACTATGCAAACAACTCCAGAACCTCGAAATAAATCTAGGATCCCTATCTAAAACAATAGACTTCGGAACTCCATGAAGTCTCACAATCTCACGAATGTACAAGTTTGTCAACTTGTCTTAGGAATCCGTAGTGTTCACTGCTAAGAAGTGAGCACACTTAGTGAACCTATCAATAATCACCCATACTGAATTCTTCTTCGAAGGAGACAAAGGCAACCCCGATACAAAATCCATGGTGATTCTTTCCCACTTCCATTCCGGAATCTTCAAAGGCTGTAGCAAACCTGAAGGAACCTGATGTTCTGCCTTCACTCTCTGACAAACCATACAACGACTCACATACTCGGCTACATCTCTCTTCAACCCAACCCAGAAGTAATCATTCTTCAAATCTCGGTACATCTTGGTACTACCCGGATGCATAGAAAAGGGACTCGAATGCGCTTCGCTCAAAATCTGACGTCTCAGCTCAACATCTTCCGGTACCACAATTCTATCCCTAAAGCACAACAAGCTCTCACCACTGAAACTATACTCAGTCGGTCTTCCTTCGGCTATGTCTTGAACATGAGGAACTAGGCTCGCATCTTGCAACTGCTTCTCTCTAATCAATTGAATCAAAGAAGGCTTCACTTGCAACTCGGTGATCAAGCCACCATCATCGGACACACTCAATCTAGCAAACATAGCTCTCAGCTCAACGACCACTTTTCTACTCAAGGCATCGGCTACTACGTTTGCTTTACCCGGATGGTACTCAATAGTCAAATCGTAATCTTTTAACAACTCTAGCCATCTCCTCTGTCTCAAGTTCAACTCTTTATATGTCATCAAGTACTTCAAGCTCTTGTGATCGGTGTAGACTATACACTTCTCACCATACAAATAGTGACGCCAAATTTTCAATGCAAATACAACTGCGGCTAGCTCTATGTCATGAGTACGATAGTTCTTCTCATGAATCTTCAACTGTCTAGAAGCATAAGCAACAACTCTCCTATCTTGCATCAAAACACATCCTAAGCCTACGTGGGAAGCATCACTGTAAATCACAAACTCCTTACCTGAAACAGGTTGCACTAATACTGGAGCATTTGTCAAAGCTTCTTTCAATTTCTCAAAGGCCTTTTGTCTTGCATCTGACCATTCAAACTTGACTCCCTTTTGCAACAACCTAGCCAAGGGAGCAGCTACTCTAGAGAAGCCATCCACAAATCTCCTATAGTAACCAGCTAATCCTAGGAAACTCCTAATCTCGGTCACGGACTTAGGTTGTTTCCACTCAACAATAGCCTCAATCTTCGATGGATCAACTCGAATGCCTTCGGCCGAAACAACATGGCCAAGAAATACAACCTCTCAAATCCAGAACTCACACTTACTGAGCTTCACATACAACTGATTGCTCAACAATCTCTGTAAAACAAATCTCAAGTGTTCGTCATGCTCTTCTTCTGTCTTCGAGTACACAAGTATATCATCAATGAAGACAACCACAAACCGGTCTAGATAGTCTCTAAAAATTCTGTTCATCATGTCCATGAATGCTGCTGGTGCATTCGTGAGCCCAAATGGCATCACAAGAAACTCATAGTGACCATATCTAGTCCTAAAAGCTGTCTTTGGAACATCACACTCCTTCACCTTCAACTGATAGTATCCGGATCTCAAATCTATCTTCGAGAACACTGAAGCACCTCTCAACTGATCAAACAAATCATCTATACGAGGCAATGGATACTTGTTCTTCACATTCAACTGATTCAACTGTCTATAGTCAATACACATGCGCATGCTACCATCCTTCTTTTTCACAAACAACACTGGAGCACCCCACGGAGAACTACTAGGCCTAATGAAACCACGGTCTAATAATTCTTGCAACTGACTCTTCAATTCTTTCAACTCTTTCGGAGCCATACGATACGGAGCTATCGAAACTGGATTAGATCCCGAAACTGTCTCAATCACAAACTCAACATCTCTGTCAGGAGGCAAACCCGGCAACTCTTCAGGAAACACATCTGGAAAGTCACACACTGTTCTGATATCTTTCGGTCTAGCTTCACTCATGTCTGGATTCATAACATAAGCTAAATAGGCCCCACATCCAGAGTCCATCAACCTATGAGCCTCTAAAGCTGACACCACATTAGACAAGAACTTAATGTTCTCGCCCACTACCACTACCTCGTAGTCATCAGAAAGTTTCAAGGAGATTCTCTTTGTCTCAAAATCCACGCTAGCCCGATGCTCAACCAACCAGTCCATACCCAAAATAATATCAAAACCATAGAAGGGAAGTTCCATCATATCAACTGAGAATACATAACCCTGAATCTTCAGTGGACACCTCCTATACATACGTCTAACCACAACTGTCTCACCAAAAGAACTAGTAACATGCATACCTACATCTAAGATCTCAACAGGAATATCTAACTTCTGTGCATGCTTACTCAAAATGTAGGAATGCGTAGAACCCGAATCAACCAAAGAAAGCAAGGACATAGACTGTAACTCGAAATTACCTGCTATCACATCGGTGTCGTTCCCGGCCTCTCTCTGAGCATAGACCCTCGCTGGTCCTCCCGTCTCTGGCTGCACAACCACAACATGTGCAAGGTTCCTCTGAGCATCTACCCTAGGTGCATCAGCCCTCGGCTGGAAGTAGCCACGACCGCGCCCACGACCTCTCTGAAAATCATTACTCCTCGCAGGAGCCTGAGCAATATTCGGTGCATGAGCTGCCTGACGTGGACATTCCCTCCTAAAGTGGTACCTCGAACCACAGTTCCAACAAGCATGAAAGTTACCCCAGCACTCTCCAGTGTGCTGTCTCCCACACTGTGCACACTCGGGCAAGCACCCTCCTCCTCTATGGCCCTGATGGCCCCTACCATGGTGGCCACCGCCACGTCTCTGATCAAACTGATGTCCGCCCCCTCTGTGCCTCTTAGCATCTCTACCATCAAAGTGGTTATGCCTCTTTCCAGAACTAGAACCACTAGCTCGTTTGGATGAACCCAAACTATGCTCCAAATCCTTGGCCCTCGCGACCAACACATCAAAGTCTGAGTAGTCAGAAGCCAACGTGTACCTCTTAACCTCTTCATTCAGTCCGTAACGGAAACGGTTGCAGCATTCCACTTCAGTAGGAACCAACTCTGGGGCATACTGACTCAAGCGAACAAAGCGGATCTCATAATCAGTCACAGAAGCATCCCCCTGAGTAAGAGCCATAAACTCTCGCTTCTTCTCATCCAAGTACTTCGGTCCCAAGTACCTCTTCCGGAAGGCAGACTCAAAGAACTCCCAATCAATTTCTGTCTCTGGAACCCCGGTAGTAATGGTGACCCACCAGGTGTAGGCATCGCCCTGAAGCAGTGAGATCACACAACCCAATCTACGTGCGCCCGCACAACCCAACTGAGCCAAGATACAAACTGTCTTCTCCAACCATAACTCCGACCTCTCCGGAGTAGATCCTCTAAACTCCTCGGCCCCTAAGCTACGGAGCCTCTCCAAGGGTAAACTAGCATCATCACACCTAGGCTGAGCTGCAGCCTGGGCTCCCGCAACTGCGGCCTGGAACGCTCCCGCTATTGCTTGCACAAGCGGAGTCATATCAATTCCAGCTGGACCTTGGCCACCCTGAGGTCCCTCTCCTCCAGCTCCATCCTCGCCCCCAGCTCCAGGTGGAGGAGGTGGTGGTGGTGGAGGTGGTGGAGGAGCGCCAACTCCTGCGGCCCCCGGTCCCTCTATGTGAGCTCCCGCACCAACTACCGGCTCAACAGGAGCCGCAACTCGTGGTTCCTGATGAACCAACCTCGGTCTACCTCTCGGTCTAGACATTGCTCTCTCAGATATTAACTACAACCACAACAACAACACACAAGTTGGGTTAGCAAGGCGAGGCTTCCAAGTGTCCAAGTATGTTTCCTCACTTAAAAATCATTTTTCCAATGTAATAGTAGCAATAGGACCCCCACACACACATGCTTTAAAATGAAACAATCAGCATACTTGTCACATAAGCAACCATTCTTGCAGAATAAGCGAACACCGTGCAATTCAACTTAAAAACTTAAACTTACCTCACTTACCTGCCCAAGGTCTCGGTAACCTTAGGCTCTGATACCAACAAGTGTAACCCCCTCGTCCCGGTCTGGTCGGATGACCGGTCCGAGTGGGCCACACGGGGAAAACCGAAGCGAAACCCGTTAAGGCTTCTCCTCGGTTAACGACCCAAAAAATTTCTTTTTATCTTATCTTGTCTACATGCATAATTTAGACCTAAGTGTGGCACAGCAGCGGAAGATACAATCATAACATCAAACATCGACCAACCCAACATTTAAACAGCTCATTTTAACATTCTGCAGCAGGCCGTTTCGAAACGCCCATAGAGTGTTCCGAAACGCCTTGACTTAGTCAACGGGCCAGGGTCAACCATAAGGTGACCGTTCCGAAACAGGTGAGACCCGTATCGGAACGACCTTGACGGTCAATATCTCGTGGTCAACGAGATTTGACCGTTTCGGAACCTCAAAGGCCCGTTTCGGAACGGCTACATCTCGCCAATTTCTCAAAATTCCAGTAGCGAAAACGTTCCGAAACGTCCCTCTTCCGTTTTGAAACGGCAGGTCATAAACACAGGGACCGTTCCGGAACAGGGGGACCCGTTCCGAAACACCCCCTGTCTGCAGACTTTTCTGGGCTGTTTTGAGGCACAAGGATGCCCCAAAACACCTCTAAAACACCAAACAACAGCCAATCATTTAAACCCAAGATATACCAACATTACCATCATGCTTTAACAAGGTTTGGACATGTCTAATACTAAAGCAACACCCCACAAACATGTATTCATTCAAAGATCACTCAAACACATTTATAAACTCTTAAGCATAAGGCTAACATTTCAAGCAAGCAAACAGGCATGAGTTAACATTCATCATGGCAACACAACCATGCAAAAGCAATATATATAAAGGAGTCTACACATGCTCCTATCAACCAACAACGATCCAACAAAACCATACATGTCCCATTGCTCAAACCATTACATGTTTAAATACTAAAATCCATACTTGATGAAATCAAGTCAAAATCACACTTGGAGGCTCTCCACTTGCCCGAGCAACCCACGAACTAAGGATCTGCAATGTTGAACAAGGAGAGCGTAAGCAATGATGCTTAGTGAGGGTAAGCTCTAAAAACAAACCTCAACATTGCAGGGTCCGAGCACGATCTAGCCAAGGTAAGTCACAAACATACCAAAGGTTCACAAGATATATATGCATGAGCAAGGGACAATAATAAAGCCATGATCATAAACTCAATTTCCATGATACATGCAATCACAACCAAGTAATCCAATAAGAACCATGAACCTCAACACATTGATATACACATCAAGAACATTGGCACCTAGTTAAGACCCGAATACGCGGATAGACATGTTGGAAACTCCTATCCAACAACCACATTACCTCGGTGGGATTCCACTCATCACCGGTCTCGCGGAGGGGATTCCACTCATCCTCACGCCCCGTCGATGGGATTCCACTCATCACCGACTATACTCAATTACAATTCCGGGCGAACCCGTACTCCTCCTTGGTGACTCAACGCCACCAAGGCCACACGCGACTTTAGACTCATGTGTACACACTAACATCCTAATGATCGATCATTTGTATTCAAGTTTACTAGTGCCAATATTTACTCACTTCACATTACTCATTTCATTAACCTTGTGCTTAGCACATATTCACCAACAACCATCATTAAGCATGTCTCAAACATCATAAGTCCAATCTCATTTCACATGTATAAAGCAATATACATAGACATTCATACCACAATTTATACGAGACATACACCACCATATAGTGAGTTCAACCAAAGGCTCTAGATCAAGTTTAGGATTAGGCTACCACCCCAATCCTAACTCTAGGTGGGTCTACCAAGCCCAACCTAGTCCATATACTCGAACCAACTATTTTAAAACCTTTAAAAGCAAACAACCACTCACCTAAGCTTCCAAGCTCAACGACCAAGCAAGCAATCACCTTCAACTTCCCGGATTTGGTCCCAAAGCCTCTTCTACGTCTCCTCTTGCTTCTAGTCAAACAAAACCCATACATTACTTCTCAATTCAATGCTAATTCAACCATTAATCTACTTTGCAAAACACCACCCAATTTCCTCAAATTCTCAAATCACATAATCTCCTAAAACCCCAATTTTCGTGCTCCCCCAAAGGCTTGCTGAAAAATCAATTTCCAATCATCCAAATGACTTCCAAATCATACCAAAACACCCTCATACCATAGGTAGACCAACAGCCCTCCAATTTCAACATAAAACCCACCAAAAACCCAAATTTTAATACCCTAAAACTTGCCCTAAAGACCCACTACGAATTTTCATCCAAAATTAACCAAATTAACATATATGGTGTATTTTGTCATGCTTAAACAAACCCCCAATACAATTTATCAAAATAAATTGAAAAAACCCCATTAAAACCCTAAATTCCATATGAACCCTAATTTCTCAAAACCCCATATTTTTTAAATTTAAGACAATATACAAGTAGAGGATGAAAAGGAGGTTAAGAAAATGACTTTACCTTTCAAAAAGCCCTTGAATTGAAGTTGAAAATGAATGGAATAGTGACTTGCTATTTGAGAGGTTTTTGAAAGAGAGGAGGGGAAGTTTTACATGGGTTTAGGGAAGAAAGGGGGAAAAAGATGACAATATGGAAAAGTTGTCATCCTTTTTCAAATAGTTTGGGTAAATTACATTATGAGTCCTCCTCTTTTTAAATTAAACTTAATTAGGTCACCATTGAAGTTGAGTTGTTTTAATTAACTATTTATTTAACCCGACTAAAACCCGGTTAACTCCTAGGCCTAAGACGCGGGTGTTACAATATTAAGGAAACTTAAGCTAGAGCATGGCATCAAACACATGAACATTCCATCTATATGCATGCTTCCTAGCCACAAAACCAAATATAAGCTTTCAAACCTCAAACCACCCAAGCAAAACCATTTACAAACTCCAAAAGCCACACCAAACTTGTTACAAACATAGGGAGTTCCAAAACACATCTCCCAACAACAAACATGAAACCCCATTGCCACATATCAATACTAAAGTATGTAAAACATCACCATACATGAGCTTTGCACTTCCTTGGATGTTCTTAACCTTCTTGCTGCCCAAAAATCACTTCAATTATCGGCATTGTTGGTAAAAGAGAGCGTAAGCACAATTGCTTAGTGAGGCAAGCTCTAAAGAAAACCAATGTAACGCCCCGGTTTTGGGCCTAGATGTTTTAGAGTTCGAATCAGACCGGTCGAGAATGGTTCGAATCTTAAAGGGACATTTAGGGAACACCTAGTTCGGTGTGCTTTAAAAATATGGAAAAAATACCTAAAAATCCTCATTTATTATATGAATAATTATGGTGAAAACAATTTTACAAAATAAGGTTTGGAAATACTACATTTCGGTTTAGTGACCAAATCGCAGTTTTTGCAAAAGTTAAATAGTGATTGTTTTGTAAAGGATTGAAACTTTGAATCTTTAAGGAGCTAATTTTACCAAAATGTTTTTAATCAGATTTCTCCTTATTTTGGGTGATTTTAATAATGTTTTAATTAAAGGAAATAAAGATTGATTAAAGGAAAAACTATCTTTGACTTTTCATAACTACCTTACGTCAATTTTCTCTCATTTCATTTTCTCTCAATTTCTTTTCAGCCAAATATATTTCCTCCATCAATTACCCTCTGACTTTTATTCCTTTTGATGAGATTTCAATCTCCTTTTGATTCCTAATCTTTTCCTCACCAAATCCTCTTGTTTTCACATTGGATTTTCAAGAAAACTTGCCCAAATCAAGGAGAAATCAGCCTTTAGAGGTAAGCTTCGTCCTTCTCCTCTAATGATCAGTTCTTTACTGAAATTCCCAAGTTATCAATCCTTTGTTAATGAATTTTGAGCTGCTTTAATCTTGGAAACAAGAAATTGTATTAAAACTTAATGTTTTTGGAGAGATCTTGATAATTTTCGTGGTTGTTGGTTAGGATCTGTTTTGAGGTTGTTTTCTAACATATTTTGGATGGTAATTGATGTTATAAATGGTTTTATCAAACAAATCCTGAATAGGCTTGGTTTCATAAGTTTTGTATGCTAGAATGATGGTTTTTGGGGTGGTTTTGGTGTTCTGTTATAGTTGGAGGTATAAGGACGAGTTTATGGTGGTTTTTGATGTTGATTGATGTTTAGAAATGATTAGAAGTGATAGATCTTTGATGGGCTTTGTTTTGGGAGAGTTTGGAGATGATTTCGGTTGTTTTTGGTAGCCAAAATGAGGTTCTTGAGTAAAGCAGCGAGTTTAGGAGTGTGGCTGATGGTTTGAATGCATGATGATGCATTAATCCTTTGCTCTTATGTGTTATAAATAGAGGAGACATCTTCGGACGCCTTTGGTGTTGATCTGGGAGCTTAGATAGCATTTCGGCGAGCAAGCGAAACGTAATCGGTGAGTGCGAATGGTTTTAGAAGTCCTTGAGGGACAAAGAATCAAGGTTTGGGAATTTAGGAAAGGTTTGAAACACCTTCCTAAGTCCGGAAGTAAGTATTGGTTAGATTGCTCTCACATATGTGGTGGTTGCCCTTAAAATGCCTTTACATGCTCATGGTTTGAGATAGATAAATTCCTACTGTTTTTATGAATGATTTGCAGCATGAGATGATGCTTGAAAAGATTCATGAAATAACATATTGCATTGTTGAGTTTTGAGCTTTTGTTTTAAAGCATGGAAAATGTTATGAATTTGAATGAGATGAGAAAGCTTTGAGAAATGTTGCATTAAAAACAGTAGGTGAGATGATGTTTTGACATAATATATTGGCATTGAAGATGAGATACTTATCGGATATAATTGATCGATCAATAGGATGAGAGTGCACTATAAACTAAAAATTTGTACGTGCTCTTTGGATTCAATCCAAAGGGAGAGACCGATGATGGGCATTCCATCGGGTAGGACTTGGTGAAATACCCAAGCTTTGTGGCGATGAGAGATACCGCCATGTGAGTACGGTGATGTGAGATTCCACCGGAAATTATGTTTACTAGACAAGTGAGTACGGTGATGTGAGATTCCACCAGAAGAGTCTAGTGGTTTGAGAATGTTGTCCGCATATCCGAGTAATAATGAGATGTGAAATGCCAATATAATAAATGAAAATGCTTTTGATTCACATGTACCTATTGATGAGATGATTTATGCTATGAGAAATGCATATGAGATTTGTATATAAAATGCTTTGGTTTTCACTAACATGTGTATGGCTTTGCCATGAGATTTGCATTGGTTTAAATGCATGCGATAGAATTGAGGTACATGTGTTTTCAATGAAGATTTGCTTTGAAATGGTTTTCAAGCATGAGATAGAATGAGCATGTTGTTAAAAATGGTTTATGAACAAGTGTTTTGAATAATGCATTATGGTGTTGGTTTTCTTTAGAGCATGCCTCACTAAGCAAATGTGCTTACGCTCTCTTTTACCAATAATGCAGATAATTGAGGTGTTTCGGGCAGCAAGAAGGTTAAGAACATCCAAGGAAGTGCAAAGCTCATGTATGGTGATGTTTTTATACACTTTAGTTTTGATGTTTAGCAATGGGACACCAAGGTTGTATTTGGGAGATGTGTTTTGAACTCCCTAAGTTTGTGGCATGTTTGTGTTGGCTTTTATGGGTGGTAAATGGTCCTAATGGTTTGGTTGGAGGTTTGAGCTCTATATTTGGTTTGGTGGATAGGAAGTATGCATATAGTTTGAGTGTTCTTATGCTTGATGCCATGTTTGAGTCTTATACATGTTCCTTGATGTTAAATCATGTTGCTGGTATGATATGGTATGTTTTGAAGCATGTTTGAGTGGGTTAAGAGGTGAAAAACCAGCATTTTCTGCTGTCACAGGGCAGAGTGTATCGAAACACCCTTAACTATTTCGAAACGGGGGCCTGTAATGGCCATAGTGTTTCGGAACGGTTGAAGGTGTTTCGGAACATTTTGGCTACTAGAGAGGTATGTTTCAATACCGGTCTCGGAACGCACCCGAGTACCGAAACAGTCAACACTGTTTCGATACGGGCGTATAGGTATGAAGGTTGGTGTTCCGAAATGGATGATCGTTGGATGATGATTTGAATTGTTTTAAGTTTGCATGTTTTACATTTTAATCCTGAATGTTGTGGATGTAATTGCTTGAGCTTGGAATGTCCTTTTAAGCTGAAATTTGATAGAGGATCATGTAATATGACTAATTACATAGTGGTTAACTTAAAAACCTGCAAAGTTCTTATATTTTCTGAAAAATACATTTTGGTCCCTAAAAGTGTAATTCATGCAATTGAGTCCCTAAATGATTTCCGATCGTTGTGCCCTTCTATCATATGATTCTTGAGTATTCACATAGGCTTAATGTGCATCTAGAAAAGATTAAAAAGAAAAAAAGAGGTCGTTAATCAAGGTTGACTTTCGGGTTGACTTTGGTTTTCCCCGTGTAATCTTCATGGTTCGGGTCAAGCGTCTAAGGCCGGGCTAAGAGGGTTACAACAAACACAACAATGCATTATTCAAAACACTTTCTCAAAAGCCTTTTTCTACAACATGCTCATTCTATCTCATGCTTGAAAATCGTTTCAAAGCAAATCTCCATTGAAAACACATGTACCTCAATTCTATCTCATGCATTTAAACCAATGCAAATCTCATGGCAATGCCATACACATGCTTGTGAAAACTAAAGCATTTCATATACAAATCTCATATGCATTTCTCATAGCATAAATTATCTCATCAATAGGTACATGTGAATCAAAATCTCATAGAGTTGTAACACCCCAATTTTGGGCTTAGAAGTTTAGGGTCTGAACCAGACCGGTCTGATTTTCGGTTTGAATATAAAAGGAGGTTTTAGGGAAAGCCTAGTTTGGGATGCTTTAAAAATATAGAAAAATATCTAAAACTCCTCTTTTAATATATATAAGAGAGTGGTGAAATCAATTTTACAAAATAAGGTTTGGAAATACTACATTTCGGAGTAGTGACTAAAATGCGATTTTTGAAAAGTTTAGTGGTGACTGTTTTGTAAGGATTGAAACTTTGAATCTTTAAGGAACTAATTTACCCAAAAATGTTTTCTCCAGATTTTTCCTTAATTTGGGTGAATTAATTAATGTTTTAATTACTTAAAAGAAAAGGGAAACTACTTTTTGGATTTTCATAACTACTTTTTCCTAAATTTCTCTCATTCCTTTTTCTCTCAAAATTCCATCATCCAAACACTTTTTCTCCAGCAACTTTTTCATTGATATTCACTTCAATTGATGAGATTTCTATCATCAATTAATTCCTAATCAATCTTGCATCAAATCCTTTTGATTTCCTCATTGAATTTTCAAGGAAATTGGCTCAAATCAAGGAGAAATCACCATTTAGAGGTAAGATTGTTCTTCTCCCCTAAATACTCAGTTCTTTACTGAAATTCTCAAGTTGTCAATCCTTAATTTAAGTTTTGTAAATGATTTTAATGTTAGAAACTTGATTTTGGCTTAAAACTCAAGATTTGGAAGAAATCTTGAAGAATTTTGTTGTGATTGTTTGGGCTCTATTTTGATATGATTATCTATTGTATTTTGGATGTCTAATGATGTTGAAATGAGGTTTTATCAATGCAGTCCCGATTAGGTTGTGTTTCCTAAGTTTTTGCTTATGAAAAAGGGGGTTTTTGAGGTGTTTTTGGTGTTCTGTAATAGCTGGAGGTATAAGGACGAGTTTAGGTTCATTTTGGATGTTAATTGATGTTTAGAAGTGGTTAGAAGTGATAGATCTTGGCTAAGTTAAGTTTTGGAAGAATTTGGAGGTGATTTCGGTTGTGTTTGGTAGCCGAAATGTTGGTTTTAAGTAGAGCAGCGAGTTTAAGTGTGTAGGCTGAAGATTTCAATGCATGATGATGCATTAATCCTCTGCTTTGATGTGTTTAAAACAAGGGAGACATCTTCGGACACTTTTGGAGTTGATCCGGAGGCTTGATCGGCGTTTCGGTAAGCTAGCGAAACGTAATTGGTGAGTGGAGTTGGGTTTCCAGCTTTGAAATGATAAAATTGAAGGTTTTGGGAGCTTAGTTTAAGTCTAAAAAACTTAGCTAAGCTCAAGAGTAAGTTTTCGGAAAAACTCCCTCGGATGTGCTATGAAGTGGATTGATGCATTGGTTATAAATTGCATGTTTAAATTCTGTTTTGAAAGCATGTTTTAGCATGGTTAATGCTGGTTTTGAAAGTCATGTATTGAAGGATGCTCAAGGTAAGAGATCCTTGGGTTGGTATATTATTAATATGGTTTTGATGCATGATGATGCATGTTGTTAAATGGCTTTGATTAATGCTTCAAAACACTGAATTGTTGATGGTAAATAATGTAAATTGGCAAGTGATGTAATGGTTTTAAAGTACTTGAATCGGATATAGTTAGCCGGCTATAGGATTGGGTGCACCGTGAATAAAGTCGCCTTAGATGTTGAGGGGTTGTGATTGTACCGTAAACTCCATCCAAGTACCCTAACGAGTGAGGTAAGATCACAACGGTGGTTAAAAGTCCGAGTATGGATCTTGTGTTATGTGTCCCTTGCTCTCGTTAATGGAATTATACAACTACCGATGAGTGATGTTGAGGGGTTGTGATTGTACCGATAAACTCCACCTTATGTTGTTTAGTAGTGTGTATGAAGCGTATGGGACAACGCTTGTAATCCGCGTATTCGATTGTGTTTTGTGTTGTAAATGGTTATGAATTATCACTTGAAAGCCAATATGATATGTTGAGTGTAATGAAGCATGAGATGCTTGTAAAGTATGTAAGGTTGCATGAAAAGTGATGAGCATGTGTTTAAAAAGCTAGTTGAAAGTGTTTTCTAAATGCATTATTGTGTTGTTTTCTTTAGAGCATGCCTCACTAAGCAATTGTGCTTACGCTCTCTCTCTTGTACCAATAATGTAGATAATTGAAGTGTTCAAGGGTAACAAGGAAGTTAGAGTGTCCAAGGGAAACCAAGCTCATGTATGGTGATGTTTTCATACATTATTAGTTTTGGTAATTTGGCAATGAGAACCTAAGATGCGTTTTGGGAGATGTGTTGAACTCCCTAGGTTGTGGCATGTTGCTTTTGATGGTTTGAATTTGTAAATGGCCTATTAATGCTTGTTTTGGAGTTTGGTTGATTGCTTGGTTTTGGATAATAGGAAGCATGCCTATAGATATGTAAAATTTCATGTTTGATGCTATGAACGTGTTTAGGAGTTGCAAACATGCTCCTTATGTGTATGATGACTTGTTGGCATGATTAGGAAGTCATTAGGATGTGTTTGAGTGGATTTATGTATGAAAAACCAGCAAAATCTGTAGCTTCTGGGCAAACCGTATTGGAACACTCACTGGCGTTTCGAAACGGGGGCCTGTAATGGCCTTCGTGTTTCGAAACGGCTGGAGGGTGTTCCGAAACGATTTGGCTACTTGAATGCCCTGTTTCGGAACCAGTCTCAGAACCAACCCGTGTTTCGAAACGATCAATGCCGTTTTGAAACAGGTGACCGTTGGGCACTGATTTGAATGGTGTTGAAGTTTGCAATTTTTACGTTTTAGTCCCGAAAGTTGTAATTGCAATTGTATGAGTTCGAGATGTCTTTTTAAGGTGAAATTTGACAGGGAAGCATGTAATGTGACTAATTTAATATTGGTAACTTTAAAATCAGTTATGACCTTCTAATTTACAGAAATTACATTTTGGTCCCTAACAGTTGTTTATTGTGCAATTGAGTCCCTTTCTGAAATCTGATCGTTGTGCTTTACATGTATATGAATCTCGAGTGTACATCTAGGGTTAACATTTATCTAGACAAGAATAAAAAGAAAAAAAAGGTCATTAATCAAAGTTGACTTTCGGGTCGACTTTGATTTTCCCCGTGTAATCTCCGTAGTTCGGGTCAACCGTCTAGGCCGAGCTAAGGGGGTTACATTACCTCTAATGGCTGATTTCTCCTTGATTTGGGCAAGTTTTCTTGAAAATACAATGTGAAAACAAGAGGATTTGGTGAGGAAAAGATTAGGAACCAAAAGGAGATTGAAATCTCATCAAAAGGAATGAAAATCAGAGGCTAATGGATGGAGGAAATGTGTTTGGCTGAAAAGAAATTGAGAGAAAATGAAATGAGAGAAAATTGACGTAAGGTAGTTATGAAAAGTCAAATATGGTTTTTCCTTTTAATTATCTTTATTTTCCTTAATTAAATCATTATTAAAATCACCCAAAATAAGAAGAAATCTGATTAAAAACATTTTGGTAAAATTAGCTCCTTAAAGATTCAAAGTTTCAATCCTTTACAAAACAATCACTATTTAACTTTTGCAAAAACTGCGATTTGGTCACTACACCGAAATGTAGTATTTCCAAACCTTATTTTGTAAAATTGTTTTCACCAAAATCATTCATTTAATACATGAGGATTTTTAGGTATCTTTCTATATTTTTAAAGCACCCTGAACTAGGTGCTCCCTAAATCTTCCTTAAAGGTTCGAACTGTTCTCGACCGGTCTGATTCGAACTCTAAAACATCTAGGCCCAAAATCGAGGTGTTACAATCCCTTTTAAATAAAACTAACGGCTTCTATAAAAAAATATTAAAATCACATTAAATTTAAAGGTTTTAAATCTAAAAAAAGTAATTAATTTTTTTTATAAGAAGTACGAACTAGAAGATATATGAACGAAGGGATAGTGTGCTTCATTTTAAGAAATTTGCATGCAAAAATTAAAATTCGCTTAGTATAAAAAATAATTGTTCAAATTATTCCGTTTTATTTTTAGGTGTTCAAATTTTTTTCTCTCTTTTAGGTACTCAAACTATCATTTTTTGATAAAATATGCACCTCAATTGACCTTAAAATGATAATTTGAGCACTTAAAAGAGACAAAAAAATTAGACACCTAAAAATAATAATTTAAACACTTATTTTGATATTAAACCATAAAAAAATATAATGTAACACCCCTATTTTGGGCTTAGAAGTTTAGGGTCTGAACCGGATCGGTCTGATTTTCGGTTCGAATATAATAGGCGGTTTTAGGGAAAGCCTAGTTCGAGATGCTTTAAACATATGGAAAAATATCTAAAAACCCTCTTTTAAAATATATAAGAGAATTGTGAAATCAATTTTACAAAATAAGGTTTGGAAATACTACATTTTGGTGTAGTGACTAAAATGCGAATTTTGAAACGTTTTGTGGTGACTGTTTTGTAAGGATTGAAACTTTGAATCTTTAAGGAGCTAATTTACCCAGAAATTATTTCTCCAGATTTTTCCTTAATTTGAGTGAATTATTTAATGTTTTAATTAATTAAAAGAGAAGAGAAACTACCTTTCGGAATTTCACAACTACCTTTTCCTAAAATTTTCTCATTTCTTTTTCTCTCAAAATTCCATCATCCAAACACTTTTCTCTAGCAACTTTTGCATTAATTTTCACTTCAATTGATGAGATTTCTATCATCAATTAGTTCCTAATCAATCTTGCATCAAATCCTTTTGATTTCCTCATTGGATTTTCAAGGAAATTGGCTCAAATCAAGGAGAAATCACCATTTAGAGGTAAGATTGTTCTTCCCCACTAAATACTCAGTTCTTTACTAAAATTCCCAAGTTGTCAATCCTTAATTTAAGTTTTGTAAATGGTTTTAGTGTTAGAAACTTGATTTTGGCTTAAAACTCAAGATTTGGAGGAAATCTTGAAGAATTTCATTGTGATTGTTTGGGCTCTGTTTTGAGATGATTCTTAAATGGATTTTGGATGTCTAATGATGTGGAAATGAGGTTTTATCTATGCAATCCCGAATAGGTTGTATTTTCTAAGTTTTTGCTTATGAAAATGGTGGTTTTTGAGGTGATCTTGGTGTTCTGTTATAGCTGGAGGTATAAGGACGAGTTTAGGTTTATTTTGGATGTTAATTGATGTTTAGAAATGGTTAGAAGTGGTGGATCTTGGCTGGGTTAAGTTTTGGAAGAGTTTGGAGGTGTTTTCGGTTGTGTTTGGTAGCCGAAATGTTGGTTTTGGGAAGAGCAGCGAGTTTAAGTGTATTGGCTAAAGATTTCAATGCATGATGATGCATTAATCCTCTACTTTGATGTGTTTAAAGCAGGGGAGACATCTTCAGACACTTTTGGAGTTGATCCGAAGACTTGATTGGTGTTTCGGCAAGCGCGCGAAACGTAATCGGTGAGTGGAGTTGGGTTTCCAGCTTTGAATCAAATATTTGAAGGTTTTGGGAGCTTAGTTTAAGTCTAAACAACTTAACTACTTAACTAAGCTCAAGAGTAAGTTTTCGGAAAAACTCTCTTGGATGAGCCATGAAGTGGTTTGATGCATTGATTATAATATGCATGTTTAAATTCTGTTTTGAAAGCATGTTTTAGCATAGTTAATGTTGGTTTTGAAAGCCTTGTGTTGAAGGATGCTCAAGGTAAGAGATCCTTGGTTTGACATATTGTAAATATGGATTTGATGCATGGTGATGCATGATGTTAAATGGCTTTGTTTAATGCTTTAAAACAGTGAATTGTTGATGTTATATGATGTATATTGGCAAGTGATGTAATGGTTTTAAAGTACTTGAATCGGATATAGTTAGCCGGCTATAGGATTGGGTGCACCGTGAATAAAGTCGCCTTGGATGTTGAGGGGTTGTGATTGTACCGTAAACTCCATCAAGTACCCTAACGAGTGAGGTAAGATCACAACGGTGGTTAAAAGTCCGTGTATGGATCTTGTGTTATGTGTCTCTTGCTCTCGTTAATGGAATTATACAACTACCGATGAGTGATGTTGAGGGGTTGTGATTGTACCGATAAACTCCACCTTATGTTGTTCAGTAGTGTGTATGAAGCGTATGGGACAACGCTTGTAATCCGCGTATTCGATTGTGTTTTGTGTTGTAAATGGTTATGAATTATCACTTGAAAGCCAATATGTTGTATTGATTGTATTGAAGCATGAGATGCTTGTAAAGTGTGCAAAGTTGCATGAAAAGAGATGGGCGTATGGTTTTAAGCTTTGCTTAAATGTTTTCTAAAAATGCATTATTGAGTTGGTTTATTTAGAGCATGCCTCACTAAGCTATTGTGCTTACGCTCTCTCTTTTGTACCAATAATGCAGACAATTGAAGTGTTTGAGGGCAACAAGGAAGCTAAGAGTCCAAGGGGAAACTAAGCTCATGTATGGTGATGTTTTCATACACTATTAGTTTTGGTAATTTAGCAATGGGAACCTAAGATGTGTTTTGGGAGATGTTTTGGACTCCCTAGTTTGTGGCATGATGCTTTTGATGTTTTGGATTTGTAAATGACCTTTTAATGCTTGTTTTGGAGATTGGTTGATTGTTTGGTTTGGAAAATAGGAAGCATGCCTATAGATATGTGAAATTCCATGTTTGATGCTATGGATGTGTTTAAGAGTTGCAATCATGCTCTATATATGTATGATGTCTTGTTGGCATGATTATGAAGTCATTAAGTTGTGTTTGAGTGGTTTTATGTATGAAAAACCAGCAAAATCTGCAGTTTCTGGGCAAACCGTATCGGAACAGGCACTAGCGTTTCGAAACGGGGGCATGTAATGGTCTTCGTGTTTCGGAACGGCAGGAGGCTGTTCCGAAACGATTTGGCCACTGGAAGGCCCTGTTTCGGAACTAGTCTCGAAACGAACCCGTGTTTCGGAACGGTCAACACCGTTTTGAAACGAGTGACTGTTGGGCACTAATTTGAATGGTGTTGAGGTGTGCAAGCTTTACGTTTTAGTCTCGAATGTTGTAATTGCAATTGCATGAGTTTGAGAAGTCCGATTAAGGTGAAATTTGACAGGGAAGCCTGTAATATGATTAATTTAATATTGGTAACTTAAAATTCAGTTAAGACCTTCTAATTTTCAGAATTTACATTTTGATCCCTAATATTTGTATATTGTGCAATTGAGTCCCTTTTTGCAATTCGATTGTTGTGCTTTACGCGTATATGTTTCTCAAGTGTTCACCTAGGGTTAACATGTATCTAGACAAGATTAAAAAGAAAAAAAGGGTCGTTAATCAAGGTTGACTTTTGGGTTGACTTTAATTTTCTCCGTATAATCTCCGTAGTTCGGGTCAACCGTCTACGCCGGGCTAAGGGGGTTACATATAGCCTAAAACTGAGTTTGAGAAATTTAGTCAGAGCAATAAATTGATAGAAATACTAAGAACACAAAACAAAAATGAAGAGAAGTAAAAAGAAATGAGAAAATTTTAGGAGAGAGACAAAAAAAAATGAAATAAAGAAATGAATCTTTATTGTAGTTTTATCATGACAATTCCATATGTGTACAACCTAATTTCAATATTTCTGGTAATTTTATCAGGACAATTCAATATGTGTACATCCTAATTTCAACTCCATCCTATCCAGATATTTTTTCTAAAAAAACTCCACTCCAAAAGTAACTTTTAGAATAAGAAAATTGACTATAAAATTAGATAAAAAATTATCGATTTTGAACATTTTACCCATCTCTACTAGTAGCATATAAAACATAAATAAAATGTCCAGTATTAAGAATAATACAATAGTATTTTGAAATGATATGCGAACTGATGTGTTTTTTAAGAAGAAAAATCTACCAGCACTCACTATATGTGTGTAAAAATATTCGATCCGATTTAGTTATTTGTTGATTCGATTTAAAAATTTAAATATTCGATCTGACTTTTACTTTCGGATCAAATATCTGATCCAATTTTTAATTTTTTGGATCTGATACGGATCGTAATATTTCAAGTTTCAGATTATCCGAAAATCTGAAAATTTAAAATTTTATGAATATCAATCTTGTTATTTTTAGCAATTTGATATTTGTCCGAAAATTTGAAAAACCAAAATTTTCATAGATGTGAATCTTGTTATATTTAACAATTTATTTTTTTATATTTAAAATTATGATTTTTTTTATAAATATAACAGTCAAATTTGAAAATTACTTAAATTAAATTAAATTAAATTAGATATTCGAATATTCGAATATTTAAATATTTGATCGATTTTTCCAATCGGGTACGAATCACTATTTTATAGATCTAAAATTTTAGGTATCTAATTTTTTAGATCAATCATATTAGATATCCGAAAATGGAGAAATTATATCATAGGCCCGGCTCGCCACGTTATCTATGGTCAAACCAATAAAAAGCATCAATTTCATTAATTTTTCCATATCATTTTTTTACCAAATGAATCTATAATTAGTAAAAAGTGTTCTTTAATTTAATTTATAGTAAATCTGAGTGAAAATTCACTCGGTAAAAAATGACATAAAAAATTAAAAAAAATAAATATTTTTTATTAGTTGAGACCATAAAAAACGTGACAAGCCGGACTTATAATATAATTTCTCCCGAAAATGAACACCAGTAAACGAGAAGAGGTCAGCGACAGGCCGACACCCATAATTGCTATTGTTGTGTTAAAAGCTACGCCTCGTGCGGCTGAATCTTATAATTGAACCGAACATCTACCTTCAAGACAACGCGTAAAATCAATTATTAACGCGGAAATATAAATGATTCGGTCCATATCTATGTGTATGGTTTCCAGGCCTCTCTTTATTCCTTGTCTCTTTATTTAATCTATGCTAAAACTCTACTTTATATCATAACCCCACAATTAATTAATTTATTAATTGAAAAATAAAAACTTGAATATCAATCATAAATAATAACTTGAATATCAATCATAAATATTTCATATTTATGTGTATGGTTTTCATGTCACGGCTGATTAAAATGACGATCTTTAATTATCTTATTGATCTTTCTGTTTTGAACACTCGAACTGGATTCGAATACGAGCTCACAATTATTATTCTTGTTCGCGATTAAGTTGCAGTAATAACCGTGTTGTCAACGTGCCTTATTATTGTAATATACATTTTTTTAATGTCGTTTGTTATTGATTTTTTACCTTTCATCGTTGAACGTTGGTGATGTTTGTATTTATTTTATTTCGAGTCTATGAGTTAAGGTTTTACCATTTCTTTATATGGTCCTAAATTATAAACTCTTATTATATTTTGAATTTTTTCTCTTTTAACAAAACTAGAATACTCGCAATTAAAAAAACTCGAAGGTTCCAAAGTTTAATATCACTTTTTATGTATTTTCAACGTAAGATTGTATAATTATGACATTTCTAGAAAAAGTCATGCATGTTATGCCACTTCTTTCACACTACAATATAAACAACATATTACATATATTACACAAATTTTGTACACATTTGTTTCATTTTCAACCTGATTCTTTCATAATATGTACAGCTGTTTGTCTAGCTATATATTTAGTTAAATTTGAGGCAAAGTTGTAATACTTATTTTTCGTCCGGGCCCACCATTCAATTAAATAAAATCAAACCAAAAAAAATCTATTTTTATTAAAACCCAGATGTCCATCTTACATCATCCGAATACCCATATGCCTTATCCAAATAATAACCTATACCCTAAAACTACCCAACTACCCTCTACAGCCAACCCCATGGTCCCTTTTGCCAACCATGCCCTCTGCCATCAACCATGCCTCACACGTAGGGGTGTTCATGGTTAACCGTTGGTTAACCATTAAGGATGAGTCCCTAATTTTCTATGCATTCTTAGAAACATTCTCTATGCATTTTCCCTCTAATTACATTAAGAACATATAACTTTTGCACTAAGAACATAATTTATAGGTTAATCGTTATAGTATTTTGGTTAACCGCGAACACCCCTACTCACACGTAGGATGTAAAAAATTGATCCGACCTGAAAACCTGCCTGAAACCTGCTCGAGTAAGAACTTGATTTAATCCGAGAATTTGATGACCCGAACCCGAACTGTAACTGACTGTTATTAACCCGAACTCGAGTTGAACATGTTAGTGTAGCAACCGAACCTGATCTGCGTCCGACTGGAAACGACCTGAACCCGAATCTGACCTATTAATTTTGACCTGAAACTCGACCTGCATCTAACTGAAACGAACCCGAACCCGAGACCGACCTGGCAAATTACTTGATATTACCCGACTGAATCGACCCGAGATCCGATTTTACATGACCTGTTTTGAACCCGAACTGTTGTTGACCTGAACTGATATTGACCTGAAATCCATGACTTAATGAATTAAAAAGTTCATAAATATACATATGATATATATATATATATATATATATATATATACACACATGACACAAAATACATAAATAGATACATACACACATAAGTACATATATATTAGTATATATACACATACACATACATATTATACACATACACATACACATACATGATACATGAATCAAGATACATACATATATATATAATATATAACATATATATAAACATAATATTTATATAACATATACATAATACATAATTATGTATTACATATTATATATAACATATATTGCAATATACATATACCCTCGAATATAAACCCTAACTCGTAAACCCTAAATCCCCGAATATAAAACCTAAACCTTAAACTCTAAACTCTAAACCATAAACAATAATAGTAACTCATAAATCCTAATATAACACCCTAAACCCTAAACACTCTAATATGAACCATAAACCCTCAAATATAAACCTTAACTCTTAAACCCTAAACCCTTAAACTCTAAACCATAAACAATAATAATAACTCACAAACCCTAATGCAACACCTTAAACCCTAAACCCTCGAATATAAACACTAACTCTCAAACCTTAAACCCTCAAATATAAATCATAAACCCTCGAATTTAAACCCTAACTCTTAAATCATCAACACTAAACCCTAAACTCTAACCAATAAACAATAATAATAACTCATAAACCCTAATGCAACACCCTAAACTCTAAACACTCTAATATGAACCATAAACCCTCGAATATAAACCTTAACTCTTAAATCATAAACCTAAACCCTAAATCTTTAAACTCTAAACCATAAACAATAACGATAACTCATAAACCCTAATGCAACACCATAAACCCTAAACCCTCAAATATAAAACCTTAACTCTCAAACCATAAACACTAAAACCTAAACCCTAAACAATAATGATAACTCATAAACCATAATGCAACACCCTAAACCCTAAACAATAATGATAACTCATAAACTATAATGCAACACCCTAAACCCTAAACACTCTAATATGAACCACAAACCCTCAAATACAAACCCTAACTCTTAAATCATAAACACTAAAACTTAAACTCTAATCCATAAACAATAATGATAACTTATAAACCCTAATACAACACCAAAAACCCTAAACCCTTGATTATAAAACCCTAACTCTCAAACCATAAACCATAAACCCTAAACCATAAACAATAATGATAACTCATAAACCATAATGCAACACCATAAACGCACTAATATGAACCACAAACCCTCGAATACAAATCCTAACTCTTAAATCATAAACCCTACAACTTAAACTCTAAACCATAAACAATAATGATAACTCATAAACCCTAATGCAACACCCTAAACCCTCGAATATAAACCCTAACTCTCAAACCCTAATTAGTAAACATTAAACCCTAAACCACAAATCAATAATCCATATACGTATATGTATAAAATGTATTGAGTATGTATGTATTAACCCTAAACCCTAATACATATACATATATAATATAACATATTAACATATAATATAATATATATATACATAAACATATATATATATTTATATTAAAACTTGTATAATATACATATATTAATATATATTATATGTATACGTAGTACGTACGTACATAATAATTAATATAACATAATATATATATATATATATATTAAAACTTATAATATAACATATAAATATATACATATATATTATATGTATATGTAGTACGTTATTAATAGTTTGGGCCTTTGGGGCTTTGGGCTCATATCCCACCACGACACCACCCATTCATTTTAGATGGGCTAAATATTTTGTAGCCCTTTAAATTTTAGATATTTTCATTTTCCTTTAGTTTTAGTTCAATTCAATTAAGTCCTTAAAACTTTTTTTAGTCCAAATTGACTATTATTTATTATTTGTTGTTCATTATAGTCCCTAAAACTTTGTTTTTATTCGAAATTAACCCCATTTTAAGTTTTTAATTTACTTTATTATTTTAGATATGAATCATTTATGATATGATTATTCATTTCTAGTGCCAAATTTTTATTTTTAATGTGATTCCATGAAAGACGTTAAATAATTACCTCGAAATAAATATCGACTACTTGTACAATTGAACCGAACAAAAAAATAATACGAATTCAAAACCCGAATTAACCCGACCTGAAATGAACCCGGACTAAAATGAACCCGACCTGAAGTCTACCCGAGCCCGAATTAACCTGCCAATTACCTGGTTCGGACCCGATCTGTTTGAACCCGACCTGAAATAAACCCGACCTAAAATGGACCCGACCTGCCACTGACCTGCACCCGACCCGAGTCGAGTCAAAATTTTTTTGACCTGAATTGACCTGTATCTGATTTCTCCGACTTGACAGGACCCGACCTGAAACCTGTAACCCCCTTAACCCGGCCTAGACGGTCGACCCGAATTAAGAAGATCACATGGGGAAAACTAAAGTCAACCCGAAAGTCAACCTTGATTAACGACCCTTTTTTTTCTTTTACTCTTGTCTAGATGCACGTTAATCCTAATTATGTTCACAAGATCAACATACTGAAAGATCATGACAATCAATTATCATTTAGGGACTCAATTGCACAAATTACAACTTTAGGGACCAAATGGTAAATTCAGAAAACTTTAAGGACTTGACCCAGTTTAAAGTTACCAACTTGAAATTATTCATCTTTCATGCTTCTCTGTCAAATTTCAGCTCAAACGGACTTCTCAAACTCATACAATTGCATAAACAAGTTTCAGGACCAAAACGCAAACATTTCAAAACATATAACCGCCCATGTCAGCCTCCAACGGTCAGGTGTTCCGAAACGAGAAGAACCCGTTTCGAAACGCGGGACCGTTCCGCAACGTGTTCCGAAACGAGGCCTGGCAGAGGCATTTTCGTTTCGGAACGGTACATTCCGTTTCGAACGCCTGGGCTAATACAGGCCCCCCGTTCCGAAACGGTAGCTCCCGTTCCGATACGGCCTGCACAGATTGCTGAAATGTAGCTGTTTAAACTCACAATTATCCTACCAAACATGCTCCAAATGCAACCAAACTTTTCCAGCATGACATTCATCATATAAGGAACATAATTGAATCAACCAAACATCAACATGGCATCAAATATGAAAAGCCCCAAATCTAAAGGTATGCTTCCTACTTAGCAAACCATTCAAGCATCAATTTGATAAAACCAACTCATAAAGGCCAATTCATGTTCCAACATAAACAACAACATAAAACCAATCTTGTCCAATGTACACATACTCATTAACATCAACATAAGAGATTCTCCCCCCATTGCCTTTATTATCTATAGCTATTAACCGAGATATACATCTCAAGTGGAGCTTTCCTTGAATCCCTTGCTTCGCGCTGTTCCAACTTCAAAGATCTACATTGATGGACAAAAAGGAGCGTAAGCACATAATGCTTAGTGAGGAATGCTCAAAACCAAAACACCATCAATGCAGCAAGTCATAAAACCACTTTTAAAAGTAAACTTGATTTGATAAACCAAAACATTATTTGAAAACCCTTTTCAACAACATGCTTAAAATCATGCATTGCTCAAACTTGAAAACCAACCCTTAGCTTAGAAAGCTAAGTAAACCCTTTTCAAAACATAAACTTACAATACCATCAATTTAACCATTCCATACATGATCATCATATGCAAAGTTAAATTCAAAACCTTGGAAATCACTTCCACTTCACATCATACCTTTCTCATACTTGAAAACCAACTTTAGGCAAGAAACCTTTTAAAACCATTTACTCATTCAATCTAACATGTGCATTAAACAATTGCAACATATAAACCACATCATTAAAATTTGCATCACATGCCTTTAAAAACAAGTCTTAGCAAGACTTCAATGCACTAAAGAGATTCCATGCACACATGCACCATACTTAATAGATAATCAATACTTGTTCAAGCTAACAAGTAAACATGCATTCATAGGTCATTACACACTTCACATGCAACCATGCATCATTTCAAGCATCTCATGCTTCATTATAATCAAGAACATTACATTGGCTTCCAAGTGATAAACCAAATCCACTTTTCAACTCAACATCCAATCGGATACGCGGATCACAAGCGTTGTCCCTACGCTTCATACACACTACCAATCCAAGGTCCCCAAATGGAATTTTAACCACCATTTGACCTTACCATTCACAAAATTCCCATATATGGAATTTTAATCACCATATAACCTTAACATTCACAAGGTTCCCATATATGGACTTTTAATCACCATATAACCTTAACATTCACCGATTGGTAGTTGTATAACATCACTAACGAGATCCGGGACACCCTACACAAGATCCACACATGGACTTTACACCACCATTGTGATCTTAACAAGCACAAGTTCCACCAATGGAATTTTAACCACCATTATTACCTTTGCTTACCCAAGGTCCTCGAATGGAATCTCAACCCCCATTATGACCTTAACCATCTCGTTAGGATACTTGGATGGAGTTACCGGTTCACTCTTAACCACTCCACATCCAAGGCGACTTATTCACGGTGCACCCAATCCTATAGCCAGCTAACTATATCCGATCAAAGTAATCAAGAACCACTTACATCACTTGCCAATATAACCATCTTACCACATTAACCCAATGTTTTACAAGCATAACCAAAATGCATATACCACCATTTACCATCACCAATCCACTATTTTAAAGCATTAGACAAAGCCATTAAACAACATGCAACACCATGCATTAATTTTACAATTCCAATGTACAAAACCATGAATCTCTTACCTCGAGCATCCATCACACATGGCTTTCAAAACCAGCATTAAACCATGCTAAAATATGCTTTCAAAGCAGAATTTAAAACATGCAAATCACATGCATTGCATCCAACAATCACAAGTGCTTTACAAACCAATTCATACACAAACCAAAAGAGAAATTCCATTTACTTACTCTTGAGCTTAGCTAAGTTGTTTAGACTTAAACTAAGCTCCCAAAACCTTCAAACCTTGATTTTAAAGCCGAAAACCCAACTTCACTCACCGATACACAAAACAAGGCTAGCCAACAAGCCTTCCAAGCATCCGAAACCTTCCACACCACCTCTAATGCTCACGGATCAATCTCCCCTGTTTCAAGCACACAACAACAGAGGATTAATGCATCATTATGCATTAAAAACACCAGCAACACAACTATACTCGCCGCTCTTAGCAAATCCAACATTTCGGCTACCAAACACAACCGAAATCACCTCCAAACACTTCCAAAACTTAACCCAGCCAAGATCCATCACTTCTAACCATTTATAAACATCAATTAACATCCAAAATGATCCCAATCACGTCCTTATACCTCCAGCAACAACAGATCATTAAAAACACTCCAAAAACAACCAAAAACTCAAGCAAAACTTAGGAAATTCAACCTATTCGGGATTGCATTGATCAAACCTCAATTACTCATCAATTTAACATTCATTGAACATCAAATTGACACCTCAAAACACTTCCCAAACAGATCATACGAAATTTCACCAAAAACAAGCAAATCTTGCATTTTAAAGCCAAAATCAAGATCACATCTATAAAACCTTTTATAAAACACAAATTAAGGATTGAGAACTTAGGAATTTAAGTAAAGAACTGAGAGTTTAGAGGAGAAGGACGTTCTTACCTCCAAACTTGAGTTTCTCCCTTTTTGGAACCAAAATCTTGAAAATCCAATTAGCAAATGGTGAGGTTTTAATGAAGAGATGATTAGAGATCAAAAGAGAATTGAAATGTGATATTTAGATGACAAAATCAGAGGAAAAAGATCTGGAGAAAGATGTTTGGTTTGAGAGAAAAGATGAGAGAAAATGGAAAATGGAAAAGTTAGTTAAAAGGCTAAAATATCTTTCCCTCCTTTTTAATCTTATTTAAAAACCTTTAATTAAACATTTATTATCTTAGAAAAATCTGGAGAAACTCCCATTGGGTAAATAGCTCCTTAAAGATTCAAAGTTTCAATCCTTTTTAAAACAGTCACGCAATTTTCAAAAATTACATTTTGGTCACTAGCCAAAATGTCACCCTTCCAAAACTCATTTTGTAAAATTGATTTCACAGTTCACTTATATATATTAAAAGAGGATTTTAGGACATTTTCCCATATTTTTAATGCAACCCGAACTAGGCTTTCCTAATTTCACCTTTTTATATTCGAACCGCACTCTGACCGAACCGGTCCAAGCCCAAAACTTCTAAGCCCAAAACCGGGGCGTTACAACTCTCCCCCTCTTAGGAAATTTCGTCCTCGAAATTTCAACTGGCGAAATGAGAATAACAACCTTCTCAAATCAACACACAAGGCACACAAAAGCCTCAACCACCACTGAACACTCTCCAGGCAAAACTCCACTCAAACTCAACACCACCACATATTGTTCAAGAATTCCCAAAGCACTCAGATACTATCCACACCTTATCTTTTCATTCTTCTAAACTGCACATACACCCACCAACAACCTGAAGAACCTCCAACCTTTTTGCAGCATACACCGCCTTAACTCATAATTCCCAAAACTCGCACACACAGTGACGCCAACCAAACCAATTCAGCCACCATGTAACCCACAACCATCACTTCCTCTAAAACTCCTTGCACAACTGCTCAACCTCTTCTAAAGGTAACCACATCAAGCAAGAATCCTTAAGCATCAACTGCTTACTTAAACTTCCCAACACAATGCTGGCACTCCTTCACATCTACCGCTATCATAACTTCAACAGCTCACCCGGAATACTCACCCATCACCTGATAACCCCGTCACAAAACCCCAACCTTGGCTCCGCCAGCAGTTCCTCACACCACTAGCTGACTTCAAAAGGAATTTACTTATTCATAACCAGCCAACCACTTTTTACAAGAACCCATCCAACCAACAATGGCCCTCGATCATACATTGCCCTTCCACCTCAAGCTTTGACTACAACACTAGCCTTACCAGGACACTGCCCATTCTACACACCCATACCTATTAAGATTACAAAACTTCTATTCTCCCAGACTAACCCTTTTTCTACAACCTTAAACACAACACCAATGCCAAGTTACCTCAGCACCTAGGGCACACATCCACTATCTTACTACAACACTTAACACCAAGAAACCACCTCTTCTACTAGCTATTCAAAACCACTAACATGCTATACCGCACACACTATTACCAACAGCTCGCTTAAAACCCTCCATTACCTCTAACATTCCTCTAGCACCAAAACAACCTCTACAAACCCATCATCCAACCTAACCCTATCACAACACTAATAGACTCAATTAGTTATTAGCGAGTGTGAACGTCCGTATGCATGGTCTCCAATATGCCCTATCAATGCCTGATGTACATGTATGCAAAACCTCTAATGTCATGCCACATGTATGCATGGACCAGTACATATATAATATAGTATATAATAGATGATTTTAACTGCGCATGTATGTCAGTTCACACCCACCAATAACATCCTCAGAATCCGTATAAGAACAACCTCCTACCTCACCTTTAACTTGTCTAACTCCATCATTCTAACAATCATTAACCACAAGATACTCACTAAAGCCTTCTTCACAATAAAGTTGTTTCAAAACAACAACAACTACCCAAACATGCTAGCAACAAGATCATACTCACTACGCAAGGGAAGCCAACAGAAACCAAACTAAGATAACTAGACAAAGGTTACTTAACAAGGTTACCTGAAAACACCTCACTGCCCCGGGGCTTCCACAGACGAGCTCTCTTCCTCGCAAAACCACCATCCTCCAGCCGCACCACTGCAGCATCAGCTAACACACTAAGGTCACCACCATCTCCTTGCAATAAAGAACCCTGGCTAACCCGAGCCAACTTCAAACAACTACGTCTTGAATGTCTAGCAGACCCACATTTCCAGCAGATTCCATTTCCCAAACTCTTCACAACTTTCTGCTCTTCCTGCCACCTTCGAACCTTGCCTCGGCCGTGCCCACGACCCTTCAGAGACCCTTCTGCTACCACTGAAGCTGATTTTACCATATGAGGACAATCTCGCTTCACATGCCCCTTAGAACCACAGTTCCAACATGCACCTGCGCCCCAACAACCTCCCACATGGCGCCTTTTACAACGGTCACACACCGGTAGCTGAGCTTCCACTCCACCCACAACTTCCTTGCTTAAACCTCTACCACCTTCACAAATAGAAACCACACCCTCACATTGCTGAACCCTTGGAAATTTCTCTCCAAGATACCTTTCATAAAAGGCAGACACAAAGAAGTCCCAATCAATATCATGGATGTGCGATGCCACCGCCACAGATGTCCACCAGGCACATGCGTCCTCCAACATCAATGAGACAACACTTCCCAGCTTACAAGCATAATCACAACCTTCCTGATCCAATATCAGAATTACACTGGCCAACCAGGCCTCAAACGTCTCAGGTGTCGAACCATGATACTCCAAAACACCCAAATCCAATAAACGCTGTTTCGGCAAACCCACACATCCCACAGCCAGCACGTCTACAGACTTTACTTTTACCACAGCCCGAGATGTTCCCAACACCTCTTGAGCAACAGGTGATGAACTCTTCATCGCAGAACCAGCTTCTTTCTCCTGCCCTACTACCTCAACTCCAGGCACAAAAGATTGAGACGAAACACTTCCATTAAAAGGTGAATTCCACGCCTTAACAACCTGCCCTAAAGCAGCAACCATCTCACCCAACTGCCATTCTTTCATCGGTTTCGCCATACTATTAACAACAAGCAATCACAACAAAACAAACAAACCAATTAGACCAGCTTTAAGGAAGGATTCAAACTCCAACTCCAAAATAACACAATAGCTATAATAATAAGGCAATGGGTATCTCGAATCCTCCCCTTACTCATGACATAACAGTCAATAAAACATGGATATCACAACATCAAGCATATCAAACAACATATTCGATCATGCTTTCATCAAACAACATCCACTCGTAACAGCATAATATCATCAATATCCTACCCATTACACTTCCATCATTCATAAAATCAGCTCATAACACTAGCACGTCATCAGCACAAATCTACATGAGCTCAATAAAGATTCATAATCAACAAGCATGCTTAGAAACATCATCAACAATTCACTTAAATCACGCACTCTAACCAACTTCCAACCACACATCAGAATAGACTTCAAACACATATTACAACAACTTACCGTTTCCCAAAGCATTCGCAACTCAGCTCTGATACCACCAAATGTAACCCCCTTAACCTGGCCTAGACGGTCGACCCGAATTAAAAAGATTACACGGGGAAAACCAAAGTCAACCCGAAAGTCAACCTTGATTAACGACCATTTTTTTCTTTTACTCTTGTCTAGATGCACGTTAATCCTAATTATGTTCACAAGATCAACATACTGAAAGATCATGACAATGAATTATCATTTAGGGACTCAATTGCACAAATTACAACTTTAGGGACCAAATGGTAAATTCTGAAAACTTTAAGGACTTGACCCAGTTTAAAGTTACCAACTTGAAATTAATCATCTTTCATGCTTCTCTGTCAAATTTCAGCTCAAACAGACTTCTCAAACTCATACAATTGCATAAACAAGTTTCAGGACCAAAACACAAACATTTCAAAACATATAACCGCCCATGTCAGCCTCCAACGGTCAGGTGTTCCGAAACGAGAAGAACCCGTTTCGAAACGCGGGACCGTTCCGCAACGTGTTCCGAAACGAGGCCTGGCAGAGGCATTTTCGTTTCGGAACGGTACCTTCCGTTTCGAACGCATGGGCTAATACAGGGCCCTCGTTCTGAAACGGTAGCTCCCGTTCCGATACGGCCTGCACAGATTGCTGAAATGCAGCTGTTTAAACTCACAATTATCCTACCAAACATGCTCCAAATGCAACCAAACTTTTCCAGCATGACATTCATCATATAAGGAACATAATTGAATCAACCAAACATCAACATGGCATCAAATATGAAAAGCCCCAAATCTAAAGGTATGCTTCCTACTTAGCAAACCATTCAAGCATCAATTTGATAAAACCAACTCATAAAGGCCAATTCATGTTCCAACATAAACAACAACATAAAACCAATCTTGTCCAATGTACACATACTCATTAACATCAACATAAGAGATTCTCCCCCATTGCCTTTATTATCTATAGCTATTAACCGAGACATACATCTCAAGTGGAGCTTTCCTTGAATCCCTTGCTTCCCGCTGTTCCAACTTCAAAGATCTGCATTGATGGACAAAAAGGAGCGTAAGCACATAATGCTTAGTGAGGAATGCTCAAAACCAAAACACCATCAATGCAGCAAGTCATAAAACCACTTTTAAAAGTAAATTCGATTTGATAAACCAAAGCATTATTTGAAAACCCTTTTCAACAACATGCTTAAAATCATGCATTGCTCAAACTTGAAAACCAACCCTTAGCTTAGAAAGCTAAGTAAACCCTTTTCAAAACATAAACTTACAATACCATCAATTTAACCATTCCATGCATATCATCATATGCAAAGTTAAATTCAAAACCTTGGAAATCACTTCCACTTCACATCATACCTTTCTCATACTTGAAAACCAACTTTAGGCAAGAAACCTTTTAAAACCATTTACTCATTCAATCTAACATGTGCATTAAACAATTGCAACATATAAACCACATCATTAAAATTTGCATCACATGCCTTTAAAAACAAGTCTTAGCAAGACTTCGATGCACTAAAGAGATTTCATGCACACATGCACCATACTTAATAGATAATCAATACTTGTTCAAGCTAACAAGTAAACATGCATTCATAGGTCATTACACACTTCACATGCAACCATGCATCATTTCAAGCATCTCATGCTTCATTATAATCAAGAACATTACATTGGCTTCCAAGTGATAAACCAAATCCACTTTTCAACTCAACATCCAATCGGATACGCGGATCACAAGCGTTGTCCCTACGCTTCATACACACTACCAATCCAAGGTCCCCAAATGGAATTTTAACCACCATTTGACCTTACCATTCACAAGGTTCCCATATATGGAATTTTAATCACCATATAACCTTAACATTCACAAGGTTCCCATATATGGACTTTTAATCACCATATAACCTTAACATTCACCGATTGGTAGTTGTATAACATCACTAACGAGATCCGGGACACCCTACACAAGATCCACACATGGACTTTACACCACCATTGTGATCTTAACAAGCACAAGGTCCACCAATGGAATTTTAACCACCATTATTACCTTTGCTTACCCAAGGTCCTCGAATGGAATCTCAACCCCCATTATGACCTTAACCATCTCGTTAGGATACTTGGATGGAGTTACCGGTTCACTCTTAACCACTCCACATCCAAGGCGACTTATTCACGGTGCACCCAATCCTATAGCCGGCTAACTATATCCGATCAAAGTAATCAAGAACCACTTACATCACTTGCCAATATAACCATCTTACCACATTAACCCAATGTTTTACAAGCATAACCAAAATGCATATACCACCATTTACCATCACCAATCCACTGTTTTAAAGCATTAGACAAAGCCATTAAACAACATGCAACACCATGCATTAATTTTACAATTCCAATGTACAAAACCATGAATCTCTTTCCTCGAGCATCCATCACACATGGCTTTCAAAACCAGCATTAAACCATGCTAAAATATGCTTTCAAAGCAGAATTTAAAACATGCAAATCACATGCATTGCATCCAACAATCACAAGTGCTTTACAAACCAATTCATACACAAACTAAAAGAGAAATTCCATTTACTTACTCTTGAGCTTAGCTAAGTTGTTTAGACTTAAACTAAGCTCCCAAAACCTTCAAACCTTGATTTTAAAGCTGAAAACCCAACTTCACTCACCGATACACAAAACAAGGCTAGCCAACAAGCCTTCCAAGCATCCGAAACCTTCCACACCACCTCTAATGCTCATGGATCAATCTCCCCTGTTTCAAGCACACAACAACAGAGGATTAATGCATCATTATGCATTAAAAACACCAACAACACAACTAAACTCGCCGCTCTTAGCAAATCCAACATTTCGGCTACCAAACACAACCGAAATCACCTCCAAACACTTCCAAAACTTAACCCAGCCAAGATCCATCACTTCTAACCATTTATAAACATCAATTAACATCCAAAATGATCCCAATCACGTCCTTATACCTCCAGCAACAACAGATCATTAAAAACACTCCAAAAACAACCAAAAACTCAAGCAAAACTTAGGAAATTCAACCTATTCGGGATTGCATTGATCAAACCTCAATTACTCATCAATTTAACATTCATTTAACATCAAATTGACACCTCAAAACACTGCCCAAACAGATCATACGAAATTTCACCAAAAACAAGCAAATCTTGCATTTTAAAGCCAAAATCAAGATCACATCTATAAAACCTTTTATAAAACACAAATTAAGGATTGAGAACTTAGGAATTTCAGTAAAGAACTGAGAGTTTAGAGGAGAAGGACGTTCTTACCTCCAAACTTGAGTTTCTCCCTTTTTGGAACCAAAATCTTGAAAATCCAATTAGCAAATGGTGAGGTTTTAATGAAGAGATGATTAGAGATTAAAAGAGAATTGAAATGTGATATTTAGATGACAAAATCAGAGGAAAAAGATCTGGAGAAAGATGTTTGGTTTGAGAGAAAAGATGAGAGAAAATGGAAAATGGAAAAGTTAGTTAAAAGGCTAAAATATCTTTCCCTCCTTTTTAATCTTATTTAAAAACCTTTAATTAAACATTTATTATCTTAGAAAAATCTGGAGAAACTCCCATTGGGTAAATAGCTCCTTAAAGATTCAAATTTTCAATCCTTTTTAAAACAGTCACGCAATTTTCAAAAATTACATTTTGATCACTAGCCAAAATGTCACCCTTCCAAAACTCATTTTGTAAAATTGATTTCACAGTTCACTTATATATATTAAAAGAGGATTTTAGGACATTTTCCCATATTTTTAATGCAACCCAAACTAGGCTTTCCTAATTTCACCTTTTTATATTCGAACCGCACTCTGACCGAACCGGTCCAAGCCCAAAACTTCTAAGCCCAAAACCGGGGCGTTACAAAACCCATCCGATTATTTGTTTTTACGACCCTACTCACACGCCACTCAAATAGTGCCTCCTTTCCATGAGTCGACACCTGTGCGAGAGAGAAAAAATATGCAGCCAAGAATTTTAATATTTTGGCACATGTAATCGGCTATAAAGCCATATCAAATCACAATGTAAAAAATATGAAAATTATTTTTAATAAAAATTGGACTAAATTGATAGAATTTGTAAATAAGGACTCTAAATTTATTGATTTTTTTCAACTTAATATAAAATTAATCGAATGTATAAATATTGAGAATAATTATGCTACTATTTTTTACCAAACTGCCATGTCACACTATTTAACGCTATCAGGGCTCAATGATCATTTTGTAGTAAAATCGATAGTTTAGTGACCTTTTTGTAATAATTGAAAGTTTATGACCATAATAAACATTGAGGCATAGTTTAGTGACCAATTATGAACTTTACCCATTTAATATCTGTGTTATCTTTTCCATCATGTAATTTTTGTCATTTTTACTTCTTTATTTTATATAAGAAATTTAAATTATTTAATTATATTTAAATCAAGTTAGTGAATAAATTGAATCTGACCGAGTATAATTATATTTTTGTCTTTAAAAATATATGAGATTACACTAATTAATCCATAAAGAAAACAATGGTCATAATGTTTTTTCCCAATTGTTCCCTTATGTTCTTTGGTTTAAGTTTTTTTAAAAGATAATGTTAATTTTTTTATTTAAGTTTTTTCAATTTATTAAATAACTTAGCTAAAATTAAAGTGAAGCTAAAGAAAATATAGGACATGGATGGATGTAAAATAATATTTTTGTATCTTTAAAAATGGATAAGATGATACAATTCTATTGAGGTCTAAAACTAAAGTTATTTTTATCATCCTAATATAAGTCATTTCCTATAAGTAGATACGGACGCATAATTTTATATTAAAAATGATGAATTTAAAAACTATAAGGGGGCGAACTTATAAAATTGTAGAGGGACGAAAATAAATTTCCAATAGAATATATATATATATATATATATATATATATATATATATAAATTATAAATCATATGTGAATTTTAAAATTCCAAAAAAAACGACCACCTGACCTCCCTCGGCCTCTCTCTCTCTCTCTATATATATATATATATATATATATATATATATATATATATATATATATATATAAAAGAGCTAAGGGGATCAATATAAAAAAAAGTAAACAATAAAACAATTTTTTTTTGAACAAACAATAAAACAAATTTAAAACTTAAGCAGATCAATATGAAAATATCTCGTTAATTAATGAGTAAACTTAATTGATTTTATATGCTTTATATTTTATTCACAACGATTACTGTATTTTATAATTTTATTCTTTCAAGCTAATACGGGTGCGGATTGGTTAGCTAACTAGCTAAGTGGAACCTTGATCAGGCTATTGACAGACTCATTCTTAAAATTTTGATGGCACTAAGGCGAATTTAAAAATTAGGCTCTTATAAATAAATATTAAACAAATAATTTTCAAAGTAGACTACTAATTATAATTAGTCATTTTTGTCCACCCAAATAAAATATTATTAATATTAATATAAATGTTTATTATTATTATTATTATTATTATTATTATTATTATTATTACAAAAAACAGATGCTAAAAAATAAAAACCCATTTAAATTAAAAGAAAGCCCATTTAAATTATAATGTCCATTACAAAGTTCGATTAGGGCTCAAATTTATACAATAATAACAATAAACCTTAATTTTGTGTTTTCCCCATCTGCAACTACATTATGACCGTTGGATTAGGATTCAATACAACGGTCAGGATCCAAAATTGAAGAGGCACACAGATCGCGTGTGCGTTACACGCACCAGCCTTTCGTATTCCATGCGCGTGTGCACGGTACTGAGACTATTGGAGTCCTCTTCGCCAGGTGTCCGCATCTGAAGGGTGTCGCGTCGCCGCCAAAAGCCATCTTGACCGTCCGCTTCCGAGCCAAATCCAACCGTCCACCGCCGCGAAATCAACGACCGAGATGCGGCCGACATGCAAGTGGCTGAAAATATTGTCAGAGCACAGTAAAAATAATCATTGTAAAATTCTCTATAATAAACCGAGATGTAAATGTAAAAGGATAGTTTTTTTTTACTACGAATGAAAATAAAAAAAGAATATTGAGATCTTGAGGTAATCACTTTCATTTTCTTTTCGTTTTATTTTTTTATTTCGAATGCAAAAAAAAAGAGACAAAGATGTTACCGTTCGAACCATGTCGTTTCCTGCACCGATGATCAAGCTTAGCCGTGTTTCCGTCTCGAATGAGGTTTAGAAAGCGAACATGTTAAAAAGGAAAAAAAACAGAGATGAAAATAAAAGGAGAAGGATTTGATTTTTTTCTTACCGAAATCTAGGCTCCCATATTGATTTAAGGTGTGGTTTTAGGTGCAACAAAGAGAAAAATAAAAAAAAAGGGTTTGAGGGCTCACCGACGTAGACCAACGGCGGCAGCCGAGGTATGCGGCGCCGGAAGATGAGAGGGTAAAGAAATAACTCTAAGGTTTTGGTTTGAGGAAGATAAGAATTAACGAGATTAATTTTTTTTAAATGGGTTTTATATTATCATATTATTTTAAAAATAGGTTAATAGCCATATAAGCCATTCTGCGTATGGGTAATAACACTAGAGACCATTCTACATAGGAGAAATCTCGGCCTAAGTCCTTCAAAGTTTCATTCGCCTTTTAATTTGGTCCCTAATTAATAACTAAATTAAATTTCTCATGGCTTAATTAGCCTTAAACCCCTTAATGAATTTGCATGTTATGGTTTTGCATCATGTTCTTCTTTTTTTTAATTTAGTCCCATATTTATGCTTTAAGTTGTTGTTTTTAATTTTCATTTAATTTGATTTTGCCCTTCTAGTTTCCATGTTATTTAATTTTAGTATTATTATTTTTATTTTCATTTAATTTTAGTCCCTTGTATATGTATATGTTAATATATTATTATCTATATATTATAATATTGATACATATATATATATATATGTATAAGTTTAATAATATACATGTCATGTCATTTTACGTATTTATTTATTTACTTATGCCTTTTATTTATTTGTTTATATTTATGTTTATATTAATTGCTTTGAGTTTTATATGGTATATGTTTATTTTTATTAGTATGACTTTCTCAGTATAATTGCATTGGTATATATTTATTATACCATTTATATTTGTTTTACCATATTGATCATTTTTACCATTTTAATTTATGTAAATATATAAAGTGTTTAGTATAATATATCCATATATAGAATACACGGTTTAAACTAATACTTATACCATATATAATACTTTTTCATTAATACAATATATATTTTAGGTTATACTTATGTAATGTTTCTTTTTACCTTAATTTGCACCTTAAATATGTATGTTTCCTATTTATCTACACGTATATTTCTTTTGCTTTACTTATATATATATATATAACTTGTATATATATATATATATATTACGTTTACCTAATGTTATAATATATATATATATATATATATATATATATATATATATATATATATATATATATATATATATATATATATATATATATGAGTATGTTATATATACTATATTAAAGGTTACATATTTAACGTATCGAACATACATTTAGTATATTACTGTCTTTTTAATTATTATGTTGTTTTTACGTATATTAGATGCTTGATTTACTTATTATACTATATATGTATATATATGTGTGTTTGTTCTTTATTTGTTTTATTCATGTCCTCTTTTAGTTATTTTAGCATCTTTATGTTCATATCACATCATGTATAATTAATTGTCATATTTAACTAATCGCTTTATTTTATTTTTAGTACTCGAAATTCTGATATTCTAGTGGGAGTGTTGTCCCAAATATTCGGGCGTCATCTCTTTTGGTATCGTGGGTTGAGAGCTAGGATGTTCGTCTCGTATAACCATGCATTCATGCATTTTGAAATTATTAATTAAATTGGGCCAAGTTTTTAAATTTTTCCAATAAGTATATTACAAACCATTAGGTACAAATTTTGGTCGTTGTGTGGGTGCTAATCATTCCTCACGCGTAACCGACTCCCGAACCCAAATGCTTTTAAATCTCTGGTTTTATTTCACGGTGTCCGGTCTACCCTTTTTTGAATGATCGGTGGCGACTCCCAATGTTTTATTCAAAATACATTTTTTAAGATCCCCTAAAATTAATTTTAAGAAAAACTTTTCCTCTGAAGATTAATTTTCTATAAAAATGGGAAAATACATATTCAAATTTTTTAGTCGCTACACTAATAATAAATGCAAACAAAAGAATCAGTCTCTAATAACAAATATTATTGAAAAAATAAAATTTAAGAGTATGTCCATAATAATAAAATTTAAGAGTAGCACCAGGATCTATTGCGTCCTGGGATGATCTTTGCAAACGCTTTCTACTTCGATACAATCCACCGAACGTGAACAACCAGTTGCGAAGTGACATCATTAGCATTCCGACAAAGAGATGATGAGTCCATGTAGGAATGTTGGGACAAATATGAGGACATGCTGCGCAAATGTTCGATTCATGGTTTCCATGATTAACTTCAAGTGGTAACATTATATAATGGCGTTAACCCCCCATGAGGATGATGATGGACTCTTCGGCTAATGGAATATTGTTGGACAAGGATCTCGAGGAGACATTTGAAATCTTTGATCAGATAGCCAATAATGACTATCAATTTCCTACGGCGAGATTGAGTCTTGGTCTTAAATATTCTGGAATACTCCACTTGGACAATGCCCAGAGCATGTCGGCTCAACTCTTCGCAATCACAAATATGCTCAAGAATTTGCAACCATCACCCAACATACGAGATGCTTAGGTGGTTCAACACACTTGTCAGCATTGTGATGGGGAACACCAGTGTAATGAATGCCCCCAACAACAAGAATCTAGATGTTATATAGAGAACATTAACCGCGACAATAATTCCTACTCGAACACCTATAAATTTGGGTGGCGACAAATCCAAATTTTGGATGGGGCATCCAAGGAGGCAACACCTCTAACACATGAGCCAAGCAGACTACTACGACATAATTAAGCAGCTTCTAATTCTAATTCTAATTCTAATTCTAATTCTTTTGAAACATCTTATAAAAATTTTATGGACACTTCCAAGGTTTTTTGTAGGGTCATTCAGCGAACCTCAAGAACCATGGAGACATGCTGACCACACAAGCCGTCATTTTACAAAACCAACAATCAATCCTGTAGAATCATACCTCTTCACAAAGGTCATTGGAGACACAAGTGGGATAGATTGCCCAAACCTTGAAGACAAGACCTCAAGGCATTTTACCTAGCGATACTGAAGTTACTACGACCTTTGGTGCGGAGCAGTGCAATGCTATCACACTGCATAGTGGCACCTAGTTGAATGTTGCGTGTTGTGATGTACTATAAATGATACGCAAATAGTGCAAGTATACACATCGAACAAGTAGTAAAATGATGAGTGAGTATCGTCTCTACAGGGATTGGATGTAATTTAAATCTAGTTTAGACACACAAACAAATACTAAAATATAAATGAAATAGCAAGTGGGAACATGGCAAGAAATGCGATATCAAACAACTAAAATAAATCTGAACAAAAACAAGATACTTCAAAGGTCCTCTCACGTGTACAAAGCTCTCTAATGAAATGATAGGTTGGGCTTGCTAAGGTGTAACCCCCTCGTCCCGGTCTGGCCGGATGACCGGTCCGAGTGGGCCACACGGGGAAAACCGAAGCGAAACCCGTTAAGGTTCCCCCTCGGTTAGCAACCCTATTTTTTTTTCTTTTTTTCTTATTTTAACTCTTGTCTAAATGGATATTAAACCCTAAGTGATCATACATCGGAATAACATATACAAATAATCAAACGAACTCAAACAATCATGTTACAGCCCAATTTTAAACTTAAACTGCAGGCGGTATCGATACACCTAAGGGATGTATCGATACCCTCTTGACTATGTCAACTGGTCAAAGTCAACCCATAGAGACCGTATCGATACAACCAAGGAGTGTATCGATACCCTTCCCAACGGTTGACTTCCCATGGTCAACGCTAAGATGACGGTATCGATACACCTGAGGCCGGTATCGATACCGAACTGGACAGTAGCTTCAGTGACCAAAATAGTATTGATACACCTCTCAAGTGTATCGATACACTAAGCCTGAAACAAGAAGGTGGTATCGATACCGTACCAACCGTATCGATACCCCTGCACTGCAAAACCTCCCAAACTCAGCAAAACGATCAAGACTCGAATCTAATTGCAATCTAAGACTTCCCTAGCCCCAACCAAACATTCACACAACATTTACATACCACTATATAGCCATACAAGCACCCAACATGTATAAACATCAAGGAAAATCATGCAATAGACCCAAGATGGCATTCAAGCATTCCGAGCTCATACTTCAATATTCCAACATGAAGGCAACCTCAAAGGCACATGACCAACACACAAGGTAAACAATTTAAACATGGTTACAATCCAAACATAGCATCATTAAGCCAATCAAAAACAACATAACAAAGGAGTCTAAACATGCTCCTAAACAACCAACAATAGCACAAAACAACAACACCTATCCCATTGCTTTACTATTACAATCTTTAAATTTAACTATCATACTTGAGCTAACCGTAAGTAACACTTGGAGACCTTTCCTTGCCCTTGCCACCCACAAGCTATTTATCTGCATTGTCGAACAAAAGAGAGCGTAAGCATAAAAGCTTAGTGAGGGTAGCTCATAAAACAAACCTTCGACAATGCAGGGTCCAAGCACGAGCTATTTCCATAATGAAATGCATGATCTTACCTCTGGTCCGCAAAGCCAAAATGAACATGATGAATGAACATACAGTCAACCTTATGTCATGCTCAACAACTCATAAGCTCAACTTACCACGATACATAATTCAAGCATTAACCACATCATATATCAATTCATAAAGGCATCACATTCGTATCATATAAGCATGTATACATAATCTCATATTGGTATATTCATACAACCCCATATTGGCACCTAGCTATGACCCGAATACGCGGATAACCCGTTGGAACGCATTCTCAAAAACAACATTACCTCGGTGGGATTCCACTCATCACCGGTCCTTGCATGTGCGGGATTCCACTCATCGCCACATGCCCTACGGATGGGATTCCACTCATCATCACGTAGAAATATATAAAAGCTTCCGGTGGAATATTACATCACCGTACTCCTCCTTGGTGCCTTAACGCCACCAAGGCCACGTACGTTTTGACTCGATTTGTGTGCACACTCATCCTAATGATCGATCATTGTACCCAAGCATACTAGTGCCAATATAAATCAAACTACACAACTTTTTACAATATCAATTTTAATATAAATTCCGTGCCTAGCACGTACTCACCATGATTCTCCAAAATCATGCAATCCACAACATAACCTCATTTCACAAACCAACACCACATGTATGTCATCCAAGCAATTATCACATCATATGTCCACATACATGTATCCACATTATATTTGTTACCAATATACATATAACAACACACTAAGCCATACCTCAACATAAATGTATATCACATTATACGCAGTCATCACAAGGCATAGCATTGATTAAAGAGTTCATCCAAGGTCTCTAACTAAAGCTTAGGATTAGGCTACCACCCTAATCCTAACTCTAGGTGGGTCTACCAAGCCCAACCTAGTTCACATGCTTGAATCAACCACTTAAAAACCAATTTAAAAACATTAACCACTCACCTTACTTCCTTAAGCAATCCAAGCAAGGCCGACTCAAGTCTCCACAACTTCCGAAATCGTGCCCGAACCTCCCAAGGCCAAATCCGATGTCTCTAATCAATTAAAGGCAATGTATTAACCTCTTAATCAACCACAATTTACTGGTACACATCAGCTCTCAATTCTCTAACATTTTCTCAACAATTCAAAGCCGAAATCTTCCCAAATAATCCCATTTTTGTACTCCAGCAAAACCCAGCCATTACCTCCCAATTTAGACACTTAAAACACTCCAAAACATGTCCAAAACACCCTCATAATGTTGTACAACCACCAGCCCTTCATTTCCCCACACAAACACTTCAAAAACTCTTAATTTCCACTCCTAAAAACCACCTACAGCAGTAGCTACGGGAATCCCATCAAACTAACATTATAACCTCTCAAAAATCATCACAAAACATCTAAAAACACCCACCCAATGTTGCTATAACATCAACCCAACAATTTCTCACAAAACCCTTCTAAAAACACAAATTTTTGACACTTTAAATACACCCCTAAAACCCATTTCGGAAATTCATCAAAATCCAACCAAATTAACATATAATGTGTATTTCAACTTGATTAAACAAAACCCCAACTCAATTTAACAAAACAAGATGAAAAACCCCATAAAAACCCAAACTTGATATAAACCCTAATTTTCAAAAGTTCATGGTTTTAAAATCAATGACCATGGATAGATAGGAAATGGAAATGAGAGTTCAAATATGTGATTACCTTTTAAAAACCCCTTGAATTGATGAAGAAATCGAATGAAACATATGCTTGAAAATTGAGAGAGTTTGGGGAAAGGGGGGAGGTATTTCACGTGGGGGGGGGGGGGGGGATAATGGGAAAGGGGAAGAAGATGACAATTTGAAAGTTGTCATCTTTTTTAAAAGTTTTTGGGCAAATTACAACATAAGCCCTTCCCTTTTTACTAAAGTTAAATTAGGCCACATTTTAAGTTGGATTTATTTTATTTTAATTTTATTGACTCGAACTATAAACACGGATAACTCCTAACCCCAAAACACGGGTGTTACATAAGGACTTCTATGTCTAAACCTAAACAATGTCAAGAACTATCCTACTTACAACATGCTTGACAGAGTTTACTTAGGTGTTTCTAAACTATCTCTAGCAAGAAACCTGATAGCTAGAATATTATGGCAATACCTCTCAGCGTGAACCCTAGCAAGCTACTTATCAATGAAGTTCTACTCCTTTTAGTCGTTGAAACTCTATCTTTATTGCTAAGGTGAGTTAGGGTTTTGCCTCTCAGCATCAAACCCCCATTGTCTACGTAGATCTAAGCGTAACTCTCTCGAATATTAAGCTATCAAACACCTAAGCTAAGGCTAACTCTCGAAAGCTCTTACAAACTTAGGGCATAAAAGAACAATGGAAAAAACATGAAATGAACTAGGAAGCAACTTAAACATTCAATCAAGTTTAAAACATAAAAACCAAAACAAGCCCAAGCCACTTAAAATCAGTTCATGGCTGGGCAAATATCATCCATCATCATTCATTTAAAACAATCCATCCAAAATAAAGGAAATGAAACAACAAAGCAACTAAGGGAAGGAAAAAGTCCAAAGCTGTCGTGGACTGTCGTGAACCACTCTAAGTTCGCTGCTTCTCTCAAAGTCCAGCGAGAACACTCCTTGGAGCTTCAACAATAGAGGACACCACGATGGAGAAGATGAAGGAAGGCAACCGTCTTTCTCTCTCATTCTTAGCTCACGAAATATCCTCTTTTCGGCTCCTTCTTTAATGTGAGTGTCTTGTCTTTTATATAGTGGGGGCTCCTAGGGTTTTGTGCCCTAAATTCCAAGGGAATATTCCCTTAACATGTGAGCTAATAGTTGGCTGAAAGATCACTTGTGGGGCTGCAAAGTATCCTCAATTCTTTGTCCTCTAGCGCGCCCAAAAATGCTATCAAAATGCTATGACATTTTCCCTACACAACTCCTCATTTCCCTACACATCACCATACCAAACAAAAACCCTCCACAACAAAACCATTCTTGCAAATAACAAAGATAGCAAAATTAGCAACACCAAATGCATCTACATGAGCTAAATGCAACTACATGATATGAAATAAGATGAAATGGGCTTGATTTCATTCAAAAACCTAAGTAAAAGGCCTAAAATGTTAACCTTTTACAAGGTTAACACCCCCAAACTTAAGCTATTGCTTGTCCTCAAGAAATGAACAGAAACAAATAGAAAAATGCTACAACATCAAATCAGTTCATGGTAGAGCTATGTCAAATTTTCAGTCCTCAGAACATACATGCTTCAACATGAAAGACAACTTTGAGATTTTAAGAACTACTCCTAGAGGGAAAGATCATAAAGAATGAAAGTGTGATGACTACATCCTCTCCATGCTTAACAAAGTAAGAAAATCATCAGCTAAGATCTACAAGTTTCCCTTAGATTTTCTTAATCAAGTTTTTTTGTGCCTCGAGGGGTGTCAGCTCATCACAACTATTGCCCCTAACTCTAGATGAGTATGGAGCAAACATCTCACCCCTAAGCTGGTAAATAGATTAATCTCGTGACAACTTTCATTCACTCATTTGATGTTGCTGCCATTTATTTAAATACAATATTCAGGAAAAATAACACAAAGCGAAGTGTCCCTCTTTAGCTATGTTTCAACATTTATTATTATTTCAACATAAATAGACAAAAAGAAACTAATTAAGCCTTTAAGCTTTCATTTTTCTTTCAGGTTCATTCTACACATTTTAAACTAAGGCATACAAGAGTTCTTTCACCAAAGACCATCTAACCACCATAATCATAAAGAGCATACAATCATGTAACAATTTCATAACAAAGGATCAAGTCCTATAGGCAGTTCTATCAATCTAAAAAAGTCACAACTATTCAATCCATGTGTAGCCATAAAATTTAAGTCCTCATCATCGAACATCCTTAATTTATTCATAAAACTGCCATTAAAGTGACTAAATGCAATAGCAAAGTTCCATTCATTACTGAATGCTAATGCAAATGATCAACGATGAACACCAACACCTCTAAACTTGAAAGATGCATCATCCTCAACGCATAAGAATAAAATGAACTAATCTACAATGCAAATGAAAATGCAAGTTACCTAATAAAAATCTACTTTGGTGTTGCCTTCTTGGTGGCTTTGTGCTTGACTTTCAGTTTCTTCTTTAGTGATGCGATGGGATCGCTGGCCTCATGTTGTGGGGTTGGTTGGTTGTCTGGATCTTTCTCAGTCGGCTAGTCATCGAGAGCTTCACCACCACCACCATCATCATTATCATCAAGGTGGGCATCCCATGCATGCCTTGGCGTGAGCTTTAGGTGACTGCTTGCTTTTGTTGTAGTATCTGGAGTAGGTGCAGGTTGTGATGCAGGAGCATCTTTAGCTATCTCCTCTTCTTCACTGTCAATGTTGACAGGATCTTCGACTGGTGGTTCCAGTGGTGGTGGTGGTACTTAGAGAAGCTTTTCCTTTCTTCTGCCTCGCTGTTCGAGGACTTTTTCTGACGGTGGTAGTGGTTTTTGTTTCTGGAGAAGGTGTTGGAGTTGGAGATAGGTCTCTTCTCGGAACAGGTGGTGGGCGTTTTGCTACGGTTGCTTTCGGAGCTGGTGTAGCTTGCTAGCTGGCTGGTCCTTCTTGGGCATAAACAAGGCATTAGAGCAGGGTGGGAAGTCAATCTCCATGTATGTGAGCATCTCTTTGAACTAAAAGTTAATGTCCGCATCTCGTCCATCTCCTCTTGCATGCGCTTAGTAGAGGCAACGAGGGCTGTGATTCTTGCTGCAGCAATGGTTTTGGATCCACCCTCCAACGTTTCTGCTGGAGCGTCCTTATCAAATCGCCTCAGTCCAGGGATTTGGTCTAGGGTTAATGGACCCTTGCCCTTCTCGATATCGTCCTCTTGAAGGTCCTTAAAGACTTGCTTTTTGCGGCAGAGAGCCATAATGAGATTAGGGAAGATGAGAGGGCTTGACTTCCTCTTTAAGCAGGAGTAGACTTCCTTAACAATCAATTTACCCACATCAATTTGTCGTCCATTGAGGAATAAGTGAAGCAGAAGTAACCTGGTGATGTGCACCGTAACAGTGTGGGAGGTGAGCATGAAACGAGTCTTCGGGTAATGGTTCTATACTTTGGCTTCAAGCTTGAGGCGTCCTCTCTCAACAACCCTGATCATGGAGTCTAATTCTGTATAAGCAAAACAAAGGTCCTTCAAGACCTCCTTGTACGTCTGAGCATCCGTGGTTTCGGCAAAGGAGGTGTGATGGTCTGTAACACCCCAATTTTGGGCTTAGAAGTTTTGGGTTTGGACCGGGCCGGTCAGTGTGTGGTTCGAATATAAAAGGTGATTTCTAGGAAAGCCTAGTTCGGGTTGCATTAAAAATATGGAAAATGTCCTAAAATCCTCTTTTCTTATATATAAGAGAAAGGTGAAATCAATTTTACAAAAAGAGGTTTGGAAGAGTGACATTTTGGGTTAGTGACCAAAATGTAATTTTTGAAAACTGGGTGACTGTTCTAAAAAGGATTGAAACTTTGAATCTTTAAGGAGCTATTTACCCAAAAGGAGTTTCTCCAGATTTTTCCTAAATATTTAAGGTTTAATTAATGGTTTTTAAATAAAATTAAAAAGGAGGGAAGATATTTTGGCATTTCCAACTAACTTCCTAAAATTTCATTTCCATTTTCTCTCATCTTTTCTCTCAAGCCAAACACATTTCTCCAGAGCATTTCCTTTGATATCCAAACATGAGATTTTAATCATCTTTTGATCTCTAATCATCTCTTCAACAAAACCTCACCTTTTGCTAATTGGATTTTCAAGATTTTGGTTCCAAAAAGGGAGAAAACTCAAGTTTGGAGGGGAGATTGATCCGTGAGCATTAGAGGAGGCGTTGAAGGTTTCGGATGCTTGGAAGGCTTGTTGGCTAGCCTTGTTTTGTGTATCGGTGAGTGAAGTTGGGTTTTCAGCTTTAAAACCAAGGTTTGAAGGTTTTGGGAGTTTAGTTTAAGTCTAAACAACTTAGCTAAGCTCAAGAGTAAGTAAATGAAATTTCTCTCTTGGTTGTGTTATGAAATGGTTTTAAAAGCATTTGTGTTTGTTGGATGCAATGCATGTGATTGCATGTTTTAAATTCTGTTTTTGAAAGCATATTATAGAATGGTTTAATGCTGGTTTTGAAAACCATGTGCGAAGGGTGCTCAAGGTAAGAGATCCTTGGTTTTGTACATTGAAATTGTAGAATTGATGCATAGTGTTGCATGATGTTTAATGGCTTTGTTTAATGCTTCAAAACAGTGGATTAACGATGGTAATTGGTGGTTTTGGCATTTGGTTATGCTTGTGTAACTTTGGACTAATGTGGTAAGAAGGTTATATTGGCAAGTGATGTAAGTGGTTCTTGGTTTCTTTAATCGGATATAGTTAGCCGACTATAGGATTGGGTGCACCGTGAATAAAGTCGCCTTGGATGTGGAGTGGTTGTGAGTGAACCGATAACTCCATCCAAGTACACTAACGAGATGGTTAAGAACACCATGGTGGTTAAAATTCCATGGGTGGGTCTTGAGTTAAGGTCATAATGGTGGTTGAAATTCCATTCGAGGACCTTGTGTAAGCAAAGGTTATAATGGTGGTTAAAATTCCATTTGAGGACCTTGTTCTTGTTAAGATCACAATGGTGGTGTAAAGTCCATGTGTGGATCTTGTGAAGTATGTCCCGGATCTCGTTAGTGATGTTATACAACTACCAATGGGTGATGCTAAGGTCATATGGTGGTTAAAATTCCATATGGGAACCTTGTGCATGTTAAGGTCATATGGTGGTTAAAATTCCATATGAGGACCTTGGGAATGTTAAGGTCATATGGTGGTTAAAATTCCATATGAGGGCCTTGTGTATGGTAAGGTCAAATGGTGGTTAAAATTCCATTTGGGAGACCTTGAGATTGGTAGTGTGTATGAAGCGTGGGGACAACGCTTGTGATCCGCGTATCCGATTGGTTGTTGAGTTGAAAATGGTTATGGTTTGTCACTTGGAAGCCAATATAATGGTCTTGAATGTAAAGAAGCATGAAATGCTTGAAGTGATGCATAGTTGCATGAGAAGTGTGTTATGCTTTATGAATGCATGTATTACTTGTTAGCATGTACAAGTGTTTATAATCTATTGAGAATGATGCATGTGTGCATGAAATATCTTTAGTGCATTGAAGTCTTGTGAAGGCTTGCTAAAGGCATGTAATGCAAATGTTGAGTTTGTGGTTCATGTGTAGCTTTTGCTTAAGGCATGTGATTAATTGAGGAAGTAAGTGGTTTCCAAAGGTTTCTTGCTTTGAAATGATTTTCATTGTGTGAGAAAAGTATGATGTAAAGAGGAAGTGTTTTCCAAGGTTCTTGTATTTAACCTTGCATGGGATGTTCATGCATGGAGTGGTTAAAATGTTGGTTTTGCAAGTTTATGCTTTGAAAAGGGTTACTTAGCTTTATAAGCTAAGGGTTGATTTTCATGTTTGAGCAATGCATGATTTTGAGCATGTTGTTGAATATGGTTTTCAAACATTGCTTTGGTTTATCGAATCGTGATTGCTTTTTAAAGTGGTTTTATGATTCGCTGCATTGATGGTGTTTTGGTTTTGAGCATTCCTCACTAAGCATTATGTGCTTACGCTCCTTTTTGTCCATCAATGCAGATAATTGAAGTTGGAACAGCGAGAAGCAAGGGATTCAAGGAAAGCTCCACTTGAGATGTATGTCTCGGTTAATAGCTATAGATAATAAAGGCAATGGGGGGAGAATCTCTTATGTTGATGTTTAATGAGATTGTGTATGTTGGACAAGTTTGGTTTATGATTTTGAACCATGTGGTTTAATGCTTGCACCTTTGGATCTTTTTATTCCTAAGTTGATATGTAATGCTTCTTGTTTTAAAAGCATGAATGAGTGTTGAATGTGTTGAATGGGTTGATGCACCTAGGGTGGTTTTGCATCTAGTTTTCGATGCAATTATGTCCCTTGAGTGTTGAATGACTTGCTGGTATGATTTGGTTGCATTTGGAGCATGTTTGACGGGTCGAATGTGTGTTAAACCAGCAAAATTTCTGCAATCTGGGCAACCTTTTTCGGAACAGTTGCTACCGTATCGGAACGGGGGGCCTGAAATGGCCTAGGCGTTCCGAAACGGGTAGAACCGTTCCGGAACGGTTTAGCCACTGCCAGGCCTTGTTTCGATACTGGTTTCGGAACGGTCCCGCGTTTCGGAACGGGTCCTCCCTGTTCCGAAACACCCGACCGTTGGGCACTGAAATTGTTGGTTAAATGTTTTGAAAACCTTGCGTTTTGGTACTGAACTTTGTATATGCAATTGAATGAGCTCGGGATGTCCGTTGGAGTTGAAATTTGGCAGAGAAGCATGAAACATGACTAATTTCATATTGGTAACTCAAAAGTTGGTTAAGTCCTTGTAATTTTCAGAATTTACAATTTGGTCCCTAAAGTCATGTTTTGTGCAATTGAGTCCTTGAATGTTCTCTGTTGGTTATGATTTTTGAGTAAGCTTATCTCAAAAGTATGCCTAGGTTAAATGTGCATCTAGACAAGTTTAAAAAGAAAAAAAGGGTCGTTAATCAAGGTTGAATTTTGGGTTGACTTTGATTTTCCCCGTGTAATCTTCGTAGTTCGGGTCAACCGTCTAGGCCGGGCTACGAGGGTTACATTTGGTGGTATCAGAGCTGAGTTGCGAATGCTTTGGGAAATGGTAAGTTGTTGTAATATGTGTTTGATGTTTATTCTGATGCGTGGTTGAAAGTCGGTTGGAATGCGTATTTTTAAGCGAATTGTTGATGTTTTTAAGCATGCTTTTTGATAGTGAATCTTCATTGAGTTAATGTGGAATTGTGCTGATGTTGTGCTGGTGTTGTGAGCTGATTTTATGAATGATGAAAGTGTAATGGGTATGATATTGATGATACTATGCTATTGCGAGTGGATGTTGTTTAATGAAAGCATGATCCTATATGTTGTTGATATGCTTGATGTTGTGTTATACATGTTTTATTGATTGATATGTTATGGAAGAGGGGAGGATTCGGGATACCCATTGCCTTATTATTATAGCTATTGTGTTATTTTGGAGTTGGAGTTTGAATCCTTGCTTAAAGCTGGTCTGATCGATTTGTTTGTTTTGTTATGATTGTTTGTTGTTAATAGCATGGCAAAATCGATGAAAGAATGGCAGTTAGGTGAAATGGTTGCTACTTTAGAGCAGGTTGTCAAGGCGTGGAATTCGCCTTTTAGTGGAGGTGTTTTGTCTCAGTCTTCTGTGCCTGGAGTTGAGGTAGTGAGGCAGGAGGAAGAAGTTGGTTCTGTGATGAAGAGTTCATCACCTTTTGTTCAAGAGGTGTTGGAAACATCTCAGGCTGTGACAGAAGTAGAGTCTGTAGACGTGCCGGCTGTGGGATGTGCGGGTTTGTCGAAGCAACGTTTGCATGATTTGGGAGTTGTGGAGTATCATGGTTCGACACCTGAGACGTTCGAGGCTTGGTTGGCCGATGTAGTTTTGATTTTGGATCAGGAAGGTTGTGATTATGCCTGTAAGCTGGGAAGTGTTGTATCGTTGATGTTGGAGGACGCTTGTGCCTGGTGGACATCTGTGGCTGTGGCATCGCACATCCATGATATTGATTGGGACTTCTTTGTGTCTGCCTTTTATGAAAGGTATCTTGGAGGGAAATTCCCAAGGGGTAAACAATGTGAGGATGTGGTTTCTGTTTATGAAAGTGGGAGAAGTTTAAGCGAAAGAGTTGTGGATACTGACCTTTGGAGCAGTCAGCGTAAAAGGCTGTATGGTGGAAGGTTTGGCTTGAATCAGAACTTGGATGGTAGTGCAGATTTGGGGCAAGTGCTGTTTGATCAAGGAGTGGAAGCTCAGTTACCGGTGTGTGACCGTTGTGGAAGGCGCCATGTTGGAGGTTGTTGGGGCGCAGGTGCTTGTTGGAACTGTGGTTCTAAGGAGCATGTGAAGCGAGATTGTCCTCAAGTGGTGAAATCCGCTTCAGTGGTAGCAGAAGGGTCTCTGAAGGGTCGTGGGCACGGCCGAGACAAAGTTCGAAGGTGGCAGAAAGAGCAGAGAGTTGTGAAGAGCTTGGGAAATGAAATCTGCTGGAATTGTGGGTCTGTTGGACATATGAGACGTAATTGTTTGAAGTTGGCTCGGGGTAGTCAGGGTTCTTTACCGCAAGGAGATGGTGATGACCGTAGTGTGTTAGCTAATGCTGCAGCGGTGCGGCTAGAGAATGATGGTTCTACGAGGAAGAGAGCTTGTCTGTTGAAGCTCCGGGGTGGTGATGTGTTTTCAGGTAACCTTGTTAAGTAATCTTTGCCCTAGTTATCTTAGTTTGGTTTCGGTTTGGTTTTTCCTTGCGTTGTGGGTATGGTCTCGTTGCTAATATGTTTGGGGTAGTTGTTGTTGTTTTGAAAACAACTTTAGTGTGAAGAGGGCGTTGGTGAGTATCTTGTGGATAATGGGTTGCTAGGAGGATGGGGTTGGTCAAGTTGGAAGTGGGATAGGAGGTTGTTTTTAGGCGGACTCTGAGGATGTTATTGGTGGGGTGTGAACCGACATTCATGCACAGTTAAAATCATTGTTATATGCTATATTATATATATGTGTTGGTCCATGCATACATGTGGCATGGCATTAGAGGTTTTGCATACATGTACATCAGGCATTGGTAGGGCATATAAGTGACCGTGCATACGAACGTTCACACTCGCTGATAGTTAATCGGGTCCGTTGGTGTTGTGATAGGGTTAGATTAGATGAAGGGTATTAGGTGAGCTGTTAGTAATAGTGAGTGTGGTATAGCATGTTGGTAGTAGGAAGGTGTTTGGCGCTTAATGGGTTTAGCGGTGTGGAGGTAAGAAGATTACTGGTTGAAGTTAGAACCGGTTAGGTGGTTGTGAATAGCTAGTAGAAGTGGTAGTTCCTTGGAAGTTAAGTGATGTTGTATGATGTGGATGGGTTCCAAAGTCCTGAGGTAACTTGGCATTGATATAGTAGTAGAAGGGTTGTTTTTTGTAGGTGAGGGTTCGTAGCAACCTTCGAAGGGTTGAGAAGATGTGTGTTGAGGGTTGTAGGAAAGGGGTTAGCCCGGGAGAATAGAAGTTTCGTAACCTAACTATGTATGTAAAGGATTGGGCGGTGTCCTGGAATGGCAAGTGTTGTAGTTAAGGCTTGAAGTGGAAAGACAATGTAAGATCAAGGCCATTTGGTTGGGCGAGTTCTTGTGAGAAGTGGTTGGCTGGTTGTGTTTAAATAAGTTCCTGTTGAGGCCAGCTGGTGGTGTGTGGAACGGCTGGCAGAGTCAAGGTTGGGGCTTGTGATGTGATTTTTGGGTGTTGGGAGAGTGGTTCTGGTGAGTCGTTATGGTAATGTTAGCGGCGGATGTGAAGGGATGTCAGCAATACGTTGTGAAGTTTGAGTAAGTAGTTGATGCTTAAGAATTTTGGCTTGGTGTGGTAACCTTTGGGAGAAGTTGAGCAATTGTGCAAGGGGTTTTAGAAGCAGTGAAAGTTGTAGGTTAAGGTGGTGTAGCTGTGAAGGTTTGGAGTGTTCTGGAATTTGTGAACAGTATGTGGTGGTGTTCAGTTTGGGTGAAGTTTTGGTGAGGAGAGTGTTCAGTGGTGGTTAAGTCTCCTGTGTTGCCATGTGTGTTGCTTTGAGAAGGTTGGTTGTTCTCTTTTCGCCAGTTGAAATTTCGAGGACGAAATTTCTTAAGAGGGGGAGAGTTGTAACACCCCAATTTTGGGCTTAGAAGTTTTGGGTTTGGACCGGGCCGGTCAGTGTGCGGTTCGAATATAAAAGGTGATTTCTAGGAAAGCCTAGTTCGGGTTGCATTAAAAATATGGAAAAATGTCCTAAAATCCTCTTTTATTATATATAAGAGAAAGGTGAAATCAATTTTACAAAATGAGGTTTGGAAGAGTGACATTTTGGGTTAGTGACCAAAATGTAATTTTTGAAAACTGGGTGACTGTTTTAAAAAGGATTGAAACTTTGAATCTTTAAGGAGCTATTTACCCAAAAGGAGTTTCTCTAGATTTTTCCTAAATATTTAAGGTTTAATTAATGGTTTTTAAATAAAATTAAAAAGGAGGGAAGATATTTTGGCATTTCCAACTAACTTCCTAAAATTTCATTTCCATTTTCTCTCATCTTTTCTCTCAAGCCAAACACATTTCTCCAGAGCATTTCCTTCTGATTTTGATATCCAAACATGAGATTTTAATCCTCTTTTGATCTCTAATCATCTCTTCAACAAAACCTCACCTTTTGCTAATTGGATTTTCAAGATTTTGGTTCTAAAAAGGGAGAAAACTCAAGTTTGGAGGGGAGATTGATCCGTGAGCATTAGAGGAGGCGTTGAAGGTTTCAGATGCTTGGAAGGCTTGTTGGCTAGCCTTGTTTTGTGTATCGGTGAGTGAAGTTGGGTTTTCAGCTTTAAAACCAAGGTTTGAAGGTTTTGGGAGTTTAGTTTAAGTCTAAATAACTTAGCTAAGCTCAAGAGTAAGTAAATGGAATTTCTCTCTTGGTTGTGTTATGAAATGGTTTTAAAAGCATTTGTGTTTGTTGGATGCAATGCATGTGATTGCATGTTTTAAATTCTGTTTTTGAAAGCATATTATAGCATGGTTTAATGCTGGTTTTGAAAACCATGTGCGAAGGGTGCTCAAGGTAAGAGATCCTTGGTTTTGTACATTGAAATTGTAGAATTGATGCATAGTGTTGCATGTTGTTTAATGACTTTGTTTAATGCTTCAAAACAGTGGATTAACGATGGTAATTGGTGGTTTTGGCATTTGGTTATGCTTGTGTAACTTTGGACTAATGTGGTAAGAAGGTTATATTGGCAAGTGATGTAAGTGGTTCTTGGTTTCTTTAATCGGATATAGTTAGCCGGCTATAGGATTGGGTGCACCGTGAATAAAGTCGCCTTGGATGTGGAGTGGTTGTGAGTGAACCGGTAACTCCATCCAAGTACACTAACGAGATGGTTAAGAACACCATGGTGGTTAAAATTCCATGGGTGGGTCCTGAGTTAAGGTCATAATGGTGGTTGAAATTCCATTCGAGGACCTTGTGTAAGCAAAGGTTATAATGGTGGTTAAAATTCCATTTGAGGACCTTGTGCTTGTTAAGATCACAATGGTGGTGTAAAGTCCATGTGTGGATCTTGTGAAGTATGTCCCGGATCTCGTTAGTGATGTTATACAACTACCAATGGGTGATGCTAAGGTCATATGGTGGTTAAAATTCCATATGGGAACCTTGTGCATGTTAAGGTCATATGGTGGTTAAAATTCCATATGAGGACCTTGGGAATGTTAAGGTCATATGGTGGTTAAAATTCCATATGAGGGCCTTGTGTATGGTAAGGTCAAATGGTGGTTAAAATTCTATTTGGGAGACCTTGAGATTGGTAGTGTGTATGAAGCGTGGGGACAACGCTTGTGATCCGCGTATCCGATTGGTTGTTGAGTTGAAAATGGTTATGGTTTGTCACTTGGAAGCCAATATAATGGTCTTGAATGTAAAGAAGCATGAAATGCTTGAAGTGATGCATAGTTGCATGAGAAGTGTGTTATGCTTTATGAATGCATGTATTACTTGTTAGCATGTACAAGTGTTTATAATCTATTGAGAATGATGCATGTGTGAATGAAATCTCTTTAGTGCATTGAAGTCTTGTGAAGGCTTGCTAAAGGCATGTAATGCAAATGTTGAGTTTGTGGTTCATGTGTAGCTTTTGCTTAAGGCATGTGATTAATTGAGGAAGTGGTTTCCAAAGGTTTCTTGCTTTGAAATGATTTTCATTGTGTGAGAAAAGTATGATGTAAAGTGGAAGTGTTTTCCAAGGTTCTTGTATTTAACCTTGCATGGGATGTTCATGCATGGAGTGGTTAAAATGTTGGTTTTGCAAGTTTATGCTTTGAAAAGGGTTACTTAGCTTTATAAGCTAAGGGTTGATTTTCATGTTTGAGCAATGCATGATTTTGAGCATGTTGTTGAATATGGTTTTCAAACATTGCTTTGGTTTATCGAATCGTGATTGATTTTTAAAGTGGTTTTATGATTCGCTACATTGATGGTGTTTTGGTTTTGAGCATTCCTCACTAAGCATTATGTGCTTACGCTCCTTTTTGTCCATCAATGCAGATAATTGAAGTTGGAACAGCGAGAAGCAAGGGATTCAAGGAAAGCTCCACTTGAGATGTATGTCTCGGTTAATAGCTATATATAATAAATGCAATGGGGGGAGAATCTCTTATGTTGATGTTTAATGAGATTGTGTATGTTGGACAAGTTTGGTTTATGATTTTGAACCATGTGGTTTAATACTTGCACCTTTGGATCTTTTTATTCCTAAGTTGATATGTAATGCTTCTTGTTTTAAAAGCATGAATGATTGTTGAATGTGTTGAATGGGTTGATACACCTAGGGTGGTTTTGTATCTAGTTTTCGATGCAATTATGTCCCTTGAGTGTTGAATGACTTGCTGGTATGATTTGGTTGCATTTGGAGCATGTTTGACGGGTCGAATGTGTGTTAAACCAGCAAAATTTCTGCAATCTGGGCAACCTGCTTCGGAACAGTTGCTACCGTATCGGAACGGGGGGCCTGAAATGGCCTAGGCGTTCCGAAACGGGTAGAACCGTTCCGGAACGGTTTAACCACTGCCAGGCCTTGTTTCGGTACTGGTTTCGGAACGGTCCCGCGTTTCGGAACGGGTCCTCCCTGTTCCGAAACACCCGACCGTTGGGCACTGAAATTGTTGGTTAAATGTTTTGAAAACCTTGCGTTTTGGTACTGAACTTTGTATATGCAATTGAATGAGCTAGGGATGTCCGTTGGAGTTGAAATTTGGCAGAGAAGCATGAAACATGACTAATTTCATATTGGTAACTCAAAAGTTGGTTAAGTCCTTGTAATTTTCAGAATTTACAATTTGGTCCCTAAAGTCAGGTTTTGTGCAATTGAGTCCTTGAATGTTCTCTGTTGGTTATGATTTTTGAGTAAGCTTATCTCAAGAGTATGCCTAGGTTAAATGTGCATCTAGACAAGTTTAAAAAGAAAAAAAAGGGTCGTTAATCAAGGTTGACTTTCGGGTTGACTTTGATTTTCCCCGTGTAATCTTCGTAGTTCGGGTCAACCGTTTAGGCCGGGCTACGGGGGTTACATGGTCCATGACGTTCTTTAACCCATAAAACTTGTTAATCGCACTAGCAATGAACTTAATTTGGTCCCCTCGCACATAAACGGCAGATTGGGTGGGACTTGTCAAGTGGGCATAGAACTCCTTGACCAAAGGAGACGAAGATGTCGCTATGGTGTTGGAAAAAGGTCCCCCAGTTTTGCTTAGTGATGACATCCAAAATTTCCTTGTCGAAGCCTCCTTCACCTTCCAATGGAGCTTTCAGGCCTTGCTCCTGGTAAACCTTGCAATATTTTAGCTATTGGAATCGTTCCTTAGCTCTGTTGTCAAAGAACTTTTAGATTTCAACGGCTGGTTGGGCACTATTGGAAGCGTCATTGACATTCTTGACACGAGCCTATCTTGACGAGGTGCGACAAAGATTTATTTAACGATTAGGGTTTTTTAGGGAGAGTTGTAACATGTTTTGTGAGGAATATGAAGATGAGCTTGAAGGTTAAGAAAATAAAGAAGATGAAGATGTAGTGATGGGAGGTTGAAAGGAAGGTAACTGACACAAGTTATAAGAGAGAGAAGGGTGACAGTGAGGGTGGTGGTTTCGAGTTATGATGAAAAGAAAGTTATGACAAGTTTTTAATGAAAAGTAAAAAAGGAGGAGATAAGGTATTTTGGGTAGTGATGAGCTATGGGTTTTAATGTTTTATAGGAATAAAATCCCTCCATTTTTACCTTTTTAATGCCGCCCCAAGCTTAAGAGAAAGCTTGGCTTTATACTTCCCTTAAGTGTAAAAAGAACAAAGCCCAACCTAATTTAAAGGTGCGCCAACCCTCCATGAAACCCTAGCCTAGCACCTGCAACGATGGGGTTGAATCTGACAATAAAGATTAAAGAAAACACGAAAACTTGAAACAATAGAAAACAATTAAGGGACAAAAAGACAATAGCAAAAATAACCTTATTTGTAAAAAATAAGAACTGAAAATGCTAAAGAAAATTAAGAGATAAGGGGTGCAAACTCTTATGGATCTTGAAGAAGCATGGCTGATTTGTCTCGCATGATGAGAGCAACATTGTAGACTTTAAGCCTTTGTCCATTCACCTTGAGGACGACTTCATCGTCAAGTTTCTTGATCTCAATAGCACCATGAGGGTAGACTTTGTGCACAATAAAAAGACATGACCACCGTGATTTCAACTTGCTTGGGAAGAGTTTATGTCGTGAATTATAGGAGGACTCGTTGGCCTTTAAAAAATGTCGTGGACAAATATGTTTGTCATGCCACTTTTTGGTTTTTTCCTTGTATAGGCGTGCATTCTCGTAAGCTTGGGCTCTAAACTCCTTTATCTCGTTCAGCTCCAATAGCCTCTTCTCTTCAGCTAGTTGAACATCCATATTGAGCTTCTTGATTGCCCAATAAGCTTTGTGTTCGAGCTCAATAGGGAGGTGACATGCCTTGCCATACACGTGCTTGAATGGAGACATTCCCAAGGGTGTCTAAAAAGCTTTCGATAGGCCCATAAGCTTCATTAATTTGGGGATACCAATCTTTCTTTTTAGGGTTAACTACTTTTCCAATATCTGCTTAATCTCCCATTCAAAATTTCAGCTTGGCCATTGGTTTGAGGGTGGTATGCCGTAGCAATTTTATACCTCACTCCATACCTCTGCAATGCTTTAGCAATAAGTTTGTTGTCAAAATGGGTGCCTTCATCACTTATGATGGCTCTTGGGGGATCCAAATCTTGTGAATATGTTCTTGTAGAGGAACTTCAAAACAATCTTGGAGTCATTCTTTGGTGTAGCTGTTGCTTCAACCCATTTAGACACATAATCCACAGCTAATAAGATGTAAAGATCTCCAAAATATGACGGGAAGGGTCCCATAAAATCTATTCCCCACACATCAAAGTGCTCTACCTCCAAAATGCATTGCAATGACATTTCATGCCTTCACGATATGTTTCCGTTCTATAGCATCTATCACATGCCTTGCAGAATTCATGTGCATCCTTGAAGAGTGTAGGCTAATAGAATCCTGATTGTATGACCTTTGCAGCTGTCTTAGCTCCTTCAAAATGGCCTCTACAAGAAGATGAATGGAAATGACATAAGATCCCTTTTTGCTCCTTTTCAGGGACACATATTCGAATCATTTGGTCCGCACATTGCTTGAACAAATAAGGCTCGTCCCAAAAGTAGAATCGCACATCATGCTTGAATTTTTTCTTTCCTTGGCTATTCAAACTAGGAGGAAAAATGACACTAACAACAAAGTTAACAATACCAGCATACAATGGAATAGTTGTAGCATATAATATTTTCTCATCAGGGAATTCCTCCTTAATTTCTAGGTCATCTTTACTTTCAATCTTGTTTTATAGCCTTGAAAGATGATCAACAACTTGATTTTCACAACCCTTTCTATCCCTAACCTCTAAGTCGAATTCTTGCAAGAGAAATATTCACCAAATAAGTCTAGGTTTAGCATCCTTTTTAGTCACTAAGTACTTAATAGCAGAATGATCGGTATGAACAATAACCTTAGTGCCTTTCAAGTATGCTATAAACTTATCAAAGGCAAACAGAACATCCAACAATTCTTTCTCCGTGGTTGTGTAATTGATTTGTGCATCATTTAGGATGCGACTAGCATAGTAAATACCATGGAAAAGTTTACCTCGACGTTGTACAAGTGCTGCCCCCACTGCATAGTCACTTGCATCACACATAAGCTCAAATGGTAAGGTCCAATCTAGGGGAACAACTATTAGTGCTAATATATGCTTCTCTTTGAGTTCTTTGAATGCGTTGTGGCAAGCATCATCAAATAGAAAGGGCTAGTTTTGTTGTAGCAAAGTGCACAATGACTTGGATATCATGGAGAAGTCCTTGAAGAACCTCCTATAGAAGCAATCATGGCCCAAAAAACTACGAATGCCCTTCACGGTGGTGGGAGGAGGTAGCTTCTTGATCACCTCAACCTCTTCCTTGTCCACCTCTGTTCCCTTTTTACGAAATCTTGTAGCCTAGAACAATCCCTTCAGCCACCATAAAATGACATTTCTCCCAATTAAGTACTAAGTCCGCTTCTTCACATATTTTATCACCTTTTCCAAGTTACCCAAGCATGACTCAAAGTCATCTTCGGATACTAAAAAAACCATCCATGAAGATCTCCAAAAACTCTTCAACCATAATCGAGAAGATGGCCAACATGCATCTATGAAAGGTGGCTGGAGCATTTCAAAGACCAAAGGGCATCCTCCTAAATGCATAAGTACTATAGGGGCATGTGAAGGTTGTATTCTCTTGATCCTCCAGTGCTATAGCAATTTGGTTGTACCCTGAGTATCCATCGAGGAAACAATAAAAGGCTTTGCCCGCCAATTGATCCAGCATTTGATCGATGAATGGGAGGGGAAAATGGTCTATTTTGGTTGCCTAATTAAGTTTGCTATAGTCCATGCAAATCATCCACCCCGTGACGGTCCTTGTTGGTAAGAGTTCATTGTCCTCATTGCTTACTATGATCATGCCTCCTTTCTTTGGTACACATTGCACTAGGCTGACCCACGAATTACTGGATATTAGGTAAATAACTTCAACATCGAGCCACTTGATTATCTCCTTCATCACCACCTTCTTCATGATTGGGTTAAGCATTCTTTGGGGTTCAATAGAATTGCGGTGGAAATCATCAAGCAAAATTTTGTGCATAAAAACAGTAGGGTGTATACCCTTCAATTCAGCCATAGTCCAACCTAAAGCTTTTTTATATTGAGCTAACACATTTATCAAGCTAGATTCTTGCTTAGGTGTAAGACTAGAAGAGATTATCACATGTAAAGTCTCATTGCAATCCAAATAAGCATATTTAAGGTGTGATGATAAGGGCTTTAATTCTAATGTGGGTGCATGCTTAAGTGAGGGTTTTGGGGGTGTAAATTTTAAAAAAAATCTAAAGGTTCAAATTGCATACTTGATCTAGCTATGATCATGCTAGATTGCTGCACCTCCATTGGGAACTCCTCAAGCTCCTCGAACAATTCATTGTCATCTTCATTGAGCTTCATATAGTCCTCAACTTATAGAAAATTACTCCATCAAAATTCTGCAGCTTCCTTCTCTACTGTAGCATCCATGTATTGACACTCATCATGTCCATCCACATATTTGAGGGTGTTGAAGACATTTATGGTCACCTTTTGATCAGCCACTCTCATGTTGAATTCACTCTTTTCATAGTTGATCAAAATTCGGTTGTGGCTAAGAACGATCATCCTAAAATAACTGGTGCATTCTCATCGGCTTCACAATCAAGAATGAGAAAGTCGACTGGGAAAACAAATTTTCCCACCTTCACCACAACATCTTTGATCCTCCCTTCCGGACGAACGTAGGATCAGCTTGCTAGATGCAAAATAACGGTGGTAGGCCTTGCATTTCCCATACCAAGCTTCATAAAAACTAACTTGGGCATTGGATTCACACTAGATCCAAGATCACATAGGGCTTTTCCTTACATAATTATCACCTATTGAACACAGGATGATGAAGCGGCATGAATCATTCCTTTTAGGTGGCAAACTGCTCAACACAGAATAACACTCTTTTGCTGTAGCAGAAGTCTCAAGCTTCTCACCCTTCCTTTTCTTGGTGATAATATCCTTAAGAAACTTTGCATAAGTGGGCATTTGATCAATGGCTTCCAAGAATGGGACATTGATGTGCAGTTGGTCAAGGATGTCTACAAATTTCTTGAATTGAAGGTCTTTATTATGCTTCTTCAATCTTTGAGGGAAGGGTGGTGGGGGTTTGACTTCTTCCTCTACTGGTGTGGGTTTATCTTTTTCTATAGCAAAATTCTATCTTCCATCAGTAGGTTCACTTGTTAAGCCCTCACTCTTGTCCTTCTCAAGAGATGAATCCTCTTGCACTTCGAGTTCTTCTTGCATAGTCTAGGGGTTGGAATCTTCAGCTTTCTTCCCCTCAAACTTATCTTCCTTGTTAAGTTAAAGTAAGTGCACTACATTGCTCCTTGCCATGATGTTTAGTGACTTCAGTATAACTAGGAAAACTGCCATGAGGTCGAACTTGTAAGGCTTGTGCTATTTGACCTACTTGAGTTTCCAAAGCTCTCAAGGATGAGCTATAACTTTGTAGCAACGCTCCTTGACTCTTGATAGACACTGTATGATCCTGAACTTGGAATGGGTATCTTTGATTAGCCTCAATATTATTATGGCTAGGATTATAAATCATTTTGATATTGCGCATGTTTTATAGAGTAAATGACATGTGAGTATGTCTTTAAGGTAAATATTCGAATGACTAGAATATGTATTAAACCAATAATAATTGAATAGAGTAAATGGTACAAGTTTTGTGATGATATGAGTTCATACTCTATTGATCTTTTGCATGTTGATCTATGGTAAATATTCTCTAAAACCTCATGGATATTGTCTTGAATTTGGAAGTTTAAGACTTCTTAATAATGGCTTCTATTAATTCGAATGACCTTAGACTTAGTGAAATGTTTAAAGGTTCATTGCATATATAGTTAGTAATCAAATCAAAAGCTTAAATATTTGTTATCTTCATAAGGATCTTAAGGTTAATAAGGATAGTAATAATCTGGTAAGATTGGCGGTCATGGTAGTTATCCAAAGTTTCTTGTATTAAGACTATTGTGTAATATAGTTGTTAACTTATATGTCTAGTCATGCTTTAGACATTTAGAATAGACCTTGATCTGGCTTGAACAACTTACAAGTTTTAAAATTTCCCTGAATTATCTTTGTATGCCCAATTGAAATGGGCTAAGTCAATTAAAATTGATTGCTTGTTTCTATTTAACATGCCTTAACTCGATTTATATTCTAGACTAGGTTAGGGGACGTTACATTTCCTTAAGGCAGAAAAAATCATACCAGATATCAACTCTCTTGTCGGTCCCATCGTGCCTATATGTCTAAGGCATGATACTTTCAACAAAGCAAAACAATCAGGCCAACTTCAAGCAAGGATCCAAGACTTCCATTATAAATCAAAATATTTTAGACCATAGTAATAAGGTAATGGTTTCCCCAAAGCATACCCCATAGGGCATATCATAAACAACATACATTCATTGTGCATTGCAAACAAAGTGTTCAACCAATATCAATTTCCCATTTTATCACAATCTTGGTTTAAGCAATCAACAACAATGTAAATTATCACACTTACCTCTCAATTATCGCAAACCTAACTCTGATACCACCAAATGTAACCCCCTCGATCCGGCCTAGACGCCCGATGTAACCCCCTCATCCCGGTCTGGCTGGATGACCGGTCCGAGTGAGCTACACGGGGAAAACCGAGTGAAAACCCCTAAAGGATTCCCCCTCGGTTAGCAACCCTATTTTTTTCATTTTAAATCTTTTCTAGATCAGTAATTAATCCTATGTGGTCATACAGCGGAACAATATTCACGAGACAAACATCCGAACTCAACCTAACATTTCACAGTCCAGTTTTTAACTTGATCTGCAGGCGGTATCGATACACTTAAGGGGTGTATCGATACCCCTTGACTAGGTCAACTGGTCAAAGTCAACCCGTGGAGACCGTATCGATACACCCAAGGAGTGTATCGATACCCTCCCCAACGGTTGACTTCCCATGGTCAATGCTAAGATGACCGTATCGATACGCCAAAGGCCCGTATCGATACCGAACTGGACAGTAACTCCAGTGGTCAAAATGGTATCGGTACGCCCCCTCGTGTATCGAAACACGAGGCCTAAAACATGAAGGTCGTATCGATACGGGACCAACCGTATCGATACCCCTGCTACGAAATTACAGGTTTGAGCTGATTTAAGGCACAAGGAGGCCCTTAAATCCCTCTCCAACCTCAACCAACACACTAACATGTATCCTATGCCAAACCAAGAGTATAGGCATGCTTAAACTTGAAACTAAAGACACGTTTCAGCACAAGGTGATGATTCAACCATACAAGCAACTTGGCATATAAACATGGAACAAGGCATGCATACTTGACCTTCCAACAAAGGCAATTAGGCATACAAGTCATATATGGAACTCAAAGGCCTTAAAAGGCACAAGGAAAGCATATGAGGTTTGGCCCTCTCTAACAGGGCAACCTAAATACCAATAGACATGCCAACACACCCAACATCCATCATAGCATATCATGCATTACAAACCATAATCAAACCAAAACATCAACATAAGGCATTAACAACATGTGGCCAATACAAAGGAGTCTAGATACAAGCTCCTCAAACACGTAGCACTTCCCATTGCTAGACTACTACATTATTTAATTAAACCATACTTGAGCAAACCACCACACGCTTGGACGACCTTATTTGGCTCCTTGCTAATTCCAAGCTAAAGATATGCATTGTCGGAAAAAGGAGAGCCTAAGCATAAAGCTTAGTGAGCGGAGCTCTAAAACATAACTACGACAATGCAGGGTTCAAAGCTTTCTTTAAAATAAAGGTCAACGCATACAAATCATCCAACGACCTAATCCTTCTACTAACATACAAGTTCAACCGACGGTTAACAATAAAGACATTTATCATAGCATTTCACTTCATGGATGCATGAGGACATAATCCTAGATTAAAGCAAGACCATAAAAGAGAATGATATAGTGAGATACAACGTGAGCACACATGGTATGCACAAGCATAACCAAAACACACACGGTGGGACTACACATCACCTTTTCGACTAGTAGTTTTCCAATGAGACTACACATCAAAGTACTCTTCTACTAGCCACTACCGGTGGGACTACACATCACCGGAGTCTTATACCATTCGCTACCGTGGGGCTACACATCACCGAAGCAACGACAACCATCACATGAGGTTCGACACCAACCATGCAACACAATATACACTCACTATCATGCGACATGTACTCACTATATCATGCACAACCAAAACAAGTTGTAACAAAATCCACAATTAGGCATCACTTACTACTTACAACCTTACCAATCACAAATGGTCTTACTCACCATTTTCGTACATAACCTGCACCAACTTGCACACATTTTGCAAGGCATATCAACAACACCATTATTACCATCATACATGATCAATGATATAATGTTATGCAATCATGCTTCCTCCCAAAGTATTTAAATTTCATGTATAACAAAATATCATTTCAAGCAATGAAAAACAATGATAAAAGGGGAAATTTAAAGAGGCCTTTCACATCACTTACTCTTGAGTTTAAAATACTTTCAAGCCCAAATATTAACCACTCTCAAAAATCATCTTTGAACCAAAACAATACTTGAAAACATTTCTACATCCACATGCTTGAACCAACCTTTGAAAATCAAATTAAAACATTAACCACTCACCTAAGCTTCCAAGCTCCAAGCCAAGCAAGCAACCACTCTCACAAATCCCGGATTTCTTCCCGAAGCTTCTCCAACACAAATTCCCGCTTCTAAACAACCTCAAACACATTTCAAACAATTCCAAATCAGCCCAACATCAAAAGACCAACCCGGAACACAATTCAAATTCAATTTACCATGTTGCAAGCTATGATCAAATCCCATTTTTAGCCAACTCGGGCAGCCCCAAAACCATGTCCAAAAACCATGTTTCCAACATCCATTGCACCCACAATTGATCCCAATTCAACCCCTATACATAGTACTATCAATAGCCTATCAAAACCCACCTAAAACAACCCCGAAAACTCACCCAAAACCCTCCAAAAACCTCATGTTTACCCAAATCCGAAAATTGCTCAAAACCATTCAAAATTCACATATGTGGTACCATTTAACTTCTATACATCATAACTAACCATATTAAATCAAAACATTAAGCTTAACAACACAAAGTTTCCATTTTTAATCAAAATCTTTCAAAACTCTATTTTCCAAAACTTTCATGAAAATGAAAATAAATGATACTTTTAAAGAGAGAGAGTTGAGGGGAAGTAAAAAACGTTGTTACCTTTCAAAATGGAGTTGAAATGGATGAGAAATGAGATGAAATAGTGATAGAGGAGGAAGAGCTCTTCAAACCCGTTGCTTTCTCTTTGAAGAAGAGAATGAATAGTAAAAAGGGTGTTTTATTTGTATAAAAGGGGGGATTTAAATTAGATGATAGGTAAATTACCAAAAGGCCATTAATGAATGGCTATTCCCTTGTCCATTAAAAAGCTCTTCAACTTGCAATTAAATCAATTTGGTCCCATTTCAAATATTTATTTTGAAACCCAAAATTTTAAAGGATCATTTTAATTATAAACCCGAGCCCAAATAATATTAAAATATTATTTTCACCTAACCCCTAAACCCGGGGTTACAACTCTCCCCCACTTAAGGAAATTTCGTCCCCGAAATTCATCGAACACGGAGAGCCACTGAAACATGCTCCTCCACACATTCCTCTCTCACCACAACATACTAACCAACTCGGTAGACTCACCACACAACATTTGCTATCTGACATTAAGATCTCAACTGATTCTTTAAGGCATGTCGACTTCAAACTCAACTCGATCTCTTCTACAAACATAGCACAGAACAGGTCTGACTCACACTCCCGAATTATAGATACATAGACACATCACAAATCTCTTTCTAACACTGGTGGTGACCGCAACAAATAAACAACAGGACTAGACCGCTTCACAATCTCATACAACACTGTTTGATTTCCCAACCCATAACCTTCTCTGACTGATAATCAGACCTCAACATACAACCAAATATTATGCAGATGTCTTCAAAAAAAACCTAGTCAAAACTCGAATCTCTATCGGCCACTATCGATCTCAAGACACTGTACAAATCAAGATCTTGCTAAGGCACAACTCCGCCATCTTACTCACGGTACAAGTAGCTTGAACATGTATAAAATGAGCACACCCGATTTAACTATCATTGCTTACTCGGCTAACCCCTCTCGTAAGAAATCAAAGGCGAACCGGACACAAAGTTCCTCAAATCTATTTCCCACTTTCATTAAGAATCTTCGCTGGCAAATTATACACTTACTCTCATACTGAACCACACCATTCATCAACTCAATCCAGAAGTACTCATAATCAACCCACAATACGTCTTCATACTACTCTGATGCAATACCAATGAACTGTCGTATGCTTCGGCCAACACAATACGTCTCAAAACACTATGTCAATCGGTACAACAATTCTGTCTCTAACAATACGAATTCTATCATCCCTGAACTGTACTCTGAAGGTTTTCTTTCTGATATGCCTTGCACGTGAGGTGCCAAGAACCTGTCTTGCAACTGTTTCTCTTCAAGCATTCTGACTCAATGTAGGTTTAACATGTAACTTGGCCACAAGATTACTATCATTTGGTAAACTGAATCCGGCAATTACATCCCACAACTCAACTATTAATCCAACAACAAATACACTCGAAGCATTAGTTACTACGTTAATCATCTTCGGATGGTACTCAATCTTGATATTACAGTCTTCAAGCAGTTCTAACACTTATGCTGTTCAAGTTTCAACCCTTCCTAAGTCTTCAAATATTTCAAGTTCTGACGATACGTACATACACACTGTGCATTTCTTACCATACAAGCTTTGTCTCTAAGTCTTCGAAGCAAATACAATTGTAATTAACTCTATGTCTCACATCGGATAACTCTTCTCTCGGCCTTTCAACTATCTCGATGAATAAGCTACAATCTTCTGTCTTGCATAAGCACACAACCTAACTCTACATGTAACACATCACTATGGTTCACAAATTCTTCCTCTGACATTGGCTGGATCAAGGTCGAAGCCTTCATCAAAGTTTCTTTAAGTTTCTCAAGGGCTCATTGTCTCGCATCTAACCACACAAACTGAACATCCTTCTGTAACAATCTGTCAAGGAGCAGCTATCTTCAAAGGATCATTTACAAACCTTCGATAGTAGCAATGCCAGACCTAAGAACTATAGATACATGTCACAGTCTTCAATTTCTTCCAACTCACCTCTTCTTCTGTCTACTTAGGATTTACTCTAATACACTCGGCCAATCCACATGTCCTAGGAGAACATCTTCCATAACTTGGAGCTCACGCTTGCACAACATGGCATACGACTGATTTTCTAATAGAATCTACAACCCTAACTTCAAGGCTTGTCATGGTCTTCTTCGGTACGTGATTATACCCATGTGTCATCTATGTGAACTACTACAACTGATCAAGGACTTAGAAAAACATTCTGCTCAACATCTCTATAAAAGTAGCTAACACACTAGTCGAACAAAATGGCATAACCTAAAACTCAAAGTGATCACATCTGCCCCGAAAGCTGTCTTCAATACTTCAACTTCTCTCACTTTCAACTGGTAATAATCGGATCTCAAATTAATCTTCAAATAGACTGAAGCACACACTAACTGACCAACAAGTCACTGACACTCGGAAACGGATACTAATTATTCAATGTCACTTGTTTCAACTGTCTGAATTCTAAACACATTCTCGTACTGTCACTCTTTCTTCTTCACAATTCGTATTGTCATACTCTAAGATGACGTACTAGGCTTAACGAGTCTAAGGTCTAACAAATCTCAAAGTTGGTTCTTCAACATTCTCAAGTCGGTCGAGAATCATAAGGTACAGAGCAACCAAAACACGAGCAAACTTGGAGGCGGTCTCACAATCAAACTCTACTTCCCTAACAAGGGACAAATCGGGTAATTCTTGCCGAAAATTTTTGGAAGATACAACATATTCTAACAGTCTGCGGTCTAATCCTCATTCAAAAATCAAATCCATCACATTTGCTAGGCAAGCCTGTCAACTGACTCAATCAATCTTTAACCTCTAAGGCTGGATCAACATTCGATACGAAATCCACATTCCCACTTGCCATTTCAATCTCATAGTCATCCTAAGCTTTAAGAAAACTCCCATTGTCTCAAAGTCTACCCTAACTCTATGTTCTACAAGCTAATCCATGCATAGTTTCACATCAAACCGTAAGAAGGCAATTCCATCGCATCAACTGAAAACGCGTGCCACTGAACCATCAACGGACACCTCTTGTACATCTTTCTGACCACGACCGCATCCCCGAAGGAGCTAGCAACACCAACACCTACCTCTAGTACCTCGCAAGGTAGATTCAACAACTTCACATGCTCACTCCAAATACACGGACACGTAGATCCATAATTAATCAGAAAAACAAGCTCATTGACTTCATCGAGGAATTACTTGCTATAACATCGACATTATTCCAAAGCCAACTCTTAGGTCTTCACTTCTATTACCAACTCATATCAAGATCGGTCACAATGTTCTCCCTTAACAGAAACCAACTCATATGCACGTTGCCCCAAACAAACAAACTGCACTCCAAACTCTGGTACGGTCATACTGCCCTGAACTAAAGCGACGAACTCTCTCATCGTTCACATCCTCTAAAACCTCGGATTCACGATTACCAGCTCTAGGCCCACACCTCGGCCTCAAACTTACCAAAGACAACAATACAATAATAAGCAAAACACACAAACAAGAATATTTAGGGTTAGCAAGAGCAAGGGTCCAAGGTGCTCAAGTATATTCCTTTACAAAAATCTTTTTAAATAAGTAATAGTAGCAATGGGAACTCGACACTACGCTTCAACACAAGCATCATGCTAACACATGCTTTCAAACACCGTACTAACAAGCAAACATTAAGCATACATGGCAAAACATTCACCGAGACATAACAACAACATAACACATCAAACTTACCTCACTTACCTACCCGAGGTCTCGGAAACCTGGCTCTGATACCACTAAATGTAACCCCCTCGTCCCGGTCTGGCTGGATGACCGGTCTGAGTGAGCTACACGGGGAAAACCGAGTGAAAACCCCTAAAGGATTCCCCCTCGGTTAGAAACCCTATTTTTTTCATTTTAAATCTTGTCTAGATGAGTAATTAATCCTATGTGGTCATACAGCGGAACAACATTCACGAGACAAACATCCGAACTCAACCTAACATTTCACAGTCCAGTTTTTAACTTGATCTGCAGGCGGTATCGATACACTTAAGGGGTGTATCGATACCCTTTGACTAGGTCAACTGGTCAAAGTCAACCCGTGGAGACCGTATCGATACACCCAAGGAGTGTATCGATACCCTCCCCAACGGTTGACTTCCCATGGTCAACGCTAAGATGACCGTATCGATACACCAAAGGCCCGTATCGATACCGAACTGAACAGTAACTCCAGTGGCCAAAATGGTATCGGTACGCCCCCTCGCGTATCGAAACACGAGGCTTGAAACATGAAGGTCGTATCGATACGGGACCAACCGTATCGATACCCCTGCTACGAAATTACAGGTTTGAGCTGATTTAAGGCACAATGAGGCCCTTAAATCCCTCTCCAACCTCAACCAACACACTAACATGTATCCTATGCCAAACCAAGAGTATAGGCATGCTTAAACTTGAAACTAAAGACACGTTTCAACACAAGGTGATGATTCAACCATACAAGCAACTTGGCATATAAACATGGAACAAGGCATGCATACTTGACCTTCCAACAAAGGCAATTAGGCATACAAGTCATATATGGAACTCAAAGGCCTTAAAAGGCACAAGGAAAGCATATGAGGTTTGGCCCTCTCTAACAGGGCAACCTAAATACCAATAGACATGCCAACACACCCAACATCCATCATAGCATATCATGCATTACAAACCATAATCAAACCAAAACATCAACATAAGGCATTAACAACATGTGGCCAACACAAAGGAGTCTAGATACAAGCTCCTAAAACACGTAGCACTTCCCATTGCTAGACTACTACATTATTTAATTAAACCATACTTGAGCAAACCACCACACGCTTGGACGCCCTTATTTTGCTCCTTGCTAACTCCAAGCTAAAGATCTGCATTGTCGGAAAAAGGAGAGCCTAAGCATAAAGCTTAGTGAGCGGAGCTCTAAAACATAACTACGACAATGCAGGGTTCAAAGCTTTCTTTAAAATAAAGGTCAATGCATACAAATCATCCAACGACCTAATCCTTCTACTAACATACAAGTTCAACCGACGGTTAACAATAAAGACATTTATCATAGCATTTCACTTCATGGTATGCATGAGGACATAATCCTAGATTAAAGCAAGACCATAAAAGAGAATGATATAGTGAGATACAACATGAGCACACATGGTATGCACAAGCATAACCAAAACACACACGGTGGGACTACACATCACCGTTTCGACTAGTAGTTTTCCAATGGGACTACACATCAAAGTACTCTTCTACTAGCCACTACCGGTGGGACTACACATCACCGGAGTCTTATACCATTCGCTACCGTGGGACTACACATCACCGGAGCAACGACAACCATCACGTGAGGTTCGACACCAACCATGCAACACAATATACACTCACTATCATGCGACATGTACTCACTATATCATGCACAACCAAAACAAGTTGTAACAAAATCCACAATTAGGCATCACTTACTACTTACAACCTTACCAATCACAAATGGTCTTACTCACCATTTTCGTATATAACCTGCACCAACTTGCACACATTTTGCAAGGCATATCAACAACACCATCATTACCATCATACATGATCAACGATATAATGTTAAGCAATCATGCTTCCTCCCAAAGTATTTAAATTTCATGTATAACAAAATATCATTTCAAGCAATGAAAAATAATGATAAAAGGGGAAATTTAAAGAGGCCTTTCACATCACTTACTCTTGAGTTTAAAATACTTTCAAGCCCACATATTAACCACTCTAAAAAATCATCTTTGAACCAAAACAATACTTGAAAACATTTCTACATCCACATGCTTGAACCAACCTTTGAAAATCAAATTAAAACATTAATCACTCACCTAAGCTTCCAAGCTCCAAGCCAAGCAAGCAACCACTCTCACAAATCCCGGATTTCTTCCCGAAGCTTCTCCAACACAAATTCCCGCTTCTAAACAACCTCAAACACATTTCAAACAATTCCAAATCAGCCCAACATCAAAAGATCAACCCGGAACACAATTCAAATTCAATTTACCATGTTACAAGCTATGATCAAATCCCATTTTTAGCCAACTCGGGCAGCCCCAAAACCATGTCCAAAAACCATGTTTCCAACATCCATTGCACCCACAATTGATCCCAATTCAACCCCTATCCATAGTACTATCAATAGCCTATCAAAACCCACCTAAAACAACCCCCAAAACTCACCCAAAACCTTCCAAAAACCTCATGTTTACCCAAATCCGAAAATTGCTCCAAACCATTCAAAATTCACATATGTGGTACCATTTAACTTCTATACATCATAACTAACCATATTAAATCAAAACATTAAGCTTAACAACACAAAGTTTCCATTTTTAATCAAAATCTTTCAAAACTCTATTTTCCAAAACTTTCATGAAAATGAAAATAAATGGTACTTTTAAAGAGAGGGAGTTGAGGGGAAGTCAAAAACGTTGTTACCTTTCAAAATGGAGTTGAAATGGACGAGAAATGAGATGGAATAGTGATAGAGGAGGAAGAGCTCTTCAAACCCGTTGCTTTCTCTTTGAAGAAGAGAATGAATAGTAAAAAGGGTGTTTTATTTGTATAAAAGGGGGATTTAAATTAGATGATGGGTAAATTACCAAAAGGCCATTAATGAATGGCTATTCCCTTGTCCATTAAAAAGCTCTTCAACTTGCAATTAAATCAATTTGGTCCCATTTCAAATATTTATTTTGAAACCCGAAATTTTAAAGGATCATTTTAATTATAAACCTGAGCCCAAATAATATTAAAATATTATTTTCACCTAACCCCTAAACCCGAGTGTTACACCCGACCGAACCGAACGAGTCACAGAGAATATTAAAGTAAACCAGAAAAGTTTATCTCAATAAACGACCCTATTTTTTATTTTTATCTTATCTAGATGCACATTATCATCCGATGTGATTTTAACTCGTAGCAGAAGAAACCTCAACTTAAACATGCATAAGTTAGACATTCGATTGGCAACATACATGTTTTGAGGACCAAAACATAATTTTACAAATTACAGGGACTTTAGCCAATCTAAGTTACCACCCTTTAATTAGTCATATTTCATGCCACGGTGTCAAATGGACGTAATAAGGCTTTCAATTGCAATCACAAATATTAAGGGACCAAATTGTAAATCTGTAGAATTAAAAGAATTTACTTGAAATTAGATTTACGAATCATCAATTAGTTAGGTTCCACGCTTACATGTCAAATTTTAGTTCTAAAAGATCATCCAAACCCATTTAAATGAATGCACAACATTTAGGGACTAAAACGGGAGAAAACAAAACATTCCAAGATTCCATTTAACCAAATTACCTGTCACCATATCGATACACCTAGGACAATATCGATACAGTTTTGAGGTAATTTAGATCCCAAATTCTAGTAGCTCAAAACCGTATCGGTACGGTCCCGCGTATCAATTCACCCAGCCATTTTGCCCTAAGACCGTACTGATACGAGTGTTCATGTACCGATACGCTAAGCCCAATTTGGCCTACCCATACCGATACGGTACCCCGCGTACTGATATGACTGGGCCTGAAATACTCATTTTTGTTGGTTTAACATACAATCAAGCTAAGCAATCCACTTAATCATTCTTCTAAGACATATAAAACATATCTAAGGATCAATCCTCAACCAAACATAGCATATTCAACATCATTTCATTGCATCAGACTTCAAAAAGGAATCTATAGGCATGCTTCCTAAAACCACATCAAGTAAAATACCAAAAACCATAGCAAAGCATAATCCAAATATCAAAGGCCATTTACAAGTCCAAAACAACAATATAAACTTGCTCAAACAAGGAGATTAACAAACATACTCCCAAAATAACAATGAGCCCCATTACATTTATTACTAAAAGTCTAGTTTGAAACCATACTTTCAAGATCAGAATCCTTGGATACTCTTTGCTTACTTGTTGCCTTCACGCCTTTAGTTCTCTGGATTGATGGACAAAGATAGTGTAAGCACACTAGGCTTAGTGAGGAGTGCTCAAAACAAAACACCATCAATGCAATTTAAACCAATTTCTCAAAACCATTGGAATCATCATTTCAATCCATTTATAAACATCATGCCTTGAAAACTATGCATTTAAACCTTTCTAAAACTAGCATATTAAACCATATGCATCATGTATCTTAGTTAAACAACAAGTCCCATTGCTAAACCTCAATTTAAGCTTTCTCATGTATAACAAACCCTATGCAAAGTTTAAAGAGTAACATGTATCAGTCTCACTATACAACATAAACCTTTCATGATACATCAACAATTATATTGGCTTGCAAGTGATCATTAACCAAGTTACATTTCCAAATCACAACATCGGATACACGTATTGATACAAGTGTTGTCCCAACACTTCATACAATCTCACTGACATCTCAAGGTTCACATACATGAGTTTCCCCTCAACCGTTGTGACACCCGTGGTGGAGTATTCGATACATCGTATAAATCCCTCAATACCACTCATCGGTAGATGTATAACCCCACTAACGAGAGACGGGACACCAAACTTCCTCGATCGTTAGGGTACTTGGATGGAGTATTTGGTACACCATATAAACCCCTCAACATCAAAGGGGACTTGTTTATAGTGCACTCAATCCTATAGCTGGCTAACTATATCCGATAACATTTTTAAACCACATCACTTGCCAATATAATTCATTGTAATCGCATACCTTATTGTTTTCATATGCATCAACATAAAACCATTTTCCAAAGCATCAAACCATGCTTTAAACACAAGTATAAAACACATACTTACATGGATCACTTACCATATGCATCCATCATCTTCTCCTGATTAAACAGTACATCGCATACTTAAAAACATGCATAAACAGTAGGTAAATCCATTTAATCAAGAACAAGTGTATAAATCATCTCGTAAAAGCACGACCAGGAGAGAAAATTCTCTTATACTTACTTTTGGACTTAGACAAGTGTTTCAAGCTCAAATCTAATCTCGCAAAAAACATTTAAAAATATTTCTAAGCAAAAACCCACGTTCTCACTCACCAACACGTGAAACCTCAATTCACCGACGCAAAACTAAGCGTCCGAAGCCTCCAAAGATTCACCGATCTCTTTCGGACCAACCTCCCCTATTTTAACCACATAATAACAAATGATTAATGCATCTCAATGCATTCAAAATCTCAGCAAGCAATTCCACAACATTGCCTTGCCAAAAACTATCAATCGCCTATTCGAAACAACCGAAAACAACATTGATTAACCTCTAAGCTTAACCCGGAAAAAACCTAACACTTTTAACCATTATTTATCATTGGTTAATATCCAAAAACATCATAAAATCAACCTTATACCTCCAGCATTCATAAAACCACCACAACTCCACAAAAACTCAAATCTAGCAACCCAAACAACTATAGATTCACATAGTTTCGGGATTACAATGTTAAAACATTTATCTTAACATTATTAAACTTCAAAATCATGTTTAAAATCAATCATAAACCCAGCAAAACAGATCGAAAATGAATATCAATCAATTTCACCAATTAAACCTCAATTAAACAAAATTTCCACAATTAAAACATCAAAACCCATTAGAAAATGCAGCTAACCTCTAATGGATTCTTTTCCCCTTAATAGGATAGATTTTCATGTAAAAACAAGATTAAAACAACAATGTTTTGATAGAAAACCAACAAGAAATCATTTGATAATAAAAGATTAGAGAAATCTAGAGTTTACCTTAAGATTCTGAAGAAGAATTGGGTGTTTGGCTGAAGATAATTTAAGAGAAATTTTTTGAGAGAAAATAAGTTACGTCAAATTTGTTTTAATGAAATAACCACCAATTAATTCCTCCAACACATTATATTAATTAAAAACTATTTAAAATAAGCCAATTAAGAGAAAAAATATGATATTAGACTTTGGGCAAATATCTCCTTAAAGATTCAAAGTTCTGATTCTTTTACAAAACAATCACTAAAAATAGTTTTCAAAGTTTACATTTTGGTTACTAAATCCAAAATTTCATATTTCTAAAATTTGTTTTGCACAATTGATTTCATCAAAGCCTTTTATATATTTTAAAAGGATTTTGGATAATTTTTCCATATTTTTATCACCTTCCAAAATAGGTTTTCCCTGAACTTATCCCGAAACTCACCCAAATCTCTAATCTCAGTCCAACAGACCTTAAAACCATCCCAAAACCTCTAGGTCCAAAACCAGGGCGTTACAACCTTCTTCTTTATTTTTAGAATAATGTGTAATAGAAACTCTATGATCAATGAAGTGCACTTTTATTTCGGAATATCACTAGTTTTTGCATCATTCGCATTTGGATTCATACATTCATTTCACCTAATAACTTGCACAAACAAAAACAATTAACTACGAGAAGTTCAATCGCATTTGAAAAAATAACGCATCCATATGGAACTCGCTCCCAAACTCAACAAATGGGCATGAAAAACAGAATGATAGCAGTCGAAGCTAGCTTGAAGTGTGTCCAAGACAAGCTTGAGAAGATTGAAAGGGATTTGAAGAACGAAATAACTAATGTCCAAGAAAACACCGTGCTACAAATAGCAGCCATGCTTGTCAAAAACCCTGAAACTATAAAAGCCCTCAAAGACGTGAAGACGGTGATACCTCCACAAGAGGATAATCACAGGGACCTAAAAGGAAAGGTTCATATTCATCTTCTAGGAACCTCGACCAATGCTTTGGTGGAGTTTGGGGCAAGTCAAGGTGATGATCAAGACTTCGAAGTGCCTGACCTCGATGAAATGGCTGACAAGAGTCGAGCAGACAAGAAATTGGAAGATCGTTGCGATAAGCTCGAGGGGTCATCAAGGCCCTACAAGGAGTTAGCATACATCGTGGCCTGAATGCCAGAGACCTCAACTTAGTGACCGATCTAGTCATTCCTCCGAAGTTTAAGACACCATATTTTGAGTGTAACCCCCTTAACCCGACCTAGACGGTTGACCCGAATTAAGAAAGTCACTCGGGGAAAATCAAAGTCAACCCGAAAGTCAACCTTGATTAACGACCCTTTTTTTTTCTTTTTAACTCTTGTCTAGATGCATATTAATCCTAGTTGTGATCATACAAACAACATACTCAAAGATCATAAACATCAGAGATCAAACAGGGACCCAATTGAACAATTTACATCTTTAGGGACCAAATTGTAAATTCTGATAATTATGAGGACTTGACCCAAAATAAAGTTACCATCTTGAAATTAATCAGGTTTCATGCTTCTCTGCAAATTTTCAGCACAAACGGACATCCCAAACTCATACAATTGCACAAACAAGATTCAGGACCAAAATGCAAACTTTCCAAAACATTTAACTGCCATTGTCAGCCCCCAACGGTCGGCTGTTCCGAAACAAGGTGAGCCCGTTTCGAAACACGGGGCCGTTCCGCAACGCGTACCGATACGCGGGCGGGCAGTGACCATTCCGTTTCGGAACGGTGTCACCCGTTTCGGACGCCTGGGCTGGTTTAGGGCACTCGTTCCGAAACGAGGGCTACTGTTCCGAAACAGCCTGCACAAAAAGCTGCATTTTGCTTACTCAAACACACAATTGATCATCCAAACATGCTCCAAATGCTACCAAACTTTACCAGCATGAAATTCAACATATAAGAGACATGTAAGCATCAACCAATCATCATAAGAGCATCACATATGAAAAGCCCCAATTCTATGGCATGCTTCCTACACAAGCAACCATTCAAGCATAAAACCTCCAAATCAAACATGTAATGGCCAAATACAAAAACCAGCAATATCAACATCATTAAACATACTTAGGGAGTACAACACATCTCCCAAAACAACCACATGAGTTTCCCCCATTGCCAAATACCAAAAGCTAATTGTGTTCAATAAAACCTTTCCATACTTGAGCTTAGTTTCCCCTTGGTTGCTTGCCTTCCTTGCTGCCCTCAACCCACCTTAGTGTTCTGCATTATTGGTTTAAGAAAACGAAAGAGAGCGTAAGCAAAAGCATAGTGAGGAATGCTCATAAAAACCATTCAATAATGCATTTATAAAACACTTTATAAATCATGCTTCAAATCATCATTTGCACATGCTCAAAAGCATACTTAAACAAGCAATTCATGCTTCATAACATAACATGTCATATTGGCCACAAGTGATAAGTTTCATCATTTTAAAACAAGTTCAACATAAGACTCACACATGGACTTTTAAACACCATTGTGATCTTATACTTTCCAAGAGCCACACAAGGACTTTTAACCACCTTTGTGCTCTTCCCAAGGACTTTTAAACACCTTGGCCCCAAGGACTTTTAAACACCTTGGCCCATGGACTTTTAAACACCATGGCAAGGACCACACAAGGAATTTTAACCACCTTTGTGTCCTTAACAAGAACCATCCAAGGACTTTTAACCACCTTGATGTTCTTAAGTAACAAGGCTCACTCAAGGACTTTTAACCACCTTAGTAACCTTAACAAGAATCATCATGGACTTTTAACCACCATGAAGTTCTTAGAAACCACAAGGCTCACTCAAGGACTTTTATCCACCTTAGTGACCTTAACCTTTTTCAAAACATCACTTGCCAATATACATCATTATCATCAAGTAATCCACTGTTTTAAAGCATTGAACCAAGCCATATTCATCATGCATTTATAAGCATCAAACCACATTTTAACCATGCTCAAAACAAGGAACTCTTACCTTGAGCTTCCTTCAACATATGGCTTACAAAATCAGCAACAACCATGCTAAATCATGCTTTCAAAATAGAATTTAAAACATGCAATAAACCACATTGCACAACAATCAAACCATGGCCACCACTAGAGAGTATTTCCGAAAACTTACACTTGAGCTTAGCAAAGTTGTTTAGACTTAAACTAAGCTCCCAAGACATTGGTTTCAAAGCCGAAAACCCAATTTCACTCACCGATTCCACTTCGCCTCTTGCCGAAGCACAAATCAAACTTCCGGATCAACAACTCTTGGATCCAAAGATGCCTCCCATGTTTTAAACACATCAAAGCAGAGGATTAATGCATCATCATGCATTAATAGCTTCAATGAAAACACCTAAACTCGCTGCTCTCATCCACACTCCATTTTCGGCCACCAAACACAACCAAAAATGTCTCCAAACAACTTCTCAACAAAGCCCAACCATTAACCATCAAAGCCTAACATCCTTTAACATCATTTAACATCTAAAAAGAGCTTACAACATCCTTATACCTCCAGCAACAACAGATCCACAAGATCTCACCAAAAACAACCTAGAATCATAAGCTAAACTTAGGAAATTCAACCTATCCGGGATTGCATCAATCAAAACTCAATTCCTTATCAAATTAACATTCATTAATCATCATTTTAACACCTTAAAACACTGCTTTAACAGATCCAACGAAAATTCATCAAAAATCACCAAATCTTGCATTTTAAGCCAAGATTCATTAAACCACTTAAAAGCCATTTATAAAACATCAATTAAGGATTGAGAACTTAGGAATTTCAGTAAAGAACTGAGAGTTTAGAGGAGAAGGACGTTCTTACCTCCAAACTTGAGTTTCTCCTCTTTAGAGCCAAAAAGCTTGAAAATCCAAATAGCAAATTGCAAGGTTTTGTTGTAGAGATGATTAGGAATCCAAAGAGAATTGAAAAGATAGATTTGAGTGACAAAATCAGAAAGAAATCTCTGGAGAGAAAGTGTTTGGGTTGAGAGAAAATGAGAGAAAAGGAAAATTGGTAGAAAATGGAAAGTTGGTTACAAAATAGTAAAATGATTTCCCTCCACTTTTCTTAAGCTTTAAAATCAGAATTATACATTAAAATATCTTAGAAAAATCTGGAGAAACTCCCTTTGGGTAAATAGCTCCTTAAAGATTCAAAGTTTCAATCCTTTCTAAAACAGTCACGCAACTTTCAAAAATTACATTTTGGTCACTAGCCAAAATGTCACTCTTCCAAACCTCATTTTGTAAAATTGATTTCACAGTTCACTTATATATATTAAAATAAGATTTTAGAACATTTTTCCATATTTTTAATGCAACCCGAACTAGGCTTTCCTAATTTCACCTTTTTAGATTCGAACAGCACTTTGACCAAACCGGTCAACGCCCAAAACTTCTAAGCCCAAAACCGGGGCGTTACAACTCTCCCCCCCTTAAGAAATTTCGTCCTCGAAATTAACCTGAAGGAAAGAGATAAGGAAACTGCTTCAGCATGTCTTCCTTCCGCTCCCACGTGGCTTCCTCTACACCTCGATGCTTCCACAGCACCTTCACCAACTCAATGGTCTTGCCACGAAGAACCTTACTATCCGAATCCAGAACCTTCACCGGTTCTTCATCATAGGTCAAATCCGGATTCAAAACCACTTCCTCCACAGGCATCATATGCGAAGGATCAGATCTATACTTCCGGAGCATCGAAACATGGAACACATCATGAATCTTCTCCAACTCTTGAGGTAGCCTCAACCTGTACGCAACAGGACCCACACGCTCAACCACCTCGTATGGCCCAATGTACCTAGGGCTCAACTTACTCTTCCGGCCAAACCTCATCACCTTCTTCCAAGGCGAAACCTTCAAGAACACACGGTCACCCACCGCATACTCTATCTCCTTACGCTTCAAATCCGCGTAAAGACTTTTGCCGATCAGAGGCAGCCTTCAAGCGCTCACAGATGAGCTTCACCTTCTCGGTGGTTCCTTTCAACAAAGCCGGCATCGAAACCAACTTTTGACCAGTTTCAGCCCAACAAAGAGGAGTCCTACACTTCCTCCCGTACAAAGCCTCATAAGGTGCCATCTGTATATGTAACCCCCGTAGCCCGACCTAGACGGTTGACCCGAACTACGAAGATTACACGGGGAAAACCAAAGTCAACCCGAAAGTCAACCTTGATTAACGACCCTTTTTTTTTCTTTTAAAACTTGTCTAGATGCACATTAACCTTTTATGTGATCACACAAACACCATGCTCAAAGATCACGAACATCAGAGATCAAACAGGGACCCAATTGAACAAATTACAACTTTAGGGACCAAATTGTAATTTTAGAAAACCTTAAGGACTTAACCAGATTTTAAGTTACCAACTTGAAATTAATCATGTTTCATGCTTCTCTGCCAAATTTCAGCTCAAACGGACATCCCGAACTCATACAATTGCACAAACAAGATTCAGGACCAAAACGTAAACTTTACAAAACGTCATAAGATACTTTTAACTGAAATTAGCGGTCCGGTATCGGTACGCCACGTGTCGTATCGATACGCGGGGAAGGCAGTAACCAAACTTCAGCAGCGGTATCGATACGAGTTTCCCAGTATCGATACGGCCTTCATACGGTATCGGTACCTGTTCAACCGTACCAATACGCCTGGGCAAGAACGAGCATATTTGGCTCAGGCGTATCGATACACAAGCCCGAGTACCGATACCCCTGCCTGAAATCGACTCAAACACTTCATCAAACATGCCTCACACTTCAAATTAACATCACCAAACCATTCCACATGATCATTCAACATGCAGGGACCATAAATGCATCACCAATTCAACATATAGCCAACACATATGAAAAGCCCCAAATTCAATGGCATGCTTCCTACTCAAGCTATCCATTTAAGCATAAACCTTTCCAAAGCAACCTCAAATAAGCCAATTCATGTTCAACAACATAGCAACAACATTTAAACATTCTTAACAACATGATCAACATATACGATCACATACACATAAATCCGAGAGATTCTACCCCATTGCCCTTATTAACTATAGCTATTCACCGAGACATACATCTCCATTGGAGTCCACCTTAAATCCCTTGCTCCTTGCTGTCCAAACTTCAAGAATCTGCATTGATGGACAAAAAGGAGCGTAAGCACAAAATGCTTAGTGAGGAATGCTCAAAACCAAAACACCATCAATGCAGCGGGTCTTTAAAACACTTTAAAACAAACCCGATTTGATTACCAAAACCAAGTTTGAAAACCCCTTTCAACATCAAGCTCAAAACATGCATAAACACCATATGCCAAGCTTAATCAAAACCATGGAAAACACTTCCATTTCACAACATACCTTTCTTTAACTTGTAAACCATAACGAGCAAGAAACCATTTTAAACCATAGCTTAAATAAACCATCTCATGCATTTAACCAAGGCAACATAAAACCATAACATCATCATCACATGCCTTTAAAAACAAGTCATACAAGACTCCAATGCAACGTAGATATTTCATGCTCACATACATCATTTACCAAATGATTACCAACACTTGTTTAACTTAACAAGTAAACATGCCATCACTAGCATCATACACTTTTCATGCAACAATGCATCATTTCAAGCATCACATGCTTCTCATGCAATCATGCATCAATTCAAGCATCTCATGCTTCACATGCAACCATGCACCATTTCAAGCATCTCATGCTTCACATGCAACCATGCATCAATCCAAGCATCTCATGCTTCACATGCAACCATGCATCATTATGATCAAGAACATTATATTGGCTTCCATAAGATCAACCACATTCACTTTCCAACTCAACAACCCGATCGGATACGCGGATTCCGAGCGTTGTCCCTACGCTCCCTACACACTACCCAATCCATGGTCCTTCCGTGGGCAACAACCTCCACTAGACCTCAACAACCTAAGGTTCCCATGTATGGACTTTTAAACACCATACAACCTTAGCTTTTCCTCAAGGTTCCCATGTATGGACTTTCAACCACCATACACCCTTGACATGCACAAGGTCTTCCCGTATGGACTTTTAACCACCATACAACCTTTGCATAACCGATTGGTAGTTGTAGACATCATCTAACGAGACCCGGGACATCACACACAAGATCCACACATGGACTTAACCACTGCCATTGTGATCTCAACAAGCACAAGGTTCTAACATATGGACTTTTAACCACCATACAACCTTTGCTCAACCAAGGTCTTCCCGTGGGCAACAACCTCCACTGACCTTAAGCAACCGAGGTCCTCCCGTGGGCAATAACCTCCACTGACCTCATCTCGTTAGGAATACTTGAGGGGAGCTTATCCGGTCCACACTTGACCACTCCACCATCAAGGCGACTTAATTCACGGTGCACCCAATCCTATAGCCGGCTAACTATATCCGATCAACGAACCAAGAACCATTCACATCACTTGCCAATATAACCATCTTACCATATTATCCAATGTTCCACATGCATAAACATGATCCAAAACCATCACAACATTAGCCCAATGTTTCACATGCATAACCAATATGCAAAACCTTCATTAATCCAATGATTCACATGCATAACCAATATGAAAAAGGTAACATTTATCATCATTAATTCACTGTTTTAAAGCATCATACAAAGCCATTGATCAACATGCAACACTATGCATCAAAATCACAATTTCCATATACAAAACCAAGGATCCCTTACCTTGAGCATCCTTTTCAAATGGCTTTCAAAACCAGCATTAAACCATGCTAAAACATGCTTACAAAAACAGAATTAAACCATGCAAAACACATGCATATCAATCATCAACCACATTTGCTTTTAAAACCAAATCACACCCAATTCAATAGCAAAAAGCCATTCACTTACTCTTGAGCTTAGCAAAGTTGTTAGACTTAAACTAAGCTCCCAAAAACCTTCAAACCTTGTTTCAAAAGCTGAAATCCCAACTTCACTCACAAATAACCAAACAAGACTAGCCAACAAGCCTTCCAAGCCTCTGAAACCTTCCGAAAACACCTCCGAAACTCACGGATCAAACTCCCCTGTTTCAAGCACACAAAAACAGAACATTAATGCATCCTTATGCATTAAAACACCAGCAACAACAACACAACTCGCTGCTCATCACAAATCTAACAATTTGGCTACCAAACACAACCGAAATCACCTCCAAACACTTCCAAAACTTAACCCAGCCAAGTTCCATCACTTCTAACCATTTTTATTCATCAAATAACATGCAAAATGATCACAACCACGTCCTCATACCTCCAGGTATAACAGATCACCAAGAACACTCCAAAAACAACCAAAAACTCAAGCCAAACTTAGGAAATTCAACCTATCCGGGATTGCATTGATTAAACCTCATCTTCTAATCATTTTAGCATTCATTTAACATCATTTTGACACCTCAAAACACTGCCCAAACAGATCACACGAAAATTTCACCAAAATCACCAAATCTTGCATTTTAGCCAAAAATCAAGATCTCAATTGAAAAGCCATTAATAAAACATAAATCAAGGATTGAGAACTTAGGAATTTCAGTAAAGAACTGATAGTTTAGAGGAGAAGGACGTTCTTACCTCCAAACTTGAATTTCTCCATTTTAGAGCCAAAAAGCTTGATGAAACAACTTGTAAATTGAGAGGTTTTGATGATGAGATGATTAGGAATCAAATGAGAGTTGAAATGAGAGATTTAGATGTCAAAATCAGATAAAGAAATCTGGAGAATTTTGTTTGGGTTCAGAGAAAATGAGAGAAAAGAGAATTTGAGAGAAAATGGAAAGTTAGTTGGAAATTTGGTTAAAATGATTTCCCTCCTTTTCATAATCTTTAAAATCAGATTTGAGCCTTAAAATATCTTAGAAAAATCTGGAGAAATCCTTTTTGGAATAATAGCTCCTTAAAGATTCAAAGTTTCAATTCTTTATAAAACTGTCCCGCAACTTTCAAAAATTACATTTTGGTCACTAGCCAAAATGTCAACCTTCCGAACCTCATTTTCCAAAATTGAATTCACAGTTCACTTATATATATTAAAAGATGATTTTAGAACATTTTTCCATATTTTTAATGCAACCCGAACTAGGCTTTCCTAAATTCACTCTTATATATTCGATCAGCACTTTGATCGAACCGGTCAGCACCCAAAACTTCTGAGCCCAAAACCGGGGCGTTACAACTCTCCCCCCTTAGGAAATTTCGTCCTCGAAATTTCAACCGGCGAAAAGAGAACCACAACCTTCTCAAGCAACACACAAGACAACACAAAAGCCTTAACCAACACCACTGATCACTTTCCACACAAAACCTCTACCATACTCTGTTCACAAACCCAAACTCTCAAAGGTAACCACGACTCAACTTTCCACATAACCGGACTGTACACAACCCCAACATCAACCTGAAGAACTTCAGCTCTTTCAGCAGACAACACTGTAACACACAACTTCCAAGACTTATCTTCACAAAGACAACAACCAATCCAATTCAGCCATTAGGCAACTTCTCTGCTTCTAAAACTCTTGCGAACTCCCAAACCTCTTCCAAAGATTTTCCCAACAAGCAAAAATCCTTAAACATCAACTGTTTACACAAGCTCTTCAACGAAGCTGACCACCCCCTTACATCCGCCAAAAACATTACCATAACAACTCACCAGAACTATTCACCCAAAAACCAAAAATCACATCACAACTCCAACTCGAAACCGTCAGCCGTTCCGCACACCACCAACTGACTTCAAACAAAACTCTCTTAACTACAACCAGCCAACCACTACTCACAAGGACCCAAACAACTAACGAAAACCTTCGATCCTTCACAGCCCTTTCACTACAAACTTCGACCAGAACACTTGCATTACCAAAACATTACTTATCCAAAACACACATAACAGCTTCTGATCCCCTCAAAGGTTGCTAAGAACAAACACAACCCTTTCACAACAACTTAAAACTAAACTGCCTCAGCACTTGGGAACTCAACCACTAAGCTGCAACATCACTTAGCACCAAGGAACTACCACTTCCTTTTAGCTAAACAAACCACTCCACCGATACTAACCTCAACCGATACCTTTCTCCACCAAGCCACTAAACTCTCTGAGCATCAAACACTATCCTTCTACCAACAGGCTATTCCACTCTCACTATCACTAGCAACTAGCTTAACAACCTCCAGCACTTCTAACTCTCACTCAGCACCAAACAACCTCTAAAACCCATCATCCCACTTAATCCAACCACAACACTAACAGATTCGATTAGTTATTAGCGAGCGTGAACATCGTATGCATGATCACCTACATGCCCTATCAATGCCTGATGTACATGTATGCAAAACCTCTAGTGTCATGCCACATGTATGCATGGACCAACATATATAATATAGCATATAACAATGATTTTAACTGTGCATGAATGCCAGTTCACACCCTCCAATAACATCCTCAAAACCTGTCTAAGAACAACCTCCTAACTCACCCTTAACTTATCTAACTCCACCATACCAACAACCAGCAACCACAAGATACTCACCCAAGCCTTCTTCACACCCAAGATATTACCAAACCACAACTACCACTACCCCAAACAAGCTAGCAACAAGACTAGACTTACCACACAAGGAAAACCAACAGAAACCAAACTAAGGCAACTAAAGCAAAGATCACTTAACAAGGTTACCTGAAAACACAACACCACCCTGAAGCTTCATTAGACGAGCTCTCTTCCTTGCGGAACCATCACCCTCCTGCGGCACAACTGCAGCACCAACTAACACACCAGGGTCAACATCAACTCCTTGCAATAAGGAACCTTGGCTGTTCCGCGCCAACATCAAACAATCACGCTTCATGTGTCCAGCAGACCCACATTTCCAGCAAACTTCATTTCCCAAACTCTTCACAACCTTCTGCTTTTTCTGCCACCTCTGAACCTTGCCTCGGCCGTGCCCACGACCTTTCAAAGATCCTTTGGCTAACATCAAAGCTGACTTCACTCCATGTGGACAATCACGCTTAACATGCAACTTAGAACCACAATTCCAACAAGCACCTGCGCCCCAACAATTTCCAACATGTTGCCTTTCAAAACGAACACACACAGATGGCTGAACTTCCACTCTTTGCTCAAGCAACACTTGCTCAACAACAGCACTACCCGCGCCTTGCCTAACCCTGGGAAATTCCCTTCCAAGATACCTTTCATAGAAGGCTGATACAAAGAAATCCCAATCAATATCAGAAATATGTGACGCCACCGCCACAGATGTCCACCAAGCACAAGCATCCTCCAGCATCAGAGAAACAACACTCCCCAGCTTACAGGCATAATCAAAGCCTTCCTGATCCAAAATCAGAACCACATTGGCCAACCAAGCCTCAAACATCTCTGGAGAAGAACCATGATACTCCTCAGCACCCAAATCAAGAAAACGCTGCTTCGGCAAACCTTCACATCTAGCCAGCACATCCACTGACTTTACCTCAACCGCAGCCTAAGATGTTCCCAACACCTCCTGAACAACAGACGATGAACTTTTCATCACCGAACCAGCTTCTTTCCCTTGCCTTACCATCTCAACTCCAAGCACAGAAGACTGAGACAAAACACCTTTACAAAAGGGTGAATTCTTTGCCTTAACAACCTGCCCCAAGGCAGCAACCATCTCACTCAACCGCCATTCCTTCATCAACTTTGCCATACCACTAACAACAACATACATACAATCACAACAAGCAAACAAACCAGTTAGTCCAGCATTAAGCAAGGATTCAAACTCCAACTCCAAAATAACACAATAGCTATATTAATAAGGCAATGGGTATCCCGAATCCTCCCCTTAACATGACATAGCAGTCAACACAACATGGATATCACAACATCAAGCATATCAACAACATACCTTGATCATGCTTACACCAAACAACATCCAATTACACCAGCACATTAGCAACATAACATGCTCAAAACACATTCACCATGCTTAACACCAGCTCATAGCATCAACACATATCCACATAAACTCAATCAAGATTCATAACCACAAAACATGCTTGCATACATCAACAACATGCTTAGAAACATCAACAGCATACTCAGAAACACATGTTTCAAGCAACTTTCAACCACACAACAAGATAAACATCAAACACACATATCACAACAACTTACCGTTTTCCCCAACCTTCGCAACTCAGCTCTGATACCACCAAATGTAACCCCCGTAGCCCGGCCTAGACGGTTGACCCGAACTACGAAGATTACGCGGGGAAAACCAAAGTCAACCCGAAAGTCAACCTTGATTAACGACCCTTTTTTTTCTTTTAAAACTTGTCTAGATGCACATTAACCTTTTATGTGATCACACAAACACCATGCTCAAAGATCACGAACATCAGAGATCAAACAGGGACCCAATTGAACAAATTACAACTTTAGGGACCAAATTGTAATTTCAGAAAACCTTAAGGACTTAACCAGATTTTAAGTTACCAACTTGAAATTAATCATGTTTCATGCTTCTCTGCCAAATTTCAGCTCAAACGGACATCCCGAACTCATACAATTGCACAAACAAGATTCAGGACCAAAACGTAAACTTTACAAAACGTCATAAGATACTTTTAACTGAAATTAACGGTCCGGTATCGGTACGCCATGTGTCGTATCGATACGCGGGGAAGGCAGTAACCAAACTTCAGCAGCGGTATCGATACGAGTTTCCCAGTATCGATACGGCCTTCATACGGTATCGGTACCTGTTCAACCGTACCAATACGCCTGGGCAAGAACGAGCATATTTGGCTCAGGCGTATCGATACACAAGCCCGAGTACCGATACCCCTGCCTGAAATCGACTCAAACACTTCATCAAACATGCCTCACACTTCAAATTAACATCACCAAACCATTCCACATGATCATTCAACATGCAGGGACCATAAATGCATCACCAATTCAACATATAGCCAACACATATGAAAAGCCCCAAATTCAATGGCATGCTTCCTACTCAAGCTATCCATTTAAGCATAAACCTTTCTAAAGCAACCTCAAATAAGCCAATTCATGTTCAACAACATAGCAACAACATTTAAACATTCTTAACAACATGATCAACATATACGATCACATACACATAAATCCGAGAGATTCTACCCCATTGCCCTTATTAACTATAGCTATTCACCGAGACATACATCTCCATTGGAGTCCACCTTAAATCCCTTGCTCCTTGCGGTCCAAACTTCAAGAATCTGCATTGATGGACAAAAAGGAGCGTAAGCACAAAATGCTTAGTGAGGAATGCTCAAAACCAAAACACCATCAATGCAGCGGGTCTTTAAAACACTTTAAAACAAACCCGATTTGATTACCAAAACCATGTTTGAAAACCCCTTTCAACATCAAGCTCAAAACATGCATAAACACCATATGCCAAGCTTAATCAAAACCATGGAAAACACTTCCATTTCACAACATACCTTTCTTTAACTTGTAAACCATAACGAGCAAGAAACCATTTTAAACCATAGCTTAAATAAACCATCTCATGCATTTAACCAAGGCAACATAAAACCATAACATCATCATCACATGCCTTTAAAAACAAGTCATACAAGACTCCAATGCAACGTAGATATTTCATGCTCACATACATCATTTACCAAATGATTACTAACACTTGTTTAACTTAACAAGTAAACATGCCATCACTAGCATCATACACTTTTCATGCAACAATGCATCATTTCAAGCATCACATGCTTCTCATGCAATCATGCATCAATTCAAGCATCTCATGCTTCACATGCAACCATGCACCATTTCAAGCATCTCATGCTTCACATGCAACCATGCATCAATCCAAGCATCTCATGCTTCACATGCAACCATGCATCATTATGATCAAGAACATTATATTGGCTTCCATAAGATCAACCACATTCACTTTCCAACTCAACAACCCGATCGGATACGCGGATTCCGAGCGTTGTCCCTACGCTCCCTACACACTACCCAATCCATGGTCCTTCCGTGGGCAACAACCTCCACTAGACCTCAACAACCTAAGGTTCCCATGTATGGACTTTTAAACACCATACAACCTTAGCTTTTCCTCAAGGTTCCCATGTATGGACTTTCAACCACCATACACCCTTGACATGCACAAGGTCTTCCCGTATGGACTTTTAACCACCATACAACCTTTGCATAACCGATTGGTAGTTGTAGACATCATCTAACGAGACCCGGGACATCACACACAAGATCCACACATGGACTTAACCACTGCCATTGTGATCTCAACAAGCACAAGGTTCTCACATATGGACTTTTAACCACCATACAACCTTTGCTCAACCAAGGTCTTCCCGTGGGCAACAACCTCCACTGACATTAAGCAACCGAGGTCCTCCCGTGGGCAACAACCTCCACTGACCTCATCTCGTTAGGAATACTTGAGGGGAGCTTATCCGGTCCACACTTGACCACTCCACCATCAAGGCGACTTAATTCACGGTGCACCCAATCCTATAGCCGGCTAACTATATCCGATCAACGAACCAAGAACCATTCACATCACTTGCCAATATAACCATCTTACCATATTATCCAATGTTCCACATGCATAAACATGATGCAAAACCATCACAACATTAGCCCAATGTTTCACATGCATAACCAATATGCAAAACCTTCATTAATCCAATGATTCACATGCATAACCAATATGCAAAAGGTAACATTTATCATCATTAATTCACTGTTTTAAAGCATCATACAAAGCCATTGATCAACATGCAACACTATGCATCAAAATCACAATTTCTATATACAAAACCAAGGATCCCTTACCTTGAGCATCCTTCTCAAATGGCTTTCAAAACCAGCATTAAACCATGCTAAAACATGCTTACAAAAACAGAATTAAACCATGCAAAACACATGCATATCAATCATCAACCACATTTGCTTTTAAAACCAAATCACACCCAATTCAATAGCAAAAAGCCATTCACTTACTCTTGAGCTTAGCAAAGTTGTTAGACTTAAACTAAGCTCCCAAAAACCTTCAAACCTTGTTTCAAAAGTTGAAATCCCAACTTCACTCACCAATAACCAAACAAGACTAGCCAACAAGCCTTCCAAGCCTCTGAAACCTTCCGAAAACACCTCCGAAACTCACGGGTCAAACTCCCCTGTTTCAAGCACACAAAAACAGAACATTAATGCATCCTTATGCATTAAAACACCAGCAACAACAACACAACTCGCTGCTCATCACAAATCTAACAATTTGGCTACCAAACACAACCGAAATCACCTCCAAACACTTCCAAAACTTAACCCAGCCAAGTTCCATCACTTCTAACCATTTTTATTCATCAAATAACATGCAAAATGATCACAACCACGTCCTCATACCTCCAGGTATAACAGATCACCAAGAACACTCCAAAAACAACCAAAAACTCAAGCCAAACTTAGGAAATTCAACCTATCCGGGATTGCATTGATTAAACCTCATCTTCTAATCATTTTAGCATTCATTTAACATCATTTTGACACCTCAAAACACTGCCCAAACAGATCACACGAAAATTTCACCAAAATCACCAAATCTTGCATTTTAGCCAAAAATCAAGATCTCAATTGAAAAGCCATTAATAAAACATAAATCAAGGATTGAGAACTTAGGAATTTCAGTAAAGAACTGATAGTTTAGAGGAGAAGGACGTTCTTACCTCCAAACTTGAATTTCTCCATTTTAGAGCCAAAAAGCTTGATGAAACAACTTGTAAATTGAGAGGTTTTGATGATGAGATGATTAGGAATCAAATGAGAGTTGAAATGAGAGATTTAGATGTCAAAATCAAAGAAAGAAATCTGGAGAATTTTGTTTGGGTTGAGAGAAAATGAGAGAAAATAGAATTTGAGAGAAAATGGAAAGTTAGTTGGAAATTTGGTTAAAATGATTTCCCTCCTTTTCATAATCTTTAAAATCAGATTTGAGCCTTAAAATATCTTAGAAAAATCTGGAGAAATCCTTTTTGGAATAATAGCTCCTTAAAGATTCAAAGTTTCAATCCTTTATAAAACTGTCCCGCAACTTTCAAAAATTACATTTTGGTCACTAGCCAAAATGTCAACCTTCCGAACCTCATTTTCCAAAATTGAATTCACAGTTCACTTATATATATTAAAAGATGATTTTAGAACATTTTTCCATATTTTTAATGCAACCCGAACTAGGATTTCCTAAATTCACTCTTATATATTCGATCAGCACTTTGATCGAACCGGTCAGCACCCAAAACTTCTGAGCCCAAAACCGGGGCGTTACAGTATACTCGCCTGATAACTATTGTTATAAGCAAACTCCACCAGAGGCAGATGCTTCTCCCAAGAACCTTGGAACTCAATCACGCAACATCTCAACATATCCTCCAAAATCTGGATAACTCGCTCAGACTGCCCATCCGACTGAGGATGATAGGATGTACTGAAATTCAACCTTGTACCCAAGGCTTGATGCAAACACTGCCAGAAACGCGACGTGAACCTCGGATCCCTATCCGACACAATCGACTTAGGCACACCATGCAGCCGCACAATCTCAGCAATGTACAACTCTACCAGCTTATCCAAAGAGAACGTAGTATGCACAGGCAAGAAATGCGCACACTTCGTCAGGCGATCCACAATCACCCAAACCGAATTCTTCTTCGACGGAGACAAAGGTAAACCAGATACAAAATCCATGGTAACCCTTTCCCACTTCCATTCAGGGATTCTCAACGGTTGCAACAACCCTGATGGAACCTGATGCTCAGCCTTAACTCGCTGACACACCAAACACCTGCTCACAAACTCCGCAACATCTTTCTTCAAACCCACCCAATAGTACTCATCATGAAGATCGCGGTACATCTTGGTACTACCAGGGTGCATAGCAAAAGGACTACTATGACCTTCTGTCAGAATAGCACGCCTCAACTCAACATCATTGGGCACTACTTATCGACTACCAAAACACAACACACCATCATCATTAAAGCTGAAATCCGAAGGCCTACCCTCCGCGGTATCTTGAACATGAGACACCAAGGAATCATCCAGCAACTGCTTTTCCTTGATCAACTGAACCAACGATGGCTTCACTTGCAACTCAGCTACCAGACCACCATCACGCGAAATGCTCAAGCTGGCAAACATAGCCCTCAGCTCAACAGCCACCTTCCTACTCAAGGCATCCGCCACAACATTAGCCTTTCCAGGATGGTACTCAATCGTCAGATCATAATCCTTGAGCAACTCCAACCAACGCCGCTGCCTAAGATTCAATACCTTTCTGAGACATCAGATACCTCAAACTCTTGTGATCCGTGTACACCGTACACTTCTCACCATACAGATAATGCCTCCAGATCTTCAAAGCAAAAACCACTGCAGCCAGCTCAATATCATGCGTAGGATAATTGCGCTCATGCACCTTCAACTGCCGCGACGCATAAGCAACCACCTTACCCTCTTGCATCAGCACACATCCTAAACCAACATAAGACGCATCACTGTAGACCACAAAATCTTTCCCTGATTCAGGTTGAACCAAGATAGGAGCTTGCGTCAAAGCCACCTTCAGCTTCTCAAAAGCCTGCTGTCTCGCTTTAGTCCACTCATACTTAACATCTTTCTGCAACAGCTTCGTCAAAGGTGCAGCAACCTTAGAAAAACCATCCACAAACCTCTGATAGTATCCCGCCAAACCAAGGAAACTACGGACCTCATGAACAGTCTTAGGAACCTTCCAATTCATCACCGCCTCAATCTTCTGAGGATCAACACGAATCCCCTCAGCTGAGACCACATGCCCAAGAAACACCACCTCTTTAAGCCAGAACTCACACTTGCTCAACTTAGCATAAAGCTGATTCTCCAACAAAGCTTGCAACACAATCCTCAAATGCTCTTCATGCTCCTCCTCCGTACGCGAGTACACGAGGATATCATCAATGAATACCACAACGAACTTGTCCAGGTATTCATGAAACACACGATTCATCATGTCCATGAAAGCAGCAGGAGCATTCGTCAAACCAAACGGCATCACAAGGAACTCATAATGCCCATACCTTGTCCTGAAAGCTGTCTTAGGCACATCCACATCCTTCACCTTCAACTGATAATACCCTGACTCAAGTCAATCTTAGAGAACACGGAAGCTCCCCGAAATTGATCAAAGAGATCATCAATCCTCGGCAAAGGATACCGATTCTTGATAGTCAACTTGTTCAGCTGACGGTAATCAATGCACATCCTCATAGTGCCATCCTTCTTCTTCACAAACAAGACCGGTGCTCCCCACGGTGGCACACTCGGCCGGATAAAACCGCGATCAAGCAGCTCTTGCAACTGCGTCTTCAGCTCCTTCAGCTCCTTAGGTGCCATTCTATAGGGAGTAATGGACACAGGAGTTGTATTCTCATACAGCTCAATTCCAAACTCCACCTCGCGATTAGGAGGTAAACCAGGAAACTCCTCAGGAAACACTCCAGGAAACTCCTTCACAACTCTGATATCCTGCACCCTCAACTCCTTAGAGCTAGGATTCATCACAAAAGCTAGATAAGCTTCACACCCTTGCCTAAGCATCCTGCTCGCCTCCAAGGTAGACACCACATTGGCAAGAAACTTCACATTCTCACCAACCACAACAACTTCATAATCATCCGCAAGCTTAAGCGAAACTCGCTTATTCTCACAATCCACAAAAGCACGATGCTCAGCAAGCCAATCCATACCAAGGATTACATCAAAACCATAAAAAGGCAGCTCCATGAGATCAACATGAAAAACATGGTCCTGAACAACCAAAGGACACCTTCTATACAGCTTCCGAGTCACAACAGTCTCACCAAAAGAACTAGTGACACGAACACCAACATCCAAAGACTCAACAGGCAAACCAAGCAATTCAGCATGCTCACGCAAAATATATGAATGCGTAGATCCAGAATCTATCAAGGAAAGCAATGACAAGGATTGCAAAGTAAAGGTACCTGCAATCACATCAGCATCATTCCTCCCTTCCCGCTGAGCATACACCCTCGCTTGACCTCCACCTTCGGGCTGAATATCCACAATATGAGCTACTCCACGACCACCTTCCTCTCACCGCTGGAAATTACCACGGCCACGCCCACGACCTCTCTGCGGTGCAGCAACAACAGGTGCACGCACTTGGCCACCAGCCAACATAGGACAATCTCGCCTCAGATGATCCGCAGAGCCACAATTCCAGCATCCATTACCAGCTGCTGCAACAGGAGCTTGCACCTCCCTCACAGCACGAGGACAGTCACGCTTCATGTGACCACGTGAACCACAAATCTAACAAGCACTCGGATCAGCTCTAACATTACCTCCTCTAGTAGGTGCACCACCACCTCTCTTGGCTGAGGACTGATACTTCTGATCACGTCCCCTCTTGTTCCATCCACCACCGGAACTAAACTCAGCAGCTCTCTTACCAGAACTCGCTCCAGCACCTCTAGCAGATAAACCCAGGTTCATCTCTATATCCTTGGCTCGGCCCACTAACACATCAAAATCATCATACTCAGTGGCCAGCACATACATCTTTACATCCGTCACTAAGCCATAACGGAACCTTTCGCACCTTTCTCGCTCATCAGGTACCAGCTCCGGTGCATACTAACTGAGTCGTACAAACTGCACCTCATACTCAGCCACCGTCATGCTCCCTTGGGTAAGAGACATGAACTCACGCTTCTTTTTATCAAGATATCTCACGCCAAGATATCTCCTCTTAAACACATTCTGAAAGAATGTCCAGGTTACATCAACCTCAGCCATCCCAGCTATGGTGGTCGTCCACCACGTATATGCATCATCCTATAGCAAGGATACAACGCAACCCAACTTTTGCACATCCGTGCAGCTCATCTTTCCCAAAATTCTCTTGGTACTTTCTAACCAAGCTTCCGAACCTTCAACAGACATGCCCCTGAACTCAGTCCCACCAAGACTGTGCAAACGCTCCAGAGGTAGTCTGACTCCAGCATCTCCCTGATGCCCAGCTCCTTGAGCTCCAGCTACTGCCGTTCTAAAAGCACCCGCAATAGCTTGTACCAACATAGACATATCAGGCATAGCTTGCCCCTGACCCACCTCAGGTCCAGCAGCTCCAGCACCAGCTCCAGCTCCAGCTCTTTCCCTCTCAGCACCACCACCACCAGGTGGAGGAGGAGGTAACACTGCACTACCCGCATTCTCTTCGTTCTCATTCTCATTCGGAGTCGTAGCTCTCACGTTACTTCTTAACTCTCTACGTGGTGCCATACTTTTACCATGCAATCACAATGCAATTAAACAAAATTAGGCCCAACAAGGTAAGCAATCCAAGTACTCAAGCTCAATTTCGTTTAAAATCAACATCATTTCATCAGCTTTGATTTGGCAATGGGTACTCACATCATGCTTCATCACAGCCTACAACTCAATTGCATCAAAATCACAAGCCACTCAACATGCTTTCACTCAACAAGCATACAAAACATACATACTTCAATCATGCACACGTTCATTCCCAATTACTCGAGAACCTGGCTCTGATACCACCAAATGTAACCCCCTTAATCCGGCCTAGACGGTTGACCCGAATTAAGAAAGTCACACGGGGAAAATCAAAGTCAACCCGAAAGTCAACCTTGATTAACGACCCTTTTTTTTCTTTTTAACTCTTGTCTAGATGCATATTAATCCTAGTTGTGATCATACAAACAACATACTCAAAGGTCATAAACATCAGAGATCAAACAAGGACCCAATTGAACAATTTACAACTTTAGGGACCAAATTGTAAATTCTGATAATTATGAGGACTTGACCCAAAATAAAGTTACCATCTTGAAATTAATCAGGTTTCATGCTTCTCTGCAAATTTTCAGCACAAACGGACATCCCAAACTCATACAATTGCACAAACAAGATTCAGGACCAAAATGCAAACTTTCCAAAACATTTAACTGCCATTGTCAGCCCCCAACGGTCGGCTGTTCCGAAACAGGGTGAGCCCGTTTCGAAACACGGGGCCGTTCCGCAACGCGTACCGATACGCGGGCTGGCAGTGACCATTCCGTTTCGGAACGGTGTCACCCGTTTCGGACACCTGGGCTGGTTCAGGGCACTCGTTCCGAAACGAAGGCTACTGTTCCGAAACAGCCTGCACAAAAAGCTGCATTTTGCTTACTCAAACACACAATTGATCATCCAAACATGCTCCAAATGCTACCAAACTTTACCAGCATGAAATTCAACATATAAGAGACATGTAAGCATCAACCAATCATCATAATAGCATCACATATGAAAAGCCCCAATTCTATGGCATGCTTCCTACACAAGCAACCATTCAAGCATAAAACCTCCAAATCAAACATGTAATGGCCAAATACAAAAACCAGCAATATCAACATCATTAAACATACTTAGGGAGTACAACACATCTCCCAAAACAACCACATGAGTTTCCCCCATTGCCAAATACCAAAAGCTAATTGTGTTCAATAAAACCTTTCCATACTTGAGCTTAGTTTCCCCTTGGTTGCTTGCCTTCCTTGCTGCCCTCAACCCACCTTAGTGTTCTGCATTATTGGTTTAAGAAAACGAAAGAGAGCGTAAGCAAAAGCTTAGTGAGGAATGCTCATAAAAACCATTCAATAATGCATTTATAAAACACTTTATAAATCATGCTTCAAATCATCATTTGCACATGCTCAAAAGCATACTTAAACAAGCAATTCATGCTTCATATCATAACATGTCATATTGGCCACAAGTGATAAGTTTCATCATTTTAAAACAAGTTCAACATAAGACTCACACATGGACTTTTAAACACCATTGTGATCTTATACTTTCCAAGAGCCACACAAGGACTTTTAACCACCTTTGTGCTCTTCCCAAGGACTTTTAAACACCTTGGCCCCAAGGACTTTTAAACACCTTGGCCCATGGACTTTTAAACACCATGGCAAGGACCACACAAGGAATTTTAACCACCTTTGTGTCCTTAACAAGAACCATCCAAGGACTTTTAACCACCTTGATGTTCTTAAGTAACAAGGCTCACTCAAGGACTTTTAACCACCTTAGTGACCTTAACAAGAATCATCATGGACTTTTAACCACCATGAAGTTCTTAGAAACCACAAGGCTCACTCAAGGACTTTTAACCACCTTAGTGACCTTAACCTTTTTCAAAACATCACTTGCCAATATACATCATTATCATCAAGTAATCCACTGTTTTAAAGCATTAAACCAAGCCATATTCATCATGCATTTATAAGCATCAAACCACATTTTAACCATGCTCAAAACAAGGAACTCTTACCTTGAGCTTCCTTCAACATATGGCTTACAAAATCAGCAACAACCATGCTAAATCATGCTTTCGAAACAGAATTTAAAACATGCAATAAACCACATTGCACAACAATCAAACCATGGCCACCACTAGAGAGTATTTCCGAAAACTTACACTTGAGCTTAGCAAAGTTGTTTAGACTTAAACTAAGCTCCCAAGACATTGGTTTCAAAGCCGAAAACCCAATTTCACTCCCCGATTCCACTTCGCCTCTTGCCGAAGCACAAATCAAACTTCCGGATCAACAACTCTTGGATCCAAAGATGCCTCCCCTATTTTAAACACATCAAAGCGGAGGATTAATGCATCATCATGCATTAATAGCTTCAATGAAAGCACCTAAACTCGCTGCTCTCATCCACACTCCATTTTCGGCCACCAAACACAACCGAAAATGTCTCCAAACAACTTCTCAACAAAGCCCAACCATTAACCATCAAAGCCTAACATCCTTTAACATCATTTAACATCTAAAAAGAGCTTACAACATCCTTATACCTCCAGCAACAACAAATCCACAAGATCTCACCAAAAACAACCTAGAATCATAAGTTAAACTTAGGAAATTCAACCTATCCGGGATTGCATCAATCAAAACTCAATTCCTTATCAAATTAACATTCATTAATCATCATTTTAACACCTTAAAACACTGCTTTAACAGATCCAACGAAAATTCATCAAAAATCACCAAATCTTGCATTTTAAGCCAAGATTCATTAAACCACTTAAAAGCCATTTATAAAACATCAATTAAGGACTGAGAACTTAGGAATTTCAGTAAAGAACTGATAGTTTAGAGGAGAAGGACGTTCTTACCTCCAAACTTGAGTTTCTCCTCTTTAGAGCCAAAAAGCTTGAAAATCCAAATAGCAAATTGCAAGGTTTTGTTGTAGAGATGATTAGGAATCCAAAGAGAATTGAAAAGATAGATTTGAGTGACAAAATCAGAAAGAAATCTTTGGAGAGAAAGTGTTTGGGTTGAGAGAAAATGAGAGAAAAGGAAAGTTGGAAGAAAATGGAAAGTTGGTTACAAAATAGTAAAATGATTTCCCTCCACTTTTCTTAAGCTTTAAAATCAGAATTATACATTAAAATATCTTAGAAAAATCTGGAGAAACTCTCTTTGGGTAAATAGCTCCTTAAAGATTCAAAGTTTCAATCCTTTCTAAAACAGTCACGCAACTTTCAAAAATTATATTTTGGTCACTAGCCAAAATGTCACTCTTCCAAACCTCATTTTGTAAAATTGATTTCACAGTTCACTTATATATATTAAAAGATGATTTTAGAACATTTTTCCATATTTTTAATGCAACCCGAACTAGGCTTTCCTAATTTCACCTTTTTAGATTCGAACAACACTTTGACCAAATCGGTCAACGCCCAAAACTTCTAAGCCCAAAACCGGGGCGTTACATTGAGAAATACGAGGGAACTACTTTCCCTTCAGCACATCTGACAATGTACTATAGGAAGATGTTTTATTATCTTGACATTGAGAAACTACTTATACACTGTTTCCAGGATAGTTTGTCGGGGTCAGCCGCTCATTGGTATACACAGTTAAGTCGAGCCAATATAAAGTCGTGGATGGACTTATCAAGCGCCTTCATCGACCAGTAGAAGCATGTGACAAATATGATCCCAGATCGTTTAGTGTTGTAGGGGATGGAACAGAGGGCCAATGAAAGTTTCTGCCAATATGCGCAAAGATGGCGGGATATAGCCGCTCAGGTTCACCTACCATTGTTGGAAAACGAGATTACACCTATGTTTGTGGAGACACTGAAGGGACACTTCTATGATCGAAAGATAAATCACGCGACTAAAAGCTTTGCGAATATGTTAATGAATGGAGAATTGATCTTGGCAGCCATAAAGAGTAGAAAGCTCGACAAATGTGAGTCGAAGAAACCCTACAAGAAGAAGTAAAGTGAGGTGAATATGGTAGCAACATATAACCCAAATATTTCTCAAGGAGTAGTGATCAATAAACCCAAAGCAATGAACAAATGCCTGATAGTTCAAAATCCACTTAAACCCAAGGCAAGGAACCGAGGAAACTGACCACACTTCACTTCTATACCTATGACTTATGCGAAGTTATTCCTTCAATTGGTTGAATCACGAATTGTGGTACCACAACACCTTACCCCAAAATCTCCACCATACCCTCTGTGGTGTGATGTAAATGCCAATTGTGAATACCATGCCGAGCTCACGGGACATACAATTGAGATCTGCACAGCCTTCAAGAAGTTGGTTGATACTTTACAGAAAGTGCACATGTTTTCATTCTAGGTGGCATAAGAAAATGGAAAGCCCTTTCCAAATCACTAGAATGCAGGGGTAAACGCTATAATAGAAGAGGATGACAAGCGAGTGAAACAACGAGTAGCTAATGTAAAAGCCCTTTTGAAATGGGTGTGGTCCAGGATGATTAGTGCCATATTATTGGCTGCAAACGTCAAAGCCAAGATTTCAGGAAATGGACTCCGTTGTGAGTACCATGGGGTTGAAAGGCACGAGATCCAATGTTGCACAAAGTTTAGACAGCTAGTCTAAACTAGTATGGACAGTGGATAGATTGAATTCTTTAAAAAGAAGGCGCATACAAGGTAGTAGAGGTGTGTGCATCTAAAGAATCTTAGTAAGATGCTTTGCTAGGATAATCCCGTTGGTAATCAGAACCAAGGTAAAAGCAGACGAAGTAGCAAGGAAGGTGGTGTCGCGACTGGTAATAAGAGCACCAACCCCTTTTCCTTATGATGATAACAAAAGAGTAACATGGAGCTATGCATGCACTATGGTAACTCAAGAGGATCTGAGGCAGACTGAGGTTTAGACCAAAGAGGAGGCCGTCAATGAGGTTGGCAATTTTACGAGAAGTGGGAGATGTTATGTACCACCCATTGGGGAAGATCGTGACACGACCCAAAGAAAGAACATTGTAAACCAAGAGCCAGGAATAGATTTTTAGGAGGAACGTCTAGTAGAATTACATAAGCTTGTAAAGGAGTCTGAGGCTCAAGAATTTCTGAAGATCCGTAAGCTCAATGAGTATAGCGTGGTGGAGCAGCTGCATAAGCTCCCAACACGCATCTCTATGATGTCACTCCTGCTAAGATCCGAGGGACACCGCAAAATATTGCTCATGATCCTAATCAGACATTTGTGCCGAAGGAAATAACCACCGAAAAGCTAGACCGTTTGGCTGTGAATATCGTTGTTGACAATTTTATTTCCTTCAGTGACGAGAAAACTCTAGAGGGAGGAAAAGGATCATACAAAGCCCTTCATATCTCTACCCGCTGCAAAGGACACATGCTGCTAGAAGTCCTTATGTACAACAATTCGACCCTAAATGTCCTACCTATGGCCACATTGAAGAAATTATTGGTAAACGAGTCTCACATGAAGGTATATCAAAACACGGTCAAAGCTTTTGACGGAACACAAAGGGATGTGCTGGGAAAGATGGAGATTCCTCTATAGATTGGACCCTCTATTTTTGAGATCGAATTTGTGGTGATGGATATTCGACCTACTTACAGTTGCCTTTTGGGGTGTCTATGGATTCATTCAGCTTGGGAGGTCCCTTCTACGTTACACTAGAAATTAAAGTTCATGGTTGATGGATAACTCTTGACTATCATCGCCGAATAAGATATCATTGCCTCAGTATCAACTGATGCACCCTATATCGAGATTGACGCGGGGGCATTAGAGTGTTCCTTTAGGTCGTTGGAGATGGTAAGTACGGCCTTTGGCTTCGAAAGAAGCAAGATACGAAGGTATGGTTTATCCGTGTGTGTAAAGATGTAGGTAAAAGAGGCCTTATGCAAAGGCGGCAAAGCAGGGAAGGGATTTGGAAAGCATCACCAAGGCAAGTTATACTTGGTGACCATTACTGAAAAGAAGGACGGCTTCAGGCTAGAGTTCAAGCCCAGCGCGTCACAGAAAAGAGCTGCCGTGATGAAAAAATAGGAAAAAAGGAAGAGCAGACTCAAAGGGGGGGAGCTCACATGGGATCCAATAACATTTATGCCCCTCAATTTCACTTTCATTTCAGGGGGATTTGTAAACCCTGATATGACTCAGGACATATAAGAAAGGAATGAGTTTACCTAAATGTTCAATAATTTGAGCATTAACGCAATGCACGAAGAAGAAGAGGATGGTGGATATCTACATATGATTCACCCATGTGATGACCTTAATAATTGGACTGTAGAAGAACTTCTTGTAGTTTTTAAATCTCTTTCAGAGTAATTCTCAAAACCAACTCTCTATTTTAGCCCAAAAATAGTAAGGGATCTATTATGTAAGGGCATATCCTAAAACCATTCGGTTCCCAGTCAATAAAATGCATTTTTTCTTAAATAAAAACCTTGTATAAACACCAAAAATACAAAAACAAAATAAAACAAGACCAAACATTTCATTTTTCTTGTAAACATCGATATATATATTTCTATTCTTTTCCTTTATAGATCTCTAGATATCAATGGCATGAGTAATTTTGAGTCTGAATCATGGGTGAATTTCGAGCAACCCTTGGGTCCATAAGGGTTCGAAGATCTTGATGATGAGATTGAGGTTGATGTCCCAGAAGACTTGCTTCGATTAATGGAAAATGGAGAAAAATAGATTGTTCCCCATAAAGAATAGCTAGAGATTGTGAACCTCGGAACTGAAAAGGAAAAGTGCGAGGTTAAGATTGGTACTAACATTACTACCGAAACATGTTAGAGCTTTATCGAACTTCTGCAAGATTACAAAGATGTGTTCTTTTAGTCATACCAAAACATGCTTGGTCTAGATACAAACATCGTGGTACATCATTTAATCATAAGGTCATAATGTCGGCCCGTGCAACAGAAGCTGTGGAGAATGAAAGCTGAGATGCTACTAAAAATTAAGAGATGAGGTGAAGAAGCAATACGATGCTGGATTTCTACGAGAAGCCAAGTATCCTGAATGCGTGGCTAACATTGTCCTGGTTCCGAAGAAGGATGGGAAAGTTCTCATGTATGTTGATTATAGAGACCTTAATCAGGAGAGCCCTAAGGACAATTTTCCACTTCCACACATTGAGACCTTGATGGATAATACATTCGACCACTCCCTATTTTCATTCATGGATGGTTTTTTGGGCTACAATCAAATTATGATGTGTCCCGAAGACATGGAAAAAACTACATTCGTGACGTTTTGGGAAATCTTTTGCTACAAGGTAATACCCTTCGGGTTGAAAAATGTTCGGGCTACTTATCACAGAACCATGGTGAACTTGTTCCACGACATGATGCATCAATAAATTGAGGTATATGTGGACAATATGATCACCAAATCCCGAACAGAAGGGGAGCACACCGAGAATTTGGAGAAGCTCTTCAGAAAGTTGATAAATTTTCAGCTGAAGCTCAACCCCGCTAAATGTACATTTGGAGTAACTTCGAGAAAACTCTTAGGCTTTGTTATAAGCAAGAGAGGAATTGAAGTGGACCCAAATGAGGCAAAAGCAATCTAACAACTTCCTCCCCTTCAAACGCAGAAAGAAGTTTGGGGATTCTTAGGAAGACTTAATTATATTGCTCGATTTATTTCCCAGTTGATAAAGAAGTGTAGCCCAGTGTTCATGCTGCTTAGAAATAATAATACTGGAGAATGGAATGAAGAACACCAACCAACCTTTGAGCAAATTAAGAAGAAGCTATCAAACCCATTAGCATGTGTGCCACCTATTTCGAGAAGACCTAATTTTGTACCTGACCATACATGAGAATTCAATGGGTTGCGTGCTAGATCAACATGATGAGACTGGAAGAAAAGAAATGGTGATTTATAATTTGATCAAGAAATTCACGGATTGTGAGTCGAGGTATCCACCTATTGAGAAGATGTGTTGTGCCTTGGGTTGGGCATCCAAAAGGCTCAAGAAATATTTGTTGTGTCACACCACGTGGTTGATATCTAAACTTGACCCTTTGAAACTCATGATGGAAGAACCGTGTAACGCCCCGGTTTTGGGCTTAGAAGTCTTGGGCGTTGACCGGTCGGTCAAAGTGCTGTTCGAATCGTAAGAGGCTAAATTAGGAAAGCCTAGTTCGGGTTGCATTAAAAATATGGAAAAATGTTCTAAAATCATCTTTTAATATAATTAAGTGAACTGTGAAATCAATTTTGGAAAATGAGTTTTGGAAGTGTGACATTTTGGCTAGTGACCAAAATGTAATTTTTGAAAGTTTGGTGGCTGTTTTATAAAGGGTTAAAACTTTGAATCTTTAAGGAGCTATTTACCCAAAGGGAGTTTCTCCAGATTTTTCTAAGATATTTTGAGTTATAATTCTGATTTTTAAAGTAAAACAAAAGGAGGGAAATCTCATTTAGCCATTTTCATAACAAACTCTCTATTTTCTTTCTCTCTTTTTCTCTCAACCCAAACACTCCATTTCCAGAGTTTTGTTTCTGATTTTCTCACCTAAATTCCTCCTTTCAACTCTCATTTAATTCCTAATCATTGTATCTTCAAAACCTCTTCAATTGCTACAAGTTTCATCAAGGTTTTTCATTCCAAAAAGAGGAGAAATTCAAGTTTGGAGGTAAGAACGTCCTTCTCCTCTGAACTTCAAGTTCTTTACTGAAATTCCTAAGTTTTCAATCCTAAATTGATGTTTAATTAAAGGCTTTTAAGTTGATTTATGGATCTTGGCTATTTATGCAAGATTTTGATGATTTCACATGATTTTCGTTAGATCTGTTAGATCTGTGATTTGAGAGGTGTTTTTGATGTTAAATGATCTCTAAACTGATAAGGAAATGAGTTTTGATTGATGCAAACCCGGATAGGTTGAGTTTCCTAAGTTTATCTTGTGTTTTAAGGTAGTTTTTGAGGTGATCTTGGTGATCTGATGTTGCCGGAGGTATAAGGATGTTTGTAGGTTGTTTTTAGATGTTTAATGATGTTAATGGAAGTGTGGATTTGCTGGTTTATGGCTGGGCTTTGTTTAGAAGTGTTTTGGATGCATTTTCGGTTGTGTTTGGTGGCCGAAAATGGAGGTTGAATGAGAGCAGCGAGTTTAGGTGCTTTCATTGAAGCAATTAATGCATGATGATGCATTAATCCTCTGCTTTAATGTGTTGAAACAGGGGAGGCATCCTTGGATCCAAGAATTGTTGATCCGGAGGCTTGATTTGGTGCTTTGGCTTGAAGCAAAATGGAAATTGGTGAGTGCATTTGTGAAAATGGATTTTCAGCTTTAAAACCAAGGTTTGAAGGTTTTGGGAGCTTAGTTTAAGTCTAAACAACTTTGCTAAGCTCAAGTGTAAGTTTTCGGATTTACTCTCTAGTGGTGGCCATGATTTTGATGTAATGCAAGATGATGATTTGCATGTTTTAATTACTGTTTTGAAAGCATGTTTTAGCATGGATTTTGCTGATGATGTAAGCCATATGTTAAAGGTAACTCTAGGTAGGAGTACCTTGTTTTTATACATTGAAAAGATGTGGTTTAATGCTTTGAAATGCATGATGAATATGGCTTGGTTTAATGCTTTTAAACAGTGCATTATATGATGTAAAAGATGTATATTGGCAAGTGATGTTTTGAAAAAGTGAAGGTCACTAAGGTGGTTAAAAGTCCTTGAGTGAGCCTTGTTACTTAAGATCATCAAGGTGGTTAAAAGTCCTTGGATGAGTCTTGTTGCGGACACTAAGGTGGTTAAAAGTCCTTAGGTGCTCCTTTCCATGGTGGTTAAAAGTCCATGGGGCCAAGGTGTTTAAAAGTCCTTGGGGCCAAGGTGTTTAAAAGTCCTTGGGGTGATTCAAGCATTGGACACAAAGGTGGTTAAAAGTCCTTGTGTGGTCCTCATTCATGGTGTTTAAAAGTCCATGGCCAAGGTGTTTAAAAGTCCTTGGGGCCAAGGTGTTTAAAAGTCCTTGGGGAAAGTTGTTGAACTTGTTTAAATAAATGAAATGTATCACTTGAGCCAATATGACATGTAAAATGTATTGTGAAGCATGAGATGCTTGTTTTAATGATTATGTTGAAGCATGAGATGCTTGTTTAAATGTATTTTGAAGCATGGAATTGCTTGTCTTAAAGTATGCTTTTGAGCATGTGCAAAGGGTGATTATAAGCATGTTTTGTAAATGTTTACATTGCATTATTGAATGGTTTTTAAAGAGCACTCCTCACTAAGCTTTTGCTTACGCTCTCTCGTTTTCTTAATTCAATAATGCAGAGCATTAGAGTACCTTGAGGGGCAGCAAGAAAGGGCAAGCAATCAAGTTCAAGTAAAGCTCAATGTATGAAGGTTTTATAAGTACTTTTAGCTTTTGGGGTGATTTGGCAATGGGGGACCTATGAGTGTGTTTTTGGGAGATGTTGGAACTCCCTAAGTATGTTAAATGTTGTTTTGAATTGCTGGTTTTTGGTTTGGATTCTTATATGCTTGGCTATGAAGGTTGATGCATGAATGGTTAGCTTAAGTAGGAAGCATGCCTTTAAATTGGGGTTTTTCATATGTGATGGTTACGTGTTGAATTGGTGATGCAATTATGGACCCTGCATGTTGTTTGATTATGTGGTATGACTTGGTGATTTTTAATTGAGGTTTGAAGCATGTATGATGTTGATTTCGAGTCAATTTCAGGCAGGGGTATCGGTACTCGGGCTTGCGTATCGATACGCCTGAGCCAAATATGCTCATTTCAGCCCAGGCGTATCGGTACGGTTGTATGGGTATCGATACCGTATGAAGGCCATATCGAAATGCGGGATCTCGTATCGATACCGTCTCTGGATTTTGGTTACTGCCTTCCCCGCGTATCGATACGACACCAGGCGTATCGATACCTGACCGTTAATTCGGTTGAAAGTATCTTTTTATGTTTTGTTTTGTTTACGTTTTGGTCCTGATTCTTGTTTGTTCAATTGAATGAGTTTGAGAAGTCCTTTTGAGCTGAAATTTCACAGAGAAGCATGAAACCTGACTAATTTCAAGATGGTAACTTTAATTTGGACTAAGTCCTCATATTTATCAGAAATTACAATTTGGTCCCTAAAGTTGTAATTTGTTCAATTGGGTCCCTGTTTGATCTCTGGTGTTTGTGATCTTTGAGTATGTTGTTTGTGTGATCACAATTAGGGTTAATGTGCATCTAGATAAAATTAAAAAGAAAAAAAAGGGTGGTTAATCAAGGTTGACTTTCGGGTTGACTTTGGTTTTCCCCGTGTGACTTTCTTAATTCGGGTCAACCGTCTAGGCCGGGTTAAGGGGGTTACATTTGGTGGTATCAGAGCTGAGTTCTCGAGTAATTGGGAATGTTTGTATGCATGATTGAAGCATGGTTTGGCTTGTATGCTTGTTGTATGAAAGCATGTTCAGTGAATTGAGATGTTGATGCTTTTGAGATGTATGCTGTGATGTTGCATGATGAGGGTACCCATTGCCAAACAAAAGCTAAAGAAATGATGTTGGTTTTGAAAGAAATTGAGCTTGAATACTTGGAATTGCTTACCTTGCTGGTCCTGACTTTGTTTATTTTTGTATTGTTATGCATGGTAAAAGTATGGCACCACGTAGAGAGTTAAGGAGTAGCGTGAGAGCTACGACCCCGGAGGGGAATGTGAATGAAGAGAATACGGGTAGTGCTGTGTTACCTCCTCCTCCGCCTGGTGGTGGTGGTGCTGAGGGAGGAAGAGCTGGAGCTGAGGCAGCTGGTGCTAGAGCTGCAGGACCTGAGGTTGGTCAGGGCCAAGCTATGCCTGACATGTCGGTGCTGGTGCAAGCTATTGCGGGTGCTTTTCGAGCAGCAGTAGCTGGAGCTCAAGGAGCTGGGCATCAGGGAGAAGCTGGAGCTAGACTACCCTTAGAGCGTCTGCGCAGTCTTGGTGGGACTTAGTTTAGGGGTATGTCAGCTGAGAGGTCGGAAGCTTGGCTAGAAAGTACCAAGCGTATCTTGGGGCAGATGAGTTGCACGGATGAGCAAAAGCTGGGATGTGTTGTGTCTTTGCTGCAGAGCGATGCTTATACGTGGTGGACGACCACAATCTCTGGAATGGCTGATGCTGACATCACTTGGACATTCTTTCAGAATGCGTTCAAGAGGAGATATCTGGGAGTGAGATATCTGGATGAGAAAAAACGTGATTTCATGTCTCTTACCCAAGGGAGCAAGAGTGTGGCTGAGTATGAAGTACAGTTCGTACGCCTCAGTCAGTATGCACCGGAGCTGATACCTGATGAGCGAGAGAGGTGCGAAAGGTTCCGTTATGGCTTGGTGACGGAAGTAAAAACTTACATGTTGGCTGCTGAGTACAATGATTTTGATGTGCTAGTGGGCCGAGCAAAGGACATTGAGATGAATCTGAGTTTGTCTGCGAAGAGTGCTGGAGCGAGTTCTGGGAAGAGAGCTGCTGAGTATAGTTCCGTAGGTGGACGGAACAAGAGGGGACGTGATCAGAGGTTTCAGTCCTCAGCTAAAAGAGGTGGAGGTGCACCTGCTAGGGGTGGCAATGCTAGAGCTGACCCTAGTGCTTGTTGGATTTGCGGTTCACGTGGTCACTTGAAGCGTGACTGTCCTCGTGCTGGGAGGGAGGTGCAAGCTCCTGTTGCGGCAGCTGGTTATGAGTGCTGGAATTGTGGTTCTGCTGACCACTTGAGGCGAGATTGTCCGAGGATGGCTGGTGGGCAAGAGCGTGCTCCTGTTGTTGCTGCACCGCAGAGAGGTCGTGGGCGCGGCCGTGGTAATTTTCAGAGGCGTGAGGAAGGTGGTCGCGGAGTAGCTCATGTTGTAGCTATTCAGCCTGAGGGTGGAGGCCAGGCGAGAGTGTATGCTCAGCGCGAGGGAAGGAATGATGCAGATGTGATTGCAGGTACCTTTACTTTGCAATCCTTGTCATTGCTTTCTTTGATTGATTCTGGATCTACGCATTCATACATTCTGCGTGAGCATGCTGAATTGCTTGGTTTGCCTGTTGAGTCTTTGGATGTTGGTGTTAGAGTCACTAGTTCTTTTGGTGAAACTGTTGTGACTCGTAAGCTTTATAGAAGGTGTCCTTTGGTTGTTCAAGAGCATGTCTTTCGTGTTGATCTTATGGAGTTGCCCTTCTATGGTTTTGATGTGATCCTTGGTATGGATTGGCTTGCTGAGCATCGTGCTGTTGTGGATTGTGAGAATAAGCGGGTTTCGCTTAAGCTTGCGGATGATTATGAAGTGGTGGTGGTTGGTGAGAATGTGAAGTTTCTTGCCAATGTTGTTTCTACCTTGGAGGCGAGTAGGATGCTGAGGCAAGGTTGTGAAGCTTATCTAGCTTTTGTGATGAATCCTTGTTCTAAGGAGTTGAGGGTGCAAGATATCAGGGTTGTGAAGGAGTTTCCTGATGTTTTTCCTGAGGTGTTGCCTGGTTTACCTCCTAATCGCGAGGTGGAGTTTGGAATTGAGCTGTATGAGAATACCACTCCTGTGTCCATTACTCCCTATAGAATGGCACCTAAGGAGCTGAAGGAGCTGAAGACGCAGTTGCAAGAGCTGCTTGATCGTGGTTTCATCCGGCCGAGTGTGTCGCCTTGGGGTGCTCCTGTCTTGTTTTTGAAGAAGAAAGATGGCACGATGAGGATGTGCATTGATTACCGTCAGCTGAACAAGTTGACTATCAAGAATCGGTATCCTTTGCCGAGGATTGATGATCTCTTTGATCAATTTCGGGGAGCTGCTGTGTTCTCTAAGATTGACTTGAGGTCAGGGTATTATCAGTTGAAGGTGAAGGATGTAGATGTGCCTAAGACAGCTTTCAGGACAAGGTATGGGCATTATGAGTTTCTTGTGATGCCGTTTGGTTTGACAAATGCTCCTGCTACTTTCATGGACATGATGAATCGTGTTTTTCATGAATACCTGGACAAGTTCGTTGTGGTGTTCATTGATGATATCCTTGTGTACTCGCGTACTGAGGAAGAGCACGAAGAGCATTTGAGGATTGTGCTGCAAGCTTTGTTGGAGAATCAGCTTTATGCTAAGCTGAGCAAGTGTGAGTTTTGGCTTAGGGAGGTAGTGTTTCTTGGACATGTGGTCTCAGCTGAGGGGATTCTTGTCGATCCTCAGAAGATTGAAGCAGTGATGAATTGGAAAGTTCCTAAGTCTGTTCAGGAGGTTCGTAGTTTCCTTGGTTTGGCAGGATACTACCGAAGGTTTGTGGATGGTTTTTCCAAGATTGCTGCTCCTTTGACGAAGTTGTTGCAGAAAGATGTTAAGTATGAGTGGACAGAAGCGAGACAACAGGCTTTTGAGAAGCTGAAGGTGGCTTTGACTCAAGCTCCTATCTTGATTCAGCCTGAATCAGGGAAAGAGTTTGTGGTCTACAGTGATGCATCCTATGTTGGTTTGGGGTGTGTGCTGATGCAAGAGGGTAAGGTTGTGGCTTATGCGTCGCGGCAGTTGAAGGTGCATGAGCGCAATTATCCTACGCATGATATTGAGCTGGCTGCAGTAGTTTTTGCTCTGAAGATCTGGAGGCATTATCTGTATGGTGAGAAGTGTATTGTGTACACGGATCACAAGAGTTTGAGGTATCTGATGTCTCAGAAGGAGTTGAATCTTAGGCAGCGGCGTTGGTTGGAGTTGCTCAAGGATTATGATCTGACGATAGAGTATCATCCTGGAAAGGCTAATGCTGTTGCGGATGCCTTGAGTAGGAAGGTAGTTGTTGAGCTGAGAGCTATGTTTGCTAGCTTGAGTATATCGCGGGACGGTGGTCTTGTTGCTGAGTTGCAAGTGAAACCATCATTGGTTCAGTTGATCAAGGATAAGCAGTTGCTGGATGATTCCTTGGTGTCTCATGTTCAGGATATCGCGGAGGGTAGACCTTCGGATTTCTGCTTTAATGAGGATGGAGTGTTGTGTTTTGGTAGTCGGATAGTAGTGCCTGCTGATGCAGAGTTGAGGCGTGCTATTCTGACTGAAGGTCATAGTAGTCCTTTTGCTATGCACCCTGGTAGTACTAAGATGTATCGTGATCTTCGTGATGAGTACTATTGGGTGGGCTTGAAGAAGGATGTTGCAGAGTTTGTGAGCAAATGTTTGGTGTGTCAGCGGGTTAAGGCTGAACATCAGGTTCCTTCTGGTTTGTTGCAACCGTTGAAAATCCCTGAATGGAAGTGGGAGAGGGTTACCATGGATTTTGTATCTGGTTTACCTTTGTCTCCATCAAAGAAGAATTCTGTTTGGGTGATTGTGGATCGCCTGACGAAGTGTGCGCATTTCTTGCCTGTGCATACTACGTTTTCCTTGGATAAGCTGGCAGAGATGTACATTGCTGAGATTGTGAGGCTGCATGGTGTGCCTAAGTCGATCGTGTCGGATAGGGATCCGAGGTTCACATCGCGTTTCTGGCAGTGTTTGCATCAAGCTCTGGGTACAAGGTTGCATTTCAGTACATCCTATCATCCTCAGTCGGATGGTCAGTCTAAGCGAGTTATTCAGATTTTGGAGGATATGTTGAGATGCTGCGTGATAGAGTTCCAAGGTTCTTGGGAGAAGCATCTGCCTTTGGTTGAGTTCGCTTATAACAACAGTTTTCAGGCGAGTATACAGATGGCACCTTATGAGGCTCTGTATGGGAGGAAGTGTAGGACTCCTCTTTGTTGGGCTGAAACTGGTCAAAAGTTGGTTTCGATGCCGGCTTTGTTGAAAGGAACCACCGAGAAGGTGAAGCTCATTTGTGAGCGGTTGAAGGCTGCTTCTGATCGGCAGAAATCTTACGCGGATTTGAAGCGTAAGGAGATAGAGTACGCGGTGGGTGATCGTGTGTTCTTGAAGGTTTTGCCTTGGAAAAGGGTGATGAGGTTTGGTCGGAAGGGTAAGCTGAGCCCTAGATACATTGGACCGTATGAGGTTGTTGAGCGTGTGGGTCCTGTTGCGTATCAGTTGAGGTTACCTCAGGAGCTGGAGAAGATTCATGATGTGTTCCATGTTTCTATGCTCCGGAAGTACAGATCTGATCCTTCGCATGTGATGCCTGTGGAGGAAGTGGTTTTGAATCCGGACTTGACCTATGATGAGGAACCGGTGAAGGTTCTGGATTCAGATAGCAAGGTTCTTCGTGGCAAGACCATTGAGTTGGTGAAGGTGCTGTGGAAGCATCGAGGTGTTGAGGAAGCCACGTGGGAGCGGAAGGAAGACATGCTGAAGCAGTTTCCTTATCTCTTTCCTTTAGGTAAATTTCGAGGACGAAATTTCTTAAGGGGGGGAGAGTTGTAACGCCCCGGTTTTGGGCTTAGAAGTCTTGGGCGTTGACCGGTCGGTCAAAGTGCTGTTCGAATCGTAAGAGGCTAAATTAGGAAAGCCTAGTTCGGGTTGCATTAAAAATATGGAAAAATGTTCTAAAATCATCTTTTAATATAATTAAGTGAACTGTGAAATCAATTTTGGAAAATGAGTTTTGGAAGTGTGACATTTTGGCTAGTGACCAAAATGTAATTTTTGAAAGTTTGGTGGTTGTTTTATAAAGGGTTGAAACTTTGAATCTTTAAGGAGCTATTTACCCAAAGGGAGTTTCTCCAGATTTTTCTAAGATATTTTGAGTTATAATTCTGATTTTTAAAGTAAAATAAAAGGAGGGAAATCTCATTTAGCCATTTTCATAACAAACTCTCTATTTTCTTTCTCTCTTTTTCTCTCAACCCAAACACTCCATTTCCAGAGTTTTGTTTCTGATTTTCTCACCTAAATTCCTCCTTTCAACTCTCATTTAATTCCTAATCATTGTATCTTCAAAACCTCTTCAATTGCTACAAGTTTCATCAAGGTTTTTCATTCCAAAAAGAGGAGAAATTCAAGTTTGGAGGTAAGAACGTCCTTCTCCTCTGAACTTCAAGTTCTTTACTGAAATTCCTAAGTTTTCAATCCTAAATTGATGTTTAATTAAAGGCTTTTAAGTTGATTTATGGATCTTGGCTATTTATGCAAGATTTTGATGATTTCACATGATTTTCGTTAGATCTGTTAGATCTGTGATTTGAGAGGTGTTTTTGATGTTAAATGATCTCTAAACTGATAAGGAAATGAGTTTTGATTGTTGCAAACCCGGATAGGTTGAGTTTCCTAAGTTTATCTTGTGTTTTAAGGTAGTTTTTGAGGTGATCTTGGTGATCTGATGTTGCTGGAGGTATAAGGATGTTTGTAGGTTGTTTTTAGATGTTTAATGATGTTAATGGAAGTGTGGATTTGCTGGTTTATGGCTGGGCTTTGTTTAGAAGTGTTTTGGATGCATTTTCGGTTGTGTTTGGTAGCCGAAAATGGAGGTTGAATGAGAGCAGCGAGTTTAGGTGCTTTCATTGAAGCAATTAATGCATGATGATGCATTAATCCTCTGCTTTAATGTGTTGAAACAGGGGAGGCATCCTTGGATCCAAGAATTGTTGATCCGGAGGCTTGATTTGGTGCTTTGGCTTGAAGCAAAGTGGAAATTGGTGAGTGCATTTGTGAAAATGGATTTTCAGCTTTAAAACCAAGGTTTGAAGGTTTTGGGAGCTTAGTTTAAGTCTAAACAACTTTGCTAAGCTCAAGTGTAAGTTTTCGGATTTACTCTCTAGTGGTGGCCATGATTTTGATGTAATGCAAGATGATGATTTGCATGTTTTAATTACTGTTTTGAAAGCATGTTTTAGCATGGATTTTGCTGATGATGTAAGCCATATGTTAAAGGTAACTCTAGGTAGGAGTACCTTGTTTTTATACATTGAAAAGATGTGGTTTAATGCTTTGAAATGCATGATGAATATGGCTTGGTTTAATGCTTTTAAACAGTGGATTATATGATGTAAAAGATGTATATTGGCAAGTGATGTTTTGAAAAAGTGAAGGTCACTAAGGTGGTTAAAAGTCCTTGAGTGAGCCTTGTTACTTAAGATCATCAAGGTGGTTAAAAGTCCTTGGATGAGTCTTGTTGCGGACACTAAGGTGGTTAAAAGTCCTTAGGTGCTCCTTTCCATGGTGGTTAAAAGTCCATGGGGCCAAGGTGTTTAAAAGTCCTTGGGGCCAAGGTGTTTAAAAGTCCTTGGGGTGATTCAAGCATTGGACACAAAGGTGGTTAAAAGTCCTTGTGTGGTCCTCATTCATGGTGTTTAAAAGTCCATGGCCAAGGTGTTTAAAAGTCCTTGGGGCCAAGGTGTTTAAAAGTCCTTGGGGAAAGTTGTTGAACTTGTTTAAATAAATGAAATGTATCACTTGAGCCAATATGACATGTAAAATGTATTGTGAAGCATGAGATGCTTGTTTTAATGATTATGTTGAAGCATGAGATGCTTGTTTAAATGTATTTTGAAGCATGGAATTGCTTGTCTTAAAGTATGCTTTTGAGCATGTGCAAAGGGTGATTATAAGCATGTTTTGTAAATGTTTACATTGCATTATTGAATGGTTTTTAAAGAGCACTCCTCACTAAGCTTTTGCTTACGCTCTCTCGTTTTCTTAATTCAATAATGCAGAGCATTAGAGTACCTTGAGGGGCAGCAAGAAAGGGCAAGCAATCAAGTTCAAGTAAAGCTCAATGTATGAAGGTTTTATAAGTACTTTTAGCTTTTGGGGTGATTTGGCAATGGGGGACCTATGAGTGTGTTTTTGGGAGATGTTGGAACTCCCTAAGTATGTTAAATGTTGTTTTGAATTGCTGGTTTTTGGTTTGGATTCTTATATGCTTGGCTATGAAGGTTGATGCATGAATGGTTAGCTTAAGTAGGAAGCATGCCTTTAAATTGGGGTTTTTCATATGTGATGGTTACGTGTTGAATTGGTGATGCAATTATGGACCCTGCATGTTGTTTGATTATGTGGTATGACTTGGTGATTTTTAATTGAGGTTTGAAGCATGTATGATGTTGATTTCGAGTCAATTTCAGGCAGGGGTATCGGTACTCGGGCTTGCGTATCGATACGCCTGAGCCAAATATGCTCATTTCAGCCCAGGCGTATCGGTACGGTTGTATGGGTATCGATACCGTATGAAGGCCGTATCGAAACGCGGGATCTCGTATCGATACCGTCTCTGGAGTTTGGTTACTGCCTTCCCCGCGTATCGATACGACATCAGGCGTATCGATACCTGACCGTTAATTCGGTTGAAAGTATCTTTTTATGTTTTGTTTTGTTTACGTTTTGGTCCTGATTCTTGTTTGTTCAATTGAATGAGTTTGAGAAGTCCTTTTGAGCTGAAATTTCACAGAGAAGCATGAAACCTGACTAATTTCAAGATGGTAACTTTAATTTGGACTAAGTCCTCATATTTATCAGAAATTACAATTTGGTCCCTAAAGTTGTAATTTGTTCAATTGGGTCCCTGTTTGATCTCTGATGTTTGTGATCTTTGAGTATGTTGTTTGTGCGATCACAATTAGGGTTAATGTGCATCTAGATAAAATTAAAAAGAAAAAAAAGGGTCGTTAATCAAGGTTGACTTTCGGGTTGACTTTGGTTTTCCCCGTGTGACTTTCTTAATTCGGGTCAACCGTCTAGGCCGGGTTAAGGGGGTTACAAACCGACCGTATCAAGAATGCTGGCCTGCTAGAAAATGTTGTTAACAAAATTTAAAATCAATATGCTAGCAAAAAAAGCAGCGAAAGGAAGTGCCATAACAGACTTTTTGGCAAGTCACACCTCTGAAAATTATAAAGCCTTGGACTTTGATGTTCCCGATGAGGATCTGATGTCGAATATAACTGAAGAAGATGAACGAATCGATTCATGGGTCCTCGATTTAATTGGAGCTTCTAACGCCTATGATTGTAACATTGGGGCAATCTTCGTCTAGCAAGAAGATGATCATTATCCCTTTACTAGGCATTTGATAATTTTCTGCACCAACAATATGGCAGAATAAGAAGCGTGCATTATGGGGTTACAAGCAACCATAGAAAAGAAGAATAAGGTTCTGAGAGTTTTTAGAGATTCTCCCTTGGTCATCTATCAAATCTGGGAGTGGGAAACGAAAAATTCAAAATTGATTGAGTATCAAAAAATGGTCCTTGAATTGATTAAAGAGTTAGAGGAAATTGCTTTCAAGCACCTCCCAAGGGAATAAAATCATATGGTGAATGCTCTTGCCACGTTTTTTGCAATGTTAAAGGCAAGTGAAGGTGCCAAGATGATGCTCGTTAAAATGCGAATTTCTAACTTGCCTGCACATTGCTATGATGTGGAAGAAGAAACGAATGGCCTCCCATGGTACCATGACATATTACAATACATCAAGCTACAGGAATACCCACCTCAGGCAATCGAAATTGATAAGAGAACTATTCAGAGAATGGCTGCAGGGTATGTCCTAAACAGATAAGCTTTATATTAGAAGAGCCGAGACCAGGCCTTATTTAGATGCATGACTGTCAAAGAAGCCTGGCTAATTTTGGAACAAGTCTACGAAAGAGTTTTTGCAACTCACCCTAGTGGGTTAACCATAGCCTGGTGAATCATACGACTCAGCTATTATCGGTCCACCATAGAAGGAGACTACATCAACTATAACACCCCAAAAACCGATCTAGTCGGAATTAGATCCCGATGATCGGAGTATTGATATTAAATATTGAAATATCGAATCCTTGCTATATATTATATTGTTATAGGACCTTAATTGAATAAGTCTTTAGTTAAGATTGCCTTTAAAATGCCTAGTATGATGTTTTGAGCTAGGCCTTTCAGTACAGTAAGACCCATACCGAAACGACCTAGGTAAGGCATTTCGAAACGGTTAAGGGGTGTTCTGATACGGTGTAACTGTATTAACTAACTTTTGGACTTTTGCTCAACCGTTTCGATACGGTTTCACTGGTTTTGAAACGGGTCCCCTGTTTCGAATATGTTTAAAGGAAAAATTGAAAGGAAATGATAAGGTGATGACTCATCTGCTTATTGCTGATCTTCCCACGTGATTATCATTAGAAAAGTTGACTAGAGGTTATCTACATGACTAGTTTTGAAGAGGATAAAGAAAATATAGAAACTATTATTATATAGCTTACTCTTGGTTGAGGGAAACCTTCTCATTGGTCATAGATGAAGTGGGGAAATGATTAAAAACCATGGTTTATTAAAATAAATGAAAAGAAAAGCTCTTATCCTTGTTTTGAGTTCTACCGAGACTAAATTTATCCTTTGCTAAAGAGATAAGCTCACACCTCCATTGTTGTCTTCTCCACCAAGCTCAAGCATATACCTCCCCAGTTGAAATTCATGAACTTAAGCTTTCCTTGATTTAATAACAAGAATTCATAGCTACTGATCGGGTAAGTAAAAGCCCTAAGTTAATCATCAATTCTCTTGATTATTGAATGTCCAATTTCGAGCTCTAAGATAAGCTTTGTCTAATAGCTAATTGATATTCAAGTATCGGTATTGTCATATTGATTCTAATAATCCTTTATCGTTCTTCCTAGTTCAAGAAGTGGAAAAGATTAATCCATCATCTCCATCAAAAGCTAGGAATAAAGGGATAGTTATCCGAGAGCCATATGAGCTTCTGATTATCGAGGTGAGTGTAGTTGGAGTCCCGGAATTGGGCAAGGAGCCTTTCCGAATTTACCGTTATTGATTTTATATGATTTACTAATAATTAAATTAAAGGGGCTTTGTATAAAGCACCATTGAATACCATATTGGTAAGTTTGGTAAGTATTGCATCGATTCATTGTCCATAGCATTGCTATTATGCTCATGGAAATCATTGAAGCATTGACATATAGAATCATTGACATGAGTTTATTGATATTTTCTATTACTATGACCATGGGATTGATGAGAAATTGCCATTGAATCATTGATATCGAACTATTGTCATTGAATCATTGATATTGAATTATTGTCATTGAACCATTTATATTAAGCTATTGTTATCGGATCTTGGGATCGAAGTATTGGATACAATTGGCATGCCATAAAATTCATGAGCTCAGTGGTACAAAGATTATACGGTGTAGTGGAGGGATGTGATTAGTGTTGGCCAAAAACTGTGTAGTGGAGGATATTGGACCATATTGATTATTGTTGGTGTAGTGGTGGAATTCGTGTATCCAAATACTGTTGAAATCGATCCAAGGAAGAATGTTGATCATTGATATTGTCATTGATGATATGATTATTGATATTGCATTATCATGATATTGAGATATTGTCATTGGTGAATTGATTATTGATACTATGTTTCAACATGATTAAAGAGTATGCCATGATCATTGTATAGTTGATATTGCGATTTTCATTAAAGCACAATAATACTCCAAGTACATTCATTGTTATTGGCTACCTTACTTAGACTATGTAAGTAGAATGCATTCATTGTCTATACATTTCAGGTTAAAGAAAGTATCGGATCAAGATCGGGGTTAGCTAGAAGTTCGGCAAGTTACCACAAGCTTAGAGTAATGTATTTTGTTCATTTGAACTCCTAGAAAGGTGGCAAAGTAGTTAAAGTAGTTGATGATGATGTTTTCTTTATGTGTATAAAGGTTATGTTTTTTTATGTGGATAAAGTGTCATAAATGACTTGCTAAGTTTGCTTGAAAATGGCTTAATATGCATACTTGGCTTAAAAAGGTGAAAACGTAGTAAACATATTCGATTGATGATGAAACTTGGCATGACATTATTTTATAGCATTGGAATATTGTGTATAAAGTTTCATTACATTTGGACATCGTTTGGTAGGTTAAATCGAATAAAAACCAACAAGAATCTATCATTACATGTCAAGTCGTATCGAAACGGGTGACGACGTTTCGATACGGGTAAGCATAAATGAACCTAAGAAAACAGGGCGTACCGAAACAGATTAGGACCGTATTGAAATATTTTGTCTCTGGAATCCTTCATTTCGATACGGGTTCATAGTGTATCGAAATGAGTCAAAGTCAAAGAAAGTCAACCTGTACCGATACAAGGCTTACCCATATCGCTACGGTCAAAAGGGAAAAGTCAACATGGGTTGACCATTGTCCACTCGTAACGAAACATGCTTGAGTGTTTCGATACAAGGTTAGTTAAATTGGTTAAAAGAGCATAATCTGAAGGTTTGCATTGTTTACAGTTTGGTCATTATGTTTTGGATGATGAAATTGAATGAGTAAATGAACACCGTTTTGCATGAAAATTTACACGATAGTTAATATTGCACTAAATTGCATTGTGGTATGATCTTTTGCATCAAAGGACCTCTAATTTGTAAAATTTACAGAATAGCCCTTAAAACTTGTTATAACTATGAATTGGTCCTAATTGGTTAATTACTACTTTCTAATGAGTGAATTGGACTAAGATGTATATTCAATAATGTTTTTTCCGTGTAATATTTTTTAAGTGTTGAATTGAAATGAAAATCTATTGCACCGTTCACCGCATCGTTCACCGGTAGCACGCTCTGACCCGATTCTCTACCAGACCGAGAAGGGGGTGTTACATCAACTATGCTTGGAAATGTCACAAGTGTTAGATTTACTCTGATAAAATACATGTGCCACCACAACCTCTTCATGTGATGACACCTCCTTGGCCCTTTTCAAAGTGGGGCATGGACGTGATTGGTCAGACTCCCCCAAAAGCTTCCAACAAATACAAATTCATCTTGGTAGCCATTGATTATTTCACCAAGTAGGTTGAAACGTGTAACCCCCTCGACCCGGGGAATATTAAAGTAAACCGGAAAGGTTTACCTCAATAAACAATTATTTTTTTTTTCTTTTTATCTTATCTAGATGCAAATTAGATTCCTATGTGTTAAACATTGCAGCGGATCAATCGCAACTCAATCATACATCAATTTCATCCAATTACGGCTTTTAGAGACCATTTTGTAATTTTTCTATTCCGTAGGGACTTAAGCCGTTTTTGTGTTATCGTCTTTTAATTAATCCCATTACATGCATCTCAGTCAAATCACAGCTCAAAATAATCATTCATGCTCATTTAATTGCATCCACAACATTTAGGGACTAAAATGTAAAACATCAGAACTTTAGAATATCCCAACAACTAACATAACTGTCATCTGTTTCCGTACAAGCTAGCCTTGTTTCGAAACGTGGGCTCGTATCGGAATGCCCTTGAGGTGTTTCGAAACCATGATTTCCAATAGCAAATCGTACCAGAACAAACCTTATCTCTTTCGAGACCCTAAGGTCATTTCAGGCTTCCCGTTTCGATACATGCTCGAGTGTTTCGAAACACCTGGGCCTGTAATGACATATTTTGTTGGGTTTTCACCCTAAAATCCACCCTAAACCAATTCAACATGTTTCTAACATGTATACATCATACATAATCATTAATCCTCAAACATTTGCAACATATTTAGCATCAAAGCATCGCTAATTGCATCAGTGGAAAACTAAAGGCATGCAACCTAACAAATAAGCCACTCAAGAGTCAAAACACAAACCAAAACTCCAAACACGAAATATAGGCCTGTTACAAGTATAAAATCATAAAGCAAACATGCTCAAAGTGTGTTCATACACAACACCCAAACAAACCACGAAAATCCCCATTACCCTTATCACTCTACTCTATAACCGAAATATACTTTCAAAGTGAAGTCTTTTAGGATTCCCATGCAAGATGTTGCCTCCAAACACTTTGTTATTTGCATGATGGACAAAAGAGAGCGTAAGCATACAAGCTTAGCGAGGAGTGCTCAAAACCCAAAAACACCATCAATGCTTAAAACCATTTTACACTTTTAAAAGCCATCATGCTTTCTTGAAATCCATGCACTTCATTAACAAAAATCAGCATGTTATACCACATGCATCAAGTATCAATTACTTCAATAGCAAAATCCATTTGATAACACATAACTTAAGCCTTTCCATGCATAGTGTTGCGTGTAAAATAATCTATCGCAATTATAGTGCAAGTATACACGACGCAAGTAGTAAAGTGATATGAAGTATCGGATATCGTCTCCACAGGGATTGGGCTAATAGCTTCACCTAAATTCACTGCATGAAGTAAAGGAAATAATTATGAGAAGTTGTCACGAATAATATTGTAAAAACGTAAATAAAGGAATTGAAATATCAAGATAGAGAGAATGGGCTGGTATTGAATTGCTCAGTAGTGCAGGTATTGAATTGCTTAGGATCTCCAGTTCTGTCGTCGCGCCCGTCGCCGACAGCACCTGTCGCGGCGGCTGTCCGTTAGCTGTCGCGGCAGCGAACACTAACTCCATACTTCAAGTTTGGCAAGAATCCCAGATCTGCCTTGCCCTATCCCTAGACACAAGTCTGTCGATGATCACGTCTTTGATGATACCTCCCGGCGTGAATCGAAGGATGAACACCGATGTGTATGAATTCTTCCTTAGCCACTTAACCTCGCCTTATCCCTAAGCACGAGATGGTTCAACTATAAACTAGAGAATGCGCTTTTACCTCTTTCGTATACTTAACTCTCCCGATGCTAAGTAAATAGATAACCTCACAATGCTCTCCCGATGCTCTTGCAATATATTAAAACCAAGATAAAAGAACTTGAAGTTTATTTTATTGAACTTGAAAAATCCTAAAACAAAGCAACCCTTGCAACTACTTTACAAAACAACTCGTAGCCCTAGGGAGAAATTAGAACATGTCGGTGACGGGTGGACGGCAGGGGTTTGGTTTCGGTTATGGGGTAATCGGTTATGCCCTAGGTTTAATCTATGCCCTTTATATAAGCTTTGGGCTCAAGTTATCTAAGGTAACAAGGATTACAACTTTAATTAAAAGTAAGATTCTAATAAAGACTAAATCTCTAAAGTCTCCTACTTTCCAGCCGCATCCTTGCTTTTAGGTATTTCTTCTCCTTTGAGCTTTGGCTTGACATATATTTTGATCCGGGGCTTGGAAAAATATTCGGCTTCCACACGACAGACAAGCAGATTTTTCTCTATCTATTGCGGTCCACTTCACTTTTCCTCTTCATAAATCTGCTGTCATCATGCTGGCACGACAGGTCCATGATAGGTTCGTCTTCTTCAGCTGCTTGTCCAGTTCAGCTCTCCTGCTTATCTGCCCTGCGCCTGCCTTCGACATCTACTGTGACAGATACCTGCAAAAATAGCCATCTTTCAGTAGAATCCGTGCCTTTTATATAATTGTGATGTTTTATTGAAAACTAACCTAAATGCAATGCAATGATGCTTGAATGCAGCAGAAATATGGGTTAAAAAGGGTGTAAATAATAGAACTTTTACACACTCAACACACCCCCAAACTCAAGTTTTTGCTTGCCCTCAAGCAATGAAGACTTAAAAGAGAACTGAAAATTTTTGTGTTGGCCTTCAAACAATGAACTGTCCCTTACCTGTCGCTCATTCTCTATGGCGGCAGCAACCTGTCGGAAGGGTTAGGATCTGTCCGGAGTCTCCCTATAGCTCTCGTGCAGTGTGTGCATGCTTGTGAACAGTTATATGCTAAGACTCTCTTAGTTTCACTAGAATATTCAACTCCTTAACTCGAATTTTATGCCAAAGTTTACTTTCTTTTAGAAGGCACATTTTCATGCTTCTTTTTCTTCTATTTTCAAGCTAAGTTTTTCTAGAGCCAGTTTCGGGCACCTCTACTTAGCTTCCTAGAGCCGGTTTCGGGCACCTCTAGGTTTTTGATTTTCTTTTGCTAAAATTCTTTCCTAGAGCCAGTGTTAGGCACCTCTAGGGGCTATCCACGTTCTAAGCTTCCTATTCTAGTTTGGCTAAAAGAAATCTAAGCAATATAACAGTCACAAAAGTGTTTAAGTTTTCAGAACTATAGAAAGGCTCTAAACTTTTCCTTAACCTGTCCTAAAGATGCTGCCACGACAGAGCCGTCATGACAGGTAAATTAACTTCACAGTTTTTAAGCCAACAGTTTAAATTTTCTGAATTTTTTTTTAAAGAAAATAAATAACTAATAAGACACAACAATTAATCAAAAGATGTGCTAAAGACTCCATTAAATATGGAGGGTTGCCACCCCCAAACTCGAGGGTTGCATTGCCCTCAATGCACAATGACACAAAAACAAATACGATAAATAAAAGTACATCACAAATATATAAGGGCAGGCAGCAATAAGAGGAGAAAAAGAAATAAAAACTTAAATTTTATTCGCTGTCCTCGCTGCTGCTGCTGACGCGGATCTGATGGCGGCGTCTGCGTTGTGGAGGTGGCTGGGCAGGTTCCGGAGCAGGTTGATCAACAGGTTCATCAGCCTGTTGAGGTGCAGGTTCTTCCTCCTGTTGGGGGACAGGGTCGTCAGCAGGTTGAAGGGCAGGTGGCTCCACTAGCTTGACATCGGAACTGCTGCTGTTGTTGTCCCAGCTGCTACTAGTGATGGCTTTGGACAGCCTTCTCTTATTGGCCACATGCTTAATACGTTTTACCCGCGTGAAGGCGATGTCCAAATTTCTCTGGACAAGAGGGCTGCCATCAGTGGCAGCTCGCTTGGTGCCTCGAGGGGAGGTGTCTGCCGGTGGGCTGCCGGTTGCCGTCGGGGAAGGTGTGGAGGAGGCAGATTCTCCGTGGGGAGAGACAGGTGGTGTGGGAGTGGGGGAGGGGATATTGAAATAATGGGCGGGGAAGGTGGGGAAAATGACATCCGGAAAATTCAAAGTATTGGTAATGAAATTTACCGTTGCATTGGAGAAGTCACGGATGAAAGTCATCAAACCCATCTGGCGCTCCTCTATTCTCAAGATGGCAGCAAGGATGTGGGCGTTCTGATCTGCCGGAGCGGTGTTGGTGGCAGCTTCTGGGGCAGGTTCATCATCAGACTCAGCAGGAGGGGCGTTTGGATCGAAGGCGTTGAGAGGCGATACGACGATGATCTCCATGAGGCTGGAGATGTTGCTGTCTGTCCAGCCGCTGCCCTTCTTGATTTTGTCTGAAGGGTCCTCCGGTACGGCAGCGCAGCGGCAGAGGGCAGTGATGGTGAAGGGCAGGCAGAGTCGTGAATCTGATCGGAAGGCACAATCGAGAATGTTGTCCCGCATGTACCTGCCCACATTGATGGGCCTGTCGTGCATAATGGAGTGGATAAGGGCCAGCCGCTGTCGGTTGACTGTCGTATGGTGGGACGAGGGCAGGATACGCTCTTTGATGAAAGCGTTCCATAGTTTTGCCTCAGGGAGTAGATGCGCCCTATTGACGGAGTTGGGGTTCTTCTTACTGGTGCTCCATGTCGTTCCCTCCTCTGTCAACTCCCTCATGACAGCATCATGTCCGGCAGCGTCGAGGGTGTCCCAAAATTGTTGATGAGCATCATCATTGGGGCCAAAGAAGAGGCCGAATACATGGTTGATGCTGTTGGCGGTGAAAGGAACTGTCACTCCTCGGACGGTGACAGATGTCGCCGTCTTACTTTCGATCGCCGCGTAAAATTCCCTGACCAGAGTGTCATTAAGCTCTGCCGGCTGCTCGGCAAAGTCCTCCCAAAGTTGTGCTGTTATGGCCTTCATAATGAACGGCCGGAGTCCAAAAAGAGGGGCGTCTCTGTTATAGATGAAGCTCCGTTCCTCCCATAGTTCCTTTTTAGCGAACGGGGATGCTGCTGCTGAAGAAGAAGCGGCAGCAGCGTTCTGACGAGTTTGTCGTGATGACATTTTGGTTGCAAGGGCTGAAAAAGAAAGAAAATAGATAAAACTAGAAGAGAATAACAAGAGAGAAAATCAGAAGTGATGAAAAATGAAAAGGGGAAGGGGTTTATATAGCGGTCGAGTAGCTGCCCATTTAATGCCGCAACGGAAGGCGGGAATAACGAGGCGGCAGATTGGATATTGCGTGTCTGACGCGTCTGACACGCATTAATGCGTCTGCTGTGCGTCTGCCGCACGCTTCTTCATCTGTTGTGCGTCTGTTGACAGCCTGTCAAATCCGTCTGCGCCGGCAGCCGAAACGACAGGTTACCATAAATGGGCTTTATTGGGCTGGTGGATGAGCGGTGGGCTTGGGCCACTTCTTCTTTCTCACTTGATTCCTTTATTTCCTAAAAACTGAAATTATAAAAACAAAACATTATTCGAATAATAAATCTAATTCCTAATAAATAATATTAATAGTAAAAGAAGAATAAAAATAAAAAATTAGGTTAAATTAGGGATGCCTTTTGGGGCATCACCTAAAGTAACCACTTCCTGTATTCCTGGGGCTTCAGTCCCTTGATAGTGCTTGAGGCGTTGTCCATTGATTTTGAATTGGTGCCCGTCCTTTAGTGATTGAATTATAATGGCACCATGGGGAAAAACTTGAACCACTTGGAACGGGCCAGACCATCTAGATTTAAGCTTCCCTGGGAAAAGTTTCAACCTAGAATTAAACAACAACACAAGCTGCCCTGGGCAGAACTGTCGTGGCAGCAACTTCTTGTCATGCCACTTCTTTGTTTTTTCCTTGTATATTCTTGCGTTGTCGTAGGCCATCATCCGTATTTCATCGATCTCATTCAAATCTAACAGCCTTTTCTGGCCTGCCTTGTCCAAGTCCATGTTTACTGCCTTGATTGCCCAATATGCCTTGTGTTCTATCTCGACAGGCAGGTGGCAGGTTTTCCCATAGATCAATCGGAATGGAGACATGCCCAATGGAGTTTTGAAAGCTGTCATGTATGCCCATAATGCATCATTCAGAAGTAGAGACCAATCTTTCCTAGTTGGTTTAACCATCTTTTCAAGAATGTTCTTCACTTCCCTGTTGGAAATCTCAGCCTGTCCATTGGTCTGTGGGTGGTATGCTGTCGCGATCTTGTGCTTGACACCATATTTCTTCAAGGCGGCAGCAATTACCGTATTGTCAAAATGTCTCCCTTCATCACTGATAATTGCCTTAGGGATGCCAAATCTAGAAAATATGTTTTTGTGCAAAAACTTTTGGACCGTTTTGGCATCATCCTTTTGAGTTGCGATTGCTTCTACCCACTTGGAGACATAATCTACTGCTAGGAGGATGTAAAGATTTCCACACGAAGATGGAAAAGGTCCCATAAAATCAATCCCCCAAACGTCGAAGATTTCGACTTCTAAAATATTCTGCAGTGGCATCTCGTTTCTCCTCGAGATATTACCTGTCCGTTGGCACCTGTCACAGTTTTTGTAAAATTCCTGTGCGTCCTTGTACAGTGTCGGCCAGTAGAACCCTGACTGCAGCACCTTGGCAGCAGTTTTATTGCCTCCTAAGTGTCCTCCATATTGTGAAGCATGACAGTGATGGAGAATGTCTTCTTGTTCTTCTTGTGGTACACATCTCCTTATAACCTGATCTGCGCACATTTTGAAAAGAAGAGGTTCGTCCCAATAATAATGTTTAACATCATTTTGAAACCTCTTCCTGGCTTGATAAGTAAGATCAGAAGGTAATATTCCGCTAACTATAAAATTAACGAAATCAGCATACCAGGGAAGGTTAGAAGACTTACATGCCGCCATGGCTGTCGCGACAGCTATTGCGGCAGCAAAGAGCTGCTCATCTGGGAAGGTCTCTAGTATGTGTGTCTCATCTAAAGGTAGACTCTGTCCCATCTCCAACCTCGACAAGTGATCTGCCACCTGATTTTCTGTCCCCTTTTTATCTTTTATCTCAAGGTCGAACTCTTGTAATAGTAAGATCCACCGTATCAACCTAGGCTTTGCATCTTTTTTTGCAAATAAATACTTGAGGGCAGAGTGGTCGGTGTGTATTATAACCTTCGTTCCAAGTATGTAAGGACGAAACTTGTCGATGGAGAACACCACAGCTAACAGCTCCTTTTCTGTGGTGGTATAATTTACTTGGGCATCATTCAATGTTTTGCTGGCATAATATATGACATGAAACAGCCTGTCCTTGCGCTGCCCAAGTGCTGCCCCGACAGCATAGTCACTAGCATCACACATAATTTCAAACGGTTGCGTCCAGTCTTGTGGCTGTACTATGGGGGCTGTCACTAGCTTTTCCTTCAGAACCTTGAATGCTTCAGTACATTCTTCATTAAAGTCAAAGGGTCGGTTCTGCTCTAAGAGATGACATAGGGGTTTCGTGATTTTTGAGAAATTGGCAATAAATCTCCTATAAAAACCAGCATGCCCTAAAAAACTCCTAATGCCCTTGACTGTGGTTGGCGGCGGCAGCTTCTCTATGACTTCAATCTTTGCCCTGTCGACTTCTATCCCACGGCAGCTAATCTTATGGCCTAAAACTATCCCTTCATCTACCATAAAATGGCATTTTTCCCAATTAAGAACAAGATTAGCTTTTTCACATCTTTCAAGTACCTTTTGAAGGTTGCCGAGGCAGCTCTCAAAATCATCTCCAAAGACGGAAAAATCATCCATGAAGATCTCGAGGAAGTCCTCTACCATGTCGGAGAATATTGCCATCATGCACCTTTGGAAGGTGGCAGGTGCGTTACAGAGGCCGAACGGCATCCTCCTAAATGCGTATGTTCCGTAGGGGCATGTGAAAGTCGTTTTCTCTTGGTCCTCCGGTGCAATAGCAATTTGATTATATCCTGAATAACCATCAAGAAAACAATAGTAAGGTTTACCCGCTAATCTATCAAGCATTTGATCAATAAAGGGTAAAGGAAAGTGGTCTTTTCGGGTAGCTTTGTTAAGCTTCCGATAGTCCATACAAACCCTCCAACCGGTCACAGTCTTGGTTGGGATTAACTCATTGTTTTCGTTGGTTATCACGGTCATGCCTCCTTTCTTGGGAACACATTGCACCGGGCTTACCAATTTGCTGTCGGAGATGGCGTAAATAATACCAGCATCTAACCATTTAATTATTTCTTTACGCACTACCTCCTTCATTGCAAGGTTTAACCGCCTTTGGGCATCAATAGTCGGCTTATGATCTTCCTCTAGGAGGATTTTGTGCATACAGATTGCCGGACTAATGCCCTGAATGTCTGCTATCGTCCATCCTATCGCCCTTTTATGCTGCCTCAACATATCGATCAGCTGTCCTTCCTGTTCCTGCGGCAGCTTAGCAGAGATGATTACGGGCAGTGTGTTATCACAACCAAGATAAGCATATTTAAGCTGCCCTGGCAGGGGCTTAAGTTCTAAGACAGGTGGTTCAACAGTGGATGGCATTTGGATTAAATGGTTATCCGAAGTGTAATTCAAGGGTTCGAATAACTTACCTGGACGATGGTCTAACCAGTTTACCTCCTCATGACCTTCAGTATCAGATGTATTGGATTCAGAGGAGTCACTGTCGTCGGTGCTGTCGTCGTCACTGTCATGACAGGCTTGTAGATGGCTGTCGCAGCAGTGACCAAATTTTATATCTCGGCAGCCCGTCCTGATGCAGGGTTGATCAAAGGTCACCTCAATGATGGCCTTGCATTCCTCATCCACATCAGCATGTTTCATTGCTTGGAGAACATTCAACTTAATTTCTTGATCGTTTACGCGCATGGTGAGTTCTCCTTTCTCCACATCAATCAATGATCTTCCCGTGGCTAAGAAGGGTCGCCCTAGGATGACTGGTGCGTTCTCATCTGCCTCACAATCTAAAATAAGAAAGTCAGCAGGAAAAATAAGTTTATCCACTCTTACCAAGATGTCTTCAATTTTTCCCTCGGGGTGAACGTAAGAGCGGTCGGCTAGCTGTAGGGTAACTGTCGTGGGCCGCGCCTTGCCAATACCTAGTTTTTGAAAAACAGATTTGGGCATTAGATTAACACTAGCACCGAGATCACAAAGTGCCTTACCCACAAATTTATCGCCGATTACGCAAGGTATGAGGAAGCTCCCCGGATCCTTCTTTTTCTAGGGTGGTTGCCGATGAAGAATACTCATGCAACCTTCTTGCATCCTTACCGTTTCAAATTCCCCAAGTTTAGATTTTTTAGACATGACATCCTTGAGAAATTTAGCATAACCGGGCATCTCCCTAACAGCATCTAACAACGGAATGTTAATATGAACCTGTTTAAAAATATCATAAATCTTTTTAAGTTGAGATTCATGCTTAGCTTGTTGTATCCGTTGAGGGAAGGGTGGTGGGGGACGGTAATCAGCAATGCGTCCTTCCCACTGCATGCGAATCTGAGGACGATAATCTTCTTTTTTCTCCTCTGTCGCTTCTGCTGTCGTGACAGGCTCATCGGCAGCAGTCTGTTTGTCACCTGTCGGGGCAGCTTCCTCGACAGGGTTATCCAAGGCAGGTTCCTTTTCTGTTTCAACTTCTTTTTCTGGCCCTGGTAGCTTTTTCCCACTCCTAGTAGTAATCGCCTTACATTGCTCGTGTGGGGGCGGTCTAGCATTTTCAGTATTGCTAGGGAATCCTCCATTCTGCCGTGGCTTAATATACTGCGACACCTGACCCATTTGTGTCTCTAGAGATTTCAAGGTGGCCTCATGGTTTGTCATTCTCATCTTAGTTTCATCCATAAAGTCTTCCGTTTTCTTGACAAACTTATTGATGTTCTCCATATACGTACCAGTCTGAGACATAAAGGTGGCCAGAGTATGCTCCAATATACTACTCGTGGCAGGTGGTGGCTGCTGTTGTTGCTGAGGTGGCAGGTTCTGCGGCAGGTTCTGCGGCAGGTTCTGTCGCGTCAACAATCTAGGACCCCCCTGATTCTGATTATGCGCCTGTGGATTCAGGGCGTTGTTTGGGTTACTCCAGGAGAATTTGGGATCCTTCCTCCAATTGGGATTATAGTTGTTGGAGTTGTAGTTCGGCTTGTAATTTCCAACATATTTTCCCTCTTCTATATTTATTGGGCAGTCATCCCTACTATGATTTCCCTCACAAGTAGCACAAACTTCCTCGACAGCAAATCCTTGTAGTTCATCATCATTCAATAACTTTTTCATGGCTTTAGTAAGGAATGCTACCTGCGATTTCATAGTGCTGTCGGCCTCATAGTCCTTGACAGCAAGTACCCGTTTACCTCCTCTTCTAGCGGTTGGAAACTGCTCCTCATTCTTAGCCAGATGTTTCAAAACTTGCAGGGCCTCGTCCGGATCTTTATCCAATAATAGTCCATTCGCTGCAGAATCAATTCGAATGCGAGTTTGTAAGTTAGCAGCATTATAAAACTTAGTTACCTGATTTCAGACGGGGAATCCATGCATTGGGCAGTTTCGAAGAAGAGTTGTGAATCTGTCCCAGGCCTCGTGCATCGGCTCGTCATCTTCCTGTTGAAAAGTAGCAATTTCATTACGTAATCGCTCAGCTAAATGTGAAGGATTAAAACGAGACAAAAATTCACGAGTTAAATCTGCCCAAGTCATAATAGAACCCGGTGTAAGTTTATTCCACCAAGTTTTAGCTCTGTCCCTCAATGAATGGGGGAATAACCGAAGCCTCAGTATCTCCGGACTAACTCCTGGTAGCCTAAACGAACCACAGATCTCCTGGAACGTTTTAAGATGCTCCCTAGCATCTTCTGTCGCAGAACCACTAAACTGCCTGGCGTTGTTGATCATACTAAACATGACAGGTTTAAGCTCGAAGTTGTCAACATCAATATCCGGCAGCGTGGTCTCCAGCTCTACATGATCGTTCAGCATGTAGTCACGACATGACCGTCGTCCACCTGCCGCGGGCGGGTCACCGACAGGCGGGATTTCTTCACCGACAGGCTGATTACGGGCCATCTGCTCTAGCTCTTTCTCAAGGTATTCGTTTCGGTCTAAGAGGTGGCGAATCTGTTTCTTGAGATTAAAGGAACGTTCGATCTCCGGATCTAATTTATACTCAGGATCTTCACCTCTTTTCGATCTGCGCATAAACAGGAAAACCTTGTGAAAAGCAAGAGTTTAAAACGCTAAAGAAAAATTAAAGAAAAATAAAAATAGAAACAGAAACAAAAACGAAAATAAAAACGAGAAGTGCAAGGAAAGAAAGGTGTAGTTATGTTGCCAATCCCCGGCAACGGCGCCAAAAACTTGTTGCGTGTAAAATAATCTATCGCAATTATAGTGCAAGTATACACGACGCAAGTAGTAAAGTGATACGAAGTATCGGATATCGTCTCCACAGGGATTGGGCTAATAGTTTCACCTAAATTCACTGCACGAAGTAAAGGAAATAATTATGAGAAGTTGTCACGAATAATATTGTAAAAACGTAAATAAAGGAATTGAAATATCAAGATAGAGAGAATGGGCTGGTATTGAATTGCTCAGTAGTGCAGGTATTGAATTGCTTAGGATCTCCAGTTCTGTCGTCGCGCCCGTCGCCGACAGCACCTGTCGCGGCGGCTGTCCGTTAGCTGTCGCGGCAGCGAACACTAACTCCGTACTTCAAGTTTGGCAAGAATCCCAGATCTGCCTTGCCCTATCCCTAGGCACAAGTCTGTCGATGATCACGTCTTTGATGATACCTCCCGGCGTGAATCGAAGGATGAACACCGATGTGATTGAATTCTTCCTTAGCCACTTAACCTCGCCTTATCCCTAAGCACGAGATGGTTCAACTATAAACTAGAGAACACGCTTTTACCTCTTTCGTATACTTAACTCTCCCGATGCTAAGTAAATAGATAACCTCACAATGCTCTCCCGATGCTCTTGCAAGATATTAAAACCAAGATAAAAGAACTTGAAGTTTATTTTATTGAACTTGAAAAATCCTAAAACAAAGCAACCCTTGCAACTACTTTACAAAACAACCCGTAGCCCTAGGGAGAAATTAGAACATGTCGGTGACGGGTGGACGGCAGGGGTTTGGTTTCGGTTATGGGGTAATCGGTTATGCCCTAGGTTTAATCTATGCCCTTTATATAAGCTTTGGGCTCAAGTTATCTAAGGTAACAAGGATTACAACTTTAATTAAAAGTAAGATTCTAATAAAGACTAAATCTCTAAAGTCTCCTACTTTCCAGCCGCATCCTTGCTTTTAGGGATTTCCTCTCCTTTGAGCTTTGGCTTGACATATCTTTTGATCCGGGGCTTGGAAAAATATTCGGCTTCCACACGACAGACAAGCAGATTTTTCTCTATCTATTGAGGTCCACTTCACTTTTCCTCTTCATAAATCTGCTGTCATCATGCTGGCACGACAGGTCCATGACAGGTTCGTCTTCTTCAGCTGCTTGTCCAGTTCAGCTCTCCTGCTTATCTGCCCTGCGCCTGCCTTCGACATCTACTGTGACAGATACCTGCAAAAATAGCCATCTTTCAGTAGAATCCGTGCCTTTTATATAATTGTGATGTTTTATTGAAAACTAACCTAAATGCAATGCAATGATGCTTGAATGCAGCAGAAATATGGGTTAAAAAGGGTGTAAATAATAGAACTTTTACACACTCAACACATAGCTACCAATATACAAAGCTTAAAAGTAACACATGCATTTTCATGTTATGCATCCATAAACATTTCATAGCAATTAATCAATTATATTGGCTCACAAGTGATCAACAACATTCTCATTTCTCAAAACGTATCGGATACATAGATTCCCATGTTTTGTCTCAACACTTCATAAATTCTCACCGGCATCTCAAGGTTCATATACGGGAGCTACCCTTCACCGTTGTGACACCTGTGGGGGAGTATTTGGTACCTTACAACCCCTCAACACCACTCATCGGTAGATGTATTACCCCACTAACGAGAGACGGGAAACAACTCAATTTCCTCAATCGTTAGGGTACTTGGAAGGAGTTTTCGGTACATTCACAACCCTTCAACATCCAAGGCGATTTGTTTACAGTGCACTCAATCCTATAGCCAGCTAACTATATCTGATTTCATTTGTAATCCACTTTACACAACATCATTTGCCAATATAATTCTCATTTAATATAAACCTCATTGTTTTCAAAGCATTCAATACAAGCCATATTTCCAAGCATCAAACAATGCTTCATAAAACATGTATAAACACATACATACAAGGATCACTTGCCTAGTGCATTCTTTAACAATATTGCATCATCAATAGCAAATCATATACTCAAATCATGCTTTAAAACAATAGGTAAACACATATGAATTCATGTGCACCCATAAGCTTATAATAGCCCAATCCGAGGGAGAAAATCACTTTACTTACTTCCGAACTTAGTAAAGCATTTCAAGCTTACACTAAGTTCCCAAAACCACTTTTAAGATGTTTCAAAGCTGGAAATCCCATTTCCACTCACCGACTCGCGAAACCTCAATCGTCGACGCGAAAATCAAGCGTCGAAAGTCCTTGGAACTTCACCAAATGCTTCCAAAGAATCCTCCCCTGTTTATACCACACAAGAATAGAGGATTAATGCATCTCAATGCATTAAAACCACCAGCAAACACTGAAAACCCGCAGCTCTGCCCAAAGGCACCAAAATACGCATCCGAAACAACCGAAAACTCAATCGATCTTACTCAAAACTTAACGCAGCCACCAACAAACACTTCCATCACATTTTAACCATTAATAAAAATCCAAAAACATCCTAAAATCATCCTTATACCTCCAGCAACTCAGATTTCACATTTCCAAGCCAAAAATCCATAACTAACAACCTAGACAATTAGAGATCTCAATAATTTCGGGATTATTATGATCAAAACTCATTATCAACATCAATAACCTTCCAAAACATTATTAGAAACCACCTCAATTGAACCAAAACAAAGCAAGTACGAAAATCACATTTTATTTCCTCCTTAAGCAAGATTTCAGTACTTTACCAAATCAACATTAAAACCTCAACTAAAAACACAAATCAAGAGTCAAATACTTCAGAATATTATTAAAGAACCTTGATTAGAGGAGTAGCACAAAATTACCTCCAATTCTTGCTTTTCTTCCAATTGGCAATTTTTCAACTCATGAAGCTTTAAGGAATCTTATAAATCTTTGAGAAGAATCTTTGGAATAGAGTTGTAAATCAAAAGAGCAAAAGAATGAAAAGAAATTCTGTAAATTGAAAGAAAAGAGAGAATGACTGGATGAAGAGAAAATGAGAAATGAAAAAGTTACGTCAAAAATGGTTTAACAAAATAACTATCTTTTTTTAATAAAACTTCCCTTTTGAACTTTAATTAAAACATTATAATCACATGCCAATTAAAAGAAAATACTTAATTGCCAAAAAGCTCCCTAAAGATTCCAAGAATTTGACACTCCTTTGAAAATTATACTTTTTCCACAGTTTTAAATCTTTACATTTCGGTTACTACCCAAAATGTACACATTCCAAAATCCATTTTTTAAAATTGATTTCACCAAGCCGATCTATATGATTTTAGATAATTTTAGAAAATTTTACCATATTTTTACCTTATCACGAAACATGATTTCACTGAACCATTTCTAAAGGCTCGAATCTCCAATTCTAGGTTTGACTAACCTAAATTGATGCCTAAAACATCTAGGCCCAAAACTGGGGCGTTACAAAGTGGCCTCAAATGTGAATATCACCAACTCAATTGTTTGCAAATTCCTCAAGAAGGAGATTATTTGTCGTTATGGGCTACCCGAGAGTATTATCACTGACAATGCTTCAAATTTGAACAACAAGATGATAACAACAATTTGTGAGCAATTCCAAATAGAGCATCACAATTCGGTAACTTATCTCCCAAAGTTGAATGGAGCTGTGGAGGCTGCCAACAAGAATATCAAGATGATAGTCTCCAAGATGACTACCAGACCGTTGTACGAACATCTATTGGGGCAACACTATTTTCCTTGGTCTACGGTATGGAAGTTGTATTGCCAATTGAAGTCGAGATCCCTTTACTCCATGTTTTAATGGAAGCTGGATTAGAGAAAGATGAATGGATTCAATCCCGCTATGACCACCTGAATCTAATTGAAGAGAAGAGATTAAAAGCGATATGCCATGGTCAGATGTACAAGAAGAAGATGATGCGAGCTCAAGAAAAAAAGGTTCCCCCAAGAGAATTCCAAGAATTAGACTTGGTGCTAAGAATGATGTTGCCAATCCAAAGGGATTCCTGTGAGAAGTGGACTCCCAATTGGGAGGGACCCTATGTGGTAACTAAATCCTTCTCTAGAGGAGCTCTAATCTTAGCTGAGATGGATGGGGATGAGCTACAAAACCCATAAATTCAAATTTGGTCAATCGATATTATGCTTGAAGAAAAAAGAAGAAAAAAGCAAAGGGCACTTTAGATCCAAGAAAAAAAGAAGAAATAAATAAAGGGGGCATAAGATGAAAATCTGCAAAGGGCGTCTTTAAACCAAAGGTGGATTTAGGTTGAAAACCCGCAAATGGTGGCTTGAATATTTGAAGGTGGTTATCCTGAAAGATCGACAATTTTATCAGCATCATCATGACCTTCGAAATCTTCTCAGCGATGGTTGCTCTTGGAAGAACTTCTAAAGGAATGACTGAGAGCGCTTTGGCCCTTGATATCTAGACACTTTATTTTTCAGTTGCAATTACTTTTTGGTTGCCATTATAAATAAACCCTACATCCTAGAACTTTCCTTTTATACCCCTTTTGCATATTGAAATGGAAACTAATGGATTTGCATTCAAATAACATAAGAGATTTTGAGCATTACCTGAGCATAATTTAAAAAGTACATGGACTACAATGCATTTCATTTTTCTGACTTTGATCATATTACTTGCATAAACATGAAATTTTGTGTAGATGACAATATCAAACGGGGGCAAGGATTTCTTAGTCCTTCAAAGAGATTTAAGGGGCAAATAAGCTTTGCTACAAAGATTATCATACAAAGAACTCAAAAAGCCTTGAAGAATCGTTACCAATAAGAACTACAAGATTATTGGATTGAATTCGAAGGAGCAAACTACATTTCTCGCTATCCTTAGAAGGAGTATATCATTTTTTGATTTGACGTCTATTCATTCAGGCTCAAAAAGGATGGAACTTTGTCTTGATATCAACAAACCACCTATCTGTTCAGGCTCAAGGAGAATGAAACCCTATTTTCAACAACCACCTATCCGTTCAGGCACTCTGAGAGTGGAACCTTTCAAAAAAAGAGAAAATAGCCTATCCGTTTAGGCTCAGCGAGAATGGAAACCTTTATTTTTCATCATATGGCTTATCTGTTCAAGCTTAAGGAGAATGGAAACTTTTTTCAACATATAGCATATTCGTTCAGCCCAAGAAGAATGGGGCCTTTATTAATTCAGTGCCCATAGGGGCGAGAGTCACCATAATCAATTTAGTGCCAGCAGGAGCGAGAGTCACCCGACTGATTCAGTGCCCGCAGGGGCGAGAGTCACTCTACCGATTCAGTGTCCGCAGGGGTGAGAGTCACCTTATCGATTCAGTGCCCGCATGTGCGAGAGTCACCTTATCGATTCAGTGCTCGCATGGGCGAGAATCACCTTACCGATTCAGTTCCCACAGGGACGAAAGTTAAATTTTAATAGCATCACCTCAGGACAGAAGAGGTTGTATTTGACATGCAGATTGACTAGATAAAATAAACGCCTTTTGTTCTTTGCCCTATTCTTGTTTCACCGAAATGAGCAAAAAGGGAAAGTTGTAGTCACCTATTTTATTCTCCCATGTATATATAATATAAAAGCCCAAAAATTTATTTAAAATACAAAACTAAAAATAAATCTATGTGTAGTGGGCCCAATTAGTCCTCATACGCGAAAAATCCTAGTTTTTCTTGTGCAACAGTCATTTTATTGGAACCCCTACCAAGCCGCCGCCACCATTGGCAACCAAAGTATCGCCGGTAACCACCACCTCCGTTGTAACCCCCTTAACCCGGTCTAGACGGTTGACCCGAATTAAGAAAGTCACACGGGGAAAACCAAAGTCAACCCGAAAGTCAACCTTGATTAACGACCCTTTTTTTTCTTTTTAAACTTGTCTAGATACACATTAACCCTAGTTATGATCATTCAAACAGCATACTCAAAGATCATAAACATCAGAGATCAAACAGGGACCCAATTGAACAATTTACAACTTTAGGGACCAAATTGTAAATTCTGCAAATTACAAGGTCTTAACCCGATTAAAAGTTACCATCTTGAAATTAGTCACATTTCATGCTTCACTGCCAAATTTCAGCTCAAACGGACATCCCAAGCTCATACAATTGCACAAACAAGATTCAGGACCAAAATGCAAACATTTCAAAACATATAACTGCCAATGTCAGCCCCCAACGGTCAGGTGTTCCGAAACAGGGCGAGCCTGTTTCGAAACGCGGGGCCATTCTGCAACGCGTACCGAAACGAGGGTTGGCAGAGGGCTTCCCGTTTCGGAATGGTGTCTTCCGTTTCGGACGCCTGGGTTGCTACAAGGCACCCGTTCCGAAACGGTAGCTAGTGTTCCGAAACGACCTGCTCAGAATGCAGCACAATGCTTGCTTAAACACACGATTGGCCAACCGAACATGCTCCAAAAGCCATCAAACCACACCAGCAAGTTACTCAACACATAAGGAACATATATGCATCAAATCTAGATACATGATCACCCCTAGGTGCATCAACACATTAAACACATTCAAAAACTCATTCATGCTTTTAAACAAGAAGCATAGCAAATCAACTTAAGCATAAGATGATCCAAACGTTGCAACATTAATCCACATGATTCAACATCAAATACCAAACTTATCCAACATTCACAATCTCGTTACACATCAACATAAGAGATTCTTCCCCCATTGCCTTTATTAACTATAGCTATTAACCGAGACATACATCTCAAGTGGAGTCCTCCTTGAATCCCTTGCTCCTCGCTGTTCCAACTTCAAAGATCTGCATTGATGGACAAAAAGGAGCGTAAGCACATAATGCTTAGTGAGGAATGCTCAAAACCAAAACACCATCAATGCAGCGGGTCATAAAACCACTTTTAAAAACAAACCCGATTTGATAAACCAAAGCAATGTTTGAAAACCCTTTTCAACAACAAGCTCAAAGTCATGCATTGCTCAAACATGAAAACCAACCCTTAGCTTAGCAAGCTAAGTAAACATTTTCAAACACCATTTGCAAAACCATTAATTTAACCATTTCATGCATAAGCACCATATGCAAAGTTAAATTCAAAACCTTGGAAAACACTTCCATTGCACGTCATACATTTCTCATTCTTGGATATCATTTCAAGCAAGAAACCTTTTAAAACCATTGATTTAATCAACCCAACACATGCATTAAACAAATGCAACATATGAACCACATCATCAACATTTGCATCATATGCCTTTCAAAACAAGTCTTAGCAAGACTCCAATGCACTAAAGAGATTTCATGCACACATGCATCACTCTCAATAGTTAATCAATACTTGTTCAAGCTTAACAAGCAAACATGCATTCTCAATACATTATGCACATCCCATGCAACCATGCATCATTTCAAGCATCTCATGCTTCATTATAAACAAGAACATCATATTGGCTTTCAAGTGATAATCCAAATTCACTTTTCAACTCAACACCCAATTGGATACGCGGATCACAAGCGTTGTCCCTACGCTTCATACACACTACCAATCCAAGGCCCCCAAATGGACTTTTAACCACCATTTGACCTTACCATTCACAAGGTTCCCATGTATGGACTTTTAACCACCATAAACCTTATCTTTCTCAAGGTTCCCAAGTATGGACTTTTAACCACCATACAACCTTATCTTCCTCAAGGTTCCCATGTATGGACTTTTAACCACCATACAACCTTAACTTACCCAAGGTTCCCATGTATGGACTTTTAAACACCATACAACCTTAGCTTACACAAGGTTCCCATATATGGACTTTTAAACACCATATAACCTTAACATGCACAAGGTTCCCATGTATGGACTTTTAAACACCATACAACCTTAGCATCACCGATTGGTAGTTGTATAACATCACTAACGAGATCCGGGACACCCTATACAAGATCCACACAAGGACTTTACACCACCATTGTGATCTTAACAAGCACAAGGTCCACAAATGGAATTTTAACCACCATTACTACCTTTGCTTACCCAAGGTCCTCGAATGGGAACTCAACCTGCATTATGACCTTAACCATCTCGTTAGGATACTTGGATGGAGTTTACCGGTTCACTCTTAACCACTCCACACCCAAGGCGACTTTATTCACGGTGCACCCAATCCTATAGCCGGCTAACTATATCCGATCAAAGAAACCAAGAACCACTTACATCACTTGCCAATATAACCATCTTACCACATTAGTCCAATGATTCACATGCATAACCATAATGCAAAAACCATCATTTACCATCATCAATCCACTGTTTTTAAAGCATTACACAAAGCCATTAAACATCATGCAACACCATGCATCAAAACCACAATTTCAATGTATAAAACCAAGGATCTCTTACCTTGAGCATCCTTCACATATGGCTTTCAAAACCAGCATTAAACCATGCTTAAGTATGCTTTCAAAACAGGATTTAAAACATGCAAATCAAATGCATTGCAACCATCAATCACCATTGCTTTTAAAGCCAAATCACAACACAACCAAGAGCGAAAATCCATTTACTTACTCTTGAGCTTAGCAAAGTTGTTTAGACTTAAACTAAGCTCCCAAAACCTTCAAACCTTGGTTTAAAAGTTGAAAACCCAACTTCACTCACCGATACACAAAACAATGCTAACCAACACGCCTTCCAAGCATCTGAAACCTTCCGCACCACCACTAATGCTCACGGATCAAACTCCCCTGTTTCAAGCACACAATAACAGAGGATTAATGCATCATTATGCATTAAAAACACCAGCAACACAACTAAACTCGCTGCTCATCACAAATCCAACAATTCGGCTACTAAACACAACCGAAATCACCTCCAAACACTTCCAAAACTTAACCCAGCCAAGATCCATCACTTCTAACCATTTTTAATCATCAATTAACATCCAAAATGATCTCAAACACGTCCTTATACCTCCAGCTATAACAGATCATCAAAAACACTCCAAAAACAACCAAAAACTCAAGTAAAACTTAGGAAATTCAACATATCCGGGATTGCATTAATTAAACCTCAACTTCTAATCAATTTAGCATTCATTTAACATCATAAACACACCTCAAAACCCTGCTTAAACAGATCATACGAAAATCCACCAAAAATCACAAAATCTTGCATTTTAAGCCAAGATCCTTTACACAATTAAAAACCACTTATAAAACATGAATTAAGGATTGAGAACTTAGGAATTTCAGTAAAGAACTGAGAGTTTAGAGGAGAAGGACGTTCTTACCTCCAAACTTGAGTTTCTCCCTTTTTGGAACCAAAATCTTGAAAATCCAATTAGCAATTGGTGAGGTTTTGTTGATGAGATGTTTAGAGATCAAAAGAGAATTGAAAAGGAAGATTTAAGTGACAAAATCAGAAGAAAATCTCTGGAGAAAAGATGTTTGGGTTGAGAGAAAATGAGAGAAAGTAAAATTGGAAAATATGGAAAGTTAGTTGTAAAATAGCAAAATGATTTCCCTCCACTTTTCTTTTATTTTAAAATCAGAATTAAACATTAAAATATCTTAGAAAAATCTGGAGAAACTCCCTTTGGGTAAATAGCTCCTTAAAGATTCAAAGTTTCAATCCTTTCTAAAACAGTCACGCAACTTTCAAAAATTACATTTTGGTCACTAGCCAAAATGTCACCCTTCCAAACCTCATTTTGTAAAATTGATTTCACAGTTCACTTATATATATTAAAAGATGATTTTAGAACATTTTTCCATATTTTTAATGCAACCCGAACTAGGCTTTCCTAATTTTACCTTTTTATATTAGAACAGCACTTTGACCGAACCGGTCAACGCCCAAAACTTCTAAGCCCAAAACCGGGGCGTTACAACTCTCCCCCTCTTAGGAAATTTCGTCCTCGAAATTTCAACTGGTGAAATGAGAACAACAACCTTCTCAAATCAACACACAAGGCAACACAGGAGAGTTATCCATCACTGAACATTCTCTCCACAACTCCACCCTAACTCAACACCACCACTTACTGTTCACAAATTCCAGAACACTCAAATGTTAACCACATCTTAACCTTTCGCACTTCCGGACTGTACACAGCCCCAACAACATCCTGAAGAACCTCAAATTTTTACAGCACACAACACCTTAACACACAACTCCCAAAGCCTGTTCACACAGTGACACCAACCAATCCAATTCAGCCACTATGTAACCCCACCACCTTCACTGCTTCTAAAACCCCTTGCAAACTTCCCAACCTCCTTCAAAGATTTTCCAAACAAGCAAAAATTCCTAAGCACCAACTGCTTACCCAACCTCTCAACGTATTACTGTCCTTACTTCATATCCACTGCTATCTTTACCATCGACTCACCAGAACTGCTCACTCATCGTCAGACAATCACGTCACAAACCCCAACCTTGACTTCTCCCACCATTCCACACACCACCAGCTGATCTCAAAAAGAATCTTACCTATTCACAACCAGCCAACCAACAATAACCTTCGATCTTTCATTGCCTTTCCACCCCAAGCTTTGATCACAACACTTGCCTCACTAGAACATCTATATCATCTTCTCAACTCCTCGAAGGTTGCTAAGAACCAACACTTACATAAACAACCCTTCTATTACAACATCAGTGCCAAGATACCTCAGCACTCTAGAAACAAATTCACTACCTACGACATCACTACTCCCAAGGAACCACCACCTCTACTAGCTATTCAAACCACATGACCGATTCTAACCTCAACCGGTACTCCTCACCACCAAACCACTAAACTTTTCAAGCATCAAAAACTTTCCTTCTACCAACGTGCTATACCGCTCTCACTATTACTAGCAACTAGCTTAATACTCTCCATTACTTCTAACTTCCACTCAGCACCAAAACAACCTCTAAAAACCCATCCTCCAACCTAACCCAACCACAACACTAACAGATTCGATTAGTTAATAGCGAGTGTGAACATTCGTATGCATGATCACCAATATGCCCTATCAATGCCTGATGTACATGTATGCAAAACCTCTAATGTCATGCCACATGTATGCATGGACCAACACATATATAATATAGCATATAACAAATGATTTAACTGTGCATGAATGCCAGCTCACACCCTCCAATAACATCCTCAGAATCCGTCTAAGAACAACCTCCCACCTCACTTCTAACTTGTCTAACTCCATCATTCCAACAACCATTAACCACAAGATACTCACCTAAGCCTACTTCACGCTAGAGATGTTTCCAAACAAAACAACAACAACAACTACCTCAGCATGCCAGCAACAAGACCATACTCACTACGCAAGGTAAACCAACAGAAACCAACTAAGATAGCTAGGTAAAGGTTACTTAACAAGGTTACCTGAAAACACCTCACTGCCCTGGAGCTCCAACAGACGAGCTCTCTTCCTCGCAAAACCATCATCCTCCTGCCGCACCACTGCAGCATCAGCTAACATACTAAGATCACCACCAACTCCTTGTGGTAAGGAACCTTGACTGTTCCGAGCCAACTTCAAACAACTACGCCTCATATGTCCAGCAGACCCACATTTCCAACAGATTTCCTTTCCCAAACTCTTCACAACTTTATGCTCTTCCTGACACCTCCGAACCTTGCCTCGGCCGTGCCCACGACCCTTCAGAGACCCTTTGGCTACCACAGAGGCTGACTTCACTCCCAGAGGACAATCTCGCTTCACATGCTCTTTAGAACCACAGTTCCAACAAGTACATGCGCCTCAACAACCTCCAACATGGCGCCTTCCACAATGATTACATACCGGTAGCTGAACCTCCACTCCTTGTTCAAACAGCACCTGCCCCAGATTTGCTCTACCTCCACACTACCTAACCCTTGGAAATTTCTCCCCAAGATACCTTTCATAAAAGACAGACACAAAGAAGTCCCAATCAATATCATGGATGTGCGATGCCACCGCCACAGATGTCCACCAGGCACATGCATCCTCCAACATCAAAGAGACAACGCTCCCCAACTTACAGGCATAATCACAACCTTCCTGATCCAAAATCAGAACCACACTGGCTAACCAAGCCTCAAACATCTCCGGTGAAGAACCATGATACTCCACAGCACCCAAATCAAGCAAACGCTGCTTCGGCAAACCCACAAATCCCACAGCCAACACATCTACCGACTTTACTTTTACCACAGCCTGAGATGTTCCCAACACCTCTTGAACAACAGGTGATGAACTCTTCATCACAGAACCAACTTCTCCCTCCTGTCTCAATACCTCAATACCAAGCACAGAAGACTAAGGCAAAACACCTCCACTAAAAGGTGAATTCCACGCCTTAACAACCTGCCCTAAAGCAGCAACCATCTCACCCAGCTGCCATTCTATCATCGATTTCGCCATACTATTAACAACACTCAATCACAACAAAACAAACAAACCAATTAGACCAGCTTTAAGCAAGGATTCAAACTCCGACTCCAAAATATCACAATAGCTATAATAATAAGGCAATGGGTATCCCGAATCCTCCCCTTTTACATGACATAACAGTCATCAAAAACATGGACATCACAACATCAAGCATATCAAACAACATACTTCGATCATGCTTTCATCAAACAGCATCCATTCACAACAGCATAATATCAACATCTCATACTCATAGCACTTTCATCATGCATAAACCAACTCACAACATCAGCACAAATCCACATAAACTCAACGACGATTCTTAACACCAAAGCATGCTTGAAAACATCAACAACTTACTCAGAAACACGTGTTTCAACCAGTTTTCAACCACACATCAGCACAAACATCATACACATATTACATCAACTTACCGTTTTCCCCAAGCATTCGCAACTCAGCTCTGATACCACCAAATGTAACCCCCTTAACCCGGTCTAGACGGTTGACCCGAATTAAGAAAGTCACACGGGGAAAACCAAAGTCAACCCGAAAGTCAACCTTGATTAACGACCCTTTTTTTTCTTTTTAAACTTGTCTAGATGCACATTAACCCTAGTTATGATCATTCAAACAGCATACTCAAAGATCGTAAACATCAGAGATCAAACAGGGACCCAATTGAACAATTTACAACTTTAGGGACCAAATTGTAAATTCTGCAAATTACAAGGTCTTAACCCGATTAAAAGTTACCATCTTGAAATTAGTCACATTTCATGCTTCACTGCCAAATTTCAGCTCAAACGGACATCCCAAGCTCATACAATTGCACAAACAAGATTCAGGACCAAAATGCAAACATTTCAAAACATATAACTGCCAATGTCAGCCCCCAACGGTCAGGTGTTCCGAAACAGGGCGAGCCTGTTTCGAAACGCGGGGCCGTTCCGCAATGCGTACCGAAACGAGGGTTGGCAGAGGGCTTCCCGTTTCGGAACGATGTCTTCCGTTTCGGATGCCTGGGTTGCTACAAGGCACCCATTCCGAAACGGTAGCTAGTGTTCCGAAACGACCTGCTCAGAATGTAGCACAATGCTTGCTTAAACACACGATTGGCCAACCGAACATGCTCCAAAAGCCATCAAACCACACCAGCAAGTTACTCAACACATAAGGAACATATATGCATCAAATCTAGATACATGATCACCCCTAGGTGCATCAACACATTAAACACATTCAAAAACTCATTCATGCTTTTAAACAAGAAGCATAGCAAATCAACTTAAGCATAAGATGATCCAAACGTTGCAACATTAATCCACATGATTCAACATCAAATACCAAACTTATCCAACATTCACAATCTCGTTACACATCAACATAAGAGATTCTTCCCCCATTGCCTTTATTAACTATAGCTATTAACCGAGACATACATCTCAAGTGGAGTCCTCCTTGAATCCCTTGCTCCTCGCTATTCCAACTTCAAAGATCTGCATTGATGGACAAAAAGGAGCGTAAGCACATAATGCTTAGTGAGGAATGCTCAAAACCAAAACACCATCAATGCAGCGGGTCATAAAACCACTTTTAAAAACAAACCCGATTTGATAAACCAAAGCAATGTTTGAAAACCCTTTTCAACAACAAGCTCAAAGTCATGCATTGCTCAAACATGAAAACCAACCCTTAGCTTAGCAAGCTAAGTAAACCTTTTCAAACACCATTTGCAAAACCATTAATTTAACCATTTCATGCATAAGCACCATATGCAAAGTTAAATTCAAAACCTTGGAAAACACTTCCATTGCACGTCATACATTTCTCATTCTTGGATATCATTTCAAGCAAGAAACCTTTTAAAACCATTGATTTAATCAACCCAACACATGCATTAAACAAATGCAACATATGAACCACATCATCAACATTTGCATCATATGCCTTTCAAAACAAGTCTTAGCAAGACTCCAATGCACTAAAGAGATTTCATGCACACATGCATCACTCTCAATAGTTAATCAATACTTGTTCAAGCTTAACAAGCAAACATGCATTCTCAATACATTATGCACATCCCATGCAACCATGCATCATTTCAAGCATCTCATGCTTCATTATAAACAAGAACATCATATTGGCTTTCAAGTGATAATCCAAATTCACTTTTCAACTCAACACCCAATTGGATACGCGGATCACAAGCGTTGTCCCTACGCTTCATACACACTACCAATCCAAGGCCCCCAAATGGACTTTTAACCACCATTTGACCTTACCATTCACAAGGTTCCCATGTATGGACTTTTAACCACCATACAACCTTATCTTCCTCAAGGTTCCCAAGTATGGACTTTTAACCACCATACAACCTTATCTTCCTCAAGGTTCCCATGTATGGACTTTTAACCACCATACAACCTTAACTTACCCAAGGTTCCCATGTATGGACTTTTAAACACCATACAACCTTAGCTTACACAAGGTTCCCATATATGGACTTTTAAACACCATATAACCTTAACATGCACAAGGTTCCCATGTATGGACTTTTAAACACCATACAACCTTAGCATCACCGATTGGTAGTTGTATAACATCACTAACGAGATCCGGGACACCCTATACAAGATCCACACATGGACTTTACACCACCATTGTGATCTTAACAAGCACAAGGTCCACAAATGGAATTTTAACCACCATTACTACCTTTGCTTACCCAAGGTCCTCGAATGGGAACTCAACCTCCATTATGACCTTAACCATCTCGTTAGGATACTTGGATGGAGTTTACCGGTTCACTCTTAACCACTCCACACCCAAGGCGACTTTATTCACGGTGCACCCAATCCTATAGCCGGCTAACTATATCCGATCAAAGAAACCAAGAACCACTTACATCACTTGCCAATATAACCATCTTACCACATTAGTCCAATGATTCACATGCATAACCATAATGCAAAAACCATCATTTACCATCATCAATCCACTGTTTTTAAAGCATTACACAAAGCCATTAAACATCATGCAACACCATGCATCAAAACCACAATTTCAATGTATAAAACCAAGGATCTCTTACCTTGAGCATCCTTCACATATGGCTTTCAAAACCAGCATTAAACCATGCTTAAGTATGCTTTCAAAACAGGATTTAAAACATGCAAATCAAATGCATTGCAACCATCAATCACCATTGCTTTTAAAGCCAAATCACAACACAACCAAGAGCGAAAATCCATTTACTTACTCTTGAGCTTAGCAAAGTTGTTTAGACTTAAACTAAGCTCCCAAAACCTTCAAACCTTGGTTTAAAAGTTAAAAACCCAACTTCACTCACCGATACACAAAACAAGGCTAACCAACACGCCTTCCAAGCATCCGAAACCTTCTGCACCACCACTAATGCTCACGGATCAAACTCCCCTGTTTCAAGCACACAATAACAGAGGATTAATGCATCATTATGCATTAAAAACACCAGCAACACAACTAAACTCGCTGCTCATCACAAATCCAACAATTCGGCTACTAAACACAACCGAAATCACCTCCAAACACTTCCAAAACTTAACCCAGCCAAGATCCATCACTTCTAACCATTTTTAATCATCAATTAACATCCAAAATGATCTCAAACACGTCCTTATACCTCCAGCTATAACAGATCATCAAAAACACTCCAAAAACAACCAAAAACTCAAGTAAAACTTAGGAAATTCAACCTATCCGGGATTGCATTAATTAAACCTCAACTTCTAATCAATTTAGCATTCATTTAACATCATAAACACACCTCAAAACCCTGCTTAAACAGATCATACGAAAATCCACCAAAAATCACCAAATCTTGCATTTTAAGCCAAGATCCTTTACACAACTTAAATGTAACCCCCGTAGCCCGGTCTGGACGGTTGACCCGAACTACGAAGATTACACGGGGAAAACCAAAGTCAACCCGAAAGTCAACCTTGATTAACGACCCTTTTTTTTCTTTTTAATCTTGTCTAGATGCACATTAACCTTAGATGTGATCACACAAACACCATGCTCAAAGATCACAAACATCAGAGATCAAACAGGGACCCAATTGAACAAATTACAACTTTAGGGACCAAATTGTAATTTCTGAAAACTTTAAGGACTTAACCAGATTTTAAGTTACCAACTTGAAATTAGTCATGTTTCATGCTTCTGTGCCAAATTTCAGCTCAAACGGACATCCCGAACTCAAACAATTGCACAAACAAGATTCAGGACCAAAATGCAAACATTTTGAAACATTTAACCGCCCATGTCAGCCCCCAACGGTCACCCGTTCCGAAACAGGCCAAGGCCGTTCCGAAACACGGGCCGTTCCGCAACGCGTTCCGCAACGGGGGTCTGGCAGAATGTCTTCCGTTTCGGAACGGTGACACCCGTTTCGGACGCCTGGGTTTATGCAGGGCACCCGTTCCGAAACGGTGTTGCCTGTTCCGAAACACCTAGCCCAGAATGTTGCAATTTGCTCACTCAAACACACAATTGATCATTCAAACATGCTCCAAAAGCCACCAAACTTTGCCAACATGCAATTCAACATAAAAGAGACATACTTGCATCAACAATTCAACAAATGATCAACACATATGAAAAGCCCCAATTCTATAGGCATGCTTCCTACTCAAGCAACCATTTAAGCACAAACCTTTCAATTCAAACACAATCAAACCAATTCATGATTCAACATCATTAACAACAGTACTTAATCATTCTTGAACAACACATACGATCACAATAACAACAATCCGAGAGATTCTACCTCATTGCCCTTATTAACTATAGCTATTCACCGAGACATACATCTCCATTGGAGTCCACCTTGAATCCCTTGCTCCTTGCTGCCCAACACTTCAAGAATCTGCATTGATGGACAAAAAGGAGCGTAAGCACATAATGCTTAGTGAGGAATGCTCAAAACCAAAACACCATCAATGCAGCGGGTCTTTAAAACACTTTAAAACCAACCCGATTTGCTTTCCAAAACCATGTTTGAAAACTCTTTTCAACATCAAGCTCAAAACATGCATAAACACCATATGCCAAGCTTAAACAAAATCATGGAAAACACATCCTTTCCACAACATACCTTTCTTTAACTTGAAAACCACATCAAGCAAGAAACCATTTAAAACCATAGTTCAATTAAACCATTTCATGCATTTAATCAATGCACTATAAAACCATAACATCATATTCACATGCCTTTAACAACAAGTCATACATGACTTCAATGCAACATAGGTAATCCATGCTCTCATGCATCATTTATCAAATGACAACCAACACTTGTTCAACATACAAGTAACATGCTTTCACTAGCATTATACACATTTCATGCAACAATGCATCTTACCAAGCATCTCATGCTTCTCATGCAAACATGCATCAACTCAAGCATCTCATGCTTCACATGCAACCATGCATCATTTCAAGCAATCCCATGCTTCACATGCAACTATGCATCATTTCAAGCAATCCCATGCTCAACATGATCAAGAACATTATATTGGCTTCCAAGAGATCAACCATAATCACTTTCCACTTTTCAACCCGATCAGATACGCGGATTACAAGCGTGTCCCAACGCTTCCTACACCCTACCCAATCCAAGGTCTTCCAAATGGGCATCAACCTCCATTTGACCTTAACAACCTAAGGTTCCCATGCATGGACTTTTAAACACCATACAACCTTAGCTTTTCCTCAAGGTTACCATGTATGGACTTCCAACCGCCATACACCCTTGACATGCACAAGGTCTTTTCCGTATGGACTTTCAACCACCATACAACCTTTGCATAACCGATTGGTAGTTGTAGACATCATCTAACGAGGAACGGGACATCACACACAAGATCCACACATGGACTTAACCATAGCCATTGTGATCTTAACAAGTACAAGGTTCTCACATAAGGACTTTTAACCACCTTATAACCTTTACTTAACCAAGGTCCTCGAATGGGCAACAACCTCCATTATGACCTTAACAACTTAGGTCCTCGAGTGGGCAACAACCTCCACTATGACCTCTTCTCGTTAGGAATACTTGAGGGGAGTCTAACCGGTCCACACTTGACCACTCCGCCTTCAAGGCGACTTTATTCACGGTGCACCCAATCCTATAGCCGGCTAATTATACCCGATCAACGAACCAAGAACCATTCACATCTCTTGCCAACATAACCATCTTACCATAATATCCAATGTTCCACATGCATAAACACAATGCAAGGTCATCACATCATTAGCTCAATGATTCACATGCATACACATAATGCAAAACCACCACATCATTAGCTCAATGATTCACATGCATAAACAATATGCAAAAGGTACAATTATCATCATTAATCATCATCAACTCACTGTTTTTAAGCATCATACAAAGCCAATGAACAACATGCATCACTATGCATCAAAATCACAATTTCCATAAACATAACCAAGGATCTCTTACCTTGAGCATCCTTTTCAATTGACTTTCAAAACAGCATTAAACCATGCTAAAACATGCTTACAAAACAGAATTAAACCATGCAAAAACACATGCACATCAATCATCAACCACAATTGATTTTAAAACCAAATCATACACAAACCAAGAGCAAAAACCTCTTCACTTACTCTTGAGCTTAGCAAAGTTGTTTAGACTTAAACTAAGCTCCCAAAAACCTTCAAACCATGTTTCAAAAGCTGAAATCCCAACTTCACTCACCGATTACCAAACAAGCCTAGCCAACAAGCTTTCCAAGCTTCCGAAACCTTCCGAAAACACCTCCAAAGCTCAAGGATCAACCTCCCCTGTTTCAAGCACACAAAAACAGAACATTAATGCATCCTTATGCATTAAAACACCAGCAACAACAACACAACTCGCTGCTCATCACAAATCTAACAATTTGGCTATCAAACACAACCGAAATCATCTCCAAACACTTCCAAAACTTAACCCAGCCAAGATCCATCACTTCTAACCATTTTTATACATCAAATAACATGCAAAAAGATCACAACCACGTCCTTATACCTCCAGGTATAACAGATCACCAAAAACACTCCAAAAACAACCAAAAACTCAAGCCAAACTTAGGAAATTCAACCTATCCGGGATTGCATTGATTAAACCTCAACTTCTAATCATTTTAGCATTCATTTAACATCATTTTAACACTTCAAAACCCTGCTTAAACAGATCACACGAAATTTTCACCAAAATCACCAAATCTTGCATTTTAGCCAAAAATCAAGATCTCAATTGAAAAGCCTTTAATAAAACATGAATCAAGGATTGAGAACTTAGGAATTTCAGTAAAGAACTGATAGTTTAGAGGAGAAGGACGTTCTTACCTCCAAACTTGAATTTCTCCATTTTAGAGCCAAAATGCTTGATGAAACAATTTACAAATTGAGAGGTTTTGATGATGAGATGATTAGGAATCAAATGAGAGTTGAAATGAGAGATGTAGATGTCAAAATCAGAGAAAGAAATCTGGAGAATCTTGTTTGGGTAGAGAGAAAATGAGAGAAAAGAGAATTTGAGAGAAAATAGAAAAATTAGTTAAGAATTGGTTAAAATGATTTCCCTCTCTTTTCTTAATCTTTAAAATCAGATTTTAGACTTAAAATATCTTAGAAAATTCTGGAGAAATCCTTTTTGAAATAATAGCTCCTTAAAGATTCAAAGTTTCAATCCTTTATAAAACTGTCCCGCAACTTTCAAAAATTACATTTTGGTCACTAGCCAAAATGTCAACCTTCCGAACCTCATTTTCCAAAATTGATTTCACAGTTCACCTTTATATATTAAAATATGATTTTATAACATTTTTCCATATTTTTAATGCAACCCGAACTAGGCTTTCCTAAATTCCCTCTTATATATTCGATCAGCACTTTGACCGAACCGGTCAACGCCAAAACTTCTGAGCCCAAAACCGGGGCGTTACATTAAAAACCACTTATAAAACATGAATTAAGGATTGAGAACTTTGGAATTTCAGTAAAGAACTGAGAGTTTAGAGGAGAAGGACGTTCTTACCTCCAAACTTGAGTTTCTCCCTTTTTGGAACCAAAATCTTGAAAATCCAGTTAGCAATTGGTGAGGTTTTGTTGATGAGATGTTTAGAGATCAAAAGAGAATTGAAAAGGAAGATTTAAGTGACAAAATCAGAAGAAAATCTCTGGAGAAAAGATATTCGGGTTGAGAGAAAATGAGAGAAAGTAAAATTGGAAAATATGGAAAGTTAGTTGCAAAATAGCAAAATGATTTCCCTCCACTTTTCTTTTACTTTAAAATCAGAATTAAACATTAAAATATCTTAGAAAAATCTGGAGAAACTCCCTTTGGGTAAATAGCTCCTTAAAGATTCAAAGTTTCAATCCTTTCTAAAACAGTCACGCAACTTTCAAAAATTACATTTTGGTCACTAGCCAAAATGTCACCCTTCAAAACCTCATTTTGTAAAATTGATTTCACAGTTCACTTATATATATTAAAAGATGATTTTAGAACATTTTTCCATATTTTTAATGCAACCCGAACTAGGCTTTCCTAATTTCACCTTTTTATATTCGAACAGCACTTTGACCGAACCGGTCAACGCCCAAAACTTCTAAGCCCAAAACCGGGGCGTTACATCTGTGACTACCACCAGCTATCATTGGCCATCACAATCACTGCCGGTGCCGCCACATTATCTCCCTTAATTGGTTATGCCTTGCAAGCAAAGAAAAGGAGATTAAATGCAGAACTAAATCATATCAAGCAAATTAGGCTGGAGAATCATATATATACTAGGGTTTTATTTTTTCCCCATTTATACCCTTCTAATTGGCTATAAAAAGGCCAAGCATTCACCCATTCTAAACACATGCAAACAAGATTCATTCTTTGTACCACAAAAATTGAAGAGCAATACAAGTAATTTCTTTGAGGTATTTTAACCAAATACTATTTTTTTGTTTATTCTTGGAATTTTGGTTTCGAATAAGGAGGAGAAGGGGTACGAGCTCGTATTAATCAAAGTTTGAAGAGGGTCCTTCGTCGTCAAAAGAGAGAGCCTGCACCACCATCAGAGGAAGAGCAGCCGCGACATGTTGTCGACGACCATCAGTGACCGGCAACCAGCAGCAACGGCATACTGCAGGCCTGTAGTGACCGGTGACCAACAGTGGCAGCAACAGTGGAGGCACCGTTCAGCCCGTACCCCGCATCGATGAATTCGCATTTCGATCCACGGTTTGCAATCTCTTTTCCCCTTTTTAATTTAGTTTTCTTTAAATTCTTATTTTTAGGCACTTAGATTTGTTTTGTGATTACTCATGGTCACTGCATTCTTTAATTTGTTCATCATAGGGCATTAAATTCAATAAAGATTAGGGTAATAACTTTCTTAATAATTAATGTTTTATTTAATAAAAAACTTACTAAATAACTTAAAATAAATTCCTTTAAGTTTGTTTCCTTAATAAATAACCTAAATATTAGTATAATATATCATTTACCAATAATAAATTTAATTAAATATATATACCTAGATTCCTAAAATAATGCACATCTTAATAATAAATAACTTAAATTTTAATAATAAATAACTTAAATTTTTTACATCTTAATAATAAATAACTTAAATTTTTTACATCTTACCTTTATTGTAGATAGTTGAATAAAACCCTTAGGTAAATCTTAAAAAAATGTAAATAATCTATTAATTTTAAACAATGGTAAATAAAAACTAAATGGAATAAATAATTAACATTAATTAATGGAGCCTTTTAAGATTAATGTCTTTAAACACACACTTTTAAGAATAATAATTAACATTGAATATTAAAATTACCCATAAAATTAATAAAGACAAATAAAACATCGTGTAAAAAGCGATTTTATTACATCATGAAAAATGAGATATTTTCTCAATTAGGGTTAATTTGGTCTTCCGCTAGCTGTTGGGGAACGGTCGAAACTTTTATGTGGGACTATATTTTTGGATTTTAGGGATTAATACCTTAATCCCCTTGTGCCTAGATTGATCCGAATTTTCCCAGATGTGAGCGAACTCGAGTCAATTTTAGAACTTCATGGATTTTTTTATTAATTACAAGGAAAATATTAGTAATCAAGTAAGCTTTGTTCTGCGGGGTGATGAGGGTGCTAATTCTTTCCCACTCGTAACCGTGTCCCTGAACCTTCGATCTAATTAGTTTTTGGGTTTTTGATCCACCTAATATAATAAAAGAGACCGGTGAAAACTCCATTATCACATTCAAATCAGCATAAGACATCTTCTTATCAAAAGCACTGCTAAGTTTCTTTCGAATAAGTCTAATAGTATGCTCGTATTGATGAACAAGGTCGGGTCCCAATACTTTATGCATCAATCGATGTTGCTTTGTTCATTAAACGAGATAGTAATTCAGGTTGGTCTACGATGATATACTTAAAGAAGCTTGAGATGTTTGATTAAAATCCTCAATTGTGGGCACCTTTTAGGCGACTTTTATCAAAAGATTCAGGGTATTCATCTATCGATTAATTCAGGTACGCTTTCGCTTTCGGTTTTTTTGTTCTTGATTATTTGATTTGACAGATCCTAGATTTAGATTTCATATATATTATGATTTGATTATAAAAAGTGGCATCAGTCTCATCATGTTGAATTGTTGAGAATCAATTGATTTATTTTTAGATTCGATGCTAAATTTTTTATGGGTTTTAATTTTGATCTTGTTTTTCGATTATAAATCTATGTTGAATGGATTCATGGTTTGCACATATAGATTCAATATTTTTTTATAGCTTTGGACTATTACTTATGGTTTTGCGCACAACATATTTCAACATTATAGCAGAATTTTGTCAGAATACTTGTTTATTGCATGCCCTTAATTCAATATGAATTACTAAGTTACTCAAAACATTAAAGAATTCGATGCTTCAAGATTCTATTGTTTATCGAATTTTGAGTTTTAATTTTAGCAAAACTTGATATTTGAAATCAATTAAGAATGTTATGTTCCTTTATCAAGTTTTAGGGTTTATGACGCATGAGATTAAAATTCTCATATAAAATTTTGTATAATTCGTATATATTTGTATCGATTATAATTTTTCTATTGTTTAATAACTCATGCTTACCTACACCAAAAAGTCAAAAGTTCTATTCACAGTTTACAAAGAAAATTTGTTATTACATAATTAATTTGATTGCGATATATCTGTGTTTGACCCTTTTGAGAGTTTGATTGGCATGCAGAATATTTTGCTTTTAACATTGTGAAAGGCTTGGTTTCATGCTGACCTATCGATTAGGTCAAACAGCTAGAAAACTGAAACAATAATGGTCTTTGATTCCATGTTCCAATTTCATTCAAATTAGTCGTTATGCCATAAGACTTTAATTTTCGTCATTTTTTGCTTAATACATCTACGAATTGGCCCAAAAAAAAGTTAATATTTGGCAGAATTACAATGACAACTGTGACGATAAATGTGTGGCAATTATAATGTATTTTATGTGAGCAATACGTTAGTCCAAAGATTAATATATTGTTTGACATGGTTTATTGTCAATGTTTGATTGCTACAACAATAGTACTGCTTACAATTAATATTAATGTCCAAAGACTTGATATTACTGTTGTGCTTGGTATCTTGAGGGGAACTAGCCATTATTTTGAATTTATTTGTTTACTCATGAATATTAATGCGAGCTTGTTTTTATTTTATTTTATTTATTTTTGTTCTGTATTTAGGTAATTGATATTTTTTTTGTTACAATATCTATTAATATACATTCTACACTCATGTTTAGTGAAACTAATTTCAAGGAATAGAAAAGACACTTACATATTATATTTGGTGGTTGTATGAACATATACTTTGCACTAAGGAAAGAACAACTTGCACCTCTCACTCCGATAAGTACCTATAAAAAGTATTTTGAGAGGTGAGGTCATTCAAATTGCATAAGTCTAATGATCATAAAGTAAAACATTCTAGATGTCTTTAGGAGCACAAATCTAAAGAGATTATTTATACTAAAGGTTTCCTTGACGAAATTAAGAAATGTTTTACCCTAAACATTATGGTTAAAGTGACATCACTCATGTGTTCTTCGATGTCTATGAAGTATAACGACCAAGGAAATATGAGGGAGTAGATTATGAAAATTCTTAATATTGCTTCACAATCTAAGACACATAAGATCGAACTTTCTAACAATTGTTTGTTCTTATGATTTTGGCACCGTTTCTGATGCAGTTTAACAAATTCTAGTTACAACTGTCAAAAGGAGAAATAAGCTCTAACTAAGCTCATTCTCATTGTGTTAAAGAGGAAGAAAATTTGAAGCATTATAAGTGTAAAGTACTCATATGATTAGTGCTCATTTAGGTAATGTAACACCCCAATTTTGGGCCTAGAAGTTAGCCGGATAGGCTAGAGGGTTCGGTTGAACCGATTTTCGATAATCTAGACTAGTTTTGGGGGGAAATGGTTTTAAAAGGTTTTTGAGGCAAATAAAATATAGAAAAATGTTTTATAATCCTTTTGAAATATATATAAAGGGTTGGTGGAATTAATTTTGGAAATTGATGGTTGGAAGGTTGGCATTGAGATTTTAGTGACTAAAATGCAATTTTGAAAACCCTTTTTCAAGTGACTAAATTGTAAAAGACCATAAATTTGAATCTTTAAGGAGTAATTGATCAAAGGTCTAATTCAGTATTTTTCCTCTTAATTTATTTATTTTAAAATGGTTTATTAAATAAAAAAGAATTGATAAAGATTAAAAAGCATTTTATTTCTAAAAACACATTTCACGTAACTAATTTTTCTCTCTATTATTTTCTCTCAAATTCTCTTTAGCCAAACATTGTTTTCCTCTTCAAAGATTTTAGGTAAACTTTGGAATTCATCTTTGATTTCCTATTGATCTATTATCAAAATCTCATGTTTGTATCTTTGGTTTTCTCATGAAAATCTTTAGGTAATTTCATTCTTCTCCTCTCAAATTCTCTTTAGCCAAACATTGTTTTTCTCATGTTTGTATCTTTTGTATCTATTATCAAAGTTTTTTGGTCTTTTATGAGTGTTTTCTATTGGGTTTTGAGATTATGTTTGTGGAAAATGGATTTAATTGATGCTTGTTGGGGTTAATCAAGAGATCTTTGTTACAAATCGATTGTATGAGGTTATATGAGATTTAATCATGATTATGATGTGATGGAATGTTGATTTAATGATTTCAGTAATGGAAACCTGAAACTAGTTAGATTGCTTGATTTCTTGGGTGAAATCTTTCAGATTATGGGTTGTTTATGTGGTTAATCGATAGATGGAGGTTTTTTGGTGTTGAGATGATGTTTTTAGATGTAAATCGAGGTTGTTTAGATGTTAATCTGGCTGGGTAATGGCTGGATATTAATTAGAGAGGTTTCACAGATGTTTTCGGCCGTTTTCATATGTCAATTGCTTGGTGATTTTTGGTAGAAGTTGAGATGTTATGTTGCTAGGAATTTTGATGCAGTGTGGTGCACTAATTCTCTATTTTGCTTTGGTTAGAAGCAGGAGAAGATGTTTTGTTAACTTCAGAATGAGTTGTGGTTGATCCGGAAGCTTGATTACGCTTCGGCAAAGCAAGCGAGGCGTTTTCGATGGGTGGAAATGATTTTAAAGCTTTTGAAAGATTTGAAAGCAAGGTTTTCTGGTTTATATTAAGCTTGAAATGCTAATATAAGCTCGGAAGTAAGTATGAGACGTTTTGCTCTCGTTTCTCGGTTTATCCCATTGTTTTATGTGATCATGCTCATATTTTGAAGATAGAATAAAACCTACTTTTTATACATGTTTAGAGAAATGATTTGATGGTTTATGTGATCCCATGAGATAGATTTATAATTTCAAAGAGATAAAACTTGACAAGAAAACGCTCTGTATTGTCTACACTTTTGAAATGGGATGAGGATGATTTATGTTTATGCATTGAAAAACAATATGTAAATGATGTTTAAAAGTGTATATTAGCATGAGATGAGATTACAATTACTGGATATAATTGGTCGACCAATAGGATGAGAAGTGCACTATATAATATACAAAATTCATACAAGCTCTTTGGTTCGGGAAATGGGGGTAGTGCCATCGCGTTCCGAAGTGAGAGTGTGGTGATGAGAGATTCCACCATGGTAGGTCTTGATGATGTGAGATTCCATCAAGCTTTATGGTGATGAAAGATACCGCCATGAGAGTTTGGTGATATGAGATTCCACCGAGGTAGGACTTGACAATGTAAGATTTTGTCAAGCTATCCGATTATCCGAGTAATTTTGTTAAAATACCAATATATGAGTTTCACATGTACCTTTATTATAAATGATTCTATGCATTGTGTTTTGCATATGAGAACATCTTTTGAGAAATGCTTTATGAGAAACATGCATGAGTAAGCTTTGCTTTTGAGATTTTTTTATTATGGTTAATGCATGAGATAGATGGTACATGTGGTTTTATTGTTGTTGATTTTGCTTTAAAAATGATTTCAAGCATGAGATAGAATGAGCATGATGAGATAGATATTTTAATTTAGAAAATGATTTTAGATGCATTGTTGTGGTTGGTTTTCTTTGAGCATCCCTTACTAAGCATTTGTGTTTGCACTCCCTTTTTCCAAAAATGCAGATAAATAACTCTTTAGGGGCAGTAAAGAAGCAAGAAGGATTTCAAGGAGTGATACATAGCTCAAGTATGGTTTTACATTTACCTATTAGTAATAATTGGCAATGAGAGGATGCCTTAATGTCTTGGGAGAGTATGTTATGAGGCTCCTTGTTTTGTGGCAAGTTTGTGATGCCTATGTTGACTTGTAAATGACCTTTGGTACTTGGTTTATGCATGGGTATACATTTTAATATCTTGCTTGGTTTATTTTCTAGGTTGCATGCCTATAGTTTACTTATGTTGCTAATTACCATGGAATGATGTTGATCATGCTTGGAATGTTTGAAGATTGGTGTTTGGATATGTTAGATATAAGTTGGAAGCATGCTTGGATGTTTATGGTTGCTTAAAAATGAGAAAAACCAGCAAAAATGTGACATTTCAGGTCCAATGTTTCGATACACCTAAGGCTGTATCGAAATGGGGTCTCTGAAATAAACACAAGGTTTTGAAACAAGACATGGTGTATCAGAACATGCTCGCGAGGTTTGCCTACTGAAATTTGGTGTACCGAAATGTTTGAGAGTGTGTTTCAATACGGGCTCGTGTTCTGAAACACTAGGTCTTGTTTCAATATGGGGGTTACATTTGGTTGTATCAGATCTAGTTTAAGAAAAGATTAGGAGGTAAGGTTGGTGTGGTATTTTTGTTTGGATGATTTATTAATGATTGCTATGCTCGATGGTTGTTTATGCTATGATGCGATGGTTGTTTTCTTTGTGTGTGATGCACGTTGTTTGATATCATGATTTATGGTTTTTATGTGCTGTTGGGAGAGATTAAGGGTGATGGAGCTGGTGCGGGAGCTGGCGCTGAAGGTGTTGGACCTCTTGCAGCGCAAGGACAAGCTGCTACTGACATGACACCGTTGATTCAAGCTATAGATGGGGCTTTTCAGGTAGCGATGTCGGGTATGCATGTGGCTGCACTAGAGCTTGGTGCTAATGTTGGTTTACCTTTGGAGCGTCTACGCAATTTGGGTGGAACTGAGTTCCGAGGTCTGTCTTTTGAGGGTTCTGAGGCTTGGTTTGAGAGCGCCCAAAGGATTCTTGGTCAGATGGGTTGTAATGATATACATAAGTTGGGTTGCGTTGTATCCTTGTTGCATGGAGATGCTTATACGTGGTGGATGACCATCATTGCGGGTATGGAACACGCTGATGTGTCTTGGGAGTTCTTTGAAACTGCTTTTAAGAGGAAGTATTTGGGTGTTCGCTATCTTGATGAAAGGAAGCGAGAATTCATGTCTTTGGTGCAAGGAAACATGTCTGTGTCAAAATATGAGGTTCAATTTGTTCGGTTGAGCCAGTATTCCCCTAAATTGGTTCTCAACGAATAGAAGAGATGTGATCATTTTCGCTATGAGCTAGTAAATGAGGTTAAGACATATAAGTTGGCTTCATATTACACATATTTTTATGTCTTAGTCACTCGGGCTAAGGACACTGAGAAAAATTTGGGTTTAGTTGCTCATTCGGGTGGTTCTAGTTCTGGTAAGAGATCGGCCGAGTTCGATACTGGTAGAGATCATTTCAAGAAGCATAAGAATAGGAGGCGCTGATCGGATCAAAGGCGTGGTGGTGGTAACCCTAGTCGTGGTTAGAAAGGCCAAAATTCTTTTGTTTGTACACCAGAGTGTAATCGGTATGGTAGAAGGCACACAAGAAAGTGTTGGGGTAATCTGGGTATGTGTTGGAATTGTGGGTCACCAGGTCATATGAAGCGTGATTTTCCACAACCGGTTAAAGATGGACATGCTTCTGTGTGAGTTGCTGAGCCACAGAGAGGCCATGAGCGCGGTCGTGGTAATTTTCAGCGTAGAGAGGATGGACAGAGGAATGTTGCTGATGTTATTGTTGTTCAGCCTAAGGGAGGTGGATAGGCTAGGGTGTATGCACACTGAGAGGGAAGGAATGAGACAGATTTGATTGCAGGTACCTTTACTTTGCAATCCTTGTAATTACTTTCTTTGATTGATTCTGGTTCTACTCATTCATATTTTTGCGTGAGTATGCACAAGCGCTTAATTTACCTGTTGAGTTGTTAGATGTAGGTATGCGTGTAACTAGTTCTTTTGGTGAGACGGTTGTTACGATGAGGTTGTACAAGAGATGTCTTTTGTCTGTTCAAGGTAATATGTTTGAGGTTGATCTTATGGAGTTTCTTTTCTACGATTTTGATGTAATTCTTGGTATGGATTGGTTATCCAAGCATCGAGTTGTGGTTGATTTTGAGACCAAACGATTTTCGTTGAAACTTGTCAATGATTACGAGGTGATAATCGTAGGCGAGAATGTGAATTTTTTGTCTAATGTGGTTTCAGCTCTTAAAGTGAGTCGATTGACGCGTTTGGGATGTGAAGCTTTTCTAGTTTATGTTATGAATCCAAGATCGAAGGAAGTGCGTGTGCAAGACATACGTACGATATGTGGAGTTTCTGGGTGTATTTTTGGAAGAGTTGTCTGATTTGCCACCGAACAGAGAGGTTGAGTTTGGCATTGAGTTGTATGAAAATACGACTCTAGTGTCTATTGCTCCATATCGAATGACACCGAAGGAGTTGAAAGAGTTGAATATGTAGTTGCTAGAGTTGCTTGATCGAGGATTCATTAGACCAAGTGTTTCACCTTGGGTTGCACCAGTTTTGTTTGTGAAGAAGAAAGATGGCACGATGCGAATGTGTATAGATTATCGGCAATTGAACAAGTAGACGATTAAGAATAAGTATCCCTTGCCATGGATTGATGATCTTTTTGATCGGTTTCTAGGTGCTTCAGTGTTTTCCAAGATTGATTTGAGATCTGAATATTATCAATTGAAGGTAAAGGATGTAGATGTGCCTAATACCGCTTTTCGCACGAGGTATGCCCATTACGAGTTTTTTATGATGCTGTTTGGTTTGACTAATGCCCCTACTGCGTGTATGGATATTATGAACCAAGTATTTCATGAGTTTTTGGACCAATTCGTGGTTGTGTTTATCGATGACATTCTCGTGTATTCACGTACCGAGGAAGATCATGATCGACACTTGCGGATTGTGTTGCAAGCTTTATTGGAAAATCGGTTGTATGCCAAGTTGAGCAAATGTGAATTTTGGCTTAAGGAGGTCGTTTTCCTTGCACATGTGGTGTCAGACGAAGGGATTCAGGTCTATCCCCAAATGGTTGAGGCAATAATGAATTGGAAGTCGCCTAAGTCGGTCCATGAGGTGCGTAGTTTCCTTAGTTTAGCGGGATACTAGCATAGGTTTGTGAATGGTTTTTCAAGAATTGCCGCTCCTTTGACAAATTTGTTACAAAATGTTGTTAAGTTTGAATGGACGGAGGTGAGGCAACAAGCTTTCGAGAAGTTAAAGGAAGCATTGACGCAAGCTTCTATCTTTATTCAACAGGAATCGGGTAAAGAGTTTGTGGTTTATAGTGATGTGTCTTATGTCATGTTGGGATGTGTGTTGATGCAAGTGGGTATGGTGGTAGCTTATGCATATAGGCAGTTGAAAGTGCATGAGCGTAATTACCCTACACATGATATCGAGTTAGCTGCGATGGTGTTTGCCTTGAAATTTTGGAGGCATTATCTTTATGGTGAAAAGTGTAGGGTTTACATGAACCATAAAAGTTTAAAGTACTTGATGACACAAAAAGAGTCGAATCTTAGGCAACGACGGTGGTTGGAGTTTCTTAAAGATTAGACTTGACGATTGAGTACCATTTGGGGGAGGCTAATGTTGTAGCCGATGCTTTGAGTAGAAAAGTGGCTGTAGAGTTGAGGACAATGTTCACTCGATTGGGGATATCGCTGGATGGTGGTTTTGTGGCTGAGTTACAAGTGAAACCTTCGTTGGTGGAGTTGATTAAGGAGAAGCAGTTGTTAGATGATTCGTTGGTACCACATGTGCAGGATATAGCAGAAGGAAATCCAACGGGCTTTTGTTTCAATGATGATGGTGTTTTGTGTTTTAGGAGTCGAGTAGTTATGCCGGAAGTTGTTGAGTTGAGACGCGCTATCTTGAATGAGGCACATAACAGTCCTTTTGCTATGTATCTTGGTAGTACAAAGATGTATCGTTGTTTGAAAGATGAGTACTATTGGGTTGGTTTAAAAAAGGATGCTGTTGATTTTGTTACTAAGTGCATGGTTTGCCAGAGTGTTAAAGCTGAGCATCAATTTATTTCTGGAGTGTTGCAACCGTTGAGGATTTTAGAATGGAAATGGGAGAGAATCACCATGTATTTTGTGACAGGGTTGCCTTTGACACCTTCCAAGAAGAACTACATTTGGCTGATTGTTGATCGGTTTATGAAGTGTGTACATTTCCTGGTGGTGCATACTACGAATACATTGGTCAAGTTAGCAGATTTGTACATCTCTGAGACTGTGAGGTTACATGGGGTGCCTAAGTCCATTGTTCGGATCGAGATCCGCATTTCAGAACGAGGTTTTGAGAGTGTTTACATCGAGCGTTGGGTACACGGTTGAGTTTCAATGCTTCGTATCATCTGCAGACAGATGACCAGTCTGAACACATTATCCAAGTGTTGGAGGATATGTTGAGATATTGCATCTTTGATTTCCAAGGTCTTTGGGAGAAACAGTTACCTTTGGTAGAGTTTTCTTACAATAATAGTTATCAAGTGAACATTCAAATGGCTCTTTATGAGGCTTTGTATGGAAGGAAGTGTAGAACGCCTCTATGTTGGGTGCAAACATGACTGAAGTTTGTCTCTTTGCCTAATGTGTTAAAGGGCACTACAGAAAAAGTGAAGCTCATTAGTGAGCGGTTGAAAGCGGCTTCAGATCGGTAAAAGTCCTATGCGGATCTGAAGCACAGAGAAATTGAGTATGAGGTTTATTGGACCATATGAAGATCTTGAGAGTGTTGGACTTGTTGCTTATAAGTTAAGGTTCCCTCCCGAGTTGGAGAAGATACATGATGTTTTCCATGTATCCATGCTTCAGAGTTATAGGTCGGATCCGACTCATGTTATGCATATTCAGAAGATTGAATTGAATCCAGATTTGACCTATTTTGAAGAACCGATTGAGATCTTGGATTCGGACAACAAAGTTCTTCGTGGTAAGACCATTGAGTTCGTCAAGGTTTTGTGGTGACATCGTGGTGTAGAGGAAGCCACATGAGAAAGGAAGAATGACATGGAGAAGCAGTTTCCTTATCTTTTTCCATCAGGTAATTTTCGAGGATGAAATTTCTTAAGTGGGGTAGAGTTGTAATGCCCTGACTTTCGGCCTAGAAATTAACCGTGTTTGGCTAGAGGGTTCGGTTGAACTGGTTTTGGATAATCTAGACAAGTTTCAGGATAAAATGGTTTTAAAGGTTTTTGAGGCAAATAAAATATAGAAAAATGTTTTATAATACTTTTTAAATATATATAAAAGGTTGGTGGAGTCAATTTTGGAAATTGATGGTTGGAAGTTGGACATTGAGATTTTAGTGACTAAAATGCAATTTTAGAAAATTGTTATTCAAATGACTAAATTGTAAAAAGACCATAACTTTGAATCTTTAAGAAGTAATTTAGAAAAGGTCTAATTCAACATTTTTCCACTTAATTGATTTATTTTAAAATGGTTTATTAAATAAATAGAATTGATAAAGATTAAAAAGCCTTTTATTTCTAAAAACACATTTCATGTAACTAACATTTCTCCCTATTATTTTCTCTCAAATTATCTTCAGAAAAAACATTGTTTTCCTCTTCAAAGATTTTAGGTAAACTTTGGATTTGATCTATCTTTGATTTCCTACTGATCTATTATCAAAATCTCATGTTTGTATCTTTGGTTTTCTCATGAAAATCTATTCAATTGGAGGAAAAAAGCTAACATTAGAGGTAATTTCTTTCTTCTCCTCTAATGATAAATTCTTTATTGAAATTCCTAAGTTTTTGTTTTTTATGAGTGTTTTCTATTGGGTTTTGAGATTATGTTTATGGAAAATGGATTTATTTGTTAGGGTGAATCAAGAGATCTCTGATTCAAACTGATTTTATGAGGTTATAATGAGATTTAATCATGATTATGATGTGTTGGAATGTGGATTTAATGATTTTAGTAATGAAAAACCGAAACTAGTTAGATTGCTTGATTTCTTGAGTGAAATCTTTGAGATTATAGGCTGTTTGTGTGGTTAATCGATAGCTGGAGGATATTTGGTGTTGAGATGATGTTTTTAGATATAAACCGAGGTTGTTTAGATGTTAATCTTGCTTGGTAATGGCTGGAGATTAATTGGAGAGGTTTCGCCGATGTTTTCGATTGTTTTTGGATGCCAATTGCTTGGCGATTGAGGGTAGAAGTTGAGATGTTGTGTTGTTGGGAATTTTAGTGCAATTTGGTACACTAATTCTCTGTTTTGCTTTGGTTTGAAGTAGGGGATGATGTTTCGACAAAGCAAGCGAGGCATTGTTGGTGAGTGGAATTGGTTTTAAAGCTTTTCAAAGGTTTTAAAGAAAGGTTTGGGGGTTTAGATTAAGATTGAAATGCTAATCTAAGCTAGGAAATAAGTATGAGATGTTTCGCTCTCGTTTCTCAGTTTTATCCCATTGTTTTATGTGATTATGCTTATGTTTTGAAGATAGAATTAAACATACTGTTTTATGCATGTTTAGATAAATGATTTGATGATTTATTCGATCCCATGAGATAGATTTATGATTTCGAAGAGATAGAACTTGATGAAAAAATGTTATGCATTGTTTATGCTTTTGAAATGAGATGAGAATGATTTATGTTTATGCATTGAAAAACAATAGGTAAATGTTGTTTAAAAGTGCATATTAGCATGAGATGAGATTACTATTACCAGATATAATTGCTTAACCCGTAAGATGAGAAGTGCACCAAATAATATAAAAAATTCATACAAGCTCTTTGGTTCGGAAAATGGGGGTAGTGCCATCCCGTTCCGAAGTGAGAGTGTGGTGATGAGAGATTCTACCAAGGTAGGTCTTGATGATGTGAGATTCCATCAAGCTTTATGGCGATGAGAGATACCGCCATGAGAGTTTGGTGATGTGAGATTCCACCGAGGTAGGACTTGACGATGTGAGATTCCGTAAAGCTATCCGATTATCCGAGAAATTTTGTGAAAATGCCAATATACGAGTTTCACATGTACCTTGATTATAAATGATTTTATGCATTGTGTTTTGCGTATGAGAACATGTTTTGTGAAATGCTTTATGAGAAACATGCATGAGTAAGCTTTGCTTTAAGATTTTGCATTATGGTTAATGCATGTGATAGATGGTACATGTCATTTTAATGTTGTTGATTTTTCTTTGAAAATGATTTCAAGCATGAGATAGAATGAGCATGACGATATAGAGATTTTAATTGAAAAAATAGTTTTAGATTCATTGTTGTGGTTGGTTTTGTTTGAGCATCCCTCACTAAGCATTTGTGCTTACGCTCTCTTTTACCAACAATGCAGAGAAATAACTCTTTTGGGGCAGCAAGGAAGAAGAAGGATTTCAAGGAGTGATACATAGCTCAAGTATGGTTTTACATTTACCTATTAGTAATAATTGGCAATGGGAGGATGCCTTAATGTCTTCGGAAAGTGTGTTTTTAAACTCCATGTTTTGTGGCAAGTTTGTGATGCCTATGTTGACTTGTAAATGGCCTTTGGTACTTTGTTTATGCTTGGATATGCATTTTCATATCATGCTTGGTTTATTATTTAGGTTGCATGCCTATAGTTTACTTATGTTGCTAATTGCCATGGAATGATGTTGATCATACTTGGAATGTTTGAAGACTGATGTCGGGATTTGTAAGATATAAGTTGGAAGCATGCTTGGATGTTTATGGTTGCTTAAAAATGAGAAAAATCAGGAAGAATATGACATTTCAGGTCCAGTGTTTCGATACGCCTAAGGCTGTATTGAAACGGGGTCTCTAAAATAGGCATGGCGTTTCGGAACAAGCTCGTGAGGTTTGGCTATTGGAATTTGGTGCACTGAAACGTCTAGAGGGTGTTTCGATACGAGGTCGTGTTCTGAAACACTACGTCTTGTTTCGATACGGGCGTTTCGGTACGATGCTCTGTGTACCGAAACACCAAGATGTTAAAGGTTTTGTTTCATTTTGTTTTAGTCCCAAAATGTTGTGGATGCAATTAATTGAGCTTGGATGATTGTTTTGAGCTAAGATTTGACAGAGTGGCATGCAATGTGACTAACTAATGGTTGGTAACTTAAAATTTGAAAATATCCCCATAAATTGTTAAAATTAAAAAATGGTCCCGAAAACGTTTTTGTGTACAATTGGGTGTTTAATCAATGTTTGTTTGAGATGTTAAATGTTTCGATGCGACTCTTGACACTTAGGCTAAAGATATACATCTAGACAAGATAAAAGAAAAAAAATTAGGGTCGTTTATTTAGGTAAACCTTCATGGTTTACTTCAATATTCACTGTGTGACCCGTTCGATTCAGTCTTTCTCCCTGACCGAGTTGAGGGGGTTACAATTAATGTCTCTAAGAATAAAGGCAATAAAGAAAATATTAGAATAAAGTTCCTAAGATTCCTAACCAAAAGAAACGACAATAAGTTAAAAAGTGTTGATTCTTTTGAATTAGTTAAGACACATGTAAAGAAATTAAACTTCAAAAGTGAGCAACTATTTTGGTTATTTTGAGTGATCCATGGGCTGTAAGTTTTATGATCCCACTATTAGGAGTTATTCAAGGATATGTCTATTTTCTTAGGATGTTGAGTTTGGAGGAAGAAATAAGGTTAGATACATTTCTATTGAAGAAAAATTGGATTATATTTTAATTTCTACTATCACTTTTGACGATGTTTAGGTTTTCACACCTATCATTAATCAAGAAGTTAATCAAGTACCTTAATAAAACAACGTTGAACAACTCCCATTCAAGATAAGGTAACTGTTCAGAAGAGCAAACTCAACAACCTTAAAAAAACAAGTGTCATTAATAGGTTCACGAGAGGAAGATAAAATACTATTCCGGATTATTATATTGTATTTCTTCAAGAAAATAAAGATTATTATATTTTTTATCAGATCAAAAAAGTTATAACTCTAAAAAATAGGTTGATGTCATATGAGAAGAGTACAATTTTATGCAAGACAATAAAGTTTAAGAACTTATCACATTACCTTAAGGTGCAACTCAATTGGTTGTAAATGAATATTTAAAACCAACAGAGATGGAAATGGTAATGTGGATAAATATAAGGCACGTCTAGTATCTAAAGGATATACTCAAAAAGAAGACATTGATTTTGTGGAGACTTTATCTCAAGTTTAATTGAAAGACTTTCTCAAGATAATTTTGACGCTTGTTGCTTATTTTAATCTTGAGCTACATAAGTTGGATGTTAAGCTTGTACTTTTCAATGTCGACATTGAAGAAACAAATCATCTGGTACAATAATAGATTTGTGTCTAACAATACAAAATCAATGATATGTAAAATAAAGAAATTCTTTTATGAGCTTAAGTAGGACTCTCAGTAATGAAATTATAAATTTCATATTAATTATGTTATTCGGTTTTGAGATAAGTTTGGTTTACAATTGTATATACTACAAGTTTAGTGGGAGTAAACCAAGTGATACTCATATTGCTAAAGAAGAAAATTTTTGTCTTGCTCAATGCCCTAAAAGTAACCTTGAAATTTAGAAAATACAAATGACTCCATGTGCATAAGCTATTGAGAATCTAATTTATGCTCAAGTATGTATGCGTTTGGATATTGCGTACATTGTTGGAATGCTAGACAAGTATTTAAGCAATTCTAATATGAACTATTGGATAGCAGCTAATATGGTTGTAAGATATTTTTAGAGAACAAAAAATTACATGCTCACATATCGGAGTTCTGGTAAGTTAGAGATCATCGGGTTTACAAACTTCGATTTTAATAGAATATTGATGCAAAAGAATTTTGTCACATGAGCTGCTAATTATAGATTGAATAAAAAGACCACTTAAGTTATTTTGTGACAATAAATATACATTCATTTATTATATAAACAAAAGGAACACTTCAAATTTGAAGCATATAAATATTAAGTTCCTAGTTGTTAAAGAAAATTCAGTGTGGTTATGTGTCTATAGAGCATGTTGGTCCAAACTTCATAATTTCGCGCTTATTAAGAAATTGTCACCTTAGGTCTTTCATGAGCACACTACTCATGTGGGTGTAATGTTAATAAGGATATTCAGTTTTAGTGGGAGTTTGTAATTTTGAAAAATGCTCATTCGGTTTAGAAACAATTTTGGTTACTTTAGTTTAAGGAGATTTTAAGATTATTTTCTGCAGAAATAAAGTTTTTTTTTTGTTTATGCACACTCTAGATTCAGTAAAGTTTGATCTCACTAAGGTTTAGGAGGACTAGTTGGAAATAGACATGTTCGGTTCACATTTCATGTAATTTTCCATGCTACACATCCGTGATTGATCAATGTCATTTGACTATGTTTATATACGTGACCATTGATGGGTCTGGTCATGATTGATATTGTGAAGACCGCTTTGATCCTATATGGATATAATTGATGGACTAGATTGTTAAAGAATATCTATTATATAATAGAAAATTTTTGAGCTCATAAGGTTGTACATTTATCAGGAAACATATGTTGCCCAAGTGGGAGATTGTTGGATTAAAATCTGCAATTGTGGGAACATATGTAAAATGTAGGATGGTATTATAAAGTATGTGTAACACCCCAAAAATTTCCTAATTTAGAAAACTTAAAATTTGAAATCCCTAATTATGTAACCCTAACAATTGAGAATTTATAAACTAAAACCCTACCTTAATTAGATGATTAATTTGATTAGATTCATAATTTAAGGGTCAATTCAAAAATTTGGTGACCAGTTTCTGTACAATTGAAACTTCGGCGACCTTTCTGTGATGCAGGTAATACTATGGACCTTTGTTTTTTGATGTGCCTTTTTTGGCTTGATATTTAATCAATTTGTTTTAGCCCTAAAGCGTTTTTTTGGAGTCTCACTTCTTATCTGCAGCTGCAAGTCTCCCTATCTCAATCGTCTCTCTCTCTCGTTTTTCATCTCACCATCACTCTCACTCTTTTTTCATCTCCGACGACCCTTCGTCTGCCGTTTGTGGCTTGCACGGCCACCACGAGCGGGACCACCATCATCGTGCGATCGACCCTCAACCCTCGACTCGCCCCAATCAACCACCATTTTTGAGATTTCGAAGGGAAACCGTTCACTTCTCCTCGCATCGTCGCTTCTCCTCGCATCATCGATTCTCCTCGTATCGTCTTTTGTTTGCGCCACCGTTCGTGTCGCGCATTGTCATTGACCATCTCGTTCAGAAATCGATAAGAATCCTTGCGCCGCCTTCGGCTCCGCTTCTCTGTTTCAGATCTGTGTTGGGTAAGCATTAGATTCATGTTTCGGTTTTTAATCGGTAGTTTTAGAGATGTGGTTGGTTGACCTCTTTTTCTATTGTTTTTGGACGGTAGAGACCATTGGGGTTTCTGTTTTGCATTCTTGTTGAGCCGTATCCGTTGTTGTTACGTTGTTTATCCATTGTCATTTATTTATTGATCGCCGGCATCGCCCTGAGTGTCAACGTCTTAAGGAATCTGTTCCGCCGCCGTTTTGGGTGCTGAAAACCCTAGTCCTAAAGTTGGTGAAAGGTTAAGGAAATTGGGCTTTGAGTGTAGGTATGTAGTTTGGGCTGTGTGTGTGAAGTTGGAATTGAACCCAACCGGTGAACCCAAAATTTGCTCATTGTCTAGTTCAGTTGGGCTAGTTCTTTGACCAAAAGTGTAAAGGCCCGGTTTAGTGTGAGTGTGTGACTAAAACTGTGGGAATTATTGAACCAAACCAGATCTAAATTGAGAATTCGAATTGGATTGAGTTATCTGAACCAGTTGTGAACTGAAGCGGCAATTTGAATCGAACTAGATCTTGACTAAGTGAATCAGACCAGTGAGTTGACCAACTTGAACCAATATTGGCCTTTGACTTTTGACTGCAGCAATTGACTTTTGACCGACCCGTTTGACTAACTTGATATGTTGATTTTTGACCCGAGTTGACTGAAATAATTTAACTTTTGACAGTTTGACCTTGACTAAGTTTGACGAGTTGACTTTGACCATCATAGTTGACTTTGACTTTGATCAAAGTTGACCAAGATTTGACTTTTTCTAAGAACTTTCATCTTGACCTTTCTCGACGTCCTGAGTTCCTATCCGCTGCCCTTTTTAATTCGAACTCGAAAGCTTCGTTTTGCCAATTTCAGATAAATTGAATATAAGTTTGATATGAGATATTCTCGTGTTTAGGAACATAATTCGAGACCAAAGAGTTACCTTATCCTGTTCAGATCGACCGCTCACGTTCTTCGAGATCTTTACATGAGTATGTTTTCAGATTAGTTGTTGAGTTTATAGTTGGTGGCTTAGTGATAGTAATAAATTTTTAATATAATATTTTACCTTGTAGGTTCTGATTCAGCTAGATCTGAGCGTAAGACGCGCTTTTCTCGGCATTGGAGCTATTGTTGCTTAAAGGTGTGTCTCTTCCTGTGTTATAAACTTGTCTATTTCTTTTATGCTATAAACTTGTGTGATTTATTCTGTGTTGTGATTTGTGAAAGTTTTTGGATCATGCATTGTATATCAGACTATGTTTTAACTAAAAATCAGATTTACTAAATTTTGAAATATCAGATATTCGAAATCGTAAAACATCGTGTTGAGTGTGTAAAAGTTCTATATTTTACCCCCTATTTAACCCATATTTCTGCTGCATTCAAGCATAATTCATTGCATTTAGGATAGATTTCATTTAAACGTCACAATTTTATCAAATGGCACAATTTCTACTGAAATTGGTTGCTTTTGCAGGTAGCTGCTACAACAGATGGAGGGCAGTGGAGAAGCAGATGATGGGCAGTGAAGAAGCAGAGCTGGAACTGGATTGCAGACGAGAAGGACGATGCTGCCATGACCGCTGCCGTGGCAGCCAAGGACGACAGCAATGGTGAAGGGAAGAAGTGAAGTAGACCTCGACAGAAAGAGAAAATTAAGTCGGTCTGTCGTGGAGCACCTTTATATTTTTCCAAGCCCTAGATCATAATGAAGGCCAAGCCCAAAGTTCAAGGAAGAAACTCCAAACAAGAAGGAAGGACGAATTAAAGATATATGCTCTGAAGATTTAGTCTTTAATAGAGTTGTATTTTAGTTTAAACTTGTATTCTTGCCATATTAGAAAACTTGAACCCAAGACCTGTATAAAGGCATGTAATTCGACCTAGGGAAGGATATCTTACTCTCTAGCCTTCTTCCCAAAACTCTAGTCGTTTTCCTCTTCTCATCATGTTCTAAACTTCCCCTAGGGTTAAGGGTTGATTCTGTAAAGTATTTGCAAGGATTGCATTTGTTTTAGGAATTTTTCTGTTCAATAAAATAGACTTCAAGTTTGCTTATTCTGGTTTTCAACATCTTGCAAGAGTATCGGGAGAGCATTGTGAAATTACACATTTACTTAATATCGGGAGACTTAAGTATACGAAATGAATAATTACGGGTTCTCCAGTTTATGGTTGAACTATCTCGGACCTAGGGATAGGACGAGGTTAAGTGGTTAAGGAAGAATTCAACAACATTAGTGTTCATCCTTCGATTCACGCCGGGAGGTATCATCAAAGACGTGTTCATCGACAGACTTGGACCTAGGGATAGGCCAAGGCACAACAGGGATTCTTGCCAAGCTTGAAGTACAGAGTTGTGTGATCGCTGCCGCGACAAACAACAGACCACTGCCGCGACAGGCGCGACGACAGAACAAAGATTCCTAGACTTTGCAACACCCACACTACTGAGCAAATCAATACCAATCCATTCTCTCTATCCTGATTTCTTTACTCTTTTTAGTATTCTTTATTATCTCGTGACAAACATTTAAACTATTTCTTTTCCCCCTCATGCAGTAATTCCAGGTTAAGGCTATTAGCCCAGTCCCTGTGGAGACGATATCCGATACTTACGTATCACTTTACTACTTGCGTCGTGTACACTTGCACTACATTGCGATAGACACTTCTACACGCAACAAGTTTTTGGCGCCGTAGCCGGGGACTGGTAACATATCTTACCCTACCTTTTACTGCACTTCTTTTATTTTTTTTTGTTTTTACTTGGATTGTTCCCCATGTGCTTTTCACAAGGTCTTTTGTTCGCTTATGCGCAGATCTCAACGAGGAAAAGAACCTGAGCACCAATTAGATCCTGAAATCGAACGAACGTGAAACCTCAGGAAACGAGTCCGCCTCCTAGTAGAATGAAACGAATACTTGTAGGAACAGCTATAACCAATGGTGAACGAAAGATGCAAAGACATGAGGAATGACCAAGAGAATCCCCGAGGTCCTAACGATCCTATCAGAGATGGAGGAAACGGACAACCTGTCGATCCTCCTGCCACTGCCGCACACCGGTCATGTCAAGACTACATGATCAATGATCATGTGGAACTAGAAACTACCCTGCCAGACGTGGAAGCTGAGAATTTCGAGCTGAAACCTGTCATGTTCAGCATGATTAACAATGCTGGCCAATTTAGTGGTGCTGCTACAGTGGATGCTAGGGAACATCTGAAAATGTTCCAGGAAATTTGTGGTTCGTTTAGACTACCAGGAGTAAATTCAGAGATACTGAGGCTTCGGTTATTTCCTCATTCATTGAGGGACGTGGCAAAAACTTGGTGGAATAAACTAACGTCGGGTTCAATATAAACTTGGGCAGATTTAACTCGTGAATTTTGGTCTCGTTTTAATCCTTCACATTTATCTGAGCGATTACGTAACGAAATTGCTACTTTTCAACAGGAAGATGACGAGCCAATGCACGAGGCCTGGGACAGATTTACCACTCTTCTGAGGAACTGCCCGATGCATGGATTCCCCATTTGGAACCAGGTAATAAAGTTTTATAATGCTGCCAATTTACAGACCCTATGAGAATTGATTCAGCAGCAAATGGATTGCTGTTAGACAAAGATCCAGATGAAGTGATGGTAGTATTGAAAAACCTGGCAAAAAACGAGAAACAATTTCCTACAGCAAGAAGAGGGGGTAAACGAGTACTAGCTGTGAAAGATTATAAGGCCGACGACTCCCTAAAAACACAGGTGACATATCTCACAAAGGCAGTGAAAAAGCTGTCTACTCTGCTAAAGAGGTATGTGAAACTTGTGATGGGAATCACAGTTCGGAAGATTGTCCATTGCAGTTAGAGGAAGGGATGTATGTTGGGAACTACAATAAAGAGAACTACAATTCCAACAACTACAATCCCAACTGGACAAAGGATCCCAAGTTCTCTTGGAGCAACCCTAACAATTCCCTAAATCATCAAGCACAGAACACTCAGAATCAGAGGGGACCTAGATTACTGACTCGACAGCAACCACAACAGCAACAACAACAACCACCAGCTGCCACGACTAGTATACTGGAGCAGACCTTGGCTACGTTTATGTCTCAAACAGGAACGTACATTGAGAACATGAATCACTTTGTCAAGAAAACTAAGTCATTCATGGATAAAACGAAGATGTAGATGACTAATCATGAAGCTACTCTAAAATCACCGGAGACACAAATGGGTCAGGTTTCCCAGCATATTAAACCAAGGCAGAATGGAGGATTTCCTAGCGATACTGAAAACACTAGACAACCCACGCATGAGAAGTGTAAAGCTATCACTACTATGAGTGAGAAGAAATTACCAGGGCCAGAGAAGGAAGTTGAACCAGTTAAGGAACCAACCCTGGAGTCGACTGCCGAGAACACTGCCCCGGAAGATGACAAACAACCTGCTGTCGAAGAGCCTATCACGACAGTAGAAGGGACAGAGGAGAATGATGAAGAACTTAAGCCTCCTCATACCAGAATGCAGTGGGAATGACGCATTGCAGATTATCGTCCTCCACCTCCCTTTCCTCAGCGGTTACAGAAATTGAAACAAGAATCCCAGCTTAAGAAGATCTATGATATTTTTAAGCAGGTCCACATCAACATTCCGTTGTTAGATGCTATAAAGGAGATGCCTGGTTATGCCAAATTTCTCAAGGATGCCATGTCAAAAAAATCTAGACTTGGGGAATTTGAAACGGTTAAAATTACAGAGGGATGCATGAGTATTCTGCACAAGCATCCACCCTAGAAGAAAAAGGATCCTGGGAGCTTCATCATACCGTGCATAATTGGAGATAAATTTGTGGGTAAGGCACTTTGTGATCTTGGTGCTAGTATAAATTTAATGCCCAAATCTGTTTTTCAGAAATTAGGTATTGGAAAAGCTCGACCCACAACAGTAGTACTGCAGCTGGCAGACCGCTCTTACGTACATCCAGAAGGGAAGATAGAAGAAATTCTGGTAAGAGTGGACAAATTTATTTTTCTTGCTGACTTTCTTGTCTTAGATTGTGAAGCAGATGAGAATGCACCAATCATCCTAGGGTGACCCTTCTTAGCCACAGGAAGATCACTGATTGTTGTGGAAAAAGGAGAACTCACTATGAGAGTGAACGATCAAGAGATCAAGCTGAATGTTCTCCAGGCAATAAAACATGCTGATGCAGAAGAAGAATGCAAGGTTATCACTGAAGTTATCCTTGACCAACCATGCATCAGGTCGGGCTGCCATGACATAAAAATTGGCCACTTCCCCAGCAGCCATTTAGAAGACTGTCACGGCAGCAACGACGAAAGCAGCTCCTCAGAATATGACATATCTGATACTGAAGATCCAGAGGAGGTAAACTGGATAGACAATCGTCCATGTAAGTTATTCGAGCCCTTAAAATATACCTCGAATGTAACACCCCAATTTTGGGCTTAGAAGTTTTGGGTTTGGACCGGGCCAGTCAGAGTGCGGTTCGAATATAAAAGGTGATTTTTCGGAAAGCCTAGTTCCGGTTGCATTAAGAATATGGGAAAATGTCTTAAAATCCTCTTTTATTATATATAAGGGAAAGGTGAAATCAATTTTACAAAATGAGGTTTGGAAGAGTGACATTTTGGGTTAGTGACTAAAATGTAATTTTTGAAAACTGGGTGACTATTTTAAAAAGGATTGAAACTTTGAATCTTTAAGGAGCTATTTACCCAAAAGGAGTTTCTCCAGATTTTTCTTAAATATTAAATGATTAATTAATGGTTTTAAATAAAAGTAAAAGGGAGGGAAAGATATTTTAGCATTTTAACAACTTTTCCTAATTTTCCATTTTCCTTTTCTCTCATCTTTTCTCTCAAACCAAACACATTTCTCCAGCACATTTTCCTCTGATTTTGACATCCAAATATGACATTTCAATTCTCTTTTGATCTCTAATCATCTCTTCAACAAAACCTTAGCATTTGCTTATTGGATTTTCAAGAATTTTGGTTCCAAAAAGGGAGAAACTCAAGTTTAGAGGTATGGACGTCCTTCTCCTCTAAATTCCCAGTTCTTTACTGAAATTCCCAAGTTATCAATCCTTGAATTGTGTTTTGTTAAAGGTTTTGCAAATGTATTCTTGATCTTGGCTTTAAAATGCAAGATTTGCTTTAATTTTGGTGAAATTCGTATGATCTGATTGGGCATTGTTTTGAGATGTCATTTTGACGAAAAATGAATGTATAATTGATGAGAAATTGAGGTTTAATCAATGCAATCCCGAATAGGTTGATTTTCCTAAGTTTTGCTTGAGTTTTTGGTTGTTTTGTAGTGATCTTGATGATCTGTTATTGCTGGAGGTATAAGGACGTGATTGGGATCATTTTGGATGTTAATTGATGTTTAAAAATGGTTAGAAGTGATGGATCTTGGCTGGGTTAAGTTTTAGAAGTGTTTGGAGGTGATTTCGGTTGTGTTTGGTAGCCGAAATGTTGGATTTGCAAAGAGCACCGAGTTTAGGTGTGTTGCTGGTGTTTTTAATGCATTATGATGCATTAATCCTCTGTTTTTATGTGCTTGAAACAGGGGAGAATGATCCGTGAGTAATAGAGGTGGCGTTGAAGGTTTCGGATGCTTGGAAGGCTTGTTGGCTAGCCTTGTTTTGTGTATCGGTGAGTGAAGTTGGGTTTTCGGCTTTAAAACCAAGGTTTGAAGGTTTTGGGAGCTTAGTTTAAGTCTAAACAACTTAGCTAAGCTCAAGTGTAAGTAAATGGAATTTCACTCTTGGTTGTGTTAAGAAATGGTTTTAAAAGCACTTGTGATTGTTGGATGCAATGCATGTGATTTGTATGTTTTAAATTCTGTTTTGAAAGCAAATTATAGCATGGTTTACTGCTGGTTTTGAAAGCCATGTGTGAAGGATGCTCAAGGTAAGAGTTCCTTGGTTTTGTGCATTGGAATTGTGGAATTGATGCATAGTGTTGCATGTTGTTTAATGGCTTTATTTAATGCTTCAAAACAGTGGATTGATGTTGGAAATTGGTGGTTTTGGCATTTTGGTTATGCTTGTAAAACAATGGACTAATGTGGTAAGAAAGTTATATTGGCAAGTGATGTAAGTGGTTCTTGGTTACTTTAATCGGATATAGTTAGTCGGCTATAGGATTGGGTGCACCGTGAATAAAGTCGCCTTGGATGTGGAGTGGTTGTGATTGAACCGGTAACTCCATCCAAGTCCACTAACGAGATTGTTAAGAACACCATGGTGGTTAAAATTCCATGGGTGGGTCTTATGTTAAGGTCATATGGTGGTTAAAATTCCATTTGAGGACCTTGTGTAAGCAAAGGTCATAATGGTAGTTAAAATTCCATTTGAGGACCTTGTGCTTGTTAAGATCACAATGGTGGTGTAAAGTCCATGTGTGGATCTTGTGTTGTATGTCCCAGATCTCGTTAGTGATGTTATACAACTACCAATGGGTGATGTTAAGGTCATATGGTGGTTAAAATTCCATATGGGGACCTTGTGAATGTTAAGGTCATATGGTGGTTAAAATTCCATATGAGGACCTTGTGTATGGTGAGGTCAAATGGTGGTTAAAATTCTATTTGGGGACCTTGAGATTGGTAGTGTGTATGAAGCGTGGGGACAACGCTTGTGATCCGCATATCTGATTGGATGTTGAGTTGAAAAATGGATATGGTTTATCACATGGAAGTCAATATAATGTTCTTGAATGTAATGAAGCATGAGATGCTTGAAATGATGCATGGTTGCATGAGAAGTGTGTAATGTTCTAAGAATGCATGTGTTACTTGTTAGCTTGAACAAGTGTTGATATTCTATTGAGAATGGTGCATGTGTGCATGAAATCTCTTTAGTGCATTGAAGTCTTGCGAATACTTGTTTTTAAAGGCATGTGATGCAAATATTGATTTTGTGGTTCATATGTTGCATTTGTTTAATGCACGTGTTAGGTTGAATGAGTAAGTGGATTTTAAAGGTTTCTTGCTTTGAAATGGTTTTCAATGTGTGAGGAAAGTATGATGTGAAGTGGAAGTGTTTTCCAAGGATCTTGTATTTAACCTTGCATATGATGTTCATGCATGGAATGGTTAAATTGATGGTTTTGCAAATTTGTGCTTTGAAAAGGGTTACTTAGCTTTCTAAGCTAAGGGTTGGTTTCATGTTTGAGCATTGCATGGTTTTGAGCATGTTGTTGAAAAGGGTTTTCAAACATTGCTTGGGTTTATCGAATTGTGTTTGCTTTTAAAAGTGGTTTTATTACTCGCTGCATTGATGGTGTTTTGGTTTTGAGCATTCCTCACTAAGCATTATGTGCTTACGCTCCTTTTTGTCCATCAATGCAGATATTTGAAGTTGGAACAGCGGGAAGCAAGGGATTCAAGGAAAGCTCCACTTGAGATGTATGACTCGGTTAATAGCTATAGATAATAAAGGCAATGGGGGGAGAATCTCTTATGTTGATGTTTAATGAGATTGTGTATGTTGGACAAGTTTGGTTTATGGTTTTGAACTATGTGGCTTAACGCTTGCAACCTTTGAATCTTCTTATTCTTGAGTTGGTATGCTATGCTTCTTGTTTTAAAAGCATGAATGAGTGTTGAATGTGTTGAATGAGTTGGTGCACCTAGGGTGGTTTTTGTATCTAGATTTTGATGCAATTATGTCCCTTGTGTGTTGTATGACTTGCTGGTATGATTTGGTTGCATTTGGAGCATGTTTGATGGGTCGATTGTGTGATAAACCAACAAAATTTCTGCAATCTGGGCAGCCTGTTTCGGAACAGGAGCTACCGTATCGGAACGGATGGCCTGAAATGGCCTAGGCGTTCCGAAACGGGTAGAACCGTTCCAGAACGGTTTTGCCACTGCTAGACCCTGTTTCGGAACTGGTTTTGGAACGGTCTCACGTTTCGGAACGGATCATCCCTGTTCCGAAACACCCGACCGTTGGGCACTGAAATTGTTGGTTAAATGTTTTGAAAACTTTGCGTTTTGGTCCTGAACTTTGTAAAAGCAATTGAATGAGTTTGAGAAGTCCGTTGGGGTTGAAATTTGGCAGAGAAGCATGAAACATGACTAATTTCATATTGGTAACTCAAAAGTTGGTTAAGTCCTTGTAATTTCTAGAATTTACGTTTTGGTCCCTAAAGTCATGTTTTGTGCAATCGAGTCCCTAAATGTTTTCTGATTGCGATGATCTTTGAGTATGCTGATTGTATGAACATATCTAGGGTTTATGTGCATTTAGATAAGTTTAAAAAGAAAAAAAAGGGTCGTTAATCAAGGTTGACTTTCGGGTTGACTTTGGTTTTCCCCGTGTAAACTTCTTAATTCGGGTCAACCGTCTAGGCCGGGTTAAGGGGGTTACATTTGGTGGTATCAGAGCTGAGTTGCAAATTCTTTGGGGAAATGGTAAGTTGTTGTAATATGTGTTTAATGTTTATTCTGATGTGTGGTTGAATGTCGGTTGGAATGCGTGTTTTTAAGCGAATTGTTGATGTTTTTAAGCATGCTTTTTGATTGTGAATCTTCATTGAGCTAATGTGGATTTGTGCTGATGTTATGTTGGTGTTGTGAGCTGATTTTATGAATGATGAAAGTGTAATGGGTATGATATGTTGATGCTATGTTGTTGCGAGTGGATGTTGTTTGATGAGAGCATGATCGAAATATGTTGTTTGATATGCTTGATGTTGTGATATCCATGTTTTTATTGACTGTTATGTCATGTAATAGGGGAGGATTCGGGATACCCATTGCCTTATTATTATAGCTATTGTGTTATTTTGGAGTTGGAGTCTTGAATCCTTGCTTAAAGCTGGTCTGATCGATTTGTTTGTTTTGTTATGATTGTTTGCTGTTAATAGCATGGTGAAATCGATGAGAGAATGGCAGTTAGGTGAGATGGTTGCTGCTTTAGAGCAGGTTGTTAAGGCGTGGAATTCACCTTTTAATGGAGGTATTTCGTCTCAGTCTTCAGTGCCTGGAGTTGAGGTAGTAAGGCAGGAGGAAGAAGTGGGTTCTGTGATAAAGAGTTCATCACCTATTATTCAAGAGGTGTTGGGAACATCTCAGGCTAGGGCGAAAGTGAGGCCTGTAGATGTGCTGACTGTGGGATGTGCGGGTTTGTCAAAACAGCGTTTACATGATTTGGGAGCTGTGGAGTATCATGGTTCTACACCTGAGACGTTCGGGGCCTGGTTGGCCAGTGTAATTCTGATTTTGGATCAGGAAGGTTGTGGCTATGCCTGTAAGCTGGGAAGTGTTGTCTTGTTGATGTTGGAGGACGCTTGTGCCTGGTGGACATCTGTGGCGGTGGCATCGCATATCCAAGATATTGATTGGGACTTCTTTGTGTCTGCCTTTTATGAAAGGTATCTTGGAGAAAAATTTCCAAGGGTTAAGCAATGTGAGGGTGTGGTTTCTGTTTATGAAGGTGAGAAAAGTTTGAGCGAGAGAGTTCTTGATACTGACCTCGGGAGCGGTCAGCGTAAGAGGCTACGTGATGGAAGGTTTTGCTTGAATCAAAGTCTGAGTGGTAGTGCAAAGCTGGGGCAAGTGCTACTTGATCAAGGAGTGGAAGCTCAACTACCGGTGTGTGACCGTTGTGGAAAGCGCCATGTTGGGGGTTGTTGGGGCGCAGGTGTTTGTTGGAACTGTGGTTCTAAGGAGCATGTGAAGCGAGATTGTCCTCAAGTGGTGAGATCCGCTTCAGTGGTAGCAGAAGGGTCTCTGAAGGGTCGTGGGCACAGCCGAGACAAGGTTCGATGGTGGCAGGAAGAGCAGAGAGTTGTGAGGAGCTTGGAAAATGAAATCTGTTGGAATTGTGGGTCTGTTGGACATATGAGACGTAATTGTTTGAAGTTGGCTCGGGGAAGTCGGGGTTCTTTACCGCAGGGAGATGGTGATGACCTTGGTGTGTTAGCTGATGTTGCAGCGGTGCGGCTGGAGAGTGATGGTTCTGCGAAGAAGAGAGCTTGTCTGTTGAAGCTCCGGGGCAGTGAGGTGTTTTCAGGTAACCTTGTTAAGTAACCTTTGCTCTAGTATCTTAGATTGGTTTCAGTTGGTATTTTCCTTGCGTAGAGAGTATGGTCTCGTTGCTAGCATGTTGGGGTAGTAGTTGTTGTTGTTTTGAAAACAACTTTAGTGTGAAGAGGGCATTAGTGAGTATCTTGTGGATAATGGGTTGCTAGAATGATGGAGTTGGTCAAGTTAGAAGAGAGATAGGAGGTTGTTTTTAGGCGGACTCTGAGGATGTTATTGGTGGGTGTGAACCGAAATACATGCACAGTTAAAACCATTGTTATATGATATATTATATATGTACTGGTCCATGCATACATATGACATGACATGAGAGGTTTTGCATGCATGTACATCAGGCATTGATAGGGCATATTGGTGACCATGCATACGAACGTTCACACTCGTTGATAGTTAATCGGGTCCGTTAGTGTTGTGATAGAGTTAGATTGGATGGTGGGTTTTAAAAGTTGTTTTGGTGCTGGGTGAATGTTACAAGTAGTGGAGGGTATTAAGCGGGTTATCAGTAATAGTGAGTGCGGTATAGCATGTTGGTAGAAGGAAAGTGTTTGGCGCTTAATGAGTTTAGTGGTGTGGTGGTGAGGAAATTACCGGTTGAAGTTAGAACCGGTTAGGTGGTTTTGAATAGCTAGTAGAAGTGGTAGTTCCTTGGAGTTAAGTGATGTTGCAGGTTAGTGGATGTGTTCCAGAGTGCTGAGGTAACTTGGCATTGATGTTGTAGTAGAAGGGTTGTTTTTGTAGGTGAGGGTTCGTAGCAACCTTCGAAGAGTTGAGAAGATGTTGTGTTGTGGGTTGTAGAAAAGGGTTAGCCCGGGAAAATAGAAGTTTCGTAACTTAAATATGTATGTATAGGTTGGGCGGTGTCCTGGTAAGGCAAGTGTTGTAGTCAAGGCTTGAAGTGGAAAGGCAATGTAAGATCAAGGGCCATTGTTGGTTAGACGGGTTCTTGTGAGAAGTGGTTGGTTGGTTGTGATTAAGTAAATTCCGTCCGAAGACAGCAGGTGGTGTATAGAACGGCTGGCGGAGTCAAGGTTGGGGTTTTGTGATGTGATTTCCGGACGTTGGGTGAGTAATCCTGGTGAGTCGTTATGGTAATGATAGCGGCAGATGTGAAGGAATGTTAGCAAAACGTTGAGAAGTTTGGGTAAGCAGTTGATGCTTAAGAATTCTTGCTTGATGTGGTAACCTTTGGAAAAGGTTGAGCAGTTGTGCAAGGAGTTTTGGAAGCGGTGAAGGTTGTGGGTTAGATGGTGGCTGAACTGAATTGGTTGGTGTCACTGTGTGGACAAGTTTTGGGAATTATGAGTTGAGGTGGTGTATGCTGTAAAAGTTTGGAGGTTCTTCAGGTTGTTGTTGGGGCTATGTGCAGTCCGGAAGTGTGAAAGGTTAAGATGTGGTTAACGTCTGAGTGTTTTGGAATTCGTGAACAGTATGTGGTGGTGTTGAGTTTGGGTGGAGTTTTGTGAGGAGAGTGTTCAGTGGTGGTTAAGTCTCATGTGTTGCCTTGTGTGTTGCTTTGAGAAGTTTGGTTGTTCTCTTTTCGCCAGTTGAAATTTCGAGGACGAAATTTCTTAAGGGGGGGAGAGTTGTAACACCCCAATTTTGGGCTTAGAAGTTTTGGGTTTTGACCGGGCCGGTCAGAGTGCGGTTCGAATATAAAAGGTGATTTTTAGGAAAGCCTAGTTCGGGTTGCATTAAGAATATGGAAAAATGTCTTAAAATCCTCTTTTATTATATATAAGGGAAAGAAGAAATCAATTTTACAAAATGAGGTTTGGAAGAGTGACATTTTGGGTTAGTGACCAAAATGTAATTTTTGAAAACTAGGTGACTGTTTTAAAAAGGATTGAAACTTTGAATCTTTAAGGAGCTATTTACCCAAAAAGAGTTTCTCCAGATTTTTCTTAAACATTAAATGATTAATTAATGGTTTTAAATAAAAGTAAAAGGGAGGGAAAGATATTTTAGCATTTTAACTAACTTTTCCCAATTTTCCATTTTCCTTTTCTCTCATCTTTTCTCTCAAACCAAACACATTTCTCCAGCACATTTTCCTCTGATTTTGACATCCAAATATGACAGTTCAATTCTCTTTTGATCTCTAATCATCTCTTCAACAAAACCTTAGCATTTGCTTATTGGATTTTCAAGAATTTTGGTTCCAAAAAGGGAGAAACTCAAGTTTAGAGGTATGAACGTCCTTCTCCTCTAAATTCTCAGTTCTTTACTGAAATTCCCAAGTTCTCAATCCTTGAATTGTGTTTTGTTAAAGGTTTTGCAAATGTATTCTTGATCTTGGCTTTAAAATGCAAGATTTGCTTTAATTTTGGTGAAACTCGTATGATCTGATTGGGCATTGTTTTGAGATGTCATTTTGATGAAAAATGAATGTATAATTGATGAGAAATTGAGGTTTAATCAATGCAATCCCGAATAGATTGATTTTCCTAAGTTTTGCTTGAGTTTTTGGTTGTTTTTGGAGTGATCTTGATGATCTGTTATTGCTGGAGGTATAAGGACGTGGTTGGGATCATTTTGGATGTTAATTGATGTTTAAAAATGGTTAGAAGTGATGGATCTTGGCTGGGTTAAGTTTTGCAAGTGTTTGGAGGTGATTTCGGTTGTGTTTGGTAGCCGAAATGTTGGATTTGCAAAGAGCAGCGAGTTTAGGTGTGTTGCTGGTGTTTTTAATGCATTATGATGCATTAATCCTCTATTGTTATGTGCTTGAAACAGGGGAGAATGATCTGTGAGCAATAGAGGTGGCGTTGAAGGTTTCAGATGCTTGGAAGGCTTGTTGGCTAGCCTTGTTTTGTGTATCGGTGAGTGAAGTTGGGTTTTCGGCTTTACAACCAAGGTTTGAAGGTTTTGGGAGCTTAGTTTAAGTCTAAACAACTTAGCTAAGCTCAAGTGTAAGTAAATGGAATTTCTCTCTTGGTTGTGTTAAGAAATGGTTTTAAAAGCACTTGTGATTGTTGGATGCAATGCATGTGATTTGCATGTTTTAAATTCTGTTTTGAAAGCATATTATAGCATGGTTTAATGCTGGTTTTGAAAGCCATGTGTGAAGGATGCTCAAGGTAAGAGTTCCTTGGTTTTGTGCATTGGAATTGTGGAATTGATGCATAGTGTTGCATGTTGTTTAATGGCTTTGTTTAATGCTTCAAAAACAGTGGATTGATGTTGGAATTTGGTGGTTTTGGCATTTTGGTTATGCTTGTAAAACAATGGACTAATGTGGTAAGAAAGTTATATTGGCAAGTGATGTAAGTGGTTCTTGGTTACTTTAATCGGATATAGTTAGTCGGCTATAGGATTGGGTGCACCGTGAATAAAGTTGCCTTGGATGTGGAGTGGTTTTGATTGAACCGGTAACTCCATCCAAGTCCACTAACGAGATGGTTAAGAACACCATGGTGGTTAAAATTCCATGGGTGGGTCTTATGTTAAGGTCATATGGTGGTTAAAATTCCATTTGAGGACCTTGTGTAAGCAAAGGTCATAATGGTGGTTAAAATTCCATTTGAGGACCTTGTGCTTGTTAAGATCACAATGGTGGTGTAAAGTCCATGTGTGGATCTTGTGTTGTATGTCCCGGATCTCGTTAGTGATGTTATACAACTACCAATGGGTGATGTTAAGGTCATATGGTGGTTAAAATTCCATATGGGGACCTTGTGAATGTTAAGGTCATATGGTGGTTAAAATTCCATATGAGGACCTTGTGTATGGTGAGTGTTGAGTGTGTAAAAGTTCTATTATTTACACCCTTTTTAACCCATATTTCTGCTGCATTCAAGCATCATTGCATTGCATTTAGGTTAGTTTTCAATAAAACATCACAATTATATAAAAGGCACGGATTCTACTAAAAGATGGCTATTTTTGCAGGTATCTGTCACAGTAGATGTCGAAGGCAGGCGCAGGGCAGATAAGCAGGAGAGCTGAACTGGACAAGCAGCTGAAAAAGACGAACCTGTCATGGACCTGTCGTGACAGCATGGTGACAGCAGATTTATGAAGAGGAAAAGTGAAGTGGACCTCGATAGATAGAGAAAAATCTGCTCGTCTGTCGTGTGAAAGCCAAATATTTTTCCAAGCCCCGGATCAAAAGATATGTCAAGCCAAAGCTCAAGGAGAGGAAATCCCTAAAAGCAAGGATGCGGCTGGAAAGTAGGAGACTTTAGAGATTTAGTCTTTATTAGAATCTTACTTTTAATTAAAGTTGTAATCCTTGTTACCTTAGATAACTTGAGCCCAAAGCTTATATAAGGGCATAGATTAAACCTAGGGCATAAACGATTACCCCATAACCGAAACCTAAACCCTGCCGTTTACCTGTCACCGATATGTTCTAAATTCCCCTAGGGCTACGGGTTGTTTTGTAAAGTAGTTGCAAGGGTTGCTTTGTTTTAGGATTTTTCAAGTTCAATAAAATAAACTTCAAGTTCTTTTATCTTGGTTTTAATATCTTGCAAGAGCATCGGGAGAGCATTGTGAGGTTATCCATTTACTTAGCATCGGGAGAGTTAAGTATACGAAAGAGATAAGAGCGTGTTCTCTAGTTTATAGTTGAACCATCTCGTGCCTAGGGATAGGGCGAGGTTAAGTGGCTAAGGAAGAATTCATACACATCGGTGTTCATCCTTCGATTCACGCCGAGAGGTATCATCAAAGACGTGATCATCGACAGACTTGTGCCTAGGGATAGGGCAAGGCAGATCTGGGATTCTTGCCAAGCTTGAAGTACGGAGTTAGTGTTCGCTGCCGCGACAGCTAACGGACAGACGCCGCGACAGGTGCTGTCGGCGACGGGTGCGACGACAGAACTGGAGATCCTAAGCAATTCAATACCTGCACTACCGAGCAACTCAATACCAGCCCATTCTCTTTATCTTGATATCTTACTTCTTTTATTTGCGTTTTCCTTATTATTTTCGTGACAACTTCTCATAATTATTTCCTTTACTTCGTGCAGTGAATTTAGGTGAAGCTATTAGCCCAATCCCTGTGGAGACGATATCCGATACTTCGTATCACTTTACTACTTGCGTCGTGTATACTTGCACTATAATTGCGATAGACTATTTTACACGCAACAAGTTTTTGGCGCCGTTGCCGGGGATTGGCAACATAACTACACCTTTCTTTCCTTGCACTTTTTGTTTTTGTTTTTATTTTCGTTTTTGTTTTTGTTTTTATTTTTATTTTCTTTAATTTTTCTTTTGTGTTTTAAACTCTTGGTTTTCACAAGGTTTTCCTGTTTATGCGCAGATCGAAAAGAGGTGAAGATCCTGAGTATAATTAGATCCGGAGATCGAACGTTCCTTTAATCTCAAGAAACAGATTCGCCACCTCTTAGACCGAAACGAATACCTTGAAGAACAGCTAGAGCAGATGGCCCGTAATCAGCCTGTTGGTGATGATGTACCGCCTGTCGGTGATCCGCCCGCGGCAGGTGGACGACGGTCATGTCGTGACTACATGCTGAACGATCATGTAGAGCTGGAGACCACGCTGCCGGATATTGATGTTGACAACTTCGAGCTTAAACCTGTCATGTTTAGTATGATCAACAACGCCGGACAGTTTAGTGGTTCTGCGACAGAAGATGCCAGGGAGCATCTCAAAACGTTCCAGGAGATCTGTGGTTCGTTTAGACTGCCAGGAGTTAGTCCGGAGATACTGAGGCTTCAGTTATTTCCCCATTCATTGAGGGACAGAGCTAAAACTTGGTGGAATAAACTTACACCGGCTTCTATTATGACTTGGGCATATTTAACTCGTGAATTTTTGTCTCGTTTTAATCCTTTACATTTAGCTGAGCGATTACGTAATGAAATTGCTACTTTTCAACAGGAAGATGACGAGCCAATGCACGAGGCCTGGGACAGATTCACAACTCTTCTTCGAAACTGCCCAATGCATGGATTCCCCGTCTGGAATCAGGTAACTAAGTTTTATAATGCTGCTAACTTACAAACTCGCATTCGAATTGATTCTGCAGCAAATGGACTATTATTGGATAAAGATCCGGACGAGGCCCTACAAGTTTTGAAACATCTGGCTAAGAATGAGGAGCAGTTTCCAACCGCTAGAAGAGGAGGTAAACGGGTACTTGCTGTCAAGGACTATGAGGTCGACAGCACTATGAAATCGTAGGTAGCATTCCTTACTAAAGCAATGAAAAAGTTATTGAATGATGATGAATTACAAGGATTTGCTGTCAAGGAAGTTTGTGCTACTTGTGAGGGAAATCATAGTAGGGATGAATGCCCGATAAATATAGAAGAGGGAAAATATGTTGGAAATTACAAGTCAAACTATAATTCCAACAATTACAACCCTAATTGGAGGAAGGATCCCAAATTTTCCTGGAGTAACCCTAACATTGCTCTGAATCCACAAGCGCATAATCAGAATCAGGGGGGTCCTAGATTGTTGACGCGACAGCACCTGCCGCAGAACGTGCCTCAGAACCTGCCGCCTCAGCAGCAACAGCAGCCACCACCTGCCACGAGTAGTGTATTGGAGCAGACTCTGGCCACCTTTATGTCTCAGACTGGTACGTATATGGAAAATATTAATCAGTTTGTCAAGAAGACGGAGAACTTTATGGATGAAACCAAGATGAGAATGACAAACCATGAGGCCACCTTGAAATCTCTAGAGACACAAATTGGTCAGGTGTCGCAGCATATTAAGCCAAGGCAGAATGGAGGATTCCCTAGAAATACTGAAAATGCTAGACCGCCCCCACATGAGCAATGTAAGGCAATTACTACTAGGAGTGGGAAAAAGTTACCAGGGCCGGAAAAAGAAGCTGAAACAGAAAAGGAACCTGCCTTGGATAAACCTGCCGAGGAAGCTGCCCCGACAGGTGATAAACAGACTGCTGCCGATGAGCCTGTCACGACAGCAGAAGCGACAGAGGAGAAGAAAGATGAATACCGTCCTCAGATTCGCATGCAGTGGGAAGGACGCATTGCTGATTACCGTCCTCCACCACCTTTTCCGCAACGGATACAGCAAACTAAGCATGAATCTCAACTTAAAAAGATTTATGATATTTTTAAACAGGTTCATATTAATATTCCGTTGTTAGATGCTGTTAGGGAGATGCCCGGTTACGCTAAATTTCTCAAGGATGTTATGTCGAAAAAATCTAAACTTGGGGAATTTGAAACGGTAAAGATGAGAGAAGGTTGCATGAGTATTCTTCATCGGCAGCCACCCCAGAAAAAGAAGGATCCGGGGAGCTTCATCATACCTTGCGTAATTGGTGACAGATTTGTGGGTAAGGCATTATGTGATCTTGGTGCTAGTGTTAATCTAATGCCCAAATCTGTTTTTCAGAAACTAGGTATTGGCAAGGCGCGGCCCACTACAGTTACCCTACAGCTAGCCGACCGCTCTTACGTTCACCCGAGGGAAAAATTGAAGATATTTTGGTAAGAGTGGATAAGCTTATTTTTCCTGCTGACTTTCTTATTTTAGATTGTGAGGCAGATGAGAATGCACCAGTCATCCTTGGGAGACCCTTCTTAGCCACGGGCAGATCATTGATTGATGTGGAGAAAGGAGAACTCACCATGCGCGTGAACGATCAAGAAATTAAGTTGAATGTTCTCCAAGCGATGAAACATGCTGATGTGGATGAAGAATGCAAGGCCATCATTGAGGTGACCTTCGATCAACCCTGCATCAGGTCGGGCTGCCGTGATATAAAATTTGGTCACTGCTGCGACAGCCATCTACAGGCCTGTCACGACAGCAATAACGACTACAACGACGACAGCACCGACGAAAGCGACTCCTCTGAATCCGATACATCTGATACTGAAGGTCATGAGGAGGTAGACTGGTTAGACCATCGTCCAGGTAAGTTATTCGAACCTTTGAATTACACTTCGGATAACCATTTAATCCAAAAGCCATCGACTGTTGAACCACCTGTCTTAGAACTTAAGCCCCTGCCAGGGCAGCTTAAATATGCATATCTTGGTTGTGATGACACACTGCCCGTAATCATCTCTGCTAAGCTGCCGCAGGAACAGGAACGACAGCTGATCGACATGTTAAGGCAGCACAAGAAGGCGATTGGATGGACGATAGCAGACATTCAAGGCATTAGTCCGGCATTATGCATGCATAAAATCCTCCTTGAGGAAGATCATAAGCCGACTATAGATGCCCAAAGGCGGTTAAACCATGCGATGAAGGAGGTAGTGCGTAAGGAAATCATTAAATGGTTAGATGCTGGAATTATATACGCCATCTCCGATAGCAAATGGGTAAGCCCGGTGCAATGTGTTCCCAAGAAAGGAGGAATGACCGTGATAACCAACGAAAACAATGAGTTAATCCCAACCAGGACTGTGACCGGTTGGAGGGTTTGTATGGACTATCGGAAGCTTAACAAAGCTACCCGAAAAGACCACTTTCCTTTACCCTTTATTGATCAAATGCTTGATAGATTAGCGGGTAAACCTTACTATTGTTTTCTTGATGGTTACTCAGGTTACAATCAAATTGCTATTGCACCAGAGGATCAAGAGAAAACGACTTTCACCTGCCCCTACGGAACATACGCATTTAGGAGGATGCCGTTTGGACTCTGTAACGCACCTGCCACCTTCCAAAGGTGCATGATGGCTATATTCTCCGACATGGTTGAGGACTTCCTTGAGATTTTCATGGATGATTTTTCTGTCTTTGGAGACGATTTTGAGAGTTGCCTCGGCTACTTACAAAAGGTACTTGAAAGATGTGAAAAAGCTAATCTCATTTTAAATTGGGAAAAATGCCATTTTATGGTGGATGAGGGGATAGTTCTTGGCCATAAGATCAGCTGCCGTGGGATAGAAGTCGACAGGGCCAAAATAGAGGTAATTGAGAAGCTGCCGCCGCCAACCACAGTCAAGGGCATTAGGAGTTTTCTAGGGCATGCTGGTTTTTATAGGAGATTTATTGCGAATTTCTCAAAAATCACGAAGCCCCTATGTCATCTCTTAGAGCAGAACCGACCCTTTGACTTTAATAAGGAATGTACTGAAGCATTCAAGGTTCTGAAGGAAAAGCTAGTGACAGCCCCCATAGTACAGCCACCAGACTGGACACAACCATTTGAGATCATGTGTGATGCCAGTGACTATGCTGTCGGGGCAGCACTTGGGCAGCGCAAGGACAGGCTGTTTCATGTCATATACTACGCCAGCAAAACATTGAATGATGCCCAAGTGAACTATACCACCACTGAAAAGGAGCTGTTAGCTGTGGTGTTCTCCATCGACAAGTTTCGTTCTTACATACTTGGGACGAAAGTAATAGTGCACACCGATCATTCTGCCCTTAAGTACTTGTTCGCAAAGAAGGATGCAAAGCCTAGGTTGATACGATGGATCTTGCTATTACAAGAGTTCGAACTTGAAATCAAAGACAAAAAGGGGACAGAAAATCAGGTGGCAGATCATTTGTCGAGATTGGAGAAGGGACAGAGTCTACCGTTCGATGAGACACACATACTTGAGACCTTCCCAGATGAGCAGCTCTTTGCTGCCGCAATCGCTGTCGCGACAGCTATGGCGGCAGGTAAGTCTTCTAACCTTCCTTGGTATGTTGATTTCGTTAATTTTATAGTTAGCGGAATATTACCTTCTGATCTTAATTATCAAGCCAGGAAGAGGTTCCAAAATGATGTTAAGCATTATTATTGGGACGAACCTCTTCTTTTCAAAATGTGCGCAGATCAGGTTATAAGGAGGTGTATACTACAAGAAGAACAAGAAGACATTCTCCATCACTGTCATGCTTCACAATATGGAGGACACTTAGGAGGCAACAAAACTGCTGCCAAGGTGCTGGAGTCAGGGTTCTACTGGCCGACACTGTATAAAGATGCACAGGACTTCTACATGAACTGTGACAGGTGCCAGCGGACAGGTAACATCTCGAGGAGAAACGAGATGCCACTGCAGAATATTTTAGAAGCCGAGATCTTCGACGTTTGGGGGATTGATTTTATGGGACCTTTTCCATCTTCATGTGGAAATCTTTACATCCTCCTAGCAGTGGATTATGTCTCCAAGTGGGTAGAAGCAATCGCAACTCAAAAGAATGATGCCAAAACGGTCCAAAAGTTTTTGCACAAAAACATATTTTCTAGATTCGGCATCCCTAAGGCGATTATCAGTGACGAAGGGAGACATTTTGACAATAGGGTAATTGCTGCCGCCTTGAAGAAATATTGTGTCAAGCACAGGATCGCGACAGCATACCACCCACAGACCAATGGACAGGCTGAGATTTCCAACAGGGAAGTAAAGAACATTCTTGAAAAGATGGTTAAACCAACTAGGAAAGATTGGTCTCTACTTCTGAATGATGCATTATGGGCATACAGGACAGCTTTCAAGACTCCATTGGGCAAGTCTCCATACCGTTTGATTTATGGGAAAACCTGTCACCTGCCTGTCGAGATAGAGCACAAGGCATATTAGGCAATCAAGGCAGTAAACACGGACTTGGACAAGGCAGGCCAGAAAAGGTTGTTAGATTTGAATGAGATCGATGAAATACGGACGATGGCCTACGACAATGCAAGGATTTACAAGGAAAAGACTAAGAAGTGGCATGACAAGAAGTTGCTGCCACGTCAGTTCTGCCCAGTGCAGCTTGTGTTGTTGTTTAATTCTAGGTTGAAACTCTTCCCAGGGAAGCTTAAATCTAGATGGTCTGGCCCGTTCCAAGTGGTTCAAGTTTTTCCCCATGGTGCCATTACAATTCAATCATTAAAGAACGGGCACCAATTCAAAGTCAATGGACAACGCCTCAAGCATTATCAGGGGGCTGAAGCCCCAGGAATACAGGAAGTGGTTACTTTAGGTGATGCCCCACAAGGCATCCCTAATTTAACCTAATTTTTATTTTTATTTATTTTTATTTATTATTATTTATTAGGAAATTAGGTTTATTTTATTCGAATAACGTTTTATTTTTCTAATTTCAGTTTTTAGGAAATAAAGGAGTCAAGTGAGAAAGAAGAAGTGGCCCAAGACCACCGCCCATCCACCAGCCCAATAAAGCCCATTTATGATAACCTGTCGTTTCAGCTGCCGGCGCAGACGGACTTGACAGGCTATCAACAGGCTGACACTGCAGACGCAGAAGCATGCGGCAGACGCACAGCAGACGCATAAATGCATGTCAGACGCGTCATACACGCTACATTCAATCTGCCGCCCCGTTATTCCCGCCTGCCGTTGCGGCATTAAATGGGCAGCTACTCGACCGCTATATAAACCCCTTCCCCCTTTCATTTTTTCCTCACTTCTGATTTTTCTCTCTTGTATTCTCCTCTAGTTTTATCTATTTTCTTTCTTTTTTTCAGCCCTTGCAACCAAAATGTCATCACGACAAACCCGTCAGAACGCTGCTGCCGCTTCTTCTTCAGCAGCAGCATCCCCGTTCGCTAAAAAAGAACTATGGGAGGAGCGTAACTTCATCTATAACAGAGATGCCCCCCATATGGGACTCCGGCCGTTCATCATGCAGGCCATAACAGCACAACTTTGGGAGGATTTTGCCGAGCAGCCGGTAGAGCTTAATGATACATTGGTCCGAGAATTTTATGAGGCCATCGACAGCAAAACGGCGACATCTGTCACCGTCCGAGGAGTGGCAGTTCCCTTCACCGCCAGCAGCATCAACCATGTGTTCGGCCTCTTCTTTGGCCCCAATGATGATGCTCACCAACAATTTTGGGACACCCTCGACGCTGCCGGACATGATGCTGTCATGAGGGAGTTGACAGAGGCGGGAACGACATGGAGCACCAGTAAGAAGAACCCCAACTCCGTCAATAGGGCGCAACTACTCCCTGAGGCGAAACTATGGAACGCTTTCATCAAAAAGCGTATCCTGCCCTCGTCCCACCATACGGCAGTCAACCGACAGCGGCTGGCCCTTATCCACTCCATTATACACAACAAGCCCATCAATGTGGGCAGATACATGAGGGACAGCATCCTCGACTGTGCTTTCCGCACAGACTCACGACTCTGCCTGCCGTTCACCATCACCGCCCTCTGCCGCTGTGCTGCCGTACCAGAGGAACCCTCCGACAAAATCAAGAAGGGCAGCGGCTGGACAGACAGCAACATCTCCAGCCTCATGGAGGTCATAGTCGTATCGCCACTCAATGCCTTCGACCCCAACACCCCTCCTGCTGATTCCGATGATGAACCTGCCACCGAACCTGCCCCAGAAGCTGCCACCAACACCCCTCCGGTAGATCAGAACGCCCACATCCTTGCTGCCATCCTGAGGGTAGAGGAGCGCCAAATGGGTTTGATGACCTTTATCCGTGACTTCTCCAATGCAACGGTAAATTTCATCACTAATACTTTGAATTTTTCGGATGTCATCTTCCCCACCTTCCCCGCTCATTATTTCAATATCCCCTCCCCCACTCCCACACCACCTGTCTCTCCCCACGGAGAATCTGCCTCCTCCACACCATCCCCGACGGCAGCCGGCAGCCCTCCGGCAGACACCTCCCCTCGAGGAACCAAGCGAGCTGCCACTGATGACAACCCTCTTGTCCGGAGAAATTTGGACAGCGACTTCACGCGGGTAAAACGTATTAAGCACGTGGCAAACAAGAGACGGCTGTCCAAAGCCATCACTAGTAGCAGCTGGGATAGTGGCAGCAGTTCCGATGTCCGACTAGTGGAGCCATCTGCCCCTCAACCTGCCGATGAACCTGCCCCTCAACAGGCTGATGAACCTGTTGATCAACCTGCTCCGGAACCTGCCCAGCCCCCTCCACAGCGTAGACGCCGCCATCAGATCCGCGTCAGCAGCAGCAGCGAGGACAGTGAATAAAAATTTAAGTTTTTATTATTTTTTTCCTTTACCGCTGCCTGCCTTTATATTTTGTGATGTACTTTTATTTATTTTGTTTTTCTTTATTTTTCATATCATTTTGCATTGAGGGCAATGCAACCCTCGAGTTTGGGGGTGGCAACCCTCCATTCTAATGGAATCTTAGTACATCTTTTATTAATTACTGTGTCTTATTTTTATTTAAGTTCTTAAAAAAAATCAGAAAAATCAGAAAATTTAAACTGTTGGCTTAAAACTGTGAAGTTAACTTACCTGTCATGACGGCTCTGTCGTGGCAGCATCTTTAGGACAGGTTAAGGAAAAGTTTAGAGCCTTTCTATAGTTCTAAAAACTTAAACACTTTTGTGACTGTTATATTGCTTAGATTTCTTTTAGCCAAACTAGAATAGGAAGCTTAGAACTTGGATAGCCCCTAGAGGTGCCTAACACTGGCTCTAGGAAAGAAGTTTAGCAAAAGAGAATAAAAAACCTAGAGGTGCCCGAAACCGGCTCTAGGAAGCTAACTAGAGGTGCCCAAAACTGGCTCTAGAAAAACTTAGCTTGAAAATAGAAGAAAAAGAAGCATGAAAATGTGCCTTCTAAAAAAATATAAACTTTGGCATAAAAATTCGAGTTAAGGAGTTGAATATTCTAGTGAAACTAAGAGGATCTTAGCATATAACTGTTCACAAGCATGCACACATTGCACGAGAGCTATAGGGAGATTCCGGACAGATCCTAACCTTTCCGACAGGTTGCTGCCGCCATAGAGAATGAGCGACAGGTAAGGGACAGTTCACTGTTTGAAGGCCAACAAAAAAATTTTCAGTTTTCTTTTAAGTCTACATTGCTTGAGGGCAAGCAAAAACTTGAGTTTGGGGGTGTGTTGAGTGTGTAAAAGTTCTATTATTTACACCCTTTTTAACCCATATTTCTGCTGCATTCAAGCATCATTGCATTGCATTTAGGTTAGTTTTCAATAAAACATCACAATTATATAAAAGGCACAGATTCTACTAAAAGATGGCTATTTTTGCAGGTATCTGTCACAGTAGATGTCGAAGGCAGGCGCAGGGCAGATAAGCAGGAGAGCTGAACTGGACAAGTAGCTGAAAAAGACGAACCTGTCATGGACCTGTCGTGACAGCATGGTGACAGCAGATTTATGAAGAGGAAAAGTGAAGTGGACCTCGATAGATAGAGAAAAATCTGCTCGTCTGTCGTGTGAAAGCCAAATATTTTTCCAAGCCCCGGATCAAAAGATATGTCAAGCCAAAGCTCAAGGAGAGGAAATCCCTAAAAGCAAGGATGCGGCTGGAAAGTAGGAGACTTTAGAGATTTAGTCTTTATTAGAATCTTACTTTTAATTAAAGTTGTAATCCTTGTTACCTTAGATAACTTGAGCCCAAAGCTTATATAAGGGCATAGATTAAACCTAGGGCATAAACGATTACCCCATAACCGAAACCTAAACCCTGCCGTTTACCTGTCACCGATATGTTCTAAATTCCCCTAGGGCTACGGGTTGTTTTGTAAAGTAGTTGCAAGGGTTGCTTTGTTTTAGGATTTTTCAAGTTCAATAAAATAAACTTCAAGTTCTTTTATCTTGGTTTTAATATCTTGCAAGAGCATCGGGAGAGCATTGTGAGGTTATCCATTTACTTAGCATCGGGAGAGTTAAGTATACGAAAGAGATAAGAGCGTGTTCTCTAGTTTATAGTTGAACCATCTCGTGCCTAGGGATAGGGCGAGGTTAAGTGGCTAAGGAAGAATTCATACACATCGGTGTTCATCCTTCGATTCACGCTGGGAGGTATCATCAAAGACGTGATCATCGACAGACTTGTGCCTAGGGATAGGGCAAGGCAGATCTGGGATTCTTGCCAAGCTTGAAGTACAGAGTTAGTGTTCGCTGCCGCGACAGCTAACGGACAGACGCCGCGACAGGTGTTGTCGGCGACGGGTGCGACGACAGAACTGGAGATCCTAAGAAATTCAATACCTGCACTACCGAGCAACTCAATACCAGCCCATTCTCTTTATCTTGATATCTTACTTCTTTTATTTGCGTTTTCCTTATTATTTTCGTGACAACTTCTCATAATTATTTCCTTTACTTCGTGCAGTGAATTTAGGTGAAGCTATTAGCCCAATCCCTGTGGAGACGATATCCGATACTTCGTATCACTTTACTACTTGCGTCGTGTATACTTGCACTATAATTGCGATAGACTATTTTACACGCAACAGTGAGGTCAAATGGTGGTTAAAATTCCATTTGGGGACCTTGAGATTGGTAGTGTGTATGAAGCGTGGGGACAACGCTTGTGATCCGCGTATCCGATTGGATGTTGAGTTGAAAAATGGATATGGTTTATCACTTGGAAGCCAATATAATGTTCTTGAATGTAATGAAGCATGAGATGCTTGAAATGATGCATGGTTGCATGAGAAGTGTGTAATGTTCTAAGTATGCATGTGTTACTTGTTAGCTTGAACAAGTGTTGATATTCTATTGAGAATGGTGCATGTGTGCATGAAATCTCTTTAGTGCATTGAAGTCTTGCGAAGACTTGTTTTTAAAGGCATGTGATGCAAATATTGATTTTGTGGTTCATATGTTGCATTTGTTTAATGCACGTGTTAGGTTGAATGAGTAAGTGGATTTTAAAGGTTTCTTGCTTTGAAATGGTTTTCAATGTGTGAGGAAAGTATGATGTGAAGTGGAAGTGTTTTCCAAGGATCTTGTATTTAACCTTGCATATGATGTTCATGCATGGAATAGTTAAATTGATGGTTTTGCAAGTTTGTGCTTTGAAAAGGGTTACTTAGCTTTCTAAGCTAAGGGTTGGTTTCATGTTTGAGCAATGCATGGTTTTGAGCATGTTGTTGAAAAGGGTTTTCAAACATTGCTGGGGTTTATCGAATTGTGTTTGCTTTTAAAAGTGGTTTTATGACTCGCTGCATTGATGGTGTTTTGGTTTTGAGCATTCCTCACTAAGCATTATGTGCTTACGCTCCTTTTTGTCCATCAATGAAGATATTTGAAGTTGGAACAGCGGGAAGCAAGGGATTCAAGGAAAGCTCCACTTGAGATGTATGACTCGGTTAATAGCTATAGATAATAAAGGCAATGGGGGAGAATCTCTTATGTTGATGTTTAATGAGATTGTGTATGTTGGACAAGTTTGGTTTATGGTTTTGAACTATGTGGTTTAACGCTTGCAACGTTTGAATCTTCTTATTCTTGAGTTGGTATGCTATGCTTCTTGTTTTAAAAGCATGAATGAGTGTTGAATGTGTTGAATGAGTTGGTGCACCTAGGGTGGTTTTTGTATCTAGATTTTGATGCAATTATGTCCCTTGTGTGTTGTATGACTTGCTGGTATGATTTGGTTGCATTTGGAGCATGTTTGATGCGTCGATTGTGTAATAATCCAGCAAAATTTCTGCAATCTGGGCAGCCTGTTTCGGAACAGGAGCTACCGTATCGGAACGGAGGGCCTGAAATGGCCTAGGCGTTCCGAAACGGGTAGAACCGTTCCGGAACGGTTTTGCCACTGCCAAACCCTGTTTCGGAACGGTCACGCGTTTCGGAACGGATCATCCCTGTTCTGAAACACCCGACCGTTGGGCACTGAAATTGTTGGTTAAATGTTTTGAAAACTTTGCGTTTTGGTCCTGAACTTTGTAAAAGCAATTGAATGAGTTTGAGAAGTCCGTTGGGGTTGAAATTTGGCAGAGAAGCATGAAACATGACTAATTTCATATTGGTAACTCAAAAGTTGGTTAAGTCCTTGTAATTTCAAAAATTTACGTTTTGGTCCCTAAAGTCATGTTTTGTGCAATCGAGTCCCTAAATGTTTTCTGATTGCGATGATCTTTGAGTATGCTGATTGTATGAACATATCTAGGGTTTATGTGCATTTAGATAATTTTAAAAATAAAAAAAGGGTCGTTAATCAAGGTTGACTTTCGGGTTGACTTTGGTTTTCCCCGTGTAAACTTCTTAATTCGGGTCAACCGTCTAGGCCGGGTTAAGGGGGTTACATCGAATGAACATATAGTCCAAAAGCCATCAACTGTAGAGCCACCTGTTCTAGATCTTAAGCCCCTTCCAGGCCAGCTCAAATATGTTTTTCTTGGATTAAATGATACGTTGCCCGTAATCATCTCTTCCAAGTTGATGCAGGAACAAGAACAACAGCTGATAGGGATGCTGCAGCAGCACAAAAAGGCTATTGAAAGGACGATAGCTAATATCCAAGGCATCAGTCCGCCACTATGCATGCATAAAATCCTCTTAGAGGATGATCACAAGCCGGCCATTGATGCACAAAGACGTCTAAACGATGCTATGCGAGAGGTGGTTCGTAAAGAGATCATAAAATGGCTAGATGCTGGAATAATCTATGCCATCTCGGATAGCAAGTGGGTGAGCCTGGTGCAGTGCGTTCCTAAGAAAGGAGGAATAACTATGGTAACCAACAAAGAAAACGAGTTAATACCAACCAAGACTGTGACTGGTTGGAGGGTTTGTATCGACTACTGGAAGCTTAACAAAGCTACCCGTAAGGACCACTTTCCCCTGCCCTTTATTGATCAAATGCTTGATAGATTAGCAGGAAAGCCTTACTACTGTTTTCTTGATGGATACTCAGGTTATAATCAAATAGCCATTGCACCGGAAGATCAAGAGAAGACGACATTCACTTGCCCATACGGTACTTACGCTTTTCGGAGGATGCCATTTGGACTTTGTAATGCACCAGCAACCTTTTAAAGGTTTATGATGGCAATATTCTCCGATATGGTGGAGGATTTCCTGGAGATATTCATGGATGATTTCTCTGTCTTTGGAGACATTTTTGATAGCTGCCTAGGCAACCTACAGAAAGTGCTCGAAAGATGTGAGAAAGCAAACTTGGTATTGAACTGGGAGAAATGTTACTTCATGGTGGATGAAGGGATAGTCTTAGGCCATAAAGTAAGCTGTTGCGGCATAGAAGTCGACAAAGCTAAGATTGAGGTAATTGAAAAGCTGCCGCCACCCACCACATTCAAGGGAATCAAGAGTTTTTTAGGGCATGCTGGTTTTTATCGGAGGTTTATCGCAAACTTTTCGAAGATCACCAAACCCTTGTTCCATCTTCTGGAGCAGAACCGTCCCTTCGACTTCAACACTAAATGTACTGAGGCATTCAAGGTTCTGAAAGAAAAGCTGGTAACAGCCCCAATAGTAGAGCCACCATATTGGAAACTACCATTTGAGATTATGTCTGATGCTAGTGACTATGCTGTCGGGGCAGCACTTGGGTAGAGGAAAGACAAGCTCTTTCATGTTATATACTATGCCAGCAAAACGCTGAACGACGCTCAAGTAAACTACACCACAACAGAGAAGGAACTGTTAGATGTGGTGTTCTCGATTGACAAGTTTCGTTCATACATACTTGGAACGAAGGTCATAGTCCACATAAACCACTCTGCACTGAAATATCTGTTCGCCAAGATGGATGTCAAGCCTCGGTAGATACGCTGGATTCTGCTACTGCAAGAATTCGACCTTGAAATCAAGGACAAAAAAGGGAACAGAAAATCAAGTTGCAGACCACTTGTCAAGAATAGGGAAGGGAAAGAGTCTCCCAATAGATGAGACACACATATTAGAGACCTTCCCCGACGAGCAGCTGTTCGCTGCCACAAGCACTGCCACGACAACCATGCTGGCAGGTAAGTTTTCTGAACTCCCCTGGTATGCTGATTTCGTTAATTATTTAGTTAGCGGAATAACTCCTTCTGACCTTAACTATCAAGCTAGGAAGAGGTTCCAAAATGATGTTAAACATTATTATTGGGACGAACCTCTTTTTTTCAAATATTGTGGAGATCAAGTTATCAGAAGATGCATACCACAGGATGAGCAGGAAGCTGTGCTTCATCACTGCCAGCTCCACAATATGGAGGACACTTAGGTGGTAACAAAACTGCTGCCAAGGTTCTGCAGTCGAGATTTTATTAGCCGTCATTGTTCAAGGATGCCCAGACATTCTACAAAAACTGTGACAAATGTCAACGGACTGGAAACATCTCAAGGAGACATGAGATGCCGCTGCAAAACATTCTTGAAGTCAAAATTTTCGACGTTTGGGAGATTGATTTTATAGGACCATTCCCAACATCATGTCGGAACTTATATATCCTCATGGTAGTGGACTATGTGTCCAAATGGGTTGAAGCGATCGTTACTCAGAAAAATGATGCCAAGACGGTTCAGAGGTTTTTGCATAAAAATATATTTTCCAGATTTGGCATCCCCAAGGCGATCATCAGTGATGAAGGGAGGCATTTCAATAACAGGGTTATAGCTGCTGCCTTAAAAAGTATGGTGTCAAAAATAGGATCGCAACAGCATACCACCCTCAGACCAATGGACAGGCTGAAATATCCAACAGAGAGGTTAAGAACATTCTAGAAAAGATGGTTAAACCAACTCAGAAGGACTGGTGTCTACACCTCAATGACGCGCTATGGACTTACAGAACAACCTTCAAAACTCCATTGGGAATGTTACCCTATCGGCTGATTTATGGAAAAACATGCCATTTACCTGTCGAGATTGAGCACGGAGCATACTAGGCCATCAAGGCAGTGAATATGGACTTATAGAATGCAGGACAGAAAAGGCTACTTGATTTGAATGAGATAGATGAAATTCAAGCAATGGCCTAAGACAACGCAAGGATTTACAAAGACAAGACAAAGAAGTGGCATGACAAAAAGTTGCTTCCACGACAGTTCTGCCCAGGGCAGCTTGTGTTGTTGTTCAATTCTAGGTTGAAATTCTTCCCAGGGAAGCTGAAATCTAGGTGGTCCGACCCATTCCAAGTGGTGCAAGTTTTTCCGCATGGTGCCATTACAATCAGATCTTTAAAATACGGGCACCAATTTAAAGTCAACGGACAAAGATTGAAGCATTATCAGGGGACTGAAGCCCCAAGAATGCAGGAAGTAGTTACTTTAGGAGATGCCCCTCATGGCATTTCTAATTTAACCTAATTTTATTTTTTAATTTTTATACTTATTTATTATTTATATATATTAGGTAATTAGAATTATTTTATTTTTAGGAACTAAGTTTTTGTTTTTATTATTTTTAGGAAATAAAGGAGACAAGGAAAAGAGGAAAAGTGAATTCAGCCCACCATCTTTTCCATCGGCCCAAAAAGCCCAAACAAGGAGCCAGCCGTTACAGCTGTTGCGACAGACGTAGAAAATCCAGCCTGTCAACACGCTATCGCGGCAGACACGCAAATGCGTAACAGATGAGCAGCAAAAACGGAAACGCGTAACAGACGCGTCAGAAACCGCATAACAGCTGGCCCTGTTATTCGCGCTTGCCGTTACATCTCCAACGGACAGCAAAATCCTCATCTATATAAACCCCGTTTTACTATTCATTTTTCACTCACTTTCACTCTCTCTACTTGTTTCCTCTAGAATTTCAATTGCTTCATTTTCTTTTTTACAGTCCTTGCAACATGAGTTCCAGAAATACCAGCCGAAGCGCTGCCTCAGGATCTGCCCCTGCAGCATCCACTCCCAGCTCCTTCCAAGTCAGAGACATGTGGGAGGAGAAACGTTTCATTTACACCACCAGAACGGAGAACCTTGGGCTACAACCGTTCATAGCCCGCAAAATCAAAGCCCTATAGTGGCAGATGTTTGCCGAGCAGCCGGAGGAAATGAACGTAACTCTCGTCCGAGAATTTTATGCTACCATCGACAGTAGGGAGGCGACCGCAGTAACAGTTCGAGGAAAAGAGGTACCTTTAGAGCCCGAATACATCAACACACTATATGGGTTCTATGTTTGGAGAAAAGAAGACGGCCACCAACGATTTGTGGAAAGCTTAGAGCCGATAGATTACGATGTTGTGATGGCAGAACTCACAAACGAGGGTACCGAGTGGAATACCGATCCTAAACATCCAAGGACGGTAAAACGAGTTCAACTCACTCCGGAGGCCAAGCTTTGGAATGCATTCATCAAGAAGCGAATTATGCCCTCCTCGCACAACACAACGGTAGACCAACCAAGGTTAGCCCTCATTCATTCAATTTTAAATGAAAGGCCAATTAACGTTGGTAGATACGTTCGGGAGGGAATATTGGATTGTGCATACCGGCCGTCAGGACCACTCTTCTACCCTTACCTCATTACTGCCCTCTACCGTGGCCACAACGTACCGGAAGCTACCGAGGATTTAAGAGTCTGAGGAAAAGGTTGGACAGAAAGGAACACCCTCAACCTGATGGAACTCAAAGCTTCCACGCCCCTGTCGTCCTTCGACCCCACTGCCGCGGCAGGTGAGCCGACAGAGCCCACTGAAACCGAACCTGCTGCCACCGAACCCAAGCAGCCCACCGTAGCAGCTCCCCCGGTAGACTCCTCCACACAAATACTCACTACCCTGCAGAAAATGGAAGAACGGCAGCTAGGACTGATGAGTTTCATCCAAGACTTCACCACCGCAATGGTATATTTCATCTACACCTCTCTTAATTTTCCTGATGTACTGTTCCCTACCTTCCCCAACCATTATTTTGTTGCCCCCACAACTGCCCATACCCCTACCCCTACTGCCACACCAAGAACGCCATCTGTCGCCTCAACCTTGACCCCAGCCACAACAGTTGCAGACGGCAGCCACACAGCCGAAACATCTGCCCAGAGAGCCAAGAGAAAAGAGCCCATGTCCGACCTAGATAGGTATATAGCTGGCTTCTCATCCTCTGAAATTTGGGCGACATCCGATGACGAGCCCTCTATCAAGAGGAACTTGTCCAAGGAGTTTACCTCGGAGAAACGGTAGAAAATAGGCTCTGGAGTCGACCCACCCGACCAGGAAAAATCCGGCAGCAGTAGCAGCAACGGCAGCAGCAGTAGTAGCAGCTCCGAGGAGGTTCAGGTATTGGAGAAACCACCTCATATCTCCCCTACCCGCATCCAACCTCCACGAGAAAGCCAAAAACAAGAACACTTTTGCCTCTCCCATCCATCTTCCAGCACCAACAAGGAAAGTCACTACCCGTCGGCAGATTCGACTGAGCAGCAGCGGCGACGACAACGCTTGAAAATTTAAGTTTCTTATCTTATATTGATGTCTGACATTTTGTTATATTTTGTGATGATTGTTTTAATTTTCTTCTTCGTCTCTGTCATTTGCATTGAGGGCAATGCAACCCTCGAGTTTGGGGGTGGCATCCCTCCATTAATGAAGTCTCTTTAAGCTTAAAAATTGTGTCTTTTACTTAGTTTATTTTTGCTTTAAAAAAATTAAAATTTGGCTTAAGTCTTTGAACTGAACTTACCTGCCGTGATAGCCTCTGTCGTGGTAGTGCCTTTAGGATAGTTTTAAAAGTAGCTTAGAGCCTTACTATAGTTCTAAATCTTAAACACCATTTGTGACTTTTATACTGTCTAGAACTCTACTAGTAAACTAGAATAAAAAGCTTAACACTTGAGTTGCCCCTAGAGGTGCCTAACACTGGCTCTAGGAAAAGAAGTTAAGAAAAATAGACTCAATACACCTAGAGGTGCCCGAAACCGGCTCTAGGAAGTTAGCTAGAGGTGCTCGAACCCGGCTCTAGTCCAACTTAAGCTTGAGAAAATAAAATCGTGTCTGCATAAAAACTAAAAGAGCCTAAGAATTGCCTCCAAAAAGATGAAAGTTGGCATAAAAATTCAAGTTAGAAGCTTAGCTATTCTAGTAAACTAAGGGAGTCTTGGCATATAATTGTTCACAAGCATGCACACACTACACGAGAATTATAGCAAGGTTCTGAATGAATTCTGAATTATCCAATAGGGTGTTGCTCACAATAGGGAATGAATGGTAGGTAAGGAAAAGTTCACTGTTTTAAGCCAAACAAAAACTTTTATTCCTTTTTAGGTATGAATTGCTTGAGGGCAAGCAAAAACTTGAGTTTGGGGGTGTGTTGAGTGTGTAAAAGTTCGATATTTTACCCCCTATTTAACCCATATTTCTACTGTATTCAAGCATAATTCATTGCATTTAGGATATATTTTATTTAAACATCACAATTTTATCAAATGCAATAGTTTCTACTGAAATTGGTTGCTTTTGCAGGTAGCTGCTATAGCAGATGGAGGGCAGTGGAGAAGCAGATGCTGGGCAGTGAAGAAGCAGAGCTGGAACTAGATTGCAGACGAGAAGGACGATGCTGCCATGACCACTGCCGTGGCAGCCAAGGACGACAACAATGGTGAAGGGAAGAAGTGAAGTAGGCCTCGACAGAAAGAGAAAATTAAGCCGGTCTATCGTGGAGCACCTTTATATTTTTCCAAGCCCTAGATCAGAATGAAGGCCAAGCCCAATGTTCAAGGAAGAAACTCCAAACAAGAAGGAAGGACGAATTAAAGATATATGCTCTAAAGATTTAGTCTTTAATAGAGTTGTATTTTAGTTTAAACTTGTATTCTTGCCATATTAGAAAACTTGAACCCAAGGCAAATATAAAGGCATGTAATTCGACCTAGGGAAGGATATCTTACTCTCTAGCCTTCTTCCCAAAACTCTAGTCGTTTTCCCCTTCTCATCATGTTCTAAACTTCCCCTAGGGTTAAGGGTTGATTCTGTAAAGTAGTTGCAAGGATTGCATTTGTTTTAGGAATTTTTCTGTTCAATAAAATAGACTTCAAGTTTGCTTATTCTGGTTTTCAACATCTTGCAAGAGTATCGGGAGAGCATTGTGAGATTACACATTTACTTAATATCGGGAGAGTTAAGTATACGAAAGGAATAAGTACGGGTTCTCCAGTTTATGGTTGAACTATCTCGGACCTATGGATAGGACGAGGTTAAGTGGCTATGGAAGAATTCAACAACATCGGTGTTCATCCTTCGATTCACGCCAGGAGGTATCATCAAAGACGTGTTCATCGACAGACTTGGACCTAGGGATAGGCCAAGGCACAACAGGGATTCTTGCCAAGCTTGAAGTATAGAGTTGTGTGATCGCTGCCACGACAAACAACAGAACGCTGCCGCGACAGGTGCTGCCGCGACAGGCGCGACGACAGAACAGAGATTTCTAGACTTTGCAACACCTACACTACTGAGCAAATCAATACTGGTCCATTCTCTATATCCTAATTTCTTTGCTCTTTTTAGTATTCTTTATTATCTCGTGACAAACATTTAAACTATTTCTTTTCCCTCTCGTGCAGTTATTCCAGGTTAAGGCTATTAGCCCAGTCCTTGTGGAGACGATATCCGGTACTTACGTATCACTTTACTACTTGCGTCGTGTACACTTGTACTACATTGCGATAGACACTTTTACACGCTACACATCGGATTTAGTATTGCGCAACTTGAATTTTCATAATTCAAGTTTCGGATGAGACTCGGATTTTGAAATTTGCATGATATCATTGTGGGTATATGATTTGGGATTTGTTCAGGGAAGTTCAGTGGTTTCACTCTTCGGGATGAATACTGCTTCGGATCAGTCGTTCCACCCTTCGGGCTGAGTTCCACTTCGGATGGTGACGATGGAGAAAGTAGGTTCTGAGGAACCTTACTTTTCGGTGTATCGAAGATGGGTACTATGATTCATGTGCATTAGACATCATATCATCATAATTCGATTTTGTTGTGTTTTTAGAAAAGTCTTTATCAAAAAATAAAATATTATTTTGTTTTGTTTTGTTTTCGTTTGCACTTTAGAGACACACTAAGCTCTTTACCTTACACCCCTTAGTTTTTACTTTTCAGATATCTCAGACTTTTTAGGCGATCGGTACTTGGAGCATCTCTTGTTTATCAGATAAATTATTATTCATTATGAACCTTTCTGTTACCTCAGAATTATTATTTTAATATTGTTTGGGATATTTTTGTAATATTGGACATTGCAACTGTTTTTAATTTGGGTTTTATTAAATGCATATATCTATGAAGTTACTTTCGGATTTTTAATTATTTATCGGAATATAGTTTAAAAGATTGGGTTTTATTTTAATCGAGATATTTGTTGAGTTTTACTTATTTAATCGACTCTTTTGAATTACAAAATATTTTAACCTAAATTGTTTCTTGTAGGACAAGTTTCCAATCGCTACTTCCTAGATTCGACCCATTCCTTCTGGGTCGGGTTTAGGGGTTACATTTAGTGGTATCAGAGCCATGTTTTTCAACCCACAGACTGTGAGGCTCACAAAATTTGTTTCAAAATGTTTTCGACTTCTGCATTCATTTAAAATATTTTGGGACGGATGATAATTTTCTGAAGAAGAAAAAATATACTATGGTATTCTGTGATTTTGACTTCAACGTTTTCAATGTGTTTTAAATTTGAGACTCAAGTACCGATTCTGACTATAGGTTATTACCTTTTGGTAGATAGTTCATTATGCCACCGCGTAGGAGTCTTAATCTATCGTTTGTTCGAGGTCGTGGCCGAGGCCGTACTGTTGCTTTTGGTAGTGATCACCCGCTTTCTGTTGGGCAAGTAGAAATTCAGAATAAGTTACATGTTGATGAGAACCATTTGTTAGGAGGATATTAGATCGGAAGTGATAACTCACTTGATATTGAGAACACTAATCGATATGTGGGAGTCGAGCTCTTAGAGAAGTGTTAAGGTTATTTTATGAATTCGAAACAGAATAACAAGTCATTGAATGATTATGAGATAGAGTTTTGGAGGTTGGTCAAGTATGCTCATGAGTTAGTTGTGACTGAGAAAGATAACTGTGACTGTTTTTTAAGGGACTTCGTCTACCGATTTCGAGTGTTGTTGCAATACATCATGGCAAAGTGTTCAGTGACATGGTTGGTCGAGCCAAGACTGCTGAGAGGATAATGACACTTATGGAAAAAGAGGAATTTCAGAATTCTGATCAAGTTAGAAAACAATCGGACATGTCTGTTCAACCAAGCTTTATAAATTTGTCTTGAAAGAGACCTAGGGATGATTCTGTTTCTCATAGTTATCGAAATGTGAGACCTGCAGCATCGACAGTTCCGTCTGGTAGCGTTGCTAATACAAAAGTTCGTCGGCCTATTTTTGTATGTGGTTATTGCAATAAGAAGCATAACAGAGAGTGCAGATTGTTGAACAAGGCGTGTTTCAGATGTGGTTCACATGATCATTACTTGAAAGAATGTCATTGACCACGTACCGGTTCATCCATTCAGAGTCAGACACATGCATCAGTTCAGGCATCTCATCGAGGTAGAGGACAGTTTAGATCAGCTGCATCTGGTACAATTAGTAGAGGTAGACCTTCTTAGAGTGATAGATCAGCTAGATCTGAGGTTAGACGTCCAGGTTCAGTAAATACAATTGGAGATCGCGTTGGATATGATGATATGCATGATGACATAGCAGGTACATTTTGATATGTTAAGATCATAATTGTGTTTAAGATGGATTACAAATTCAGAATAAGAATTTATAGGTATGTGTTAATTAGTTTGAGATATGCTGCTAAATTTAAAAATTTCGAGGACGAAATTTCTTTTAAGGGAGGGAGAGTTGTAACACCCCAAAAATTTCCTAATTTAGAAAACTTAAAATTTGAAATCCCTAATTCTGTAACCCTAACAATTGGGAGTTTATGAACTAAAACCTTACCTTAATTAGATGATTAATTTGATTAGATTCAGAATTTAAGGGTCAATTCAGAAATTTGGTGACCAGTTTGTGTACAATTGAAACTTCGGTGACCATTCTCTGATGCGGGTAAGACTAGGGACCTTTGTTTTGTGATGTGCCCCTTTTGGCTTGATATTTAATCAATTTGTTTTAGCCCTAAAGCGTTTTTTGGAGTCTCACTTGTTATCTGCAGCCGCAAGTCTCCCTATCTCAATCATCTCTCACTCGTTTTTCATCTCACCATCACTCTCACTCCTTTTTCATCTCCAACGACCCTCCGTTCGCCATCCGTGGCTTGCACGGCCACCACCAGCGCGACCACCACCAGCGCGACCACCACCATCATGCGATTGACCCTTGACCCTCGACTCGCCCCCATCGACCACCATTTTTGAGATTTCGAAGGGAAACCGTTCACTTCTCCTCGCATCGTCGCTTCTCCTCGTATCGTTCGTTGTTTGCGCCACCGTCCGTGTCGGGCACTGTCATTGACCATCTCATTCGGAAATCGATAAGAACCGTTCGGAATTGTTTCCTTGCGCCGCCGTCGGCTCTGCTTCTCTGTTTCAGATATGAGTTGGGTAAGCATTAGATTCATGTTTCGGTTTTTAATCAGTGGTTTTAGAATTGTGGTTGGTTGACCTCTTTTTCTCTTATTTTTGGCCGGTAGTGACCATTGGGGTTTTAGTTTTGCGTTCCTGTCGAGTCGTTACCGTTGTTGTTATGTTGTTTAGCCATTTTCATTTATTCACTGATCGTCGACTTCACCCTGAGTGTCACCGTCTTAACGAATCCGTTCACCGCCGTTTTGGGTACTGAAAACCCTAGTCCTAAAGTTGGTGAAGGGGTTAAGGAAATTGGGCTTTGAGTGTAGGTATGTAGTTTGGGCTTTTGTGTGTGAAGTTGGGATTGAACCCAACTGGTGAACCCACAATTTGCTTATTGTGTAGTTTGGTTGGGCTAGTTCTTTGACCAAAAGTGTGAGGGCCCAATTTAGTGCGAGTGTGTGACTAAAACTGTGGGAATTATTGAACCAAACCAGATCTAAATTGTGAATTCGAACCAGATTGAGTTATCTGAACCAGTTGTGAACTGAAACGATAATTTAAACCGAACTAGATCTTGACTAAGTAAATCGGACCAGTGAGTTGACCAATTTGAACCGATTTTGGCCTTTGACTTTTGACTGCAGCAATTGACTTTTGACCGACCCGTTTGACTGACCCGATATGTTGATTTTGACCAGAGTTAACCGAAACAATTTGGCTTTGAAGGTTTGACCTTGACTAAGTTTGACCAGTTGACTTTGACCATCATAGTTGACTTTGACTATGACTAGAGTTGACCAAGAGTTGACTTTTTCTAAGAACTTTCATCTTGACCTTTCTCGACGTCCTGAGTTCGTATCTGCAGCCCATTTTGTTTAATTCGAACTCTAAAGCTTCGTTTTGCCAATTTCAATTAATTGTACTTAGTAATTTCAGATAAATTGGATATAAGTTTGATATGAGATATTCTCGTGTTTAGGAACCGAATTTGAGACCGAAGAGTTACCTTATCCTGTTCAGATCGACCGTTCATGTTTTTCGAGATCCTTACGTGAGTATGCTTTCAGATTAGTTGTTGAGTTTATAGTTGGTGGCTTAGTGATAGTAATACATTTTTAATATATGGTTTTACCTTGTAGGTTCTGATTCAAGCTAGATCTGAGTGTAAGACACACTTTTTTCGGCATTAGAGCTACTGTTGCTTTAAGGTGTGTATGTTCCTGTGTTATAAACTTGTCTATTTCTTTTATGCTATAAACTTGTGTGATTTATTTTGTGTTGTGATTTGTGAAAGTTTTCGGATATCATGCATAACATATCAGACTATGTTTTAACTAAAAATCATATTTACTAAATTGTGAAATATCAGATTTCGGAATCGTAAAACATCAGATTTATAATATTGTGCAACTTGAATTTTCATAATTCAAGTTTCGGATAAGACTCAAATTTTGAAATTTGCATCATATCATTGTGGGTATATGATTTGGGATTTGTTCTGGGAAGTTCAGTGGTTTCACCCTTCGGGCTGAATTCCGCTTCGGATTAGTGGTTCCACCCTTCGGACTGAGTTCCACTTCGGATGGTGACGATGGAAAAAGTAGGTTATGGGTAACCTTACTTTTCGGTGTATCAGAGACGAGTACTATGATTCATGTACATCAAACATCATATCATCATTATCCGGTTTTGTTGTGTTTTCAGAAAAGTCTTTATCAGAAAATAAAATATTGTTTTGTTTTGTTTTGTTTTCGTTTGTACTTTAGAGACACACTAAGCTCTTTAGCTTACACCCCTTAGTTTTTACTTTTCAGATATCTCATACTTTTTAGGCGATCGGTACTTAGAGCATCTCTTGTTTATTCAGATAAATTATTATTCAGTACGAACCTTTCTGTTACCTCAGAATTATTATTTTAATATTGTTTGGGATATTTGTGTAATATTTGACATTGAAATTGTTTGTAATTTGGGTTTTATTAAATGTATGCATCTATGAAGTTACTTTCGGATTTTTAACTAATTATCGGAACATCGTTTAAAAGATTGAGTTTTATTTTAATCAGAATATTTATTGAGTTTTACTTATTTAATCGACTCTTTTGAATTACAAAATATTTTAACCTAAATTCTTTCTTGAGGGACAAGTTTCCAATCGCTACTTCCTAGATTCGGCCCATTCCTTCTGGGCCGGGTTTAGGGGTTACAGTATGACACAAAATCAAGTGACCAATTATGTTAGGCGTGTCATATGTATTAAAATGTCATGAAAATAAAAGTGTAAATACCATAAGATATATTTATAATTCAATGAGGGGCAGAGTTATAAATATTTAAATAGTTGATTTAATAACTATATAAAGAGGTAGTGGTCCCCAAGAAATATGCTAACTTGTATTATTCTTGTCCTCTTGAGAGAGTTTTTACAGCAAGGCTCAACCTATCTTCTTGGAAGATCACAATTGTGTTTTAGGCGATCTCCATCAAATCATTCAAGGTTTTCATCTATCGATTAACTCAGGTACGCTTCCGCTTTCAATTTTTTGTTCTTGATGATTTGACTCTATAGATCTAGGGTTTAGATTTCATATCTATTATGGTTTGGTTCTAACATGAGATACATCCAAAACTTCTCTCACCTTTTTGGTGGTAAAGGTGGACGAGAACTCCCTCGTTCTTTTATCTGATCTACGAAAATCACCATTATTTCATTCCCTAAGATGTCTTGGTAGTAATTACTCAGTTCACTAACTATTGGAAATCGTACATTCAAAATATAGTGAAAAGGGGTTGGAGATTTTGATTCAAGCCATCTAAGAACATACGTCATTTTTCTTCATCGGTCTTTATAGATTCAGAACCGTATCTATACAGTTGGCAAAAGTCAAGAACATATTGATCAACAAATTTATTCCCGTGCTTTAAGTGCAGAAATTGTCTTCTCATTTCTACCAGACTGTTTAACTGATATACTTCTTTTTTAAATCTTTCATAAAGAATTCTCAAGTCACTCTTTCTTCTAGGACTTTCAAGATAGTGGTTTCCCAACGATTCTGATTATCGTTAGAGAAAGAAAGAGCACACTCAATCTTGTGATCATTAGAACACAGTAGTTGCTTGTTTAGGATCTTTAAAGTATAGGCTCGATAATGAGAAATCTTGTCAATGGGAGCTTGAGAGCTCGATGCTTCAGGTGAAGTAGGATTCAGAGATTGATTCATAGACTTCATAAATCTTTCAAACACATCAGACATGTTCTGGTAATAAGCCACCTTTATTGGGAGAGGAATCCATAAAGAACTAGGAATCCATATAGTCATGAATATCATTTGATATCTCGAGATAGAATTATACAGAGAAATCAAATTGCATTAATTAACAGTCAATAAATTGAACATGTGTCATTTGTAATCATAAAACACATAAAAAACTAAATCTAGTCCTAGAATCGACTAAACCTAAGTCTTGATACCATTAAATATAACACTCTCTACCATATCTAGTTAGAAACTGGATCGAAGATGCTACTGAAAAACATCAAAGCGGGGGAATTAAGTCAACTCAAACGATATTCACTCATATAAATTACATGAAACATTTACAATCCTTCTTACAACTTTGAACTATCTTATATTTGACTAATCATGTATTTCTTAATTTTAAGGACCATTTTACAAATTTCTAAAAGTTTAGGGATTAAATTGTAAATTTACAAAAGTAGAATGGTTAGTTTGTATTATTTCTATCATTTGTTCAAATAGTTCATTTAATGAAGTGATCTTTCATTCACATCATGATTCATCGACAAAATACAATTAGATATCATTTTATAAACTTTTAATTGTTTAAGGATTAAATTGTAATTTCAGAAAATTGGGGGAATAGCTTTTACTATTTCATCATTTTATGCAAGCTTTGTTTATTATGAAGGAATCTCATGAAAAACTTGTCAAAGTTATAAATTCGTCAAATATATGGACCAATTTGTGATTAAAAGAAGCTTTAGGGACCAAAGTGTTAATATGTGATTATATCAAGACTTAACTTTCGGGTTCACTATAGATGGTATTGAAACCAGACTAGCAGTTTCGTAAGTCAAGCTAAAGTTTTAGAACTCTTTCCATTGAACCTTCGTTTGTACCACTCTTCTTCGTGCAAACCAGTATTTTCATGAATTACGATCGTCACCTATTAATAGCCACTGTTGTGAGCACTGAGCAGTGAGCACTATTAGCACTCACCAATAGTTGTGCCTCGGTTGTCGATTGTGAAGGAGATATTGGTCGTAAGCCATTCTGCCCATCCACGTTATTCACGTAAGCTGGTTTATAAGGATTCTCTTTGTTTCCAAAGATAAGATTCTGATTACTTTCTTTCTTTAAAATATTTTAATAATATTTGTTTATTAGTTTTTGACATGCAAAGGGATTTAGAGATTACTTTTATCACTCGGAGCTAGGAATTTATCTAAAGGGTGTCAATTTATTTATAAATATATATAATTTTTTAAAATTTTTTGGTGTCAATAGACACCCCACCTATGCATGTCGCTCTGCCATGCCCACTAAGCCATATCTCATTGATTAATGGTATATTTCTTGGTAATTTTGATCACTAAATTTTTTTGAGGATCACATACTTTATTATTATTATTATTATTATTATTATTATTATTATTATTATTATTATTATTATTATTATTATTATTATTATTATTATTATTATTATTATTATTATTATTATTAACATTTTTTGACAAATTCTAATCATACCTAGAGAAATATGAGCGAACAAAGATGGCCAACTTGGACAACTAGCCAAATGTGCTTGCTCATATATATATATATATATATATATATATATATATATATATATATATATATATATATATATATATATAATATGCTTTTGTAACATTACAGATACATGCATACTATTATTTTTCTTATGCTAATTTTTTTGATATTACAATATATGCATATATATATAGTTATTATTATATGAATATATGAGTATCATTGTAACGCCCCGGTTTAGGGGCCAGGATTTTATCAATGTTAATCTAGGATTCGTCCGCCTTAAAATTAGATTTAAAATGATGATTTTATAAAAAAAATTGTACTTATTTACGAAAATGCCATTAATAAAAATAGAAGACGGAGATTAAGAAAAAGAGATAAAGAAAGAAAAGGAAAATTTTGAAAAGAAAAACAAAAAGGTGTCATCTTCTTCAAACACCTCTTTTCTACCAAAGCCTCTCTTAAACCCTAAAACCACTATTCCATTGCCCAATCCCTCTTTCAAGCAAGATTTTCAAGGTAAGCATTCCATTGTTTTAATTTTTCTTCCCTTGAGTTGTCACTAGATAGATTTTTCTTAAAAATCCATTATTTTGGGTTATTTCAAAATGCTTTGGGTTTGAAAAATGGTAAAATAGAGGGATTTTCGTGCGGGCATTCTAATGTGATGTTTAAGGGTGTTTTTGATCATACATGGGTGTCTTAAAAATGTAAAAAGGATGGAAAATGTTGGGAAACCCGAAATGGGTATAAAAATGAAATTTTTAGGTTGAAAATGCTGAGTTTTTGGGTTGGTTTTGGGTTGAAATCAGGGCTGGGGGTTCCTTTGATGTTGGAGAGTGTTTCTAGATGATTTTGGATGTGTTTCAGTGGTGGAAATGGCTGGATTCAGTGAGGGGTTTGTCTAGAACAAAAATGGTGAAGTTTTGATGAAATTTGGGTTTGAATCAATGTGTTTTGGTTGCAAGGAGTATATTTCCGGGTTGTTGCTGGTTTGCAAGTGTATTAGCATCCTAATAGTTGTTTTGGGTTGTTCTGAAACAGAGGATATTGATTCGGGTACTTCAGGTCTGATACCGGGTGTTACGGAGGCTTGAGAATAGTGTTTCGACTTTCGTTGGGCTTAATCGGTGATTAGAAACTGTTTTGAGACTTTAAATTCGTTCATTGAAGGTTGTTGGGGTTTGGGTGTAGTCTTAGAGACTAACCTAAACCCGAGTGTAAGTTTATCTACCCTCACTTGTTTGGTTGGTTATGGGCATTCCCAATTATGTGTGTTGTAGTGTGTTTTGGATTGTTTTTACTCTCCGTTTAATGTTGTTGTGTAGTCGTTTGTTGGTGTCGAGCCTCACGTGATGGTTGTCGTTACTAAGATGATGTGTAGTCCCACCGGTAGTGACTAGTAAAAGAGTACGATGATGTGTAGTCCTATCGGAAAACTAATAGTTGTTGTGAACGGTGATGTGTAGTCCCACCGGGTTTTGGTTATGCATGTGCATACCATGTATTGTTATGATTGTGTTTCATTATTTCCTTTCCTTAAATGGTTTTGCCATAAATCTATGATTTATGTTTTAAAAACTGCATTGTTGATGTGTTTTAGAGCTCCGCTCACTAAGCTTTTAAGCTTACGCTCACTTTTTCCAACAATGCAGATCGTTAGAGGTTCCGGGAGGCAAGTGGGCAAGAAAGGGTTTCTTGGAGTTTTTGGTTGGCTCAAGTATGGTTCATAGCTTGTAATAACACTTAGACAATGGGATTGCTAGATTTTCCACTGTGAGCCCCTGTTTTGGAACCTGTTTTGATACGTTTCGACACTGTGAGCCACCGTTTCGGAACCCGTTCCAATACGTTTTGTCATTGGAAGCCTCTGTTCAGGGACAAGGTGGGGTCGTTTCGGAATGGCTTGGTGTCACTTTTAAAAATGGAGCCCGCGTTTCAGAAAGGGCAAGCCTGTTTCGAAACACAGGTAGTTAAAACACTTAAATGGCACCTTCGAAGGTTTCCAAACGTTACATTTTGTTCCCTATGGCTTTTATGCTTTCAAATTGAGCTTATATGTATCCTTTATGATGGTTTTGCCCCGTTGCATGGTACTTGACCAATTACGCTACTTGGTAAATTTAAGTTGTTGTATGCTCTACTTGGACTATATTCGTTTTCACTTTTTCTGTTGTCGTCTTCACATTTAGGATTAATTGTGATATCTAGACAAGATAAATATGAAAAAAATAAGATTGCTAATCGGAGTGAGGCCTTAGCAGGTTTCGCTTCAGTTTTCCCCGTGTAACCCGTTCAGTCTGGTCTGTTGGCTAGGCCGAGACGAGAGGGTTACATTTTGTGGTATCAGAGCCTCGGTTACGAGGTCTCCCAAGAAGGTAAGTCGGGTAAGTTGGTTTGTTTGCTATTGCACGCTGTATGAAAGCATGCTTTAATTGTCCTTATTGTTGGTTGAAGTTTAGTCAAGTGTTCCCATAGTTAGGTGTTATTATCGGAAAATGATTTGGTTTAAAGAGCTTGAGAACTTGGATCCTTGCCCTTGCTGACCTAATGTTTTCTTGTGTGTGATGTGTTTGATGTTTTAGATTCTATCTCGTTATGGTTAGACCGAGAGGACCGCCTAGAGCGGGTGACCAGGCACCCGGGAATGTGCCTCCTATCCCTCCTGCTCCCGATGGTAATGGAGTGGGTGGTGATGGTAATGGACCTCAAGCCGGTGCAAATGTTGGGGGTAACAGAGCTCAGGCATGTCAGGGTCCGGCCAGTGCGGATATGACACATTTGATTCAGACTATAGCCAGGGATTTTCAGATAGCTTTGGTCGGTATGTATGCTGCAGCACCACCTTAGGTTGTGGGGACAGGTTTACCCCTTGAGAGGTTTCGTAGTTTAGGCGGAGTTGAGTTTCGTGGTTTGAATCCTGAGGGTTCAGAGGCTTGGCTCGAGAGTACTACACGCATCTTGGGTCAGATGGAGTGCTCAGACACTCGTAAGTTGGGTTGCGTTATCTCCTTGCTTTAGGGAGATGCATATGCTTGGTGGACCACTATTATTTCGGGTGTGGTAGAGGTGGATGTCACTTGGGAATTCTTCAAAAATGCCTTTAAGAAGAAGTATCTCAGAGTCTGATATCAGGATGAGAAGAAGAGAGAGTTTATGGCCTTGGTTCAGGGTAGCAAGACGGTGTCCGAGTATGAGGTTCAGTTTGTGAGGTTGAGCCAGTATGCTCCCGAGTTGGTTCCCAGTGAGAGGGAACGGTGTGAGCGTTTCCGATATGGGTTAACTAGAGGTGTGAAGACTTATATGCTTGCCTCTGACTACACCGAGTTTGATGTATTGGTCTGTAGGGCCAAAGATATTGAGCAGAACTTAGGCTCGAGTGCTCGTGCTAGTGGGTCTAATTTCGGGAAGAGACATGTAGATTGGGATAAAGATCATGCCAAGAGGCATATGGATATGAGGTATCACTTCGATTTGAGGTATAGGGGTGGTAACCATGGACGGGGCCATCATGGCCAAGGAGCTGTTGTTCACACTCCTAAGTGTAGTAGATGCGGGAGACATCGTCAGGGCGAGTGTATGGGTACCTTTTTGGTATATTGGAACTGTGGTTCCCGAGATCATTTGAGGCATAACTGTCCACACCCGGCTAGGGGCGGATCGGCTCCAGCGAGGGGTTTTGAGCATCAGAGAGGCAGTGGGCGCGGTCGTGGTAAATTTCAGCCGAGGAACGATGGTTAGAGGAACTTGGCTCACGTGGTGGCAGTTCAGGCCGAGGGTGGAGGACCAGCTAGAGTGTATGCACAACAAGAGGATGGGAATGACACGAATGTCATTGCAGGTAATTTCCCGATACATCCTTTGACCTTGCTTTCATTGATAGATTCGAGTTCGACATATTCGTACATTTTGGGTGAACATGCAAGGTCCCTAGGTCTACCGTATGGGTGGTTAGAAGTGAGTGTAAATGTTACTAGTTCTTTCGGTGAGACCGTGGTAGTTAGGAAGATGTATAGGAGGTGTCCCTTGATGGTTCAAGGCCACGTGTTTGCGGTCAATGTCATGGAGTTACCGTTCTATGGTTTTGATGTGATTTTGGGCATGGATTGGCTCGTAGAGCATAGAGCTAGGTAGACTTTGAGACCAAGAGAGTCTCCTTGAGGCTTACTAATGATTTTGAAGTTGTAGTGGTGGGCGAGAACATTAAGTTCTTGTCCAATGTTGTATCTGCTTTAGAAGCTCAGAGATTGATGGATCCGGGTTGTCAGGCGTAGTTGGCTTATGTGATGAGTCGAATATGAGTGAGGTTAGACCGCGAGACATCATGACATTTTGTGATTTTTCGAGTGTCTTTTCAGGTGAGTTGTCGGGTTTGCCTCTAGATAGAGAAGTTGAGTTTGCTATTGAGACGTATTCTGATTCTGCACCCGTGTCTATTGCTTCGTATGGAATGGCACCGAAAGAGTTAAAAGAATTGAAGACACGGCTTCAAGAACTGTCAGATAAAGGTTTCATTAGGCTTAGTATTTCTCTGTGGGGTGCTCCGGTCTTGTTTGTGAAGAAAAAGGACGATAGTATGAGGATGTGTATAGACTATAGGCAGCTGAACAAGGTAACAGTGAAGAACAAGTACCCTTTGCCTCAGATACATGACTTGCTTGATCAGTTGAGAGGTGATTCAGCGTTTTCGAAGATTGAATTGAGATCTGGTTACTATCAGTTGAAGGTAAAGGATGTGGATATACCAAAGACAACTTTTCGTACACGTTATGGGCACTATGAGTTATTGGTAATGCCTTTTGGTTTGACTAATGCTCCGACTGCTTTTATGGATATGATGAACCGAGTGTTCCACGAGTTTTTAGATAGGTTTATGGTAGTGTTCATAGATGATATCTTAGTGTACTCTAGGACTGAGGAAGAGCATGATGAACATTTGCGGCTAGTACTTCAGAGTTTGCTTGAGAATCAGTTGTATGCCAAGTTGAGTAAATGCGAGTTTTGGATTAGGGAGGTAGTCTTCCTAGGTCATGTGATCTCGGCCAATGGGATTAGTGTGGATCCCAAGAAGATAGAAGCCATATTGAGTAGGAAAAAACTGAAGTCAGTGACAGAAATCCGTAGTTTCCTAGGCATGGCTGGGTATTATCGAAGATTTCTCAAAGGATTTTCGAAGATTGCAGCACCTTTAACTAAATTGCTTCAGAAGAATGTTATGTATGAGTGGTCAGATGCAAGACAACAAGCGTTTGAGAAATTGAAGAAAGCTTTGACCGAAGCTCCTATTTTGATTCAACCTGAACCGAGAAAAGAGATTGTAATTTACAGTGATGCCTCGTATGTAGGATTAGGTTTTGTGCTTTTGCAAGAGGGTAAGGTAATTTAGCTTACGCTTCGAGATAGTTGAAGGTTCACGAGAAGAACTACCCCACCCATGATATTGAGTTAGCTGCAGTAGTGTTTGCTTTGATGATTTGGAGACACCATCTTTATGGTGAGAAGTGCACCATTTATATCGACCATAAGAGTTTGAAGTATTAGATGACTTAGAGAGAGTTGAACCTTAGACAGCGTAGGTGGTTAGAACTTCTTAAGGATTATGACCTTACGATAGCATACAATCCCGGTAAAGCAAACCTAGTGGCTGATGCTTTGAGTAGAAAGGTGGCAGTTGAGTTGCGAGCCATGTTTGCGAGGTTGAGTGTGTCAAATGATTGCGGTTTGATAGCCGAATTACAAGTTAAACCTTCGTTGGCTCAGTTGATTCGAGAGAAACAGTTGCAAGACGAGTCTTTGGCACCTCACGTGCAAAATATAGCCGAGAGTAGGCCTACAAATTTTTTTTGGTGAGAACGGGATCCTATGTTTCAAGGATAGGATATTTGTTCCAGAAGATTCCGAGTTGAGGCGTATTATCTTGAATGAAGCACATAACAGTCCTTTTGTTTTGCATCCGGGTAGTACGAAGATGTATCGTGGGTTAAAAGAAGAGTACTACTAGGTTGGGTTAAAGAAAGATGTGGCTGAGTTTGTGAGTAAGTGTATGGTATGTCAGCGAGTTAAGACCGAACATCAGTTTCCTTCAGGCTTGTTACAGTCGTTGAAGATTCTGGAATGGAAATGAGAACATATCACCATGGACTTTGTGTCGGGTTTATCGTTGACTCCTTCATAGAAAAATTCAGTGTGGGTGATAGTCGATAGATTTACTAAGTGTGCCCATTTCATACCTGTTCATACTACTTACACCTTAGATAAGTTGCCCGACCTGTTCATTAGTGAGATAGTTAGATTGCATGGGGTACCGAAATCGATTGTATAAGATCGAGATCCGAGGTTTACAACTAGATTTTGAAAGTGTTTGCATCGTACCTTGGGTACATGGTTGAATTTCAGTACTTCGTATCATCCACAATAAGATGGTCAGTCAGATAGAGTGATTCGGGTGTTGGAGGTCATGTTGAGGTGTTGTATCATCTACTTTCAGGGTTCTTGGGAGAAACACCTACCATTAGTAGAGTTTGCATACAAAAACAGTTATCAGGCTAGTATTCAGGTGTCACCCTATGAAGCTCTATATGGTAGGAGATGTAGAACACCTATTTGTTGGGTCGAGGCCAAGCAGAAGCTTGTACCTATGTCTGACTTGCTTAAGGGCACTACCGAGAAGGTAAAGTTGATTTGTGATCGCTTGTAGGCAGCTTCAGACCGTCAAAAGTCGTATGTCGATTTGAAGAGAAAGGAGATGGAGTATGTCCTGGGCGAAAAAGTGTTTTTGAAAGTGTTGAGTTGTAGGGTGCTCGATTCGTTCAACCGATAAGGCTCACCAAGTGGTGGAGAGGTGGACTTTTTGGTGGAAGGGTTGTGGAAGCTAAAATGAAATGTGACACAAAGATTTATAGTGGTTCAACCTTCTAACCAAGGTCTACATCCACTACCTTAGCTCCCCACTAAGGATTTCCAATCAATCCACTATTGATTCGTCCCCTTTTCTAGGCTTAGGAGGAAACCCTTTACACCGATCAAGCTTTCTACCCAAAGCCTTGATTGAAACCCTCTTTTACAAAGAGACAAATAAAGCAAACACAAATCCCTCTAATAGGTGTTTGTTTGCACAATTAAGCACTCACCCAAAACCTAAAACACTTGAGCAATTTGACAATTTTGGCTCACTAGTGTTTGTCATACAATAAATGACAATTTAAGCTCTAAGACAATTCTTGATCATTTGTTGTTTGACAATATGAGCATTAGCCTTTACTTGATGCTTGGAGGTCCCTTTTATACACCTTGATGAGTTTGTAGCCGTTACTAGCCGTTGGGATTGAATTGGAGCCGTTGAGGACTTTAATTCCCACCATAAATGCAGTTCTACAGCTCTCCGTTTCGAAACGCTCGAACACGTTTCGAAACACCCTTTAAGTAGAAAGAGCTGTTGCAGTCTAACATGGACCCATATCGAAACGTTGTAGCCCGTTTCGAAACGCCTGTCCTCGTATCGAAACGACTTGCATTTAAAAGTTAGTTGGGAAATAGCCGTTGGGGTTTATGACCGTTGTGGTCAATGCCACGTAGGCGTATCGAAATGGCATAGCCCATTTCAAAATGTTGGGCAAAAACCTTATCTAGGTAAAGCTTGTTTCGATACTCGTATCGAAACGTTTTTGCTACTGGAATCCCCCGTATCGAAACGCCCTAAGGTGTTTCGAAACGCCTGGACAGTTTTGTGAAGTTTGGCTTTGAAAACATGTAAAACCTTTTAAAAACGTCCCTAAAAATAGTTTCAATTTATTTGGACTTTGGAATTTGTTTTAAATACTTTTTAAATCAGTCCAAAACATTTTTCAATTATTATATCAAAACATTAGTTCTACAATCTCCCACTTTTTGATATAATAAAACTAACTTGAAAAATTGTTTGGGATTCTCCCCCTATAACTTTAAAAATGTGAATGAGAGATTAAAGATATGAAATCAAATAAAGATCCCCCTTATTCATTTGAAAATTCAATTTTTCAAACCATTTCTCCCCCTTTTTTATATCAAAAAGAATTTAAAACATTAAGTTCAAAATAACAATAGAGGTAAAAATTGACAAAAATAGGAATTTGGTTTTAAAAAGGCTCCCCTTTACTCAAAGCATCAATAAAATGTTAGTCCAACATTTATGATCATCTAGTTGAATTAAAATAAAAAATAAAACAAATAAATGCAAAAACAACTAGATTTTTACCAACACTTGAACCCAAAGGGAGGATGTGAAGCCTTCCTTCTTCAAGTGTTCTTTCTTGTGTGCATGGAGCTCCCCCTCAATGTTTGACTTGTTGAACATCTCCATCACACCTAGCAAAAGACAATCAAGTGATTTTTGGTATCCAAATTGCTTTGGATCCATAATCATTAGTATCACAAATTTTAGCCCCCTTTGGAATCCATTTTTCAATGTCATCCTTTGTAGTTGAAGTGGTTAGTCCTTTTGGGACCCAAACACTTCTAAAACATTTTCATTTTACAAATCTAGGGGCACTAGATTGTCTAACATAGAAATTTGATTTTCCAAAAAAAAATTTCTTTTCTAGCTCTTTGGAAATAAAATCTTTTTCTTCTTGAACTTTTTGAAGCAAATTTTGCAAATCAAAACATTTTAATTCAAACTCTTCGAGTTTTGCTTCAAGTTCAATTTTGGTTTTAGAAATCAAATCATTTTGAATTTTTAACTTTGAAATCTATTTATTGTTTTTCAAAATGTGATTTTTAAACTCTAAAACCAAATCATCATATGCATCTTGTAATTCATCAAAGGAATAAGAACATGAAGCAGATGAATTAGAAGTTACCCTTGAATCTTCTTCGATGGCCATAAGACAAAGGTTGGCTTGTTCATCGGCGGTGGAGTCCTCATCACTCCAAGTAGCCACATGTGCCTTCTTCTTATGGCTTGAAGTGCTTGCCCTCTCCTTTTTCTTGAAATATTGTTCAAGCTCTCTCAAGGCTTTCTTCATGAACGGGGCACACTTCTTGAAGAGATGAACTATCTCTTCATCTTCATCCTCCTCTTCCCTTGAGTAGACATGATGACAAGTGGAGGATTTGTGAGCCATGTCACTTGCATTGATGCCAAGCCCTTTGATTTTTCTTCTCTCCCATAGCTCTAATTTCTTCCCTCTTCTTCTCATCTTCTTTATTCTTCTTCATGATTTGATGAGTAAGGAGTGACCCCATGAGTTCATCAAGCTTCAAGGTCTTCAAATTCTTGGCTTCGATGATGGCGGTCCTCTTTGAGCCCAAGACTCGGGAAGTGAGTAGATGAGCTTTCGGACAAGCTTTTCCTCCGGGATGGCTTCTCCATATCCTTTGAGACCATTGGTGATTATGGAGAACCTATCAAACATCTTCTCGATGTTCTCTTCCGGATCCATCTTGAAGTTCTCATACTCTAAGGTGAGGAGCCCAATCTTGGTCTCCTTGACTTTATCGGTTCCCTCGTATGTGACTTCAAGCTTGTCATATACCTCCTTGGCACTCTTACAAGAAGATATCTTCTCATAGATGGATGTGCCAAATGCACAAAAGAGGATGTGCAAGGCTTTGCAATTTAGCTCCATCTTCTTGAGATCGTCGGCACTCCACTTCGCTTTGCTTCGTTGAGGCACGGACGGACCATCTTCAACTATGTCCCATAGTTTGTAGTCTCTTGACTTTATGAAAAATTTCATCTTGGTCTTCTAATGGGCATAGTGGGTTCCGTCGAAGAAAGGCGATTTGTCGATGGATTGTGCCATTTGAGCCGGTTGGTGAAATGATGATCGAGCTTGTCGGATCTTCTCAATAGGATGTGAATCCTCTTCGATTGAGCCAAGCTCTGATACCAATTGTTGAGTTGTAAGGTGCTCGATTCGTTCAACCGATAAGGCTCGCCAAGTGGTGGAGAGGTGGATTTTTCGGTGGAAGGGTTGTGGAAACTAAAATGAAATGTGACACAAAGATTTATAGTGGTTCAACCATCTAACCAAGGTTTACATCCACTACCTTAGCTCCCCACTAAGGATTTCCAAACAATCCACTATTGATTCGTCCCCTTTTCCAGGCTTAGGATGAAACCCTTTACACCGATCAAGCTTTCTACCAAAAGCCTTGATCGAAACCCTCTTTTACAAAGAGACAAATAAAGAAAACACAAATCCCTCTAATAGGTGTTTGTTTGCACAATTAAGCACTCACCCAAAACCTAAAACACTTGAGCAATTTTGACAATTTTGGCTCACTAGTGTTTGACTATACAATAAATGAAAATTTAAGCTCTAAGACAATTCTTGATCATTTGTTGTTTGACAATATGAGCATTAGCCTTTACTTGATGCTTGAAGGTCCCTTTTATACTCCTTGATGAGTTTGTAGTCGTTACTAGCCGTTGGGATTGAATTGGAGCCGTTGAGGACTTTAATTCCCACCATAAATGCAGTTCTGCAACTCTCCGTTTCGAAACGCTCGAACCTGTTTTGAAACACCCTTTAAGTAGAAAGAGTTGTTGCAGTCTGACATGGACCCATATCGAAACGTTGTAGCCTGTTTCGAAACACCCGTTTCGAAACGCCTGTCCCCGTATCGAAACGACATGCATTTAAAAGTTAGTTGGGAAATAGCCGTTGGGGTTTATGACTGTTGTGTTCAATGCCACGTAGGCGTATCGAAACGACATAGCCCATTTCAAAATGCTGGGCAAAATCCTTATCCAGGGAAAGCCCATTTCGATACTCGTATCGAAATGTTTTTGCTACTGGAATCCCCCGTATCGAAACGCCCTAAGGTGTTTCGAAACGCCTGGACAGTTTTGTGAAGTTTGGTTTTGAAGAACATGTAAAACCTTTTAAAAACGTCCCTAAACATAGTTTCAAGTTATTTGGACTTTAGAATTTGTTTTAAATACTTTTTAAATCAGTCCAAAACATTTTTCAATCATTATATCAATACATTAGTTCTAGAGAAAGTCTCACCTTGGAAGAAGGTGATGGGGTTTGGTAGGAAGGGTAAGTTGAGTTCGAGATTCATTGGACCTTATGAGGTAGTTGAGAGGATCAGTGTTGTTGCGTATAGATTGAGACCCCCGACTGAGTTAGAGAATATTAACGATGTGTTCCACATTTCTATGCTTCGAAAGTATAGATTGGATATGTCTCATGTAATGCCAGTGTAAGAGATTGAGTTGAACCCCGACCTGTCGTATGATGAAGAGCCAGTTGAGATTCTTGCTACGGACAAGAAAGTGTTGCGTGAGAGTTCTATCGAGTAAATCAAGGTTTTGTGGAGACATCGAGGTGTGGAAGAGGCTACTTGGGAGAGGAAGGAGGACATGGAAAGACAATATTGTATCTTTTTCCGTCAGGTAATTTCGGGGACTAAATTCCATAAGTGGGGGAGAGTTGTAACGCCCCACTTTAGGGATCGAGAGTTTATAGGTGTTAATCTATGATTAGTCCGGGTTAAAATTAGATTTAAAATGATGATTTTATAAAAAGAAAATTCACTTATTTACGAAAATGCCATTAATGAAAATAGAAGATGAAGATTTGAGAAAGAGGGATAAAGAAAGAAAAGGAAAAGTTTGAAAAAAAAAACAAAAAGGTGTCATCTTCTTCAAACACACCTTTTCTACCAAAACCACTCTTAAACCCTAAAACCACTATTCCATTGCCCAATCCCACTTTCAAGTAGTATTTCCAAGGTAAGCATTCCATTATTTAAATTTTTCTTCCCTTGGGTTGTCACTAGATAAATTTTTCTTAAAAATCCATTATTTTGAGGTTATTTCAAAATGCTTTGGGTTTGAAAAATGGTAAAATGGAGGGATTTTCATGTGGGTATTCTAATGTGATGTTTAAGGGTGTTTTTGATCAGACTTGGGGTCTTAAAAATGTTAAAAAGATGGCAAATGTTGGGAAACCCGAAATGGGTATAAAATGAGATTTTTAGGTTGAAAATGTTGAGTTTTTGGGTTGGATTTGGGTTGAAATTGGGATTGGGGGTTCCTTTGACGTTGGGGACTGTTTTTAGATGATTTTGGATGTGTTTCGATGGTGGAAATGGCTAGATTCAGTGAGGGGTTTGTCTAGAACGAAAATGGTGAAGTTTGGATTAAATTTGGGTTCGAATCAATGTGTTTTGGTTGCATGGAGTATATTTTCGGGTTGTTGCTAGTTTGTAAGTGTATTATCATTCTAATAGTTGTTTTGGGTTGTCTTGAAAAAGAGGATATTGGTTCGGGTACTTCAGGTGCGATACCGGGTGCTACGGAAGCTTGAGAACGATGTTTCGGCTTTCGTTGGGCTTAATCGGTGAGTGGAAACTGTTTTGAGACTTTAAATGCGTTCAGTGAAGGTTGTTGGGGTTTGGGTGGAGTCTTAGAGACTAACCTAAACCCGAGTGTAAGTTTATCTACCCTCACATGTTTGGTTGATTATGGGCGTTCATGATTATGTGTGTTGTGGTGTGTTTTGGATTGTTTGTACGCTCCATTTAATGTTGTGTGTAGTCATTTGTTGGTGTCGAGCCTCACGTGATGGTTGCCGTTACTACGGTGATGTGTAGTCCCACCTGTAGTGACTAGTAGAGGAGTACGGTGATGTGTAGTCACATCGGAAAACTACTAGTTGTTGTGAACGGTGATGTGTAGTCCCATCAGGTTTTGGTTATGCATGTGCATACCATGTATTGTTATGATTTTGCCATAAATCTGAGATTTATGTTTTAAAACTGCATTGTTGATGTGTTTTAGAGCTCCGCTCACTAAGCTTTTAAGCTTAAGCTCTCTTTTTCCAACAATGCAGATCGTTAGAGGTTCCGGGAGGCAAGTGGGCAAGGAAAGGTTTCTCGGAGTTCTTGGTTGGCTCAAGTATGGTTTCATAACTTGTAATAAAACTTAGACAAATGAGATTTCTAGATTTGTATGTTAAGGAGTTGGTGATCAAACTCCTATATTTTGGCTATGTTTATGTCTCTAGCATGTTTTAAATCATGGTATTGTGCTATGTTGAGGTTTAATGTGGCCTTGTATGAATTGCTTCGTGTTTTGGCATGTTAGTGTTTTTGAACCTAAGTGTCTTGGTGAGCCTTGGACATGAAATCCACTTGTTTCTTGAATGCATGTCTAATGATGTGATTAGGATACCTTGCATTTAGAATGTATGTATGATATGTTGCTATGTGGTTTTTGGTGATTCGGGACAAGTTTGGGGAGGTTTGGAGGTGTCATAGTATGTTTTAGGGCCAAACTGTTGCAGGTGTTTCGAAACGCTCGATATGGTTTCGGAACGATCGACAACTCAAGAGGTACTCGTATCGGAATACGGGTGGTGTCGTTTCGATACGATTTGCCATTGTGAGCCCCCGTTTCGGAACCCGTTTCGATACGTTTCGACACTGTGAGCCCCCGTTTCGGAACCCGCTTTAATACGTTTTGTCACTGGAAGCCCCCGTTCCGGAACAAGGTGGGACCGTTTTGGAACGGCTTGGTCTCACTTTTAAAAATAGACCCCGCGTTCCGGGACTAGCAAGCTTGTTTCGAAATGCAGGCAGTTAAAACACTTAAATAACACCTTCGAAGGTTTTTGAATGTTACATTTTGGCCCCTATGGCTTGTATGCTTCCAAATTTAGATTATATGTATCCTTTATGATGGTTTTGCCTCGTGTGCATGGAACTTGACCAATTAAGCTACTTGGTAAATTTAAGTTGTTGTATGCTCTGCTTAGATTGTATTCGTTTTTCTCTTTTTCTGCTATCATCTTCACATTTAGGATTAATTGTGATATCTAGACAAGATAAATATGAAAAAATAGGGATGCTAATCGGAGTGAGGCCTTAGCAGGTTTCGCTTCGGTTTTCCCCGTGTAACCCGTTCGGTCTGGTCTGTTGGCTAGGCCGGGATGAGGGGTTACAATTATTGATATATGTTTCATTTTAGTTACCTTTGTTATTTTAATATCATATTTTGATTATTGTAAAATGGTTTCCTTGAAGCTAAACTGTTCTAAGCTTGATTTTACTCATATTCGATTCAACCTGTGTCCAATTCGTAAACGGAATTCATAACTCAGGCCACTCCTTAACCGTTGACCAACCGACCTGTTGACCTTTGAGAATTTGTTTTTGGAATCTTATTAAGATTATTGTTGTGATTAAGGCGATCATTACTCTTCCAACCGTGAGCATTACGAACGAACACCTCAACCGCTTGTTTGGACTGACTGTACGCGTACTACAAAGACTACATATATTAAATATTTAGGTTAGTGTTTTAGACTTAGTTAGGTGGCATAGTGATTCTAGTTTTAATATAGAAATTATCCTCACAGGTAACGATACAGATGGACCTAATACTTCTGATTGATCGAGGGAAGAACAATTGTAAACCTCTTGACCCGGCCCAAGCACTCGGCCGAACCGAGGGAGGTACATTAGATTTTTCGTAGCAAACCTAAACAAAATATCTCAAATTAGGTCCATTATTTTATCTTATCTAGATGCATCATGAAAACTTAAAATGCTTATGTTGGCAACAGTTAAATTTTCGTATGAATCGGACATCAAATCGACATTCAATTGTACGAATTTGCAATTTAGTGATCAAATTACAAATCTAGAAAATTATAAGTACTTACTTATATTTAAGGTTATCAATCCTTGATTAATCAGTTTTCATGCTCACAAGTTCAATTTCGGCTAAAACGGATCGATCGAATACATACAATTTCAATACAAAAAATTCAGGGACCAAAATAGAAGAATATCAAACTACATCAACCAAATAACTGACATAACAACCTTTAGTATCGCTACATGAGGTTTTGTATAATACCAGGCTTCATAAAAAGGGTTGTATCGGTACAGATATATGTGTGCTGATACCTAGATAGAAATACACAATGCCCGTACCGATACAACTAAGAAGTGTATCGGTATCCAGGCTTAATTGGTTAAAATTCAAATTTAAGTAGCCAAAACTCGTACCGGTACACTTCCTTGAGCATCGGTACTTAGTTCAATTTCTCATTTCTCATACCTGATTCAGGTCTTGTGTATCGATACAAGGAACCTTGTACCGATACCGGGTGGCCTGTAATATCCATTTTATCTGATTTTTAACCTTCAATTCAATACAAACTTACCCCAAATATCCTAGCATGCATACTAAACACATTTAGCATAAAAGGGTAACATCCACAACATATCAAACCATCAAATATGCATTTTCGATCACAATAGCTTAAACTATAGGCATGTTTCCTAAACAATTCAACCAACGTACTCGGAATAGAAACAAAGAATGAAACCATTAGTCCACACCACAAATCTAAACAACAATCCATCAAACAAACAAGATACAATCTTTGGAAGCAAAATAAAAAAAAGAACAAATCCCCACACTTGGACAAGACATTGGCTTATTACCAAAAGTTTTAAGCTAAAAAAGTACTCAAAGTCAAATGATGTCTTAGGATCTCCTCGCTCTAATGCCCCCACAATCCTCAATTCTTTGCAAAGAAGAATGAGAGTGTAAACAAACATTTGTTTAGTGGTTCCACTCTTCAATATTCATCAATGCATTAAAACATGAGTATAAAATGAACACCCTTGAAATTCTTTTTTAAAACATGGTATGCATAACAACCTTATACAAATATAATTCCACTCATTTCTCATATATTAGAAAATAATGTTACAGTTAGATAAATCATTGTTTCATTAAAACCACATCGGATATACGAATTTTTCGGTAGGCTCACCTCTACAAAACCATCCCTTGACTCGGATAGGCTCACCTCTATCCTACCTCAAGGTACACCGTCAACTTAGGTTACCTAGTTAAACCGCAAACCACAAGTGATAACCCAACAGCCCGAGTAGCCTAATTAAACCACTTTCTTCAAGGACCGTTGTGGGATCGACTTTGCATATTATATTGAACCTTAAAACCTACTACATCCCGACTATATCTGATACTTTACTTTCTTTTTGTCACATAGCCAGTCTACACTTTTAAATACATTTACTTACCGATTTCCATATACATTTAACAAAACTTTTCTATATGTAAATATCACATTGCCCAAGGCAATAACCACATTCCATTTAGGAACCATTCTCAATGCTCTAGGCATTCATATACTTGATAAATCATTTCATATCATTTAAAAGATGTTTAACACCCTTATCAATGTTTAAAATCCAATACTAGTTAGAGTATCATATGAAGTATTACTAATATCTTTAATAATCAATTATTTAGAAAATACTTGATAAATCATTTCATATCATTTAAAAGATGTTTAACACCCTTATCAATGTTTAAAATCCAATACTAGTTAGAGTATCATATGAAGTATTACTAATATCTTTAATAATCAATTATTTAGAAAATACCATAAATATATTTTCTTATCAAAAGAATTGCTTTATCAAATTTTTAAATCAACAATATTAATTATGATTTCTGGCAACATCTTAGCAGTTTATATTTACAACTTATAAATAATATAACTTTCTAAAAACTGCCTAATTTAAAAATTTAATTGCTAGTTCATTTATTCTTTTTCTCTAAATTATCCGATTTATAATTGACAATCTTTTAATTCATTTTAATAATTATAACCCTTCACCACTATCTAGCAACAAAAACCAGTTTATTAGTTATTACAAACCATATTAATACTAAATTAAACCGATTAGTTTTAACAAATACAATCCATCCAGTAATATCAAAATACATCTAAGGATATCATTATCGGTACTGTAAATATACTTCTTGATACAAATGCCTCATGTTCCTTACTTCTGTTGCTTATGTTTACCTATGCATGAAAATCATCACACACTAAGTATTCACTTAGTGAGGCAATAATAATCCAATGCAATACTAAATATTTATAAATATGATGTTATAAACATAATCATGCATCAAATTCACCATATATGTATTACCGTCATGTTAATTATATATTAATATAATATAAGACCGAATATCAAATTTCTTACCAATATACTTGCCATATATTCCACAAGCTCATAAGCTTAATCACATGTTTATCACTTATTATCTAATACTATAGCCCAAATATATAAAGCTACGAGAACCCTGGGTACGTGAGTCAAATAAGCACCGAAGTGCCAACCTTGACTTGCACTGAAGTGCTACCATTGTAACGCCCCGGTTTTGGGCTTAGAAGTTTTGGGCGTTGACCGGTTCGGTCAAAGTGCTGTTCGAATATAAAAGAGTGAAATTAGGAAAGCCTAGTTCGGGTTGCATTAAAAATATGGAAAAATGTTCTAAAATCATCTTTTAATATATATAAGTGAACTGTGAAATCAATTTTACAAAATGAGGTTTGGAAGGGTGACATTTTGGCTAGTGACCAAAATGTAAATTTTGAAAGTTGCGTGACTGTTTTAGAAAGGATTGAAACTTTGAATCTTTAAGGAGCTATTTACCCAAAGGGAGTTTCTCCAGATTTTTCTAAGATATTTTAATGTTTAATTCTGATTTTAAAACAAAAGAAAAGTGGAGGGAAATCATTTTGCCATTTTGCAACTAACTTTCCATATTTTCCAATTTTCCTTTTCTCTCATTTTCTCTCAACCAAAACACTTTCTCTCCAGAGATTTCTTTCTGATTTTGTCACTCAATTCTCTCTTTTCAATCCTCTTTTGATTGCTAATCATTACATCAACAAAACCTCACCATTTGCTAGTTGATTCTTCAAGCTTTTTGGTTCTAAAAGAGGAGAAACTCAAGTTTGGAGGTAAGAACGTCCTTCTCCTCTAAACTATCAGTTCTTTACTGAAATTCCGAAGTTCTCAATCCTTAATTGATGTTTTATAAATGGCTTTTAAGTTGTATAATGGATCTTGGCTTTAAATGCAAGATTTGATGATTTTTGATGGATTTTCGTTGGATCTTATTGGGCTGTGTTTTAAGGTGTTAATTTGATGATAAATGAATGTTAATTTGATAAGGAATTGAGTTTTAATTAATGCAATCCCGGATAGGTTGAATTTACTAAGTTTAGCTTGTGATTCTTGGTTGTTTTTGGTGTGATCTTGTGGATCTGTTGTTGCTGGAGGTATAAGGATGTTGATAGGTTCTTTTTAGGTGTTAAATGATGTTAAAGGATGTTTAGTTTTGATGGTTTATGGCTGGGCTTTGTTGAGGAGTTGTTTGGATGCATTTTCGGTTGTGTTTGGTGGCCGAAAATGGAGTGTGGATGAGAGCAGCGAGTTTAGGTGCTTTCATTGAAGCTATTAATGCATGATGATGCATTAATCCTCTGCTTTGATGTGTTTAAAACAGAGGAGTCATCTTTGGATCCAAGTGGTGGTGATCCGGAAGCTTGTTTTGTGCTTCGGCAAGAGGCGAAGTGGAATCGGTGGTGAAATTGGGTTTTCGGCTTTGAAACCAATGTCTTGGGAGCTTAGTCTAAGTCTAAACAACTTTACTAAGCTCAAGTGTAAGTTTTCGGAAAAACTCTCTAGTGGTGGCCATGGTTTGGTTGTTGTTCAATGTGGTCTATTGCATGTTTTAAATTCTATTTTGAAAGCATGATTTAGCATGGTTATTGCTGATTTTGTAAGCCATATGTTGAAGGAAGCTCAAGGTAAGAGTTCCTTGTTTTAGAACATTGTTTAAATGTGGTTTAATGCTTAAAAATGCATGATGATTATGGCTTGGTTAAATTCTTTAAAACAGTGGATTATCTATTGATAATGATGTATATTGGCAAGTGATGTTTTTGAAAAAGGTTAAGGTCACTAAGGTGGTTAAAAGTCCTTGAGTGAGCCTTGTTACTTAAGAACATCAAGGTGGTTAAAAGTCCTTGGATGGTTCTTGTTAAGGACACAAAGGTGGTTAAAAGTCCTTGTGTGGTCCTTGCCATGGTGTTTAAAAGTCCATGGGCCAAGGTGTTTAAAAGTCCTTGGGGCCAAGGTGTTTAAAAGTCCTTGGGGTGAATCTTGTTAAGGACACAAAGGGGGTTAAAAGTCCTTGTGTGGTCCTTGCCATGGTGTTTAAAAGTTCATGGGCCAAGGTGTTTAAAAGTCCTTGGGGCCAAGGTGTTTAAAAGTCCTTGGGGTAAAACTTGTAAAGAACACAAAGGTGGTTAAAAGTCCTTGTGTGGTTCTTGTGAATTATAAGATCACAATGGTGTTTAAAAGTCCATGTGTGAGTCTTATGTTGATCTTGTTTTAAAAGATGGAACTTATCACTTGTGGCCAATATGACATGTAATGAAATGAAAGCATGTATTGCTTGTTTTAAGGATGCTAGTGAGCATGTATAAATGATGTTTTGAAGTATGATTTATAAAGTGTTTTATAAATGCATTATTGAATGGTTTTAATGAGCATTCCTCACTAAGCTATTGCTTACGCTCTCTCGCTTTCTTAAATCAATAATGCAGAACATTAAGAGGCTTAAAGGGCAGCAAGGAAGGCAAGCAATCAAGTGGGAATTAAGCTCAAGTATGGAAATATTTCTTGTTCACCTTTAGCTTTTGGCATTTGGCAATGGGGGACCATTATGGATGTTTTTGGGAGATGTTTGAACTCCCTAAGTGTTACTTAATGTTGTTAACATGCTGGTTTTGTATTTGGCCTTTATTTGCTTGGTTTTGAAGGCTTTATGCTTGATTGGTTTGCTTGAGCAGGAAGCATGCTTAGAATTGGGGCTTTTCATATATGTTGGTTTTATGCTAATTGGTTGATGCAAATATGTCTCCTATATGTTGAATTTGATGTTGGTAAAGCTTGATAGCCTTTGGAGCATGTGTGGATGATCAATTACATGTTTAAGGAAGTCTTTGGCTGCATTCTGTGCAGGTTGTTTCGGAACAGTGGCTACCGTTTCGGAACGGGTGCCTGGAATAAGCCCAGGCGTCCGAAACGATAGGCACCGTTTCGAAACGGGAAGCTCACTGCCAGTCCTCGTTTCAGTACGCGTTGCGGAACGGCCCCGCGTTTCGAAACAGGCTCTCCCTGTTTCGGAACGTCCGACCGTTGGGGGCTGACATAGGCAGTTAAATGTTTTGGAATGTTTGCATTTTGGTCCTGAAACTTGTTTGTGCAATTGTATGAGTTTGGAATGTCCTTTTGAGCTGAAATTTGGCAGTGAAGCATGAAACTTGACTAATTTCAAGATGGTAACTTCAATTTGGGTTAAGTCCTTATAATTTGCAGAATTTACAATTTGGTCCCAAAAGTTGCAAATTGTTCAATTGGGTCCCTGTTTGATCTCTGATGTCTATGATCTTTGAGCATGTTGTTGAATGATCACAACTAGGGTTAATGAGCATCTAGACAAGAGTAAAAAGAAAAAAAAGGGTCGTTAATCAAGGTTGACTTTCGGGTTGACTTTGGTTTTCCCCGTGTGACTTTCTTAATTCGGGTCAACCGTCTAGGCCGGGTTAAGGGGGTTACATTTGGTGGTATCAGAGCTGAGTTCTCGAGTAATTGGGAACGAATGTGTGCATGATTGAAGTATGTATGCTATGTATGCTTGTTGAGTGAAAGCATGTTGAGTAGTTTGTGAATTTGATGCAATTGAGTAGTATGCTGTGGTGAAGCATGTTGAGGGTACCCATTGCCAAATCTAAGCTAAGGAAATGATGTTGATTTTAAATGAGATTGAGCTTGAGTACTTGGATTGCTTACCTTGCTGGACCTAACTTTGTTTATTTGCATTGTGATTGCATGGTTAAGTATGGCACCACGTAGAGAGTTGAGAAGTAATGTGCGAGCTACGGCTCTGAATGAGAATGAAAATGAGGAAAATGCGGGAAGTGCTGTGTTACCTCCTCCTCCACCTGGTGGTGGTGGTGCTGAGGGTGGAAGAGCTGAAGCTGCAGCTGGTGCTGGAGCTGCTGGACCTGAGGCTGGTCAGGGGCAAGCTATGCCTGACATGACAGTGCTGATACAAGCTATTGCTGGAGCTTTTCAAGCTGCAGTAGCTGGAGCTCGAGGAGCTGGGCATCAGGAAGATGCTGGTGTTAGACTACCTTTGGAGCATTTGCGCAGTCTTGGTGGGATTGAGTTCAGGGGTATGTCTGCTGAAGGTTCTGAAGCTTGGTTAGAGAGTACCAAAAGGATATTGGGTCAGATGAGCTGCACTGATGTGCAAAAGCTGGGTTGTGTAGTATCTTTGCTTCAGGATGATGCTTATACGTGGTGGATGACCACTATAGCTGGGATGGCTGATGCTGATGTAACTTGGACATTCTTTCAGAATGTGTTCAAGAGGAGGTATCTTGGTGTAAGGTACCTGGATGAAAAGAAGCGTGAGTTCATGTCTCTTACCCAGGGGAGCATGACTGTGGCTGAGTATGAAGTTCAGTTTGTTAGACTCAGTCAGTATGCACCTGAGCTGGTACGTGATGAGCGGGCGAGGTGCGAAAGATTCCGTTATGGTTTAGTGACAGATGTGAAGATGTATGTGTTGGCCACCGAGTATGATGATTTTGATGTGTTGGTGGGCCGAGCCAAGGGCATTGAGATGAACTTGGGTTTATCTGCTAAGAGTGCTGGAGCGAGTGCTGGGAAGCGGGCAGCTGAATATAGTTCCGGTGGTGGACAGAACAAGAGGGGACGTGATCAGAAGTATCAGTCCTCAGCTAAGAGAGGTGGTGGAGCACCTGCTCGGGGAGGCAATGCTAGAGCTGACCCTAGTGCTTGTTGGATTTGTGGTTCACGTGGTCACATGAAGCGTGACTGTCCTCGAGCTGTGAGGGAGGTGCAAGCTCCTGTTGTGGCAGCTGGTAATGGATGCTGGAATTGTGGTTCTGCGGATCACTTGAGGCGAGATTGTCCTATGTTGGCTGGTGGCCAAGTGTGTGCTCCTGTTGTTGCTGCACCGCAGAGAGGTCGTGGGCGCGGCCGTGGTAATTTCCAGCGGAGAGAGGAAGGTGTCCGAGGAGTAGCCCATGTTGTGGCTATTCAGCCTGACGGTGGAGGTCAAGCTAGGGTGTATGCTCAGCGGGAGGGGAGGAATGATGCAAATGTGATTGCAGGTACCTTTACTTTGCAATCCTTGTCATTACTTTCCTTGATAGATTCTGGATCTACGCATTCATACATTTTGCGTGAGCATGCTGAATTGCTTGGTTTGCCTGTTGAGTCTTTGGATGTTGGTGTTCGTGTCACTAGTTCTTTTAGTGAGACTGTTGTGACTCGAAAGTTGTATAGAAGGTGTCCTTTGGTTGTTCAAGAACATGTTTTTCATGTTGATCTTATGGAGCTGCCTTTCTATGGTTTTGATGTGATCCTTGGTATGGATTGGCTTGCTGAGCATCATGCTGTTGTGGATTGTGAAAATAAGCGAGTTTCGTTGAAGCTTGCGGATGATTATGAAGTTGTTGTGGTTGGTGAGAATGTGAAGTTTCTTGCCAATGTGGTGTCTACCTTGGAGGCGAGCAGGATGTTGAGGCAAGGTTGTGAAGCCTATCTAGCTTTTGTGATGAATCCTAGCTCTAAGGAGTTGCGGGTGCAGGATATCAGAGTTGTGAAGGAGTTTCCTGGAGTGTTTCCTCAGGAGTTGCCTGGTTTACCTCCTAATCGTGAGGTGGAGTTTGGAATTGAGCTGTATGAGAATACTACTCCTGTGTCCATTACCCCTTATAGAATGGCACCTAAGGAGCTGAAGGAGCTGAAGACGCAGTTGCAAGAGTTGCTTGACCGTGGCTTCATTCGGCCGAGTGTGTCACCCTGGGGTGCACCGGTCTTGTTTGTGAAGAAGAAGGATAAAACTATGAGGATGTGCATTGATTACCGTCAACTGAACAAGTTGACTATCAAGAATCGGTATCCTTTGCCGAGGATTGATGATCTCTTTGATCAATTTCGGGGAGTTGCGGTGTTCTCTAAGATTGACTTGAGGTCAGGGTATTATCAGTTGAAAGTGAAGGATGTGGATGTGCCTAAGACAGCTTTCAGGACAAGGTATGGGCATTATGAGTTCCTTGTGATGCCGTTTGGTTTGACAAATGCTCCTGCTGCTTTCATGGACATGATGAATCGTGTGTTTCATGAATACCTGGACAAGTTCGTTGTGGTATTCATTGATGATATCCTTGTGTACTCGCGTACTGAGGAGGAGCATGAAGAGCATTTGAGGATTGTGTTGCAAACTTTGTTGGAAAATCAACTTTTTGCTAAGCTGAGCAAGTGTGAGTTTTGGCTTAAGGAGGTGGTGTTTCTTGGGCATGTAGTTTTTGCTGAGGGGATTCGTGTTGATCCTCAGAAGATCGAGGCGGTAATGAATTGGAAGGTCCCTAAGTCTGTTCATGAGGTTCGTAGTTTCCTTGGTTTGGTAGGATACTACCGGAGGTTTGTGGATGGGTTTTCTAAGATTGCCGCACCTTTGACAAAGTTGTTGCAGAAGGATGTTAAGTATGAATGGACAGAAGCGAGACAGCAGGCTTTTGAGAAGCTTAAGTTGGCCTTGACGCAAGCTCCTATCTTGGTTCAGCCTGAATCAGGGAAAGAGTTTGTGGTCTATAGTGATGCATCCTATGTTGGTTTGGGATGTGTGCTGATGCAAGAGGGTAAGGTGGTGGCTTATGCATCGCGGCAGTTGAAGGTGCATGAGCGCAATTATCCTACGCATGATATTGAGTTGGCTGCTGTGGTTTTTGCTCTAAAGATCTGGAGACATTATCTGTATGGTGAGAAGTGTATTGTGTATACGGATCACAAGAGTTTGAGGTATCTGATGTCTCAGAAGGAGTTGAATCTCAGGCAGCGGCGTTGGTTGGAGTTGCTCAAGGATTATGATCTGACGATTGAGTACCATCCTGGAAAGGCTAATGTTGTTGCGGATGCCTTGAGTAGGAAGGTAGCTGTTGAGCTGAGGGCTATGTTTGCCAGCTTGAGTATTTCGCGTGATGGTGGTCTTGTAGCTGAGTTGCAAGTGAAACCATCTCTGGTTCAGTTGATCAAGGAAAAGCAGTTGCTGGATGATTCTTTGGTACCGCATGTTCAGGGTATCGCGGAGGGTAGGCCTTCGGATTTCTGTTTTAATGCTGATGGTGTGTTGTGCTTTGGGAGTCGAATAGTAGTGCCCAATGATGTTGAGTTGAGGCGTGCTATTCTGACTGAAGGTCATAGTAGTCCTTTTGCTATGCACCCTGGTAGTACTAAGATGTATCGTGATCTTCGTGATGAGTACTATTGGGTGGGTTTGAAGAAGGATGTTGCGGAGTTTGTGAGCAAGTGTTTGGTGTGTCAACGAGTTAAGGCTGAGCATCAGGTTCCTTCAGGATTGTTGCAACCATTGAGAATCCCTGAGTGGAAGTGGGAGAGGGTTACCATGGATTTTGTATCTGGTTTACCTTTGTCTCCGTCAAAGAAGAATTCGGTGTAGGTGATTGTGGATCGCCTGACGAAGTGTGCGCATTTCTTGCCTGTGCATACTACGTTTTCTTTGGATAAGCTTGCGGAGCTGTACATTGCTGAGATTGTGCGGCTGCATGGTGTGCCTAAGTCGATTGTGTCGGATAGGGATCCGAGGTTCACATCGCGTTTCTGGCAGTGTTTGCATCAAGCTTTGGGTACAAGGTTGAATTTCAGTACATCCTATCATCCTCAGTCAGATGGTCAGTCAGAGCGTGTTATCCAGATTTTGGAGGATATGTTGAGGTGCTGCGTGATTGAGTTTCAGGGCTCTTGGGAGAAGCATTTGCCTTTGGTAGAGTTTGCTTATAACAACAACTATCAGGCGAGTATTCAAATGGCACCTTATGAGGCCTTGTACGAGAGGAAGTGTAGGACTCCTCTTTGTTGGGCTGAAACGGGACAGAAGTTGGTTTCGATGCCGGCTTTGTTGAAAGGAACCACCAAGAAGGTGAAGCTCATTTGTGAGCGTTTGAAGTCAGCTTCTGATCGGCAAAAGTCTTACGCGGATTTGAAGCATAAGGAAATTGAGTATGCGGTGGGTGACCGTGTGTTCTTGAAGGTTTCGCCTTGGAAAAAGGTGATGAGGTTTGGCCGGAAGGGTAAGTTGAGCCCTAGGTACATTGGACCGTATGAGGTGGTTGAGCGTGTGGGTCCTGTTGCGTACAAGTTGAGGCCACCTCAAGAGTTGGAGAAGATTCATGATGTGTTTCATGTTTCTATGCTCCGGAAGTATAGATCTGATCCTTCGCATGTGATGCCTGTGGAGGAAGTGGAATTGAATCCGGATTTGACCTATGATGAGGAACCGGTGAAGGTTCTGGATTCGGATAGCAAGGTTCTTCGTGGCAAGACCATTGAGTTAGTGAAGGTGTTGTGGAAGCACCGTGGTGTTGAGGAGGCCACTTGGGAACGGAAGGATGACATGCTGAAGCAGTTTCCTTATCTCTTTCCTTCAGGTAAATTTCGAGGACGAAATTTCTTAAAGGGGGAAAGTTGTAACGCCCCGGTTTTGGGCTTAGAAGTTTTGGGCGTTGACCGGTTCGGTCAAAGTGCTTTTCGAATATAAAAGAGTGAAATTAGGAAAGCCTAGTTCGGGTTGCATTAAAAATATGGAAAATGTTCTAAAATCATCTTTTAGTATATATAAGTGAACTGTGAAATCAATTTTACAAAATGAGGTTTGGAAGGGTGACATTTTGGCTAGTGACCAAAATGTAAATTTTGAAAGTTGCGTGACTGTTTTAGAAAGGATTGAAACTTTGAATCTTTAAGGAGCTATTTACCCAAAGGGAGTTTCTCCAGATTTTTCTAAGATATTTTAATGTTTAATTCTGATTTTAAAACAAAAGAAAAGTGGAGGGAAATCATTTTGCCATTTTGCAACTAACTTTCCATATTTTCCAATTTTCCTTTTCTCTCATTTTCTCTCAACCCAAACACTTTCTCTCCAGAGATTTCTTTCTGATTTTGTCACTCAATTCTCTCTTTTCAACCCTCTTTTGATTGCTAATCATTACATCAACAAAACCTCACCATTTGCTAGTTGATTCTTCAAGCTTTTTGGTTCCAAAAGAGGAGAAACTCAAGTTTGGAGGTAAGAACGTCCTTCTCCTCTAAACTATCAGTTCTTTACTGAAATTCCTAAGTTCTCAATCCTTAATTGATGTTTTATAAATGGCTTTTAAGTTGTATAATGGATCTTGGCTTTAAATGCAAGATTTGATGATTTTTGATGGATTTTCGTTGGATCTGATTGGGCTGTGTTTTAAGGTGTTAATTTGATGATAAATGAATGTTAATTTGATAAGGAATTGAGTTTTAATTAATGCAATCCCGGATAGGTTGAATTTCCTAAGTTTAGCTTGTGATTCTTGGTTGTTTTTGGTCTGATCTTGTGGATCTGTTGTTGCTGGAGGTATAAGGATGTTGATAGGTTCCTTTTAGGTGTTAAATGATGTTAAAGGATGTTTAGTTTTGATGGTTTATGGCTGGGCTTTGTTGAGGAGTTGTTTGGATGCATTTTCGGTTGTGTTTGGTGGCTGAAATTGGAGTGTGGATGAGAGCAGCGAGTTTAGGTGCTTTCATTGAAGCTATTAATGCATGATGATGCATTAATCCTCTGCTTTGATGTGTTTAAAACAGGGGAGTCATCTTTGGATCCAAGTGGTGGTGATCCGGAAGCTTGTTTTGTGCTTCGGCAAGAGGCGAAGTGGAATCGGTGAGTGAAATTGGGTTTTCGGCTTTGAAACCAACGTCTTGGGAGCTTAGTCTAAGCCTAAACAACTTTACTAAGCTCAAGTGTAAGTTTTCGGAAAAACTCTCTAGTGGTGGCCATGGTTTGGTTGTTGTGCAATGTGGTCTATTGCATGTTCTAAATTCTGTTTTGAAAGCATGATTTAGCATGGTTATTGCTGATTTTGTAAGCCATATGTTGAAGGAAGCTCAAGGTAAGAGTTCCTTGTTTTAGAACATTGTTTAAATGTGGTTTAATGCTTAAAAATGCATGATGATTATGGCTTGGTTAAATGCTTTAAAACAGTGGATTATCTATTGATAATGATGTATATTGGCAAGTGATGTTTTTGAAAAAGGTTAAGGTCACTAAGGTGGTTAAAAGTCCTTGAGTGAGCCTTGTTACTTAAGAACATCAAGGTGGTTAAAAGTCCTTGGATGGTTCTTGTTAAGGACACAAAGGTGGTTAAAAGTCCTTGTGTGGTCCTTGCCATGGTGTTTAAAAGTCCATGGGCCAAGGTGTTTAAAAGTCCTTGGGGCCAAGGTGTTTAAAAGTCCTTGGGGTGAATCTTGTTAAGGACACAAAGGTGTTTAAAAGTCCTTGTGTGGTCCTTGCCATGGTGTTTAAAAGTCCATGGGCCAAGGTGTTTAAAAGTCCTTGGGGCCAAGGTGTTTAAAAGTCCTTGGGGTGAAACTTGTAAAGAACACAAAGGTGGTTAAAAGTCCTTGTGTGGTTCTTGTGAATTATAAGATCACAATGGTGTTTAAAAGTCCATGTGTGAGTCTTATGTTGATCTTGTTTTAATAGATGGAACTTATCACTTGTGGCCAATATGACATGTAATGAAATGAAAGCATGTATTGCTTGTTTTAAGGATGCTAGTGAGCATGTATAAATGATGTTTTGAAGTATGATTTATAAAGTGTTTTATAAATGCATTATTGAATGGTTTTAATGAGCATTCCTCACTAAGCTATTGCTTACGCTCTCTCGTTTTCTTAAATCAATAATGCAGAACATTAAGAGGCTTAAAGGGCAGCAAGGAAGGCAAGCAATCAAGTGGGAATTAAGCTCAAGTATGGAAAGATTTCTTGTTCACCTTTAGCTTTTGGCATTTGGCAATGGGGGGCCATTATGGATGTTTTTGGGAGATGTTTGAACTCCCTAAGTGTTACTTAATGTTGTTAACATGCTGGTTTTGTATTTGGCCTTTATGTGCTTGGTTTTGAAGGCTTTATGCTTGATTGGTTTGCTTGAGCAGGAAGCATGCTTAGAATTGGGGCTTTTCATATATGTTGGTTTTATGCTAATTGGTTGATGCAAATATGTCTCCTATATGTTGAATTTGATGTTGGTAAAGCTTGATAGCCTTTGGAGCATGTGTGGATGATCAATTGCATGTTTAAGGAAGTCTTTGGCTGCATTCTGTGCAGGCTGTTTCGGAACAGTGGCTACCGTTTCGGAACGGGTGCCTGGAATAAGCCCAGGCGTCCGAAACGATAGGCACCGTTTCGAAACGGGAAGCTCACTGCCAGGCCTCGTTTCGGTACACGTTGCGGAATGGCCCCGCGTTTCGAAACAGGCTCTCCCTGTTTCGGAACGTCCGACTGTTGGGGGCTGAAATAGGCAGTTAAATGTTTTGGAATGTTTGCATTTTGGTCCTGAAACTTGTTTGTGCAATTGTATGAGTTTGGAATGTCCTTTTGAGCTGAAATTTGGCAGTGAAGCATGAAACCTGACTAATTTCAAGATGGTAACTTCAATTTGGGTTAAGTCCTTATAATTTGCAGAATTTACAATTTGGTCCCAAAAGTTGCAAATTGTTCAATTGGGTCCCTGTTTGATCTCTGATGTCTATGATCTTTGAGCATGTTGTTGAATGATCACAACTAGGGTTAATGAGCATCTAGACAAGAGTAAAAAGAAAAAAAAAGGGTCGTTAATCAAGGTTGACTTTCGAGTTGACTTTGGTTTTCCCCGTGTGACTTTCTTAATTCGGGTCAACCGTCTAGGCCGGGTTAAGGGGGTTACAACCATAATACACTAAGTGTCCTTTATATACACTATAGTGTTAAACCGAATATGCAGCGTGCTGCTGGACTCTATGGCACGACAACTATACCTTGTCCCTTAATACCATATTTGGGCATATATTCTATATTTATTTCATCCATGGCAATGTATATCAACATAATTTAACATTGGGTACACTACAAGAATATATACTTTTAGTGATAAATTGATAGTGACTAGCAGTAATTTTGTCACAACTATTAAACTTTTGTGACAGATTTTTTGTGCGACACTATTAGCATAAGTAATTGTGATGCATTTTTATTTGGTCACTATTATAGTAGTAATTGTGACGATTACATTTTTCACAATTAAATTCTCACTATAAGTCTATAATTGTGACACAAATTTCATTGTCACTAAAACTTTGACACATGATAGTGACGATATATAAAGTGGTCACTATAATTTTATATTTGTTGTGACAATGTAATTGCTTGTCACTTAAAATTTTACTTTTGTTGTGATAAATTTTGGCACAAATAAAAAAAATAAACTTAATGACAAGTTAAATATTGTCAAAAAATAAATTTATTTTTATAATTATAGTAATAATAACAATTATAAAAAATTGAAGTTACCATAAAGACATAAACTAATTTATCAAAAGATAAAATAATTCTATTAGTCTCTACACTATGTGTAAATTGTTGTTTTAGTCATTCTATTTTGATCAATTTTAGTCCATATATTTTTGAAATTTTAAAACTTCAATCCTAATCCAAACGGGACAACGGCAATATGATTAAATTACAATGACTAAAAATGATTGAACAAAATAATAAAAATCAAAAGTTTTACTTAACATATTTAAAGACTATCATTCATGTCAAGATCGAAATTTCAAAATTTAAAAAGTACATATTTTTTGAATAGAAAGTATATAAACTTAAAGTGAACAAATTGAAGTAAAAAGACTAATATGTAATCTTAGCATAATATGCGATAGCAAAATTTTACCTTGTGAAAAATTTTACACTTGATATTTGTTTTAACTTTTCTTGTGGAGGTAAAATTTGCATTGTCAGTATAGCAAATAATTATCACATAAAGGATAATTCTATCAATAATTTAGGTGTAAATCTTAATATTCATATGTTTATATTTTAAAACAAACTCAATTATTTTTAATTTCGTATAGGAAACCATATAAAAATTAATTAAATTATTATTATATTAATTATTGTTATAATTAATTCATACTTTAAAATAAATAAAATTAATTTCAATTATAATTTAACCTAAGTAATATTTTACTTTCAAAATAATATTAAATTTCTTGTCTAGCCTAGTGGATAGACATTGCACTCTCCCCTAAAGGTAACAGGTTCGATCCTCCACGAAACCATGCATTGTATTTATTTATTAAAAATTGATTATATGAATATACCACATCATCTATAATTAACCCCCTCGCCATGGGCTAGCAGCTGAGCTACATTGATCTAAGTGACCTTCTACAAGGCTCATGTATGCCCTAGGTGTACGGGCCATTGAGACCAAGTGGATGACCTTCTATGAGACCAGTTTGGGGGCAGAGGGGCTTTCATATCACGCTCGTCGCAGAAGTCAAGGGTTGGTATCTAGCACATTTGCCTGCACCCACGGGAGAGATATACATTGTGCGTGTCGCTTGACGGATCATGAGACGACGCTATCAAGATAAGTCCTTAGATAATGGACACGTGAGGCTGACTTGTCTGGGATGAGTCCCTTTGAGTGCAGCACGACATGCCCCGATCCGGGCCCTGAATAAGATGGTTGCAACTAAAAAATATAATTATTTTATTATTATTGAAAGTGACAATGTATTTTAGACACTATTTCAATATGTATTTGAGATAAAATGATTGTCACTAATAAGAATAATATTAGTGACTAAATTTTAGTCACAATTATTAATCTTTTGTGTCAAAAAATATGGTCATAAAAAATTTAACTAATTGTGACAAAATGCATAAAAGTTGTCACTAATATAATAGTGAAGGAGTTATTAGTGACGACAGGTGACGACTCAGAAAAATAGTCACTGTAAATTTTAGTGACTAAATTTAATACTTTTAGTGACTATTTTTGTTGCCACTAAAAATCTATTTTCTTGTAGTGGTACTTCGTACACGAAACAACATTCATAATAGAATATCATATATATAACTAGTGATTCATGCATTTATAATATAATCTTAACATATTTAAAATATTTAAATCATGTAAAGTATGCATTGAACTCACCTTGACACTTTATATATCAAGAATCTGATTCCTCATTAAGCTTTACTTTTGACCTTTTTCTTTTCCTTGGTTCCTAACTTGATCTCAGTTTTGATCACGATTTGTATGTACATTGTTTATGACACATGGACATTTCAAATTACATGTTAGTATCATACCAACATGGGTACATAATAATTGTAATACTCATTTTATGTCCGGGCCATAACTATTTATTTTTCGCTCGAATGTATTATTTTATATTATTAAAAAAAATAAAAAAAAACTATCGTGGATGCCATGCAAGGCATCCACGCACCCTTGTCATATGACTCATCCCCTCCCACTTTTACTATAAATAGGGGTGGCTAGGCTGCCTTTGAACACACACACAAATGAAGCCATAGAAATGGCGCAAGAAAAGGCAGGGCCCTTTCGAATCTTAGGGGCAATGCCTTTTTAATGGTTCGAACAGTTGATTCGATTGGAGGTTCTGTCGAGGTTCGTTCGAATCAATTTTTGAGTTATAGCGAGGTGATGTAGAGATTCTGCTAGGGGTCAGGTGAAGTTCTTATTTTGAGCTTCTAGTATGGTGAATTTTGATCCTTATCTTTGTATTTATTTTAATGTGGTCTTTTTGTAATAAATATTTTTGTATGAAATATAGTATGTTTTTATATTTGTTTGTATGTTTTTATTTTATATGTCATGTTTCTATATTTTAATTTTATTTTGTATGCAATGTTTAAATTAAATATATTCATTTATATTGTTTAATTGAATTTTAAATTAAAAACTTTTATTAGGGGTTATCATGAAAAACGTACCCGAGCGTAAGGGTGCCGCTTTTCTTTAGTCCTTATTATAAAAGTGTTATTTTTAATCTCAAATTATAATTTTTAAAATAAATTCCCTTCAGTCGGGAATCTAACAAAATTATGCCCCGAACGTAGGGGTGTAAATTCTTTTTATATACGAAAATTATGCCCCGGTTGTTGGGGTGAAAATTCTTTTTATATAAAGAAAATTATGCCCCGGTTGTTGGGGTGAAAATTTTCTTTTCTACAAACAAATATTTGTTTAATATTTTAAGGGATCACATTGATAAATTATATTCGAATTCATAATTCCACCATTAATACATTACGTAATCGACTGGTACCAATTTTTGGGCGTTGTGGGGGTGCTCATCCTTCCCACACGTAACTGACTCCCAAACCTATTTTCTGGTTTCGCATACCAAAACTCGTTATTTTAGTAAAAACAACAAAAACAAGTTTTATTAAAATAACCGGGTTTTCAGGTGTTCCAATCGCACCTAAAGTAAAACTAAAGATCGGTGGCGACTCACTCGTTGTTATAGCTTGGCGACTCCGCTGGGGATTTTTTGGGAGAGTCGAGCCACAAGTCGATTACTTTTTGTCTATAGGTGGAAATTATGACTTCGATTTAATTAATTTGTGATCCATTTTTTTCTAAAAGTTTTACAATTTTTTTATATAAATTTATTTTTTGAGTATTCATATCATGAGCTCTATACCCGAGCTCTGTCCCTTAAGTGGGAGCGAGAAACCACGCCTTCGTGAGGTACTCCCTCCTTGTAGGATGGTGAAACGCTTCCGGGATATAGGTCACTTTGTCTTCGTGAGACCTCTGTCTCCGTGCAGACCTAGGGAAATGTATCCTCCCGAATCGATGTCCTAGCGACAGTTCGAGTACCGTTACTTTTGAACCAAAACACATATAGTAAACCCTAAGAGCTTACCCCTTAAAGCAAAACCAAAACTCTGCCCGTTAGCAGTCACCCTGTTTAGATTTTGATGCCTTTATTTGTTATATATGTTCAATTTTCTTTGCTGCTAATTTTTGTCTTATTCATTATTCAATTTTTCCATTTGACTCTTTTATTATGAACTAACCCGTTTCTTCTCTTTGGTGATCATGTTGCATTAAGTCATTCATTCCACATTAATTACATGACACCACTATAACATTTTAATTTTTGCACTTCATCAGCATGAAGTATTGATTCGCGTCTGGTTCCCTATTTGAAAAATTATCATCGGGAGAAAATCTAGTTCCCTAGATATCAATGCAACATTCAAAAGTTGCGAATAAATCTCGTAAATTCAGAAGTTGAACCACGGGAACCATTTTTGAATAAGTGCTTTCTCATCTAGGACATGCATTTTCCATTTACATGCATACATTCTATTTTGAATCAGTACCTTCACATCTAGAACATGTACCTTGCATTTACATGCATTCATTTAGGAACTTTGAAACCGATCTTGGGATGCCCCATGTTAGAAAATACCGGATAAAGCAAAGTTGACCAATCCAGGGGGCATTTTCAAATAACCTTTGCATTCATACAAACATCATACCTCTTCAAGGCCCCAAGCTGAGAGCTTTCCTCGTCGAGTTCAGGAAGTGAGCCTCCGATGCCAAGTCAGACTTCTGCACCCTAGATGACTACATCAATTATCGATTATAGCACTTCGCTAGAGCCAAAAGTAATGAGCTGCCATGAACCAACAACAAATTTATAGACCCGACCGGGGGGTAACCTAACGTGTTCACAAGAACAATGACAGCTCTTCAAGAAGAGATGAAAACATACTTAAAGTTCGCTTCAAGAATAGTCTTAGACAAAATGTTGAGGCATTCACCCGAGGAAGTAATTCAAAAAATGATCGAACCCAAAGGAGGTTGAGGCATCCTTACAAACAAGGCACCGAACACTGTTTAATTAGAATAACTAGCAGAGAACCAGGGGCATCCCTTTAAGGGGAAAAACAGAATCCCATTCACATATCCATCATCATGCATCATCTACATACATTGTACATGCATTCAAGTCATCATGCATTTAGGCTAGACACATACATTAAGCATAAAGCTACGTGCATCCATTACATACTTTTGACTTGAACACATAAACAGGTCTAGGAAAAAGACCGAAAGCCTTAACTATGGGGAAGCAACATGATTTAGCCCTGAAGGAGGCCGAATACGAAAAAAAGCTCAAACATCCAGGTGAAAAACGACAAAATTTTCCGAACATATTACTAACTATTATTCCATTTCATTTTCAGGTCATAACTTCATGCGATGAAGTTCCAAAGTCAACTTTTTCCCGATCTTGCCTCCAAAAAGGAAAGAAGAAGACGATGTCGGAGTCATTCACCTTATCCAGAAAAGGACAATGAAGCTTGGGGGAAAACTTTTGTCGGGGCAAATTTCGAAGAATCAGAAAATCAAACTAAGACCAAAAGAAAGGGACTTCTACAAGAACTCCATGAAGGCATACATGAAAACATACACATCATTCCATCGTCAAAAATGTTCATACATCATGACATCTAATGTTTCAGGAAACATTCATTTCGACATGAAAACATGTGCATAATTGCATTGTCAAACATGTTCACGCATTATGATAAGCATTCCGACAAGAGTTTCATGCATCTTTGCATCATCACAAAAGCAAGCACATGAACATCATCTGTATAAATACTATCAAGAGCGAACTTGAAACTTGTTACTTAAATATTTTCCTAAACACCGTCCTTTCTTAAGGACACCTTTTAGAATTTGAGTTTCTTAACTCCGTCCTTTCTTAAGGGCACTTTTTTCTCAAAAACAAGAGTTTCTTAACTCCGCCCTTTCTTAAGGGCACCTTTTCTCGAAAACACGAGTTTCTTAACTCCGTCCTTTCTTAAGGACATGTTTTCTCAAAATTGGAGCTTCTTAACTCCGTCCTTTCTTAAGGACACCTTTTCCAAAAATTGGAGTTTCTTAACTCCGTCCTTTCTTAAGGGCATTTTTTTCTCAAAAACAAGTTAACTCCGCCCTTTCTTAAGGGCACCTTTTCTCGAAAACACGAGTTTCATAACTCTGTCCTTTCTTAAGGACACATTTTCCCAAAATTGGAGTTTCTTAATTCCGTCCTTTCTTAAGGAAACCTTTTTTTTCAAAATTAAAGTTTCTTAACTTCGTTCTTTCTTAAGGATAACTTTTCTCAAACCATGAGTTTCTTAACTTCGTCCTTTCTTAAGAACACATTTTCTCAAAACAAGAGTTTTTTTTAACTCTGCCCTTTCTTAAGGACACATTTTCTTAAATTTCGTCATTTCTTAATGATACTTTTTCTCAAAAATTGGGTTTTCTTAATTCCATCCTTTCTTAAGGATAGTCTTAAAAATGTGAATTTCTCAACTTCGTCTTCTCATGAGGATCAAAACTATTTTGGAAAGTCCGATAGAAATATCGGCACAACGTGCTTAAACAAGGTTAAGTTTAAGACAATGGACAGTTCAAAAGTCTATCAAAATCCATTGTCACAAATGGTCAAAGGAAAATAAATCCTTTGGAAAAATCCAATCTCATGATTGGTAGAAACTGATTGTACCCGGGGGAATGATACAACTAGCCCGGAGCAAACGGCTACCGGTAAAGGTAAGTCAAAACCGTTGATCCATGTGCATTAGGGAAAAATGCAAATTCGAAAGCCGAAAGAAATGTCGGCATAACGTGCTTAAACACGGTTAAGTTTAAGACAATGGACAATTCAAATGTCTATCAAAATCCATTGTCACAAATTGTCAAAGGAAAATAAATCCTTTGGAAAAATCCAATCTCATGATTGGTAGAAACTGATTGTACCCAGGGGAATGGTACAATTAGCCCGGAGCAAACGGCTACCAGTAAAGGTAAGTCAAAACCGTTGATCCATGTGCATTTGGGAAAAATGCAAATTTGAAAGCCGAAAGAAATGTCGGCATAACGTGCTTAAACACGGTTAAGTTTAAGACAATGGACAATTCAAATGTCTATCAAAATCCATTGTCACAAATGGTCAAAGGAAAATAAATCCTTTGGAAAAATCTAATCTCATGATTGGTAGAACTGATTGTACCCAGGGGAATGGTACAACTAGCTCGGAGCAAACGGCTACCGGTAAAGGTAAGTTAAAACCGTTGATCCCTGTGCATTTGGGAAAAATGCAAATTCGAAAGCCGACAGAAATGTCGGTATAACGTGCTCAAACACGGTTAAGTTTAAGACAATGGGAAATTCAGATGCCCATCGAAAATCCATTTTAACGAATGGTCCAAGGAACATAAATCCTTTGGAAAAATCCAATCTCATGATTGGTATAAATTGATTGTACCCAAGGGAATGGTACAACTAGCCCGGAGCAAACGGCTACAGGTAAAGGAAAATCAAATCCGTTCATCCCTGTGCATTTTGGGAAAAATGCAAAAGAAGTGAAAACCAGGGACACTCTTCCTCGTCTCGTTGACAGAATTCCAGTACTAATCAGATCTTCTAGCATCAATGGAGTTGCAGTAGATCGACCCATTTTCAGATCTTCTAGCATCAATGGAGTTGCAGTAGATCGACCTCTTCTTCAGATCTTCTAACATCAATGGAGTTGCAGTAGATCGACCCCTTCTTCAGATCTTCTAGCATCAATAGAGTTGCAGTAGATCGACCCTTTTTCAGATCTTCTAGCATCAATGGAGTTGCAGTAGATCGACACTTTCTCAGATCTTCTAGCATCAATGGAGTTGCAGTAGATCGTCCCCTTCTTCAAATCTTCTAGCATCAATGGAGTTGCAGTAGATCGACCCCTTCTTAAGATCTTCTAGCATCAATGGAGTTGCAGTAGATCGACCCCTTCTTCAGATCTTCTAGCATCAATGGAGTTGTAGTAGATCGACCATTTTTCAGATCTTCTAGCATCAATGGAGTTGCAGTAGATCGACCCTTTTTCAGATCTTCTAGCATCAATGGAGTTGCAGTAGATCGACCCCTTCTTCAGATCTTCTAACATCAATGGAGTCGCACTAGATCGACCCCTTCTTCAGATCTTCTAGCATTAATGGAGTTGCAGTAGATTGACCCTTTTTCAAATCTTCTAGCATCAATGGAGTTGCAGTAGATTGACCCCTTCTTCAGATCTTCTAGCATCAATGGAGTTGCAGTAGATCGACCCCTTCTTCAGATCTTCTAGCATCAATGGAGTTGCAGTAGATCGACCCTTCTTCAGATCTTCTAGCATCAATGGAGTTGCAGTAGATCAACCCGTTCTTCAGATCTTCTCACATCTATGAAGTTGTAGTAGATCACCCCTTCTTCAGATCTTCTAGCATCAATGGAGTTATAGTAGATCGACACTTCTTCAAATCTTCTCGCATCAATGGAGTTGCAGTAGATTGACCCTTTTTCAGATCTTCTCACATCAATGGAGTTGCAGTAGATCACCCTTTCATCAGATCTTCTACCATCAATGGAGTTGCAGTAGATCACCCCTTTTTTCAGATCTTCTTGCATCAATAGAGTTGCAGTAGATCGACCCTTCTTTAGATCTTCTCGCATCAATAGAGTTGTAGATGATCGACCCTTCTTCAGATCTTCTCGCATCAATGGAGTTGCAGATGATCGACCCTTCTTCAGATCTTCTCGCATCGATGGTGTTGCAGATGATCGACCCTTCTTCGGATCTTCTCGCATCGATAGAGTTGCAGATGATCGACCCTTCCTCAGATCTTCTCGCATCGATGGAGTTGCAGATGTTCGAGCCTTCTTCAGATCTTCTCGCATCTATAGAGTTGCAGTGGATCAATCTTTCTCCTCCAGATCAAGCTACCTTGTTAAATGGATCAAGTTTTGTAGACCTCGTTGCTCTGTCAGTGTCGCAGTTAGGTCAAGTTTTCTTCAGGTATTCGTTAATGTCAGAGCCGTAGCAAGTCGGACTTATTTTGCTTCTCCCACAGGTCTCCGTAGTCTAAAGATTATCTTCCCAGCGGATCGTTCCATTTTGAAGATTCTGCCTACAAGAGCGACTGAACAGATCAAGCGGAGTTCAAGAAGGAGCGTGGCCAGAAAAAGGAACCCAGACCCGAACGGACATAGAATGGTTATATTTTTATCTTTGCTCTATTTCTATTACAAATCAATGAGCAAAGAGGGCAGCTGTAATACCCATTTTATGTCCGGGCCATAACTATTTATTTTTCGCTCAAATGTATTATTTTATATTATTAAAAATATATATATAAAAAAACTACCGTGGATGCCATGCAAGGTATCCACGCACCCTTGCTATATGACTCATCCCCTCCCACTTTTACTATAAATAGGGGTGGCTAGGCTGCCTTTGAACAGACACACACAAATGAAGCCATAGAAATGGCCCAAGAAAAGGGCAGTGCCCTTTCGAATCTTAGGGGCAGTGCCCTTTTAATTGTTCGAACAGTTGATTCGATTGGAGGTTCTCTCGAGGTTCGTTCGAATCAATTTTTGAGTTATAGCAAGGTGATGTGGAGATCCTGCTAGGGGTCGGGTGAAGTTCTTATTTTGAGCTTCTAGTAGGGTAAATTTTGATCCTTATCTTTTTATTTATTTTAATGTGGTCTTTTCGTAATAAATATTTTTGTATGAAATATAAGATGTTTTTATATTTGTTTGTATGTTTTTATTTTATATGTCATGTTTCTATATTTTAATTTTATTTTGTATGCAATGTTTAAATTAAATATATTCATTTATATTATTTAATTGAATTTTAAATTAAAAACTTTTATTAGGGGTTATCATGAAAAACGTACCCAGAGCGTAAGGGTGCCGCTTTTCTTTAGTCCCTATTATAAAAGTATTATTTTTAATCTCAAATTATAATTTTTAAAATAAATTCCCTTCAGTCGGGAATCTAACAAAATTATGCCCCGAACGTAGGGGTGTAAATTCTTTTTATATACGAAAATTATGCCCTAGTTGTTGGGGTGTAAATTCTTTTTATATAAAGAAAATTATGCCCCGGTTGTTGGGGTGTAAATTTTCTTTTCTACAAACAAATATTTGTTTAAATATTTTAAGGGAACACATTGATAAATTATATTCGAATTCATAATTCCACCATTAAGACATTACGTAATCGACTGGTACCAATTTTTGGGCGTTGTGGGGGTGCTCATCCTTCCCCACACGTAACCGACTCTCGGACCTATTTTTTGGTTTCACAGACCAGAACTCGTTATTTTAGTAAAAACGACAAAAACAAGTTTTATTAAAATAACCGGGTTTTCAGGTGTTCCAATCGCACCTAAAGTAAAACTAAAGATTGGTGGCGACTCACTCGTTGTTACAATAATAATAAGAAAAGAAATTCTTATAATTCTCCTGATGCTTATTTGATAGTAGTTTTATTTCATAAAATTCATATTAATCTCCACATTTCCAATTTTATCAAAATGGCCCCTTTCCATTTAATCTTCAATTCAAGCTTTAAATCATAAAATCAAATATTCTAACATTTCATTCAAGCATAATACCTCAAATTTTGAACAATTCCACTTCAATTCCAAATTTTCAAAATAAAAAAATTTGGTCCCTAAACCTTTACAGATTTCCAAATTAGATCCAATCAACATTTTAAAGCATGTAGAATCATTTAGACTTCATTTCTAGCCCTAGGGAAATTTTCCAACATTTTCCCTATTTTCCTTCAATAGCCGAATATGAAGGGTCTCAATAAACTTGATTTCCAACTTGATTCAAGCATGAATTCAACCTCTAAACATTATTTCCATGCATTTATAATCAATCCCATATCAAAATCAACCCAACATTAATTTTTCATGAAAACCCTAACTTTGCTTAATCTTCCTTTAACCTTTTTCTAATGGTTTTTAATCATCTTTCAAGCATGGAAATAATTCAACAACATCAACTACATCATAATCAAGATTTAAAACATCAAAACCTCACATCCCCTTCATCCATCCAATTCAAGAAATCAAGGTTTCAAGCATGGAAAACATGAACAAATGGTACCAAATGATAGAGAAGTTCATGTAGAACAATTTCATGTTCCATGCTTCCATGCAAATTCCAATCAAATTAGCTTGAAAATCAAATTGAAAATATTTTCTTACCACAAATGACGTTCATGACAAGAAAGGGAAAGATGAAGAAAATTCTTGAAATTGTCAATTGATTTAGTTTGGTCTATTTGTCATTAATTTAAACAGATTTTAATAAAAATCTCCATAATAGTCAAATGACTATTTTGCCCTTGAAATCCAATGTCTCTCATCTTGCCACATGTCCATTTATTCATCCAAGGGTCAAAAATAAACTAACTAATTAGTAGTTACAAACTTTGCCCTTGAATTTCTCCCAAAATTACAATCTTGCTATTTTTCATCCAACGATCCATATTCAATATGGAAAAATCAAGGTAGATCCAATGGTCCATGTTAAATACTTTTAAAATAAAGCATGAAAAAGACATTACTAACCTTGCTTGATTTTTTTGACAAAATATCTTAATTTATTCAATTCGATCCAATTATCTAAAATTTCCTCAAATTTAACTCTTTATAGGTTTTAATATGAATCCCATACCAAAAATCTGGGTAACACAAAAACAACATTCTTAGGGGTAAACTATTCATTTACGAGACTAAAATACATAACTTTTAAAAATTACAATTTAGTCCTTAAACTTTTTCCAAGTTTGCACTTTAGACCTCAAACTTTCGTTTGATTCATTTTGGCCATTGTCTAAAAATTTAAGATATTACAAGATGCATAAAACAATAAGTAAACCAATCCAAGCATTTAAACCAACATATCAAACTGACATTCAAAGGCTTAATCTAAACTCCCAACTTTTTTATTCATACCTTTAAGAGTGTTTGAAACACATTTACAATCACCGATACACAGCGTCTCCCATGTTGTTGCATTCCAAGCTTCCGAAATGAGCCGACTTCCACAAAACGAGCTAGTCTTGATCCGCCCCTGTTTTGGTAACACAAAACTAGAGCCAAAATGGATTAAAATGCATTCTAACACCAGCATACAATCATTGTAACACCCCCTTCTCGGTTTGGTTGAGAACCGGGTCGGAAGGTGTGTCCGATGATCAATATAGAAACCGGTACAATAAAATTTTGTTTTAATATTAACATTCTCATCCATATTATAAATTGAATCATAATTACCAAATAACTTAGTCCAATTACACAATAAGCAATAATTAAAACATTCAAGACTAAATTACAAGCATTATAAGTTTTAGGGACCAATTTCTAATTCTAACAAACTAGGGGTCCTTCAATGCAATTTATTTTACTGCTTTGAAATTCACAATCTTAATAACATGTCTACAAAATTTCATTCAATTTGAAGATCATTAACTCACTCAATTCAACCTTACATTATTCAGTGACTAAACTATGATACTGTCAAACTTGTTTAAAAGGCCCTTAACTAACTTAGCTAACCCCGTATCGAAACACCATAAACTGTTTTGAAACGGGTGAACAATTGTCAACTTGTGTTGACTTTACCCTTTAGACCGTATCGATACGAGCATGATATGTATCGAAACATGTTGACCTTCTTTGATTTTGACTTTGACCCGTTTTGATATGCTATAAACCCGTATCGAAACGAGGAATTCCAGAGACGAAATGTTTCGAAACAGCTATGAACCGTTCCGATACACCCTATTTCTCAGACCAAACTGTGCTTACCCGTATCGAAACGCCATCACCCGTTTCGATACGGCCTGACATATAATGACAGGTTTTTAATGGTTTTTATTCAATTTCACCGATCGAACGATGTCCAAATACAACGAAACTTTACACACAACATTTCAATGATATATACTTCTAGCATGCCAAATTTAATGATTGTATGAATGCATCTGCCATGGGATTACCTTTTTGAGCCCACTACGCATTTTTACACTACTTTAAGCCAACCAAAAAGGCCATTTAGGGCCACATACCATATTACAACTTAAGCATTACACCAACACATCAAAATGGGCATAAATGACTAGTTCAACAACTTTTCCACCACCCTAGGAGTTTAAAAGTCAAAAACATATTACTTGAGGCTTGTAGTGACTTGTCTTGCTTGGCAATTCGATCTTTCGACTCACAGTCCTTTTTAACCTGAAAATGCATGAGATGAGACATGCTAGACATAATTTTCCCAGTGAGGTAGTCATAAACAACACGGATAGCATAAATCAAATATCCATGTACATAAATCGCATGCTTATCAATGACATGCTATGCATAAATATACTATGTTTAACATTTATAGCTCATCATAAATCCTTGGATTGAATCGAGATAATGGATATGAGAATTCCTACGCCTCGCCAAATCAATGAATGGTCTAATCCCCCCGTCTCGCCAATGTGACCAATATCAATACACGTCCCTCCGCCTCGCCAAATCAATATAGGCCGTAGCCTTAGGACCGTAGTCCACCCGTACACTGAGCTCATGAATTCAATGGCATGCCAATTGTATCTAATGTTCATTCCAATCCAAGGTTGCAATGTTCATATCCATTTCAATAATCAATATTATTCTGATGTCCGATGATTTCAATGTTACCAATGAGAAATATATGTATCTCATCATCAATATTTCATAATTCAATGTCAATGTCAATATCAATGTCCAATGGTCTTTATACAATAATTCAATGACAATAACTATATCAAAGACAATGCACAATGACGGTAATTGTAACGCCCTGGTTTTGGGCCTAGATGTTTTAGATGTTGAATCGGGCCGGTCGGGAACGGTTCGAACCCTTGAGGTTGGTTTAGGTAACACCTAGTTCGGGATGTTTTAAAAATATGGAAAAACATCTAAAATACTCATTTATTATATAAATGATTATGGTGAAAACAATTTTACAAAATGTGATTTGGAAATATTACATTTGGTGTAGTGACCAAAATGCAATTTTTGCAAAAGTTGACTACTGACTATTTTGTAAAGGATTTATGCATCGCGTAAGTTGAAAGTGCATGAATGCAATTATCCTACGCATGACATTGAGTTGGCTGCAATGCCTTTTGCTCTAAAGATCTAGAGACATTATCTCTATGGTGAGAAGTGTATCGTGTACACGGATCACAAAAGTTTGAAGTATCTGATGTCTCAGAAAGAGTTAAATCTTAGGCAACGACGTTGGGTGGAGTTGCTTAAGGATTACGATCTAACGATCGAGTATCATCCGGGGAAGGCCAATGTTGTGGCCGATGCTTTGAGCGGAAAAGTGGCAGTGGAGTTAAGAGCGATGCTTGCTAGCTTGAGCATATCGCGAGATGGTGGTCTTGTTGCTGAATTGAAAGTGAAACCATCTTTTGTTCAGTTGATAAAGGACAAACAACTGTTGGATGATTCCTTGGTGCCACATGTTCGGGATATTGCTGAAGATAGGCCATCGGATTTCTGTTTTAATGATGATGGTGTTTCATGTTTTGGGAGTCGGATAGTGGTGCCGAATGATGTTGAGTTGAGGCGTACTATTTTGACCGAAGCTCATAGTAGTCCTTTTGCTATGCACTCTGGTAGTACAAAGATGTATCATGATCTGAAGGATGAGTACTATTGGGTGGGATTGAAGAAAGATGTCGATGAGTATGTTAGCAAGTGTATGGTTTGTGTGAAGCCGATAAACTGATTTTGATATAACTAAAGAATTTAAAGACTAAATTGAAAATGAGAAAATGAATTTTTAAGTCCTCAAACCTCTCTTTATGTTTAAAAGAAAATGCCTAAGTTAAAAACTGATTTTATCAAAACTTTTCTAAGTCTTCTTGAAGCCAAAACAATGATTTTCGAGTCACCGTTTCAGAACGGCCTTAGGCGTTACGAAAAACTTTTGAAACTGTGAACCAGTGTTTCAAAACAGGTATCGAAACGGTTTCAACACTGTGAACCCTTGTTTCGAAATGGGTTTCGAAACGGCTTAAGAACATCGAGACATTGTATCGAAACGACATCCAACGTTTTGAAACGGTACTCAAGTTATATTTGAAAAATATGACCGTTGAAAGTTTTTAACCGATTTTACACAAGTCGTTAAGGTATATCGAAACGATTTCAAGCTGTTTCGATACAAGCCTTTATAGTAGCTAAAATGTTTCAAAACGAGTTTTGAAACGACTCCTAGCGTATCGAAACAAGCTTAATCATTTTAATACTGGCTCTTTAATGCATCCCAAGGACTCTTTTTATTTTGGTCTATTTCAAAACAGGGTCGGGCGTTTCGAAACGGTTGGTTGCAGACTGCATTTATGGAGGGAATATAACATCCCCAACGGCTCTATTGAGGAATGCAACAACCACAACGACTAGAATTCAATGAGAAGGTATAAAAGGGACCTCTAAAAGCTTCAGCAACAACTATTGATCCAAAAGCAATCATCCAAACATCAAATCCAAGAATTTGTGCCTAAATCCCATTATTATCTTGAAACCCCAATTATATTTTTCATTCTTATCATTTCAATTGGGTTGAGTGCTTATAATTGGGCTACATTGTGTATTGAGAGATACTTTTTTAGGCAACAACTTCTTTGTTTCTATTGTGTGAGGATTGGGTCAAATTTTGGGTAGAAAATTTGACCGAAATTGTAACGGTTACCTCCTTAGCCTAGAAAAGGGGGATAGCAATTAGTGGAAATGTTGAAAATTCTTAGTGAAGCTAAGGTAATGGATGTAGAGTTTGATTGGAACTTGAACCACTCTAAAATTTCTTGTCTACCATTTTTATTTGTCAATTCCACTTCTAAAAACTTTAAAAATCCAATTCACCCCCTCTTGGTTTATATCAATCATTCGATCCACACAACAGTTTGTCAGTAGGTTAAGGTTGAACATCAGTTTCCTTCAGGGTTGTTGCAGCCGTTAAGGATCCCTAAATGGAAATGGGAGAGGATTACCATGAACTTTGTGTTTGGTTTGTCTCTATCGCCATCAAAGAAGAATTCTGTTGGGGTGATTGTGGATCGCCTTACGAAGTGTGCGCATTTCTTTCCTGTGCATACTACATACACCTTGGAAAAGCTTGCGGAGTTGTACATTGCTGAGATTGTACATTTGCATGGTGTACCAAAATCTATAATGTCGGATAGAGATTCGAGGTTCACCGCAAAGTTTTAGGAGTGTTTGCATCAAGAATTGGGTACCCGGATGAATTTCAGTACCTCTTATCATTCGCAAACGGATGGACAGTCAGAGCGTGTTATCCACGTGCTTGAGGATATGTTGAGGTGTCGTGTTATTGAATTCCAAGCCTCTTGGGAGAAGCACTTGCCTTTGGTGGAGTTTGCTTATAATAACAGTTACCAGGCAAGTATTCAAATGGCACCTTATGAAGCTTTGTACGGGAGGAAGTGCAGAACTCCTCTTTGTTGCACTGAAACGGGACAAAAGTTGTGTAACCCCCTTAGGCCGTCCTAGACGGTTGACCCAGACTACGAAGATTACACGGGAAAAACCAAAGTCAACCTGAAAGTCAACCTTGACTAACGACCCTTTTTTCCTTTTTAATCTTGTCTAGATGCTCATTAACCCTAAGCGTATTCTTGAGAAACAATTATAGGAAAAGCACAACAATCGGATATCGATAAGGGACTCAATTGCACAAAATTCAAATATTAGGGACCAAATTGCAAATTCTAGAAATTAGGAGGTCTTAACTGATTTTTAAGTTACCAATATTAAATTAATCATATTACATGCTTCCCTGTCAAATTTCACCTTAATCGGACATCTCTAATTCATGCAATTGCAAATACAATTTTCAGGACTAAAACGTAAAGCTTGCAAACCTTAAAACCATTCAAATCAGTGCCCAACGGTCACCTGTTTCGAAACGGGGTTGACCATTCCGAAACACGGGTTCGTTTCGAGACTTGTTTCGAAACAGGGCCTTCCAGTGGCCAAACTGTTTCGATACGGTCACCAACCGTTTCGGAACACCAGGGCCATTACAGGCCCCCGTTTCGAAACGCCTATGAGTGTATCGATACGGGTTGCCCAGAAGTTGCAGAATTTCCTGGTTTAACATGCCTAAAACCACTCAAACACGTCCTCATGACTTCCTAATCATGCCAACAAGTCATCATACATATAAGGTACATGTTTGCAACATCAAAACACGTTCATGGCATCAATCATGGAATTCCACAAGTCAATAGGTATGCAACCTAGTACCCAAAACCAAGCAACCAACAAAACACCAAATCAAAAATAAAAATGGCCAATTACAAATCCAAATCATCAAGGCTTCATGCCACAACTAGGGAGTCCAAAACATCTCCCAAAACACAACCTAGGTTCCCATTGCCAAAATATCAAAAACTAATAGTCTTATGAAAACATCACCATACATGAGCTTAGTTTTCCCTTGGACTCTTAGCCTCCTTGTTGCTTTCAAACACTTCAATTATCTGCATTATTGGTTCAAGAGAGAGAGAGCGTAAGCACAATTGCTTAGTGAGGCATGCTCTAAAGAAACAACACAATAATGTTTTTTATAAAACACTTTTAACAAAACCTTCCATCACATAATCATCATTATTCATGCAACCTTGCATACAAAAACAAGCATCTCATGCTTCACTAAAATCAACATGTCATATTGGCTTTCAAGTGATCATGCATAACCATTTTCAACATAAAACACAATCGGATACGCGAAATACAAGCGTTGTCCCATACGCCTCATACACACTACCGAACACACAAGGTGTAGTTTACCGGTACAATCACAACCCCTCAACACTTGTGATGGAGTTTAACGGTACAATCACAACCCCTCAACATCACTCATCGGTAGTTGTATAACTCCACTAACGAGAACACGTGACACACAACACAAGATCCACACATGGACTTTTAACCACCATTCTGATCTTACCTTTCTCGTTAGTGTACTCGGATGGAGTTTACGGTACAATTACAACCCCTCAACATCTAAGGCGACTTTATTCACGGTGCACCCAATCATATAGTCGGCTAACTATATCCGATTCAAGTACTTTAAAACCAACACATCACTTGCCAATATACATCATTTATCATCAACAATTCACTGTTTTAAAGCATTAAACAAAGCCATTTAACATCATGCATCACTATGCATCAAATCCACATTTTCAACATATTAACCAAGGATCTCTTACCTTGAGCATCACTCAACATATGGGTTTCAAAATCTGCATTAACCATGCGAAAACATGCTTTCAAAACAGAATTTAAACAAGCAATTTTATAACAAATGCATCAAACCACTCCATGGCTCATCCAAGAGAGTTTTTCCGAAAACTTACTCCTGAGCTTAGTTAAGTTGCTTAGACTTAAACTAAGCTCCCAAAACATTCAAACATTTGTTTCAAAGCTGGAAACCCAACTTCACTCACCAATTCCGTTTCGCAAGCTTGCCGAAACGTCGATCAAGCCTCCAGATCAACACCACAAGTGTCCGAAGATGTCACCTTTGTTTTAAACACATGAAGCAGAGGATTAATGCATCATCATGCATTAAAATCTTCAGCCATCACACCTAAACTTGCTGCTCTAACCAAAACTAACATTTCGGCTACCAAACACAGCCGAAATCACCTCTAAACTCTTCCAAAACAAAACCCAGCCAAGATCCATCACTTCTAACCATTTCTAAACATCAATTAACACCCAAAATGAAATCAAACTCGTCCTTATACCTCCAGCTATAACAGAACACCAAGATCACCCCAAAAACCACCATTTTCATAAGCAAAAACTTAGGAAACACAACCTATTCGGGATTGCATTGATAAAACCTCATTTACACATTATTAAACATCCAAAATACATTTAATAATCATCTCAAAACAGAGCCCAAACAATCACAACGAAATTCCTCAAGATTTCCTCCAAATCTTGAGTTTTATGCCAATTTTCTTGAAAATCCAATGAGCAAATCAAAAGGATTTGATGTAGAATGGATTAGGAATTAATTGATGATTGAAACCTCGTCAATTGGAGTGAGAATCAATTGAAAAGTTGCTGGAGAAAAGTGTTTGGATGAGATAATTTTGAGAGAAAAAGAGGTGAGAAAGTTTTAGGAAAAGTTAGTTATGAAAATCTAAAAAGTGGTTTCCCTCTTTTCATTTAATTAATTAAACATTAATTAAATCACTTAAATTTAAGAAAAATGTGGAGAAATCATTCTTGGGTAAATTAGCTCCTTAAAGATTCAAAGTTTCAATCCTTACAAAACAGTCACCACTGAACTTTTCAAAAATTGCATTTTAGTCACTATTCCAAAATGTTGCATTTCCAAACCTTATTTTGTAAAATTGATTTCACCACTCTCTTATATATATTAAAAGTGGATTTTTAGATATTTTCCATATTTTTAAAGCATCCCGAACTAGGCTTTCCCTAAAATCTCCTATTATATTCGAACCGAAAATCAGACCGGTCCAGTTTAGACCCTAAACTTCTAAGCCCAAAATTGGGGTGTTACAACTCTCCCCCCTTAAGAAATTTCGTCCTCGAAATTTACCTGGAGGAAAGAGGTACGGAAACTGCTTCTTCATGTCATCCTTTCTTTCCCACGTGGCTTTCTCAACACCACGATGCTTCCACAACACCTTTACCAAATCAATGGTCTTGCCTCGAAGAACTTTACTGTCCGAATCCAGAATTTCCACCGGCTTCTCATCATAGGTCAAGTCTAGATTCAACTCCACTTCCTCCACAGGCATAACATGCGAAGGATCCGATCTATACCTCCGAAGCATAGAGACATGAAACACATCATGAATCATTTCCAATTCTTGTGGCAATCTCAGCTTGTACACAACAGGACCCACACGTTCAATCACCTGGTATGGTCTAATGTACCTAGGGCTCAACTTACCCTTCCGGCCAAACCTCATCACCTTTTTCCAAGGGGAAACCTTAAAAAACACACGGTCACCTACCATAAACTCAATCTCCTTACGCTTCAAATCCGCGTAAGATTTCTGTCGATCAGAAGCTGCCTTCAATCGCTCACAAATGAGCTTCACCTTCTCGGTGGTTCCTTTCAACAAAGCTGGCATTGAAACCAACTTATGACCTGTTTCAGATCAACAAAGAGGAGTTCTGCACTTCCTCCCGTACAAGGCTTCATAAGGTGCCATTTGAATACTTGCCTGGTAGCTATTGTTATAAGCAAACTCCACCAAAGGCAAATGCTTCTCCCAAGAGCCTTGAAACTCAATCACACAACACCGCAACATATCTTCCAGCACTCGGATAACACGCTCAGACTGTCCATCCGACTGTGGATGATAAGAAGTACTGAAATTCAGCAGTGTACCCAAAGCTTGATGCAAACATTCCCAGAAACACGATGTAAACCTCGGATCTCTATCCGAAACAATAGACTTTGGCACACCATGCAGCCGTACAATCTTAGCAATGTACAATCTGCAAGCTTATCTAAAGTGTACGTAGTATGCACGGGTAAGAAATGAGCACACTTCGTAAGGCGATCCACAATCACCCACATCGAATTCTTCTTCGATGGCGACAAAGGCAAACCAGACACAAAGTCCATGGTAATCCTTTCCCACTTCCACTCAGGAATCCTCAATGGTTGCAACAACCCAGAAGGAAACTGATGCTCAGCCTTAATTCGCTGACAAACCATGCACTTACCCACATACTCAACAACATCTTTCTTTAATCCCACCCAATAGTACTCATCCTTAAGATCACGATACATCTTAGTACTACCAGGGTGCATAGCAATAGAACTACTATGAGCTTCAGTCAGAATAGCACGCCTCAACTCAGCATCATTCGGCACCACTATCCGACTCCCAAAACATAGAACTCCATCATCATTAAAACAGAAATCTGACGGTCTACCCACAGCAATATCTTGAACATGTGGCACCAAGGAATCATCCAACAGCTGCTTATCCTTTATCAACTGAACCAAAGATGGTTTCACTTGCAATTCAGCCACAAGACCTCCATCTCGTGAAATACTCAAACTGGCAAACATAGCCCTCAACTCCACTGCCACCTTTCTACTCAAGGCATCCGCTACAACATTAGCTTTTTCTAGATGGTACTCGATCGTCAGATCGTAATCTTTAAGCAACTCCACCCAACGTCATTGCCTAAGATTCAACTCTTTTTGAGACACCAGATACTTCAAACTCTTGTGATCCGTGTACACATTACACTTCTCACCATACAAATAATGTCTCCAAATTTTCAAACCAAAGACCACCGCAGCTAACTCAATATCATGCATAGGATAATTGCGCTCATGCACCTTCAACTGGCGTGATGCATAAGCCACCACCTTACCCTCTTGCATCAACACACACCCCAAACCAATCATAGGATGCATCACTGTACACCACAAACTCTTTCCCTGATTCAGGTTGAACCAAGATAGGAGCTTGCGTCAAAGTTTCCTTAAGCTTCTCAAAAGCCCGCTGTCTCGCTTCTGTCCACTCATACTTGACATCCTTCTGCAACAACTTCGTCAAAGGTGCAGCAATCTTTGAAAATCCATCCACGAACCTCCGATAGTATCCTGCCAAACTAAGGAAACTACGGACCTCATGAACAGACTTAGGAGGCTCCCAATTCATCATCGCCTCAATCTTCTGAAGATCAACACGAATCCCCTCAGCAGAAACCAGATGACCAAGGAACACAACTTTCCTAAGCCAAAATTCACACTTGCTCAGCTTAGCATAAAGCTGATTCTCCAACAAAGCCTGCAACACAATCCTCAAATGCCCCTCATGCTCCTCCTCAGTACGAGAGTACACAAGGATATCATCAATGAACACCACAACAAACTTGTCCAAATATTCATGGAACACTCTATTCATCATGTCCATAAAAGCTGCAGGAGCATTCGTCAAACCAAACGACATCACAAGGAACTCATAATGCCCATACCTCGTTCTAAAGGCTGTTTTTGGCACATCCACATCCTTCACCTTGAGCTGGTAATAACCTGACCTTAAGTCAATTTTAGAGAACACAACCGCTCCTCGAAATTGATCAAAAAGATCATCAATCCTCGGTAAAGGATACCGATTCTTGATAGTCAACTTGTTCAGCTGACGATAATCGATGCACATTCTCATAGTGCCATCATTCTTCTTCACAAAAAAATGGTGCACCCCAAGGTGACACACTCGGCCGAATGAAACCACGATCAAGCAACTCCTGAAGTTGCGTCTTCGGCTCCTTCAACTCCTTAGGTTCCATTCGATAAGGAGTAATGGACACTGGAGTCATGTTTTCATACAGCTGAATCCCAAACTCCACCTCTCGATTAGGAGGTAAGCCAGGTAACTCCTCCAAAAACACACCAGGAAACTCTCGCACAGTCCTGATATCTTGGACTCGCAACTCCTTAGAGCTAGGATTAATCACAAAGGCCAGATAAGCCTCACATCCTTGTCTCAGCAGTCGGCTCGCTTCCAATGTAGACACCACATTGGCAAGAAACTTCACATTCTCACCAACCACCACTGCCTCATAATCATCCGTAAGTTTCAACGAAACCCGCTTGTTCTCAAAATCCACCACAACTCGATGTTCAACAAGCCAATCCATACCAAGGATTATATCAAAACCATAGAATGGCAATTCCATGAGATCAACAAGAAAAACATGGTTTTGCACTACCAAAGAACATCTTCTATATAACTTCCGTGTCACAACGGTCTCACCAAAGGAACTAATTACACGCATACCAACATCCAAAGACTCAACAGGTAAACCAAGCAATTGAGCATGTTCACGCAATATGTATGAGTGTGTAGATCCAAAATCAATCAAGGAAAGTAATGACAAGGATTGCAAAGTAAAGGTACATGCGATCACATCCGTGTCATTTCTCCCCTCTCGTTGAGCATACACTCGAGCCTGGCCACCACCCTCAGGTTGGACAGCCACTACATGCGCCACATTCCTCCCACCACCATCTCTACGCTGGAAGTTACCACGGCCGCACCCACGACCTCTCTGTGGTGCAACAACCCCAGGAGCACGTCCCTGACCACCATCGGCCAACAAAGGACACTCCCTTCTCATGTGGTCTTCCGAACTACAATTCCAGCACCAATTACCGGTCACCTCAACAGGAGCCTGAACCTCCCTCGTTGCTCGAAGACAATCACGCCTCAAATGACCACGCGATCCACACGTCCATCACGTGTTCTGATCAGCTCTCGTCCTGCCTCCCTGAACAGGCGCACCATGCCCTCCATTACCACGCCTAGCAGAAGACTGATACCTCTTTCTCATCCTCTCTTGTTCCGTCCACCACCGGAACTATACTCAGCAGCTCTTTTGCCCGAGCCAGAATTAACACTCCTGGAAGACAAACCCAGATTCTGCTCAATGCCCTTTGCCCTACTCACCAGCACATCAAAATCTGTATACTCAGCATCAAGCATAAAGGTCTTCACATCCGACACCAAACCATATCGGAAGAGTTCACACCTCTCCCGCTCATCAGGGTTAAGCTCAGGTGCGTACTGACTAAGGCGAACAAACTCGATCTCGTACTCAGCCACCATCATGCTTTCTTGCACAAGAGACATGAATTCTCTTTTCTTATCATCCAGGTATCGCACACCTAGATACTTTCGCTTGAACACGTTCAGAAAGAACGTCCAAGTCACATCAACTTCCTCCATTCCGGAAACAGTGGTCGTCCACCACGTATACGCATCATCATGTAACAGCGATACTACATAACCTAACTTCTGCACATCGTTGTAGTTCATCTGTCCCAATATCCTCTTGGTGCTTTCCAACCAAGATTCAAAACCTTCAGGAGATAAACCTCTGAACTCAGTCCCTCCCAGACTGCGAAGACGTTCCAAAGGTAATCTCACGTTAGCATCACCCTGATGCACAGCTCCGTGAGCTCCAGCTACTGCTGCCTGAAAGGATCCAGCACTAGTCTGTATCAGTACAGTCATGTCAGGAGCAGCTTGCCCCCGCACAGCTTCAGCTCCAACGACCCCAGCACCAGCACCAACACCAACACCATCACCTCCAGCACCACCACCACCAGGAGGAGGAGGTATATCCACAACGTTCTCAACATTTTCCTCGTTCTCATTCTAAGCCATAGCTCTCGTATTCATCTTCATTTCTCTACGAGGCCCCATTTACAAGAAAACAATGCAATGACACAAATGCAATAATCATAATTAAGCTCAACAAGGTAAGTAATCCAAGTACTCAAGCTCATTTTCCAAAAACAATTCCTTTCATTAGTTTTGATATGGCAATGGGTTCCTCTAACATGCTTCAACATAGCATAACATCACAATTTCAACATACTTTACAATTCATACATCATACTTTCATTTAAAAGGCATATCATTCAATCACACATACTTCACCCACATAACCATTCCTATTTACACGAGAACTCAGCTCTGATACCACCAAATGTAACCCCCTTAGCCCGGCCTAGACGGTTGACCCGGACTACGAAGATTACACGGGGAAAACCAAAGTCAACCCAAAAGTCAACCTTGATTAACGACCCTTTTTTTCTTTTTAATCTTGTCTAGATGCTCATTAACCCTAAGCGTATTCTTGAGAAACAATTTTAAGAAAAGCACATCGATCGGATATCGATAAGGGACTCAATTCCACAAAATTCAAATATTAGGGACCAAATTGCAAATTCTAGAAATTAGGAGGTCTTAACTGATTTTTAAGTTACCAATATTAAATTAATCATATTACATGCTTCCCTGTCAAATTTCACCTTAATTGGACATCTCGAACTCATGCAATTGCAAATACAATTTTCAGGACTAAAATGTAAAGCTTGCAAACCTTAAAACCATTCAAATCAGTGCCCAACGGTCACCTGTTTCGAAACGGGGTTGACCGTTCCGAAACATGGGTTCGTTTCGAGACTTGTTTCGAAACAGGGCCTTCCAGTGGCCAAACCGTTTCGATACGGTCACCAGCCGTTTCGGAACACCAAGGCTATTACAGGCCCCGTTTCGAAACGCCTATGAGTGTATCGATACGTGTTGCCCAGAAGCTGCAGAATTTGATGGTTTAACATGCATAAAACCACTCAAACACATCCTATTGACTTCCTAATCATGCCAACAAGTCACCATACATATAAGGTACATGTTTGCAACATCAAAACACGTTCATGGCATCAATCATGGAATTCCACAAGTCTATAGGCATGCAACCTAGTATCCAAAACCAAGCAACCAACAAAGCACCAAATCAAACATCAAAATGGCCAATTACAAATCCAAATCATCAAGGCATCATGCCACAACTAGGGAGTCCAAAACATCTCCCAAAACACAACCTAGGTTCTCAATGCCAAAATATCAAAAACTAATAGTGTTATGAAAACATCACCATACATGAGCTTAGTTTTCCCTTCGACTCTTAGCCTCCTTGTTGCTTTCAAACACTTCAATTATTTCATTATTGGTTCAAGAGAGAGAGCGTAAGCACAATTGCTTAGTGAGGCATGCACTAAAGAAACAACACAATAATGCTTTTTATAAAACACTTTTAACAAAACCTTCCATCACATAATCATCATTATTCATGCAACCTTGCATACATAAACAAGCATCTCATGCTTCACTAAAATCAACATGTCATATTGGCTTTCAAGTGATCATCCATAACCATTTTCAACATAAAACACAATCGGATACGCGGATTACAAGCGTTGTCTCATACGCTTCATACACACTACCGAACACACAAGGTGGAGTCTACCGGTACAATCACAACCCCTCAACACCCGTGATGGAGTTTAACGGTACAATCGCAACCCCTCAACATCACTCATCGGTAGTTGTATAACTCCACTAACAAGAACACGGGACACACAACATAAGATCCACACATGGACTTTTAACCACCATTGTGATCTTACCTTTCTCGTTAGTGTACTTGGATGGAGTTTACGGTACAATTACAACCCCTCAACATCCAAGGCGACTTTATTCAGGGTGCACCCAATCCTATAGCCGGCTAACTATATCCGATTCAAGTACTTTAAAACCAACACATCACTTGCCAATATACATCATTTATCATCAACAATTCACTATTTTAAAGCATTAAAGAAAGCCATTTAACATCATGCATCACTATGCATCAAATCCACATTTTCAACATATCAACCAAGGATCTCTTACCTTGAGCATCCCTCAACATATGGCTTTCAAAACCAGCATTAACCATGCTAAAACATGCTTTCAAAACAGAATTTAAACATGCAATTTTATAACAAATGCATCGAACCACTCCATGGCTCATCCAAGAGAGTTTTTCCGAAAACTTACTCTTGAGCTTAGTTAAGTTGCTTAGACTTAAACTAAGCTCCCAAAACCTTCAAACATTTGTTTCAAAGCTGGAAACCCAACTTCACTCACCAATTCTGTTTCGCAAGCTTGCTGAAACGCCGATCAAGCCTCCAGATCAACACCACAAGTGTCCGAAGATGTCTCCCCTATTTTAAACACATGAAAGCAGAGGATTAATGCATCATCATGCATTAAAATCTTCAGCCATCACACCTAAACTCGCTGCTCTAACCAAAACTAACATTTCGGCTACCAAACACAACCAAAATCACCTCCAAACTCTTCCAAAACATAACTCAGTCAAGATCCATCACTTCTAACAATTTCTAAACATCAATTAACACCCAAAATGAACCTAAACTCGTCCTTATACCTCCAGCTATAACATAACACCAAGATCACCCCAAAAACGACCATTTTCATAAGCAAAAACTTGGGAAACACAACCTATTCGGGATTGCATTGATAAAACCTCATTTACACATCATTAAACATCCAAAATACATTTAATAATCATCTCAAAATAGAGCCCAAACAATCACAACGAAATTCCTCAAGATTTCCTCCAAATCTTGAGTTTTAAGCCAAAATCAAGTTCATATCATTTAAACCATTTATAAAACTTAAATTAAGGATTGATAACTTGGGAATTTCAGTAAAGAACTGAGTATTTAGAGAAGAAGAACAACCTTACCTCTAAATGTTGATTTCTCCTTGATTTGAGCCAATTTTCTTGAAAATCCAATGAGCAAATCAAAAGGATTTGATGTAAAATGGATTGGGAATTAATTGATGATTGAAACTTCATCAATTGGAGTGAGAATCAATAGAAAAGTTGCATGAGAAAAGTGTTTGGATGAGAGAATTTTGAGAGAAAAAGATGTGAGAAAGTTTTAGGAAAAGTTAGTTATGAAAATCTAAAAAGTGGTTTCCCCCTTTTCATTTAATTAATTAAACATTAATTAAATCACTTAAATTTAAGAAAAATCTGGAGAAATCATTCTTGGGTAAATTAGCTCCTTAAAGATTCAAAGTTTCAATCCTTACAAAACAGTCACCACTGAACTTTTCAAAAATCGCATTTTAGTCACTATTCCAAAATGTTGCATTTCCAAACCTTATTTTGTAAAATTGATTTCACCACTCTCTTATATATTTAAAAGAGGATTTTTAGATATTTTCCATATTTTTAAAGCATCCCGAACTAGGCTTTCCCTAAAACCTCCTTTTATATTCGAACCGAAAATCAGACTGGTCCGGTTCAGACCCTAAACTTCTAAGCCCAAAATTGGGGTGTTACAAGTTGGTTTCGATGCCAGCTTTGTTAAAAGGAACCACTGAGAAGGTGAAGCTAATTTGTGAGCGGTTGAAGGCAGCCTCGGATTGGCAAAAGTCTTACGCGTATTTAAAGCGTAAGGAGATAGAATTTGCTGTGGGTGATCGTGTGTTTCTAAAAGTTTCACCTTGGAAGAAGGTGATGAGGTTTGACCGGAAGGGCAAGTTGATCCCAAGGTACATTGGACCATACGAGGTGATAGAACGTGTGAGTCCTGTTGCTTATAAGCTGAGATTACCCCAAGAGTTAGGAAAGATACATAATGTGTTTCATTTGTCCATGCTTCGGAGGTATAGATCGGATCTTTCGCATGTTATGCATGTGGAGGAAGTTGAGTTGAATCCATATTTGACATATGATGAGGAACCTGTTGAGATTCTGGATTCAGATAGTAAGGTTCTCCGTGGTAAGACCATTGAGCTGGTCAAAGTGTTGTGGAGACATCGTGGTGCTGAGGAAGCCACGTGGGAAAGGAAGGAAGACATGAAGAAGCAATTTCCTTACCTTTTTCCTCAAGGTAAATTTCGAGGACGAAATTTCTTAAGAGGGGGAGAGTTGTAACGCTCCGATTTTGGGCCTAGATGTTTTAGAGTTCGAATCAGACCGGTCGAGAACAATTCGAGTCTTAAAGGGAGGTTTAGGGAACACCTAGTTCGGGATGATTTAAAAATATGGAAAATTACCTAAAAATCCTCATTTATTATATGAATGAGTATGGTGAAAACAATTTTACAAAATAAGGTTTGGAAATATTACATTTCGGTGTAGTGACCAAATCGTAGTTTTTGCAAAAGTTAAATAGTGATTGTTTTGTAAAGGATTGAAACTTTGAATATTTAAGGAGCTGATTTTACAAAAATATTTTTAATCAGATTTCTCCTTATTTTGGGTGATTTTAATAATGTTTTAATTAAAGGAAATAAAGATTGATCTAAGGAAAAACTATCTTTGACTTTTCATAACTACCTTACGTCAATTTTCTCTCATTTCATTTTCTCTCAATTTCTTTTCAGCCAAACACATTTCCTCCTTCAATTAGCCTCTGATTTTCATTCCTTTTGATGAGATTTCAATCTCCTTTTGATTCATATTCTTTTCCTCACCAAATCCTCTTGTTTTCACATTGGATTTTTAAGAAAACTTGCCCAAATCAAGGAGAAATCAGCCATTAGAGGTAAGCTTCATCCTTCTCCTCTAATGATCAGTTCTTTACTGAAATTCCCAAGTTATAAATCCTTTGTTAATGATTTTTGAGTTGCTTTAATGTTAGAAACAAGAAATTGTATTAAAATTCAAGGTTCTTGGAGAGATCTTGATGATTTTCGTGGTTGTTGGTTAGACTCTATTTTGAGGTTGTTTTCTAATGTATTTTGGATGGTAGTTGATGTTATAAATAAGGTTTTATCAAACAAATCCCGGCTAGGCTTAGATTCTTAAGTTTTGTATGCTAGAATGGTGGTTTTTGGGGTGCTTTTCGTGTTCTGTTATAGATGGAGGTATAAGGACGAGTTTGTGGTGGTTTTTGATGTTGATTGATGTTTAGAAATGATTAGAAGTGATAGATCTTGGCTGGGCTTTGTTTTGGAAGAGTTTGGAGATGATTTCGGTTGTTTTCGGTAGCCGAAATGAGGTTTTTGAGTAGGGCAGCGAGTTTAGGTGTGTGGCTGATGATTTCAATGCATGATGATGCATTAATCCTCTGCTCTTATGTGTTATAAACAGGGGAGACATCTTCGAACGCCTTTGGTGTTGATCTGGGAGTTTAGTTAGCGTTTCGACGAGCAAGGGAAATGTAATCGGTGAGTGCGAATGGTTTTATAAGTCTTTGAGGGACAAAGAATCAAGGTTTGGGGATTTAGGAAAGGTTTGAAACACCTTCCTAAGTCCGAAAGTATGTATTGGTTATATTGCTCTCATATATGTGGTGGTTGCCCCTAAAATGCTTTTACATGCTCATGTTTTGAGATAGATAAATTCCTATTGTTTTTATGCATGAGTTGTAGCCAGAGATGATGCTTGAAAAGATTTCATAAAATAACATGTTGCATTGATGAGTTTTGAGCTTTTGATTTAAAGCATGGAAATGTTATGATTTTGAATGTGATGAGAAAGCTTTGTGAAATGTGCATTAAAAATAGTAGGTGAGATGATGTTTTGACATAATATATTGGCATGGAAGATGAGATACTTACCGGATATAATTGATCGATCAATAGGATGAGAGTGCACTATAAACTAAAAATTCGTACGTGCTCTTTGGATTCAATCCAAAGGGAGAGACGGATGATGGGCATTCCATCGGGTAGGACTTGGTGAAATACCCAAACTTTGTGGCGATGAGAGATTCCGCCATGTGAGTACGGTGATGTGGGATTCCACCGGAAATTATGTTTACTAGACAAGTGAGTACGGTGATGTGAGATTCCACCAGAAGAGTCTAGTGGTTTGAGAATGTTGTCCGCATATCCGAGTAATAATGAGATGTGAAATGCCAATATAATATATGAAAATGCTTTTGATTCACATGTACCTATTGATGAGAAGATTTATGCTATGAGAAATGCATATGAGATTTGTATATGAAATGCTTTAGTTTTCACAAGCATGTGTATGACCTTGCCATGAGATTTGCATTGGTTAAATGCATGAGATAGAATAGAGGTACATGTGGTTTCAAATGAAGATTTGCTGTGAAATGGTTTCAAGCACAAGATAGAATGAGCATGTTGTTGAAATTGGTTTTTGAACAAGTGTTTTGAATAATGTATTATTGTGTTGGTTTTCTTTAGAGCATGCCTCACTAAGCAAATGTGCTTACGCTCTCTTTTACCAATAATGCAGATAATTGAGGTGTTTTGGGCAGCAAGAAGGTTAAGAACATCCAAGGAAGTGCAAATCTCATGTATGGTGATGTTTTTATACACTTTAGTTTTGATATTTGGCAATGGGACTTCAAGGTTGTATTTGGGAGATGTGTTTTGAACTCCCTAAGTTTGTGGCATGTTTGTGATGGCTTTTATGTGTTGTAAATGGTTCTAATGGTTTGGTTGGAGGTTTGAGCTCTATAATTGGTTTGGCGGAGAGGAAGCATGCAAATAGTTTGAGTGTTCTTGTGCTTGATGCCATGTTTGAGCTATGCTTCTTATACATGTTCCTTGATGTTTAATCATGTTGTTGGTGTGATATGGTATGCTTTGAAGCATGTTTGAGTGGGATAAGAGGTGAAAAACCATCATTTTCTGCTGTCACAGGGCAAAGTGTATTGAAACACCCTTAGCTGTTTCGAAACGGGGGCCTGTAATGGCCATAGCGTTTCGAAACGGTTGAAGGTGTTTCAGAACATTTTAGCTACTTGAGAGGCCTGTTTCAATACCGGTCTCGGAACGATCCTGAGTACCGAAACGGTCAACATCGTTTCGATACGGGCGTTTTAGTATGAGGTTGGTGTTCCGAAACGGATGACCGTTGGATGATGATTTGAATTGTTTTAAGTTTTCATGTTTTACATTTTAGTTCTGAATATTGTGGATGCAATTGCTTGAGCTTGGAATGTCCTTTTAAGCTGAAATTTGGCAGGGAGGCATGTAATATGATTAATTACATATTGGTAATCTTAAGATCTGCAATGTCTTTATATTTTCTAAAAATTACATGTTGGTCCCTAAAAGTGTAATTCATGCAATTGAGTCCCTAAATGATTTCCGATCGCTGTGCCCTTTTCTCATATGACTCTTGAGTATTCATATAGGATTAATTTACATCTAGAAAAGATTAAAAAGAGAAAAAAGGGTCGTTAATCAAGGTTGACTTTGGTTTTCCCCGTGTAATCTTCGAAGATAGGGTCAAGCCTCTAGGCCGGGCTAAGGGGGTTACAGCTTTATTGTCCTCTCCCTTAAAACCCCACGTGATAGCCAATACAGAAAGGGGATGAAGAACCTTTCTCTTTAAAAGGGGTATAATTACCCTATAAAACCTCCAACTTTCACCCTAGTTCTAAAATGGTCCCTTTAGAAGCACAAATGACTCAATATTCATCCAAAAGGGCCCAAACATGGCCTAAAGAGTCCAATAGCCAAATATAACACGATGGTCCATAACTCAGGTCAACGCCCAATGTTGACTCAGAAATTTGGGTGTGTAAAAGTTCTATTATTTACACCCTTTTTAACCCATATTTCTGCTGCATTCAAGCATCATTGCATTGCATTTAGGTTAGTTTTCAATAAAACATCACAATTATATAAAAGGCACGGATTCTACTGAAAGATGGCTATTTTTGCAGGTATCTGTCACAGTAGATGTCGAAGGCAGGCGTAGGGCAGATAAGCAGGAGAGCTAACTGGAAAAGCAGCTGAAGAAGACGAACCTGTCATGGACCTGTCGTGACAGCATGGTGACAGCAGATTTATGAAGAGGAAAAATGAAGTGGACCTCGATAGATAGAGAAAAATCTGCTCGTCTGTCGTGTGGAAGCCGAATATTTTTCCAAGCCCCGGATCAAAAGATATGTCAAGCCAAAGCTCAAGGAGAAGAATTTCCATGAAACAAGGAGGCGGCTGAAAAGTAGGAATCCTTAGAGATTTAGTCTTCATTAGAATCTTACTTTTAATTAAAGTTGTAATCCTTGTTACCTTAGATAACTTGAGCCCAAAGCTTATATAAAGGGCATAGATTAAACCTAAGGATAGCCGACTACCCCATAACCGAAACCAAAACCCTGCCGTTTACCTGTCACCGATATGTTCTAAATTCCCCCTAGGGCTACGGGTTGTTTTGTAAAGTAGTTGCAAGGGTTGTTTTGTTTTAGGATTTTTCAAGTTCAATAAAATAAACTTCAAGTTCTTTTATCTTGGTTTTAATATCTTGCAAGAGCACCGGGAGAGCATTGTAAGGTTATCTATTTACTTAGCATCTGGAGAGTTAAGTATACGAAAGAGGTAAAAGCGCGTTCTCTAGTTTATAGTTGAACCATATCGTGCTTAGGGATAAGGCGAGGTTAAGTGGCTAAGGAAGAATTCATACACATCGGTGTTCATCCTTCGATTCACGCCGGGAGGAATCATCAAAGACATGATCATCGACAGACTTGTGCCTAGGGATAGGGCAAGGCAGATCAGGGATTCTTGCCAAGCTTGAAGTACGGAGTTAGTGTTCGCTGCCGCGACAGCTAACGGACAGACGCCGCGACAGGTGCTGTCGGCGACGGGTGCGACGACAGAACTGGAGATCCTAAGCAATTCAATACCTACACTACTGAGCAACTCAATACCAGCCCATTCTCTCTATCTTGATATCTCAATCTTTTATTTACGTTTTTACTTTAATATTCGTGACAATTCTCTTAAATATTTCTCTTTACTTCGTGCAGTGAATTTAGGTGGAGTCATTAGCCCAATCCCTGTGGAGACGATATCCGATACTTAGTATCACTTTACTACTTGCGTCGTGTATACTTGCACTAAATTTGCGATAGACTATTTTACAGGCAACAAGTTTTTGGCGCCGTTGCCGGGGATTGGCAACATAACTACACCTTTCTTTCCTTGCATTTTTTTTGTTTTTGTTTTTATTTTTATTTTCTTTAATTTTTCTTTTGTGTTTTAAACTCTTGCTTTTCACAAGGTTTTCCTGTTTATGCGCAGATCTAAAAGAGGCGAAGATCCTGAGTATAAATTAGATCCGGAGATCGAACGTTCCTTCAATCTCAAGAAACAGATTCGCCACCTTTTAGACCGGAACGAGTACCTTGAAGAACAGCTAGAGCAGATGGCCCGTAATCAGCCTGCCGGTGAAGAAATCCCGCCTGTCGGTGACCCGCCCGCGGCAGGTGGACGACGGTCATGTCGTGACTACATGCTGAATGATCATGTAGAGCTGGAGACCACGCTGCCGGATATTGATGTTGACAACTTCGAGCTTAAACCTGTCATGTTCAGTATGATCAACAACGCCGGGCAGTTTAGTGGTTCTGCGACAGAAGATGCTAGGGAGCATCTCAAAACGTTCCAGGAGATCTGTGGTTCGTTTAGACTACCAGGAGTTAGTCCGGAGATACTGAGGCTTCGGTTATTTCCCCATTCATTGAGGGACAGAGCTAAAACTTGGTGGAATAAACTTACACCGGGTTCTATTATGACTTGGGCAGATTTAACTCGTGAATTTTTGTCTCGTTTTAATCCTTCACATTTAGCTGAGCGATTACGTAATGAAATTGCTACTTTTCAACAGGAAGATGACGAGCCAATGCACGAGGCCTGGGACAGATTCACAACTCTTCTTCGAAACTGCCCAATGCATGGATTCCCCGTCTGGAATCAGGTAACTAAGTTTTATAATGCTGCTAACTTACAAACTCGCATTCGAATTGATTCTGCAGCGAATGGACTATTATTGGATAAAGATCCGGACGAGGCCCTGCAAGTTTTGAAACATCTGGCTAAAAATGAGGAGCAGTTTCCAACCGCTAGAAGAGGAGGTAAACGGGTACTTGCTGTCAAGGATTATGAGGCCGACAGCACTATGAAATCACAGGTAGCATTCCTCACCAAAGCCATGAAACACTTATTGAGTGAAGAGAAAGTACGAGGGTTTGCTGTCGAGGAAGTTTGTGCTACATGTGAGGGAAATCATAGTAGGGATGAGTGCCCTATAAATATAGAAGAAGGAAAATATGTTGGGAATTACAAGCCAAACTACAATTCCAACAACTACAACCCTAATTGGAGGAAAGATCCCAAATTTTCCTGGAGTAACCCTAACAATGCCCTAAATCCACAAGCATATAATCAGAATCAGGGGGGTCCTAGATTGTTGACGCGACAGCAGCCGCAGTCGCAGAACCTGCCGCAGAACCTGCCGCCTCAGCAACAACAGCAGCCACCACCTGCCACGAGTAGTATATTGGAGCAGACTCTGGCCACCTTTATGTCTCAGACTGGTACGTATACGGAGAACATCAATAAGTTTGTCAAGAAAACGGAAGACTTTATGGATGAAACCAAGATGAGAATGACAAACCATGAGGCCACCTTGAAATCTCTAGAGACACAAATGGGTCAGGTGTCACAGCATATTAAGCCGAGGCAGAATGGAGGTTTCCCTAGCAATACTGAAAATGCTAGACCGCCCCCACACGAGCAATGTAAGGCAATCACTACTAGGAGTGGGAAAAAGTTACCAGGGCCGGAAAAAGAAGCATAAACAGAAAAGGAACCTACCTTGGATAAACCTGCTGAGGAAGCTGCCCCGACAGGTAATAAACAGACTGCTGCCGATGAGCCTGTCACGACAGTAGAAGCGACAGAGGAGAAAAAAGATGAGTATCGTCCTCAGATTCGCATGCAGTGGGAAGGATATATTGCTGATTACCGTCCTCCACCACCTTTTCCGCAACGGATACAACAAGCTAAGCATGAATCTCAACTTAAAAAAAATTATGATATTTTTAAACAGGTTCATATTAACATTCCGTTGTTAGATGCTGTTAGAGAAATGCCCGGTTATGCTAAATTTCTCAAGGATGTCATGTCTAAAAAATCTAAACTTGGGGAATTTGAAACGGTAAGGATGCAAGAAGGTTGCATGAGTATTCTTCATCGACAACCACCTCAGAAAAAGAAGGATCCGGGGAGCTTCCTCATACCTTGCGTAATCGGCGATAAATTTGTGGGTAAGGCATTATGTGATCTTGGTGCTAGTGTTAATCTAATGCCCAAATCTGTTTTTCAGAAATTAGGTATTGGCAAGGCGCGGCCCACGACAGTTACCCTACAGCTAGCCGACCGCTCTTACGTTCACCCCGAGGGAAAAATTGAAGACATCTTGGTAAGAGTGGATAAACTTATTTTCCCTGCTGACTTTCTTATTTTAGATTGTGGGGCAGATGAGAACGCACCAGTCATCCTAGGGCGACCCTTCTTAGCCACGGGAAGATCATTGATTGATGTGGAGAAAGGAGAACTCACCATGCGCGTAAACGATCAAGAAATTAAGCTGAATGTTCTCCAAGCAATGAAACATGCTGATGTGGATGAAGAATGCAAGGCCATCATTGAGGTGACCTTTGATCAACCCTGCATCAGGTCGGGCTGCCGGGATATAGAATTTGGTCACTGCTGCGACAGCCATTTACAAGCCTGTCACGACAGCAACGACGACAGCACCGACGACAGCGACTCCTCTGAATCCGATACATCTGATACTGAAGGTCATGAGGAGGTAGACTGGTTAGACCATCGCCCAGGTAAGTTATTCGAACCCTTGAATTACACTTCGGATAACCATTTAATCCAAAAGCCATCTACTGTTGAACCACCTGTCTTAGAACTTAAGCCCCTGCCAGGGCAGCTCAAATATGCTTATCTTGGTTGTGATAAAACACTGCCCGTAATCATCTCTGCTAAGCTGCCGCAGGAACAGGAACGACAGCTGATCGACATGTTGAGGCAGCATAAAAGGGCGATAGGATGGACTATAGCAGACATTCAGGGCATTAGTCCGGCAATCTGTATGCACAAAATCCTCCTAGAGGAAGATCATAAGCCGACTATTGATGCCCAAAGGCGGTTAAACCTTGCAATGAAGGAGGTAGTGCGTAAAGAAATAATTAAATGGTTAGATGCTGGTATTATTTACGCCATCTCCGATAGCAAATGGGTAAGCCCAGTGCAATGTGTTCCCAAGAAAGGAGGCATGACCGTGATAACCAACGAAAACAATGAGTTAATCCCAACCAGGACTGTGACCGGTTGGAGGGTTTGTATGGACTATCGGAAGCTTAACAAAGCTACCCGAAAAGACCACTTTCCTTTACCCTTTATTGATCAAATGCTTGATAGATTAGCGGGTAAACCTTACTATTGTTTTCTTGATGGTTACTCAGGTTATAACCAAATCGCTATTGCACCAGAGGATCAAGAGAAAACGACTTTCACCTGCCCCTACGGAACATACGCATTTAGGAGGATGCTGTTTGGACTCTGTAACGCACCTGCCACCTTCCAAAGGTGTATGATGGCTATATTCTCCGACATGGTTGAGGACTTCCTTGAGATCTTCATGGATGATTTTTCTGTCTTTGGAGACGATTTTGAAAGCTGCCTCGGCAACCTTCAAAAGGTACTTGAAAGATGTGAAAAAGCTAATCTTGTTCTTAATTGGGAAAAATGCCATTTTATGGTAGATGAAGGGATAGTTTTAGGCCATAAGATTAGCTGCCGTGGGATAGAAGTCGACAGGGCAAAGATTGAAGTCATAGAGAAGCTGCCACCGCCAACCTCAGTCAAGGGCATTAGGAGTTTTTTAGGGCATGCTGGTTTTTATAGGAGATTTATTGCAAATTTCTCAAAAATCACGAAGCCCCTATGTCATCTCTTAGAGCAGAACCGACCCTTTGACTTTAATGAAGAATGTACTGAAGCATTCAAGGTTCTGAAGGAAAAACTAGTGACAGCCCCCATAGTATAGCCACCAGACTGGACGCAACCGTTTGAAATTATGTGTGATGCTAGTGACTATGCTGTCGGGGCAGCACTTGGGCAGCGCAAGGACAGGCTGTTTCATGTCATATATTATGCCAGCAAAACATTGAATGATGCCCAAGTAAACTATACCACCACAGAAAAGGAGCTGTTAGCTGTGGTATTCTCCATCGACAAGTTTCGTTCTTACATACTTGGAACGAAGGTAATAGTGCACACCGATCATTCTGCCCTTAAGTACTTGTTCGCAAAGAAGGATGCAAAGCCTAGGTTGATACGATGGATCTTGCTATTACAAGAATTCGACCTTGAAATCAAAGACAAAAAGGGGACAGAAAATCAGGTGGCAGATCACTTGTCGAGGTTAGAGATGGGACAGAGTCTACCTGTAGATGAGACACACATACTAGAGACCTTCCCAGATGAGCAGCTCTTTGCTGCCGCAATAGCTGTCGCGACAGCCATGGCGGCAGGTAAGTCTTCTAACCTTCCCTGGTATGCTGATTTCGTTAATTTTATAGTTAGCGGAATATTACCTTCTGATCTTACTTATCAAGCCAGGAAGAGGTTTCAAAATGATGTTAAACATTATTATTGGGACGAACCTCTTCTTTTCAAAATGAGCGCAGATCAGGTTATAAGGAGATGTGTACCACAAGAAGAACAAGAAGACATTCTCCATCACTGTCATACTTCACAATATGGAGGACACTTAGGAGGCAATAAAACTGCTGCCAAGGTGCTGCAGTCAGGGTTCTACTGGCCGACACTGTATAAGGACACACAGGAATTTTACAAAAACTGTGACAGGTGCCAGCGGACAGGTAATATCTCGAGGAGAAACAAGATGCCACTGCAGAATATTTTAGAAGTCGAAATCTTCGACGTTTGGGGGATTGATTTTATGGGACCTTTTCCATCGTCGTGTGGAAATCTTTACATCCTCCTAGCAGTAGATTATGTCTCCAAGTGGGTAGAAGCAATCGCAACTCAAAAGAATGATGCCAAAACGGTCCAAAAGTTTTTCCACAAAAACATATTTTCTAGATTTGGCATCCCTAGGGCGATTATCAGTGATGAAGGGAGACATTTTGACAACAGGGTAATTGCTGCCGCCCTGAGAAAATATGGTGTCAAGCACAAGATCGCGACAGCATACCACCCACAGACCAATGGACAGGCTGAGATTTCCAACAGGGAAGTGAAGAACATTCTTGAAAAGATGGTTAAACCAACTAGGAAAGATTGGTCTCTACTTCTGAATGATGCACTATGGGTATACAGGACAGCTTTCAAAACTCCATTGGGCATGTCTCCATTCCGATTGATCTATGGGAAAACCTGCCACCTGCCTGTCGAGATAGAGCACAAGGCATATTGGGCAATCAAGGCAGTAAACATGGACTTGGACAAAGCAGGCCAGAAAAGGCTGTTAGATTTGAATGAGATCGATGAAATACGGACGATGGCCTACGACAACGCAAGAATATACAAGGAGAAAACAAAGAAGTGGCATGACAAAAAGTTGCTGCCACGACAGTTCTGCCCAGGGCAGCTTGTATTGTTGTTTAATTCTAGATTGAAACTCTTCCCAGGGAAGCTTAAATCTAGATGGTCTGGTCCGTTCCAAGTGATTCAAGTTTTCCCCCATGGTGCCATTACAATTCAATCATTAAAGGACGGGCATCAATTCAAAGTCAATGGACAACGCCTCAAGCATTATCAGGGGACTGAAGCCCCAGGAATACAGGAAGTGGTTACCTTAGGTGATGCCCCACAAGGCATCCCTAATTTAACCTAATTTTTATTTTATTTTATTTTATTATTTATTATTATTTATTAGGAATTAGATTTATTTTATTCGAATAATGTTTTGTTTTTAATTTCAGTTTTTAGGAAATAAAGGAGTCAAGTGAGAAAGAAGAAGTGGCCCAAGCCCACCGCTCATCCACCAGCCCAATAAAGCCCATTTATGGTAAACTGTCGTTTCGGCTGCCGGCGTAGACGGATTTGACAGGCTGTCAACAGACGCACAGCAGACGAAGAAGCGTGCGGCAGACGCACAGCAGATGCATTAATGCGTGTCAGACGCGTCAGACATGCAATATCCAATCTGCCGCCCCGTTTTTCCCGCCTGCCGTTGCGGCATTAAATGGGCAGCTACTCGACCGCTATATAAACCCCTTCCCCTTTTCATTTTTCATCACTTCTGATTTTCTCTCTTGTTATTCCCTTCTAGTTTTATCTACTTTCTTTCTTTTTTCAGCCCTTGCAACCAAATATGTCTTCAAGACAAACTCGCCAGAATGCTGCTGCCGCCTCTTCTTCAGCAGCAGCATCCCCGTTCGCCAACAAGGAACTATGGGAGGAACGGAGCTTCATCTATAACAGAGATGCCCCTCTTTTTGGACTCCGGTCGTTCATTATGAAGGCCATTACGGCACAACTTTGGGAAGACTTTGCCGAGCAGCCGGCAGAGCTTAACGACACTCTGGTCAGGGAATTTTATGAGGCGATCGAAAGTAAGACGGCGACATCTGTCATCGTCCGAGGAGTGACAGTTCCTTTCACCGCCAGCAGCATCAACCATGTATTCAGCCTCTTCTTTGGCCCCAATGACGATGCTCATCAACAGTTTTGGGACACCCTCGACGCTGCCGGACATGATGCTGTCATGAGGGAGTTGACAGAGGCAGGCATGACCTGGAGCACCAGCAAGAAGAACCCCAACTCCGTCAACAGGGCAGAGCTACTCCCCGAGGCAAAACTATGGAATGCTTTTATCAAAAAGCGTATCCTGCCCTCATCCCACCACACGACAGTCAACAGACAGCGGTTGGCCCTCATCCACTCTATCATGCATGACAGGCCCATCAATGTGGGCAGGTACATGCGAGACAGCATTCTCGATTGTGCCTTCTGATCAGATTCACGACTATGCCTGCCCTTCACCATCACTGCCCTCTGCCGCTGCGCTGCCGTACCGGAGGACCCTTCAGACAAAATCAAGAAGGGCAGCGGCTGGACAGACAGCAACATCTCCAGCCTCATGGAGATCATCGTCGTATCGCCCCTCAACGCCTTCGATCCAAATGCCCCTCCTGCTGAGTCTGATGATGAACCTGCCACCGAACCTGCCCCAGAAGCTGCCACCAACACCGCTCCGGCAGATCAGAACGCCCACATCCTTGCTGCCATCTTGAGGATAGAGGAGCGCCAGATGGGTTTGATGACATTCATCCGCGACTTCTCCAATGCAACGGTAAATTTCATTACCAATACTTTGAATTTTCCGGATGTCATTTTCCCTACCTTCCCTGCCCATTATTTCAATATCCCCTCCCCGACTCCCACACCACCTGTCTCTCCCACGAAGAATCTGCCTCCTCCACACCTTCCCCGACAGCAGCCGGCAGCCCATCGGCAGACACCTCCCCTAGAGGCACCAAGCGAGCTGCCACTGATGACAGCCCTCTTGTCCGGAGGAACTTGGACAGCGCTTTCACACGGGTGAAAAGAATTAAGCATGTTGCCAACAAGAGACGACTGTCCAAAGCCATCACGAGTGGCAGCTGGGACAGCAGCAGCAGTTCTGATGTCCGACTAGTGGAGCCACCTGCCATTCAACCTGCTGACGACCCTGTCCCCCAACCGGAGGAAGAACCTGCACCTCAACAGGCTGATGAACCTGTTGATCAACCTGCTCAGGAACCTGCCCAGCCACCTCCCCAACGCAGACGCTACCATCAGATCCGCGTCAGCAGCAGCAGTGAGGACAGCGAATAAAATTTAAGTTTTTATTTCTTTTTCTCCTCTTATTGCTGCCTGCCCTTATATATTGTGATGTACTTTTATTTTTCGTGTTTTTCTTTATTTGTTTTTGTGTCGTTTTGCATTGAGGGCAATGCAACCCTCGAGTTTGGGGGTGGCAACCCTCCATATTTAATGGAGTCTTTGGCACATCTTTTGTTTAATTGTTGTGTCTTATTAGTTATTTATTTCCTTTTATCTTTTTAAAAAAAATCAGAAAATTTAAACTGTTGGCTTAAAACTGTGAAGTTAACTTACCTGTCATGACGGCTCTGTCGTGGCAGCATCTTTAGGACAGGTTAAGGAAAAGTTTAGAGCCTTTCTATAGTTCTGAAAACTTAAACACTTTTGTGACTGTTATATTGCTTAGATTTCTTTTAGCCAAACTAGAATAGGATGCTTAGAACTTGAATAGCCCCTAGAGGTGCCTAACACTGGCTCTAGGAAAGAAGTTTAACAAAAGAAAATTCAAAAAAAAAACCTAGAGGTGCCCGAAACCGGCTCTAGGAAGCTAACTAGAGGTGCCCAAAACTGGCTCTAGAAAAACTTAGCTTGAAAATAGAAGAAAAAGCATGAAAATGTGCCTTCTAAAAGAAAGTAAACTTTGGCATAAAATTCAAGTTAAGGAGTTGAATATTCTAGTGAAACTAAGAGAGTCTTAGCATATAATTGTTCACAAGCATGCACACACTGCACGAGAGCTATAGGGAGATTCCGGACAGATCCTAACCCTTCCGACAGGTTGCTGCCGCCATAGAGAATGAGCGACAGGTGAGGGACAGTTCACTGTTTGAAAGCCAACACAAAAATTTTCAGTTTTCTTTTAAGTCTTCATTGCTTGAGGGCAAGCAAAAACTTGAGTTTGGGGGTGTGTTGAGTGTGTAAAAGTTCTATTATTTACACCCTTTTTAACCCATATTTCTGCTGCATTCAAGCATCATTGCATTGCATTTAGGTTAGTTTTCAATAAAACATCACAATTATATAAAAGGCACGGATTCTACTGAAAGATGGCTATTTTTGCAGGTATCTGTCACAGTAGATGTCGAAGGCAGGCGCAGGGCAGATAAGCAGGAGAGCTAACTGGAAAAGCAGCTGAAGAAGACGAACCTGTCATGGACCTGTCGTGACAGCATGGTGACAGCAGATTTATGAAGAGGAAAAATGAAGTGGACCTCGATAGATAGAGAAAAATCTGCTCGTCTGTCGTGTGGAAGCCGAATATTTTTCCAAGCCCCGGATCAAAAGATATGTCAAGCCAAAGCTCAAGGAGAAGAATTTCCATGAAACAAGGAGGCGGCTGAAAAGTAGGAATCCTTAGAGATTTAGTCTTCATTAGAATCTTACTTTTAATTAAAGTTGTAATCCTTGTTACCTTAGATAACTTGAGCCCAAAGCTTATATAAAGGGCATAGATTAAACCTAAGGATAGCCGACTACCCCATAACCGAAACCAAAACCCTGCCGTTTACCTGTCACCGATATGTTCTAAATTCCCCCTAGGGCTACGGTTGTTTTGTAAAGTAGTTGCAAGGGTTGTTTTGTTTTAGGATTTTTCAAGTTCAATAAAATAAACTTCAAGTTCTTTTATCTTGGTTTTAATATCTTGCAAGAGCACCGGGAGAGCATTGTAAGGTTATCTATTTACTTAGCATCTGGAGAGTTAAGTATACGAAAGAGGTAAAAGCGCGTTCTCTAGTTTATAGTTGAACCATATCGTGCTTAGGGATAAGGCGAGGTTAAGTGGCTAAGGAAGAATTCATACACATCGGTGTTCATCCTTCGATTCACGCCGGGAGGAATCATCAAAGACATGATCATCGACAGACTTGTGCCTAGGGATAGGGCAAGGCAGATCAGGGATTCTTGCCAAGCTTGAAGTACGGAGTTAGTGTTCGCTGCCGCGACAGCTAACGGACAGACGCCGCGACAGGTGCTGTCGGCGACGGGTGCGACGACAGAACTGGAGATCCTAAGCAATTCAATACCTACACTACTGAGCAACTCAATACCAGCCCATTCTCTCTATCTTGATATCTCAATCTTTTATTTACGTTTTTACTTTAATATTCGTGACAATTCTCTTAAATATTTCTCTTTACTTCGTGCAGTGAATTTAGGTGGAGTCATTAGCCCAATCCCTGTGGAGACGATATCCGATACTTAGTATCACTTTACTACTTGCGTCGTGTATACTTGCAATAAATTTGCGATAGACTATTTTACACGCAACACAGGTCAACGCCCAATGTTGACTCAGAAATTTGGGTCGTTACAACTCTCCCATCCTAAAAAGAAATTTCGTCCTCAAAATTTAAACGAAGGGATGAGATACAACTATCTTAGATCTTACCATTTCCCACCTCGTAACGTTCACCTTGAATTCTAAAATTTCTCCACCAAACTCCCTTAGTCAAAGATCACAACACTGGACTACTCAACACCATTCTCATGAATCCGAAAGATTAATTTCCAACAATCAAGCCACGTGCACATCGAACTCTAGAGCAAAACGATATGTGATAACCTCAAACGATATTGTTCAAACATCAACTCAAGAAATCACTAGGATGAGCTTCAGCTTGGTTAATAATCCTTTTGATCATCGTTTGTGGTTCAAAACTCTTGAACTCAAACCTCATATGTGTTCAGAACACGTCACCTTCTCAAAGGTATACAACTAGTAAAACTTCTTTGTTTATCTTCAAAACCCTTATCAAACATTTTAAAAGCATGTGAAATTCTGACAACAAAACTCTACCATCAATCTATCTTGAATTAACAACCCTTCTTTCTCACTTGACTAGCCTTGCGAGACTTAGCACTTCACTTAAGTAGAATCTCGCCACCACTCAAACGTAAGCTAACTCATGATCAAACAATTTCACTATTCAAGCCACTTGTTTCCCACCAAAAACTGTTGCCGCTTACGAACTCTTACTAGAGATCAAAACTTACCCAACTATCCCTAAAGATTCAAAGTATTCTACTCCAACCCAACCATTTAATCCCAATGAATAGTTGTACTGAAACTCTAACAACCCATCAAGAATTTCCAATGGTTCTTCTATCAAGATATGTTGCAACACAAGAATATCAGTTCCACATAGCCATGGTCGTTAAACCACACTTTCGTTGTGTTACTCTGATAATATTCTCACAGTTTTTACCATACATGTAGACAATCTATCTCTAAGAACTCGGTAAAACAAACACTCAAATCCATCAAACTCAAGATTATAATGATGCGCTCGTGAGTCCAAACCACTTCACGACTTGCCCTTAAAATCCAATCATTACATCAAATACAATCTTTATCACGACTTCCTTTTAACTTTAAACTTACGATACACAAATTCTTAACGATTACACGAAAAACTCAAAACACCTCAACCATTCACAAGATCATCAATCCCAAGAAATGGGTAAGGGTCCTTCAGTGTTACACCTCAGCTCGTAACATCCAATGCCTCCACTCTTTGTTATACCAACATAGGCATGTCCCAAGATGAACCGCTTGGCGTCAACACCCGTTTTCACTCACTTTTATAGTTGATTTCCCACCCAAGAAGTTCAGTTAGTGCCATACTACAAGGTGATGGACACTAACATCAAACTTGATACTACCTCATCATGGGGTTTCAATCCATGATCAAGAGGTAAGCTCACTTATTCCTCGATGAGCATTCTAACAACCTCTCAAACGTCCATAACTCTAAAGCTTTTGAACTCTCAACCCTCGTATCCAATGTGGGATAATAACGTCTTGTAACCTACAAGACCCTTTTTTGAACAAGCATCACAAAAACACAACTTCCGCACTAGAGAGATGATGGTTCATCGCATCTATTAATAGAAATCTAGTTCATCTTGAACCACGAAACTTCGAGACTCTTGCTCGAAAATCAAGGCATACATCAAACTCACATGATCAACCTACTCCAAGGGTAACATCTATCAACTAGGGAGAGAGTAAATCTAACAAGTCTACGAAGACTGTTACTCTCAATCCCCATTTACCACCCACGGTTAATACATCATTTATAAGAACTTACAAAACTCACGAGCTAAGCAAACCAACATCAACCTCTAGATCCTACCACAACACTTATCCATCAAGAATCAAAACCATTATGAACGAGAGATCAAATTCCCATCAATGCAACAACTAAAAACCAAAAGGAGAAAAGGTACATGTCATATCATTGGTGGCAAAGTTGTCCGCCCTCGCTTGAACGGTAGTCTATCTAGCAATAACTCGATCCTCAACTCTGACAGTGGATCTCACATGATCTCCACCCTGATGCCGTGAAGATGGACTAGCACCACCTCTAGCAGAGCTTTGACCATGCCGGGAAAAAGTCGACCACAATGCTCACAAGTCGGTGGGACTGACACTCTGGTTGAACCATTAGTACTCCCCGTAGGAGCAGACATCAAAGAACCCCTACGAACCGTCACTTTAGATCCTTTATTGACCCTCAGTAACTGATCTAGAGCAACTATCTTCAAACCACTCGGAGCATGAAAACTCCTCTATAGGGCCGGTGAATGACTTATGACATCTCGTGTCCCCACTACAAATACTTTAGAGTCCTCAACTTGACTCGGTGTCGAATCTTGAAGTCGTTCAAGTGTCTTAGCGTTGTTGGCCAGTTTAGAGAATGTCCCAAGTGGACCCGTTGTCACATGCAGGTGAAGGTCAACCGCCAATCCATGTATGAACCTCTTACACCTCAATTCCTCTGTAGCAACTAACTTTAGAGCATAACGGCTCAACCGTAAAAAACCTTGCTCATACTCAAACATTGTCCGGTCCCCCTGAACTAGGTGTAGGAACCGATCCCTCATCTCATCTATGTAGACCTCACTGATGTAATTTTTCCTAAACTCATCCAAAAAGACATCCCACGTCGGAAGTGCAGGCTATAGACCCAACATAACATTATGCAACACCCCAAATTTTCCCCTAAATTAAAAACCCTTATTTTAGAATTCACAAATTCTAACACGATTTGCAAAAAAAAAATGTATTTTAAACTCTCAGAATTAAATTATAATTATAGTTTGGAAACATTTGTATTTTAATTTCGAAACCTTTGATCTCAAGATTAAATTATGAGAAACTTGATTTATGGGTCAAAATTCTAGACTATTTATACATATAATTATATATATATATATGTATAATTTTTTCTATGTTTTTCCACTTATAATATATATGGATATTATATACGTCTTTATGTTGTCAATCTCCTTTTATAAGGATTTGAATAAAAATGAAACATTAACTTTTATTTTATTTTAATTACTTATGTGCCAAAGTGATGTATTACGGAAAATCAATGGATTAATTGATTGTTTTATTTTTATTAATTGACGTCAGAATTAGAATAAAAAAAGAAGAAGGAAACATGGACTCTTTAAATTCTCAATTAAAACCCTTTAAACCTTTATTTTATTTCATTTTATTTATAATATAGATTTATATTTCTAAAAACCCTATTACACAAATATCTCCAATCACGCCTCTATGTAGAGAATTCAGTCCTGAAACCCTTTAATAAAATATTTATTAAATTATTGTTATTTTATTTTAAGTTAAAGTATAATTTCAAAAATTAAATTTTTTGAGGATTAAATTTTCAAACGTGACTTTTTAAATTCGGTATTTTTTCTAGGTCGGGTTTAGGAAGTTACAGTTAGTGGTATCAGAGCTAAGTTCAACCCTCGAGCTGTGGGACTCACTTAAAATTTTAAGCCGAAAATAATTTTTGCATGCATAGTAAATATTTTGGGGCAAAATGAAATTTTTTGATAAATTTATTATTTTAAATAATTAAAAATATGTTTTGAATAGAAACTCCAACTAGCAACTCTAATTTTAGGATTGTCCCTTTTGTAGATAGATTACTATGTCACCTCGTATGAGCCATAGATTAGCGACCGATTGTGATCATACTCGTTCTTATGAATTTAGGATCAAAGTCTATATGAAAACCATGTGTTATCATTCATAACTTGATTCGAAATGCTCTTTTAAACTTTTATCTAAACATCATTAAGACAGAAAATTTCGAGGGCGAAATTTCTTTTAAGGATAAGAGAGTTGTTACGCTATGAATTTTTCCCTAAATTAAAAACCCTTATTTTACAATTCACAAATTCTAAAACCCTTTTTGAGAATTTTTGAAGCAATTTGTTAAAAATTGAAAATCATAATTCGAGACTGATTTGCAAAAAATTTTAAACTTTCATAATTAAATTATAATTATAGTTTGGAAACATTTGTTTTTAATGTTGAAATCTTTGATCTCAAGATTGAATTATGAGAAACTTGGATTTATGGGTCAAAATCGTGAATTATTTATACATATATCATATGATTTATATATATATATATAATTTTTTTTATGTTTTTCCACTTATAATATATGGATATTATATACGTATATATTAATCTTTATGTTGTCAATCTCCTTTTATAAGAATTTGAATAAAAATGAACCATTGACTTTTTTTATTTTAATTACTTATGTGCCAAACTGATGTATTACCGAAAATCAATGGATTAATTGGTTGTTTTATTTTTATTAATTAACGTCAGAATTAAAATAAAAAAGGAAACATGGACACTTTTAATTCTTGATTAAAACCCTTTAAACCTTTATTTTATTTCATTTTATTTATAATATATATTTATATTTCTAAAAACCCTATTACTCGAATATCTCCAATCACAATCACGCCTCTGTGTAGAGAACTCGGTCCTCAAACCCTTTAAAATAGTTCCTTGGTGATCGATTTGTGTTAAGAGCTAGCAGCTTCATGGTTGCTGTTGGTGCATGTACATCCTCTTTATAACGCAACCAATAACCCTTACCAACATCAACCATTCAATCTAACAACAACGACTTCGATTGATTTAGAGATCAATGATACAAATCAGATACATATTCTATATCAGTAAAAAATCATTAAATAAGTATTTAGGAGTAATGCCTTAGTTATATTTAGCATAATAATAGTGTTAATGTAGGATTATTCTCGTAGGTTCCGATACAGTTAGACCATGTACTTCTGATCGTGAAAAACGCGTTATTTAGTAAGTTGAGTTGCTTTGGCTAAGGTGTGTTTTCTTACCGTGCTATATAAATGGTTTTATTGTGTGATGTTTTTTATTTATTTATAGGTATTTTACATGAGATGTGACGTTGCATAAGAATTTTCTATGCATTCATACTTTAAATAGAGACTTATTTAAATAATGGTTTTATGGACTACGAACTCGGATTACAGTACATGATTGAGTAGAGATTTGAGTATTGTGATTTAATATCGTTGTGTGCACGGGTTGGGATTGTACGGGGAAAGATTGTGGTGACGGCCACTTACCGATTTGTGGATGTAGTGAGGAGTTCTGGGGAACTTTCCTCTTAAAGATTGGTAACCTGTAGTTGGGTACATTGCATTGTGTTTATAAAATTAAATTGTTTGTGTCGTGAATTATCATAACGTTGTTTTGAACTTAAAAATTTTGTAGAAATTATTTTCTTTGTGTTTACGATTTTTCTTACCCTTTAGAGACACACTAATCTCTTTAGGTTACTCCCCCTTAGTATTTCTTTCAGATACTTAGACCATAGGCGAATCGGTACTTGGAGGATCTCATATTTTATCCGGTTATTTTATTATTCAGTGTGAAACTATTTTTAGTTATTCAGATTATTATTTATTATCTTGAGACATTGATGTAATTTCATACTTTGAGAATAAATATGTTTTGGGATTATTTTTCTAGAATTCTTTTTCTATGATTTTATTTCAGAGATTTTATATAAACATTCTAATATTTATTATGATATTTTTATTTTTATTTACTATAAGATATTTATTAAATCACTGTTATTTTATTTTAAGTTAAAGTATAATTCCAAAATTGAATTTCTTGAGGATTAAGTTTTCAAACATGACTTTCTAAATACGGTATTTTCTTCTAGGTCGGGTTTAGGGGTTATACATTCTCCCACCACTCATTTGCATTGCCTTTAAGGAGGGAGACAATGCAATCATGGTCGTCCTCCAAACTCCCTCACAACTATCTCAGAATCCTCTGAGTGTCTCTAAACCACTGGTCAGCCTTGATCGGGTCATCCTCATGCAAGCCTTCAAAATCTTTTGGCCCAAAACGGTGAAGTCTCTCAACAGGGTGTTGGGTCACGTCGGTACACCCCGTGGCGCAGCAGAAAAATTAATTCGACGTAATCCAACCAGGATCCATGTACAGGAACGAATTCGGGGTGAAAAGATGAAGAGTTACCTTTTAAAACTCTAGAAACTGGAAAACCGACGGTATGTCAGAATAACCACGTCAAGTAAAACCGGAATCGTCACAGGTTCGCAACGACCTCTACGGAGTCTACCCGAACAAAACGAACAAAGTTTCTGCCTCCCTAACACTTATGGATAAATTTCGACAGGTTTGAACACCTTCCAGGGAGAAGTCGAAATCCCTCCAGGGATTCCTGAGGGAGTCTGAAATCGACCAGGAGTTCAACCGGGACTTGCAATCGAGCAAGGGAACCTTCAGGGATTTTCCAGGGGGTAAGTAGAACACCAGAGAAATATCAAACAGCTTCTCAGAGAGCTTTCTGGATATGTCGAATTCCAGTAGGGAATCCCTAGGGTGTTGTCGAAATCTTCAAGAGGAGGAAGAGGGATGATTTGGTTGCTAGCCCTTGTCCCTTTAAATAGTATTCAGAGACTTAATTCTAGTTGAATTCCTTAAATCCAAGTTCAACAAAAATTCATAGAATATAATTCAACTTGAAATTGGTTTATATTAAATATACATTATATTTAATAATATTAAATGAAATATATATATATATATATATATATATATATATATTTAATTATGTAGAATCTTATTCTACATAAAACATGGATTTAAATATACATTATATTTAATCCAAATATATATATATATATATTTATTATATAGAATCTCATTCTATCTTTACTTGGATTTAAATATACATTATATAAATTCCAAATATATATTTAAATTTCTAGAATCTTATTCTATAATATTTAAGTCTCTAAATATTTTTCATACTCTAAATAATATCTGATAAATACAATATTTATCCAATATTATTCCCATTTAAGGGAGTTGCCGATTTCTCCTATCCCATAGGGGATTTTTGGCAACCTCCCTAAAATAGGGAGTATGGTTTCCAATTTTTGTTCGTTTCATTCGAAGGGTGTGACCCTTGTAGGTTCATGCAACATTAGTAGCAAAATTAGAATTGTTCAAATTTTACAAATAATGAGTGGCATCTAGCAATACATCATTGCTACCTAAGTTGCATGAAGTCATGGTTTGACTTTCCTAATTCCTGAATAAACTTTCTTTATGTATTTTATCCTTTTGTCCTTTCTTAATCAACCATATTTCACTACATAGGTCATCACGTATCCAATCATCAGTCTTTATAATGTAGTCAGTTACGACACATTTTTGACTATGTCAATATACGTAAATCTTTATGTTGAAATCATGTTGATCTCAAGTCTGAGGATCATACATATATTTATCATGAGCAATGTTGTGACTGTCACATAATTACCCAAGAAACATGCTCATAGCGGGTCAATCCAGTATTTTGTTCTCTAACAAATACTTATGTGTTGATTTTGACATCTCTATGTCAATTACAACACTTGTTATCATTCAACCAAATATTAGTCTTTATATATTATCATTGTCCATACCCGTAATAATATTCGACTAAGGATTCTATTTAACAATAATCGTATTATTATATGGACATTATTATCCAATAGTTAGTTTGATGCACAGAAACATACCAAATGATAATAACGGTAATGCCATTACTTGATAAATCTAGTAAAATAGTATGTCTATTCAATCATCATATAATTGGTCTTTGGGCATACTCCAACACAGGGGTCTTGCATGGTGTCTCAGATTTCCTCGAGATAGCTTGCACCACTTGCAAAAGAGCAGAGGTAAGATCATGGAGGTGGCTCGCCCCTCCACTTTCGGTACCTCCCGGAAGACTTGTGTCCCCAACATCTGGGGCAAACTCTTTATCGGAGTCATCAGTTTGAGAGACATGGCTCTCCTCACTAATTTCATGGGCATGTTTGGCTTCACTTTCCATCGAACTTTCCAAAACACAAGGAAAAAGGCAGCATCATCAGGATTCCTAGTCTTGGAAGCGTACAACTTAACTTTAGAGGCTTGTTGTATTCACTGGACTCCTTACCACGACCTCTATACCACCTGGGGTTTCCTATAATCGGCTAAACATAAGCTCTAATATCACTGTCGTAACACCTCAATTCTGATCCGGATATGAGGTACTACATTCGGGTCACCCAAAACCAACCCATCAAAAATTCCATTTAAAACTATAAGTCTAGCCATATTTTAAAAGCATTGAACATCCACCGATTCATGTAATTAAGTAAGCATTTAAATAAGTTTACAAAATAGGAGCTCCAAGTTTAAAACATTGTAAACCAAAATAATATTTTAAATAGAGTTGCAGACTCAATAGTTGCAAGGTCTTATGAATACATTAGCCCAACTAAAATAACAAGTATTGTACTATAAAGCGAACACGGTGATGGGAAATCCCTTCTTGATGAGGTCCTCCAATGGTGACCTATCAACCTACGAACGAAAATACCACACATCCACACGCTGAGCTAACAAAACTCGGTGGTACATTCGTGATGCATGCTCCATGGGTAAACAACATAGATCATCCTTTAAATCCATTAATGATATATCTACTAGTAGATGTTTACAATTGATTCATATGGATCTTTTTGGGCCTATTAGAACTGTGAGCTTGGGTGGTAAATTGTATGTCTTTGTACTTGTTGATGACTATTATAGGTTTACTTGGGTTCTATTCTTAAGTACCAAAGATGAGGCTTTAGAAAAAATCATCATGTTTTCTAAATTAACTCAAAATGATCTTGAGCTTAAGATTTCTCACATTAGAAGTGATCATGGAACCAAGTTTCAAAATCTAGGTTTTGAAGAGTTTTTAAATGAAAATGGTATTAGCCACAATTTTTCAGAACCTCGAACTCCTCAACAAAATGGGGTAGTTGAGAGAAAAAATAGGACTTTAAAAGAAATGGCTAGAACCATGTTTTGTGAAAACATTTACCTAAATACTTTTGGGCGGAAGCCACAAATACCACTTGCTACATTGTAAATCGAGTAATGATTAGACCACTTTTAAAGAAAACACCATATGAGATTTTAAAATTTAAGAAGTCTAGCATTAGCTATTTTCATCCATTTGGTTGCAAGTGTTTTGTTTTAAACAATGGAAAAGACAACTTAGGTAAATTTGATGCAAAAAAGTGATAAAGTTATTTTCTTAGGGTATTCCTTAAACTCTAAAGCCTATCGTGTATTTAATAAAAGAACTTTAATAGTAGAAGAGTCTATACATGTTGTTTTCGATGATAACCTCCTTCCGAGGAAGGAATCTTGTGATGATGATGATGTAAGAATCCTTGAAGCCTTTGATGAAGGACAAACTTCAAAGGAGGATGAGATTCCAACTAAAGAAGAAGATGAACGAGATCCACCTCTTGAAGCCTTAAAGGACTTGGCTCTTGAGGAAAAGGAAGTGAGCTACCCAAGGGAGTACAACTATGTCAAAGGTGATGAAATCTTGGGTGATCCATCTAAGGGGTAACTACTAGATCCTCTCTCAAATTAATGAATCATGTTGCATTTATTTCATGCATAGAGCCTAAAAACATAAAATATGATTTTTGGATTATGGCTATGCAAGAAGAATTAAACCAATTTGAGAGGAGTAATGTATGGACATTAGTTGAAAGACCTGGTAATCAATCTACTATAGGAACTAAATGGGTATTTAGGAATAAACTAGATGAAAGTGGTAACATTGTGTGAAACAATGGTAGACTAGTTTCGCAAGGTTACACTCAAGAAGAGGGAATAGATTTTGATGAATCCCATGCAGCCGTAGCTAGAATGGAAGCTATTAGGATGTTGCTTGCATATGCATGTTATCATAATTTTAATCTTTTTCAAATGGATGTGAAAAGTGCATTTTTAAATGGTTTTATAAATGAAGAAGTGTATGTAGAACAACCACCGGGTTTTGAGGATTCAAAATTTCCAAATCATGTTTTTAAGCTAACCAAAGCACTTTACGGTTTAAAACAAGCTCTTAGAGCTTGGTATGAAAGGCTTTCAAACTTTTTGATTGAAAAAGGTAAGGTGGAAGGACACTAAACTTTTCATAAAAAGATATAAAAAAGACATCTCAGTAGTGCAAATATATGTTGATGATATTATCTTTGGATCTACTAATGAATGTCATTGCAAAGAGTTTGCTAAGTTAATACAAGGTGAGTTCAAGATGAGCATGATGGGGGAGCTCTCTTACTTTTTAGGACTCCAAATTAAACAAAGAAGGGATGGCACCTTCATAAATCAAGCAAAGTACGTGAAAGATATGCTCAAGAAGTTTGGCTTGGAGCAAGCAAAGCCTCAAGCTACACCAATGAGCTCATCTACAAAGCTTGACAAAGATGAAGGAGGTAAGTGTGTTGACTCTAAGCTTTATCGCTTTATGATTGGATCTTTGCTTTACCTTACCGCAAGTAGACCGTATATATTTTTAGTGTTCTCTTGTGTGCTAGGTTTCAAGCTAGTCCTAGAGAGTCTCACCTTATAGTCGTTACAAGGATTTTTAGGTACCTTAGAGATACTAGTTGTTTAGGTCTTTGGTATTCAAGAGACACAACCTTTAACCTTCATGCTTATTCGGATGTGGATTATGGGGATTGAAAAATTGATAGGAAAAGTACTTTCGACACTTACCAGTTCTTAGGTAGTATGCTCATATCTTGGTTCTTTAAGAAACAAAATAGTGTAGCTTTATCTACCACCGAAGCCGAGTACATATCCTTAGGAAGTTGTTGTGCTCAAGTCCTTTGGATGAAACAAGAACTCTTAGATTATGGAGTTAAAGTTGAAACCATATCCCTTAAGTGTGATAACACTAGTGCAATTTGTCTCACCAAAAATCCCATCCAACACTCCAAAACCAAACATATAAAAATAAGGCATCATTTCATTAGAGATCATGTCCTTAAGCAAGATGTTGTTATAGAGTATGTTGACACCTTAAACCAACTAGCGGATATTTTTACCAAACCTCTAGACAAAGAGCATTTTTGGTCCCTTAGGAGAGAGCTAGGTTTAGCTAGCTTATCTTGACCCTTTAGGACTCTTTTGAGGTTAAAATTTCTTGAATTTGTGAAAATGCATGTTTTTGTGTTGTTGATCTTGATATAAACCATGCTTATAGCTAGGGGGAGTATGTTTCTCTTACTATATGCTTAAACTTGCTCATTCATCAATTGCATACATTTAGGAGATGTTAAAGTCGAGCTTTTGTCGTTCTAAAAGCCAAAATCCATTTCTGTGCATAGGGTATCGATACGGCCTTATGCGTATCGATACGAGTATTTCATTAGTTGACCAGACTGCATTTTCTCTCTTTAGGGTATCGATATGGTTAAACTCGTTTTGATACGAGTTGTGAACGTTTCGATACATATGCCATCCATTTCAATACGGTTCCTTGATACGTGGTTTTAGGGAATTACCTTTGTGCCCCCGTATCGATACACCCTAAGGGTGTATCGGTACGCGATCGCGCAGACAGCTACTTAATGGCATTAAAAGAGATTCACTTTTACCAAAACTAAATTTTCAAAACCCTGGCCGATTTTACTCTATAAAAAGTCTCTCAATCCCTCATATTTTCACCACAAAACTTAAAATCTCTTGAGGGTTTTTAAAAAATCAAGCCAAGACTTAAGGCTCTCCATCAATTTGGTGCAAAATCTTCATACATTCCTCCCTATCTCAATATCAATGTATAAAACTCTTTTTCTTTTTATTTTCTCTATGATTTTCATTTTTAAATTCTTTTTTGTTTTGTTATGTTTTTCAAAAACAAATTTTATCAAACCTTTTTGTTTTTGTTTTGTATTTCAAAATGTTTTTTAAAAACCTTGATTATTGATTTACATGGGATTGAATGTGAATATTAATGCATACACGCATTGTTTAATCTATTTTTCTAGACAATGGCACCCAAAAAGAGAGCGCGTACTACAAGCGAAGTTGGTGAAGGATCCAATCCCGGTGATGGCACAAGTCCTAACTTGACTCTTATTTATCAATGGTGCTTTAGAACTCCCGGAAAACTCACCTACTTTTGATCTTTTCAAAACTATAAGATTCGCCCGGAGAGGGTAATTTTCGTTCCTTTTCTTAATTGGGGGCGCTTCAAGTTTGTCTATTTGCCTTTGCTCCAAGAATGGAAGTTCATGGATTTTATACAAATTCAAAGATTTTTCTTTCGCAATCTGGTTTTGATATTTTATGCTAATGCCAAGTGTGTTTCCGATCCCTTGGGTAATATTGTTGTCGTTAACTCCTATCTCATGGGCAAAAAGATTATCGTAGATGTTCTATCTCTTTGTGCTGTTTTTAAGTTTGAGGATGAGGGTATCGAAGATGAGAATTCTCTTGGACATGTCTTGGGGGGTACCGTAACCATTCTAAATGCTCAAGACCGCATCCTACATTTGATTATTACTTGGTGGTTTAGGCCTTCGAGAGGAAAATACTCAACCATCCGCCAAGTTGATGACTTTTGGTTTTGGAGCTTTCGCCAGAGACAACAACCTAACCTTGCACGCATCATGTTTGCGGAGATTGTCTTTCTCGTGCAACATCGTCATACAACTCTTGTCACTTCATTCATCTATGGCACCGCCTTGAGCTATTTCTTCGCTCAAAAGGATATTGATTGCTCTCACGACTATCCTACACCCCTTACTGATCCCATTGATGAGAGATCTCTTTCTACGGGGAAGTTTCATTACTTCAATGAAAATTGGCTTCACATCTTCGAGCTTTCGAGTGATGAGATTCCCGAAGAGATTGCCAATCCTCAAGCTACTCAAGCTCATCCTCATCCATCCATGGATGCTCTCATGGCATTCCTCAATGAACAATTCACGGGCCTACGCACGGGGATTGCTTCTATGGATCAAGTGATGAATTCGGGGTTTGCTGCCATAGACACATGCTTCACAAGCCTAGAAGATCGTATGACAGATGTGGAGAACTGTATCTCATCCATTGAGGCCGAGCAAAATTCGATGAACATCTCTCTCACGGCCTTCCATGATGAGTTGCGTCAATCTAGGAGGAATGATGATGCCAACGAAGATGACGATGAAGATGATGAAGATGGCGATGGAGAAGAGTTGTAGATTGTCTTTGCATTCCATTCATGTCATTTAGGATTTCTAGTTTATGCACATTGAATTGTGTTCTTAGGATTAAGTTTACATTTTAAAACCTTTGCTTTATTGTTTGGATTTTATTTTGATGTTTCATTATTTATGAACTTAATGTTTGTCTATTATATGTTTGCTTGGTTATGGATTATGCATTTAGCCTATGTCTCTTATTTTTGATTTAACAAAAAGGGGGAGAGGGAACAAGCTCACTTAAAATTTAAACTCAAATTACCTAGCCTATATTAAGGTAAAATTTAAACTTAAATTACCTAGCCTATATTAAGGGGGAGTTGTTTTTACAAAGTTTTTTCAAAAAGACTTAAAAATTTTAAGTTTTGGTTTTGTTATATCAAAAAGGGGGAGATTGTAAAACATATGTTTGATTTTGATATAACAAAGTGCTTTAAGGACTAAATTGAAAAACTTGAAATAAATTTTTAAGTCCCTCAAATGGTTTAAAATCAACAAGGCTTTGCTCTAGTTTGAAAAACTCAAACTCCAAAATATTTACTAAGTGTTCCAAGGCCAAACTGCTCAAAATCATCAATGCGTATCGATACGCTCTTTGTTGTATCAATACCTTTTTTACAAACTTGGCCACTGGAGAAATCCATTTTGATATGCCCCTTACCGTATCGAAACAGGGTATCAAAAGAGATTGCATCTGTATCAATACACTCTCTCTATAAAATCAGAAGGAGTTTGAATGTCGTACCGATACGGTATCACCAGTATCGATACGGTTTTAAGGAATTTTAAATTCAAAAGCCGTAAATATTTTTGACCGTTGGGTGTTAGTTGGTAGGTAACAAATTTTAAAGAGTTGGTTAACCCGTACTGATACGCTTGTGCATGTATCGATACAGATTCCTCCAGTGAGCTTTGTAGAAAAAATTGCATCGATACGGTCTTGCCTGTATCGAAACAGATCTTGTAATTGTGCAACAACTCTTTCTTTTTCGAGACAGGTATTGATACGACTTCCTGCGTACCGATACGGTAGGTTGCAGAAGTGCATTTATGGTAGAAAGAAAGGGTTCCAACGGCTATAATCAATTCCTTAACCACCCAAACGGCTAGAATTAATGGAGAAGATATAAAATCAAGCCTATTGAAGACCAGCAACAATGATTGCATCCAAGAGAAAAATCTATATAAAATCCAAGCTCAAAGTGCCTAATTTATTATTCTTGTAAAATCCCAAATTTTTTTGTGAGAAAATCTTATCTTGTATTCCAATTTGGGTTGAGTGCTTGTATTAAAAGGGGAAATTTGTATTTTGAGATGTTTCTATTGCCTTCAAATTCTTCTTTGCATCCTTGTGAGGATTTGGTCAATTTTGGGTAGAAAGTTGACTAGTATTGTAAATGTTACCTCCTAAGCCTAGAAAAGGGAAAGAGCAATTAGTGGAATTCTTGAGAAATCCTTAGTGGGAGCTAAGGTAGTGGATGTAGAGTTCATTTGAAACTTGAACCACTCTAAATTGACTTTTTCTTCAACTTTATTCATTCCACTTATTCACCAAAATTTTAAAAACTCAATTCACCCCCCTCTTGGGTTTGACCAATCCATTGATCCACTCAACTGTCACTCAGCCTATCAGGTTACTCGAGCTCACTCAACCCATCAAGTTAATGCCTTATTCGGGTCACCATAGTAACAAATAGGTTTCTAACCGCATCCAGATCACTCATTGCGTGGCTACGTCATATGTAATTGATCACTCAGCCCGAAGTACACATCCCCTAAATATAAGTATCGTAATACTGACTCTAGGACATCTAGATTCCTTTTCATCTACAATAAATGCTCCCCGAGCATTCATACACTTCACTAAGAGGTAAGTATCACCAAGCCAAGCCACTCAACAAATGTCCCAAGGCATGACATTAAACATCACGGTTACCACGAGTCACCATTTAACAAGCTATTATACATTATCCTCATCTATGGGGGTTAAACCTTGGATTCTTAGTTTTACAATTCATTTTACCCCATTAGGGGCCTATTATGCCAGTACCCTTCAAATTATAGGTCCTTTTTTGAAACTAGCCTTACTACAACGAAATTCTATTTATTATGCGCAAAAGCCAAGAAAATTAGTTGGTGACTAAGAAAACAAGTTGGTGACCAACAAAACTAGTTGGTGACCAAGAAATCAAGTTGGTGGCCAAGAAAACTAGTTGGTGACGAAGAAAACAGGTTGGTGGCCAAGAAAACTAGTGGTGACAAAGAAATTAGTTGGTGACCAAGAAAACCAGTTGGTGACATAGAAAACCAGCTAGTGACCAAGAAAACCAGTTGGTGACCAAAAAATCATTTGGGGACCAAGAAAACCAGTTGGGAACCAAGAAAACCAGATGGTGACCAATAAAACCAGTTGGTTATCGATACGCAAATGAAAAATTCATATATGGAGTTTGTAAATCACCAACAATGCCCCTAAAATCTACAAACTCCCAATGCCTCTAAAACCTAAAGGCACAACCCCAAATTGAACCTTCACATTATGAGAAGTAATTTAAGTGGTTTCCTACCATTTTTACACCTTATTAATAACTAATCTAAATTTCACCATTAACGGCTCTAAGCTACTTAAACACCAAAACTAGCAACCTTAACCACAATATCAAGCAAGAGAATTACTTTAGGATATTCAAGAATCAAGGAGTCAGAAATGTACTGACCTTGTAGCAAAATCCCAAATTTTCTTCACACACCAAAAATTCTCAAATTTGTCTCTTTGGCTCCAACTTGAATAACCCCAAGGCACCTCATTTATACCTCAAAACAAGGAAATGAACCAAGACTTAAACCAAGCATCAAAGAGAGGTCTAGCCACATATAAACAACCTTGAAAACAAGAAAGAAACCTCAAGAACTTAAACCCCTTCAAAAACCCATTAGTGAAGAACTCGCCTTTATACCTCAAGAGTATACCTTTCTTGAAGCTCTTGATAGGGAAATTAACATACTTAAATCTTAGACCTTGGGTGGAAGATTTGATGTATAAAGTTAGTTCTTTTAATCCAAAATGGCCATGGGTGTTTTAAAGAAATGATGATGAAGAAGAAAGATAAAGAAAAAGAAAAAGTGTTGGGTGGTAATCCTACCAAGGTTTTCTTGTCCCCTCCCTTAAAACCCCACGTGATAGTCAATACAAAAAAGGGGATGACCAACCTTTCTCTTTAAAACGGTTATAATTACCCTATAAAAACCTCCTACTTTCACCTTAGTCCCAAAATGGTCCATTTCCAAGCACAAATGACTCAATCTTCATCCAATAGGGAACAAACTTAACCCAAAGAGTCCAATCACCAAATCTAACACGATGGTCCATAACTCGGGTCAACGCCCAACATTGACTTGAAAATTTAGGGCGTTACAAAAAGTATGAATAAGCATAGGGTTGATTAACCGTGATAACATGAATTTCTTGTTGGAGAGAGGTTGTTATGTGCGTAACATTATTTAAGATCCAGTACCAAGAACCACGATAGTTGAGGCGGACTATGGAATTAACATGTCTTGATATTCTTTGCATTTTTATTTGTCTCTCAATGAACCTATCCCCTTTGGATTCAATAGCAGTGACAATATGTTTAGGCCATAGTGAATGGCTCTACTTTCACGAGGTCTTTGAGTGCCTTCAAAATTCATGGCTCTCTCAAACCTTCAAAACATGCCACCATGCTTTTTCAAAAATTAAAGACTGAGTTAAACTATCAAGATAAAGGCAATTATTAATTAAAAACTGAGGTGAAAAAACTTATCTTCCGTTCAACGTAGAATCGAATTTGTTTCGGTAACTCCTTTGGGATTCAAACGAAGAGCACCAAAATCTTTCAAGCGAACTTCTACTGATAACATGTTGTGAATAAAATAACGAAGAACAACGAACAAGAATAAAAGAAACAAGAGAAGAGAGAAAGAGGGGGTTTGTATTATTCTCAATATAGACTTGTGTACAATGCCTTCATCAAATCATTGATACGCTTCCAACTATACCGATACCCTTTTTACAAAGTTGGATACTGGAAAGACACGTTTCGATACGCCCCTCACTGCATCGAAATAGCGTATCGAAATAGATTGAATCTGTATCGATACGCCCCCTCTGTAAAACTGAAGGAGTTTGAATAGCGTACCAGTACGGTTCCACCCGTATCGATACGGATTTAATGGAATTTTAAATTCGAAAAGCTTTTAATGTTTTCGACCGTTGGTGTCAGTTGTTAGGTAACTGAAATTTAAAGTGGTGGTTGTCCCGTGCCGATACGCTCCTAGCCATATCGGTACGGAAACTTCCAGTGAGCTCAATTGAAAAAATTGCATCGATACTGTTGTTCCCCGTATCAAAATGGTCCTTGTCCCGTACCGATACGCTTACACGTGTATCGATACACCCTCTTGTTTTTGTGCAACGACTCTTTCTGTTTTGAGAAAGGTATCGATAGAGGTCCACGCGTACCGATACGGTAAGCTGCAGAAGTGCATTTATGGTGGAAAGAGAGGGTCCAACGGCTATAATCAATACCCTAACCACCCAAACGGCTAGAATTAATTGAGAATGTATAAATTGAAGCTAATTGAAGACCAACAACAACAATTGCATCAAAGATAAACATCTTAGCAAATATCCAAGCTCAAAGTGCTTATTTTCCAATCTCTTGTAAAACCCCAAATTGAGTAGTGTTCAATTCTGATCTTGTTACCAAATTTGGGTTGAGTGTTTGTACTTAAAGGGGCAATCTTGTATTGAGAGATATCTTTCTTGCCTTTAATTCTTCTTTGTACTCTTGTGAGAGTTTGGTCAAATTTGGGGTAGAAAATTTGACTGGTATTGTAAAGTGTGAAACCGATAAATCTATTTTGATATAACTAAAGAATTTAAGGACTAAAATGAAAATGAGAAAACGAATTTTTAAGTCCTCAAACCTCTCTATATGTTTAAAGGAAAATGCCTAAGTTAAAAACTTATTTTATCAAAACTTTTTTAGTGTTCTTGAAGCCAAAACTGTGATTTTCGAGTCACCGTTTCGGAACGGCCTTAAGCGTTCCAGAACACTTTTGAAACTGTGAACCTGTGTTTTGAAACGGGTATCGAAACGGTTTTGAAACTGTGAACTTGTGCTTCGTAACGGGTATCGGAACAATTTGAAACTATGAACCCTTGTTTCGAAACGGGTTTCGAAACGGCTTAAGAACATCGAGACACCGTATCGAAACGACCTCAATCGTTTCGAACGGCACTCAAGTCAGATTTAAAATATATGATCGTTGAAGTTTTTAACTGATTTTATACTGATCGTTAAGGCGTATCGAAACACCTTCAGTCTGTTTTGATACGTGCTTTGACAATAGCTAAAATGTTTCGAAACGGGTTTTGAAACAGCTCTTAGCGTATCGAAACAATCTTAACCATTTCGATACGGGCTCTATAATGCACCCCAATGACTCTTTCTATTTTGGTCTGTTTCAAACATGGTCGGGCGTTTCGAAACGGTTGGTTGCAGACTACATTTATGGAGGGAAGATAACATCCCCAACGGCTCTATTGATGAATGCAACAACCACAACGGCTAGAATTCAATGAGAAGGTATAAAAGGGACCTCTAAAAGCTTCAGCAACAACTATTGATCCAAAAGCAAACATCCAAACATCAAATCAAAGCATTTGTGCCTAAATCCCATTATTGTCTTGTAACCCCAATTGTATTTTTCATTCTTATCATTTCAATTGGGTTGAGTGCTTGTAATTGGGCTACTTTTTGTATTCAGAGATACTTGTTTTAGCCAACAACTTCTTTGTTATTCTTGTGTGAGGATTGAGACAAATTTTGGGTAGAAAATTTGACTGATATTGTAACGGTTACCTCCTTAGCCTAGAAAAGAGGAAGAGCAATTAGTGGAATTGCTGAAAATCCTTAGTGGAGCTAAGGTAGTGGATGTAGAGTTCAATTGGAACTTGAACCACTCTAAAATCCCTTGTCTACCTATTTTATTTGTCAATTCCACCTCCAAAAATTTAAAAACCCAATTAACCCCCTCTTGGTTTATATCGATCATTCGATCCAGTCAACAATTGGTATCAGAGCCTACCTCTTTGAAGGATTTACAACCACAAGAGGAGTTCCTAGGAAGAGTGTGATCATCCAAAAATCAAGATGTGACATCTACCTCCGGATCTAGCATGTACGAGTCTCAATCCACTACAAAACCGCCATTCTTCAATGGTGGCAACTATCCATTTTTGAAGAACATGATGCGCCTCTTCATCAAGTCCAACGATTACTTGGTTTGGGATGTCATTGAAGATGATCCCTACATTCCATTGAAGAGAGATGATGATGGAAAGATTGTCCTAAAGAAGAAGATGGAGATCAGTGAAGATGAGAGGAAGAAGATCCAAATAAATGACAAAGCTCTACACATGCTCGTTTGTTCTTTCGGTCCCGATATCTACTCCAAAGTCTCCTCCATTGAAAGTGCCATGGAGGTGTGGGATACTCTAGAGACCACCTATGAAGGAACCAATGATGTGAAGGAGACCAAGATTGGTGATAAGTGTTTATTTTGGTTATGGTTTTAGTCCTTGTTTTGATCGAATATATATGTTTGAAGGACTTAATTGGGCTGTTTTTGTGTTGTTTTCGTGCAGGTTACATAATGCCAGAAACAAGTTGAAGTGCAGCAAAAAAATACTGAATTCGTGGGCAGATTCATGGGCATGAACCAGGGCATGAATGTTGACTAGGCGCCACATCAGCACCTTCTAGAAGATGACGTCAGCAAGCTTGATAACCTATCAGTCCACTTATCAAGATAGCCTATCATCCGAATTTTATCTTTTAATTCAAAACTTTGATATTTATCTTATGTAATTTTATTTAAATTTATTTTAGGATTTATCATCTTAGGTTTTTAGGGTTTTTCAACTACTATAAATACCCCACTTTGGGGGTGAATTATTAAATAAATCAATTTTCATTTGTTCTCTTCTTCCTTGAGTAATAAAGCTCTCCATTTTTTTTTCTCCATTTTTATTTATTTTATTAAGTATGGTTTTTTCACAAACCATGCTTAACTAAATTCCCTTTAGCCAAAAGCAACGCCAAACCCGACAAACCTCGTGAGATTAGGAAAATACTTCAATCCTTCAACAACTCCTTTTTAGATTCTCTGCAAAATTGATTAGGCAATCGGCCTAATCTTTAGGCACCGCAATTGTTTCATTCCGAGAGCGCGCATCAGCTTGAAGTGGTTTAGATCCATCGTTGGGGAAAGGAAAAGCTTGTAGCCAATTCAACTCCCTAAGAACAAACTTAGTGGCAGTCCACTAAGGGGAATCGAAATTGGAAAACAACTCTCATCGAGACGAATATCCGAGCACGGGCTTCTCCAGCACTAACTCAGATCTGGGTTAGCATCGATTGCCGTGGCTAATTCACAAAAGTTTGACTTCAAGGATTGCCCTAGGAGTCGAATCTACCAACGAGAAGTAAGTTACAAGGGGGATTTTAGAATAGTGATTTATGACCAGGAGCAACCCGGGAGAACAATTTGATCTCATCCCGGAAATCGAAGCACTAGCCCGAAAGTTGAACGCACAAACACTTCGGAAAAGAAAAACAAAAGACGCCAACAGAGACTCGAACGCGATTTAGAAATCACATCCGAAGCAGAATCAAGTTACGAGCCCAATCCGATGGGAGACCAAAATCAAACCATTCGCCAACTTAATGAGGCGCCCGATGGCCAACAACCTATGTGCATAACTTTCCCGAATGGCGAAACACCGTTCGTGCTAAAAACGGGTTTGATCCATCTCTTGCCTACCTTTCACGGCTTACCGACAGAAAATCCTCATAAACATTTGAAGGAATTTCACATGGTTTGTCTAACTACAAAGCCACAGGGAGTATCCGATGACCAAATCAAACTTAGAGCTTTTCCATTTTCCTTATCTGACATAGCGAAAGATTGGTTATTTGATTTACCCCCTAATTCTGTTACAACATGGACTGACATGGCTAAACTTTTTCTTGACAGGTTTTTCCCTGCAGCGAAGGCGAGCGAAATCAGGCGCAGCATCCTGAGCATCCAACAAAAAGAAGTTGAATCCTTGTATGAATACTGGGAGAGGTTTAAAAAGTTGTGTGCAAATTGTCCACAACATGGGTTGTCGGAACAAACCCTCCTCCAGTATTTTTATGAAGGATTGACGCCTATGGACATGAAGGTGATAGATGCAGCAAGTGGCGGAGCTCTAGTCAACATGACACCAACAGCGGCTAAAACACTGATATCAACCATGGCCGCCAACTCTCAAAGATTTAATCAATCTAGCGAACCATCTCGAAGGGTTCGCGAGGTAAGCACAGTTTCTTTAGAAAATAAAATCGATAAATTAGCTGAAATAGTGCAATCTCTTGTTGCAGATAGAAAAAGAACAGCTAGACTTTGCGGAATCTGTACTAGTCCAGAACATCCGACAGACTGTTGTCCGATGATTCAGGAAGATGATATCGCTCAAGCCAATGCCATAGGAAATTCATATAATCAGGGATGGAGAAACCAATCAAACTTTGGTTACGCACAAAACCAGAGGCCAAATCAAGCTTATCAACCAATTGCACCACAACAATATCAACCGCAGAAGCCATCGTTGGAGTCAATTGTTGAAAAGTTAGCGCTAGCCCAAGAAAAGTTTCAACTAAAGACCGAAGCTCACTTTGAAGCAATTGACAAACAAATAAGTCAATTGACCTTAGCGGTAAGTCGCTTAGAATCCAAAGGGGAATTACCTTCTCAAACGGAGCCTAATCCAAGAGAGAATGTGAACGCCATCACTCTACGAAGCGGTACAGTCATCGAACCTAAAGCTAAAGAATATGGCGTACAGAAAGAAGAGAAAAAGCAATCACCCCCTACTAGAAAAGGTATGCCTGATCCAACCCCTGTACCTTCCCCCTATGACGTGCCACCTCCCTTCCCGTCGAGATTAATGAAAAGAGACAAACAAGCTGAAGAAAATGAGATCCTAGATGTGTTTCAAAAAGTAGAGATCAATATTCCACTCCTCGACGTAATCCGAAAAATCCCAAGGTATGCTAAGTTCCTTAAAGATTTATGTACTAATAAACGTCGTCTTATTGGAATTGAGAAGGTTAATCTAGGAGAGCATGTATCGGCGGTCTTCCAGCGAAAGTTGCCACCAAAATTGAAGGACCAAGGTATGTTCGCCATTCCCTGCAAAATCGGTAAAGTGGGTATTAAACGAGCAATGTGTGACTTAGGGGCCTCTATTAATGTTATGCCTCTTTCATTTTATAACTCACTTTCTGCTGAGCCTTTGAAGGATACGAAGGTAACCATACAGTTGGCAGACAGATCTATAATTTACCCAGAAGGATTACTAGAGAATGTCCTGGTAAAGGTAAACGATTTGATCTTTCCGGCGGATTTCTATGTTATTGACATGGAAAACGACCGAGCCAATAATTCTTCCGAGATCCTCCTTGGCCGTCCATTTTTAAGTACTGCAAATACGAAAATCGATGTGAGAAGCGGGATCCTTACAATGGAGTTCGATGGCGAGGTGGTAAAATTTGATGTTTACAAAGCGATGCGACATCCTGATAATGTTGCTAGTATAAATTTTATAGATGTTATTGAGCCCGCCATTGAAGAATTTATAGAATCTAAATCTGTTGATGATTCATGCAGGGACTTAAAGGATCACGACAAAGGAATTAAGGAGTTGAAAAATGTTTCTTCTGTTCATTCTGATTTACGCCTAACTCCATCAAAATCTAAAATGTTTTCTTTCATTTTGCAGGAATTGAATTTGGAGTTAAAATTACCTCTAGATAAATTGAAGAGTGAAAGAAAGTCTTTTCAAGTAAAAAAACCCCATAATCGCAAAATTTCTCGTAGGGAAATACTCAGTTGGATAAAGCGCAAGAACTGGAAGAAGTATTTGTCGCAATGCCTGTAGTCTGAACCAGGTCGTCGAGCTAATGACGATAAACAAGCGCTAGATGGGAGGCAACCCATTTCTTTTTATTTTTATTTTCTTTAGTTTTAATGTTATTTAAATTGTCTTTTTATTTAAAAAAAAATAAAAAAATAAAAAAAAAGAGAAAAAAAAAGAAAAGAGTCAAAATTATCTAATCCATTTAAAGATTTTTAATTTTGATTTTATCTTTTTTCAAAATTATCTTCATTATTTTTCATATTTATTTTTTCTACTTTTAAATTTATTTTTATCTCATTTTATCTATCCTTTTGAATTTATTTTATTATCTCATCATTTTATTTTATTTTATTTTATTTTTGAATTCTATTTTTATCTGATCTTTTATTTATTTTATTTGCAGATAATTTAGATCGAATAAAGAGATGAGAAGCTATCAGGATTTTGTGGGCTGAATTTTTAATATTCAGATTTTGTCCCTTTTTTTCACCCAATCAAACCCATATTTCAAACACTTTTCTTATCTACCCGGTCAACCATCACACTCCAAACCAAATTTAAATACCCATGGACCCCACCTACACAATTTCCTACCCGGTCAAACACCCAATCACCCAATTTATTTTTTTCCCTTTTATTTCTCCCCCTAGCCGCAGCTTTATCCCACTTTTACCAGCCATAAACTTTCACTTAAATCCCGTGGACCCCACCCCAAACCCAAAGCAATACACGGCACCACCCCCCACCTTCCTATTTATTTACCCACCAAACCCTTTGACCAACAATTAAACCTATTTCTATAATTCCTCACCTGCTGAATATAAACCCTACCTTCCCTCTTTATACGACTTTCCCAGCCACCCGAAACACCACCATGCCTAGCACCAGGAACCAAGCTCGCCGGCTTCCACAACAGCCACCACTCGTCATCAATGGCCGCAATTAATTAGGGGAGTCTCTCCTTTCCTCTCTCTTTTTTTTTTAATTTTTTCATTTTGGGACAAAATGCATCTAAGTGAGGGGGAGGGAGATATGCTTATCTATTTTTATCTTGCTTATCCGTCTTGATTGTTCGCTTGAAATCTTGGATTTATTAAATTAAGTTCTCTGTTTAAATCCTCAATTTCGCCTTGTCTCATTGTTTTCACATGGTTCTGAATCTATCTTGTTAGAAAACTCTAGGTTGCATGGTAAATTTTTGGCATGATTAATTTTTAATTTTATTATGAAATTTTATTTTTCTATCAATCCACATGATGCTTACCTAAGTACACAAGACATATTTGTGAGTTTTTGAGCCTAATGAGCATGCATGATATTTGCTCTTTGTTTCTTTGAGTGTGCCTAGCTAAATTAGTTGCATTCTAGAACTTGTTTTTAAATTCTTTTTGAGATTACATTGATTGATTATGATGCTTTAATATGATAGAGGCACTAGGTTTTAACCACTTCTCTTCCCAAATAAATCACTTACCCTTTAATTAATTTCCCCTAGTGAAACAATTTTTGAGCCTTAGCCTTTTCTTGAAAATTACTACATTTTAAGCCTAATCCAATTTCTTCTCAAATCCATCACTTTTGTTCCCTTTTCCAAGACAAAATTCATCTTAAAAAAAACAGATTCGAATAAATGCAGTGCAGCAGTGTAATACACTGTGCAGAAAAAAAACTGTGCAGAGTTGATTCGAATATACAGTGCAGGAAATTGTTCGAGTCTGCAGAAAAATAAAACCAGAAAAAAAACAGTGCAGTTCGAAAAGAAAAAAGGGTACACTGTCAAGCAGATTTGGTTCGAATGAAAAAAAAAACAGTTTCGAATATATTTTGAGATGATTTTTTGTCTTGAGTTTTAGCCCTTATTTTCAGCCTTTATCCTACCCTTACCTTAGCCCCATTACAACCCTTATTTAAGACCTCTTGATTTTTGCATCATATTCATGTTAGTAGTGGAGATTAGATTTAAACACAAGCTTATGGTTATGCTCTAATTAGCTTTGGCTCGAGTGATTTTTCTTACCCTTAAACACTTTGAGTGACATGAGCGATTCCTTGTGAGGGTACTTGGTTTGCATCATTGATGTTAGTAGAGTTTTAGAATGTCGTCTTAGCTTTAAATTATTAGTCTTGCCATTTATCTATTTTTGCTCCTTAGTTTTCTCTCATATTTAGATGCTTAATCATATTGAGAATTTTTGAGACTTCGTGAAATTAAGGATGAAAACTTGAACTTAAGATTATTTAATTTTGAGATACTTGAGGACAAGCATCGGATAAGTGAGGGGGAATTTGATAAGTGTATATTTTGGTTATGGTTTTAGTCCTTGTTTTGATCGAATATATATGTTTGAAGGACTTAATTGGGCTGTTTTTGTGTTGTTTTCGTGCAGGTTACATAATGCCAGAAACAAGTTGAAGTGCAGCAAAAAAATACTGAATTCGTGGGCAGATTCATGGGCATGAACCAGGGCATGAATGCTGACTAGGCGCCACATCAGCACCTTCTAGAAGATGACGTCAGCAAGCTTGATAACATATCAGTCCACTTATCAAGATAGCCTATCATCCGAATTTTATCTTTTAATTCAAAACTTTGATATTTATCTTATGTAATTTTATTTAAATTTATTTTAGGATTTATCATCTTAGGTTTTTAGGGTTTTTCAACTACTATAAATACCCCACTTTGGGGGTGAATTATTAATAAATCAATTTTCATTTGTTCTCTTCTTCCTTGAGTAATAAAGCTCTCCATTTTTCTTTTCTCCATTTTTATTTATTTTATTAAGTATGGTTTTTTCACAAACCATGCTTAACTAAATTCCCTTTAGCCAAAAGCAACGCCAAACCCGACAAACCTCGTGAGATTAGGAAAATACTTCAATCCTTCAACAACTCCTTTTTAGATTCTCTGCAAAATTGATTAGGCAATCGGCCTAATCTTTAGGCATCGCAATTGTTTCATTCCGAGAGCGCGCATCGGCTTGAAGTGGTTTAGATCCATCGTTGGGGACGAGGAAAAGCTTGTAGCCAATTCAACTCCCTAAGAACAAACTTAGTGGCGGTCCACTAAGGGGAATCGAAATCGGAAAACAACTCTCATCGAGACGAATATCCGAGCACGGGCTTCTCCAGCACTAACTCAGATCTGGGTTAGCATCGATTGCCGTGGCTAATTCACAAAAGTTTGACTTCAAGGATTGCCCTTGGAGTCGAATCTACCAACGAGAAGTAAGTTACAAGGGTTGGGCCTTGTAGACTGTAACTTGCAAGAAAGTCGAAGAAAAATCAACTTCAGTGATCGAAGATGTCGTGGCAAAGCGTGGCTTGAGGCTATTTCTATCCATAATTCTTTCTCAACATTTATTTTTACGTTTTTGTTATTTTTCTCATTCAAATCACTATTCTAAAATCCCCCTTTATTTTCTACAGGTTATTGGTCTAAATCAGAAGAAAGGTGTTAGAGTTCCTATTCCCTGCGGATCGACCCTTACTCTCACTATATTAATTTAATTCTTATTTATTTTGAGTTTAAGGTTTTATTTTTGACACTATACGACGCGTGTCAATTGGAATTCTCAATCTTAGTTTTGAGAATTTCAAGATGAAGCCCGGGGAAATGGTGTCAAAGATGTTCGATCGCTTCTCAACCATCGTCAATGGGCTTAAGGGCTTTGGAGAGACTATCCCGGAACACAAACTTGTCTGGAAGCTACTCTACTCACTTCCCGAATCTTGGGAAGGGAAGAGAACCGCCATCATCGACGCCAAAAACTTGAAGACTTTAAAACTTGATGAGCTAGTGGGTTCTCTCCTTACTCATGAAATTATGAAGCAAGGAAGGGAAGAAGAAAAGAAGAAGGAAGAGAAAAGAGTGGAGAAGCTAGAGGTGGAAAAGAAGAAGAAAATGGGAGTGGCTCTCAAAGCTTCATTGCTTGAGGAGAGCACTTCTAGTGAGGAGGATGATTTAGAAGAATTGGCTATGATAGCCAAAAGATTCTCACGTTTTATGAGGTCCAACCGAGGAAGGAAAATTCAAAGAAAGATGGACTTCAAAGGTAAAAGCAAAGAAGAAGAGAGGAATCAAATCATTTTCTTTGAGTGCAAAAAGCCCGGTCACATTCGTTCGGAGTGCCCTCAAGTCAAGAAGAAGGGCTTTGAGAAGAAGAAGAAGCTCAAATCCAAGCTTGCTACTTGGAGTGATGAGGAGTCATCCGACGATGACGAACAAGAAGTGGCCAACCTTTGCCTCGTGGCACTTGAGGAAGATTCCTCCATGGTAACCTTTAACTCATCATTTTTTGACTTTACAATTGATGAATTAAATGATGCATATAATGAGTTGCAAGAGGTTTACGATGAGTTAGTTGAGAAATACAAAGAGTCGGTCATTAGGAATAAGAAAATTATTTCGGAATTAAATGATAAAAATGACTCACTCTCTCAAGCTAACTTAAAATTTGAGAAAAAGATTTTAGGTTTGAAAGATGAACTTAAATTTTTCTGAGATGAAAATGTAGACCTAAATAACCTTCTTTAATTATGTTGGTGAACACTAAAAGGTGTTAGGTGACCTTAACAAGCTCAAAGAGTCTTTTAAATATGTTGGTATTGGGAAGCATGAAAAAGGTGAATCATCTAAAACAAACCAACCTAGGAGAAAGACTAATAACTACAAACAAAGTAGCTTCCCTAGACATAATAGAACTAAAAAGATTAGAAGTGTATGGGTTCCTAAGGAACTTGTCAAATCTAATAATATTGTTGCTATGTCACCTTGGATTCCTAAGGGAACCAAGCTATTGGGAGCTAACACTTGTGGACCCAAAATGATTTGGGTACCAAAAACAAAAGTTTAATATCTTTGTTTGTAGGGGGAGCATTGCTACGAGGCCAAAGGACAAACTCAAAATTCTTGTTACATTGATAGTGGATGCTCGAGGCATATGACCGGAGACAAGAGTAGATTCATGGACTTAAATCCAAAAAGTGGAGGAGTGGTGACATTTGGTGACAACTCCAAAGGCCACAATAAAGGTATTGGCTCCATAAGTAATCAATCTACCATTCTTATTGAAAATGTCTTGTATGTCGACGGTCTTAAACATAATTTGTTGAGCATAAGCCAATTATGTGATAAAGGATTTAATGTTTTATTTGATAAAAATGGGTGCAAAATTGTTGACAATAAATCTAATAACATTATGCTCATAGGTCATCGCATAGGTAACATTTACATGGTGCATTCAGATGACATACATACATCCCATGCATGTTTAGTAGCTCAAAATGAAAATGATGCATGGTTGTGGCATGGGAAACTAGGACATGCTGGCATAAGTGTTTAGAAAAATTAGTTTCCCTAGATCTAGTTAGAGGTTTACCCAAAATTAAGTTCTCAAATGATAAAATTTGTGATGCATGCTCTAAGGGTAAACAACATAAGTCATCCTTTAAATCCATTAATGATGTTTCTACAAGTAGGTGTTTACAACTTATCCATATGGATTTATTTGGGCCTATTAGGACTATGAGCTTGGGAGGTAAATCTTATGCATTTGTTCTTGTTGATGATTTTTCTAGATTTACTTGGGTTTGGTTTTTAAGTACTAAAGATGAGGCTTTAGAAAAATTCATCACATTTTCAAAATTAACCCAAAATGATCTTGAACTTAGAATTTTTCATATTAGAAGTAATCATGGAACCGAATTTCAAAATTTAGGGTTTAAAGAGTTTTTAAATGAAAATGGTATTAGCCACAATTTTTCGGCTCCTCGAACTCCTCAAAAAATGGGGTAGTTGAGAGGAAAACTATAACTTTACAAGAAATGGCTAGAACCATGCTTTGTGAAAACAATTTACTTAAATATTTTTGGGTGGAAGCCACAAACATTGCTTGCTACATTGTAAACCGAGTAATGATTAGGCCAATTTTAAAGAAAACACCTTATGATATTTTAAAATCTAAAAAGCCTAACATTAGCTATTTTCATCCATTTGGTTGCAAGTGCTTTGTTTTAAATAATGGAAAAGATAACTTAGGTAAATTTGATGCAAAAAGTGATGAAGCTATTTTCATAGGATATTCTTTAAACTCTAAAGCCTATCGTGTATTTAACAAGAGAACTTTAGTAGTAGAGGAATCTATACATGTTGTATTCGATGATAACCTCCTTCCAAGGAAGGATTCTTGTGATGATGATGATGTGGGAATCATTAATGCCTTTGATGGAGGACAAACTTCAAAGGAGGATGAGATTCCAACAAAAGAAGAGGACACACAAGATCCACCTCTTGAAGCCTTGAAAGACTTGGCTCTTGAGGAAAAGGAAGTGAGCTACCCAAGGGAGTTCAACTATGTCAAAGGTGGTGAAATCTTGGGTGATCCATCCAAGGGGGTAACCACTAGATCTTCTCTTAAACTTATGAAGCATGTTGCATTTATCTCATGCATAGAGCCTAAGAATATAAAAGAAGCATTAAAAGATGATTTTTGGATTATGGCTATGCAAGAAGAGTTAAATCAATTTGAGAGAAGTAATGTTTGGACATTAGTTGATAGGCCTAGTAATCAATCTACTATAGGAACTAAATGGGTCTTTAGGAACAAATTAGATGAGAGTGGTAACATTGTGAGAAATAAAGCTAGACTAGTAGCACAAGGTTACACTCAAGAAGAGGGAATAGATTTGGATGAAACATATGCTCTCGTAGCTAGAATGGAATCCATTAGGATGTTGCTTGCATATGCATGTTATCATGATTTCAAGCATTTTCAAATGGATGTTAAAAGCGCATTTTTAAATAGTTTTATAAATAAGGAAGTGTATGTGGAACAACCATCGGGTTTTGAAGACTCAAAATTTCCAAATCATGTTTTCAAACTTACTAAAGCGATGTATGGTTTAAAAGAAGCTCCTAGAGCTTGGTATGAAAGACTATCAAACTTTTTAATTGAAAAAGGTAAGGTGGACACTACACTTTTCATAAAAAGGTATAAAAATGACATCTTAGTTCTACAAATTTATGTTGATGATATTATTTTTGGATCTACTAATGAATGTCATTGCAAAGAGTTTGCTAAGTTAATGCAAGGTGAATTCGAGATGAGCATGATGGGGGAGCTCTCATTCTTTGTGGAACTCCATATCAAGAAAAGGAAGGATGGCACCTTCATCAATCAAGCAAAGTATATCAAGGATATGCTCAAGAAGTTTGGCTTGGAGAATGCAAAGCCTCAAGCCACACATATGAGCTCATCTACAAAGCTTGAAAAAGATGGAGGTAAGTGTGTTGACTCTAAGCTTTACCGTTCTATGATTGGATCATTGCTTTACTTTACCGCAAGTAGACCAGATATCTTGTTTAGTGTTTGCTTGTGTGCTAGGTTTCAAGCTAGTCCTAGAGAGTCTCACTTTATAGCCGTTAAGAGAATCTTTAGGTACTTTAGAGATACCCCTTGTTTAGTTCTTTGGTACCCTAGAGACTCAACCTTCAACCTTCATGCTTATTCGGATGCAGATTATGGGGGGTGTAAAATCGATAGGAAGAGTACTTCGGGAACTTGTCAATTCTTAGGTAGTATGCTCATATCTTGGTTCTCTAAGAAACAAAATAGTGTAGCCTTATCTACCACCGAAGCCGAGTGCATATCCTTAGAGAGTTGTTGTGCTCAAGTCCTTTGGATGAAGCAACAACTCTTAGATTATGGTATTAAAGTTGAAACCATACCCCTTAAGCGTGATAACACTAATGCCATACGTTTGACCAAAAATCCCATCCAACACTCTAGAACCAAACATATAGAAATAAGGCATCATTTCATTAGAGATCATGTCCTTAAGGAAGATGTTGTTATAGAGTATGTTGACACCTTAAACCAACTAGCGGACATCTTTACAAAGCCTTTAGATAAAGAGCATTTTTGGTCCCTTAGGAGAGAGTTAGATCTAACTAGCCTATCTTGACCTTTTAGGACCCTTTTGTGCTTAAATTGCTTGATCTCTTGAAAGTGCCATGTTTATGTGTTTTTACTCCTAATTTCATTCATTCTTATATCTAGGCGAATATGTTCATGTTTGCACATGTTATTCTTGCTCATTCATGTCATTCATGCAAATTAGGACTTATAAAATCCATTTTTCTGCACTTTTAGAGCCTCGTCTGCACTTCCAGGCCCAGGTGTTTCAAAACGGGTCCAACTGTTTCGATACAGATGCCTTAAAAATCCATTTGAGAGAAGGTTGTTTCGAAACGCCTTCAAAGGGATTCGAAACATTTTTGCTACTGCCAAGGGGTGTATCGAAACGTGTTTCGATACGAGTCAACGTGGGATTCGATACGGTCAAATCCATATCGAAACGGTCAGCTGGACTTGAAATGATAATCAACCTTCGGTGTCCGCGTTTCAGAACGGTTGAAACATGTTCCGAAACGGGTTTGCAGGCAGCTTTAAAGGGGTTTTTAAAGTTAAATTTTTACTTTAATTAAAACTCTCTCAAACCCTAAAAACCCTAAATCGATTTTCCCTATAAAAATCCTCTAAACCTCATTGTTTTTTACCAAATCTTGAGGGCTTTTACACTTAAACACAAGTCTAAGCAAGCATAAACAATTGTGTGCAAGGATTTCCGTCTATTCATCCAAAATCCCAATCTAAGGTATATTTTCATCTTTTTCTTTTTCCTTAAATTTGTATTCGAATCCTAGGTTAAAAAATTTTAATTTTGTATAGTTTTTGTGTTTTGATACTTGGGTTTTTCAAATCTTGTGGAAATTTTTCAAAATCTTAAAAAATTATTCGAATATATGATATTTCATTTGTATTTTTTTACTGTTTTTTAATTGTTTTTCTCTTAAAATTTGTTTTGTTTTCATGTTCTTAAAATTTGTTTTAAACAGAAGTGGGATTTACCATTGGATTGAATTAAGGACTTTCATGCATACACTTCAATTTTAGTTACAAATTGCTTGCTTTATGTTTTTAGGATTTTTTCAATGAATCCCGCTAACAAGAAACGTAAGGCACCTCAATCGGCTGAAGCTTCAAACCAAGCCGCTAGCCATCCCAACCTTACTCAACTTTTTCTTAATAGTCTCTGAACTCCCGCGATGAAGGAGCGTTTCACATATGTCAAGGAGATTGTCGTTCGTCGTAAGCGTGTTGTTGACATGTCGTTTCATGACTCTGAGCGCTTTCTCTTCCGTTATTTCCACCGTTTACAAGAATGGGGCTACTTTGGTTTTTTAGTATCCCGGATATTTGCTACAAGCACATGGTTCTTATCTTCTACTCAAATGCCCAACTTTTTAATAAAGAAGACAACTCTGAAGTTGTTCGCATTGAGTCCTCATCTTGGGAAAGAAGATTGTCATTGACATACCTTACTGAGAGGCTACCTTTGGTCTTAAGAACGAAGGAATCGAGGATGAGACTCATTTTGGTTCACACACCGGTTCAGTGCTTGCCTTGGATGCTCACGGTAGGTTCCTCCACTTGATGATCTCGTGGTTTATTCGCCCCTCCGGAGGTAAATTTTCTCACGTTCGTCAAGTAGAATATTTTTAGCTTGAATGTTTTCATCGTGGAGAGTGCCCAAATCTTGTCAAGATCATGTTAGCCGAGATGGTGAATAATGTCAAGCTCCGTGAAACCGATGCGCTCAAGTCCTTCACTTATGGGACTGTTTTGAGTCATATCTTTGGCGTGCTTAATCTTGATTGCACTTATGACTCTCCGGAACCCTGCAAGCAAAAACTTGGTGAATCTTCTCTCCACAAGTCTGGATTTCATTACATCAACAATGGCCAATGGGAACATGTTGATAGGAAAGCACCTCCACCTCAAGTTGAACCTCAACCACAAGCTCCGGTTGCCAACAATGAAGCTCTCACGGCTTTTCTCATCGAGCGGTTCAACACAATGGAGGCGAGTCTTGGTACTATAAATACTCGATTGCAATCCATGGAGAATCGACTCACGTCCCTTGAGAACCAACATCAGTCTATGGACATGTCCTTCTCCACTTTTTATGGTCAATGGATGGATCTTCATCGCTCTCAAGCTAAGGACGATGATGATTCCATGGATGATGATGGTGACGACGACGAGGCTTAGGATTCTCATGTCATCTCATATTAGCTATTCATATTAGGACTAAGATTGCATCTTTATTTCCTTTACGTTTTATGAACCTATGCTTTGTTTACCTTGTTGGGATTAAGCTTTGAACTATATTGTTTAAGATTTATGTTTTGGATATTTGAATTCTATGAATTTCTATTATGTTGCTTATTGGTTATTACTTATTGCTTTTAACCTGGTTTCTTCTCTTTGAGCCTTGTTTATTATTTTTGATCTAACAAAAAGGGGGAGAAATATCTAAAAGTCAAAATTTGTTTTAAGTGTTTTTAAGTTTTAAAACTTGGATTTAAATCTTTTTAAAAATTTAAAACCCATCTTAAATTGAGGGGGAGTTAGAATGTATTCGAAATTTTCAAAACTCTTAAAAATTCTAACTTTGGTTTTGTTATATCAAAAAAGGGGAGATTGTGAAACCGATAAATTGATTTTGATATAACTAGAGAATTTAATGACTAAATTGAAAATGAGAAAACAAATTTTTAAGTCCTCAAACCTCTCTATATGTTTAAAGGAAAAGCCTAAGTTAAAAACTTATTTTATCAAAACTTTTCTAAGTGTTCTTGAAGCAAAAACAGTGATTTTCGAGTCACCGTTTCGGAACGGCCTTAGGCGTTCCGGAACACTTTTGAAACTATGAACATGTGTTTCGAAACGGGTATCGAAACAGTTTTGAAACTATGAACTTGTGTTTCGAAACGGGTATCAGAACGGTTTTGAAACTGTGAACCCTTGTTTCGAAACGGGTTTCGAAACGGCTTAAGAACATTGAGACACTGTATCGAAACGGCCTCCATCGTTTCAATATGGAACTCAAGTCAGATTTAAAAAATATGACCGTTGAAGTTTTTACCTGATTTTATACTGATCGTTAAGGCGTATCGAAACACCTTCAGTCTGTTTCAATACGAGCTTTGACAGTAGCTAAAATGTTTCGAAACGGGTTTCGAAACGGCTCTTTGCGTATCGAAACAATCTTAACCGTTTCGATACGGGCTCTTTAATGCACCCCAACGACTCTTTCTATTTTGGTCTATTTCGAAATAGGGTCGGGCGTTTCGAAACGGTTGGTTGCAGACTGCATTTATGGAGGAAAGATAACATCCCCAACGACTCTATTGATGAATGCAACAACCACAATGGCTAAAATTCAATGAGAATGTATAAAAGGGACCTCTAAAAGCTTTAGCAACAACTATTAATCCAAAAGCAAACATCCAAACATCAAATCCAAGCATTTGTGTCTAAATCTCATTATTGTCTTATAACCCCAATTGTATTTTTCATTCTTATCATTTCAATTGGGTTGTGTGCTTGTAATTGGGCTACTTTGTGTATTGAGAGATATTTGTTTTAGCCAACAACTTCTTTGTTATTCTTGTGTGAGGATTGGGTCAAATTTTGGGTAGAAAATTTGACCGATATTGTAACGGTTACCTCCTTAGCCTAGAATAGGGGAAGAACAATTTGTGGAATTGTTGAAAATCCTTAGTGAATCTAAGGTAGTGGATGTAGAGTTCAATTGGAACTTGAACCACTCTAAAATCCCTTGTCTACCAATTTTATTTTTCAATTCCACCTCCAAAAATTTAAAAACCCAATTCACCTGCCCTCTTGGTTTATATCGATCATTTGATCCACTCAACATAAAGGTTACCTCCTAAGCCTTGAAAAGAGGAAGAACAAATATTGGATTGTTGGAAATCCTTAGTGGTAGCTAAGGTAGTGGATGTAGAGTTCATTTGGATCTTGAATCACTCTAAAATTCCTTGTTCTTCATCTTTAGCCTTTCTTTTACTCCAACAATTTTTAAAAACCCAATTCACCTCCTCTTGGCTTTGATCAATCTATTGATCCACTCAACAATTGGTATCAGAGCCTACCTCTTTAAAGGATTAACAACTACAAGAGGAGTTCCTAAGAAGAGTGTGATCATCCAAAAATCAAGCCATGACATCTACCTTCGAGTCAATCATGTACGAGTCTCAATCGACCACCAAACTGCCCTTCTTCAACAGTGATAAATATCCCTTTTGGAAGAACCAGATGCGCCTTTTCATTAAATCCAATGATTATCTAGTGTGGGATGTCATTAAAGGTGGTCACTACATTCCAATGAAGAGAGACGACAAAGGAAGATTTGTGTTAAAGAAGAAACATAAGATGAGTGAAGAAGAGAGAAAGAAGATTCAAATCAATGATAAAGCTCTTCACATGTTGTTTTGCTCTTTCGGTCCCAACATTTGCTCCAAAGTTTCCTCCATTGAAAGTGCCAAGGAAGTGTGGGATACACTAGAGACCACTTATGAAGGAACAAGTGATGTGAAGGAGATAAAGATTGGAATTCTCAATCTTAGCTATGAGAATTTCAAAATAGAGCCCGACAAAACCATGTCAAAGATGTTCGATCATTTCTCAACAATCGTCAACGGGCTAAAAGGTTTTGGAGAGATAATCCCGGAAGACAAACTAGTCCAGAAGCTACTCTACTCACTTCCTGAGTCTTGGGATGGGAAGAGAACCGCCATCATTGAGGCCAAAAATTTGAAGACACTCAAGCTTGATAAGCTAGTGGGTTCTCTCATAACTCACGAGATAATGAAGCAAGGAAGGGAAGATAAAAGGAAGAAGGAAGAGAGAAGAGTGGAGAAGCTAGAGGTAGACAAGAAGAAGAAGATATGAGTGGCTCTCAAAGCTTCACTACATGAGGAGAGCACTTCTAGTGAGGAGGAAGACCTTGAAGAATTGGCTATGATAGCAGTTTATGAGGTCCAACCGAGGAAGGAAGATTCAAAGAAAAATGGACTTCAAAACCAAAAACAAAGAAGAAGAGAGGGATCAAATCATTTGCTTTGAGTTCAAAAAATCTGGTCACAATCGTTCACAGTGCCCTCGACTCTAGAAGAAGGGCTTTGAGAAGAAGAAGAAGAAGCTCAAAGCCAAGCTTGCTACTTGGAGTGACAAGGAGTCATCTGAGGATGAGGAATACGAAGTGGCCAACCTTTGCCTCATCGCACTTGAGGAGGATTCCTCCATGGTAACCTCTAACTCATCATCTTTTAATTTTACATTTGATGAATTGCATGATGCTTATGATGAGTTACAAGAGGTATAAGATGAGTTAGTTGAGTAACATAAAGAGTCGGTCATAAGAAATAAAAAGATTATTTCCGAATTTGTAACACCCCAATTTTGGGCTTAGAAGTTTTGGGTTTGGACCGGGCCGGTCAGAGTGCGGTTCGAATATAAAAGGTGATTTTTAGGAAAGCCTAGTTCGGGTTGCATTAAAAATATGGAAAAATGTCTTAAAATTCTCTTTTATTATATATAAGAGAAAGGTGAAATCAATTTTATAAAATGAGGTTTGGAAGAGTGACATTTTGGGTTAGTGACCAAAATGTAATTTTTGAAAACTGGGTGACTGTTTTAAAAAGGATTGAAACTTTGAATCTTTAAGGAGCTATTTACCCAAAAGAGTTCTCCAGATTTTTCTGAATATTAATCAATTTAATTAATGGTTTTAATTAAGTGTAAAAAGGAGGGAAAAGATATTTTGGCATTTTAACTTACTTTTCTCTAAATTTCCATTTTCTTTTCTCTCAACTTTTCTCTCAACCCAAACACATTTCTCCAGCAAAATTTCCTCTGATTTTGATAACTAAAGATGAGATTTCAATCCTCATTTGATCTCTAATCAATTCTACAACAAAACCTTGGCATTTGCTTATTGGATTTTCAAGAATTTTGGTTCCAAAAAGGGAGAAACTCAAGTTTAGAGGTATGAACGTCCTTCTTCTCTAAATTCTCAGTTCTTTACTGAAATTCCCAAGTTCTCAATCCTTGATTTGTGTTTTATTAAAGGTTTTTCAATTGTGTTCTTGATCTTGGCTTTTAAATGAAAGATTTGGTTAATTTTGATGAATTTCGTATGATCTGATTGGGCATTGTTTTGAGATGTCATTTTGATGTAAAATGAATGTATAATTGATGAGAAATTGAGGTTTAATCAATGCAATCCCGGATAGGTTGATTTTCCTAAGTTTTTACTTGTAAAAATGGTGGTTTTTGGGGTGATCTTGGTGTTTTGTTAATGCTGGAGGTATAAGGACGTGGTTGGGATCATTTTGGATGTTAATTGATGTTTAAAAATGGTTAGAAGTGATGGATCTTGGCTGGGTTAAGTCTTGGAAGTGTTTGGAGGTGATTTCGGTTGTGTTTGGTAGCTGAAATGTTGGATTTGCAAAGAGCAGCGAGTTTAGGTGTGTTGCTGGTGTTTTTAATGCATTATGATGCATTAATCCTCTATTGTTATGTGCTTGAAACAGGGGAGAATGATCCGTGAGCAATAGAGGTGGCGTTGAAGGTTTCGGATGCTTGGAAGGCTTGTTGGCTAGCCTTGTTTTGTGTATCGGTGAGTGAAGTTTGGTTTTCAGCTTTGAAACCAATGTTTTGAAGGTTTGGGAGCTTAGATTAAGTCTAAACAACTTAGCAAAGCTCAAGAGTAAATTTTCGGAAAAACTCTCTTGTTGATGAACCATGAATTGGTTGAATGCAAAGTGTTTTGTTGCATGTTTTAAATTCTGTTTTTGAAAGCATATTTAAGCATGTTTATTGTTGATTTTATAAGCCATGTATTGAAGGATGCTCAAGGTAAGGGATCCTTGTTTTGTACATTGATAAATGTGGTTTTGATGCATAAGGATGCATGGTGATGGTGGCTTTACTAAATGCTTTAAAACAGTGGATTGATGATGGTAATTGGTGGTTTTGGCATTTTTGGTTATGCTTGTAAAACAATGGATTAATTTGGTAAAATGGTTATATTGGCAAGTGATGTAAGTGGTTCTTGGTTACTTGAATCGGATATAGTTAGCCGGCTATAGGATTGGGTGCACCGTGAATAAAGTCGCCTTGGATGTGGAGTGGTTGTGATTGTACCGGTAACTCCATCCAAGTACACTAACGAGATGGTTAAGAACACCATGGTGGTTAAAATTCCATGGGTGGGTCTTGTGTTAAGGTCATAATGGTGGTTAAAATTCCATTTGAGGACCTTGTGTATGTTAAGGTCATAATGGTGGTTAAAATTCCATTTGAGGACCTTGTGTTTGTTAAGATCACAATGGTGGTGTAAAGTCCATGTGTGGATCTTGTGTTGCATGTCCCGTGATCTCGTTAGTGATGTTATACAACTACCAATGGGTGATGGTAAGGTCGTAATGGTGGTTAAAATTCCATTTGAGGACCTTGTTAATGTTAAGGTCATATGGTGGTTAAAAGTCCATATGAGGACCTTGTATATGGTAAGGTCATAATGGTGGTTAAAATTCCATTTGGGGACCTTGAGATTGGTAGTGTGTATGAAGCGTGGGGACAACGCTTGTAATCCGCGTATCCGATTGTGTCTTGTGTTATGATGGTTTGTGAATTATCACTTGGAAGCCAATATAATGTTCTTGAATGTAATGAGCATGAGATGCTTGAAATGATGCATGGTTGCATGAGAAGTGTGTAATGTTCTATGAATGCATGTTTTACTTGTTAGCTTGAACAAGTGTTTATCTTCTATTGAGAATGTTGCATTGTGTACATGGAATCTCTTTAATGCATTGAAGTCTTGTGAAGTTTAAGAGGCATGTAATGCAAATGTTGAGTTTGTGGTTCATGTGTTGCATTTGTTAATGCATGTGATTAATTGAAGGAGTAAGTGGTTTTCAAGGGCTTCTTGCTTTGAAATGATTTTCAAGAATGAGAAAAGTATAATGTGAAGTGGAAGTGTTTTCCAAGGATCTTGTATTTAACTTTGCATATGATGTTCATGCATGGAATGGCTAAATTGATGGTTTTGCAAGGTTGTGCTTTGAAGTGAGTTACTTAGCTTTTCTAAGCTAAGGGTTGGTTTTCATGTTTGAGCAATGCATGATTTAAAGCGTGTTGTTTGAAAAGGGGTTTTCAAACATTGCTTTGGTTTAACGGAATGTGTTTACTTTTAAAAGAAGTTTTATGACTCGCTGCATTGATGGTGTTTTGGTTTTGAGCATTCCTCACTAAGCATTATGTGCTTACGCTCCTTTTTGTCCATCAATGCAGATATTTGAAGTTGGAACAGCGAGAAGCAAGGGATTCAAGAAGAGCTCCACTTGAGACGTATGTCTCGGTTAATAGCTATAGATAATAAAGGCAATGGGGGGAGAATCTCTTATGTTGATGTTAAATGAGATTGTGTATGTTGGACAAGTTTGGTTTATGATTTTGAACTATGTGCTTTAACGCTTGCAACGTTTGAGTCTTCTTATTCTTAAGTCGTTATGCTATGCTTCTTGTTTTAAAAGCATGATTGAGTGTTGGATGTGTTGAATGAGTTGGTGCACCTAGGGGTGGTCTTGTATCTAGATTTTGATGCAATTATGTTCCTTGAGTGTTGAATGACTTGCTGATATGATTTGGTTGCCTTTGGAGCATGTTTGATGGGTCAATTGTGTGATAAACCAGCAAAATTTCTGCAATCTGGGCAGGTCGTATCGGAACGGGTGCTACCGTTTCGGAACGGAGGCCTGGAATAGCCTAGGCGTTTCGAAACGGGATGAACCGTTCCAGAACGAAAATGCTACTGCCAAGCCCTGTTCCGAAACTCGTTTCGGAACGGTCCCACGTTTCGGAACAGGTCCTCCCTGTTTCGGAACACTCGACCGTTGGGCACTGAAATTGTTGGTTAGATGTTTTGAAACCTTTGCGTTTTGGTCCTGAACCTTGTTTATGCAATTGAATGAGCTCGAGATGTCCGTTGGAGTTGAATTTTGGCAGAGAAGCATGAAACATGACTAATTTCATATTGGTAACTCAAAATTTGATTAAGCCCTTGTAATTTCCAGAATTTACGTTTTGGTCCCTAAGGTCATGTTTTGTGCAATCGAGTCCCTGAATGTTTTCTGATTGGGATGATCTTTGAGTATGCTGGTTGTATGAACATATCTAGGGTTAATATGCATTTAGATAAGATTAAAAAGAAAAAAAATGGGTCGTTAATCAAGGTTGACTTTCGGGTTGACTTTGGTTTTCCCCGTGTAAACTTCTTAATTCGGGTCAACCGTCTAGGCCGGGTTAAGGGGGTTACAGAATTAAATGCTTAAAATGACTCACTTTCTCAAGCTAAATTAAAATTTGAGAAAAAGATCTTAGGTTTACAAGATGAACTTAAATTCTTCCAAGATGAAAACGTAGACCTAAATAATCTTATTTCTCAATGCAATAGTAAACACCAAAAGGTGTTAGATGAGCTTAACAAGCTCAAGAAGTCTTTCAAAAATGTTGGTAATGTGAAACATGAAAAAGGTGAATCATCTAAAACAAACCAACCTAGGAGAAAGACATATAACTACAAACAAAGTGGCTTCCATAGACATAATAGAACTAAGAAAATTAGAAGTGTATAGGTTCCTAAGGAACTCATCAAGTCTAATAACCTTGATGCTATGTCGCCTTTGATTCCTAAGGGAACCAAGCTTTTTGGAGCTAACACTCGTGGACCCAAAATGATTTGGGTACCAAAAACCAAAGCTTAATATCTTTGTTTGTAGGGGAAGCATTGCTACAAGTCTAAAGCAGGAAGTAAAAATTCATGGTACCTTGATAGTGAATGCTTGAGGCACATGACCGGAGACAAGAGTCGATTTATCGACTTAAAGCCAAAAAGTGCAGGAGTAGTGACATTTGGTGACAACTCCAAAGGCCACATTAAAGGTATTGGATCCATAGGTAATCACTCTACTTCTCTCATTGAAAATGTTTTACATGTTGATGGTCTAAAACATAATTTATTGAGCATTAGTCAATTATGTGACAAAGGGTTTAATGTCTTATTTGATAAAAATGGGTGCAAAATTGTTGACATTAAATCAAATATTATAATGCTCATTGGTCCTCACATAGGTAATATTTAAATGGTGCATCTAGATGGCATTCATACATCTCATGCATGCTTTGTTGCTCAAAATGAAAATGATGCATGGCTATGGCATGGGAAATGAGGACATGCTAGCATTAGTGTTTTAGAGGAATTAGTTTTCCTAAATCTAGTTAGAGGTTTGCCCAAAATAAAGTTCTCAAATGACAAAATTTTTGATGCATGATCTAAGGGTAAACAACATAAATCATCCTTTAAATCCATTAATGATGTTTCTACAAGTAGGTGTTTACAACTTATTCACATGGATTTATTTGGGCCTATTAGAACTATGAGCTTGGAGGGTAATTCGTATGTATTTGTACTTGTTGATGACTATTCTAGATTTACTTGGGTTCTATTCTTAAGTACTAAAGATGAGGCTTTAGAAAAAATCATCACATTTTCAAAATTAACTCAAAATGATCTTTAACTTAAAATTTCCCATATTAGAAGTGATCATGGAACTGAATTTCAAAATCTAGGTTTTGAAGAGTTTTTAAATGAAAATGGTATTAGCCACAATTTTTCGGCTCCTCGAACTCCTCAACAAAATGGGGTATTTGAGAGGAAAAATAGGACTTTACAAGAAATGGCTAGAACCATGCTTTATGAAAACAATTTACTTAAATATTTTTGGGCGGAAGCCACAAACACCGCTTGCTACATTGTAAACCGAGTAAAGATTAGGCCACTTTTAAAGAAAACACCATATGGGATTTTAAAATCTAAAAAGTCTAACATTAGCTATTTTCATCCATTTTGTTGCAAGTGTTTTGTTTTAAACAATGGAAAAGGTAACTTAGGTAAATTTGATGTTAAAAGTGATGAAGCTATTTTCTTAGGTTATTCCTTAAACTCTAAAGCATATCTTGTATTTAATAGGAGAACTTTAGTAGTAGAAGAGTCTATTCATGTTGTATTCGATGATAACCTTCTTCCGAGGAAGGATTCTTGTGATGATGATGATGATGTAGGAATCCCTGATGCCTTTGATGGAGGACAAACTTCAAAGGAGGATGAGATTCCAACAAAAGAAGAGGATACACAAGATCCACCTCTTGAAGTCTTGAAGGACTTGGATCTTGAGGAAAAGGAAGTGAGCTACCCAAGGGAGTACAACTATGTCAAAGGTGGTGAAATCTTGGGTGATCCATCCAAAAGGGGGAAACTACTAAATCTTCTCTTAAACTCATGAATAATGTTGCTTTTATCTCATGCATAGAGCCTAATAACATTAAAGAAGCATTAAAAGATGACTTTTGGATTATGGTCATGCAAGAATAGTTAAATCAATTTGAGAGAAGTAATGTTTGTTCATTAGTTGATAGGCCTAGTAATCAATCTGCTATAGGAACTAAATGGGTATTTAGGAACAAACTAGATGAGAGTGGTAACATTTTGAGAAATAAAGCTAGAATAGTTGCTCAAGGTTACACTCAAGAAGAGGGAATAGATTTTGATGAAACCTATGCACACGTAGCAAGAATGGAGACTATTAGGATGTTGCTTGCATATGCATGTTATCCTGATTTCAAGCCTTTTCAAATGGATGTTAAAAGCACATTTTTAAATGGATTTATAAATGAGGAAGTGTATGTGGAACAACCACCGGGTTTTGAAGATTCTAAATTTCCAAATCATGTTTTCAAACTAACTAAAGCACTTTATGGTTTAAAACAAGCTCCTAGAGCTTGGTCTGGAAGACTTTCAAACTTTTTAATTGATAAAGGTTTTAAAAAAAAGGTAAGGTGGACACTACACTCTTCATAAAAAGGTATAAAAATGACATCTTAGTTGTACAAATTTATGTTGATGATATTATTTTTGGATCTACTAATGAATGCCATTGCAAAGAGTTTACTAAGTTAATGCAAGGTGAATTCGAGATGAGCATGATGGGGGAGCTCTCATTCTTTTTGGGACTCCAAATCAAGCAAAGGAAGGATGGCAGCTTCATCAATCAAGCAAAGTATATCAAGGATATGCTCAAGAAGTTTGGCTTGGAGAATGCAAAGCCTCAAGTCACACCTATGAGCTCATCTATAAAGCTTGACAAAGATGAAGAAGGTAAGTGTGTTGACTCTAAGCTTTATCGTTCTATGATTGGATCATTGCTTTACTTTACCGCAAGTAGATCGGATATCTTGTTTAGTGTTTGCTTGTGTGCTAGGTTTCAAGCTAGTCCTAGAGAGTCTCACCTTATAGCCGTTAAGAGAATCTTTAGGTACCTTAGAGATACTCTTTGTCTAGGTCTTTGGTACCCTAGAGACTCAACTTTCAACCTTCATGCTTATTCGAATACGGATTATGGGAGGTGTAAAATCGATAGGATGAGTACTTCGGGAACATGTCAATTCTTTGGTAGTATGCTTATATCTTGGTTCTCTAAGAAACAAAATAGTGTAGCGCTATCTACCACCGAAGCCGAGTACATATCCTTAGGGAGTTGTTGTGCTCAATTCTTTTGGATGAAGCAACAACTCTTAGATTATGGTCTTAAAGTTGAAACCATACCCCTTAAGTGTGATAACACTAGTGCCATATGCTTAACTAAAAATCTCATCCAACACTCTAGAACCAAACATATAGAGATAAGGCATCATTTCATTAGAGATCATGTCCTTAAGGAAGATGTTGTCATAGAGTACGTTGACACCTTAAACCAACTGGCGAACATCTTTACAAAGCCTTTGGGTAAAGAGCGTTTTTGGTCCCTTAGGAGAGAGTTAGGTCGAACTAGCCTTCCTTGACCCTTTCTGACTCTTTTTTAGGTTAAAATTGCTTCAATTTGTGAAATTTGATTTTAATGTGTTGTTGCTCTTGAAAATATCCATGCTTATAGCTAGGAGAGTATGCTTCTGTTAGAATATGCTTAGAACTGCTCATTCTTCAATTGCATTCATTTAGAAGGTGCTAAAATCGAGCTTTTGGTTGTTCTTAAAGTCGAAAATGCATTTTTGGGCATAGGGTATCGATACGGCCTTACGCGTATCAATACGAGTATTGTACTAGCTTTCCTGACTGCATTTTGCCTAAAACGGGTATCGATATGGTTAAACTCGTTTCGATACGACCTAAGAGCGTTTTGATACGGATTGCATCTATTTTGATACGGACCTTCAATAGGCATTTCAAAGGGAATAACGATTTTACCCCCTTATCGATACACCCTCAGGTGTATCAATACTCGATTGCGCAGACAGCTTCTTAATGGCATTTAAAGAGTTTTACTTTTACCAAAATTGAATTTTCAAAACCCTAGCCGTTTTCTCTCTATAAAAAGCCTCTCAATCCCTCATATTTTCACACCACAACTCAAAATCTCTTGACGGTTTTCAACATCAAGCAAAGCTTTTCATCAATTTGGTGCAAAGTTCTTCTCTCATTTCTCTCTATCAATATCAAGTCAATGGAACCTAAAAAGAGAGCAAGAACTAGTGAAGTTGGTGAAGGTTCCAATGCCGGAGATGGTACTCGCCCAAACCTCACTCTTATCTATCAATAATCCTTTAAGACCACCAGAGATCTCGCCTATTTCTGACAATTTCAAAACCACAAAATCCGTCCGGAGAGGGTAATTTCCATTCCTTTTCTTAACTCGGAGCGTTTCAAATTTGATTACTTACCTTTGCTCCAAGAATGGAAATTTATGGATTTTCTACAAATCCCCGGCTTTTTCTTTCGCACTTTAGTACTGATTTTCTATGCTAATGTCAAGTGTGTCGCCAATGCATCGGGTGTTGTTACGGGTGTTAATTCCTACCTAATGTGTAAAAAGGTCTCTATCAATGTTCAATCTCTTTGTGATGTCTTCAAGTTAGAGGATGAAGGTCTTGATTATGAGAATGCTCGTGGCCATGTCCTTAGTGGTTCTGTCACCAATCTTAATGCTCAAGATCATATCCTACATTTGATGGTCTCTTGGTGGTTTAGGCCCTCGGAAGAAAAATATTCCACTATCCGCCAAGTTGATGATTTTTGGATTCGATGCTTCCGTCAAAGACAACGACCAAATCTTGCTCGAATTATGTTTGTGAAGATTGTCTATCTCGTGCAACACCGCCACACTACTCTCGTCACTTCCTTCACATATGGTACGGCTTTGAGCTATTTCTTCACACAAAATGAGATAGATTGTTCACATGACTACCCAACTCCCCTCACCGATCCTATCGATGAAAGATCTCTTGCAAGGGGAAAGTTGCATTACTTTAATGGTAGTTGGCTTTGTCTATCCGAGCTCCCTAGCGATGTTATTCCGGAAGAAATTGCTAATCCTCAAGTCGCTCAAGCTTCTCAAGCTCCTCCTCTACCTTCCATGGATGCCCTCATGTCTTTTCTAAACGAGTAATTCTCGGGCTTGCACACGGGAATTGCCTTCATGGATCAAGTAATGAATTCAGGGTTTACCGCTATTGACACACGGTTTACAAGCCTTGAAGATCGAATGAAGAAAGTGGAGACGCGCCTCACTTCTCTTGAAGAAGGTCATAACTCGATGAACATCTCTCTTACCGCTTTTCTTGACAAGTGGTGTCAAACTAGGAGGAATGATGATGACAATGAAGAGGACGATGAAGATGGCGATGGAGATGCATAGTAGCTTATCTTTGCATAACATTCATGTCATATATCTATATTATGTTGCTTGGTTATTATTTATGCCTTTTGCCTATGTTTATCAATGTCTCTATTTTTTGATCTAACAAAAAGGGGGAGAGGGAACAAGCTCACACTTAAAATTTTGATTTTCAAACTTAAAGTTTACCTAGCTAATATTAAGGGGAGTTATTTTGCAAAGTTTTTCAAAGTGTCAAAATTTTCAAGTTTTGGTATTGTTATATCAAAAAGGGGGAGATTGTAAAACCTATGTTTGATTTTGATATAACAAAGTATGTTCAGGATTAAAATGAAAACATGAAATAGATTTCTAAGTCCCTCAAATGATTTATAAAGCACTAAGGCTTTAATTTGATTTGAAAAACTCAAACTCCAAATATTTTATAAGTATTCCTAGGCCAAAGTATTGAAAAACGTCCAAGCGTATCGATACGCTTCCAGCCGTATCGATACCTTTTTTTACAAAGTTGGCTACTGGAAATATGTGTTTCGATACGCCCCTCACCGTATCGAAACAGCGTATCGAAACAGATTGAATCTATATCGATACACCCCCTCTGTAAACTGAAGGAGTTTGAATTGTGTACCGATACGGTTCCACCCATATCGATACAGATTTAATGGAATTTTAAATTCGAAAAGCTTTTAATGTTTTCGACCGTTGGTGTCAGATGTTAAGCAACTGAAATTTAAAGTGGTGGTTGTCCCGTACCGATACGCTCCTAGTTGTATCGATACAAAAACTTCCAGTGAGCTCAGTTGAAAAAATTGCATCGATACGGTTGTTCCCCGTATCGAAATTGTCCCTGTCCCGTACCTATACGCTTACACGCGTATCGATACGCCCTCTTGTTTTTGTGCAACGGCTCTTTCTATTTTGAGACATGTATCGATATAGGTTCACCCGTACCGATACGGTAAGCTGCAGAAGTGCATTTATGGTGGAAAGAGAGGGTCCCAACGGCTATAATCAATACCCTAACCACCCAAACGGCTAGAATTAATAGAGAGGTATAAATTGAAGCTAATTGAAGACCAACAATAACTATTGCATCAAAGATAAACATCCTAGAAATAATCCAAGCTCAAAGTGCTTATTTTTCAATCTCTTGTAAAACCCAAAACTGAGTAGTGTTCAATTCTGATCTTGTTATCAAATTTGGGTTGAGTGTTTGTACTTAAAGGGGCAATCTTGTATTGAGAGATATATTTCTTGCCTTTAATTCTTATTTGTACTCTTGTGAGGGTTTGGTCAAATTTTGGGTAGAAAATTTGACCGATATTGTAAAGGTTACCTCCTAAGCCTTGAAAAGGGGAAGAACAATTAGTGGATTGTTGGAAATCCTTAGTGGTAGCTAAGGTAGTGGATGTAGAGTTCATTTGGAACTTGAACCACTCTAAAATTCCTTGTTCTTCATATTTAGTCATTCTTTTACTCCAACAATTTTTAAAAACCCAATTCACCCCTCTTGCCTTTGATCAATCCATTGATCCACTCAACAAAAAGTAAATTGGGGGTCGTCGTTACACATTGTTTATATTTTAGTCACTTATGTTAGATTTTATTGTCATTTTAGTTACTCCCATTAAATTTTGGTTTTTCATTTTACTCACTCACCTTAGTCTTTACTGTCATTTTAAGCAATCACCTTAAACTTTAGGGTAAACTATACTAATGACCATCGAACTATGGGGTTGGTGTCGATTTGACCACTATATTTTCAATTGTGTTAAATATACCACATAACTATTTAATTGGTTCCAATGTAGCCACCTGCCGTTAAAAAAAACGAAAAAGTTAATGGGGCTGTTAAAATAAATTAATTATTCAATTAGGTGGTGACACGTGTCACCACCAATTGGGGTAAGAAAAATGAAATAGTGAAAATCAGCCCCAAGGGGAATCAAACCTGGGTTATTAAAGAAAGAAAGCAATGCTCTTGCCACTAGGCTAAGCGTTTTTCTGGTATATAGAATATCAAATATATTATATATCGTATATGTGTTATCCGATTAGAGATATAGGATCTTGCCTGCTTTGAGTTCTGGGCATCGAAAGTCTCGTCGCAATCAAGCTTCTCTTGCTGGGAGTGTGGAAATGGGATTTTTGTTCTCTCTTTTCTGCATCTTCGGTGTGATCATAGCTATTGTAGAGGCCAAGAAAAGAAGGAAGAAACAGGATTCTGCTCTTGATGTTTATATGGACAGCCATTCCCACTCCGGCACCGCGAATACCAGCTGGAAGCTAACCGGTGCACGAGAAGCATTGAGCATCAACCTGGCCACATTTGAAAAGCCCCTTCAGAAGCTCACCTTTGCTGATCTTCTTGAAGCCACTAATGGCTTCCATAACGACAGCCTCATCGGCTCTGGTGGGTTTGGTGATGTTTATAAGGCCCAACTGAAAGAAGGGAGTGTTATTGCTATCAAGAAACCGATACATATCAGTGGAAAAGGTGACCGAGAATTCACGACGAAAATGGAAACCATTGGGAAGATCAAGCACCGGAACCTCGTTCCACTCTTGGGTTACTGTAAGGTGCGCGAAGAACGACTTCTGGTTTACGAGCACATGAAGTATGGTAGCTTAGAGGATGTTCCATTCCCAATCAACCGTTGCCATGGATGAAGGAGGTTTTGACACGGTCGAAATGGTAGACTTGATCATAGAAGAAGTCCCTGAAGGTAAGCAGTAGATAAAGAAACCAAAATTTTCTCGAGAAATTATCGGCAGAAAAAGAAGAAAGAAGTAGGTGGGGATTGATTTCCATCTTCTTTACTTCAGAAATGGTATACAACTGCCCCTGTGTATCTCCGCATTTCATGTATGTACCTATTTTGTTATACATAAAAACAAAGAAAAATGGTTCTTTCCCTAGTAACCCATATACGATATATAATATATTTGGTATTCCATATACCATAGACACGCTTAGCCCAGTGGCAAGGGCGTTGTTTTCTTTCATAATAACCCAAGTTTGATTCTCCTTGGGGTCAAATTCCTCTATTTCATTTTTCTTACTCCAATTTGTGGTGACATGTGTCACCACCTGATTGGTGAAGGAAAATAAATTTAATAAATATAATAAAAATAGATAAATTTGTCAAATAAGGTGGTGACACGTGTCACCACCTAATTGAATAATTAATTTATTTTATTAGATTAAATTAAGACTAAATTGAATGATTGTATAAATAAAGAGGACTAAATGTGTAATCATACCAATTATTTTAGCAGTCCCGTTAACTTTTTTGTTTTTTTAACGACAGATGGCTATATTAGAACCAATTAAATAGTTATGTGGTATATTTAACACAATTGAAAATATAGTGGTCAAATCGACACCAACCCCATAGTTCGGTGATCATTAGTATAGCTTACCCTAAACTTTATTGTCATTTTAATAACTCATGTTAAATTGGATATAACAATAGTCTTATGTGGATTTTGCTTAAAAATATAATTAAAATATCTTCCCGCCTAATAACATGAATTTCATCATTTAGAATATAAAATCCGATAATCAACATTTTCTCTTTGTGGAGCTAACTTTACTGGTAGCTTCCTTAAAAGAGTTTTCATCTCATCCCTCATATCAATATTTTAAACAAAATCACATGCAATACAATTTAATTGGATCATACGACTCTTATGAAGATCTTGTAACACCCTGATAAATATATATATATATATATATATATATATATATATATATTTGTATGCAAAAAAAAAAAGAAATCTAGGTGAGGGTATGGAGGCTCGAACCCGCGACCTCACCCCACAACATTCAATGTTCCTACCGTTGAGCTAAGGGCTCATTTCTGTCAAAGCTTACCAAATTTTATATTTTAACTTAGTTAAAAAATAACTCCGAACATATTAAACTTTATCTGCCTCTTCACCTACCCGTAATTAATTTCCACCCACCTTCGAAATCAGAACCGTCCCCTCATCTCCCTCACAAATCCCTCTCCCCAGATTTCGGCAACCTTTGGCCGTCCACACCGCCGTCCGGTGTGCGTCACCGCATGTGCCGGCGAACTCACCTTGCCGCTTTGGGCCTTTGCCGTCGGTGACGCGCCCTTCCGTGCCTCCGTTTGTTTCAGAAGTCGAGCTTTAGTTCGAGTCGGACCGCCTCCGATTTCTCGTCCGTGTTGCCGCCGTCTTGACTGGTCGTCGGTACGACGACGCTCCACTCGTCGAGCTGATCAAAACCCAGTCGATCTCTCGCCCGTCCGACACCGGTAAGCCCATCATCAGAGCTACGCGAATTCCGGCCGTCGTGGGTCTTTTTAGGTAAATTCCGGCGACATTCCGACTTATTTTCGGATAATTTTGAGTGGGTTAAAACCTTGGGCTAACGATCTAGCTTTTCTCGGCAAAATCGCAGCTAAACGCGTCACCGACGACTTTTCCGGCAGCTTCCAGTGACACCTCCGTTTGGGGTAAGTGAACCGGCCTTAACCGACCAGACCGGTTGACCCAAACCCGAGTCAGACCCGACCCGCCTATAACCCGAACCGACCCGGCTGAGTCAACTCGCCGAGTCAACTTAGTGAGTCAACTCGCCCTGAGTTGACTCAGTGAGTTAACACGCCGAGTCAACTCAGTTGACCTTGTCTGATAACGTCATGCTGACGTCAGCGTTGACTTTGACTGCTGACGTCAGCGTTGACTTTGACCAAAAGTCAAAATTTCTTAAAAAGCCATATTTTATGTTTTTCGACGTCCTGAGTCCGTTTTTGAAGCCCGTTTTGCAAAATTCCGACTCTAAGACCTCTGAATCTGACCTTAAACCCAAATCATGCATATGTACTTAATTATTCCATTCAGATATCAGTAAATCGAATAAATGTCTAATATACGCTTTTATCTGTTTGAAGGTAATCAAGACTCCCCTGACCGTTCGTCTGCTCAGCCTAGTTCCTCCCGATCTGCTCCTCCGCGCGTTCCGATAGTTACTAGTATGAATCTGTGAACCTTGTAAGCTATTAGAGTTAACACTTATTCCTTGTAGTAACCATGGTCCTTTATTGATTTAGGATCTAGCTCAGCGGCAGACCGTAGCGAGACATGAGCTCGATAGATTTGCTGACCAGTTTTTGAGGTGTGTTCCATGTGTGCTACATTTCTGTTATGTATATACATGTATGTATACATGGGTCCTGTTATGATTCACTGAATGTTATAAATTGTACTTGTACTTGAAATGCATGATTTCCGTTTGAAAAGCATGATTTCCGTTTGAAAAGCATGATTACCTTCTGTTTGAAAAGTATGATTATAATGTGATGAAAGCCTGTTTATTGTGATATGTTAGAAGGTATGCCTCATGTCTTATCTGAAATAGAAATATCTGGTCTCTAAATGATAGAAATGTTATATGTCTGTTGTCTGAGCTCTGTTGATGGTATATTGAACTGAATTGCTCTGCTTGGGGTATACTTTTGGGATATGATTGAAGTGTCTGCAGGTACAGCCCTGATCCAGCTGGTAAAACCTTCGGTTAAGCTCCTACGCCCAATGGGCCTAGGGTAAGACTTTCTGGGTAGGCTCCTACGCCTTCGGGCCTAGGATAAGTCCTTCGGTATGCAGTTCCTGGGGAATTGCATTTTGGTGTTCGGTTGGAGGGTAGATAGGTTAAAATGGAACCTTGGTTGCTCTTATGGCATGTTTGTATTGTCTGATGCATATCTGAACTGTATATATATATATATATATGTGTTTCCTTGCACTTATTGGAACACACTGAGCTCCCTAGCTCACACCCCCAAACTTTCCCCTTTCAGATACTTTTGGATAGGCTACCCGTGGACTTGGCACTTGGAGGATCGGCACATTCTTACTATACTTTTGTTGTAATGTTCTTATCCGCCATACTGTCTATTTTGGGTGACATGAGCTTATATTTTGTTATGATATACTTTACTAGTTAGCCATGATGGCGTTATTTTGTAACTTAAACTTTGAAATGGTTTTAGATTATGTACTTGACAGATGATTCGATGGTATGTGAGTATCATCGTAACGGGACTTTAGAATGGATATGTTTTTATCTATCATTATCGTGATTGCTCTATAGTGATGTCTGATTTTTATGAAAACTGAATACATGTCACATATATATGTTATGATAATCTTTGGTAACTTAGGTATAACGCATAGGCAGGTATAAGGTGTTACATATCTCAGTTTCAGGATTTCCACAACCATAACATTGTAATAATTCTTAATAAGATTTCAAGAAGTCCCACAAGTTGAGAAGAATCATGCAATTTGTAAAAGATCTACCTAACCAACACCTTTGTAACAACGATAGAGTCAGAATCTTCCTATAATGAGGTTAGAATAGAGTATGAGGTATAAGGATTCTCATACTACTATAATAAGTATTGTTGACCTCATATCTCAACAAATTAAGTAGACAAATTCTAATAATTCTTATGAAAAATTTCATAATAGCTCTTTGAAAATCCTATACTTAACAAAATAAGTGCAGTCAATTGACCTCAAATTTGAAAGTAGATCCGCCCTCGCTTTGGAACGATGTTGACTATGTTCATTTTGATGTCCTTTTCCTTAGCCTTCGATCTTGGTTATCATTTTGGCCATCTTATACATGTAGAAAGCATTCATCACTATTTCTAACGCCAAAGTTCAACAAAGTCATCTTCAACAATAATTCAGAAAGAAATACTGAATGTATTTCAACACCAATGACCCACGATGTATTAGGTCAACATTTGTTACACAAATGTTTGTTTTTTTATTGGAGGACAATACTCCCAGGACGATTACCTTAGGGAAGGAGGGGTTTTGACTAGCATGTAAATAAACAGAGTGTTCGATTAACCGTTCATATAACGTTCGCTTATGTTCTTTTTTAAGCTAAATAAATGAGTATGAACAAAATTTTTATGTTCATTCAATAAACGAACGAACACAAATAGAGGTGTGTTTAGTTCGTTTATGCTCACGAAAAAGCTCATTTATTGGTTCGCTTATAAGCTCATTTACCATTTTCCTTTTATTTTTTTACATTCTAAATATTGCTTAAGTTAGGGACTAAACTGAACAAAGAGTAAACTTTGGAGTTCAAACTATGAAGCATGATGAACTTAAGGACTAGTGGCATGATTTCACCATTTTGAAGAACATATAAACGAACATGTTCACGAACACTAAACGAACGAAGACGAACACAATGTTGAAAATTTCAACGAACAAAAACCGAACATGAACACCTTCAAAAATAAACAAACGAACAAGAACAAAGTCTCGTTCTTTCAAGCTTGGTTTATTTTCACCCCTAGTTGTAGCCCCCAACCCCACCAAATTTTATTTACCTTTTATACCATATATTAAATTTAAATTTTTACTGGATAATTAAATGTTGCATCCCTCTATTTTAAATAATTCTATTTTGCCCCCTCGAGATCAAAGTCTGGCTACGTCCATGAATACTTCTCGAACAGCCCTATCTATCCCAAATAAGCAAAAATAGAAAAAAGTTAATTATTGTCAAAGTATTTTAATTATTGGATGGGAGAATATTTTGATTATTTATTAGGATAAAAAAATCGCATAAAATTTTCGCTATACTCAATTTAACGCAAGTGACTGATAGGATAATAAAGTCTAAGTGTGTAGCTATAATAAAAAGAAATGTTACAAAATTTGTCGAGAGCGGATAAAATAATAATAAAATCCAAAGCGAGACTAAAAAAACAAATATCTAACGACGGTGCCCTTCTTATAATTTTTTTATTATTTTGAGTGATCAAAATAAAAATTGTATAAAAGTTAAGTATAATTGTAAATGAACCGAACGTTCAACGAATTGTTTGGCGAGAAATTCGTTTATGTCTGTTTATTTATTACATTAACGAATATGAACAAGATATTTTGTTTGTTTAATTAAATGAACGAACACGAACAAAGAATTCGTTCGTTCATTTACGTTCTTGAACTTTCGGTAATCTGTTCATTTATGTTTATTTAAATTTATTCACATATGTATTTCTCACTCGACGACTCACTATTCCTTTCTTTTTCCTGATAGATAGGCATGTAAACGAACCGAACGAACACAAATGAGGGTATGTTCATGTTCGTTCGTTTAATTTTAACCGAACAAATAAACGAACACGAACAACTAAACGAACACAATTTCTTGTTCATATTCGTTTGTTAAGGAATGTAGCTTGTTCACGTTCGTTCATTAAAATGATAAACGAACGTAAACAAACACAAACGAACGAACATGAAAGGATATATGTGAATAATTTTTTTTAAATATAATACTATTACTATGAAAACTAGTAAATGTAAATGGATATATGTGAATAAGGTTAAACAAACATAAACGAACAAATTATCAAACGTTCATGAACGTATATGAACGAATGAGCTCGTTGTTCGTGTTCGTTCATTTAATTAAATGAACATAAAATATTGTTCATGTTCGTTAATGAACATTAACGAACTTCCCGCCGAACGGTTCACGAACGGTTCGCTGAACGTTTGGTTCATTTACAGCCCTAATAATAGATTGAAAAAATAAACACTAAATTGATTTTGCTCTACCTTTCGTTTACGTTTGTTTATCATTTTAATGAACGATCATGAACGAACACGAACAATCTACCTTCCTTAACGAACGAACATAAACAAAAAAATTATGTTCATTTAATTGTTCGTGTTCATTCATTTGTTCGATTAAAATTAAAAGAACGAACATAAACACATCCTTATTCATGTTCATTCGGTTCGTTTACATGCCTAAAGTTAAAGTTACCAACTGTGAGTTTTTACTTATTAAAGAAGATAAACGCGTTTTAGACGTTAAAAATGACGTAAATAGAATAAGTATTTGAAAAGTGGAATTGGAGCAGAAAACAAGGTTGATCCCCAAAAGTAGGGATGTAAAAAACTAATTCGACCTGCAAAATTTACTGAAATCAACTTGAGTCAAAATTGTTTGTGACCCGAGGTAGTAGTGATCCAAAATCGATTCGTGTCTAAATTAGTGTTGACTTGAACTCGAGTTAGACCTGGAAATTTTAGATCTAAACCCGACCTGCACCCGACCTGAGAACGACTTGAACCCGAACACGAAATTAACCTGGTAAATAACTAATATTACCCGATCTGTTTTTAACAAGACCTGTTATGAACCTGATTTTTAATTGACTCAACCCGTAAATGATCCAACTTGTTATTCAACTAATCTAGTATTTATCTCTTACTTAATATTTACCTGAGTTGTAAGTTACAATTGGTAAGTTGTGAAATTATGATTTTATTATATTATGATGTGTCAAATACATCTTCACAATTTAAAGTACATAATTAACTATAATTTTTTTGAATAGAATTAATTATATTTATTAAAGTAATATATTTATTTTTTATATTTATAAATTATAGTGTATAAATATATTTAAGTTTTATTAAATTAATAACTTGAAATTAATAAAAAGATTTTTTTCAAAATTTAAAACAAATTATTAATTATGATCATTAAATTAATAAAGTTGCTTTCTCTATTAATTATGATCATTATATTAATTTTTTAATTATAACCATTAAATTCATTTTTATTAAATGATCCATTTATTAATTATTAACTTTATTAGAATAAAAATTAAATTATATAAAATGACTTTAAATATTAATAAATTTAATTTATTAGTTTGTCATAATAATTAATTAATAATTTAAATATAATTTAACTTGAAATTTTAAAATATCCATATACATATTTAAACATGATTTTAATGTATCAATGAGTTTAATTTATTAGTTTGTCGTAATATTGCAATCCAGGGATATCTACATCCGGAATATCACCTGAAAGTGAGTTATTCGAAAGATTCAAAGCGTCAAGTGACTCGATATCAACACCGAAGGAGGAATGCTTCCATTGAAGCCATTGTTCAAAAGATCATTCCAAACAGACAAATCAGGCAATAAACTAGATAACTCATTAAATTGAATATAAAGGGTGGTCAAGTTCTTGAGCTCAACCAAATCCAATGAGAATGAACCAAAAATGGCATTGGATCGAAGGCTCAAGACCTTAAAAGCCGATAACCTAATGAGAGTGTTGAGTGGAATGTGGCTTTGAAATCCCATTCCAGGCAAATGCAAACCAATAACTCTGGATTTATCACGGTTGCTATCAAGAATAGGCAGTTAGGGGAGTTAGTTAGTTAGTTTTAATCTAGATGGCAGTCAATTGTTTGACTTTTGTTTGTTTCTTTTCTGTATAAAACGTTGTGTTTCATTAAGTTCTTTACTTGGTTGATTTGATCAGATTTAATAAAACATTTCGTTCATTTTTCTCTCTCTTCTATCCCGATAATTCCCAAATCAAAGAATTCCCAAAAGCTCTCAACCCTAATCAAGAAACCTCGCCAAAAATTCAATCGTGAATCTACGATTTCAACATGGTATCAGATGAATCTTCGCATTCTCGTTCTGAGTTGCTTCGATTCAAGAACGACGATCCCGCTGATGAATATTATATTCATCCCAACGAGAACCCGGCGTTGGTTCTGACTTCTTCTCTTCTGAGCGGCGGTAATTATCACGGCTGGGCACGCTCGATGAGGATGTCACTCATATCCAAGAACAAATACCCGTTCGTTGATGGCTCGATTAAAGAACCCAAGAAGGATGATCCCAAATACCAGGCATGGATGAAATGTAACAACCTGGTGTTGCCGTGGTTGCAGCGCGCTCTAAATCAAGAAATTGGGCAAAGCGTTCTTTGGTTCGATCGGGCGTATGAACTTTGGAAGGATCTCTTCGACAAATTCAATCAAGGAGATCTCATTCGTGTCTCCGATTTGCTTCAAGAATTCTATTCCTTGCAACAAGGTATTCTTTCAATTTCTGCCTATCATACACAACTGAAAGTCTTATGGGATGAAATTTGCAATCTGCGTCCCTTGTCTAGTTGTGATTGTTTAGCTTCGAAGTATAGGAAAGAAGATTTTCTTCTGCGTTTCTTTAGAGGTCTTAATGAAAATTTCTCTTTCCCCAAATCTCAAATTTTTATGACTAAGCCCTTGCCTACTGTTAATGAGGTCTTTGCAATTATGATACAACATGAAAGTTCAGTTGTTCATGTGGTCACTGATTCCAACATTCTTCTTGCTGATAGAAATACTTTAAGAAATGTGGAACAGCATATCTCTAGGTTTGACAACAAAAATGCCTCTTCTAAAAATTTTTTTAGTAACAATGGGTCTAAACGTCCTCTGTATGTTCATTGTGGGTTGTATGGCCATACCATTGATAAGTGTTACAAAAAGCATGGCTTTCCTCCTGGTTACAAAAGTGGGGGTCAGCAAAGTAGGGCTAATTTGGTAGGATCTTCTGATATGAATAGTCTTGATGAATCTGGTATAGTAACTCCTACTCTGTTTACAAAAGAACAATATGAGAGTCTCTTTTCCTTGATTCAAGAAAGGGGTTCTGGTGGTCCTGTTGGTCATGTTTCATCCTCGGCCAGCAAGATAAATGACCTGTCTTCAGTCTTTGATGGACCAGCTAAGGATTCAGGTATGATTCTTGCATGTCATTCTGCTGGTTCTTTTGCTCCCTGGATATTAGATTCAGGGGCAACTGACCATATTATAAATTACATGGATTATTTTATCTCTTGCTCTCTTGTTGTTAATAAATGTTTTAGACTACCTAATAATGAGATTGTTATTGTAACTCATATTGGAACTGTTAGAATTTCTAAACATTTGTTATTAGATAATGTTTTTATATTCCTAAGTTTGGGTTTAATTTAGTTTCTATTTCTCAATTGACTAAAGATAACTCTTTATGCCTAATTTTTTCTTTTGGTTTTGTTGCATACAGGATCTTCTTGCTTGGAAGATGATTGGTTTAGCTAGGCTTGTTAATGGCTTGTATGAGTTACAGGTTCCATTCTTTTCTTCTTCTGTTCTGAGTATTGTTCATTCTTCTACTGTTAATAATTCTACTGATAATAAGATTGTTAATAATGATATCGAGGATAATGCTTCTACTGTTAATAGTTCTTGAGTTAACAATTCTATTTTTAATAGTTTTAATCTTTGGCATGCTAGATTAGGGCATCCTTCTAAACAAAGGATGTGTTTCTTTTCTGGTTTACATTCTGATATACCTTCTTCTCACACTGTTAATTGTGATGTTTGTCATATTGCTAAGCAAAAAAGGCTGCCTTTCCCTACTAGTACTTCTGTGTCAGCATCAATCTTTGATTTAATACATATAGATGTATGGAGACCATTTCCTATCAAGAGCATATATGGACATGCATATTTTTTAACCGTAGTAGATGATAAAAGTAGGTTTGTGTGGATATATCCCATGAGGTTAAAATCTGAGGTTGGGGATCTTATTCCTCAGTTTTGTGCTTTAGTAGAAACTCAATTTTCTAAAAAAGTTAAGTGCATTAGGTCTGATAATGCTAAAGAATTTGAAATGGGGAATTTTTTAAGAATAATGGTATAATTCATCAACATTCTTGCATTCATACACCTCAGCAAAACAGTGTTGTTGAAAGGAAACATCAACACTTGCTTGTTGTAGCAAGAAGCTTAAGAATTCATTCTAATTTGCCTTTAAAATTTTGGATTGATTGCATTCTTCACGCTGCATATCTTATCAATCTTACTCCTACTCCAGTTTTAGAAAATTTAACTCCCTTTGAAGTTCTTTTCCAACAGAAACCTAAGCTATCTCATCTCAAAGTTTTTGGATGTTTAGCTTTTGCATCTATCCTACCTAAACCTAAAACCAAACTGGATCCTAGAGCAGAAGTGTATCTTTCTAGGATATCCTAGAAATGTCAAAGGCTATAGACTTTTTGATCTTGAAAATAAAGAAGTTTTCATTTCTAGAGATGTTGTTTTTTCAGAAAATTTGTTTCCTTTTAATAAAATTGATTCATCTAATGATGTTATCTTGCCTAATTCTGATGAACACAATTTTTTGGATGATGCTCAACATATTGATCATGGTCTTAGTCTTTCAAATCTAAGTAATGATATATTTACTAGTGATAATGAAGGTCAAAGTGTTTCAGTTGATAATAGTACAGACAAAGACTGTCTTCAACAACATTCTTCTGACCTTAGTTCATCAAGGCCACCTTTGCATGGTTCTATAGTTCCTGGTTCTAATATCCAGCAGCAACAAGGAGTTGTTTCTACTCGAGCTCGTTCTTCCAGGCAAACTCAGTTACCTGTCAGATTGAGAGATTTTCAAGTCACCCTACCAAAATCTAAAACTTCTCCTCACTCCATTGCTCAAGTGCTATCCTATAATAATATTTCTGCTCCTTATCAGTCTTATATCAATTCTACTGCTGTTGTTTCTGAACCTAAAACTTACAAACAAGCCATTCTTCATGATTGATGGAAACAAGCAATGCATGAAGAAATAACAGCTCTAGAAAAAAATCAAACCTGGAATTCGTTTCACTTCCTCCTGGAAAACAAACTATAGGATGCAAGTGGGTATATAAAGTAAAACTGAAATCTGATGGTTCTTTAGAACACTACAAGGCTAGGTTAGTAGCTAAAGGATACACTCAGCAAGAAGGGGTAGGTTACTTAGATACCTTTAGCCCTGTAGCAAAAATAACCACCATTAGATCTCTTTTAGCTATAGCTGCTGCTAAGGGTTGGAAATTGCAACAATTGGACATTAATAATACCTTCTTACATGGTTTCTTAAATGAAGATGTTTACATGGATACTCCTCCTGGTTTTGAAACTTCTCCAGGATTAGTTTGTAAATTAAAAAGAAGCCTTTATTGCTTGAAACAAGCAAGTCGTCAGTGGAATGAAAGACTTTCTGTGGCTTTGATTGAACAAGACTTTAAAAAAGCTTCTGCTGAGAATTCTCTGTTTATTAAAGGAACTGGTGATGAGTTTATTGCTTTAGCTGTGTACGTTGATGACATTATCTTAGCAAGTCCTTGTTTGTCTGTTATTAACAGTGTTAAAACCTTTTTGCATGAAACTTTTAAGATGAAGGACTTGGGTGACTTAAAATTTTTTTAGGACTTGAGGTTGCTAGGTCAAATAAAGGTATAAACCTTTGTCAACGTAAATACACTCTTGAGTTACTTCAAGAATCTGGTTTTATTGATTCAAAGCCTGTCTCCACACCTATTTTGCCTAATTCTAAACTCTCTAAAACTGATGGGGAACCTCTTTCTGATATTTCTTCATATAGAAGGTTGATAGGGAAGTTGTTGTATCTTACAAACACTAGGCCTGATATTTCATATGTTGTACAACAACTTTCCCAATTTCTTGCTGCACCAACTAGCATTCATTTAACTGCTGCACATAGAGTCTTGAGGTATTTAAAAGAGTCTCCAGGTCAGGGTCTATTTTTTGCTGCTGACAATTGTCTAAAAATAAATGCTTTCTCTAACTCTAATTGGTCATCCTGCCCAGATTCAAGAAAATCAATAACATGGTTTTGTGTTTTCCTTGGCACTGCTTTGGTTCCTTGGAAATCCAAAAAGCAGCAAGCAATATCAAGATCATCAAGTGAGGCTGAGTATAGAGCTCTTGCCTCTGTCACTTGTGAAATTCAGTGGCTTCTTTTTTTTCTTTCAGATTTAAATATTGATATTTCTGCTGCTAATGTGTTTTGTGACAATCTTTCTGCCATAAAAATTGCAGAAAATTCTGTCTTCCATGAAAGAACGAAGCATATCGAAATTGATTGCCACCTTGTTCGTGAAAAGCTTCAACAGGGAATTTTAACTCTTCTTCCCGCAAGGACTCATAATCAAGTGGTTGATTGCTTCACAAAAGCTCTACCTGCTCCTGCTTTTCTAGAGTCCAAATGCAAGTTGGGCATTCAGGATCTTTATGCTCCAACTTGAGGGGGGCTATCAAGAATAGGCAGTTAGGGGAGTCAGTTAGTTAGTTTTAATCTAGCTGGCAGTTAATTGTTTGACTTTTGTTTGTTTCTTTTCTGTATAAAACGATGTGTTTCATTAAGTTCTTTACTTGGTTGATTTGATCAGATTTAATAAAACAGTTCGTTCATTTTTCTCTCTCTTCTATCCTGATAATTCCCAAATCAGAGAATTCCCAAAAGCTCTCAACCCTAATCAAGAAACCTCGTCAAAAATTCAATCGTGAATCTACGAGTTCAACAGTTGCACGCCACACCAATCCAGCTGCTGCAAAGAGGGGCTTCTTTGTTCCAGTTGAGAGGCCGTGAATGATGAATTTGTGCAATAAAATCTAATAATGCTTGTTTATCTTCAACTGGGTCTGCTTAGATAGATACGAAAACTACCCACATTATGATTATAGACAATGGGTTCATTTTGTTCAACATTTTCTCAGTTGCTAAACACCCCAATGATTCAACCAGAAATCTCAATAGAAGAGGAAATCTTTCAAGGACAATTTTGGCCACATCTACATAAATATAAATGAGAATAAAGATAGCAGAAAGTCAGAAACACAACCATTAAAGAATTTGTTTTTGTAAACTTTAATCAATAGTTAAAACATGAACTTTAACAGAAATAGATTGACTAAAATGACATAATTTTAGGGGGAAATTTTTCAAGCAACATTTTTAGGTGAGCTAGGTCTATCAATTTATTTAACTTTTCTAACTGGTTTCCACCTTTTCTCTGTTTAGCTACTGAGTAGATATTAAAAAAGCATTATATGCATTCGAAACTAATCACTACTTTGTAATCCAAACACGGCTCTACTAATCGATAAGTTTCAATATCTTTTAAGAAGTAAAGTTGGAATAATAACATTCAAAAAAATTCTCTTTATTTTTGGACAATCAAACAGTTAATATGCAAACACCAGAGACAGACTAAAAAGAACAAACTTACTTATAGAGAAACTCTGTAACACCCTAAAAACCACCCTAGTTAAAAAACACAAAAAAATAAAAAGGAAAGTGTAAACATTTTACACTTAAATAAAGAATAGAGTGAATTAAAAACTATTAGCTATCAAATTAAAGTCTATGTCACACTTAATTCACATTGAAAATAACTATAACATGAATTATATATATAAGTTAAATGAAATTAAAATAAATAAGAAACATATATATGTGTTATTACATTCGGTGGACAGATTATGTAAAATTATACATATGTAAGTTCATGTGCAAACTTTGAATAATGAAGATTTAATGGTAACTAATATATGGATTGGATGATATGAAATGAAAACTAGAGTATATATATATATATATATATATGTATGTTTCGGTGAGACTATGTAACTATATACATATAGTATATATATACATGTATAATACATGATAGTAATAATAATTAAAGTATATAAGTAAATATATATTGATATAATGAGCTGATTAAAATATGATTAATTATAAGATTAAGTGGAATTTTTACATGGTTAAAGAAGGAACCACGTGTCCCTTAGCTAGGAGAGAACCGGCCACCACATTATTCCATCCATACATGTGTAATCCACTATTTCAATACTTCATCATTTAAGCATTCCACCGAAATTAAAAGAAATAAGAGAGAGAGAGAGAGAGAGAGTTGAGTTTGAAGGATCAAAGTTGCTGGAAATTAAACCATTCATACATTCAAGTTCATTGGATTTAAAGTAAGTACACATCTATGTTATTCGGTTTTGTATTTTGAATTAGGAAGATGTTTTGTTAGGTTTTGGTTATGAATGGTTGCTGGAAAATGTTTAGAAATGTGTTATAGTGATGTTAGATTGCTGGGTTCTTGAATTTATTGATGAATTTTTGGAAATAAAGCATGAACAATAGCCTAAGATTAAATCTGTCCAGATTAGGGTTCATGCATTTTCTTGTTTTAAACTGGAATTTTGAATGTGTTTGTAACCCCCTCGTCCCGGTCTGGTCGGATGACCGGTCCGAGTGGGCCACACGGGGAAAACCGAAGCGAAACCCGTTAAGGTTTCCCTTCGGTTAACGACCCTAAAAATTTTCTTTTAAATTTATCTTGTCTATATGCATAAATTAATCCTATGTAAGACACATCAGCGGAAATACAAAAATTTCAACATACATCGACCGACCAACCATTAAACAACTCATTTTATCCTTTTACAACAGGCCATTTCGTAACGCCCTTAGGGTGTTCCGAAACACCTTGACTTAGTCAACAGGCCAGGGTCAACCATAAGGTGACCGTTCCGAAACAGGGGAGACCCGTATCGGAACGACCTTGACGGTCAATATCTCGTGGTCAACGAGATTTGACCGTTTCGAAACATCAAAGGCCCGTTTCGGAACGCCTTCATCTCGTCAAATTCTCAGAATTCCAGTAGCAAAAATGTTCCGAAACGACCCTCATCCGTTTCGAAACGGTAGGCCATTTGCAAAGGGACCGTTCCGGAACAGGGGGACCCATTCCGAAACGCCCCCTGTCTGCAGACTCGTCTGGGCTGTTTTAAGGCACAAAGGTGCCCCAAAACACCTCCTAAACACCTCACAACACCATACCAATTAAACTCAATGCATATCAACCATACTAGCATGCTTCAACAAGATTTAGACAAGTCTAACACTAGGCAACACCTCACAAGCATGCATTCATTCAATCATCATTCAAACATAATTCAAACGTAAAGATGGCCTCTAAGGCATTTAGCTAGCATTCAAAATAAGCAATTAGGCATGAACTACAATTCAACATGGCAACACCAACCATGAAAAAGCAAGATACTAAGGAGTCTATACATGCTCCTAGCACCCAACAACTATCCAACAAAACCATACATGTCCCATTGCTCAAACTATTACATGACTAACATTAAAAATCCATACTTGATGAACTCAAGCCAAAAACCACACTTGGAGGCCCTCCACTTGCCCGAGCAACCCACGAGCTAAGGATCTGCAATGTTGAACAAAGAGAGCGTAAGCAATGATGCTTAGTGAGGGTAAGCTCTAAAAACAAACCTCAACATTGCAGGGTCCGAGCACGATCTAGCCAAGGTAAAACACAACCACACCAAGGGTCCACAAGAGCCATGAAGTAAAGATGCATGAGCAATATACAATATAAATGCCATGGTCATAAGCCCAACTCTACCATACATGTATGTAATCAGATTTAACATTCAATTCATAACTCATATGTCACAACACATTGATACACATATCAATCAACATTGGCACCTAGTTAAGACCCGAATACGCGGATAGACACGTTGGAATTCACATCCAACAACCATATTACCTCACGGTGGGATTTCACTCATCACCGGTCTCGCGGAGGGGATTACACTCATCCTCACGCCTCATCGATGAGATTCCACTCATCACCGACTACATTTAAATACAATTTCCGGGCGAACTCGTACTCCTCCTTGGTGACTCAATGCCACCAAGGCCACGCGCGACTTTTGACTCATGTGTACACACTAACATCCTAATGATCGATCATTTGTATTCAAGTATACTAGTGCCAACATTTACTCATTACTCATTACTCATTTCAACCAATTCCGTGCTTAGCACGTACTCACCAACAACCATCATCATGCATGTCTCAATCATCACAATTCATATCTCATTCCACATGTATAATATAATATACATAACCATTCATATCACATATCATACGAGACATACACAATCACATAGAAGAGTTCATCCAAAGGCTCTAGATCAAGTTTAGGATTAGGCTACCACCCTAATCCTAACTCTAGGTGGGTCTACCAAGCCCAACCTAGTCCATATACTCGAACCAACTATTTTAAACCTTTAAAAGCAAACAACCACTCACCTAAGCTTCCAAGCTCCAAGACCAAGCAAGCAATCACCTTCAAGTTCCCGGATTCGGTCCCAAAGCCTCTTCCATGATTCCTCTTGCTTCTAGTCAAACAAAACACATACATTACTTCTCAATCCAATGCTAATTCAACCATCAATCTACTTTGCAAATCACAACCCAATTTCCTCAAATTCCCAAACCACATAACATCTCAAAAACCCAATTTTCGGACTCCAACAACCATTGGTTGAAATACCCATTTCCAAGCACCCAAATGACTTCTAAAACATCCCAAATCACCCTCCTAACATAGGTAGACCATCAGCCCTTCAATTCCAACACTAAACCTCTCAAAAACCCAATTTTTCATACTTTAAAATTTGCCCTAAAGACCCACTACGAAATTTCATCCAAAATCAACCAAATTAATATATGTTGTATATTTCATTATGATTAAACATAACCCCAAAACAATTTCTCAAAAAAAATGAAAAACCTCATCAAAAACCCAAATTTCCATATGAACCCTAATTCCCAAAACTCAATATTTTTGAAATCTAAGACAATAGATAAGTAGAGGATAGAGAGGAGGTTAAGAAAATACATTTACCTCTTAATTTGATGTTGAAATCGATTAGCAAAGTCAATGGAATAGTAACTAGGGTTTTAGGAGAGTTTGAAAATGGGGGAGAGGGTTTTGAAATTGGGAAAGGGAAAAATGAGAAGGAAGATGACAACTTTTCCATAAAAGTTGTCTTGCTTTATTTAAAATATGGGTAAATCACAACATTTGTCCCTCCCTCTTTATTAAGATTCAAATAGGTCATTATTCAAAGTTGGTTTATTTTAATTAGATTTTATTTGACTCGAACAACAACCCGGCTAACTCCTAGGCCCAAGACACGGGTGTTACAACTCTCTCCCACTTAAGGAATTTCGTCCCCGAAATTACCTGGTGGAAACAAATACGGAAACTGCTCAACCATATCTGCCTTCCTCTCCCACGTGGCCTCTTCCACCCCCCTATGTCTCCACAATACCTTGACCAACTCTATGGTCTTGCCACGCAACACCTTGCTATCAGAAGCAAGTATCTCAACGGGTTCTTCATTATAGGACAAATCCAGATTTAACTCTATTTCCTCAACGGGCATCACATGAGAAGGATCCGATCTATATCTCCTAAGCATAGACACATGAAAGACATCATGGATCTTCTCTAACTCAGAAGGTAACCTCAAATGATAAGCTACAGGCCCAATCCGCTCAATTATCTCATACAGACCAATGAATCTCGGACTCAACTTGCCCTTTCGGCCAAATCTCATTACCTTCTTCCACGGAGATACTTTCAGAAACACTTTCTCACCCACTGAGTACTCAATCTCTTTCCTCTTCAAATCTGCATAAGACTTCTGACGATCGGAAGCTGCTTTCAAACGGTCACAAATCAACTTCACCTTTTCTGTAGTTCCTTTAAGCAAGTCTGGCATAGATAGCAATCTTTGACCTGTCTCAGCCCAACAAATCGGAGTCCTACGTCGTCTACCATACAAAGCCTCATAAGGTGCCATCTGAATGCTAGACTGATAACTGTTGTTGTAGGCAAACTCAACCAACGATATGTGCTTCTCCCAAGAACCCTGAAAATCAATCACACAACAACGAAGCATATCCTCAAGAATCTGTATCACTCGCTCTTACTGCCCATCGGACTGCGGATGATAAGATATGCTGAAATGCAAACGGCTACCCAAAGCACTATGCAAGCAACCCCAGAACCTCGAAGTAAATCTAGGATCCCTATCTGAAACAATAGACTTCGGAACTCCATGAAGTCTCACAATCTCACGGATGTACAAGTTTGCCAACTTGTCTAAGGAATCCGTAGTGTTCACTGCTAAGAAGTGAGCACACTTAGTGAACCTATCAACAATCACCCAAACTGAATTCTTCTTCGAAGGAGACAATGGCAACCCCGACACAAAATCCATGGTGATCCTCTCCCATTTCCATTCCGGAATCTTCAAAGGCTGTAGCAAACCTGAAGGAACATGATGTTCTGCCTTCACTCTCTGACAAACCATGCAACGGCTCACATACTCGGCTACATCTCTCTTCAAACCAACCCAGAAGTAGTCATTCTTCAAATCTCGGTACATCTTGGTACTACCCGGATGCATAGAAAAGGGACTCGAATGTGCTTCACTCAAAATCTGGCGTCTCAGCTCAACATCTTCCGGTACAACAATTCTATCTCTAAAGCACAACAAACTCTCACCACTGAAACTATACTCAATCGGTCTTCCTTCAGCTATGTCTTGAACATGAGGAACTAGGCTCGCATCTTGCAACTGCTTCTCTCTAATCAACTGAATCAAAGAAGGCTTCACTTGCAACTCGGTGATCAAACCACCATCATTAGACACACTCAATCTAGCAAACATAGCTCTCAACTCAACGACCACTTTTCTACTCAAAGCATCGGCTACTGCGTTTGCTTTACCCGGATGGTACTCAATGGTCAAATCATAATCTTTTAACAACTCTAGCCACCTTCTCTGTCTCAAGTTCAACTCTTTCTGTGTCATCAAGTACTTCAAGCTCTTGTGATCGGTGTAGACAATACACTTCTCACCATACAAGTAATGACGCCAAATCTTCAATGCAGAAACAACCGCGGCCAACTCTATATCATGAGTAGGATAGTTCTTCTCATGAATCTTCAACTGTCTAGAAGCATAAGCAACAACTCTCCTATCTTACATCAAAATGCATCCTAAGCCTACGTAGGAAGCATCACTGTAAATCACAAACTCCTTACCTGAAACAGGTTGCACTAACACTGGGGCATTCGTCAAAGCTTCTTTCAATTTCTCAAAAGCCTTTTGTCTTGCATCTGACCATTCAAACTTGACTCCCTTTTGCAACAACTTAGTCAAGGGAGCAGCTACTCTAGAGAAGCCATCAACAAACCTCCAATAGTAACCGGCTAGTCCTAGGAAACTCCTAATCTCGGTCACGGACTTAGGTTGTTTCCACTCAACAATAGCCGCAATCTTCGATGGATCAACTCGAATGCCTTCGGCCGAAACAACATGGCCAAGGAATACAACCTCTCTAATCCAGAACTCACACTTACTGAGCTTCGCATACAACTGGTTGCTCAACAATCTCTGTAAAACAAACCGTAAGTGCTCATCATGCTCTTCTTCTGTCTTCGAATACACAAGTATATCATCAATGAAGACAACTACAAAACGGTCTAGATAGTCTCTGAAAATTCTGTTCATCATGTCCATGAATGCTGCTGGTGCATTCGTGAGCCCAAATGGCATCACAAGAAACTCATAGTGGCCATATCTAGTCCTAAAAGCTGTCTTCGGAACATCACACTCTTTCACCTTCAACTGATAGTACCTGGATCTCAGATCTATCTTCGAGAACACTGAAGCACCTCTCAACTGATCAAACAAATCATCTATACGAGGTAACAGATACTTGTTCTTCACAGTCAACTGGTTCAACTGCCTATAATCAATACACATGCGCATGCTACCATCTTTCTTCTTCACAAACAACACTGGAGCACCCCACGGAGAACTACTAGGCCTAATGAAACCACGGTCTAATAATTCTTGCAACTGACTCTTCAATTCTTTCAACTCTTTCGGAGCCATACGACACGAAGCTATCGAAACTGGATTAGACCCTGAAACTGTCTCAATCACAAACTCAACATCTCTGTCAGGAGGCAAACCCAGCAACTCTTCAGGAAACACATCTGGAAAGTCACACACTGTCCTGATATCTTTCGGTCTAGCTTCACTCATGTTCGGATTCATAACATAGGCTAAATAAGCCCCACATCCAGAGTCCATCAACCTATGAGCCTCTAAAGCTGACACCACATTAGACAAGAACTTAATGTTCTCGCCCACCACCACTACCTCGTAGTCATCAGAAAGCTTCAAGGAAATTATCTTTGTCTCAAAATCCACACTAGCCCGATGCTCAACCAACCAATCCATACCCAAAATAATATCAAAGCCGTAGAAAGGAAGTTCCATCATATCAACTGAGAACACATGACCCTGAATCTTCAGCGGACACCTCCTATACATACGTCTAACCACAACTGTCTCACCAAAAGAACTAGTAACATGCATACCTACATCTAAGATCTCAACAGGAATATCTAACTTCTGTGCATGCTCACTCAAAATGTAGGAATGCGTAGAACCCGAATCAACCAAAGAAAGCAAAGACATAGACTGTAACTCGAAATTACCTGCTATCACATCGGTGTCGTTCCCGGCCTCTCTCTAAGCATAGACTCTCGCTGGTCCTCCCGCCTCTGGCTGCACAGCCACAACATGAGCAAGGTTCCTCTGAGCATCTACTCTAGGTGCATCAGCCCTAGGCTGGAAGTAGCCACGACCGCGCCCACGGCCTCTCTGAAAATCATTAGCCCTCGCAGGAGCCTGAGCAATGTTCGGTGCCTAAGCCGCCTGATGCGGACAATCCCTCCTAAAGTGGTCTCTCGAACCACAGTTCCAACAAGCATGGAAGTTACCCCAACACTCACCAGTGTGCTGTCTCCCACAACGGGTACACTCGGGCAAACGCCCTCCTCCTCTATGGCCTTGATGGCCCCTACCATGGTGGCCACCGCCACGTCTATGGTCAAACTGATGTCCGCCACCTCTGTGCCTCTTAGCATCTCTACCATCAAAGTTGTTGTGCCTCTTACCAGAACTAGATCCCCTAGAACGCTTGGCCAGCCCCAAGCTGTGCTCAATGTCCTTGGCTCTAGCAACCAAGACATCAAAGTCAGAATAATCAGAAGCTAAGGTATACCTCTTAACTTCCTCATGAAGTCCGTATCTGAAACGATCACATCGAGCCCTCTCAGTAGGCACTAACTCCGAAGCATACTGACTCAGACGAACGAAACGGATCTCATAATCGGTCACAGAAGCATCTCCCTGAGTGAGAGCCATGAACTCTCTCTTCTTCTCATCTAGGTACCTCGGTCCCAAGTACCTCTTCCGGAGAGCAGACTCAAAGAACTCCCAATCAATCTCTGCCTCTGGAACCCCGGTAGTAATGGTGACCCACCAGGTATAGGCATCACCCTGAAGCAACGAGATCACACAACCCAATCTACGTGCGCCCGCACAACCCATCTGAGCCAAGATACGAACTGTCTTCTCCAACCACAACTCTGACCTCTCCGGAGTAGATCCTCTAAACTCTTCGGCCCCCAAGCTACGGAGCCTCTCCAAAGGTAGACTAGCATCGTCACACATGGGCTGAGCTGCAGCCTGAGCTCCCGCAACTGCGGCCTGAAATGCTCCCGCTATTGCTTGCACAAGTGGAGTCATGTCAATTCCAGCTGGACCTTGGCCACCTTGAGGTCCATCTCCTCCGACTCCATCCTCGCCCCCAACTCCAGGTGGAGGAGGTGGTGGTGGTGGTGGAGGTGGTGGAGGAGCGCTAACTCCCGCGGCCACCGGCCCTTCTAGGTGAGCCTCCACACCAACTGCCGGCTCAACAGGAGCCGCAACCCGTGGTTCCTGACGAACCAACCTCGGTCTACCTCTCGGTCTAGACATCGCTCTCACAAATATCAACTACAACCACAACAACAGAACACACAAGTTGGGTTAGCAAGGTAAGGCTTCCAAGTGTTCAAGTACGTTCCCTCACTTAAAAATCATTTTTCCAATGTAATAGTAGCAATGGGACCCACACACGCATGCTTTAAAATAAAACAATCAACATACTTGTCACACAAGCAATCATTCTTGCAAAACAAGCAAACACCGTGCAATTCAATTAAAAACTTAAACTTACCTCACTTACCTGCCCAAGGTCTCGGTAACCTTAGGCTCTGATACCAACAAGTGTAACCCCCTCGTCCCGGTCTGGTCGGATGACCGGTCCGAGTGGGCCACACGGGGAAAACCGAAGCGAAACCCGTTAAGGTTTCCCTTCGGTTAACGACCCTAAAAATTTTCTTTTAAATTTATCTTGTCTGTATGCATAAATTAATCCTATGTAAGACACAGCAGCGGAAATACAAACATTTCAACATACATCGACCGACCAACCATTAAACAACTCATTTTATCCTTTTACAGCAGGCCGTTTCGGAACGCCCTTAGGGTGTTCCGAAACGCCTTGACTTAGTCAACAGGCCAAGGTCAACCATAAGGTGACCGTTCCGAAACAGGGGAGACCCGTATCGGAACGACCTTGACGGTCAATATCTCGTGGTCAACGAGATTTGACCGTTTCGAAACATCAAAGGCCCGTTTCGGAACGCCTTCATCTCGTCAAATTCTCAGAATTCCAGTAGCAAAAATGTTCCGAAACGATCCTCATCCGTTTCGAAATGGTAGGCCATTTGCAAAGGGACCGTTCCGAAACAGGGGGACCCGTTCCGAAACGCCCCTGTCTGCAGACTCGTCTGGGCTGTTTTAAGGCACAAAGGTGCCCCAAAACACCTCCTAAACACCTCACAACACCATACCAATTAAACTCAATGCATATCAACCATACTAGCATGCTTCAACAAGATTTAGACAAGTCTAACACTAGGCAACACCTCGCAAGCATGCATTCATTCAAACATCATTCAAACATAATTCAAACGTAAAGATGGCCTCTAAGGCATTTAGCTAGCATTCAAAATAAGCAATTAGGCATGAACTACAATTCAACATGGCAACACCAACCATGCAAAAGCAAGATACTAAGGAGTCTATACATGCTCCTAGCAGCCAACAACTATCCAACAAAACCATACATGTCCCATTGCTCAAACTATTACATGACTAACATTAAAAATCCATACTTGATGAACTCAAGCCAAAAACCACACTTGGAGGCCCTCCACTTGCCCGAGCAACCCACGAACTAAGGATCTGCAATGTTGAACAAAGAGAGCGTAAGCAATGATGCTTAGTGAGGGTAAGCTCTAAAAACAAACCTCAACATTGCAGGGTCCTAGCACGATCTAGCCAAGGTAAAACACAACCACACCAAGGGTCCACAAGAGCCATGAAGTAAAGATGCATGAGCAATATACAATATAAATGACATGGTCATAAGCCCAACTCTACCATACATGTAATCACATTTAACATTCAATTCATAACTCATATGTCACAACACATTGATACACATATCAATCAACATTGACACCTAGTTAAGACCCAAATACGTGGATAGACACGTTGGAATTCACATCCAACAACCATATTACCTCACGGTGGGATTTCACTCATCACCGGTCACGCGGAGGGGATTCCACTCATCCTCACGCCCCGTCGATGGGATTCCACTCATCACCGACTACATTTAAATACAATTTCTGGGCGAACCCGTACTCCTCCTTGGTGACTCAACGCCACCAAGGCCACGCGCGACTTTTGACTCATGTGTACACACTAACATCCTAATGATCGATCATTTGTATTCAAGTATACTAGTGCCAACATTTACTCATTACTCATTTCAACCAATTCCGTGCTTAGCACATACTCACCAACAACCATCATCATGCATGTCTCAATCATCACAATTCATATCTCATTCCACATGTATAATACAATATACATAACCATTCATATCACATATCATACGAGACATACACAATCACATAGAAGAGTTCATCCAAAGGCTCTAGATCAAGTTTAGGATTAGGCTACCACCCTAATCCTAACTCTAGGTGGGTCTACCAAGCCCAACCTAGTCCATATACTCGAACCAACTATTTTAAACCTTTAAAAGCAAACAACCACTCACCTAAGCTTCCAAGCTCCAAGACCGAGCAAGCAATCACCTTCAAGTTCCCGGATTCGGTCCCAAAGCCTCTTCCACGATTCCTCTTGCTTCTAGTCAAACAAAACACATACATTACTTCTCAATCCAATGCTAATTCAACCATCAATCTACTTTGCAAATCACAACCCAATTTCCTCAAATTCCCAAACCACATAACATCTCAAAAACCCAATTTTCGGACTCCAACAACCATTGGTTGAAATACCCATTTCCAAGCACCTAAATGACTTCTAAAACATCCCAAATCACCCTCCTAACATAGGTAGACCATCAGCCCTTCAATTCCAACACTAAACCTCTCAAAAACCCAATTTTTCATACTTTAAAATTTGCCCTAAAGACCCACTACGAAATTTCATCCAAAATCAACCAAATTAATATATGTTGTATATTTCATTATGATTAAACATAACCCCAAAACAATTTCTCAAAACAAATTGAAAAACCTCATCAAAAACCCAAATTTCCATATGAACCCTAATTCCCAAAACTCAATATTTTTGAAATCTAAGACAATAGATAAGTAGAGGATAGAGAGGAGGTTAAGAAAATACATTTACCTCTTAATTTGATGTTGAAATCGATTAGCAAAGTCAATGGAATAGTAACTAGGGTTTTAGGAGAGTTTGAAAATGGGGGAGAGGGTTTTGAAATTGGGAAAGGGAAAAATGAGAAGGAAGATGACAACTTTTCCATAAAAGTTGTCTTGCTTTATTTAAAATATGGGTAAATCACAACATTGGTCCCTCCCTCTTTATTAAGATTCAAATAGGTCATTATTCAAAGTTGGTTTATTTTAATTAGATTTTATTTGACTCGAACAACAACCCGGCTAACTCCTAGGCTCAAGACACGGGTGTTATAGTGTTAGGGTTCGATTAGGAAAACTTTTGTAAATAAAAGTTGTAGAGATGAATGAGTACTATAAGAAAAGGGCCTCTTGAGTATGAAAACGACATAGGAAGTGGTTGGAAATTGAATTACAAAAAGACTGCTCAGAATTGAATGAATCTAAAAACTGCCTAGGTTAAATTGTAATTTTGAAAATGTTTAGGGGTTTATTTGATATCAATAAATTTTGGAAAATTTGTTAGAAACAAGGGATGCATTGTAGGAATGAAAAATAAATGGTTTATCTTGAATTATATATCAATTGATAGTTTAAATATCATTAGAACACATAGAGGATCAAAATGGACTAGTTTGTAAGGATTGATAATTTGAGGACTTGCATGCCCTGTTTTTGTGGTTGATGGAACATCATTATTATGTTAATATGTGTAAGTAAATGTGGTTAAAAGCTCAAGATTAATGGTGTAGTGAAACATAGGTTATAAATGCACTAAAGTCACAAATTAAGCATAGACAGATTAGGTTTCTAAAAATGCATTATGTTCAAGTAATAAAATGTATTGATAGAGAAATTATAAAATTATGTGTCATACATGGTTGTAAAGGTGTGTTTATAAGCTTTTTATAATGTTAAAGAACTCCTTATTTGGAGTTGTGAGTAAAAAGATATGACCAGTTTAGTAGAGGTTACTGAAACTGTCAGTTTAGGGGGCAGATTCACTTGTCTAGGTGATTATGCATAAGTAAATGAATTTATATGTTTGAATTAATTACTAATGGATATTATATATGATGTTTTATGATTTAAAGATCACATTTGTGAAGAATTTCAAGAAGATTCAAGGAGTGATCAAGCAAAGAGAAGGGGGAAAGGAATCATCATCAAGGATAACAACTAAGCTTGGAAGTATTTGTGAGTGTAGCATTGCTTAAGTGTTAGGATTCATATCCTAACCTTTATGTTTTTGATTATTAGATAACATGAATGAAGCATGTAATGAATTTAATAATGATTGGTAAAATTTAAAATAATAAGGAAGAAGGACTAAAGGCAAGAATATTGACCTAAGTGTGTATTGCTTGTTAGATAAGCATGCTTAGCATAAATATGATTAGTTGCTATGATGTGTTGACTGCTTGAGCTATGTGAAATGAGACTAAATGATAAGCTTTGCTACTGGTTTTTGATGATTATAAAATGAAAATGATCTCATGTGCTTGCTGGAATTTTATGTTACCATGATGCTTGATTGATTATATGTGTATGCCTATTGAAATGGTTAAATGCCTTTGAAATTATGAATGATTGGCAAGTGAATGCTCTTGTTAATAAAGAAAGATAAGTAAAGTACTTGGTTTGATTAGTGTCTATAGGTAGAAGGGCATGCCTTAGAGTCATTGAGCTCCTCTGATCTTTGTTACAGGATGGTGGTTAGTCACCTATAAACCTGATAAGGTGGTTAGCCACCTTGATAATTGAATGGTGGTAAGTCACCATTGATGCCTATGCATCATCCTCTGTTATAAGTTGAAATGAGAAATGGATACTTTGAGTATCTAATGTTACATGTTACATGAAGACTTGATTACCTAATTCATTAATCATCCAAAGCAAAACATGATTAGAACAATGATATATGTTTAAATGAACAAGTTGGGTATTAGTCCTTATGATATGGATTGAATATGTGTACTTGGTTGAGATTTAAAATGAACTATGTTGTGATGTGAAACTATGAAATGTTGCTGCGAAGATGACAATGAGATTATATGTTGTTTGCTGTTCAATTTAGCTTGAATTGTACATGTGTTTGCTGCCCAAATTTGGCTTGAATTGTATATGTTGCTTGCTGTCCAATTTGGTATGAAATGTATATGTAGCCTGCTGCCCAAATTGGTGTGTTTTAAATGAAATGGTTGCTGCCCAATAAGTCATTGTACATGTAAATGCTTGCTGCCCTATTGGTTTGTACATGGAAATAGCTATGTTAACTTGGTTTTGATAGACTAGCTAGGTATTCAATTACGTGCTAAGCCTAGCTAAGTAACCTTAAAGATTGAATAAGACTTTAAAAGATTGAAATTAGTAATGTTTAGGGTTGCCTCACTAAGTACATTAAGTGTACTTATCACTCTATTGTTTCCTTCTTCCAAATAACAGGTCCTCGGATATCCGAAAGCTAGCCGTTTTGTTTCGAGAGCCGTTGCAAGCCAAAACACAAGTATGATATAGTTTTGTTTAGTCTCCTAGATGGTAGCATAGTCTATGTTAACGTGTCACATGCATGGAAGAATATGTATTTTGATAGTTGACTTGTATAAGTTAAGACAAGTTAGGTTATGTAATAGAATTGATGATATGGTGTGTAGAAGTTGATTTATATGCTTGGTTTAGGTATTTGCATTTAGACTTTGTTATGGTTGTTACTTGTTTCGAATGATGCATAAAGTAATGGTTTCATATAGTTTAATAATTTGAACATGCTAATTGATATGTATATTGAAGTATTAGTATGTTAGGATAGCCGATTGTATATAGGTTGTTTATATGTTAGTCGAATGTTTATCTTAGTGAATTGGATTGATTACTTTAGTTTGCTAAGCATGTTTGTATGATCATTTCTTGTTCTGTTATAAGTTGTATATTTAATTGACTATTATGGTTTGCCAAGCATGTGTATTTTGTTATCTGTTTATTGTTGTTCGAATGTGACATCTCTCGTTCTTAACCGGGCGAGGGGTGTTACAAACTTAGAGCGCGAAATTCAAAAATTTTGGTATAAAAAGTTAATCCCTGAGAACATTGAAAATGAAAAAAATATTAATACATAAAATAAATAAAATAAAGGCATATTATATGCATTAGATAATTATTTGAGAGAAAGATTTACGAAAACTACTTACTGAGCATAATCCGATTAAAAAATAGAAGGGCGAAATTTTACAGAAATTACTGATTACATTTGTGAGTCAAATATATATAAGCATTGCGATTTCGAGCAAATGATTCCAATTAATTTCATCAGAAAAGTACACAGTGAAAAAAGCATCTATAAGTTCAGGAAATAAAGAAATGGAAAAAATCGCAAACAAATCTAAAGATCTCAAGCAACACATTTTAGGGAAGATAGAACGAAAAAACAAATTAGGGCAAAAAGATTTCAGAGAATAGATGAACGAAAATTAAAGAAAGAGAAACATAAAGATGATGAAAGAAAATTTATATACTCACCTAAGTTACATCGTCGTCGATTGTGAGATGTCGATGTTGAAGAGAAAGAGACGCTGATGCTGGTGAAGAAGAGAAGCCAAGAATATATAAGAGAAAGGCTTTGTAAAGTGTTTTAGGGAAAATATGCGGTGCATTTGGGAGGGAGGCTAGCCCGCCTTTTTTATGATAGGAGTTAATTTCCATTTAGGTCATGTTGTCTTTAATTTTTTGTATGTAGGCTATGATTTATTTGTCTTTCAAGTTTAGATTTTAATTCAATTTAGTCATAATTTAGATTAATTCAATTAAAATTTGACCTTGAGAATTTAGTTTCTTTTAATTAGGTCTTAAGACTGATTTAGTTAAAATTTATATATATATATATATATATTATATTTTTTAGTAGCTCATGATTTACCCTTAAGGTTTATGAGTAATTGGTTTAGTTTAGGGTTATTGGTTTATGAGATTAATTATGAATCCTTAAGGTTCATAGTTTATGGATTGTGGCTTTGTGTAAAACCTATGTTTGATTTTGATATAATTAAATCTTTAAGGATCAATTTGTAAAACTTAAAATTGTTTTTATAAGTCCCTTAATAAGTTTTAAAACACCAATACTTTAAAACTGATTTATAAAACTCAAACTCAAAATATTTTCTAAGTGTTCCGAGACAAAATCATTGAAAATCGTTCAGCAATATCGATACCGCACCAAGCGTATCGATACTATTTTGCCAAACTTGGTTACTGTCGGAACCCGTATCGATACCCCAAACCCTGGTATCGATACACCCCTGTGTTAAAATTCAAAGAGTTTGAATGGTGTACCGATACGGCAAACCCTCGTATCGATACGACCCTTATAAATTTTAAAGATTAAGTCGGTTTAAAAATATGACCGTTGGTGTCAGTTGGTTAGTAACCAAACTTTAAAAGTTCGTTGACCCGTATCGATACGCCAAACCCTTGTACCGATACGGTTGTGGATAGTGAGCTAAGTTCAGAAAATAGTATCGATACGACCCTTGCCGTTTCGATACACCGTACCGATACGCTTACGTGCGTATCGATACCCCTTATTAAATGCACACAACGGCTCTTTCTTTTCTGAGACAGGTACCGATACCCCTTCCCGCGTACCGATACCGGTAGCTGCAGAAGTGCATTAATGGTGGTAAGAGAGGGTTCCAACGGCTCCATTTATGTCCCCAACCACCCAAACGGCTAGAAATCAATGAAGAGGTATAAAAGACACATCCAAAAGCTACAGCAACAACTATTGATCTTCAAGAAAACACTTATTCATCAAATCCAAGCAATTGTGCCAAAATTCCTATTTGTCTAGAAATCCCAATTGTAATCTTCATTCATACTTTGTCAAATTGGGTTGAGTGCTTGTATTGGGGCTATCATTTGTATTGAGAGATACCTTATTAGCCATCTAATTTCTTTGTTCTATTGTGTGAGGATTGGGTTGATTTTTGGGTAGAAAAATCAACCGAAATTGTAAAGGGTTGCCTCCTTGTCCTAGAAAAGGGGAAGAGCAATTTAGTGGAATTGTTGCAAATCCTTAGTGAAGCTAAGGTAGTGGATGTAGAGTTCATTTGGAACTTGAACCACTCTAAATCTCTTGTCCATCATTTTTAATTTGCAAATTTCCACCACAAAACTTTAAATTTCCAATTCACCCCCCCTCTTGGTCAATATCGATCTTGCGATCCACTCAACAATTGGTATCAGAGCCTAACTCTTTGAGGATTAACAACCACAATAGGAGTTCCTTGGAAGAGTGTGGTCATCAAAATATCAAGAGATGACTTCTACCTCCAGTCCGGTATGTACGAGTCACAATCGACCATAAAGCCTCCCTTCTTCAACGGTGATAACTATTCTTTTTGGAAGAATAGAATGCGTCTATTCATCAAGTCAAATGACTATCTTGTGTGGGATGTCATTGAGGATGGGCCATACATTCCATTGAAGCAAGATGGTGAAGGCAAGATGGTGTTGAAGAAGAAAGTGGAAATGAGTGAAGAGGAGAGGAAAAAGATTCAAGTCAATGATAAAGCTCTCCACATGCTATTTTGTGCTTTCGGTCCGGACATCTACTCAAAGGTCTCATCAATTGAAAGTGCCAAAGAAGTGTGGGACACTCTTGAGACCACTTATGAAGGCACCAATGATGTTAAAGAAACTAAGATTGGAATTCTCAATCTTAGTTATGAAAATTTCAAGATGGAGCCCGATGAGGCGGTGTCAAAGATGTTTGATCGATTCTCCACGATTGTCAATGGTCTAAAAGGCTTTGGAGAGATCATACCGGAAGACAAGCTTGTTCAGAAGCTACTTTATTCACTTCCTGAGTCTTGGGATGGGAAGAGAACCGCTATCATCGAAGCAAAGAACTTGAAGACATTGAAGCTTGATAAACTTGTGGGTTCTCTCCTTACTCATGAGATCATGAAGCAAGGAAGGGAAGATGAGAAGAAGAAAGAAGAGAAAAGGATAGAGAAGCTTGAGGTTGAGAAGAAGAAGAAGAAGATGGGAATAGCTCTCAAGGCTAAAGCTTCACAACATGATGAGAGCTCATCTTGTGAGGAGGATGAACTTGAAGAATTGGCTATGATAGCCAAACGGTTCTCACGCTTCATGAGGTCCAACCGGGGAAGAAAAATCCAAAGAAAGATGGACTTCAAAGGGAAGAACAAAGAAGAAGGAAAGGATCCTATCATTTGCTTTGAGTGCAAACAACCCGGCCACATCCGTTCGGAGTGCCCTCAACTCAAGAAGAAGGGCTTTGAGAAGAAGAAAAGACTCAAAGTCAAGCTTGCTACTTGGAGTGATGAGGAGTCATCGGAGGATGATGAACAAGAAGTGGCTAACCTTTGCCTCATGGCACTTGAGGAAGATTCCTCCTTGGTAACCTCTAACTCATCTACTTTAGATTTTTCATATGAAGAATTAAATGATGCATATGATGAGTTACAAGAGGTATATGATGAATTAGTTGAGAAGTTTAAAGAGTCGGTCATTAAAAACAAGAAAATCATTTTAGAACTAAATGAGAAAAATGACTCACTCACTCAAGCTAATTCAAAATTTGAGAAAAAGATATTAGGATTAAAAGATGAACTAAAGTTCTTTCAAGATGAAAATCTTGATCTTAATAACCTTTTATCTCAATGTAATAGTGAACACCAAAAGGTGTTGGGTGAGCTAAATGAGCTCAAAAAGTCTTTAAAAAATGTTGGTAGTGTCAAGCATGAAGTAGGAGAATCCTCTAGAACACACCAACCTAAGAAAAAGACTAACTACTACAAACAAAGTAGCTATCCTAGACATAGTAGAGCTAAAAGAATTAGAAGTGTATGGGTTCCTAAGGAACTTGTTAAATCTAATAATATTATTGCTATGTCATCTTGGATTCCTAAGGGAACCAAGGTTTTGGGAGCTAACACTCATGGACCCAAAATGATTTGGGTGCCAAAAACCAAAGTTTAATATCTTTGTTTGTAGGGGGAGCATTGCTACAAGGCCAAAGCACAAAGTCAAAACTCATGGTACCTTGATAGTGGATGCTCGAGGCACATGACCGGAGACAAGAGTCGATTCATGGATCTAAAGCTAAAAAGTGGAGGAGTAGTAACATTTGGTGACAACTCCAAAGGCCACATTAAAGGTATTGGCTCCATAGGTAATCACTCTACCATTTTCATTGAGAATGTCTTATATGTCGATGGTCTTAAACACAATTTATTGAGCATAAGTCAATTGTGTGATAAAGGATTTAATGTTTTATTTGATAAAAATGGATGCAAAATTGTAGACATTAAATCTAATAATATTATGCTCATAGGTCATCGCATAGGAAACATATACATGGTGCATTTAGATGACATACATACATCTCATGCATGCTTAGTTGCTCAAAATGAAAATGATGCATGGTTGTGGCATAGGAAGCTAGGACATGCTAGCATAAGTGTTTTAGAAAAACTAGTCTCTCTAAATCTAGTTAGAGGTTTACCCAAAATAAAATTTTCAAATGATAAAATTTGTGATGCATGCTCAAAGGGTAAACAACATAGGTCTTCCTTTAAATCCATTAATGATGTTTCTACTAGTAGATGCTTACAATTAATTCACATGGATTTATTTGGGCCAATTGGGACTATGAGCTTGGGTGGTAAGTCTTATGCTTTTGTGCTAGTTGATGATTTTTCTAGATTTACTTGGATTCTCTTTTTAAGTACTAAAGATGAGGCTTTGGAAAAATTCATCACATTTTCAAAATTAACCCAAAATGATCTTGAACTTAGAATTTCACATATTAGAAGTGATCATGGAACCGAGTTTCAAAATTTAGGGTTTAAAGAATTTTTGAATGAAAATGGTATTAGCCATAATTTTTCGGCTCCCCGAACTCCTCAACAAAATGGGGTAGTTGAGAGGAAAAATAGAACTTTACAAGAAATGGCTAGAACTATGCTTTGTGAAAACAATTTACCTAAATATTTTTGGGCGGAAGCCACAAACACCGCTTGTTATATTGTAAATCGAATAATGATTAGGCCAATTTTGAAGAAAACACCTTATGAGATTTTAAAATCCAAAAAGCCTAACATTAGCTATTTCCACCCTTTTGGGTGCAAGTGTTTTGTTTTAAATAATGGAAAAGATAACTTAGGTAAATTTGATGCAAAAAGTGATGAAGCCATTTTTATAGGTTACTCTTTAACCTCTAAAGCCTATCGAGTATTTAACAAAAGAACTTTAGTAGTAGAAGAATCTATTCATGTTGTATTCGATGATAACCTCCTTCCTAGGAAGGATTCTTGTGATGATGATGATGTAGGGATCATAAATGCCTTTGATGGAGGTCAAACTTTAAAGGAGGATGAGATTCCAACAAAGGAAGAGGACTCACAAGATCCACCTCCTGAAGCCTTGAAAGACTTGGCTATTGAGGAAAAGAAAGTGAGCTACCCAAGGGAGTTGAACTATGTCAAAGATGGTGAAATCTTGGGTGATCCATCCAAGGGGGTAACCACTCGTTCTTCTCTTAGATTAATGAACCATGTTGCATTTATCTCATGCATAGAGCCTAAAAATATAAAAGAAGCATTGAAAGATGACTTTTGGATTATGGCTATGCAATAAGAGTTAAATCAATTTGAGAGAAGTAATGTATGGACATTAGTTGATAGGCCTAGTAATCAATCTACAATAGGAACTAAATGGGTCTTTAGGAACAAACTAGATGAGAGTGGTAACATTGTGAGAAATAAAGCTAGACTTGTAGCACAAGGTTACACTCAAGAAGAGGGAATAGATTTTGATGAAACCTATGCACCCGTAGCTAGAATGGAAGCCATTAGGTTGTTGCTTGCATATGCATGTTATCATGATTTCAAGCTTTTTCAAATGGATGTTAAAAGCGCATTTTTAAATGGTTTTATAAATGAAGAAGTATATGTGGAACAACCACCGGGTTTTGAAGATTCAAAATTTCCAAATCATGTTTTCAAACTTACCAAAGCTCTTTATGGTTTAAAACAAGCTCCTAGAGCTTGGTATGAAAGGCTTTCAAATTTTTTGATTGAAAAAGGATTTGAAAAAGGTAAGGTGGACACTACACTTTTTATAAAAATGTATAAAAATGACATCTTAGTAGTTCAATTTATGTTGATGATATTATTTTTGGTTCTACTAATGAATGTCATTGTCAAGAGTTTGCTAAGTTAATGCAAGGTGAATTTGAGATGAGCATGATGGGGGAGCTCTCATGTTTTTGGGACTCCAAATCAAGCAAAAGAAGGATGGCACCTTCATCAACCAAGCAAAATACATAAAGGATATGCTCAAGAAGTTTGGCTTGGAGAATGCAAAGCCTCAAGCCACTCCTATGAGCTCATCTACAAAGCTTGACAAAGATGAAGGAGGTAAGTGTGTTGACTCTAAGCTTTATCGTTCTATGATTGGATCTTTGCTTTACCTTACCGCAAGTAGACCGGATATCTTGTTTAGTGTTTGCTTGTGTGCTAGGTTTCAAGCTAGTCCTAGAGAGTCTCACCTTATAGCCGTTAAGAGAATCTTTAGATACCTTAGAGACACTCCTTGTTTAGGTCTTTGGTATCCTAGAGACTCTACCTTCAACCTTCATGCTTACTCGGATGCGGATTATGGGGGTTACAAAATTGATAGGAAAAGTACTTCGGGAACTTGTCAATTCTTAGGTAGTATGCTCATATCTTGGTTCTCTAAGAAACAAAATAGTGTAGCCTTATCTACCACCGAAGCCGAGTACATATCCTTAGGGAGTTTTTGTGCTCAAGTCCTTTGGATGAAGTAACAACTCTTAGATTATGGAATTAAAGTTGAAACCATACCCCTAAAATGTGACAACACTAGTGCAATATGTTTAACTAAAAATCCCATCCAACACTCTAGAACCAAACATATAGAAATAAGGCATCATTTCATTAGAGATCATGTCCTTAAGGAAAATGTGGTTATAGAGTACGTAGACACCTTGAATCAATTAGCGGACATATTTACAAAACTCTTAGACAAAGAGCGTTTTTGGTCCCTTAGGAGAGAGTTCGGTCTAGCTAGCCTATCTTGACCTTTTAGGACCTCTTTTGTGCTTAAATATGATTGATTTTGTAAAATGCCATGTTTATATGTTTAAACTCCCAATTTCTTCCATGCCTATAGTTAGGGGGAGTATGATTCTGTTAAAATATGCTTAGAACTGTTCATACATCATTTGCATACTCATAGGAGATGTTAAGTTCGAGCCTTTGGTTGTTCTTTGAACCAAATATGTAATTCTGGGCATACAGTATCGATACTATTGTACGCGTATCGATACCTGTTCTTCATTTTGTTTCCCAGAATTTTCTTCACTTCACGCGTATCGATACGATTCATCCCGTATCGATACGGGTCGTTTCGATACGGACCCCTCCGTTTCGATACGACTTTTCTAACGGGCATTTTTGCGAAAAGACATCTATATCCCCGTATCGATACCCCAACGGGCGTATCGATACTCGACTGCGCTGATGGCTTTAATTAGCTTTTAATGAGTTCAACTTTTACCCAAATTCAAACTTTTCAAAACCTAATTAACCCTAGCCGTTTTTGCCTATAAAAAGGCACTTCCTCCTTCATATTTTTCACATCTCAACTCAAACCTAAAAGAATTTTTGAATCAAGCAAGGCTTTGTGCTCTCTTTATCATCTTTGTGCTAGTTTTCTTCAAATCTTCAAGTTTCTATCAAGGTAATCTCCCTCTTTCTCTTTTCCAATTTTTTTTGCTGTCTTAATTTTTTTTAAACTTTGTTTTTCTTCAAACTTTTTCTTGAAATTTTCTTTTAAAATTTTCTTTTCAAAATTTCTCTTAAAAATTTTCTTTTAAATTCTTTTTACCTTGATTTTTACTCAAATTGAAGAAATCTCCCTTGCTTAATTTCTCTTTTAGATCATGGCACCAAAAGAACCATCGAGGAAGCGTCCAAGGGCTAATCAAGCCGGTGAATCTTCCACCCTTGGAGCGATTGCTCGTCCTAACTACTCAACCATCTATGAGCAATCCTTTGAAGGCAATTCAGGTCTCAATCACTTTCGTCAATATGAGAATTACAAGATCCGTGCCGAAAGGGTAATATCCATTCCTTTTCTCAATTTGGAGCGTTTCAAGTTTGAATACCTCCCCTTGCTTCATCGTTGGAATTTCATGGATTTTATCTCTATTCCCGGTTTTTACTATCGCCTCTTGGTTTTGATTTTCTATGCTAATGCAAGATGTATTAGTCGTAATGGGGAAGTTGTTGCAATTAGCTCTTATCTTATGGGAAAGAAAATAACCCTTGATGTCAAGTATATTTGTGAGGTTTTCAAGTTGGATGATGAAGGCCTTGATGATGAGCATGGTATGGGGCATGTTCTTAGTGGCTCCGTCACCGCCCTTAATGCTCACGACCGGATTCTACATTTGATGGTGTCGTGGTGGTTTCGTCCTTCTGGAGGAAAATATTCCACTATCCGTCAAGTGGACGATTTTTGGATTCGGTGCTTCCGTGAAGCCAAGCGACCAAATCTAGCTCGACTCATGTTCGCGGAGATCGTCTACCTCGTTCAAAATCGTCACACTCCTCATGTCACCTCCTTCACATACGGTTCGGCTTTGAGCTATTTCTTTGTTAAAAAGGATATTGATTGCTCCTATGACATTCCAACTCCACTCACCGATCCCATTGATGAGTGATCTCTTGCTCGGGCAAAATTTACTTATCTCAATGGTGAATGGATACGTCTTGCCGAGTTACCACCGGAAGCCGCCACCGCTTTTGAAGAGCCTCAAGCTCCTCAAGCTCCTCAAGTCCAACAACCCAACATGGATGCTCTCATGACCTATCTCAATGAGCAATTTACCGGGTTGCGTACGGACATGAATACTCGTCTTACTTCAATGGAAACTACCTTTGATACTAGGATGACGGGTTTGGAGAATCGCCTCACATCTCTTGAAAGTGGGCACAATTCCTTGAATATTTCCATTGCCGCTTTCCATGATGAGTGGCGTAATAGTATGCGCACTAATGAGCCTTTGGGAGATGATGATGAAGATGATGAAGACGAAGAAGACGATGCTTAGACGTTTCCTTTTGCATATCATTCATATCATCTAGGATTTTCTATTTTATGCACCTATGTTTTATGTTCTTAGGATTAAGTTTGTTTTAGGATTAAAATCTATGCTTTGATTTCTATTTTGCCTTTGTTTGAATTTTAAGTATGTTGCTATAATGAATAAATTTTATGTTGCTTATTATACCTTTGTTGTCTTGATGCACTTAATTGTCTCAAAGGATTTTTTGATCTAACAAAAAGGGGGAGAAGAATCTAGCTCACTTCAAAATATTTTGATTTTTATTCAAAGGTTACCAAGCTTATATTAAGGGGGAGTTAACTTTGTAAAGGTTTTTCACAAATGTCAAAAATTTTAAGTTTTAGTTTTGTTATATCAAAAAGGGGGAGATTGTAAAACCTATGTTTGATTTTGATATAATTAAATCTTTAAGGATCAATTTGTAAAACTTAAAATTATTTTTATAAGTCCCTTAATAAGTTTTAAAACACCAACACTTTAAAACTGATTTATAAAACTCAAACTCAAAATATTTTCTAAGTGTTCCGAGACAAAATCATTGAAAATCGTTCAGCAGTATCGATACCGCACCAAGCTTATCGATACTATTTTGCCAAACTTGGTTACTGTCGGAACCCGTATCGATACCCCAAACCCTGGTATCGATACACCCCTGTGTTAAAATTCAAAGAGTTTGAATGGTGTACCGATACGGCAAACCCTCGTATCGATACGACCCTTATAATTTTTAAAGATTAAGTCGGTTTAAAAATATGACCGTTGGTGTCAGTTGGTTGGTAACCAAACTTTAAAAGTTCGTTGACCCGTATCGATACGCCAAACCCTCGTACCGATACGGTTGTAGACAGTGAGCTAAGTTCAGAAAATAGTATCGATACAGCCCTTGCCGTTTCGATATACCATACCGATACGCTTACGTGCGTATCGATACCCCTTATTAAATGCACACAACGGCTCTTTCTTTTCTGAGACAGGTACCGATACCCCTTCTCGCGTACCGATACCGGTAGCTGCAGAAGTGCATTAATGTTGGTAAGAGAGGGTTCCAACGGCTCCATTTATGTCCCCAACCACCCAAACGGCTAGAAATCAATGAAGAGGTATAAAAGACATATCCAAAAGCTACAGCAACAACTATTGATCTTCAAGAAAATACTTATTCATCAAATCCAAGCAATTGTGCCAAAATTCCTATTTGTCTAGAAATCCCAATTGTAATCTTCATTCATACTTTGTCAAATTGGGTTGAGTGCTTGTATTGGGGCTATCATTTGTATTGAGAGATACCTTATTAGCCATCTAATTTCTTTGTTCTATTGTGTGAGGATTGGGTTGATTTTTGGGTAGAAAAATCAACCGAAATTGTAAAGGGTTGCCTCCTTGTCCTAGAAAAGGGGAAGAGCAATTTAGTGGAATTGTTGCAAATCCTTAGTGAAGCTAAGGTAGTGGATGTAGAGTTCATTTGGAACTTGAACCACTCTAAATCTCTTGTCCATCATTTTTAATTTGCAAATTTCCACCACAAAACTTTAAATTTCCAATTCACCCCCCCCCCTCTTCGTCAATATCGATCTTGCGATCCACTCAACACTTTGTTTAGGGTTATTTGTAAAATTAATTAAATTAGTCCTTAATGATCAAATATTGTAAATTGGTCATTGGACTCTCAAATTGATCCACTTTTAAATAGTCAAATTAATCTCAAATTCCAGGTTAATGATATATTTTTATGGCCAAATTGTCAAATCAATCCATATCAATTTTATTCTATATTTTTATGTTGAAATTGTCAATTTGGGTTATGAGTTTAGTTTATAGTTTCGGGTTTATGTCTTAGTGTTGATGGTTTAAGGTATAAGTTGTAGTTTAGGGTTATTAGTTTATGAGATGAATTCATATAGTATAATGATTAGGGTTTAGGGCTTAGTATTAATGGTTTAGAGGTTTGGGTTAATGTTTAAGCCTTTAAGGTTTATGGTGTAGTTTAGGGCTTATTGTTTATAATTTATGATTTAGGGGTTAATGTTAATGGTTTATATTTTACGGTGTATTTTAGGGTAATTGATTTATGTGATGAATTTCTATGCCTTAAGGTTATGGTTTATGATTTAGGGATTAAGTTTTATACTATAGTCCATAGTCTATAATATAATCTATACTATATGCATTGTCTACTCTATACTCTATAATGATACGTGGATACAAGTGTACACACCAATTTTTTTTAGGGCCTAATATACAACCCGAATACGGTCCAACAGGCTTAATAAAATATAAAAAAATAAGGAAAAAGAAAAAAACCAAAAATCATGGAAAATTCAAAAAAACAAAATAATGTGAAAATAAAAAAACCCCTAAAAACCTTAGTCCGTCGTCCGTAAGAGTCCACAGCCACGAGGACTCATCTACTTGCTCAGCAATCCCGTTTCTTGCGCTCTACAAATACATTCCAGCTTATCCCAACGGTTTCCCTGTGAATCCAAGAAGAAAAGACTTGAAAAAACCCTAAACTTGGCCTATAAATAAGAACGCCGAAAATCTGAGAAAATGGAAGAAAGGGAGAGAAAAAACCGGAGATAAGTACTCAGACCTACCAGCATAAAAGAAACAAAGAAAAGCAGTTCGAATAAAATCAGGAAAAGAGATAGAAGTTGAACCACCTACCTTCGATTGTCGCGCAAGAAGCAGCGGTTGAGAGATCCGAACGGTGAAAACGTTCGCAGGCGTTAATAGACCAACATATTCGAGAATCAACGCAATCCAACGGTGGGATTTCGAAATCAAGAGGTAAAACGAAAATTCGAATCTATTTGAATATATTCGTTTTTTTTTTTGAAAAATTAATACCGGATTTGAGTTCAGGGGAAAGAATAGATAAAAAAAGGGTATTATTTCTGAAACGCTTATCGTCGTCGGAGTTACATCGGCGATGGCAGAGGTGTGGGTCGAGAGAGAATAGAAGCATGGATAAAAGAAGATGGTTCTAATACATTTTTATGGCAACGAAACAAACAAAAAATTAAAACCCCATTAATTGTGTCAGCTCATAGTGCACGGGAAATCAAATATAATCTGTTCAAAACGATTTCACCTTTAATTAAATAATTTAAAATCCCATTAATTGTGACAGCTCATGCATTGGAAACCTATATTTTTGGAGGCTGAATCACGCATAGGTTGGGTCATGATTTCACTTTTGTAAGTTTAGGGGTTAATTATGTCTTAGGTCCCTCCTTTACTTTAGGTTCTTTGTATTTTAGGTTTAGTTAGTCTTTTTTATGAACTTCAATATTTAGATTCTTCTAATTAGGTCCTTAATTCTTATAATTAATTAGATGATTAAATAACGAATAATTCACTTAGGTTGTCCTGATTATTTTTTTCCTTTTTTAAAGTGGACGACTAATATTTTAATTTGATTTAAAATTGAGTTTAATTATAAATTGGTCTTAAAATTTTGCGAATAATGGGATTTGGTCTTAAAATATGTTTGATTAATAATTCACTTAATTTGAGATAAATTATGATTTGACTTAAGGTTATGGTCTTCAATCAAAATATTAATTTTCCATTTATTTTTTTATATATCATTTTTTTAGCATGCTTATTTTTTTTAATTTATTCGATTTATTCTCATCGTGTATAATAGTGCTATTAACCCTATCTTTGAAGCCTTTTAGACAACACAACCCCTTTAGGTACTAATCTTGGGCGTCATGGGGGGTGCTATAACCTTCCCCACACGTAACCGACTCCCGAGCCCAACCTAACTCTCGTTCAGACGCAGACTGGTTCTACAGGTTTTCGGTCATACTCAATCCAAAATGACCGATGGCGACTCCAAACAATGACGAGCCAATTGAAGGCCCAATAAACTTTGGCCCGGACCAAAAACGACGTCGACAACAAGTATAACGTCATATGTGTTACATGACTAATGAGATTTTTTACGGGTCATATAGCCTACAACTACAGGTTTATGTGACTAGTTTAGGGTCTATATATGAAATTTAGGGTTTAGGAGTTTAGTGTTCAATTAATTCACTAGAAATCTTTATTTTAATTGAAAATAATATTTATTAGTGTAATTTAGTCTAATATTTTTGTCCATTATAGTCCCTACAATTTACTTTTAACTAAAACTTACCCATATTTTTTATATTTTATAATTTAATCCAAATCCTATATTTTTTATAATTTAGTCCAAACCATATAAACTTTAAGTCCCTGTAACAATTCTAAAATTATAGCTCTAATTTCAAATATAACATAAATTGGACTCAATTGAATTAAATTAAAATTTACAAGTAAAATTTTGTGACTTAAATAAAAATATTTTGATTTCAGAAGGACTAAAACTACAATTTTCCCTAACCAAAACTAAAATGCGGGCTTTTTCCCCTAATTCTAAATTGAATTTGAAACTCAAAGTTGCAATTTACCGATTTAATTTTATTACCACCCAATTTTTAGTTTATAAATTAATTACCCTTTAAGGTCTTATCCGTTTAAAAATTTTCATTTTAGTCCTAATTTAAGTTTTAGTTTAATTCAATTTAGTCACAATTATAAATATATTTTTAAATTGTAATATATATAGCCATCCTAAGGAGTATTTCAGTTCATATTATTCCCTAAGAATTTATTTTTTATTCGAAATTTACAAACAATTATCAGACTTTAAGTCTATTTGTACCTGGCATTGGAATTACCCGACTTGAACTTCAATCGAAACCGATATTACCCGACCTGAATTTTACATGCCAACAACGTGACCCAACCTGAACGTGGCCCGACCTAAAGTCAATCCGAACCTGAATTAACCCGTTAAATAACTAATTCAGACCCGAACCGTTTTGGCCTGAACCCGAACTCAATCTGATTTGAAATAAACCGAACAATGACCCGAATCTGAGTCGACCTGAACCTGACCTGATTCGAGTCAGACCATTAAATTGACCTGGTATAACATGTATCCGATTTAACTTGACCTGACATAACCTGAAACCTGAGCGATTACCTGATTTCATATCCCTACCTAAAATAGCACATGATTGGTGTCGGATTAAAAAAAAAAATTACATGAATCTAACCCATACGTTATTCATAATCTCATCTAATAATATTTTTCTGTTATTCGTTTTTAAGGTGCTTCACCTTTTTCTTACATGTAACTAAAGAATGTTTTGTTACTTAGAAATTACTTCAAAATTGGTGAATATTATTGAATAAGTTATGAATTACGTAGTAAGCCATGTCCATCTAATAATTTCTCAAATAATTAACACCACCAAATGCGGCCCTACTCCTAACAACTACTGCTGCCACGTAATCACTTAATTCCACACATTACTATTATAAAATTTAAATTGTTTTGAGGTTGAACTACCCTCAAACCCATTACAAGATTAGATTTTCAAATATTATTTAACAATATATAAATATATATATATATATATATATATATATATATCAAAACTTAGAAAATAGCTTTTAATATATATTTATTTGATGAATAGTGATTGGCATACAAGCGGAGATCAATCTAAAGAATTGGCATTTGGCAAGAACCATGGCACCTAAATGGGTAAAGCGATGAATAAGCCCTCTAAAAATGATAAAATTAGTACATGATTAAATTGCATTTTAATTCACAAAGATGATAAAATAAAACTTTAATTTTTTCAAAAATATAAAATCAAAGCCAATAAATTAGTAAAATTATACCTTAATCCTTACAAAAATTTATTATTCAAGACCCGTCGCGAAAAAAAATTCCTCCATGGGCTTGGTATATGCTAGTAGGATATATGCTTTAACTAATTCTATATAAATTTCAGCATTTATATTTACATTATTTTCTAAAAAAAATTACCAAGTGGGAATTTTTTTTACAGTGAATTTCCTTTAATGGAAAAACCAGATTCATTTCCAGGCATGCAAGTTGTAAAATATTCATCCAAATGGAATAAAAAACAATGCGCATGCAAAAACACTTTACAAACATAGATTGTGAGAGAACTCACCAAGTTTGGGATTGGCCCCAGAGATGAGATATAAGGGTATGGTGAAAAACAGGATTTGAATCCTCAGAGGAACCAGTCATCGTCGTAGTCGTAGTCAGAGTCTTCTTCCTCTTCCTCTTCATCAGAGTCTCTGTTTTCATGCCAAATCAAATCCTCCTCCCAAAGTGGACACGAACAAGTTGCCTTTTTATTCTTCCACTCAGCACCACAATTATAGCAAAACTCGTATCCGCATCTGCAAGAACAAGCCAACCATAAGATGCAGCTTTTATCCTCAACAAGAAAAAACAATGGTTTATTGATATCTGTCTGCGACAAACACTAACGGACGTATATGACATCTATGAAGCATGGATACGAAAACCCAACGAATATGACACATGCATGCTGCCGACACAAATAAATGTGTATGGGAAACCTTCGACAGATGGGGGAAGGGGGGATAGTTCTGAAACGGTCAAGACACAAGTATTCAAGACACTGGTGCTAAATGTTGAGAACTCATATGAGACTCGTGATGTGATCTTCCACCTCAAGCACGCAGCCCTTGTTATCAAGCAGTCTCCTTCCGAGCAGCTTCTCAATCACACCCACACATCCTTGTCCCCTTTCCTCCCCTTAATATTGGTTTTTGAACAAACTGAAACTTGCGGGGCAAGATATTTCAAAAGAATCTAAAAAACCATGACCAAAATGAAATACCTGCAAGTCATGTGGTAGCACCCCTCAGAAAGTTCTATCATGTGGTTGCACTTCACACACTGGCGCCACAAATTCATTCTTGCAAGTGACTTCAGCTTAAGATCTGCTGCTGCGGGAAGGGGATTCTTTCTTTTGTAATCTTCACATGTCATGCTACTGTGCCAAGGAACCTTGCAGTTGATACAGAAAAGGCCATGACATTTAAGGCATTTCCTGGCACCGGATCTGTTAATTCCGACAAGTGCATCCTTAGCATATTCTGAAACCTCACTTCTTGACATTAAGGTTGAGCACCTAGGATATGGACAATAAATTTTCTCTGTGACAGGAATTGAAGCCTCCTTCATTCGTTGTTTCAATGTCTCGATCATTTTAGGGGTCAAGAATTTTCTACAGCTGTCAACAATAAGCTCAGACTTACAGCCCTCATGAGGACATTTCGGCACCGTTCCATGTAGCAACTTCACCTCCACATGCTGTTTCATACAAGAAAAGCAGTACCGGTGCATGCATCCATCAACTGAAAACATGCTCCCAGAATCAGCATCTTCTAAGCAGATAACGCAAGTCTCTTTCACTGTCTTGCTTTCATTTTGCTCTACAATCCGAGAGACCTGAGATACTATTGCTTCTCTTGCAAGTTTAAATGCATATTTAATATCATTACGTGCCACGAGTTTGGGGCTGCAACAAGTAAATTTTCTTTGATGAAGTAATACTTGATTAACTAACATCGAAATCTTCCTCTGCTTTGGGAGCCATCTCCTAGTAACCTGTATTGCCAAATACATCAGGGAAGAGCATTTTTCTTGGCTCTTTATTAGGAGGTAAAGAGGTTTTAAAATTGGTTTTATTTAATTACAATGCAAAATTACAATTAAACCCAAGTATGATCAATCATGTTCTTTCAATCATGAGGCGTGTATATCCAACATTACTTAATCAAAGCTAATATTTTAACAACCAAAAAACTTAAATGGCCCATGCTTAAGCAGAGCACAACCTGAATTCAATCAAAACAACAGGTCGACAAGATGGTACCAAAACTTATAGTTGAATATAAGCAAGGCAGTAACTTGGCATGGCTATTACCGGATATAAACATGCCTAAACAGAGTTTTACCAATACTTTGGTACTTAACTGAGTAGTTATCCAATAAATTTTTCAGGGGGGTTGAATGGATCTTTCAATGGAACACCAATCATCTCCATTTAATTGCTTACCTTCAAAATCACCATACCTTACTATTCCGTAATTTGTCATACATTCCTGTTTTCTCTAAATTAAAATCCTAGTACTTATTTTCCAAACAAGATAACCTCACCGAACTCTCAGTGACCCTGAAAGGATAATAGGATATAGCTCATAAATAAGCACATATGACGTATAGTACACTACTCAATACTCATCGAAAATAAAATAAAACATTTTTTTGAAGGAAAATGCACAACTTTGTAAGCCACGCATAATTGACTCATTAGTTCAACTCATTCCCTAGAGTCCAGTCGATTCCAACATTTCCACTAGCACAAGAAATAGCGTCTTTCAAAAAACTGTGTACCGTATACTTCAGACAGTCGATTCTTGAAATTTTCTTGTGTTATCTTTGGAAACATGAATTTGAGAAAATGGATAAGGATTTCATGTGCTATATGCTACATATCTGTGAGAATGAAATGTATGCATCATGTATTTAGTTATGACTCAAGATGATTATACATTTCAAAGGTTGAAAGTAAATGCTTTTACCACGAAATCTACACAGTATTCAAAATCCACGTTTTAGAATGCAACATCACATTTTACCAAGATTAACAAGAGACAGGAACATAAATAAAGAGAGAAACTCACATACATTTTAACAAAATGGGAAAAAGAATGAAAGGGAACTTACGAATTGATAAATGGGGTAATAATCACAGCAGAATTCAACCTTATCAAGCTCCAAAGACAAAGCAGCGTTAAGCCCTTCGATCAACGCCTTAAGCTCAGCCGCTTGTTTGCTCAACCCAACACCAACTAAAGGTTTCGTGATTTCCAAAATCAAATTATCCCTAAAATCACAAATCGCAACACCAATACCCGCGTAATTCGACGCCTTGTCTTTCACCTTTTCTTCACTAATCAACCCCTTGAAGTAAATACGAAATTCACACTCATCGTCGTCTGAAACATCATCGATGAAGTCACTTTCGCTATCGGATCCACCCAAACGCAGGTCCTTAGAACACCCTTCACCGAAAGGACGTTCAAAGAAATCGCCCCAGTCCGCCCAAACATCTTCCGGGATTTCCGCAATCCGACGCGCGAATTTCTCGTCGTGGACTCGACGCTTGAGGTCTTCGTTGAGTTTCTGGGTTTCGAGGAGGCAGCGCTTGTGGTCGAGCGATTCTTGTTGGAGTTTGGATAGCTCTTCGGACATTAAGGAGAATACGGAGTCGGATTGAAGGGGAGGCTGGGGAGGCAGATTCGGCGGCGGTGGTTGGGAAGTGTGGGCAGAGAGGGAAGCGGATAGGGCTTCTTGTAGTTGGAGATGGTAGGCAAAGTCGAGGTCGGACTCGAGGGAATGGGCAGCCATGAGCTCGTCTTCTTGCTGTGAAAGTAAAGAGTTGAGGTTGCCGTCGCCGCCGTCGGTGTTCGCTGTTGTTGCCATTACAACGAAATGGAATTGGCCGTCGATGGGCTTAAATAAATCACTTTCGGGCCATTTCTATATTATATTTTCAAATCCTAGCCCTTACATTGCCTTATTTTTAGTTAATTGCACAAGAGGGCCCTTAACCCTTAAATTTGTATATGCGTTACTACGAATCTTAAGAAGTCACATTAGGCTCACAAGATCGACTCACAACAAAATTCGTATGAAATTCTTTTCTTTAAATACATTAAAACTGTAAAATAAACTTTTATATAAAATATTATTTCAGAAAATCATGTAAATATAGAACCGTAGTTCGAAAAGCATATCACAGACACTAGTATAAAACAATGAATGTCATACATGCCCACTAACTATGACGGTATCGTACTACAAAAACAACGCCGTGAGAACTTCAAACACTGATAACGGTCACTTTACCATGACGGATTTTATCTAACCTACAATGGTAAAAACAACATGAGCTTGGGAAAACTCAATAATACAAAACTAACCAATGATGATGTAAGCACATGCAAGTATATGGCATGCAATACATTGTCAGGACGTTTTAGGCAATAATGAACTCTATTTACGATTTGGTATTCCAGTGTAACGTTATATTTGAAGATAACAGAGCTGTTCTTTATGCAATCACTGAGTGTCGGACGTGAAACCTATAGTCTTGAGGATCAGAAAAGTGATAGATTTAGTTAAGTAAACCAAGGAGTTTAGCGTGTTTCGAGAATGCTAAGTTAATACATACTATTGTAACTCTGTAGTAAACATTATATTCCACGAGCACATAATTCAAGTAGCAACAACATTCATTTTAAATTCTTAACTATCCTCCATCCGTGCTCCAGTATGCAATTCTCCATAACGGTATCATATATTGGCATTTACTCGAGCCCCTTGGGCGTGGGTACCATCCTAAGGGAATACCTTTGGTTCGGGCAGAATTACCTGTAACCCCCTTAGCCTGGCCTAGACGCACGACCCGAACATAGAAGATTACACGGGGAAAACCGAAGTCAACTCGTTAAAGTCAACCACGATTAGCAACCCATTTTTTTCTTTTTAACTTATCTAGATGTATCTTATTACCCTATATGATTAGCAATTTGATTTAGCGCAAGCGACACAGCGAACGGAACTCAATTAGGGGTTCAATTGCATACAAACGTATTTAGGGACTAAATTATAAATTTTCAAAGTTATAAGAACTAATCAAGTTTTAAAGTTACCAATCCAAAATTAATTATATATCATGCCAGCATGCTAAGTTTCATCGCAAACAGATCATCCAAACTCATTTAATTAAGCATTCAAAACTCAGGGACCAAAACGTAAAAAAACATAAACCTGGAACAATTCAAATTCAAATCCAACGGTCAGGCGTTTCAAAACACAAGACCCTGTATCGGAACGGTCGTTTCGAAACAAGGTTGACCGTTTCGATACGCATATGCATTTTGAAACCCGTTTCAAAATAATGCTTTCCAGTAGCAAAATGTTCCGGAACGTGCCTATCCGTTCCGGAACACCATGAACATTCAAGGCCATCGTTCCGTAACAGATAAGGGCGTTCCAAAACGCCTTGCCCTGCAACTTCTCAAACTGCTGGTTTTTCTCAAACATTCACCTCCGAAATCATTCCAACGCATGCCACATCAAACATTCAACATGTATAAGCATCAATGACCAACATTACGAAGCATAAACTAAAACATAGCATCATTCATGCAAGCATTAGATTTATAGGCATGCTTCCAAGTCTTCAAAACCATACAAAAGCTAAAAGCCACATTCAAGCACAAATCATACCTCAATGGCCATTTACAAACCAAAACAAGCAAACCAAACATGCTTAAGGTGTTTAACATCACCAAATACTAGCAAGAGTAGAAATCCCTCCCATTGCCTCTTATTACACCAAGGTGAAACTACATACTTTGTTTAGTCAAAAGCTTGGATTCCACTTGCTATCGGACTACCTTGATCGCTCAATTCTCTGCATTGATGAAACAAATGAGCGTAAGCATAAAGCTTAGCGAGGATCGCTAAAACAACATTCATCAATGCATTTCATAAAACCATTGCATTATCAATTGCAAACTCATGCCTTTCTTAGAAACATGCTCTTCTAAGCATCAATGCAGTTTTCAAACCACATGTTTTTAACATTATTAACAAAAACAGCAAATAATCTTTTGCTCATGCTTAAACCAAGCATCACATGCATACTAGCATAAACCACAAGCATCTCATGCTTAAATCATTTATCAACAACATTATATTGGCTTGCAAGTGATCCATTCCCAAATCATACCAAAACCAACACAAGTGACACAATCGGATATGCGGATTACAAGCGTTGTCCCACACGCTTCATACACACTATCGGACTACACAAGGCTCACACACGAGAGCAACCCTCCATAGTATAACTGTACAATCACAACCCCTCAACACCACTCATCGGTAGTTGTATAATTCCACTAACGAGAGCATGGGACACATAACACAAGACTCACACACGGTATTAACATCCACCGTTGTGATCTTAACCTCAATCGTTAGGGTACTTGGATGGAGTATATGGTACAATCACAACCCCTCGACATCCAAGGCGACTTTATTCACGGTGCACCCAATCCTATAGCCGGCTAACTATATCCGAATAAAGTAACCAAAAATCATTTTCATCACTTGCCAATATAATCATTTAACATCAATATTCCACTGTTTTACAAGCATAAACACAATACCATGTTCACAAGCATAACCATGCTTAATCTCAAATACATACATTTCTCAAATCTAAGGATCATCTACCAAATGAATCCTTAACAACATGGCATTAAACACCAGCATTATCAATGCTCATAACATGCTTAAAAACAGTAGATAAAATACATTTACATCAACTACATTTTCCAACAAAAACATAGCACATTCCGAGAGAGACTTTCGAATCACTTACTCTTGAGCTTAGCTAAGTGTTTCAAACTTACTCTAAGCTCCCAAGACCACGCTCAAAGTGTTACAAAGCTGGAAAATCCATTTCCACTCACCGATACGCGAAACCTTGCTTGCCGACACGAAAATTCTTCCGGAGCCTCCAAAAACGTCTCGTTTGCTCCCGGATCAAGATCCCTTGTTTTCACATCATCAAAACAGAGATCTAAATGCATTAGAATGCATTTCAACACCAGCAACCAATCACAAACTCGATGCTCACCCAAACTACACCAATTTACCCATCCAAAACAACCGAAAACTCAACCAATTGCTTCCTAAACCAAGCCCAGCCAACATACATCACTCCCAATCAATTATAAACATCAAAAAACATCCAAAATCAACCTAAACCCTTCCTTATAACTCCAACAAGCATTACTTCATCATTTCACCTCAAAAACCCAACTAGAACTATTAAGAAACCCAAGGATCTCAAGGATTTCGGGATCTATATCAACAAAACCTCTTCTCAACATATTAACCACCTCAAAACTTAATTAAAATCAATCCAAAACAGAGCTTAACAAAACAAGTCCGAAAATCAAGAGTTTCATCATATTCTTGCAAGATTTCAATCTCAAATCAATACTATAATGAAAACTCAACTAAAAACATTAATTAGAAGCCAAAGATCTTGGGAATTTCAATAAAGAACCTAGATTGAAGGTTGAGAACGAGATTTACCTCCAATCCTTGCTTTCCTTAATGAATGACAAGTTTTCCTTAGCAAAAATCTTGAAGAACTTGAAATGATTCTTGAAATTTGTTTAGGAAATATTGAAAGAGTGTTTGAGAGAAAAGAATTTTGGAGAAAATGAGTTAGAATTGTGTTTGGCTGAAAATGAGAAGAGAAAGGTAGTTACGCCAAGTAAAATCTCATTTTTTTCTAATATATTAATTTTAATTTAATAAAATCCTTTTATTAAATCACTTTAAAATCCCCTTTTAAAACACATGTCATATTAATGAAAGGCTAAATTGCCATAAATCTCCCCAAAGATTCTAAGATTTTGGCTCCTCTTTTAAAATCACATTTTCCCATAACTTTGAAACTTTACATTTTGGTCACTACCCAAAATGTACCTCTTCCGAAACTCTTTTTGTAAAATTGATTTGACCAACTTCTTAAAAATAATTTTAGAAGATTTTAGCAAATTTTACCATATTTTTATCCTATCCCGATCCTTGATTTCTTTAAATCACCTAAAGCGATTCGAACCGTTCCCGACCGGTCCAGTCTGATGTCCAAAACATCTAGGCCCAAAACCAGGGCGTTACATTACCCTAGCCAAAGCTAGGAACCTAATACATGCATTAACCTAGGCCTAATGGGCGTAGGTACCGACCTAAGGGGTTACCTTAGGTCCCAAACGGAATTACCCTAGTCGAAGTTAGGAACCTAATACGGGCGGACCCTAGCCGAAGCATGGGAGACGAATATGGGTGGACCCTAGCCTAAGCGTAAGAGTCGAATACGGGTAGACTTACCAGCTTGATCAAGGCTGAGCCATTAGTGACTCCATATCATAATCCAAGTACCCCAATGAATCAGTCCAAGCAATATCACAGTATTCAGCTATTGTGGCCGTTTGTAAAACTATTTGTAAAAACAGCCCGACGATTAAGGTTTGGAAATTGGGATTTTCCATTTTAATTTGATCTTGAAATTAGGGAATTTTCCATTTTAATTCAAATTTCTTTTTTTATTCTTAAAAATCGTTTTGGAGTCACCACCGGTCACTTTGATAGACCGGACACCATAAAAATGGACCATAGATTCTTTTAATAAAATTCATGTTCGAGAGTCGGTTACGTGTAGGGAAGGGTTAGCACCCCTACAACGCCCCTTATCGGTACCTTATTGATTCCACGTGACATTTTGGTATTTTTAACATTAACCCGAATTTAATTAAATCTTTAATTGTTAATTGGATTCCATTTCGAATGGAGATGTCCTTTTGTAAGAAATTACATTTTGGACGAATATAAGTTTTGAAACGTCCAAATACATTAGGACACTTCAATTAATATTCAAAATGTATCTCAATACAAAAGGTTTAATGCATGTTCAATTATTGTCTTATCATTTTTAAGTAAAAACCTAATTAGGGCTCTACTGATTTAATTAATTAAAATCTATGAATATGATCAAATTTAGGACTTATGTGATAACACCCAAAAGATTTGGGCACTACCCATATTTGTCCTAAATTAATAATATCCCTATTGTTAGTGTAACTAATTATTTAATCCTAATTCTATTTTTATTAAACTAACTACATGTAATTTCCATTTTCTATGTTCAAATGATGTATTAAATCTCTTGCCTAAATACCCCATTGATTAACATCACATTGCAATGCGATACTAATCAACTTAGAATATTTAAGCCTTAATTAAATATTTATTTATTTACTATAATGTCCTCTCCTATCAAATTTATTAAATTTAATTAAAGAACTTAATCCTAAAATGTTTTAATTTTAATATACTAGGTGAATTAAAATCTCCTAAAAAAGTATATTACATGTACATTTAAAAAGCATGCATACAATATAAATTAAACAAATTAAATTAAACTAATTAAAAGACTGAATTGAAAGAAAATTAAAGCTTGAAGTCTAATTTTTATTGATTGTAAAACTAAAGAATTAATTTTGATATAACAAAGGATTTAAGGACTAAATTGAAAAAGAGAAAATAATTTTTAAGTCCTCAAAAACTTCCCAAAATCTCTAAGCAAAATGGTTCAAGTCAAAACCAATGTTTATGAATATTTTTCTAAGTGTTTTCCAAGTCAAAACAGTGTTTTTCGAGTCTCTGTTGCGAAACGGCCCTTAAGCGTTTCACAACGTTTTAAAACTGTTAACATGTGTTTCGAAACAAGCCTTCCCATTTCGATACGAGTGTATCGAAACAGGTCCCTATGTTTCGAAATAGATGAAGAACAACAGAACGGGTTGAACCGTTTTGATACGGAAATATCGAAACGACATTAAACGTTTCGAAATGATTTTCAAACTTGGATTTAAAAATATGACCGTTGCAAGTTTTATAACTGATTTTCAGAAAATGATTAAGGTGTATCGAAACGATTTAAGCCGTTTCGATACAGGTTTTGGTAGAAGAAAAATGTTTCGAAACTGGCTCTAGCTCGTTTCGGAACGGGCTCTTAGTGTATCAAAACGATCGGGTCCATTTCGATACGGTCTCTTAATTACACCCAAACGACAATTTCTATTTTGGTCTGTTTCGAAACAGGTACATGTGTTTTGAAACGGGTAGTTGCAGAAGTGCATTTAATGTGGGAAGATTGCATCCCAACGGCTATACTTATGATGGCAACAACCCTAACGGCTATAATTGAATGAGAAGGTATAAAAGGGAGTTCTAAATCCACCAACAACAACTATTGATCCTCAAAGAAACAATCCAACATCAAATTCAAGCTCTAGAGCAAAATTTCCATGTTCTTTGTAAAACCCCAATTGTGGTTCATTGTAATTCATATCTTTTATATTCAATTGGGTTGAGTGCTTGTAAATTGGGCAACATTTGTATTGTGAGATACTTTTCTTTTGCCTTAATCTTCTTTGTAACCTTGTGAGAGGGTTTGGTCAATTTTGGGTAGAAAATTGACCACTTGTGTAAAGGATTCCTCCTAAGCCTAGAAAAGGGGAAGAAGATCAACTAGTGGAGTTGTTGGAAAATCCTTAGTGGGAGCTAAGGTAGTGGATGTAGAGTTCAATTGGAACTTGAACCACTATAAGTGCCTTGTCTTGAAATTTTTATTTTACCACTTCACCACCAAACCTTTTAAAAATCCAATTCACCCCATCTTGGCTTAAATCGATTCAACGATCCACTCAACAATTGGTATCATAGCCTACCTCTTTTGAAGGATTAACAACCACAAGAGGAGTTTCTAGGGGAGTGTGATCAAGTTTAAAGTCAAGCCATGACATCTACCTCAACCTCCAACCTTTACGAGTCACAATCCACCACTAAACCACCTTTCTTCAATGGGGACAACTACCCATATTGGAAGAATATGATGCGTCTCTTCATCAAATCCACCGATTATATAGTTTGGGATGTAGTGGAAAAAGGACCTTAGATTCCAGTAAAAAGAAACGATGAAGGAAGACTAGTCTCGAAGGTGAAGTCATAGATGACCGAGGAAGATAGACGAAGGATGCAAGTCAATGACAAAGCTCTACACGTTATATTTTGTGTACTTGGTCCGGACATCTACTCGAAGGTTTCATCTATCGAGAGCGCAAAAGAAGTGTGGGACACTTTAGAGACGACTTATGAAGGTAATAGCAATGTGAAGGAGATGGAGATCATGTTATTGAATTTGAGCAATGAAAATTTCAAGATGGACCCCGATGAGAGTGTCTCAAAGATGTTTGATCAGTTTTCGATCATCATCAACGGTCTTAAAAGATTAAGTAAAGTGATTCCCGAAGATAAGCTAGTAAGGAAGCTTCTATATTCTCTCCCGAAGTCTTGGGATGGCAAAAGAACGACCATGATTAAAGCTAAAAATTTGAAGACATTAAAGCTTGATGAGCTCGTTGGTTCTCTTCTTACACATGAGATCATGAAACAAGGAAGAGAAGAAGAAAAGAAGAAAGAAGAATAGAGAAGCATGAGGTGGAAAAGAAGAAGAATCTAGGAGTTGATCTCAAAGCCTCTCTACAAGAGGAGAGCTCTTCTAGTGAGGAGGAAGACTTTGGAGAGTTGGTTATGATAGCCAAACGGTTCTCACGGTTCATGAAGTCCAACCGATAGAAGAATTTTTAAAGAAAGATGGACTTAAAGAACAAAAATAAAGAAGAAGAAAGGGATCCGATCATTTGATTTGAGTGCAAGAAGTCGGTCACATACGTTCCGATTGTCTTCAACTCAAGAAGAAGGTCTTTGAGAAGAAGAAGAAGCTCAAAGCTAAGCTTGCTACTTGGAGTGATGAGGAGTCATCCGAGGATGAGGAACATGAAGTGGCCAACCTTTGCCTCATGGCCCTTGAGGAGGATTCTATGGTAACCTCCAACTCATCTTGCTTTGATTTCACATTTGATGAATTGCATGATGCATATGATGAGTTACAAGAGGTATATGATGAGTTAGTAGAGAGATATAAGGAGTCCGTTTTGAAAAATAAAAGGCCATTTCGTATTTAAAAGCTCAAAACGATTTACTCTCTAAAGCTAACTCAGATTTTGAGAAAAAGGTTTTAAGCTTACAAGATGATTTAAAATTCTTTGAGCAAGAAAATATTGATTTAAATAACATTCTTTCTCATTGTAATGATGAACACCAAAAGTTAGTGAATGAGCTAAATGAGCTCAAAAATTATTTCAAAAATGTTGGTTCTTCAAGGGTTGGAAAAGGTGAAACTTCAAAAACTAACTTTGTAAAAAGAAAGAATTTTAACTACAAACAAAGTGGCTCCAATAGGCATAATAGAACTAAAAAGATTAGAAGCATATGGGTTCCTAAGGAACTTGTAAAATCTAATAATATTATTGCCATGTCACCTTGGATTCCTAAGGGAACCAAGCTTTTGGGAGCTAACACTCATGGACCCAAAATGATTTGGGTACCAAAAATCAAAGCTTAATCTCTTTGTTTGTAGGGGGAGCATTGCTACAAGGCCAAAGCACAAAGTCAAAATTCGTGGTACCTTGATAGTGGATGCTCGAGGCACATGGCCGGAGACAAGAGTCGATTCATGGAATTAAAGCCAAAAAGTGGAGGAGTAGTGACATTTGGTGACAACTCCAAAGGCCACATTGAAGGTATTAGCTCCATAGGTAATCACTCTTCCATACTTATTGAAAATGTTTTGTATGTCAATGGTCTAAAACACAACTTATTGAGAATTAGTCAACTATGTAATAAAAGGGTTTAATGTCATGTTTGATGTAAATGGGTGTAAAATAGTTGACATTAAATCTAACAAAACAATGCTCATTGGTCATTGCATAGGCAATATATACATGGTGCATCTAGATGACATTCATACATCCCATGCATGCTTAGTTGCACAAAATGAAAATGATGCATGGTTATGGCATAGGAAACTAGGACATGCTAGCATTAGCGTTTTAGAAAAATTAGCTACCCTTAATCTAGTTCGAGGCCTACCTAAGCTCAAGTTCTCATTAGATAAAATTTGTGATGCATGTGCTAAAGGTAAACAACATAGAGCCTCTTTTAAGTCCATTAATGATGTTTCTACACGTAGGTGTTTGCAATTGATCCATATGGATCTCTTTGGGCCAATTAGGACTACTAGCTTGGGTGGAAAAATCATATGCATTTGTGCTTGCTGATGATTACTCTAGATATACTTGAGTTCTCTTTTTATGCACTAAAGATGAGGCTTTAGAAAACCTCATCACATTTTAAAAAATAACTCAAAATGATCTTGAACTTAAAATTTCACATGTTAGAAGTGATCATTGTACCAAATTTCAAAATATGGGTTTTGATGATTTTTGTAATGAAAATGGGATTAACCATAATTTTTCGGCTCCTCGAACTCCTCAACAAAATGAGGTAGTTGAGAGGAAAAATAGAACTTTAGAAGAAATGGCTAGGACTATGCTTTGTGAAAACAATTTACCTAAGTATTTTTGGGTGGAAGCCACTAACACCGCATGCTACATTATAAACTGTGTAATGATTAGGCCTATTTTAAAGAAAACACCTTATGAGATTTCAAAATCTAAAAAGCCTAACATTAGCTATTTTCATCCTTTTGGTTGTAAGTGTTTTGTTTTAAACAATGGTAAAGATAATTTAGGTAAATCTAATGCAAAGAGTGATGAAGTTGTTTTTCTAGGTCACTCTTTAAACTCTAAAGCCTATCATGTGTTTAACAAAAGAACTTTAGTTGTAGAGGAATCTATTCATGTGGTTTTCGATGATAACTTCCTTCCGAGGAAGGATTCTTGTGATGATGTTGATGTAGGGATCATTGAAGCCAATGATGGTGGAGAATCATCAAAGGTGAATGAGATTTCAACTAAAGAAGAAGAAGCACAAGAATCGCCTCTAGAATCATTGCAAGAGATGTCTCTTGAGAAAAAGAAAGTGAGCTACCCAAGGGAGTACAACTATGTCAGGGGTGGTGAGATCTTAGATGATCCATCAAAGGAAATAACTACTCACTATTCTCTTAAAATGCTTAATCATGTTGCATTTATCTCATGCATCGAGCCTAAGAATGTTAAAGAAGCATTAAAAGATGACTTTTGGATTATGGCCATGCAAGATGAGTTAAATCAATTTGAGAGAAGTAAAGTGTGGAAATTAGTTGATAAGCCTAGAAATAAATCTACTATAGGAACTAAATGGGTCTTTAGAAACAAACTAGATGAGAGTGGTAACATAGTGAGAAACAAGGCTAGGCTTGTTGCTCAAGGTTACACTCAAGAAGAGGGAATTGATTTTGATGAAACCTATGCACCCATAGCTAGAATGGAAGCAATTAGGATGCTACCTGCATTTGCATGTTATCATGATTTCAAGCCTTTTCAAATGGATGTCAAAAGTGCGTTTTTAAATGGTTTTATAAATGAAGAAGTGTATGTGGAACAACCACCGGGTTTTGAAGATCCTATTTTTCCAAACCATGTTTTCAAATTGTCAAAAGCTTTATATGGTTTAAAACAAGCTCCTAGAGCTTGATATGAAAGATTATCAAGTTTTCTAGTTGGAAAAGGTTTTGAAAAATGAAAAGTGGACACAACACTCTTTATTAAAAACAATGGAAAAGATACCTTAGTAGTTCAAATTTATGTTGATGATATAATTTTTTGTTCTACTAATGAATTACTTTGTCAAGATTTTTCTAAGTTGATGCAAGGTGAATTTGAAATGAGCATGATGAGGGAGCTCTCGTTTTTCTTGGGACTCCAAATCAAACAAATGAAGGATGACATCTTCATCAATCAAGCTAAGTACATCAAAGATATGCTCAAGAAGTTTGGCTTGGAGCAAGCAAAGCCTCAAGCTACACCTATGAGCTCATCCACAAAGCTTGACAAGGATGAAGGAGGTAAGTGTGTTAACTCTAAGCTTTATCGCTCTATGATTGGATCATTGCTTTACCTTACCGCAAGTAGACCGGATATATTGTTAAGTGTTTTCTTGTGTGCTAGGTTCCAAGCTAGTCCTAGAGAGTCTCACCTTATAGATGTTAAAAGGATCTTTAGGTACCTTAGAGATACTCCTTGTTTAGGTCTTTGGTACCCTAGAGACTCAACCTTTAACCTTCATGATTATTCGGATGCAGATTACGAGGGTTGTAAAATAGATAGGAAAAGCACTTCCGCCACTTGCCAATTCCTAGGTAGTATGTTCATATCTTGGTTCTCTAAGAAAAAATATAGTGTAGCGCTATCTACCACTGAAGCTGAGTACATATCCTTAGGGAGTTGTTGTACTCAAGTCCTTTGGATGAAACAACAACTCTTCAACTATGGAATTAAGGTAGACACCATACCCCTTAAGTGTGATAACACTAGTGCCATATGTGTTACCAAAAATCCCATCCAACACTCTAGAACCAAACACATAGAAATAAGACATCATTTCATTAGAGATCATGTCCTTAAGGAAGATGTTGTTTTAGAGTATGTAGACACCTTAAATCAATTAGCGGACATCTTTACCAAACCTCTAGATAAAGAGCGTTTTTAGTCCCTTAGGAGAGAGTTAGGTCTCACAAGCCTATCTTGACCTTTTTAGGACCTTTTTGTGCTTAATTTGCTTGAATTCTTGTTAAATGCCGTGCTTATGTGTTTTTGATCCTAATTTCATCATTGCTTATAGTTAGGGGGAGTATGTTTTGTGTTTTGATATGTGTTACTTGCTCATTCATATCATTTATGCATCCAGGATCTATAAAAATTCAGTTTTTCTGCAATTTAGAGCCTCATCTGCACTTTCAGGCCTATTGGTATCGAAAATGAACAAAAATGAACAAAAGTGTTTTGAAACGCCCCAAAGGGTTTCAAAACGATTTGGTTCTGCTAGAACATGTATCGAAACGACCTCTATGCGTTTCGATACGGGCAACCTCTTGGGTTTCGATACGGTCAAACCTGTATCAAAACGGTCAGCTTGTTTTGGAACGATCGTAGACATTTTAGTATGCCTGTTTCGAAACATTTTCTCTTGTTTCGAAATGCGTATCAGGAAAGCCTATTTTAAAGGGTTTTAAATGCTCAAAACTCACTTTTTTTTTTATCAAACTCTCACAAACCCTAAAAACCCTAAAATGATATCCTATTAAAAAACCCTCCAAACCTCCTTGTTTTTCATCAAATCTTAAGGGCTTTTACTCCCAAACGAAAAATCTAAGTAAGCTTCAACAATTTGGTGCAATTTCATCCATCAAATCTTCCAAAATCCCTCGTTTAAGGTATTTTCTATCCTTTTCTTTTCCTTTTGATTTCATTCAAATCTTAGGTTAGAAAATTATAATTTTGTATGCAATACATTTTTTTACTATGGGTTTTCATAATTTTGTCAAAATTTTTCAAAATCTCAAATTTTTCGATTCGAATATATTGTATTTTAATCGTATTTTTTTAACACAATTTTTCAACTTTGTTTTTCTTCAAAATTTTTTATATATGTATATACTTTCAAAGTTTTTTTCAAACCTTAATGGGAATTTTATTGGATCGAATTAGGATTTAAATGCATACACTCAAAATTTCTTACTTGCTTTGTTTTAGGTGTTTTTAAATGGAATCTAAGAAACGAAAGACTCAAGGGGGTGAAGGTTCAAACCAAAACGACAAGCGTCCAAACCGTACCCTCCTATATTCCAAAATTCTTAGGAATCAAAATGCTAAGGAACACTTTAAAATCCTTCAAGATTCCGTTGTTCGAAGAGAGCGAGTCGTGGACATGGATTTCCCTGATTCCGAGCGTTTTCTCTTCCGTTACCTACCTCTCTTGAAAGAATGGAGTTTCTTAGCCTTCTTGAGCATTCCCGACATCGTCTACAAGAACATGGTTTTGCTCTTTTATTCCAATGCCGTTCTCATCAACAATGAGGATCGTTTCGAGGTCATAGCCATTGAGTCTTACTAATTGGGCAAGAAGATTCGTGTTGATCCATCCGTCTTAGAGAACATCCTTGGGCTAAAAGATGAGGGTATTGAGGATGAAAATCACTTTGGAGCTCATATCAGATCGGTTCTCACCTTGGATGTCCATGATCGTTTCTTACATTTGATTATCTCTTGATTCATTCGCGCATCCGAAGGTAAATTTGCCCACATCCGTCAAGTCGATCACTTTTGGCTCGAGTGTTTTTGTCAAGCACAACCGAATTTGGTGAAGATCATGTTTTCCGAGATGGTCCATCAAGTGAGGCATTGTCTATCCGACTCCATCACCTCCTTCACTTATGGGACAGTGTTGAGCTACATATTTGTTAGACTTGGTCTAGATTGCTCATATGATTCTCCAGAACCCCAAAAGCAAAAGATTGGTGAATCTTCTCTTATGAGATCCGGGTTTCATTAAACTCTTGGTCATTCTGTTCGTGTTGATAGGAGAACTCAAGCACCTCAAGATGAGCCTCAACCTCAAGCTCCGGCTCCCGTTGTGGCTCCCAACAATGATGCTCTTATGACCTTTCTTACCGAGAGGTTCAACATGATGGACACAACCATGGCTTCAGGATTTTGTGCTATCAACACCTACAGTCTTTGTGTTTCTAAAAACCAGATTTTTGCATCTCCAAAAGCTCCCAACAAGCCTCAAACATCAAGAAACAAGGCATAACATGCATTTACATACTCTAGAGGCGTACACCCTAGTACAAGCATGCTTAAACACTTAACTCACATGTACATAAAGGGCAACCAAAAGGATAACCAAGCATTCATTAAGGTATAAAGCAAGCAAGGTTCACAAGCCTTAGAACAAACACATAAACATTCATGATACGCATCATAAGCATAAGGATAAGGGCCACAAGGCCAACATACATGCCAAGAAAGCCACACACAATCGTCAACATACTAAAGGAGTCTTAACAAGATCCTTATCATAAAGCAACATACACAAAAATCCCCATTGCTTATCTATTACATCTTTAGCTTAAAAGTTCATACTTGATGATAGCAAAAAGCAAAAATAGCACACTTGGAGACCTTTCTCCTTGCACAAGCAACCCACGAACTAAGGATCTGCATTGTCGAACAAAAGAGAGCGTAAGCGTAAAGCTTAGTGAGGGTAAGCTCATAAAACAAACCTCGACAATGCAAGGTCCAAGCACGAGCAACAACCAAGGATGAATGCATGTTTCCTTACCTTCAGAACCACATGAATCAAATATATGAAATGCATGAACATAACACCAATTATCATGCCATGCTCAACATGTCCACAATACAATCATAAGGAAACACATTTAACAACCCGTATTGGCGCCTAGCTATGACCTGAATACGCGGATAACAACCGTTGGAACTCAAATCCAACAACTCAACCATACATTACCCCACAGTGGGATTACACTCATCACCGTTTCACGCGGAGGGGATTCCACTTATCCTCACGCCCCGTCGATGGGATTCCACTCATCACCGACTAAAATATAAATGAAGATTTCTGGGCGTACCCGTAATCCATCTTGATGGCTACCATCACCAAGACCACGCGCGCAATTCGACACTCGTGTGCACACTAACATCCTAATGATCGATCATTTGTACCCAATCATACTAGTGCCAATACTATCTCAACACAACCTCACCGCGTTCTTACAATTTCCGTGCTTAGCACGTACTCACTATGATCCACCATCATGCAACCACATTCCAAAAATCACATACATATCACAATGCATAAAACATCATGCCTCAACACATATGTACATCACAATATACATAACAACATCAATCACAAATAAATATGGAACAAGAGGCATAATCACACAATATTCATAAGTTCAACCATAGTCTTCTAAACTAAAGCTTGAGATTAGACTACCAATCTAATCCCAACTCTAGGCAGGTTTACCAAGCCTGACCTAGGTCCACATGCTCGAACCAACATTTGAAAACCAATTTAAAATCGAAGAACCACTCACTGACTACTCCAAGCTCAACAAACTCTAATCGATCAAACTTCCAAGCTTCCCAGATTGATTCCCGAAGATTCTCCAACACCAAATCCCGATGCTAGTCAATCAAAGCCAACAAAACAAACACAAATCAGCCCACAAATCACTGTAGCAACCCTCAGAGCACAAAACAAGCATTTAGCCAACTAAGAACACCCTTAAACATATATTTTCGAGCAGCCCATATACACAACTAATAACCATTTATTCCAACCCCTTTTCCACTCTCATAAGCTTCCAAAATAACCCCTAAACATCATACAAGCATCAGCCATCAATTTCCAACACTAAACAGCCCCAAAAACTTGCCATTTGAACCATCTAAAACCTCCCTAAAACCCATATCCGAGTTTCTTGATAAAACTTCGTGAAAATTAACTATGTTGGACCATTTGGGCTACCAATAACATATCTAATAATAAGAAATCAAATGCTTTAATAATAGACCATAAAGTTTGGATTTTTAACTTTAAACTTGAAAACTCTTATATGCAAAATAATGGGTTTCATTGAAAACTAAGAACATGGAGAGAAAGAGGAAGTAGAGGACAACTCAAAAACGTAATTACCTTTCAAAAATGCACTTGAATGGTGAGAGGAGGAGATGGAACAATGAACCAAGGAGGAGGGGAGATAGTCATGTTCTAAAACATTGAAGAAGAAGAAGGTGAGTGAAAAAGGAATGATTTTTATTTGTTGTGTTTTATTTCAAAAAGCCAAAAGACCTAACTACCCTTAACGACATGGAATATTAACTAGAGTATGTAGTCCATGGCAATTTGGGATTGATTTAAAATATATCCAACACAATTAATTATTTTGAAAACCAAACTCGGAACATTATTTTAATTATTTAATTCACCCGACCTCCAAACCCAGGTGTTACAACTCTCCCCACTTAAGGATTTTCGTCCCCGAAATTACCTGACAGAAACAAGTATAAAAACTGCTCAAGCATATCAGCTTTCCTCTCCCACGTGGCCTCTTCCACACCTCTATGTCGCCACAACACCTTGATCAACTCTATGGTCTTGCCACGTAACACCTTCCTATCAGAAGCAAGTATCTCAACCGGTTCTTCATTGTAAGACAAATCTGGATTCAGTTTTATCTCCTCGACGGGCATAACATGAGACGGATCTGATATATATCTCCTAAGCATCGACACATGGAAAACATCGTGGATCTTCTCTAACTCTGAAGGCAATCTGAAACGGTAAGCTACTGGCCCAATCCGCTCAACTATATCATACGGACCGATAAACCTCGAATTCAACTTGCCCTTCTGGCTAAATCGTATTACCTTCTTCCACGGAGACACTTTCAGAAACACTTTCTCACCCACTGAAAGCTCAATCTCTTTTCTCTTCAAATTAGCATAAGACTTATGATGATCGAAAGCTGCTTTTAGACGGTCACAAATCAACTTCACCTTATCAGTAGTCCTCTTAAGAAAATCCAACATAGGTAACAATTTCTGACCCGTTTCGGCCCAACAGATCGGAGTCTACATCGCCTACCATACAATGCCTCATAAGGAGCCATCTGGATACTAGTCTGATAACTGTTGTTGTAAGAAAACTCGACTAAGGGCAAATGTTTCTCCCACGAACCCTGGAAGTCAATCACACAACAACGGAGCATATCCTCTAATACTTGTATCACTCGCTCTGACTGACCATCTGACTGTGGGTGATATGAAGTACTGAAATGCAAACGACTACCTAGTGCACTATGCAAACAACCCCAGAACCTCGATGTGAATCTCAGATCTTTGTCTGATACAATAGACTTTGGAAATCCATGCAATCTCACAATCTCGCAGATGTACAAATCAACCAACTTGTTTAAAGAATTTGTGGTGTTCACTGCTAAGAAATGGGCACACTTAGTGAATCTATCAACTATCACCCAAACATAATTCTTCTTCAAAGGAGACAACGGCAACCCTATCACAAAGTCCATAGTAATTCTCTCCCACTTCCATTTCGGAATCTTCAAAGGCTGTAACAAACCTGAAGGAACCTAATGTTTTGCCTTTACCCTCTGACATACCATGCAACGGCTCACATACTCGGCTACTTCCTTCTTCAATCCAACCTAGAAACAATCACTCTTCAGATCTCGGCACATCTTAGTATTGCCCGGATGCATAGAAAAAGGACTCGAATGTGCTTCGCTTAGAATCATACATCTCAACTCAACATATGTAGGCACTACAACTCTGTCTCTGAAACACAACACATTCTCATCACTGAAACTGTACTCTATCGGTCTACCTTCTGCAATGTCCTAAACATGTGAAGCTAATGATACGACTTGTATCTGTTTCTCTCTGATCATCTGAATCAACAAAGGCTTCACTTGCAACTCTGTAATCAAACCACCATCCCTTGATACACTCAGCCTAGCAAACATAGCTCGCAACTCAACTGCAACTTTTCTGCTCAATGCATCAGCCACTACATTTGCCTTACTCGGATGGTACTCAATAGTCAAATCATATTCTTTCAACAGTTCAAGCCATCTTCTCTATCTCAAGTTCAACTCTCTCTGAGTCATCAGATACTTCAAGCTTTTTTGATCAGTGTAAATCGTGCACTTCTCACCATACAAGTAGTGGCGCCAAATCTTCAATGCAAACACAACTACTGCTAACTCAATGTCGTGCGTAAGGTAGTTTTTCTCGTGCACCTTCAACTGTCTCGAAGCATAAGCAACAACTCTCCTTTCTTGCATCAGAACACAACTTAAATCTACGTAGGAAGCATCGTTATAGATTATGAACTCTTTCCCTAAAACTGGCTGTACCAACACTGGAGCATTCGTCAAGGCTTCTTTTAATTTCTCAAATACATTCTGTCTCGCATCTGACCACTCAAACATAACTCTTTTTTACAACAATTTAGTCAACGGAGCAGCTACTCTAGAGAAACCATCTACGAACCTCCTATAGTAACCAGCTAGTCCTAGGAAACTCCTAATCTCTATCACTAACTTAGGTTGTTTCCACTCAACAATGGCTTCAATCTTCTTCGGATCAACTTGGATACCTTCAGCTAATACCACGTGGCCAAGAAACACAACCTCTCTAATCCAGAACTCGCATTTACTCAGCTTAGCATACACCTGTTTACTCATCAATCTCTGCAAAACAAGTCTCAAATGCTCATCATGTTCTTCTTCCGATCTCGAGTACACGAGGATGTCGTCTATGAAAACAACTACAAATCGGTCTAGATAGTCTCGGAAAACTCTATTCATCATGTCCATGAAAACTGCTGGTGCATTCGTGAGCCCAAATGACATCACAAGGAACTCATAATGACCGTATCTAGTCCTAAAAGCTGTCTTCAGAACATCATACTCTTTTACCTTCAATTGATAGTACCATGATCTCAAATCTATCTTCGAAAACACTTAGGCACCTCTCAACTGGTCAAACTGGTCATCTATACGTGGTAACAGATACTTGTCCTTCACTGTCAACTGGTTCAACTGCCTATAGTCGATACACATCCTCATACTGTCATCCATCTTCTTCTTCACAAACAACACGGGATCACCCCAAGGCAAACTACTAGGCCTAATAAAACCTCGGTCTAACAACTCCTGAAGCTAACTTTTAAACTCTTTCAACTCTTTCGGAGCCATGCGGTACGGAGCAATAGAAACTGGAGTAGACCCTGAAACAATCTTAATCACAAACTCTACATCTCTGTCAGGAGGCAAACCCAGTAACTCTTCTGGAAACACATCTGGATAATCAAAAACTGTCCTAATACCTTTCAATCTCACCTCACTCATATCCGGATTCATCACATACGCTAAATAAGCCCCACAACTGGAGTCCATCAATCTATGAGCCTCTAAAGCTGACACAACGTTCGACAAGAACTTAACGTTCTCGCCTACTACCACTACCTCGTAGCTATCGAAAAGATTCAACGAAATTCTCTTTGTCTCAAAATCTACACTAGCTTTGTGCTCAACCAACCAATCCATACCCAATATGATATCAAAACCGTAGAACGGAAGCTCCATCATATCAACAGGAAACACATGACCCTGAATCTTCAACGGACACCGCCTATACATCTGTCTAACTACAACTGTCTCACCGAAGGAACTAGTCACGTGTATCCATGTTGCGTGTAAAAGAGTCTATCGCAATAGAGTGCAAGTGTACACGACACAAGTAGTAAAGTGATACACGAAGTATCGGATGTCGAATCCATGGGGACTGGAAATAGCCTTAACCTTGAATTGTTGCACAAGAAAGAAGATAATTTTAATTGTTTGTAAAGGAATATTAAAGAATACTGAAGATAAAGGATTAAAGAAATCAGGATAGAGAGAATAGGCCGGTATTGATTTGCTCAGTAGTGTAGGTGTTGCAATGTTTAGGACTTTCTGTTCTGTCGTTGCACCAGTCGCGGTAGCACCTACAGCGGCAGCGGTCTATTGTTGTCGCGGTAGCGATCACACAACTCTGTACTTCAAGCTTGGCAAGAATCCCTGATGTGCCTTGTCATATCCCTAGGTCCAAGTCTGTCGATGAACACGTCTTTGATAATACCTCCTGGCATGAATCGAAGTATGAACACTGATGTTGTTGAATTCTTCCTTAGCCACTTAACCTCGTCCTATGCCTAGGTCCGAGATAATTCAACCATAAACTGGAGAACCCGTACTTATTCCTTTCGTATACTTAACTCTCCCGATATTAAGTAAATGTATAATCTCACAATGCTCTCCCGATACTCTTGCAAGATGTTGAAAACTAGAATAAGCAAACTTGAAGTCTATTTTATTATTGAACAAAAAAAATCCTAAAACAATGCAATCCTTGCAACTACTTTACAGAATCAACCTTTATCCCTAGGGGAAGTTTAGAACATGATGAGAAGGGGGAAAACAACTAGGGTTTAGGGGAAGACGGCTAGAGAATAAGATATCCTTCCCTAGGTCGAATTACGTGCCTTTATATAGGCCTTGGGTTCAAGTTTTCTAATATGGCAAGAATACAAGTTCAAATTAAAGTACAACTCTATGAAAGACTAAATCTTCAAAATAGATGTCCTTAATTCGTCCTCTTTTCTTGCTTGGAGTTTCTTCCTTGAACTTTGGGGTTGTCCTTCATTCTGATCTAGGGCTAGGAAAAATATATGAGTGCTCCACGACAGACCGACTTAATTTCCTCTTTCTGTCGAGCTCCACTTCACTTTTTTCCTTCACCATTGTTGTCATCCTTAGCTGCCACGGCAGCGGCCTCGGCAGCATCATCCTTCTCGACTTCAGTCCTGTGTTCCAGCTCTGCTTCTCCACTGCCCTGAGTCTGCTACAACAACTACCTGTAAAAGTAACCAAAATCAGTAGCAACTGTGCCTTTTTATATAATTGTGATGTATAACTGAAATCTATTCTAAATGCAATGGAATATGCTTGAATGCAGCAAGAATATGGGGTAAATAAGGGGTAAAAAGTAGAACTTTTGCACACTCAACACACCCCAAACTCAAATCCTTGCTTGTCCTCAAGCAAATGCAACCTAACTAACATGCATGTATATACATATATATATTTTTTCTTGGCTTAAGTTAGTGAACAATCCTTATCCACAATACCATCCCCATCATGTTTAGCACGTGTTCAAATATTTAAGGATCTACTTAGAGCAAAAGTATAGTTCCCGTGTATGTGTGTGCAATTATTGTGAACATACTTGAATATAGACTTCCCTAGCAACTAGAATATTATACTTAGCCTGATTAGAGTTTTCCTTTGAGACTTAATTCATTTTTTTCACTAGAGCCAATAACGGGCACCTCTAGTTGTTTTCCTTCTTTGTCGGCATTTTCTCTTCTCTACTAGAGCCAGTATTTCAGGCACCTCTAGTTAACTATCTCGAGCCGGTGATAGGCACCTCTAGAAGTTTTACTCTGGTTATTTTCCTAGAGCCAGTGATAGGCACCTCTAGGTTTCATGAGTTTCTAGTCTCTTTCTACTCTAAGTTCTAAGTTTTCTATTCTAAGTATGCTAGAGAAAGTCTTTTATCAAGTAAGTCACAAAGTGTTTAAGTTTTTCAGAACTATACTAAGGCTCTACTTACATCCTAAAATATTTTTAAGGGGTTGTTACGATAGAGATGGCAGCAGTAGATAATAAATGTTCAAAAATTTAAGCCAAATTTTGTTTGTTTGTTTTTAGCAAAAATAAACTAACACTTAGACACGAATTTCTAAACATAAAGACACTTCATTAATGGAGGGATGCCACCCCCAAACTCAAGGGTTGCATTGCCCTCAATGCATGATGACAAAATGAAGAAAAGAAAATAAAAACATCACAATTATAAAAAATAGCAGACAACAAAGATAAGATAAAAACATAAATTTTAAGTGCTGTCGTCGCTGCTGCTACCGTTGTAGATCTGTATTTGCTGGCGGGCAGTGACCTTCATCGTCGGTGCCGGCAAATGGCTAGGAGAGGTAGAGGCAGTCTTTTTCTTGGCTTCCCTCGGAGGCTGGATGCGAGTAGGTGAGATCTGGGGTGGTTTCTCCAGCACTTGAATCTCCTCGGAAGAGCTGCTGCTGCTACCACTGCTGCTGTCAGACTTCCTTTGGCCAGATGGTCCGTCTCTAGTGTTGGGTTTCTGCCGCTTCATCTGAGTGAATTCTTTGGACATGTTCCTCTTGATAGAGGGCTCGCCATCGGATTCCTCCCAAATTGAGGAAGATGAGAAACCAACAATGAACTCGTTAAGGTCGGACGGGGGCTCTTTTCTCTTTTCTCCCCTGGCAGAGGCTGTGGCAGTGTGGCTACCACCTGCAGCTGTCACAGCCGGGGTTGGAGTGGATGCAGCAGATGGTGTTCTCGGTGTGGCAGCAGGGGTAGGGGTGTGGGCAGGTGTGGGGGCAGTAAAATAATGATTGGGGAAAGTAGGAAACAGTACATCTGGAAAATTTAAATTGATTTTATTGAAATGTACCGTTGCTGTTGTGAAGTCGCAGACAAAGATCATAAGACCCAGCTTCCGTTCCTCTATTTTCTGCAGGGTGGCAAGGATTTGGGTGGAGGAGTCAGCTGGGGGAGCTGCTGCTGTGGGCTGCCTCTGTTCTGTGGCGCTAGGCTCTGTTTGGGTAGGCTATGCTGGCTCACCTACCGCGGCAGACAGGTTGAAGCAGGAGATTGGTGTTGCGGCTTTCAGCTCCATTAATCTGAGCATATTTTTCTTCGTCCATCCTTTTCACCGAACTTTCAGATCCTCAGCAATTTCAGGGACATTGTGGCCATGGCAGAGTGTTGTGATGAGGTAGGGGAAGCCAAGGGGTCCCGATGGTCGCAATGCACAATCCAAGATCCCTTCCCGAATATATCGACCAACATTAATCGACCTCTCGTTTAAAATGGAATGCGTTCCACAGTTTGGCTTCGGGGGTGAGTTCAACTCGTTTCACCGTCCTTGGGTGTTTGGGGTCTGTATTCCACTGGGTTCCTTCCTCGGTGAGTTCTGCCATGACAACATCATAATATGCTGCTTCCAGGCTCTCCACGAACCTCTTATGCCCGTCTTCCTTTCTGCCGATGTAGAGTCCGTAAAGGGTGTTAATATACTCCGGCTCAAGAGGGACTTCCTTACCACGAACTATCATTGCTGTCGTGTCTTTGTTGTCGACGGTAGCATAGAATTCTCTGACCAGTGTGACGTTCATCTCCTCAGGTTGCTCAGCAAACATCTGCCAATAAAGTGCTCTGATCTTACGGGCGATGAATGGTTTGAGCCCGAGATTCTCCGTTCGTTTGCTGTAGATGAACCCTTTCTCCTCCTACATATCCCTTTTCTAAAAGGAGCTGTAGTATCGGTCATTGGACTCTGCGTTGTAAAATCGGTTTGGGATTCTGTCGTGGCTGGGAGTGGCTGCTGCAGCAGCAGAACTTGAGGCAGCACTCCTTCTAGTGTTTTTGGTACTCATAGTTGCAAGAGACTGTAGAAAAATGAAAGCAAATGAAAATCTAGAGAGAAAGCAAGTAGAGAGAGTAAAAGTGAAGTGAAAAATGAATAGTAAAACGGGGTTTATATAGATGAAGAATTTGCTGCCCGTTAGAGCTGTAACGGTAGACGCTAATAACGGGGCCAGCTGTTACGCGGTTTCTGACGCGTCTATCACGCGTTTCTATGTCTGCTGCGCGTCTGTTACGCATTTGCGTGTCTGCCGCGACAGCGTGTTGACATGCTGGATTTTCCGCGTCTGTCGCGACAGCTGTGACGACAGGATCCTCTTTTGGGCTTTTTGGGCTGCCGGTGAGATGGTGGGCTAGTTCACTTCTTCTCCTCTCCTTGAGTCCCTTATTTCATAAAAATAATTAAAAGAAAAACTTTAGTCCTAAAAATAAAATAGAATTCTAATTACCTAATAAATATATATATAAATAAATAATAAAAATTAAAATTAAGTTAAATTAGGGATGCCAAGAGGGGCATCTCCTAAAGTAACCACTTCCTGCATTCTTGGGGCTTCAGTCCCCTGATAATGCTTCAGTCTCTGTCTGTTGACATTAAATTGGTACCCGTCTTTTAAGGATTTGATCGTGATGGCACCATGAGGAAAAACTTGCACCACTTGAAACGGGACGGACCATCTAGATTTCAGCTTCCTTCGGAAGAGTTTCAACCTAGAGTTGAATAACAACACAAGCTGCCCTGGGCAGAACTGTCGTGATAGAAGCTTCTTGTCATGCCACTTCTTTGTCTTGTCCTTGTAAATCATTGCGTTGTCATAGGCCATTTCTCAAATTTCTTCAATCTCATTCAAGTCAAGTAACCTCTTCTGTCCTGCCTTTTCCAAGTCCATGTTCACTGCCTTGATGGCCCATTATGCTCTGTTCTCAATCTCAACAGGTAGATGACATGTTTTCCATAAATCAGCCGGTAGGGTGACATTCCCAATGGAGTTTTAAATGATGTTCTGTAGGCCCAGAGTGCATCATTGAGGTGTAGGGACCAGTCCTTCCGAGTTGGTTTAACCATCTTCTCAAGAATGTTCTTTACCTCTCAGTTAGATATTTCGGCCTGTCCATTGGTCTGAGGGTGATAAGCTGTTGCAATCCGATGTTTGACACCATATTTTCTTAAGGCAGCATCTATTACCCTATTGTCAAAATGCCTCACTTCATCACTGATGATCGCCTTAGGGATGCCAAATCTAGAAAAGATGTTCTTATGTAGAAATATCTGAACGGTCTTGGCATCATTTTTCTGCATGGCGATCGCTTCAACCCATTTGGACACATAGTCCACTGCCAATAGGATATACAGATTCCCACATGATGCTTGGAAGGGTCCCATGAAATCAATCCTCCAAACGTCAAAGATTTTGACTTCAAGGATGTTTTGCAGCGGCATCTCATGTCTCCTGTAGATTTTTCCGGTCCGTTGACATTTATCACGACTTTTGTAGAATGCTTGGGCATCCTTGAACAGTGAAGGCCAATAAAAACCAGACTGCAAAACCTTGGCAGCAGTTTTGTTACCACCTAAGTGTCCTTCATATTGTGAAGCATGGCAGTGATGAAGCACAGCTTCCTGCTCATCCTGTGGTACACAGCTCCTGATAATCTGATCTGCACAATTTTTGAAAAGAAGAGGTTCATCCCAATAATAATGCTTAACATCATTTTGGAACCTCTTCCTAGCTTGATAATTAAGTTCATGAGGAAATATTCCGCTAACTAAATAATTAACGAAATTAGCATACCAGGGGAGTTCAGAAAACTTACCTGCCGCCATGACTGTCGCGGCAGTGAACAACTGCTCGTCAGGGAAGGTCTCCAGTATGTGTGTCTCGTCTGTTGGGAGACTTTTTCCCTTCTCTAATCTTGACAAGTGATCTGCAACTTGGTTCTCTGTCCCCTTTTTATCCTTGATTTCTATGTCAAACTCTTGCAGCAGCAGAATCCAACGAATCAGTCTGGGCTTTGCATCTTTTTTAGCAAACAGATACTTCAGTGCATAGTGGTTTGTGTGGACCACCGCTTTCGTTCCAAGTATGTAGGATCGGAACTTGTCAATTGAAAATACCACTTCTAATAGTTCCTTCTCTGTTGTGGTATAATTCACTTGGGCATCGTTCAGTGTTTTGCTAGCATAGTAAATTACGTGAAATAGCTTGTCTTTCCTCTGCCCAAGTGCTGCCCCTACAGCGTAATCACTAGCATCACACATAATTTCGAATGACAACTTCCAGTCGGTGGCTGTACAATTGGGGCTGTTACTAGCTTCTCTTTCAGAATTCTGAATGCCTTAGTACATTCAGTATTGAAGTCGAAGGGGCGATTCTGCTCTAGTAGGTGGCATAGCGGCTTGGTGATCTTCGAAAAATTGACTATAAACCTTCGATAGAACCCAACATGCCCCAGAAAACTCCGAATTCCCTTGACTGTGGTGAGAGGTGGCAGCTTTTCAATCACCTCAATCTTGGCTCTGTCGACTTCTATGCCACGACAGCTTACTTTATGGCCTAGGACTATCCCTTCATCCACCATGAAGTGACATTTCTTCTAGTTTAATATTAAGTTCGCTTTCTCGCATCTCTCGAGCACTTTCTGTAGGTTGCCTAAGCAGCTTTCAAAATTATCTCCAAAGATAAAGAAATCGTCCATAAATATCTCTAGAAAATCCTCCACCATGTCAGAGAATATTGCCATCATACATATCTGGAAGGTTGTTGGTGCGTTGCAAAGTCCAAATGGCATTCTCCTGAAAGCGTAAGTACCATATGGGCAAGTGAAAGTCGTTTTCTCTTGATCCTCCGGTGCGATGGCTATTTGGTTATAACCTGAGTATCCATCAAGAAACAGTAATAAGGCTTTCCTGCTAATCTATCAAGCATTTGATCAATGAAAGGTAGGGGAAAGTAGTCCTTTCCGGGTAGCTTTGTTAAGCTTTCGGTAGTCCATACAAACCCTCCAACCAGTCACAGTCCTGGTTGGGATTAACTCGTTTTCTTTATTAGTCACCACGGTTATTCCTCCTTTCTTAGGAACGCACTGCACCAGGCTCACCCACTTACTATCCAAGATGGCATATATTATCCCAACGTCTAGCCATTTGATAAATTCTTTTCGAACCACTTCTCGCATAGCATCATTCAAATGTCTCTGGGCATCAATGGCCGACTTATGATCATCCTCTAAGAGGATTTTATGCATGCATAGTGCCATACTGATGCCTTGGATATCAGCTATCATCCATCCAATAGCCTTTTTGTGCTGTTGCAGCATCCCTATTAGCTGCTGTTCCTGTTCCCGCATCAACTTGGAAGAGATGATTACGAGCAACGTATCATTTAATCTAAGAAAAACATATTTGAGCTGCCCTAGCAGGGGCTTAAGATCTAGAATAGGTGGTCCTACAGTTGATGGCTTTTGGATGATATGTTCATTCGAGGTATAGTTTAAGGGCCCGAATAACTTACCTAGACGATTGCCTACCCAGTTTACCTCCTCATGACCTTCAATATCAGATATGTTAGAATCTGAGGAGCTGCCGTCGTCGTCGCTGCCGTGACAGTCTTCTAGATGGCTGATTTGGCAGTGGCCAAATTTGATGTCATGGCAGTCCGACCTGATGCAGGGTTGGTCAAGGATTACTTCAAAGATAGCTTTACATTCTTCTTCTACATCAACATGTTTTATTGCTTGGAGAACATTTAACTCGATCTCTTGATCGTTTACTCTCATAGTTAATTCTCCCTTTTCTACATCAATCAGTGATCTGCCTGTGGCTAAGAAGGGTTGCCCCAGGATGATTGGTGCATTCTCATCTGCTTCACAATCTAAAACAAGAAAGTCAGCAGGAAAATAAATTTATCCACTCTTACTAGAATGTCTTCAATCTTCCCTTCTGGTTGCACGTAAGAGCGGTCTGCCAGCTGCAGCATAACTGTCGTGGGTCGTGCTCGTCCAATACCTAATTTCTGGAATACAGATTTTGGCATTAAATTAATACTAGCACCTAGATCAAAAAGTGCCTTACCCACGAATTTATCACCGATTATGCATGGTATTATGAAACTCCTAGGATCCTTCTTTTTCTGAGGAGGATGCTTGTGCAAAATAGTCATGCATCCTTCTGTTAGTTTTACCGTCTCAAATTCCCCAAGTCTGGATTTCTTCGACATAGCATCCTTGAGAAATTTGGCATAACCAGGCATCTCCTTGATGGCATCTAAGAGCGGAATATTGATGTGGACCTGCTTAAAAATATCATAGATCTTTTTAAGCTGGAACTCCTGTTTCTGTTTCTGTAGTCGCTGTAAAAAAAGAGGTGGAGGACAAAAATCTTCAATGCGTCCTTCCCACGGTATTCAGATCTGAGGAGGCTTAGGTTCTTCATCCTTCTCCTCTGTCTCTTCTGTTGTCATGATAAGTGTGGCGGTAGCAGGCTGTTTATCGTCTGCCGGGGCAATGTTCGCGACAGTCGATTCTAGGGCTGGTTCCTTAACTGGTTCAGCTTTCTTCTCTGGCCCTGGTAATTGCTTCCCACTCCTAGTTGTGATAGCTTTGCACTACTCATGTGTGGGTTGTCTAGCGACCTCAGTATCGCTAGGGAATCCTCCGTTCTACCTTGGCTTAATATGTTGGGATACCTGACCCATCTATGTCTCCAATGATTTCAGAGTAGCTTCATGGTTAGTTATCCGCATCTCTGTTTTATTCATGAACGACTTTGTCTTCTTGACGAAGTGATTCATGTTTTCAATGTAAGTTCCTGTTTGTGACATAAATGTGGCCAAGGTCTGCTCCAATATACTAGGCGTGGCTGCTGGTGGCTGTTGCGGCTGCTATTGCGGTTGCTGCCGAGTCAGTATTCTAGGTGCCCCCTGATTTTGAGTGTTATGTGCTTGAGGGTTCAGGGCATTGTTTGGGTTGCTCCAAGAGAATTTGGGATCTTTCCTCCAATTGGGATTGTAATTGTTGGAATTGTAATTTTGCTTGTTATAGTTTCCAACATACATCCTTTCCTCTAGTTGTAGCGGGCAGTCTTCTGAACTATGATTCCCACTGCAAGTTTGACATATCTCTTCTGCATAGTAGACATGTTTTGAATCCTTCTTCAGCAAGTTTTCTACTGCCTTTGTGAGATATGCAACTTGTGTCTTTAGGGAATTATCGGCTTCGTAATCCTTCACAGCTAGTACACGTTTACCTCTCCTTGATGTGGGAAATTGCTCTTCATTCTTCGCCAAATTCTTTAACACCACCATGGCTTCATCTGGATCCTTATCCAACAACAATCCATTGGCTGCTGAATCGATTCTCATACGAGTCTGTAGGTTGGCAGCATTGTAGAATTTGATTACTTGATTCCAAACAGGGAATCCGTGCATCGGGAAATTCCTCAGAAGAGTAGTAAACTTGTCCCATGCCTCGTGCATTGGCTCGTCGTCTTCCTGTTGAAAAGTAGCAATTTCGTTACGTAATCGCTAAGGTAAATGTGAAGGGATAAAACGAGACAAAAATTCACGAGTTAAATCTGCCCAAGTTCGTATTGAACCCAACGTTAGTTTGTTCCACCAAGTTTTAGCTATATCCCTCAATTAATGAGGAAATAACCGAAGCCTCAGTATCTCCAGATTTACTCCTGGTAGTCTAAACGAACCACATATTTCTTGGAATGTTTTCAGATGTTCCCTAGCATCCTCTGTAGTAGCACCACTAAATTGGCCAGTAGAGTTAATCATGCTGAACATCACAAGTTTCAGCTCGAAATTTTCAGCTTCCACGTCTGGCAAAGTGGTCTCTAGTTCCACATGATCATTGATCATGTAATCTCGGCATGACCGGCGTGCGGCCTCAGCTGCAGGAGGAGCAGCATGCTGTCTGTTTCCTCCATCTCCGATAGGATCTTCAGGGCCTTGGGCATTCCCTTGGTTGTTCATGGCCTCTGACTGTTCTTCAAGGTAATCGTTTCTGGCCAACAAGAGTCGAAGTCGATTCCTAAGATTGCACGAGCGTTCGATTTCAGGATCTATATGATACTCAAGTTCCTTTCCTCGTCTCGATCTGCACATAAGCAAACGAAAGACCTTGTGAAAAGCACAGGGTGAACAATCCAAGTAAAAACAGAAAAATTTTAAAAAATGTGCAGTAAAAGTAGGGTAAAGATATGTTGCCAGTCCCTGGCAGCGGGGCCAAAAACTTGTTGTGTGTAAAAGAGTCTATCACAATAGAGTGCAAGTGTACACGACGCAAGTAGTAAAGTGATACACGAAGTATCGGATGTCGAATCCACAGGGACTGGAAATAACCTTAACCTTGAATTGTTGCACAAGAAAGAAGATAATTTTAATTGTTTGTAAAGGAATATTAAAGAATACTCAAGACAAAGGATTAAAGAAATCAGGATAGAGAAAATAGGCCGGTATTGATTTGCTCAGTAGTGTAGGTGTTGCAATGTCTAGGACTTCCTGTTCTGTCGTTGCACCTGTTGCGGCAGCAGCTTCAGCGGAAGCGGTCTGTTGTTGTCGCGGCAGTGATCACACAACTCTGTACTTCAAGCTTGGCAAGAATCCTTGCTGTGCCTTGTCCTATCCCTAGGTCCAAGTCTATCGATGAACACGTCTTTGATAGTACCTCCCGGCGTGAATTGAAGGATCAACACCGATGTTGTTGAATTCTTCCTTAGTCACTTAACCTCGTCCTATCCCTAGGTCCGAGATAGTTCAACCATAAACTGGAGAATCCGTACTTATTCCTTTCGTATACTTAACTCTCCTGATATTAAGTAAATGTATAATCTCACAATGCTCTCCCGATACTCTTGCAAGATGTTGAAAACCAGAATAAGCAAACTTGAAGTCTATTTTAATGAACATAAAAAATCCTAAAACAATGCAATCCTTGCAACTACTTTACAGAATCAACCCTTAGCCCTAGGGGAAGTTTAGAACATGATGAGAAGGGGAAAACGACTAGGGTTTAGGGGAAGGCGGCTAGAGAATAAGATATCATTCCCTAGGTCGAATTACGTGCCTTTATATAGGCCTTGGGTTCAAGTTTTCTAATATAGCAAGAATACAAGTTTAAATTAAAGTACAACTCTATTAAAGACTAAATCTTCAGAATAGATGTCCTTAATTCGTCCTCTTTTATTGCTTGGAGTTTCTTCCTTGAACTTTGGGCTTGGCCTTCATTTCTGATCTAGGGCTCGGAAAAATATATGAGTGCTCCACGACAGACCGACTTAATTTCCTCTTTCGTCCTTAGCTGCCACGGCAGCGGCCTCGGCAGCATCGTCCTTCTCGACTTCAGTCCTGTGTTCCAGCTCTGCTTCTCCACTACCCTGGGTCTGCTACAGCAGCTACCTGTAAAAGTAACCAAAATCAGTAGCAACTGTGCCTTTTTATATAATTGTGATATATAATTGAAATCTATTCTAAATGCAATGGAATATGCTTGAATGCCGCAGGAATATGGGGTAAATAAGGGGTAAAAAGTAGAACTTTTGCACACTCAACAATCCCTATGTCTAAAATCTCAACAAGTATGTCTAACTTCTTTGCATGCTCACTCAAAATGTAAGAATGCGTGGAACCCGAATCGACTAAGGAAAGCAAAGACATGGATTGTAACTCAAAATTACATGCTATCACATTTGTGTCATTCCCTGCCTCTCTCTGTTCGTAGACTCTAGCTGGTCCACCGACCTCTAGCTGAACTGCCACTACATGAGCAAGATTCCTCAGTGCCTCTATCCTAGGTGCATCAGCCCTTGGCTGGAAGTAACCACGACCTCTCTGATAGTCGATCACTCTCGCAGGAGCCTGTTACTGAATCGGTGCTTGTGCCGCCTGATGAAGACACTCTCTCCTGAAGTGGTCTCTCGATCCACAGTTCTACCAAGCATGATAGTTTACCCAACACTCTCCTGAATGTTGTCTCCCACATCGGGCACACTCGGGCAAACGCCCTCCAGCTCTCTGGCCCCGATGGCCTCTACCATGGTGGCCACTGCCACGCCTATGGTCATACTGTTGTCCACTGCCGCGATGCCTCTTGGCATCACCACAATCAAAGTTGTTTTGCCTCTTCCCTGAACTAGATCCTCCCGAACGCTTGGTCAGCCCCAAGCTATGCTCGATGTCCTTGGCCCTAGCGACCAAGATATCGAAATTAGAATAATCTGTAGCCAAGGTGTACCTCTTGACTTCCTCATGAAGTCCATACCTTAACCGATCACAACGGTACCTCTCGGTAGGAACCAACTCTAGAGCATATTGGCTTAATTAGACAAAGCAGATCTCGTAATCTGTCACTAATGTGTCTCCCTGACCAAGAGCCATGAACTCCCTCTTCTTCTCATCTAAATATCTCGGGCCCAAATACCTCTTTCTGAAAGCAGTCTCAAAGAAATTCTAACTGATCTCGACCTCAGGCACGCCGGAAGTAATGGTGACCCACCAAGTGTAGGCATCACCCTGAACCAACGAAACTACACAGCCCAACTTACGAGCCCCAACACATCCCATCTGAGCTAAAATACGAACCGTCTTCTCTAGCCATAACTCTGATCTCTCAAGCGTAGATCCCCTAAACTCATTTACTTCGAGGCTACAAAGCCTCTCTAAAGGTAAGCTAGAATCATCTCCTCTCGGCTGAGTTGCAGCCTCAGCTCCGACAACTGCAGCCTGAAACGCTCCCGCTATTGCTTGAACTAGCGGAGCCAAGTCTATCCCTGTATGACCTTGGCCACCCTGAGGTCCTGCTCCCTCAGCTTCAGCCTTGCCTTCCACATCAGGCCGAGGAGGTGGTGGTGGTGCAGGAGCTCCGACTCCAACAGCAGGCTCTTTCACAGGAGCCTCTACTCCAACCACCGGCCCATTAACAGGAGCCGCAACACGGGGTTCGTGGCGAACCAACCTGGGTCTACCTCTAGGCCTCGACATAACAGCTCACAGATAACAACTACAACAATAACATACAAAAATTGGGTTAGTAAGGGCAAGGGTCCAAGTGGCTCAAGTATGTTTCCCTCACTTAAAAAATCCTTTTTTTCCGATGTAATAAAAGCAATGAGACTCTACTCAACAGTTAACGGACTAATCACACATCAGCATGCTTCAAACAACACACACATACGATCAATTAAGCAAACATCAAAGAATACTTACATGGCAAGCAGACACCGTGCAATTACAATACAATAATTTAACTTACCTCACTTACCTACCCGAGGTCTCGGAAATCTCAGGCTCTAATACCAAAAAGTGTAACCCCTCGTCCCGGCTTGGGCGGCTGACCGGTCCGAGCAGGCTACACGGGGAAATCCGAGGTGAAACCCGTTAAGGCTCCACTTCAGTTAATGACCCCAGAAAATTTTCTTTTTACATTATCTTTTCTAGATGCTTAGTTAGTCCTATGTGTGACACACGGTAGAAGAAAACGAGGACAAGACTAAGCAAAAGAGCGCGTACGTTAATTTAACTTTACCAATTATCAAGTTAAACCGATTTCTTGCAAACATGACCAAAACATACATAAACGATTACTAACAAGGCTCACAAGAAAGCTAACATCGAACAGAACCTAATGCCCAACACTTGAGAACCTTTAGAGATGCCAAAAGCCCACACTTCAGGCATGTGTTTCGAAACAGGTTTGACCGTTTCGATACACGAGCCCCAGTTTAAAAAAGCCAGATCATCTGTTCCGATACGCTCTGCCTCGTTTCAGAATAGGGGTCCATTTTGCCTAGGCGTTTCGAAACATGTTCCGGAACAGGTACTCAAAGAAGAATAAATGTTTCGATACTCGTATCGAAACATGGGTTCATAGTAGACAAACCGTATCGGAACGCGTTCCTATACGGGTGTCCCTGGAACCACACACGTTCCGAAACAGCCTCACACATTCTGAAACGCCTGCAGTCTGTGTGTTTCTAAAAACCAGATTTTTGCATCTCCAAAAGCTCCCAACAAGCCTCAAACATCAAGAAACAAGGCATAACATGCATTTACATACTCTAGAGGCGTACACCCTAGTACAAGCATGCTTAAACACTTAACTCACATGTACATAAAGGGCAACCAAAAGGATAACCAAGCATTCATTAAGGTATAAAGCAAGCAAGGTTCACAACCTTAGAACAAACACATAAACATTCATGATACGCATCATAAGCATAAGGATAAGGGCTTCAAGGCCAACATACATGCCAAGAAAGCCACACACAATCGTCAACATACTAAAGGAGTCTTAACAAGCTCCTTAACATAAAGCAACATACACAAAAATCCCCATTGCTTATCTATTACATCTTTAGCTTAAAAGTTCATACTTGATGATAGCAAAAAGCACAAATAGCACACTTGGAGGCCTTTCTCCTTGCACACGCAACCCACGAACTAAGGATCTACATTGTCGAACAAAAGAGAGTATAAGCGTAAAGCTTAGTGAGGGTAAGCTCATAAAACAAACCGTTGCAACTCACATCCAACAACTCAACCATTACATTACCTCACGGTGGGAATACACTCATCACCGTTTCACGCGGAGGGGATTTCACTCATCCTCACGCCCCGTCGATGGGATTCCACTCATCACCGACTAAAATATAAATGAAGATTTCTGGGCATACCCATACTCCATCTTGATGACTACCATCACCAAGATCACGCACGCATTTCGACACTCGTGTGCACACTAACATCCTAATAATCGATCATTTGTACCCAAGCATACTAGTGCCAATACTATCTCAACACAACCTCACCACATTCTTTCCAATTTCCGTGCTTAGCGCGTACTCACCATGATCCACCATCATGCATCCATATTCCAACAATCACATGCATATCACAATGCATAAAACATCATGCCTCAACACACATGTACATCACAATATACATAACAACATCAGTCACAAATAAATATGGAACAAGAGACATAATCACACAATATTTATAAGTTCAACCATAGTCTTCTAAACTAAAGCTTGAGATTAGACTACCAATTTAATCCCAACTCTAGGCGGGTTTACCAAGCCTGACCTAGGTGCACATGCTCGAACCAACATTTGAAAAACAATTTAAAATCAATAAACCACTCACCGGCTACTACAAGCTCAACAAACTTTAACCGATCAAACTTCCAAGCTTCCCGGATTGATTCCCGAAGATTCTCCAACACCAAATCTCGATGCTAGTCAATCAAAGCCAACAAAACAAACACAAATCAGCCCACAAATCACTGTTGCAACCCTCAGAGCAGAAAACAAGCATTTAGCCAACTAAGAACACCCTTAAACATATATTTTCAAGCAGCCCATATGCACAACTAATAATCATTGATTCCAACCCCTTTTCCACTCTCATAAGCTTCCAAAATAACCCCTAAACATCATACAATCATCAACCATCAATTTCCAACACTAAACAACCCCCAAAACATGCCATTTGAACCATCTAAAACCTCCCTAAAACCCATATCCGAGTTTCTTAATAAAACTTCATGAAAATTAACTACGTTGGACCATTTGGGCTACCAATAACATATCTAATAATAAGAAATCAAAAGCTTTAACAATATACCATAAAGTTTGTATTTTTAACTTAAAAGTTGAAAACTCTTATATGCAAAGTAATGGGTTTCATTGAAAACTAAGAACATGGAGAGAAAGAGGAAGTTGAGGACAACTCAAAAACGTAATTACCTTTAAAAAATGCACTTGAATGGTGAGAGGAGGATATGGAACAATGAAGCAAGGAGGAGGGGAGATAGTCACGTTCTAAAACTTTGAAGAAGAAGAAGGTGAGTGAAAAAGGAATGGTTTTTATTTGTTTTGTTTTATTTTAGAAAGACAAAAAACCTAACTACCCTTAATGACATGGAATATTCACAAGAGTATGTAGTCCATGGCTATTTGGGCTTGATTTAAAATATATCAGCCACAAATAATTATTTTGAAAACAAAATCCGAAACATTATTTTAATTATTTAATTCACCCGACCCCCAAACCCGAGTGTTACATCGTTGTCGGTTTCAGTTCTTTTGACGATTCAGCCTTTGATTCTTGGCCTTGATACGGCGTATGTGACACCCCAGTTTAGGGTCTGGGAGTTTATCGGTGTTAATCTAGGATTAGTCCGAGTTAAAATTATATTTAAAATGATGATTTTATAAAAGTTGCCTTTATTTACGAAAATGCCATTAATGAAAATGGAAGATGGGGATTTGAGTAAAAGGGACAAACAAAGAAAAGGAAAAGGGTTTGAAAAAAAATCAATAGTGTCATCTTCTTCAAACACCCCTTTTCACAAAAACCTCTCTAAAACCCTACAATCACTATTCCATTGCCCATTCCCTCATCCAAGCATGATTTTTGAAGGTAATCTCTCCCTTGTTTCCGTTCTTACCTATATAGCTTGTGCTCCTTGAAAACTTTCTTTTAAAAGCCATTAAAATGCATTTTGATTTGGTGTTGGGTTTGAGAAAAGGGTATTTTTATGGGTTTTTTGTGTGGGTTTTCTGTTGTAATGTTTAAGGGTTTTTTATCATGTTTGAGTGTCTTAAAAATGTTAAAAAGATGGAAAATGTTGGGAAACCCGAAATGGGTATAAAAATGAGATTTTTAGGTTGAAAAGGTTGAGTTGGGTTGGTTTTGGGTTGAAATCGTGGCTGGTGGTTCCTTTGATGTTGGGGAGTGTTTCTAGATGATTTTGGATGTATTTTGGTGGTTTAAATGGATGATTTTAGTGTGGGGTTTGTTAAGAACAAAAATGGTGAAGTTTGGATGAAATTTGGGTTCGAATCGATGTGTTTTGGTTGCAAGATTGAGTTTCCGGGTTGTTGCTAGTTTACAAGTGTATTGGTGTCGTAATAGTTTGTTTTGGGTTGCTTAAAATAGAGGAATCAGGTTCCAGTGCTTTGGGCGTGATACCGAATACTACGGAGGCCTGAGAACGGTGTTTCGGCTTTCATTGGGCTTAATCAGTGAGTGGAAACTATTTTGAGACTTAAAATGCGTTCAATGAAGGTTTTGGGGTTTGGGTGGAGTCTTAGAGACTAACCTAGACCCGAGTGTGAGTGTATCTATTCTCGTTTGTTTGGTTGATTATGGGCGTTCTCAATTATGTGTGTTGTGGTGTTTTTGGATTGTTTTTACTCTCTATTTAATGTTGTTATGTACTCGTTGTTGGTGTCGAGCCTCATGTGACGGTTGTCGTTACTATGGTAATGTGTTGTCCCACCGGTAGTAACTAGTAGAAGAGTACGGAGATGTGTAGTCTCATTGCAAAACTACTAGTTGAACGGTGATGTGTAGTCCCACCGGGTTTTGGTTATGCATGTGCATACCATGTATTGTGATGATTTTGTTTCATTACGTCTTTCCATAAATGGTTTTGCTTTAAATCTAAGATTTATGTTTTAGAAATTGCATTGTTGTTGTGTTTTAGAGCTCCGCTCACTAAGCTTTAAGCTTACGCTCTCTTCTTTTCCAACAATGTAGATCGTTAGTGGCTTGGGAGGCAAGTGGGCAAGGGAGGAGTTTCTCGGAGTTCTCGGGATTGCTCGATTTGTATGTTAAGGAGTTGGTGTTCAAACTCCTATGCTTTCTATGTTTATGTTTCAAGCATGTTTTAAATGGTGAAACTATGTTAAATTGAGACTTGATGTGGCCTTGTATGAATTGCTATGCATATTTTTTTTGATCAAAGGTAGGTCTCGTTAAAACCCCCCCTCATATCGACCCCTCCCAATAGGATCGGTCGAAAGTGGAAGGGGGGAAAAGAGTGCCAATTTATTAATTATAAATATCTTAAAGTACAATAGCCTTCCCGAAACAAAACAAACAAAAAAGCAGAAAACCACCACGACACCAAAGACCGACTAATAGTGTCCCCACATACCTAAGCTCCTACATAAAACTTGGCATACTCCTTTGCTTTCTAACCGATAGCAGCCTTAGCCAGCTGATCAGCTTCTACATTGCAGACTCTAGAGATTGAGCGAAAGATACAACTCCTAAGTTTACCCAAAGCAATAATTTCACTAACCACCTCCTTGAACACGGCTGGACACATTCCCTGGCTATTTATCCAAGCTATCACCATGGAGCTGTCGCTTTCGATGATCGACCTCTCCCTTCTACAATTTGCCTCAGAATTCACAAGAAGCAGGCCCCTCTTCACCGCCAGAAGTTCGGCCAGCACTGGTGGACCAGACCGCAACTTTCGGCAAACTGAAAAAGTATAACCTGATTGTGATCACGAGCCAATCCTCCTATTCCCCCCGCGCTTCTATCGGACATCATCGCGCCATCTACATTGACCTTTATAAACCCTTCATTAGGAGGACACCAACGATGCACAACAACCACATTTAACCGCGAACAATCTCAACCATTAGCGTTCCTCGGATTATTGATAACATCTACCATTGCACCCTGAAAATCAGTAAAACTTGCACAGTACCAGCTTGCCAGGCGAATCTTCAGCAGAAAAAATAATTGGTTTTCATCAAGTTTGCTTTTGCGGAAGACTATATCATTCCTATACAACAACAATGTCCACAAAACTGCAATTGGAATGAAGAACCATATTGACTTACCGTTCTCGTTCAAAGGGTTGGAAAACCATATATTTAGCAAGGATTTAACATTCTGCGGCAAGATTAAGGAATAATTCCACCATGCCGCCGCCTTCATCCAGAGCCTCCAAGTCACCTCGCAGGTAAGAAATAGATGCGCCACTGTCTCGCTCGCAGTCAGGCAAAACGGACATCCAACCTCTAATATATCCCCCATCCCACGTCTACACAATTCACCCTTCACCGCCACTTTGTTCAAAGTCACTTGCCAAAGAAAAAATTCAGCACGTGGGGGTGCCAACCCATTCCAAACACAATCTCTCCAAAACTTCTCCTTAGAACCTCCACTAATACTAAGATTATAAAAGGATTTTACCGAAAATTGCCTATCTCCCAACCCCTTCCAAACCATGCAATCATGCCCATATCCATCCGAATTAAAATTGTTGATGAGTTCTAAAAGTTCATCCCATTGGGTAATCTCCCAATCGAAAATTGCTATGCATATTGACTTGTTAGTGTTTTAGAACCTAAGTGTTCATGTGAGCTTAGGGCTTGAAATCCATTTTGATGCTTAAATGCATGTCTAAGGAGGTAATTATGGTATTACTCATCTAGGAAGTATGTATGATTGTTGTTGTATGGTTTTTGATGATTCGGGACAAGTTTGGGGACGCTTGGAGGTGTCAAAGTATGATTTCGGGCCCATCTGTGTGCAAACGTTTCGAAACGATCGATATGGTTTTGGAACTGTTGACAACTCTAGGGGTACTTGTATCGGAACGGGGTGGTGCCGTTTCGATACGATTTGCCACTGTGAGCCCCCGTTTCGGAACCTGTTCCGATACATTTAGTCACTGGAAGCCTCCGTTCCGAAACAAGGTGGGACCATTTTAGAACGGTTTGGTGTCACTTTTAAAATGGAGCCCACATTTCGGAACGGGCAAGCCTGTTTCGAAACGCAGGCAATTGAAACACTTAAATGGCACCTTCGAAGGTTTTCAGATGTTTCATTTTAGTCCCTAGAGCTTCCATGCTTCCTTGTTGAATTCATATGTATCCCTTATGATGGATTTGCCCCGTATGCATGCAATTTTACTAACAACTATATGGTAAGTTTAAATTATTGTATGCCCTCTGCTCGACTCGAATCTATGTATGATTTTCCGTTGTCGTCTCCTCATCTAGGGTAAATTGTGATATTTAGACAAGATAATAAAAAATAGGGTCGCTAATCTGAGTGAGTGTAACCCCCTTAACCCGGCCTAGACGGTTGACCCGAATTAAGAAAGTCACACGGGGAAAACCAAAGTCAACCCGAAAGTCAACCTTGATTAACGACCCTTTTTTTCTTTTTAAACTTGTCTAGATGCATATTAACCCTAGTTATGATCATTCAAATAGCATACTCAAAGATCATAAACATCAGAGATCAAACAGGGACCCAATTGAACAATTTACAACTTTAGGGACCAAATTGTAAATTCAGTAAAATATAAGGCCTTCATCCAAATTAAAGTTACCATCTTGTAATTAGTCAGGTTTCATGCTTCTCTGTGAATTTTCAGCTCAAAAGGACTTCCCAAACTCATACAATTGCACAAACAAGATTCAGGACCAAAATGCAAACATTCCAAAACATTTAACTACCATTGTCAGCCCCCAACGGTCGGCTGTTCCGAAACAGGGTGAGCCTGTTTCGAAACACGGGGCCGTTCCGCAACGCGTACCGAAACACGGGCTGGCAGTGGCCTTTCCGTTTCGGAACGGTGTCTCCTGTTTCGGACGCCTGGGCTGGTTTAAGGCATCCGTTCCGAAACGGTAACCTCTGTTCCGAAACGCCCTGCACATAATGCAGCAAAAGACTTCTCCAATCATGCAATTGATCAACCATACATGCTCCAAATGCTACCAAACTTTACCAGCATGTAATTCAACATACAAGAGACATATTTTCATCAACAAATCAACATATTATCATCATATATGAAAAGCCCCAATTTTAAAGCATGCTTCCTACACAAGCTAACCATTCATGCATAAAGCCTTCAAAACCAAGCACATAAAGACCAAATACAAATCCAGCATTTCCAACAACATTAAACAAACTTAGGGAGTTCAAAACATCTCCCAAAACATCCATAATGGTCCCCCATTGCCAAATGCCAAAAGCTAAAGTGTATAAGAAAACCTTTCCATACTTTGAGCTTAACTTTCACTTGATTGCTTGCCTTCCTTGCTGCCCTCAAAGTACCTTAATGATCTGCATTATTGGTTTAAGAAAATGAAAGAGAGCGTAAGCAAAAGCTTAGTGAGGAATGCTCTTTAAAACCATACAATAATGCATTTATAAAACACTTTATAAATCATACTTCAAAACATCATATATACATGCTCACTAGCATTCTTAAACAAGCAATACATGCTTCCATATCAATTCATGTCATATTGGCCACAAGTGATAGATTTCATCTTTTAAAACAAGATCAACATAAGACTCACACATGGACTTTTAAACACCATTGTGATCTTATACTTTACAAGAACCACACAAGGACTTTTAACCACCTTTGTGTTCTTCCCAAGGACTTTTAAACACCTTGGCCCCAAGGACTTTTAAACACCTTGGCCCATGGACTTTTAAACACCATGGCAAGGACCACACAAGGAATTTTAACCACCTTTGTGTCCTTAACAAGAACCATCCAAGGACTTTTAACCACCTTGATGTTCTTAAGTAACAAGGCTCACTCAAGGACTTTTAACCACCTTAGTGACCTTAACAAGAATCATCATGGACTTTTAACCACCATGAAGTTCTTAGAAACCACAAGGCTCACTCAAGGACTTTTAACCACCTTAGTGACCTTAACCTTTTTCAAAACATCACTTGCCAATATACATCATTATCATCAAATAATCCACTGTTTTAAAGCATTAAACCAAGCCATAAACATCATGCATTTATAAGCATCAAACCACATTTTAACCATGCTCAAAAACAAGGAACTCTTACCTTGAGCTTCCGTCAACATATGGCTTACAAAATCAGCAATAACCATGCTAAAACATGCTTTCAAAACAGAATTTAAAACATGCAATAAACCACATTGCATAACAACCAAACCATGGCCACCACTTAGAGAGTATTTCCGAAAACTTACACTTGAGCTTAGCAAAGTTGTTTAGACTTAAACTAAGCTCCCAAGACATTGGTTTCAAAGCCGAAAACCCAATTTCACTCACCGATTCCACTTCGCCTCTTGCCGAAGCACAAAACAAGCTTCCGAATCACCACCTCTTAGATCCAAAGATGACTCCCCTGTTTTAAACACATCAATGCAGAGGATTAATGCATCATCATGCATTAATAGCTTCAATGAAAGCACCTAAACTCGCTGCTCTCATCCACACTCCATTTTCGGCCACCAAACACAACCGAAAATGCATCCAAACCACTTCTCAACAAAGCCCAGCCATAAACCATCAAAACCAAACATCCTTTAGCATCATATAACATCTAAAAAGAACCTAATAACATCCTTATACCTCCAGCAACATCAGATCCACAAGATCACCTCAAAAACTACCAAGAATCACAAGCTAAACTTAGGAAATTCAACCTATCCGGGATTGCATTAATCAAAACTCAATTCCTTATCAAATTAACATTCATTAATCATCAAAAACACATCTCAAATCACAGCTTAAACAAATCCAACGAAAATCCATCAAAAATCACCAAATCTTGCATTTTAAGCCAAGATCCATTTTCACAACTTAAAAGCCATTTATAAAACATCAATCAAGGATTGAGAACTTAGGAATTTTAGTAAAGAACTGAGAGTTTAGAGGAGAAGGACGTTCTTACCTCCAAACTTGAGTTTCTCCCTTTTTAGAACCAAAAACCTTGATGAATCAAGTAACAAATGGTGAGGTTTTGTTGATGTGATGATTAGGAATCAAAAGAGAGTTGAAAGGAGAGATTTAGGTGACAAAATCAGAAGAAATCCTCTGGAGAGAAAGTGTTTGGGTTGAGAGAAAATGAGAGAAAGGAAAATTGAGAAAATAGAAAGTTAGTTACAAAATAGCCAAAATGATTTCCCTCCTCTTTTCTTATGTTTTAAAATCAGAATTAAACCTTAAAATATCTTAGAAAAATCTGGAGAAACTCCCTTTGGGTAAATAGCTCCTTAAAGATTCAAAGTTTCAATCCTTTCTAAAACAGTCACGCAACTTTCAAAATTTACATTTTGGTCACTAGCCAAAATGTCACCCTTCCAAAACCTCATTTTGTAAAATTGATTTCACAGTTCACCTATATATATTAAAAGATGATTTTAGAACATTTTTCCATATTTTTAATGCAACCCGAACTAGGCTTTCCTAATTTCACCTTTTTAGATTCGAACAACACTTTGACCAAACCGGTCAACGCCCAAAACTTCTAAGCCCAAAACCGGGGCGTTACAGTGAGGCCTTAGGGAGTTTCGCTTCGGTTTTTTCCTGTGTAACTCGTTTGATCCGGTCTATTGGCTAGGCCAGGACGAGGGGGTTACATTTGGTGGTATCAGAGCCTCGGTTACGAGGTCTCATGGGAATGTAAGTCAGTTAAGTTGGTTTGTTTGGTTGTTTGCTATTGCACAGTGTATGAAAGAATGCTTTAATGATCTTGTTGTCGGTTGAGGTTTAGTTTAGTGTTCCCATTTCTAGGTGTTATTATCGAAAATGATTTTGGTTTAAAGAGCTTCAGAACTTGGATCCTTGCCCTTGCTAACCTAATGTTTTCTTGTGTGTGATGTGTTTGATGTTTTAGATTCTATCTCGTTATGGTAAGACCAAGAGGACGACCTAGAGCGGGTGACCTGGCACTCGGGGATGTGCCTCTTGTTTCTCTTGCTCCCGATGGTAATGGAGCGGGTGGCGAGGGTAATGTGCCTCAGGCTGGTGCGAATGCCGGAGGTGATGGTAATGGACCTCAGGACGGTGAAAATGTTGGGGGTAACGGAGCTCAGGCAGGTCAGGGTCCGGCCGGTGCGGACGTGGCACATCTGATTCAGACTATAGCCAAAGCTTTTCAGACAGCTTTGGTCGGTATGCAAGTTGTAACACCACCTTTGGGTACGAGGACAAGTTTACCCTTGAGAGACTCCGTAGTTTGGGCAGAGTTGAGTTCTGTGGTTTGACTCCCGAGGGTTCAGAGGCTTGGCTCGAGAGTACTACACGTATCTTGGGTTAGATGGAGTGCTCAAACATTCATAAGTTGGGTTGTGTTGTCTCCTTGCTTTAGGGAGATGCGTATGCTTGGTCGACTACCATTACTTCGGGTATGGTAGAGGCGGATGTCACTTGTGAATTCTTCATAAATGCCTTTAAGAAGAAGTATCTCAGAGTCCGATATCAGGATGAAAAGAAGAGAGAGTTTATGGCCTTGGTTCAAGGTAGCAAGACGGTGTCTGAGTACGAGCTTCAGTTTGCGAGGTTGAGCCAGTATGCTCCCGAGTTGGTTCCCAATGAGAGGGAACAATGCTAGTGTTTTCGATATGGGTTGACTAGAGATGTGAAGACTTATATGATTGTCTCTGACTACATCGAGTTTGATGTTTTGGTCTCTAGGGCCAAGGATATTGAGCAGAACTTAGGCTCCATTTCTCGTGCTAGTGGGTCCGATTCCGGGAAGAGACAAGCGGATTGGGACAGAGATCATGCCAAGAGGCATAGAGATAGGAAGTATCAACCTGATTCGAGGTATAGGGGTGGTAACCATGGACGGGGCCATCAGGGCCAAGGAGCTGTTGTTCACACTCTTGAGTGCACTAGATGCGGGAGACGCCATCAGGGCGAGTGTATGGGTACCTTTGGGGTATGTTGGAACTGTGGTTCCCGAGATCATTTGAGGCGTAATTGTCCACACCCAGCTAAGGGAGGACCGACTCCTGCTAGGGGTTTTGAGCATCAGAGAGGCTATGGGCGCGGTCGTGGTAACTTTCGCCTGAGGAATGATAGTCAGAGGAACTTGGCTCATGTGGTGGCAGTTCAGCCCGAGGGTGGAAGATCGACTAGGGTGTATGAACATCGAGAGGCTAGAAATGACACGAATGTCATCGCAGGTAATTTCTCGATACAATCTTTGACTTTGCTTTCTCTGAGAGATTCAGGTTCGACAAATTTGTATATTTTGGGTGAACATGTGAGGTCCCTAGGTCTACCGTATGAGTGGCTAGAGGTAGTGTAAAAGTTACTAGTTCTTTCGGTGATACTGTGGTAGTTATGAAGATGTATAGGAGGTGTGTTTTGATGATTCAGGGCCACCTGTTTCCGGTTGACATGATAGAGTTACCGTTCTATGGGTTTGATGTGATTTTGGGAATGGATTGGCTCGTAGAACATAGAGCTAGGGTAGATTTTGAGACCAATAGAGTCTCATTGAGGCTTACAGATGATTTTGAGGTTGTCGTAGTTGGCGAGAACATTAAGTTCTTGTCCAATGTTGTTTCTACTCTAGAAGCTCAAATATTGTTGGATTCAGGTTGTCAGGCATACATGGCTTATGTGATGAATCCGAATATGAGTGAAGTTAGACCGCAAGACATCAGAACAATTTTTGATTTTCCGAGTGTTTTTCCAGAAGAGTTATCGGGTTTGCCTCCAGATAGAGAAGTTGAGTTTGCTATTGAGACATATTTTGATTATGCATTCGTGTCTATTGCTCCATATAGAATGGCACCGAAAGAGCTGAAAGAGTTGAAGACACAGCTTCAGGAGTTGTCAGATAGAGGTTTCATTAGGCCTAGTATTTCTCTGTGGGGTGCTCCGGTTTTGTTTGTGAAAAAAAGGACGACAGTATAAGGATGTGTATAGACTATAGGCAGTTGAACAAGGTAACAATGAAGAACAATTACCCTTTGCCTCGTATAGATGACTTTCTTGATAAGTTGAGAGGTGCTTCAGTGTTTTCGAGGATTGATTTGAGATCGGTTACTATCAATTGAAGGTGAAGGATGTGGACATACCGAAGACAACTTTTCGTACACGTTATGGGCACTATGAGTTCTTGGTAATGCCTTTCGGTTTGACTAATGCTCCAGCCGCATTTATGGATACGATGAACCGAGTGTTCCACTAGTTTTTGGACAAGTTTGTGGTAGTGTTCATAGAAGATATCTTGGTGTACTCTACGATCGAGGAAGAGCATGATGAGCATTTGCGACTAGTACTTCAGACTTTGCTTGAGAATCAGTTGTATGCCAAGTTCAGTAAATGTGAGTTTTGGTTTAGGGAGGTAGTCTTCCTAGGTCACGTGATCTCGGCTAATGAGATTAGTGTGGATCCCAAGAAGATAGAAGCCATAGTGAGTTGGAAACAACCGAAGTCAATGACAGAAATCCGTAGTTTCCTAGGCTTGGCAGGGTATTATCGAAGATTTGTCGAAGGATTTTCGAAGATAGCGGCACCTTTGACTAAATTGCTTCAGAAGAATGTTCTGTATGAGTGGTCAGATGCAAGAAAACAAGCGTTTGAGAAGTTGAAGAAAGCTTTGACCAAAGCTCCCATCTTGATTCAGCCTGAATCAGGGAAGGAGTTCGTGATTTACAGTGACGCATTATACGTAAGTTTAGGTTGTGTGCTTATGAAAGAGGGTAAGGTTGTAGCTTACGCTTCGAGGCAGTTGAAAGTTCACGAGAATAACTACCCCACTCATGATATATAGTTAGCCGCAGTAGTGCTTGCTTTGAAGATTTGGAGACATCACCTTTATGGTGAGAAATGCACCGTTTATACCGACCACAAGAGCTTGAAGTACTTGATGACTCAGAGGGAGTTGAACCTTAGACATCGTAGGTGATTAGAGCTCCTTAAGGATTATGACCTTACGATCCGGGTAAGGCAAATGTAGTGGTTGATGCTTTGAGTAGAAAAGTGGAAGTTGAGTTGTGGGCCATGTTTGCGAGATTGAGTGTGTCGCAGGATGGTGGTTTGATAGCCGAGTTACAAGTCAAACCTTCGTTGGCTTAGTTGATTCGAGAAAACAGTTGGAAGATGAGTCTTTGGCACCTCACGTGCATGATATAGCCGGGGATAGACCAACAGATTTTTGTTTTGGTGAGAATGGGATCTTATGTTTCAAGGATATGATAGTTGTTCCGGAAGATTCTGAGTTGAGGCATACTATCTTGAATGAAGGCCATAACAGTCCTTTTGCTATGCATCCAGGTAGTACGAAGATGTACCATGGGCTAAAAGAGGAGTACTACTGGGTTGGGTTGAAGAAGGATGTGGCCAAGTTTGTGAGTAAGTGTATGGTGTGTCAGCAAGTTAAGGCCGAACATCAGTTTCCTTCAGGTTTGTTACAACCATTGAAGATTCCTGAATGGAAGTGGGAACGTATCACCATGGACTTTGTGTCAGGTTTACCGTTGACTCCTTCGAAATAAAATTTAGTGTGGGTGATAGTTGATAGATTTACTAAGTGTGCTCACTTCATACTTGTTCATACTACCTACACCATATATAAGTTGGCTGATTTGTACATTAGTGAGATAGTGAGGTTGCATGGGGTACCGAAATCGATTGTATCAGACCGAGATCCGAGGTTTATAGCTAGATTTTAGTAGTGTTTGCATCGTGCCTTGGGCACTTTGTTGAATTTCAGTACTTCGTATCATCCGCAGTCAGATGGTCAGTCAGAGAGAGTGATTCAGGTGTTGGAGGACATGTTGAGGTGTTATGTCATCGACTTTTAGTGTTCTTGGGAGAAGCACCTACCGTTAGTAGAGTTTGTGTACAACAACAGTTATCAGGCTAGTATTCAGATGGCGCCGTATGAAGCTCTGTATGGTAGGAGGTGTAGAACACATATTTGTTGTGCCGAGGCCGGACAGAAGCTTGTACTGATGCCCGATTTTCTTAAGGGAACTAACGAGAAGGTAAAGTTGATCTGTGATCGCTTGAAGGCAGCTTCAGACCGACATAAGTCGTATGCCGACTTGAAGAGAAAGGAGATTGAGTATGTCGTGGGCGAAAAAGTGTTTTTGAAGGTCTCACCTTTGAAGAAGGTGATGAGGTTTGGTAGGAAGGGTAAGTATTAGTCCGAGATTCATTGGACCATACGAGGTAGTTGAGAGGATCGGTCCCGTTGCCTATAGATTGAGACTTCCGACCGAGTTAGAAAATATTCACGATGTGTTCCACGTTTCTATGCTTCAGAAGTTTAGATCGGATCCGTCTCACGTAATGCCAGTGAAAGAGAATGAGTTGAACCCTGACTTTTCGTATGATGAAGTGCCGATTGAGATTCTTGCTACGGACAATAAAGTGTTGCGTGGGAGGTCTATCGAGTTAGTCAAGGTTCTGTGGAGACACCGAGGTGTGGAATAGGCTACTTGGGAGAGGAAAGAGGACATGGAAAGATAGTTTCCGTATGTTTTTCCGTCAGGTAATTTCGGATACAAAATTCCTTAAGTTGGGGAGAGTTGTAACGCCCCGGTTTAGGGCTTGGGAGTTTATCAGAGTTAATCTAGGATTAGTCTGAGTTAAAATTAGATTTAAAATGATGATTTTATAAAAGTTTATTTTATTTATGAGAATGACATTAATGAAAATGGAAGATGGAAATTTGAGTAAAAGGGATAAAGAAAGAAAAAGGAAAAGGGTTTGAAAACAAATAAAAGTGTCTTCTTCTTCAAACACACATTTTCACAAAAACCTCTCTAAAACCCTAAAATCACTATTCCATTGCCTATTCCCTCATCCAAGCAAGATTTTTGAAGGTAATCTCTCCCTTGTTTAAGTTCTTACCTATCTAGCTTGTGCTCCTTGAAAACTTTCTTTTAAAAGCCATTAAAATGCATTTTGGTTTGGTGTTGGGTTTGAGAAAATGGGTATATCTATGGGCTTTTCGTGTGGGTTTTCTAATGTAATATTTAAGGGTGTTTTTGATCATGTTTGAGTATCTTAAAAATGCTAAAAAGATGGCAAATGTTGGGAAACCCGAAATAGGTATAAAAATGAAATTTTTCGGTTGAAAAGGTTGAGTTTTTGGGTTGAAATCGTGACTGGTTGTTCCTTTGATGTTGGGGAGTGTTTCTAGATTATTTTGGATGTGTTTTGATGGTTGAAATGGATGATTTCAGTGTGGGGTTTGTTTAGAACGAAAATGGTGAAGTTTGGATGAAATTTGGGTTCAAATCGATGTGTTTTGGTTGTAAGATTGAGTTTTCGGGTTATTGCTGGTTTACAAGTGTATTGGTGTCCTAATAGTTTGTTTTGGGTTTCTTAAAACAGAGGAAACGGGTTCGGGTGCTTTGGGCGCGATACCGGATACTATGAAGGCTTGAGAACGGTGTTTCGGCTTTTGTTGGGCTTAATCGGTGAGTGGAATCTATTTTGAGACTTAAAATACGTTTAATGAAGGTTTTGGGATTTGGGTGGAGTCTTAGAGACTAACCTAGACCCGAGTGTAGTGTATCTATTCTCGCTTGTTTGGTTGATTATGGCGTTCTCAATTATGTGTGTTGTGGTGTTTTTTGATTATTTTTACTCTTCTTTTAATGTTGTCGTGTAGTAGTTGTTGGTGTCGAGCCTCACGTGATGGTTGTCGTTACTACGGTTATGTGTGATCCCACCGGTAGTGACTAGTAGAAGAGTATTGTGATGTGTAGTCCCATCAGAAAACTACCGGTTGAACGGTGATGTGTAGTCCTACCAGGTTTTGGTTATGCATGTGCATACCATGTATTGTGTTGATTGTGTTTCATTACGTCTTTCCTTAAACGGTTTTGCTTTAAATCTAAGATTTATGTTTAAGAAACTGCATTGTTGTTGTGTTTTAAAGCTCCGCTCACTAAGCTTTAAGCTTACGTTCTCTTGTTTTCCAACAATGCAGATCGTTAGTGACTTGGGAGGCAAGTGGGCAAGAGAGGAGTTTCTCAGAGTTCTCAGGTAGCTCAAAGTATGGTTTATGTTTTATAATAGCACTTAAACAATGTGATTGCTAGATTTGTATGTCAAGGAGTTGGTGTTCAAACTCCTATGCTTGCTATGTTTATATTTCAAACATGTTTTAAATGGTGATACTATGTTAAATTGAGACTTGATGTGGCCTTGTATGAATTGCTATGCATATTGACTTGTTAGTGTTTTAGAACCTAAGTGTTCATGTGAGCTTAGGGCTTGAAATCCATTTTGGTGCTTGAATGCATGTCTAAGGAGGTAATTAGGGTATTACGCATCTAGAAAGTATGTATGATATGTTGTTGTATGGTTTTTGATGATTCGAGACAAGTTTGGGGACGTTTGGAGGTCGCAGTTGACGAGATGGGCACGTTTGGATTGGCCGTGGTTGGAACTATTCCTACTTCCAGTGATGAATATGAAACCTGAAAGTTGTATATAATTTGGTCAAAATGTGAGATTAGTACCTCTGTTATGATTAATTTTGAAATTTAACTTATGCTTTAATTTATATCTGTGCATTTCAAAGAGAATGGAAGTAAAGAATTTAAGCCTCTACTAACTAGGGATGGGCATGACACGGAGATTCGACCGATCCAATTTTAAGAGTCATGATTTTTTTTAAAAATAGATTTAGGTTGGGTCAGGTCGGGTTTAAATTTAGAGTAAAAATATTTAAGTTGACCCAACATGAGATAATTATGTAATTCGCTCATATATTTAGGGATAAAATTACGAGTTAGGTTTTTTCACGTCCAGTTAACTCGAGTTTTGCTCACCCCTACTTATGAGCAAGTAAAAACTTTTCATGCAATCCTTATCAAGCCCAAACATAAATATATGATTATGAAATGATTAAAATACTAAAATTTTATACACAACATGAACATAATATAAATATAATATGAAAGTTAATAAGTATGCAAATATATCAAATTCGATTATTAACATATTTAAATTTATATAAATATAAAACATATTAAATATGATTATGACATAAATATAGGAATCTCAACTGAATATTAGCAACAAGAATTCATTTCAATCCCTAAAGTTAAAATCCAATAAAATGATATGCATATGAACAAACTTCAAATATTCTGACAAAACAAAAGGTTGGTAATATCTATATATACCTATACATGCAACCCATTCTATGCAAACTATAACGCCCAGAGTTTGGGGCCCAGGAGATAACCGAGTTTGGTTAAACCGGTTCATGTTAATTTAATTGAAAGAAGACATTTTTCATGGACAAAAAGAGTCTTTTATTTAAAAGGGCAAAATAGGAATTTTGAATAAATGAAATAAAGAAAAAGTTTTGAAAAACCATCATCTTCTCCAAAATTCCCCTTTTCACATAAAACCTCTCCTAAACCCCATTTCACTATTCCATTGCTCCCAACTCTCCATCCAAGCAAGATTTTTTCAAGGTAATCTCTTCCTTGCTTAGATTTTTACATATTTGACTTGTACCCATTGAAAACTTTCCTTTAAATCCATTAAAATGATTTTTTTGTTTTGGGTTGGAGAAATGAGTATTTTCATGGGATTTTCGTTTGGGTCTTTTGATGTCATGTTTAAGGGTGTTTTTAATCTTGTTTTGGCGTCTTAAAAATGCTAAAATAGTGGCTAATGGTATGGAACCCGAGATGGGTCTAAAAATGAGATTTTGGGGTTAAAAAGGAAGAGTTTTTGGCTTGGTTTTGGGTTGAAATCGTGGCTGAAGATTTCCTTGATGTTAGAGGGCGTTTTTAGATGATATTTGGTGTGTTTTGATGTTTGAAAATGATGGGTTCAGCATGAGGTTTCATTAGAACGAATTTGGGTGAAGTTTGGGTTGGATGCCAATGTGTTTTGTTGCAAGATTGTTGAGTTTTGAGTTGCTGCTATGTTTGTGGGTATATTAGCATCCTAATGTTCTATTTTTGGGTTGCCTAAAGCAGAGGAAACGAATTTGGGCTTCGTGGATGTGAATCCGGGTAGTTCGGAAACTTGAATCGGGGTTTCGGCTAACGTTTGGGCTCTATCGGTGAGTGGAAACTGTTTTGAAGCTTTATATATATTCAATGAAGGTTTCTTGGGGTTTGGGTGGAGCTTTAGAGGCTAACCTAGACCCAAGTGTAAGTTTATCTATTCTTGTCTTGTTTAGTTGATTGTTGGCGTTCGTGTTTATGCGTGTTGTGGTGTTAATTGTGGATTGTTTTTATCCTGTTTTAATGTTGTTGTAGTTGATGTCAAGTCTCACGTGATGGTTAGTTGTTGTGTACGGTGATGTGCAATCCCACCGGTAGAGACTAGTAGATGAGTACGGTGATGTGTAATCACATCGGAAAAATGCTAGTTGTTGTGTACGGTGATGTGTAGTCCCACCGGGTATGGTTGTGCATGTACAAACCATGTTTCGTCTATGCTTGCGTTTATTACATCTCTTCCTTAAATGGTTTTGCTTTTAAAACTAAGATATATGTTTTAAACTGCATTGTTGTTGTGTTTTAGAGCTCCGCTCACTAAGCTCTTAAGCTTACGCTCTCTTTTTCCAGCAATGTAGATCGTTAGTAGCTTCGGAGGCAAGCGGGACAAGGGAGGACTTCTCGGAGTTCTCGGCTAGCTCAAAGTATGGTTTTACTAGTTGTAATAAAACTTAGGCAATGGGAATGCTAGACTTTCATGTTAGGGAGTTGGCGTTCAAACTCCTATGTTTGGCTTTTGTTAACGTTGCTCGCATGTTTTAAATGATGATATCATGTTATGTTGAGGTTTGTTATGGCCTTGGATAAATTGCTATGTGTTTTTACTCGTTGATGTTTTTGAAACTAAGTGTTCTTATGAGCTTTGGGTTTGAGATCCATTTTGTTGCGTGTATGCATGTTTGAAGTTTTGTTTAGGGTGTTTTGCCTCTAGATTGTTTGTATAATAAGTTGTCATGTGGTTTGTGATGTTTCGGGGTAAGTTTGGGAATGTTTGGAGATGCCAAAGTGTGTTTTCGGGTCAAACTGTGCACATGTGTTTTGGAACGCCTGATATGGTTTCAGAACGGCCAAGCTCCAGGGGCATCCGTATCAAAACTGGGGTGGTGCCATTTCGGTACGATTTTCCACTGGAGGCTCCAATTTTGGAAACATGTGGGGTCGTTTCGGTACGTTTAGCCACTAGAGGCTCCTGTTTCAGAACCAAAGGGGTTCGTTCCGGAACGGCTTGGTGTTACTTTTTGAAAGGAAGCCCGCATTTTGGAACGGGTAGCTCTGTTTCGAAACGCATGTGGTTAAAACGGTTAAAAGGCATCTTCGAGGGTTTCCAAATGTTTCGTTTTAGTCCCTAATGCTCGCATGCTTCCTAAATGAGTTTATATGTGTCCTTTGTGATGCTTCCTAAATGAGTTTAAATTATCGTATGCCCTCCGCTTGGTTCGTATATGTGATTGTCCTTTTGCGGTTTTCCAACTCACATAGGTTTAAACATAGCCTTTAGATAAGATTAATAATGGAAAAAATAGGGTTGCTAATCAGAGTGAGGCCTTAGCGGGTTTCGCTTCAGTTTTCCCCGTGTAACTCGTTCGGTTCCGTCTGTTGGCTAGGCGGGGACGAGGGGGTTACACAAACTACCAAACCCTAATTTGAACTTTCAAATGGATAATTTCAATGTTTTCTTCAGGCTTTCCTTGCATGTTTTGTTTTTGGTTTCCAGTTTTGCAACTCGTTCACTTCATTCGTTTTCGGTTCCTGATAAAGCATTTGAAGATGAAATGAAACTACGTCCGTCATTTTATGAATTCTACTCTTTTCGTCGTCGATATTCACCACAATTGACAACAGTAGCGTCGGGTATATCTTCAACTGTTATGAAATCGACCAAAAGACAAGAAATATGTGAGACCGATCATGAATCCATGCAATTAAAAGGATGAGGAAAATGTACATTGATATATGAAGGCAAGAAATCCATTAAACTAGCATGAAATGGAATGTCAAAAATCCTTTGGAGTCAAAGAGAAAAAGTCCAGGTGGTCCTGATCCTCAACATCACTGATGATCTCACATCTTATAGCAACAGTTGATCAGAGTAGAAAAACACGTAGTTTGTATTAGATGAATGTATGCTGAACTTTATTAGTACTATGTATTAGACATTGAACAATATATACATGTATATGTATGTATCTGTTATGAATGAAACTTTTTATATAACATATTTCCTAAATTTTAGTTATAATATTCCATCTTACACCGTTTGCACCAAAATTCCCTCTCTTTAAATTTCATACTCTCTCTTTTTGAAAGAAAATTTTGAAATTCGATTTAATAAAATTTAAGGACAGACACATAATTTTATATCAATGGTGTAAATTTTGTAACACCCGTGTTTGAGGGTCGGGTGAAAATAATATTAAAATAATAAAATAATATTTTGGGCCTCGGGTTTTCAAAACAAATATTTTATGCTAGACTTATTTTGATGTTAAATCCCAATTCCATGGATTTCAAGATTTTTGAGATAGCAATCTCATTAATGGCATACTTGTAATTAAATGGACTTGTGGAATTAAAAACCCATTTTTAATTTTAAAAGAGCTATTCACCATCTTCTTCCCTCTTCACTTCCCCATTTCAACGACAAAAGGCTCTCCTTACCCCAAATCACTATTCCATCATCTCTCTTGCTCATCTTTGGTGATTTTTCAAAGGTAAAACCATTTTTGACTTGTCCTCCCTTCCCTCTACAAGTTGGTACCATTATTTTTCATAAAGCTCATGGTTTTTGTAGTTTGAGGTTTTGAGTTTTTAGATTAAAAATGTCATCTTTATTGTCTTTAACTTGAGCTTTTAATTTATTAATGTTATATGAGTTGTTTACAATAAAAAAGGTCCAACATACCGATTTTTACAAAGTTTTATGGTGATTCCTGAAATTGGGTTTTAGAGAGTTGAAATGTTGAGTTTTGGGGGTGTTTTGTGTGAGAATTTGTTGGCTGATGGTTAGACTATGTATAAGGGTTGTTTTGGGAGCTTTTAGAGGTGTTAAAGGCTTTAGAATCATTGGTTTTGGACTGTGCCTTGGGGCTGCTCGGGTATGAAGGTTTTGGGGTTGTTCTTAGCTTGAAAATCACGTGTTTTGTGCTAGATTGCATTCCGGGTTTGCTACTTTGATTTGTGAACTGATTTGAGGTTATTTTGATTGTGTTGGGATGATTAGAAGCAAGGATTTTTGTTGGTGAAGCCTCGGGAATGAATCCGGAATCGTTGGGAGCTTGATCGGCTTGTGTTGTTGAGCTTGGAATAGCCGGTGAGTGGTTAAATATTTTTAAATGGTTTTCAAGTTTTGGTTCAAGCATGTGGACTAGGTTGGGCTTGGTAGACCCACCTAGAGTTGGGATTAGAGTGGTAGCCTAATCCCAAGCTTTAGTTAGAGACTTTGGTTGAACTTTAATTGTTGAGTATGCCTCGTGTTTAATTGTGATTATGGTGGTTATGTATATTGTGCTATACATGTATGTTGAGGCATGGTATTGATGCATTGTTATATGCATGTGGATTGTGCATGACGGTAAGTCATGGTGAGTACGTGCTAAGCACGAAAATTGATATGAAATGGTGTTGTGAAAGGTTATGGATTGTGTTAGTATTGGCAGTAGTATGCTTGGGTACAATGATCGATCATTAGGATGTTTAGTGTAACCCACTTAGCCCGGCCTAGACGGTTGACCCGAACTACGAAGATTACATGGGGAAAACCAAAGTCAACCCGAAAGTCAACCTTGATTAACGACCTTTTTTTCTTTTTTAAACTTGTCTAGATGCACATTAACCCTAGGCATACTCTTGAGATAAGCATACTTGAAATTCACGGCAAACGAAAAGCAATAAGGGACTCAATTGCACAACCTTAAACGGACATTCCAAACTCAATCAATTGCATAAACAATATTCAGGACTAAAACGTAAATCTTGCAAACCATAAACCATTCAAATCAGTGCCCAACGGTCTAGTGTTTCAGAACGGGGGTTGACCGTTCCGAAATGCGGGTTTGTTTCGAAACCCGTTCCGAAATAGGGCTTGGCAGTAGCAAAAGTGTTTCGGAACGGCCTCTACCCGTTTCGATACACAGGGGCCATTACAGGCCCCTGTTTCGAAACGGTAGTGCCCATTCCGATACAGGCTGCCCAGAAAGTGCAGAATTTTCTGGTTTAACATACATTCGACCAATCAAACACATCTCTATGACCTCCTAATCATGCCAACAAGTCATCATACATTAAAGGAACATATTTGCATCATCAAAACTCATTCATGGCATCAATTAGGGAAAACCTCAATCTATAGGCATGCAACCTATTACTCAAAACCAACCAACATCAAATCATCAAAGAAAACTCCAAAATGACCAATTACATGTTTCAAACATCGTAAGCATCATACCAAACTTAGGGAGTCCAAAACATCTCCCAACAACACAACCTAGGTTCCCATTACCAAATACCAAAAGCTAATAATGTTGTAAAAATAGTCACCATACATGAGCTTAGTCTTCCCTTCGATTCTTAGCCTCCTTGCTGCCCTTAAAGAACTTTAATTCTCTGCATTATTGGTTCAAGAAAGAGAGCGTAAGCACGATTGCTTAGTGAGGCATGCTCTAAAGTAACAACACAATAATGCATCTCATAAAACACCTTTCAAAGGCCTTTAATTTCATAAACATCATTTCTCATGTAACAATGCATACACAACAAGCATCTTATGCTTCCTTAACATCAACATGTCATATTGGCTTTCAAGTGAAAATCCATAACCATTTTCCAACACAAAACACAATCGGATACGCGGATTACAAGCGTTGTCCCATACGCTTCATACACACTACCAAACACTCAAGGTGGAGTTTACCGGTACAATCACAACCCCTCAACACCCGTGATGAAGTTTAACGGTACAATCACAACCCCTCCACATCACTCATTGGTAGTTGTATAACATCACTAACGAGAACACGGGACACACAACACAAGATCCTCACATGGCATTTTAACCACCATTATGATCTTAGACATCTCGTTAGTGTACTTGGATGGAGTTTACGGTACCATTACAACCCCTCAACATCCAAGGCGACTTTATTCACGGTGCACCCAATCCTATAGCCGGCTAACTATATCCGATTCAAGTACTTTTAAACCAACACATCACTTGCCAATATACATCATTTACCATCATCAATCCACTATTTTAAAGCATTAAACAAAGCCATTAAACCATCATGCATCACCATGCATCAAAACCACATTTATAAATGTCAAACCATGGATCTCTTACCTTGAGCATCCTTCAACACATGGCTTTCAAAACCAGCATTAAACATGCTAAAATATGCTTTCAAAACAGAATTTAAACATGCAAATAAAACACATTGCATCCAACCATTTCATGGTTCATCAAAGAGAGAGTTTCTCTGAAAACTTACTCTTGAGCTTAGTTAAGTTGCTTAGACTTAAACTAAGCTCCCAACCCTTCAAACAATGGTTTCAAAGCTGAAAACCAAACTTCACTCACCAAATTCCGTTTCGCAAGCTTGCCAAAATGCCGTTCAAGCCTCCGGATCAACACCACAAGGATCCGAAGATGTCTCCCCTATTTTAAACACATCAAAGTAGAGGATTAATGCATCATCATGCATTAAAATCTTCAGCCATTACACCTAAACTCGCTACTCTCACCAAAACTCACATTTCGGCTACCAAACACAACCGAAATCACATTCAAACACTTCCACAACATTACCCAGCCAAGATCCATCACTTCTAAACATTCTTAAACATCAATTAACATCCAAAAAGAACCTATTCACGTCCTTATACCTCCAGCTATAGCAGAACACCAAGATCATCCCAAAAACCACCATTTTCACCAATAAAAACTTAGGAAAATCAACCTATTCGAGATTGCATTGATTAAACCTCAATTACACATTATTAAACATCCAAAATACATTAAAAAGACATCTCAAAACATAGCCCAAACATTCATCACGAATTTCTTCAAGATTTAATCAAAATCTCAAGTTTTAAGCCAAAATCAAGATCACAACATCAAAGCCTTTTATAAAACTCAATTTAAGGATTGAGAACTTGGGAATTTCAGTAAAGAACTGAGTATTTAGAGGAGAAGAACGTTCATACCTCTAAATGTGGATTTCTCCTTGTTTAGATCCAAAATCCTTGAAAATTCAATATGCAAATGGAGAGGATTTGATGTAGAAATGATTAGGAATCATTTGAGGATTGAAATCTCATCATTTGGTGTGAAAATCAAAAGAAAAGCTGTTGTGGAAATGTGTTTGGCTGAGGGAATTTTGAGAGAAAATGAAATGGGAAAATTTTAGCAAAAGTTAGTTATGAAACTAAAATATAGTTTTCCCTCTTTTCTTTTTAATAATTAAACATTAAACGAGTCATTAAAATTAAGAAAAATCTGGAGAAATCATTCCTTGGGTAAATTAGCTCCTTAAAGATTCAAAGTTTCAATCCTTTCAAAACAGTCACGAACTTTTCAAAAAATTACATTTTAGTCACTAATTCGAAATGTCATATTTCCAAGCCTTATTTTGTAAAATTGATTTCACCACTATCTTATATATATTAAAAGAGGATTTTTTGATATTTTCCTATATTTTTAATGCATCCTGAACTAGGCTTTCCCTAAAACCACCTTTTATATTCGAACCGAAAATTAGACCGGTCTGGTTCAGACCCTAAACTTCCAAGCCCAAAATTGGGGTGTTACAACTCTCCCCCCTTAAGAAATTTCATCCTCGAAATTTACCTGGAGGAAAAAGGTATGGAAACTGCTTCAACATGTCATCCCTCCTTTCCCACGTGGCCTCCTCAGCACTACGATGCTTCCACAACACCTTTACCAACTCAATGGACTTGCCTAGAAGAACTTTACTGTCTGAGTCCAGAATTTCCACCGGTTCCTCATCATAGGTCAAATCTGGATTCAACTCCACTTCCTCCATATGCATAACATGCGAAGGATCCGATCTATACCTCCGATGTATAGAGACATGAAACACATCATGAATCTTTTCCAACTCTTGCGGTAACCTCAACTTGTACGCAACAGGACCCACACGCTCAATCACCTCATATGGTCCAATGTACCTAGGGCTCAACTTACCTTTTCGGCCAAACCTCATCACCTTTTTCCAAGGCAAAACTTTCAAAAATACACAGTCACCCACCGCATACTCAATATCCTTACACTTCAAATCCGCGTAAGACTTTTGCTGATCAGAAGCTGCCTTCAATCGCTCACAAATGAGCTTCACCTTCTCGGTGGTTCCTTTCAACAAAGCTGGCATCGAGACTAACTTCTGACCTGTTTCAGCCCAACAAAGGGGAGTTCTGCATTTCCTCCCGTACAAAGCCTCATAAGGTGCCATTTGAATACTTGCCTAGTAGCTATTGTTATAAGAAAACTCCACCAAAGGCAAATGCTTCTCCCAAGAGCCCTGAAACTCAATCACACAGCACCTCAACATATCCTCCAACACTTGAATAACACGCTCAGACTGTCTATCCGACTGTGGATGATAAGAAGTACTGAAATTCAACCGTGTACCCAAAGCCCGGTGCAAACTCTGCCAGAAACGCGATGTGAACCTCGGATCTCTATCCGACACGATCGACTTTGGCACACCATGCAACCGCACAATCTCAGCAATGTACAGCTCTGCAAGCTTATCCAAATTATATGTAGTATGCACAGGTAAGAAATGCGCACACTTCGTCAGGCGAGCCACAATCACCCACACCGAATTCTTCTTCGATGGCGGCAAAGGTAAACCAGACACAAAGTCCATGGTAATCCTTTCCCACTTCCATTCAGGAATCATTAACGGTTGCAACAACCGGGAAGGAAACTGATGCTCAGCCTTAACTCGCTGACAAACCATGCACTTGCTCACATACTCAGCCACATCTTTCTTTAAACCCACCCAATAGTACTCATCTCTAAGATCATGATACATCTTAGTACTACCAGGGTGCATAGCGAAAGGACTACTATGAGCTTCAGTCAGAATAGCACACCTCAACTCAGCATCATTGGGCACTACTATTCGACTCCCAAAACATAAGACTCCATCATCATTAAAGCAGAAATCTGATGGCCTATCCTCAGCAATATCCTGAACATGTGGCACCAAGGAATCATCCAACCACTGCTTATCCTTTATCAACTGAACCAAGGATGGTTTCACTTGCAATTCAGCCACAAGACCACCATCACGCGAAATACTCAAGCTGGCAAACATAGCCCTCAACTCCACTGCTACCTTCCTACTCAAGGCATCTGCTACAACATTAGCTTTACCCGGAAGGTACTCGATCGTCAAATCGTAATCCTTAAGAAACTCCACCCAACGTCGTTGCCTAAGATTCAAATCTTTCTAAGACATCAGATACTTCAAACTCTTGTGATCCGTGTACACAGTACACTTCTCACCATACAGGTAATGTCTCCAAATTTTCAAAGCAAAAACCACTGCAGCTAACTCAATGTCATGCGTAGGATAATTGCGCTCATGCAGCTTCAACTGGCGTGATGCATAAGCCACCACCTTACCCTCCTACATCAACACACATCCCAAACCAACGTAGGATGCGTCACTATACACCAAAAACTCCTTCCCTGATTCAGGCTGAACCAAGATAGGAGCTTGCGTCAAAGCTGCCTTAAGCTTCTCAAAAGCCTGTTGTCTCGCTTCCGTCCACTCATACTTAACATCCTTCTGCAACAACTTCGTCAAAGGTGCAGCAATCTTCAAAAATCCATCCGCAAACCTCCGATAGTATCCCGCCAAACCAAGGAAACTACGGACCTCATGAACAGACTTAGGAGGCTTCCAATTCATGACTGCCTTAACCTTCTGAGGATCAACACGAATCCCCTCAGCAGAAACTACGTGACCAAGGAACACAACTTCTCTGAGCCAAAACTCACACTTGCTCAGCTTGGCATAAAGTTGATTCTCCAACAAAGCCTGCAACACAATCCTCAAATGCCCCTCATGCTCCTCCTCAGTACGAGAGTACACGAGAATATCATCAATGAACACCACAACAAATTTATCCAAGTATTCATGGAACATTCTATTCATCATGTCCATGAAAGCTGCAGGAGCATTCGTCAAACCAAACGGCATCACAAGGAACTCATAATGCCCATACCTCGTTCTGAAGGCTGTCTTTGGCACATCCAAATCCTTCACCTTCAACTGGTAATACCCTGACCTTAAGTCAATTTTAGTGAACACAGCTGCTTCCCGAAATTGATAAAAAAGATCATCAATCCTCGGCAATGGATACCGATTCTTGATAGTCAACTTGTTAAGCTGACGGTAATCGATGCATATTCTCATAGTGCCATCCTTTTTCTTCACAAACAAGACCGGTGCACCCCAAGGTGACACACTCGGCCGAATGAAACCACGATCAAGCAACTTCTGAAGTTGCATCTTCAGCTCCTTCAACTCTTTAGGTGCCATTCGATAAGGAGTAATGGACACTGGAGTTGTGTTTTCATACAACTCAATTCCAAACTCCACTTCGCGATTAGGAGGCAATCCAGGTAACTCCTCCGGAAACACACCAAGAAACTCTCGCACAATCCTGATATCTTGAACTCGCAACTCCTTAGAGCTAGGATTCATTACAAAGGCTAGGTAGGCTTCACAACCTTGCCTCAACATTCGGCTTGCTTCCAATGTAGACACCACATTTGCAAGAAACTTTAGATTCTCACCAACCACCACTACCTCATAATCATCCGCAAGCTTCAACGAAACCCGCTTGTTCTCAAAATCCACCACAACTCGATGTTCAACAAGCCAATCCATACCAAGGATTACATCAAAACCATAGAAAGGCAATTCCATAAGATCAACATGAAAAACATGGTTTTGCACAACCAAGGGACATCTTCTATAAAGCTTTCGTGTCACAACGGTCTCACCAAAAGAACTAGTTACACGCATACCAACATCCAAAGACTCAACAGGCAAACCAAGCAATTGAGCATGCTCACGCAATATGTATGAGTGTGTAGATCCGGAATCAATCAAGGAAAGTAATGACAAAGATTGCAAAGTGAAGGTACCTGCGATCACATCCGTGTCATTTCTTTCCTCCCGCTGCGCATACACTCGAGCCTGGCCTCCACCCTCAGGTTGGACAGCCACCACATGAGCCACATTCCTTCCACCATCCTCTCTGCGCTGGAAGTTACCACGGCCGCGCCCACGACCTCTCTGTGGTGCAACAACTCCAGGAGCACGTCCCTGACCACCACCGGCCAGCAGAGGACACTCCCTCCTCATGTGATCCGCCGAACCACAGTTCCAGCACGAATTACCGGTCACCACAACAGGAGCCTGCACATCTCTCGCTGCCCGAGGACAATCACGCCTCAAGCGACCACGCGATCCACACGCCCAACATGTGTTCTGATCAGCTCTCGCCCTGTCTCCCTGACCAGGCGCACCGTGCCCTCCACCACCACGCCTAGCAGAAGACTGATACCTCCGATCACGTCCTCTCTTGTTCCGTCCACCACCGGAACTATACTCAGCCGCTCTCTTGCCCGCGCTAGAACCATCACTTTTAGAGGACAAACTCAGATTCAGCTCAATATCCTTCGCTCTACTAACCAGCACATCAAAGTCAGTGTACTCAGCCGCAAGCATATAGGTCTTTACTTCCGTCACCAAACCATAACGGAAACATTCACACCTCTCCCGCTCATCAGGGATAAGTTCAGGTGCGTACTGACTGAGATGGACAAACTGGATCTCGTACTCAGCTACTGTCATACTTCCTTGTGTCAGAGACATGAACCAACACTGTCATATCAGGAGCAGCTTGCCCCTGCCCAGCTTCAGGTCCGGCTACCCCAACACCAGCACCAACACCAGCTCCATCACCTCCAGCACCACCACCACCGGGCAGAGGAGGTAAATCCACTACATTCTCAGTATTCTCTTCATTCTCGTTTTGAGCCATAGCTCGCGTATTAATCCTCGTCTCTCTACGAGGTCCCATTCACTAAACAATGCACTAACACAAATGCAATAAACATAATCAGGCTCAGCAAGGTAAGAAATCCAAGTACTCAAGCTCACTTCCAATTAAAAACAAATCATTTCATTAGTTTTGATATGGCAATGGGTCCCTCTAACATGCTTCACCACAGCATACATCACAATTGCAACATACTTACAATTCACACATCATACTTTCACTCAAAAAGCATACAAAGCAATCATACACATATCACCCACATAACCATTCCCAATTACTCGAGAACTCGGCTCTGATACCACCAAATGTAACCCCCTTAGCCCGGCCTAGACGGTTGACCCGAACTACGAAGATTACACGGGGAAAACCAAAGTCAACCTTGATTAACTACCCTTTTTTCTTTTTTAAACTTGTCTATATGCACATTAACCCTAGGCGTACTCTTAAGATAAGCATACTTGAAATTCACAGCAAACGGAAAGCAATAAGGGACTCAATTGCACAACCTACGAATTTAGGGACCAAATTGTAAATTCTGGAAATTAAGAAGACTTAACTAATTTCAAGGTTACCAATATCCAATTAAACATATTACAAACTTCCCTGTCAAATTTCACCTTAAACGGACATTCCAAACTCAATCAATTGCATAAACAATATTCGGGACTAAAACGTAAAACTTGCAAACCATAAACCATTCAAATCAGTGCCCAACGGTCTAGTGTTTCGGAACGGGGGTTGACCGTTCCGAAATGCGGGTTCATTTCGAAACCCGTTCCGAAACAGGGCTTGGCTGTAGAAAAAGTGTTTCGGAACGGCCCCTACCCGTTTCGAAACGATAGTGCCCGTTCCGATACAGGCTGCCCAGAAAGTGCAGAATTTTCTGGTTTAACATACATTCAACCAATCAAACACATCCCTATGACCTCCTAATCATGCCAACAAGTCATCATACACTAAAGGATCATATTTGCATCATCAAAACTCATTCATGGCATCAATTAGGGAAAACCTCAATCTATAGGCATGCAACCTATTACTCAAAACCAACCAACATCAATTCATCAAAGCAAACTCCAAAATGGCCAATTACATGTTTCAAACATCGTAAGCATCATACCAAACTTAGGGAGTCCAAAACATCTCCCAACAACACAACCTAGGTTCCCATTGCCAAATACCAAAAGCTAATAATGTTGTAAAAATAGTCACCATACATGAGCTTAGTCTTCCCTTGGATTCTTAGCCTCCTTGCTACCCTTAAAGCACTTCAATTCTCTGCATTATTGGTTCAAGAAAGAGAGCGTAAGCACGATTGCTTAGTGAGGCATGCTTTAAAGTAACAACACAATAATGCATTTCATAAAACACCTTTCAAAGGCCTTTAATTTCATAAACACCATTTCTCTTGTAACAATGCATACACAACAAGCATCTTATGCTTCCTTAACATCAACATGTCATATTGGCTTTCAAGTGATAATCTATAACCATTTTCCAACACAAAACACAATCGGATACGCGGATTACAAGCGTTGTCCCATACGCTTCATACACAGTACCAAACACTCAAGGTGGAGTTTACCGGTACAATCGCAACCCCTCAACACCCGTGATGGAGTTTAACGGTACAATCACAACCCCTCCACATCACTCATTGGTAGTTGTATAACATCACTAACGAGAACACGGGACACACAACACAAGATCCTCACATGGCATTTTAACCACCATTATGATCTTAGACATCTCGTTAGTGTACTTGGATGGAGTTTACGGTACCATTACAACCCCTCAACATCCAAGGCGACTTTATTCACAGTGCACCCAATCCTATAGCCGGCTAACTATATCCGATTCAAGTACTTTTAAACCAACACATCACTTGCCAATATACATCATTTACCATCATCAATCCACTGTTTTAAAGCATTAAACAAAGCCATTAAACCATCATGCATCACCATGCATCAAAACCACATTTATAAATGTCAAACCATGGATCTCTTACCTTGAGCATCCTTCAACACATGGCTTTCAAAACCAGCATTAAACATGCTAAAATATGCTTTCAAAACAGAATTTAAACATGCAAATAAAACACATTGCATCCATCCATTTCATGGTTCATCAAAGAGAGAGTTTCTCCGAAAACTTACTCTTGAGCTTAGTTAAGTTTCTTAGACTTAAACTAAGCTCCCAACCCTTCAAACAATGGTTTCAAAGCTGAAAACCAAACTTCACTCACCAAATTCCGTTTCGCAAGCTTGCCGAAACGCCGTTCAAGCCTCCGGATCAACACCACAAGGATCTGAAGATGTCTCCCCTATTTTACACACATCAAAGTAGAGGATTAATGCATCATCATGCATTAAAATCTTCAGCCATTACACCTAAACTCGCTGCTCTCACCAAAACTCACATTTCAGCTACCAAACACAACCGAAATCACATCCAAACACTTCCACAACATTACCCAGCCAAGATCCATCACTTCTAAACATTCTTAAACATCAATTAACATCCAAAAAGAACCTAATCACGTCCTTATTCCTCCTGCTATAGAAGAACACCAAGATCATCCCAAAAACCACCATTTTCACCAATAAAAACTTAGGAAAATCAACCTATTCGGGATTGCATTGATTAAACCTCAATTACACATCATTAAACATTCAAAATACATTAAAAAGACATCTCAAAACAGAGCCCAAACATTCATCATGAATTTCTTCAAGATTTAAGCCAAAATCAAGATCACAACATCAAAGCCTTTTATAAAACTCAATTTAAGGATTAAGAACTTGGGAATTTCAGTAAAGAGCTGAGTATTTAGAGGAGAAGAACGTTCATACCTCTAAATGTGGATTTCTCCTTGTTTAGAGCCAAAATCCTTGAAAATTCAATATGCAAATGGAGAGGATTTGATGTAGAAATGATTAGGAATCATTTGAGGATTGAAATCTCATCATTTGGTGTGAAAATCAAAAGAAAAGCTGCTGTGGAAATGTGTTTGGCTGAGGGAATTTTGAGAGAAAATGAAATGGGAAAATTTTAGCAAAAGTTAGTTATGAAACTAAAATATGGGTTTTCCCTCTTTTCTTTTTATTAATTAAACATTAAAGGAGTAATTAAAATTAAGAAATATCTGGAGAAATCCTTCATTGGGTAAATTAGCTCCTTAAAGATTCAAAGTTTCAATCCTTTCAAAACAGTCACGAACTTTTCAAAAAATTACATTTTAGTCACTAATTCGAAATGTCATATTTCCAAGACTTATTTTGTAAAATTGATTTCACCACTCTCTTATATATATTAAAAGAGGATTTTTAGATATTTTCCCATATTTTTAATGCATCCCGAGCTAGGCTTTCCCTAAAACCACCTTTTATATTCGAACCGAAAATTAGACCGGTCTGGTTCAGACCCTAAACTTCCAAGCCCAAAATTGGGGTGTTACATTTAGTGTGCACACGTGAGTGAAAATGCGCGCGTGGCCTTGGTGATGGTAGTCATCTAGATGGAGTACGGGTTCGCCTAAAAATCTTCTTATATATATGTTAGTCGGTGATGAGTGGAATCCCATCGACGGGGCGTGAGGATGAGTGTAATCCCCTTCGCGTGAAACGGTGATGAGTGTAATCCCACCGTAAGGTAAATGTGAGTTGTTGGATGTGAGTTCCAACGGTTATCCGCGTATTCGAGTAATAGCTAGGTGCCAATATGGATTGATATATGTGTTGCCAATGCGGATTGTGGAATGTGTTTGATATACATTGATATATGTACTTCCATGTGTTAAGCTTATGAGTTGTTGAGCATGGCATGATGAAGATATTTATGTTCATGCATCATTTATATTTTGGCTCATGTGGTTCGAAGGTAATATCATGCATTCTACCTTGGTTGTGTGCTCGTGCTTGGACCCTACATTGTCGAGGTTTGATTTATGAGCTTACCCTCACTAAGATTTATGCTGACGCTCCCTTTTGTTTGACAATGTAGATTCGTAGTTCGTGGGTTGCTAGTGCAAGAGGAGGGCCTCCAAGTGTGCTAGTTTGGCTTTGAGTTTATCAAGTATGGATTTTTATGTTATGAAAATGTAATAGTCAAGCAATGGGATCTGAGCTTTTGATGTATGTTGATGTTATGTGTTAGGAGCATGTTTAGACTCTTTGTTATGTGGATGATATGTTTGAGGTTTGCTTATGCCTTGTATGTTGGCCTTGTGCCTTTTTGAATGCTTAAGTGGATGTTCTTGTTGAAGCATGTTATCTTGAATGCAAAGTATGAATCTTTTGTTGAATTGATGCTTCTTATTAATGTGTGGCTTTTTTATGTATGAAGTGTGCTAAGTATGCTTGTTGTGTTTGGTTTTGCATTAGAGTGTTGCATGTTAGGTGGTTGAAGGTTTTAGATGGTGTTTGGGGAAGCCTTGTGCCATAAACCAGCTAAAACCTATCTGTTCGCAGCAGGTGTATCGAAATGCTTAGTCCCGTTTCGATACGGCCTCTTGTTCCAGGCCAGGAATTTCGGTACGTAAGGGGGTCGTTTCGATACGTTTTTGCCACTGGAAATCTGAGATTTTAACGATAAATTGAAGTATCGAAACAGGCCTTGGCGTTTCAAAACGGTCTTCGTATCGTTGACCATGAGAAGTTGATCGCTGAGGGAATTTCAAAATGGTTGACCAGCATTTCGATACGGCCTCCTCGTGTTGACTTTGGCTAGTTGACCTAGTCAAGGCGTTTTGATACACTCCTTGGGAGTTTCGAACCGACCTGTAGTTTAAGTTAAAAATGGGCTGTTTTGTTGGGCTGTTTGGTTGTTTGCCTCGTTTGTTTCTTCCGATGTTGCCTTTCTCACATAGGACTTAATAATGCATCTAGATAAGATAAAATTTAATGAAAAGTTTTCTCGGGTTGTTAACTGAAGTGAAGCCTTAACGGGTTTCGCCTCAGTTTTCCCCGTGTAGCCCACTCGGACCGGTCAGTCGCCCAGACCAGGACGAGGGGGTTACACTTGTTGGTATCAGAGCCTAAGGATTCTGAGACCTTGGGCAGGTAAGTGAGGTAAGTTAAATTCTTGTATTGCAATTGCACGTTGTTTGCTTGCCATGTAAGCATGTTTGCTTGTTTATCAAGTATGCTTCGATGTATGCTTGCTTGATCGTGTATGTATGTTGTTTGAAGCATGTTGAGTAGAGTCCCATTGTTTCTATTACATTGGAAAAAAGGATTTTAAGTGAGGGAACATACTTGAGCCACTTGGACCCTTTCCCTTGCTAACCCTATTTTTTATGTATTGTAGTTGTTATCTGTGAGTGCGTATGTCGAGGCCTAGAGGTAGACCGAGGTTGGTTCGTCAGAAATCTCGTGTTGCGGCTCCTATTAATGAGCCAGTGGCTAGAGTAGAGGCTCCTGTGGGAGAGCCTGCTGTTGGAGTTGCAGCTCCTCCACCACCACCACCTCCTCAGCCTGAAGTGGGAGGCGAGGCTGGAGCTGAGGGAGCGGGACTTCAGGCTGGCTAGGGTGGCCAAGGTCCTGCGGGAATAGATATGGCTTCGCTAGTTCAAGCTATAGCGGGAACGTTTCAGGTTGCAGTTGCCGGAGCTCAGGCTGCAGCTCAGCCAAGAGGTTATAATGCTAGCTTACCGTTAGAGAGGCTCCGTAGCCTAGGAGCAGAGGAGTTTAGAGGATCTACACCTGTGAGATTAGAGTTGTGGTTGGAGAAGATAGTCCGTATTTTAGCTCAGATGGGATGTGTTAGAGCTCGCAAGTTGGGCTATGTAGTATCGTTACTTCAGGGTGATGCCTACACATGGTGGGTCACCATTACTACCGGTGTGCCTGAGGCTGAGATTGGATCGGATTTCTTTGAGACTGCTTTCAGGAAGAGGTATTTGAGGCCGAGATATCTGGATGAGAAGAAGTGGGAGTTCAAGGCTCTTGTTCAGGGTCTACTCCATTTCCTATTGCTCTATACCGTATGGCTTCGAAAGAGTTGAAAAGTCAGCTTCAGGAGTTGTTAGACCGTGGTTTTATTAGGCCTAGTAGTTCGGCTTGGGGTGCTCTCGTGTTGTTTGTAAAGAAGGATGGCAGTATAAGAATGTGTATTGACTACAAGCATTTGAACCACTTGACAGTAAAGAACAAGTATCCGTGCCTCGTATAGATGACTTGTTTGATCAGTTGAGGGGTTCCTCCGTGATTTCAAAGATAGACTTGAGATCAGGGTACTATTAGTTGAAGGTAAAGGAATGTGATGTTCCGAAGATAGCTTTTAAGACTAGATACAGTCACTATGAGTTCCTTGTGATGCCGTTTGGGCTCACGAATGCACCAACAGCTTTCATGGATATGATGAAAAGAGTTTTCAGAGACTATCTAGACCGGTTTGTAGTTGTTTTCATAGATGACAACCTTGTGTACTCAAGATCAGAAGAAGAGCATGACGAGCACTTGAGACTTGTCTTACAGAGGTTGATGAGTAATCAGTTGTATGTGAAGTTGAGCAAATGTGAGTTCTGGATTCGAGAGGTTGTGTTTCTTGGCCACGTTGTGTCAGCTGAAGGTATCTTTGTTGATCCGACGAAGATTGAAGCTATTGTTGAGCGGAAACAACCTATGTCAGTGACAGAGATTAGAAGTTTCCTAGGATTAGCTGGTTACTATAGGAGGTTCGTTGATGGTTTCTCTAGAGTAGTTGCTCTGTTGACTAAACTGTTGCAAAAAGGAGTGAAGTTTGGGTGGTCAGATGCGAGAAAGAAAGCTTTTGAGAAGTTGAAAGAAGCTTTGACGAATGCTCCAGTGTTAGTACACCGGTTTCAGGGAAAGAGTTCGTGATTTATAGTGATGCTTCCTACGTAGGTATAGGTTGTGTTCTGATGCAAGAAAGAAGAGTTGTTGCTTATGCTTCGAGACAATTGAAGGTGCATGAGAAGAACTACCCTACGCATGACATTGAGTTAGCCGCAGTTGTGTTTGCGTTGAATATTTGGTGTCACTACCTGTGTGGTGAGAAGTGCACGGTTTACACTAATCATAAGAGCTTGAAGTATTTGATGACTCAGAGAGAGCTGAACTTGAGACAAAGAAGATGGCTTGAACTGTTGAAAGACTATGATTTGACTATTGAGTACCATTCGGGTAAGGCAAATGTAGTAGTCGTTGCGTTGAGAAGAAAAGTTGCAGTTGAGTTGCGAGCTATGTTTGCTAGATTGAGTGTATCAGGGGATGGTGGTTTGATCACCGAGTTGCAAGAGAAGCCTTCTTTGATTCATTTGATCAGAGAGAAACAATTGCAAGATGTATCACTAGTTCCGTGTGTTTAGGACATAGCCGAAGGTAGACCGACCGAGTATAGTTTTAGTGGTGAGAATGTGTTGTGTTTTAGAGACAGAGTTGTAGTACCTGAAGATGTTGAGTTGAGATGTACAATTCTGAGCGAAGCACATTCGAGTCCTTTTTCTATGCATACGGGCAGTACTAAGATGTACCGAGATTTGAAGAATGATTATTTATGGGTTGGTTTGAAGAAGGATGTAGCGAGCATGTGAGCCGTTGCATGGTTTGTAAGAGAGTAAAGGCGGAACTTCAGGTTCCTTCAGGTTTGTTACAGCCTTTGAAGATTCCGGAATGGAAGTGGGAGAGAATCACTATGGACTTTGTGTCAGGGTTACCGTTGTCTCCTTCGAAGAAGAATTCTGTTTGGGTGATAGTTGTTAGATTCACTAAGTCTGCTCACTTCTTAGCAGTGAACACTACAGATTCTTTAGACAAGTTGGCAAATTTGAACATTCGCGAGATTGTGAGACTTCATGAAGTTTCGAAGTCTATTGTATCAGACAGAGATCCGATATTCACTTCGAGGTTCTGGAGTTGTTTGCATAGCGCCCTACGTAGCCGTTTGCATTTCAGTACTTCATATCATCCGCAGTCGGATGGACAATCAGAGCGAGTGATACAGATTTTGGAGGATATGCTTTTGTTGTTGTGTGATTGACTTCCAAGGTTCTTGGGAGAAGCACTTACCCTTAGTTGAGTTTGCTTACAACAACAGTTATCAGGCTAGTATACAGATGGCTCTTTATGAGGCTTTCTATGGTAGACGATGTAGGACTCCGATCTGTTGGGCTAGAACGGGTCAGAAGTTGTTACCTATGCCAGATTTGCTTAAGGGAACTACTGAAAAAGTGAAGTTGATTTGTGACCGTTTGAAAGCAGCTTTCGATCATAAAAAATCCTATGCAGATTTGAAGAGAAAAGAGATTGAGTTTTCAGTGGGTGCGAAAGTGTTTCTGAAAGTATCTCCGTGGAAGAAGGTAATGTGTTTTGGCCGGAAAGGCAAGTTGAGTCCGAGGTTTATTGGTCCGTATGAGATAGTTGAATGGATTGGGCCAGTAGCTTACCATTTGATATTGCCTTTAGAGTTAGAGAAGATTCATGATGTTCATGTGTCGATGCTTAGGAGATATAGATCAGATCTGTCTCATGTTATGCCCGTTGAGGAGATAGAGTTGAATCTGGATTTGTCTTACAATGAAGAACCAGTTGAGATACTTGCTTTTGATAGCAAGGTATTGCGTGGTAAGACCATAGAGTTGGTCAAGGTGTTGTAGAGACATAGAAGTGCGAAAGAGGCCACGTGGGAGAGGAAAGCTGATATGCTTGAGTAGTTTCCGTACTTGTTTCCGTCAGGTAATTTCGGGGATGAAATTCCTTAAGTGCGGGAGAGTTGTAACACCCGGTTTGGGGGTCGGGTGAAAATAATATTAAAATAATAAAATAATATTTTGGGCCTCGGGTTTTCAAAACAAATATTTTATGTTGGACTTGTTTTGATGTTAAAGCCCAATTCCATGGATTTCAAGATTTTTGAGATAGTCATCTCATTAATTGCATACTTGTAATTAAATGGACTTGTGGAATTAAAAACTCATTTTTAATTTTAAAAGAGCTATTCACCATCTTCTTCCGTCTCCACTTCCCCATTTTAACGAAAAAAGGCTCTCCTCACCACAAATCACTATTCCATCATCTCTCTTGCTCATCTTTGGTGATTTTTCAAAGGTAAAACCATTTTTGACTTGTCCTCCCTTCCCTCTACAAGTTGGTATCATTATTTTTCATAAAGCTCATGGTTTTTGTAGTTTGAGGTTTTGCGTTTTTAGATTAAAAATGTCATCTTTATTGTCTTTAACTTAAGCTTTTAATTTATTAATGTTATATGAGTTGTTTACAATAAAAAAGGTCCAACATACCGATTTTTACAAAGTTTTATGGTGATTCCCGAAATTGGGTTTTAGAGAGGTTTTAGAGAGTTGAAATGTTGAGTTTTGGGGGTGTTTTGTGTGAGAATTTGTTGGCTGATGGTTAGGCTGTGTATAAGGGTTTTTTTGGGAGCTTTTAGAGGTCTTAAAGGCTTTGGAATCATTTGTTTTGGACTGTGCCTTGGGGCTGCTCGAGAATCATGTGTTTTGTGCTAGATTGCATTCCGGGTTTGCTACTTTGATTTGTGAACTGATTTGAGGTTATTTTGATTGTGTTGGGATGATTAGAAGCAAGGATTTGTGTTGGTGAAGCCTCGAGATTGAATCCGGAATCGTTGGGAGCTTGATCGACCTGTGTTGTTGAGCTTGGAATAGCCGGTGAGTGGTTAAATGGTTTTAAATGGTTTTCAAGTTTTGGTTCAAGCATGTGGACTAGGTTGGGCTTGGAAGACCCACCTAGAGTTGGGATTAGAGTGGTAGCCTAATCTCAAGCTTTAGTTAGAGACTTTGGTTGAACTTTAATTGTTGAGTATGCCTCGTGTTTAATTGTGATTATGGTGGTTATGTATATTGTGCTATACATGTATGTTGAGGCATGGTATTGATGCATTGTTACATGCATAGGATTGTGCATGACGGTAAGTCATGGTGAGTACGTGCTAAGCACGGAAATTGATATGAAATGGTGTTGTGAAAGGTTATGGATTGTGTTAGTATTGGCACTAGTATGCTTTGGTACAATGATCGATCATTAGGATGTTTAGTGTGCACACGTGAGTCAAAATGCGTGCGTGGTCTTGGTGATGGTAGTCATCTAGATGGAGTACGGGTTCGCACGAAAATCTTCTTATATATATGTTAGTCGGTGATGAGTGGAATCCCATCGACGGGGCATGAGGATGAGTATAATCCCCTCCGCGTGAAACGGTGATGAGTGTAATCCCACCGTAAGGTAAATGTGAGTTGTTGGATGTAAGTTCCAACGGTTATCCGCGTATTCGAGTCATAGCTAGGTGCCAATATGGATTGATATATGTGTTGCCAATGCGAATTGTGGAATGTGTTTGAAATACATTGATATATGTACTTCCATGTGTTAAGCTTATGAGTTGTTGAGCATGGCATGATGAATATATTTATGTTCATGCATCATTTATATTTTGGCTCATGTGGTTCGAAGGAAAGATCATGCATTCTACCTTGGTTGTGTGCTCGTGCTTGGACCCTGCATTGTCGAGGTTTGATTTATGAGCTTACCCTCACTAAGCTTTATGCTTAGCTCCCTTTTGTTCGATAATGTAGATCCGTAGTTCATGGGTTGCTAGTGCAAGAGGAGGGCCTTCAAGTGTGCTAGTTTGGCTTTGAGTTTATCAAGTATGGATTTTTATGTTATGAAAATGTAATAGTCAAGCAATGGGATCTGAGCTTTTGATGTATGTTGATGTTATGTGTTAGGAGCATGTTTAGACTCCTTGTTATGTGGATGATATGTTTGAGGTTTGCTTATGCCTTGTATGTTGGCCTTGTGCCTTTTTGAATGCTTAAGTGGATGTTCTTGTTGAAGCATGTTATCTTGAATGCAAAGTATGGATCTTTTGTTGAATTGATGCTTCTTATTTATGTATGGCTTTTTTATGTATGAAGTGTGCTAAGTATGCTTGTTGTGTTTGGTTTTGCCTTAGAGTGTTGCATGTTAGGTGGTGGAAGGTTTTAGTTGGTGTTTGGGGAAGCCTTGTGCCATAAACCAGCTAAAACCTGTCTGTTCTTTGCAGGTGTATCGAAACGGTTAGTCCCGTTTCGATACGGCCTCTTGTTCCAGGCCAGCCATTTCGGTACGTAAAGGGGTCGTTTCAATACGTTTTTGTCACTGGAAATCTGAGATTTTGACGAAAAATTGAAGTATCGAAACGAGCCTTGGCGTTTCGGAACGGTCTTCGTATCGTTGACCACGAGAAGTTGACCGTTGAGGGAATTTCGGAACGGTTGACCAGCGTTTCGATACGGTCTCCTCGTGTTGACTTTGGCCAATTGACCTAGTCAAGGCGTTTCGATACACTCCTTGGGTGTTTCGAAACGGCCTGTAGTTTAAGTTAAAAATGGGTTGTTTGGTTGTTTGCCTCGTTTGTTTCTTCCACTGTTGCCTTTCTCACATAAGACTTAGTAATGCATCTAGATAAGATAAAATTTAATGAAAAGTTTTATCGGGTTGTTAACGGAAGTGAAGCCTTAACGGGTTTCGCCTCGGTTATCCCCGTGTAGCCCACTAGGACCGGTCAGTCGCCCAGACTGGGACGAGGGCGCTACAAATTTTGTATGAAATCCTCAACATTTACACTTGCAATCTTATTACTCACTAATCGAAATAATTTGGGGAACACATTTTCAAGGTATCCTTAGTAATAAAAATCAGAAAAGATGAAAATTGTTAGAAAATAAATAAAAATATTAAAAAATTATTATTTATATCCTGATGTTTAATTCGATAACAAATTAAAACTTTGAAACTCAAAAGAGATTAAAATAAAATTTAAGGCCTAATATGACGTAAAAAGATAATATGAATATGAACACCAAACAATTTTTACAAGAGTAATATTTTTTATACAAAAACAGTGTGAAAGATTTACACGACTTTCAATATTTAAATAATAAATTTGGATCCAAAAAGTTTTAAAATCGTTAAATTCGTTAAAACTAAAAACATTTGAGGTTGGCTTTTGATGTGATCTTCCTTTTATCCAAATCTTCATTTTTATTTTTTCATTTATCACTTCGGGGTGCACAAATTCTCTTTAGGTTGTATTTTTTATGCATAACGTTAGAAAATATTCTTAATATTTGACTGAAAAATTATTTTAATTGTTTTTAAGTCTATTAATATTTAATATTTTATCTTAAGTTAAATTAGTTAATATTTGAATAAAATTGTTAGTTAATTAACGACAAATTACTTGACATGGTGTGACAAATCTCCATGGAAATGCACACTGACATAACAGTGACAACTAAACAAAGGTGCTGACTTGACATATTGACACAAGTAAAAATAAAATTATATTAAATACAATTTAATTTTTTCCTGATGATGTGTTATTCTGTCAGTCATATCAAGTTGTTTATCGTTAGTTAATTATAGTTTTCATTCACGAAATGACCATTTTGACTCAAAATAAAACGTTGAGTGTTAAAATGTTTTCATTCACAGAATGGCCTTTTTATAATCACATTTGATCGGTTTGTCAATAAATTAATTTGAAGCAAATATTATTATAATTCATTATGGATGTGATACTTCTAATTTAATTTGTTTTACTTGTAACGTAATAATTTGAATTCTAACATTATTTAATTGATCTAATATCTTTTTCCGCTAAAATAATTAATAGTTAGTCTTTTAAGTTATGCATAAATAAATTTATTATATGTTCGAATCATTTTGAGTCTAACCAAAATTAATTTGTTTAGTGGCTAAGGATACTCATTTTGCTCCATGTTGTATGGGTTCGAATCTCGGAATGAGAATATAATATCTCTCTATTTAATCAAAAAATTTGATTAAATTTTAATACCCTAATTAAATTTACAATGTATAACATAAAAGTATAACATAGCTGCTTATCTATACCCTTTTTGTCGTTCCTAACCGACCAATCGAATCAGTGTAATAAAAAACGAGAAGCTTGTTCATAATTAAAAAGAAGATTTATTGGGATCATTAGAAATTGGACCATCAATTCGTCTAGTAAAATGATTCTTTCGGTTATTTTAAAATAGAATCAAAAACATTAGATTCTAATGTTATAAATTATATATGTAACACCTGGTTTAGGGGTTGGGAGTTGAGTGTGTGAATCGGTTTCAAGTCGTTGGGCTCATTTGAATTAAAATGGGCTTTGTTTTTAAACTTAAAAAGGGCTTGTGGTTCATTAAGGGAAAAAAGGTAATTTTTAAATAAAGGAATTAAGATGCGTAAAAAGGGGACTTTTTGAAATGTCTTCATCTTCTTCATGCTTTAAACTTTTTCACGAAAAAACCTCCCCAAACCCCCAAATCACTGTTCCATCAATTTCCTCCACCATTTCAAGTGATTTCATCGAGGTAAGAGCGTGTTTGACTCCTCCTCTTCATTCCTAACATTTCTATGGTTTTAGTTTCTCATAAACATCACTCTTGAGGTTTTTCAAGTTTTCAATTTTGGGGGGAAAAGTAAGAAGCTTTAATAGGTTTTTGTTTGATTTTCGATTTGTAAAGTTTATTTATGTTAAACTTATGCCTTTAAGTGTATTTTATTTCAAAATGGTGGGTTTTGATGAAAATCCCGAAATGGGTTTTTGTGAGTGTTTTGAAGGGTTGAAAACTTGGGTTTTTGAGGTAGTTTGGTGTAGGAGAGTTGGGCTTATGTTTTGGTGATGCTTGGGGGTTGTTTTGAAGGTGTTTAATGATGAGTTGGGTGTTGGAATTGATAGGTTTCAATTGGGTTGTGTGTAAGTCCGAAGATGGGGATTTTATGTTAGTTTTGGCTTGGAAATGTAGGGAAATAGTGTAACCCCCTTAACCCGGCCCAGACGGATGACCCGAATTAAGAAAGTCACACGGGGAAAACCAAAGTCAACCCGAAAGTCAACCTTGATTAACGACCCTTTTTTTTCTTTTTACTCTTGTCTAGATGCACATTAACCTTAGATGTGATCATACAAACAGCATACTCAAAGATCATAAACATCAGAGATCAAACAGGGACCCAATTGAACAATTTACAACTTTTAGGGACCAAATTGTAAATTCTGAAAACTTTAAGGATTTAGCCAGATTTTAAGTTACCAACTTTAAATTAATCATGTTTCATGCTTCTCAGCCAAATTTCAGCTCAAACAGACAATCCAAGCTCATACAATTGCACAAACAAGATTCAGGACCAAAATGCAAACATTCTGAAACATTTAACTGCCAATGTCAGCCCCCAACGGTCACCCGTTCCGAAACAGGCAGAGCCCGTTTCGAAACACGGGGTCGTTCCGCAACGCGTACCGCAACGGGGGACTGGCAGTAGCCAAACCGTTCCGGAACGGTGTCACCCGTTTCGGACGCCTGGGTTCATGCGAGGCACCCGTTCCGAAACGGTGTCATCTGTTCCGAAACGCCCGCACAGATTACAGCATTTTGCTCACTCAAACACACAATTGATCATCCAAACATGCTCCAAAAGCCACCAAACTTTACCAACATACAATTCAACATATATGAGACATACTTGCATCAACAATTCATCAAAATAACATCATATATGAAAAGCCCCAACTCTAAAGGCATGCTTCCTACACAAGCAACCATTCATGCATAAACTATCCAAATCAATCTCATATAAGCCAAAACATGATCCAACAACATCAACAACATAAAAACATCCTTATCCAAACATATACGAACACATACACATAAACCCGAGAGATTCTACCCCATTGCCTTTATTAACTATAGCTATTCACCGAGACATACATCTCAAATGGAGTCCTCCTTGAATCCCTTGCTTCTCGCTGTCCAAACTTCAAGAATCTACATTGATGGACAAAAAGGAGCGTAAGCACATAATGCTTAGTGAGGAATGCTCAAAACCAAAACACCATCAATGCAGCAGGTCTTAAAAACACTTTAAATCAAACCCGACTTGACAAACCAATGCCTTGTTTGAAAACCCTTTTCAACAACAAGCTCAAATCAAGCATTTCTCAAATATGAAAACCAACCCTTAGCTCAACAAGCTAAGTAACCTTTTTCTTAAAGCACAATTGCCAAAACCACCAATTTAGCCATGCCATGCATAAACACCATTTGCAAGTTAAATTCAAACCTTGGAAAACACTTCCATACACATCATACCTTTCCCATGCTTGAATGTCATACTAAGCAAGAAACCATTTAAAAACCATTACTCAAACAATCCAACGCATGCATTAAAGCAAAGGCAACTCATGAACCACAACATCATCAACACATGCCTTTTAAAACAAGTCTTAACAAGACTCCAATGCATTAAAGAGATTTCATGCACATATGCATCATTTACCAAATGATGATCAACACTTGTTCAACTTAACAAGTAAACATGCATTCACAAGCATTAAACACTTTTCATGCAACCATGCATCTTTCCAAGCATCTCATGCTTCTTTATGATCAAGAACATTACATTGGCTTCCAAGTGATCAACCACATCCACTTTTCAACTCAACACCCGATCGGATACGCGGATCACAAGCGTTGTCCCCACGCTCCATACACCCTACCAATCCAAGGTCTCCCAAATGGACTTTTAAACACCATTTGACCTTACAAGCCTAAGGTTCCCATGTACGGACTTTTAAACACCACACAACCTTAGCTTTTCCCGAGGTTCCCATGCATGGACTTTTAAACACCATACAACCTCAACATGCACAAGGTTCCCATGTATGGACTTTTAAACACCATACAACCTTTGCATCACCGATTGGTAGTTGTATAACATCACTAACGAGATCCGGGACACCCCACACAAGATCCACACATGGACTTACACCGCCATTGTGATCTTAACAAGCACAAGGTTCCCATATATGGACTTTTAAACACCATATAACCTTTGCTCAACCAAGTTCCTCGAATGGGCATCAACCTCCATTATGACCTTAACCATCTCGTTAGGATACTTGAAGGGAGTTTACCGGTCCACTCTTGACCACTCCACCTCGAAGGCGACTTAATTCACGGTGCACCCAATCCTATAGCCGGCTAACTATATCCGATCAACGAACCAAGAACCACTTACATCACTTGCCAATATAACCATCTTACCACATTAGCCCAATGATTCACATGCATAGCCAATATGCAAAAACCATTACCACATTAATCCAATGATTCACATGCATATCCACAATGCAAAAACCATCATTACTTTAACCAAGAACCAACCATGGACTTACCAACACCATGTTGTTCTTAAATAAACAAGGCTTACACAAGGACTTTCAACCACCTTTGTAACCTTAAGCATCCCTTATCAAAGTACATCTTTAACAACAATAATCCACTGTTTTAAAGCATCACACAAAAGCCATTAAACACATGCAACACTATGCATCAAAACCACAATTTCCACATACAAAACCAAGAATCTCTTCCTTGAGCATCCTTCACATATGGCTTTCAAAACCAGCATTAAACCATACTAAAACATGCTTTCAAAACAGATTTAAACCATGCAAAACACATGCATTTCAATCATCAACCACAATTGCTTAAAAGCCAATTCTTAACACAAACCAAGAAAGAAATCCATTTACTTACTCTTGAGCTTAGCAAAGTTGTTTAGACTTAAACTAAGCTCCCAAAACCTTCAAACCTTGGTTTAAAAGCTGAAAACCCAACTTCACTCACCGATAACCAAAACAAGGCTAACCAACAAGCCTTCCAAGCATCCGAAGCCTTCCGCACCACCTCTAAAGCTCACGGATCAAACTCCCCTGTTTCAAGCACACAACAACAGAGGATTAATGCATCATTATGCATTAAAAACACCAGCAACACAACACAACTCGATGCTCATCCCAAATCCAACAATTTGGCTACCAAACACAACCGAAATCATCTCCAAACACTTCCAAAACTTAACCCAGCCAAGATCCATCACTTCTAACCATTTTTAAACATCAATTAACATCCAAAATGATCACAACCACGTCCTTATACCTCCAGGTATAACAGATCACCAAAAACACTCCAAAAACAACCAAAAACTCAAGCCAAACTTAGGAAATTCAACCTATCCGGGATTGCATAGATTAAACCTCAACTTCTAATCAATTTAGCATTCATTTAACATCAATTTGACACCTCAAAACACTGCCCAAACAGATCACACGAAAATTTCACCAAAATCACCAAATCTTGCATTTTAAGCCAAAATCAAGATTTCAATTGAAAAGCCTTTAACAAATCACAATTCAAGGATTGAGAACTTAGGAATTTCAGTAAAGAACTGATAGTTTAGAGGAGAAGGACGTTCTTACCTCCAAACTTGAGTTTCTCCTTTTTAGAGCCAAAAAGCTTGATGAAACAACTTGCAAATTGAGAGGTTTTGTTGATAAGATGATTAGGAATCAAAAGAGAGTTGAAATGAGTGATTTAGATGACAAAATCAGAGAAGAAAATCTGGAGAGAAAGTGTTTGGGTGGAGAGAAAATGAGAGAAAAGGAAAATTGAGAGAAAATGAAAAGTTAGTTATGAAATGGTAAAATGATTTCCCTCCACATTTCATAAACTTTAAAAATCAGAATAAAGCCTTAAAATATCTTAGAAAAATATGGAGAAACTACTTTTGGAATAATAGCTCCTTAAAGATTCAAAGTTTCAACCCTTTATAAAACAGTCACCAAACTTTCAAAACTTACATTTTGGTCACCAGCCAAAATGTCACCCTTCCAAACCTCATTTTCCAAAATTGATTTCACAGTTCACTTATATATATTAAAAGATGATTTTAGAACATTTTCCATATTTTTAATGCAACCCGAACTAGGCTTTCCTAAATTCACTCTTATATATTCGATCAGCACTTTGACCGAACCGGTCAACGCCCAAAACTTCCGAGCCCAAAACCGGGGCGTTACAACTCTCCCCCCTTAGGAAATTTCGTCCTCAAAATTTCAACCGGCGAAAAGAACCACAACCTTCTCAAACCAACACGCAAGGCAACACAACAGCCTCAAACACCACTGCAGACAAAATCCAGAACATTCAAAGATAGCCACAACTTAACCTTTCACATATCCGGACTGTACACAGCCCCAACATCAACCTGAAGAACCCAACTCTTACAGCACACATCACTGTAACACACAACTCCCAAAACTTGTTTACACAGTGACACCAACCAATCCAAAACAGCCACTATGCAAACTCCTCTGCTTCTACAACTCTTGCAACTCCCAAAACCTCCTTCAGGAATTCTTCCCAACAAGCAAAAATCCTTAAGCATCAACTACTTATTCAAACTCTTCATCGAATGCTGACAATCCTCCATATCAGCCACTATCATTATAAAAACAACTCACCAGGATTACTCACTCAGATTCCAAAAATTACATCACAACCCCAACTTAACCCCATCAGCCATTCCATACACCACCAGCTGACTTCAAAAGAGATTCACATACACACAATCAGCCAACCACTTCCCACAAGAATCCTTTCAAACAACACAGGCCTTCAATCTTTCATTACCTTTCCACCACAAGCTTTAACCACAACACTTGCCTTACTAGGACATCGCCCAGCTAAAACATACAGACCATCTTCTCAACTCTTCGAAGGTTACTAAGAACCAACACTTACAAACACAACCCTTCAACAACAACTTAAATGCTAGGCTATTTCAGCACTTAGGAACACAACCACTAGACTGCAACATCCTTAGCACCAAGGAGCTACCCCTTCCACTTGGCTATTCAAACCACTAAACTCCCTCTTTAAGTAACAAACACTATCCTTCCATCAACAGGCTATACCACTCTCACTATCTCCAGCACTAGCTTAATATACTCCATTACTTCTAACTCTCACCCAGCACCAAAACAACCTCTAAAAACCCATCATCCAACCTAACCCAACCACAACACTAACAGACTCGATTAGTTATTGGCGAGTGTGAACATCGTATGCATGATCACCAACATGCCCTATCAATGCCTGATGTACATGTATGCAAAACCTCTAATGTCATGCCACATGTATGCATGGACCAAAATATATAATATAGCATATAACAATGATTTTAATTGTGCATGAATGCCAGTTCACACCCTCCAATAACATCCTCAGAATCCGTCTAAGAACAACCTCCTACCTCACTTCTAACTTATCTAACTCCATCATACCATCAACCATAACCACAAGATACTCACTTAAGCCTTCTTCACACCAAAGATGTTTCCAAACTACAACTATTACCCCCAACATGCTAGCAACAAAACTAAACTTACCACGCAAGGAAAACCAACAGAAACCAAACCAGGGTAACTAAAGCAAAGATTACTTAACAAGGTTACCTGAAAACACAACACCACCCTGAAGCTTCATCAGACGAGCTCTCTTCCTCGCGGAACCATCTTCCTCCTGTCGCACTGCTGCAGCACTAGCTAACACACTAAGGTCACCACCGACCTCTTGCGGTAAAGAACCTTGGCTGTTCCGAGCCAACATCAAACAATCACGTCTCATGTGTCCAGCAGACCCACATTCCCAGCAATTCTCATTTCCCAAACTCTTCACAACCTTCTGTTCTTTCTGCCACCTCTGAACCTTGCCTCGGTCGTGCCCACGACCTTTCAGAGACCCTTTGGCTAACACCAAAGCTGACTTCACCTCAAGGGAACAATCACGCTTAACATGCATTTGAGAACCACAATTCCAACAAGCACCCGCGCCCCAACAACCTCCAACATGGCGCCTTCCACAACGGTCACATACCGGTGGCTGAGCTTCCACTCCTTGCTCAAGCAACACTTGCTCCACAACAGCACTACCCTCACATTGCTCAACCCTTGGAAACTTCTCTCCAAGATACCTTTCATAAAAGGCAGATACAAAGAAATCCCAGTCAAGATCAGGAATATGTGACGCCATCGCCACAGACGTCCACCAGGCACATGCATCCTCCAGCATCAAGGAAACAACACTTCCCAGCTTACAAGCATAATCACAACCTTCCTGATCCAAGATCAGAACCACACTAGCCAACCAGGCCTCAAACATCTCCGGTGAAGAGCCATGATACTCCACAGCACCCAAATCAAGCAAACGCTGCTTCGGCAAACCCACACATTCCACATCTAGCACATCCACTGACTTTACCTTTACCACAGCCTGAGATGTTCCCAACACCTACTGAGCAACAGATGATGAACTCTTCATCACAGAACCAGCTTCTCCCTCCTGTCTTAGTACCTCAACCCCAAGCACAGAAGACTGAGGCAAAACACCTCTACCAAAGGGTGAATTCCATGCCTTAACAACCTGCCCCAAGGCAGCAACCATCTCACCCAACTGCCACTCTTCCATCGACTTTTCCATACTACTAACAACAACAAACATTCACAACAAAACAAACAAACCAGTTAGACCAGCTTTAAGCAAAGATTCAAACTCCAACTCCAAAATAACACAATAGCTATATTAATAAGGCAATGGGTATCCCGAATCCTCCCCTTTTTCATGACATAACAGTCAACACAAACATGGATATCACAACATCAAGCATATCAAACAACATACTTTGATCATGCTTACACCAAACAGCATCCACTTGCATCAGCATATTAGCAACATAACATGCTCAATACACATTCATCAAGCATAACACTAGCTCACAGCATCAGCACAAATCCACATAAGCTCAACCAAGATTCATAACCACAAAGCATGCTTGAAAACATCAGCATCATGCTCAGAAAACATCAACAATTTGCTCAGAAACACATGTTTCAACCAACTTTCAACCACAAAACAAGGTAAACATCAAACACACATCACAACAACTTATCATTTCCCCCAAGCATTCGCAACACAGCTCTGATACCACCAAATGTAACCCCCTTAACCCGGCCCAGACGGATGACCCGAATTAAGAAAGTCACACAGGGAAAACCAAAGTCAACCCGAAAGTCAACCTTGATTAACAACCCTTTTTTTTCTTTTTACTCTTGTCTAGATGCACATTAACCTTAGATGTGATCATACAAACATCATACTCAAAGATCATAAACATCAGAGATCAAACAGGGACCCAATTGAACAATTTACAACTTTTAGGGACCAAATTGTAAATTCTGAAAACTTTAAGGATTTAGCCAGATTTTAAGTTACCAACTTTAAATTAATCATGTTTCGTGCTTCTCAGCCAAATTTCAGCTCAAACGGACAATCCAAGCTCATACAATTGCACAAACAAGATTCAGGACCAAAATGCAAACATTCTGAAACATTTAACTGCCAATGTCAGACCCCAACGGTCACCCGTTCCGAAACAGGCAGAGCCCGTTTCGAAACACGGGGCCGTTCCGCAACGCGTACCACAACGGGGGACTGGCAGTAGCCAAACCGTTCCGGAACGGTGTCACCCGTTTCGGACGCCTGGGTTCATGCGAGGCACCTGTTCCGAAACGGTGTCATATGTTCCGAAACGCCCGCACAGATTACAGCATTTTGCTCACTCAAACACACAATTGATCATCCAAACATGCTCCAAAAGCCACCAAACTTTACCAACATACAATTCAACATATATGAGACATACTTGCATCAACAATTCATCAAAATAACATCATATATGAAAAGCCCCAACTCTAAAGGCATGCTTCCTACACAAGCAACCATTCATGCATAAACTATCCAAATCAATCTCATATAAGCCAAAACATGATCCAACAACATCAACAACATAAAAACATCCTTATCCAAACATATACGAACACATACACATAAACCCGAGAGATTCTACCCCATTGCCTTTATTAACTATAGCTATTCACCGAGACATACATCTCAAATGGAGTCCTCCTTGAATCCCTTGCTTCTCGCTGTCCAAACTTCAAGAATCTGCATTGATGGACAAAAAGGAGCGTAAGCACATAATGCTTAGTGAGGAATGCTCAAAACCAAAACACCATCAATGCAGCGGGTCTTAAAAACACTTTAAATCAAACCCGACTTGACAAACCAATGCCTTGTTTGAAAACCCTTTTCAACAACAAGCTCAAATCAAGCATTTCTCAAATATGAAAACCAACCCTTAGCTCAACAAGCTAAGTAACCTTTTTCTTAAAGCACAATTGCCAAAACCACCAATTTAGCCATGCCATGCATAAACACCATTTGCAAGTTAAATTCAAACCTTGGAAAACACTTCCATACACATCATACCTTTCCAATGCTTGAATGTCATACTAAGCAAGAAACCATTTAAAAACCATTACTCAAACAATCCAACGCATGCATTAAAGCAAAGGCAACTCATGAACCACAACATCATCAACACATGCCTTTTAAAACAAGTCTTAACAAGACTCCAATGCATTAAAGAGATTTCATGCATATATGCATCATTTACCAAATGATGATCAACACTTGTTCAACGTAACAAGTAAACATGCATTCACAAGCATTAAACACTTTTCATGCAACCATGCATCTTTCCAAGCATCTCATGCTTCTTTATGATCAAGAACATTACATTGGCTTCCAAGTGATCAACCACATCCACTTTTCAACTCAACACCCGATCGGATACGCGGATCACAAGCGTTGTCCCCACGCTCCATACACCCTACCAATCCAAGGTCTCCCAAATGGACTTTTAAACACCATTTGACCTTACAAGCCTAAGGTTCCCATGTACGGACTTTTAAACACCACACAACCTTAGCTTTTCCCGAGGTTCCCATGCATGGACTTTTAAACACCATACAACCTCAACATGCACAAGGTTCCTATGTATAGACTTTTAAACACCATACAACCTTTGCATCACCGATTGGTAGTTGTATAACATCACTAACGAGATCCGGGACACCCCACACAAGATCCACACATGGACTTACACCGCCATTGTGATCTTATCAAGCACAAGGTTCCCATATATGGACTTTTAAACACCATATAACCTTTGCTCAACCAAGGTCCTCGAATGGGCATCAACCTCCATTATGACCTTAACCATCTCGTTAGGATACTTGAAGGGAGTTTACCGGTCCACTCTTGACCACTCCACCTCGAAGGCGACTTAATTCACGGTGCACCCAATCCTATAGCCGGCTAACTATATCCGATCAACGAACCAAGAACCACTTACATCACTTGCCAATATAACCATCTTACCACATTAGCCCAATGATTCACATGCATAGCCAATATGCAAAAACCATTACCACATTAATCCAATGATTCACATGCATATCCACAATGCAAAAACCATTATTACTTTAACCAAGAACCAACCATGGACTTACCAACACCATGTTGTTCTTAAATAAACAAGGCTTACACATGCTTTCAAAACAGATTTAAACCATGCAAAACACATGCATTTCAATCATCAACCACAATTGCTTAAAAGCCAATTCTTAACACAAACCAAGAAAGAAATCCATTTACTTACTCTTGAGCTTAGCAAAGTTGTTTAGACTTAAACTAAGCTCCCAAAACCTTCAAACCTTGGTTTAAAAGCTGAAAACCCAACTTCACTCACCGATAACCAAAACAAGGCTAACCAACAAGCCTTCCAAGCATCCGAAGCCTTCCGCACCACCTCTAAAGCTCACGGATCAAACTCCCCTGTTTCAAGCACACAACAACAGAGGATTAATGCATCATTATGCATTAAAAACACCAGCAACACAACACAACTCGCTGCTCATCCCAAATCCAACAATTTGGCTACCAAACACTACCGAAATCATCTCCAAACACTTCCAAAACTTAACCCAGCCAAGATCCATCACTTCTAACCATTTTTAAACATCAATTAACATCCAAAATGATCACAACCACGTCCTTATACCTCCAGGTATAACAGATCACCAAAAACACTCCAAAAACAACCAAAAACTCAAGCCAAACTTAGGAAATTCAACCTATCCGGGATTGCATTGATTAAACCTCAACTTCTAATCAATTTAGCATTCATTTAACATCAATTTGACACCTCAAAACACTGCCCAAACAGATCACACGAAAATTTCACCAAAATCACCAAATCTTGCATTTTAAGCCAAAATCAAGATTTCAATTGAAAAGCCTTTAACAAATCACAATTCAAGGATTGAGAACTTAGGAATTTCAGTAAAGAACTGATAGTTTAGAGGAGAAGGACGTTCTTACCTCCAAACTTGAGTTTCTCCTTTTTAGAGCCATAAAGCTTGATGAAACAACTTGCAAATTGAGAGGTTTTGTTGATAAGATGATTAGGAATCAAAAGAGAGTTGAAATGAGTGATTTAGATGACAAAATCAGAGAAGAAAATCTGGAGAGAAAGTGTTTGGGTGGAGAGAAAATGAGAGAAAAGGAAAATTGAGAGAAAATGAAAAGTTAGTTATGAAATGGTAAAATGATTTCCCTCCACATTTCATAAACTTTAAAAATCAGAATAAAGCCTTAAAATATCTTAGAAAAATCTGGAGAAACTACTTTTGGAATAATAGCTCCTTAAAGATTCAAAGTTTCAACCCTTTATAAAACAGTCACCAAACTTTCAAAAATTACATTTTGGTCACCAGCCAAAATGTCACCCTTCCAAACCTCATTTTCCAAAATTGATTTCACAGTTCACTTATATATATTAAAAGATGATTTTAGAACATTTTTCCATATTTTTAATGCAACCCGAACTAGGCTTTCCTAAATTCACTCTTATATATTCGATCAGCACTTTGAGCGAACCGGTCAACGCCCAAAACTTCCGAGCCCAAAATCGGGGCGTTACAAATAGCCTTGTGTTTGTAACCTGATTTGTGACAGTGGTTTGGAGGATGATATGTTGAGTAATGTGTTGCTTTTGATTGACTAGAATCAAGGGAAATCGTTGGAGAAGCTTTGGGCTCGATTCTGGGAAAATTGGAGGCTTGATCGGCTATCTCGGTTTGCTTTAAGGGTGTTCGGTGAGTGGATTATTTAAACTGGTTTTAAATTGGTTCAAGTGTGTAGTTGAGGTGTTGGATTGTGCTTGGTAGGCCAATCCAAGGTGGAGATTAAGTTGGTAGCTTAATCTCTTGTTTTCCTTTATAAGTTCTTGCTTAATGTGCATAATTGTGGTCTTGTGTAGTATGTGTTCGCTATGCATGTTGATACATATATTGATGTTGTTTATTGCTAATGATATGTTGTGTGGATGATTGTGAAATCATGGTGAGGCTGGTTAGTATGTTGGCACTAGTTATAATTATCGGGTATAAATGATTGATCATTAGGATGAGTGTGCACACGGTAAGAGTCAAATTCACGTGTGGCCTTGGTGACGTGTAGTCATCAAGGAGGAGTACAGTGAGGTAGCATTACACCGGAAAATGTTAGTATGTGATGATGAGTGTAATCCCATCCATTAATGAGAACAGTGATGTGTGTAATCCCACCGGAAGTTAATTGTTGTTTGAGTACGTTGGGGCGAAAATCCCAACTAAAGTTATTCGCGTATCTGAGTAACCTATATAGTTGCAATTATACTTGTCTATGTGTGGCGGTTGTGATAAGATGTTATGTTACATCCTTGTTTAGCATAACATGAGGTAAGATGCCATGTTCATGCATTCTTGTAACATTTGGTTATGTTGCTATGTTAGCATAAACGTATGCCTTGTGAATGTTTCATGGATGCCATGCTTGAACCCTGCATTGCCGATGTTTTGTTTTGAGCTCCCTCACTAAGCTTCTAGCTTACGCTCTCGTTTTCGGCAATGCAGATCACTAGTGTGGAGTTAACAAGGAGCAAGGAAGGGGCATCCCAGCGCGTTTGTGGTTGCTCAAGTATGGTTTTATTGAATAATGTAATAGGTTAGAAATGGGGATGCTACATGTTGTAGGAGCATGTGTAGACTCCTATTTTGTTAATGCTTTTGTGTTGAGGATTTGTAGACCATGCTTTATGAGATGTTTATGTTGATATTTATGTGTTTGTGTGAAAAAGCTTGTAAACCATGTTTTATGGATGCTTTCATTTTGTGTTGAAGGCATGTAACCTTGGTTTATTTTATGTGACGTGGATGTATGTTTCCTTGAGTTAAATGGCCAAGTTAAACATGCTCTTTTAGGATGTGTTTGCCTTTAGTTTTGGTGGTATGATTTGTTGTCTTGATGAATGTCTAAATCGCTCCGTATGCTTATCTATGGTTGCCTAGTGATGTATGAGAGTTGGTATGTTTCTAGTCGAGTCGTTAAATGCATCTAGAGTTGAGTCCTTGTGTTTTTAGCAGCCAAAATGAGGTTTGCAGTGTAGGGAGTATCGATACACGTAAGGGCCGTATCGATACGGTCCTATGCTTTGAACCTTGTTTTAGGCTTAGCGTATCGGTACACGGGGGTGTATTAATACGCCAAAAGCTCTTTGGAAATCTATGAAATTGATGAGATTTTGGCGTATCGGTACGGGTCCTAGGTGTATCGGTACGGTCTTCGTAGTTTGACCGTGAGAAGTCGACCGTTGAGGGCGTATCGATACGGTCTATCAGTGTATCGATACGGTCTCCCTGAGTTGACTTTGGGTTGTTGACCAAGTCCATGTGTATCGATACGGTCTTCTAGTGTATCAATACGGCCTGTTGTAAAGGCTAAATGGGTTGTTTAATTACTTGTTTTGTGTGTTTTGTATCCACGTGTCTTTTCCGTTGCGTGTCCTTTCACATAGGATATACTAATGCATCTAGACAAGATAACATTAAAAGAAATTTTCTAGGGTTGTTAATCGAAGTGGAGCCTTAACGGTTTTCGCTTCGGTTTTCCCCTTGTAACCTGTTCGGACCAGCCTGTCGGCTAGACCGGGACGAGGGGGTTACACATTCACTCCTTTTTTCTGGTAATTTGGCAAGGAATTTCCCTTTTCTTCTGAAGTTTCAAATGATATCATGCCTGGTTTCCTCAAATCATCTACCACCCTTTTGAATGCAGTGCAATTTTCGATAGTATGCCCCCTAACTCTTACATGATATTCACATCGAGCCTTCTCATCATACCATGGCGGATAGGGAGGTGAGAATGGAGGAACATGTCTTGGTAACTCTATCTGTGACTTGACCAGCTCGACAAACAACTCTACATAGGTCATTGGGATGGGAGGAAAGTAGGGCCTCGAAGTCCCTTGATATCTTCGCTCTCCTTTGGGGTGTTTGCGACCGTTGGAGCTGTGGTGTTGAGCTTATTGAAGGTATTAGGCTTGTTAAACACCACACATGTTGAATAGTTGGGGTTGTAGACATTCGTTGCATTGACTTCATTGTTGTCCTTCTTCCTATATATCTTCTTGGTTTCCCCACCGTCCAATCTTCCACTCTTCATGGCTTCCAGGATTACTTCATCATTCATTAGCATGTCTGCAAAATACTTTGTGGCGTGGTTGAGCATACGATCATAAAAGGGTCCCTTTAGTGTCTCTACAAATATTGGGGTGATCTCGTTTTTAGTAACGGTGGTTGCACCAGTGCCGCTACATCCCTCCACCTTTGAGCGTATTGGCGGAAGCTCTCGTGATGCTTTTGCTCCATCCCTTGTAAAACAAAACGGGTTGGAACCATGTCTAAAACATGCTTGTATTGCTCACTAAAGGCTCTGGATAGGTCTCTCCATGATTTAATGTTTACTCGACTTAATTGCGAGTACCAACGTGCAGCGGACCCTACTAGGCTGTCTTGAAAGCAGTGAATGAGCAACTTCTCATTATCAAGGTACATGGACATCTTTCTGCAGTACATGGTTAGATGTGCTGACGGGCATATGGCCCCATTATATTTCTCGAAGTCAGGGATCTTGAATTTCGATGGCGCAACTGTTGTCACTATATTTTCACATCATTTATTTAATTATTCATTTATTTTATTTTTTAAAAATGGGAAAATAAAATATTTTGTTGTAAGCTTCATCATATTTTAATAAGGGTCCATTTTAAACCCATATTAAAAAAATAAAGAATCCATTGGGACCATTTAATTTAAATAAGAGGCCAATACAATAAATAATCCATTAGGCCCAAAATAAAACCCAACTAACCCATTTTTCCCTACATATGTGCGGGTTTAATAGGAGCCTTTGGATCAAGGGCAAGAGAATTTGATGGACCAGATTGAACTAGCCAAAAGGAGGGAAGAAGAACCCCTCGTGCTGCCACGCGCCTAGCGCGTGCGGCCCACGCGCGTGGGTTGGTTCTCCCTCCCATTCTCGATCGCGGCTCCTCCATGGCGGCAACCACTGCAGCCGCCGTTCCAGCACCGACGGAACCCACAACCCCCGTGCCACGCCACGCTACTTCCACATCGACGTCGACCACGCCACCGCGCTGCTGCAACCTTCTCCCAAGCTAGGATCACGATGGTAGCCGTTCCCAGCTATCCCGACGGCAGTGGCCATTGATCTAAAGCCGCCGAAGAGCGTCACAGGTCGTCGTCCAGCTCTCGCCCGCATCGTCACCGTCACCCTTGCTGCCGATCACCTACAAAATGGAAAAGGGGAAAGTGGTCAAACCCTAGCTCGAAAATTGGGAGAAAAATCATCCCAAATCAGTAATTCGAAACAAAAATATGGGGGACAAGAATCAAGCAGCTCATAATCTGTCTGAATTCAAGCCAAAGGGAAGAATTACGAGATTTATTCTTGTAAATCAAGTTTTTCTTTGGCTATAAAAAGCCATGATTTTCCATTGTAAACCACCAAGAAAAATCCGAAAAAAAAACATAGGAAAAATCATTAGAAAGCTATAGGAGTTTCAGTAGGCTTGTAGAAGGAAAAGCTCGAATTTCCCGGTGAAGTTGTAATCAATATTGTTGGAATCGGAGAAAGCAAGTTCATCTTTTGGTATTTTGTTCTTCCCTTTAAATTCTTTTATTTTAGTTTTTTGTTTAATTTGATGTTTGTTGTTAAATTTCTGTTTGATTGTTAAAGTTCGATGTTTAAAATTTAAGTTTGTTTTGGTTCGAATTAAAACCAATTTTGGTCTTTTTTGGGTAATTTTTGGATAAAACAAAAATGGGTGTTCTTCATTTTTTAAGATCACCAAGAACAATGTTAAAAGTTTTTTTTTTGTTGTTTGATCCATTTGGAATCAAAGGAAAAGTTAAAAGGTGTTTGTGGGCCTTGAACCCATCCTTTTGAATAATAAAATTGGGCATAAAGGAAATTGTTTCTTTTGGACTTTTTTTTATCAAGCTTAGTTTTAATAATTTTTTTAGAAATTAAATGTAAATTTTAGAAAAAAAAATATTTTCTAAATAATCAAGTATTCATTTTTTTTAAAAATAAAAAAACTTATAAAATATTTTCCTTTAAAAACTAAAAAGATTCTAATTTAATTTTATAAAAAGATGATTTTGAAGTAAAACTTTTAAATTCTTTTTTTAAAGAATGTGTGAATTAAAATTGATAATAAAAATAATTTGTCTTGCTTTTTATTTTTTAGCTATATTCTTGCAATTACATAATTTTGCGATTTAATCTTTGCGTTCATATTTTATCTTTTTTTGCTTGTTTAATAATAAATGTGGTGTCTTATCAAACGTGAATGACGGGTTAGCGCCAGAAATGTTGGCAGTGATTAAAGTTCATTTCCCGAGCGATAAGGTCGTCAAAATAGATTAATATTCATTAAAGGGACAAGTAAAGTCGAACCTTTTTAAACTTGCAAATTTCAGTTTTGAAAACAATTTTAAAACCAATTAGGTACCAATTTTGGCGTCGTGAGGGTGCTAACCCTTCCCCACGCGTAACCCACTCTCGAACCGCTTTTCTGACTTTCGCAGACCAAAACCTTTGTTTTATTAAAACCAAAAATGTTTTATTAAAACAACCTTGTTTTAAAAAGTGACCCAATCACACTTTTCAAAAAGATTGGTGGCGACTCCGTTGATTTTAAAAGTGTTTTCCAAAATAGTCGAAGCCTCCCGTAAAAAGGCGGTTGTGACAGCTTGGCGACTCCGCTGGGGACAAGTTTTTGTTTTTTAAAAATAAAAACAAAGAGGGTCAGGCCACGAATTGGTTTTAAATGATTTTAAAAAAAAATGTTTTTTTTATATCAAATTTGCAAGTTCATCATAGGTTCTATTTATTTATCCGTTTAAATGAATATAGCTTTATTTTATGCATGTAAGACTTAATCCCAAGCTCTATTCTCGAGCTTTGTCATGTTCGTTTAAGTGGGGGAAACACGCTTTGCTCATGTAAGAATATTAATTCTTCGAATGACCATCGCAAAGTACCTTCGGGACTCAATCCCTTTTCCTTCGTAAGAATGTTGGTTCTTCGAGAAGGCCTTGGTGGTGAGTCCTCCTGAGTTGAACTCGATTCGTTTGTAGCCTATAATGGGTGAGAATCGAGGGCCTTGCTACTCTTAGTAGAGGTAACAAGGACAGCTCGGGTACCTTTTTAGAACCAAACCAAGCTTGAGAATTTAGAGCCTACCCCTAATAGAGCCATGCGGAAAGCCTAAGGTGTTGAGTCGCATGAATAATTCGTGGAGACATGTCCTGAAATGTTGGAATGTTGGCCTAGAATTATCATGTAATTGAATTATTTTGGATCTTTTAGGTTTTTGTTACCAACCTTTGTGTATATGAGTTTTGTTTTGTAGCATGTTTATTTGTTACTAACCTTTTTGTGTGTGAGTTTTGTTTTGTTTTGTAGCATATTTGTTTGTTACTAATCTTTGTGTGTGTGAGTTTTGTTTTGTAGCATGTTTATTTGTTGCCAACCTTCTTGTGTGTGAGTTTCGCTTTGTTTTGTAGCATATTTATTTGTTACTAACCTTTTTTAGTATGAATTTTGTTTTGTTTTTATAGAAAATTTATTTATTGCATGCATCTTATATTTAGAAGGGTTGATTCTAGAAAATTGTTCAAATTATGAATGGAAAGCTCTTTTTTTTTAAAAAAAAGAAGGAGAACCAAGCACATGACAATATTGGGGACTGAAGCTGCAACCCTTCGTTAGTACATCAAGCCCGTTGGAGAGTTGGACCAAGGCTCATGTGGCTAGTTGAAGAAATCAGGGAGTTAGGCGTTCAAGCAGAAAGATATTCACAAAATATGTAATAAAAGTTTTTGAATTTAATAAAGAGTTTCCTTTCATGAGCAATTTTCAATAGAATTGATGGCCCTTCGACTGCATTCATGCATTTGCACTGTTTTGCTTGCTTCATTGTTTGCTTTTGTGAATTCGTTTGTGCACACATATGTTTGCTTCCATGCATTTGTTTGCATTAAATAATGTTTCAATCATTGCATTCATTCATGTGTAATAAAAAGATTAATTTTGGAAAATTCCATTTAAATAGTAAAGATCTCGCACAAACACAACTCGAGCCATGAACACTGAGGAAAGATTGACAACTCCTGAAGCAAATTAGAAGAGCATTTGTGACAAGCTTAAGAAGATGGTAAATAATCTAAAGAAAGAGATTGAAATATCACACCAGAAAACAGTCAGCCAACTCGCAGTCATGCTTGGGTTCAAAGACCTAGAAGCGAGAGAAGACACCAATCCTTTCCCGGGGATGGCTTTTGTACAAAAGGAAGTAGCTTCAGCTAAAGTCAAGATCTTATAATCTTTTGCTCGTACTGAAGACAACACCGATGAGGTTCGCAGCCCCAAGATGCCTGACCTCAATGAAGAAACTAACGTGGAAAAGGTCGAGGAGAAATGGGAAGACTGCTACAAGAAGCTGGTGGAAATGTTTCAAGTTTATCAAGAAACAATCATTTATGGTGGTATGGATGCTAGAGACTCGAGTCTAGTTTTGGACTTGGTGGCACCTCCAAAGTTTAAGGTCTCTGACTTCGAGAAGTATAATGGAGCTACATGCCCATTGGCACACTTGACCATGCACTGTTGAAAAATGTCTCCCCATTTAGAAAATGAGAAGTTGTTGATCCACTGTTTCCAAGACAGTCTATTCGGGTCTGCTATTCAATTGTATGCTCATCTGAGTCGGGCCAACAAACGCACTTGGAGAGATCTGTCGAAAGCTTTCCTCAAACAATACGAATATGTAACATATATGGCTCCAAGCCAGATTGTGCTACAGAATATGGAACAAAAGCCCAATGAGAGCTTCCGCCAGTTTGCCCAGAGGTGGTGAGGTGTGGCAGCCCAAGTTCAATATCCACTGTCAGAAAATGAGGTTACCCTAATGTTTGTGGAGACCCTGAATGGTCCTTTCTATAACTACATGTTAAATCACGCCACTGAAGGTTTTGCATACATGGTTATGAACGGAGAATTGATATTGGCAGCCATCAGAAATGGAAGATTTGAGTGAGAAGAAGATGGCGAGGATAAGCGCGTTTAGAGTTTTGTCATGAAGTCGTCGGAGTCAAGATTGGCTGGAATTTGTGCTTTCATAGAATAAAATTTAATTTTCTTTAGACAGTTGGGATCATGCTTAGAACCAACCCTCTTGCTTTTTCTCGTGAGCATTAGGGATCTTTTGTATGGACTTCTATGTCAGTTTATTAGTTTAAAGATGCATTTTTTCAAGTGGCAAACATTTCTCATTTTTGTTTCATCCTTTTCCCTTCTTTGCATTTTTATCCATTTCTTTTCAAGCATACATCTTGTTTGCAGAGTCCCTATTATTGATTGTATGAATGATTCTGGAATCTAATTCCGAGATAGAGGGGCAAAAATGTGTATTTAGGATTAATGGGGAAATCCCATATACATATTATGGGTGTATTTTCCTCTCAAACATTGCTGTTAGGGTCCTTGAATGAAGTGATAACCTCTAAAACATCTACCAACTGAAGATTGCTTTTCTTTGATGGTATTTGTGTATGAAATGACATTTGACATTCCTTCATTTCCCTTCACGAATAAGAAAAATTCATTTGTTGTCCCCTTTGAGCCTGATATTATTTTTCTTGTGATTTAACTCTAACCAAGGATCACTCCCCACAATGGGGGGCAAAATGATGAAAATTGCAAAGGAAAACACGACGAGTTAAGTAAATGTCTTAAATTGAAAATGAAAAGGACACAAAAGGAAAAACATGAAAAAGGAAAAAGTGAAAAAAAGAAGAAAAGAAAAGAGAAGAGAAGAACAAAAAAAAGAAAAGAATAAAGAAAAAAGAAAGTTGAAGAGTGAAGGAAAAATTGAAACAAATCCTTAAAATGAGACATGTAAAGGAAATGAACTCTAGGTTGAAAACCCAAAATGAGAAGTCTAGAGTGATCCCAAGAATAAAAGAAGAAAAATAGAGATTTCATCAGGAAAGTTGATCCTTGGTTCAATCACCCTTAAAATATGAATTTGAGCCTATATATCCTTTCTTTGGAAACCCGAGCCTAGCCTACATTACAAGCCTTAAAAGACCATTTGGATCACACATGAATATTTGAGAAAAGAAGTTCGTCTTTAGAACACATTCCGCCTAATTGAGTTAACCTTTCTTTAGGGACCTCGAGCTTCTAATGTCTGATTGAGATTAGAAAAGTGGGAACATATAAATTTGGGGAGTTTGTTAGTAAAATAAAGCCACCAAAAAGCGGGGCACTATCCGGTAGATGGATTCTTAAATCATTCATGCTTTGAATTTTGGGGCATATGACTTTGCTCTTTTCTTGCGTTTGCCATGATTTTTTTAAGATCCCAATTTTTATCCTTTCCTTGTGTTTGCTATGACTTTTTCCTTTGAACTATCATTTCTAGCCTTTTCTTGCATCTTACAAGTAGGCTGACATAGGTTAATGAAAAGCAAAGGATTTCTTGGTATTGATCTTAATTGTAGGAGACCGTGAATGAATGTTTCCGTCACTATAGAAAACAATTGAACCACAGTTTGAATGGGGGCATCGCCTTGCATGAGAAGGTGTAAAGAAAAAAATAGGCACAAGCACTGAAGAATTTGAAGTAAGTCATGTTGTCAAGAAAGATCCACATGTAAGATGCAAAAGTTCAAAAGCATGAAAGGAGGTAGAATTGCTTGATAAGCAAACCATGCCATCAGATTGGGGGCAGTCTTTGTTGGCCAATGATCTAAAGGCATCAGTATTAATAGGCGCGAGAAGAAGAGATTGATGCGCCAAGGTCATTTGAAGATATTCAAGGAGGAAATAAGCTTTCACATGCAAGCAATTCAATATGTCCTGCTGGGGCAAGAATTTGAGAATTTACAAGAAGCATTGAAGATGCTAGATAAGGGGCATATGATGACTTGAAGCTTTCAAAACCACAAAAGGAAGCTTTTCACTCAAAATTGATATATCAACCACGTTGGTAGAAGATCTTGAGACATTTGACTACGAGGATCGAATGTTTCCGATGAAGAAAAGGGATATGAAGAATGAGAATGATGAAGCAATGACAATTGAAGGAGTCCGTCCTTCCAATCAATAGTAGATGATCACTGGATTAAGTGAGCAAAGATCGGATGTTTTCCCATGAGTCGAAAAAAATACAGAGAAAAAGTATGAATGCTTATCTGGATTTAAGCGAGTAAACATGTGGAAAATCAATTTTGAGAAAAATAATTAAAAAAAAGCAAAAGAAATGAGACATGCATTCATGTTTTTGGCATCCCTGGGGTCATGCACATCATAATTGCATTGAATATCGCATTTTTCAGGTACACGAAGGACCTTTCAGCAAAAAGAACATGCCTATCCATTCGGGCATTTGGAGAATGGAACCCGCTTATTCATCCAAGCGCAAGGTGGAGGAATTACTTTTTGGAACTTGCTTATTCATCCAAGCATGAGGAGGATGGAACCCGTTTTTAGAACCCGCTTATTCATCTAAGCAAAAGGAGGAGGAAATTTTTTCAGAAGTTTGCTTATTCATCCAAGCATAAGAAGGATGAAATTTTTTAAGTTCGCTTATCCGTTCAGGCGTAAGGAGAATGAAGTTCGCTTATTCATCGAAGCATAAGGAGGATGAAATCTTTTACAAGATTCGCTTGTCCGTTCAGGCTTAAGGAGAATGGAGTTCGCTTATTCATCCAAGCACAAGGAGAATGAATTTTTTTTACAAGACCCGCTTATTCATCCAAGCATAAGGAGGATGGAAATTTTTCCAGAAGTTCACCTATTCATCCAAGCACAAGGAGGATGAAGTTTCTTCAGAAAATTCACTTATCCGTTCAAGCGTAAGGAGAATGGAGTTCACTTATTCACCCAAGCATAAGGAGGATGAAATTTTTCGGAAGATTTATCTATCTGTTCGGGATGAAAGAGAATGTTTGCTTATTCATCCAAGCATGAGGAGGATGAAATCTTTTAAGGTTTTGCTTATTCATCCGACCATAAGGAGGAGGAATTTTTTTTAGAAGATTCACCTATTCGTTCACGGGGAAAGAGAATGTTTGCTTATTCATCCAAGAGTGAGGAGGATGAAATCTTTTATGGTTTTGCTTATTCATCCAAGCATACGGAGGATGAAATTTTTAGAAGTTTGTTTGCTTATTCATCCAAGCGTAAGGTGGATGAAATTTTTTAGAAGAATTTTCCTGTTTGAGTATCCAGGAGAATATAACCCAACTCAACAATTCGGGCACTTGGGAGAATAGAACCCAACTCAACTATTCGAGCGTAAGGAGAATAGAATAAGCCTATCTGTTTGAGCGTGGGACTCAACTCAGCTATTCATGCATTTGGGAGAATAGAACTCAACTCAACTATTCGAGCATAAGGAGAATAGAATCAGCCTATCCGTTCGGGCATTTGGAAAATGAAATTCGCTCATCTATTTGGGCGTATAGTGAATAGAACATGCCTATTCGTTTGGACAATATGAGAATGGAACCAACCAAAAATCAGTGAAAATTAGTGCCTTTTGGTCTTTGCTTTATCCCTATTGCACAGAGATAAGCAAAGAGGGGCAGTTGTTGTCACTAAATTTTCACCTCATTTATTTATTTATTTATTTATTTATTTATTTATTTTATTCATTTATTTTATTTTTTTTAAAAAAGGGGAAAATAAAATATTTTGTTATAAGGTCCATTCGGACCATTTAAATAAGAGTCCAATACAATAAATAATCCATTAGGCCCAAAATAAAACCCAACTAACTCATTTTCCCTACATATGTGCAAGTTTAATAGAAACCTTTGGATCTAAGGCAAGAGAATTTGATGGACCAGATTGAACCATCCAAAAGGAGGGGAGAAGAACCACCCGCGACGCCACGCCCTGGCGCTTGCTGCCCACGCGCGCGGGTTGGTTCTCCCTCCCAGCCCTGATCGCGGCTCCTCCATGGTGGCAACCGCTGCAGCCGTCGTTCCAGCACCGACGGAACCCACAGCCCCCGTACCATGCCACGCTGCTTCCACATCGATGTCGACCACGCCACTACGCTGCCGCAACCTTCTCTCGAGTCAGGATCACGACGACAGTCGTTCCCAGCTAGATTGACGGCAGCGGCCGTTGATCTAAAGCCGCCGAAGAGCGTCACAGGTCACCGTCCAGCTCTCGCTCGCGCCGTCACCGTCACCCTTGCCGTCGATCACCTACAAAATGGGCAAGGGGAAAGTGGTCAAACCCTAGCTCGAAAATTGGGAGAAAAATCATCCCAAATCAGTAATTCAAAACAAAAATCTCGGGGACAAGAATCAAGCTGCTCATAATTTGTCTGAATTCAAGCCAAAGGGAAGAATTACGAGATTTATTCTAGTAAATCAAGTTTTTTCTTTGGCTAAAAAAATCCATGTATTTTCCATTATAACCACCAAGAAAAATCCAAAAAAACATAGGAAAAATCATTAGAAAGCTATTGGAGTTTCAGTATGCTTGTAGAAGGAAAAGCTAAAATTGTTGGGTGAAGTTGTAATCAATATTGTTGGAAACGAAGAAAGCAAGTTCATCTTTTGGTATTGTGTTCTTCCCTTTAAATTATTTTATTATTTTATTTTTGTTTAATTTAATGTTTGAATGATATATGTTTGTTGTTAAATTTGTTGTTAAATTCATGTTTGATTGTTGAAGTTCGATGTTTAAAATTTAAGTTTGTTTTGGTTCGAATTAAAACCAATTTTGGTCAATTTTTTGGGTAATTTTCGAATAAAACAAAAATAGGTGTTCTTCATTTTTTGAAGAATACCAAGAAAATTTTAATTTTTTTTGTTTTTGTTTGATCCATTTGGAATCAAAGGAAAAGTAAAAAATGTGTTTGTGGGCCTTGAACCCATCCTTTTAAAAAAAATAAAACTGGGCTTAAAGGAAATTGTTTCTTTTGGACTTTTTTTTATCAAGCTTAGTTTTAATAAATTCTTTTTTTAGAAATTAAATGTTCATTTTGGAAAAAACATAGAAATATTTTTTTTAAATAATCAAGTATTCATTTTTTTCTTTTAAAAATAAAAAACTTATAAAATATTTTCCTTTAAAAATAAAATGATTCTAATTTAATTTTGTAAATATATGATTTTGAAGTAAAACTTTTAAATTCCTTTTTTAAAGAATGTGTGAATTAGAATTTAAAATAAAAATAATTTGTCTTGCTTTTTCTTTTTTTAGTTATATTCTTGCAATTACTTAATTTTGCGATTTAATCTTTGCTTTCAAATTTTTATCTTTGTTTGCTTGTTTAATAATAAATGTGGCGTCTTATCAAACGGGAATGACGGGTTAGCGCCAGAAATGTTGGCGGTGATTAAAGTTCATTTTCTAAGTGATAAGACCGTTAAACTAGACTAATATTCATTAAACGGACAAGTAAAGTCGAACCTTTTTGAACTTGTAAATTCCAGTTTTGAAAACGATTTTAAAACCAATTAGGTACCAATTTTGGGCGTCATGGGGTGCTAACCCTTCCCCACGCGTAACCGGCCCTCGAACATGTTTTCCGACTTTCGCTGACCAAAACCATTGTTTTATTAAAACCAAAAATGTTTTATTAAAATAACCTTGTATTTAAAAGTGATCCAATCACACATTTCAAAAAGATTGGTGGCGACTCCATTGATTTTAAAAGTGTTTTCTAAAATAGTCGAAGCCTCCCGTAAAAAGGCGGTTGCGACAACAACTAAATTCGTTACCAAGCTCAGATCCTTGGCATCCATTCCACCATAGGCAGCTCCATCTTGGAAAGATTTGAACATTCCTTCTAACTTTTCGTATTTCTCTTCCAACTTCTTTACAATTTGAGCCTTATCAGCGACTTCATCGAGGTCAAGCACCTCATAATTGTTGGCCTCCACATTTGGAATATGGGTGGAAGATTCAGCTACATGAATGGGTGTTTTGGCCTTGGCAGCAACCTCCTTTCTGAAAGTCATCTCTGAGAATCGAGGGATGGCAGAAGTGTTTCCCCCTTCTTCAACCACATTCGGGTCCTTGAATCCAAGCAATGCAGCTATCGAACTGACCGTCTTTTGGTGGACCGCTTCAACTTGTTGCTTCATGTTAACTTCCATTTTTTTCCAGCTTGTCCTGAATGTTCTTTTGATTTGCCTCCAAAGTTGCCAATTGTTCCTCAGAGTTCATGGCTCGGGTTTGGGCTCTTGTACCGTATTTATGGGTTGTCTTAGCAATTTTGGATATTCTGTTTTTTTTTCACTATTAAGTTAGTTTATGAACGAATGAATGTATGCACAAATGAATTCACAAAAAACAAACAAGATAATGCAAATGCATGAATGTAGTTCAAAGGCCATCAATTCCATTGGAAATCTTTCCATGAAAGGAAACTCTTTATTAAATACGAAAGTTTTATTACAACTTTGAAATTACAAATACTTTTCTGCTCGAACGTCTAACTCTTTGATTTCTTCGATTAGCCATATGAGTCTTGGTCCCACTTCTCCAACAGACTTGACATACTGTCAAAGAGCTACAACTTCAGTTGCTAATATTGTCACGCGCTTGGCCACATCTTGAACTTGTGTCATCACCACCTGTCAAATTCATCCCTTTCTTGGAACCTTCGAGCATTATGTCTGAGGCGAGTGAACCAATAGTCGTTTCCTCCTTCAGTGATATCTTCTAGAACTAAGATCTTCATTTTGTACTCTTGAAGGAGATGATCCATTTCTTTATCTCGCTCTTTCAAAAAGCTATTCTCATTCAAACAAGTATGGAGCTCTTCATAGATACGGTCTCTTTGCATCTTGTGAAATGTTTGACTCACGTTCTCTACTTTCGCTTCTAGCTCAATAATGAAGGCCTGACTTTGCTTCAACTTCTTGGTGGCTTCGTCATAGAATGGTTGTAGCTTTAGCAAACGAACTTTGTTGTTGTGGGCTTGCTTTTTCCACACGGTTGTATTTTCCCTTGATTCATCTCGAGGTCTTTTCCCTTTCTCATTCTATACTACTTGTTTCATCTTCTTTCTTTCTTCTGCCAAGACCAGTCAACACTTTTCCATCTCCTTCTTACCACGTTCCTTCTCTTTCACGACAGCTGTTCTATCTCTTGTCTCCATTGTTCCTAGCTTTTTCAAAGATCCACATATCGAACCGTAGCTTGAAGTTTAAGGAAATCGACCCTCTGGATCTCATACCTCACTTCCAGATTCTCATACATTTTCTGCACACGGTTGGCTTCTCCCTTGTGTTTTTCTACATCAAGGCTCACTTCAAACTTGTCTCGTAAATTCTGTTCTTTAAGTGCTTCGATTTCTAACTTAGCTCGTCTTAGCTCTTCCCTTAGAATGTCAGCCTCAGAAGGAACGACCTTCAAATGCTCCTCTATTGATTTGGCGCCCAAGAGTAGGTAGCATAACCTTGTCGTTCATCCTCATATGTCTCTACACATCATAATCAGGAGTATACATGCAATGCTTGACAACCTCTGTCTTCATAAAATAACACATCTTCCATGAATCGCTGATTGCTTGCAACTTTCACAATTCTCCTTGAAACTCGAATTCGGATGTACCAAGCTCGGAAGTGAATGGAATAAATTTTCGTACTCCATATCAGCGTGATACTAACAGAGGTGAGCAACCAATTCCTCCCCATAAGCCTAACAGCATCAAATAGTTGTAATCCTCACATCTATATCTAACCGTTGCATGTCCCATCCATGGCACTCTCTATTTGATGTCCTCCTCATGACGATCTCTGAAAATATCTACCCACTTACTCCTCTTCATGCTTGGCCAATATTGTGCCAAAAACTCCTGAAGCGGGGAAAAGTTCGGGGAAAACACATTTGGTAAGGCCAAAGTCTGACACTCCCAGAAATGACTAAGGGCCCAAACTTGAAGTAACGAAGCACATCCTCCAAAACGCACGCCTTCCACTTTCCGACAAGCATTCAAAGAAATGACGGTTTCTGCTAACACTGCATGCACTGGATTGACATTCCTCTTCAACTCTTCAAAGAAGTCTAATAGGGACACATCGATGTTTCCCAACACCTTTGGAAAAATCACTAAACCGTAAATTGCGAGAGCCAAGAGGTCTACCCTTTTTGTGATGTCTGGATGAACTAGTACAATGTTTTGAATATGTGACCTAGGAAAATTGAAACTTCCCCCTCTCTTCCTTATCAACCCTTCGTCCCATTCATCACTCATTCCGGTAAATGAAACAAGTTTTGAATGTGAATTCTTGTTATTGGGCGGCTTAGTATACACCCAATTCTCCTTTACTTTCGGCATATTGAACAATGCCAAGTATTCTTCGAAAGTTGGCATCATGTCTTCTCCATTGAACGTGAAGCAGCAATACTCAGGGTTCCAGAACTGAATTAGGGCCTTTATAAACGGCTCATCAACCTTCACAAACAGAAGATACGTTATGTCTCTATAGGTCTCACGGAACAACTTCTTGGTCTTGTAATCAAAATGATCCCATATCTCACGTAACTCTTGTATGTCGTTGTGTTTAACACCAATGTGGGCATACTCCAAAGTTTCTGTTTCATGACACACTCAAACTGTCTCCAAACTTCCTTTGATTAACCTTAGACCAGTGTCACACTTTCGCATTTTCATCTTCCCTTTTTAAGAGCTTTCCGTCCATAATTGAACAATTTTCCAGAATCAACCCCTTCTAATATGAAATGATGCACATGCAAAAATAAACAATATAATAAACATGGATCAACAAGCAAGAACAAACAAATGAAACAGATAAAATAATCAAAAACAATCAAAAACATTTTAAATGCATGATAATTCTGGGCTGGCATTCCAACATTTCAGGACATGTCCCCACGGATTACCTACGACTCAACACCCTAGGATTTCCGCATGGCTCTATTAGGGGTAGGCTCTAAATTCTCAAACTTGGTTTAGTTCTAAAAGGGTGCCCGAGCTGTCCTTGTTGTTCTCTACTAAGAGTAGCAAGGCCCTTGATTCTCACCCATTATAGGCTGCAAACAAATCGAGTTCAACTCAGGAGGACTCACCACTGAAGCCTTCTCAAATAATCAATATCCTTACGAAGGCAAAGAGGTTGAGTCCCGAAGGTACTTTGTGATGGTTATACGAAGAATCAGTATTCTTACATGTGAAAAGTGTGTCCCCCCCACTTAAAACGAATGTGATAAAGCTCGGGAATAGAGCTTGGAATTAAGTCTTAAATGTGTAAAATAGAGTCATATTTATGTAACGGATAAATAAATAGAACCTATGATGAACTTGCAAATTCTATACTTTTTAAAAAAAACAATTTTTTTTGAAAATCAATTAAAACCAATTTGTGGCCTGACCCTCTTTGTTTTTATTTTAAAAAAAACAAAACACTTCCCTAGCGGAGTCGCCAAGCTGTCGCAACCGCCTTTTTACGGGAGGCTTCGACGTTTTGGAAAAACACTTTTAATAAACACACGGAGTCGCCACCAATCCTTTTTTTGAAAAAGTGTAATTGGATCACTTTTAAAAACATAGTTATTTTAATAAAACATTTTTAGTCTTCATAAAACAACGTTTTGGTCTGCGAAAATTAGAAAATAGGTCCAGGGGTCGGATACGCGTGGGGAAGGATTAGCACCCCCGCGACGCCTAAAATTGGTACCTATTTGGTTTTAAAATAGTTTTCAAAACTGGAATTTGCAAATTCAAAAAGTTTCGACTTTCCTTGTCCGTTTAATGAATATTAGTCTATTTTAACGACCTTATCGCCCGAGAGATGAACTTTAATCACCGCCAACATTTCTGGCACTAACCCGTCATTCCCGTTTGATAAGACACCGCATTAAGTTTTCACTTTTCAAGCAACAAGGAAATTTAGTGTGTTGATCATTTTTATTTAACTTCTAAGTTCGATCATCTAAATACCCTAAAAACATCTAAGTCTTTTATTCCTAATTTAAGGTTTAAGTTTGCTTAAGTGTATTTTATTTTCTAGGGTAATCTTCACCAGTGGTCCCCTTCGTTTAGAGTGTGTTCTATTTTGGTCACTAGAATTCAAAAAAGATTATTCTGGTCACTTACGTTTAGAATCGTTTCTATTTTGGTCCTTTGGCCGTTAGTTTCAATTACTTAAAAAATTAGTTTCTAATTCAACGCTCAAACTTTCAAAATTTTAATTTTCACCATCTTCCCGAAAATTTATAAAAATAAAACTCCAGAAAAATAAATCAATGGCTATAACCCAACACTACAATCCATTCCCCCAAGATTAAAAGCGCCAGCCTTCATGGGAAATTCAGAAGCTTTTGAGTGATAACATCAGGCTGGAAGAAGATCGAATAGATATACAACAAGAGCTTGGTGCCGCGAAAGATGAAATTCATCGTTTGAATCTTGTCTGCAGGTAACAACCAAGTATTGCTTATGGGGTAAACCACATAAATCTGGGGTCTAATACTTTTTTAAATATTGTTTATTGTTTTTTATCGGATCTGTGGTGCTTTGAAGTATTTTATATTTGCACATGAACTTTTTGAATTATTATTATATTAGGAGATACTACACTGAAGTTTATTCAGGATTCTATTTCACATGTTACTCCTATGATTCTATTCTTTTGTTGCAAGCAAATTTCCTTTTTATCTTGCAAAATTTACTCTTTACTTAGTCTTTTTATGTATCTCTTGATGCAGAGTTCGTGGTTTATATGCTAGACAAAACCATAGCAAGGTAGTCTTCTGACTGTAAAAATAAAACAAAACCAAGGAATTAGTTTTGAGATACACGATCCAAAGACTCATGTATATACATATTTGATCTTGTTTTAGCTGTTTTATTAGTATACGATTGACTCGTTGCGTTGTCCCAATTTCAGTGCCGTGAAAGGAAGAGAAATCGGAAATGAGAAGTTGATTGACATTTTTTATTTTCAAAACATTACATAAAAAAATGTTGATGCACGTGCACTAATAACTGGATTTCAATTCTTACAAGTAACGTATGCTTTCTAAAACATGTTCAAAAGAACTTTTCTCTATGTGGCTTATATGAGAGAAACAAAACCAGGATAATGCATGGAAGTTGGAAGATCATATCTCTATACCCATGTTTGAAAATTTTCCTGGTATGCTTGTTCGACATGGATACTTTAAGAATAATGAAGTGCCGGAACAATATAAGATTTATAAATTTCAGGCTGCGATGCATGTAATGGCTCTTGTTTTTTTTTTTTTTTTTCATTCAAAGTGAACAAATAAACTTAGTTTTTCCACCAAACCTTCGTTCCTATATTTGTATTTCCCCAAGAGTAATGGAAGCTGACGCTTTTAGTCTTGGGGGAATGGGTTGTAGTGTTGAGTTATAGCTACTGATTTAATTTTATGGGGTTTTAGTTTTATAATTTTTGTGGAAGATGGTGAAAAATAAAATTTTGAAAGTTTGGGGGTTAAATTAGAAAGTAATTTTTTAAGTAACGGAGACTAACGGCCAATGGACCAAAATAGAAACGATTCTAAACGTAAGTGACCAAAATAATTTCCTTGGAATTCTGGTGACCAAAATAGAACACACCCTAAACGAAAGGGACCACTAGTGAAGATTACCCTATTTTCTATGAAGAACATTTTTTCAACAAAAAAAGTCTCTATCAAAGCTTTTGGTCCTTAATCCTAAGTTTTCACTTATTTCTAAAACAAGTAAGCAAACTTTTTATTCTTTTGATTTTTACCCTTTTCATTATTCCTTTTAAAAGCCTTTATATTCTTTTTATTATTTATTTTCTAAGCAAAGACCCTTTTATTTTTTTTATCTTTTGCGTTCTTGTATTTTTTTTTACCTTTTTCTATTTTTTATGATTTCTCCTTAAAAGATTTTATACTCTTTTTCAACACATTTTCCTTTTTTCAATTTTTTAGTTTAAAACAACCCATTTCTAAAATGAACTTTATTCTTCCTAAGAACTCTTTTTTTTAAAAAAAAAGTTTTTCCTTTTTCAAAATTTATTTTAAACTTAGACTTTAAACTCTTACTTAAACCATTTTATTTTCTTTCAAAAAAAACTTATTTTTTTTCTTTTTTTCTTAAAAAACATCTTTATCATTTTTTCCTTTTAAAATCATTTTTTATCCATCTACTATATAAAACTAAATTTCACAAAAATCTTTTTTTATTTTCTAAAATTAAGCCTTTTATTATTTAACCTCACATTATTACTTTTTTCTAATGAAATCCCTAAATTTAAGATTTTCTAATTAACCACATTTATTCACTTTTATTCATGCATTAAAATCCAAAACATCTTTTAAATTAAATACTACATTTTTAAGATCAAAATTACTTTAACAACATTTTTTTTCAAACATACAAAAAATTTAAGATCAAACTAAAATTTTAACAAAACTCAAAACGAAAAAGATTACCGAAATCGTGAACAATTTTCCAACCTTAATAAAACAACCTAAAAATCACAAACAACACAAAAAAAACCAAAATTCAACCAAGAACAAACAATAAAATCGACATAAAAAAAGAAAGAAAAGTTAGAAGTTTACCGAGAAATTTACGAACGATGAACTCGAACATAAAGCTTCTCGAAATGCTTCGAGCCACCTCTGGAAAATCGCTCCAAACTCCAATTTCTCCTCCAAAAATTTCATGCCAACTCAAGAGAATTTTAAGAAAATTTTTGGATTTGTCTTGAACCCTTTTTAGTGTTTTTTTCCTAAAATTTTGGTTTGTAGAACAAGTGGGGCGAATGGGGTTTTTATACTTAATTTTGAGCTTCAAAATCAAGCTAAATCCTAAATTCAATCCCGAAATTGGAGCCTAGTTCAGACACAAAACTTGATACCCGGTAAAACCCCCAAGAAATCATTGATTTTGATCCAAATTCGGGATAAAATTTCCCATTTAATTCGAATCTAGGGCTTATTATCTCGTCTCGATTTTTCACAAATTCTGGTGGCTATAGGTAACGACGATAAACGAGGTCGGTGGAAAACAGACGACGGCAACCAGGCGGTTCGAACGGCACCAACCACGCTGGCTGCCGCGCACGAAGGACGGAGAACAGTGGCTGGCAGCTTCGCGGCAAGGGTTTGGAGAGCCCAACCCCCCTTTTTTATTATTTTTTATTACTTTTCATTTTTACTGTTTTTGACCCCTTTTGTTGTTGTTTTCTTTTCTTTTCTTTTTTTCACACTTAATTATCACCATATTTTATTCATTTTTTACAATTATTAAACACTATAATTAATATTATTATTTTTTCCTTTTTTTTTGTTTTTTCTTTTTCTTTAATAAATGGGCTTCAACCTAAAATGGGCTATATTAAAAAGTGGACTTTTCTTGAAAATAGGTTTTTATGGGTTTTTATATAAAAATGAAACTTTCTTAAAAAATGGGTTTTTATTTTAAAAAATGTTTTTTTATAAAAGAATGAGTTTTTAAAAGGATTTTTATGATTTAATATTTTTTAATTCTTTTTTCAATTTTTCTCTTTTTTCTTTTATTAAAATTTAGGGTGAAAATTTAGTGACAATAGGTTTCAAAATGCCCTTTATGAGTTTTCATTTTGAACCCTCTTTTCTTTTATCTTTTTCTTTCTTTTCTTTTCTTTTCTTTCAAACATAATACTTCTTGATTGAATCCGAATTTATTGGGTTCTGAAGTTCATCTCCATCCATCTTAACCAAAATTAATGCCCCTTTTGAGAAAATATTTGTTACAATATAAGGTCCTTCCTAATTTCGTGTCCATTTTCCTCGAGGATCACTCTGGATCGGTAACTTCTTCTTCACCACCAAGTCACCTTCCTGAAATTCTCTTGGTCAAACTTTCCACTCATGATCCCTTATCATTCTTCTCTGGTACAGCTAACCATGGCACAAGGCTTTCAGTCTTTTCTCATCAATTAGATTCAACTGACCGTATCTTGCATGAAGCCATTCTACTCCGTCTAACTTCGCCTCTATCAAGACAAGAAGGGATGGTATTTCAACTTCAATTGGTAATACTGCCTCTACTCCATATACCAATGAAAATGACGTTGCCCCAGTTGATGTTCGTACCGTGGTTCGGTATGCATATAGGGCGAACGATAACTTCTCATGCCTCTCTTTATAAGTGTCGGTCATATTTGCGACGATCTTTTTAATGTTCTTATTTGCAGCCTCCACTGCCCCATTTATCTTTGGACGATATATCACTAAGTTATTATGTTTGATGTTATACTGCTCACAAACTCCAACGATCATCCTATTGTTTAAATTGGAAGCGTTATCAGTAATGATACTTTCATGCAAACCGTACCGATAAATGATTTCTTTCTTCAAGAATTTGTAGACCGTAGACCTAGTAACATTTGCGTACGAGGATGCTTCCACCCACTTCATGAAATAATCAATGGCCACCACAATAAAACGATGCCCGTTTGATGCATTTGGGTGGATCTGACCGATGATATCTTTGCCCCATATGGAAAAAGGCCAAAGAGCTGCCATGATGTAAAGTGTCCACAAGTTCTATATTTCATGCACATTCCATCTCATATTATTGTTGTTTTTTAGTACATTATAGGCATAATAAGGACCATGCATTGCATTTTACAGTATTTCCTTACTTTTACACGCCTTTTTATCCGGAAAAACCATCCATTAAGGAAAAGAGGGAATGTCCAGCTATGTTGTCCACCAATATATCAATGTGTGGAAATGGAAAGTTGTCTTTTGCGCTTTCCCTGTTGAGGTCCCTATAGTCTTCACACATTCGTACCTTTCCATCCTTTTTAGGAACTAAGACTATGTTTGCCACCCATTCTGGATATTTGGCCACTTCTAAGAACCCTACATTATACTGCATCTTCACTTCATCCTTTATTCTTATGAGTGTCTCAGCTTTCATTCTTCTAAGCTTCTACTTTACGGGCTCACATCCTAACTTTATTGGCAGTCGATGTACAACAATATTCGTATCAAGACCAGGCATGTCTTGGTAAGACCAAGAAAAAATACCCTTATAATCTTTTAGAAGCTTAATTAGGCTTTGTCGAGTGATAGCTGAATGGTGGTGCCAATTTTAACCTCACGCTTCTCTTCTTTTAAGCCAAGGTTTAGAATTTCAAACTCCTCTTTGTGTGGTAGAATCTGTTTCCCTTCTCCTTCTACCATTATGAGCAAATCCTCAGGCAAATCATATTCTTCTTCTTCTTCAACATTTTCAACTTCTACTTGGCAGTAAAGTAGTTCAAAGTTTACTTCGGATTCTGGTTTAGAATCGTTTGAGTCACTGAAATCCGAAAACCTACAACAGAAAAAACAAGGAAATATATACATAGGGGAAAATGAATCAACGAGTGGAATGATTTGTTTTAGTTTTTTATTTTGGGTATTATCCATGGTTTTTGAAAGAAATTGCCACAAAATTTTTGGAAGGGAACAAAATACATCTTTTATTGAACTAAAAATTAATAGTTTTTGACATAGGCCCTTTACATAAGATCCCATGTTGTCTCTGGGCCTAGAGCAAAGGGGTTGGTTTTGGAAATTACTTTGAAATTTTCATAAAGACTATAGGAATTTCTTCAGCAGTCTAGTTGTCAAGTTCAGAGCAGGGGCTAATCATGCACAAGTACTTGTTCTCTCCTTCCTCGTCCATCAGGGCGTTGATGCTCAGGTTCTCAAATGCTTCACACAGGTCATTCTTTCCTTTTTTTCCTCCTCATTGACTTGGGCACTGGGTGTAGAAAGCCTTCAGATATGAAATTATGACTCAGAGGTGGAATGTCATAGGCTCCCACTCAAGTTCTTCCCCTTTTAGTCTTCCCATTCTTCTCTCCTAATGCTTTCTGATTTGGGCCTTCCTTTGCCAGTGATTGGGCTTGAAGCCAAACCCAAATCGAACGGTCTTCGCAGGGATGACCAATGGGTACAGCCTTCCTTGGTGCTTCTTCCCAAATCCTCTTCCAACTTTAGCTCCTTTTCCTAGTGTTTGTTTCATTTGCATTTTCGTGCAGCTCGATAATTCCAATTCTGGCACTTTACTCCCTTCGGTGACAAAGGTCGCATTGACTAGCTATAATGTCCTGAAATGGCACTCGAATGAGCCCTCATCGATCTGGACAAAGGGCATATCAGTGGGTACTAATGCAATGATTTCCTCCTCTAAACCAATATTTATCAATTGGTCGTCTATCACAAACTTCGGCTTCTAATGTAAAGTAGATGGGACTGCTCCTGCCATGTGGATCCGTGGATGCCCCAGCAAGCAGCTGTAACTAGGCGTTATATCCATGACCACTAACTCTATGTTGAAAGTTGACGGTCCAATTTGCAAAGGCACCTCAATTTTCCCTAACACATCCTTCTGATTCCATAGAAAGCTCTTACCATGTTTTGATAAGTTCTCACATGGGAACTGACTACTGGTAGCTTTTCCATTGTTGCTAATGGTAGAACATTCAAGGCTGACCCATTATCTATAAAGACACCTGGCAACATGTATCCTTTGCATCTTGTTGTGATGTGTAGGGCTTTGCACGATCCCTATCCTTCTCTTGGTATTTTTTCGTCATTGAACGAAATAAAGTTGTTGACAACAATGTTAACGATCAACATGTTCATTTTGTCGGTCGCGATCTCATTTGGTACGAATGTTTGGTTTAAAATCTTTAACAGGGCCTCACGATGGCCTTCAGAGATTAACAACAAAGATAACTGTTAAGTGTGTAAAAGTACTAATTTTCTACCCTTTTTCATCTCAATTATTGGTAGACTTAGGCTCATTTAGGTTGCATTATTAATGATTCATGCATATTTGCATTGTTTTCTTCATCGTCATGCTTGATTATCATTACTAGCTTATTTTGGTGGAAAAGGTGCTGCTTGGTATGTATTTTGATGCATGCAGGATATTTTCTCAGGCAAGCATTGTCGTGACAATGAAGGGAAGTAGGAGGCTACCAATTTAAGCACAAGAAGAAGCTGCCAATTTCTCCATCGATTCAGCCCTATCGATAGTCGAAAATTCAAAGGAATTCTAAGAGGAATCGAAGTTCTATGAGTTGAGTTAAAGGAGATTAAATTCCATGAAAATAGGAGGAATAAAAGAATAAAATAGAAGTGATTTATATCTTTTATTGTATTTAATTACAACTTAACTTCTTCCTCAAGAATGACTTTGACCTATCCATCTCCTATAAATAAGAAGCAAAGTCGTCCAATAGAGTGGACGACGAGAGGGTAGAGATCGGATCAGTTGAAGACCAAGGCTGCTCGAGTTCTTTTATTTTTTCTTTCTTGTTCGGATGATGTTCTTGTTGGGAATTAATCTTGTGTTGTTTCTAGTCCCAAGTATGAACTAAACTTTCTTGGCTAGGATTATTTTTTTAGTAGTTGTGAGAAGAGGTTTGGATTTTGTTTAGGTTTTTTTATGCAATTTAAGTTCAAGGTTTGCTTATTCTTGGTGGTTATCTTTAATTGCAATTGAATCGGGAGAGGAAATTGTGATTGCATCCATTTATCTAATATCGGGAGAGTTGGATTCAAGAAACGAATAAGTATGGTCTTTATCTAATTTGATGAAGATTAATTTGGCTTAGGGATAAGTTAAAAATTTTAACGGTTAAATGAAGCGCAAGATAGGTTGATGCTCACCCTTGGTTCACGCTGGGCGGTATTATCGAGGATTGCACATCAATAGAGTTTTCGACTTAGGGATATGGAGAAACCATTGAAGAATGCTTTCTAAACCGTGAAGGTTATCACCAAATTTCCCAAGCAGTAGCTTTATTCATTGCCCAGGCAACCACCTTACCAATTCCCCAGGCAATCACCTTGTGCATTACACAAGCAATCGTATTGCCCATCCGAGGAAACCATTTTGCCCATTGTCGAGGCAATCAAGCTTCCTCTTGGATGCAAAACCAATTTGTTCCATTCAAATTCCACACTATGATGCAATATAATCCGACCTATTCTCTCATTCAGTCAACTCAATTCTTTAGTTCATTTGTTTATTTTACTTTAGTCGATTATTCAATCCAAAACTATTACTTGTGTTTTTACTTTTTTCAGTGTAAGAAGAAGAATTCTTGAAGTGACACCCATCCCTATAAAGGCAATATCTTTCTATACTATAACTTGCGACGTGTATACTTGCACCAATTTCGAAGCATTCAAATCACGCAACAACTTTTTGCCTCGTTACCTGGGATTGGCATTAGCGACATTGTTTTTATTTTCATGCACTTTTATTTTTACTTTTTATTGTTCAGTTTCTAAAGGGTTAACAAAAATTTGGTTTTGCGTTGGTGTATGACCAGAGCAAATCCAACAGCTCCAGAATATCCCCTTGACCTAGAAATTGAATATACCTACCGTAGACTCAGACAAAAACTGAGAGCAACAATGAGAGATCAAGTCGGCAATAATAATGCCAACGACAATCTGATTGTCGCGGCAGGAGATGGAGTGAATCTTCTAGCTCAACTTGCTCAATCAAGGAATCGAACCGTTTGAGACTATTTAGAGGAGGACCTCAACGGCCAGAACCAAAGAGTTATCACACCTGAAATCAAAGCTGCCCACTTCGAATTAAAGCCAGTCATGTTCAATATCATCAACACAATTGGTCAATTTGGCGGATCGACAACTGAAGATGTCAAACACCATCTCAAATCCTTGCTGGAGATTTGCAATTCATTCAAACTACAAGAAGTCCATGAGGATAAAATTATTCCCCTATTCACTGAGGGATAAGGTGAAAACGTGGTTGAATAGTATTCCATCTAGATCAATAGAATCTTGGACTAATTTATGTCGTGATTTCCTTGCTCAATTAAATATACAAATATCAGTGATAAGTTACGTAACGAAATCACTTCTTTTTGATAGGCATGTGATAAATCCATGTATGAGGCTTGGGAGCGATATAGAGAATGTTGAACAAATCTCCCTTATACGGATTTCCTATAAGGACACAAGTGACGATGTTCTACAACACGGTAAACACACCGACAAGGATGATGCTAGATGCCTTGGCAAATGACATACTCCTAAACAAGCCGCCGGAAGAAGCAATGGAGATTTTGAATAGGATTGCTAAAAATGATTATCAGTTCCCAACTACCAGAAGAGGGGGAGCCAGATTCCATGCTACAATAATCGAGCTTGAGTCATTGGATTCGATTCTCACACAATTGGCTACCTTAACCAATTTCGTTAGGAACATGCAACGACCAAGCAACACACAAGAGGTCAAGATAGTACGTTCCTTTTGTGATTTATGTAATAGTAACCGTGATTCTTCTGAGTGTCCACAGAACCCAGAATCCAGTTTTTATGTTGGAAACTACAACTGGAACAACAACTTGATGTCCAGCACTTACAATCAGGCCTGGAAGAAACATCCAAATTTCTCATGGAGCAATCCCAACAATGCCCTCAATCAGAACAATCAGAATGCTCCAACATTGGGATTCCAACAGAACATGCCTCGGTAATTGATGTCACGACAACTGATGCTACAACAATCGATGCCGCAAGAACAATCAATTCCGTCCAATTCTTTTGAAAACTCTCTAAATGCTTTCATGTCACAAACTAATGCATATATGGCTAACAAAGAAAAATTCTTTAAAAAAACTAATGCTTTATTGACATGACTGAGATGAGAATGCGGAACCATGAAGCAACCTTAAAATAATTGGAAACTTAAGTTGGGCAATTCGCTCATATCCTAAATTCGAGAGCGATGGGTGGTTTACCTAGCGATACTGAGGTCACAAGGGGAGCAAATAATGAGCAATGCAAGGCAATCACCACACAAAGTGGTAAACACATCAATGAATCTCGAGCTCATGAAATAGAGGAGACAAAATTACAGGAGCCGATTGTCTCGGCAATGCCCGATAACATTGCCTGGGCACTACCCGACAACATTGCCTGACAACGATACCGCGAAAACCAAGAAGGCTTCTGAAAGTCCCGATTGAATTCCTCAAATCAAATTTCCATGCAAGGAACATATTGATGACATTCGACTTCCACCATCGTTCCCACAAAGGTTGAAACGGCAAAAACAAGAATACCAATTCAAGAAGTTACTCGACATCTTGAAGCAAGTCCACATCAACTTGCCTTTGGTAGTCGAGCAAATGCCAAACTACGCCAAGTTCCTTAAAGACATTGTCTCCAAGAGAACAAGAATAAGAGAATTTGTAATCGTTGCTGTAACAGAAGAATGTATGGCCATGTTGCAAAACCGAATGCCACCTAAGCTTAAAGATCTCGATAGTTTTACCATACCATGTGCGATAGGGAATCACTATGTCGGGAAAGCATTATGTATTCTTGGAGTAAGCATAAACCTTATGTTGAAATCAGTCTTCCAACGATTGGGAATAGGGAAGGTGAGACCTACTACAATGATGCTACAGCTTGCTGATAGATCTTATGTTCATCCAGAGGAAAAAATTGAGGATATCCTGGTAAGAGTTGATAAATTTATTTTCCCTGCTCACTTTATTGTTTTGGATTGTGAAGCAGATGAGTTCGCACCTATTATCCTTGGGAAGCCATTCCTAGCTACAAGAAGGACCTTGATCGACAATGAACAAGTTCAATATTTTCCACACCCTTAAGCAAGTCAATAACTTAGAAGAGTGCCAAGTTATCCATGCCATAACCGAGTTCGATCTTGATGTGGAGAAAGAATGCCTGGACAATTGTTGTGACAATTGTCAAGGCAATTGTTTTGACAATTGCCTTAAACTCGAAGAACGTGAAGGACCGGAAGGCAATGAACAAGATGAAGCCAATTGGATAGCAAGTCGTCCAGGTAAGTATTTCGAACCACTATATTACTCAAAGGATGGAAGAAGAATCGAAAAACCTTCTATTGAGCAACCCCCTGTTCTTGAATTGAAACCACTGCTAGGGTAATTGAATTATGTTTATTTGGGAACCAATAACTGTAACCCCCTTAACCCGGCCTAGACGGTTGACCCGAATTAAGAAAGTTACACGGGGAAAACCAAAGTCAACCCGAAAGTCAACCTTGATTAACGACCCTTTTTTCTTTTTAATCTTATCTAGATGCACATTAACCCTAATTGTGATCACACAAACCTCATATTCAAAGATCACAAACATCAGAGATCAAACAGGGACCCAATTGAACAAATTACATCTTTAGGGACCAAATTGTAATTTATGATAATTAAAAGGACTTAACCCAAATTAATCTTACCAACTTGAAATTAGTCAGGTTTCATGCTTCTCTGTGAAATTTCAACTCAAAAGGACTTCCCAAGCTCATGCAATTGAACAAACAAGATTCAGGACCAAAATGCAAACATTTCAAAACATATAACCGCCCATGTCAGCCCCCAACGGTCGACCGTTCCGGAACAGGTTGACCCCGTTCCGAAACACGGGCCGTTCCGCAACCAGTACCGCAACGGGGGTCTGGCAGAGACCAAACCATTTCGGAACGGTGCATACCGTTTCGGACGCCTGGGTTCAATCAAGGCACCTGTTCCGAAACGGTGCACACTGTTCCGATACGCCCTGCACAAAATTGCCCGATTTGCATTCTAAAACATGCAATTGATCATTCAAACAAGCCCCAAAAGCTACCAAACTTTACCAGCATGCAATTCAACATATAGAAGACATACTTGCATCAACAATTCATCAAAACAACATCATATGCAAAAATCCCCAATTCTATAGGCATGCTTCCTACACAAGCTAGCTATTCAAGCACAAACTTCCACAACAAGCATATAATGGTCCAATCTAAAAACCAACATTCAAGTCATCATTCAACAAACTTAGGGAGTTCCAAACACCTCCCAAAACATACACATTGGTCCCCCATTGCCAAATTACACAAAAGCTAAAAAGTACTTATAAAACCTTCCATACATTGAGCTTTACTTGAACTAGAATGCTTGCCCTCCTTGCTGCCCCTCGAGGTTCTTTAATGCTCTGCATTATTGAATTAAGAAAACGAAGAGAGCGTAAGCAAAAGCTTAGTGAGGAATGCTCTTAAAAACCATTCAATAATGCAATTAAAAACATTTACAAATCATGCTTATAATCAACCTTCGCACATGCTCAAAAGCATACTTAAAACAAGCAATCTCATGCTTCAACAAAAACATAACATGTAATATTGGCTCAAGTGACAATTTCCATTTCTTAAAACAAGTTCATCAACTTCCCAAGGACTTTTAAACACCTTGGCCATGGACTTTTAAACACCATGAATGAGGACCACACAAGGACTTTTAACCACCTTTGTGTCCATAGCTTGAATCACCCCAAGGACTTTTAAACACCTTGGCCCCAAGGACTTTTAAACACCTTGGCCCCATGGACTTTTAAACACCATGGAAAGGATCACCTAAGGACTTTTAACCACCTTAGTGTCCGCAACAAGAATCATCCAAGGACTTTTAACCACCTTGATGTTCTTAAGTAACAAGGCTCACTCAAGGACTTTTAACCACCTTAGTGACCTTAACATTTTCAAAACATCACTTGCCAATATACATCTTTTACATCATATAATCCACTATTTTAAAGCATTAAACCAAGCCATATTCAACATGCATTTCAAAGCATCAAACCACATTATTTCAATGTATAAAATCAAGGAACTCCTACCTAGAGTTACCTTCAACATACGGCTTAAAACATCAGCAAATACCATGCTAAAACATGCTTTCAAAACAGTAATTAAAACATGCAAATAACCATTTTGCATCACAACAAATTCATGGCCACCACTAGAGAGGAAATCCGAAAACTTACACTTGAGCTTAGCAAAGTTGTTTAGACTTAGACTAAGCTCCCAAAACCTTCAAACCTTGGTTTTAAAATCTGAAAACCCAACTTCACTCACCGATTTCCACTTTGCTTCAAGCCAAAGCACCAAATCAAGCTTCCGGATCAACAACCCTTGGATCCAAAGATGCCTCCCCTGTTTCAACACATCAAAGCAGAGGATTAATGTATCATCATGCATTAATTGCTTCAATGAAAGCACCTAAACTCGCTGCTCTCATACAACCTCCATTTTGGCCACCAAACACAACCGAAAATGCATCCAAACCACTTCTAAACAAAGCCCAGCCATAAACCAGCAAAACCACACTTCCATAAACATCATAACACATCTAAAAACAACCTATAAACATCCTTATACCTCCAGCAACAACAGATCCACAAGATCACCTCAAAAACAACCTTGAAACACAAGCTAAACTTAGGAAACTCAACCTATCCGGGATTGCATCAATCAAAACTCAATTCCTTATCAATTTAGAGTTCATTTAACATCAAAAACACATCTCAAATCACAGATTAATCAGATCTAACGAAAATCATCAAAAATCATCAAAATCTTGCATTATAAGCCAAGATCCATTTCACCACTTTAAAACCTTTAATTAAACATCAATTTAGGATTGAAAACTTAGGAATTTCAGTAAAGAACTGATAGTTTAGAGGAGAAGGACGTTCTTACCTCCAAACTTGAGTTTCTCCTCTTTTTGGAATCAAAATCCTTGTTGAAACAAGTAGCAATTGAAGAGGTTTTGAAGATATGTTGATTAGGAATCAAATGAGAGTTGAAAGGAGGGATTTAGGTGAAGAAATCAGAATCAATTCTCTGGAAATGGAGTGTTTGGGTTGAGAGAAAATGAGAGAAGGAAAATTGAGAAGTTAGTTGAGAAAATTGCCAAATGAGCTTTTCCCTCCTTTTTGATATCTTTAAAATCAGAAAATAGCTTATAATATCTTAGAAAAATCTGGAGAAACCACTTTTGGACAAATAGCTCCTTAAAGATTCAAAGTTTCAACCCTTTATAAAACAGCCACCAAACTTGCGAAAATTACATTTTGGTCACTAGCCAAAATGTCACCCTTCCAAAACTCATTTTCCAAAATTGATTTCACAGTTCACTTAATTATATTAAAAGATGATTTTAGAACATTTTTCCATATTTTTAATGCAACCCGAACTAGGCTTTCCTAAATTCACCTCTTTAGATTCGAACAACACTTTGACCGAACAGTCAACGCCCAAGACTTCTAAGCCCAAAACCGGGGCGTTACAACTCTCCCCCCCTTAAGAAATTTCGTCCTCGAAATTTACCTGAAGGAAAGAGATAAGGAAACTGCTTGAGCATGTCTTCCTTCCGCTCCCACGTGGTTTCCTCAACACCTCGATGCTTCCACAGCACCTTCACCAACTCAATGGTCTTGCCACGAAGAACCTTGCTATCCGAATCCAGAACCTTCACCGGTTCCTCATCATAGGTCAAATCCGGATTCAAAACCACTTCCTCCACAGGCATCACATGCGAAGGATCAGATCTATACTTCCGAAGCATAGAAACATGGAACACATCATGAATCTTCTCCAGCTCCTGAGGTAACCTCAACCGATACGCAACAGGACCCACCCGCTCAACAACCTCATACGATCCAATGTATGTAGGGCTCAACTTACCCTTCCGACCAAACCTCATCACCTTCTTCCAAGGCGAAACCTTCAAGAACACACGGTCACCCACCGCATACTCTATCTCCTTACGCTTCAAATCCGCGTAAGACTTCTGCCGGTCAGAAGCAGCCTTCAACCGCTCAAAAATGAGCTTCACCTTCTCAGTGGTCCCTTTCAACAAAGCCGGCATCGAAACCAACCTTTGACCAGTTTCAGCCCAACAAAGAGGAGTCCTACACTTCCTCCCATACAGAGCCTCATAAGGTGCCATCTGTATACTCGCCTGATAACTATTGTTATAAGCGAACTCAACCAAAGGCAGATGCTTCTCCCAAGAACCTTGGAACTCAATCACACAGCATCTCAACATATCCTCCAAGATCTGAATAACTCGCTCAGACTGACCATCTGACTGAGGATGATAGGATGTACTGAAATGCAACCTTGTACCCAGAGCTTGATGCAAACACTGCCAGAAACGCGATGTGAACCTCGGATCCCTATCCGACACAATCGACTTAGGCACACCATGCAGTCTCACAATCTCAGCAATGTACAGCTCTGCCAACTTATCCAAAGAGAACGTAGTATGCACAGGCAAGAAATGCGCACACTTCGTCAGGCGATCCACAATCACCCAAACAGAGTTCTTCTTTGATGGAGACAAAGGTAAACCAGATACAAAATCCATGGTAACCCTCTCCCACTTCCATTCAGGGATCTTCAACGGTTGCAACAACCCAGAAGGAACCTGATGTTCAGCCTTAACTCGCTGACACACCAAACACTTGCTCACAAACTCCGCAACATCCTTCTTCAAACCCACCCAATAGTACTCATCACGAAGATCACGATACATCTTAGTACTACCAAGGTGCATAGCAAAAGGACTACTATGACCTTCAGTCAGAATAGCACGCCTCAACTCAGCATCATCAGGCACTACTATTCGACTCCCAAAACACAACACTCCATCATCATTAAAACAGAAATCCGAAGGTCTACCCTCCGCGATATCCTGAACATGAGACACCAAGGAATCATCCAGCAACTGCTTATCCTTGATCAACTGAACCAACGATGGTTTCACTTGCAACTCAGCAACAAGACCACCATCTCGCAATATGCTCAAGCTAGCAAACATAGCTCTCAGCTCAATAGCTACCTTCCTACTCAAGGCATCCGCAACAACATTATCCTTTCCAGGATGGTACTCAATCGTCAGATCATAATCCTTGAGCAACTCCAACCAACGCCGCTGCCTAAGATTCAACTCCGTGTACACCGTACACTTCTCACCATACAAATAATGCCTCCAGATCTTCAGAGCAAAAACCACTGCTGCCAGCTCAATATCATGCGTAGGGTAATTGCGCTCATGCACCTTCAACTGCCGCGACGCATAAGCCACAAACTTACCCTCTTGCATCAGCACACACCCCAAACCAACATAGGATGCATCACCGTAAACCACAAACTCTTTCCCTGATTCAGGCTGAACCAAGATAGGAGCTTGCGTCAAAGCCGCCTTCAGCTTCTCAAAAGCCTGCTGTCTCGCTTCTATCCACTCATACTTAACATCTTTCTGCAACAACTTCGTCAAAGGAGCAGCAATCTTGGAAAAACCATCCACAAACCTTCGGTAGTATCCTGCCAAACCAAGGAAACTACGGACCTCATGAACAGACTTAGGAACTTTCCAGTTCATCACAGCCTCAATCTTCTGAGGATCAACCTGAATCCCCTCAGCTGAGACCACATGCCCAAGAAACACCACCTCCCTAAGCCAGAACTCACACTTGCTCAGCTTAGCATAAAGCTGATTCTCCAACAAAGCTTGCAGCACAATCCTCAAATGCTCTTCGTGCTCCTCCTCAGTACGCGAGTACACGAGGATATCATCAATGAACACCACAACGAACTTGTCCAGGTATTCATGAAACACACGATTCATCATGTCCATGAAAGCAGCAGGAGCATTTGTCAAACCAAACGGCATCACAAGGAACTCATAATGCCCATACCTTGTCCTGAAAGCTGTCTTAGGCACATCCACATCCTTCACCTTCAACTGGTAATACCCTGACCTCAAGTCAATCTTAGAGAACACAACAGCTCCCCGAAATTGATCAAAGAGATCATCAATCCTCGGCAAAGGATACCGATTCTTGATAGTCAACTTGTTCAGCTGACGGTAATCAATGCACATCCTCATAGTGCCATCTTTCTTCTTCACAAACAAGACCGGTGCTCCCCAAGGTGACACACTCGGCCGGATGAAACCACGATCAAGCAGCTCTTGCAACTGCGTCTTCAGCTCCTTCAGCTCCTTAGGTGCCATTCTATAAGGAGTAATGGACACAGGAGTTGTATTCTCATACAGCTCAATCCCAAACTCCACCTCACGATTAGGAGGTAAACCAGGCAACTCCTCAGGAAAAACACCAGGAAACTCCTTCACTACCCTGATATCTTGCACCCTCAACTCCTTAGAGCTAGGATTCATCACAAAAGCTAGATAAGCTTCACAGCCTTGCGTCAACATCCTACTCGCCTCCAAGGTAGAAACAACATTGGCAAGAAACTTCACATTCTCACCAACAACAACCACTTCATAATCATCCGCAAGCTTAAGCGAAACCCGCTTATTTTCACAATCCACAACAGCACGATGCTCAGCAAGCCAATCCATACCAAGGATTACATCAAAACCATAAAAGGGCAGCTCCATAAGATCAACATGAAAGACATGTTCTTGAACAACCAAGGGACACCTTCTATAAAGCTTTCGAGTCACAACAGTTTCACCAAAAGAACTAGTGACACGAACACCAACATCCAAAGACTCAACAGGCAAACCAAGCAATTCAGCATGCTCACGCAAAATGTATAAATGCGTAGATCCAGAATCAATCAAAGAAAGCAATGACAAGGATTGCAAAGTAAAGGTACCTGCAATCACATCCGCATCATTCCTCCCCTCGCGCTGAGCATACACCCTAGCTTGGCCTCCACCCTCAGGCTGAATAGCAACCACATGGGCTACTCCACGACCACCTTCCTCACGCCTCTGGAAATTATCACGGCCGCGCCCACGACCTCTCTGCGGTGCTGCAACAGCAGGAGCACGCTCTTGGCCACCAGCCAACCTCGGACAATCTCGTCTCAAGTGGTCTGCAGAACCACAATTCCAGCATCCAAAACCAGCTGCCGCAACAGGAGCTTGCACCTCCCTCACAGCACGAGGACAGTCACGCTTCAAGTGACCACGTGAACCACAGATCCAACAAGCACTCGGATCAGCTCTAGCATTGCCACCCCTAGCAGGTGCACCTCCACCTCTCTTAGCTGAGGACTGATACCTCTGATCACGTCCCCTCTTGTTCCGTCCACCTCCGGAACTATACTCAGCTGATCTCTTCCCAGCACTTGCTCCAGCACTCTTCGCAGACAAACTCAAGTTCATCTCTATGTCCTTGGCTCGGCCCACTAACACATCAAAATCATCATACTCAGTGGCCAGCACATACATCTTCACTTCCGTTATAAGACCATAACGAAACCTTTCGCACCTCTCCCGCTCATCAGGAATCAGCTCCGGTGCATACTGACTGAGTCGCACAAACTGCACCTCATACTCAGCCACACTCATGCTCCCTTGGGTAAGAGTCATGAATTCACGCTTTTTCTCATCCAGATACCTCACTCCCAGATATCTCCTCTTGAACGCATTCTGAAAGAATGTCCAAGTGATGTCAGCTTCAGCCATTCCAGAGATTGTGGTCGTCCACCACGTATAAGCATCGTCCTGCAGCAGGGACACAACACATCCCAACTTTTGCACATCAGTGCAGCTCATCTGTCCCAAAATACGCTTGGTACTCTCTAACCAAGCTTCCGAACTCTCAGCAGACATACCCCTAAACTCAGTCCCACCAAGACTGCGCAGACGCTCTAAGGGTAGTCTAACACCAGCATCTCCCTGATGCCCAGCTCCTTGAGCTCCAGCTACCGCTACTCGAAAGGCACCCGCAATAGCTTGTACCAGCATCGTCATATCAGGCATAGCTTGCCCCTGACCAACCTCAGGTCCTGCAGCTCTAGCACCAGCTGCTGCAGCTTCAGCTCTCCCTCCCTCAGCACCACCACCACCAGGTGGAGGAGGAGGTAACACAGCACTACCCGCATTCTCTTCATTCTCATTCCCATCCGGGGTCGTAGCTCTCACGCTACTCCTTAACTCTCTACGTGGTGTCATACTTTTACCATGCATAACAATACAAATAAAACATAGTCAGGCCCAGCAAGGTAAGCAATCCAAGTATTCAAGCTCAGTTTCTTTCAAAATCAACATCATTTCTTTAGCTTTTGTTTGGCAATGGGTACCCTCATCATGCAACATCACAGCATACATCTCAAATGCATCAACATCTCAAGCCACTGAACATGCTTTCATACCACAAGCATACAAGTCAAACATACTTCAATCATGCATACAAACATTCCCAATTACTCGAAAACTCAGCTCTGATACCACCAAATGTAACCCCCTTAACCCGGCCTAGACGGTTGACCCGAATTAAGAAAGTTACACGGGGAAAACCAAAGTCAACCCGAAAGTCAACCTTGATTAACGACCCTTTTTTTCTTTTTAATCTTATCTAGATGCACATTAACCCTAATTGTGATCACACAAACCTCATATTCAAAGATCACAAACATCAGAGATCAAACAGGGACCCAATTGAACAAATTACATCTTTAGGGACCAAATTGTAATTTCTGATAATTAAAAGGACTTAACCAAAATTAATCTTACCAACTTGAAATTAGTTAGGTTTCATGCTTCTCTGTGAAATTTCAACTCAAAAGGACTTCCCAAGCTCATGCAATTGAACAAACAAGATTCAGGACCAAAATGCAAACATTTCAAAACATATAACCGCCCATGTCAGCCCCCAACGGTCGACCGTTCCGGAACAGGTTGACCCCGTTCCGAAACACGGGCCGTTCCGCAACCAGTACCGCAACGGGGGTCTGGCAGAGACCAAACCGTTTCGGAACGGTGCATACCGTTTCGGACGCCTGGGTTCAATCAAGGCACCCGTTCCGAAACGGTGCACACTGTTCCGATACGCCCTGCACAAAATTGCCCGATTTGCATTCTAAAACATGCAATTGATCATTCAAACAAGCCCCAAAAGCTACCAAACTTTACCAGCATGCAATTCAACATATATAAGACATACTTGCATCAACAATTCATCAAAACAACATCATATGCAAAAAGCCCCAATTCTATAGGCATGCTTCCTACACAAGCTAGCTATTCAAGCACAAACTTCCACAACAAGCATATAATGGTCCAATCTAAAAACCAAAATTCAAGTCATCATTCAACATACTTAGGGAGTTCCAAACACCTCCCAAAACATACACATTGGTCCCCCATTGCCAAATTACACAAAAGCTAAAAAGTACTTATAAAACCTTCAATACATTGAGCTTTACTTGAACTAGAATGCTTGCCCTCCTTGCTGCCCCTCGAGGTTCTTTAATGCTCTGCATTATTGAATTAAGAAGACCATTCAATAATGTAGTTAAAAACATTTACAAATCATGCTTATAATCAACCTTCGCACATGCTCAAAAGCATACTTAAAACAAGCAATCTCATGCTTCAACATAAACATAACATGTCATATTGGCTCAAGTGACAATTTCCATTTCTTAAAACAAGTTCATCAACTTCCCAAGGACTTTTAAACACCTTGGCCCCAAGGACTTTTAAACACCTTGGCCATGGACTTTTAAACACCATGAATGAGGACCACACCAGAACTTTTAACCACCTTTGTGTCCATAGCTTGAATCACCCCAAGGACTTTTAAACACCTTGGCCCCAAGGACTTTTAAACACCTTGGCCCCATGGACTTTTAAACACCATGGAAAGGATCACCTAAGGACTTTTAACCACCTTAGTGTCCGCAACAAGAATCATCCAAGGACTTGTAACCACCTTGATGTTCTTAAGTAACAAGGCTCACTCAAGGACTTTTAACCACCTTAGTGACCTTAAAATTTTCAAAACATCACTTGCCAATATACATCTTTTACATCATATAATCCACTGTTTTAAAGCATTAAACCAAGCCATATTCAACATGCATTTCAAAGCATCAAACCACATTATTTCAATGTATAAAATCAAGGAACTCCTACCTAGAGTTACCTTCAACATATGGCTTAAAACATCAGCAAATACCATGCTAAAACATGCTTTCAAAACAGTAATTAAAACATGCAAATAACCATTTTGCATCACAACAAATTCATGGCCACCACTAGAGAGGAAATCCGAAAACTTACACTTGAGCTTAGCAAAGTTGTTTAGACTTAGACTAAGCTCCCAAAACCTTCAAACCTTGGTTTTAAAATCTGAAAACCCAACTTCACTCACCGATTTCCACTTTGCTTCAAGCCAAAGCACCAAACCAAGCTTCCGGATCAACAACCCTTGGATCCAAAGATGCCTCCCCTGTTTCAACACATCAAAGCAGAGGATTAATGCATCATCATGCATTAATTGCTTCAATGAAAGCACCTAAACTCGCTGCTCTCATACAACCTCCATTTTCGGCCACCAAACACAACCGAAAATGCATCCAAACCACTTCTAAACAAAGCCCAGCCATAAACCAGCAAAACCACACTTCCATAAACATCATAACACATCTAAAAACAACCTATAAACATCCTTATACCTCCAGCAACAACAGATCCCACAAGATCACCTCAAAAACAACCTTGAAACACAAGCTAAACTTAGGAAACTCAACCTATCCGGGATTGCATCAATCAAAACTCAATTCCTTATCAATTTAGAGTTCATTTAACATCAAAAACACATCTCAAATCACAGATTAATCAGATCTAACGAAAATCATCAAAAATCATCAAAATCTTGCATTATAAGCCAAGATCCATTTTACCACTTTAAAACCTTTAATTAAACATCAATTTAGGATTGAAAACTTAGGAATTTCAGTAAAGAACTGATAGTCTAGAGGAGAAGGACGTTCTTACCTCCAAACTTGAGTTTCTCCTCTTTTTGGAATCAAAATCCTTGTTGAAACAAGTAGCAATTGAAGAGGTTTTGAAGATATGTTGATTAGGAATCAAATGAGAGTTGAAAGGAGGGATTTAGGTGAAGAAATCAGAATCAATTCTCTGGAAATGGAGTGCTTGGGTTGAGAGAAAATGAGAGAAGGAAAATTGAGAAGTTAGTTGAGAAAATTGCCAAATGAGCTTTTCCCTCCTTTTTGATATCTTTAAAATCAGAAAATAGCTTATAATATCTTAGAAAAATCTGGAGAAACAACTTTTGGACAAATAGCTCCTTAAAGATTCAAAGTTTCAACCCTTTATAAAACAGCCACCAAACTTGCGAAAATTACATTTTGGTCACTAGCCAAAATGTCACCCTTCCAAAACTCATTTTCCAAAATTGATTTCACAGTTCACTTAATTATATTAAAAGATGATTTTAGAACATTTTTCCATATTTTTAATGCAACCCGAACTAGGCTTTCCTAAATTCACCTCTTTAGATTCGAACAGCACTTTGACCGAACAGTCAACGCCCAAGACTTCTAAGCCCAAAACCGGGGCGTTACAATAACACATTACCCGTAATCATCTTTTCTAAGTTTCAGCTTAAAAAGGAGCAAAGACCGATCGATGCGCTAAAATTACACAAAAAGGCAATAGGATGGACAATTGCTGATTTGAAGGGAAGTAGCCCAACAGTTTGTATGCACAAAATCCTTTTGGAGGATGATCATAAACCAACCATTGGGGCACAAATGAGGCTTAACTGAGTCATGAAAGAGGTTGTAAGGAAAGAAATCATCAAATGGCTTGATGCTGGAATCATCTATCCTATCTCTGACATTACATGGGTAAGTCTGGTACAATGTGTACCGAAAAAGAGAGGTATAACTATGTTAAGTAATGAAAAAATGAACTAATTCCAACTAGGACTGTGATCGGTTAGAGGGTTTGTATGGATTACGATAAGTTGAATAATGCTACTAGGAAAGATCACTTTCCTTTACCCTTTATTGATCAAATGCTTGACCATCTTGCAGGTAAACCCTTTTTATTGTTTTCTTGATAGTTATTCAGGTTATAACCAAATTGCCATAGCACCAGAAGACCAAGAAAAGACCACCTTCACATGTATATACGGCACTTATGCCTTTCTAATAATGCCATTCGGATTATGCAATGCCCCAACAACCTTCCAACGATGTATGATGGCAATTTTCTCCGACATGGTAGAAGATTTCCTGGAAATTTTCATGGATTATTTCTCGGTATTTGGAGATGATTTCGACAATTGCCTGGGCATTTGGAGAAATTACTTAAACGATGCGAGGAATCTGACTTGGTCCTAAATTGGGAGAAGTGTCACTTTATGGTGGATGAAGACATAGTTCCCAGGCACAAAATCTCATCTAAGGGAATTGAAGTCGACAAAGCAAAAGTTGATGTAATCAAGAAACTACCCCCACCAACTTCAGTCAAGGGAATTCGAAGCTTCTTGGGACTTGCAGGTTTTTATAGAAGATATATAGAAATTTTCTCTAAGATTACTAAACCATTGTGTAACTTGCTTGAACAGGATATAGCCTTTGACTTAAATGGCTCATGCATCAAAGCATTCAAGACCCTGAAACATAAACTTGTAACCACACCAATAGTAGTTCCACCAGATTGGACATTGCCCTTTGAACTTATGTGTGATGCAAGTGCTTTGTGGTAGGAGCAGTCCTAGGTCAAGGAACAGGTAAGATCTTTCATGTGATCTACTACACTAGTAAAACTCTTAATGAGGCACAAGTAAACTACACCACCACCGAGAAAGAGTTACTAGCAGTAGTATTCACTTTTGATAAATTTCGTTCATACCTTATTGGAACCAAGCTAATTGTTCATACTGACCATTCGGCAATTAAGTACCTCTTTGTCAAGAAAGATACCAAACCTTGTTTAATTTGTTGGATTTTACTTTTACAAGAGTTTGACATTGAAATTAAGGACATGAAAGGTACCGAGAACCAAGTTGCCGATCATTTGTCACGACTGGAACAAGGAGAAAAAGACACCACAAACGCGGAAATCCAAGAACCATTCCCGGATGAGCAGTTATTCATTGCCCGGGAAACCTCAATTGATATTACCCCGTTAACGGCAATAGAGATTGCCTCGCCAATACCCTTGACAACAACTGTGGCACTAGCCTCAACAACACCATGGTATGCCGATCTTGTGAATTTTTTAGTCAGTGATATACTACCTTATAACCTTACTCATCGAGGGAAGAAGTTGTTCCAACATGATGCTAAGCATTATTATTGGGACGAGTCTCTTTTATTTAAACAATGTGAAAATTAGGTTATAAGAAGATATGTCCCGTAAGAAGAAAAACAAGATGTGCTCCAGCAATGTCATTCTTCACATTATGGAGGCCACTTTGGAGGGACACGAACAACGGCCAAAGTCTTGCAATCAGGATTGTATTAGCCCACACTTTACAAAGAAGGCCAAGAATTCTACAAGCAATGCGATCGTTGTCAACGAACATGCAATATTTTGAGGCGGCATGAGATGCCCTTACAATACATCCTTGAAGTCGAACTATTCAACATTTGGGGAATTAACTTCATGGGGCCTTTCCCGTCTTCATGTAGGAATCTTTATATCCTACTTGCTGATGACTATGTGTCCAAGTGGGTCGAGGCGATAGCAACTCGAATAATGATTCCAAGACCATGCAAAAATTCCTGCAGAAAAATATATTCACACGGTTTGGAATGCCGAGAGCAATTATTAGTGATGAAGGCAAACACTTTGACAACAAGCTCATTGCTAAGGCATTATAAAGATTTGGAGTAACACACAAAATTGTCACGGTATATCACCCACAAACAAATGGACAAGCCGATATTTCTAACCGGGAGATGAAAAATATCCTAGAGACGGTAGTCAACCCCTCTCGCAAGAATTGGTCTCTTCGATTTGATGATGCACTTTGGGCTTATCAGACAACATTCAAAACACCATTAGGCATGTCTCCTTATAGACTCATCTATGGTAAAACTTGTCATCTACTAGTGGAAATTGAGCTTAAGGCGTATTGGGCAATCAAAACTGTGAACATGGATTAGGAAAGAGCCGGACAAAAATGCCTATTGGACCTTAATAAGATAGAGGAGTTTCGTGCCTTAGTTTATGACAATGCAAGAATCTACAAGGAGAAAACTAAGCGTTGACATGAAAAGAAATCACTGCCGAGGAAATTCTTGCTTGGGCAATTAGTTCTCTATTTCAATTCTCGGTTAAAACTCTTCCCGAGAAAATTGTGATCAAGATGGTTCGAGCCATTCAAAGTAGTGAAACCCTTCTCTCACGGTGCCAAGATAATCAAGTCCACAATTGACGGTCATGAAATCAAAGTTAATGAACAAAGATTAAAGCATTATTCTAGCACACATGTTGTGCACGACAAGCAAGTGGTTACCCTAGGAGATGCATGACCATGCTCTCCTTTAGTATTTTTAATTTTTGTTTTTATTTTTCCATATTATTTTAGGATAATAATTCGTTTTAAGTTTAATTTTTGTTATCTTTATTTTTAATATTATTTTTACTTTGTGCTTGTTTTTAGGAAAGAAGTTCAATGTGAAGAACAATTGGAAAGAATCCTGAAGACTCAACTAAAAAGGGGAATTCACGGGCTGATTTTTATGGAAATCATGGCCTGAAATTTAGAGATTTTTAATCCCAAATAGACTCCATCTTTTACCCAAATTTCTCCCTATAACATCTAACCTAGACGAAAACCCCTTCCACTTCCCCATTCTTATTTGTCGCCCACGCCACCCAATACCATTGCAAGCTTTTGCAATCATCATACACACCCTATTTAATACCCCTCCCCAAAACACTCAACCATCACAATCTTCAAATCTATTATCTTCCTCTTTCGCTTGATCTCCCAAGAAAATGTTTTCTTTGTTTTCCCTTAGTAACCAATTCTCACAACACAAGCAAACTCCATAGCCATGAATCTTAGGACGTTGGAACACCCAAGATCGAGCCAAAAACCAATCATCAAGAAGTATGCAACGTCGGGAATCGAGAAACGGTACCTCGTAAAGTTTGCTAATTGGAAGGTATGAGAGGAACAAGGTTTCTTCTACTCAGACACCCATAAAGATTTTGGTTTGGAGCTGTTCATCTTCCCTGTGATTTAGTACCAAAAGTGGCAAATCCTTTGCCATCAATTGAAGGTGAACAATGTCCATTGGGTAAGGGAATTCTGTGCTCATTCCCCGAACCCAAACAATTTGTATGTGTTTGTTCGTGGCAAAGCAATCCTCGTTGATGCCGATACTATCAACACCTTCTACGGGATTTACGTGAAAAAAAGATGAACATTAAGAGTTCGTTGACAAGCTCACCCCAGATGATTACAACAACATACTCGAGGATCTCACCATCGCCGACACAAAATGGAATGATGGCACATTTCGGGGCATGGTAAACCGCCAAAGGCTTAAACCCGAGGCAAAACTTTGGAATAAATTTGTGAAAACATGTTTAATGCCCACCCCACACAATACTTGTAACACCCCTCACCCGGGTAAGGAGCGAGGAGCGTTACCGGAACAAAACATAACAGATTATCAAAACAAGAATGGTTACTTTAATAACAAAACATATCGTAAGGCACGCTGAGAGTGGGCTAAATTTTTTTTTCCTATAATTAACAACAAATTTCATAACCAACATACAAGATCATAACATTCACTCATTGATTTTTTATTAACAAGCTTGTACAAATAACGATTCTAATTACATATACATGGACCCATTTGAATAACTGGGATTCTACACCATTAATCCTTGTTTAATTATTCAACGACATATAGAAGCATAACCAAATTCTTATCCCATTTACATGTTACCAATTGACTATCGATTATGCAATTTACATGCGAATTAGCAACTAAGTTTCTAAAACAAGCACGTATGAATTCCTAACCCTTTTTTTTGAACTCCTTAACTCAAATGACCATAACCGAATAGAATTATAATTAATCAAGACATTCGATTCAAGTCTAGGTTCATATCACTTATTAAATTCATCCCATTATTAAGGCAACATTTCTAGAGGCTTTCGAATACCCTAACAAACCAATTTAGAATTGCAACTTGAATCAAACCATTAAATGCTTATTCCTATGCAATTCAAGTATCAATTCTTATTTTCACTTAGTTATTCATTTCCAATTCCATTCGAACCATATACAGGATCATGCTTACAATTCTAACTTGATTTCATATCTCATTCACAAAGATCACATGCACTACATTCATAAACATTAACCAAGTCAAGCTAGATCACTTATATATAAAAAAAGATGACTCTTACAAAACATTACCATGCTTGACTCACATATTTACAACCAAAATATAGGCTTAACTTACTATTTACATACTTAAGTTATAGAGACTAACTTAACATTCAAGGAGCATACAAGAGATTCAAGCACCAACGTAAATTAAGGCTAACGTCAAACAAAAAGGTATGGATATCTAGACAAATTTCCAAGCCACCCTCTAGAAGCCTAAATACGAGACTTAGGCCATACATATTGTTGCCTTGTGATTTGCTTCCGATTAGAATTTGATAGCTTTTTGCCCAAGATACCATGTTATTTGGGAAGAAGGAAACAAAGAGCATTAAGTACAAATTTGTACTTAGAGAGGTAATTTTCTAATACTAATTCATTCTTTTAAACATCTTATGGTCATTTTTATGGTTACTTAGCTAGGCTTATTAGCACATAAAGCATCTCCTAACTAAGCTCGTCATGCTCAAGTCTCAATTAAGTTCATACATTCCATGTACTATCATTTATAATATGAAGCCATATACAATTTCATCTAACATCATGCTTATCATCATGCATCGCATTCGAATAAAACAAGAGTTATTAAAGCATATCATTGAACCAACCATCATTCATAAGCAAAACATAGATCGTATTATGGCAGGTTATTCGAATAGGAACATTGTCTACATTGATCATGAATCAAGCATTCCAAGCATACCACATTTCATCATGTCATTCGAAAGGACCATTGTCCAAATAAATCACATAACAAGCATAGATCATATCATATCATGTTATTTATCGTTTCATTTATCCACTTCATAAGCTTATTACAAACATATATATATATATATATATATATATAATTGTATAATTATTTGCCTTGGTGGAGTAGAAGGACTAGGTAAGCAAGTCAACAGAGGGTACCAAGTATCAAACAATGGTTGCACTAAGCAACAAATTAGAGGATGCTCAACAGCATCAATGTGTCTTGTACACCATCCAAGATATTATGTAATCAACAAGAAATGCACTAAGCATTTTAGGTGCCAAATACACCATTTTAGAGAGTACACTAGGTACTAAACAGAGGAGCTCGGACTCTGGGCATGCCCTTATACCTAAGACCTCTAATCGACCAAGGACTTTATAAGTCTTTCAATTTATCAAACACTTCATTTATATCATTTATCAGTTGATTTACGAAAATCATATCGCATACTCTAAGATACAAGTTTATCATGTCATGTAATTGCACAAATTCATGCAAGCAATACAAAATGATCTCATAATGTAACACCCCAATTTTGGGCTTAGAAGTTTAGGGTCTAAACCAGACCGGTCTGATAAGCGGTTCGAATATAAAAGGAGGTTTTAGGTTTAATATATATAAGAGAGTGGTGAAATCAATTTTACAAAATTAGGTTTGGAAATACTACATTTCGGTGTAGTGACCAAAATGCGATTTTTGCAAAGTTTAGTGGTAACTATTTTGTAAAGGATTGAAACTTTGAATCTTTAAGGAGCTAATTTACCCAAAATGTTTTCTCCAGATTTTTCCCTGAATTTGGGTGATTTAATTAATGTTTTAATTAAATAAAAGAAAAGGAAAACTACTTTTTGGATTTTCATAACTACCTTTTCCTAATTTTCTCTCATTCATTTTTCTCTCAAAATTCCATCATCCAAACACATTTTCTCCAGCAAAATTCACATTGATCTTCACTTCAATTGATGAGATTTCTATCATCTATTGGTTCCTAATCAATCTTGCATCAAATCCTTTTGATTTCCACATTGAATTTTCATGGAATTTGGACCAAATCAAGGAGAAATCATCATTTAGAGGTAAGATTGTTCTTCTCTTCTAAATACTGAGTTCTTTACTGAAATTCCTAAGTTGTCAATACTTTATTAAATTTTTATAAATGGTTTTAATATTAGAAACAAGATTTTGGCTTAAAACTCAAGATTTTGGAAGAGATCTTGAAGAATTTCGTTGTAATTGATTGGGCTCTATTTTGAGATAGTTCTCTAATGTATTTTGGATGTTAAATGATGTTAGGAATGAGGTTTTATCAATCCAATCCCGAATATGTTGTATTTCCTAAGTTTTTGCTTATGAAAATGGTGGTTTTTGGGGTGATTTTGGTGTTCTGCTATAGCTGGAGGTATAAGGTTGAGGTTAGGGTTTTTTTATGTTTATTGATGTTTAGAAATGGTTAGAATTGATGGATCTTGGCTGGGTTATATTTTGGAAGAGTTTGGAGGTGATTTCGATTGTGTTTGGTAGCCGAAATGTTGGGTTTAGGTAGAGTAGCGAGTTTTAGAGTGTTGGATGAAGATTTCAATGCATGATGATGCATTAATCCTCTGCTTTGATGTGTCTAAAATAGGGGAGACATCTTCGGACACTTTTGGAGTTGATCCGGAAGCTTAATTGGCGTTTCGGCAAGCAAGCGAAACGAAATTGGTGAGTGGAGTTGGTTTCCAGCTTTGAAACAATTATTTGGAGGTTTTGGGAGCATAGTTTAAGTCCAAACAACTTAGCTAAGCTCAAGAGTAAGTTTTCGGAAGAACTCCCTTGAATGTGCTAAGTTATGGTTTGATGCATTAGTTATGAAATGCATGTTTAATTAATGTTTTGAAAGCATATTTTATCATGATTAATGCTGGTTTTGAAAGCCATGTATTGAAGGATGCTCAAGGTAAGAGATCCTTGGTTTGACATATTGTTAATAAGGTTATGATGCATGGAAATGCATGATGATAAGTGGCTTTGATTAATGCTTTAAAACAGTGAATTGATGATGATATTTGATGTATATTGGCAAGTGATGAAATGGTTTTAAAGTACTTGAATCGGATATAGTTAGCCGGCTATAGGATTGGGTGCACCGTAAGTAAAGTCGCATTGGATGTTGAGGGGTTGTGATTGTACCGTAAACTCCATCCAAGTACCCTAACAATTGAGGTAAGATCGAAACGGTGGTTGTAAATTCCGTGTGTGGATCTTGTATTGTGTGTCCCTTACTCTCGTTAGTGGAATTATACAACTACCGGTGAGTGGTGTTGAGGGGTTAAGATTGTACCGTTATACTCCACCACGGGTGTCACATCAATGGAGGGATTGCTCTTGAGTGTGAACCTTGTGTAGTCCGGTAGTGTGTATGAAGCGTGTGGGACAACGCTTGTAATCCGCGTATCTGATTGTGTTTTGTGTTGAAATGGTTATGAACTATCACTTGGTAGCCAATATATTGTATTTGAATGTAACGAAGCATGAGATGCTTGAAAAGGATGCAAGGTAGCATGAGAAAGAGATGTGCATGTGGTTTAAAAGCTTTGAAGAAAGTGTTTTCTAAAAATGCATTGTTGTATTGGTTTATTTAGAGCATGCCTCACTAAGCATTTGTGCTTACGCTCTCTTTTACCAATAATGCAGATAATTGAGGTACTTTGGACATCAAGGAAGCTAAGTTCATCCAAGGAAATCCAAGCTCACGTATGGTGAAGTTTTCATACACTATTAGTTTTGAGAAATTGGCAATGGGAACCTAAGTTTTGTTTTGGGAGATGTGTTGAACTCCCTAAGGTTGTGGCATGTTTGCCTTGTTGTTTTGAACTGTAAATGGCCTTTAAATGCTTTATTTGAAGTTGGTTTGCCTTTTTGGTTTTGGTAATAGTAAGCATGCCTCTAGTCTTGTGAAATTTCATGTTTGATGATATGAATGTGTTAGGGTGTCTTAAACATGCACCATTTATGTATGATGACTTGTTGACATGATTAGGGGGTCATTAAGTTGTGTTTGATTGGGTTTGTGCATGAAAAACTAGCTTTTGCTGCTGTTTCTGGGCAATCCATATCGAAACACCCCCTAGTGTTTCGAAACGGGGGCCTGAAATGACCTTCGTGTTTCGAAACGATAGGGGTTGTTTAGATACGAATTGGCTACCAGAATGCCTCGTTTCGGAACCAGTCTCGGAACCAACCCGCGTTGCAGAACGGTCAACGTCGTTTCGGTCCTCGTTCCGATACAACAGGTGAACGTTTCGAAACAGGTGACCGTTGGGCACTGATTTGAATTGTGCTGAAGTTTGCAAGCTTTACATTTTATCCCCGATTGTTGAAGTTGCAATTGTATGAGTTTGAGATGTCCAATTAAGGTGAGTTTTGGCAGGGAAGCATGTAATATGACTAATTTCATATTGGTAACATAAAAATCAGTAATACCCTCTAATTTACAGAATTTACATTTTAGTCCCTATTCTTGTAATAAGTGCAATTGAGTCCCTGTTTGTTATTCGATCGTTGTGCCTTTCTCAAATAAGCTTTATGGGAACTCACTTAGGGTTACTTTGCATCTAGACAAAATTAAAAAGAAAAAAAAGGGTTGTGAATCAAGGTTGACTTTCGGCTTGACTTTGGTTTTCCCCGTGTAATCTTCGTAGTTCGGGTCAACCGTCTAGGCCGGGCTAAGGGGGTTACACATAACACATTCAAGCATCTTCAATACATAAAAAATAGTAGCATCTCTATCACTTTTAAGTTCATATCAAACATTGCAAGTAAGCTTCACAAGGGCAGTCCACAAATACACGATAATAAGGTATTAACAATGATTCATTTCATGTTTCATTTTCTATTTTAGCCTCCTTCCCTTACTGAACAAATTACCAGCTTTGAGTTAGGTCCAATTCATGCATAACATATAAATTAAATCACATAAAACAAATAGGTTGGTTAGGATACTAGTCTTAACCCTAAAGCAATTACACTCACAATACTCCACTAAGCTTGTTCCTTGATTACAATGCCCTTATTCCTTCCACTTGGTTGTCCAACCCTTGCTTCCTCCAAGATCTCTTCACACACTTGATGTTAACACTCAAACACAAGCATATATAAATCATATTAGAGATCAATTCAATCATGTTAACTCTTTGACACAAGTACAAACATTAACATTCAAAACTATTTTTCATTTAAGTAGTTTGAGGTCCAGTTACCATTTTAACCATAACGTTTTACTCACTAATTCAAATTTCAATTATCATACACACTTAGAAATTTATTTCACTCCATTTTCTAACCATATAAACCCCATATTTTTATCTTATCTGAGTTAATACAGTTTAATACTTAAACACAAGTCATTTTAACATTTCTAGACAGTTTGCACTATTTTACTACTTTAATTTATAACTCCTAACTCACATACTGAAATTCAATTCCGTTTTCTCCCAATGAAATTAGACATTCCCAAGTTTCATCCATTAAGTTTTCAGCTCAATATACATTATACTCTATTTTTGGTGAATTTTCAAAGTGATTGTCTAGAACTTAGATTTTCTGGTCAGTTTACTAAGGTTTCACTTCAAGCTTTTGAATTCTTCATCAAAAACTTCAATCAATATCTTAAACAAACTTTCTACTAATCCTTAACGTTTATAAGCCCCAATTAAGCATTAATTAAGCAATTTAGTCCTTTTAACAGAACCATTTACTCCCCTAAAGTTTACGATTTCACCAGTTTATTCCAATTTGTCCTATTTCACTAAATGCTTCATTTAACAACTAAATTAATCCTTATATGGTCAATTCGAGTTAAGAACTAATATTATTTCATTTTCCCATGATTGTAACTTATCTCTCAAAGCTAAATTCAATACGTTTAAAGCCCTTAAACTTTTCGAATTCTATCAAAACAATCCCTATTTCCTGTTTTGCTTCACTACACGACCAACTTGTTCTAAAGTGAAATTATCCTATTCAAAATCATTTTTCATGCAACTCAACACTCCCACCATATATTTACTTTGGTTATCTACAATTTGCACCTACTGAACATTTTCCAATTCAAACCAAAACACATTCAAATTTCCAGATTTCAGCAGCATACTAGTCAAGTTAAGTTTAAGCATAAAATTGCCTATGTAAACCATTTTCTTTCATATTTTTAATTACATCTTGATTCTAACTTAACTCTAACAAGTTATTTAATCCAACATGCAAGCATTATCAAATTTTCTAGAACTGAAATCTTTAATTAACACTTGAAGTAACAATGATTTCATGAAGAGAAATAAGAAGTACTTCTATCACTTACATGAATTTACACATGCATGTAAGCTATAATCCCCTTTAAACCTCCTCTTCAATACTCCATTTTTTCCTCTTGATTTATGCTTAAATTTTCAGGTTTTCTCTCAAGCCTTCCTCTCTCTTTTTCTCTCAATATACCCGACACACACACACAAGGAAATGAGAGAAGGTAGACACAACCCCTAAATTGGGGACTATGGTTGGAATAGCTTTTTACTCGATTGCCCTCCCTTATCCTTTAGATTTATTTTTGACTAAGGGCAACCCATGGAAATGTAAATTTTTGCATGCAACTTATTTATTTTGCTTTAAGCTTAATTTAGTCATTATGCATGGATATATGTAATTTTAATCTTTTATAATTTGGCTTGATTTCTCAAATTTGTTCATATTTAATCTAATTATATTACGAAATCACTTACTTTGATTATTTATAATTAAATTAAGGCTCAACTAATTTATTTTCTTGACTCGTTCAGTTCAACCCTTCAAATTTTAAACACCCAATTTCTCTTTAAATTCGATTTAATTCAATAAGTACTAATTGAAGAAATTCATGGACCAAATTGAATAAATTGATTAATTGTGAACTTATTTGATTTTAAAGAAATAATAAATACTCTAATTTAATAAGTTAAATTCTAGGACAGAAAGGAGGATGTTACAATACTATGGTTGATAAACCTAGACTTTTGCTCATTAGCTCTATCTTACACAAACACATTATCAATATTGGTGCAATAATATGCAATAAGATGTTTGTTTGTAGCCAAAAGGATAAAGGTACTCTTTACTTCCCAAGCCTAATCACCAAATTGTGTGAGAAACATCAAGTGCCTAGTGATCCGACGAATGAGAAAACGCCCCAACGGAAAGGATGGGCGAGAGCCCAATACCTCAACATGATGGGAATTTCCAAAGTCGAACCATAATTGACTCATGTCCAAAAAATTACCCATGCAACATTTTTGGGCAATGCTCCAACAACCTTTCCCACAAGTGCCAAGGCAAGCACACCGACAACGTCAACTCTTGAAGCCATGATTCGGCCACTTGCCCATGAAATCAAAACCAAGGAGTGAATACAGATGTTGTTCATGAGGTATATGAAGGATTACAACAATGCCACCACCCATGTGATCCTCGAAAAATACCCTGACAACACGGTAAGGTTTCCAATTTTTCCTACAAACTCATTGCCTCGGCAATACCCATTGCCACTGCCTCAACAATGCATGCAGCCTCTGCCTCGGCAATGCCTACTACAAATGCCCTAGAAATGCACAAAACTGATGCCCCACCAGTCCAGGATGACAAAGACAAAGCGCCATTAACCGAGCTAAGTCACACCGAAACATGGTCTGAAATTTTTGTTTCAGAAGCATCTTCCGCCATCCAAGTCAAATCAATCCCAGCATCCTCGCCTCCACCATCGAAGAGATTGACATTGAGGAGGACGATGATGACAAGGTGACCAAACAACCAGAACCTACACTAGCTACACGTCGTCAACCACCTCGAGCAAGTAAAAGAATCAAGCAAACCGTGAGAAGAAAACTCATCACCCAAGATGATGACCTCTCCGAGTCATTATAATTTTTCCTTCTTTTCTTGAATTTATCTATATTTTTCTTTTTGTTGATTTTCATGTAATCATGCATTGAGAACAATGCTTCTCTTGAGTTTGGGGGGAGTACTTGTTTTTAGTTAAGATCATTTTAGTGCATTCATCCTTAATAATTGCATAAAAGTTGCATATGTACTTGTTATGCCTTTAATTGGATTTAATTGCTAGTACTTATAGAATTTCTATTGAAAAATTTTGGCACTACACTTAATTGAAAGAATCTTTAATTTGAGGATTGCATGAAAAGGTCTTAGTATTTTACTATGATGTTGAAAGTTAATTGACACATGTAACGCCCTGGTTTCAGGCTTAGATGTTTTGGCAAGTCGCATCGGGCCGGTGGAACCGGTGTCGGTTGTTTGAACCGTTAAAAGGTCGTTTAGGGAGATCGAGGTTTAGGATAGGATAAAAATATGATAGAAATTCCTAAAATCCTCTAAAACTACGTTTAAGAGGTTGGCCAAATCAATTTTACGAAACAGGTTTTTCTAAAGTGTACATTTTGGAAAGTGACCAAAATGTAAAGATTTAAAAATTGGAAAAATGTATTTCTCAAGAAGAGTCAAAATCTTAGAATATTTAGGGAGCTACTTGGCAATTATGTCTTTTCCCTAATTCGGCATGTGTTTTAAATGTTTATAAAATAATTAAAAAGGTTTTATTTAATGAATTAAGGAAGGTAGTTAATCGGTTAATGAAACTTTTGATGACCTTTTCATTTCTCACTTTCACATCAGCCAAACACTTCTCATTTTCTCTCAATTTTCCAAAAAATATTTTCTCTCAAACCCTCTCTTGATTTCTATCTTTTCTCCATTGATTTCTTCCTTTTTCCTCCAAGTTTCTTCAAGCAAGTCTTGCCAAATTAGAGGAGAAGTAAGAATTGGAGGTAATCTTCATGAAATCCCTCTAATCTAAGTTCTTTAATGAAACTCCAAAGATATTTGACTCTTTAATACTAATTTTGATTGAGTTTTATTGATAGATTAATAAACTCTTGAAATCTTGATGAAAAATTTGTTTAAAAGGTGATTTTCGGACTTTAATTGATTTAGTTGGTTTGAGATTGTTTCTAAATGAATTTTGAAAGGTTTTTGATGTTAAAGTGGAGTCTTAATCATATAGATCCCGAAATCCTTAAGATCCTCAGTTTTTTAGTGTTTGGGGTGAGTTTTGTAGGTGTTTTTGAGGATTTCGAGTTCCTAGAGGTATATGGGTGGTTTTAGGTTGCTTTTGGATGTGGATTAATGCTTAGAATGTGTTGGATGAGTAGGGTAATGATTGGGTTGAGGTTTATAGTCAAACGATTGAGCTTTCGGTTGTTTCGGATGGGTGTTTTGGTGCTTTAGAGTAGGGCTCTGGGATTTCTTGTGTGTGCTGGAGCTGTGGATGCATTTTAATGCATTGAACTTCTGTTTTGATGTGTTGAAAATAGGGGGTAATATTCCAGAAGCAAACAAAGTGTTTTTGGAGGCTTCAAAAGATCGATAGTCGCGTCGGATAGCGTGGTTTCACGAGTCGGTGAGTGGAATTTGGTTTTCTAGCATGTAAACGTTTTATAAAAAAATTTGGGAACTTAATAAGAGCTTGAAATGCTTTATTAAGTTCGAAAGTAAGTAAATCGAAATTTCTCCCTCGGTTGTGCTAGTTATGAGCCTTTGGTTGCACTTGATTTTAAATGCATTTACCCATTGTCTTAAAGAATGTTTTGAGAATATAAATTGTGTATGATGATGCCATGTGGTTTAAGGATGCACTAGGTAAGTGGTCCTTGTATGCATGTGTTGATGCATGAGGTTTTAAGCATGATTTAATGATTGTTGATGGCTTATCATGAATGCTTTGTAAATACAGTGAGTTATGCATGTGTTATGGACTATATTGGCGAGTGATGTGGTTTAAATTATTTTATAAATAAAATCAGATATAGTTAGCCGGCTATAGGATTGAGTGCACTATAAACAAGTCACCTTGGATGTTGAGGGGTTGTGATTGTACCGAATACTCCATCCAAGTACTGTAACGATTGAGGATTATTTAAGGTTGCAAGGGTTGAGGGTAGCTCCCGGGTGCGAACCTTGTATTTTGTCCCGTCTCTCGTTAGTCGATTGTACATCTATCGATGAGTGGTGTTGGGGGTTGTGATTGTACCGAATACTCCACCACAGTGTCACAACGATGGCGGGTCGCTCTCGTGTGTGAACCTTGAGATTCTGGTAGAGTGTATGAAGGGTGTGGGACAACCCTTTGTAATCCGTGTATCTGATACTTTGTTTTTGAGATTATTGTTATCACTTGTGTGTCAATATAATGGAAATGTATATTGTGGAGAATGTTGTCAATGCATTGTTTGTAAGATGCATGTTTTGGTTTAAGCTTAGCATAATGGTGTTTATGCTTGGAAGGCTTGGTAAATGAGTAGCAATTGTTTAGTTGCTGGTTTTTGATTTGGATAATGTTGCATGATATTTAAATCGGTGAGTTTGATGAAAAAGTGCATGGTTTATCAAGAAAGGCATGTTGGTTTTTAAAAGAGTGAAAACGGTTTTGTGCATTGATGATGTTGGTGGTTTTGAGCAACCCTCACTAAGCTTGTATGCTTATGCTCTCTTTGTTTCATCAATGCAGATAATTAGACTATTGGAGGCAGCATCTTTTGAGGAATCACACCAAGACATTTTGCTAAAAGTATGTTGCATACCTAAACTAGTGTAATAAGGGCAATGGGTGTGTACGGTGCATTCAATGTTAATGATTTGTTGATTTCTGGTTTTGAGCAAGTTCATGATGCATATTTGGATTTGTAAATGGCCATTGAGTATTGGTTTGTGCTTGTATTTGGTTTTTAGCCTTTTGGTGTTTTTGACGACTAAGAAGCATGCCTTTAGTCCCATAACTTGCAAGAATGATGTTATGATGTAGCTTGTGCCTCATATTGGTGGTCATTGGTGTGTATTCATGTTTTATGTATGTTGGGGCATGTGACGGGATGGTTCCGGAGGGTAAAAGTTGACATAAACCAAGGTTCTGGAAAGTTGTAGGCCCAGGCATTTTGGAACACGCTAACATGTTTCGGAATAGTGGCCTATAATGGCCTTGGTGTTTTGGAACGCCCTAACCTGTCTCAGAATAGTTGCCTGTAATGGCCTTGGTGTTTCAGAAGGGTGAGGCTCGTTCCGGAACATTTTGCCTCTGTGAACCATTGTATCGAAAGATGTCATTAGGGGTTTCGAAACAAACCCGCGTATCGAAATGGTCAACCATGTTTCAAAACGGCCGTTCCGATACGAGGTCTTCTGTTCCGAAACATTTGACCGTTGGATACAGATTTTGAAATGTTCTGAGTTTTTGTTCCTTACATTTTGGTCCTTGATTGTTAGTTATGCAATTGGATGAGTTCTAAATATCATTTTGAGCTGAGCTTTCACCTTTAAACATGTAACGAACTTAATTAAGGGTTGGTAACTTGAATTTGACAAAAGTCCTTATAATTTTCCAAATATACAAAAATGGTCCCTAAACCTTAATCGGCTTTAATTAATTGGTAAACGTGTTGATATTTTATCTGCTGCTTGTGTATGTTCACATAGGAACCTAAGATGCATTTAGACAAGATAAAAAGGGGAAACGGTCGTTTATTGAGGTAAACTTTTTGGGTTTACTTTGATAATCCCCGTGTGATCCGTTCGGTTCGGTCTATCATCCAAGTCAGGTCGAGGGGGTTACATTTGGTGGTATTAGAGCCAGGTTGTGAAGAGTTGGGATAATGGTAAGTTGTGGGTAAGTGATTTGCGAAGTGGATATGTATTTTGGTGCTATTTTCTTTGTTCGGTGAATGTTTAAGCATGTTATTACTGAATGTTTGATAGTGATGACGTACATGATGAATGACTGCGGATAAGATGATGATTGAGCTGAATCTTGTTGCTTGAGTCATATGATGCTGAAGTATGCATGTGAAGTGCTTTGTGCTATGTTGGGGGGGGGGGGGGGGAATTTGAATACCCATTGCCTTGTTACCTAGTAAAATGTTTTAAATTGGTTTTGAAAGTCTTGGGATCCTTGTTAAGAGTTGTCCTGGTCTTTTTCTTGTTTTATGTACATGTTTTAATGATAACTAGCACAATAGGAACGAGGCGTGAGTTACGTTCTGGAGCGATAGCTCTTGTTGAGGGGTAGCGAGGCCATGAGAATGAAATTCCACCCTGTGGAAATCTACCTCCTCCTCCGCCACCACCACCCGGGGTGATGAGCAGGGCCAACACGAATAGGCTAGTCCGATGATGGGAGATTTGACGCCTCTAATGCAAGCGATGACTGGGGCATTCCAGGTTGTTGTTGCTGGAGTGCATGTTCAGGCTCCTACTGCTGGGCAAGCGAGTTTTCCATTGGAGCGGTTGAAGAGCTTAGAAGGAGTAGAGTTTCGAGGATTATCTCCCGAGGCATCTAAGGCATGGCTAACCTGTATGGTCCGTATATTGGATCAGATGGGGTGCATCGATGCACGAAAATTGGGCTGCGCAATATCTTTATTGCATGGTGATGCATACATTTGGTGGACTACTACGACCGCGGCCTTGGAGCCGGAAGAGGTAGATTGGACGTTCTTCTGGTCTGTTTTCAAGAGGAAGTACCTTAGAGTTAGGTACCTGGATGATAAGAAGAGATAGTTTATGTCTCTAGTTTAGGGGAGTATGTCTGCAGCTGAGTACGAGGTCTAGTTCGTACGGTTAAGCTAGTATGCTCCGGAGTTGATGCCAAGTGATAGGCATCGATGCGACCGCTTTCGGTACGTCTTGGTACAAGATGTAAAGACGTACATGCTGGCCATTAATTACACGGACTTCGATGTGCTCGTGACTCGATCCAAGGATATAGAGCAAAGCTTGGGTCTGACCTCGCGTGGTGGCGATTCTGGTTTGGGCAAGAGAGCTGCTGATGTTGGCCCTAGTGTTGGGCAGAGCATGAGGAACCGGGACTGTATATATCAGCCTCCGACTAGACGTGGTAACTTCGGGCATGGTTCACCGGTGTAGGGCAATAGACAGAGGGTTAAACAGAACACGTGTTGGACGTGTGGATCACGAGAGAATATGAGGAGGGATTGCCCTTGTACGGCTCATGAGGTTCAGGCTCTTGTAGTTGGGGATAATTCATGTTGGAACTGTGGATCCACTGATCATATGAGGCGGGAGGTGGTCAGGGTCGTGTACCAGCTATTGCACAGCAGAGAGGTCGTGGGCGTGGCCGAGGCAACTTTTAGAGAAGAGAGGATGGCCAGAGGGGTGTGGCCCATGTCATTGTGTAGATCTACAATAAATCAAGGCTGACAAGGATAGAGATTGCAATGCGTAGGTACCTGCGATCACATCAGTGTCGTTGCGTCCCTCGCGATGTGAATACACCCTCGCAGGACCACCCCTTTCTGGCTAAACAACAACGACATGGGCCACACCCTTCTGGCCATCCTCTCTCCTCTAAAAATTACCACGGTCATGCCTACAGCCTCTCTGCTGAGCAAGAACAGGTGCACGACCCTGACCACCTCCCGCTAACAGGGGACACTCTCGTCTCATATGGTCAGCGGATCCACAGTTCCAACATGAATTAGCTCTAGCCACAAGATCCTACACCTCACGAGCTGCACGAGGGTAATCCCTCCTCACATGCTCCCATGATCCACACGTCTAACACGTGTTCTGCTCAACCCTCTGTCTGTTGCCATGAACTGGTGCTCCACGCCCGAAGTTACCACGCCTAGCCACAGGCTGATATCGGCGGTCCCGGTTCCTCTTGTTCTACCCACCATTAGGGCCAGCGTCAACAGCTCTCTTTCCAAGACTAGAACCACCTCCACGCGAAGACAGACCCAAGCTCTGCTATATATCTTTGGCTTGAATCACGAGTACATAAAAATCCGTATAATCTGTCGCAAGCATATACGTCTTCACGTCCTGCACCGGGTCGTACCAAAAATGGTCACATTGATGCCTATCACTTGGCATTAACTCCGGAGCATACTGGCTTAATCGTACGAACTGGACCTTGTACTCAGCTACAGTCATACTCCCCTGAACTAGAGACATAAATTCTCTCTTTTTGTCATCCAAGTACCTAACTCCAATGTACTTCCTCTTGAAAGCAGACCGGAAGAACGTTCAATCCACCTCTTCCAGCTCCAAGGCTGCGGTTGCAGTCGTCCACCACGTATATGCATCACTATGCAACAATGATACTGTGCAACCTAACTTTCGTGCATCATTGCACCCCATTTGATCCAATATCCGGATCGTAAGGGCCAGCCATGCCTCAAACGCCTCAGGAGATAGTCCCGAAATCTCTACTCCTCTTAAACTCCTCAATCGCTCCAATGGAAAACCCGCTTGCCCAACAGCATGAGCTTGTATGTGCACTCCGGCAACAACAGCCTGGAATGCCCCAGTCATTTCCTGCACTAGAGTCGTCAAATCTCCCAACACCAGACCAGGCTGTCCGTGTTGGCCTTGCTCGTCACCCCTAAGTGGTGGTGGTGGAGGAGGTAGGTTTCCACCAGGTGAAACCTTATTCTTCTGGCCTCGCTGCCCCTCAACAGGAGATATCGCTCCAGAACGTAACTCACGCCTCAGTCCCATTGTGCTAGTTAACATTAAAACATGTACATAAAACAAACAAAAGATTAGGCGAGCTCTTAACAAGGATCCCAAGACTTTCAAAACCAATTTAAAACATTTCACTAGGTAATAAGGCAATAGGCGTTCTAGTTTCCCCCCAACATAGCATAAAGCATACATCATGCATACTTCAACCATCGTATCACTCAAACATCCAGATTCAGTCCAGACAACATCACAGAACAATTCACATCTACATTCACTCATCAATTACAACATCACTATCACACAGTCAGTCATAAACATGCTTAAACACTCATCAGACAAGGCAAATATCACAAAAACACATATCCACATCGCAATTCACATACCAACAACTTACCATCATCCCAACCTTTCGTAACCTGGCTCTGATACCACCAAATGTAACACCCTCGACCCAGCCTAGCCGATAGACCGAACCGAACGGATCACATGGGGAATATTGAAGTAAATAGGGAAAGTTCACCTCAATAAATGACCATTTTTTTCTTTTTATCTAGTCTAGATGCATTTTAGTTTCCTATGTGTATGTACTCAAGCAACGGATAAAACATCAACACATTCGCCAATTAATTACAGTCGAATAAAGTTTAGGGACCATTTTATAAATTAGGAAAACTTTAAGGACTTTTTTCAAATTCAAGTTACCGACCTTTAATTAAGTTCGTTACATGCTTATTGGTGAAAGCTCGGCTCAAAATGACATTTAGAACTCATCCAATTGCATGCAAGATGAACAGTGACCAAAATGTAAGAAGCAGAAATTTAGAACAATTCAAATTCCTCATCCAACGGTCTGGTGTTCCAGAACAGGAAGCCCCTGTTTCGATACAGTCGTTCCAAAACAGATGTGCCCGTTTTGAAATGCATGACCATTCCGAAACGCCTCTGAACAAGTTCCGATACTGAAGTTCACTGAGACAAAATGTTCAAGAACGTGCCTCACTGTTTCGAAACATCAAGGCCATTACAGGCAACTGTTCCGAAACAAGTAAGGACGTTTCAAAATGACTAGGCCTACAACTTTCCAAAAAGCTGTTTTAAAACACTTTTCGCCCTCCGAAACCATCCCAACACATGCCTCATCATACATACAATTTGCATACACATCAATGGCCACTTATACGAAGCACAAGCATCATCAAAGCATCATTTTCACCAATTACGATATTAAAGGCATGCTTCCTAGGTGACAAAAGCACAAAAAGACTAAAAACTAATTGCAAGCATAAACCATTGCTCAATGGCCATTTACAAATCCAAATATGCATCATAAACTTCCTCAAAACCAGAAATCAACAAATCAATAATATTCAATGCATCGGACACCCCCATTGCCCTTATTACGCTAGTTCGAAAGCTCAAGATATATTTAACAAAATGTCTTGGTGTGATTCCTCGAAGAGGCTGCCTCTAAAAGTCTAATTATCTGCCTTGATGAAACAAAGAGAGCATAAACATACAAGCTTAGTGAGGGATGCGCAAAACCACAAACATCATCAATGCACAAAACCATTTTTCGCTCTTTTCAAAACCAACATGCCTTTCTCAATAAACCATGCACTTTTTCATCAAACTCACTGATTTAAACATCATGCAACATGATCCAATTCAAAACCAGGAATTAAACCATTGCTACTCATTTTCCAAGCTTTCCAAGCTTAAACACCATTATGCTAAGCTTAAACCAAAACATGCATCTTTCCAAACATCCATTAGCAACATATTCCACATTATACAATTCCATTATATTGGCTCACAAGTGATAACAATCTCAAAAACAAAGTATCGGATACACGGATTACCAAGGGTTGTCCCTCACCCTTCATACCCCCTACCGGCATCTCAAGGTTCACACACGAGAGCGACCCTCCATCTTTGTGACACTCGTGGTGGAGTATTCGGTACAATCACAACCCCTCAACATCACTCATCGGTAGGTGTATAATCCACTAACGAGAGACGAGACAAAACACAAGGTTCGCACCTAAGAGCTACCCTCAACCGTTGCAACCTTAAACAATCCTCAATCGTTAGGGTACTTGGATGGAGTATTCGGTATAATCACAACCCCTCAACATCCAAGGCGACTCGTTTATAGTGCACTCAATCCTATAGCCGGCTAACTATATCCGATTTCATTTATAAAACACTTTAAAACCATATCACTTGCTAATATAGTCCACAACACATTCATAACTCACTTTTTTTTTACAAAGCATTCATGATAAACCATCAACAAGCATTAAACCATGCTTAAAACATCATGCATCAACACATGCATACGAGGACCACTTACCTAGTACATCCTTAAACCACATGGCATCATCATACACAATTCATATCCTCAAAACATGCTTTAAAACAGTAAATAAATGCATTTAAAATTAATTGCAACCAAAGGCTCATAACTAGCACAACCGAGGGAGAAATTTCAATTTACTTACTTCCAAACTTAATAAAGCACTTCAAGCTCTTATTAAGTTCCCAAAAACCATTTTCTAAAACGTTTCCACGCTGGAAAACCAAATTCCACTCACCGAGTTGCGAAACCACACTTGTCGACGCACTAATGACCTTCCGAAGCCTCCAAAAACACCTCGTTTGCTTCCAGATTAATATCCCCTATTTTCAAGACATCAAAACAGAAGCTCAATGCATTAAAATGCATCCAACCCCCCATCACACACAATAAATCCCGTAGCCTTTCTCTAAAGCAAAAAAATCACCCATCCGAAACAATCGAAAACTTAATCGATTGACCTCAAACCTCAGCTCAGCCATTACCCAACTCATCCAACACATTCTAAGCATTAAACAACATCCAAAAACAACCTAAAACCAACATTATACCTCCAGCAACTCGAATTCCCCAAGAACACCTCAAAAACTCACCCAAAAACACTTCAAAAACTAAAGATCTCAAGGAGTTCGGGATCTATATGATTAAGACTCCACTTCAACACCAAAAACCTTTCAAAACTCATTTAGAAACAATCTCAAATCAGCCAAATCAATAAAAGTCCGAAAATCACCTTTTAAACAAATTTTTCATCAAGATTTCAAGATTTTATCAATCTAACAACAAGACCTCAATCAAAATCAGTATTAAAGAGTCAATTATCTTTGGAATTTCATTAAAGAACATATATTAGAGGGAAAGCACGAAAATTACCTCCAATCCTTGCTTCTCCTCAAATTTGGCAAGTTTTGCTTGAAGAAAATTGAAGGAAAGTGAAATAAATCAATGGAGAAATGATAGGAATCAAAAAGAGAATTTGAGAGCAAAAAATTTCTGGAAAATTGAGAGAAAAGAAGGGTGTTTGGCTGAAGCAAAAGTGAGAAAATGAAAGCTCGTGAAATTTTTCATTAACCGTCCAACCACTTTATTTAATTAACCAAATTAAAAAGCTTTTTAATTTTTAATAGCATTTAAAACACATGCCAAATTAGGGAAAAGGCATAATTGCCAAGTAGCTCCCTAAAGATTCTAATATTTTGACTCTTCTTGAAAAACCATTTTTTTCAACTTTTAAATCTTTACATTTTGGTCAGTACCCAAAATGTATACTTTGAACAACCATAATTGATTTGACCAACCTCTTAAACACCAATTTAGAGGATTTTAGAAATTTTTATCACATTTTTATCCTATCCAGAACTTCGATCTTTCTAAACCACCTTTTAAACGGTTCGAACAATCGTCACCGGTTCCACCGTCCAACCCGATTCGCCAAAACACCTAAGCCCAAAATCGGGGCGTTACATGCAATGACATCAAGTTCATCCTCTTCTGCTATGCTCCTCACATGATACATTTGGGTAGGAGCTTTTGAATCTTGCTTATTAAAGGGTTTCCCTGGGCCACTCGATCATCCAAAAGTTCCCGATGATCCTTGCTTCGATCCTTTACCTCGAAAGGATTGAGCAGGAGTAGTAGTTAGTGTGACAACAGATTTGGTTGCATTCAAAGGGCAATCACGAATAAAGTGACCCTGCTCACCACAATAGTAACATGCTACAGTCTGCTTACGGAATTGACCCACTGGATGCCTATTCTGACAATAATTGCAAAGTGAATGTTGGTTGCCTCATTTTGAACCTCTAGTACTATCAACAGACGCTACTTTGGCAAAGGATTGCGTCACAGACTGAGGTCTATCAATGTTTTCAGAACGAGAGGGCTGTGGATATATATTCTGTTTTGGGACTTGATGTAACGCCCTTGTAACACCCCAATTTTGGGCTTAGAAGTTTAGGGTCTGAACCGGACCAATTCGAATATAAAAGGAGGTTTTAAGGAAAGCCTAGTTTGGGATGCTTTAAAAATATGGAAAATAATCTAAAAATCCTCTTTTAATATATATATATATATATATATATAAGAGAGTGGTGAAATCAATTTTACAAAATAAGGTTTGCAAGTATTACATTTTGGAATAGTGAGTAAAATGCGATTTTTGAAAAGTTCGGCGGTGATTGTTTTGTAAGGATTGAAACTTTGAATCTTTAAGGAGCTAATTTACCCAAAAAATTATTTCTTAAGATTTTTCCTTAATTTGGGTAGATTAATTAATCTTTTAATTAATTAAAAGAAAAGTGAAACTACTTTTTAGAATTTCATAACTACCTTTTCCTAAAATTTCACATTTCTTTTTCTCTCAAAATTCCATCATCCAAACACTTTTCTCCAGCAACTTTTTCATTGATCTTCACTTCAATTGATGAGATTTCTATCATCAATTAATTCCTAATCCATCTTGCATCAAATCCTTTTGATTTCCTCATTGGATTTTCAAGGAAATTGGCTCAAATCAAGGAGAAATCACCATTTAGAGGTAAGATTGTTCTTCTCCTCTAAATACTCAATTCTTTACTGAAATTACCAAGTTATCTATCCTTAATTTATGTTTTATAAATGGTTTTAATGTTAGAAGCTTGATTTTGGCTTAAAACTCAAGATTTAGAAGAAATCTTGAAGAATTTCGTTGTGATTGCTTGGGCTCTGTTTTGAGATGATTCTTAAATGTGTTTTTGATGTCTAATGATGTGGAAATGAGGTTTTATCAATGCAACCCCGAATAGGTTGTATTTCCTAAGTTTTTGCTTATGAAAATGGTCGTTTTTGAGGTGATCTTGGTGTTCTGTTATAGCTGGAGGCATAAGGACAAGTTTAGGTTTATTTTGGATGTTGATTGATGTTTAGAAATGGTTAGAAGTGATGGATCTTGGCTGGGTTATGTTTTGGAAGAGTTTGGAGGTGATTTCAGTTGTGTTTGGTAGTCGAAATGTTGGTTTTGGTTAGAGCAGCGAGTTTAAGTGTGTTGGCTGAAGATTTTAATGCATGATGATGCATTAATCCTCTGCTTTGATGTGTTTAAAACAGGGGAGACATCTTCGGACACTTTTGGAGTTGATCCGGAGGCTTGATTGGCATTTTGGCAAGCAAGCGAAACGTAATTGGTGAGTGGAGTTGGGTTTCCAGCTTTGGAACGATTGTTTGAAGGTTTTGGGAGCTTAGTTTAAATCTAAACAACTTAGCTAAGCTCAAGAGTAAGTTTTCGGAAAAACTTCCTTGGATGAGCCATGAGGTGGCTTGATGCATTGGTTGTGTTTTGCATGTTTAAATTCTGTTTTGAAAGCATATTTTAGCATGGTTAATGTTGGTTTTGAAAACCATGTGGTGAAGGATGCTCAAGGTAAGAGATCCTTGGTTTGACATATTGTTAATGTGGTTTTGATGCATAGTGATGCATGATGATAAATGGCTTTGTTTAATGCTTTAAAATAGTGAGTTGATGATGTTATATGATGTATAGTGGCAAGTGATGTAATGGTTTTAAAGTACTTGAATCGGATATAGTTAGCCGGCTATAGGATTGGGTGCACCGTGAATAAAGTCGCCTTGGATGTTGAGGGGTTGTGATTGTACCGTAAACTCCATCCAAGTACACTAACGAGTAAGGTAAGATCACAACAGTGGTTAAAAGTTCGTGTGTGGATCTTGTGTTATGTGTCTCGTGTTCTCGTTAGTTGAATTATACAACTACCGATGAGTGATGTTGAGGGGTTGTGATTATACCGTTAAACTCCATCACGGGTGTTGAGGGGTTGTGATTGTACCGGTAAACTCCACCTTGTGTTGTTCGGTAGTGTGTATGAAGCGTATGGGACAACGCTTGTAATCCGCGTATTCGATTGTGTTTTGTGTTGTAAATGGTTATGGATTATCAATTGAAAGCCAATATGATATGTTGATTATAATGAAGCATGAGATGCTTGTAAAGTATGCAAGGTTGCATGAAAAGAGATGAGCATGTGTTTAAAAGCTTTGTTGAAAGTGTTTTCTAAAATGCATTATTGTGTTGTTTCTTTAGAGCTTGCCTCACTAAGCAATTGTGCTTACACTCTCTCTCTTGAACCAATAATGCAGATAATTGAAGTGTTTAAGGGCAACAAGGAGGCTAGAGTGTCCAAGGGAAACCAAGCTTATGTATGGTGATGTTTTCATACACTATTAGTTTTGGTATTTTGGCAATGGGAACCTAAGATGTGTTTTGGGAGATGTGTTGAACTCCCTAGGTTGTGGTATGTTGCTTTTGGTGATTTAAGATTGTAAATGGCCTTTTGATGTTTGATTTGGAGATTTGTTGGTTGTTTGGTTTTGGATATTAGGATGCATGCCTATAGACATGTGAAGTTTCATGTTTGATGCCATGAATGTGTTTAGGAGTTGTAAACATGCTCTATATATGGACGATGTCCTATTGGCGTGATTAGGAAGTCATTAAGTTGTGTTTGAGTGGATATATGTATGAAAAACCAATAAAATCTACAGCTTCTGGGCAAACCGTATCGGAACAGGCACTGGCGTTTCAAAACGGGGGCCTGAAATGGTGTTGAAATGATTTGGCCACTGGAAGGCCCTGTTTCGGAACTAGTCTCAAAACGAACCCGTGTTTCGGAACGGTCAACACCGTTCCGAAACAGGTGACCGTTGGCCACTGATTTGAATGGTGTTGAGGTTTGCAAGCTTTACGTTTTAGTCCCGAAAATTGTATTTGCAATTGCATGAGTTCGAGATGTCCGATTAAGGTGAAACTTGACAGGGAAGCATGTAATATGACTAATTTAATATTGGTAACTTTAAAATCAGTTAAGACCTTCTAAGGTTCAGAATTTACATTTTGGTCCCTAATATTGGTATATTGTGCAATTTAGTCCCTTATTGAAATTCAATCGTTGTGCATATCGCGTATATGTTTCTCGAATGTTCGCATAGGGTTAACGTACATCTAGACAAGATTAAAAAGAAAAAAAGGAGGTCGTTAATCAAGGTTGACTTTGGTTTTCCCCGTGTAATCTTAGTAGTTCAGGTCAATCGTCTAGGTCGGGCTAAGGGGGTTACATTTGGTGGTATCAGAACTTAGTTCTCGTATCTTTGGGATTTGTTGTGTGGTTAATGTATGTGTATTTGCATGATATGCTTTTTGGATGAAAGAATGTTGTTGAATTGTGATGTATGGTTGCAATTGTGATGCTATGCTATGTTGAAGCATGTTAGAGGAACCCATTGCCATATCAAAACTAATGAAAGGAATTTTTTTTGGAAAATGAGCATGAGTACTTGAATTACTTACCTTGTTGAGCCTAATTATGTTTGTTGCATTTGTGTCAGTGCATTGTTTTCTTATAAATGAGGCCTCGTAGAGAGATGAGGATGAATACGAGAGCTATGGCTCAGAATGAGAACGAGGAAAACATTGAGAATGTTGTGGATATACCTCCTCCCCCTGGTGGTGGACCACCCGGCGGTGGTGGTGCTGGAGGTGATAATGTTGGCGTTGGTGCTGGGGTCGCTGGACCTGAAGGTGTGCAGGGGCAAGCTGCTCCTGACATGACTGTTTTGATACAGGCTATTGCTGGAGCCTTCCAGGCAGCAGTAGCTGGAGCTCACGGAGCTGCGCATCAGGGTGATGTTAACGTGAGATTACCTTTGGAACGTCTCCACAGTCTAGGAGGGACTGAGTTCAGAGGTTTATCTCCTGAAGGATCCGAGTCTTGGTTGGAAAGCTCCAAGAGGATTTTGGGACAAATGAATTGCAGCAATGTGCAGAAATTAGGTTGTGTGATATCGCTGCTACATGATGATGCGTATACGTGGTGGACGACCAATGTCTCTGGAATGGAGGAAAATGATGTGACTTGGACGTTCTTTTTGAACGCGTTCAAGCGGAAGTATCTGGGTGTGCGATACCTAGATGAGAAGAAAAGAGAATTTATGTCTCTTGTACAAGGAAGCATGAGGGTGGCTGAGTATGAGATCCAGTTTGTTTGTCTTAGTCAGTGCGCACCTAAGCTTATCCTTGATGAGCGGGAGAGGTGTGAACGCTTCCGATATGGTTTGATGCCGGATGTGAAGACTTTCATTCTTGCTGCTGAGTATACGGATTTTGATGTGCTGGTGAGTAGAGCGAAGGACATTGAGCAGAACCTGGGTTTGTCTTCCAGAGGTGTTAGTTCTAGCTCAGGCAAAAGAGCTACTGATTATAGTTCCGGTGGTGGACGGAACAAGAGAGGACGAGATAAGAGGTATCAGTCTTCTGCTAGGTGTGGTAATGGAGGGCAAGGTGCGCCTGTTCAAGGAGATAGGATGAGGGCGGATCAGAACACGTGTTGGACGTGTGGATCGCGTGGCCATCTGAGGCGAGATTGTGCTCGAGCAGCGAGGAAGGTGCAGGCTCCTGTAGCAGTGACCGGTAATTCATGCTGGAATTGTGGTTCGGCAGACCACATGAAGAGGGAGTGTCTTTTATTGGCCGGTGGTGGTCAGGGACGTGCTCTTGGGGCTGTTGCACCATAGAGAGGTCGTGGGCGCGACCGTGGTAACTTCCAGCGCAGAGATGATGGCGGAAGGAATGTGGCGCATGTGGTGGATGTTCAACTTGAGGGTGGTGGCTAGGCTCGAGTGTATGCTCAGCGAGAGGGGAGAAATGATACGGATGTGATCGCAGGTACCTTTACTTTGCAATCCTTATCATTACTTTCCTTGATTGATTCCGGATCTACACACTCATACATATTGCGTGAACATGCTTAATTGCTTGGTTTACCTGTTGAGTCTTTGGATGTTGGTATGCGTGTAACTAGTTCCTTTGGTGAGACCGTTGTGACACAGAAGTTGTATAGAAGATGTTCTTTGGTAGTGTAAAACCATGTTTTTCTTGTTGATCTCATGGAATTGACATTCTATGGTTTTGATGTAATCCTTGGTATGGATTGGCTTGTTAAGCATCGAGCTGTAGTGGATTTTGAGAACAAGCGAGTTTCGTTGAAGCTTGCGGATGATTACGAGGTAGTGGTGGTTAGTGAGAATATGAAGTTTCTTGCCAATGTGGTGTCTACATTGGAAGCAAGCCGAATGCTGAGGCAAGGTTGTGAGGCTTATCTGGCTTTTGTTATGAATCCTAGCTCTAAAGAGTTGGAGGTTCAAGATATCAGGACTGTGCGAGAGTTTCTTGGAGTGTTTCCGGAGGAGTTACCTGGATTGCCTCCTAGTCGAGAGGTGGAGTTTGGAATTGAGTTGTATGAAAATACAACTCCAGTGTCCATTACTCCTTACAGAATGGCACCTAAGGAGTTGAAGGAACTGAAGACGCAACTTCAGGAGTTGCTTGGTCGTGGTTTCATTCGGTCGAGTGTGTCACCTTGGGGTGCATCGGTCCTGTTTGTGAAGAAGAAAGATGGCACTATGGGAATGTGCATCGATTATTGTCAGCTGAATAAGTTGACTATCAAGAATCGGTATCCTTTGCCGAGGATTGATGATCTTTTTGATCAATTTCAGAGAGCGGCTGTGTTCTCTAAAATTGACTTAAGGTTGGGTTATTACCAGCTCAAGGTGAAAGATGTGGATGTACCAAAAAGAGCCTTCAGAACAAGGTATGGGCATTATGAGTTTCTTGTGATGTCGTTTGGCTTGACGAATGCTCCTTCAGCTTTTATGGACATGATGAATAAGGTGTTCCATGAGTACTTGAACAAGTTTGTTGTGGTGTTCATTGATGATATGTAACGCCCCGGTTTTGGGCTTAGAAGTTTTGGGTTTTGACCGGTTCGTCAAAGTGCGGTTCGAATATAAAAGGGTGAAATTAGGAAAGCCTAGTTCGGGATGCATTAAAAATATGGAAAAATGTCTTAAAATTCTCTTTTATTATATATAAGAGTTAGGTGAAATCAATTTTTCAAAATGAGGTTTGGAAGGGTGACATTTTGGGTTAGTGACCAAAATGTAATTTTTGAAAACTGTGTGACTGTTTTAAAAAGGATTGAAACTTTGAATCTTTAAGGAGCTATTTACCCAATGGGAGTTTCTCCAGATTTTTCTAAGATATTAAATGATTAATTAATGGTTTTTAAATAAAACAAAAGTGGAGGGAAGATATTTTTGGCCATAACTAACTTTTCTCTCAAATCTTCCATTTTCATTTTCTCTCATTTTCTCTCAAACCAAACATCTTTTCTCCAGAGCTTTTCTCTCTGATTTTGTCACCTAAATATCTCTTTTCAATTCTCTTTTGATTGCTAATCATCTCCTCATCAAAACCTTACCATTTGCTAAGTGGATTTTCAAGAAAACTTGGTTCTAAAAGGGAGAAACTCAAGTTTGGAGGTAAGAACGTCCTTCTCCTCTAAACTCTCAGTTCTTTACTGAAATCCCTAAGTTCTCAATCCTTAATTTATGTTTTATAAAAGGTTTTAAGGTTGTGTTCTTGATCTTGGCTTTTAAATGCAAGATTTGCTTGGTTTTGATGAAATTTCGTATGATCTGATTTGGGCAGTGTTTTGAGGTGTCAATGTGATGTTAAATGAATGTTAAATTGATAAGGAATTGAGGTTTAATCAATGCAATCCCGGATAGGTTGAATTTCCTAAGTTTAGCTTGTGTTTTTGATGGTTTTTGGTGTGATCTTGTTGATCTGTTATAGCTGGAGGTATAAGGACGTGGTTAGATCCTTTTTGGATGTTAAATGATGTTTAAGGATGATTAGATTTGATGGATCATGGCTGGGTAATGTTGTGGAGTTGTTTGGATGCATTTTCGGTTGTGTTTGGTAGCCGAAAATGGAGTGTGGATGAGAGCAGCGGGTTTAGGTGCTTTCATTGAAGATGTTAATGCATGATGATGCATTAATCCTCTGCTTTGATGTGTTTAAAACAGGGGAGTCATCTTTGGATCCAAGTGGTGGTGATCCGGAAGCTTGATTGGTGTTTCGGCAAGTGGCGAAACGGAATCGGTGAGTGGATTTTGGTTTCCAGCTTTGAAACCATTGAATTGAAAGTTTGGGAGCTTAGTTTAAGTCTAAGCAACTTAGCTAAGCTCAAGAGTAAGTTTTCGGAAAAACTCTCTTGATGATGAACCATGGATTGGTTGTATACAATGTGGTTGTTTGCATGTTTTGAATTCTGTTTTGAAAGCATATTTTAGCATGTTAGTTGTTGAGATTATAAGCCATGTGTTGAAGGATGCTCAAGGTTATAGATCCTTGTTTTTGAACATTGTTATAATGTGGTTTGATGCTTAAAAATGCATGATGTTTATGGCTTTGATAAATGCTTTAAAACAGTGGATTATTGTTGTTAATGATGCATATTGGCAAGTGATGGTTAAGGTCACAAAGGTGGTTAAAAGTCCTTGTGTGAGCCTTGTTTATTTAAGAACAACATGGTGGTTAAAAGTCCATGGTTGGTTCTTGGTTAAGATCACCAAGGTGGTTAAAATTCCTTGGGCGAGTCTTGTGTATTTAAGGACAACATGGTGTTTAAAAGTCCATGGTTGGTCATTGGTTAAGGATACAAAGGTGGTTAAAATTCCTTGTGTATGCCTTGTTATTTAAGAACATCAAGGTGTTTAAAAGTCCTTGGATGATTCTTGTTAAGGACACAAAGGTGTTTAAAAGTCCTTGTGTGGTCCTTGCCATGGTGTTTAAAAGTCCATGGGGTTAAGGACACAATGGTGTTTAAAAGTCCATGTGTGGTCCTTGGAAAGTATAAGATCAAAATGGTGTTTAAAAGTCCATGTGTGAGTCTTATGTTGAATGTATCACTTGTTGCCAATATGACATGATATGAACTTGAAGCATGAATTGCTTGTTTTAAATGCTTATGAGCATGTGCAAATGATGATTTGAATTAAGGTTGTAAATGTGTTTTGTAAATGCATTATTGTGTGGTTTTAAATGAGCATTCCTCACTAAGCTTTTGCTTACGCTCTCTCTTTTCTTAAACCAATAATGCAGAGCATTAAAGTGCATTGAGGGCAGCAAGGGGGACAAGAATCCAAGTGGTGAACAAAGCTCATGTATGGTGAAGGTTTCTTAAACACTATTAGCTTTTGGCATTTGGCAATGGGGGACCTATGTGGATGTTTTGGGAGATGTTTTAGACTCCCAAGGTTGGATTTATGTTGTTGATAATGTTGGTACTTGTAATTGGCCTTTATGTGGTATGTTTGGTGATTTAATGCTTGAATGGTTTGCTAAGTAAGAAGCATGCCTATAGATTTGGGGCTTTTCACAATTGATGCCATGTGGATGTTTGGTTGACGCAATTATGTTCCTTGTATGTTGAATGTCTTGCTGGTTAAGTTTGGTGGCTTTTGGGGCATGTTTGATAAGTCAATTGCATGATAAACCAGCAAATTTTCTGCAATCTGGGCAACCTGTTTCGGAACAGGTGCTACCGTATCGGAACGGGGGCCTGAAATGGCCTGGGCGTTCCGAAACGGGAGGCACTGTTCCGGAACGGTTTGGCCACTGCCAGGCCATGTTTCGGTACCAGTTTCAGAACGGTCCCGCATTTCGGAACGGGTCTTCTCTGTTCCGAAACACTCGACCGTTGGGCACTGAAATTGATGGTTAAATGTTTTGCAATGTTTGCATTTTGGTCCTGAAACTTGTTTATGCAATTGTGTGAGTTTGGGATGTCCTTTTGAGCTGAAATTTGGCAGAGAAGCATGAAACCTGACTAATTACATATTGGTAACTTTAATTTGAATTAAGTCCTTATAATTTTCAGAATTTACAATTTGGTCCCTAAAGTTTTAATTTGTTCAATTGAGTCCCTGATTGTTCTCTGTTGGCTATGATCTTTGAACATGATGATCTTGTGAATATAACTAGGGTTAATGTGCATCTAGACAAGACTAAAACAAAGGGTCATTAATCAAGGTTGACTTTCGGGTTGACTTTGGTTTTCCCCGTGTAATCTTCTTAATTCGGGTCAACCGTCTAGGCCGGGTTAAGGGGGTTACATGATATCCTTGTGTACTCTCGTATTGAGGAGGAGCATGAAGGGCATTTGAGGATTGTGTTGCAGGCATTGTTGGAGAATCAGCTTTATGCTAAGTTGAGCAAATGTGAATTCTGGCTTAGAGAAGTTGTTTTCCTTGGTCATGTGGTTTCACCTGAGGGGATTCGTGTTGATCCTCAGAAGATTGAGGCAGTGATGAATTGGAAGCCTCCTAAGTCTGTTCATGAAGTCCGTAGTTTCCTTGGGTTGGCAGGATACTATCGGAGGATTGTGGATGGATTTTCAAAGATTGCTGCACCTTTAACGAAGTTGTTGCAGAAGGATGTCAAATATGAGTGGACTGAAGCAAGGCAACAAGCTTTTGAAAAGCTTAAGGCAGCTTTGACACAAGCTCCTATCTTGGTTCAACCTGAATCAGGGAAAGAGTTTGTAGTGTATAGCGGCGCATCCTATGTTGGTTTGGGTGTGTGCTAATGCAAGAGGGTAAGGTGGTGGCTTATGCATCGCGTCAGTTGAAGGTGCATGAGTGCAATTATCCTACGCATGATATTGAGTTAGCTGCGGTGTTTTTTGCTTTGAAGATTTGGAGACATTATCTATATGGTGAGAAGTGTACTGTGTATACGGATCACAAAAGTTTGAAGTATCTGATGTCTCAAAAAGAGTTGAATCTTAGGCAACGACGTTCGGTGGAGTTGCTTAAAGATTACGATCTGACGATCGAGTACCATCCGGGGAAAACTAATGTTGTAGCGGATGCCTTGAGTAGAAAGGTGGCAGTGGAGTTGAGGGCTATGTTTGCCAGCTTAAGCATTTCACGAGATGGGGGTCTTGTGGCTAAATTGCAAGTGAAACCATCCTTGGTGCAGTTGATAAAGGATAAGTAGTTGTTGGATGATTCTTTGGTGCCACACATTCAGGATATTTCTGAGGATAGACCATCGTATTTCTGTTTTAATGATGATGGGGTTCTATGTTTTGGGAGTCGGATAGTAGTGCCGAATGATGCAGAGTTGAGGCGTATTATTCTGACTGAAGCTCATAGTAGTCCTTTTGCTATGCACCCTGGTATTACAAAGATGTATCGTGATCTTAAGGATGAGTACTATTGGGTGGGTTTGAAGAAAGATGTTGCGGAGTATGTGGGTAGGTGCATGGTTTGTCAGCGGGTTAAGGCTGAGCATCAGTTTCCTTCTGGGTTGTTGCAACCGTTGAGGATTCCTGAGTGGAAGTGGGAAAGGATTACCATGGACTTTGTGTCTGGTTTGCCTTTGTCGCCATCGAAGAAGAATTCGGTGTGGGTGATTGTGGATCGCCTTACGAAGTTTGCGCATTTCTTACCGGTGCATACTACGTACACCTTGGATAAGCTTGCAGAGCTGTACATTGTTGAGATTGTGCGGCTGCATGGTGTGCCAAAGTGCAACACCCCAATTTTGGGCTTAGGAGTTTTGGGTTTGGACCGGAACAGTCGGGTTGTGGTTCGAATATAAAAGGGTGAATTTAGGAAAGCCTAGTTCGGGTTGCACTAAAAATATGGGAAAATATCTTAAATTCCTCTTTTATTATATATAAGAGAATGGTGAAATCAATTTTACAAAATGAGGTTTGGGAGAGTGACATTTTGGGTTAGTGACTAAAATGTAATTTTTGAAAACTGGGTGACTGTTTTAAAAAGAATTGAAACTTTGAATCTTTAAGGAGCTATTTACCCAATAGGAGTTTCTCCAGATTTTTCTTAAATATTAAAGGTTTAATTAATGTTTTTAATAAAAAGAAAAAGGAGGGAAATAGATATTTTGGCTATCATAACTAACTTTCTCCAAATTTCCATTTTCTTTTCTCTCAACTTTTCTCTCAACCCAAACACATTTCTCCAGCAAATTTCCCTCTGATTTTGACATCCAAAGATGAGATTTCAATTCTCCTTTGATCTCTAATCATTTCTACAACATAACCTTAGCATTTGCTTATTGGATTTTCAAGAATCTTGGTTCCAAAAAGGGAGAAACTCAACTTTAGAGGTATGAACGTCCTTCTCCTCTAAATTCTCAGTTCTGTACTGAAATTCCTAAGTTCTCAATCCTTGATTTGTGTTTTATTAAAGGTTTTACCATTGTGTTCTTGATCTTGGCTTTAAAATCCAAGATTTGGTTAATTTTTGATGAAATTCGTATGATCTGATTGGGCATTGTTTTGAGATGTCATTTTGATGTAAAATGGATGTATAATTGATGAGAAATTGAGGTTTAATCAATGCAATCCCGAATAGGTTAATTTTCCTAAGTTTTGCTTGAGTTTTTGGTTGTTTTTGGAGTGATCTTGATGATCTGTTATAGCTGGAGGTATAAGGACGTGTTTGGACTCTTTTTGGATGTTAATTGAGGTTTATGAATGATTAGAATTGATGGATCTTGGCCCGGTAGTGTTGTGGAGTTGTTTGGAGGTGATTTCGGTTATGTTTGGTAGCCGAAATGTGAGTGTTGATGAGAGCAGCGAGTTTAGGTGCTTTCATTGAAGATATTAATGCATGATGATGCATTAATCCTCTACTTTGATGTGTTTAAAACAGGGGAGACATCTTCGGATCCTTGTGGTGTTGATCCGGAAGCTTGATCGGTGTTTCGGCAAATTGCGAAACGGAATCGGTGAGTGGATTTTGGTTTTTGGCTTTGAAACCAATGTTTTGAAGGTTTGGGGAGCTTAGTTTAAGTCTAAGCAACTTAGCTAAGCTCAAGAGTAAGTTTTCAGAAAAACTCTCTTGTTGATGAACCATGAGTTGGTTGAATGCAATGTGATTTGTTTGCATGTTTTAAATTCTGTTTTGAAAGCATATTTTAGCATGTTTATTTTCTGATTTTATAAGCCATGTGTTGAGGGATGCTCAAGGTAAGATATCCTTGTTTTGAACATTGTTAAATGTGGTTTTGATGCATAACGATGCATGATGATTATGGCTTTGTTAAATGCTTTAAAACAGTGGAATATTGTTGTTAAATGATGTATATTAGCAAGTGATGTCTTGAGAATGGTTAAGAACACTATGGTGGTTAAAAGTCCATAAGTGGTTCTTGTATTAAGAACAACATGGTGGTTAAAAGTCCATGGTTGGTTCTTGTGCTAAGGTCACAAAGGTGGTTAAAAGTCCTTGTGTGAGCCTTGTGTATTGTAAGGTCACAAAGGTGGTTAAAAGTCCTTGTGTGGACCTTGTGTATTTTAAGAACACCATGGTGGTTAAAAGTCCATGGGTGATTCTTGGTTAAGGTCACAAAGGTGGTTAAAAGTCCTTGTGTGTACCTTGTGTATTGTAAGAACACCATGGTGGTTAAAAGTCCATGGGTGATTCTTGTGCTAAGGACACAATGGTGGTTAAAAGTCCATGTGTGGTCCTTGTGAATTGTAAGATCACAATGGTGGTTAAAAGTCCATGTGTGGATCTTGTGTTGATTGTAATTTGAGACGGAAAAAAAGATTATGATTATCACTTGTGGCCAATATGACATGTTAATAATTTGAAGCATGAAATGCTTGTTTTAAATACTTATGTGCATGTATAAATGTTGTTTTGAGCTAAGGTTTATAAAGGTGTTTTATAAATGCAATATTGAGTTGTTTTAAATGAGCATTCCCCACTAAGCTATTTGCTTACGCTCTCTCTTATCTTAAACCAATAATGCAAAGCATTGAGGTGCATTAGGGGCAGCAAGGAGGCCAAGAATCTAAGTGGAAGCTTAAGCTCATGTATGGTGAAAGTTTCTTAACACTATTAGCTTTTGGCATTTGGCAATGGGGAACCTATGTTGTTGTTTTGGGAGATGTTTTGGACTCCCTAAGTTGGTTTTATGCTTTTGATGTTGATGGAACATGTAATTGGCCTTTGTGAAGTTGGTTTGGTATTATGGTGCTTGAATGGTTTTCTACATAGGTTGCATGCCTATAGAATTGGGGATTTGCTTAATTGATGCCATGTTTGAGAATGGATGATGCTAATATGTTCCTTATGCATGTAATGACTTGCTGGTATAATTTGGTTGCCTTTGGAGCATGTTTGATGGGTCAATTGTATGATAAACCAGCAAAATTTCTACAATCTGGGCAGCCTGTTTCGGAACAGGTGCTACCGTTTCGGAACAGAGGGCCTGAAATTGCCTTGGCGTTTCGAAACGGGTAGACCCGTTTCGGAACGAAAATGCTACTGCCAAGCCCTGTTCCGGAACCTGTTTCGGAATGGTCCCGCGTTTCGGAACGGATCATCCCCGTTTCGGAACACTCGACCGTTGGGCACTGAAATTGACGGTTTTATGTTTTGAAATCCTTGCGTTTTGGTCCTGAACTTTGTATATGCAATTGAATGAGTTTGAGATGTCCGTTTGAGCTGAATTTTGGCAGAGAAGCATGAAACATGACTAATTTCATATTGGTAACTCAAAAGTTGGTTAAGTCCTTATAATTTTCAGAATTTGCATTTTGGTCCCTAAACTCTTAATTTGTGCAATTGAGTCCCTGATTGCTATCTGATCGCTGTGCTTCTTAAGTATGCTGATGTTGTGAACATATCTAGGCTTAATGTGCATTTAGATAAGATTAAAAATAAAAAAAGGGCCGTTAATCAAGGTTGACTTTCGGGTTGACTTTGATTTTCCCCGTGTAAACTTCTTAATTCGGTTCGACCGTCTGGGCCGGGTTAAGGGGGTTACATTTGGTGGTATCAGAGCTGAGTTCTCGAGTATTTGGGAATGATTATGTGGGTGATTAGAGTATGTATGCTTTGTATGCTTGTTGAGTGAAAGCATGATGAGTGAATTGTAAGCATGTTACAATTGTGGTGTATGCTGTGGTGAAAGCATGTTAGGGGGACCCATTGCCAAATCAAAGCTAATGTAATGATTTGTTTTTAAGTGGAAATGAGCTTGAGTACTTGGATTGCTTACCTTGCTGAGCCTGACTTTGTTTATTGCATTGTGATTGCATTGTTAGTGAATGGCACCTCGTAGAGAAACGAGATGTAATACGCGAGCTATGGCTCAGAATGAAAATGAAGAGAATGTTGAGAATATGGTGGATTTGCCTCCTCCGCCTGGTGGTGGTGGTGCTGGGGGTGAAGGAGCTGGTGTTGCAGCTGGTGCTGGGGTCGCTGGACCTGAAGCTGGTCAGGGGCAAGCTGTACCTGACATGTCAGTGTTGATTCAAGCTATTGCTGGTGCTTTTCGGGCGGCGGTAGCTGGAGCTCAAGGAGCTGGGCATCAGGGAGATGCTGGTGTTAGACTACCCTTGGAACGTTTGTGCAGTCTGGGAGGGACTGAGTTTAGGGGTTTGTCTGCTGAAGGTTCTGAGTCTTGGTTGGAAAGTACCAAGAGAATCTTGGGGCAAATGAATTGCACTGATGTGCAGAAGCTTGGCTGTGTGGTATCATTGTTGCAAGACGATGCATACACTTGGTGGACAACCACTATCTCTGGGATGGCGGATGTTGATGTGACTTGGACGTTCTTTCAGAACGCGTTCAAGAGAAGGTATCTGGGTGTGAGGTACCTAGATGAAAAGAAGAGGGAATTCATGTCTCTTACCCAAGGGAGCATGTCTGTGGCTGAGTATGAGGTACAGTTTGTCCGACTAAGTCAGTACGCACCTGAGCTTGTTCCGGATGAGCGGGAGAGGTGTGAAAGGTTCCGTTATGGTTTGGTGACGGAAGTGAAGACGTATATGCTGGCTGCTGAGTATAATGATTTTGATGTGCTGGTTGGTCGAGCAAAGGACATTGAGATGAACTTGGGTTTATCTTCTAGAAGTGCTGGTTCTGGTGCTGGTAAACGAGTTACTGAGTATAGTTCCGGTGGCGGACGGAACAAGAGGGGACGTGATCAGAAGTATCAGTCTTCAGCTAAGCGAGGTGGGGGTGCGCCTGCTCAGGGAGGCAAGGCAAGAGCTGATCCGAACACATGTTGGACATGTGGATCGCGTGGCCATATGAAGCGTGATTGTCCACGAGCTGTGAGGGAGGTGCAAGCTCTTGTTGTGGCGGCTGGTAACTCGTACTGGAACTGTGGATCTACGGATCACATGAGGAGAGAGTGTCCTATGTTGGCCGGTGGTGGCCAAGGACGTGCTCCTGTTGTTGTTGCACCATAGAGAGGTCGTGAGCGCGGCCGTGGTAACTTTCAGCGGAGAGAGGAAGGTGGCCGGAATGTGGCTCATGTTGTAGCTGTTCAGCCTGAGGGTGGTGGCCAGGCTAGAGTGTATGCTCAGAGGGAGGGGAGAAATGACACGGATGTGATCGCAGGTACTTTCACTTTGCAATCCTTGTCATTACTTTCCTTGATTGATTCTGGATCTACACACTCATACATATTGCGTGAGCATGCTGAATTGCTTGGTTTGCCTGTCGAGTCTTTGGATGTTGGTATGCGTGTCACTAGTTCATTTGGTGAGACTGTTGTGACTCGAAAGCTTTATAGAAGATGTCCTTTGGTTGTGCAAGATCATGTTTTTCCTGTTGATCTTATTGAATTGCCTTTCTATGGTTTCGATGTAATCCTTGGTATGAATTGGCTTGTTGAGCATCGAGCTGTAGTGGATTGTGAGAATAAGCGAGTTTCGTTGAAGCTTGCAGATGATTATGAGGTAGTTGTGGTTGGTGAGAATGTAAAGTTTCTTGCCAATTCGATGTCTACATTGGAGGCGAGCCGGATGCTGAGGCAAGGGTGTGAAGCTTATCTCGCTTTTGTGATGAATCCTACCTCTAAGGAGTTGCGGGTGCAAGATATCAGGACTGTGCGAGAGTTTCCTGGTGTGTTTCCTAAGGAGTTGCTTGGATTGCCTCCTAATCGCGAAGTGGAGTTTGGGATTGAGCTGTATGAGAACACAACTCCAGTGTCCATTACCCCTTATAGAATGGCACCTAAAGAGTTGAAGGAGCTGAAGACGCAATTGCAAGAGTTGCTTGATCGTGGTTTCATTCGGCCGAGTGTGTCACCTTGGGGTGCACCGGTCTTGTTTGTGAAGAAGAAGGACGGCACTATGAGAATGTGCATTGATTATCGTCAGTTTAACAAGTTGACTATCAAGAATCGGTATCCATTGTCGAGAATTGATGATCTTTTTGATCAATTTCGGGGAGCAGCTGTGTTCTCTAAGATTGACTTAAGGTCAGGGTATTATCAGTTGAAGGTGAAGGATGTAGATGTGCCGAAGACAGCTTTCAGAACGAGATATGGGCATTACAAGTTCCTTGTGATGCCGTTTGGTTTGACAAATGCTCCTGCAGCTTTCATGGACATGATGAATCGAGTGTTCCACGAATACTTGGATAAATTTGTTGTGGTGTTCATTGATGATATCCTCGTGTACTCGCGTACTGAGGAGGAGCATGAAGGGCATTTGAGAATTGTGTTGCAAGCTTTGTTGGAGAATCAGCTTTATGCCAAGCTGAGTAAGTGTGAGTTCTGGCTTAGAGAAGTGGTATTTCTTGGTCATGTGGTTTCTGCTGAGGGGATTCGTGTTGATCATCAGAAGATTGAGGCGGTGATGAATTGGAAGGTTCCTAAGTCTGTTCATGAGGTCCGTAGTTTCCTTGGTTTGGCGGGATACTACCCGAGGTTTGTGGATGGGTTTTCAAATATTGATGCACCTTTGACGAAGTTGTTGCAGAAGGATGTTAAGTATGAGTGGACGGAAGCGAGACAGCAGGCTTTTGAGAAGCTTAAGGCAGCTTTGACGCAAGCTCCAATCTTGGTTCAGCCTGAATCGGGGAAAGAGTTTGTGGTGTATAGTGATGCGTCCTATGTTGGTTTGGGATGCGTGTTGATGCAAGAGGGTAAGGTGGTGGCTTATGCATCGCGGCAGTTAAAGGTGCATGAGCGCAATTATCCTACGCATGACATTGAGTTGGCTGCAGTGGTTTTTGCCTTGAAAATCTGGAGACATTACCTGTATGGTGAGAAGTGTACTGTGTACACGGATCACAAGAGTTTGAAGTATCTGATGTCTCAGAAGGAGTTGAATCTCAGGCAGCGACGTTGGGTGGAGTTGCTCAAGGATTATGATTTGACGATTGAGTATCACCCTGGAAAAGCTAATGTTGTAGCGGATGCCTTGAGTAGGAAGGTAGCTGTTGAGTTGAGGGCTATGTTTGCCAGTTTGAGTATTTCGCGTGATGGTGGTCTTATGGCTGAGTTGCAAGTGAAACCATCTTTGGTTCAGTTGATCAAGGAAAAGCAGTTGTTAGATGATTCCTTGGTGCCGCATGTTCAGGATATTGCGGAGGGTAGGCCTTCGGATTTCTGTTTTAATGATGATGGAGTGTTGTGTTTTGGGAGTCGGATAGTGGTGCCCAATGATGCTGAGTTGAGGCATACTATTCTGACTGAAGGTCATAGTAGTCCTTTTGCTATGCACCCTGGTAGTACTAAGATGTATCGTGATCTTCGTGATGAGTACTATTGGGTGGGTTTGAAGAAGGATGTTGCTGAGTTTGTAAGCAAGTGTATGGTGTGTCAGCGAGTTAAGGCTGAGCATCAGTTTCCTTCAGGGTTGTTGCAACCGTTGAGAATTCCTGAATGGAAGTGGGAAAGGATTACCATGGATTTTGTGTTTGGTTTACCTTTGTCGCCATCGAAGAAGAATTCGGTGTGGGTGATTGTGGATCGCCTGACGAAGTGTGCGCATTTCTTGCCTATGCATACTACGTACACTTTGGATAAGCTTGCGGAGCTGTACATTGCTGAGATTGTGTGGCTGCATGGTGTGCCAAAGTCGATTGTGTCGGATAGAGATCCGAGGTTTACATCGCGTTTCTGGCTGTGTTTGCATCAGGCTTTGGGTACACGGTTGAATTTCAGTACGTCTTATCATCCACAGTCGGATGGTCAGTCCGAGCGTGTTATCCAGGTTTTGGAGGATATGTTGAGGTGCTGCGTGATTGAGTTCCAGGGCTCTTGGGAGAAACATTTGCCTTTGGTGGAGTTTGCCTATAATAATAGTTATCAGGCAAGTATTCAAATGGCACTTTATGAAGCTTTGTACGGGAGGAAGTGTAGGACTCCTTTGTGTTGGGCTGAAACAGGTCAGAAGTTGGTTTCGATGCCGGCTTTGTTGAAAAGAACCACCGAGAAGGTGAAGCTCATTTGTGAGGGCTTGAAGGCCGCTTCTGATCGGCAAAAGTCTTACGCGGATCTAAAGCGTAAGGAGATTGAGTATGCGGTGGGTGACCGTGTGTTTTTGAAAGTTTCGCCTTGGAAAAAGGTGATGAGGTTTGGTCGAAAGGGTAAGTTGAGCCCTAGGTACATTGGACCATACGAGGTGATTGAGCGTGTGGGTCCTGTTGCGTACAAGTTGAGGTTGCCTCAAGAGTTGGAAAAGATTCATGACGTGTTTCATGTTTCTATGCTTCGGAAGTATAGATCGGATCCTTCACATGTGATGCCTGTGGAAGAAGTGGAATTGAATCCGGATTTGACCTATGATGAGGAACCGGTGAAGATTCTGGATTCGGATTGTAAGGTTCTTCGAGGCAAGACCATTGAGTTGGTAAAGGTGTTGTGGAAGCATCGTGGTGTTGAAGAAGCCACATGGGAGCGGAAGGATGACATGTTGAAACAGTTTCCGTATCTCTTTCCTTCAGGTAAATTTCGAGGACGAAATTTCTTAAGGGGGGGAGAGTTGTAACACCCCAATTTTGGGCTTAGGAGTTTTGGGTTTGGACCGGACCGGTCGGGTTGTGGTTCGAATATATAAGGGTGAATTTAGGAAAGCCTAGTTCGGGTTGCACTAAAAATATGGAAAAATATCTTAAAATCCTCTTTTATTATATATAAGAGAATGGTGAAATCAATTTTACAAAATGAGGTTTGGGAGAGTGACATTTTGGGTTAGTGACTAAAATGTAATTTTTGAAAACTGGGTGACTGTTTTAAAAAGGATTGAAACTTTGAATCTTTAAGGAGCTATTTATCCAATAGGAGTTTCTCCAGATTTTTCTTAAATATTAAAGGTTTAATTAATGTTTTTAATAAAAAAAAGGAGGGAAATAGATATTTTGGCTATCATAACTAACTTTCTCCAAATTTCCATTTTCTTTTCTCTCAACTTTTCTCTCAACCCAAACACATTTCTCCAGCAAATTTCCCTCTGATTTTGACATCCAAAGATGAGATTTCAATTCTCCTTTGATCTCTAATCATTTCTACAACAAAACCTTAGCATTTGCTTATTGGATTTTCAAGAATCTTGGTTCCAAAAAGGGAGAAACTCAAGTTTAGAGGTATGAACGTCCTTCTCCTCTAAATTCTCAGTTCTTTACTGAAATTCCTAAGTTCTCAATCCTTGATTTGTGTTTTATTAAAGGTTTTACCATTGTGTTCTTGATCTTGGCTTTAAAATGCAAGATTTGGTTAATTTTTGATGAAATTCATATGATCTGATTGGGCATTGTTTTGAGATGTCACTTTGATGTAAAATGGATGTATAATTGATGAGAAATTGAGGTTTAATCAATGCAATCCCGAATAGGTTAATTTTCCTAAGTTTTGCTTGAGTTTTTGGTTGTTTTTGGAGTGATCTTGATGATCTGTTATAGCTGGAGGTATAAGGACGTGTTTGGACTCTTTTTGGAGTTAATTGAGGTTTATGAATGATTAGAATTGATGGATCTTGGCTGGGTAGTGTTGTGGAGTTGTTTGGAGGTGATTTCGGTTGTGTTTGGTAGCCGAAATGTGAGTGTTGATGAGAGCAGCGAGTTTAGGTGCTTTCATTGAAGATATTAATGCATGATGATGCATTAATCCTCTGCTTTGATGTGTTTAAAACAGGCGAGACATCTTCGGATCCTTGTGGTGTTGATCCGGAAGCTTGATCGGTGTTTCGGCAAGTTGCGAAACAGAATCGGTGAGTGGATTTTGGTTTTCGGCTTTGAAACCAATGTTTTGAAGGTTTGGGGAGCTTAGTTTAAGTCTAAGCAACTTAGCTAAGCTCAAGAGTAAGTTTTCGGAAAAACTCTCTTGTTGATGAACCATGAGTTGGTTGAATGCAATGTGATTTGTTTGCATGTTTTAAATTCTGTTTTGAAAGCATATTTTAGCATGTTTATATGCTGATTTTATAAGCCATGTGTTGAAGGATGCTCAAGGTAAGAGATCCTTGTTTTGAACATTGTTAAATGTGGTTTTGATTCATAACGATGCATGATGATTATGGCTTTGTTAAATGCTTTAAAACAGTGGAATATTGTTGTTAAATGATGTATATTGGCAAGTGATGTCTTGAGAATGGTTAAGAACACTATGGTGGTTAAAAGTCCATAAGTGGTTCTTGTATTAAGAACAACATGGTGGTTAAAAGTCCATGGTTGGTTCTTGTGCTAAGGTCACAAAGGTGGTTAAAAGTCCTTGTGTGGACCTTGTGTATTTTAAGAAAACCATGGTGGTTAAAAGTCCATGGGTGATTCTTGGTTAAGGTTACAAAGGTGGTTAAAAGTCCTTGTGTGGACCTTGTGTATTGTAAGAACACCATGGTGGTTAAAAGTCCATGGGTGATTCTTGTGCTAAGGACACAATGGTGGTTAAAAGTCCATGTGTGGTCCTTGTGAATTGTAAGATCACAATGGTGGTTAAAAGTCCATGTGTGGATCTTGTGTTGATTGTAATTTGAGACGGAAAAAAAGATTATGATTATCACTTGTGACCAATATGACATGTTAATAATTTGAAGCATGAAATGCTTGTTTTAAATGCTTATGTGCATGTATAAATTTTGTTTTGAGCTAAGGTTTATAAAGGTGTTTTATAAATGCAATATTGAGTTGTTTTAAATGAGCATTCCTCACTAAGCTATTTGCTTACGCTCTCTCTTATCTTAAACCAATAATGCAGAGCATTGAGGTGCATTAGGGGCAGCAAGGAGGCCAAGAATCTAAGTGGAAGCTTAAGCTCATGTATGGTGAAAGTTTCTTAACACTATTAGCTTTTGGCATTTGGCAATGGGGAACCTATGTTGTTGTTTTGGGAGATGTTTTGGACTCCCTAAGTTGGTTTTATGCTTTTGATGTTGATGGAACGTGTAATTGGCCTTTGTGAAGTTGGTTTGGTATTATGGTGCTTGAATGGTTTTCTACATAGGTTGCATGCCTATAGAATTGGGGATTTGCTTAATTGATGCCATGTTTGAGAATGGATGATGCTAATATGTTCCTTATGCATGTAATGACTTGCTGGTATAATTTGGTTGCCTTTGGAGCATGTTTGATGGGTCAATTGTATGATAAACCAGCAAAATTTCTGCAATCTAGGCAGCCTGTTTCAGAACAGGTGCTACCGTTTCGGAACAGAGGGCCTGAAATGGCCTTGGCGTTTCTAAACGGGTAGACCCGTTTCGGAACGAAAATGCTACTGCCAAGCCCTGTTCCGAAACCTATTTCGGAACGGTCCCGCGTTTCGGAACGGATCATCCCCGTTTCGGAACACTCGACCGTTGGGCACTGAAATTGACGATTTTATGTTTTAAAATCCTTGCGTTTTGGTCCTGAACTTTGTATATGCAATTGAATGAGTTTGAGATGTCCGTTTGAGCTGAATTTTGGCAGAGAAGCATGAAACATGACTAATTTCATATTGGTAACTCAAAAGTTGGTTAAGTCCTTATAATTTTCAGAATTTGCATTTTGGTCCCTAAACTCTTAATTTGTGCAATTGAGTCCCTGATTGCTCTCTGATCGCTGTGCTTCTTGAGTATGTTGATGTTGTGAACATATCTAGGCTTAATGTGCATTTAGATAAGATTAAAAATAAAAAAGGGTCGTTAATCAAGGTTGACTTTCGGGTTGACTTTGGTTTTCCCCGTGTAAACTTCTTAATTCGGTTCGACCGTCTGGGCCGGGTTAAGGGGGTTACACAAAGTCTATTGTATCGGATAGGGATCCGAGGTTTACGTCGCGTTTCTGGGAATGTTTGCATCAAGGTTTGGGTACGCGGTTGAATTTCAGTACTTCTTATCATCCACAGTCGGATGGACAGTCTGAGCGTGTTATCCAAGTGCTAGAAGATATGTTGAGGTGCTGTGTGATTGAGTTTCAGGGTTCTTGGGAGAAGCATTTGCCTTTGATGGAGTTTTCTTATAACAATAACTACCAGGAAAGTATTCAAACGACACCTAATGAAGCCTTGTATGGGAGGAAGTGCAGAACTCCTCTTTGTTGGGCTGAAACAGGTCAGAAGTTGGTTTCAATGCCGGCTTTGTTGAAAGGAACCACCGAAAAGGTGAAGCTCATTTGTGAGCGATTGAAGGCAGCTTCTGATCGACAGAAGTCTTACGCGGATTTGAAGCGTAAGGAGATTGAGTTTGCGGTAGGTGACCGTGTGTTCTTGAAAGTTTCGCCTTGGAAGAAGGTGATGAGGTTTGGCCGAAAGGGTAAGTTGAGCCCTAGATACATTGGACAATATGAGGTGATTGAACATGTGGGTCCTGTTGCGTACAAGCTGAGGTTGCCGCAAGAGTTGGAGGTATAGATCGGATCCTTCGCATGTTATGCCTGTGGAGGAAGTGGAGTTGAATCCATACATGACCTATGATGAGGAACCGGTTGAAATTTTGGATTCGGACAGTAAAGTTCTTCGAGGCAAGATCATTGAATTGGTTAAGGTGTTATGGAAGCGTCGTGGGGTTGAGGAAGCCACGTGGGAAAGAAAGGATGATATGAAGAAGCAGTTTCCGTACCTTTTTCCTCCAGGTAAATTTCGAGGACGAAATTTCTTAAGGGGGGAGAGTTGTAACACCCCAATTTTTGGCTTAGAAGTTTAGGGTCTGAACCGGACCGGTCTGATTTTCGGTTCGAATATAAAAGGAGGTTTTAAGGAAAGCATAGTTCAGGATACTTTAAAAATATGGAAAAATATCTAAAAATCCTCTTTTAATATATATAAGAGAGTGGTGAAATAAATTTTACAAAATAAGGTTTGGAAGTATTACATTTTGGAATAGTGACTAAAATGTGATTTTTGAAAAGTTTAGTGGTGACTGTTTTGTTAGGATTGAAACTTTGAATCTTTAAGGAGCTAATTTACCCAAAAATGATTTCTCCAGATTTTTCCTTAATTTGGGTAGATTAATTATTGTTTTAATTAATTAAAAGAAAAGTGAAACTACTTTTTAGAATTTCATAACTACTTTTTCCTAAAATTTTCTCATTTCTTTTTCTCTCAAAATTCCATCATCCAATCACTTTTCTCTAGCAACTTTTTCATTGATCTTCACTTCAATTGATGAGATTTCTATCATCAATTAATTCCTAATCCATCTTACATCAAATCCTTTTGATTTCCTCATTGGATTTTCAAGGAAATTGGCTCAAATCAAGGAGAAATCACCATTTAGAGGTAAGATTGTTCTTCTCCTCTAAATACTCAGTTCTTTACTGAAATTCCCAATTTATCAATCCTTAATTTAAGTTTTATAAATGGTTTTAATGTTAGAAGCTTAATTTTGGCTTAAAACTCAAGATTTGGAAGAAATCTTGAAGAATTTCGTTGTGATTGCTTGGGTTCTGTTTTGAGATGATTCTTAAATGTATTTTTGATGTCTAATGATGTGGAAATGAGGTTTTATCAATGCAACCCCGAATAGGTTGTATTTCCTAAGTTTTTGCTTATGAAAATGGTAGTTTTTGAGGTGATCTTGGTGTTCTGTTATAGCTGGAGTTATAAGGACGAGTTTAGGTTTATTTTGGATGTTGATTGATGTTTAGAAATGGTTAGAAGTGATGGATCTTGGCTGGGTTATGTTTTGGAAGAGTTTGGAGGTGATTTCGGTTGTGTTTGGTAGCCGAAATTTTGGTTTTGGTTAGAGCAACGAGTTTAAGTGTGTTGGCTGAAGATTTTAATACATGATGATGCATTAATCCTCTGCTTTGATGTGTTTAAAACAAGTGAGACATCTTCAGACACTTTTGGAGTTGATCCGGAGGCTTGATTGGCGTTTCGGCAAGCAAGAGAAACGTAATTGGTGAATGGAGTTGGGTTTCCAGCTTTGGAACGATTGTTTGAAGGTTTTGGGAGCTTAGTTTAAGTCTAAACAACTTAGCTAAGCTCAAGAGTAAGTTTTCGGAAAAACTTCCTTGGATGAGCCATGAGGTGGCTTGATGCATTGGTTGTGTTTTGCATGTTTAAATTCTATTTTGAAAGCATATTTTAGCATGGTTAATGCTGGTTTTGAAAACCATGTGGTGAAGGATGCTCAAGGTAAGAGATCCTTGGTTTGACATATTGTTAATGTGGTTTTGATGCATAGAGATGCATGATGATAAATGGCTTTGTTTAATGCTTTAAAACAGTGAGTTGATGATGTTATATGATGTATAATGGCAAGTGATGTAATAGTTTTAAAGTACTTGAATCGGATATAGTTAGCCGGCTATAGGATTGGGTGCACCGTGAATAAAGTCGCCTTGGATGTTGAGGGGTTGTGATTGTACCGTAAACTTTATCTAAGTACACAAACGAGTAAGGTAAGATCACAACGGTGGTTAAAAGTCTGTGTGTGGATCTTGTGTTATGTGTCTCGTGTTCTCGTTAGTGGAATTATACAACTATCGATGAGTGATGTTGAGGGGTTGTGATTGTACCGTTAAACTCCATCACGGGTGTTGAGGGGTTGCGATTGTACCGGTAAACTCCACTTTGTGTTGTTCGGTGGTATGTATGAAGCGTATGGGACAACGCTTGTAATCCGCGTATCCGATTGTGTTTTGTGTTGTAAATGGTTATGGATTATCACTTGAAAGCCAATATGATATGTTGATTATAATGAAGCATGAGATGCTTGTAAAGTATGCAAGGTTGCATGAAAAGAGAGGAGCATGTGTTTAAAAGCTTTGTTGAAAGTGTTTTCTAAAATGCATTATTGTGTTGTTCCTTTAGAGCTTGCCTCACTAAGCAATTGTGCTTACGCGCTCTCTCTTGAACCAATAATGAAGATAATTGAAGTGTTTAAGGGCAACAAGGAGGCTAGAGTGTCCAAGGGAAACCAAGCTCATGTATGGTGATGTTTTCATACACTGTTAGTTTTGGTATTTTGGCAATGGGAACCTAAGATGTGTTTTAGGAGATGTGTTGAACTCCCTAGGTTGTGGTATGTTGCTTTTGGTGATTTAAGATTGTAAATGGCCTTTTGATGTTTGATTTGGAGATTTGTTGGTTGTTTGGTTTTGGATGTTAGGATGCATGCCTATAGACATGTGAAGTTTCATGTTTGATGCCATGAATGTGTTTAGGAGTTGTAAACATGCTCTATATATGTATGATGTCCTGTTGGCATGATTAGGAAGTCATTAAGTTGTGTTTGAGTGGATATATGTATGAAAAACGAGCAAAATCTGCAGCTTCTGGGCAAACCGTATCGGAACAGGCACTGGCGTTTCGAAACGGGGGCCTAAAATGGCCTTCGTGTTTCGTAACGGCTGGAGGTCGTTCCGAAACGATTTGGCCACTGGAAGGCCCTGTTTCGAAACTAGTCTCGAAACGAACCCATGTTTCGGAACGGTCAACACCGTTCGAAACAGGTGACCGTTGGGCACTGATTTGAATGGTGTTGAGGTTTGTAAGCTTTACGTTTTAGTCCCGAAAATTGTATTTGCAATTGCATGAGTTCGAGATGTCCGATTAAGGTGAAATTTGACAGGGAAGCATGTAATATTACTAATTTAATATTGGTAACTTTAAAATCAGTTAAGACCTTCTAATTTTCAGAATATACATTTTGGTCCCTAATATTGGTATATTGTGCAATTGAGTCCCTTATTGAAATTCGATCACTGTGCATATCGCGTATATGTTTCTCGAATGTTCGCTTAGGGTTAACATGCATCTATACAAGATTAAAAAGAAAAAAAGGCTCGTTAATCAAGGTTGACTTTCGGGTTGACTTTGGTTTTCCCTGTGTAATCTTCGTAGTTCGGGTCAATCGTCTAGGCCGGGCTAAGGGGGTTACAGCCCTGGTTTTGGGCCTAGATGGTTTAGACATTGGGTCGGACCGGTCGAGAACGGTTCGAATTGCGTAAGGTGATTTTTGGAAATCAAGGATCGGGATAGGATACAATTGTGATAAAAATTGTTAAAAACATGTAAAATATAATTAAGAGGTTGGTCAAGTCAATTTTACAAAAAGAGTTTTGGAAGTGAGACATTTTGAGTAGTGACCAAATTGTAATGTTTCAAACTGGGAAAATGTGATTTTTAAAGTGGAAACTAAAGTCTTAGAATCTTTAGGGAGCTTAAAGTCAATTTGACTTTTCTCCAATATGACATGTGGTTTAAAAGGGTTTTAATTAAATGATTTTTAATTGTATTTTTTTATAATTAATTAATTAAAAGGTAGTTGATGATATTTCACTTACGTAACTATTTTTCCCTCTCTCATTTTTCAGCCAAACACCATTTTCTCTCTTCTTTTTCAGAATTCTTTCTCCCAAAAATCCTCTCAACATTTTCTAAATCTTTTTCAAGAGATCTTTAATTCTTCAAGATTTTTGCAAGGAAAACTTGTCATCTATTGAAGGAAGCAAGGATTGGAGGTAAATTTCGTTCTCAACCTCTAATCTAAGTTCTTTATTGAAATTCCCAAGATATTTGGCTTCTAATAACTATTTTTGATGGAGTTTTCAATATAGTTTTGGTTTGAGATCAAAATCTTGTGAAATTGTGGATGAAATCTTAATTTTCGGACTTGATGAGTTGGGCTCTATTTTGTATTGATTTTAATTGAGTTCTAAGTTGATTTATATGTTAAAAGGAAGTATTGATAACATAGATCCCGAAATCCTAGAGATCCTTGAGTTTCTTGGTTGTTTTTAGTGAGATTTTGAGGTGAAATGGTGGAATCTTGCTTGGTGGAGGTATAAGGATGTGTTAGGATGTTTATTAGATGTGTTTTGATGTTGATAATTGTTTGGAAGTGATGTATGAAGGTTGGGCTTGGTTTAGGAAGCAATCGATTGAGTTTTAGGTTGTTTTGGAAGGGTTTTTGGTGTAGTTTGAGTGGGCAACGAGTTTGTGATTTGTTGCTGGTGTTAGAATGCATTTTAATGCATTTAGATATCTATTTTGGCGATGTGAAAACAGGGGATCTTGATCCGGAAGCTAGCGAGATGATTTTGGAGGCTCCGAAGATGTAATTTTCGTGTTGGTGAACGAGGCTACGCGTATCGGTGAGTGGAAAAGAGTTTTCCAGCTTTGAAACGAGTTGAATATGGTTTTAGGGGCTTAGGGTAAGTTTGAAACACTTAGCTAATCTCAAGAGTAACTGTATCGAAAGTCTCTCTCTCGGATTATGCTATGTTTTGGCTTAAAAATGCACTTGGTTTAAATGTGTTTGATTACTGTTTTAAGGCATGTTTTAAGCATGAATGTTGGTGGATTTTAATGCCATTATGTTAAGGACGCACTAGGTAAGTGATCCTTGGTTTTTATGTGTTGAATGCAAATAATGTAAGCATGTTATGCTTGTGGAAATGACATTGTGTTTATGCTTGTAAAACAGTGGATTAATGTGGTTAAATGATTATATTGGCAAAGTGATGTAAATGGATTTTTTGTTACTTTAATCGGATATAGTTAGCCGGCTATAGGAATGGGTGCACCGTAATTAAAGTCGCCTTGGGTGCTGAGGGGTTGTGATTGTGCCGTAATCTCCATCCGAGTACCCTAGCAATTGAGAAGTTAGAGTCACCACGATGGAGGTAGGCTCTCGTGGGTAAACTTAGTTAAGCGTCACAACAGTGGAGGAATGCTCCTGTGTGTGAGCTTGGTTAAGGTGATTACAATGGTTGAGGTAACTTCCATGTGTAAGCCTTGTTTGGGTCCCGACTCTCGCTAGTGGGTTATACAACTACCGATGAGTGATGTTGAGGGGTTGAGATTGTGCCATTAACTCCACCATGGGTGTTGAGGGGTTGTGATTGTGCCATTAACACCACCACGGGTGTTGAGGGGTTGTGATTGTGCCATTTATCTCCATCACGGGTGTTGAGGGGTTGTGATTGTACCATTTATCTCCACCTTATGTAGTCCAGTAGTGTGTATGAAGCGTGTGGGACAACGCTTGTGATCCGCGTATCCGATTGTGTCAAGTGTGATGTGTTTTATTATGATATACGTTTGAATCACTTATGAGCCAATTTGATGATGGTGACTCAATGATTTAATGAAGAACACTTGTTTTGTGAAAGCATGTGATGCTTGAGAATTATGCTAGAATGCATATGATGCTTTGTTTAAGCATGGGTAAAGGTTCTTGTTATTGTAATTAATGATGTTATGATCATGTGGTTTTGAAAGTGATTTTGCTGCTCTAAAGTGGATGTTTTAAAGGAAGACATATGTTTACAAAGGACGATGTTTGGTTTTAAAAGGCTTTGATGAATGTTTGGTTTTATAGCGGACCTCACAAAGCTTATTGCTTACGCTCATTTGTTTCATCAATGTAAAGGATTGAACAATCAAGGTAGCTCGAGAGCAAGTGAATTCCAAGTGTTTTGGTTAAACAACGTATGTGGTTTTTCTCAAGTGTAATAAGAGGCAATGGGTGGGATTTGTGCTTATGAATGTTTGAGAATGTTTCCCTTTACCTTGAGCATGTTGGTGTGCCTATACATGAGTTGTAAATGGCATTTGGTGATTGGATTTTGGTTTATTTGGAGTTTTTACTTGTTATGGTTTTGACAAACTAGGAAGCATGCATTTAGCGCCTTTGCTTATGTGTTGGTTGCTAAGTTTAAGCTTTAGCCTCGGTATGATGAATGTCAATATGTATCCTTAATGTATGCATGTTGTGGCATGTTTCAGGGTTGATTCGAGTGTGAAAAAGCATAGAAAACCAGCATTTTCTGCTGTCACAGGGCAGGGTGCATCGAAACACCCTTAACTGTTCCGAAACGGGGGCCTGTAATGGCCATAGCGTTTCGGTACGGTTGAAGGTGTTTCAAAACAGTTTAGCTACTGGAGAGGCCTGTTTCGATACTGGTCTCGGAACTCACTCGAGTACCGAAATGGTCAACACCGTTTCGATATGGGCGTTTCGGTACGAAGGTTGGTGTTTCGGAATGGATGACCGTTGGATGATGATTTGAATTGTTTTAAGTTTCCTTGATTTACATTTTAGTCCTGAATGTTGTGGATGCAATTGCTTGAGCTTGGAGTGTCCTTTTAAGCTGAAATTTGGCAGAGAGGCATGAAATATGATTAATTACATATTGGTAATCTTAAATTCAACCAAGTCCTTATATTTTCTAAAAATTACATTTTTGTCCCTAAAATGTGTATATCATGCAAATAAGTCCCCAAATGTTTTTCGTTCGTTGTGTTCTTCTCCCTTATGATTCATGTGACATCGTATAGGCTTAATGTGCATCTAGAGAAGATAAAAAGGAAAAAAAGGGTCGCTAATCAAGGTGGACTTTTGGGTTGACTTTGGTTTTCCCCGTGTAATCTTCATAGTTCGGGTCAAACGTCTAGGCCAGGCTAAGGGGTTACATTTGTCGGTATCAGAGCATGGTTACGAAAGAATTGAGAATGTTGGCATTTTAAATTGTTATGTGTTGAAGTATGATGTTTGAAAAAGCATGTGATTGGTTGGATTTTGAAGTTTATGCTATGCTTGATTTATGTGAATCGCATGTGAAGTGAATGTGAGTGTGTGGCGATGATGCAATGCTGTTATGTGCTGATTTTGGATGATGAAAAGCATGTTGAGCATGATGTGTCGCTATATGCTATGCCATGTTGAGGGAAATTGGGGTACCCATTGCCTTATTACATTGATTAATTGTTTTGTAAACTTGGATCCTTGCTTGAGGTTGGCCAAAATCATGGTTTGATTTGTTGTTTTTGTGTTATTATGCCTTGTTAAAATAGCATGATGAGTCCGAGGAGAGAGTTGGGATCGGATACGATCGTACCTGCGGGTGAGCAGGGTAGTCAAGGGAACGATGTTCCGTCTTTTGAGAATGTGTCTGTTTGGCCGTTCTCATCTGGATTTGAGGCGATAGGGCAGCGTGAAGGGGCTGGCCTGGTGGTGAAAGTTTTATCGCTTGTGGTTTAGGAGATGTCCGGAGCATCTCAGGTCGCAGGAAATGAAAAGCCTGTGCACATACCGTCTGTTGGACAGGCTAGTTTGTCAGAACAGCGTCTGCATGATTTGGGAGCTGTTGAGTATTATGGGTCGACGCCGGAGGCGTTCGGGGGTTGGTTAGCCAATACAATCTCAATCTTGGATCAGGAAGGGTGTGATCAAGCTTGTAAGATAGGAAGCGTTGTCACGTTAATGTTGGATGATGCTAGTGTGTGGTGGACATCTATGTCGGTGGCATCAAAGATTCAGGATGTGGATTGGGAATTCTTTTCAGCTGCCTTTATGAGGAGGTATATTGGAGATAAGCTTTCGGGTAGCCAAGAGCGCGAGGGTATGGTTTCAGTTCATGATGATGAGCAGAATTTGGGTTGGGCATCTCATAGTGGTGGTTCTAGCTCTGGTAAGAGAGCTGCTGAATTCGATTTTGGAAGTAAACGGACCAAGAAAGGTCGAGATAGGAGGTATCAATCTGTTGTTAGGCGAGGTAACCTTGGACATGGTGCATTGGTTCAAGGGAACAGAGCGAGGGTGGAGCAGCACACGTACTGGACGTTTGGTTCTCGGGAGCACTTGAGGAGGGATTATCCTCGTGCGGCTATAGAGGTACAGGCTCCTGTTAAAGTGACATGAAATTCTTGCTGGAATTGTGGTTCAGCAAATCATTTAAGGCGTGAGTGTCCTCTGTTAGCAAGTAGAGGCCAAGGACGTGTACCTGTTGTAGTTGCACCTCAGAAAGTCTGTGAGCGTGGCCGAGATAGGGTTCGAAGGTGGCAAGAAAGGAAGAGAGGTGCAGGGTGTTTGATGGTTGAATCTTTGTAACACCCCAATTTTGGACTTGGAAGTTTAGGGTCTGAACCGGACCGGTCTAATTTTCGGTTCGAATATAAAAGGTGGTTTTAGGGAAAGCCTAGTTCGGGATGCATTAAAAATATGGAAAAATATCTAAAAATCCTCTTTAAATATATCTAAGAGAGTGGTGAAATCAATTTTACAAAATAAGGTTTGGAAGTGTGACATTTCGAAATGGTGACTAAAATGTAATTTTTGAAAAGTTCATGACTGTTTTGTAAGGATTGAAACTTTGAATCTTTAAGGAGCTAATTTACCCAAGGAAGGGTTTCTCCAGATTTTTCTTAATTTTAATGACTCATTTAATGTTTAATTAATTAAAAGAAAAGAGGGAAAAACCATATTTTAGTTTTCATAACCAACTTTTGCTAAAACTTTCTCATCTCATTTTCTCTCAAAATTCCCTCAGCCAAACACATTTCCACAGCATCTTTTCTTTTGATTTTCACACTAAAAGATGAGATTTCAATCCTCAAATGATTCCTAATCATTTCTACATCAAATCTTCTTCATTTGCTTATTGAATTTTCAAGGATTTTGGCTCTAATCATGGAGAAATCTACATTTAGAGGTATGAACGTTCTACTCCTCTAAATAATCAGTTCTTTACTGAAATTCTCAAATTCTTAATCCTTAAATTGAGTTTTATAAAAGGCTTTAATGTTGTGATCTTGATTTTGGCTTAAAACTTGAGATTTTGATTAAATCTTGAAGAAATTCGTAATGAATGTTTGGGCTCTGTTTTGAGATGTCTTTTTAATGTATTTTGGATGTTTAATGATTTGTAATTGAGGTTTAATCAATGCAATCCCAAATAGGTTGATTTTCCTAAGTTTTTACTTGTGAAAATGATGATTTTTAGGGTGATCTTGGTGTTCTGTTATAGCTGGGGCTATAAGGACGAGTTTAGATTCTTTTTGGATGTTAATTGATGTTTAAGAATGTTTAGAAGTGATGGATCTTGGCTGGGTAATATTGTGGAAGTGTTTGGATGTGTTTTCGGTGGTGTTTGGTAGCCGAAATGTGAGTTTTGGTGAGAGCAGCGAGTTTAGGTGTAATGGCTGAAGATTTTAATGCATGATGATGCATTAATCCTCTGCTTTGATGTGTTTAAAACAGGGGAGACATCTTCAGATCCTTGTGGTGTTGATCTGGAGGCTTGAACGGCGTTTCGGCAAGCTTGCGAAACGGAATTGGTGAGTGAAGTTGGGTTTACAGCTTTGTAACCAATGTTTGAAGGTTTTGGGAGCTTAGTTTAAGCCTAAGCAACTTAACTAAGCTCAATAGTAAGTTTTCAGAGAAACTCTCTCTTTGATGAACCATGAAATGGTTGGATGCAATGTGTTTAATTTGTATGTTTAAATTCTGTTTTAAAAGCATGTTTTAGCATGATTGATGCTGGTTTTGTAAGTCATGTGTTGAAGGATGCTCAAGGTAAGAGATCCTTGGTTTGATATTGATAAATGTGGTTTGATGCATGGTGATGCATGATGGTTTAATGGCTTTGGTTAATGCTTTAAAACAGTGGATCATTGATGATAAATAATGTATATTGGCAAGTGATGTGTGGTTTTAAAGTACTTGAATCGGATATAGTTAGCCGGCTATAGGATTGGGTGCACCGTGAATAAAGTCGCCTTGGATGTTGAGGGGTTGTAATGGTACCGTAAACTCCATCCAAGTACACTAACGAGACGCTTAAGATCACAATGGTGGTTAAAAGTCCATGTGTGGATCTTGGTTTGAGTGTCCCGTGTTCTCGTTAGTGATGTTATACAACTACCAATGAGTGATGTGGAGGGGTTGTGATTGTACCGTTAAACTCCATCACGGGTGTTGAGGGGTTGTGATTGTACCGGTAAACTCCACCTTGTGTGTTTGGTAGTGTGTATGAAGCGTATGGGATAACGCTTGTAATACGCATATCCGATTGTGTTTTATGTTGAAATGGTTATGGTTTTGGAAGCCAATATGACATGTTGATGTTATTTAAGCATGAGATGCTTTTTGTATATGCATTGTTGCATGAGAATTGATGTTATGTATTGAAAAGGCCTTGTGAAAGGTGTTTTATAAAATGCATTATTGTGTTGTTTCTTTAGAGCATGCCTCACTAAGCATTTGTGCTTACGCTCTCTTTCTTGAACCAATAATGCAAATAATTGAGGTGTTTGAGGGCAGCAAGGAGGGCAAGTAATCCAAGGGAAAGTTAAGCTCATGTATGGTGACATTTTCACAACATTATTAGTCTTTGATATTTGGCAATGGGAACCTAGGTTATGTTGTTGGGAGATGTTTTGGACTCCCTAAGTTTGGTATGATGCCTATGATGTTTGGAACATGTAAATGGCCATTTGGTATTTGTTTTGAAGATTTGATGATTGCTTGATTTCCAATATTAGGATGCATGCCTATAGACTTGTGGTTTTTCCTAATTGATGTCATGAATGTGTTTTGATGATGCAATTATGTTCAATAAAGGTAGGATGACTTGTTGGCATGATTAGGAGGTCATAGGGATGTGTTTGATTGGTCAATTGTATGATAAACCAGAAAAATCTGCACTTTCTGGGCAGTCCGTATCGGAACGGGCACTACCGTTTCGAAACGGGGGCCTGTAATGGCCTTCGTGTATCGGAACGGGTAGAGGGCGTTTCAAAACGGATTTGCCACTACCAAGCCCTGTTTCAAAACTGGTCTCGAAACGAACCCGCGTTTCGGAACGGTCAACCCCCGTTTCGAAACACTAGACCGTTGGGCACTGATTTGAATGGTTTTATGGTTTGCAAGCTTTACGTTTTAGTCCTGATTATTGTTTATGCAATTGCTTGTGTTTGAGATGTCCGTTTGAGGTGAAATTTGACAGAGAAGCATGTAATATGATTAATTTTATAATGGTATCTTAAAAATTGGTTAAGTCCTCTAAATTTCCAAAATTTACATTTTGGTCCCTAAATTTGTATGTTGTGTAATCGAGTCCCTTGCTGCTTTCCGATTGCTCTGGATTTTGAGTATGCTTTTCTCAAGAGTACGCTTAGGGTTAATGAGCATTTAGACAAGATTAAAAAGAATAAAAAAGGGTCGTTAATCAAGGTTGACTTTTGGGTTGACTTTGGTTTTCCCCGTGTAATCTTTGTAGTTCGGGTCAACCGTCTGGGCCGGACTAAGGGGGTTACATTTGTTGGTATCAGAGCTTGAGTTCTCGAGTAAACGGGAATGGTTATGTGGGTGATGAGTGTATGATTGCAGGATGTGTCTTTTTGAATGAAATTGTGATGTGTGAATTGGAAAGTATGTTACAATTGAGATGTATGCTGTGGTGAAGCATGTTAGAGGGACCCATTGCCATATCAAAACTAATGAAATGATATGTTTTTATTTGGAAATGAGCTTGAGTACTTGGATTTCTTATCTTGTTGGCCCTGATTATGTTTATTGCATTTGTGTTAGTGCATTGTTAGTGAATGGGACCTCGTAGAGAGACGAGGATTAATACGCGATCTATGGCTCAGAACGAGAATGAGAACAATGCTGATAATGTAGTGGATTTACCTCCTCCTCCTGGTGGTGGATCGCCCGGTGGTGGCGGTGCTGGAGGTGATGGAGCTGGCGTTGGTGCTGGGGTCGCTGGACCTGAAGCTTGGAAGGGGCAAGCTGCTCCTGATATGACAGTTTTGATTCAAGCTATTGTTGGAGCCTTTCAGGCAGCAGTAGCTGGAGCTCATGGAGCTGGGCATCTGGGAGATGCTAATGTTAGACTACCTTTGGAATGTCTGCGCAGTCTGGGAGGGACTGAATTCAGAGGTTTGTCTGCTGAGGGTTCCGAATCTTGGTTGGAAAGTACCAAGAGGATTTTGGGACAGATGAACTGCAATGATGTGCAGAAGCTAGGTTGTGTGGTATCGCTGTTGCATGATGATGTGTATACTGGTGGACGACCACTATCTCCGGAATGGAGGATGCTGATGTGACTTGGACGTTCTTTCTGAACGCGTTCAAGCGTAGGTATCTGGGTGTGCGATACCTGGATGAAAAGAAAAGAGAGTTTATGTCTCTAATACAAGGAAGTATGACAGTAGCTGAGTACGAGATTCAGTTTGTCCGTCTCAGTCAGTACGCACCTGAGCTTATCCCTGATAAGCGGGAGAGGTGTGAACGTTTCCGTTATGGTTTGGTGACAGATGTAAAGACCTATATGCTTGCAGCTGAGTACACCGATTTTGATGTGTTGGTTAGTAGGGCGAAGGATATTGAGCAGAATCTGGGTTTGTCTTCCAGGAGTGCTGGTTCTGGCTTGGGCAAGCGAGCTGCTGAGTATAGTTCCGGTAGTGGACGGAACAAGAGACGACGTGATCGGAGGTATCAGTCTTCTTCTAGACGTGGTGGTGGAGGACATGGTGCGCCTGTTCAGGAAGACAGGGCGAGAGCTAATCAGAACACATGTTGGGCGTGTGGATCGCGTGGCCATTTGAGGTGTGATTGTCCTCGAGCGGCGAGGGAGGTACAGGCTCCTATTGCGGTGACTGGTAATTCGTGCTGGAATTGTGGTTCGGCAGACCACATGAGGAGGGAGTGTCCTTTGTTGGCTGGTGCTGGTCAGGGACGTGCTCCTGGAGTTGTTGCACCACAGAGAGGTCATGGACGCGGTCGTGGTAACTTCCAGCGCAGAGATGATGGTGGAAGGAATGTAGCTCATGTGGTGGTTGTTCAACCTGAGGGTGGAGGCCAGGCTCGAGTGTATGCTCAGAGAGAGGGGAGGAATGACACGGATGTGATCGCAGGTACTTTCACTTTGCAATCCTTGTCATTACTTTCCTTGATTGATTCTGGATCTACACACTCATACATATTGCGTGAACATGCTCAATTGCTTGGTTTGCCTGTTGAGTCTTTGGATGTTGGTATGCGTGTAACTAGTTCCTTTGGTGAGACCGTTGTGACACGGAAGTTGTTTAGAAGGTGTCCCTTGGTTGTGCAAAACCATGTTTTTCATGTTGATCTTATGGAATTGCCTTTCTATGGTTTTGATGTAATCCTCGGTATGGATTGGCTTGTTGAACATCGAGCTGTGGTGGATTTTGAGAACAAGCGAGTTTCGTTAAAGCTTGCGGATGATTATGAAGTATTGGTGGTTGGTGAGAATGTGAAGTTTCTTGCCAATGTTGTGTCTACATTGGAAGCAAGCCGAATGCTGAGGCGAGGTTGTGAAGCCTACCTAGCCTTTATAATGAACCCTAGCTCTAAGGAGTTGCGAGTTCAAGATATCAGGACTGTGCGAGAGTTTCCTGGTGTGTTTTCGGAGGAGTTGCCTAGGTTGCCTCCTAATCGCGAAGTAGAGTTTGGGATTGAGCTGTATGAGAACACAACTCCAGTGTCCATTACTCCTTACCGTATGGCACCTAAAGAGTTGAAGGAGCTGAAGACGCAACTTCAGGAGTTGCTTGACCGTGGTTTCATTCGGCCGAGGGTGTCGCCTTGGGGTACACCGGTCTTGTTTGTGAAGAAAAAGGATGGCACTATGAGAATGTGCATCGATTACCGTCAGCTGAACAAGTTGACTATCAAGAATCGGTATCCATTTGTAACCCCCTTAACCCGGTCTGGACGGTTGACCCGAATTAAGAAAGTCACACGGGGAAAACCAAAGTCAACCCGAAAGTCAACCTTGATTAACGACCCTTTTTTTTCTTTTTAATCTTATCTAGATGCACATTAACCTTAATTGTGATCATACAAACAACATATCAAAAGATCACAAACATCAGAGATCAAACAGGGACCCAATTGAACAAATTACAACTTTAGGGACCAAATTGTAATTTTTGATAAATTAAGGGACTTAACCCAAATTAAAGTTACCATCTTGAAATTAGTCAGGTTTCATGTTTCTCTGTGAAATTTCAGCTCAAACGGACATTCCAAACTCATACAATTGATCAAACATGATTCAGGACCAAAACGTAAACAAAACGAAACATCCAAAGATACTTTTAACTGATTTTAACGGTCGGATATCGATACGCCACGTGTCGTATCGATACTCGGGGAAGGCAGAAACCAAACTCTAGCAAAGGTATCGATACCTTCCCCCTGGTATCGATACTCCATTCATATGGTATCGATACTTGTTCAGAGGTATCGATACCCCTGGGCAGAAACATGCATATTTGGCTCAGGTGTATCGATACCCAAGCCCGAGTATCGATACCCTTGCCTGGAAACAACTCGAAAACAACATCAAACATGCATTAAGCACCAAATTAACATCACCAAACCATATCACTTAATCATACAACATGCAAGGACCTTAATTGCATCAACAATTCAACATTTAAACATCACATGTGAAAAGCCCCAATTCATATAGCATGCTTCCTACTTAAGCTATCATTCAAGCAATAACCTTCATAAGCAAGCAATAGAAATTCAATCCAAAAACCAGCAATTTAAACAATCAATTAACATCCATAGGGAGTCTCAAACACCTCCCAAAACATACACATTGGTCCCCCATTGCCAAATCAACCAAAAGCTAAAATGTTTAACAAAACCTTCCATACATTGAGCTTTACTTGAACTTGTATGCTTGACTTCTCTTGCTGCCCTCAATGTACTCTAATGCTCTGCATTATTGAATCAAGAAAACGAGAGAGCGTAAGCCAAAGCTTAGTGAGGAGTGCTCTTTTAAAACCATTCAATAATGCTTTAAAAACCATTTATAAAACATGCTTATAATCAACCATTGTACATGCTCAAAGCATACTTTAAATCAAGCAATTCCATGCTTCAAATAACATTTAAACAAGCATCTCATGCTTCTCAATGTACTATACATGTCATATTGGCTCAAGTGATACATTTCATTTATGAAATCAAGTTCAATAACTTTCCCCAAGGACTTTTAAACACCTTGGCCCCAAGGACTTTTAAACACCTTGGCCATGGACTTTTAAACACCATGAAAGGACCACACAAGGACTTTTAACCACCTTTGTGTCCGTAGCTTGAATCACCCCAAGGACTTTTAAACACCTTGGCCCCAAGGACTTTTAAACACCTTGGCCCCATGGACTTTTAAACACCATGGAAAGGAGCACCTAAGGACTTTTAACCACCTTAGTGTCCGCAACAAGATTCATCTAAGGACTTTTAAACACCTTGATGATCTTAGGTAACAAGGCTCACTCAAGGACTTTTAACCACCTTAGTGACCTTCACTTTTACAAACCATCACTTGCCAATACACACTTTATACATCACATAATCCACTGTTTTAAAGCATTAAACCAAGCCATTTCATCATGCATTTTAAAGCATTATATCATCATTTAACAATGCATTTAAAACAAGGCACTCTTACCTAGAGTCACCTTCAACACATGGCTTTAAACATCAGCATAAATCATGCTAAAACATCAGCAATTATCATGCTTAAACATGCTTTCAAAACAGTAAACAAATCATGCAAAATCATCATTTTACATTACACCAAACATGGCCACCACTTAGAGAGAAAATCCGAAAACTTACACTTGAGCTTAGCAAAGTTGTTTAGACTTAAACTAAGCTCCCAAAACCTTCAATACTTGGTTTTAAGGCTGTAAATCCATTTTCACTCACCGATTTCCACTTTGCTTCAAGCAAAAGCACCAAATCAAGCCTCCGGATCAACAATTCTTGGATCCAAGGATGCCTCCCCTGTTTCAACACATTAAAGCAGAGGATTAATGCATCATCATGCATTAATTGCTTCAATGAAAACACCTAAACTCGCTGCTCTCACAAAACCTCCATTTTCGGCCACCAAACACAACCGAAAATGCATCCAAAACACTTCTAAACAAAGCCCAGCCATAAACCAGCAAAACCTTACTTCCATTAACATCATAACACATCTAAAAACAACCTATAACCATCCTTATATCTCCAGCAACACCAGATCCACAAGATCACCACAAAAGCTACCTTAAAACACAAGCTAAAATTAGGAAACCCAACCTATCCGGGATTGCATCAATCAAGACTCATTTCCACATCAATTTAATGATCATTTAACATCAAAAACACTTCTCAAAACACAGATTTAATAGATCAAACGAAAATCAAGTGAAATCATCAAAATCTTGCATAATTAGCCAAGATCCATAAATCAACTTTAAAACCTTTAATCAAACATCAAATTAGGATTGAAAACTTTAGGAATTTCATTAAAGAACTTGAAGTTCAGAGGGGAAGGACGTTCTTACCTCCAAACTTGAGTTTCTCCTCTTTTTGGAATTGAAAAGCTTGATGAAACTTGAAGCAATTGAAGAGGATTTGAAGATACAATGATTTGCAATCAATTGAGAGTTGAAAGAAGGATTTTAGGTGAGAAAATCAGAATGAGATCTCTGGAAATTGAGTGTTTGGGTTGAGAGAAAAAGATAGAAAGAAAATAGGTAGTTAAATGAGAAAATGGCTAAAATGAATTTTCCCTCCTTTTGATTTCTTTAAAAATCAGAATTATGTGTTAAAATATCTTAGAAAAATCTGGAGAAACTCCCTTTGGGTAAATAGCTCCTTAAAGATTCAAAGTTTCAACACTTTATAAAATAGCCACCAAACTTTCAAAAATTACATTTTGGTCACTAGCCAAAATGTCACACTTCCGAAACTCATTTTCCAAAATTGATTTCACAGTTCACTTAATTATATTAAAAGATGATTTTAGAACATTTTTCCATATTTTTAATGCAACCCGAACTAGGCTTTCCTAATTTAACCTCTTACGATTCGAACAGCACTTTGACCAACCGGTCAACGCCCAAGACTTCTAAGCCCAAAACAGGGGTGTTACACCATTGCCGAGGATTGATGATCTTTTTGATCAATTTCGGGGAGCGGCTGTGTTCTCTAAAATTGACTTAAGATCAGGGTATTACCAGTTGAAGGTGAAGGATGTGGATGTGCCAAAGACAGCCTTCAGAACGAGGTATGGGCATTATGAGTTTATTGTGATGCCGTTTGGTTTGACGAATGCTCCTGCAGCTTTTATGGACATGATGAAAAGAGTGTTCCATGAATACTTGGACAAATTTGTTGTGGTGTTCATTGATGATATCCTCGTGTACTCTCGTACTGAGGAAGAGCATGAGGGGCATTTGAGGATTGTGTTGCAAGCTCTGTTGGAGAATCAGCTTTATGCTAAGCTAAGCAAGTGTGAATTCTGGCTCAGGGAAGTTGTGTTCCTTGGTCATGTGGTTTCTGCAGAGGGGATTCGTGTTGATCCTCAAAAGGTTGAGGCAGTGATGAGTTGGAAGCCTCCTAAGTCTGTTCATGAAGTTCGTAGTTTCCTTGGTTTGGCGGGATACTTCCGAAGGTTCGTAGATGGATTTTCAAAGATTGATGCAGCTTTGACGAAGTTGTTGCAGAAGGATGTTAAGTTTGAATGGACAGAAGCGAGACAGTAGGCTTTTGAGAAGCTTAAGGCAGCTTTGACGCAAGCTCTTATCTTGGTTCAGCCTGAATCAGGGAAAGAGTTTGTGGTGTATAGTGATGTGTCTTACGTTGGTTTGGGTTGTGTGTTGATGCAAGAGGGTAAGGTGGTGGCTTATGCATCGCGCCAGTTGAAGGTGCATGAGCGCAATTATCCTACACATGACATTGAGTTAGCTGCGGTAGTTTTTGCTTTGAAAATTTGGAGACATTACATGTATGGTGAGAAGTGTACTATGTACAGAGATCACAAAAGTTTGAAGTATCTGATGTCTCAGAAAGAGTTGAATCTTAGGAAACAACGTTGGGTGGAGTTGCTTAAGGATTACGATCTGACGATCGAGTACCATCCGGGAAAAGCTAATGTTGTAGCTGATGCCTTGAGTAGGAAGGTGGCAGTGGATTTGAGGGCTATGTTTGCCAGTTTGAGCATTTCGCGAGATGGCGATCTTGTCGCTGAGTTGCAAGTGAAACCATCCTTGGTACAGTTGATAAAGGATAAGCAGTTGTTGGATGATTCCTTGGTGTCTCATGTTCAGGATATTGCTGAGGATAGGCCATTAGAATTTTGCTTTAATGATGATGGAGTTTTATGTTTTGGGAGTCGGATAGTAGTGCCCAATGATGTTGAGTTGAGGCGTGCTATTTTGACTGAAGCTCATAGTAGTCCTTTTGCTATGCACCCTGGTAGTACTAAGATGTATCGTGATCTTCGTGATGAGTAATATTGGGTGGGTTTGAAGAAGGATGTGGCTGAGTATGTGAGCAAGTGCATGGTATGTCAACGAGTTAAGGCTGAGCATCAGTTTCCTTCTGGGTTGTTGCAACCGTTGAGGATTCCTGAGTGGAAGTGGGAAAGGATTACCATGGACTTTGTGTCTGGTTTACCTTTGTCGCCATCGAAGAAGAATTCGGTGTGGGTGATTGTGGATCGCCTTACGAAGTGTGCGCATTTCTTGCCTGTGCATACTACATATACCTTGGACAAGCTTGCAGAGTTGTACATTGCTGAGATTGTACGGCTACATGGTGTGCCAAAGTCGATCGTGTCGGATAGAGATCCGAGGTTCACATCGCGTTTCTGGGAGTGTTTACATCAGGCTTTGGGTACACGGCTGAATTTCAGTACTTCTTATCATCCACAGTCGGATGGACAGTCTGAGCGTGTTATCCAAGTGCTGGAGGATATTGTAAGGTGCTGTGTGATTGAGTTTCAGGGTTCTTGGGAGAAGCATTTGTCGTTGGTGGAGTTTGCTTATAACAATAGCTACCAGGCAAGTATTCAAATGGCACCCTATGAAGCTTTGTATGGGAGGAAGTGTAGGACTCCTCTTTGTTAGGCTGAAACAGGTCAGAAGTTGGTTTCAATGCCAGCTTTGTTGAAAGGAACTACCGAGAAGGTGAAGCTTATTTATGAGTGCTTGAAGGCAGCTTCTGATCGACAGAAGTCCTACGCGGATTTAAAGCGTAAGGAGATTGAGTATGCGGTGGGTGACCATGTGTTTTTGAAAGTTTCGCCTTGGAAAAAAGTGATGAGGTTTGGTCGAAAGGGTAAGTTGAGCCCTAGGTACGTTGGACCATACGAGGTGATTGAGCGTGTGGGTCCTGTTGCGTACAAGTTGAGGTAACCGCAAGAGTTGGAAAAGATTCACGATGTGTTTCATGTCTCTATGCTTCGGAGGTATAGATCGGAGTTGAATCCCGACTTGACCTATGATGAGGAGCCGGTGGAAATTCTGGATTCGGATAGTAAAGTACTTCGAGGCAAGACCATTAAGTTGGTAAAGGTGTTGTGGAAGCATCGTGGTGCTGAGGAAGCCACGTGGGAAAGGAGGGATGACATAGAGAAGCAGTTTCCGTACCTTTTTCCTCCAGGTAAATTTCGAGGACGAAATTTCTTTAGGGGGAGAGTTGTAACACCCCAATTTTGGGCTTGGAAGTTTAGGGTCTGAACCGGACCGGTCTAATTTTCGGTTCGAAAATAAAAGGTGGTTTTAGGGAAAGCCTAGTTCGGGATGCATTAAAAATATGGAAAATATCTAAAAATCCTCTTTAAATATATCTAAGAGAGTGGTGAAATCAATTTTACGAAATAAGGTTTGGAAGTGTGACATTTCGAAATGGTGACTAAAATGTAATTTTTGAAAAGTTCATGACCGTTTTGTAAGGGTTGAAACTTTGAATCTTTAAGGAGCTAATTTACCCAAGGAAGGATTTCTCCAGATTTTTCTCAATTTTAATGACTCATTTAAGGTTTAATTAATTAAAAGAAAAGAGGGAAAAACCATATTTTAGTTTTCATAACCAACTTTTGCTAAAACTTTCTCATCTCATTTTCTCTCAAAATTCCCTCAGCCAAACACATTTCCACAGCAGCTTTTCTTTTGATTTTCACACTAAAAGATGAGATTTCAATCCTCAAATGATTCCTAATCATTTCTACATCAAATCTTCTTCATTTGCTTATTGAATTTTCAAGGATTTTGGCTCTAATCAAGGAGAAATCTACATTTAGAGGTATGAACGTTCTTCTCCTCTAAATACTCAGTTCTTTACTGAAATTCCCAAGTTCTCAATCTTTAAATTGAGTTTTAAAAAAGGCTTTAATGTTGTGATCTTGATTTTGGCTTAAAACTTGAGATTTTGATTAAATCTTGAAGAAATTCGTGATGAATGTTTGGGCTCTGTTTTGAGATGTCTTTTTAATGTATTTTGGATGTTTAATGATGTGTAATTGAGGTTTAATCAAAGCAATCCCAAATAGGTTGATTTTCCTAAGTGTTTACTTGTGAAAATGATGGTTTTTGGGGTGATCTTGGTGTTCTGTTATAGCTGGGGCTATAAGGACGAGTTTAGATTCCTTTTGGATGTTAATTGATGTTTAAGAATGTTTAAAAGTGATGGATCTTGGCTGGGTAATGTTGTGGAAGTGTTTGGATGTGTTTTCAGTTGTGTTTGGTAGCCGAAATGTGAGTTTTGGTGAGAGCATCGAGTTTAGATGTAATGGCTGAAGAATTTAATGCATGATGATGCATTAATCCTCTGCTTTGATGTGTTTAAAACAGGGGAGACATCTCGGATCCTTTTGGTGTTGATCCGAAGACTTGAACGGCGTTTCGACAAGCTTGCGAAACGGAATTGGTGAGTGAAGTTGGGTTTACAGCTTTGTAACCAATGTTTGAAGGTTTTGGGAGCTTAGTTTAAGTCTAAGAAACTTAACTAAGCTCAAGAGTAAGTTTTCGGAGAAACTCTCTCTTTGATGAACCATGAGATGGTTGGATACAATGTGTTTAATTTGCATGTTTAAATTCTATTTTAAAAGCATGTTTTAGCATGATTGATGCTGGTTTTGTAAGCCATGTGTTGAAGGATGCTCAAGGTAAGAGATCCTTGGTTTGATATTGATAAATGTGGTTTGATGCATGGTGATGCATGATGGTTTAATGGCTTTGGTTAATGCTTTAAAACAGTGGATCATTGATGATAAATAATGTATATTGGCATGTGATGTGTGGTTTTGAAGTACTTGAATCGGATATAGTTAGTCGGCTATAGGATTGGGTGCACCGTGAATAAAGTTGCCTTGGATGTTGAGGGGTTGTAATGGTACCGTAAACTCCATCCAAGTACACTAACGAGACGCTTAAGATCACAATGGTGGTTAAAAGTCCATGTGTCGATCTTGGGTTGAGTGTCCCGTGTTCTCGTTAGTGATGTTATACAACTACCAATGAGTGATGTGGAGGGGTTGTGATTGTATCGTTAAACTCCATCACGGGTGTTGAGGGGTTGTGATTGTACCGGTAAACTCCACCTTGTGTGTTTGGTAGTGTGTATGAAGCGTATGGGACAATGCTTGTAATCCACGTATCCGATTGTGTTTTATGTTGAAATGGTTATGGTTATCACTTGGAAGCCAATATGACATGTTGATGTTATTTAAGCATGAGATGCTTGTTGTATATGCATTGTTGCATGAGAATTGATGTTATGTATTGAAAAGGCCTTGTGAAAGGTGTTTTGTAAAATGCATTATTGTGTTGTTTCTTTAGAGCATGCCTCACTAAGAATTTCTGCTTACGCTCTCTTTCTTGAACCAATAATGCAGATAATTGAGGTGTTTGAAGGCAGAGGGAGGGCAAGTAATCCAAGGGAAAGTTAAGCTCGTGTATGGTGACATTTTCACAACATTATTAGTCTTTGATATTTGGCAATGGGAACCTAGGTTATGTTGTTGGGAGATGTTTTGGACACCCTAAGTTTGGTATGATGCCTATGATGTTTGGAACATGTAAATGGCCATTTGGTATTTGTTTTGAAGATTTGATGATTGCTTGATTTCCAATATTAGGATGCATGCCTATAGACTTGTGGTTTTTCCTAATTTATGCCATGAATGTGTTTTGATGATGCAATTATGTTCAATAAAGGTAGGATGACTTGTTGGCATGATTAGGAGGTCATAGGGCTGTGTTTGATTGGTCAATTGTATGATAAACCAGAAAAATCTGCACTTTCTGGGCAGTCCGTATCGAAACGGGCACTATCGTTTCGAAACGGGGGCCTGTAATGGCCTTCGTGTATCGGAACGGGTAGACGGCGTTTCGAAACGGATTTGCCAATGCCAATCCCTATTTCAAAATTGGTCTCGAAACGAACCCGCGTTTCGGAATGGTCAACCCCCGTTCCGAAACACTAGACCGTTGAGCACTGATTTGAATGGTTTTATGGTTTGCAAGCTTTACGTTTTAGTCCTGATTATTGTTTATGCAATTGCTTGAGTTTGAGATGTCCGTTTGAGGTGAAATTTGACAAAGAAGCATGTAATATGATTAATTTTATAATGGTGTCTTAAAAATTGGTTAAGTCCTCTAAATTTTCAGAATTTACATTTTGGTCCCTAAATTTGTATGTTGTGCAATCAAGACCCTTGGTTCTTTCCGATTGCTGTGGATTTTGAGTATGATTTTCTCAAGAGTACGCTTAGGGTTAATGAGCATTTAGAAAAGATTAAAAAAGAATAAAAAAGGGTCGTTAATCAAGGTTGACTTTCAGGTTGACTTTGGTTTTCCCCGTTAATCTTCGTAGTTCGGGTCAACCGTCTGGGCCGGGCTAATGGGGTTACAATCTTGTTGGAGTTGTGGGTCTATTGGACATTTGAGGTGAGATTGTCCAGTGTTAGCTTGGGGTGATCTAGGTGGGGTGTCCTTTGAAGCTCCCCGTGGTCGCGGGTGTAGTTATGGTTCTTTCCAACAAGGAGACCATGATGGCTCTGCGGAAGAGGGTGCTGGTGTTCGTTGTTTGGAATGCAAAGATGTTATTGTAGGTATCTTTTCTGTGCAATCCATGTTATCGTTTTCTTTGTTTGGTTTTGCTTTGCATTCTCTTGGGTAGTGTTGGGATTCGATAGTTAGTGAGTTATGAGTAGTGTCGTTGTTGTTTTTTAGAACAATATTGATGAAGAGGAATAGTAGTTCAAATAGTGTTGTAACTAGTTGTGAGGGTGGTGGAGTATGAAAAGTTTGGAAATAGGACGTGGAGCTGTTCCAAGTATGGTTCGGAGACGTTATTAGTAGGTGTGAACCGACATGCATGCATAGTTTAAATCATTTGTATACATGTATATATTACATTTGTTGGTACACGCATACATTGGTCATGATATTAGAAGTATTCATGCATGTGCATAGGCATTCGTAAGGGCATGTAAGCAATCATGTACATGAATGTTCACACTTACTAATAGCTGATTTGGATGTGGTAGTGGAGTGTTATGATTAGAGTAGTTTGTGGGTTTAAGGTTTGTTTGGCGTGAGGTGAGGAAGTGAATAAGTTCACCATTAGGAGTGAGTATGGTCTAGTTTGGGCTAGCCGGAAGAAAAGTTTACTGGGTGTTTTAGTGCCTTGGTGGATTAATGGTTGAGAAGGGGGCATTTTGGTTAGAATACGGTCAAGGATGTATAGTGTGAAGTTAAAAGCATTTTGTATGTAGCCGTGGAGTGTTGTCGTTGCTATGGGTCGAGCGGTTTTTGCAGGTTTCGGTTATGGTTTTTAAAGTGCACTGTGTCCTTGCTTGAATAGTCATAGTAGGATGATTGTTTTAGATGGTTAAGGCTTTAACGGAGACCCTGAAGGGGTTGGAAGGAAGTTCTGACAATAGATTTAATTGAGGTTTAGTTGGGTTGTGTGGAGAGTTGTTAACTCTTGTATAAGTTGTAGGATGTGCCTTCGGTTGAGTGCAAGTGTTTAGGGAATGAGCTTTATGCATGGTTATGTAAGCTCAAGAGTCATGATGTTTTGGCTGATTTCTCATGTGAGGGTGGTCTGTTGGCTGTGTGTGAGTAAACCTTTTTGTGATGGTTGTTGTGAGTGAAGTGATGGTTGGAGACGGTGTTAGAATCTCGTGGTGAGGTATTAGGTTGGAAAGGCCAACGTTGGGGCCAATGCTTGAGTAGCAAGGTGGTTGTGGAGTAGGGGGCGATGCTTACTCGCTTGAGTATATCTCAAGATAGTGATCTTGTGGCCGAATTGTGAATGGAAAGCCTTGTGGTTTGGTGTTAATGATGTTGGTGTTTTGAGCTTTGGGAGAATTGAATAGTGGTGCCAAGTGATATTGAGTTGAGGTGCTCTCATCTGGATGAACTCTTAGAGATTCTTCCGTAGAATGCCCTGGTTGTGCGAAGGTGTATTGTAATTTGAGGGTTCACGGATAAGATGGGAAAGGAAGTTAATGAATTTGTAGGCAAATGTTTGGATTGTTAGTAGGTGGAAGCTGAGTTTGTTTATCGTCTAGGTGTGGTAACTGTTGGTGTTATCAGGAAGTGAATTGAGGGGGATAGATCGTCATGGATTCGTAGTTGGATTATTGTGGATTTTATCTAGAGGAATATTGTTGAGTGATTGTTGATCATTTTGCAAAGAGTGCGCATTCCTTGGCAGTGCATACTGCGTATGAGTTGGGTAGGTTGGTTGAGTTGTTTGACGCTAAGATTGTGCGATTGCGCGGAGTGTTGGAGTCTATTGTTTTGGATAGTGATTCAAGGTTTGCATCGAAGTTTTGGGAATGGTTGAGTTGAGCTTGGGCTACGCGGTTGAGTTTCGGTTCTTCTCATCATCCTTTGATGGATGGGTAACCGGAGCATGTTTTTTCAGGTGCTTGAGGTTATGTTGAGATATTGTGTTTAGATTTCCAAGGTTCACCGGAGAGGCTTTTGTCTTGGTTGAGATTGCTTGTAATAGTGGTTGTCAGGAAAGTATCGGGTGGCTCCTTACGAAGCTTTGTATGGGAGAAGGTGTAGAACTCCTCTCTGTTGGGCAGAAGCTGAGCAAAAGTTGATGTAAGTGCCAGCTGTGCTTAAGGGAACTACCAAAAGGGTGAAGTTCATTTGTGAGCGTTTGAAGGCAGCATCGGTTTGGCAAAACTTTTGCGCGGATTTGCAGCGTAAGGAAATTGAGTTCGTGGTTGGCAAACATGTGCTCTTGAAGGTATTGCCTTAGAGGAAGGTGTTGAGATTTGGCGTAAGGGTAAGCTTAACCCAAGGATCTTTAGACTTTACGAGGTTGTGGAGCGTATTGGTCCTGTGGCATAACGGTTGAGATTGCCTGCAGAGTTGGAGAAGATACATGATGTGTTTCATGTCTCCATGTTACGGAAACATAGAACGGATCCTTCGCATGTGATGCCTGTTGAGGAGATAGAGTTGAATCTGAATCTGTCGTGTGATGAGGAACTAGTGAAGGTTCTGAACGTGAGTAGCAAAGTTCTTCGTGGGAAGACGATAGAACTTGTGAAGGTGTTGTGGCGATACCGAGGGGTTGGAGAAGCCACGTGGGAAAGTAAGGCGGTCATGTTGAGGCGGTTTCCACATCTTAGGTGAGAATTTTGAGGACGAAATTTCCTAAGTGGGGGAGAGTTGTAACACCCTGGTTTTGGGCCTAGATGTTTTAGACATTGGGTCAGACCGACCGAGAATGATTCGAATCACGTAAGCTGATTTTTGGAAATCAAGGATCAGGATAGGGTACAATTGTGATAAAAATTGCTAAAAATCTCTAAAAATATAATTAAGAGGTTGGTCAAGTCAATTTTACAAGAAGAGTTTTGGAAGTGAGACATTTTGAGTAGTGACCAAATTGTAAAGTTTCAAAACTAGGAAAAATGTGATTTTTAAAGTTTAAGCCAAAGTCTTAGAATCTTTAGGGGGCTTAAAGTCAATTTGACTTTTCTCCAATATGACATGTGGTTTAAAAGGGTTTTAATTAAATGATTTTGAATTGGATTTTTTTATAATTAATTAATTAAAAGGTAGTTGATGGGATTTCACTTACGTAACTACTTTTCCCTCTCTCATTTTTCAGCCAAACACCATTTTCTCTCATCTTTTTCAGAATTCTTTCTCCCAAAAATTCTCTCAACATTTTCTAAATCTTTTTCAAGAGATCTTCTTTAATTCTTCAAGATTTTTGCAAGGAAAACTTGTCATCTATTGAAGGAAGCAAGGATTGGAGGGATATTCTGTTCTCAACCTCTAATCTAAGTTCTTTATTGAAATTCCCAAGATATTTGGCTTCTGATAACTATTTTTGATGGAGTTTTCAATATAGTTTTGATTTGAGATCAAAATCTTGTGAAATTGTGGATGAAATCTTGATTTTCGGACTTGATGAGTTGGCTCTGTTTTGTATTAATTTTAATTGAGTTCTAAGTTGATTTACATGTTAAAATGAAGTAGTGATAACATAGATCCTGAAATCCTAGAGATCCTTGAGTTTCTTGGTTGTTTTAAGTGAGATTTTGTGGTGAAATGGTGGAATCTTGATTGCTGGAGGTATAAGGATGTGTTAGAATGTTTATTAGATGTGTTTTGATGATGATAATTGTTTGGAAGTGATGTATGATGGTTGGGCTTGGTTTAAGAAGCAATCGATTGAGTTTTCGATTGTTTTGGAAGGGTGGTTTGGTGTAGTTTGAGTGGGCAACGAGTTTATGATTTGTTGCTGGTGTTAGAATGCATTTTAATGCATTTAGATCTCTGTTTTGGTGATGTGAAAAAAGGGGATCTTGATCCGAAAGCTAGCAAGGTGATTTTGGAGGCTCTAGAGGAGTAATTTCCGTGTCGGCGAACGAGGCTTCGCGTATCGGTGAGTGGAAAAGTGTTTTCCATCTTTGAAACGATTTGAATGTGGTTTTTGGGGCTTAGTGTAAGTTTGAAACACTTAGCTAAGCTCAAGAGTAAGTAAATCGAAAGTCTATCTCTCGGATTATGCTATGTTTTGGCTTAAAAATGCACTTGGTTTAAATGTGTTTGATTATTGTTTTAAGGCATGTTTTAAGCATGAATGTTGCTGGATTTTAATGCCATTATGTTAAGGATGCACTAGGTAAGTGATCCTTGGTTTTTATGTGTTGAATGCATTTAATGTAAGCATGTTATGCTTGTGGAAATGACATTGTGTTTATGCTTGTAAAACAGTGGATTAATGTTGCTAAATGATTATATTGGCAAAGTGATGTAAATGGATTTTTGGTTACTTTAATCGGATATAGTTAGCCAGCTATAGGATTGGGTGCACCGTAATTAAAGTCGCCTTGGGTGTTGAGGGGTTGTGATTGTGTCGTAATCTCCATCCGAGTACCCTAGCGATTCAGGAGTTACAGTCACCACGATGGAGGTAGGCTCTCGTGGGTAGACTTAGTTAAGCGTCACTACGGTGGAGGAATGCTCCCCTGTGTGAGCTTGGTTAAGGTGATTACAATGGTTGAGGTAACTTCCATGTGTAAGCCTTGTTTGGGTCCCGACTCTCGCTACTGGGTTATACAACTACTAATGAGTGATGTTGAGGGGTTGAGATTGTGCCATTAACTACACCATGGGTGTTGAGGGGTTGTGATTGTGCCATTAACTCCACCACGGGTGTTGAGGGGTTGTGATTGTGCCATTTATCTCCATCACGGGTGTTGTGGGGTTGTGATTGTGCCATTTATCTCCATCTTATGTAGTCTGGTAGTGTGTATGAAGCGTGTGGGACAACGCTTGTGATCCGCGTATCCGATTGTGTCAAGTGTGATGTGTTTTATTATGATATACGTTTGAATCACTTATGAGCCAATATGATGATGGTGACTCAATGTTCTAATGAAGAACACTTGTTTTGTGAATGCATGTGATGCTTGAGAATTATGCTAGAATGTATATGATGCTTGGTTTAAGCATGGGTAAAGGTTCTTGTTATTGTAATTAATGATGTTATGATCATATGGTTGTGAAAGTGATTTTTTTACTCTAAAGTGGATGTTTTAAAGGAAGGCATATGTTTACAAAGGACGATGTTTGGTTTTAAAATGCATTGATGAATGTTTGGTTTTATAGCGGACCTCACTAAGCTTATTGCTTACGCTCATTTGTTTCATTAATGTAGAGGATTGAACAATCAAGTCAGCTCGAGAGCAAGTGAATTCCAAGTGTTTTGGTTAAACAATATATGTGGTTTTCTCAAGTGTAATAAGAGGCAATGAGTGGGATTTGTGCTTATGAATGTTTGAGAATGTTTCCCTTTACCTTGAGCATGTTGGTGTGCCTATACATGAGTTGTAAATGGCATTTGGTGATTGGATTTTGGTTTATTTGGAGTTTTTACTTGTTATGGTTTTGACAAACTAGGAAGCATGCCTTTAGTGCATTTGCTTATGTGTTGGTTGCTAAGTTTAAGCTTTAGCCTCGTTATGATGAATGTTGATATGTATCCTTAATGTATGCATGTTGTGGCATGTTTCGGGGTTGATTCGAGTGTGAAAAATCATAGAAAATCAGCATTTTCTACTGTCACAGGGCAGGGTATATCGAAACACCCTTAACTGTTCCGAAACGGGGGCCTGTAATGGCCTTAGCATTTCGATACGGTTGAAGGTGTTTCGGAACAGTTTGCCTACTTGAGAGGCATGTTTCGATACTGGTCTCGGAACACACCCGAGTACCGAAATGGTCAACATCGTTTCGTTACAGGCGTTTCGGTACGAAGGTTGGTGTTTCGAAACGGATGACCGTTGGATGATGATTTGAATTGTTTTAAGTTTCCATGATTTACATTTTAGTCCTGGATGTTGTGGATGCAATTTCTTGAGCTTGGAGTGTCCTTTTAAGCTGAAATTTGGCAGAGAGGCATGAAATATGATTAATTACATATTGGTAATCTTAAATTCAGCCAAGTTCTTATATTTTCTAAAAATTACATTTTGGTCCCTAAAATGTGTAAATCATGCAAATAAGTCCCCAAATGTTTTTCGTTCGCTGTGTTCTTCTCTCCTATGATTCTTGTGACATCACATAGGCTTAATGTGCATCTACAGAAGATAAAAAGGAAAAAATGGTCTCTAATCAAGGTGGACTTTCGGGTTGACTTTGGTTTTCCCCGTGTAATCTTCGTAGTTCTGGTCGAACGTCTAGGCCGGGCTAAGGGGGTTACACTTGATATCTCCCTTTCTTCTTCCATATCAGAGGTCGGGAATCATCCTTGAACCTCTTCATAGACTTTCCAAACCCACCAGCTCGTTGAGCTCTCTAAGCAGCTTCGGTGGCCTTAACTCGATTCACAAGATCTTGGAAATCAAAAATGCCTAGCGTAGTTCATCGTTAAGCCCTACAATGAACATCCGGCACTTTTCTTCCTCCTTTATATATTTTGCACCATATCGACAGTACTTGCAAAAATCATGTATGTACTGTTTGATCGGTCGTCCACCTTGTTTGAGGTGAAGGAAAATGCTTCGTCTTTCAGCAAGGTAAAATTCACTGATATACTTGTGGAATTCTTTAAGGAAGAACTCCCAAGTCACCGTATCTTCAGAAACTGTTAAAATGTTAGTTTCCCACCAATGAAGTGCATTACCGGCCAGCAAAGCGATGGCACACTCAAGCTTTTTCTCATTCGAACACTAAAGTTGCTTATTCAGAATTCGCAAGGTATTATCCAACCAGTATTCAGAAACTTCAGGGTTGTCGTCATCTTGTCCAGTGAGAGTATAAGCTCAATATTGTGAGAGCTTATCAATAGGTGCTCGAGTGTATTGAACAACGGGGACAATAGGTTGTACGATTTGTTCGGTCCTTATATCAATCATAAACTGCTTGAACATGTCAGCCATGTTCTGATAACACTCGGCCTGAACAGTAGGTGTTGCAGGCTAAGTAACCTGAACAAGAGGGTCTTGTGGTTGCGGTGGGTTCTGAGGATTTCCTCCTCTAATCTCCTCTCAATGCGTCAAGGAGCCGGTAGCAAGCTCGTCTATGTGAGCTTTGTTAGTCTCAGACATATCTATATGAAAGATCGGATTAGTCGACAAGTCACAATATACACAATATATAACTCCTAGGTGGCAAAGTAACATAATAACAATGCAACAAGCTTCAGTTTAGTCCTAGAATCGACTAAACTCTAGCTCTGATACCACAAATGTAACACCCTCTTCCTAGTCTGGTCGAGAATCGGATCGGAAGGTGATATCGATGTTCAATACAGTAGACAGTGCGACAAAATTTCTTTTTTAATATTAACCGTTAAACCAATATCATACAATAACACAATGCCTCAACACATTTTAGTCCAATTAATCCATACGAAGCAATAATTAATCAATTGGAGCTAAATTGCAATTAATATAAGTTTCAGAGACTAAACTATAAATTCAACAAATTAGAGGTCCTTCAATGCAATCGACTTTACCAGATTGAAATTCACTAAATTATTAACATACCTGTAAAATTTCTTACAATTTGGAGACCATTAGCTCATTCAATTTAATCTTTCAATATTCAGTAACTAAACTGTGAACCTTGCAAATTGTTTAATATGCCTTTAACTAACTTAACTAACCCCGTATCGAAACACCCTAGGGCTATTTCGAAACGGGTGAACGATGGTCAACTCCTGTTAACTTTCCCCTTTAAACCGTATCGATACGAGCATGCCCTGTATCAAAATGGGTTGACCTCCTTTGACTTTGACTTTGACCCGTTTCGATACACTATAATCTCGTATCGAAACGAGAGATTCCAGTTGAAAAATGTTTCGAAACGGCCATGAACCATTCCGATACGCCCTATTCCTCATGATCAATTATTCTTACCCATATCGAAACGCCATCACTAATTTCGATACGGCCTGACCTGTAATGACAGATTTTTGCTGGTATTTATTCAATTTGACCTATTGAATGATGTCCAAATGCAACGGAATTTCACACACAATACTTCAATGGTATAAACTACTAGCATGCCAAGTTTCATGATCATACGAATATGTTTACTATGTTTTGACCTTTATGAGCCAAGTATGCACTTTTAAGCCTTTTTAAGCCAACCAAAAAGGCCATTTAGGGCCATTAACCATATTACAACATATGCATATCACAAACATAACAAAATGAGCATAAATGACCAGTTCAACTACTTTTCCACCTTCCTAGGAGTTCTTAAGATCAAAACACATTACTTTAAGGCTTGTAGTGACTTGTCTTGTCTTGCCAATCCGATCCTCCGACACACGATCCTTTCAACCTAAAAATGCATGAGATGAGACACGTTAGGTATACAATGTCTAGTGATGTAGTCATAAGAAATATAAACAACAATATGTCAAGTATCAATGTCTATTCTCTAATGCTTATACATAACAATACTATGCAACAATATACAATGTTTAACATATCCTTTTCATCATTAATCCTTGGGTTGAATCAAGATAGTGGATACGTGAATTCCCACACCTTGTTAAGTCAATGAATGGTCTAGTCTCTCCGCCTCACCAATATGACCAACATCAATACACATCCCTCCGCCTCGCAAAATCAATATAGGTTGTAGCCTTAGGACCGTAGTCCACCCGTACACTGAGCTCGTAAATTCTATGGCAAGCCAATTGTATCTAGCGTCTATTCAAATCCAAGGTTCCAATGTTCATATCCATTTCAATAATCAATGAGTATTACAATGACCAATGATTGTCAATATTGTCAATAACCAATATGTCTCATAATCAATGTTTCATGGTTCAATGTTAATAACAATAATCAACGATTTCTTTGCAATGTTTCTATAACAATGTCTATATCAATGACAATGCTCAATGACGATACCAATAACTATGTCCGATACTCAATGACAAACTTACCGACACTTACCAAGGTGTCCGTTTAATGATCTGATGTAACTTTTTCCAATAGCAATGTGAGTAAAATAATCGAAGACAACAATAATGGATACATGAAGGTTTTTCGCCTAATCCCAAAACTCCGACTACACTCACCTTGACAATATGAAGCTTTCAAGGCTCTCGGATAACAATACCCTTGCTTCTAGCTTTCGATGGAGATTGTGAAACTTTCTTCTCCAATTCTTGAGCTAGAAAATCAATAGGGAGATGATTAGGGTCGATATTACGATATCAAAATCAATACAACAATATCAAAATCGATATTCGATTTCTAAATAAACAACAACGATGAAATATCCATGGATAGTCAAAACGCTAGCTCAAGATTAAGCTTGATATATCCATGGAATCCAATAATCGATTGAGTAATATAGCTTACTCGATCGATAGCAATGATTCGATATCAATAAAATGAAGAAAAACTAAACTAAAGCTTGCTCTCCAATGGAGGTGCTAGCTTGGAGGAAGATGATGACGATGATAAGAGGTGAGGTGCTTGCTTGAGACTCTCGGTAAGCTTTCATTCCTCTTTTTCTTTTGTTTTGAAATTATAAATATTCTTTTCACTATTTAGCTTTCCCTTACATGAAGGAAAGCTCTTAAACTATCCCACGTAGATATAAATTTAATTTGGGAGGGGCTAATCACAAGATTAGACCCTCAACTCTCACAATACTATAGTTTTGATCTCCTAATTGCATTTTTCCTCAATTTAGTCAATGTAATGTTTTCGGTACTATTCAATAGGGCCCGATGGTAATGATTTAACTCAATTACGGTCCAGTATCAATAATTAACTAACCGATACAACATTTGGATTTTATCAATATGAGATTTCCGATTACTGGAACCTAATTCTGACTAGACTGGATTTTAGGGTGTTACAATATATAAGGGACTTCAACAGCTCAATGGTTCAAGTAATCCTAGAGAAGTTCCCAGAAAACACAGTGCAATTTTCTATCTTCCTAGCTAACATCCTTTCTTCGGCAACGCCCAGAGCCTCTACCGCGGCAACGCACGGAGATTATGCCCCAGCCATGAAGAAGTCACTCGGCAACCCATGGAGACACTGCCTCGGTAATTCCGTTTGCCTCTACCGCAGCAACGAAGACTGATGATACCCCACCAACCCGAGCAGACAAGGGCAAAGCACATGTAGTCGAGCCAACCCGAACCGAGACATGGTCTGATTTCTTCGACTCCGACGAATCAATTGCTCCCGAAGCCTAAGCCGTCCTGGTTTCACCCACCAAGAAGAGCAAAACCTCCACCACCAAAGAAATATGCCTAGATAGTGATGATGAGGAAGAGGTAACCAAGAAAGTCGAACTGACACCTCCAACACTTCACCAACAACCACGGGCAACCAAAAAGATCAAGCAAACGATGAGAAGGAAATTAATCATCCAAGACGAAAACGATGACTCATCCATGTCCCCGTCGTTGTAATTTTATTATCATGCATTCTATTTTCATTCTATTTTTTGTGTATGTGCATGCATTGAGGGCAATGCTTCGCTTGAGTTTGGAGGGAAGTAGTTGTTAGTTCTTTTTTATCATATCTACTATAGAAAATGCATGCTTATTGATTGCCTTAGTATTTAATCTAATGAATTTTTGCCTCGGCAATAGACGTCTCTATCTTACCGAAGCCTTAAAATTTTCTAGCAAACTTTAAATTTTAGGATGTCCATGGAAGAATACTTAGAATCACACTATGAGGTTGAAAATGAAAACTTTTGTGACCTGAATGATTGAAGGAGTTCTAGGACACTTAGGACATTTACTTACTTAGAAAAAAAATTGGGTAAAAAGAGTTAGAGGTGCCTAAAACTGACTCTAGCTTAAGGAAAAGCATAAAACACTAGAGATGCCCAAAATTGGCTCTAGTCTAGACTTGGAAAAATAACTAGAGGTGGCCGAAATTGGCTCTAGTTTGGACTTAGAAAATCACTGAAGGTGTCCGAAATTGGCTCTAGTTGAAATAGAAAACCCAAGGAAAGTAAGTTAATTGTTTAAGTGTATACAAAGAACCAGGAAAATCATCTTGTTCACAATCACGCACACACTCACGAGTCTTATAGTTTGATTCCAGGGAAATCCTCGACATTTGAAGAATTGAAGGCTAAGAACATTCTAGATGCATTACTAGCCATACATACAGAATTTCATTGTTCTTAACATTGCCATGCTTGATCATCTTTCCTTGAATATATTTGGTGAAAAAGGTACTGCTTTGGTATGTGTTTTGTGCATGTGCAGATTTCATTACCCATTACCCGGGCAAGTATTGTCGCGGCAGTGAAGGAAGGAGAAATAACGGTGCAGAACCATCACTTGACGAACCAGACCAAGCCATTCTTTGATGTCAAGTCTTACTGAGGGACACTGAATCAAGAGAACGAGCCTTACCGAGTAGAAAAGACTGACAGACCATTGTCGAGGCAATGACTAAGTCACTGTCGAGGAAATGCCCAGACATTTGCCGACAAGGGAGAAATATGAAAAGTGGTAGGCGACTTGAAGAACATAAAACGATGAATTTTTAGAGATAATGTGCATGAAGATCGGAGCTTAGGAAGACCAGGAAAAAGTCAAAGAAAGGTCAAGGCTTAGCTTTTTCTCCTAAAGGTCTTGGGTTTAAAACACCTTAAGCGTATGGGTGTCACATTTTCCTTTAGCAAAACGACGTCGTTTTGGGTTAAATTAGGCTTCAAAACAGCCGCACCAAAATGACGTCGTTTTGACTTAACGGAGGAGTTAATGGTTAACGACGGAGTGGCATTTTCGACTCAAATATTAAAGTTCAGTGCTAGTTTTGAAGAGTTTTAAAGTTTGATGATATTTTCGACTCAGCGGCCATAGTTTAGTGGTATTCGGTGTAATTTACTCAAAATTATATTACGATGTAATATATAGATATTAATGTTTTGCATTTAAAAATAGAAAATATAATATTTATTTAATTGTATAAAAATTAAAATATCTAGAGAATATTTTTATATATTTATAAAGAAAAACTTTGATACACAACCCGTGTGAACTTTAATTTACATGAGCTTGTCAAATTTAAGGGATTAAAAGTTTAGTTTAGAGTGTAGAGCTTAGGGGTTTTGGTGGTAGGGTTTAGAATTTAAGATTTAAGGTTTAGATTTAAGGATTTCGAATTTAGGGTGTTAAGATTAAGGTTTTAGATTTTAGATATTAAGTAAGGGTTGCAGAGAATTTTTTTACATAGACTGTGTATCAAAATATAACTCATATTTATAATCTTAATTTAATTGATACTATTACTATTGTAATATCTAACATCATTGAGATATTTGCTCAAATAATGTTATTAGAAAATAATATTGGCTAAAGTAGGGTATTCTATATATTATTTATTCATATAAGGATAAAGTTACAATAATCAATGGAGTTCCACTTGAGCTTGTGTAATACACATTTTCTGTCCGGGTCTAAGCTCAATACCATGATCAATCCAATCCAATAATCTGAAATCAATTAAATAAATAAATAAACCTTTTATCATTACAAAACCCATCAGACCCATTTTTAAAGCAGAACTCATACCCAAAATCATTTACCCAATATTACAAAAAACCCTAATACCCAAACTAACCATAACCCTAAATTAACCTAAAGCTAAAAAAAACCTCGCCCTACAAAACAGTCGCTGCCAACCACCCTGAGCTGTCGCCACCTCCCACCCAAGCCGCTGCCACGAGCCATCGAATCGCCTACCTCCAAGTAGTCTGCAAAAGGTTCCTCCAAGATCATTTTAAATCTGGAAATCAAGATCTCCACCATTTTAATATTGTAAAAAATAATTTATAAATACCAAAAAACAATTGAATGTAAAGTAATTTCACAATCAAATACAAAGAAGAGAAAAAGAAAACAATTTTTTTTAAAGATATTTTTTTTTGAAAGGTATAGAGAAAACAATTTTTAGAAATAAAAAAAATCAGAAAGCTTTAGGTATTGTGTTCTTCATTTCTTTTGCATAGAACATTGGGGTTTTCTAATAATCTAAATGCTTTTTAGCGAGAATTAGAATTTTTAGGGAGTTATTTTCGAAATCAAAACAAAAAAGTTTTCAAAATTTCTTGAATCAAAAGGGTTAAAAAAAGTATCCTTAAAATCAAAAGACAAAAGATTTAAAAAAAAAACAAAATTTGCAACAAAAATCAAGAACAAAAAAAATTTAAAACAAATTTGAACAAAAGAATAAAGGATTTTGAGTACTTACCTTCGATTTAGGGTCGCCGCTCGAACCAATGGTCGGTGAGGCAGCACCGCCGACGAACCGCATTGGTGTTGGAGTCTGATTTCAGTCGAGAGCAGAGTGAGAGCCGAGATTTTGTTTACTTGATATTTGCACTTTTATTTTCCTTTCCATTTAATATGGTCCTCATTCTAGCTTATTAATTTTATGCTCTTTAAATATTTGACACTTATGTTTCTGCTTTCATATTCATCTGCAACCTTACGGTGACCTGCACTGGGGTATGATCCGATTCGCTTACAAACGTCTAACATGACTTACTAACTATTAATTTCTTGCACTTTAATTTATGTTCAATCCGGTCCTTTCTGAATATTTATTTAACTTCTTGCATTTTACTTTATTATTTGTTAAATCCGGTGCCATTTAATTTGTGCATCTTATTATCGTTATTATTTCTTTATATTCAATTTGATCCTTTCTAGATTTGTGCATTTATTTTCAGTCTTTGACCACTGCCATTTAATTTAATATACCATGTATGATAAGGTTTTTGAAAACGACTAGGTCTTATCACTTTTTGAAAGAAAAAGAGATTTATATCAAAAAGGGGGAAATTCGAATTTTAGAAAACTGTAAAAAAATTGGAGTCGCCACCGGCCACTAAGGTAGGGCGGACACCACAAAACCAGAGATTCATTTAAAAACGGGTTTGGGAGTTGGTTACGTATGGAGAAGGGTCAGCACCCCCATCACGACCGGAAATCGGTACCAAATAACTTGTTGCCTTTAAGCGATAGAAATTATTTAAGATTCAAAGTAAATTTAATAAATAATGTTCTCGAATGAAAATATGACTTAAATAGGACGGGCTATATCGAATTGTGTCTTTGGAATTAATTAAACATTTCATTAGAAAGGATGACGGTACACCAGACCCTAAACTAAACCGACATCATATAAGACTGACTGTCGTGTTAGTTTAGGGTTCGGATCTCGTACGTCACCTTTATGCATGATGCAAGCAAGTAAAGGATGATACATGGTGTTTTCATTTTTACGCTTCTGCTTACCTATATTGGGTGAAAATTAACCTAAATATTCGATCGACATCCATTAAGCTAGGACTGTCATCTCGGATACCGGAGTTAATTAATACCTCTCTTTGGGTATATTTTAAGTCTGATTATCATGTTTAATAATTACCAGCCTTATGAATGACAAGTGTTAGATGCTTGTCATAAAAGTACTTTGAAAAATAAACAAATAAAAGCCCACCTAAGGCCCTCACTTGAAGGTTCGAATTATGGAAATTTAATTAGTGGTCTAATTATTTATTATGTGACTCTAATATTAAATCCTAGGTCGTTTACATCCTAATTAAGGGGCTCGAATCAATTATGGATTATCTCGTGTCGTTTCGTGTAAATGTGATATTAATTTTAATCTTTAAAGTGAATATGGCTAAACCTAATGTAAGCTCTAAACCTAAACTGACCTAATTGTTCGAACCGTGCCCCTATAAGGCGGGCACACAATCCGGGACAATTAAACCGATCGAGCTAATTCAAAAACTTATTTAACTAGCCCGATCCCATTTAAAAAAGAAAGAAGCCCAAAAAGATGCTAAACTAATCAATTTAAAGCCTAAGGCCCAAAAAAAACCCACATTAAAGGATGTTAAAAGACAAATTACCACAAGGCTCATTTTTTAACAAACTAAACATGCATTACTTTATTAAGCCAAAAATGTCATTTTTATCATATTGCCTAAAAACGGGTTTACGACACTTCTAATTATTAAACGTGAAGACTATCTTAATTAATTAAGCCATACATATCGTTTTAACAAATTACCAGTAGTGACATAAATTAGGCATACCACATTAAACGCACAAGGCCCAAAGAAGTATGATAATCACAAACAACATACAAATTCAATACAAAAAACGAAGCATTAAAGAGAAATCATGCATTTAACCCACAAGACTCTAACAAAAGACATACTAGAGCAATATGCATATTCGATTCATGAAAGCAAAATAAAACAACGCATAGTGTTGCGTGTAAAAGTGTATATTGCAATGTAGTGCAAGTGTACACGACGCAAGTAGTAAAGTGATACGGAAGTATCGGATATCGTCTCCACAGGGACTGGGCTAATAGCTTCACCTTGAATTACTGCACGAGATTAAAAAGAATAGTTTAAGATGTTGTCACGAAAATAATAAAGAATACTGGAAAATAGGATTAAAATAATCAAGATAGGGAGAATGGGCTGGTATTGAATTGCTCAGTAGTGTAGGTATTGCTAAGCCTAGGGAAATCTGTTTTGTCGTCGTCCCTATCGCGGCAGCAACCGTCGCGGCAACGGTCTGTTGTTAGTCGCGGCAACGATCACACAACTCTGTACTTCAAGCTAGGCAATAATCCCTGTTGTGCCTTGGCCCATCCCTAGGTCCAAGTATGTCGATGAACACGTCTTTGATGATACCTCCCGGCATGAATCGAAGGATGAACACCGATGTTTTTGAATTCTTCCTTAGCCACTTAACCTCGTCCTATCCCTAGGTCCGAGATAGTTCAATTATAAGCTAGAGAATCTGCACTTATTCCTTTCGTATACTTAACTCTCCCAATATTAAGTAAATAGATAACCTCGCAATGCTCTCCCGATACTTTTGCAAGATATTAATAACCAGAATAAGAGAACTTGAAGTTTATTTTATTGAATAGAAAATTCCTAAAACAAAAGCAATCATTGCAACTACTTTACAAATCAACCTGTGGCCCTAAGGGAAGTTTAGAACATGTTGAGAAGGGAAAACGGCTAGGGTTTTGGGAAGAAGGCTAGAGATAGGTCATGTCCTCTCCTAGGTCGAATTACTTGCCATTATATAGGCCTTGGGTTCAAGTTTTCTAATATGGCAAGAATATAAGTTTAAACTAAAGTACAACTCTATTAAAGACTAAACCTTCAAAGAATATATCTTTAATTCGTCCTTCCTTCTTACTTGGAGTTTCTTCCTTGAACTTTGGGCTTGGCCTTCTTTCTGATCTAGGGCTTGGAAAAATATGATGGTATTCCACGACAGACGGGCTTAATTTTCTCTTTCTGTCGAGGCCCACTTTACTTCTTCTCCTCAAAACTGTTGTCATCCTTAGCTGTCACGGCAGCAGCCATGGCAGCATCGTCCTCCTCGTCTGTACATCCAGTTCCAGTTCTGTTGTATTACTGCCCATCGCATGCTTCTCCATCTGCTACAGCAGCAACCTGCAAAAACAACCAATTTCAGTAGAAACTTTGTCATTTAATATATTTGTGATGTGTAACTTTAATCTAACCTAAATGCAATGAATTATGCTTGAATGCAGCAGAAATATAGGTTAAATAGGGGGTAAATAATAGAACTTTTACACACTCAACACACCCTCAAACTCAAGTTTTTGCTTGCCCTCAAGCAATTTAGACCTAAAAAAATAAATATTTTTGTTTTGGCTTAAAACAGTGAACTTTCCCTTACCTTCCATTCGTTCCGTATTGTGAGCAACACCTTGTCGGATAATTTAGGATTCGTCCGGAATCTTGCTATAGTCCTCGTGCAGTGTGTGCATGCTTGTGAACAATTATATGCCAAGACTCCCCTAGTTTCACTAGAATATTTCAGCCTCTAACTTGAATTTTTATGCCAAAGTTTATCTTTTTGAAGGCACTTCTTATGCTCCTTTAATTTTTTTATTCAGACTCGATTTTTTTAAGCTTAAGTTTGACTAGAGCCGGTTTCGGGCACCTCTAGGGCTATTGAGTCTATTTTGCTAAACTTCTTTTCCTAAAACCAGTGTTAGGCACCTCTAGGGGCTATTCAAGTGCTAAGCTTCCTATTCTAGTTTACTAGTAGAATTCTAGGCAATATAACAATCACAAATGGTGTTTAAGTTTCAAAACTATATAAAGGCTCTAAACTGCTCCTAAAACTATCCTAAAGGCACTGCCACGACAGAGTTGTCACGGCAGGTAAGTTCAGTTCAAAGATTTAAGCCAAAATCATTTTTTATAGCAAAAATAAACTAAGTAAAGACACAATTTTTAAACTAAATAAGACTCCCATTAATGGAGGGATGCCACCCCCAAACTCAAGGGTTGCATTGCCCTCAATGCATATGACAGTAAAAAGAAAATGAAAAGTACATCACAAAATATATAAAAGCAGACAACAAAATAAAGTAAGAAACTCAAATTTTATGCGTTGTCGTCGATGCTGCTGTTAAGTCAGATCTGTCGGCGGGCAGGGGCCTTCCTGACTGGCTGGCGGATGGGGGAGGCATATGTATTCTTCGTTTTGGCTTCCCTTGGAGGTTGAATACGGGTAGGGGAGATGTGAGGAGGTTTCTCCACTACCTGCACCTCGGAGCTGCTACTGCTGCTACCGCTGTCACTGCTGTTGTCGCTGCCGTCACCGCTGCTACTGCCGATGCCGCTATCCTTCTTGTTCTTGTCTGCCATCGTTTTCTGCCGCTTGACCGGTGTGAACTCTTTGGATAAATTCCTCTTGACAGAGGGTTCGTTGTCGGACTCCTCCCAAATTGAGGAAGAGGAGAAACCGGCTATGAATGCATCAAGTTCTTCGGAGGGCATTCTTCTCTTGGTTCCTCGGGCAAAAGTGTCAGCTGCGCGGTTGCTGCCTGCAGCTGTCGTGGCAGGGGTTGGTGTGGACGCTGCTGAAGGTGTCTTGGGTGTGGCAGCAGGTGTAGGGGTATGGGCAGGGGTGGTGGCAGCAAAATATTGGGATGGAAAGGTAGGAAATACAACATCAGGGGAATTAAGAGAAGTTTGAATGAATTGTATCGTAGCTGTAGTGAAATCCCTGATGAAGCTCATGAGGCCGAGCTGTCGTTCCTTCATCTTCTGTATGGCAGCAAGGATCTGGGAGGAGGTGTCGGCCGGAGCTGCTGCTGGTGCGGGCTGCCTGGCTTTCGTGGCAGCAGGTTTAGTGTCTGTCGTCTCTCTGCTGCTGGGGCAGTGGGATCGAAAGACGACAGCGGGGTGGCAGCAGTAAGTTCCATCAAGTTGAGTATATTTTTGTCAGTCCATCCCTTCCCTTGGACTCTTAGATCAGTGGCAGCTTCAGGTACATGATGGCCGCGACATAGAGCTGTGATGAGATAGAGGAGGTAGAGTGGTCCTGTCGGCCGGTGTGCACATTCCAAAATACTCTCCCGGATGTAGCTGCCAACATTAATATGCCTCTCATGTAGAATCAAATGAATGAGAGCTAACATGGGTTGGTCGACAGTGGTGTTGTGCGAGGATGGCATGATTCGCTTTTTGATGAAAGCGTTCCACAGTTTAGCCTCCGAGAGGAGTTGAATTCTCTTCACCGTCCTCGGGTTCTTAGGATTAGTGTTCCGCTGAGTACCTTCATCCGTGAGCTCTGCCATGATAGCATTGTAGGTGGCAGGGTCTAAGCTATCCAGAAATTGCTTGTGACGATCCTCGTTGTTGCCCACATAAAATCCGTAGAGGGTGTTGATGTATTCTGGCTCGAAGGGCACCTCTCTCCCTCTAACGGAGACTGTTGTCGCGGTTCTACTGCTGATGGCAGCATAGAAATCGTGAACCAGAGACACATTCATCTCCTCTGGTTATTCTACAAAAATCTGCCACTGTAGGGCCTTGATTTTCCTAGCAATAAACGGCTGCAGTCCCAAATTCCCCTCCTTGGAAGTGTAGATAAATCCCCTCTCCTCCCACATGTAACGTATCTGGAAAGATCGTGGGGTTGATGCTGTCGGGGTAGAGCCTGAAGCAGCACTCCTGTGGGTGTTTCTAGAAGACATGGTTGCAAGGATTGTGTAAAAAAATAAAAGCAAGTAAAAATATGAGAGAAAACAAGTAAGAAGAGTAGAAGTGAGTGAAAAACGAATAGTAAACGGGGTTTATATAGGAAAGAGTTTGCTGCCCATTGGAGCTGTCACGGCAGGCGCGAATAACGGGGCCAGCTATTACGCGGTTTCTGACGCGTCTGTCACGCGTTTCTGTGTCTGCTGCGCGTCTGTTACGCGTTTGCGTGTCTGTCGCGGCAGTGTGTTAACAGCCTGTATTTTCCACTTCTGTCGCGGCAGGCTCCAAAGTTGGGCTTTTTGGGCTGATGGAAAGATGGTGGACTGAATTCACTTCTCCTTTTCTTCTTGTCTCCTTTCTTTCCTAAAAATAATAAAAATAAAAACCTTATTTCTTAAAAATAATAAATCTAATTTCCTAATAAATAATAAATAAAATTTAGGTTAAATTAGGGATGCTAGGTGGGGCATCTCCTAAGGTAACCACTTCCTGAATTCTTGGGGCTTCAGTCCCCTTATAATGCTTCAATCGTTGTCCATTGACTTTGAATTGGTGCCCGTCTTTCAAAGATCTGATCGTGATGGCACCATGGGGAAAAACCTACACCACTTGGAATGGGCCAGACCATCTAGATTTCAGCTTCCCTGGGAAGAGTTTCAACCTAGAGTTAAAAAGCAACACAAGCTGCCCTGGGCAGAACTGTCGTGGCAGCAATGTAACCCCCTTAGCCCGGCCTAGACGGTTGACCTGAACTACGAAGATTACACGGGGAAAACCAAAGTCAACCCGAAAGTCAACCTTGATTAACGACCCTTTTTTTCTTTTTAACCTTGTCTAAATGCATATTAACCCTAGGTGTACTCTTGAGATAAACATATTCAAAAATCACAGCAATCGGAAAACAATAAGGGCTCAATTGCACAACATACGAATTTAGGGACCAATTTGTAAATTCTGGAAATTACGAGGACTTTACCAAGTTTTAAGTTACCATTATGAAATTAGTCATGTTTCATGCTTCCCTGTCAAATTTCATCTCAAACGGACATCTCATACTCAATCAATTGCATATACAAAAATCAGGACTAAAACGTAAAGCTTGCAAACCTCAAAATCATTCAAAATTGTGCCCAACGGTCAAGTGTTTCGAAACGGGTCTAGGCCGTTCCGAAACACCCCTTGGCAGTAGCCAAAGTGTTTTGAAACACCTCAGCCCGTTTCGAAACACCCAGGCCAAAATATGCACCTGTTTCGAAACGGGCAAGGGTGTTCCGAAACACCCTGCCCAGAAACAGCAGAAAAGTCTGTTTTTCACTCTTTCGACCCACCAAACATGTTCGTATGACCTCTATAACATTCCAACAAGTCATCAAACATTAAAGGAACATATTTGCATCATCAAAGCTCAACCACGGCCTCAAACAAGAAAAACCACAAGTCTAAAGGCATGCATCCTATAATGAAAAGCAAGCAATCATCAAATCTCCAAAACAAAATACCAAATGGCCATTTACATGTTCCAACATCATCATAGGCATTAAACCAAACTTAGGGAGTCCAAAACCTCTCCCAAAAACACAATCTAGGTTCCCATTGCCAAATACCAAAAGCTAATAGTGTTGTGAGAATAGTCACCATACATGAGCTTAGACTTTCGCTTGGATCCTTGACCTCCTTGCTGCCCTTAAAGCACTTCAATGCTCTGCATTATTGGTTCAAGAAAGAGAGAGCGTAAGCACGTATGCTTAGTGAGAAATGCTCTAATAAAACAACACAATAATGCACTTTGTAAAAACACCTTTCCAAGGCCTTTAATTTTAAAACATCATTTATCATGCACTTATGCATACAAACCAAGCATCTCATGCTTCAATTCATCAACATGTCATATTGGCTTTCAAGTGATCATTCATAACTATTTTTCAACTCAAAACACAATCGGATACGCGGATTACAAGCGTTGTCCCATACGCTCCATACACACTACCAACACTCAAGGTGGAGTTTACCGGTACAATCACAACCCCTCAACACCCGTGATGGAGTCTACGGTACAATTACAACCCCTCCACATCACTCATTGGTAGTTGTATAACATCACTAATGAGAACACGGGACAGACAACACAAGATCCTCACATGGCATTTTAACCACCATTATGATCTTAGACATCTCGTTAGTGTACTTGGATGGAGTTTACGATACCATTACAACCCCTCAACATCCAAGGCGACTTTATTCACGGTGCACCCAGTCCTATAGTCGACTAACTATTTCCGATTCAAGTACTTTTAAACCAACACATCACTTGCCAATATACATCATTTACCATCATCAATCCACTGTTTTAAAGCATTTAACAAAGCCATTAAATAATCATGCAATACAATGCATCAAACCACATTTATCAATGTTCAAATCAAGGATCTCTTACCTTGAGCATCCTTCAACACATGGCTTACAAAACCAGCATTAAACATGCTAAAATATGCTTTCAAAACAGAATTTAAACATGCAAAATAAACACATTGCATTCAACCATCTCATGGTTCTTCAAAAAGAGAGTTTCTCCGAAAAACTTACTCTTGAGCTTAGCTAAGTTGTTTAGACTTAAACTAAGCTCCCATAACCTTCCAACATTGGTTTCAAAGCTGAAAACCAAACTTCACTCACCGATTCCGTTTCGCAAGCTTGCCGAAACGCCGATCAAGCCTCCGGATCAACATCACAGGGATCTGAAGATGTCTCCCCTGTTTTAAACACATCAAAGCAGAGGATTAATGCATCATCATGCATTAAAATCTTCAGCCAAAACACCTAAACTCGCTGCTCTCATCAAAACTCACATTTCGGCTACCAAACACAACCGAAATCACATCCAAACACCTCTACAACATTACCCAGCCAAGATCCATCAATTCCAATCATTCTTAGACATCAATTAACACCCAAAAAGGACCTAATCACGTCCTTAGACCTCCAGCTATAGCAGAACATCAAAATCACCCCAAAAACCACCATTAACTCAAGTAAAAACTTAGGAAAATCAACCTATTCGGGATTGCATTGATTAAACCTCAATTACACATCATTTAAACATCGAAAATACATCAAAAAGACATCTCAAAACAGAGCCCAATCATTTAATACGAATTTCTTCAAAATTAAATCCAAATCTTGCATTTTAAGCCAAAATCAAGAACACAACATTAAAACCTTTAAGAAAACTCAATTTAAGGATTGAGAACTTGGGAATTTCAGTAAAGAACTGAGTATTTAGAGGAGAAGGACGTTCATACCTCTAAATGTGGATTTCTCCTTGTTTAGAGCCAAAATTCTTGAAAATTCAATATGCAAATGATGAGGATTTGGTGTAGAAATGATTAGAAATCATTTAGAGATTGAAATCCCAACTTTAGGTGTGAAAATCAAAGGAAAAGTGACAGTGGAAATGTGTTTGACTGAGGGAAAATTGAGAGAAAATGAAATGGGAAAATTTTTGCAAAAGTTAGTTATGAAACTAAAATATCTCTTTTCCCTTTGTTCATTTTATTTAATAACATTAAATGAGTCTTTAAAATTTAAGAAAAATTTGGAGAAAGCCTCATTTGGGTAAATTAGCTCCTTAAAGATTCAAAGTTTCAATCCTTTTAAAACAGACTTTTCAAAAATTACATTTTAGTCACTAACTTGAAATGTCATATTTCCAAACCCCATTTTGTAAAATTGATTTCACCACTCTCTTATATATAATAAAAGAGGATTTTTAGATATTTTTCCATATTTTTAATGCATCCCGAACTAGGTTTTCCCTAAAATCACCTTTTATATTCGAATCGAAATTTAAACCGGTCCGGTTCAGACCCTAAACTTCCAAGCCCAAAATTGGGGTGTTACAACTCTCCCCCCCCCCCTTAAGAAATTTTGTCCTCGAAATTTACCTGAAGGAAAAAGGTACGGAAACTGCTTCATCATGTCATCCTTTCGTTCCCACGTGGCTTCCTCTGCACCACGATGCTTCCACAACACCTTTACCAACTCAATGGTCTTGCCTCGAAGAACTTTACTGTACGAATCCAGAATCTTCACTGGTTCCTCATCATAGGTCAAATCCGGATTCAATTCCACTTCCTCCACAGGCATCACATGAGAAGGATCCGATCTATACTTCCGAAGCATAGAAACATGAAACACATCATGAATCTTTTCTAACTCTTGCGGTAACCTCAACTTGTACGCAACAGGACCCACACGCTCAATCACCTCGTATGGTCCAATGTACATAGGGCTCAACTTACCCTTTTGGCCAAACCTCATCACCTTTTTCCAAGGCGAAACTTTCAAAAACACACGGTCACCCACCGCATACTCAATCTCCTTACGCTTCAAATCCGCGTAAGACTTTTGCCGATCAGAAGTTGCCTTCAATCGCTCATAAATGAGCTTCACCTTCTCGGTGGTTCCTTTCAACAAAGCTGGCATCGAAACCAACTTCTGACCTGCTTCAGCCCAACAAAGATGAGTCCTACACTTCCTCCCGTACAAAGCTTCATAAGGTGTCATTTGAACACTTGCCTGATAACTATTATTATAGGCAAACTCCACCAAAGGCAAATGTTTCTCCCAAGAACCCTGAAACTCAATCACGCAGCACCTTAACATATCCTCTAACACCTGGATAACACGCTCAGACTGTCCATCCGTCTACGGATGATAAGAAGTACTGAAATTCAACCGTGTACCCAAAGCCTGATGCAAACACTGCCAGAAACGCGATGTAAACCTCGAATCTCTATCCGACACAATCGACTTTGGCACACCATGCAGCCGCACAATCTCAGCAATGTACAGCTCCGCAAGCTTATCCAAAGTGTACGTAGTATGCACAGGCAAGAAATGCGCACACTTCGTCAGGCGATCCACAATCACCCACACTGAATTCTTCTTCGATGGCGACAAGGGCAAACCAGACACGAAGTCCATGGTAATCCTCTCCCACTTCCACTCAGGAATCTTCAACGGTTGCAACAACCCTGAAGGAAACTGATGCTCAGCCTTAACTCGCTGACATACCATGCACTTGCTTACAAACTCGGCAACATCTTTCTTTAAACCCACCCAATAGTACTCATCATGAAGATCACGGTACATCTTAGTACTACCAGGGTGCATAGCAAAAGGACTACTATGAGCTTCAGTCAGAATAGTACGCCTCAAATCAGCATCATTGGGCACTACTATCCGACTCCCAAAACATAAAACTCCATCATCATTAAAGTAGAAATCCGATGGCCTATCCTCTGCAATATCCTGAACATGTGGCACCAAGGAATCATCCAACAACTGCTTTTCCTTAATCAATTGAATCAAGGATGGTTTCACTTGCAACTCAGCCACAAGACCACCATCACGCGAAATGCTCAAACTGGCAAACATAGCCCTCAACTCAACAGCTACCTTCCTACTCAAGGCATCCGCTACAACATTTGCTTTACCCAGATGGTACTCGATTGTCAAATCGTAATCCTTAAGCAACTCCACCCAACGTTGTTGCCTATGATTCAACTCTTTCTGAGACATCAGATACTTCAAACTCTTGTGGTCTGTGTACACAGTACACTTCTCACCATACAGGTAATGTCTCAATTTTCAAAGCAAAAACCACCGCAGCTAACTCAATGTCATGCGTCGGATAATTGCGCTTATGCATCTTTAACTGACGCGATGCATAAGCCACCACCTTACCCTCTTGCATCAACACACATCCCAAACCAACGTAGGACGCATCACTATACACCACAAACTCTTTCCCTGATTTAGGTTGAACCAAGATAGGAGCTTGCGTTAAAGCTGCCTTAATCTTCTCAAAAGCCCGTTGTCTCGCTTTCGTCCACTCATACTTAACATCCTTCTGCAACAACTTCGTCAAAGGTGCAACAATCTTTGAAAACCCATCCACGAACCTCCGATAGTATCCTGCCAACCCAAGGAAACTACGGACTTCATGAACAGACTTAGGAGGCTTCCAATTCATCACTGCCTCAATCTTTTGAGGATCAACACGAATCCCTTCAGCAGAAACCACATGACCAAGAAACACAACTTCTCTAAGCCAGAACTCACACTTGCTCAGCTTGGCATAAAGCTGATTCTCCAACAAAGCCTGTAACACAATTCTCAAATGCCCTTCATGCTCCTCCTCAGTACGAGAGTACACGAGAATATCATCAATGAACACCACAACAAATTTATCCAAGTATTCATGGAACACTCTATTCATCATGTCCATGAAAGCTGTAGGAGCATTCGTCAAACCAAACGGCATCACAAGAAACTCATAATGCCCATACCTCGTTCTGAAGGTTGTCTTTGGCACATCCACATCCTTCACCTTCAGCTGATAATACCCTGAACTTAAGTCAATTTTAGAGAACACAGCCGCTCCCCGAAATTGATCAAAAAGATCATCAATTCTCGGCAATGGATACCGATTCTTGATAGTCAACTTGTTAAGCTGACGGTAATCAATGCACATTCTCATAGTGCCATCCTTCTTCTTCACAAACAAGACCGGTGCACCCCAAGGTGACACACTCGGCCGAATGAAACCACGATCAAGCAACTCCTGAAGTTGCGTCTTCAGCTCTTTCAACTCTTTAGGTGCCATTCGATAAGGAGTAATGGACACTGGAGTTGTGTTTTCATACAGCTCAATCCCAAACTCCACTTCGCGATTAGGAGGCAATCCAGGCAACTCCTCCGGAAACACACCAGGAAACTCTCGCACAGTCCTGATATCTTGCACACGCAACTCTTTAGAGCTAGGATTCATCACAAAGGCGAGGTAAGCTTCACAACCTTGCCTCAGCATCCGGCTCGCTTCCAATGTAGACACCACATTGGCAAGAAACTTCACATTCTCACCAACCACCACTACCTCATAATCATCCGCAAGCTTCAACGAAACTCGTTTATTCTCAAAATCCACTACAGCTCGATGCTCAACAAGCCAATCCATACCAAGGATTACATCAAAACCATAGAAAGGCAATTCCATAAGATCAACATGAAAAACATGATCTTGCACAACCAAGGGACACCTTCTATAAAGCTTTCGCGTCACAACAGTCTCACCAAAAGAACTAGTTACACGCATACCAACATCCAAAGACTCAACAGGCAACCCAAGCAATTGAGCATGTTCACGCAATATGTATGAGTGTGTAGATCCAGAATCAATCAAGGAAAGTAATGACAAGGATTGCAAAGTGAAAGTACCTGCGATCACATCCGTGTCATTCCTCCCTTCCCTCTGAGCATACACTCTGGCCTGGCCACCACCCTCAGGCTGAACAGCTACCACATGAGCCACATTCCTTCCACCATCCTCCCTGCGCTGGAAGTTACAACGCCCACGCCCACGGCCTCTCTGTGATGCAACAACTCCAGGAGCACGTCCCTGACCACCACCGGCCAACAGAGGACACTACCTCTTCATGTGATCCGCCGAACCACAGTTCCAGCACAAACTACCGGTCACCACAATAGGAGCCTCTACCTCCCTCGCTGCTCGAGGACAATCACGCCTCTGATGACCACGCGATCCACATGCCCAACATGTGTTTTGATCAGCTCTCGCCTTGTCCCCCTGAACAGGCGCACCTTGCCCTCCACCACCACGCCTAGCTAAAGACTGATACTTCCGATCACGTCCTCTCTTGTTCCGTCCGCCACCGGAACTATACTCAGCAGCTCGCTTGCCCGCACTAGGACCAACTCCTCTAGAAGATAAACCCAAATTCAACTCAATGTCTTTTGCTCTACCAACTAGCACATCAAAGTCAGTGTACTCCGCAGCCAGCATATAAGTCTTCACTTCCGTCACCAAACCATAACGGAAACGTTCACACCTCTCCCGCTCATCAGGGACAAGCTCAGGTGTGTACTGACTGAGTCGGACAAACTGAACCTCGTACTCAGCCACTGACATGCTCCCTTGTGTAAGAGACATGAATTCCCTTTTCTTTTCATCCAGGTACCGCACACCCAGATACCTCCTCTTGAACGCGTTCAGAAAGAACGTCCAAGTCACATCAGCATCCTCTATACCAGAGATAGTGGTTGTCCACCAGGTATACGCATCGTCATGCAACAACGATATAACACAGCCCAGCTTCTGCACTTCATTGCAGTTCATTTGTCCCAAAACTCTCGGTACTTTCCAACCAAGACTCAGAACCTTCAGCAAACAAACCCCTGAACTCAGTCCCTCCCAGACTGCGCAAGCGTTCCAGAGGTAGTCTAACATTAGCATCTCCCTGATGCCCAGCTCCATGAGCTCCAGCTACCGCCGCCTGAAAGGCTCCAGCAATAGCCTGAATCAGCATTGTCATGTCAGAAGCAGCTTGCCCCTGCCCAGCTTCAGGTCAAGCGACCCCAGCACCAGCACCAACACCAGCTCCCTCACCTCTAGCACCACCACCACCAGGTGGAGGAGGTAAATCCACTACATTTTCAGCATTCTCTTCGTTCTCATTTTGAGCCATAGCTCGCGTGTTAATCCTCGTCTCTCTACGAGGTCCCATATACTAAACAATACAATCACAAATGCAATAAACAAAGTCAGGCTCAGCAAGGTAAGCAATCCAAGTACTCAAGCTCGTTTCCAATTAAAAACAAATCATTTCATTAGCTTTGATATGGCAATGGGTCCCTCTAACATGCTTCACCACAGCATACACCACAATTGCAACACACTTACAATTCATACATCATACATTCACTGAACAAGTATACAAAGCAATTAAACACTTATCACCCACATAACCATTCCCAAATACTCGAGAACTCAGCTCTGATACCACCAAATGTAACCCCCTTAGCCCGGCCTAGACGGTTAACCTGAACTACGAAGATTACACGGGGAAAACCAAAGTCAACCTGAAAGTCAACCTTGATTAACGACCCTTTTTTTTCTTTTTAACCTTGTCTAAATGCATATTAACCCTAGGTGTACTCTTGAGATAAACATATTCAAAAATCACAGCAATCGGAAAACAATAAGGGGCTCAATTGCACAACATACGAATTTAGGGACCAATTTGTAAATTTTGGAAATTACGAGGACTTTACCAATTTTTAAGTTACCATTATGAAATTAGTCATGTTTCATGCTTCCCTGTCAAATTTCATCTTAAACGGACATCTCAAACTCAATCAATTGCATATACAAAAATCAGGATGGCATGATTCGCGGTACATGAAATCAATTGCATATACAAAAATCACAGTATATTTTTGTCAGTCCATCCCTTCCCTTGGACTCTTAGATCAGTGGCAGCTTCAGGTACATGATGGCCGCGGCATAGAGCTGTGATGAGATAGAGGAGGTAGAGTGGTCCTATCGGCCGGTGTGCACATTCCAAAATACTCTCCCGGATGTAGCTGCCAACATTAATATGCCTCTCATGTAGAATCGAATGAATGAGAGCTAACATGGGTTGGTCGACAGTGGTGTTGTGCGAGGATGGCATGATTCGCTTTTTGATGAAAACTTTCCACAGTTTAGCCTCCGAGAGGAGTTGAATTCTCTTCACCGTCCTCGGGTTCTTAGGATTAGTGTTCCACTGAGTACCTTCATCCGTGAGCTCTGCCATGATAGCATCGTAGGTGGCAGGGTCTAAGCTATCCAAAAATTGCTTGTGACCATCCTCGTTGCTGCCCACATAAAATCCGTAGAGGGTGTTGATGTATTCTGGCTCGAAGGGCACCTCTCTCCCTCTAACGGAGACTGCTGTCGCGGTTCTGCTGCTGATGGCAGCATAGAAATCGTGAACCAGAGACACATTCATCTCCTCTGGTTGTTCTACAAAAATCTGCCACTGTAGGGCCATGATTTTCCTAGCAATAAACGGCTGCAGTCCCAAATTCCCCTCCTTGGAAGTGTAGATAAATCCCCTCTCCTCCCATATGTCACGTATCTGGAAAGATCGTGGGGTTGATGTTGTCGGGGTAGAGCCTGAAGCAGCACTCCTGTGGGTGTTTCTACAAGACATGGTTGCAAGGATTGTGTAAAAAAATAAAAGCAAGTAAAAATATGAGAGAAAACAAGTAAGAAGAGTAGAAGTGAGTGAAAAACGAATAGTAAACAGGGTTTATATAGGAAAGAGTTTGCTGCCCGTTGGAGCTGTCACGGCAGGCGCGAATAACGGGGCCAACTGTTACGCGGTTTCTGACGCGTCTGTCACGCGTTTCTGTGTCTGCTGTGCGTCTGTTACACTTTTGCGTGTCTGTCGCGGCAGTGTGTTGATAGCCTGTATTTTCCACTTCTTTCGCGGCAGCTGTAACGGCAGGCTCCAAAGTTGGGCTTTTTGGGCTGATGGAAAGATGGTGGGCTGAATTCACTTCTCCTTTTCTTCTTGTCTCCTTTCTTTCCTAAAAATAATAAAAATAAAAACCTTATTTCTTATAAATAATAAATCTAATTTCCTAATAAATAATAAATAAAATTTAGGTTAAATTAGGGATGCTAGGTGGGGCATCTCCTAAGGTAACCACTTCCTGCATTCTTAGGTCTTCAGTCCCCTTATAATGCTTCAATCGTTGTCCATTGACTTTGAATTGGTGCCCGTCTTTCAAAGATCTGATCGTGATGGCACCATGGGGAAAAACCTACACCACTTGTAATGGGCCAGACCATCTAGATTTCAGCTTCCCTGGGAAGAGTTTCAACTTAGAGTTAAAAAGCAACACAAGCTGCCCTGGGCAGAACTGTCGTGGCAGAAATGTAACCCCCTTAGCCCGGCCTAGACGGTTGACCTGAACTACGAAGATTACACGGGGAAAACCAAAGTCAACCCGAAAGTCAACCTTGATTAACGACCCTTTTTTTCTTTTTAACCTTGTCTAAATGCATATTAACCCTAGGTGTACTCTTGAGATAAACATATTCAAAAATCACAGCAATCGGAAAACAATAAGGGCTCAATTGCACAACATACGAATTTAGGGACCAATTTGTAAATTCTGGAAATTACGAGGACTTTACCAAGTTTTAAGTTACCATTATGAAATTAGTCATGTTTCATGCTTCCCTGTCAAATTTCATCTCAAACGGACATCTCATACTCAATCAATTGCATATACAAAAATCAGGACTAAAACGTAAAGCTTGCAAACCTCAAAATCATTCAAAATTGTGCCCAACGGTCAAGTGTTTCGAAACGGGTCTAGGCCGTTCCGAAACACCCCTTGGCAGTAGCCAAAGTGTTTCGAAACACCTCAGCCCGTTTCGAAACACCCAGGCCAAAATATGCACCTGTTTCGAAACGGGCAAGGGTGTTCCGAAACACCCTGCCCAGAAACAGCAGAAAAGTCTGTTTTTCACTCTTTCGACCCACCAAACATGTTCGTATGACCTCTATAACATGCCAACAAGTCATCAAACATTAAAGGAACATATTTGCATCATCAAAGCTCAACCACGGCCTCAAACAAGAAAAGCCACAAGTCTAAAGGCATGCATCCTATAATGAAAAGCAAGCAATCATCAAATCTCCAAAACAAAATACCAAATGGCCATTTACATGTTCCAACATCATCATAGGCATTAAACCAAACTTACGGAGTCCAAAACATCTCCCAAAAACACAATCTAGGTTCCCATTGCCAAATACCAAAAGCTAATAGTGTTGTGAGAATAGTCACCATACATGAGCTTAGACTTTCGCTTGGATCCTTGACCTCCTTGCTACCCTTAAAGCACTTCAATGCTCTGCATTATTGGTTCAAGAAAGAGAGAGTGTAAGCACGTATGCTTAGTGAGAAATGCTCTAATAAAACAACACAATAATGCACTTTGTAAAAACACCTTTCCAAGGCCTTTAATTTCAAAACATCATTTATCATGCACTTATGCATACAAACCAAGCATCTCATGCTTCAATTCATCAACATGTCATATTGGCTTTCAAGTGATAATCCATGTAACCCCCTTAACCCGGGCCAGACGGTTGACCCGAATTAAGAAGATCACACGGGGAAAACCAAAGTCAACCCGAAAGTCAACCTTGATTAACGACCCCTTTTTTTTCTTTTTAATCTTGCCTAGATGCACATTAGCCCTAATTGTGATCACACAAACATCATACTCAAAGATCACAAACATCAGAGATCAAACAGGGACCCAACTGAACAAATTACAACTTTAGGGACCAAATTGTAATTTCTGAAAACTTTGAGGGCTTAACCAGATTTTAAGTCACCAACTTAAAATTAATCATGTTTCATGCTTCTCTGCCAAATTTCAGCTCAAACGGACATCCCAAACTCATACAATTGCACAAACAAGTTTCAGGACCAAAATGCAAACATTCTGAAACATTTAACCGCCCATGTCAGCCCCCAACGGTCAACCGTTTCGAAACAGGCAGAGCCCGTTTCGAAACACGGGGCCGTTCCGCAACGCGTACCGCAACGGGGGTCTGGCAGTAGCCAAACCGTTTCGGAACGGTGGCACCCGTTTCGGATGCCTGGGTTTATGCACGGCACCCGTTCCGAAACGATGTCAACTGTTCCGAAACGCCTTGCCCAGAATGCAGCATTTTGCTCACTCAAACACACAATTGACCAACCAATCATGCTCCAAAAGCCACCAAACTTTACCAACATACAATTCAACATAAATGAGACATACTTGCATCATCAATTCATCAGAACAACATCATATACAAAAAGCCCCAAATCTATAGGCATGCTTCCTACACAAGCAACCATTCAAGCACAATCATTCCAAATCAATCTCATTAAAGCCAAACATGTTCCAACAACATCATCAACATAAAAACATCTTCGTCCATACATAAACGAACACATACACATTAACCCGAGAGATTCTACCCCCATTGCCTTTATTAACTATAGCTATTCATCGAGACATACATCTCAATTGGAGTCCACTTTAAATCCCTTGCTCCTTGCTGTCCAAACTTCAAGAATCTGCATTGATGGACAAAAAGGAGCGTAAGCACATAATGCTTAGTGGGGAAAGCTCAAAACCAAAACACCATCAATGCAGCGGGTCATAAAACACTTTTAAAACAAACCCGAATTGTTAACCAAGCAAAGCTTGAAAACCCTTTTCAACATCATGTTTAAAACCATGCATTGCACATACATGAAAACCAACCCTTAGCTTAACAAGCTAAGAAAACCTTTTCAAAGCACAACATATAAAATCATCCATTTAGCCATACCATGCATAAACACCATATGCAAAGCTAAATTCAAAACCTTGGAAAACACTTCCATTCCACAACATACCTTTCTTATACTTGAAAACCATTCAAGCAAGAAACCCTTTGAAACCATTACTCAATCAATCCAACACATGCATTGAACCAAGGCAATATATAAACCATAACATTATCATCACATGCCTTTTAAAACAAGCCTTAGCAAGACTCCACTACACTAAAGAGATTTCATGTACACTTGCATCATTTACCAAATGATAATCAACACTTGTTCAACTTAACAAGTAAACATGCATTCACAAGCATTAACCACTTTTCATGCAACCATACACCTTTTCAAGCATTAAACACTTTTCATGCAACCATGCATCTTTTCAAGCATCTCATGCTTCTTTATTATCAAGAACATTTCATTGGCCTCCAAGTGATCATCCACATCCACTTTTCAACTCAACAACCCGATCGGATACGCGGATCACAAGCGTTGTCCCCTACGCTTCATACACACTACCAATCCAAGGTCTCCAAATGGACTTTTAAACACCATTTGACCTCAACACCCTAAGGTTCCCATGTATGGACTTTTAAACACCATACAACCTTAGCTTTTCCCGAGGTTCCCATGTATGGACTTTTAAACACCATACAACCTCAACTTTTCCCAAGGTTCCCATGTATGGACTTTTAAACACCATACAACCTTAGCTTTTCCCGAGGTTCCCATGTATGGACTTTTAAACACCATACAACCTCAACTTTTCCCAAGGTTCCCATGTATGGACTTTTAAACACCATACAACCTTGACATGCACAAGGTTCCCCCGTATGGACTTTTAAACACCATACAACCTTTGCATCATCGATTGGTAGTTGTATAACATCACTAACGAGATCCGGGACACCCTACACAAGATCCACACATGGGCATTACACCTCCATTGTGATCTCAACAAGCACAAGGTTCTCACATATGGACTTTTAACCACCATATAACCTTTGCTCAACCAAGGTCCTCGAATGGGCATTCCACCTCCATTATGACCTTAACCATCTCGTTAGGATACTTGAAGGGAGTATACCGGTCCACTCCTGATCACTCCACCTCCAAGGCGACTTAATTCACGGTGCACCCAATCCTATAGCCGGCTAACTATATCCGATCAACGAACCAAGAACCATTTTCCTCACTTGACAATATAACCATCTTACCATCATTAGCCCAATGATTCACATGCATAACCACAATGCAATAACCATCATTTACCATCATTAATTCACTGTTTTAAAGCATTACACAAAGCCATTAAACATCATGCAATACCATGCATCAAAACCACAATTTCCATGTACAAAACCAAGGATCTCTTACCTTGAGCATCCTTCACTTATGGCTTTCAAAACCAGCATTAAACCATGCCAAAAACATGCTTTCAAAACTGAATATAAACCATGCAAATCGCATGCATTTCAATCATCAACCACCATTGCTTAAAAAGCCATTTCATATCACAAACCAAGAAAGAAATCCATTTACTTACTCTTGAGCTTAGCAAAGTTGTTTAGACTTAAACTAAGCTCCCGAAACCTCCAAACCTTGGTTTATAAGCTGAAAACCCAACTTCACTCACCGATACACAAAACAAGGCTAGCCAACAAGCCTTCCAAGCATCCGAAACCTTCCGCAACACCTCTAAAGCTCACGGATCAAACTCCCCTGTTTCAAGCACACAAAAACAGAGCATTAATGCATCTTTATGCATTAAAAACACCAGCAACAACAACACAACTCGCTGCTCATCACAAATCCAACATTTCGGCTACCAAACACAACCGAAATCACCTCCAAACACTTCCAAAACTTAACTCAGCCAAGATCCATCACTTCTAACCATTTTTAAACATCAATTAACATCCAAAATGATCACAAACACGTCCTTATACCTCCAGGTATAACAGATCACCAAAAACATTCCAAAAACAACCAAAAACTCAAGCCAAACTTAGGAAATTCAACCTATCCGGGATTGCATTAATTAAACCTCAACTTCTAATCAATTTAGCATTCATTTAACATCAATTTGACATCTCAAAGCCCTGCTTAAACAGATCACACGAAAATTTCACCAAAATCACCAAATCTTGCATTTTAAGCCAAAAATCAAGATCTCAATTGAAAAGCCTTTAACAAATCACAAATCAAGGATTGAGAACTTAGGAATTTCAGTAAAGAACTGATAGTTTAGAGGAGAAGGACGTTCTTACCTCCAAACCTTGAGTTTCTCCTTTTTAGAGCCAAAAAGCTTGATGAAACAACTTGCAAATTGAGAGGTTTTGTTGATGAGATAATTAGGAATCAAAAGAGAGTTGAAATGAGTGATTTAGATGACAAAATCAGAGAAGAAAATCTGGAGAAATGTGTTTGGGTTGAGAGAAAATGAGAGAAAAGGAAAATTGAGAGAAAATAGAAAAGTTAGTTATGAAATGGTAAAAATGATTTCCCTCCACATTTCATAAACTTTAAAATCAGAATAAAGCCTTAAAATATCTTAGAAAAATCTGGAGAAACTCTTTTTGGAATAATAGCTCCTTAAAGATTCAAAGTTTCAATCCTTTATAAAACAGTCACCAAACTTTCAAAAATTACATTTTGGTCACTAGCCAAAATGTCAACCTTCCAAACCTCATTTTCCAAAATTGATTTTACAGTTCACTTTTATATATTAAAAGATGATTTTAGAACATTTTTCCATATTTTTAATGCAACCCGAACTAGGCTTTCCTAAATTCACTCTTATATATTCGATCAGCACTTTGACCGAACCGGTCAACGCCCAAGACTTTTGAGCCCAAAACCGGGGCGTTACAATCCATAACCATTTTTCAACTAAAAACACAATCGGATACGCGGATTACAAGCGTTGTCCCATACGCTCCATACACACTACCAACACTCAAGGTGGAGTTTACCGGTACAATCACAACCCCTCAACACCCGTGATGGAGTCTACGGTACAATTACAACCCCTCCACATCACTCATTGGTAGTTGTATAACATCACTAACGAGAACACGGGACACACAACACAAGATCCTCACATGGCATTTTAACCACCATTACGATCTTAGACATCTCGTTAGTGTACTTGGATGGAGTTTACGATACCATTACAACCCCTCAACATCCAAGGCGAATTTATTCACGGTGCACCCAATCCTATAGCCGGCTAACTATATCCGATTCAAGTACTTTTAAACCAACACATCACTTGCCAATATACATCATTTACCATCATCAATCCACTGTTTTAAAGCATTTAACAAAGCCATTAAATAATCATGCAATACAATGCATCAAACCACATTTATCAATGTTCAAATCAAGGATCTCTTACCTTGAGCATCCTTCAACACATGGCTTACAAAACCAGCATTAAACATGCTAAAATATGCTTTCAAAACAGAATTTAAACATGCAAAATAAACACATTGCATTCAACCATCTCATGGTTCTTCAAAAAGAGAGTTTCTCCGAAAAACTTACTCTTGAGCTTAGCTAAGTTGTTTAGACTTAAACTAAGCTCCCATAACCTTCCAACATTGGTTTCAAAGCTGAAAACCAAACTTCACTCACCGATTCCGTTTCGCAAGCTTGCTGAAACGCCGATCAAGCCTCCGGATCAACACCACAAGGATCCGAAGATGTCTCCCCTGTTTTAAACACATCAAAGCAGAGGATTAATGCATCATCATGCATTAAAATCTTCAGCCAAAACACCTAAACTCGCTGCTCTCATCAAAACTCACATTTCGGCTACCAAACACAACCGAAATCACATCCAAACACCTCTACAACATTACCCAGCCAAGATACATCAATTCCAATCATTCTTAGACATCAATTAACATCCAAAAAGGACCTAATCACGTCCTTATACCTCCAGCTATAGCAGAACATCAAAATCACCCCAAAAACCACCATTAACTCAAGTAAAAACTTAGGAAAATCAACCTATTCGGGATTGTATTGATTAAACATCAATTACACATCATTTAAACATCCAAAATACATCAAAAAGACATCTTAAAATAGAGCCCAATCATTTAATACGAATTTCTTCAAAATTAAATCTAAATCTTGCATTTTAAGCCAAAATCAAGAACACAACATTAAAACCTTTAAGAAAACTCAATTTAAGGATTGAGAACTTGGGAATTTCAGTAAAGAACTGAGTATTTAGAGGAGAAGGACGTTCATACCTCTAAATGTGGATTTCTCCTTGTTTAGAGCCAAATTTCTTGAAAATTCAATAAGCAAATGATGAGGATTTGGTGTAGAAATGATTAGAAATCATTTAGAGATTGAAATCTCAACTTTAGGATTGAAAATCAAAGGAAAAGTGGTTGTGGAAATGTGTTTGGCTGAGGGAAAATTGAGAGAAAATGAAATGGGAAAATTTTGGCAAAAGTTAGTTATGAAACTAAAATATCTCTTTTCCCTCTTTTCTTTTTATTTAATAACATTAAACGAGTCTTTAAAATTAAGACAAATCTGGAGAAACCCTCCCTTGGGTAAATTAGCTCCTTAAAGATTCAAAGTTTCAATCCTTTTAAAACAGTCACCAACTTTTCAAAAATTACATTTTAGTCACTAACTTGAAATGTCATATTTCCAAACTCCATTTTGTAAAATTGATTTCACCACTCTCTTATATATAATAAAAGAGGATTTTTAGATATTTTTCCATATTTTTAATGCATCCCGAACTAGGTTTTCCCTAAAATCACCTTTTATATTCGAATCGAAATTTAAACCGGTCCGGTTCAGACCCTAAACTTCCAAGCCCAAAATTGGGGTGTTACAAGCAACTTCTTGTCATGCCACTTCTTGGTCTTGTCCTTGTAAATTCTTGCGTTGTCATAGGCCATTGTTCGAATTTCTTCAATTTCGTTCAGATCAAGTAGCCTTTTGTGCCCTGCTTTTTCCAAGTCAATATTAACTGCCTTGATTGCCTAGTATGCTCTGTGCTCTATCTCGACAGGTAAATGGCACGTTTTCCCGTAAATCAGCCGATAAGGAGACATTCCCAATGGAGTTTTGAACGATGTCTTGTAGGCCCATAATGCATCATTGAGGTGTATAGACCAATCTTTCCGAGTTGGCTTAACCATCTTTTCAAGAATGTTCTTGACCTCCATGTTCGATATTTTAGCTTGTCCATTGGTCTGAGGGTGGTATGTTGTTGCAATCCGATGCTTTGCACCATACTTTTTCAAGGCAGCAGCTATAACCCTATTGTCAAAATGCCTCCCTTCATCACTGATGATCGCCTTAGGGATGCTGAATCTGGAAAAAATGTTTTTATATAAAAACCTTTGAATTGTCTTGGCATCATTTTTCTAAGTGGCGATCGCTTCAACCCACTTGGACACATAATCTACTGCCAGGAGGATATATAAGTTCCCACATGAAGATGTGAATGGTCCCATAAAATCTATCCCCCAAACGTCGAAGATCTCGACTTTAAGAATATTCTGCAGCGGCATCTCGTGTCTCCTTGAGATGTTTCCCGTCCGTTGACACTTGTCACAGCTCTTGTAGAAGATTTGAGCATCTTTGTACAGTGACGGCCAATAGAATCCTGACTGCAAAACCTTGGCAGTCGTTTTGTTACCTCCTAAGTGTCCTCCATACTGTGAAGCATGACAGTGATGAAGTATATCTTCCTGCTCATCTTGTGGTACACATCTCCTTATAACTTGATCTGCACAGATTTTGAAAAGAAGAGGTTCGTCCCAATAATAATGCTTAACATCATTTTGGAACCTCTTCCTAGCTTGATAATTAAGGTCAGGAGGGATTATTCCGCTAACTAAGAAATTAACGAAATCAGGAGTTCAGAAAACTTACCTGCGGCCATGGCTGTCGCGGCAGTGATTGTGGCAGCAAATAGCTGCTCATCGGGGAAGGTTTCCAATATGTTTGTCTCATCTGCCGATAGACTATTTCCCTTCTCCAACCTTGACAAGTGATCTGCCACTTGATTCTCTGTCCCCTTTTTGTCCTTGATTTCAAGGTCGAACTCTTGCAGTAGCAGAATCCAACGTATCAGTCGAGGCTTTGCATCCTTTTTCGTGAACAGATACTTTAATGCAGAGTGGTCTGTGTGGACTATGACCTTCGTTCCAAGTATATAAGAACGAAACTTGTCAATGGAGAATAACACATCTAATAATTCCTTTTCTGTGGTGGTGTAGTTCACTTGGGTGTCGTTCAGTGTTTTGCTGGCATATTATATGACATGAAAAAGTTTGTCTTTCCTCTGCCCAAGTGCTGCCCCGACAGCATAGTCACTAGCATCACACATGATCTCAAACGGCAGTGTCCAATCTGGTGGTTGTACTATTGGGGCTATTACCAGCTTTTCTTTCAGAACCTTGAATGCCTCAGTACATTCATCGTTGAAGTCGAAGGGGTGGTTCTGCTCCAGAAGATGGCATAGGGGTTTGGTGATTTTTGAGAAGTTCGCAATGAACCTCCGATAAAAACCAGCATGTCCTATGAAACTTATGATTCCCTTGACTATGGTGGGTGGCGGCAGCTTTTCGATCACTTCTATCGTAGCTCTGTCGACTTCTATGCCACGGCAGCTAATCTTATGGCCAAGGACTATCCCTTCATCCACCATGAAGTGACACTTTTCCCAGTTCAATACCAGGTTTGCTTTTTCACATCTCTCGAGCACCTTCTGTAGGTTGCCTAGGCAGCTTTCAAAGTTGTCTCCAAAGACTGAAAAGTCATCCATGAATATATCTAGGAAATCCTCCACCATATCAGAGAATATTGCCATCATGCACCTTTGAAAAGTGGCTGGTGCATTACAGAGTCCAGAAGGCGTTCTCCTAAAAGCGTAAGTTCCGTAAGGGCATGTGAACGTTGTCTTTTCTTGATATTCCGGTGCGGTGGCTATTTGATTGTAACCTGAGTAACCATCGAGAAAAAAATAGTAAGGTTTACCCGCTAATCTATCAAGCATTTGATCAATAAAGGGTAAATGAAAGTGGTCCTTCCGGGTAGCTTTGTTGAGCTTCCGGTAGTCCATACAAACCCTCCAACCGGTCACAGTCCTGGTTGGGATTAGCTCATTGTCTTCATTGGTTACCACGGTCATTCCTCTTTTCTTTGGAACGCACTGCACCGGGCTCACCCATTTGCTATCCGAGATGGCGTAGATTATTCCAGCATCTAGCCATTTGATTATCTCTTTACGCACTACTTCTTGCATAGCATGGTTCAGACGTCTTTGCGCATCAATGGTCGGCTTATGATTATCCTCTAAAAGAATTTTATGCATACATAAAGCCGGACTGATGCCTTGGATATCAGCTATCGTCCATCCAATAGCCTTCTTGTGCTGCTGCAGCATCCCTATTAACTGTTGTTCCAGTTCCTGCATCAACTTGGAAGAGATGATTACGGGCAACATATCATTTAAATAAAGGAAAACATATTTTAACTTCCCTGGCAGGGGCTTAAGGTCTATAACAGGGGACTCAACAGTTGATGGCTTTTGAATTACATGGTTATCCGAGGTATAGTTTAAAGGTTCGAACAACTTACCTGGACGATTGCCAATCCAATTTACCTCCTCTGGATTTTCAGTATCGGATGTATCAGATTCTGAGGAGTTGCTATCGTCGGTGTTGTCATGACAGTCTTCTAAGTGGCTGCCGAGGCAGTGACCAATTTTTATGTCGTGGCAGCCCGACCTGATGCAGGGTTGGTCAAGGGTAACTTCAGTGATAGCCTTGCATTCTTCTTCTGCATCAGCATGCTTCATTTCTTGGAGAACATTCAACTTAATTTCTTGATCGTTTACTCTTATGGTGAGTTCTCCTTTTTCCACATCAATCAGTGATCTTCCCGTGGCTAAGAAGGGTCACCCCAGGATGATTGGTGCGTTTTCATCTGCTTCACAATCTAAGATAAGAAAGTCAGCAGGAAAAATAAACTTATTCACCCTTACCAGAATATCTTCAATTTTTCCTTCTGGATGATCGTAAGAGCGGTCTACCAGCTGCAGAATTACTATTGTGGGCCAAGCTTTTCCAATACCTAATTTCTGAAAAACAGATTTGGGCATTAAATTTATACTAGCACCAAGATCACAAAGTGCCTTACCCACAAATTTGTCTCCAATTACGCATGGTATGATGAAGCTCCCAGGATCCTTCTTCTTCTGGGGTGGATGCTTGTGTAGAATACTCATGCATCCTTCTGTCATCTTAACTGTTTCAAATTCCCCAAGTCTGGATTTCTTTGACATGGCATCCTTGAGAAATTTGGCGTAACCGGGCATCTCCGTAACGGCATCTAACAGCGGAATGTTGATATGAACCTGCTTAAAAATGTCATAAATCTTTTTAAGCTGTGATTCCTGTTTCAATTTCTGTAACCGTTGACGAAAAGAAGGTGGGGGACGATAATCAACAATATGTCCTTCCCACTACATACGGATATGAGGAGATTTAAGTTCATCATCTTTCTCCTCTGTCCCTTCTGCTATCGTGACAGGCTCATCGGCAGCAGGCTGTTTGTTACCTGTCGGGGCAGCTTCCTCGACAGTCGACTCCAAGGCTGGTTTCTTAACTGATTTAGTTTCCTTCTCAGGCCCTGGTAGTTTCTTCCCACTCTTAGTAGTGATGGCTTTGCACTGCTCATGTGTGGGCTGTCTAGCGTTTTCAGTATCGTTAGGAAATCCTTCATTCTGCCTTGGTTTAATATGCTGGGAAACCTGACCCATCTGTGTCTCCAATGATTTCAGAGTAGCTTCATGATTGGTCATTTGCATCTCTGTTTTGTCCATGAAAGTTTTTGTCTTCTTGACAAAGTGATTCATGTTCTCAATATAGGTTCCTGTTTGAGACATAAACGTAGCCAGAGTCTGTTCCAGTATACTATTTGTGGCAGCTGGTGGCTGTTGCTGCTGCTGCTGCAGTTGCTGCCGAGTCAGCAATCTAGGTCCTCCCTGGTTTTGATTATTCTGTGCTTGAGGATTCAGAGCATTATTAGGATTGCTCCAAGAGAACTTAGGATCCTTTCTCCAGTTGGGATTGTAATTGTTGGAGTTATAATTCTGCTTATTGTAGTTCCCAACATACTTCCCTTCTTCTAACTGTATTGGACATTCCTCCGAGCTGTGATCTCCTTCACAAATTTCGCATACCTCTTCAGTAGAGTATACAGGCTGTGAATCTTCTTTCAAGAGCTTTTTCATTTCCTTAGTGAGATATGCCACATGTGATTTCAATGAGCTGTCGGCCTCATAATCCTTTACAGCCATAACCCGTTTACCCCCACTTCTTGCTGTCGGAAACTGTTCCTCATTCTTCGCCAGATTTTTCAATACTTCCATTGCCTCATCTGGGTCTTTATCCAGCAGTAATCCGTTTGCTGCTGAATCAATTCTAATACGGGTTTGTAAATTGGCAGCATTATAAAATTTTGTTACCTGGTTCCAAACAGGAAATCCATGCATCGGGCAGTTCCTTAGAAGAGTGGTAAATCTATCCCAGGCCTCGTGCATTGGCTCGTCATCTTCCTATTGAAAAGTAGCAATTTCGTTAAGTAATCGCTCAGATAAGTGTGAAGGATTAAAACGAGATAAGAATTCACGAGTTAAATCTGCCCAAGTTCTAATTGAACCCGTCGTAAGTTTATTCCACCAAGTCTTTGCCCTGTCCCTCAATGAATGAGGAAATAACTGAAGCCTCAGTATCTCCGAATTAACTCCTGGTAGTCTAAACGAACCACAAATTTCCTGGAACGTTTTTAGATGCTCCCTAGCATCCTCTGTAGCAGCACCACTAAATTGACCAGCGTTGTTGATCATGTTGAACATAACAGGTTTCAGCTCAAAGTTGTCAACATCTACATCTGGCAGGGTGGTTTCTAATTCTACATGATCATTGAGCATGTAGCCTCGGCATGACCGGCGTGCGGCAGCGACAAGAGGTTCGTTCCCTCCGGCAGGATTGTTATTATCCTTGAGATTCCCTTGGTTGTCCCTTCTTTCTTCACGTCTTTCGTTCTCCATTGCTTCGAGTTGTTCCTCTAGGTATTCGTTCCTTTCAACGAGGTAACAGACTCTTTTCTTGAGATTGAACGTTCGTTCGGGTTCAGGATCTAACTGGTACTCAGGTTCCTTCCCCCGTTGAGACCTGCGCATATGCATACAAAAGACCTTGTGAAAGGTATAGGTTGAACAATCCAAGTAAAACAGAAAAATAAAACGAATGCAGTAAAAGGTAGGGTAAAGTTATGTTGTTGGTCCCCGGCAGCGGCGCCAAAAACTTGTTGCGTGTAAAAGTGTTTATCGCAATGTAGTACAAGTGTACACGACGCAAGTAGTAAAGTGATACGGAAGTATCAGATATCGTCTCCACAGGGACTAGGCTAATAGCTTCACCTTGAATTACTGCACGAGAGTAAAAAGAATAGTTTAAGATATTGTCACGAAAATAATAAAGAATATTGGAAAATAGGATTAAAATAATCATGATAGGGAGAATGGGTTGGTATTGAATTGCTCAATAGTGTAGGTATTTCTAAGTCTAGGAAAATCTTTTCTGTCATCGTCCCTGTCGCGGCAGCACCCGTCGCGGCAGCGGTCTGTTGTTAGTCGCGGCAGAGGTCTGTTGTTAGTCGCGACAGCGATCACACAACTCTGTACTTCAAGCTTGGCAAGAATCCCTGATGTGCCTTCGCCTATCCCTAGGTCCAACTCTGTCGATGAACACGTCTTTGATGATACCTCCCGGCGTGAATCAAAGGATGAACACCGATGTTGTTGAATTCTTCCTTACCCACTTAACCTCGTCCTATCCCTAGGTCCGGTATAGTTCAACTATAAGCTAGAGAACTCGCACTTATTCCTTTCGTATACTTAACTCTCCTGATATTAAGTAAATAGATAACCTCGCAATGCTCTCCCGATACTCTTGCAAGATATTAATAACCAGAATAAGAGAACTTGAAGTTTATTTTATTGAACAGAAAATTCCTAAAACAAAAGCAATCCTTGCAACTACTTTACAAATCAACTCGTGACCCTAAGGGAAGTTAAGAACATGTTGAGGAGGGAAAACGGCTAGGGTTTTGGGAAGAAGGCTAGAGATAGGTCATGTCCTCTCCTAGGTCGAATTACATGCCTTTATATAGGCCTTGGGTTCAAGTTTTCTAATATGGCAAGAATATAAGGTTAAACTAAAGTACAACTCTATTAAAGACTAAATCTTCAGAAAATATATCTTTAATTCGTCCTTCCTTCTTGCTTGGAGTTTCTTCCTTGAACTTTGGGCTTGGCCTTCTTTCTGATCTAGGGCTTGGAAAAATATGATGGTATTCCACGACAGACGGGCTTAATTTTCTCTTTCTGTCGAGGCCCACTTTGTTTCTTCTCCTCAAAACTGTTGTCGTCCTTAGCTGTCACGGCGGCAGCCGTGGCAGCATCGTCCTCCTCGTTTGCACATCCAGTTCTAGTTCTGTTGTATTACTGTCCATCGCCTGCTTCTCCATCTGCTACAGCAGCAACCTGCAAGAACAACCAATTTCAGTAGAAACTGTGTCATTTAATATATTTGTGATGTGTAACTGTAATCTAACCTAAATGCAATGAATTATGGTTGAATGCAGCAAAAATATGGGTTAAATAGGGGTAAATAATAGAACTTTTACACACTCAACACATAGTATTACACAAACAAAGGCATACACTATTAACATACGAATAAAAAAACAAAAAAGGCAGTACCAAATCGCATGAAATGCAAACAACAGCGGCAAAATCAAAGAAACAAGAAAAAGTCTTAAAACTGAGAATATGGACTAAACTAAAAACGGAACAAAACAACGGGGACGAGACGGACGATTAAACTAGGGGAAGACTCGATCTAGGACGACATTGCAAACCGACTCAAAAAACCTAAGGACCTAAGGTTTGATTTAAGGAGACGGAGACCCTAATCCCGCTAAGGACACGACACGGAAGGACCTAAGACACAATTAACCTAAAAAAAACGCAAAAACTCTATAAATCCCCCATTAAACTGATCCGGACACCCTTTTGCCTAAACCTAAACCCTAGCCGCCCTTAAGACTCAAACTCTCTAACTCTCTAAATGCCGCCCGGTGATACCCACCGTCCAGCGACCTCAAAACTATCCCGACAAAAAAACAGAGCCCTAAAGAACCCCTAAAAGACCACCGTTTCACTAAACTCACTCTGAAACATCCCTAGTAACCAAACCTCTTTGCTTTCTAAAAACGAACCAAAAAAACCTATTTTTTCATCCCTGAAAAGAAACGACGTGAAGAAAAAGGAAGAGAGGGGCTTCTCCGTGTTCCTCGGTCGAGTCACCGTTCAAGGCTGTTTAAAGCTCGACTTATTTCCGACGAAGGAGAGAAAAAGGTTCAGAGAATGCGAAAAGGTAAAAAAAAAGACGATTCCTTTCTCTTTTTTTTATGCCATGCAATAATGAAAATGGAGATGGTTACCTCTACAAATTGCTTCTGTGCTTCTCTTTGTATTTTGAAAAGAAGGGATCGTTACATTATAGGGCTCTCGACTTTTATAGCCTGAGAGATTACATCTTTTTCTTCAATTACATAAAGGAAATAAAAAAAATTCTCTCTGGTTATCTGCAATTTGTTTGCATATGCTCTGAAACCCTTCGTACAATCGTTGTCGCGCTTGTCCTTTCTGGCATTACTGTTGCTTTTCATTTTCAGCTATTGTTTTCTTTTTTTTCTTTTTTTCATCTTTTTACCAGTTCTGACCCTATCTTTTTGGTGTGCATTGCTTGTACGACGAACGGGATGGACGTGGTTGCTGAATCGGTCGTTGGATCGGCCGTGATCGCACGGAAACGGCGACGTGGCCATACGCCATAGTCTCTCGGATAGATTCAAAATTGTCGGGCATACGTCACACGCGCGCCCGTGATGATCCGGAATGACGCGCGTGGACACGTGGGAAGGGGAAGATTCGCGCGTGTGATCTCCATGGCATCCGGGCCATTAGATCACGTATCGATCTAACGGTCCAAACTTGAGGCGGCGCAAGGTCATTAGGACGGCTCTAGGGTTTCCACAGATAGAACCATCTGGGTCGTTCCATACTTTTGATCTGATGGCTATAAGTGAGACGTCATCAAGGGCCATCTGATCGCATTTTGGCCCTTAGATCAGATTCGCATCTGACGGCTGGCGTTGTGTGCGGCGCGAAGCGATCAAGGCATCCTTATGGTTTTCTTCGTGTTCATTTGGGTCGTCAGATCTAGATCAGATCTGACGGTGGAGGCTGTGGCGGCTGAATAACAACAAGGGACATCAGTTAGGATTTTAGGTTTAATTAAATTGGGCCAGAAATGGGCTATGTAATTTTGGGTTTATGTAATGGTCTTTATTTAATGAATCGGGCTTTATAATATATGATTCTGGGCTTTTCATATGCAATATGGACTAACTTTCATTTATTTAAATTGGGCTCTTAATTTACTTACATATATATTTTTTGGGTTTTAGATTTGTGTTCATAATAATAATAATAATAATAATAATAATAATAATAATAATAATAATAATAATAATAATAATAATAATAATAATAATAATAATAATAATAATAATAATAATAATAATAATAATAATAATAATAATAATAATAATAATAATAATAATAATAATAATAATAATAATAATGAAATAAATATAGTAGTAATAGTATTAATAATCGAATGCATACATGGTAATAATAACAAAGTTGGTAATATAAACAACAAGTAGTAAATAATAATAATGAAAGTAACACTACAAGAATATAGACTTTTAGTGACAAATTGGCAGTGACTAGCAGTGATTTTGTCACAAATATTAAACTTTTGTGACAGGTTTTTTGTGCGACACTATTAGCATAAGTAATTGTGATGTATTTTCATTTGGTCACTATTATAGTAGTAATTGTGACGACTACATTTTTCACAATTAAATTCTCACTATAAGTCTATAACTGTGACGCAAATTTCATTGCCACTAAAACTTTGCCACATGATAGTGACGATATATAAAGTGGTCACTATAATTTGATATTTGTTGTGACAATGCAATTGTTTGTCACTTAAAATTTTACTTTTGTTGTGATAAATTTTGTCACCAATAAAAAAATAAACTTAATGACAAGTTATATATTGTCACAATAATAAATTTATTTTTATAATATATATGTATATATATCACCTTGTATTATCAAAGCCCAATGCAATATTAAAAGAAAAAAAACTAGTTTATGCCTTTATGGTAACTTCAATTTTTTATAATTGTTATTATTACTATAATTATAAAAATAAATTTATTATTGTGACAATATATAACTTGTCATTAAGTTTATTTTTTTATTGGTGACAAAATTTATCACAACAAAAGTAAAATTTTAAGTGACAAACAATTGCATTGTCACAACAAATATCAAATTATAGTGACCACTTTATATATCGTCACTATCATGTGGCAAAGTTTTAGTGGCAATCAAATTTGCGTCACAGTTATAGACTTATAGTGAGAATTTAATTCTGAAAAATGTAGTCGTCACAATTACTACTATAATAGTGACCAAATGAAAATACATCACAATTACTTATGCTAATAGTGTCGCACAAAAAACCTGTCACAAAAGTTTAATATTTGTGACAAAATTACTGCTAGTCACTGCCAATTTGTCACTAAAAGTCTATATTCTTGTAGTGCCGCCATTCTCCTAATAGTCCTCTTATCATTCTCATTAGCTTCTTTGGGGTACGCTTGGTACCTGATGTATTGCAAGATGTCATGATACCATGGATTGTCGTCTATCTCTTTTTCTATGATGTAACAGTGGGCTGGTACTTCAAACATCCGCATCTTAATCGGTCTCATCTCTGCCCCTAAGCTTGCCTTGAATGTGGCAGCTAAGGTTGTTAGGGCGTCTGCCATATGATTATCTTCCCTAGGGTGGTGAGTAAAACTGATCCTTTCAAAATTCTTGATCAGTCGTTGGACCAAGTCATAATACTTGATCAACTTCGGGTCCCTGGTCTCCCATTCACCTCTGAGCTGATATATCACTAAGGAAAAATCGTCAAAAACATGGAGTTTCTTTATCCTCCTTTCAATGGCTGCACGTAGCCCCATGATGCACGCCTCATACTCGGCCATATTGTTGGAACAGAAAAAGTCCAGTCTACTGGTGAAGGGATAACTTATCTTCTCCGGAGAGACTAGCACTGCCCCAATCTCGTGGCCTAGAGTGTTGGATGCCCCATCGAAGTATAGCTTCCATGATTCTTCTTCAAAGGTATCTTTCTCCCCCATGGTTATACACATAAGATCTTCGTTTGGGAAGTTAAAGTCTAATGGTTCATAATCATTTGAGGCTCGGCTCGCCAAGAAGTCTGCTATGGCACTCCCCTTTACTGCTTTCTGGCTTACATACATGATATCATATTCTGACAACAACATTTGCCAACAGGCTAATTTCCCTGTGAGCGCTGGCATCTCCGTTAGAAATTTTAAAGGATCCAACTTGGATATCAGCCACGTGGTGTGGTACAGCATGTACTGTCTGAGCCTCTTGGTTGCCTATACTAAGGCACAACATAACTTATGGATCTGAGGGTATCGAGTCTCTCACTCGGTAAACTTCTTACTCTAGTAAAAGGTTGCCCTTTCTTTCTTGTCGGTATCGTCATGCTGCCCAGGACACATCCCATTGAATTCTCAAAAACTGTCAAGTATAGGATCAGTGGCCTATATAGAACCGGGGGTACTAAGACTAGAGCATTGGTCAAATACCTCTTGATTTATCTAGAGCCTCTTGACACTCTTCGTCTCAAACCACGGGGTTATTCTTTCGAAGTAGCCTGAAGACAGGGTCGCATTTGTCAGTCAACTGAGAGATTAAACGAGATATGTAATTCAATCTCCCTAAGAACCCGTGGACTTACTTTTGGGTCTGAGGCAATGAGAGATTCTGGATGGCTTTTACTTTGTCGGGATCAATCTCAATCCCCTTTTGGCTAACCACAAAGCCTAGCAGTTTACCAGATGTGGCGACAAAAGTGCACTTTGGTGGATTGAGCTTCAACTGATATTTCCTCAACCTTTGGAATAGCTTCCTCAAGTTTTGAATGTGCCCTACCTCGGTTCGAGCCTTGGCTATCATGTCATCCACGTAGACCTCAATTTCTCTGTGCATCATGTCATTGAAGAGCGACACCATGGCTCTTTGGTATGTTGCCCCGGCATTTTTCAGACCAAATGGCATTACTTTATAACAAAATGTTCCCCATATTGTCACAAATGTTGTCTTGGTCATATCATCAGGATCCATTTTTATTTGGTTGTACCCCGAAAAGTCATCCATGAAGGAGAACCACGAGTGACCCGTGGTGTTGTCAACTAGGGTATCAATATGAGGTAGAGGAAAGTTATCGTTGGGGCTTGCCTTGTTTAGATCTCTATAATCCACACACATGCGAATGTTTCCATCTTTCTTAGGGACAGGGACTATATTGGCCACCCACTGCGAATACTCGACCACCTTTAGGAACCCGGCCTGATACTGCTTTCTCACTTCATCCCGGACTTTTAACAAGGTATCTGTTCTCATCCTTCTCAACTTCTGTTGGACCGTCTTGCATTCTGGCCTAATTGGTAGCTTGTGCACCACAATACTCGTGTCTAGACCTGGCATATCCTGGTACGTCCATGCAAAAATGTCCTTGAACTCTAACAACATGCTTATTAACTCATCCTTGGCCTCGGACGAAAGTGTTGTACCAATCTTGACCTCTTTTTGATCATCATCATCTCCCAAGTTTAGGATCTTAGTCTCCTCTTGGTGGGGTACTATCTGTCTATCCTCACTCTCCATTAATCTGAGGAACTCTTCTCGAAATTTCATACTCCTCATCCCCCTCCTCTTCACCAATTTCGGCTAGATATAATGGTTGCTCAAAATCCACCTCGGGATTAGATTCGACATCATTCACAAAATTAATAATAGGAGTCCTGCAACATTTATGAAAAGAATATGTATTGGGAAGACGAATGTATATATTATTTACAACGTGGGTGGAATAATAAATAATAAACGAATAACGAATGAAATGAATGGGATGCTTGAAATTTTGGAAAAGCGTCTTTTTATCCAATTAAAATGAGCAGATTAACATAGGTGCCCTTTACAAAAGATCACTATTGCTCGCGAGCAAAATCAAATAGGGTAAGTTCTGAGTATTACTCTGGCTTAGACCTAAAGATTACAGGCACATCCTGAGTAGTCCAATTGTTAAGAGCCTCTCCTGGAAGACAAGGACGGATGCCTACCAAAAAGCTCGAGCTTTCCCCCTTTTCGGATATCACATTAACATACATCTCTTTAAGCACTTCGATGTTCTTCTCTTCCTCACAAAGCCTGGCATTCTCCACATTGGCCTCATGTACCATCTGTTCGGGGTTGATAACTCCACCCGACACGCAAACATCCTTGCAGGTTCTTACCAAGTCCTCTTCCTTTCTTTGCTCCAAGCCCCAAAGTCTGCCATAATTGCATCTTGGCACAGTTCGATAATTTCGGACACGGGATCTTACTTCCTTCCGCCACAAATGTGGCATTCACAAATTCAAGGGCCCTGAAGGCACACTCGACAGCTTCCTCATCAGCTTGGACATATGAAGCATATGTAGCCACAAATGCTATGATGTCATGTTCGGCTGACACACTTACTAGCTTCCCCTCAATAACAAACTTCAACTTCTGGTGTAGCGACGAAGGTACAGCCCCCGCTGAATGGATCCACGGCCTCCCTAATAGGCAACTATAGGTTTGCTTGATATACATCACCACAAAGTTGACCATATACTCGGTAGGTCCAATTAGTAATGGCACCTCGATCTTTCCCACAACTTCCATTTGGGTTCCATCAAAAGCTCTAACTGCATTCTAACAAGGCTTCATGTGTGAACTTTCTATGGGCAACCTTTGTAAAGTTGCCATCAGCATCACATTCAAAGTCGAACCGTTGTCGAAGAACACCCCTGGTAGGACATATCCTTTGCAATGTGTTGTTATATTCAAGGCCTTGGTTGACCCCATTCCTCCGTCCGGGATCTCATCGTCGCTGAAAGTGATAAAATTGTCAGCGGCGATATGACCCACAATCCGGTCTAGCTTGTTGACTGAAAGGTCGTCCGGGACGAACGTCTGGTTTAGCACCTTTAACAATGCATCACGATGTTTCTCAGAGTGTAACACCCCAATTTTGGGCTTAGAAGTTTTGGGTTTGGACCGGATCGGTCGGATTGCGGTTCGAATATAAAAAGGTGATTTTAGGAAAGCCTAGTTCGGGATGCATTAAAAATATGGAAAAATATCTTAAAATCCTCTTTTATTATATATAAGAGAGTGGTGAAATCAGTTTTACAAAATGAGGTTTGGAAGTGTGACATTTTGAGTTAGTGACTAAAATGTAATTTTTGAAAAGTTGGTGACTGTTTTAAAAGGATTGAAACTTTGAATCTTTAAGGAGCTAATTTACCCAAGAAGAGTTTTCTCCAGATTTTTCTTAATAAAAATAAATATTTAATTAATGATTTTTAATTAAAGGAAAAATGGGGGAAGTAGATATTTTGACTTCATAACTAACTTTTCTCAAAATTTTCCATTTCTTTTCTCTCAACTTTTCTCTCAGCCCAAACACTTTTCCCCAGCTAATTTTCCTCTGATTTTAACATCTAAATATGAGATTTCAATCTTCAATTGATCTCTAATCATTTCTACATCAAATCCTTAGCATTTGCTTATTGAATTTTCAAGAATCTTGGTTCTAAACAAGGAGAAACTCACATTTAGAGGTATGAACGTCCTTCTCCTCTAAATACTCAGTTCTTTACTGAAATTCCCAAGTTCTCAATCATTGATTTGTGTTTTATAAAAGGTTTTAATGATGTGTTCTTGATCTTGGCTTTAAAATGCAAGATTTGGTTTAATTTTGATGAAATTCGTATGAAATGATTGGGCACTGTTTTGTGATGTCTTTTTGATGTAAATTGGATGTATAATTGATGTGAAATTGAGGTTTAATCAATGCAATCCCGAATAGGTTGATTTCCCTAAGTTTTGCTTGTGTTAATGGTGGTTTTTGGGGTGATCTTGATGTTCTGTTATAGCTGGAGGTATAAGGACGTGATTAGATCCTTTTTGGATGTTAATTGTTGTATAAGAATGATTGGAGTTGATGGATCTTGGCTGGGTAGTGTCGTAGAGGTGTTTGGATGTGATTTCGGTTGTGTTTGGTGGCCGAAATGTGAGTTTTGATGAGAGCAGCGGGTTTAGGTGTCTTGGTTGAAGATATTAATGCATGATGATGCATTAATCCTCTGCTTTGATGTGTTTAAAACAGGGGAGACATCTTTGGATCCTTGTGGTGTTGATCTGGAGCTTGATTGGTGTTTCGGCGAGCTTGTGAAACGGAATCGGTGAGTGGAATTTGGTTTTCAGCTTTGAAACCAATGTTTTGAAGGTTTTGGGAGCTTAGTTTAAGTCTAAACAACTTAGCTAAGCTCAAGAGTAAGTTTTCGGAAAAACTCTCTTGTTGATGAACCATGAGTTGGTTTAATGCAAAGTGAATTGTTTGCATGTTTAAATTCTGTTTTTGAAAGCATGTTTATTGCTGGTTTTATAAGCCATGTGTTGAAGGATGCTCAAGGTAAGGGATCCTTGTTTTGTACATTGTTAAATGTGGTTTTGATGCATAGTGATGCATGATGATTAATGGCGTTGTTAAATGCTTTAAAACAGTGGATTATTGTTGTTAAATGATGTATATTGGCAAGTGATGTCTTGGTTTAAAAGTACTTGAATCAGATATAGTTAGCCGGCTATAGGATTGGGTGCACCGTGAATAAAGTCGCCTTGGATGTCGAGGGGTTGTGATTGTACCGTAGACTCCATCCAAGTACACTAACGAGATGGTTAAGGTCACAATGGTGGTTAAAAGTCCATGTGTGGACCTTGTGTTTTGTTAAGGTCACAATGGTGGTTAAAAGTCCATGTGTGGACCTTGTGTATTGTAAGATCACAATGGTGGTTAAAAGTCCATGTGTGGATCTTGTGTTGTATGTCCCATGATCTCGTTAGTGATGTTATACAACTACCAATGAGTGATGTGGAGGGGTTGTGATTGTACCATAGTCTCCATCACGGGTGTTGAGGGGTTGTGATTGTACCATTTGCTCCACCTTGATATTGGTAGTGTGTATGAAGCGTATGGGACAACGCTTGTAATCCGCGTATCCGATTGTCGATTGTGTTTCGAGTTGTAAAATGGTTATGATTATCACTTGTAAGCCAATATGACATGTTAATGATTTGAAGCATGAAATGCTTGGTTTATATGCATATGTGCATGATTAAATGATGTTTTGAACTAAAGGCTTTGGAAAGGTGTTTTTACTAATGCATTATTGTGATGTTTTAAATGAGAATTCCTCACTAAGCTATGTGCTTACGCTCTCTTTCTTTCTTAACCAATAATGCAAAGCATTGAAGTACTTAAAGGGGAAGCAAGGTGGTCAAGAATCTAAGTGGAAGCTTAAGCTCATGTATGGTGACTATTTTCACAACTTGTTTAGCTTTTGGCATTTGGCAATGGGAACCTATGTTGTTATTTTGGGAGATGTTTTGGACTCCCTAAGTTTGGTTTATGCCTATGATATGTTGGAACGTGTAAATGGCCTTTTGGTATTTGGTTTTGGTGAATTGATGTTTGCTTGATTTCTAATATAGGATGTATGCCTATAGATTTGGGATTTTCCTTAATTGATGCCATGATTGAGATTGGATGATGCTATTATGTTCCTTAAGTGTTTAATGACTTGTTGGTATGATTTAAGGGTCATTGGAATGTGTTTGATTGGTTGAAAGTGAATTAAACCAGAAAAAATGTAACCCCCTTAACCCGGCCCAGACGGTTGAACCGAATTAAGAAGTTTACACGGGGAAAACCAAAGTCAACCCGAAAGTCAACCTTGATTAACGACCCTTTTTTTAACCTTATCTAGATGCACATTAACCCTAGGCATGTTCACAAGAACAGCATACTCAAAGATCATAACAATCGCAGATCATTCAAGGACTCAATTGCACAAATTACAACTTTAGGGACCAAAATGTAAATTCTGGAAATTAAAAGGACTTAACCCAAATTAAAGTTTCCAATATGAAATTAATCATTTTTCATGCTTCACTGCCAAATTTCAGCTCAAACGGACATCTCAAACTCATTCAATTACATATACAAAGTTCAGGACCAAAACGCAAGGTTTTCAAAACATATAACCAACAATTTCAGCGCCCAACGGTCGGATGTTTCGGAACAGGGAGGACCCGTTCCGAAATGCGGGACCGTTCCGAAACCAGTACCGAAACAAGGCCTGGCAGTGGAAAAACCGTTCCGGAACGGTTCTACCCGTTTCGGAACGCCTAGGCCATTTCAGGCCCCCTGTTCCGATACGGTAGCAACTGTTCCGAAACAGGCTGCCCAGATTGCAGAAATTTTGCTGGTTTTTCACACATTTGACCTATCAAACATGCCCGAAAGGCAACCAAAATACACCAGCAAGTCATTCAACAATCAAGGAACATAATTGCATCAAGTCTAGATACAAAACCACCCCTAGATACACCAACTCATTCAACACATTCAACAATCATTCATGCTATTAAAACAAGAAGCATAGCATACCAATTTATGAATAAGAAGATCCAAAGGTTGCAAGCATTAAACCACATTGTTCTAAAACATAAACCAATCTTGTTCAACATACATAATCTTATTAAACATCAACATAAGAGATTCTCCCCCCCCCATTGCCTTTATTATCTATAGCTATTACCGAGACATACATCTCAAGTGGAGCTCTCCTTGAATCCCTTGCTTCTCGTTCTTCCAACTTCAAATATCTGCATTGATGGACAAAAAGGAGCGTAAGCACATAATGCTTAGTGAGGAATGGTCAAAACCAAAACACCATCAATGCAGCGAATCATAAAACCACCTTTAAAAGCGAACACAATTCGATAAACCAAAACAATGTTTGAAAACCCTTTTCAACAACATACTCAAAATCATACATTGCTCAAACATGAAAACCAACCCTTAGCTTAGAAATCTAAGTAATCCTTTTCAAGGCACAAACTTGCAAAATCATCAATTTAACCATTCCATGCATGAACATCATATGCAAGGCTAAATTCAAGGTCCTTGGAAAACACTTCCACTTCACGTCATACTTTTCTCATACATTGAAAACCACTTCAAAACAAGAACCTTTAAAAACCACTTACTCATTCAATTAATCACATGCACTAAACCAATGCAACACGTGAACCACAAACTCGACATTTGCATTACATGCCTTTTAAACAAGCCTTCACAGGACTTCAATGTACTAAAGAGATTTCATTCACACATGCACCTTTCTCAATAGATAATAAACACTTGTACAAGCTAACAAGTAATACATGCATTCATTAAGCATTACACACTTCTCATGCAACCATGCACCATTTCAAGCATCTCATGCTTCATTATATTCAAGAACTTTATATTGGCTTCCAAGTGATAAACCATATCCACTTTTCAACTCAACAACCAATCGGATACGCGGATCACAAGCGTTGTCCCCACGCTTCATACACACTACCAATCTCAAGGTACCCAAATGGAATTTTAACCACCATTTGACCTTACCATACACAAGGTCCTCATATGGAATTTTAACCACCATATGACCTTAACATTCACAAGGTCCTCATATGGAATTTTAACCACCATATGACCTTAACATGCACAAGGCCCTCATATGGAATTTTAACCACCATATGACCTTAGCATCACCCATTGGTAGTTGTATAACATCACTAACGAGATCCGGGACATACACCACAAGATCCACACATGGACTTTACACCACCATTGTGATCTTAACAAGCACAAGGTCCTCAAATGGAATTTTAACCACCATTATAACCTTTGCTTACACAAGGTCCTCAAATGGAATTTTAACCACCATTATGACCTTAACACAAGACCCACCCATGGAATTTTAACCACCATGGTGTTCTTAACCATCTCGTTAGTGTACTTGGATGGAGTTACCGGTTCACTCACAACCACTCCACATCCAAGGCGACTTTATTCACGGTGCACCCAATCCTATAGCCGGCTAACTATATCGGATTCAAGTAACCAAGAACCACTTTCATCACTTGCCAATATAACCTTCTTACCACATTAATCCAATGTTTTACAAGCATAACCAAAATGCCAAAACCACCAATTACCATCACCAATTCACTGTTTTGAAGCATTAAACAAAGCCATTTAACAACATGCAACACTATGCATAAATTCCACAATTCCAATATACAAAACCAAGGATCTCTTACCTTGAGTATCCTTCACACATGACTTTCAAAACCAGCATTAAACCATGCTATAATATGCTTTCAAAAACAGAATTTAAAACATGCAAATCTCATGCATTGCATCCAACAAACTCAAGTGCTTTAAAAACCATTTCATAACACAACCAAGAGAGAAATTACATTTACTTACTCTTAAGCTTAGCTAAGTTGTTTAGACTTAAACTAAGCTCCCAAAACCTTCAAACCTTGGTTTTAAAGCCGAAATCCCAACTTCACTCACCGATACACAAAACTAGGCTAGCCAACAAGCCTTCCAAGCATCTGAAACCTTCAACGCCACCTCTATTGCTCACGGATCACTCTCCCTTGTTTCAAGCACATAACAACAGAGGATTAATGCATCATTATGCATTAAAAACACCAGCAACACATCTAAACTCGCTGCTCTTAGCAAATCCAACATTTCGGCTACCAAACACAACCGAAATCACCTCCAAACACTTCCAAAACTTAACCCAGCCAAGATCCATCACTTCTAACCATTTATAAACATCAATTAACATCCAAAATGATCCCAACCACGTCCTTATACCTCCAGCAATAACAGATCATCAAAAACACTCCAAAAACAACCAAAAACTCAAGCAAAACTTAGGAAAATCAACCTATCCGGGATTGCATTGATCAAACCTCAATTTCTCATCAATTATACATTCATTTAACATCAAAAAGACATCTCAAATCAATGCCCAATCAGATCACACGAAAATTCATCAAAATTAACCAAATCTTGCATTTTAAAGCCAAGATCAAGAATACATTTGCAAAACCTTTAACAAAACACAATTCAAGGATTGAGAACTTGGGAATTTCAGTAAAGAACTGAGAATTTAGAGGAGAAGGACGTTCATACCTCTAAACTTGAGTTTCTCCCTTTTTGGAACCAAAATTCTTGAAAATCCAATTAGCAAATGCAAAGGTTTTGTTGAAGAGATGATTAGAGATCAAAAGAGGATTGGAATCTCATGTTTGGATGTCAAAATCAGAGAGAAATGCTCTGGATAAATGTGTTTGGTTTGAGAGAAAAGATGAGAGAAAAGGAAAATGGAAAATTGAGAAAAGTTAGTTAAAATGCTAAAATATCTTTCCCTCCCTTTTACTTTTATTTAAAACCATTGATTAATCATTTAATATTTAAGAAAAATCTGGAGAAACTCCTATTGGGTAAATAGCTCCTTAAAGATTCAAAGTTTCAATCCTTTTTAAAACAGTCACCCAGTTTTCAAAAATTACATTTTGGTCACTAACCCAAAATGTCACTCTTCCAAACCTCATTTTGTAAAATTGATTTCTCCTTTCTCTTATATATAATAAAAGAGGATTTAAAGACATTTTTCCATATTTTTAATGCAACCCGAACTAGGCTTTCCTAAAAATCACCTTTAATATTCGAACCGCACTCTGACCAGCCCGGTCCAAACCCAAAACTTCTAAGCCCAAAATTGGGGTGTTACAACTCTCCCCCCCCCCTTAAGAAATTTCGTCCTCGAAATTTCAACTGGCGCGAAGAGAACAACAACCTTCTCAAAACAACACACAAGGCAACACAGGAGACTAAACCATCACTGAACATTCTCCTCACAAAACTCCACCCAACTCAACACCACCACAAATTGTTCACGAATTCCTGAACACCCAAATGTTAACCACATCTTGACCTTTCATACTTCCGGACTGCACATAGCCCCAACAACAACCTGAAGAACCTCCAACTTTTACAGCATACACCACCTTAACTCATAACTCCCAAAACTTGTTCACACAGTGACACCAACCAATCCAGTTCAGCCACCACGTGACCCACAACCTTCACTGCTTGTAAAACTCCTTGCAAAACTACTCAACCTCTTCCAAAGGTTACTACATCAAGCAAGAATTTTTAAGCATCAACTGCTTACCCAAACTTCTCAACGTATTGCTGACATTCCTTCACATCCGCCGCTATCATCACCATAACGACTCACCAGGACTAATCACGTAACATCCGAAAATCACGTCACAAAACCCCAACCTTGACCCGCCAGCCATTCCACACACCACCAGCTGACTTCAGAAGGAATTTACTTAATCACAACCAGCCAACCACTTCTCACAAGAACCCGTCCAACCAACAATGGCCTTTGATCTTACATTGCCTTTCCACTACAAGTTTTGACTACAACACTTGCCTTACTAGAACATCGCCCAACCTATACATACATATTTAGGTTACGGAACTTCTATTCTTCCGGGCTAACCCTTTTCTACAACCCACAACAAAACCTCTTCTCAACTCCTCAAAGGTTGCTATGAACCATCACCTACATAAACAACCCTTCTACTACTACATCAATGCCAAGTTACCTCAGCACTCTGGAACACATCCACTAACTTACTACATCACTTAACACCAAGAAACTACCACTTCTACCAGCTATTCGAAACCACCTGACCAGTTCTAACTTCAACCGGTAATCTCCACACCACCACACCACTAAACTCATTAAGCGCCAAACACTTTCCTTCTACCAACATGCTATATCGCACTCACTATTACTAACAGCTCGCTTAATACCCTCCATTACTTCTAACATTCTCCTAGCACCAAAACAACTTCTAAAACCCATCATCCAACCTAACCCTATCACAACACTAACAGACCCGATTAGTTATTAACGAGTGTGAACGTTCGTATGCATGGTCACTTATATGCCCTATCAATGCCTGTGTACATGTATGCAAAACCTCTAATGTCATGTCACATGTATGCATGGACCAGCACATATATAATATATCATATAACAATGGTTTTAACTGTGCATGTATGTCGATTCACACCCACCAATAACATCCTCAGAATCCGCCTAGGAACAACCTCCTATCTCACTTCCAACTTGACCAACTCCATCATTCTAGCCACCCACTATCCACAAGATACTCACTAATGCCCTCTTCACACTAAAGTTGTTTTCAAAACAACACCAACTACTCCAACATACTAGCAACGAGACCATACCCTCTACGCAAGGGAAAACCAACTGAAACCAAACTAAGGTAACTAGGGCAAAGGTTACTTAACAAGGTTACCTAAAAACACCTCACTGCCCCGGAGCTTCAACAGACAAGCTCTCTTCTTCGCAGAACCATCATTCTCCAGCCGCACCGCTGCAGCATCAGCTAACACCCTAAGGTCATCACCATCTCCCTGCGGTAAAGAACCCTGACTTCCCCGAGCCAACTTCAAACAATTACGTCTCATATGTCCAACAGACCCACAATTCCAACAGATTTCATTCTCCAAGCTCCTCACAACTTTCTGCTCTTCCTGCCACCTTCGAACTTTGTCTCGGCCATGCCCAAGACCCTTCAGAGACTCCTCTGCTACCACTGAAGCTGATCTCACCACTTGAGGACAATCTCGCTTCACATGCTCCTTAGAAGCACAGTTCCAACAAACATCTGCGCCCCAACAACCTCCAACATGGCGCCTTCCACAACGATCACACATCGGCAACCTAGCTATCCCCCCTTGATCAAGTAGCACTTGCCCCAAATCTGCACTACCATCCAGGCTTCGATTCAAGCAAAACCTTCTATCATGTAGCCTCTCACGCCGACCGCTCCCGAGGTCAGTATCCACAACTCTCTCGCTTAAACTTTTCTCACCTTCACAAACTGAAACCACACCCTCACCTTGCTTAACCCTTGGGAATTTCCCTCCAAGATACCTTTCATAAAAGGCAGACACAAAGAAGTCCCAATCTATATCGTGGATATGCGATGCCACCGCCACAGATGTCCACCAGACACAAGCGTCCTCCAACATCAATGAGACAACACTTCCCAGCTTACATGCATAGTCACAACCTTCCTGATCCAAAATCAGAATTACACTGGCCAACCAGGCCTCGAACGTCTCAGGTGTCGAACCATGATACTCTACAGCTCCCAAATCATGTAAACGTTGTTTCGACAAACCCGCACATCCCACAGCCGGCACGTCTACAGGCCTTACTTTTGCCACAGCCTGAGATGTTCCCAACACCTCTTGAACTATAGGAGATGAACTCTTCATCACAGAACCAACTTCTTCCTCCTGCCTTACTACCTCAACTCCAAGCACTGAAGACTGAGACGAAACACCTCCACCAAAAGGTGAATTCCACGCCTTAACAACCTGCTCTAAAGCAGCAACCATCTCACCTAACTGCCATTCTTTCATCGATTTTACCATGCTATTAACAACAAACAATCATAACAAAACAAACAAAACGATCAGGCCAGCTTCAAGCAAGGATTCAAGACTCCATTAACAACATAACACAATAGCTATAATAATAAGGCAATGGGTATCCCGAATTCTCCCCTTTTACATGACATAACAGTCAATAAAAACATGGATATCACAACATCAAGCATATCAATCAACATACTTCGATCATGCTCTCATCAAACAACATTCACCCACAACAGCATAATATCAACATATCATACCCATTAAGCTTTCATCATTCATAAAATCAGCTCACATCACCGACATATCATCAGTACAAATCCACATTAGCTCAATGAAGATTCATAACCAAAAAGCATGTTAAAAACATCAACAATTCGCTTAAAAACACGCATTCCAACCAACTTCCAACCATACATCAGAATAAATATCAAACACTTATCACAACAACTTACCATTTCCCAAAGCATTCGCAACTCATCTCTGATACCACCAAATGTAACCCCCTTAACCCGGCCGAGACGGTTGAACCGAATTAAGAAGTTTACACGGGGAAAACCAAAGTCAACCCGAAAGTCAACCTTGATTAACGACCCTTTTTTTTAACCTTATCTAGATGCACATTAACCCTAGGCATGTTCACAAGAATAGCATACTCAAAGATCATAACAATCGCAGATCATTCAAGGACTTAATTGCACAAATTACAACTTTAGGGACCAAAATGTAAATTCTAGAAATTAAAAGGACTTAACCCAAATTAAAGTTACCAATATGAAATTAATCATTTTTCATGCTTCACTGCCAAATTTCAGCTCAAACGGACATCTCAAACTCATTCAATTACATATACAAAGTTCAGGACCAAAACACAAGGTTTTCAAAACATATAACCAACAATTTCAGCGCCCAACGGTCGGATGTTTTGGAACAAGGAGGACCCGTTCCGAAACGCGGGACCGTTCCGAAACCAGTACCGAAACAAGGCCTGGCAGTGGCAAAATCGTTCCGAAACGGTTCTACCCGTTTCGGAACGCCTAGGCCATTTCAGGCCCCTTGTTCCGATACGGTAGCAACTGTTCCGAAACAGGCTGCCCAGATTGCAGAAATTTTGCTGGTTTTTCACACATTTGACCTATCAAACATGCCCCAAAGGCAACCAAAACACACCAGCAAGTCATTCAACAATCAAGGAACATAATTGCATCAAGTCTAGATACAAAACCACCCCTAGATGCACCAACTCATTCAACACATTCAACAATCATTCATGCTTTTAAAACAAGAAGCATAGCATACCAATTTATGAATAAGAAGATCCAAAGGTTGCAAGCATTAAACCACATTGTTCTAAAACATAAACCAATCTTGTTCAACATACACAATCTTATTAAACATCAACATAAGAGATTCTCCCCCCCCCCATTGCCTTTATTATCTATAGCTTTACCGAGACATACATCTCAAGTGGAGCTCTCCTTGAATCCCTTGCTTCTCGCTGTTCCAACTTCAAATATCTGCATTGATGGACAAAAAGGAGCGTAAGCACATAATGCTTAGTGAGGAATGCTCAAAACCAAAACACCATCAATGCAGCGAATCATAAAACCACCTTTAAAAGCGAACACAATTCGATAAACCAAAGCAATGTTTGAAAACCCTTTTCAACAACATACTCAAAATCATACATTGCTCAAACATGAAAACCAACCCTTAGCTTAGAAAGCTAAGTAATCCTTTTCAAGGCACAAACTTGCAAAATCATCAATTTAACCATTCCATGCATGAACATCATATGCAAGGCTAAATTCAAGGTCCTTGGAAAACACTTCCACTTCACGTCATACTTTTCTCATACATTGAAAACCACTTCAAAACAAGAACCTTTAAAAACCACTTACTCATTCAATTAATCACATGCACTAGACCAATGCAACACGTGAACCACAAACTCAACATTTGCATTACATGCCTTTTAAACAAGCCTTCACAAGACTTCAATGTACTAAAGAGATTTCATTCACACATGCACCTTTCTCAATAGATAATAAACACTTGTACAAGCTAACAAGTAATACATGCATTCATTAAGCATTACACACTTCTCATGCAACCATGCACCATTTCAAGCATCTCATGCTTCATTATATTCAAGAACTTTATATTGGCTTCCAAGTGATAAACCATATCCACTTTTCAACTCAACAACCAATCAGATACGCGGATCACAAGCGTTGTCCCCACGCTTCATACACACTACCAATCTCAAGGTACCCAAATGGAATTTTAACCACCATTTGACCTTACCATACACAAGGTCCTCATATGGAATTTTAACCACCATATGACCTTAACATTCACAAGGTCCTCGTATGGAATTTTAACCACCATATGACCTTAACATGCACAAGGCCCTCATATGGAATTTTAACCACCATATGACCTTAGCATCACCCATTGGTAGTTGTATAACAACACTAACGAGATCCGGGACATACACCACAAGATCCACACATGGACTTTACACCACCATTGTGATCTTAACAAGCACAAGGTCCTCAAATGGAATTTTAACCACCATTATAACCTTTGCTTACACAAGGTCCTCGAATGGAATTTTAACCACCATTATGACCTTAACACAAGACCCACCCATGGAATTTTAACCACCATGGTGTTCTTAACCATCTCGTTAGTGTACTTGGATGGAGTTACCGGTTCACTCACAACCACTCCACATCCAAGGCGACTTTATTCACGGTGCACCCAATCCTATAGCCGGCTAACTATATCCGATTCAAGTAACCAAGAACCACTTACATCACTTGCCAATATAACCTTCTTACCACATTAATCCAATGTTTTACAAGCATAACCAAAATGCCAAAACCACCAATTACCATCACCAATTCACTGTTTTGAAGCATTAAACAAAGCCATTTAACAACATACAACACTATGCATAAATTCTACAATTCCAATATACAAAACCAAGGATCTCTTACCTTGAGTATCCTTCACACATGACTTTCAAAACCAGCATTAAACCATGCTATAATATGCTTTCAAAATAGAATTTATAACATGCAAATCTCATGCATTGCATCCAACAAACTCAAGTGCTTTAAAAATCATTTCATAACACAACCAAGAGAGAAATTCCATTTACTTACTCTTGAGCTTAGCTAAGCTGTTTAGACTTAAACTAAGCTCCCAAAACCTTCAAACCTTGGTTTTAGCAATTGATTGTGTTTGAGATGTCCGTTTGAGTTGAAATTTGGCAGGGAAGCATGAAACATGATTAATTTCATATTGGTAACTTAAAATTTGGTTAAGTCCTTGAAATTTCCCGAATTTGCAATTTGGTCCCTAAATTCATAAGTTGTGCAATTGAGTCCCTAAATGTTTTCCGTTCGCTGTGACTTTTGAGTATGCTGATCTTATGATCATATCTAGGGATAATATGCATTTAGACAAGATTAAAAAGAAAAAAAGGGTCGTTAATCAAGGTTGACTTTCGGGTTGACTTTGGTTTTCCCCGTGTAATCTTCGTAGTTCGGGTCAACCGTCTATGCCGGGCTAAGGGGGTTACACAGAGTTCAACAATAACTCTAGTACTGAAATTCATGTCTGTTGCTTACGGAGTTGATCAACAATGCTATACTCGATGTGCTTCAAGAATCTCAAATACTCTTGTGCACGTGCTTCTGTTACTGGTTCATTAATTTTGGGAGGAGGGTCCTCACCAAACAATTTTTCAGCTTCTGGCTCGGTCAACTTCTCTTTTCCTTTCGGATCTACTTCTTTTGGAGTGTCCGGGGAGTAACACCTCCCACTTCTTGTAAAATTTCCCACCTCATTTACTACATCAGTTTCTGACTCTTTCAGACCTTCTACCTTCTCGGGCTCTTTTTCACTAGGCAACTTGCTTTCTTTTATCGGATCCGCACTTCTTGGCACTGAGACATGGGTGGCATAGTTCCAAGGGACTTTTCGTTCGTCCTTGAAAGGAAAGGACGTTGGATGAGATACTCTCAACTTTGGGGTCAGTTTCGGACTTTCTCCCTCGGATATGCTACCCTTCTTTGTCTTACGAGGTATAACAAAGGGGCGGTCCAAGCCATACTTGACTTTAGTGCCATCAGACGCGAACAGTTCTAAGTCCTTCTTTTCTTCATCCTTTTCAAAAAACTCGATTTCTTTATTATCCACCATCTCTTGGACTTCTCACAGCACTGAATGTCATGTCCTTCTTACTGGTGGTATACACAGTAGGGTCCACACCCTTCTAATACAATCTCCATCCCTTAGTCAATTAGGCGCGCCATGCATAACTGCTAAAACACCCACCGTAAAGGGGACTTGACCTCAGATACATTAGCTTTAGCTTTTCTGGTGTATTCTTCCTCGATTGCATTCACACCCCGACCCGCATGATTCGGTAACGAGTTAGTAGTGGTATTTAGCTCGTCTAGCTGCAACACCCCAGTTTTAATCAAATTCTGCACAAACTTCTTGAAAGCTATGCAACTCTCAATCGAATGCCCCAGAATACCGCCATGATACTCGCAATTGGGTTTCTCATCATACCAAGCCGAGAATGGTGGCTTGAATGGAGTGACATAGTAGGGTCGAACTAAGTCTACCTCGTTCAAGTAAGTTTACAAGTTGGCATATGATACTGGGATCAGGGTGAAATTCATCTTCTCATTCTCTCTCTTAGGAGGCCTAGTCTCCTTCTTACTCGAACTCTGTCCTCCACCTAATGTGACTTGCAGTGCCGAAAGAGTAAAACTCTTCGAAGCTGTATATGTATTCACGGCGTTCACCTCATTATCCTTCCTCTTATAGTGAATATTTCTTGCTGACAACCACGAGACTCTCCAAACTATGTCATTGGCATTTAAATTCCGAAGGACATCAAGCCAAACCTCTTCGGTTCGCTTTGTGGGCCAATTTTCTTTCTTCAAAAATTCTTCTAAAGCGGAGAACTTGCAATCATTAACTGGTCTCGAGAAACTAACATATGTCCAAAAGTGGCAATAGAACCACAACGTTAAAATCTGAGGGCACCCTAAGAAGCGACCTCCTCTGTTCTTTCTTCAAAACCTTAATGATTGGAAAGTCTCTGATAAAATTACCAGAACCGGATTACCTTCTTCGGCTAATCGATCGAACAAATCCAAAACTGCGGGGTGGATGAAGCCTAAAGCTTTTGGGAAGAGAACCAACCCATAAATCAAAAGTGCAAAGAGATTTCGTTGGACCCTTCCGGCCGGATGCACTGAGGCTAGGGCCAGAATCCCTTCAACCTTAAGGTACTCTTTGTTGTTCCAAGTTCCCACTTGATGGTCAACCCACGACATCAAAGTATCCGAAAGTTTCTGAAGCTTTGCTCGGAAAGGTTTTTTCTTGCCTGTCTTCGAATAGACACGATTCTCTTTGATCTTCTTACAACTCACAAGGTCTTGATATTCTTCGACGGTCAGTGTTAAGTCTAAATCTCAATTGTAAAGAAATTGTAGGCTGAGTTCCAAAAACTAACTAAGGCCTGAAGCAACGACTGATCAACTGGGATGTACAACAGATACGCTATATCACCATACTCATCTCTGAAAGCGGTCCTTGCCTTGGAATCCCAACTGTTTCACACATACTTCAATTTTGACACATCATTGAACTTCGTGTTCATGAAAGTCTCGTTTGCCATCTCCGACCTGAACCCAACTGAAATGTTATCTCCCTCGTGTTGTTGTTCTCCCTCTGACCACACTTGTACCTCTAAATTATTCTCATCATTGCTCCTCACTATGTCCCCCATAATTCTTGCCTTTAATTTAGACTATTTCTAAACCAATGTGCTCTTTATGTCATGATGATATATATGCAAAATAAGAGAAAAAGGGGAAGAAAAGAAAAGGCGTTAGTCACATGATAAACATAGATCATAAGGAAAGTAAGAAAAATCAAGAATTAACGAAAAAGGAAGCCCAGAAACGAGCAATTAGCAAGAAAAACCTAGACACTCTAAATTCTAGGGTTATCCGCATGGCTCTAATGGGGTAGGCTTCTTATATTCTCACGCATGAGCTCGGTTCTAACAAAGGGTACTCGAACCAATCTTATCACCTACTAAGGAAATAAGAACCCCAATTCTGGCCCATTACAAGCTTGCGAATTGGGTTCGGTTCGAGGGAAAGCACGACCTAATGACGTGGAGGGCTGCTCACGTGTCAAAAGGTGTGGATTCCGAAAGTGAATTACAGACCCGTGGAGGGATGCTCACGTGGTTATGGGTGTTTCACTTTCACTTAAGAAGGGTAGCTCGGGTATAGAGCTTAATGAACATGGTGCAACACATGTCGGTGATTTCCTTAATAATTAAATGGAAAATTAATTCGAATGTCGCGAATTCTCAAAGCCCATTCTATTTAAGTCATATTTTCATAAGAAAAACAAACTTACTAAATCCACTTTAAATTTTAAATAGTTTCTATAGATTAAAGGCAACAAGTGTTTTATTGGCTTAACTCTATTTTTTATTTTGTAAAAAAAAAAATTGTCCCCAGCGAAGTCGCCAAACTGTGATTTATATCAAAAAGGGAGGAAATTCAAATTTTAGAAAACTGTAAAAAAAAAAAATTGGAGTCGCCACCGGCCACTAAGGTAGGCCGGACACCACAAAACCAAAGATTCGTTTAAAAACGGGTTCGGGAGTTGGTTACGTGTGGGGAAGGGTTAGCACCCTCATCACGCCCGGAAATCGGTACCAAATAACTTGTTGCCTATAAGCGATAGAAATTATTTAAGATTCAAAGTGAATTTAATAAAAAACATTCTCGAATGAAAATGTGACTTAAATAGGACGGGATATATCGAATCGTGTCTTTGGAATTAATTAAACATTTAATTAGAAAGGATGACGGTACACCAGACCCTAGACTAAACCGATATCATATAAGACTGATTGTCGTGTTAGTTTAGGGTTCGAGTCTCGTACGTCACCTTTTTGCATGATGCAAGCAAGTAAAGGATGATGCATGGTGTTTTCATTTTTACGCTTCCGCTTACCTAGAGATGGTGAAAATTAACCTAAATATTCGATCGACATCCATTAAGCTAGGACTGTCATCTTGGATACCAGAGTTAATTAATACCTCTCTTGGGGTATATTTTAAGTCTGGTTATCTTGTTTAATAATTATTGGCCTTATGAATGACAAGTGTAAGATGCATGTCATAAAAGTACTTTGAAAAATAAACAAATAAAAGCCCACCTAAGGCCCTAACTTGAAGGTTCGAATTATAGAAATTTAATTAGTGGTCTAATTATTTATTATGTGACTCTAATATTAAATCCTAGGTCATTTACATCCTAATTAAGGGGCTCAAATCAATTACGGATTATCTCATGTCGTTTCGTCTAAATGTGATATTAATTTTAATCTTTAAAGTGAATATGGCTAAACCTAATCTAAGCTCTAAACCTAAACCGACCTAATTGTTCGAACCGTGCCCCTATAAGGCGGGCACATGATCCGGTACAATTAAATCGATCAAGCTAGTTTAAAAACTTATTTAACTAGCCCGAGCCCATTTAAAAAAGAAAGAAGCCCAAAAAGATGCTAAACTAATCCATTTAAAGCCTAAGACCCAAAAACGCCCACATTAAAGGATGTTAAAAAACAAATTACCACAAGGCTCATTTTTTAACAAACTAAACATGCATTACTTTAATAAGCCAAAAATGACGTTTTTATCATATTGCCTAAAAACGGGTTTACGACACTTCTAATCATTAAACGTGAAGACTATCTTAATTAATTAAGCCATGCATATCGTTTAACAAATTACCCACTAGTGACATAAATTAGGCATACCACATTAAACACACAAGGCCCAAAGAAGCATGATAATCACAAACAACATACATATTTGATACAAAAAACGAAGCATTAAAGAGAAATCATGCATTAAACCCACAAGACTCTAAAAAAAGACATACTAGAGCAATATGCATATTCGATTCATGTAAGCAAAATAAAACAACGCATAGTATTACACAAACAAAGGCATACATTATTAACATACGAATAAAAAAAGCAGTACCAAATCACATGAAATGCAAACAACAGCGGCAAAATCAAAGAAACAAGAAAAGGTCTTAAAATTGGGAATAGGGACTAAACTGAAAACGGAACAAAACAACGGGGACGGGACGAACGATTAAACCAGAGGAAGACTCGATCTAGGATGACATTGCAAACCGACTCAAAAACCTAAGGATCTAGGGTGTGATTTAAGGAGACGGAGACCCTAATCCCGCTAAGGACACGACACGGAAGGACCTAAGACACAATTAACCCAAAAACAAAACACAAAAACTCTATAAATCCCCCCTTAAACTGATCTGGAGACCCTTTTGCCTAAACCTAAACCCTAGCCGCCCCTAAGACTCAAACTTTTTGACTCTCTAAACGCCAGTCAGTGATACCCACCGTCCGGCGACCTCAAAACTATCCCGGCAAAAAAAACAGAGCCCTAAAAACCCCTAAAAAGACCACATTTTTCACTAAACTCACTCTGAAAACATCCCCAGTAACCATACCTCTTTGCTTTCTAAAAACGAACCAAAAAAACCTATTTTTTTCATCCCTGAAAAGAAACGACGCGAAGAAAAAGGAAGAGAGGAGCTTCTCTGTGTCCCTCGGTCGAGTCACCGTTCAAGGCTGTTTAAGGCTCGGCTTATTCCCGACGAATGAGAGAAAAAGGTTCAGAGAATGCGAAAAGGTAAAAAAAATAAACGATTCCTTTCTCTTTCTTTTATGCCATGCAATAATGAAAATGGAGATGGTTACCTTTGCAAATTGCTTCTGTGTTTCTCTTTGTATTTCGAAAAGAAGGGATCGTTACATTATAGGGCTCTCGGCTTTATAGCCCGAGAGATTACATCTTTTTCTTCAATTACATAAAGGAAATAAAAGAAAATATTCTCTCTGGTTGTCTGCAATTTGTTTGCATATGCTCTGAAATCCTTCGTACAATCGTTGTCGCGCTCGTCCTTTCTGACATTACTGTTGCTTTACATTTTCAGTTGTTGTTTTCTTTTTTTCTTTTTTTTATCGTTTTATCAGTTCTGACCCTATATTTTTGGTCTACATTGCTTGTACAACGGACGGGATGGACGTGGCTGCTGAATCGGCCGTGATCGCACGGGAACGGCAACGTGACCATACGCCATAGTCTCTCGGGTGGATTCGAAATTGTCGGGCATGCGTCACACGCGTGCACGTGATGATCCAGAATGTCGCGCGTGGACGCGTGGGAAGGGGAAGAGCCACGCGTGTGATCTATGTGGCATTCAGGCCATTAGATCACATATCGATCTAACGGTCCAAACTTGAGGCGGCGCAAGGTCATCAGGACGGTTCTAGGGTTTCCACAGATAGAACCATCTGGGTCGTTCAATACTTTTGATCCGACGGCTGTAAGTGAGACATCATCAAGGGCCATCTGGTCGCATCCTAGCCCTTGGATCATATCCGCATCTGACGGCTGGCGTGCTGTGCGGTGCGAAGCGATCAAGGAATCCTTAGGGTTTTCTCCGTGTTCATCTGGGCCGTCAGATCTACATCAGATCTGACGGTGGAGGCTGTGGCGGCTGCATAACAACAAGGGACATCAGTTAGGGTTTTAGGTTTAATTAAATTAGGCCAGAAATGGGCTCTGTAATTTTGGGTTTATGTAATGGTCTTTATTTAATGAACCGAGCTTTATAATATATGATTCTGGGCTTTTCGAATGCAATATGGACTGACTTTCATTTATTTAAATTAGGCTCTTAATTATATATATATATATATTGGGTTTTAGATTTGTGTTCATAATAATAATAATAATAATAATGATAATAATAATAATAATAATAATAAATATAGTAGTAATTGTATTAATAATCGAATGCATACATGGTAATAATAACAAAGTTGGTAATATAAACAACAAGTTATAAATAATAATAATGAAAGTAAAATGTAACTATATGTATATATAAGACGCCTATAGTCATTTAACGATATATATATATATATATATATATATCACCTTGTATTATCAAAGCCCAATGCAATATTAAAAGAAAAAAAACCCTCTTATTTAGACATATATGAAAGGTAATAAAATTGACCCGGACAAAATTAGTGATTACACCACGTTGATGTATTTGTTATTTATGATTTATTTTATCCCATGTATTTTTGTTGACGTATTCATATTGTTCATGCATATGTTTATTTGTTTTGCACCGTTTAGTACTCGAGGTCTCGATATCCTAGTGGGAGTGTCGTACTGAGTCTTCGAGCGTCATCTCCTTTGGTACCGTAGGTTGCGGGTTAGGTATTTTTGAATCACATGACCATGCATATATGCATTTTATGGATTAACTATTAAATCAAATCGAATTTAAATTTTTCTTTGTAGATATGATACGAACTCTTAGGAACCAATTTTGGGCGTTATGGGGGTGTTGATCCTTCCCCATACGTAACTAACTCCCGAACTCTTTTTAGATCTCTGATCTTATTTTTTTGGTGTCCGATCTACCATTTTTTAAATGATCGTTGGTGACTCCCCAATTTTTATTTTAAAATACTAGCTTTTCTAAAATTTCCCTTAAACCAATTTTTTCATAAAAAAACGAGATTACACTTTGGATATTTTAGTGGCTACAGCATGGTGACTCCGCTGGGGACATTTTTTTATTTTATAAAAAATAAGAGAGTCAAGCCTTAGACAGGTTCATACCATATTTACCAAGAAAATTTTGATTTCGGTCTAATTTTATTTTTTAATTTCTATCCTTGTTTGTTTGTCGCGTCTATTTGCACGGTGTTTGCTATATATATTGTCATCATGCATGATCTCTCCGAGCTCCATGACCGCTAAGTGGGAGTGATTACTTTGTCTCGTAGGGTTTTCACGTCCGTATGATATTGTAATTCACTTTTGGGATACAGTCCTTATATTTCGCGAGGTTTACGCCCTCGTATGGTATAAGGGCTCGTATCCTCCTGAATCGATGTCCTAGCGACAGTTCGTGTACCTTTTACTCTAGAACATAACCGCATATAATGGACCGTAGAGCCCACCTTGTAGAGCCATATCGAAACTTTGCCCGTTAGGCGGTAACCCTATTAGGCATTGCTTGATTTATTTATGCACTTGTTTGCTATTTATATGTCATGTACATGTTTTAATTATGGCCTTTATTGCTATTTAATTTATTTAACTTATTTGTTTATTTGATTATCTTTACCGCACTAACCCATTTGTTTTGGTGTTTGATCTTTTTGTAACACATTGACATATAGCATTAATTTCATTAATTTAACTTGTAAATTAGCATGACGCTATCATAATATTTAATTAGTCATTTTTTCATTGCACCGACACGAGGTGTTGATTCACGAATGGTTCCTAATTCAGAAAGTGTTCATAACCGAGAGAAAATCTAGTACACTAGATATCAATTCAATGCAATATTCAAAGTTGAGAATGAATCTCGTATGTTCGGAAGTTATGCCACGAGAACCATTTTTGAATCAACACTTCCGCATTCAAGATATGCATCTTGCATCTACATGCATTTCAAAAAAATTTTAAAAATGGTCCTTGGGATGTCCCGTACCCGTAGTGCAAAATAAAGCAAAAGATTGGACGATCCTAACACCTCACCGAACTGCAGTAAGAACACAGTCTAAGGGGCATTTTTGGAAGCATCATTCATTTTTTACGGATATCATGCCTCTGTAAGGGCCAAACCACTTATCCTCTAGAAAATTTCAGAAGCAAGCATTCTGTCACACCCCGCCTGGTCGCGACCCAACCAACCGAGGGGCACACCCGCCAGGGTGCACCGAGCAGCACCGAGGTGTGCCACCCAGGTGCGCAACGCGCGCCCACAGAGCTTCGTCCAAGGGCACTCGAGCCAACAAGGAGGAAATGAGGTGCCTTAGAGATTTTAAGGCCAAGGTTGATCCCAAAGAAGGATCTAGAACGACCCGGGATGCTTGAAACGTTTCCAAACCTATCCAAGGGGTTCAAGAAGCTTCCACAACCATCTAGGCTCACCCGGAGGAACCTAGAAGGCTCGAGACAAGTCAGGAAGACTCAAGACATGTCCGGAAGGCTCGAGACAACTCCGGACATCTCCGAAATACTCTAGAAACCTATAGATATGTATAGAACTATAGGAGTACTCTAGAATATTATGGATGTATGTAGATAAGTATGAACTTATCTAGAAATATCTAGGCTTAGTAGATATTTTGGGAGGCAAACTCTCAACCGTTGGATCAAATAAATCTCCACCGTCCATTAGGGAGGTTGGAGGCTATAAATAGGCTTGCCTAGCTCATTTGTAATCCATCCAAGAAGTCCTTCACTTCATACTTGTAAAGCTCTTGTAAAGCTTCCGTTGTGCAATACAAGGTCCTTTCCTTGTAAACACTCTTGCTCCTTCGTTTTGCCATAGCGTTGCGACATTAAGGCTTACTAGCATTGTGCCGAGAGTGCTAGTGCCGCACGGATTCGAGCTTGAAGATTAAGTCCGTGATAATTCGCTGTCATTTTACACCCTCGCATCAGCTATATTAACCATTGTCTGTAACGCCCCGCCTGATCCGAAGGTCAACACAACAATTAACGGACCCAACCTGGGGGCAACATAATACATTCATGAGGACAATAAAAGCCCTCCAAAAAGACAAAAATGTACTCCAAACTTCGAACATGCTACTGGAGAATTTTCAGACAAGGGTAAATAAACAATTTTTGAGGCATTCACCTGTAAAGCGACTTTAAGGAAGCTGATCAAACCCAAGGGAGATTGGGGCATCTTCATGTATTAAAGACCATGGACCCGAAATGACCAACAAAGAGTCAAGGGAATCCCTTCCAAGACCAAAAATTGCATCCACGCATTTAGTCACATTCATTGAAATTATTTTACATGCATCATACATACATTAAAGTTATCACGCATTTAGGCTAGACACAAATGTTAGGCATGACGTTAGGTGCATTCATACATTTATTTTTGTTTGTACATACAAACAGGTCCAAGAAGAGATGAAAAGAACCTCAACCATGTGGGCAACAAAACGATGGCCAACATTTAGCACATTAAAAGAAGCCGAATATATATATATATAAGCGTTGAAAGTTCTAGGCAGGCTATCAACGACTGAATTTTTGGACAATTAATGACCAATGTTTTCTCCTTTTCAGGGTTCCACCCCTCTGACAGTGGCCTAAATCCAAAAATTTTCTCGATTCTGCGTTTCTACCAGCCAGGGTAACACTTTCCAAATTCTACCTTCATCAGTGGTGTATAGGATTAAATCTAATTAACAGATCTTGCCTCCGTCAGTGGTGTAGCGGATAAATTTTTTTTCAGATCTTGACTCTCTGTCAGTGGTGTAGCGGATCAAATTTTATTTTTAGAATTTGCATATCCGTCAGTGATGTAGCGGATCAACCATTATCTTCAATTATGCCTCTTCGTCAGTGTTGTAGCTTGATCAAATTTTATTTTTGGATCTTGCCTCCATATCCTGCCTCTTCTTCAGTGTTGCAGCTGGATCAAAAAATTCGACTTTGACCCTGTGTAGAACTAAGTGTTTTGATATAATATTTGAAAAATGTGTTAGACTAAATTGAAAAGAATTTAAAATATGTTTTTAGTGAAAAACAAATTGAAAATATGTTTAAGGGTTTTATAAGGCTTTGGAATGATTTAAAGTGCATTTAAAGTAGTCAAAACCGAGGTTTTCATGTACCCGTACCAATACGGTCTGGTACCGTACCGATACGCCCTAGGGTTTCAACTATAAGAATTTTCCAGTAGCCAAAACTCGTACCGATACACTTAGCCGTATCGATACAGTGTGATTTAAAATAGCCCAACGACTAGTCGCGTACCGATACGGTTGTATCGCGTACCGATACGCCTAACTACCCCCAACTGTCAAATTTCCCAACGGTCTTTTAAACTGTAGGACTGTACCGATACGCTATGCAAGCGTATCGATATGCACCAGCTGAAGTGCGCAACGACTACTTCCTTATCGGGACCGTATCGATACGATTTGAAGGGTATCAATACGCTAAGATGCAAAACTACATTTATGGTGGGAAATAAAGGCTCCAACGGCTCTAATCCAGCCCCAACGGTCCTCAACGGCTACAAACTCTATTAGGAGTATAAAAGGGATCCCAAGCATCAAGAGATGATTAATGCTTCATTTGTCAACAACATAATGATCAAGAATTTGTTTTGGGGCTTTATTGTTCAATTTATTGTATAGACAACACTTGTGAGACTAATTGTCAAATTTGCTCAAGTGTTTAGGTTTTGGGTGAGAGCTTTAATTGTGCAAACATATATTTTCTAGAGGAATTTCTAGTTTGCTAAGTCTTTCTTATGCAAGAGAGTGTTTGATCAAGCTTTGGGTAGAAAGCTTGATCATTGTAACGGTTTCCTCCTAAGCCGAGAAAAGGGGACGAAATTCTTAGTGAATTTGTTTTGGAAATCCTTAGTGGGAAGCTAAGGTAGTGGATGTAAACCTTGGTTGGAAGGTTGAACCACTATAAATCCTTGTGTCAATTGCCTATCTTTCTATTCCCACAAAAACACTCAATTATCCAACTTCTCCACACTTGACGAGCAAGAACGGTTGAAGGAATCGAGCACCGAAAAACTCAACACCCTGCCTCTTCGTCGGTGTTGTAGCTGGGTCAAACCTTATCAACTTATGGTCATGCATCTTCGCCAGTGTCGTAGCTTGATCAAATCTAACTTGCAGATCTTGTCTCTTCGTCGGTGTTGTAGTTGGATCCAACTAATTCTAAGATCATGCCTCTTCGTCAAAGTTGTAGCTTGATCGCAAAATCAACCCTCTGATGATGCCTCATCATCTGAGTCATAGCTTGATCACTTTCTTTCGATCCTGCATCTTCGTCAGTGTTGCAGCTTGATCAAAATTAATTTGGCAAGTCCGACAAAAATGTTGGCAGAACGTGCTTAAACACTGTAAAGTTTAAGATAATGGATAATTCAAATGTCCATCAAAAATCCATTTTTACGAATGGTCAAAGAAAAATAAATACTTTAGAAAAAAAATCCAATTTTATTATTGGTATAAACTGAATGTACCCAGAGGACTGGTACATCTAGCCCGGAGCAAACGGCTACCGGTAAAGGCAACTCAAAATCGTTGATCCCTGTGCATTTAGGGGAAATGTAAAAGAAATCTATGAGCTAAGCTCTATATACTTTATAAATCAAAGATTCAAAATTTCATCATCTGATCTTGCCTCTTCGTCGGTGTTGTAGATGGATCAAAACTTATTGACTTCAGGTTTTGTCTCTTCGTTGGTGTTGCAGCAAGACCAAACTTTCATCCTCGAATATCATCTCAGTATCATAGCCAAAAAAATCAACAAGGGATTCAAAAAAAAGAAAAGAAAAAAACATTTTCTTCGATCTTGTCTCTTCGCCAGAGTTATAGCAGATCGACCATTCTTCTCCAATCATCCCTCTTAGTTAGAGTTGTAGCTTGATCAAAACTTTTTCCAGATCGTGTGTCTTTGTCAGTGTTGCAACTGGATCAAAAAATTCGACTTCGACCCTGCCTCTTCGTCAATGTTGTAGTTGGGTCAAACCTTATCAACTCATGGTCTTGCCTCTTCGCCGGTGTTGCAGCTGGATCAAATTTACTAACCGCCAACTTCAGATCCCGCCTCATCATCAGTGTTGTAGCTAGATCAACCTTACTAACTTCAAACCTTACCTCTTCGTCGGTGTTATAGCTGGGTCAAACCTTACTAACTCTTGGTCTTGCCTCTTCGTCGTCATAACTGAATCAACCACACTAACTATAGACATTGTCTTTTCATTGGTGTTGCAACTTGGTCAAAATTTACAAACTTTTAAATTCCCTCGTTGTCAATATTGTAAAAAATTAAAAAAAAAACAAAACAATTACAAAAAATAAAAAAATAATAAAAAAATCACAAAATAGAAGAAAAGAAAAAAGAGAAACAAAAAATTTGTCGATCTTGCCGCTGCGTCAATAGAAGAGCTTCATCATTCGATCTTATCTCCTCGTCGGTGTTCTAATTGGATCAAATGTCAGAGCCTTCACCCTTCGATCTTGTCTCTTCGTTAATGTCGCGGCTGGAACAAGTTTTGCAGACATTACCTCTTCGTCAGCGTCCCAGCTAGGTCAAATTTTTTTCAAGCATTACATCGTCGTCAGTGGCATAGCAAACCAAATTAATTTTGTCTCCCCCAACGGATCCTCCAATTTGAAGATCTTGCCTCTAAGGGCGGTGTAAAGAAAAGATAAAGTAAAGATCAAGAAGGATAGGTGACCAGAAAAAGAACTCAAATCTGACCGAACATAAAATGATTATTCTTTTATCTTTGTTCTACTCCTGTCAGACATCAATAACAAAGAAAGGCAATTAAAATACTCATTTTCTGTCCTCGTCTAACCCCAATATCATGATCAATCCAATTTAATAATTTGAAATTAATTAAATAAATAAAAAAACCTTTTATTATTATAAAACTCATGATGACCCATTTTCAAAACCAAACTCATACCCAAAATCATTTAACGAATATTAAAAAAAATCCTAATACCCAAATTAACCTTAACCCTAAATTAACCTAAAGCTAAAAAGCCTACCCTACATAACAGCCGCCGCCAACCACCCTGAGCTGTCGCTGCCGCCCAAACCGCCACCACGAGCTGTCAAATCACCCACCACCAAGTAGCCTGCAAAAAAATTCCCAAGATCATTTCAAATCTGACAATCAAGATATCCACCATTTTTATATTGTAAAAATTAGGTTATAAAAATCCAAAAAACCGAATGTAAAAGAATTCCACAATCAAATACAAAGAAGCGAAAACGAAAGCAATTTCAGAAATAAAAAAAAATCAAAAAGCTTTACGTACTGGGTTTCTTTATTTTTTCATAAAACATTGGGGTTTTCTACTAATCTAAATCGCTTTTTTAAGCGAGAATTAGAGTTTTTAGGTGGTTATTTTCGAAATCAAACATAAAGGTTTTCAAAATTTCTTGAATCAAAAGGGTTAAGAAAATGATCTTTAGAATCAAAAGGCAGGTTTTTTTATAAAAAAAACAAAAATCAAGAACAACATAAAGTTAAAACAAATTTGAACAAAATAATAAAGGATTTTGAGAACTTACCTTCGATTTAGGGTCGCCGCTCGAACCAACGGCCGGTGAGGCAGAAACGCCGATGAACCGCGTTGGGGTTGGAGTCTGATTTCAGCCGAGTGAGCCCCTGTGTGTAACTTTCTCGAATGCAAAATGGAAATGAAGCCTGCTTTCTTAATTCTCTTTTCCTCTTTTACACCTGATATGTGTGTTCAGAACGCATTGCCTTATATTTGTGGGTTAATCAGCCTTTAAGCCACTTCACTTTTTGTTTGGTATTTTTAGTTTTTATTTACTTGATATTTGCACTTTTATTTTCCTTTCCTTTTAATATGGTCCTCATTCTAGCTTATTAATTTTATGCTCTTTAAATATTCGATACGTGTGTTTCTGCTTTTACATTTCAGTACATTTGTTTATTGTAATTTAATTTATGTATTTATTTTGCCGCTTTTAATTTCCGTTCATCTGCGGCCTTACGGTGACATGCACTGAGGTATGATCAATATTATTTACGGCCCGATTCGCTTACTAATGTCTAACATAACTTACTAACTATGAATTTCAGCTTTTAATTTTTGTTCAATCAAGTCATTTCCGAATATTTATTTAATTTCTCGCATTTTACTTTATTTTTTGTTAAATCCGGTGCCATTTAATTTTGTTCATCTTATTATCATTATTATTTCTTTTTATTCTATCTAGTCCTTTCTAGATTTGTGTATTTATTTTCAGTCTTTGATCATTGTCATTTAATTTAGGGAAAACTACACCACTGACCACCAAACAAATTGGGGATACTTATTTGAACCACCGAACTATAAAAAGCGTCAATCACACCACCAAACTTATAAAATCAACCTATTTTGACTACCGCCGTTAAAACCTAACGGTGGAGTGACGGAACTTTCACGTGGCAATTGATGGGTATATTTAAAAATTACACATTTGGTCCCTATTATTTACACATTCTTTCAATTTAGTCCTAATTTTCAATTAATAAAATAATAAATTATTTAATTAAGTGGTGACACGTGTCAAGACCTTATTGGAGGATTTTAATTATTTATATTTAATTTTATTAATTTATTTTCCCCTTCAATCAGGTGGTGACACATGTCACCACCAATTTAGAGGAGAAAAACAAATTTTTCTTCACATACGCTGGGGTGGATTCGAACTTGGGTCTCCCAGGGGTAAAGCCAATGTCTTTGCAACTGCACCAAGCACAATTTTGTCTTATAATTCTCCAGATATAATATATATCTCTTATATGTTTTTACATTTATAAGCCAAAAGCTCGAACCCTAAACACTAATTTCACATATATAAATCCTGAACCCTAAACTCTAACCCTAAATATTTCAAATTAATTTCACGCTAAATATTTCAAATTAAATCTCAAACCCCAAAATTTTCAAATTAATTCCACGCTAAATATTTTAACTTAAACCCTAAACTCAAACCCTAAAAGTTTCAAATTAATTTCACACTAAATATTTCAAATTAAGCCTTAAACCCTAAACCCTAAATATTTCAAATTATTTTCACGCTAAATATTTCAAATTAAATCCCAAACCCCAAACCTTAAGCCTTAAACCCTAAAATTTCAAATTAATTACACGCTAACTATTTTAATTTAAACCATAAACCCTGGATATTTCAAATTAATTTCACGCTAAATAGTTCAAATTAAACCCTAAATATTTAGCATGTAATTAATTTGAAATTTAGGGTTTAAGGTTAGGGTTTAGACTTTAGGGTTTAGTGTTTAATTTGAAATATTTAGCGTGAAAATAATTTGAAATATACAGGGTTTAGGGTTTAAGGCTTAATTTGAAATATTTAGCGTGAAATTAATTTGAAATTTTTAGGGTTTAGAGTTTAGGGTTTAATTTAAAATATTTAGCGTGGAATTAATTTGAAAATTTTAGAGTTTGAGGTTTAATTTGAAATATTTAGCGTGAAATTAATTTGAAATATTTAAGGTTAGAGTTTAGGGTTTAGGATTTATATATGTGAAATTAGTGTTTAGGGTTTGAGCTTTTGGCTTATAAATGTAGAAGCTATTAAGAGATATATATTATATATGGAGAATTATAGCACAAAGTTGTGCTTGGTGTAGTGTCAAAGCCATTGGCTTTACCCTTAGGAGACCTAGTTTCAAATCCACCCTAATGCATGTGTTGAAAATTTTATTTTTCTCCTATAAATTGGTGGTGACACGTGTCACCACCTGATTGGAGGGGGAAAATAAATTAATAAAATTAAATATAAATAATTAAAATCCTCCAATAAGGTCTTGACACGTGTCACCACTTAATTAAATAATTTATTATTTTATTAATTAAAAATTAGGACTAAATTAAAAGAATGTGTAAATAACAGAGACCAAATGTGTAATTTTTAAATATACTCATCAATTGCCACGTGGCAGTTCCGTCACTCCACCGTTAGGTTTTTAACGACGGTGGTCAAAATATGTTGATTTTATAAGTTTGGTGGTGTGATTGACGTTTTTTATAGTTCGGTGGTTCAAATAGGTATCCCCAATTTATTTGGTGGTTAGTGGTGTAGTTTTCCCTTTAATTTAATATACCATGTTCATGTATTTGTTTTTTATGCTTTATTTTATTTCATGAATTTTTGTTGGCGTATTCATATTGTTCATGCCTATGTTTATTTGTTTTGCGTAGTTTAGTACTCGAAGTCTCGATATCCTAGTGGGAGTGTCGCCCCGAGTCTTCGAGTGTCGTCTCCTTTAGTATCGTAGGTTGCGAATTAGGTATTTTGAATCACATAACCATGCATACATGCATTTTAGAGATTAAGTATTAAATCAATCGAATTTAAATTTTTCTTTGTAGATATGATACAAACACTTAAGTACCAATTTTGGGAGTAGTGGGTGTTAATTTTTCCCCATACGTAACCGATTACCGAACCCTTTGTAGATCTCTGATCTTATTTTTTAGTGTCCAATCTATCATTTTAAAAATGATCGGTGGTGACGACTCTTAATTTTTATTTCAAAATACAAGCTTTTTTTAAAATTTCCCTTCAATCAAATTGGATTACACTTTGAATTTTTTAGTCGCTACAACATAGAACGAAACGCGAGTTTTATACTAATATTGTCGTGACTATTTCTCCAAAGTTGTTATGTAGGGAGGATAATTTTTCCCAAGTTGTTATGCGGTGTTGATGAGTTCTGAAACTTACAGGGAAGAGAAGACGAATTTAGTTTTATATAATAGTAATGTACTTAATTCAACAAATAATCCCCGACGCATCCCATTTCAGTAATTTTCAATATTATTATCCAACCATGGAAGCCAGCGTTATTATATAAACATAAAAAGTATGATTATTTTACCGGAAAAAATCTATTTAAAATAGACCCACAAGATAAAAAGAAATTTAGAGGATTAAATGCACTAAAAATACACAACTCAAATAAATCTATCAAAGATAAACAAAAGAAATTGCAAGCAAATCAACTATCGATAGTCAAACATGAAAAGCTTGAGGCCCTGTTTGATAAATAGTGGTTTGAAAAAAAATTAGAGGTTTAAGGTATAATTAGAGGTTTGACTAGTCAAATCCGTTAATATTGATGTTTGGTAAATAGCAGATTGAAAGAGCGGATTGGGGTGAAAAAGCTAATTTTGAAAAAGCTCTTAATATGAGCTTCTTGAGATTAGAGGTTTGATATTAGAGTTGTAATGACTCTCTTACCCTTAACAATTACCAAAAATCTCCAAATAACCTAAATTAAATAATAATAATTTTTAATATAAATAATAACATATTAAATATTAGACTTATTTGTTGTTACTACTAATTTATATGGTGACATTTGTAAGTTAATTCTATTTTTTGATTATCACATATTTATATGTGCATATAAAAATTTTAATAATTATATAAATAATAAATTAATATATAAATCTTTCAAATTTGTTTGGGAAATTTATATTAAAAAATAATTTTTATAAATCTAATTAATATTTATTAGATACAAAATATTAATAACTGATAAATTATTCAAACAAGTATTAAATATAACTATGTCCTTGTATGTCATTTTGCTTGTTTAAATAATCAAACAGCTATCAATTATCAGTTAATTTTACCAAATACTTTTATACAATCAACTAATATAATCCGCTAGTCAAATCAACTAATGCAATCAGCTATCAGCTAATGTAATCAGCTATCAACTATCAGCTAATGTAATCAGCTATCAGCTATCCGCTAATTGCCAAACAGGGCCTGAATCTTTGAAACTTAGCCATGGAAATGCACTGAAAAAATTCCCAATGGAAAATGACGGATGTTACTACCACTACCAGTATAAAGTGAAACGAAATCAGACAAGCTTTTTGTAGTTTTTACCGGACCGAACAGCTCACTGTCTCTCAGATCAACACTCTGACAAATACCCATTTGTCACTCACTGTAAATTTCCCACCTTCCATCTCCATTAAATAAAGGGGTCACCTTTTTTTTCTCCACACCCAACCTTTCCTTTCTCTTTAATTTTCGTTTTGCGCATAGAACAGATCTCTTTTTTAATTGATTCCCATTAACTTCTGCGTTACGTTCAAGCTTTTTCATCCTCTGTTTTCTTTATAAAAAATGGTGGGCGGCGATGGGGCGGAGCAGTTTAGAACAGCAACCGCCGCCGGCGTAACCCCACCGGATAGAGCGGCGAGTTTTAAGGACGTGATGCGTGAATTTATGATGGGGTTGCTTGAGATGAGCGTGGAATTCGGGAGAGGGTGTAGGGATGTTGTGCAGCAGAGTTTAGTTACTGAGGATTCGTTTTTAGTGAGGAATTTTGGTCAGGATTCTTACATTGGTCGAAAAATCAAAGTTCCGAAAGACAGTGTTTTGAGGAGACTAAGGTTGTTTAATGAGTACTTGGTTCCAGAAGACAAAGATCCTTTCCATGCTTGGTCTGTAATTCTGTTCGTCTTTGTTCTTGCTTTTGCAGGTACTATTAATTTTTCTTTTCTGTTAGTCTTTCTTTTAATGGGAATTTCTTTTCTTGGCTAGATCAATTATGGTTAGCAGGATTAATTCTCTAGAGTTAAGATTCTCATTTAGATTCAAAATTTTATTATGGATCATGTTTTTTCTATGTGGAATATGTTTCATTTAATTGCCCCACAAACATGTCTGGTATGGTGTAAATGAAAATCAATCAAGCATTATCTGTGTTTCAATGGCCACTGCTCGGCCTATGTTTTCGTTTCAATGGCAGATGATGATTAACCAGGATGCTGCATTTCTTTTTATTGTGTTTTCCATTGATGATAAAAAGAAGCATTCTTGCAGTCTTGAGTGTAAGTATAGAGCATGATACTGCAATCTCAGTGGCAAAGAAAGTCTATATACATCCTCCTAGTGCGGATCGAATAATTCTACCGGATGGTAGATATATGGCATATAGAGAGCAAGGTGTTCCAGCCGATAGAGCTAGATTTTCGATGATCATTCCTCATCCGTTTCTTTCTTCACGACTTTCAGGTTTGGTATACAAAATTTTAGAGTATATAAGAACTTGGTTTTATTGAGCAATATGTGTTCATACAATTCACTCTTAATTTTCTCAGTTTGTGTCTTTTTGCCCCCTAAATACTAGGAATTCCCGGACTTAAGGCTTCGGTATTAGAAGAATTTGGTGTGCAGTTGTTAACATATGATCTTCCGGGTTTTGGTGAGAGTGATCGTCACCCATATCGGAACCTAGAGTCATCAGCATCGGATATGTTGTTCTTAGCAAATGCTCTTGGTGTTACTGACAAGTTTTGGGTTGTCGGATACTCAACCGGTTGCCTTCATGCCTGGGCTGCTCTCAGATATATTCCAGATAAAGTTGCAGGTACTAATTTATTTAACTGCAGCAACTCAAGTTTTTACGACTGAGTTAATCGACCTTTATTCACCATGGCTAATGTTGCAGGTGCAGCTATGTTTGCTCCAATGGTTAATCCCTATGATTCACTGATGAATAGAGGAGAAAAATATGAAATCTGGGAAAAGTGGACTCGGAAAAGGAAATTTATGTACTTTTTGGCTCGAAGATTTCCTAAGTTTCTATCTTACTTCTACAGGCAAAGCTTCCTCTCTGGAAAGCATGGTCAAATCGATCAATGGCTAGCATTGACATTGGGAAGAAGGGTGGGTGATTTTGTACACCATGAACTCTCTAAGCTTTGTAATCGGTTAAGTACACTGCATCATATATGGTTTTTTTTTTCCAAGAGCACTCTATGTTCTTGAATGTGGAAATAATGATTATCATAAGCAAGTTACTAGCTTTTTAACATCTAATCTAAATTTGTATCTCTTGTCTTTCCAGGATAGGGCTTTGATAGAAGACCCTATCTATGAAGAATTCTGGCAAAGGGATGTCGAAGAATCAATCCGACAAGGAAATGCAAAACCTTTCGTGGAGGAAGCTGTATTGCAAGTGTCTAATTGGGGATTCAGCCTTGCAGACCTCAAATTGCAGAAGAAACAGAGAGGGAAAGGCATCCTAAATGTGATCAAGTCTTTACTTAGTGGCTCTGAGGAAGAATATACTGGTTTTCTTGGTCCAATACACATATGGCAGGTATAATTTCATCCTATGTTACTCCAACTCTTCATTTTTTCCCGAAGTACTCATATCCTTTCTTCCTGTCCATTGCATATCTAGGCAAGGGTATGGATGTATGATTCTTCAAACACCCTCCAAATACACGGAAAAACTTTTTAAAAGATGAACATACTAATGGAAGAAAATACCTGCCCGCACTCACACTGGAGTCTGAGTAACATTGATTCCATCTATACATTTCCGCTGTATTAAAATGTTCTGCTACACTTTTTCCTGTTCCCTGAAGCATTATGGACTTACTGATCTATTGTTCTCTAGTGCGAGATGTTATGTGGTAGTGGTGAAGTCTTTCTTTAGAGGTTTTCATTCTCCCTGTGCTTTTGTGGTTAACTTGTTTCCAATGATTAGCATATTCAACTTGTGGTTAATTTGTAGTCATGCTAATATAATTTCTCGGAACAACATTTTTTCAAAACATATTTTCTTGGTGTTATAACAAAGAATCCTCATAATAAAAAAGGCTAGCCTTCTGGCATATTGCTCATACACGAGAGGGCTACTCCATAGGGTACTCAAGGCTTAGTTAGTACATCAAACTTTCTATTTGGAAGAAGGTACCCTGGCACTAAGTTGTTCCAAGTTCTAACATTTTTGTTGTACCCGTGTTCGGCTTCTCTGTCCAACTCATCTGGATATGGGTATGGGATATAACCCTCCTGAGTCCAAGTAACAAAAAGTTGGTTTATAAGATTATCGATGAAACATTTAGATATGGACTTTTTATATCTAAAATTGTAGGTGTCCTAGTTTGCATGTAACCTTGTAGCTATGGTTTTATTTTGCAGTTTGAGAGCAGAACAAGCCATGGATTACCATTATCAAGGAAATTTTAATTGAACTTTTTTTTTATTTACTAAATGCTCTGGTGTTTTACAGGGGATGGATGATAAAGTAGTCCCACCTTCGATGACTGATTTTGTCCATAGGGTTCTGCCAAGTGCTGCGGTGCATAAACTCCCATACGAGGGTCATTTTACATATTTATATTTTTGCGATGAATGCCATAGGCAGATATTTACCACACTTTTCGGAACTCCGCAAGGAACTCGCCCTCTCGTCAATACCATAGAAGTAGAACAAACATCGTTGGATGATATGGAAGTGCAGGAAAATGTAATCCAGAGTGATTTTAAGACAGACTGAGATATCAAAGTTGTCTAAAATAGGTTTGAGTTTTGACATGTAAGATTGTATACACCATAGGTTTATTAAATCACTTGTTATTAGGAAAGTTAGAAGAATAAAAATTTCTTATATTTATGTGTCGATAGGATTGAGATCTGAGAAACTTTTTGAAGCTGTTGGCTGGCTGCAATGGAAACAAATATAATCAAGTAAAAGGTGATGACTTGTTCTACTGCAAAAGAAAGCGGTTTCAACTGCGACGAGTGAAACCCAACTGCCATTAGCCATTAGCCATTAGGGATTGTTTATATATATATTCATGATTATCATACATATGTGCAAGAGACGGAGTTAGGATCAAACATTGGGAGAAACAATGACCTATCAAGTTTTTAAATCTAAAAATCAGGAGGGATAAAAACTTTATTTGACTACTATTTAAATTGTAAAGTACCTTAAATACTATTATATGAATAAAAATCTTTTGCCACTTTTTGGTGCTCCTACTTATGCCCTAACACTAAAAAGTTAAATTTCAAGCCTTGATCCAAAATTCTAAACCCTAAACCCTAAAAAATACACTTTAAACTCTAACCATAAACCATAAACCTAATTTTGAGCGTGGGGGCAAGTAGGGGCACCGAAAATGGTAGATGATTTTTATTCCTATTATACCAAAAACAAAATTGGGAGGATGTATTACATTCTTATGTTAAGATTCGAACTTATATAAGTAAAAAACGAAAATATTGATTCAAAAGGATGCGGATTTTACTTTTAACGTGTTAGACCAAACTTAACCAAAAACATTAATTAGTAGGATTATTGATAGCTGGGTTAAGTGATGTGGCAATTTGATTAGTTATCCCAGCTGGCTTTTCTTTAATTTTCTTTAAGTGTTTTCTTTAGTATTATAAATACTTAAATAAGTTTTATTTTGTATTATTTTAATAATAATCTTTTACAATTTCAATTTTCTCTTAGTCTGGTTCAATTCTTAAATATTAGATACGCTCAAACCCTAAAAAAGAACTCTCTTTCTTCCAAACATTTTTTTCGAATCTCAAATTCCTTCTAAATAAGGAATTTATCATGAAATCAGATAATCATTCCTCAGATTCTCGTTTGAAATCTTTCGTTCGTTACAAGGTTGACAATCCTTCCGATGAGTTTTACATCCACCCCAATGAGAATACAACTTTGATTCTCACTTCATCGTTGTTGAATAGAGGAAACTACCATGGCTGGGCACGCTCGATGCATATGTCCTTAATTTTTAAAATCAAGTTCTCGTTCGTCGACGGTTCGATTAAAGAGACAAAGAAAGATGATTCTCGTTATCCGACTTGGATCAAATATAATAATCTTGTGCTCTCTTGGTTGCAACGCGCGTTGAAATAGAAGATTGGGAAAAGCGTCATTTGGATTGATCGTGCTTATGAACTTTGGCAAGGTTTGTTCGATCTATTCAATCAGGGCGATCTGGTTCGTGTTTTTGATTTGCTTCAAGGGTTTTATTCATTACAACAAGGTAATATTTCCATTTCAGCATATCATACGAATCTTAAAATGTTGTGGGATGAGATTTGTAATCTCAGGTCGTTAGTCAATTGTGATTGTTTTACCTTTAAGTATAGAAAAGAAGATTTTTTGCTTCGTTTTCTTAGGGAGCTTAATGAAAATTTTTCTGTACCCAAATCATAGATTTTCATGACAAACCCGTTACCCTCTATTAATGAAGTCTTTGTTATTGTTATCCAACATGAACGGTCTGTTAGCTCTATTTCTACGAATTCTAATGTTTTGTTGGTTGATATGGATAGTACTTCTCGACTTGATAATAAGGGTTTCAGTTCTAATATTTTTTTCTAGTTGTATTAGTTCTAAACGACCTTTTTATTTCTTTTGTGGGATATATGGGCAGACTATGGACAAATTCTATAAAAAATATAGTTTTCCTCCTGGGTATAAGAGTAGGAAGCAGAGTAATAGGGCTAATAAGATAAGAATTCATGATTCTGGTGACACCTTGAATGCTAATTCTGGTTCTTTGAACAAGAGTTGTTCTGGTTTATAGTCCTATTATGTTTACTCATGACCAGTATGAAAGTATATTGACTCTATTGCAAGAGAGAAATAATGCTCCTTCTAAGTCTGCTCTTACAAAATGCAAAGTCAATGCCTTATCTTCTATTTTAGATGTTCCTGTCAACGAGACCAATATGATTTTTAATTGCTCTTCAAATAGTTTGAAAGCTTCCTAGATCTTAGATTCAGGGGCTACTGACCATATAGCTACTTCACTGCAATTTTTTTTTATTCTTGCTACCCTATTCACAATAAATTTGTTAAATTACCAAACAATGAAATTGTAAAGATTAATCATGTTGGTACTCTTTGTGTCTCAGATTCTCTAATTTTATATAATGTTTTTCACATTCCTCATTTTAGTTTTACTTTAATTTTTTATCTCAATTGAAAAAAATAATTCTTTATGTTTAATTTTTTCTTCTATTTTTTGTTATATGCAAAATCTCAATGTCTCAAAGATGGTTGGTTTAGCTAAGGTCTCTAATGGCCTTTATGAACTTGAGGTTTCCCTTTCACACAAAACTATGATTTCTAATTATGTTCAAAGTTCTTTTGTTCAAGATTCCTTTGTTCTTGTTAATAATAGTTCTGTTGGTAATTCTGCTTTGTGGCATGCCTGTTTGGGCTATCCTTCTACACAGAGAATAAGTTTTTTTTGACAAATGAATAAAGATATTTCTTTTGTCAATATGTCCGACTGAGATATCTGTCATCTAGCTAAACGAAAGCGCTTACCTTTTCATGTTAGCAATTCTGTTTTTGAATCTGTTTTGACATAGTTCATATGGATGTTTGGGGTCCTTTTCCAATTAAGAGCTTGTATGGTCATTATTATTTTTTGACTATAGTTGATGACAAGAGTCAGTTTGTATGGATTTACCCAATGCAGTAAATCTGAAGTACGAGAGTTAATTCCTCATTTTTTTTACTTTAGTTGAAACTCGGTTTTCGAAAAAGATTAATTATATTGGGATAGACAATGCCAAGGAATTTGAAATGTTAGATTTCTTTAAAGCAAAAAGTGTTGTGCATCAAAATTCTTGTGTTCATACACCTCAACAGAACAATGTTGTTGAAAGAAAACACCAACACTTGCTTGTTGTTGCAAGATCTTTGAGAATTCAGTCAAATTTACCTTTAAAAATTTGGATGGATTTTGTTTTACATGCTGCATACTTAATAAATCTTACTGCTACACCTGTTTTTACATGATAAAACACCTTTTGAGGTTTTATTTTAACAACCACCAAAACTTGGACATCTGAAGATCTTTGGTTGTCTAGCTTATGCTTCTATTTTACCTAAGCCTAAAACAAAAATGGATTCCAGGGCTAAAAGATGTGTTTTTTAGGATACCCTCAGAATATTAAAGGCTATAGGTTGTTTGATATTGAAAATAAGACTGTTTTTATCTCTCGTGATGTTGTTTTTTCTAAGAATTGTTTTGTAACGGCCCGATTTACGGCTTAGAAGTTAGCTGGGTTCGGCTAAGAGGTTCGGGTGAACTAGTTCGGGAGAGTTATGCTAGTTTCAGGATTAATTTAAAATAAATGGTTTTTGAGGGGGGTAAAATATGGAAAAATATTTTATAATCTAAAAATAATGTTTTGAAGGTTTTGGAGAGTTCAATTTGATAAAATTGGATTGATTCAATTGGTATTTTGAAAACGATGACTAATTTGTAAAAGTTGCAAAATACGTTTTAATGACTAAATTGAAGAGGGTCAAAACTTAGAATTCTTAGGGAGCTATTACACCAAGGTGTTATCAGCCTTTTCCCTTGATTTTGTGTTTTTAAAAGATTTAATTAATTGATTTATTAAATGAGATTTGATAAAAAGGATTTTTAAAAGGCTAAACATTTTCTTACGTAACTACATTCTCCTAAACTTTTCTCTCAACTTTCCCATCAGCCAAACTATCTTTCCTTCATTAAAATATCCAAAGATTTATCTCTTTTTATCCACCTTTGATCTCTAATCGATTCTCATAGATTTCTACATCAACTAGCTATGGATTTCTTCAAATCATTGCAATCAAGGGAAAAAGCTTGTGTTAGAGGAGATCTTTCTTTTCTCTCCCCCAATAAAGGTTCTTTATTGAAATCCCCAAGCCTTTGGCTCTCTAATTGTATTTAATAACAAGGTTTTAGAATCTACTTGATGAAAATGGCTAAATCAAGCTTTGAAAGATGATTTCTCAAAATTTTCGTAATGGTATTGTTTTGATTGATTTGAGATTGATTTTAATCATGATTTGGATGTTAAATGATGTTGAAATAAAGGTTTTATAATAGTAATCCTGGAATGAGTTGGATCTATAATTGTTAGATTGTAAGATTTGGGGTTTTTGTGATGATAATGTGGTTCTGGTGTTGCTGGAGGTATAAGGATGAAATTAGGTTGTTTTTGGATGTTAATTGATAATTAAAACTTGATGGAAGTGTTGGGTTTTGGCTGGGTTAAGTTTGTAGAGTAATCGAAAGTGTTTTCGGTTGTTTCGGATAGACATTTTGGTGTTTTTGGGCAGAACAAGGAGGTAGCTTTGATTGATGGTGGTTTTAATGCATCGAGATGCATTAATCTTCTATTACTGCGTGTTATAAATAAGTGAGAACGTATCGAAAACAATCGGTGAAGTTCTGGGGGCTCTGGAAGCTTGATTACGTTTCGACAAAGCGAGCGTGGTGTTGTTGGTGAGTGGAATTGGTTTAAAAAGGCTTTCAAAGACTTGAAAGAAAGGTTTGGGGGTTTAGGTTGAGTTTAAAACGCTAACCTAATCCCAAAAATAAATTTGATATGTTTCGCTCTCGTTTCTTGGTTTTTATCCCATTGATTTTTATGATGTTTAAAATGCTATGCATTGTTTACGCTTTTGAAATGGGATGATATATGGTATATGTTTATGTATTGAAAAAAGTAGGTAAAGATGTTTAAAATAAGTATATTGACATGAATGAGATTATTGTTACCGGATATAATTGGTCGACCAATAGGATGAGAAGTGCACTATAATATACAAAATTCGTACGTGCTCTTTGGTTCGGGCAATGTGGGTAATGTCATCCCGTTCCAAAGTGAGAGTGTGGTGATGAGAGATTCCACCACGATAGGTCTTGATGATGAGAGATTCCATCAAGCTTTGTGGCGATGAGAGATGCCGCCATGAGAGTATGGTGATGTGAGATTCCACTAGGGTAGGACTTGACGATTCCGTCAAGCTATTCGCATATCCGAGTAATGTTGCTAAAATGACAATATATAAGATTCACATGTACCTTGTTTGTAAATGATTTAAATGAAATGAAATTGCTTATGAGATTATGTTTTGTGATATGCTTTATTAGATTTAAGCATGTAAGGCTTTGCCTTGAGATTTTGCATTTTGATGAATGCATGAGATAAATGGTACATGTGGTTTAAATGTTGTGGTTTTTGCTTTGAAAATGATTTCAAGCATGAGATAGAAAGAGAATGATGAGATAGAGATCTCTAAATGAGAAATGGTTTTAAAATGCATTGTTGTTCTTGGTATGTTTTGATCATCCCTTACTAGGCATTATTGCTTATTCTTTTATTTTTCCAACAATGTAGTGAATTAGCATATTTGGGCAGCAAGGAAGCAAGAAGAATTCTTAGGAGTTTGTTTAAGCTTAAGCATTATTTTACATTTACCTATTAGTAATAATGGTTTGCAATGAAAGGATGCCTAAATGTTTTAGGAGATGTGTTTTGAAACTTCATGTTTTGTGGCAAGTTTGTTTTGCCTTTAGTGACTTGCAAATGGCCTTTACTTGTTGGTTTATGACTTGGTTTGTGTTTTCACTCTTTAGTGGCTATTTTGCATAGGTTGCATGCCTATAGATTCCTTTGTTGCATATCGACATGTTATGATGTTGATTCTGCCATGTATGATTGTGGTTAGATGATTAAATATGTTGTATGCATGTTAGACACATGTTGGAATGGTTTTGGATGGATTGAAGTGTGAAAATCCAGAAAAAATTATCATTATAGGCCCAAGTGTTTCGGTACACTCGAGTTTGTACCGAAACGGTGAGCCTGAAATGGCTTAAGGGTATCACAACGAGGAATGGCTGTTTCGATACGATTTGCTATTGGAATTGCATGTTTTGAAACATCCTAGAGGATGTTTCGCTGCGAGCCCGAGCTTCAAGTCGCTTGACTCTGTTCCGATATGGATGTTTCGATACATGGCAACATGTATCGAAACAGAAAGCTGTTAAGTTAGTTATTAGAATCTTCTAAAGTTCTGTTTCTTTACATTTTGGTCCCTAAATGTTGTGGATGGAATTAAATGAGCATGGATGATTGTTTTGAGCTGAGATTTGATAGAGATGCATGTAATGCGATTAATTAAAGGTTGATAATTTAAAAAGTGAAGAAGTACCTGTAATTTGGTAAATTTACAAAATGGTCCCTAAAATGTGTATGTATGCAATTGAGCCTCTAAACGTTGTCTGATCGAGTTGCAAATCGTTTCACTGCGATTTTTATCACTTAGATTAATAATGAGCATCTAGACAAGATAAAATAAAAAATAGGGTCGTTTATTGAGGTAAACTTCTCGGTTTACTTCAATATTCCCCGTGTGATCCGTTCGGTTCGGTCTTTTTCCTAGACTGGGTCAAGAGGGTTACATTTGGTGGTATTAGTGCCAGGTTACAAAAGAATTAGGAGGTAAGGTTGATGTGATATTGTTGCTTGGTCGATTTAGTGATTATTGCTATGTATAATGGTTGATTATGCTATGTTATGATCATTGTTTGATATGTGTGAGATGCCGGGTGTTTGATAGCATGATTTATTAATGTTATGTGAAGTTGGGGGAGAGGTTAAGGGTACCCATTGCCATATTATTACTAATGTAAATAGAATTTTGGTTTTGAAAAGTAAAACTTGAGCACCTTGGATTGTTGCTTTGGCTAGCCTGATTGATTTTAATGTTGCATTATTTTTACGTATACTGTTTTGATAATGGGACCGAGATGAGAGCTTAGAGCCAATGTGCATAACATTGTTGCGAATGAGATTAATGAGAATGTTAAGAATTTACCGCCTCCTCATCCTGGTGGTGATGGAGCTGGAGCGGGAGCTGGCGTTGGAGGTGTTTTACCTCAGGCAGCGCAAGGGCAAGCTACTGCTGATATGACATCGTTGATTCATGCTATTGCTAGGGCTTTTCAGGCGGTGATAGCGGGTATGGATGTGGCTACACCTCAGCCTAGGGCTAATGCTAGTTAACCTTTAGAGCGTTTGCACAGTTTGGGTGGAACTGAGTTCCGAGGTGTTGAGAGGAGCTCGATTTGTTCAACCGATTTCGCTCACCAAGTGGTGGAGAGGTGGAATTTTGGGTGGGTGTGGTAAGGAAGCTAAAAAGAAAATTGACACAATAATTTTAGAGTGGTTCAACCTTCTAACCAAGGTCTACATCCACTACCTTAGCTTCCCACTAAGGATTTCCAATCAATCCACTATTGATTCATCCCCTTTTCTAGGCTTAGGAGGAAACCCTTATACACCGATGAAGCTTTCGACCCAAAGCCTTGATCAAACCCTTTTTACAAGAGATAAGAAAAACAAACACAAATCCCTCTAATAGGTGTTTGTTTGCACAATAAAAGCACTCATCCAAAACCTAAAACACTTGAGCAAATTTGACAATTTTGGCTCACTAGTGTTTGCCTATACAAGAATTGACAATTTAAGTACAAAGACTATATTTGATAATTTGTTGATTGACAATTGAAGCATTAACCATATCTTGATGCTTGGAGGTCCCTTTTATACTCCTTGATGAGTTTATAGTCGTTACTAGCCGTTGGGGTTGAATTGGAGCCGTTGAGGACTTAATTTCCCACCATAAATGCAGTTCTGTTGCTACTCGTATCGAAACACTCGAACCCGTTTCGATACGCTCTTTAAGTAGAAAGAGCCATTGCAGTCTGATGAGCATCCGTATCGAAACGCCATGGGCCGTATCGAAACGCCTGTATTGAAACGCTAGGCACCATATCAAAACGCTATGCATTTAAAAGTTAGTTGGAAAATAGCCGTTGGGGTTTATGACCGTTGTGTTCGATGCCACGTAGGCGTATCAAAACGAAATAGCCCATATCGAAACGCTGGGCAAAAATCTCATCTAGGAAAGGCCCGCTTCGATACCCGTATCAAAACGTTTTTGCTACTGGAATACATCTTATCGAAACGCCCAAAGGTGTTTCGAAACGCCTGGAAGGTTTTGTGAAGTTTGGCTTTGAAAACATTGTAAAACCTTTAAAAAAACATCCCCTAAACATAGTTTCAAGTTATTTGGACTTTGGAAATAGTTTGGAATTCTTTTTAAATCAGTCCAAAACATTTTTCAATTATTATATCAAAAAATTAGTTCTACAATCTCCCCCTTTTTGATATAATAAAACTATCTTGAAAAATTGTTTGGGGATTAAAGATATGAAATCAAATAAAGCTCCCCCTTATTCATTTGAAAATTCAACTTTTCAAACCATTTCTCCCCATTTTTGTTATATCAAAAAGAATTTAAAACATTAAGTTCAAAATAACTATAGAGGAAAAATTTGACAAAAATAAGAATTTGGTTTTAAAAATGCCCCCCCTTACTCAAAGCATCATTAAAAAATGTTAGTCCAACATGTATGGTCATCTAGTTGACATAAATAAAAATAAATCAAATAAAACAAAAGCAACTAGATTTTACCACACTTGAACTCAAGGGAGGAAGTGAAGCCTTACTTCTTCAAGTGTTCTTCCTTAGTGTGCATGGAGCTCCCCCTAAAAGATTGGACTTGTTGATCACTCTCCATCACACCTAGCAAAAGACAATCAAGTAATTTTTGGTACCCAAATTGCTTTGGATCCATAAACATTAGCAGCACAAATTTTAGTCCCCCTAGGAATCCATTTTTCAATGTCATCCTTTTTAATTGAAGTACTAAGTCCTTTTGGGACCCAAATACTTTTTAAACATTTTCCTTTTACAAATCTAGGGGCACTAGATTGTCTTACATAAAAATTTGATTTTCCAAAAATGTTTTTCTTTTCTAGCTCTTTGGAAATCAAATCCTTTTCTTCTTGAACTTTTTGAAGCAATTTTTGTAAATCAAAACATTTTAGTTCAAACTCCTTGAGTTTTGCTTCAAGTTCAAGTTTGGTTTTAGAAATCAAAACATTTTGAATTTTCAATTCTGAAATCAATTTATTGTTTTTCAAAATGTGATTTTTAAAGTCTAAAACCAAATCATCGTAGGCATCTTATATTTCATCAAAAGAGTAAGAACATGAAGTAGATGAATTAGAAGTTACCCTTGAATCTTCTTCGATGGCCATAAGGCAAAGGTTGGCTTGTTCATCGTTGGTGGAGTTCTCATCACTCCAAGTAGCCACATGTGCCTTCTTCTTATGGCTTGAAGTGCTTGCTCTCTCCTTTTTCATGGATTCTCGTTCAAGCTCTCTCAAGGCTTTCTTCATGAACGGGGCACACTTCTTGAAGTGATGAACTATCTCTTCTTCTTCATCCTCCTCTTCACTTGAATAAACATGATGGCAAGTGGAGGACTTGAGAGCCATGGCATTGGTGTTGATGCCAAGCCCCTTGAGCTTCTTTTCTCCCATAGCTCTAACTTCTTCCCTCTTCTTCTCATCTTCTTTGTTCTTCTCCATGATTTGATGAGCAAGGAGTGACCCCATGAGTTCATCAAGCTTCAAGGTCTTCAAATTCTTTGCTTCGATGATGGCAGTCCTCTTTGAGTCCCAAGACTCGGGAAGTGAGTAGATGAGCTTTCGGACAAGTTTCTCCTCCGGAATGGCTTCTCCATAGCCCTTGAGACCATTGGTGATTGTGGAGAACCTATCAAACATCTTCTCGACATTCTCTTTCGGATCCATCTTGACGTTCTCATACTCTAAGGTGAGGAGCCCAATCTTGGTCTCCTTGGCACTCTCACAAGAAGACATCTTCTCATAGATGGTTAGGCCAAACGCACAAAATAGGATGCGCAAGGCTTTGCAATTTAGCTCCATCTTCTTGTGATCGTCGGCACTCCACTCCGCTTTGCTTCGTTGAGGCACAAACGGACCGTCTTAAACTATTTCCCATAGCTTGTAGTCTCTAGACTTGATGAAGAACTTCATCTTTGTCTTCCAATGGGCATAGTAGGTTCTGTCGAAGAAAGGCAGTTTATCGATGGATTGCGCCATTTGAGCCGGTTGGTGAAGTGATGATCGAGCTTGCCGAATCTTCTCAATAGGATGTTAATCCTCTTCGATTGAGCCAAGCTCTGATACCAATTGTTGAGTTGAGAGGAGCTCGATTCGTTCAACCGATGTTGCTCACCAAGTGGTGGAGAGGTGGAATTTTGGGTGGATGTGGTAAGGAAGCTAAAAAGAAAATTGACACAATAATTTTAGAGTGGTTCAACCTTCTAACCAAGGTCTACATCCACTACCTTAGCTTCCCACTAAGGATTTCCAATCAACCCACTATTGATTCGTCCCCTTTTCTAGGCTTAGGAGGAAACCCTTATACACTAATCAAGCTTTCTACCCAAAGCCTTGATCAAACCCTCTTTACAAGAGATAAGAAAAGCAAACAAAAATCCCTGTAATAGATGTTTGTTTGCACAATAAAAGCACTCACCCAAAACCTAAAACACTTGAGCAAATTCGACAATTTTGGCTCACTAGTGTTTGTCTATACAAGAATTGACAATTTAAGTACAAAGACTATATTTGATCATTTGTTGATTGACAATTGAAGCATTAACCATATCTTGATGCTTGGAGATACTCCTTGATGAGTTTATAGCCGTTACTAGCCGTTGGGGTTGAATTAGAGCCGTTAAGGACTTAATTTCCCACCATAAATGCAGTTCTGCTGCTACCCGTATTGAAACGCTCGAACCCGTTTCGATACGCTCTTTAAGTAGAAAGAGTCGTTCCAGTCTGATGAGCATCCGTATCGAAACGCTATGGGCCGTATTGAAACACCCGTATCGAAACGCTAGGCACCGTATCGAAACGCTCTGCATTTAAAAGTTAGTTGGAAAATAGCCGTTGGGGTTTATGACCGTTGTGGTTGATGCCACGTAGGCGTATCGAAACGGCATAGCCCGTATCGAAACGCTGGGCAAAAATCTCATCCAGGAAAGGCCCGTTTCGATACCCGTATCGAAACGTTTTTGCTACTGGAATACATCGTATCAAAACGCCCAAAAGGTGTTTCAAAACGCCTGGAAGGTTTTGTGAAGTTTGGCTTTGAAAACATTGTAAAACCTTTAAAAAACATCCTCTAAACATAGTTTCAAGTTATTTGGACTTTGGAAATAGTTTGGAATTCTTTTTAAATCAGTCCAAAACATTTTTCAATTATTATATTAAAACATTAGTTCTACACGAGGTCTATATCCCGAGGGTTATGAGGCTTGGTTTGAGAGCACCCGAAGGATTCTTGGTTAGATGAGTTGCAATGATGTATAAAAGTTGGGTTGCATTGTATCTTTGCTTCACTGGGATACTTATACGTTGTGGATGACCATAACTGCGAGTGTGGAACCTGCTGATGTTTCTAGGGAGTTTTTTGGAAACGCTTTCAAGTGGAAGTATCTGGGTGTTCGCTATCTTGCTAAAAAGAAGAGAGAGTTTATGTCTTTGGTGCAAGGAAACATGACTGTTTCCAAATATGATATTCAGTTTGTTCGGTTGAGCCAATATTCTCTTGAGTTGGTTCCCATAGAACAAAAGAGATGTGATCATTTTTACTATGGACTTGTGAAGGATGTCAAGATAAACATGTTGGCTTCGGACTACATCGTCTTTGATGTCTTATTTATTCGGACTAAGGACATCGAGTAAAATTTAGGTTTGGTTGCTTGTTCGGGTGGTTCTAGTTCTGGAAAGAGGTCGGTTGAGTTTGATGTTGGTAAAGATCGTTACAAGAAGAAAAAGGATAAGAGGTATCAACCGGATCCAAGGCATAGTGGTGGGAACCCTGGTCGTGGTCATCAAGCCAAGAATGCTTTTGTTTGTACTCCAAAGTTTAACCGGTGCAATAGGAGGCACACGAGAGAGTGTTGGGGTAATCTAGGTACGCGTTAGAATTTTGGATCACGAGGACATATGAAGCGTGATTGTCCAAACCCGGTTAGAGATGGACAAGCTTCAGTGCGAGCTGTTGAGCCACAGAGAGGCCGTGGGCACGGCCGTGGTAATTTTTAGCATACAAATGATGGACAAAGGAATGTTTCTCATGTTGTTGTTGTTCAACCTGAGGGAGGTGGACAGGCTAGGGTGTATGCACACCGAGAGTGAAGGAATGACACAAATGTGATCGCAGGTACCTTTACTTTGCAATCCTTGTCATTACTTTCTTTGATTGATTCTAGTTCTACTCATTCATACCTTTTGCGTGAGCATACACAAGTGCTTGGTTTACCTAATGAGTTGTTAGATGTTGGTATGCGTGTAACTAGTTCTTTTGGTCAAACGATTTTTACAAGGAAGTTGTATAAGAGATGTTCTTTGTCTGTTCAAGGTCATAATTTTGAGGTTGATTTTATGGAATTGCCTTTCTATGGTTTCGATGTAATTCTTGGTATGGATTGGTTATCTGAGCATGGGTCTGTGGTTGATTTTGAGACCAAGTGAGTTTCATTGAAACTTGCCGATGATTATGAGGTGGTGATCGTGGGTGACAATGTGAAGTTCTTGTCTAATGTTGTTTCGGCTCTTGAAGCGAGTTGGTTGATGCGTTTGGGATGTGAAGATTTCCTGGCCTATGTGATGAATCTAAGTACAAAGGAGGTGCGAGTATGGGACGTACGTACAATATGTGAGTTTCTGGGTGTATTTCCAGAAGAGTTTCCTGGTTCTCCATCGAATAGAGAGGTTGAGTTTGACATTGAGTTGTATGAAAATACGACTCTAGTGCCTATTTCTCCCTATCGAATGGCACCGAAGGAGTTGAAGACGCAACTTCAGGAGTTTCTTGATCGAGGCTTCATTAGGCCTAGTGTTTCACCTTGTGGTGCACCTTTTTTGTTTGTGAAGATGAAAGATGGCACGATGCACATATGTATAGATTATCGTCAATTGAACAAGTTGACAATCAAGAACAAGTATCCTTTGCCAAGGATTGATGATATTTTTTATCAGCTTCGAGGTGCTTCAGTGTTTTCTAAGATTGATATGAGATCCAGATATTATCAGTTGAAGGTAAAAGATGTGGATGTGCCTAAGACTACTTTTCGTACAAGGTACAAACATTATGAGTTTTTGGTGATGCCTTTTGGTTTGACTAATGCCCATGCAACATTCATGGATATGATGAATCGTGTGTTTCGTGAGTTTTTGGATAGGTTTGTGGTTGTGTTTATCGATGATATTCTCGTGTACTCTCGTACCGAGGAAAATCATGATAAGCATTTATGGATTGTGTTGCAAATTTTGTTGGAAAATCAGCTTTATGCCAAGTTGAGCAAGTGTGAGTTTTGGCTTAAGGAAGTTGTTTTCCTTGGTCATGTGGTGTCGACCGAAGGGATTAGAGTTTATCCTCAAACGATTGAAGCGGAGATGAATTGGAAGTCGCCTAAGTCAGTTCATGAGGTGCGTAGTTTCCTTGGTTTGGCAGGATACTACCGTAGGTTCGTGGATGGTTTTGCAAGGATTGCTGCTCCTTTAACAAAATTGTTAAAAAATGATGTTAAGTTTGAGAGGATGGAGGTTAGGCAACAAGCTTTTGAGAAGTTGAAGGAAGTGTTGACACAAGATCCTTTCCTGATTCAAACTAAATAGGGTAAAGAGTTTGTGGTGTATAGTGATGCATCCTATGTTGGTTTGGGATGTGTGTTTATGCAAGAAGGTAGAGTGGTAGCTTATGCATCTCGGCAATTTAAGGTGTACGAATGTAATTACCCTACGCATGACATCGAGTTTGCTGCGATGGTGCTTGTATTAAAAATTTGGAGGCATTACCTTTATGATGAAAAGTGTACGGTGTACACAAACCACAAAAGTTTGAAGTACTTGATGTTCGAAAAAGAGTTGAATCTTAGGAAACGAAGGTGGTTAGAGTTTCTTAAAGATTACAACTTGACGATTGAGTACCATCCAGGGTAGGCTAATGTTGTAGCTGATGCCTTGGGTAGGAAGGTGTCTGTAGAGTTAAGGGCGATGTTTGCTCGATTGAGTATATCACGAGATAGTGGTTTAGTGGCCGAGTTACAAGTTAAAACCTCGTTGATAAAGTTTTTTAAGGAGAAGCAGTTGTTGGATGATTCGTTGGTACCACATGTTCAGGACATTGCGGAAGGAAATCCAACCGATTTTTGTTTCAATGATGATGGTGTTTTGTGCTTTAAGAGTTGAATAGTTGTGCTGGAGGATGTTGAGCTGAGGCGCACTATCTTGACTGAGGCTCATAGTAGTCCTTTTGCTATGCATCCTTGTAGTAGAAAGATGTATCGTGGGTTGAAGGATGAGTACTATTGGATTGGCTTAAAGAAGGATGTGGCCAATTTTGTTAGTAAGTGCATGGTTTGTCAACGAGTTAAAGCTAAGCATCAATTTCCTTTTGGATTGTTGCAACCAATGACAATTACATAATGAAAATGGGAGATAATTACCATTGATTTTGTTACGGGTTTGCCTTTGACATCGTCTAAGAAGAATTCCATTTGGGTCATTGTTAATCGTATTACGAAGTGTGCACATTTTCTAGCGGTGTATACTACGTATACGTTAGACAAGTTGGCGGGTTTGTACATCTATGAGATTGTGAGGTTGCATTGGGTGCCTAAGTCCATTGTTTCAGATTGAGATCCGCGTTTCACGGTGAGGTTTTGGGAGTGTCTGTAACCCCCTCGTCCCGGCCTGGGCGGCCGACAGGTCTGAGTGGGTCACACGCGGGGAAAATCGAGGCAAAACTCGTTAAGGCTCCACTTTGGTTAACAACCCGAGAAAACTTTTTCTTTAATTATTTTGTCTAGATTAATTCAATTAGACCTATGTGAGAAGCGACATCGGAAAACAAGACTAAACCCTACAAACGACACATAATTTGATTTGAATTTACCATGTATTCAAGTTAGGTTGATTCCTTCCACACACGACCAAAACACACATAAACGATCACGAACAAGGCTCACAAGAAAGCTAGCATCGAACATGGCCTAAGCCCAACACTTGAGAACCTTTAGAGATGTCAAAAGCCCCATTTTCAGGCCCGTGTTTCGAAACAGGCTTGCCCGTTTCGATACACGGGCCCTAGTTTAAAAAGCCATACCATCCGTTCCGATACGCTCCACCCCGTTTCGGAACAGGGGTCCATTTCGCCTAGGCGTTCCGAAACACGTTCAAGAACATGCACTCACATTAGCAAAAACGTTTCGATACTCGTATCAGAACAGGGGTTCACAGTAGCCAAACCGTACCGGAACACGTTCCGATACGGGTGTCCCTGGAACCACACCCGTTCCGAAACAGCCTCACCCGTTTCGAAACGCCTGCAGTTTGTGTGTTTCTAAAAACCAGATTTTTGCATCTCCAAAAGCTCCCAACAAGACTCAAACACCAAGAAACAAGACATAACAACCATTTACCTACTCTAGAGGCATTCACCCTACTCCAAACATGATCATCACACAACATACATGAAAAGACCATACATTTAAAGAATCAAACATTCACCACAAGAGACATACATTGCATATCAAGGTTTTCATGCCTTAGAACAAATCATACAAAAAAGCATAGAGATAAGGGCACAAGGCCAACATACATGCCAAGCAAGCCACAACCAAAACACCAACATACTAAAGGAGTCTAAACAAGCTCCTTAACACAAGCAACAATACACAAATCCCCATTGCTTATCTATTACATCATTTAACATAAAAGTCCATACTTGAAGATAGAAAATAGCACACTTGGAGGCCCTTCTCCATGCACAAGCAACCCACGAACTAAGGATCTACATTGTCGAACAAAAGAGAGCGTAAGCGTAAAGCTTAGTGAGGGTAAGCTCATAAAACAAACCTCGACAATGCAGGGTCCAAGCACGAGCAACATAACCAAGGAAGACTGCATGTTTTCTTACCTTCAAAGCCACAAGAGTCAAATATATAATGCATGACATCAATTATCATGCCATGCTCAACATGTCCATAAATACAACCATATGAAATACATTCAACAAAATGTATTGGCACCTAGCTATGACCCGAATACGCAGATAGCAACCGTTGGAACTCACATCCAACAACTCAACCATTACATTACCTCACGGTGGGATTACACTCATCACCGTTACACGCGGAGGGGATTCCACTCATCCTCACGCCCCGTCAATGGGATTCCACTCATCACCGACTAAAATATAAATGAAGATTTCCAGGCGTACCCGTACTCCATCTTGATGACTACCATCACCAAGACCACGCGCACATTTCGACACTCGTGTGCACACTAACATCCTAAGGATTGATCATTTGTACCCAATCATACTAGGGCCAATACTAACTCATTTCATAGCTCAACCTCACAACATTCTTACCAATTTCCGTGCTTAGCACGTACTCACCATGATCCACCATCATGCATCCACATTCCAACAATCACATGCATATCACAATGCATAAAACATCATGTCTCAACACACATGTATATCACAATATACATAACAACATCAATCACAAATAAATATGGAACAAGAGGCATAATCAAACAACATCCATAAGTTCAACCACAGTTTTCTAAACTAAAGCTTGAGATTAGACTACCAATATAATCCCAACTCTAGGCGGGTTTACCAAGCCCGACCTAGGTCCACAGTTTTCTGAATCAACGAAGGCTTCACTTGCAACTCTGTAATCAAACCACCATCCCCTGATACACTCAGCCTAGCAAACATTGCTCACAACTCAACTGCAACTTTTCTGCTGAACGCATCGGCCACTACATTTGCCTTACCCGGAAAGTACTCAATAGTCAAATCATAGTCTTTCAACAGTTCAAGCCATCTTCTCTGTCTCAAGTTCAGCTCTCTCTAAGTCACCAGATACTTCAAGCTTTTATGATCAGTGTAAACCGTGCACTTCTCACCATACAAGTAGTGACGCCAAATCTTCAACGCAAACACAACTGCTGCTAACTCAATGTCATGCGCAGGGTAGTTCTTCTCATACACCTTCAACTGTCTCGAAGCATGAGCAACAACTCTCTTTTCTTGCATCAGAACACAACCTAAACCTACGTAGGAAGCATCGCTATAGATTACGAACTCTTTCCCTGAAACTGGCTGTACCAACACTGGAGCATTCGTCAAAGCTTCTTTTAATTTCTCAAATGCCTTTTGTCTCGCATCTGACCACTCAAACTTCACTCCTTTTTGCAAAAGTTTAGTCAATGGAGCGGCTACCCTAGAGAATCCGTCAACGAATCTCCTATAGTAACCAGCTAGTCCTAGGAAACTCCTAATCTCTGTCACTGACTTAGGTTGTTTCCACTCAACAATGGCTTCAATCTTCTTCGGATCAACTCGGATACCTTCAGCTGACACAACGTGGCCAAGAAACACAACCTCTTTGATCCAGAACTCGCATTTACTCAACTTAGCATACAACTGGTTGCTCATCAATCTCTGCAAAACAAGTCTCAAGCTCTCATCATGTTCTTCTTCTGATCCTAAGTACACAAGGATGTCGTCTATGAAAACAACTACAAATCGGTCTAGATAGTCTCGGAAAACTCTATTCATCATGTCCATGAAAGCTGCTGGTGCATTTGTGAGCCCAAATGACATCACAAGGAACTCATAATGACCATATCTAGTTCTAAAAGCTATCTTCGGAACATCACATTCTTTTACCTTCAACTGATAGTACACTGATCTCAAATCTATCTTCGAAAACACTGAGGCACCCCTCAACTGATCATACATGTCATCTATACAAGGCAACGAATACTTGTTCTTCACTATCAACTGGTTCAACTGCCTATAGTCGATACACATCCTCATACTGCCATCCTTCTTCTTCACAAACAACACAGGAGCACCCCCAAGGCGAACTACTAGGCCTAAAAAAACCTCGATCTAATAACTCCTGAAGCTGACTTTTTAACTCTTTCGGAGCCATACGGTACGGAGCAATAGAAACTGGAGTAGACCCTGAAATAGTCTCAATCACAAACTCTACATCTCTGTCAAGAGGCAAACCCGATAACTCTTCTGGAAACACATCCGGATAATCACAAACTGTCCTAATAACTTTCGGTCTAACCTCACTCATTTTCGGATTCATCACGTACGCTAAATAAGCCCCACAACCGGAGTCCATCAACCTATGAGCCTTTAAAGCCGACACAAAGTTCGACAAGAACTTAACGTTCTCGCCTACTACCACTACCTCGTAGTCAGCAAAAAGCATCAACGAAATTCTCTTTGTCTCAAAATCTACACTAGCTCTATGCTCAACCAACCAATCCATACCCAATATGATATAAAAACCGTAATACGGAAGCTCTATCATATCAACCGAAAACACATGACCCAGAATCTTCAACGGACACCTCCTATACATCCGTCTAACTACAACTATCTCACCGAAAGAACTAGTCACATGCATCCCTATGTCTAAAATCTCAACAGGTATGTCTAACTTCTTTGCATGCTCACTCAAAATGTAAGAATGCGTGGAACCCGAATCGACTAAGGAAAGCAAAGACATAGACTGTAACTCGAAATTACCTGCTATCACATCTGTGTCATTCCCTGCCTCTCTCTGTGCGTAGACTATAGCTGGTCCACCGGCCTCTGGCTGATCTGCCACTACATGAGCAAGATTCCTTGGTGCCTCTATCCTAGGTGCATCAGCCCTCGGCTAGAAGTAACCACGATAGCGCCCACGACCTCTCTGATAGTCGATCGCTCTCTGGCCCTGATGGCCTCTACCGTGGTGGCCACCGTCACGCCTATGATCATACTGTTGTCCACTGCCCCGATGCCTCTTGGCATCACTATGATCAAAGTTGTTGTGCCTCTTCCCTGAATTGGATCCTCCCGAACGCTTGGTCAGCCCCAAGCTATTCTCGATGTCCTTGGCCGCTGCGACCAAGACATCAAAATCAGAATAATCAGTAGCCAAGGTGTACCTCTTGACCTCTTCATGAAGTCCATACCTGAACCGATCACAACAGTTCCTCTCGGTAGGAACCAACTCTTGAGCATACTGACTCAATCGGACGAAGCGGATCTCATAATCTATCACTGATGTGGCTCCCTGAACAAGAGCCATGAACTCCCTCTTCTTCTCATCTAAATATCTCGGGCCCAAATACCTCTTTCTGAAAATTGTAACGCCCCGGTTTTGGGCTCGGAAGTTTTGGCGTTGACCGGTTCAGTCAAGTGCTGATCGAATATATAAGAGAGAATTTAGGAAAACCTAGTTCGGGTTGCATTAAAAATATGGAAAAATATTCTAAAATCATCTTTTAATATATAAAAGTGAACTGTGAAATCAATTTTGGAAAATGAGGTTCGGAAGGTTGACATTTTGGCTAGTGACCAAAATGTAATTTTTGAAAGTTGCGGGACAGTTTTATAAAGGATTGAAACTTTGAATCTTTAAGGAGCTATTATTCCAAAAAGGATTTCTCCAGATTTTTCTAAGATATTTTAAGTCTAAAATCTGATTTTAAAGATTAAGAAAAGAGAGGGAAATCATTTTAACCAATTCTTAACTAATTTTTCTATTTTCTCTCAAATTCACTTTTCTCTCATTTTCTCTCTACCCAAACAAGATTTCCTCAGATTTCTTTCTCTGATTTTGACTTCTTAATCTCTCATTTCAACTCTCATTTGATTTCTAATCATCTCATCATCAAAACCTCACAATTTACAAGTTGATTCATCAAGCATTTTGGCTCTAAAATGGAGAAATTCAAGTTTGGAGGTAAGAACGTCCTTCTCCTCTAAACTATCAGTTCTTTACTGAAATTCCTAAGTTCTCAATCCTTGATTCATGTTTTATTAAAGGCTTTTCAATTGAGATCTTGATTTTTGGCTAAAATGCAAGATTTGGTGATTTTGGTGAAAATTTCGTGTGATCTGTTTAAGCAGGGTTTTGAGGTGTTAAATTGATGTTAAATGAATGCTAAAATGATTAGAAGTTGAGGTTTAATCATTGCAATCCCGGATAGGTTGAATTTCCTAAGTTTGGCTTGAGTTTTTGGTTGTTTTTGGAGTGTAATTGGTGATCTGTTATACCTGGAGGTATAAGGACGTGGTTGTGATCTTTTTGCATGTTATGTGATGTATAAAAATGGTTAGAAGTGATGGATCTTGGCTGGGTTAAGTTTTGGAGGTGTTTGGAGATGATTTTCGGTTGTGTTTGGTGGCCGAAAATGGAGGTTTAGTGAGAGCAGCGAGTTTTGATGCTTTTATTGAAGCAATTAATGCATGATGATGCATTAATCCTCTGCTTTAATGTGTTGAAACAGGGGAGGCATCCTAGGATCCAAGATTTGTTGATCCGGAGGCTTGTTTTGGTGCTTTGGCTTGAAGCGAAGTGGTAATCGGTGAGTGAAAATGGATTTTCAGCTTTTAAACCAAAGGTTGAAGGCTTTGGGAGCTTAGTTTAAGTCTAAACAACTTTGCTAAGCTCAAGTGTAAGTTTTCGGATTACTCTCTTAAGGTGGTGGCCATGTTTTGATGAAATGTGAAATGATGATTTTGCATGTTTTGCTACTGTTTTGGAAAGCATGTTTTAGCATGATAATTGCTGATGATTTAACATGATTTATGCTGATGTTTAAGCCATGTGTTGAAGGTGTCTCTAGGTAAGAGTACCTTGTTTTATGCATTGTTAAATGATGATTTAATGATTTGAAATGCATGATGAAATGGCTTGGTTTAAATGCTTTAAAACAGTGGGTTATATGATGTATAAAGTGCGTATTGGCAAGTGATGGTTTGTAAAAGTGAAGGTCACTAAGGTGGTTAAAAGTCCTTGAGTGAGCCTTGTTACCTAAGATCATCAAGGTGGTTAAAAGTCCTTGGATGAATCTTGTTGCGGACACTAAGGTGGTTAAAAGTCCTTAGGTGCTCCTTCCCATGGTGGTTAAAAGTCCATGGGGCCAAGGTGTTTAAAAGTCCTTGGGGTAATTCAAGCTACGGACACAAAGGTGGTTAAAAGTCCTTGTGTGGTCCATTCATGGTGTTTAAAAGTCCATGGCCAAGGTGTTTAAAAGTCCTTGGGGTCCAAGGTGTTTAAAAGTCCTTGGGAAAAGTTGTTGAACTTGATTTCTAAATGAAATGTATCACTTGAGCCAATATGACATGTATTGTACATGAGATGCATGAGATGCATGATTTAATGTTTATGTTGAAGCATGAGATGCTAGTTTAAATGAAATGTGGAAGCATGTTATTGCTTGATTTAAAGTATGCTTTGAGCATGTGTAAAGGTTGTTTACAAGCATGATTTACAAATGGTTTTAAATGCATTATTGAATGGTTTTTAAAGAGCACTCCTCACTAAGCTTTGGCTTACGCTCTCTCGTTTTCTTGATTCAATAATGCAGAGCAATAGAGTGCATTGAGGGCAGCAAGAGGAGGCAAGCAAACAAGTACAAGTAAAGCTCAATGTATGAAGGTTTTATAAGTGCTTTAGCTTTTGTATGTTTTTGGCAATGGGGGACCAATGTATTTGTTTGGGAGGTGTTTATGACTCCCTAAGTATGTTGTATGTGGTTGATGTTGCTGGTTTTTGGATTGAATTTCTATTGCTTGCTTTTGAAGGTTTAAGGCTTGAATGTTAGCTTGTGTAGGAAGCATGACCTTGAATTTGGGGCTTTTTGCATGTGATGTTATTTTGTTGAATTGATGATGCTTGGATGTCTTAAATATATTTAATTGCATGCTGGTAAAGTTTGGTGATGTTTGGAGCATGTTTGAGTGTCCAATTGCATGATCTAGTATGCTTGTTTGCTGGTTTTTGTGCAGGCGTTTCGGAACAGGGGTGTACCGTTTCGGAACGGGTGCCTTGCATGAACCCAGGCGTCCGAAACGGTATGCACCATTTCGAAACGGTTTAGCCTCTGCCGAGGCCATGTTCCGGAACCCGTTTCGGAACGGCCCGTGTTTCGGAACAGGGCTAGCCTGTTTCGGAACGGTCGACCGTTAGGGGGCTGACATGGCAGTTACATGTTTTGAAATGTTTGCGTTTTGGTCCTAAATCTTGTGTGATCAATTGCATGAGCTGTGGATGTCCTTTTAAGCTGAAATTTCACAGAGATGCTTGAAACCTGACTAATTTCAAGATGGTAACTTTAATTTGGGATGAGTCCCTTAATTTATCAGAATTTACAATTTGGTCCCTAAAGTTGTAATTTGTTCAATTGGGTCCCTGTTTGATCTCTGATGTTGTGATCTTTTGATATGTTGTTTGTATGATCACATTTAAGGTTAATGTGCATCTAGACAAGATTAAAAAAAAGGGTCGTTAATCAAGGTTGACTTTCGGGTTGACTTTGGTTTTCCCCGTGTAATCTTCGTAGTTCGGGTCAACCGTCTAGACCGGGCTACGGGGGTTACATTTGGTGGTATCAGAGCTGAGTTCTCGAGTAATTGGGAATGTGTGAATGCATGATTGAAGCATGGTTTGGTTGGTATGCTTGTTGAGTGAAAGCATGTTCAGTGATATGATATGATGATGTGTATGTGATGCATGTTGTGATGATGCATGATGAGGGTACTCATTGCCAAACAAAAGCTAAAGGGATGATGTTGTTTTTGAAAGAAATTGAGCTTGAATACTTGGAATTTGCTTACCTTGCTGGTCCTGACTTGTTTTATTTTGTATTGTTACGCATGGTAAAGTATGGCACCACGTAGAGAGTTAAGGAGTAGCGCGAGAGCTACGACCCCGGAGGGGAATGTGAATGATGAGCACACTGGTAGTGCTGTGTTACCTCCTCCTCCACCTGGTGGTGGTGGTGCGGAGAGGGAAAGAGCTGGAGCTGAGGCAGCTGGTGCTGGAGCTGCAGGACCTGAAGCTGGTCAGGGGCAAGCGATACCTGACATGTCTGTGCTTGTACAAGCTATTGCGGGTGCGTTTCGAGCAGCAGTAGCTGGAGCTCAAGGAGCTGGGCATCAGGGAGATGCTGGTGCTAGACTACCCTTGGAACGTTTGCGCAGTCTTGGTGGGACTGAGTTTAGGGGTATGTCAGCTGAGAGGTCTGAAGCATGGTTGGAGAGTACCAAGCGTGTCTTGGGACAAATGAGTTGCACTGATGTGCAGAAGCTGGGATGTGTGGTGTCACTGCTGCAAGGTGATGCTTATACGTGGTGGACGACCACAATCTCTGGGATGGCTGATGCTGATGTTACATGGACGTTCTTTCAGCATGCGTTCAAGAGGAGATATCTGGGAGTTAGATATCTGGATGAGAAGAAGCGTGAATTCATGTCTCTGACCCAAGGGAACATGAGTGTGGCTGAGTATGAGGTACAGTTTGTACGTCTTAGCCAGTATGCACCTGATGAGCGCGGAAGGTGCGAAAGGTTCCGTTATGGTTTGGTGACGGAGGTTAAGACCTATATGTTAGCTGCTGAGTACAATGATTTCGATGTGTTGGTTAGTCGATCGAAGGACATTGAGATGAACCTGGGTTTGTCTGCTAAGGGTACTGGAGCTGGTTCTGGGAAAAGAGCTGCTGAATATAGTTCCGGTGGACGGAACAAGAGAGGGCGTGATCAGAGGTTTCAGTTCTCGTTTAAGAGAGGTGGAGGTGCACCTGCTAGGGGCGGCAATGCTAGAGCTGACCCTAGTGCTTGTTGGATTTGTGGTTCCCGTGGTCACTTGAGGCGTGACTGTCCTCGTGCTTGGAGGGAGGTGCAAGCTCCGGTGATAGCAGCTGGTTATGAGTGCTGGAATTGTGGTTCAGCTGATCATCTGAGACGTGATTGTCCGAGGATGGCTGGTGGTCAAGAGCGTGCTCCTGTTGTTGCAGCACCGCAGAGAGGTCGTGGGCGCGGCCGTGGTAATTTTCAGAGGCGAGAGGAAGGTGGGCGCGGTGTAGCTCATGTTGTGGCTATTCAACCTGAGGGTGGAGGCCAAGCGAGGGTGTATGCTCAGCGCGAAGGAAGGAATGATGCAGATGTGATTGCAGGTACCTTTACTTTGCAATCCTTGTCATTGCTTTCTTTGATTGATTCTGGATCTACGCATTCATACATTCTTCGTGAGCATGCTGAGTTGCTTGGTTTGCCTGTTGAGTCTTTGGATGTTGGTGTTAGAGTCACTAGTTCTTTTGGTGAAACTGTTGTGACTCGTAAGCTTTATAAAAGGTGTCCTTTGGTTGTTCAAGAGCATGTCTTTCTTGTTGATCTTATGGAGTTGCCCTTTTATGGTTTTGATGTGATCCTTGGTATGGATTGGCTTGCTGAGCATCGTGCTGTTGTGGATTGTGAGAATAAGCGGGTTTCGCTTAGGCTTGCGGATGATTATGAAGTGGTGGTGGTTGGTGAGAATGTGAAGTTTCTTGCCAATGTTGTTTCTACCTTGGAGGCGAGCAGGATGCTGAGGCAAGGTTGTGAAGCTTTTCTGGCTTTTGTGATGAATCCTTGTTCGAAGGAGCTGAGGGTGCAGGATATCAGGGTTGTGAAGGAGTTTCCTGATGTTTTTCCTGAGGAGTTGCCTGGTTTACCTCCTAATCGCGAGGTGGAGTTTGGTATTGAGCTGTATGAGAATACCACTCCTGTGTCCATTACTCCCTATAGAATGGCACCTAAGGAGTTGAAGGAGCTGAAGACGCAGTTGCAAGAGTTGCTTGATCGTGGTTTCATCCGGCCGAGTGTTTCGCCTTGGGGTGCTCCTGTCTTGTTTGTGAAGAAGAAAGATGGCACGATGAGGATGTGCATTGATTACCGTCAGCTGAACAAGTTGACTATCAAGAATCGGTATCCTTTGCCGAGGATTGATGATCTCTTTGATCAATTTCGGGGAGCTGCTGTGTTCTCTAAGATTGACTTGAGGTCAGGGTATTACCAATTGAAGGTGAAGGATGTGGATGTGCCTAAGACAGCTTTCAGGACAAGGTATGGGCATTATGAGTTCCTTGTGATGCCGTTTGGTTTGACAAATGCTCCTGCTGCTTTCATGGACATGATGAATCGTGTTTTTCATGAATACCTGGACAAGTTTGTTGTGGTGTTCATTGATGATATCCTTGTGTACTCGCGTACTGAGAAAGAGCACGAAGAGCATTTGAGGGTTGTGTTGCAAGCTTTGTTGGAGAATCAGCTTTATGCTAAGTTGAGCAAGTGTGAGTTTTGGCTTAGAGAGGTTGTTTTTCTTGGGCATGTGGTCTCAGCTGAGGGGATTCGTGTTGATCCTCAGAAGATTGAAGCGGTGATGAACTGGAAAGTTCCTAAGTCTGTTCAGGAGGTTCGTAGTTTCCTTGGTTTGGCAGGATACTACCGAAGGTTTGTGGATGGTTTTTCCAAGATTGCTGCTCCTTTGACGAAGTTGCTGCAGAAAGATGTTAAGTATGAGTGGACAGAAGCGAGACAGCAAGCTTTTGAGAAGCTGAAGTTGGCTTTGACGCAAGCTCCTATCTTGATTCAGCCTGAATCAGGGAAAGAGTTTGTAGTCTACAGTGATGCATCCTATGTTGGTTTGGGGTGTGTGCTGATGCAAGAGGGTAAGGTTGTGGCTTATGCGTCGCGGCAGTTGAAGGTGCATGAGCGCAATTATCCTACGCATGATATTGAGCTGGCTGCAGTGGTTTTTGCTCTGAAGATCTGGAGGCATTATCTGTATGGTGAGAAGTGTACGGTGTACACGGATCACAAGAGTTTGAGGTATCTGATGTCTCAGAAGGAGTTGAATCTCAGGCAGCGACGTTGGTTGGAGTTGCTCAAGGATTATGATCTGACGATAGAGTATCATCCTGGAAAGGCCAATGTTGTTGCGGATGCCTTGAGTAGAAAGGTAGCTGTTGAGCTGAGAGCTATGTTTGCTAGCTTGAGTATATCGCAAGATGGTGGTCTTGTTGCTGAGTTGCAAGTGAAACCTTCGTTGGTTCAGTTGATCAAGGATAAGCAGTTGTTGGATGATTCCTTGGTGTCTCATGTTCAGGATATCGCGGAGGGTAGACCTTCGGATTTCTGTTTTAATGAGGATGGGGTGTTGTGTTTTGGTAATCGGATAGTAGTGCCTGCAGATGCTGAGTTGAGGCATGCTGTTCTAGCTGAAGGTCATAGTAGTCCTTTTGCTATGCATCCTGGTAGTACAAAGATGTATCGCGATCTTCGTGATGAGTACTATTGGGTGGGCTTGAAGAAGGATGTGGCAGAGTTCGTGAGAAAGTGTTTGGTGTGTCAGCGCGTTAAGGCTGAACATCAGGTTCCTTCTGGTTTGTTGCAACCGTTGAAAATCCCTGAATGGAAGTGGGAGAGGGTTACCATGGATTTTGTATCTGGTTTGCCTTTGTCTCCGTCGAAGAAGAATTCTGTTTGGGTGATTGTGGATCGCCTGACGAAGTGTGCACATTTCTTGCCTGTGCATACTACGTTTTCCTTGGATAAGCTGGCAGAGCTGTACGTTGCTGAGGTTGTGAGGTTGCATGGTCTGCCTAAGTCGATCGTGTCGGATAGGGATCCGAGGTTCACGTCGCGTTTTTGGCAGTGTTTGCATCAAGCTCTGGGTACAAGGTTGCATTTCAGTACATCCTATCATCCCCAGTCGGATGGCCAGTCTGAGCGAGTTATTCAGATTTTGGAGGATATGTTGAGATGCTGCGTGATAGAGTTCCAAGGTTCTTGGGAGAAGCATCTGCCTTTGGTTGAGTTCGCTTACAACAACAGTTTTCAGGCAAGTATACAGATGGCACCTTATGAGGCTCTGTATGGGAGGAAGTGTAGGACTCCTCTGTGTTGGGCTGAAACTGGTCAAAAGTTGGTTTCGATGCCTGCTTTGTTGAAAGGTACCACCGAGAAAGTGAAGCTCATTTGTGAGCGGTTGAAGGCTGCTTCTGATCGGCAGAAGTCTTACGCGGATTTGAAGCGTAGGGAGATAGAGTTTGCGGTGGGTGATCGCGTGTTCTTGAAGGTTTCGCCTTGGAAGAAGGTGATGAGGTTTGGGCGGAAGGGTAAGCTGAGCCCTAGATACATTGGACTGTATGAGGTTGTTGAGCGTGTTGGTCCTGTTGCGTATCGGTTGAGGTTACCTCAGGAGCTGGAGAAGATTCATGATGTGTTCCATGTTTCTATGCTCCGGAGGTATCGATCTGATCCTTCGCATGTGTTGCCTGTGGAGGAGGTGGAATTGAATCCGGATTTGACCTATGATGAGGAACCGGTGAAGATTCTGGATTCAGATAGCAAGGTTCTTCGTGGCAAGACCATTGAGTTGGTGAAGGTGCTGTGGAAGCATCGCGGTGTTGAGGAAGCCACGTGGGAGCGGAAGGAGGATATGCTGAAGCAGTTTCCTTATCTCTTTCCTTCAGGTAAATTTCGAGGACGAAATTTCTTAAGGGGGGGAGAGTTGTAACGCCCCGGTTTTGGGCTCGGAAGTTTTGGCGTTGACCGGTTCAGTCAAGTGCTGATCGAATATATAAGAGGGAATTTAGGAAAACCTAGTTCGGGTTGCATTAAAAATATGGAAAAATATTCTAAAATCATCTTTTAATATATAAAAGTGAACTGTGAAATCAATTTTGGAAAATGAGGTTCGGAAGGTTGACATTTTGGCTAGTGACCAAAATGTAATTTTTGAAAGTTGCGGGACAGTTTTATAAAGGATTGAAACTTTGAATCTTTAAGGAGCTATTATTCCAAAAAGGATTTCTCCAGATTTTTCTAAGATATTTTAAGTCTAAAATCTGATTTTAAAGATTAAGAAAAGAGAGGGAAATCATTTTAACCAATTCTTAACTAATTTTTCTATTTTCTCTCAAATTCTCTTTTCTCTCATTTTCTCTCTACCCAAACAAGATTTCCTCAGATTTCTTTCTCTGATTTTGACTTCTTAATCTCTCATTTCAACTCTCATTTGATTTCTAATCATCTCATCATCAAAACCTCACAATTTACAAGTTGATTCATCAAGCATTTTAGCTCTAAAATGGAGAAATTCAAGTTTGGAGGTAAGAACGTCCTTCTCCTCTAAACTATCAGTTCTTTACTGAAATTCCTAAGTTATCAATCCTTGATTCATGTTTTATTAAAGGCTTTTCAATTGAGATCTTGATTTTTGGCTAAAATGCAAGATTTGGTGATTTTGGTGAAAATTTCGTGTGATATGTTTAAGCAGGGTTTTGAGGTGTTAAATTGATGTTAAATGAATGCTAAAATGATTAGAAGTTGAGGTTTAATCATTGCAATCCCGGATAGGTTGAATTTCCTAAGTTTGGCTTGAGTTTTTTGTTGTTTTTGGAGTGTAATTGGTGATCTGTTATACCTGGAGGTATAAGGACGTGGTTGTGATCTTTTTGCATGTTATGTGATGTATAAAAATGGTTAGAAGTGATGGATCTTGGCTGGGTTAAGTTTTGGAGGTGTTTGGAGATGATTTTCGGTTGTGTTTGGTGGCCGAAAATGGAGGTTTAGTGAGAGCAGCGAGTTTTGATGCTTTTATTGAAGCAATTAATGCATGATGATGCATTAATCCTCTGCTTTAATGTGTTGAAACAGGGGAGGCATCCTAGGATCCAAGATTTGTTGATCCGGAGGCTTGTTTTGGTGCTTTGGCTTGAAGCGAAGTGGTAATCGGTGAGTGAAAATGGATTTTCAGCTTTTAAACCAAAGGTTGAAGGCTTTGGGAGCTTAGTTTAAGTCTAAACAACTTTGCTAAGCTCAAGTGTAAGTTTTCGGATTACTCTCTTAAGGTGGTGGCCATGTTTTGATGAAATGTGAAATGATGATTTTGCATGTTTTGCTACTGTTTTGGAAAGCATGTTTTAGCATGATAATTGCTGATGATTTAACATGATTTATGCTGATGTTTAAGCCATGTGTTGAAGGTGTCTCTAGGTAAGAGTACCTTGTTTTATGCATTGTTAAATGATGATTTAATGATTTGAAATGCATGATGAAATGGCTTGGTTTAAATGCTTTAAAACAGTGGGTTATATGATGTATAAAGTGCGTATTGGCAAGTGATGGTTTGTAAAAGTGAAGGTCACTAAGGTGGTTAAAAGTCCTTGAGTGAGCCTTGTTACCTAAGATCATCAAGGTGGTTAAAAGTCCTTGGATGAATCTTGTTGCGGACACTAAGGTGGTTAAAAGTCCTTAGGTGCTCCTTCCCATGGTGGTTAAAAGTCCATGGGGCCAAGGTGTTTAAAAGTCCTTGGGGTAATTCAAGCTACGGACACAAAGGTGGTTAAAAGTCCTTGTGTGGTCCATTCATGGTGTTTAAAAGTCCATGGCCAAGGTGTTTAAAAGTCCTTGGGGTCCAAGGTGTTTAAAAGTCCTTGGGAAAAGTTGTTGAACTTGATTTCTAAATGAAATGTATCACTTGAGCCAATATGACATGTATTGTACATGAGATGCATGAGATGCATGATTTAATGTTTATGTTGAAGCATGAGATGCTAGTTTAAATGAAATGTGGAAGCATGTTATTGCTTGATTTAAAGTATGCTTTGAGCATGTGTAAAGGTTGTTTACAAGCATGATTTACAAATGGTTTTAAATGCATTATTGAATGGTTTTTAAAGAGCACTCCTCACTAAGCTTTGGCTTACGCTCTCTCGTTTTCTTGATTCAATAATGCAGAGCAATAGAGTGCATTGAGGGCAGCAAGAGGAGGCAAGCAAACAAGTACAAGTAAAGCTCAATGTATGAAGGTTTTATAAGTGCTTTAGCTTTTGTATGTTTTTGGCAATGGGGGACCAATGTATTTGTTTGGGAGGTGTTTATGACTCCCTAAGTATGTTGTATGTGGTTGATGTTGCTGGTTTTTGGATTGAATTTCTATTGCTTGCTTTTGAAGGTTTAAGGCTTGAATGTTAGCTTGTGTAGGAAGCATGACCTTGAATTTGGGGCTTTTTGCATGTGATGTTATTTTGTTGAATTGATGATGCTTGGATGTCTTAAATATATTTAATTGCATGCTGGTAAAGTTTGGTGATGTTTGGAGCATGTTTGAGTGTCCAATTGCATGATCTAGTATGCTTGTTTGCTGGTTTTTGTGCAGGCGTTTCGGAACAGGGGTGTACCGTTTCGGAACGGGTGCCTTGCATGAACCCAGGCGTCCGAAACGGTATGCACCATTTCGAAACGGTTTAGCCTCTGCCGAGGCCATGTTCCGGAACCCGTTTCGGAACGGCCCGTGTTTCGGAACAGGGCTAGCCTGTTTCGGAACGGTCGACCGTTAGGGGGCTGACATGGCAGTTACATGTTTTGAAATGTTTGCGTTTTGGTCCTAAATCTTGTGTGATCAATTGCATGAGTTGTGGATGTCCTTTTAAGCTGAAATTTCACAGAGATGCTTGAAACCTGACTAATATCAAGATGGTAACTTTAATTTGGGATGAGTCCCTTAATTTATCAGAATTTACAATTTGGTCCCTAAAGTTGTAATTTGTTCAATTGGGTCCCTGTTTGATCTCTGATGTTGTGATCTTTTGATATGTTGTTTGTATGATCACATTTAAGGTTAATGTGCATCTAGACAAGATTAAAAAAAAAAAGGGTCGTTAATCAAGGTTGACTTTCGGGTTGACTTTGGTTTTCCCCGTGTAATCTTCGTAGTTCGGGTCAACCGTCTAGACCGGGCTACGGGGGTTACAAAAATAGTCTCAAAGAAATTCCAGCTGATCTCGGCCTCAGACACGCCGAAAGTAATGGTGACGCACCAGGTGTAGGCATCACCCTAAAGCAATGAAACTACACAGCCCAACTTACGAGCCCCAACACATCCCATTTGAGTTAAAACACGAACCATCTTCTCTAGCCATAACTCTGATCTATTAGGCGTAGATCCCCTGAACTCATCCGCCCCGAGGCTACAGATCCTCTCTAAAGGTAAGCTAGCATCATCTCCTCTCGGCTGAGCTGCAGCCTGAGCTTCGGCAACTGCAGCCTGAAACGCTCCCGCTATAGCTTGAACTAGTGGAGCCATATCTATCCCCGCAGGACCTTGGCCACCCTGGCCAACCTGAGGTCCCGCTCCCTCAGTTCTAGCCTCGCCTTCCACTTCAGGCTGAGGAGGTGGTGGTGGAGGAGCTCCGACTCTAACAGTAGACTCTTCTACAGGAGCCTCTACTCCAACCACCGGCTCATCAGCATGAGCCGCAACACGGGGTTCCTGATGAACCAACCTGGGTCTACCTCTAGGCCTCGACATAACCGCTCACAGATAACAACTACAACAATAACATACAAGATAGGGTTAGCAAGGGAAAGGGTCCAAGTGGCTCAAGTATGTTTCCCTCACTTAAAAATTCTCTTTTTCTGATGTAATAGAAGCAATGTGACTCTACTCATCATGCTTCAAACAACATACACAAACGATCAATTTAAACAAGCATCATAGCATACTTGATAAGCAAGCGAACACACTTACATGGCAAGCAAACACCGTGCAATTGCAAACGATCAATTTAAACAAGCATCATCCGAGTGGGTCACACGCGGGGAAAACCGAGGCAAAACCCGTTAAGGCTCCACTTCGGTTAACAACCCGAGAAAACTTTTTCTTTAATTATCTTGTCTAGATGAATTCAATTAGACCTATGTGAGAAGCGACAACGGAAAACAAGACTAAACTCTACAAACAGCAACACAATTTGATTTAAATTTACCATGTATTCAAGTTAGGTTGATTCCTTGCACACGCGACCAAAACACCCATAAATGTTCACGAACAAGGCTCACAAGAAAGCTAGCATCGAACAGGGCCTAAGCCCAACACTTGAGAACCTTTAGAGATGTCAAAAGCCCCATTTTCAGATCTATGTTTCGAAACAGGCTTGCCCGTTTAGATACACGGGCCCCAGTTTAAAAAGCCAGACCATCCGTTTCGATACGCTCCACCCCGTTTCGGAACATGGGTCAATTTTGCCTAGGCGTTCCGAAACACGTTCCGGAACATGCACTCACAGTAGCAAAAACGTTTCGATACTCGTATCGGAATAGGGTTTCACAGTAGCAAAACCATACCGGAACACGTTTCGTTACGGGTGCCCCTGGAACCACACCCATTCTGAAACAGCCTCACTCGTTTCGAAACGCCTGCAGTTTGTGTGTTTTTAAAAACCAGATTTTTGCATCTCGAAAAGCACCCAACAAGCCTCAAATACCAAGAAACAAGACATAACATGCATTTACCTACTCTAGAGGCATTCACCCTACTCCAAACATGATCATCACATCACATACATGAAAAGACCATACATTTAAAGAATCAAACATTCGCCACAAGTGACATACATTGCATATCAAGGTTTTTATGCCTTAGAACAAATCAAACACGAAAGCATAGAGATAAGGGCATAAGGCCAACATACATGCCAAGCAAGCCACAACCAAAACACCAACATACTAAAGGAGTGTAAACAAGCTCCTTAACACAAGCAAAAATACACAAATCCCCATTGCTTATCTATTACATCATTTAACATAAAAGTCCATACTTGAAGATAGAAAATAGCACACTTGGAGGCCCTTCTCCTCGCACAAGCAACCCACGAACTAAGGATCTGCATTGTCGAACAAAAAGAGAGCATAAGCGTAAAGCTTAGTGAGGGTAAGCTCATAAAACAAACCTCGACAATGTAGGGTCCAAGAACGAGCAACATAACCAATGAAGAATGCATGTTTTCTTACCTTCGAAGCCACAAGAGTCAAATATATAATGTATGAATGTAACATCAATTATCATGCCATGCTCAACATGTCCATAAATACAACCATATGAAATACATTCAACAAAACGTATTGGCACCTAGCTATGACCCGAATACGCGGATAGCAACCATTGGAACTCACATCCAACAACTCAACCGTTCCATTACCTCACGGTGGATTACACTCATCACCGTTACACGCGGAGGGGATTCCACTCATCCTCACGCCCCGTCGATGGGATTCCACTCATCACCGACTAAAATATAAATGAAGATTTTCGGGCGTACCCGTACTCCATCTTGATGACTACCATCACCAAGACCACGCGCGCATTTCGACACTCGTGTGCACACTAACATCCTAAAGATCGATCATTTGTACCCAAGCAGACTAGTGCCAATACTAACTCATTTCATAGTTCAACCTCACAACATTCTAACCAATTTCCGTGCTTAGCACGTACTCACCATGATCCACCATCATGAATCCACATTCCAACAATCACATGCATATCACAATGCATAAAACGTCATTCCTCAACACACATGTATATCACAATATACATAACAACATCAATCACAAATAAATATGGAACAAGAGACATAATCACACAATGTCCATAAGTTCAACCATAGTCTTCTAAACTAAAGCTTGAGATTAGACTACCAATCTAATCCCAACTCTAGGCGGGTTTACCAAGCCCAACCTAGGTCCACATGCTCGAACCAACATTTGAAAACCAATTTAAAATCGAAAAACCACTCACCGGACTTTCCAAACACAAGTAAACAACTGATCAAGCTCCCAACGGTTCCAGATTCGAACGTGAGGCTTCACCAACACAATTCCTTGTTTCTAAACAATCAAATACACTCTATTAATCACTAAAACAAACACAAACCACTGCTGTAAACTCAGAACACCAATCAAGCTCAAATTCAAGCCAAAAACACTCTTAAAACCCCCATTTTCGTGCAGCCACAAAACCCAGCAAGAAACTCCCATTTCCAACATCAAATTCAACATCCAACACTCCCAAAACAACCTTTAAACATAACCTAACCATCAGCCCTCAAGTTCTTACCCAAAACAGCCCCAAAAAACCCATTTTAAAGCACTCTAAAACCCCACTTAAACCCAAATCCGAAAATCAGTTTAAAACCATTCAAAATTTAGATATGTTGGACCATTTGGGTTACTAAACACTTATCTAACTTCAAAGAATCAAAACCTCGATCAAAAGTCAATAACATTTGGATTTTTATTCTTTGAAATCAAAAACTCAAAACCCAAAACAATGGGTTTCATTGAAAACTAAGAACATGAGTAGCAAGGGGAAGATGAGGACAACTAAAAAACGTTATTACCTTTCAAAAATATTCAAAGATGAAGCAAGGAGGAAATGGAATAGTAGATAGCAAAGGGGAGGGGAAGTTGTCGTTAGTTTGAAAGAGAGAATGGGAGGAAGATGAGCAAAAAGAAATTTTTTATTTGTTTGTTTCTTTTAAAAAGTCAAAAGTCCTTTTTATCCTTAATGAAAATGGGTTATTACCATAGTAAAAAATCCATGGCTATTTGGATTTAATTTAAAATAAGCCAACATAAATTTATTTGTTTTGAGAATACAAGGCCCAAAATTATATTTCAATAATTTAATTTCACCCGACCCCCAAACCCGGGTTTTACAGTGTCTTCATCAAGCGTTGGGTACGTGTTTGAATTTCAGTACTTCGTATCATTCTCAGTCGGATGGTAAGTCTGCATGAGTTATCCAAGTGTTGGAGGATATGTTTAGATGTTGCATCATTGATTTCCAAGGTTCCAGGGAGAAACAATTGCCTTTGGTGGAGTTTGCTTACAATAACAGTTATCAAGCGAGCATTCAAATGGCTCCTTATGATGCCTTGTATGGAAGGAAGTGTAGAACGCCTCTTTGTTGGGCGGAAGCAGGGCAAAAGTTGGTTTCTTTTCCTAATTTGCTTAAGGGCACTATGGTTAAAGTGAAGCTTATTACTGAGAGGTTTAAAGCGGCCTCGGATCGGCAAAAGTCTTACGCGAATTTAAAGCGTAAGGAGATTTAGTATGCTGTAGTTGATAAGGTGTTTTTGAAGGTTTCACCTTGGAAGAAGGTGATGAGATTTGGCCGGAAAGGCAAGTTGAGTCTGAAGTTTATTGGACCGTATGAGGTGCTTGAGCTTGTTGGACTTGTTGCTTATAGGTTGAGGTTGTGTAGAACTAATGTTTTGATATAATAATTGAAAAATGTTTTGGACAAAGTTAAAAAGAATTCAAAACCATTTCTAAGTCCAAACAACTTGAAACTATGCTTATGGGATATTTAAAAAGGGGTTTAAGTGTTTTCAAAGCCAAACTCAATAATACCATCCAGGCGTTTCGAAACACCCCTAGGTGTTTCGATACAGGTCTTTACAGTGGCAAAATGTTTCGAAATGGGTTTCGAATCAGTCTTTAATGTGGGTGAGATTTTGCATAGCGTTTCGATACGACCTCTGCCGTTTCGATACGCCTATGTGGCATCGACCTCAACGGTCAAAATCCCCCAACGACTATTTCCCAACTACCTTTTAAATACAGAATGTTTTGATATGGGGACAGGCGTTTCGATATGGGTGCTGCATCAAACTGCAACAACTATTTCTATTTCAAGAGTGTTTCGAAACGGGTTCGAGCGTTTCGAAATGGGGAGCTACATCACTGCATTTATGGTGGGAAATTAAGTCTCCAACGGCTCCAATTCAACCCCAACGGCTTGTAACGCCCCAATTTTGGGCTTAGAAGTTTTGGGTTTGGACCGGTTCGGTCGGAGTGCGGTTCGAATATAAAAAGGTGAATTTAGGAAAGCCTAGTTCGGGTTGCATTAAAAATATGGAAAAATGTCTTAAAATCCTCTTTTATTATATATAAGTGAATGGTGAAATCAATTTTACAAAATGAGGTTTGGAAGAGTGACATTTTGGGTTAGTGACCAAATGTAATTTTTGAAAACTGTGTGACTGTTTTAAAAAGGATTGAAACTTTGAATCTTTAAGGAGCTATTTACCCAATGGGAGTTTCTCCAGATTTTTCCTAAATATTAAAGATTTAATTAATGGGTTTTAAATAAAACTAAAAAGGAGGGAAGATGTTTTGGCATTTTCCAACTAACTTTTCCTAAATTCCATTTTCATTTTCTCTCATCTTTTCTCTAAAACCAAACACATTTCTCCAGAGCTTTTTCCTCTGATTTTGTCATCTAAATAACACATTTCAATTCTCTTTTGATCTCTTATCATCTCTTCATCAAAACCTTATCATTTGGTAAGTGGATTTTCAAGAATCTTGGTTCCAAAAAGGGAGAAACTCAAGTTTAGAGGTATGAACGTCCTTCTCCTCTAAATTCTCAGTTCTTTACTGAAATTCCCAAGTTCTCAATCCTTGATTTGTGTTTTATAAAAGGTTTTATGGTTGTGTTCTTGATCTTGGCTTTAAAATGCAAGATTTGGTTGATTTTTGGTAAAATTCGTATGATCTGTTTGAGCAGTGATTTGAGGTGTCTTTTTGATGTTAAATGAATGTTAAATTGATGAGGAATTGAGGTTTAATCAATGCAATCCTGGATAGGTTGATTTTCCTAAGTTTTGCTTGAGTTCTTGGTTGTTTTTGGAGTGATCTTGATGATCTGTTATAGCTGGAGGTATAAGGGTGATGTTAGATCCTTTTTGGATGTTAATTGATGTTTAAGGATGTTTAGATTTGATGGATCTTGGCTGGGTAGTGTTGTGGAGTTGTTTGGATGCATTTTCGGTTGTGTTTGGTAGTCGAAATTGGAGTGCGGATGAGAGCAGCGAGTTTAGGTGCTTTCATTGAAGATATTAATGCATGATGATGCATTAATCCTCTGCTCTGATGTGTTTAAAACAGGGGAGTCATCTTTGGATCCTAGTGGTGGTGATTCGAAAGCTTGATTGGTGTTTCGGCAAGTGGCGAAACGGAATCGGTGAGTGGATTTTGGTTTTCAGCTTTGAAACCAATGTTTTGAAGGTTTGGGAGCTTAGTTTAAGTCTAAGCAACTTAGCTAAGCTCAAGAGTAAGTTTTCGGAAAAACTCTCTTGATGATGAACCATGGATTGGTTGTATGCGATGTGGTTTTGTTTGCATGTTTTAAATCCTGTTTTGAAAGCATATTTTAGCATGTTAGTTGCTGATTTTATAAGCCATGTGTTGAAGAATGCTCAAGGTAAGAGATTCTTGTTTTTGAACATTGTTAAATGTGGTTTTGATGCATAATGATGAATGATGTTTATGGCTTGGATAAATGCTTTAAAACAGTGGAATATTGTTGTTAATGATGCATATTGGCAAGTGATGGTTAAGGTTACAAAGGTGGTTAAAAGTCCTTGTGTGAGCCTTGTTTATTTAAGAACAACATGGTGGTTAAAAGTCCATGGTTGGTTCTTGGTTAAGATCACCAAGGTGGTTAAAATTCCTTGAGTGAGTCTTGTTTATTTAAGAACAACATGGTGTTTAAAAGTCTATGGTTGGTTCTTGGTTAAGGTTACAAAGGTGGTTAAAATTCCCTGTGTAAGCCTTGTTTATTTAAGAACTCCAAGGTGTTTAAAAGTCCTTGGGAGATTCTTGTCAAGGACACAAAGGTGTTTAAAAGTCCTTGTGTGGTCTTTGTGAATGGTAAGAACATCATGGTGTTTAAAAGTCCATGGATGATTCTTGTTAAGGGCACAATGGTGTTTAAAAGTCCACGTGTGGCCCTTGAAAATTGTAAGATCACAATGGTGTTTAAAAGTCCATGTGTGGATCTTATGTTGATTGTATCACTTGTGGCCAATACGACATGTTATGAACTTGAAGCATGAAATGCTTGTTTGAGATGCTTAAGTGCATGTGAAAATGTTGATTTGAATTAAGATTGCAAATGTGTTTTATAAGTGCATTATTGTGTGGTTTTAATGAGCATTCCTCACTAAGCTTTTGCTTACGCTCTCTCTTTTCTTAAACCAATAATGCAGAGCATTGAAGTGCATTTTGGGGCAGCAAGGAAGCCAAGAATCCAAGTGGTGATCTAAGCTCATGTATGGTGAACATTTTCCTAAAACTATTAGCTTTTGGGCATTTGGCAATGGGGGACCTATGTTGTTGTTTTGGGAGATGTTTTGGACTCCCTGTGTTGGTTTTATATTGTTGATCATGTTGGTACTTGTAATTGGCCTTTGTGAGGTTGTTTTGGTATATTGTTACTTGAATGGTTTTCCAAGTAGGATGCATGCCTATAGAATTGGGGATTTTCATAATTGATGCCATGTTGATGTTTGGTTGATGCAATTATGTTCCTTGAATGTTGAATGACTTGCTGGTATATTTTGGTGGCATTTGGAGCATGTTTCATAGGTCAATTAGGTGATAAACCAGCTAATTTTCTGCAATCTCGGCAGGCCGTATCGGAACGGGTGCTACCGTTTCGGAACAGGGGCCTGAAATGGCCTAGGCGTTCCGAAACGGAAATGCCACTGCCAAGCCATGTTTCGGAACCCGTTTCGGAACGGTCCCGCGTTTCGGAACAGGTCCTCCCTGTTTCGGAACACTCGACCGTTGGGCTCTGAATTTGATGGTTAAATGTTTTGAAAAGTTTGCGTTTTGGTCCTGAATCTTGTTATTGCAATTGTATGAGTTTGAGATGTCCGTTTGAGCTGAAATTTGGCAGAGAAGCATGGAACATGATTAATTTCATATTGGTAACTTTAATTTGGTTAAAGTCCTCATAATTTTCAGAATTTGCAATTTGGTCCCTAAAGTTGTAATTTGTGCAATTGAGTCCCTGAATGTTCTCTGATTGTTATGATCTTTGAGTATGATGATCTTGTGAACATGTCTAGGGTTAATGTGCATCTAGATAAGTTTAAAAAGGAAAAAAAGGGTCGTTAATGAAGGTTGACTTTCGGGTTGACTTTGGTTTTCCCCGTGTAAACTTCTTAATTCGGGTCAACCGTCTAGGCCGGGTTAAGGGGATTACATTTGGTGGTATCAGAGCTGAGTTCTCGAGTAATTGGGAATGAGTATGTGATGATTAAAGTATGTATGCTTTGTATGCTTGTTGAGTGAAAGCATGTTGAGTGAATTGCAAATATGTTGCAATTGTGGTGTATGCTGTGGTGAAGCATGTTGTGGGTACCCATTGCCAAATCAAAGCTAATGTAATGATATTGTTTTTCAGTGGAAATGAGGTTGAGTACTTGGATTGCTTACCTTGCTGAGCTTGACTTTGTTTTATTGCATTGTGATTGTATTGTTAGAGTATGGCACCTCGTAGAGAAGTAAGGGTTAATACGCGAGCTATGGCTCAAAGAGAGAATGAAGAGAATGTTGAGAATGCTATGGATTTACCTCCTCCGCCTGGTGGTGGTGGTGCTGAGGGTGAAAGAGCTGATGTTGCAGTTGGTGCTGGGGTCGCTGGACCTGAGGCTGGTCAAGGGCAAGCTGTTCCTGACATGACGATGCTGGTTCAAGCTATTGCTGGTGCTTTTCAAGCGGCAGTAGCTGGAGCTCAGGGAGCTAGGCATCAGGGAGATGCTGGAGTTAGACTACCCTTGGAACGTTTACGCAGTCTGGGAGGGACGGAGTTCAGAGGTTTGTCAGCTGAAGGTTCGGAATCTTGGTTGGAGAGTACCAAGAGAATCTTGGGTCAGATGAGTTGCACTGATGTGCAGAAGCTGGGGTGTGTGGTATCATTGCTGCAAGATGATGCATACACGTGGTGGACAACCACTATCGCTGGGATGGCGGAAGCTGATGTAACTTGGACGTTCTTCCAGAACGCGTTCAAGAGAAGGTATCTAGGTGTGAGGTACCTAGATGAAAAGAAGAGGGAGTTCATGTCTCTTACCCAGGGGAGCATGTATGTGGCTGAGTATGAGGTACAGTTTGTTCGACTCAGCCAATACGCACCTGAGCTTGTTCCGGATGAGCGGGAGAAGTGTGAAAGGTTCCGTTATGGTTTAGTGACGGATGTGAAGATGTATGTGCTGGCTACCGAGTATAATGATTTTGATGTGCTGGTTGGCCGAGCCAAGGATATTGAGATGAACTTGGGTTTATCTGCTAGAAGTGCTGGATCAAGTGCTGGTAAGCGAGCTACTGAATATAGTTCCGGTGGTGGACGGAACAAGAGGGGACGTGATCAGAAGTATCAGTCCTCGACTAAGCGAGGTGGTGGTGCGCCTGCTCGGGGAGGCAACGCTAGAGTTGATCCGAGTGCATGTTGGACATGTGGTTCGCGTGGTCATATGAAACGTGATTGTCCTCGAGCTGTGAGGGAGGTGCAAGCTCCTGTTGTGGCAGCTGGTAATGCGTGCTGGAACTGTGGATCTATGGATCACATGAGGAGAGAGTGTCCTATGTTGGCTGGTGGCCAAGTGCGTGCTCCTGTTGTTGTTGCACCACAAAGAGGTCGTGGGCGTGGCCGTGGTAACTTTCAACGGAGAGAAGAAGGTGGTCGGGGTGTGGCCCATGTTGTGGCTATTCAGCCTGAGGGTGGCGGCCAAGCCAGGGTGTATGCTCAGCGGGAGGGGAGGAATGACGCGGATGTGATCGCAGGTACTTTTACTTTGCAATCCTTGTCATTACTTTCCTTGATTGATTCTGGATCTACGCACTCATACATATTGCGTGAGCATGCTGAATTGCTTGGTTTGCCTGTTGAGTCTATGGATGTTGGTGTGCGTGTCACTAGTTCTTTTGGTGAGACTGTTGTGACTCGAAAGCTTTATAGAAGGCGTCCTTTGGTTGTTCAAGATCATGTTTTTCATGTTGACCTTATGGAGTTGCCTTTGTATGGTTTTGATGTAATCCTTGGTATGGATTGGCTTGCTGAGCATCATGCTGTAGTAGATTGTGAGAATAAGCGAGTTTCGTTGAGGCTTGCAGATGATTATGAGGTACTTGTGGTTGGTGAGAATGTGAAGTTTCTTGCCAATGTGGTGTCTTCTTTGGAGGCGAGCCAGATGCTGAGGCAAGGTTGTGAAGCTTACCTAGCTTTTGTGATGAATCCTAGTTCTAAGGAGTTGCGTGTGCAAGATATCAGGATTGTGCGAGAGTTTCCTGGTGTGTTTCCTGAGGAGTTGCCTGGTTTACCTCCTAATCGCGAGGTGGAGTTTGGGATTGAGTTGTATGAGAATACAACTCCTGTGTCCATTACCCCTTATAGAATGGCACCTAAAGAGTTGAAGGAGCTGAAGACGCAGTTGCAAGAGTTGCTCGATCATGGTTTCATTCGGCCGAGTGTGTCACCTTGGGGTGCACCGGTCTTGTTTGTGAAGAAGAAGGATGGCACTATGAGAATGTGCATTGATTACCGTCAGCTGAACAAGTTGATTATCAAGAATCGGTATCCTTTGCCGAGAATTGATGATCTCTTTGATCAATTTAGGGGAGCATCTGTGTTCTCTAAGATTGACTTGAGGTCAGGGTATTACCAGTTGAAGGTAAAGGATGTGGATGTGCCTAAGACAGCTTTCAGGACAAGGTATGGGCATTATGAGTTCATTGTGATGCCGTTTGGTTTGACAAATGCTCCTGCAGCTTTCATGGACATGATGAATCGTGTGTTTCATGAATACCTGGATAAGTTAGTTGTGGTGTTCATTGATGATATCCTCGTGTACTCGCGTACTGAGGAGGAGCATGAAGAGCATTTGAGGATTGTGTTGCAAGCTTTGTTGGAAAATCAGCTTTATGCCAAGCTTAGCAAGTGTGAGTTTTGGTTAAGTGAAGTGGTGTTTCTTGGTCATGTGGTTTCTGCTGAAGGGATTCGTGTTGATCCTCAGAAGATTGAGGCGGTGGTGAATTGGAAGGTTCCTAAGTCTGTTCATGAGGTTCGTAGTTTCCTTGGTTTGGCGGGATACTACCGGAGGTTTGTGGATGGGTTTTCTAAGATTGCTGCACCTTTGACAAAGTTGTTGTAGAAGGATGTTAAGTATGAGTGGACGGAAGCGAGACAACAGGCTTTTGAGAAGCTTAAGGCAGCTTTGACGCAAGCTCTGATCTTGGTTCAACCTGAATCAGGGAAAGAGTTTGTGGTCTACAGCGATGCGTCCTATGTTGGTTTGGGATGTGTGTTGATGCAAGAGGGTAAGGTGGTGGCTTATGCGTCGCGGCAGTTGAAAGTGCGTGAGCGCAATTATCCTACGCATGACATCGAGTTGGCTGCGGTGGTTTTTGCTTTGAAGATCTGGAGACATTACTTGTATGGTGAGAAGTGTACTGTGTACACGGATCACAAGAGTTTGAAGTATCTGATGTCTCAGAAGGAGTTAAATCTTAGGCAGCGGCGTTGGGTGGAGTTGCTCAAGGATTATGATTTGACGATTGAGTATCACCCTGGAAAAGCTAATGTTGTAGCGGATGCCTTGAGTAGGAAGGTAGCTGTTGAGCTGAGGGCTATGTTTGCCAGTTTGAGTATTTCGCGTGATGGTGGTCTTGTGGCTGAATTGCAAGTGAAACCATCTTTGGTTCAGTTGATCAAGGAAAAGCAGTTGCTGGATGATTCCTTGGTACCGCATGTTTAGGATATCGCGGAGGGTAGGCCTTCGGATTACTGTTTTAATGATGATGGAGTGTTGTGTTTTGGGAGTCGGATAGTAGTGCCCAATGATGCTGAGTTGAGGCGTGCTATTCTGACTAAAGGTCATAGTAGTCCTTTTGCTATGCACCCTGGTAGTACTAAGATGTACCGTGATCTTCGTGATGAGTACTATTGGGTGGGTTTGAAGAGGGATGTTGCTGAGTTTGTGAGCAAGTGCATGGTGTGTCAGCGAGTTAAGGCTGAGCATCAGGTTCCTTCAGGGTTGTTGCAACCGTTGAGAATCCCTGAATGGAAGTGGGAAAGGATTACCATGGATTTTGTGTCTGGTTTACCCTTGTCACCGTCAAAGAAGAATTCGGTGTGGGTGATTGTGGATCGCCTGACGAAGTGTGCGCATTTCTTGCCTGTGCATACTACGTATTCTTTGGATAAGCTTGCGGAGCTGTACATTGCTGAGATTGTGCGGCTGCATGGTGTGCCTAAGTCGATTGTATCGGATAGGGATCCGAGGTTTACATCGCGGTTCTGGCAGTGTTTGCATCAAGCTTTGGGTACACAGTTGAATTTCAGTACATCTTATCATCCTCAGTCGGATGGTCAGTCCGAGCGTGTTATCCAGATTTTGGAGGATATGTTGAGGTGCTGTGTGATTGAGTTTCAGGGCTCTTGGGAGAAACTTTTGCCTTTGGTGGAGTTTGCGTATAACAATAGTTATCAGGCAAGTATTCAAATGGCACCTTATGAAGCTTTGTACGGGAGGAAGTGTAGGACTCCTCTTTGTTGGGCTGAAACGGGTCAGAAGTTGGTTTCGATGCCGGCTTTGTTGAAAGGAACCACCGAGAAGGTGAAGCTCATATGTGAGCGTTTGAAGGCAGCTTCTGATCGGCAAAAGTCTTACGCGGATTTGAAGCGTAAGGAGATTGAGTATGCGGTGGGTGACCGTGTGTTTTTGAAGGTTTCGCCTTGGAAAAAGGTGATGAGGTTTGGCCGTAAGGGTAAGTTAAGCCCTAGGTACATTGGACCGTACGAGGTGATTGAGCGTGTGGGTCCTGTTGCGTACAAGTTGAGGCTACCTCGAGAGTTGGAAAAGATTCATGATGTGTTTCATGTATCTATGCTTCAGAAGTATAGATCGGATCCTTCGCATGTGATGCCTGTGGAAGAAGTGGAATTGAATCCGGATTTGACCTATGATGAGGAACCGGTGAAGGTTCTGGATTCGGATAGTAAAGTTCTTCGAGGCAAGACCATTGAGTTGGTAAAGGTGTTGTGGAAGCATCGTGGTGTTGAAGAAGCCACGTGGGAACGGAAGGATGACATGCTGAAGCAGTTTCCGTACCTCTTTCCTTTAGGTAAATTTCGAGGACGAAATTTCTTAAGGGGGGAGAGTTGTAACGCCCCAATTTTGGGCTTAGAAGTTTTGGGTTTGGACCGGTTCGGTCGGAGTGCGGTTCGAATATAAAAAGGTGAATTTAGGAAAGCCTAGTTCGGGTTGCATTAAAAATATGGAAAAATGTCTTAAAATTCTCTTTTATTATATATAAGTGAATGGTGAAATCAATTTTACAAAATGAGGTTTGGAAGAGTGACATTTTGGGTTAGTGACCAAAATGTAATTTTTGAAAACTGTGTGACTGTTTTAAAAAGGATTGAAACTTTGAATCTTTAAGGATCTATTTACCCAATGGGAGTTTTTCCAGATTTTTCCTAAATATTAAAGATTTAATTAATGGTTTTTAAATAAAACTAAAAAGGAGGGAAGATATTTTGGCATTTTCCAACTAACTTTTCCTAAATTCCATTTTCATTTTCTCTCATCTTTTCTCTCAAACCAAACACATTTCTCCAGAGCTTTTTCCTCTAATTTTGTCATCTAAATAACACATTTCAATTCTCTTTTGATCTCTTATCATCTCTTCATCAAAACCTTATCATTTGCTAAGTGGATTTTCAAGAATCTTGGTTCCAAAAAGGGAGAAACTCAAGTTTAGAGGTATGAACGTCCTTCTCCTCTAAATTCTCAGTTCTTTACTGAAATTCCCAAGTTCTCAATCCTTGATTTGTGTTTTATAAAAGGTTTTATGGTTGTGTTCTTGATCTTGGCTTTAAAATGCAAGATTTGGTTGATTTTTGGTAAAATTCGTATGATCTGTTTGAGCAGTGATTTGAGGAGTCTTTTTGATGTTAAATGATTGTTAAATTGATGAGGAATTGAGGTTTAATCAATGCAATCCCGGATAGGTTGATTTTCCTAAGTTTTGCTTAAGTTCTTGGTTGTTTTTGGAGTGATCATGATGATCTGTTATAGCTGGAGGTATAAGGGTGATGTTAGATCCTTTTTGGATGTTAATTGATGTTTAAGGATGTTTAGATTTGATGGATCTTGGCTGGGTAGTGTTGTGGAGTTGTTTGGATGCATTTTCGGTTGTGTTTGATAGCCGAAATTGGAGTGTGGATGAGAGCAGCGAGTTTAGGTGCTTTCATTGAAGATATTAATGCATGATGATGCATTAATCCTCTGCTTTGATGTGTTTAAAATAGGGGAGTCATCTTTGGATCCTAGTGGTGGTGATCCGGAAGCTTGATTGGTGTTTCGGCAAGTGGCGAAACGGAATCGGTGAGTGGATTTTGGTTTTCAGCTTTGAAACCAATGTTTTGAAGGTTTGGGAGCTTAGTTTAAGTCTAAGCAACTTAGCTAAGCTCAAGAGTAAGTTTTCGGAAAAACTCTCTTGATGATGAACCATGGATTGGTTGTATGCGATGTGGTTTTGTTTGCATGTTTTAAATCCTGTTTTGAAAGCATATTTTAGCATGTTAGTTGCTGATTTTATAAGCCATGTGTTGAAGAATGCTCAAGGTAAGAGATTCTTGTTTGTGAACATTGTTAAATGTGGTTTTGATGCATAATGATGCATGATGTTTATGGCTTGGATAAATGCTTTAAAACAGTGGAATATTGTTGTTAATGATGCATATTGGCAAGTGATGGTTAAGGTTACAAAGGTGGTTAAAAGTCCTTGTGTGAGCCTTGTTTATTTAAGAACAACATGGTGGTTAAAAGTCCATGGTTGGTTCTTGGTTAAGATCACCAAGGTGGTTAAAATTCCTTGAGTGAGTCTTGTTTATTTAAGAACAACATGGTGTTTAAAAGTCCATGGTTGGTTCTTGGTTAAGGTTACAAAGGTGGTTAAAATTCCCTGTGTAAGCCTTGTTTATTTAAGAACTCCAAGGTGTTTAAAAGTCCTTGGGAGATTCTTGTTAAGGACACAAAGCTGTTTAAAAGTCCTTGTGTGGTCCTTGTGAATGGTAAGAACATCATGGTGTTTAAAAGTCCATGGATGATTCTTGTTAAGGGCACAATGGTGTTTAAAAGTCCATGTGTGGCCCTTGGAAATTGTAAGATCACAATGGTGTTTAAAAGTCCATGTGTGGATCTTATGTTGATTGTATCACTTGTGGCCAATACGACATGTTATGAACTTGAAGCATGAAATGCTTGTTTGAGATGCTTAAGTGCATGTGAAAATGTTGATTTGAATTAAGATTGCTAATGTGTTTTATAAGTGCATTATTGTGTGGTTTTAATGAGCATTCCTCACTAAGCTTTTGCTTACGCTCTCTCTTTTCTTAAACCAATAATGCAGAGCATTGAAGTGCATTTTGGGGCAGCAAGGAAGCCAAGAATCCAAGTGGTGATCTAAGCTCATGTATGGTGAACATTTTCCTAAAACTATTAGCTTTTGGGCATTTGGCAATGTGGGACCTATATTGTTGTTTTGGGAGATGTTTTGGACTCCCTAAGTTGGTTTTTTATTGTTGATCATGTTGGTACTTGTAATTGGCCTTTGTGAGGTTGTTTTGGTATATTGTTACTTGAATGGTTTTCCAAGTAGGATGCATGCCTATAGAATTGGGGATTTTCATAATTGATGCCATGTTGATGTTTGGTTGATGCAATTATGTTCCTTGAATGTTGAATGACTTGCTGGTATATTTTGGTGGCATTTGGAGCATGTTTCATAGGTTAATTAGGTGATAAACCAGCTAATTTTCTGCAATCTGGGCAGGCCGTATCGGAACGGGTGCTACCGTTTCGGAACAGGGGCCTGAAATGGCCTAGGCGTTCCGAAATGGGAGGAACCGTTCCGGAACGGAAATGCCACTGCCAAGCCATGTTTCGAAACCCGTTTCGGAACGGTCCCGCGTTTCGGAACAGGTCCTCTCTGTTTCGGAACACTCGACCGTTGGGCTCTGAATTTGATGGTTAAATGTTTTGAAAAGTTTGCGTTTTGGTCCTGAATCTTGTTATTGCAATTGTATGAGTTTGAGATGTCTGTTTGAGCTGAAATTTGGCAGAGAAGCATGGAACATGATTAATTTCATATTGGTAACTTTAATTTGGTTAAAGTCCTCATAATTTTCAGAATTTGCAATTTGGTCCCTAAAGTTGTAATTTGTGCAATTGAGTCCCTGAATGTTCTCTGATTGTTATGATCTTTGAGTATGATGATCTTGTGAACATGTCTAGGGTTAATGTGCATCTAGATAAGTTTAAAAAAGAAAAAAAAGGGTCGTTAATCAAGGTTGACTTTCGTGTTGACTTTGGTTTTCCCCGTGTAAACTTCTTAATTCGGGTCAACCGTCTAGGCCGGGTTAAGGGGGTTACACGGCTAGTAACGGCTACAAACTTAAAGAGGAGTATAAAAGGGACCTTCAAGCATCTAGTAATGGTTAATGATTCAATTGTAACACAACATATGATCAAGAAATTATCTTAGTGCTTACCTGTCAATTTTATTGTATAGACAAACACTAGTGAGCCAAAATTGTTATATTTGCTCAAGTTTTTTAGGTTTGGGTGAGAGCTTCATTGTGCAAACAAATACCTATTAGAGGGATTTGAGTTTGTGTATTTTTATCTCTTGTAAAGAGGGTTTGATCAAGGCTTTGGGTAGAAAGCTTGATCGGTTTGTAAGAGTTTCCTCCTAAGCCTAGAAAAGGGGACGAATCAATAGTGTATTGATTGGAAATCCTTAGTGGGAAGCTAAGGTAGTGGATGTAGACCTTGGTTAGATGGTTGAACCACTATAAATCACGTGTCCTTAATATTTTTAGCTTCCACACCTCTTACACCCAAATTTCCATTTCTCCACCACTTGGCGAGCAAGAACAATTGAAGGAATCGAGCACCGAATAACCCAAAAATTGGTATCAGAGCTTGGCTCAATTGAAGATGATTAACATCCTATTTAGAAGATCTAGCAAGCTCGATCAACATTTCATACAACAGGCTCAATGGCGCAATCCATCGACAAACCGCCCTTCTTCGACGGAACACACTATGCCCATTGGAAGACAAGGATGAAGTTCTTCATAAAGTCAAAGGACTACAAGCTTTGGGATATAGTAGAAGATGACCTGTTCGTGCCTCAATAAAGCAAGGCGGGTTGGAGTGCCGACGACCGCAAGAAGATGTAGCTTAATTGTAAATCCTTGCCCATCTTATTTTGTGCATTTGGCCCAAACATCTATGAGAAGATGTCTTCTTGTGAGAGTGCCAAGGAGGTATGAGACAAGCTTGAAGTCACATACGAAAGAACCAACGAAGTAAAGGAGACAAATATCGGACTCCTCAACCTAGCGTATGAAAACTTCAAGATGGATCCGGAAGAGAACATCGAGAAGATATTTGATAGGTTCTCCACTATCACCAATGGTCTCAAAGGCTATGGAGAATACATCCCGGAAGAGAAGCTTGTCCGAAAGCTCATCTACTCCTTTCTAGAGTCATGGGACTCAAAAAGGATCGCCATCATTGAATCTAAGAATCTTAAGACTTTGAAGCTTGATGAGCTAAAGAGGTCACTTCTCACTCACCAAATTATGAAGAAAAATAAAGAAGAGGAGAAGAAGAGGGAAGAAGTTAGAGCTATGGGGGAGAAGAAGCTCAAAGGGCTTGGCATCAACACAAATTCCATTGCTCTCAAATACTCCACATGCCACCATGTAGATTCAAGTGAAGAGGATGATGATGAAGAAGAGATAGTTCATCTCTTCATGAAGTGTGCCCCTTACATGAAGAAAGCCTTGAAAGAGCTTGAACGAGAATCCATGAAAAAGAAGAGGGCAAGCACTTCAAGCCATAATAAGAAGGAATATGTGGCTACTTGGAGTGATGAGGACTTCATGTTCATATTCGTTTGATGAATTACAAGATGCCTATGACGATTTGGTTTTAGAGTTTAAAAATCACATTTTGAAAAAACAATAAAATGATTTCAAAGTTGAAAATTCAAAATGATTTGATTTTTAAAACCAAACTTGAACTTGAAGCAAAACTCGAAGAGTTTGAACAAAAATGTTTTGATTTACAAAATTTTCTTCATAAAGTTCAAGAAGAAAAAAAATTGATTTCCAAAGAGCTTGAAAAGAAAAATAATTTTGGAAAATCAAATTTTTATCTAAGAAAATCTAGAGCCCCTAGATTTGTAAATGGTAAATGTTTTAGAAGTATTTGGGTCCCAAAAGGACTAAGTACTTCAACTAAAAAGGATGAAATTGAAAAATGGATTCCTAAGGGAACTAAGTTTTGTGCTACTAATGTTTATGGATCCAAAGCAATTTGGATACCAAAAATTACTTGATTGTCTTATGATAGGTGTGATGGAGAGTGATCAACAAGTCAAACATTGAGGGGGAGCTACATGCACACAAAGAAAGACACTTGAAGAAGGAAGGCTTCACATCCTCCCTTGAGTTAGAGTGTGGTAAAAGTCTAGTTGTTTCATTTGTTTAAATTTGATTTATTTTTATTATAACTAGATTATGACATATGTTGGACTTACGTTTTGATGATGCTTTGAGTAAGGGGAGCCATTTTAAAACCAAATTCTAAATTTTTGTCATCTTTTCAAACCTCCTAAGTTATTTTGAACTTAATGTCTTTTGAATTCTTTTTGATATAACAAAAAAGGGAGAGTGGTTTGAAAAATTGCATTTTCAAATGAATAAGGGGGAGCTTTACTTTATTTTAATTTTTTTCATCTCTTATTTACATTTTTAAACTTAAAGGGGGTGAATCCCAAACAATTTTTCAAGTTGGTTTTATTATATCAAAAAAGGGGAGATTGTAGAACTAATGTTTTGATACAATAATTGAAAAATGTTTTGGACAAAGTTAAAAAGAATTCAAAATCATTTCTAAGTCCAAACAACTTGAAACAATGCTTATGGGATATTTAAAAAGGGTTTTAAGTGTTTTCAAAGCCAAACTCAACAAAACCATCCAGACGTTTCGAAACACCCTAGGTGTTTCGATACGAGTCTTTACAATGGCAAAATGTTTTGAAACAAGCTTTAATATGGGTGATATTTTGCATAGCGTTTCGATACGGCCTCTGCCATTTTGATACGCATATGTGGCATTGACCTCAATGGTCATAAACCCCCAACGAATATTTCTCAACTACCTTTTAAATGCAAAACATTTCGATACGAGGACATGCGTTTCGATACGACCAACATCGTTTCGATACGGTTGCTGCATCAAACTGCAACAACTCTTTCTATTTCAAGAGTGTTTCGAAACAGGTTCGAGCGTTTCGAAACGGGGAGCTGCAGAACTGCATTTATGGTGGAAATTAAGTCTCCAACGGCTCCAATTCAACCCAACGACTAGTAACGGCTACAAACTCAAAGAGGAATATAAAAGGGACCTCCAAGCATCTAGTAATGGTTAATGCTTCAATTGTAACACAACATATGATCAAGAAATTGTCTTAGTGCTTAAGTGTTAATTTTATTGTATAGACAAACACTAGTGAGCCAAAATTGTTAGATTTGCTCAAGTGTTTTAGGTTTGGGTGAGAGCTTCATTGTGCAAACAAATACCTATTAGAGGGATTTGAGTTTGTATATTTTATCTCTTGTAAAGAGGGTTTGATCAAGGTTTTGGGTAGAAAGCTTGATTGGATTGTAAGGGTTTCCTCCTAAGCATACAAAAGGGGACGAATCAATAGTGGATTGATTGGAAATCCTTAGTGGGAAACTAAGGTAGTGTATGTAGACCTTGGTTAGAAGGTTGGACCACTATAAATCATCCCGTCCTTAATCTTTTTAGCTTCCACACCTCTTACACCCAAATTTCCACTTCTCCACCACTTGGCGAGCAAGAATGGTTGAATGAATCGAGCACCGAATAACCCCACAGGTTGCCTCTTGAGTTGGAGAAGATACATGATGTTTTCCATGTATCCATGCTTCGAAGATATAGATCAGATCCGTCTCTTGAGAAGATTGAGTTGAATCAAGATTTGTCCAATGATGAAGAACCAATTGAGATCTTAGATTCGGGCAGCAAGGTTCTTCGTGGTAAGACCATTGAGTTGGTCAAGGTCTTGTGGCGACACCGTGTTGTTGAGGAAGCCACGTGGGAAAGGAAGGAGGACATGAAGAAGCAGTTGTTGGGTCACGTCGGCACGCCCCGTGGCACAGCGAAAAAATTATTCTGACATAATCCAGCCAAGGATCCATGTACATGAACGAATCCGAGGTGAAAGGATGAAGAGTTACCTTTTAGATCTCTGGAAACTGGAAAATCGACGGTATGTCGGAATAACCACGTCATGTAAAACCGGAATCGTCATAGGTTCGCAACGACCTCTACGGAGTCCACCTGAACAAAACGAACAAAGTTCCCGCCTCCCTAACACTTAGGGATTAATTTTGACAGGTTTGAACACCTTCCAGGGAGAAGTCGAAATCCCTCCAAGGATTCCTGAGGGAGTCTGAAATCGACCAGAAGTTCAACCGAGACTTGCAATCGAGGAAGGGAACCTTCAGGTATTTGCCAGGGGGCAAGTAGAACACTAGAAAAATATCGAACAACTTCTTAGAGAGCTTTCTGGGATATGTGGAATTCTAGTGGGGAATCACTAGGGTTGTTGTCGAAATCTTCAAGAGGAGGAAGAGGGATGATTTGGTTGCTAGCCCTTGTCCCTTTAAATAGTATTCATAGACTTAATTCTAGTTGAATTCCTTAAATCCATGTTCAACCAAAATTCATAAAATCTAATTCTACTTGAAATTGGTTTATATTAAATATACATTATATTTAATAATATTAAATGAAATATATATATATATTTAATTATGTAGAATCTTATTCTACATAAAACATGGATTTAAATATACATTATATTTAATCCAAATATATATATTTTTATTATATATAATCTCATTCTATCTTTACTTGGATTTAAATATATTTAAATACATATTTTTAATTATGTAGAATCTAATTCTACATAAACTTGGAATTAAATATACATTATATAAATTCCAAATATATATTTAAATTTCTAGAATCTTATTCTATAATATTTAAGTCTCTAAATATTTTCCATGCTCTAAATAATATTTGATAAATATAATTTTTATCCAATATTATTTCCATTTAAGGGAATTTCCGATTTTCGCTATCCCATAGGGGATTTTCGGCAACCTCCCTAAAATAGGGAGTATGGTTTCCAATTTTTTTTGTTCGTTTCATTCGAAGGGCGTGACCCTTGTAGGTTCATGCAACTTTAGCAGCAAAATTAGAACTGTTCTAATTTTACAAACAATGAGTGGCATCTAGCAATACATCATTGCTACCTAAGTTGCATGAAGTCATGGTTTTACTTTCCTAATTCCTGAATAAACTTTCATTATGTATTTTATCCTTTTGTCCTTTATATCTTAGATGAACACAAGTCATGGGTTAGTCACACTTGCGTTGTCCATCTAGTGTTTCTTGATGTCTTGAGTAGATTATTATAAACGAATCTCTATGATATCTCATATCATAATATTCGAGCATGGCCATGCATTTTCTAATCTCACTCAATCAAGTGGCCGCAGATATTTCTCCCATTATGTAGGAGGGGCAAATCCTTTCTTGATCAACCATATTTCATTACATAGGTCATCACGTATCCAATAACCAGTCTTTATAATGTAGTCAGTTACGACACACATTTGACTATGTCAAAATACGTATATCTTTATGTTGAAATCATGTTGATCTCAATTATGAGGATCATACATTTGTTTATCATGAGCAATGTTGTGACTGTCACATAATTACCCAAGAAACATGCTCATAGCGGGTCAATCCAGTATGTTGTTCTCTAACAAATACTTATGTGTTGATTTTGACATCTCTATTTCAATTACAACACTTGTTATCAATCAACCACATATTAGTCTTTATATATTATCAATGTCCATACCCGTAATAATATTCGACTAAGGATTCTATTTAACAATAATCGTATTATTGTATAGACATTATTATCCAATGGTTAGTTTGATGCACAAAAATATACCAAATGATAATAACGACAATGTCATTACTTGATAAATCTAGTAAAATTGTATGTCTATCAATCATCATATGATTGGTCTTTGGGCATACTCCAACAATCTCCCAGTAGCACTAAGACCAATTATTCTCGTATCTAATACGATATGGCTTAGTGTAACTGACATGTTTATGCTGTGTCAAAAGCTTTGTCAGGGAGTTGACAAAGTTATCAAATTTGTGCGTATGTTGCATACTTTCACATCTCCAAGTTGTAAGCACTTTAGAATATGTTTGGATTTATTGATGAGATCTAGGTTTTATTTGCTTACGCAAAGGTTCTTTCATAACAGAGTTATGTAGCATCTAATATGCTGGGAACAACCCTTAGTTCAGAAGTGAACCCTTTAGATCCAAACATCCTTCTTTATTGCTATGTCGACAGTAATACATTCAGCCTATGTTGTAGAGTTAGATATTGTCTCATGTTGCTAACTCGCAATATCTTTTATTAATGCAAAACGAATTGCGATCTTTAGTTCCTTTTGATGAGTATGTCATCTACATACAATATTTAGGAAAGTAACAATGCTCCCACTAACTCTTTTGAAAACAAGACTCCCATTTGTTTCTAGATAAACCAAACCTTTTTGATTGTATCTTCTGAAACGAATATCCCAACTTCGAGAAGCTTGCCTTAGTTTACGGATAGACCTTTGTAGCTTACATACCTTCCAAGTGTTTACTGGAGTGACATAACCTTCTTGATGTGTCATGTACACAACTGTTTCAAGTTTTCCCTTAGGAAATTTTGACATTCCTTTATTTAATTCCATAATCATCGTATGTAACTACTTGCAAGTGAGATTAAGATGGATTAAACATAGCTACAAGGAAGATGCTTTATCATAGTCTATACTATGAAGTTTTTCGAATACTTTTAGCGACGAATCATCCTTTGTATGTTTTATCATCCATGTTGGTTTTTCCTTTTTGAAAAACTCATCCATACCTCTTAGGTTTTACCCTTTTAGGTAACCAAAGTCTATACTTGGTTTTAGACATGGATGCTATATCATATCTCATGGCTCTTAGCCATTTCTCGAATTTTGGGCTCACCATTGCTTTCTGATAAGACCTAGTCTTTATCTTGATCCGAAAAGAAGAGTGTTTCCATGTACGGATAGTGAGAAATCCACATTTCTCAAGTATATGGTATTCTCTTAAGGATCAACACAATGGCTGTGTTTTGTTCCAATGTTCCTTGATCATTTGTGGAACATTCTCAATTTTGGTTCATAAGTTTGTTGTCTAAAATTTCTTCAAATTCCAAATTCCATTTTTTTCTTTTGTGAGAGGTAATCTCTTTCGAGAGAAACTCTCGTTTGAGCAACAAACATTTTGTTCTCGTTGAAAAATGAAATCCCTTAGTGATAAGTATTCTTTTTCGAGATAAACTATCGTTTGAGCAACAAATATTTTGTTCTCGCTAAAGTTGAAGAAATAAAATCCCTTTGTGAGAATTAATCTCTTTCAAGATAAACTCTCGTTTGAGAAACAAATGCCTTGTTCTCGTTAGGATAAACAACAAATGGAGCTTTTAAGGTTCGAACTTTGTAAACATTTTAACATGTAAGTACCCTTTAAAACTTCAAAGCTATTCTAGAACAATTCTTAGTCCATATCTTATATGGCGTTTCGAACAAAAAAATGATTAAGTATGAGAGTTGTTTTTCTATTGTGTAAAGAAGTCGAAAATGACTTGTTCTGAATCAAAACATGTCTAACATATTTGATTCTCTTTCAAAGACTTTTCGTTCCACTTGTGGGATTTAATTATGGGACAATCCCATATTCTTTGAAAGTTCATCAAACTTTAAGTATTCTTGAATTTGATCTCATCAAATTACCTTAATACTTTTTACGAGTTTGAGATTAGTCATTTGTCTTATTTATCTTATAAATATTATTGATTTGATTAGTTTAAAGATCATTGATTCTTTGTTCCATAAGAGATTAAAAGAATAACATTTATTTAAATAATCTCAAAATTAAAATATCTTGTCCTTACAAGATAACTAAAACTTAGGCACAAAATAATAATCTGAAAAACTAAAACAAATCTATTCAAGCAAAAACACATGTCCTAATGGATGATGTAGCAACTCTTGCTTTATTTCCATTCGCAGGTCCATGTCTATTCTGATGCCTTCTCTTTTGAAGCCTCTGAGGTTGATGCCTCACTCGTTTTTGCTTTCTTGACTTCTTGTAGGTGTGTGGGGCAGTTTCTCTTCCAATGTCTAGTCTTGCAGCAATGGAAACATTTTCCATCCTTCTTGATTCCCTTTATTGGTTTCAATGCCTCCTTTCCATTGGTTTTGGTCTTACCATCACCTTTAGACTTTGCTGCCGATTTACCTTTCTTCTTGCCCTTGCGGACCATCAGAACAGGTTTAGGTCCTACCTTCTTCAGGTTGATTTCAGCAGTTCTCAACATGCCGAGCAACTGTGGCAACATCTTGTTAATTTCATTCATATTGGAATTAAGGACGAACTGATTGAATCTATCCGACAAAGATTGCAGGATGACATCAGTAGCTAATTCGTCTTTCAGCGGAAAGCCGAGCTTCTCCAATGTTTGGATGTAGCCCATCATTTGGATGACGTGAGCTCCTACGGGAGATCCCTCACTCATCTTGCATTGAAACAGAGCTTTAGAGGTCTCGTACCTCTCTTGACGAGCTTGCCCTTCATAAATCTCCTTGAGATTTGAATCATATCATAAGCTACCATGTCCTCATGTTACTTCTAAAGCTCAGGGGTGATGGAGGCAAGCATAAGACAACTGACATCCATCATGTCGTCCATGTGTTTCTTAAACTTGTCTTTGTCAGCTCTGGAAGCAGTGGCAACTAGTTCATCAGGAACAAGTTCTTCAATGACACATTCCATCTTTTCCTGTTTGAGAACAATTCTCAAATTGCGGAACCAGTCAAAGGAAGTTTATGCCATTGAGCTTATCCTTCTCAAGGATAGATCGCAGAGAGAGTATTATTTGCCATTAATTCTACAACAAAGAAAATATGCTATATAAGTTTTACTAAATTTTAAAATTTATAGATAGGTCTTTACTATAAATTTACTCCCACTATTTTCTTCAAAATTAAAAACCCTCTAGTTTTAATTTTGGAAAAACGTTTCGATAGTTTTTCTAGTGAGTGAGGATCTGTATTTCACCATTCCTAAATCAGCTTTGGCCAGTCTTTTAGGAAATGGTTATTTAGGTAAGTAACACCTTACTAATTACATCTCATGTAATTCCTCATCTTTTGGCGAACAACTCTTGTTCTTTAAATCATCTTATGATTAACCAAAACTTTTAACCACTAGGTTTTCTAATCCTATTAGAACAACCCAGCTATGTCAATACCAATATATCAACCGGCGAATATCACTAGCTTATTCTTCGCGTTTAACTAAGATAGATAAATGTGCTATTGCTTTGGCAAAGCTCGCATTATATCGATCGAAGCTTTAACGAGGGTAAATATTGGATGGTTAAAACATACTTAGAATTATAGTGAGGGATTTACTTAATTATCTCATCATTTTAACATTGATCCTATCAATAGAACTATATTTAATCATGCTTATAAAACATCCATTGTATCACATACAAGGTAAATATAAGTGGTAAATAAAAATGCAATGATTATAGCCCTCTTAACCTAAGGCGACCCGTCCCAAGCCAATGGGAGGACCATTCTACTGAAGATAGAATCTACTTCTAAAATGCCTGGTCTACCAGGGAAGGCCCACCACACTGCTACCTTGGTCCTTGCTTTATCTCCATGAGTATTTACAATTTTTAGAAACTCGCGTTACATGCGAGGGAGTGAGATGAGAAGATAAGTACAATAGAAGATAGAGAAAGGCACGACACACTGGCCGTATTTATAAAAACAAAAACTATAAAGGCTATGAGCAATAACCATGCAAAACAAACACCGTGCAATCTAACATGCATTTCAAACATCGTGCGAACAAAGTAACGACGTGTTTACGAAGTTTTAAACTGATTATCCCTATGTCGCGGTTAATGGGCCAAAGAAGGATCCCGAGGTTTCATAAAACATTTGCGTTAACGAACAATTGCACCAGGTAGGTCAACATGAAAGAGAGGTGGCGCACTAGGCACACTTAAATACCAGGTCTTTGATGATGCCAATCCTAGACATGCATTTTTCATAACGTCTAACCATAACTCTTATGGATTCACCGTGAAAAATAGTTTGATAACTTTTAACAAATTTGAAGCCCTTTCAGATATTTCATAAATCTATGAAACTACGAACAACTACTTGTTCTCTAGACTAACTATTAGTCTCAACATGTTAACATTTAACATTGAAGCAACCTAACATAGTTATGATTAACTCTTAATCATTCAGTGATAATCGATATAAGTCTTTATTAGGTTTGATATGATAAACGATAAATATCTAAACGAATCAAACATCATGCATCTCATACATAAACATCACCCAAGAATTTAAGTACGAATTCGTATGATACAAGTGGCTCTGACACCACTGTTGGGTCACGTTGGCATGCCCCGTGGCGCAGCAGAAAAATTAATCCGACGTAATCCAACCAAGGATCCATGCACAGGAATGAATCTGGGGTGAAAGGATGAAGAGTTACCTTTTAGATCTCTGGAAACTAGAAAACCGATGGTATGTCAGAATAACCACATCAAGTAAAACCGGAATCGTCACAGGTTCGCAACGACCTCTACAGAGTTCACCCGAACAAAACGAACAAAGTTTCCGCCTCCTTAACACTTAGGGATAAATTTCGACAGATTTGAACACCTTCTAGGAAGAAGTCGAAATCCCTCTAAGGATTCCAAAGGGAGTCTAAAATCGACCATGAGTTCAACTGGGACTTGCAATCGTGCAAGGGAACCTTCAGGGATTTGCCAGGGGGAAAGTAGAACACCAGAAAAACATCAAACAGCTTATCAGAGAGCTTTATGGGATATGTCGAATTCTAGTGGGGAATCCCTAGGGGTGTTGTCGAAATCTTCAAGAGGAGGAAGAGGGATGATTTGGTTGCTAGCCCGTTGTCCCTTTAAATAGTATTCAGAGACTTAATTCTAGTTGAATTCCTTAAATCCAAGTTCAACCAAAATTCATAGAATCTAATTCTACATGAAATTGGTTTATATTAAATATACATTATATTTAATAATATTAAATGAAATATACATATATTTAATTATGTAGAATCTTATTCTACATAAACATGTATTTAAATATACATTATATTTAATCCAAATATATATATTTTTATTATATAGAATCTCATTCTATCTTTACTTGGATTTAAATATATTTAAATATATATTTTTAATTATGTAGAATCTAATTCTACATAAACTTGGAATTAAACATACAATATATAAATTCCAAATATATATTTAAATTTCTAGAATCTTATTCTATAATATTTAAGTCTCTAAATATTTTCCATGCTTTAAATAATATTTGATAAATACAATATTTATCCAATATTATTCCCATTTAAGGGAATTGCCGATTTCCGCTATCCCATAGGGGATTTTCGGCTACCTCCCTAAAATAGGGAGTATGGTTTCCAATATTTTTTTGTTCATTTCATTCGAAGGGTGTGACCCTTGTAGGTTCATGCAACGTTAGCAGCAAAATTAGAACTATTCTAATTTTTCAAACAATGAGTGGCATCTAGCAATACATCATTGCTACCTAAGTTGCATGAAGTCATGGTTTGACTTTCCTAATTCTTGAATAAACTTTCTTTATGTATTTTATCCTTTTGTCCTCTATATCTTAGATGAACATAAGTCATGGGTTAGTCACACTTGCGTTGTCCATCTAGTGTTTCTTGATGTCTTGAGTAGATTTTTATAAACGAATCTCTATGATATCTCATATCATAATATTCGAGCATGGCCATGCATTTTCTAATCTCACTCAATCAAGTGGCCGAAGATATTTCTCCCATTATGTAGGAGGGACAAATCCTTTCTTGATCAACCATATTTCACTACATAGGTCATCACGTATCCAATCATCAGTCTTTATAATGTAGTCAGTTACGACACACGTTTGACTATGTCAAAATACGCAAATCTTTATGTTGAAATTACGTTGATCTCAATTCTGAGGATCATTCATTTGTTTATCATGAGCAATGTTGTGACTGTCACATAATTACCCAAGAAACATGCTCATAGCGGGTCAATCCAGTATGTTGTTCTCTAACAAATACTTATGTGTTGATTTTGACATCTCTATGTCAATTACAACACTTGTTATCAATCAACCACATATTAGTCTTTATATATTATCACTGTCCATACCCGTAATAATATTCGACTAAGGATTCTATTTAACAATAATCGTATTATTGTATGGACGTTATTATCTAATGGTTAGTTTGATGCACAGAAACATACCAAATGATAATAATGGTAATGCCATTACTTGATAAATCTAGTAAAATAGTACGTCTATTCAATCATCATATGATTGGTCTTTGGGCATACTCCAGCAACAGTTTCCTTATTTTTTTCCTTAAGGTAAAATTTCAAGGATTAAATTTCCTAAGTGGGGGGGGGGGAGTTGTAACGCCCGGATTTTGGGCTTAGAAGTTACCCGGGTTCGGCTAAGATGTCTAGGTGAACTGGTTTGAACGAGTTATGCTAGTTTTGGGATTAATTTGAAATAAATGATTTTTGAGGGAGATAAAATATGGAAAAATATTTTATAATCTAAAAATAATGTATTGAAGGTTTTAGAGATTTCAATTTGAAAAAATTGGACTGATTTAATTGGTATTTTGAAAACAGTGACTAAATTGTAAAAGTTGCAAAATATATTTTAATGACTAATTGAAGAGAGCCAAAACTTAGAATCCTTAGGGAGCTATTACACCAAGGTGTTATCATCATTTCCCCTTGATTTTGTTTTTTAAAAGATTTAATTTATTGATTTATTAAATGAGATTTGATAAAAAAAAGGATTTTTAAAAGGCTAAACATTTTCTTATGTAACTACTTTCTCCTAAACTTTTCTCTCAACTTTCCCATCAGCCAAACTATCTTTCCATCATTAAAATCTCCAGAGATTTATCTCTTTTTATCCACCTTTGATTTCTAAATGATTCTCATGGATTTCTACATCAACTAGCTATGGATTTCTTGAAGGATTTCTTCTAAATCATTGCAATCAAGGGAAAAAACTTGTATTAGAGGTGATCTTTCTTTTCTCTCCTCTAATCAAGGTTCTTTTTTGAAATTCCCAAGTCTTTGGCTCTCTAATTGTGTTTATTAACAAAGTTTTAGAATCTATTTGATGAAAATGGATAAATCAAGATTTTAAAGATGATTTCTAAAGATTTTCGTAATGGTTCTGTTTTGATTGATTTGAGATTGATTTTAATCAGGATTTGGAAGTTTACCTTAATAAACGACCTTTTTTTTCATTTTTTATCTTGTCTAGATTCTCATTATGATCATAAGTGATAAATATCGCATCTGAACGGTTTGCAATACAAATAGACAACGATTTGGAACTTAATTGCATACAAACACATTTTAGGGACCATTTTGTAATATTAACGAAATACAATGACTTATTCACTTTTTAATTTACCAAGCTTTAATTAGTCACATTACATGCATCTTTGTCAAATCTCAGCTCAAAATACTCATCCAAGCTCATTTAATTGGATCTATAGAATTCAGGGACTAAAACGTAAAGAACCAGAACTTCAGAAGATTCCAATAACTAACTTAACAACTCTGCTGTTTCGGTACAAGTTGCCCCTGTATTGAAACAATGTATCGAAACAGGTTCAAGCATCACGAAGCTCGGGACCGTATCGAAACACCTTCTGAGGTGTTTCAGAACAGAGATTTCCAGTAGCAATTCGTACCAGAACAAAACTCCTAGTTTCGAAACGCATAAGCCATTTTAGGCTCACCGTTTCGGTACATGCTCGAGTGTACCGAAACACCTGAGCTTGTAATGACACTCTTTGGTGGTTTTCACACTTTAATCCATACATAACCATTCTATCATGCATACAACATATTTAAAACATCAAACCACAACCATACATGACAGAAACAACATCATAGCATGCCCATATGCATCAAAGGAATCTATAGACATGCAACCTATGCAAAATAGCCACTTAAGAGTCAAAACACAAACCAAGGCATAATCCAACAAGTAAAGGCCATTTACAACTCATTAAAGGTAAAACAAACTTGCCACAAACCAGGGAGTTTCAAAACACATCTCCCAAAACATAAAGGTGTTCTCCCATTGCCAACCATTATTACTAATAGGTAAATGTAAAATCATACTTGAGCTTAATCTCACTCCTTGAAATCCTTCTTGCCTCTTTGCTGCCCAACTATGTTAATTCTATGCATTGTTGAAAAAAAGAGCGTAAGCACAAATGCTCAACGAGGGATGCTCAGAACAAACCAACATCAAGAATGCATTTTAAACCATTTCTCGTTTAGAAATCTCTATCTCATCATGCTCTTTCTATCTCATGCTTGAAATCATTTTCAAAGCAAAACCACATCATTTAAACCATATGTACCATCTATCTCATACATTCATCAAAATGCAAAGTCTCAAGGCAAAGCCTTATATGCTTAAATCTCATAAAACATATCTCAAATCATAATCTCATATGCAATCTCATTTCATTTAAATCATTTATAAACAAGGTACATGTGAATCTCATGTATTAGCATTTTAGCAATATTACTCGGATATGCGGTTAGCTTGACGAAATTGTCAAGTCCTACCCCGGTTGAATCTCACATCACCAGACTCTAATGGCGGCATCTCTCATCGCCACAAAGCATATTGGAATATCTCATCATCGAGACCTATCGTGGTGGAATCTCTCATCACCACACTCTCACTTTGGAACAGGATGACACTACCCCTATTGCCCGAACCAAAGAGCACGTGCGAACTTTGTATATTATAGTGCACTTCTCATCCTATTGGTCAACAAATTATATTCGGTAACAATAATCTCGTCTCATGCCAGTATACTCATTTTAAATATCATTACCTACCATTTTTCAATACATCGTTGCATACCATTCTTGTCCCATTTCAAAAGCATATACAATGCATACCATTTTATCAAATAATTCTATCTCATTGAAATAAAAATTCTATCTCATGGGATCATGAAAATCATCATATCATTTCTCAAAACATGCAAAAAAACAATGGGTATAATTCTATCTTCAAAACAAGACCATGATCATAAAACCAATGGGATATAAACCAAGAAACGAGAGCAAAACATCTCAAACTTACTTCCGGATTTAAGTTAGTGTTTCAAACTCAACCTAAACCCCCAAACCTTTCTTTCAAGTCTTTGAAAGGCTTTTAAAACCAATTCCAATCGCCGACAACGCCACGCCCGCTTTGTCGAAGCGTAATTAAGCTTCCGGAGCTCCCGGGACTTCACCAATCTCTTCTGATATGTTCTCCCTGTTTATAACACATAAGAACCGAGGATTAATGCATCTCAATGCATTAAAACCACCAGCATACAAGGCTACCTCGTTGCTCAGCCCCAAAACATCAAAACGCCTATTTGAAACAACCGAAAACACCTTCGATTACACTACAACCTTAACCAGCCAAAACCTAACACTTCCATCAGATTTTAACCATCAAATAACATAAAAAACAATCTATTTACATCCTTATACCTCCAACAATAACAAAACCACATCATCTTCACAAAACCCCCAAATCTAACCATCTAACAACTAGAGATCCAATCTAATTCAGGATTCTTATGATAAAATCTTTATATCAACATCATTTAATACCCAAATCATGATTTATATCAGCCTTAAATCAATTAAAATTGTAACATTACAAAAATAACAAGAGATTCAATCTACTCCGAGTAATGTTGCTAAAATGCCAATATATGAGATTCACATGTATCTTGTTTATAAATGATTTAAATGAAATGAGTTTGCTTATGAGATCATGTTTTGAGATATGCTTTATGAGATTTAAGCATGTAAGGCTTTACCTTGAGATTTTGCATTTTGACGAATGCATGAGATAAATGGTACATGTGGTTTAAATGTTGTTGTTTTTGCTTTGAAAATGATTTCAAGCATGCGATAACAAGAGAATGATGAGATAGAGATCTCTAAATGAGAAATGATTTTAAAATGCATTGTTGTTGTTGGTTTCATTTGAGCATCCCTCACTAGGCATTATTTCTTATGCTTTCTTTTTCTAACAATGTAGAGAATTAGCACATTTGGGCAACAAGGATGCAAGAAGGATTCCAAGGAGTGGGTTTAAGCTCAAGTATGATTTTTTATTCACCTATTAGTAATTATGGTTGGCAATGAGAGGATGCCTTAATGTTTTGGGATATGTGTTTTGAAACTCTCTGTTTTGTGGGAAGTTTGTTTTGCCTTTATTGACTTGTAAATGACCTTTACTTGTTGGTTTATGCCTTGGTTTGTGTATTGGCACTTGAGTGGCCATTTTGCATAGGATGCACACCTATAGATTCCTTTGTTGCATATCGACATGTTATGATGTTGATTCTACCATGTATGGTTGTGGTTAGATGATTAAATATGTTGTATGCATGTTAGAAGTATGTTGGAATGGTTTTGGGTGGTTTCAAGTGTGAAAAACCAGCAAAAAGTGTCATTACATGCCTAGGTGTTTTGGTATGATTTGCTACTTGAATTGCATGTTTCGAAACACCCTAGAGGATGTTTCGATACGGTCCCGAGCTTCGAGTCGCTTGAGACTGTTCCAATATGGCTGTTTTGATAAATGGCAACCTATACCGAAACGTCAAGTTGTTAAGTTAGTTATTGGAATCTTCTGAAGTTTCGTTTCTTTATGTTTTGGTCCCTGAATGTTGTGGATGCAATTATATGAGCATGGATGATTGTTTTGAGCTGAGACTTGACAAAGATGCATGTAATGTGGTTAATTAAAGTTTGGTAATTTAAAAAGTGAAGAAGCCCCTATAATTTGGTAAATTTACAAAATGGTCCCTAAAACATGTATGGATGCAATTGAGTCTCTAAACTTTTTTTGACCGAGTTGCAAATCGTTCCACTGCGATGTTTATCACATAGGTTAATAATGAGCATCTAGACAAGATAAAATAAAAAAATTGGGTCGTTTATTCAGGTTAACTTCCTAGTTTACTTCAATATTCCCTGTGTGATCCGTTCGGTTCGGTCGTTTATTCTAGTGGTAGTACTTTAGTGGATGAGTCAGTTTTTCAACCTTCTGTAAATCTAGAACAGAAATTGGTTCTGATTTTGTTTTTTCTTGTGAGCCTCTCATTTATGAAGATAATCAGTCTTCCAGACCTGCTATTTCTTTAGAGAATAATGATTTTGATCCTCCAATCCAGTTTTAGCAAGCCATTCCAACTCAACAGTCTTCACGAGTTGGTTCTTCTAGGAAAATTCAATTACCAGAGAAGTTTAGAGAATTTCAGGTTACCTTGCCAAAGTCCATAACTTCCAGAACATCACCTCATACCATAGCCTAGGTGCTATCTTATGACAACCTTTCTTCTTCTTATTAGTCTTATGTTAATGCTATTGATATTTTGACTGAACCTAAAAATTATAAACAACCAGTTTTATATGATTGTCGGAAACAAGCCATGAATGAGGAGATTAAAGCTTTAGAAGCTAATAACACATGGGAACTAGTTTCTCTTCCTCCTGGTAAGTAAACTATAGGTTGTAGATGGGTTTATAAGATTAAATTAAAATATGACGTGATTTTAGAAAGGTATAAAGCTAGGTTAGTGGCAAAAGGTTATACCCAACAACATGGGGTGGATTTTATAAATGCTTTTAGTCCTGTTGCTAAAATTACAACTATTTGGTCTATATTGGCTATAGCTGCTGCTAAGGGTTGGAAATTACAACAGTTAGATGTAAATAATGTTTTTTGCATGTAGAGGTTTATATGGAACCACCCTAAGATTTTTTACTCATTCTAGGTTAGTTTACAAACTTAATAAGAGTCTTTATGGACTAAAGCAAGCTAACATGCAGTGGAATGAGTGCTTAACAATTACTCTTCTTGAAAAACTGATTTAAATAGGCTTCATTAGATACTTCTGTTTTTGTTAAAGGTTTTGATAGTAGTTTTATTGCGCTAGCTGTGTATGTAGATGACATCATTTTAGTTAATCCTACAATGGATCCTGTTAATGTGATCAAAGTTTTTTTACATGACACTTTTAAAACTAAAGACTTAGAGGATTTGAAATATTTTTTTGGTCTTGAAGTAGCTCGGTCTAGTAAGGGTATTAATTTGTGTAAACATAAATATACTCTTGAACTATTGGATGAAACTAGATTAACTAATTCTAAACCTATGCCTACTCCTATTCTTCCTAAAGTTAAGTTTTCCAAGAATAGTGGTACTCCTCTTTATGATATAACCTTCTATAGAAGATTGATTGGCAAATTGTTATATTTTACTAATACAAGGCCTGACATTTCATATGTTGTTCAACAAATTTCTAAGATTTTAGTTGCCCCTACTGATGATCATTTACTTGCTGCTCATATGATTTTGCGATATCTTAAAGGGTCTCATGGTTATGGGTTATTTTTCCTTCTAACAATGTTATTAAGATCAATGCTTTTTCAGATTCTGACTGGGCATCTTGTCCAGATTCAAGGAAATCCGTCACAGGGTTCTGTGTTTTTTGGGTTCTACACTTGTTTCCTTGAAATCCAAGAAATAGCAGGCCATTTCTCGTTCTTCCAATGAAGTAGAGTATCGTGCAATTTTCACTGTCACTTGCGAAGTTCAATGGCTTCTTTATCTGCTTTCTGATTTGAAAATTGATATTTCTTCTGCAAGTCTTTTTTTGTGACAATTTGTCAGCTGTCAAACTTGCAGAAAATCCAGTTTTCCATGAGCGTATGAAGCATATAAAGATTGATTGTCATCTGGTTCACAAGAAGATTCAACAAGGAGTGTTGACTCTGTTTCCAATTTCAACACAGAATCAAATTGCAGTTTGCTTCACGAAGGATTTGCGTACTACAACTTTTTTAGAATCCAAGTCCAAGTTGGTAGTTTAAGACTTATATGCAGCAACTTGAGGGGGGCTAATAGGATTATTGACATCTGGGTTAGATGATGTGGCAGTTTGATTAGTTATCCAGTATGGCTTTTTTTTAGTTTTCTTTAAGTGTTTTCTTTAGTGTTATAAATACCTTAATAAATTGTATTTTATATTATTCTAATAATAATAATAATCTTTTATTGTTTAAGTTTCTCTTAGTATTTTTTAATTCCCAAATATTAGATACGCTCAAACCGTAAAACAAGAACTCTCCTCCTTCCAAACATTTTCTCTTCCGAATCTCAAATTCCTTCTAAATAAGGAATTTATCATGGTATCAAACAATCATTCCTCAAATTCTCGTTTGGAATCTACCGTTTATTACAAGGTTGACGATCCTTCCGATGAGTTTTACATTCACCCCAATGAGAACCCAACTTTGATTCTCACTTCATCGTTGTTGAACGGAGGAAACTATTATGGCTGGGAACGCTTGATGCAGATGTCCTTGATTTCTAAAAACAAGTTCTTGTTCGTCGACAGTTCGATTAAAGAGCCAAAGAAAGACTATTCTCGTTATTCAGCTTGGATCAAATGTAATAATCTTATGCTCTCTTGGTTGCAACGTGCGTTGAATCAGGAGATTGGGCAAAGCGTCATTTGGATTGATCGTGCTTATGAACTTTGGCAAGACTTGTTCGATCTGTTCAATAAGGGCGATTTGGTTTGTGTTTCTGATTTACTTCAGGAGTTTTATTCATTACAACAAGGTAATATTTCCATTTCAGTCTATCATATGAATCTTAAAGTGTTGTGGGATGAGATTTGTAAGCTCAGGTCGTTAGTCAATTGTGACTGTTCTGCCTCTAAGTATAGAAAAGAAGATTTCTTGCTTCGTTTTCCTAGGGGGCTTAGTGAAAACTTTTTTGTGCCCAAATCACATATTCTCATGAAAAAAACCCTTACCATCTACTAATGATGTCTTTGCTATTGTTATCAATCATGAACGGTCTGTTAGCCCTATTATTACGGATTCTAATGTTCTATTGGCTGATAGGGGTAGTACTTCTTGGCTTGGTAATAAGGGTTTCAGTTCTAAAAATTTCTCTATCGGTAATAGTTCTAAATAACCTTTGTGTATCTTTTGTGGGTTATATGGGCATACTATAGAAAAATGCTATAAAAAGCATGGTTTTCCTCGTGGGTATAAGAGTAGGAACCAGAGTAATAGGGCTAATCTGGTAGGAATTCATGATTCTGGTGACTTCTTGAATGATAATTCTTGTTCTTTAAACAAAAGTTGTTCTGGTTATAGTCTTGTTAGGTTTACTCAAGACCAGTATGAGAGTATATTGACTCTATTGCAAGAGAGAAATAATGCTCCTTCTAAGTCTGCTCCTACAGAATGCAATGTCAATGCCTTATCTTCTGTTTTTGATGTTTCAGTCAACGAGACATGTATGGTTTTTAATTGCTCTTCAGATAATTTGAAAGCTTCCTGGATCTTAGATTCAAGGGAAACTGACCATATAGCTACTTCACTGCATTTTTTTTATTCTTGCTACAATGTTCACAATAAATTTGTTAAATTACCTAACAATGAAATTGTAAAGGTTACTCATGTTGGTACTGTTCGTGTCTCAGATTCTCTAGTTTTATATAATGTCTTAGATTCTCTACTGACCATATACTATTTATCACATTCATCATTTAATTTTTGTATCTCAATTGAAAAAGAATAATTTTTTATGTTTAATTTTTTCTTCTGTTTTTTGTTATATACATGATCTCAATGTCTCGAAGATTATTGGTTTAGCTAAGGTCTCTAATGGCCTTTATCAACTTGAGGTTTCTATTTCGCACAAAACTATGATTTCTAATTATGTTCAAAGTTCTTTTATTCAAGATTCCCTTGTTCTTGCTAATAATAGTTATGTTGGTAATTCTACTTTGTGGCATGCCCGTTTGGGCCGTCATTCTACACAGAGAATGAATTTTTTTGTCAAATGAATAAAGATATTTCTTTTGCCAATATGTCTACTATGATATCTGTCATCTAGCTAAACAAAAGCGCTTACCTTTTCATGTTAGCATTTCTGTTTTTGACATAGTTCATATGGATGTTTGGGGTCGCTTTCCAATTTAGAGCTTGTATGGTCATTATTATTTTTTTGACTATAGTTGATGACAAGGGTCGGTTTGTATGGATTTACCCAATGCAGCTTAAATATGAAGTACGAGAGTTAACTCCTCAATTTTTTTACTTTAGTTGAAACTCAGTTTTCGAAAAAGATTAAGTGTATTAGGATAGACAATGCCAAGGAATTTGAAATGATGGATTTGTTTAAAGCAAAAGGTGTTGTGCATCAACATTCTTGTGTTCATACACCTCAACAAAACAATGTTATTGAAAGGAAACACCAACACCTTCTTCTTGTTGCAAGATCTTTGAGAATTCAGTCAAATTTACCTTTAAAATTTTGAATGGATTGTGTTTTACATGCTGCATACTTAATAAATCTTATTCCTACACCTGTTTTACATGATAAAACACCTTTTGAGGTTTTATTTCAACATCCACAAAAACATGGACATTTGAAGATCTTTGTAACGCCCCGGTTTTGGGCTTAGAAGTCTTGGGCGTTGACCGGTTGGTCAAAGTGCTGTTCGAATCGTAAGAGGTTAAATTAGGAAAGCCTAGTTCGGGTTGCATTAAAAATATGGAAAAATGTTCTAAAATCATCTTTTATTATAATTAAGTGAACTGTGAAATCAATTTTGGAAAATGAGTTTCGGAAGGGTGAGATTTTGGCTAGTGACCAAAATGTAATTTTTGAAAGTTTGGTGGCTGTTTTATAAAGGGTTGAAACTTTGAATCTTTAAGGAGCTATTAATCCAAAGGTTATTTCTCCAGATTTTTCTAAGGTTTTATAAGCCAAATATCTGATTTTAAAGATTACAAAAGGGAGGGAAAATTCATTTTAGCCATTTTCTCAACTAACTTCCCATTTTTTTCTCTCTTTTTCTCTCAACCCAAACACTCCATTTCCAGAGTTTCAATTCTGATTTTCTCACCTAAATTCTTCCTTTCAACTCTCAATTGATTGCAAATCAACATATCTTCAAAACCTCTTCAATTTCTACAAGTTTCAACAAGCACTTTGGTTCCAAAAAGTTTTCAATCCTAAATTGTTATCTAATTAAAGGTTTTAAGTTGATTTGAAGATCTTGGCTAATTATGCAAGATTTTGATGATTTCACATGATTTTCGTTTGATCTGTTAGATCAGTGATTTGAGAGGTGTTTTTGTTGTTAAATGATCTCTAAATTGATGTGGAAATGAGTTTTGATTGATGCAATCCCGGATAGGTTGAGTTTCCTAAGTTTAGCTTGTGTTTTAAGGTAGCTTTTGTGGTGATCTTGTGGATCTGGTGTTGCTGGAGGTATAAGGATGGTTGTAGGTTGTTTTTAGATGTTAAATGATGTTAATAGAAGTGAGGTTTTGCTGGTTTGTGGCTGGGCTTTGTTTAGAAGTGTTTTGGATGCATTTTCGGTTGTGTTTGGTGGCCGAAAATGGAGGTTGGATGAGAGCAGCGAGTTTTGATGCTTTCATTGAAGCAATTAATGCATGATGATGCATTAATCCTCTGCTTTGATGTGTTGAAACAGGGGAGGCATCCTTGGATCCAAGAATTGTTGATCCGGAGGCTTGATTTGGTGCTTTGGCTTGAAGCAAAGTGGAAATCGGTGAGTGGATTTGTGAAAATGGTTTTCGGCTTTGAAACCAAGGTTTTGGGGGCTTAGTTTAAGTCTAAACAACTTTGCTAAGCTCAAGTGTAAGTTTTCGGATTACTCTCTAAGTGGTGGCCATGTTTTGGTTTGATGCAAAAATGATGATTTGCATGTTTTGATTATTGTTTTGAAAGCATGTTTAAGCATGGAATTTGCTGATGTTTTAGCATGATATTTGCTGATGTTTAAAGCCATGTGATGAAGGTAGCTCTAGGTAGGAGTACCTTGTTTTTATGCATTGTTAAAATGTGGATTTGATGTTTTGAAATGCATGATGAAATGGCTTGGTTTAAATGCTTAAAAACAGTGGATTATATGATGTATAAGATGTATATTGGCAAGTGATGTTTTGTAAAAGTGAAGGTCACTAAGGTGGTTAAAAGTCCTTGAGTGAGCCTTGTTACCTAAGATCATCAAGGTGGTTAAAAGTCCTTGGATGAATCTTGTTGCGGACACTAAGGTGGTTAAAAGTCCTTAGGTGCTCCTTTCCATGGTGTTTAAAAGTCCATGGGGCCAAGGTGTTTAAAAGTCCTTGGGGCCAAGGTGTTTAAAAGTCCTTGGGGTGATTCAAGCATTGGACACAAAGGTGGTTAAAATTCCTTGTGTGGTCCTTATTCATGGTGTTTAAAAGTCCATGGCCAAGGTGTTAAAAAGTCCTTGGGGCCAAGGTGTTTAAAAGTCCTTGGGGAAAGTTATTGAACTTGTTTTATAAATGAAATGTATCACTTGAGCCAATATGACATGTACAGTACATTGAGATGCATGAGATGCATGTTTTAATGTTTATGATGAAGCATGAGATGCTTGTTTAAATGTATTTGAAGCATGGGATTGCTTGAATTAAAGAATGCTTTGAGCATGTACAATGGTTGATTATAAGCATGTTTTGTAAATGGTTTTAAATGCATTATTGAATGGTTTTAAAAGAGCACTCCTCACTAAGCTTTGGCTTACGCTCTCTCGTTTTCTGAATTCAATAATGCAGAGCATTAGTGTACTTTGGAAGGGCAGCAAGAGGAGGCAAGCAAAAAAGATCAAGTAAAGCTCAATGTATGAAGGTTTTATAAGTACTTTTAGCTTTTGGTTGATTTGGCAATGGGGGACCAATGTATATGTTTTGGGAGAAGTTTGAGACTCCCTAAGTATGTTAAATGTTGTGTGGTTGCTGGTTTTTGGATTGAATTCTTAATTGCTTGGCTATGAAGGTTTATGCATGAACGGTAGCTTAAGTAGGAAGCATGTCACCTAAATTGGGGCTTTTTGCTTATGATGTTGAATTGTGGAATTGATGGTTCCTATAAGTCTTAAATATGTTTAATTGCATGCTGGTAAAGTTTGGTGACATTTGGAGCATGTTTGGATGGTCAATTGTATGTTTTGGTATGCTTGCTGGCTGGAAATTGTGCAGGCGTTTCGGAACAGTATGCACCGTTTTGGAACGGGTGCCGTTCATGAACCCAGGCGTCCGAAACGGTGTGCACCGTTTCGAAACGGTTTGGCCTCTGCCAGACCCCCGTTTCGGAACACGTATCGGAACGGCCCGTGTTTCGGAACAAGTTCAACCTGTTTCGGAACGGTCGACCGTTGGGGGCTAACATGGGCAGTTATATGTTTTGAAATGTTTGCATTTTGGTCCTGAATCATGTTTGTGCAATTGTATGAGTTTGGGAAGTCCTTTTGAGCTGAAATTTCACAGAGATGCATGAAACCTGACTAATTTCAAGTTGGTAAGATTAATTTGGGTTAAGTCCTTTAAATTATCAGAAATTACAATTTGGTCCCTAAAGTTGTAATTTGTTCAATTGGGTCCCTGTTTGATCTCTGATGTTTGTGATCTTTGAGAATGTTGTTTGTGAGATCACAATTAGGTTTAATGTGCATCTAGATAAGATTAAAAAAGAAAAAAAAGGGTCGTTAATCAAGGTTGACTTTCGGGTTGACTTTGGTTTTCCCCGTGTAATCTTCGTAGTTCGGGTCAACCGTCTAGACCGGGCTACGGGGGTTACATTTGGTGGTATCAGAGCTGAGTTCTCGAGTGATTGAGAATGTTTGTATGCATGATTGAAGCATGGTTTGGCTTGTATGCTTGTTGTATGAAAGCATGATCAGTAGTTTGAGTTGTTGATGCTTTTGAGATGTATGCTATGATGATGCATGATAAGGGTACCCATTGCCAAACAAAAGCTAAAGAAATGATGTTGTTTTTGAAAGAAATTGAGCTTGAATACTTGAAATTGCTTACCTTGCTGGTCCTGACTTGTTTTATTTTGTATTGTTATGCATGGTAAAAGTAATGGCACCACGTAGAGAGTTAAGGAGTAGCGCGAGAGCTACGACCTCGGAGGGGAATGTGAATGAAGAGCACACGGGTAGTGCTGTGTTACCTCCTCCTCCACCTGGTGGTGGTGGTGCGGAGAGGGAAAGAGCTGGAGCTGAGGCAGCTGGTGCTAGAGCTGCGGGACCTGAGGTTGGTCAGGGGCAAGCGATGCCTGACATGTCGATGCTGGTACAAGCTATTGCAGGTGCTTTTCGAGCAGCAGTAGCTGGAGCTCAAGGAGCTGGGCATCAGGGAGATGCTGGAGCTAGATTACCCTTAGAGCGTTTGCGCAGTCTTGGTGGGACAGAGTTTAGGGGTATGACAGCTGAGAGGTCAGAAGCTTGGCTGGAGAGTACCAAGCGTGTCTTTGGACAGATGAGCTGCACTGATGTGCAAAAGTTGGGATGTGTGGTGTCTCTGCTGCAAGGTGATGCTTATACATGGTGGACGACCACCATAGCTGGGATGGCTGATGCTGATGTTACTTGGACGTTCTTTCAGAACGCGTTCAAGAGGAGATATCTGGGAGTTAGATATCTGGATGAGAAAAAGCGGGAATTCATGTCTCTGACCCAAGGGAGCATGAGTGTGGCTGAGTATGAGGTACAGTTTGTACGTCTCAGTCAGTATGCACTAGAGCTGATACCTGATGAGCGCGAGAGGTGCGAAAGGTTCCGTTATGGCTTGGTGACGGAGGTTAAGACCTACATGTTGGCTGCTGAGTACAATGATTTTGATGTGCTGGTTAGTCGATCCAAGGACATCGAGATGAATCTGAGTTTGTCTGCGAAAGGTGCTGGAGCTAGTTCTGGGAAGAGAGCTGCTGAGTATAGTTCCGGAGGTGGACGGAACAAGAGGGGCCGTGATCAGAGGTTTCAGTCCTCATCTAAGAGAGGTGGAGGTGCACCTGTTAGGGGTGGCAATGCTAGAGCTGACCCTAGTGCTTGTTGGATTTGTGGTTCGCGTGGTCACTTGAAGCGTGACTGTCCTCGTGCTGGAAGGGAGGTGCAAGCTCCTGTTGTGGCAGCTGGTTATGAGTGCTGGAATTGTGGTTCTGCTGACCACTTGAGGCGAGATTGTCCGAGGATGGCTGGTGGTCAAGAGCGTGCTCCTATTGTTGCAGCACCGCAGAGAGGTCGTGGGCGCGGCCGTGGTAATTTCCAGAGGCGTGAAGAAGGTGGTCGCGGGGTAGCTCATGTTGTAGCTATTCAGCCTGAGGGTGGAGGCCAAGCGAGGGTGTATGCTCAGCGCGAGGGAAGGAATGATGCTGATGTGATTGCAGGTACCTTTACTTTGCAATACTTGTCATTGCTTTCTTTGATTGATTCTGGATCTACGCATTCATACATTCTTCGTGAGCATGCTGAGTTGCTTGGTTTGCCTGTCGAGTTTTTGGACATTGGTGTTAGAGTCACTAGTTCTTTTGGTGAAACTGTTGTGACTCGTAAGCTTTATAGAAGGTGTCCTTTAGTTGTTCAAGAGCATGTCTTTCATGTTGATCTTATGGAGTTGCCCTTTTATGGTTTTGATGTGATCCTTGGTATGGATTGGCTTGCTGAGCATCGTGCTGTTGTGGATTGTGAGAGTAAGCGGGTTTCGCTTAAGCTTGCGGATGATTATGAAGTGGTGGTTGTTGGTGAGAATGTGAAGTTTCTTGCCAATGTTGTTTCTACCTTGGAGGCGAGCAGGATGCTGAGGCAAGGTTGCGAAGCTTATCTAGCTTTTGTGATGAATCCTTGTTCTAAGGAGTTGAGGGTGCAGGATATCAGGGTTGTGAAGGAGTTTCCTGATGTTTTTCCTGAGGAGTTGCCTGGTTTACCTCCTAATCGCGAGGTGGAGTTTGGTATTGAGCTGTATGAGAATACAACTCCTGTGTCCATTACTCCCTATAGAATGGCACCTAAGGAGCTGAAGGAGCTGAAGACGCAGTTGCAAGAGTTGCTTGATCGTGGTTTCATCCGGCCGAGTGTGTCGCCTTGGGGTGCTCCTGTCTTGTTTGTGAAGAAGAAAGATGGCACGATGAGGATGTGCATTGATTACCGTCAGCTGAACAAGTTGACTATCAAGAATCGGTATCCTTTGCCAAGGATTGATGATCTCTTTGATCAATTTCGGGGAGCTGCTGTGTTCTCTAAGATTGACTTGAGGTCAGGGTATTATTAGTTGAAGGTGAAGGATGTGGATGTGCCTAAGACAGCTTTCAGGACAAGGTATGGGCATTATGAGTTCCTTGTGATGCCGTTTGGTTTGACAAATGCTCCTGCTGCTTTCATGGACATGATGAATCGTGTTTTTCATGAATACCTGGACAAGTTCGTTGTGGTGTTCATTGATGATATCCTTGTGTACTCGCGTACTGAGGAAGAGCATGAAGAGCATTTGAGGATTGTGCTGCAAGCTTTGCTGGAGAGTCAGCTTTATGCTAAGCTGAGCAAGTGTGAATTTTGGCTTAGAGAGGTGGTTTTTCTTGGGCATGTGGTCTCAGCTGAGGGGATTCGTGTTGATCCTCAGAAGATTGAAGCAGTGATGAACTGGAAGGTTCCTAAGTCTGTTCAGGAGGTTCGTAGTTTCCTTGGTTTGGCAGGATACTACCGAAGGTTTGTGGATGGTTTTTCCAAGATTGCTGCTCCTTTGACGAAGTTGCTGCAGAAAGATGTTAAGTATGAGTGGACAAAAGCGAGACAGCAGGCTTTTGAGAAGCTGAAGTTGGCTTTGACTCAAGCTCCTATCTTGATTCAGCCTGAATCAGGGAAAGAGTTTGTAGTCTACAGTGATGCATCCTATGTTGGTTTGGGGTGTGTGCTGATGCAAGAGGGTAAGGTTGTAGCTTATGCGTCGCGGCAGTTGAAGGTGCATGAGCGCAATTATCCTACGCATGATATTGACCTGGCTGCAGTGGTTTTTGCTCTGAAGATCTGGAGGCATTATCTGTATGGTGAGAAGTGTACTGTGTACACGGATCACAAGAGTTTGAGGTATCTGATGTCTCAGAAGGAGTTGAATCTTAGGCAGCGACGTTGGTTGGAGTTGCTCAAGGATTATGATCTGACGATAGAGTATCATCCTGGAAAGGCTAATGTTGTTGCGGATGCCTTGAGCAGGAAGGTAGCTGTTGAGCTGAGAGCTATGTTTGCTAGCTTGAGCATATCGCGGGATGGTGGTCTTGTTGCTGAGTTGCAAGTGAAACCATCGTTGGTTCAGTTGATCAAGGATAAGCAGTTGTTGGATGATTCCTTGGTGTCTCATGTTCAGGATATCGCGGAGGGTAGACCTTCGGATTTCTGCTTTAATGAGGATGGAGTGTTGTGTTTTGGTAGTCGGATAGTAGTGCCTGCTGATGCTGAGTTGAGGCGTGCTATTCTGACTGAAGGTCATAGTAGTCCTTTTGCTATGCATCCTGGTAGTACAAAGATGTATCGCGATCTTCGTGATGAGTACTATTGGGTAGGTTTGAAGAAGGATGTTGCAGAGTTCGTGAGCAAGTGTTTGGTGTGTCAGCGAGTTAAGGCTGAACATCAGGTTCCTTCTAGTTTGTTGCAACCGTTGAAAATCCCTGAATGGAAGTGGGAGAGGGTTACCATGGATTTTGTATCTGGTTTACCTTTGTCTCCGTCAAAGAAGAATTCTGTTTGGGTGATTGTGGATCGCTTGACGAAGTGTGCGCATTTCTTGCCTGTGCATACTACGTTTTCTTTGGATAAGCTGGCAGAGCTGTACATTGCTGAGATTGTGAGGCTGCATGGTGTGCCTAAGTCGATTGTGTCGGATAGGGATCCGAGGTTCACATCGCGTTTCTGGCAGTGTTTGCATCAAGCTCTGGGTACAAGGTTGCATTTCAGTACATCCTATCATCCTCAGTCGGATGGTCAGTCTGAGCGAGTTATTCAGATTTTGGAGGATATGTTGAGATGCTGTGTGATAGAGTTCCAAGGTTCTTGGGAGAAGCATCTGCCTTTGGTTGAGTTCGCTTATAACAACAGTTTTCAGGCGAGTATACAGATGGCACATTATGAGGCTCTGTATGGGAGGAACTGTAGGACCCCTCTTTGTTGGGCTGAAACTGGTCAAAAGTTGGTTTCGATGCCTGCTTTGTTGAAAGGAACCACCGAGAAGGTGAAGCTCATTTGTGAGCGGTTGAAGGCTGCTTCTGATCGGCAGAAATCTTACGTGGATTTGAAGCGTAAGGAGATAGAGTTTGCGGTGGGTGATCGTGTGTTCTTGAAGGTTTCGCCTTGGAAGAAGGTGATGAGGTTTGGACGGAAGGGTAAGTTGAGCCCTCGGTACATTGGACCGTATGAGGTTGTTGAGCGAGTGGGTCCTGTTGCGTATCGGTTGAGGTTACCTCAGGAGCTGGAGAAGATTCATGATGTGTTCCATGTTTCTATGCTCCGGAAGTATAGATCTGATCCTTCGCATGTGATGCATGTTGAGGATGTAGTTTTGAATCCGGATTTGACCTATAATGAGGAACCGGTGAAGGTTCTGGATTCGGATAGCAAAGTTCTTCGTGGCAAGACCATTGAGTTGGTGAAGGTGCTGTGGAAGCATCGAGGTGTTGAGGAAGCCACGTGGGAGCGGAAGGAAGACATGCTGAAGCAGTTTCCTTATCTCTTTCCTTCAGGTAAATTTCGAGGACGAAATTTCTTAAGGGGGGAGAGTTGTAACGCCCCGGTTTTGGGCTTAGAAGTCTTGGGCGTTGACCGGTTGGTCAAAGTGCTGTTCGAATCGTAAGAGGTTAAATTAGGAAAGCCTAGTTCGGGTTGCATTAAAAATATGGAAAAATGTTCTAAAATCATCTTTTATTATAATTAAGTGAACTGTGAAATCAATTTTGGAAAATGAGTTTCGGAAGGGTGAGATTTTGGCTAGTGACCAAAATGTAATTTTTGAAAGTTTGGTGGCTGTTTTATAAAGGGTTGAAACTTTGAATCTTTAAGGAGCTATTAATCCAAAGGTTATTTCTCCAGATTTTTCTAAGGTTTTATAAGCCAAATATCTGATTTTAAAGATTACAAAAGGGAGGGAAAATTCATTTTAGCCATTTTCTCAACTAACTTCCCATTTTTTTCTCTCTTTTTCTCTCAACCCAAACACTCCATTTCCAGAGTTTCAATTCTGATTTTCTCACCTAAATTCTTCCTTTCAACTCTCAATTGATTGCAAATCAACATATCTTCAAAACCTCTTCAATTTCTACAAGTTTCAACAAGCACTTTGGTTCCAAAAAGTTTTCAATCCTAAATTGTTATCTAATTAAAGGTTTTAAGTTGATTTGAAGATCTTGGCTAATTATGCAAGATTTTGATGATTTCACATGATTTTCGTTTGATCTGTTAGATCAGTGATTTGAGAGGTGTTTTTGTTGTTAAATGATCTCTAAATTGATGTGGAAATGAGTTTTGATTGATGCAATCCCGGATAGGTTGAGTTTCCTAAGTTTAGCTTGTGTTTTAAGGTAGCTTTTGTGGTGATCTTGTGGATCTGGTGTTGCTGGAGGTATAAGGATGGTTGTAGGTTGTTTTTAGATGTTAAATGATGTTAATAGAAGTGAGGTTTTGCTGGTTTGTGGCTGGGCTTTGTTTAGAAGTGTTTTGGATGCATTTTCGGTTGTGTTTGGTGGCCGAAAATGGAGGTTGGATGAGAGCAGCGAGTTTTGATGCTTTCATTGAAGCAATTAATGCATGATGATGCATTAATCCTCTGCTTTGATGTGTTGAAACAGGGGAGGCATCCTTGGATCCAAGAATTGTTGATCCGGAGGCTTGATTTGGTGCTTTGGCTTGAAGCAAAGTGGAAATCGGTGAGTGGATTTGTGAAAATGGTTTTCGGCTTTGAAACCAAGGTTTTGGGGGCTTAGTTTAAGTCTAAACAACTTTGCTAAGCTCAAGTGTAAGTTTTCGGATTACTCTCTAAGTGGTGGCCATGTTTTGGTTTGATGCAAAAATGATGATTTGCATGTTTTGATTACTGTTTTGAAAGCATGTTTAAGCATGGAATTTGCTGATGTTTTAGCATGATATTTGCTGATGTTTAAAGCCATGTGATGAAGGTAGCTCTAGGTAGGAGTACCTTGTTTTTATGCATTGTTAAAATGTGGATTTGATGTTTTGAAATGCATGATGAAATGGCTTGGTTTAAATGCTTAAAAACAGTGGATTATATGATGTATAAGATGTATATTGGCAAGTGATGTTTTGTAAAAGTGAAGGTCACTAAGGTGGTTAAAAGTCCTTGAGTGAGCCTTGTTACCTAAGATCATCAAGGTGGTTAAAAGTCCTTGGATGAATCTTGTTGCGGACACTAAGGTGGTTAAAAGTCCTTAGGTGCTCCTTTCCATGGTGTTTAAAAGTCCATGGGGCCAAGGTGTTTAAAAGTCCTTGGGGCCAAGGTGTTTAAAAGTCCTTGGGGTGATTCAAGCATTGGACACAAAGGTGGTTAAAATTCCTTGTGTGGTCCTTATTCATGGTGTTTAAAAGTCCATGGCCAAGGTGTTAAAAAGTCCTTGGGGCCAAGGTGTTTAAAAGTCCTTGGGGAAAGTTATTGAACTTGTTTTATAAATGAAATGTATCACTTGAGCCAATATGACATGTACAGTACATTGAGATGCATGAGATGCATGTTTTAATGTTTATGATGAAGCATGAGATGCTTGTTTAAATGTATTTGAAGCATGGGATTGCTTGAATTAAAGAATGCTTTGAGCATGTACAATGGTTGATTATAAGCATGTTTTGTAAATGGTTTTAAATGCATTATTGAATGGTTTTAAAAGAGCACTCCTCACTAAGCTTTGGCTTACGCTCTCTCGTTTTCTGAATTCAATAATGCAGAGCATTAGTGTACTTTGGAAGGGCAGCAAGAGGAGGCAAGCAAACAAGTTCAAGTAAAGCTCAATGTATGAAGGTTTTATAAGTACTTTTAGCTTTTGGTTGATTTGGCAATGGGGGACCAATGTATATGTTTTGGGAGAAGTTTGAGACTCCCTAAGTATGTTAAATGTTGTGTGGTTGCTGGTTTTTGGATTGAATTCTTAATTGCTTGGCTATGAAGGTTTATGCATGAACGGTAGCTTAAGTAGGAAGCATGTCACCTAAATTGGGGCTTTTTGCTTATGATGTTGAATTGTGGAATTGATGGTTCCTATAAGTCTTAAATATGTTTAATTGCATGCTGGTAAAGTTTGGTGACATTTGGAGCATGTTTGGATGGTCAATTGCATGTTTTGGTATGCTTGCTGGCTGGAAATTGTGCAGGCGTTTCGGAACAGTATGCACCGTTTCGGAACGGGTGCCTTTCATGAACCCAGGCGTCCGAAACGGTGTGCACCATTTCGAAACGGTTTGGCCTCTGCCAGACCCCCGTTTCGGAACACGTATCGGAACGGCCCGTGTTTCGGAACAGGTTCAACCTGTTTCGGAACGGTCGACCGTTGGGGGCTGACATGGGCAGTTATATGTTTTGAAATGTTTGCATTTTGGTCCTGAATAATGTTTGTGCAATTGTATGAGTTTGGGAAGTCCTTTTGAGCTGAAATTTCACAGAGATGCATGAAACCTGACTAATTTCAAGTTGGTAAGATTAATTTGGGTTAAGTCCTTTAAATTATCAGAAATTACAATTTGGTCCCTAAAGTTGTAATTTGTTCAATTGGGTCCCTGTTTGATCTCTGATGTTTGTGATCTTTGAGAATGTTGTTTGTGAGATCACAATTAGGTTTAATGTGCATCTAGATAAGATTAAAAAAGAAAAAAAAAGGGTCGTTAATCAAGGTTGACTTTCGGGTTGACTTTGGTTTTCCCCGTGTAATCTTCGTAGTTCGGGTCAACCGTCTAGACCGGGCTACGGGGGTTACAATCTTTGGTTGACTAGCTTATTGTTGAGAGTGGCAATCGATCAAACAAAACCAAGAGGGGGGTGAATTGGATTTTTGAAAGAACGATGGACACTAATTGCAAAGGTAGAAATTGCAAGGTGATTTAGAGTGGTTCAACTCCCTTAATTGGAGTCTACATCCACTACCTTAGTGACCACACTAAGGATTTTCCACAAATTCACTAATTTGTCTTTCCTTTAAGGATAAGGAGTAACCTTACACAATTCAATAGACTTATACCCCAAAGTCTATTGAATCCTTTCCCCAAGAACAAATACAAATAAGCAAACTAGGAAATCCTCACTAGAAATGTGTTCGCAAAGTTTAAGCTCTCTCACACACCTAAAGAAACACTAGAAAAAGAATTACAATGAAGAACACTCTAGTGTATACAAGAAAGATCGAAAATTAAGCACAAAGTGGACTCTTCAAAGGTTGAATGTTTGTGTAGACTTTCTTGTTACTGCTGAGTTGATTTTTCTTTGTTTTTGTATCCTCTCAATCAATACTAGTCGTTTGGAGCCGTTGGGGATGTCATAAAGCCGTTACCTACATGAAAATATAACATTTAAAGCATGAGGGATCGATCCTTTTACAAAGGGATCGATCCTTTCTTATGAAAAATATGACCGTTGGAAAAAGGGATCGATCTCATACACAAGGGGATTGATCCTTTTGCACTATAACAAAAAAGCAGCGAAACTGTCAATCAAGGGATCGATCCCTTGATTAAGGGGATCGATCCTTTTTTTCCTTGAAGACTGGAAAACAGTTTTTTTAGTGCAAAAATGGATCATACTTGTTTTGAAAAAGATCGGTAAAGCTGGAAAACATTTGAAACGAATTTTTCATGTTTGTTTGGACTTTGAATTATTTTTGCAAGAATTTATATATTCGATTAAGTCCAAAAACATTTTTCTTTTAATTTGTTATATCAAAATATTAGTTCATCAATCTCCCCCTTTTTGATATAACAAAACTCTTTGAAAATTTGTTTTTGACAAAAACTCCCCCTTAAGAAAATATTTTTTGAGTTGATAAACGATTTCAAAATCTAGTTTTATATTAAAACAATTTAAGATCCAATTTTATTTAAAAACCATTTTTCATTATTTGCTCATATTTCTCCCCCTTCTTGTTATATCAAAAATAATTCAAGAAAAGTGTTAGCACCATATAACAAAGGAGAAAAAAATAAAATAAAAGTAAAGGCTAGAATTGAAACGATAGATAACACAAATAAAACATAAACATCCATAGGTACTTAAATTAAACAAACCATAATGTATCCATAAGTACCAAAAGAAACCAAAGTAACATAACATCAATGTTTAAAACAACATCCAACAAAGAGTCATAGAAGTCATGTAGCAAAGTCTAAAAGCAATCATAAACAAAAGCATAATATAATAAGATGTCCATGTATGCATGCATCTAAGATGAAGATGGTGGAGGTGGGAATGGGTAACTATCAAACTTGCGCTAAAGAGCGCTAAAAGCATCACCCAAGGAAGCATGATGTGCCTCGAGAGAATCAAGTCTAGAATCCTTGTGAGCCCGAAGAGATCCAATGGAGGAGTCCATATGACGAATGAGAGAATCATGAATCTCCCTCAATGACATGTCATGAGATCTAGCACGAGTGGAGGCTCCGGGAGCGTCATCCATATGGTCATCTTCATGTTCTTCATCTCCTTCTTCATGGTGTTTGTTGAGTGTGTAAAAGTTCTATAATTTACCCCCTATTTAACCCATATTTCTACTGCATTCAAGCATAATTCATTGCATTTAGGTTAGATTTCATTTATAAATCACAAATAGATCAAATGGCACAGTTTCTACTGAAATTGGTTTCTTTTGCAGGTAGCTGCTGTAGCAGATGGAGGACAGTGAAGAAGCAGACGCTGGGCAGTAAAAAAGTAGAGCTGGAACTGGATGTGCAGACGATGCTGCCATGGCCGCTGCCGTGGCAGACAAGAACGACATCAGTGGTGAAGAGAAGAAGAAAAGTGGACCTCGACAGGAAGAGAAAATTAAGCCGGTCTGTCATAGAGCACTCTTATATTTTTCCAAGCCCAAGATCAGAATGAAGGCCAAGCCCAAAGTTCAAGGAAGAAACTCCAAGCAAGAAGGAAGGACGAATTAAAGATATATGCTCTGAAGATTTAGTCTTTAATAGAGTTGTACTTTAGTTTAAACTTGTATTCTGCCTTATTAGAAAACTTGAACCCAAGGCCTATATAAATGCATGTAATTCGACCTAAGGAAGGATATCTTACTCACTAGCCTTCTCTTCTAAACCCTTGTCGTTTTCCCTTCCCATCATGTTCTAAACTTCCCCTAGGGCTACGAGTTGATTTGTAAAGTAGTTGCAAGGATTGCATTTGTTTTAGGAATTTTTCTGTTCAATAAAATAGACTTCAAGTTTGCTTATTCTGGTTTTCAACATCTGTCAAGAGTATCGAGAGAGCATTGTGAGATTACTCGTTTACTTAATATCGGGAGAGTTAAGTATACGAAAGGAATAAGTACGGGTTCTCCAGTTTATGGTTGAACTATCTCGGACCTAGGGATATGACGAGGTTAAGTGGCTAAGGAAGAATTCAACAACATCGGTGTTCATCCTTCGATTCACGCCGGGAGGTATCATCAAAGACGTGTTCATCGACAGACTAGGACCTAGGGATAGGCCAAGGCACAGCAGGAATTCTTGCCAAGCTTGAAGTATAGAGTTGTGTGATCGCTGCCGCGACTAACAACAGACCGCTGCCGCGACAGGCGCTACGACAGAACAGATATTCCTAGACTTTGCAACACCTACACTACTGAGCAATTCAATACCGGCACATTCTTTGTATCCTGAATTCTTTACTCTTTTATTATCAACTATTCTTTATTATCTCGTGACAACAATTTAAACTATTTCTTTTCTCTCTTGTGCAGTAATCCAAGGTGAAGCTATTAGCCCAGTCCCTGTGGAGACGATATCTGATACTTACGTATCACTTTACTACTTGCGTCGTGTACACTTGCACTACATTGCGGTAGACATTTTACACGCAATAGTGTTCCGTTTCTTGAACTTCGCCTCTCTTCTTCACCCAATTCATAGAGAATTCCGGTTCTTCCTTATAGCCCAAACGATCCGTTGAATGACGGCCAATGATGTTGTCGGTGAGAGGATCGATGCCGTGATCGAAGGATGTATCGATGTCAAGCAAAGCGAAGATGTGGCTAAGGTAATTACCATACATTAAGGTTTGCACCTTCTTTGCCTTGATAATCTTTATCATATCGTTGAAGATGAAGGAGGCAAGGTGGAGTTGAGTTCCACTACGGATGCAATGAAGCCACCAGTAATCGGACTCTTGAACCGAAGAATATTTCATCCCACGAGGACGAATAACATGTGAAAGGATAAGGTGCAAGAGACGATCATGAAGAGGAAGGAAGGTAGCTTGGTTGTTAGAGACACATGAATTTTCAGGATAAGGCCCTTTATCAATCTCAACACCATCATTGGGAAGACTAAAAGCGTTAGTAAGAAAATCAATGGTAAGAGTGACATTTTTTTCCCAAAACATGAGATTTGATTGTTCGAATAATGGTGCCATCCGGAAGTTTTGAAGAAGAGACAGTGGCATTAGAATAAAAGACTCGAACAAGAGTAGGAAAAGTTGGCCCCTTAAAGTTTAAAAAATCCATCCACTTAAAATCCTTAAACTTTTGTAGATAGGCAAAATCTAGTTTGGTTAGGAAATTAAAATCAATTAAGCGTGTTTCCTTAACCGGTGCGGATACAAAGATGCTTCGAAAACGATCACTTTTCCTAGAGTTTTTAAAACATGAGTCTAAGGAGTTTGAAGATGGAGGAGGGTTGGATGAAATCCCCTTCCCTTTGGAAGCCATAGTTTTTCTCTTAGACATCTTAAGGAAATTTTGAAAATTCAAGTAAAAAAGATTGTCAAGGGATGATTAAAAAGATCTAGGGTGAAATCAAACAAGAGATTTTGGCAAAAAAAAAAGTTTGGCCGAATTTTTGCAAAGGGAAAATTGGTTTAGGCTTTTTATCAAACACTTGGTGTGCAAGTGTTGAAAGAAGAGGTTCTGAGTGATTTTAAACAATGGGTAAACCTCCTGCAACAAAAACATTGATTTTCAACAATATGAGTTCTCTAACAATACATAATTCAACCAATAGACCACAATTTTAAAGTAAAAATTCGTATGAAAAAGTTAGGGTTTAGAACTTACCCAAAGAGTGATTTTTGAAGAACCACAATTCAAGAATGAGGGCCAAATCCGGTTTGGAGATGAAAACTCGAAGAAAATTCTTGTTTCAAGCTTGAAAATTGCTTTGGATGGAAGAAAATTGAGAGGGTTTTTTGAAGGGGTCGGTTTTGGGGTGTTTTGGTGCCTCTTGGTCGAACAAGGGGTTTTAAAAAAAATTAGAGCGTTAACTTCCCTTTTAAAATAGCGTGCCCAGCCAACACGCCTAAAGGGATCGATCCCTCGGGTTAGGGTATCGAACCTTTTAGTGTAAAATTCAAGGATCAAAATTTGAGAAACTTACTGCCAACGAAGGGATCGATCCCTTTTCTTGGGGGATCGATCCTTTTTCTGGAAAATTTGAATTTTGGGCACAAGGATCGTATAGACGAGATTTAAGCTCTATTGGAGCCATCCTATGTCATATGTATGATATGAAGTGAGTTTTAAATGCCTTAGAAGATATCTATGTGCATGAATGTTAACTTAAAACAACAAGATATGCAAATTACATCATAGATCAAAGTTTAGTCCTCTAAAAGCACACTAACAAGATTATTTGAAGTCACGTACACACAGAGGCTCTATAAGGTCCTAAGCATGCATTTTTGATAAAATTGCTACAAGACAACATCATATTCTCAAAATTCATCATAAACGATCAAATTAAGGATAGCGAACATGATTTCACAAAATCAATCAAATATTGAAAACTAAGGCCAAAAACATAATAATGAGCATATTATGCCATAAATGTGAAACTCATGCAATCTTAACTCCCCCTTATTAAAGGCACTTAAACAACATATGGGGACCCTCAAACATGCTTTGAAACATATAAACACACATAATCAACATAAATGAACAAAGATTGCATGTTAAATAAAATGTTACCACTTGAACCAAGATAGGTTGATTATCCCATATCCTCTTCAAGTGTCCTTCCCTTCTAGTGTGTCTAGAGCTTTTTGATTTCTTCATTTTGCTCACCATGGCTCCAACACACCTACAATCAAGGAACTATGCATGTTTTGGTACCCAAACTCTTTTGGGTCCATGAGAGTTAGTTCCTACAATTTTAGTCCCTTTTGGTATCCACTTAAACAATATATCATATTCTTTGTTAGCAATGAGTCCTTTTGGAACCCAAATGCTTCTAATTATCTTTCTATTAAATGATCTTTGATGACCTCCTTGTCTATACCCATTAAAGTTCTTCCTAACATAATTGGGTCTTGAATTTTCACCTTTTTTCAAAACTTTTAGTCCCAACTTTATTGAAAGAAACATTAAGATCATCAAGTTCCTTTTGATGATCATCATTGACTTTTGAAAGTAAGTTGTGAAAGTCTTGATTTTTCTTTTCAAATTCTTTTATTTTAACTTGCATTTCCTCAATTTTACTTTCAAATTCCTTATTAGACTTGGAAAGAGAGTCATTTTCATTTTTCAATTTTAAAATGATTTTTCTATTTTTCAAAATTGACTCCTCAAACTCCAAGGCTAATTCATCATAAGCCTCTTGCATTTCATCAAAAGTATAATCAATTGAAAAAGATGAATTAGAGGTTACCATAGAGTCATCCTCAATAGCCATGAGACACAAGTTGGCTACTTCATTTTTGTCATCGTCGGATGATTCATCATCGCTCCAAGTAGCTACATGAGCCTTGTGCTTCTTTTTCTCATAGCTCTTTTTCTTCAATTGTGGACAATCGAACTAGATATGTCCCGGCTTTTTGCACTCATAGCAAATAATTTGATCTTTCCCTTTGTTGTCATTCTTGAAACACTCTTCTCTTTGAAATCTTCTTCCTTTGTTGGATCTCATGAATCTTTTAAATCTCTTCGCAAACATATCCATCTCTTTATCTTCATCCTCTCCACTAGAATAAATATCTTCTTTTGATGCTTTGAGAGAAACACAAAATTTCTTCTTTTCCACTTCCTTCTTCTTTTCTTCCTTACCCTTTGACATCATCTCATGTGTAAGCAAGGGACCAATGAGCTCATCCAACTTGAGAGTCTTGAGGTCCTTTGCTTCTATAATCGTCGTTTTCTTTGAATCCCATGAATCGGGAAGAGAGTAGATCATATTCCTCACACGTTTATCTTCCGGGATCACTTCTCCATAGCCTTTCAAACCATTAACAATCACGGAGAATCGATCGGACATGGTTTTGATGTTTTCCTTGGAGTCCATCTTGAAGTTTTCATAATTAAGATTGAGAAGCCCGATTTTGGTCTCCTTCACTTGATTTGTTCCTTCATGTGTAACTTTAAGTTTGTCCCAAATCTCTTTAGCATTGGAACAAGATGACACCCTTCCATACTCATCCGGGCCAAGGGCACGAAATATGAGATGCATTGCCTTAGCATTTGTGGAGAATCTTTTATTTTCTTCATTGCTCCATGTCTCCATATTACTAGTTGGTGCGATGTAACCACTCATGACGATTTTCCAAGCTTCAACATCAAAATATTGAATGAATAGCTTCACGCGGTTCTTCAATTAAGCATAATTAACTCCATTGAAGAAGGGAGTCTTGTTGGTGGGTTGAGAATCGCCCCAAGCTTCAATGTTGGAGGTGGAAGCCATGGATGACCTTGTAGATGATTGCACACTTCTTGGATCTTCACAAGAGGTTGTAAGTCATTCCAATGAGTCAAGCTCTGATACCAATTGTTGAGAGTGTCAATCGATCGAAAAAAACTGAGAGGGGGTGAATTGGATTTTTGAAAGAACGATGGACACTAATTGCAAAGGTAGAAATTGCAAGGTGATTTAGAGTGGTTCAACTCTCGTAATTGGAGTCTACATCCACTACCTTAGTGACCACACTAAGGATTTTCCACAAATTCACTAATTTGTCTTTCCTTTAAGGATAATGAGTAACCTTACACAATTCAATAGACTTATACCCCAAAGTCTATTCAATCCTTTCCCCAAGAACAAATACAAATAAGCAAAATAGGAAATCCTCACTAGGAATGTGTTTGCAAAGTTTAAGCTCTCTCACACACCCAAAGAAACACTAGCAAAATAATTACAATGAAGAACACTCTAGTGTATACAAGAAAGATCGAAAATTAAACATAAAGTGGACTCTTCAAAGGTTGAATGTTTGTGTAGACTTTCTTGTTATTGCTGAGTTGATTTTTCTTTGTTTTTGTATCCTCTCAATCAATACTAGCCGTTTGGAGCCGTTGGGGATGTCATAAAGCCGTTACCTACTTTAAAATATAGCATTTAAAGCACGAGGGATCGATCCTTTTACAAAGGGATCGATCCTTTCTTATGAAAAATATAACCGTTGGAAAAAGAGATCGATCTCATACACAAGGGGATCGATCCTTTTGCACTATAACAAAAAAAGCAGTGAAACTATCAATCAAGGGATCAATCCCTTGAATTAGGGGATCGATCCTTTTTGCCTTAAAGACTGGAAAACAATTTTTTAGTGCAAAAATGGATCATACTTGTTTTGAAAAAGATCGGTAAAGCTGGAAAACATTTGAAACGAATTTTCAAGTTTGTTTGGACTTTGAATTATTTTTGTAAGAATTTATATATTCGTTTAAGTCAAAAAAACATTTTTCTTTTAATTTGTTATATCAAAATATTAGTTCATCACTTATGCTTCTATTTTACCTAAGCCTAAAACAAAAATGGATTCTAGGGCTAAAAGATATGTTTTTTTAGGATACCCTAGGAATATTAAAGCCTATAGGTTGTTTGATATTGAAAATAAGACTGTTTGATATTGATAAATTGTACAAAAGGATGTTTCTAACATCTAAGGTCTATAGGTTAGGGGGTTAGAATTTAGGGGTTGTGGTTAGAATTTAGAATTTAATGTTGAAATTTAGGGTTTAATGTTTAAAGTTTAGCTAAGGTCGGTAATAGCACCTGGGTTATGGTATGAGGTGAAGTTCTGGACTTTGGCAAGGTAACTTGAAATTCTCTAAACTTCTGTGGCAATTGAACTTGCCTAGAAGAAGGAACTCGTGAAGACAGTTGAGTTGGAATGGCTTGCTGAACTTGGATTGGAGGATCTAAATCATTAAACCCTAAATTTCAACCTTAAATTCTAAATTCTAACCATATTACACTAAACTCTAAACTTTAAACCCTAAACTTCAACCTTAAATTATAAATTCTAACCACAACTCCTAAATTCTAACCCCCTAACCTCTAGACCTTAAAATCTAACCATAATCCTTAAAACTAAGACACTTGTGAAACCATTTATTTTTTCATCATATGTATTACATACAAATCATAAATAAAAATGTTCAATTGTCAAAAACATTAAAACATGTATTAACAAATTTGATGCGGGATTTATGCTAATTTGACGACGTTGATTTATTAACAATTTTTTATTCCAAATTAAGACGTGTATTAACTAAATGACTTAAATATACATTTGGTATTTGAACTAGTAATTTTCTCTCAAGTTGGTATCTAAAGAAATCTTGCTTCTAAATTGGTACATGAACTAGATAGCGTATTCCAAGTTGGTATTTAAGGATTTTTTTCTCCTAAGTAGGTACTTGAACTATGCATTTTCTCCCAAGTTGATACCGAAACTTTTATGGTAGAATCTAGTCATCCCATTGTTGTTTTAATCCATTATGCTTACTTGATTTGACAGTATCACAAAAAGATTAAATTGATGAATTTTTCAAAGGGTTAACTACTGGAATGATCACTTATGTTTCCCCTCTGTACAGTTTTGGTCACGGATTTGAAAATTCGACGATAAGGTCACTTACGTTTTTGATATGTAAACTTTTGGTCACTTGAAGTTAAGTGTCGTTAAATGGGTGGCGTGGCTGTTAAAGGGAAATTTATATAATTACACATTTGGTCCATGTTAGTTACCTATTATATTAATTTGATCCTAATTTTAATTTAATTAAATAAATTAATCACTCAATTAGGTGCCGACACGTGTCATCACCTTATAGGAGAAACAAATTATTTTGCCTTGGCTAGGAATCGAAACTAGGTTCCCTTGGGTATAAGTGACGTTAGTTTTCCAATGAACCAAGTGTCCATTTGTGAAATAAAGTACGAAATACAATATATGTTTTAGTTTATTATTAATGCAAGGAAAAGGAAATAAATAAGGATTAAGGGGTCTCAAACATAACATACTTAAGACACATAAAAACATTTAAACCACTATAGAAATATAATAATTAAATTAAAGTTTACAAAATTATATATATATATATTAAAAAATTATATTCGAGTGAATTTTAATTTTGTTGTTAATCTTATTTATTTCCAATTTCATGGTAGTAACTTTAGTTTAATTATTATATATTTATTTTTAACAAAAATTAATTTAATTAAATAAAAAAATTAATTAAAAATTCATTTAACGAAACCAAACTTATCTTATGATTACAATTATATTCGCGAGTTTAAATTCGTTAAATGAATTTTTAATATAATTTCAAAATTTTTATTTTAAATCATGAATTAACTATTTTTTTGAATATTATATTTCTACAATGGTTTAAATGTTTTTTATACGTCTCAAGTATGTCATGTTTGATTCCCCTTATTCCATATTTATTTCCTTTTCCTTTCATTAACAACAGATTAAAATATATTTTGTATTTTGTACTTTATATCATGAATGACCACTTGGTTCAGTGGTAAACTCACGCCACTTACACATAGGGGAAATTAGGTTTGATTCTTAACCAAGGCAAAACCATTCTTTGTTTTCTTTTCCTTATTAAATAAACGTAAATAATCAAATTCCTCTAATAAGGTGATGACACAAGTCGACACATAATTGAGTGATTAATTTATTTAATTAAATTAAAATTAGGATCAAAATGATATAATAAGTGAGAGAAAAAACTAAAATCTAAAATCTAAATCCCAACACAACCACTTTCTGGGTTGCTGCAACATCTGCTTCACCCTCTGCAAGGGCGGGTCTTTGTGTTTCTCTTGATCATTGTTACTGCCAGGTTGCCCGCCCAGGCGGTTGTAACTGGAGTGCTCTAGCTTAATGTTGGGTTCGGTGTTTGCTGAATCATGGATGTCCTTACATTCTTCATTGTCTTCAGCTTTCTTCAAGTGTTGCAGGACATTCAATTTAATTTCCTGGTCATCCACCTTGTAACCCCCTTAGTTCGGCCTAGACGATTGACCCGAACTACGAAGATTACACGGGGAAAACCAAAGTCAACCCGAAAGTCAACCTTGATTAACCACCCTCAGGTTGAACAACCACCAAATGTGTCACGTTCCTTCCACCCTCGTCTTTGCGCTGAAAATTACCACGGCCGCGCCCATGACCTTTCTATGGCTCTGCTGCTCTCACCGGAGCCTGTCCCTCTCTCAACGGCTGAGGACAATCTTTCTTCATGTGCCCTCGATTACCACAGTTCTAGCATGCACCAAGGTTACCCCAACACTCACCAGAATGTCTCCTACCACACCGGTTACATTCAGGAATTCTCAGGAAAGCATTCGGTCCTTGCTGACCTCTTCCAGGGTTTCCACCCCCACGTCTAGCATCACCATGTGGCCTTCTATCCTTATGCCTCTTATAGCGATCTCTACCAAAATCACGTTCTGCAGCCCGCTTCCCCGAGCTAGATCCTCCTGCTCGACTCGCCAAACCAAGATTCAACTCAATGTCCTTGACTCTAGTAACCAAGACATTAAAATCAGTATAATCGGCTGCGAGCATATAGGTTTTCACATCCGCCACCAGCCCGTAACGGAATCGTTCACATCTTACTCGCTCACTAGGAATCAGCTTAGGTGCATATTGGCTTAGGCGAACAAATTACACCTCATATTCTGCCACCATCATGCTCCCTTGCACAAGGGACATGAATTCCCTATTTTTCTCATCAAAGTAGCGAACTCCCAAATATTTCCGCTTGAACGCATTCAAGAAGAATGTCCAAGTCACATCATCATCATCTATCCCAGATATCGTGGTTGTCCACCACGTGTACGCATCACCGTGCAACAGGTACATAATGTATCCCAACTTCTGAACATTATTGCAATTCAATTGTCCAAGTATCCTCTTGGTGCCCTCCAACCATGACTCAAAACCTTTCGGGGTCAAACCTTTAAACTCGGTCCCTCCCAGACTGTAGAGACGCTCCAACAACAATCTCACATTAGCACCATCCTGAGGTGCAGCTCCAAGAGCTCCAGCTACTGATTCTTGGAAAGCCCCGTCAATAGCTTGAATCAGAATAGACATATCAGGAGGAGCTTGCCCCTGAACTCCCTCTGGACCAGCAACCCCAGCACCAACTCCAGCAGCACCAACCCCAACTTTACCACCACCAAGTGGTCCACCAGGGGGAGGAGGAGGTAGATCCTCAACATTCTCCACACTCCCATTCTCAGCCGTGGAACGGGTATTGATTCTAAGCTCTCTACGTGGCCCCATAATAAAACAATGTAACTAACAAAATACAATAAATCCAATTAGGCATAATAAGGTAAGTAATCCAAGTACTCAAGCTCATTTTTGAAAACAATTCTTCTCATTAGTAATGATATGGCAATAGGATCCCCAACTATACCCCGAACACATCATATCATCACAAATCCATCTCAAAAGAACCATACATCAATAATCACACATCATGCTTTCACCGCAAAATCACAAACATTCATAACTATATACAATCACCACTTACCAAGCCCCAATTATTCATTAACCTGGCTCTGATACCAACAAATGTAACCCCCTTAGCCCGGCCTAGACGATTGACCCAAACTACGAAGATTACACGGGGAAAACCAAAGTCAACCCAAAAGTCAACCTTGATTAACGACCTTTTTTCCTTTTTATCTTTTCTAGATGCATATTAAGCCTAAGGGATCACTCAAGAAACATAGGAGAGAAAAGCACAGCGATCAGAAAACATTTAAGGACTCAATTGCATGAATTACACTTTTAGGGACCAAAATGTAGTTTTCAGAATATTTAAGGACTTTACAGAATTTAAGATTACCAATATGTAATTAGTCATATTACATGCTTCTCTGTCAAATTTCAGCTAAAAAAGACATTCTAAACTCAAGCAATTGCATCCACAACATTCAGGACTAAAATGTAAAACATCGAAACTCGAAACAATTCAAATCATCATCCAATGGTCATCCATTTCGGAACAATGATCATCGTACCGAAACGCCCGTATCGAAACGGTGTTGACCGTTTCGGTACTCGGGTGTGTTCCGAGACCGGTATTGAAATAGGCCTCTCCAGTAGTCAATGTGTTCCGAAACACCTTCACCCGTACCGAGACACTATGGCCATTTCGGGCTCTTGTTTCGAAACAGATAAGGGTGTTCCGATACACCCTACCTTGCAATAGCGTTAATAGCTGGTTTTTCACAACTTAACCTTATCGAACATGCTCTAATACATTCCATAACATACCGGCAACTTGATTAAACATCAAAGGACATTTATAAGAAGCTTAAGCTATAACATGGCATCAAACCCATGAGCATTCAAACTATATGCATGCTTCCTATCCACAAAACCAAATATAGAACTCGAACCTCCAACCAAACCATTTAGGGCCATTTACAAACCATAAAAGCCATAACAAACTTACTACAACCATAAGGAGTCCAAAACACTTCTCCCAAATTCAACCTTGGTACCCCATTGCCAAATATCAACACTAAAGTGTATAAAAACATCACCATACATGAGCTTTTCACTTCCTTGGATGTTCTTAACCTTCTTGCTGCCCAAAACACTTCAATTATCAGCATTATTGGTAAAAGAGAGCGTAAGCATGTTTGCTTAGTGAGGCATGCTCTAAAGAAAACCAACAGAATAATGCATTTCTTGAAATTACTTTCTCAAAAGCTTTTTCTACAACATGCTCATTCTATCTCATGCTTGAAAACCATTTCAAAGCAAAACCTCATTGAAAACACATGTACCTCAATTCTATCTCATGCATTTAAACCAATGCAATTCTCATGGCAAGGCCATACACATGCTTGTAAAACCAAAGCATTTCATATACAAATCTCATATGCATTTCTCATAGCATAAATCATCTCAACACTAGGTACATGTGAATCAAAAGCATTTTCATAGATTATATTGGCATTTCACATCTTATTATTACTCGGATATGCGGAAACTTTCTCAAACTCACTAGACACTTCCGGTGGAATCTCACATCATCGTACTCACTCGTCTAGTAAAACATAATTTCCAGTGGCATCTCACATCACCATACTCACATGGCGGTATCTCTTATCGCCACAAAGCTTGGGTATTTCACCAAGTCCTACCCAATGGAATGCCCATTGTAATCACTAATTTTGTCCGGACCTCAGACCCCTTTAAGTTTGTGCTATTAATGGGTTTATATTGGGCTATTATGAAATTAAGAAAATTAATTAATTAATTAAAAAAAGAAAATTAAAAAAAAAAAGAAAAAAAGTGAAAAAAGAAAAGGAAAAAATATAAATATATATGTCATACCTATTATTACCTTACTATTATGAGTGTTATTTATTGTATATATAAGTGCATGTGACATATTAGATATATGTATAATTAGGTAATAATGCTTAGATGTATATATATATATATATGTTTTTCTATACTATTGTTGTGTTTGCCTTTTAGGATTATTATTAGTAACATTATTATTTTATACTATTAATATTATCCATTTAAAAAAAACCCTAAACATTACTATAATATTTTTAATATTATCCTATCATCATTATTTATCATTCATTACATATTGTTATCATATTATTTGTTTTTGTTACCATCACTTATTATATATTATTATGTGTTATTATTTAATATTATTATTGTTTATTATCATTATGATCGTTATTTATTATTGCTAGTATATTATTATTATTATTATTATTATTATTTTCGGATAGTATCATAAAAAATAAATAAATAAAGCATGAAATAAAAGAGCCCATTTGATTAAAAACAAAGTCCATTACATAAAATATGAGCCCATACATTCTCAGCCCAATCAAACTGAAACCCTAAGCTAACCCTAATTAACTCTGTCTTATGTGCAGCCGCCGCGTCACCCAAGACCGTTGGATCGAGCATGCAATCAATGGTCCAGATCGCTCCTAAGCAAAACCCTAGCAAGGGTTACCATTAACCCAGGCACCACACCAACTCTTAGCCGTCGGATTAGGGACACGATCAATGCTCCAGATCGTGCCCCCAAAGAAAACCCTAAAGGAGCCTGATGAAACCCTAGCCAGCTCATCCCTTTCTCCCGCACCGCGCAACCTCGGTTGTTGGATCGATTCGATCCAACGGTTCTAGATCGAGACGATGAAGATTCCAGAGACCCCAACACGCCCACACGCGGCTGTCTGTTGCCCGATGCGCGCGTGCCGAGCCACGACCGTGACAACTCGTCTGACCCCTCGTCTGACCCCTCTGCCGCTTCTGCCGCCTCTGACCGGATACACTCCAACGCCGTTTCAAGCAAAACTCGACATGCACAGCAAAACAGAGGTGGTCAGTGACCCAAAAACAGCAACGAAAAGAACAAAAAAACAAAAGTGATAAATTAAAGTCAACCAGACATAGAAGATTAGAGAGAGAGAGAGAATGATTTTTCTTTGTTTTTTTCCTCTCTGTAACCCGGGTATAAGAGGAACCCGAAAAATTTGTAACCCTCTCTTCTTTAGTGAGAAAAAGGGAGAGGGATTTCGGAATCGAAGCAATAGAAAGCATTTCAAAGGTATATTTTCAGTCCACTTTCGCATGTAAGCATTCGAAGAAAAAGAACAAAAAATAGAGAGTAGAGGGTTCCGTCTTTTACCTTTGGAGAGCTTGGCTCTCTCTGGTCTCGAATCGCTCTGACAACAAGCCCTCAGTGTCCATCCGGATAGCCAACGGGGTGAGCCATGGGAGTTTCGTCGGGAGTTTCTTTTTTTCTAAGTTTTTTTTTCGAATCGGGTTAAAAGGAAAAAATGGGTGTTTTTTTATTTTGATCGGGTTTCTTCTTTAGGGTTTCCGTTTCGGTGCTTTTTCACTGATTTCGGAGAGGAAATTTTCGAGGTAGCCTTCTCTCCGTCACCGGTTATTCGGTGACCGGCCGTTTTGCTTGCCGGAACGAAGAAAAAAGAGAGAAAGGCTCTGTGTTTTTTTTAACCAAAATGGGCAAAAGGGGATTTTGAATCTGTTTAAGACCTTTTATAGGCCTTCAGTCTTTTAAAAATGGTCAAATCTGATTTTAAACCCTCCCGCGTTTTGAAAATAGCACTATAGGGGTTTCCGCGTTTTAAAAATACGTCCCAGGCCCTTCGAATCTTCCGGGCGGTTACAATTTCATCCCTTGCTGTTGTTGATCTACTGAGGATGGTTTAATAACCATTTCGGCCCTTTCAATTTACCGCAAGTTTTAATTTTAGTCCCTGTTCGTATGATTCAACTTTGTTCTTCTTGGTTTATTTCTATTATTGGTCCCTAGAACTCATTTTGAGTCTGTTTTAACCCCTTTTTCAGTCTTGTTTTTTTTCTTTCTAAGTATTTTAATTTGATGGTTTCATATCCATGTTTTGATTTTTTTAGTTTGAACTTGTTAGATAGTTGCCTATTTAGAGAAATCTCATATATAGCTTAATGCTAATAATCACATGCCATGTATGGTTTTATATAGTTTTTCTATATCGTATTTTTCGGCATAACTCGAGACATTATGTAGCCTTGTTCGCAAATACTTAGAATGCCATGTCATTTAATTACGCTCTATTTATTTTTACAGATTGCTTATCGTCTCCTTGCTTTGTTTATTTATTCTCATATATTTGTAAGTTGCATCTCGAACTTATAAAATGCAATGCGAGCGTCTTTTTATTCGGGAACGAACGAGGCCAGTACCAGTCGTAGTGGTGGTGGTTCGGACGTTCCTTCTCGAATATTAAGACCTTTAAAATTCACTCGCCCGTATAACCAAGTTTCGATACGAATCGTCACTTTAATTCGCAAAATTTAATATTAATTAAGCGGTAATGTTTTTGGTACCGATTTTCGGGCACGACGGGGGTGCTCATCCTTCCCCGCGTGTAACCGACTCCCGAACCCATTTTTAGAAAAGAATCTCTGGTTTTATTTCGGTGTCCGGTCTACCATTTTCAAATGGCCGGTGGCAACTCCTCTATTTTTACAAATCCGACTAATTTTTCAAAACTCATTAAAACCCGGTCCGTCCGAGCGACACACGAGGTACCTTGTATTTTCTGAATTTTTTTTAGTCGCAACAGATGACGACTTCGCTGGGGATAAATTTTTGTTTTCAAAAACAAAAAAGAGGGTCGAGCCAAAAAAACTTTACCGCTCAATTAATATTGGAAGTTGCGAATTAAAGTTACCGAGTCTGTAACCCCCTTAACCCGGCCTAGACGGTTGACCCGAATTAAGAAGTTTACACGGGGAAAACCAAAGTCAACCCGAAAGTTAACCTTGATTAACGACCTTTTTTTCCTTTTAATCTTATCTAAATGCACATTAACCCTAGATATGTTCAAGAGATCAGCATACTCAAAGATCATAACAATCAAAGATCATTCAGGGACTCAATTGCACAAGTTATGACTTTAGGGACCATATTGTAAATTCTGAAAATTATAAGAACTTAACCCAATTAAAAGTTACCAATATGAAATTAATCATCTTTCATGCTTCTCTGCCAAATTTCAGCTCAAACGGACATCTCAAACTCATTCAATTGCTATAACAAGGTTCAGGACTAAAACACAAAGATTTCAAAACATATAACCGTCAAATTCAGTGCCCAACGGTCGAGTGTTCCGAAACAGGGGGCCTGTTACGAAACGCGGGACCGTTCCGAAACGGGTACCGAAACAGGGCTTGGCAGTAGCATTTATGTTTCGGAACGATTCCTCCCGTTTCGAAACGCCTAGGCCATTTCAGGCCCCCGTTCCGAAACGGTAGCACCCGTTCCAATACGGCCTGCCCAGATTTGCAGAATTTTGCTGGTTTAACACTCAATTGACCCATCAAACATGCTCCAAAGGCAACCAAATTATACCAGCAAGTCATTACATGCATAAGGAACATAATTGCATCAACCATACACAAACATGGAATCAATATAAGAAAAACCCAATTCTATAGGCAAGTATCCTATATAGCAAACCATGCAATCCTCAAATCACCAAAACAAATACCAAGAGGCCAATTACATGTACCAACATCAACAACAACATAAAACCAACTTAGGGAGTCCAAAACATCTCCCAAAATAACAATATAGGTTTGTAACCCCCGTAGCCCGGCCTAGACGGTTGACCCGAACTACGAAGATTACACGGGGAAAACCAAAGTCAACCCGAAAGTCAACCTTGATTAACGACCCTTTTTTTTCTTTTTAAACTTGTCTAGATGCACATTAACCTTAGATGTGATCACACAAACACCATGTTCAAAGATCACAACCATCAGAGATCAAACAGGGACCCAAATGAACAAATTACAACTTTAGGGACCAAATTGTTATTTCTGAAAACTTTAAGGACTTAACCAGATTTTAAGTTACCAACCTAAAATTAATCATGTTTCATGCTTCCCTGACAAATTTCAGCTCAAACGGACATCCCGAACTCATACAATTGCGCAAACAAGATTCAGGACCAAAACGTAAACAAAACAAAACAAAAAAGATACTTTTAACCGAATTAACGGTCAGGTATCGATACGCCTGGTGTCGTATCGATACGCGGGGAAGGCAGTAACCAAACTTCAGAGTCGGTATCGATACGCATTCCCCCGTTTCGATACGGCATTCAAACATAACCCAGACGAGTATCGATACATGTTCAACCATACCGATACGCCTGGTCAGAAATGAGCATATTTGGCTCAGGCGTATCGATACGCAAGCCCGAGTACCGATACCCCTGCCTGAAATCGGCTCAAAAACAACATCAAACAAGCTTCAAACTTCAAATTAACAACACCAAATCATACCACATAGTCAACCAACATGCATGGACCATAAATGCATCACCAATTCAACATATAACCATCACATATGAAAAGCCCCAAATTCAATGGCATGCTTCCTACACAAACTAACCATTTATGCTCAAACCTTCCAAAACAAACACATTTAAGCCAAAACATGTTCCAACAACATAGCAACAACATTTAAACATTCATGATCAACATAACGATCACATACACATAAACCCGAGAGATTCTACCTCATTGCCCTTATTAACTATAGCTATTCATCGAGACATACATCTCCATTGGAGTCCACCTTGAATCCCTTGCTCCTTGCTGTCCAAACTTCAAGAATTTGCATTGATGGACAAAAGGAGCGTAAGCACATAATGCTTAGTGAGGAATGCTCAAAACCAAAACACCATCAATGCAGCGGGTCATTAAAACACTTTAAAACAAACCTGATTTGCTTACCAAAGCCAAGTTTGAAAACCCTTTTCAACATCAAGCTCAAAACATGCATAAACACCATATGCCAAGCTTAAACAAAACCATGGAAAAACATTCCCATTTCACAACATACCTTTCTTTAACTTGAAAACCAAATCAAGCAAGAAACCTTTAAAACCATAGTTCAAATATTCTTTCACATGCATTTAACCAAGGCAACATAAGAATCATAACAACATCTTTACATGCCTTTATAAACAAGTCTTACAAGACTCCAATGCAACATAGATATTTCATGCTCACAAGCATCACTTACCAAAAGATTACCAACACTTGTTCAACTTACAAGTAAACATGCATTCACTAGCATCATACACTTTTCATGCAACAATGCATCTTTTCAAGCAATCTCATGCTTCTCATGCAATCATGCATCAATCCAAGCATCTCATGCTTCACATGCATCCATGCATCATTTCAAGCATCTCATGCTTCACATGCAACCATGCATCATTTCAAGCATCTCATGCTTCACATGCAACCATGCATCATTTCGAGCATTCCATGCTTCACTATGATCAAGAATATTACATTGGCTCTCAAGTGATCAACCACATTCACTTTTCAACTTATCAACCCGATCGGATACGCGGATTCCGAGCGTTGTCCCTACGCTCCCTACACACTACCCAATCCAAGGTCTCCCAAATGGGCAACAACCTCCATTTGACCTCAACATCCTAAGGTTCCCATGTATGGACTTTTAAACACCATACAACCTTAGCTTTTCCTCAAGGTTCCCATGTATGGACTTTCAACCACCATACATCCTTGACATGCACAAGGTTCTCCCGTATGGACTTTTAACCACCATACAACCCTTGCATAACCGATTGGTAGTTGTAGACATCATCTAACGAGATCCGAGACATCACACACAAGATCCACACATGGACTTAACCACTGCCATTGTGATCTCAACAAGCACAAGGTTCTCACATATGGACTTTGAACCACCATATAACCTTTGCTCAACCAAGGTCCACCCGTGGGCAACAACCTCCACTGACCTCAAATAACCAAGGTCTTCCCGTGGGCAACAACCTCCACTGACCTCATCTCGTTAGGAAACTTGAAGGGAGCTTATCCGGTCCACACTTGACCACTCCGCCTCCAAGGCGACTTAATTCACGGTGCACCCAATCCTATAGCCGGCTAACTATATCCGATCAACGAACCAAGAACAATTCACATCACTTGCCAATATAACCATCTTACCATATTATCCAATGTTCCACATGCATAATCATAATGCAAAACCAACACAACATTAGCCCAATAATTCACATGCATAACCAATATGCAAAACCATTACATCATTAATCCAATGATTCACATGCATAACCAATATGCAAAACCATTACATCATTAATCCAATGATTCACATGCATAACCAATATGCAAAAAGGTAACATTTATCATCCTTAATTCACTGTTTTTAAGCATCATACAAAGCCAATGATCAACATGCAACACTATGCATCAAAGCCACATTTACCATTTACAAAACCAAGAATCCCTTACCTTGGGCATCCTTCTCAAATGGCTTTCAAAACCAGCATTAAACCATGCTAAAAACATGCTTACAAAACAGAATTAAACCATGCAAAACACATGCATTTCATTCATCAACCACATTTGCTTTTAAAACCAAATCACACACAATTCAAGAGCAAAAATCCTTTCACTTACTCTTGAGCTTAGCAAAGTTGTTTAGACTTAAACTAAGCTCCCAAAAACCTCCAAACCTTGGTTTAAAAGCCGAAATCCCAACTTCACTCACCGATTACCAAACAAGACTAGCCAACAAGCCTTCCAAGCTTCCGAAAAACACCTCCAAAGCTCACGGATCAAACTCCCCTGTTTCAAGCACACAAAAACAGAACATTAATGCATCCTTATGCATTAAAACACCAGCAACAACAACACAACTCGCTGCTCATCACAAATCTAACAATTTGGCTACCAAACACAACCGAAATCACCTCCAAACACTTCCAAAACTTAACCCAGCCAAGATCCATCACTTCTTACCATTTTTATACATCAAATAACATGCAAAATGATCACAACCACGTCCTTATACCTCCAGGTATAACAGATCACCAAAAACACTCCAAAAACAACCAAAAACTCAAGCCAAACTTAGGAAATTCAACCTATCCGGGATTGTATTGATTAAACCTCAACTTCTAATCAATTTAGCATTCATTTAACATCATTTTGACACTTCAAAACACTGCCCAAACAGATCACACGAAAATTTCACCAAAATCACCAAATCTTGCATTTTAGCAAAAAATCAAGATCTCAATTGAAAAGCCATTAATAAAACATAAATCAAGGATTGAGAACTTAGGAATTTCAGTAAAGAACTGATAGTTTAGAGGAGAAGGACGTTCTTACCTCCAAACTTGAATTTCTCCATTTTAGAGCCAAAAAGCTTGATGAAACAACTTGCAAATTGAGAGGTTTTGTTGATGAGATGATTAGGAATCAAATGAGAGTTGAAATGAGAGATTTAGATGTCAAAATCAGAGAAAGAAATCTGGAGAATTTTGTTTGGGTTGAGAGAAAATGAGAGAAAAGAGAATTTGAGAGAAAATGGAAAGTTAGTTGGAAATTTGGTTAAAATGACTTCCCTCCTTTTCATAATCTTTAAAATCAGAATTGAGCCTTAAAATATCTTAGAAAAATCTGGAGAAATCCTTTTTGGAATAATAGCTCCTTAAAGATTCAAAGTTTCAATCCTTTATAAAACTGTCCCGCAACTTTCAAAAATTACATTTTGGTCACTAGCCAAAATGTCAACCTTCCGAACCTCATTTTCCAAAATTGATTTCACAGTTCACTTATATATATTAAAAGATGATTTTAGAACATTTTTCCATATTTTTAATGCAACCCGAACTAGGCTTTCCTAAATTCACTCTTATATATTCGATCAGCACTTTGACCGAACCGGTCAACACCCAAAACTTCCGAGCCCAAAACCGGGGCGTTACAACTCTCCCCCCCTTAGGAAATTTCGTCCTTGAAATTTCAACCGGCGAAAAGAGAACAACAACCTTCTCAAGCCACTCACAAGACAACACAACCATCTCAAACACCACTGATCACTTTCCACACAAAACCTCCATCATACACTGTTCACAAATCTAAACTCTCAAAGGTTACCACGACTCAATCTTCCACATAACCGGACTGTACACAAACCCAACATCAACCTTGAAGAACTTCAGCTCTTACAGCAGACAACACTGTAACACACAACTCCCAAGACTTGTCTACACAAGACAACAATCAAACCAACTCAGCCACTAGGCAACTTCTCTGCTTCTAAAACTCTTGCGAATTCCCAAACCTCTTCCAAAGATTTTTCCCAACAAGCAAAAATCCTTAAACATCAACTGTTTACTCAAGCTCTTCAACGAAGCTGACCATCCTTCACATCAGTCACAACAATACCATAACAGCTCACCAGGACTATTCACCCAAATACCAAAAATTTACATCACAACCCCAACTTGAAACCGTCAGCCGTTCCACACACCGCCAACTGACTTCAAATGGAACTTTCTTAACCACCACTAGCCAACCACCTCTCACAAAAACCCCAAACAACCAACGAAAGCCTTCGATCTTTCACAGCCTCTTCACTACAAACTTCAACCAGAACACTTGCATTACCAGAACGTTACTCAACCAAAACACACCTAACAGCTTTTGATCTCCCCAAAGGTTGTTAAGAACCAACACAACCCCTTCACACAACTTAAAAGCTAGACAACCTCAGCACCTGGAAACCCAACCTCAAACTGCAACATCACTTAGCACCAAGGAACTACCACTTCCTTTTAGCTAAACAGACCACTTAACCGATACTAACCTCAACCGATACCCTTCACTACCAAACCACTAAACTCTCTGAGCAACAAACACTATCCTTCTATCAACAAGCTATTCCACTCTCACTATCACTAGCAACTAGTTTACCAAACTCCAACACCTCTAGCTCACACTTAGCACCAAACAACCTCTAAAAACTCATCATCCCATCTACTCCAACCACAACACTAACAAATTCGATTAGTTATTAGCGAGCGTGAACATCGTATGCATGATCACCTACATGCCCTATCAATGCCTGATGTACATGTATGCAAAACCTCCAATGTCATGCCACATGTATGCATGGACCAACATATATAATATAGCATATAACAATGATTTTAACTGTGCATGAATGCCAGTTCACACCCTCCAATAACATCCTCAAATCTATCTAAGAACAACCTCCTAACTCACCTTCAACTTATCTAACTCCATCATACCAACAACCACTAACCACAAGATACTCACCCAAACCTTCTTCACACCCAAGATATTACCAAACAACTACCACTACCCCAACATGCTAACAACAAGACTAAACTTACCACGCAAGGAAAACCAACAAAACCAAACTAAGGCAACTAAAACAAGGATCACTTAACAAGGTTACCTGAAAACACAACACCATCCTGAAGCTTCATCAGACGAGCCCTCTTCCTTGCGAAACCATCACCCTCCTGCGGCACAACTGCAGCACCAACTAACACACCAGGGTCACCACCAACTTCTTGCGATAAAGAACCTTGGCTATTCCGAGCCAACATCAAACAATCACGCCTTATGTGTCCAGCAGACCCACATTTCCAGCAAACTTCATTTCCCAAACTCTTCACAACCTTTTGCTTTTTCTGCCACCACTGAACCTTGCCCCGGCCGTGCCCACGACCTTTCAAAGATCCTTTGGCTAACACCAAAGCTGACTTCACTCCATATGGATAATCACGCTTAACATGCAACTTAGAACCACAATTCCAGCAAACCCCTGCGCCCCAACAATTTCCAACATGTTGTCTTTCACATCGGTCACACACAGATGACTGAGCTTCTACTCCTTGCTCAAGCAACACTTGCTCACCAACAACACTACCTTCACATTGCTTAACCCTTGGAAATTCCCTTCCAAGATACCTTTCATAGAAGGCCGACACAAAGAAATCCCAATCAATATCAAGGATATGTGACTCCACCGCCACAGATGTCCACCAGGCACACACATCTTCCAGCATTAGAGAAACAACACTCCCCAGCTTACAAGCATAATCACAGCCTTCCTGATCCAAGATCAGAACCACATTGGCCAACCAGGCCTCAAACATCTCCGGGGAAGAACCATGATACTCCACAGCACCCAAATCAAGCAAACGCTGCTTCGGCAAACCCTCACATCTAGCCAGCACATCCACTGACTTTACCTCAACCGCAGCCTGAGATGTTCCCAACACCTCCTGAACAACATATGATGAACTTTCCACCACAGAACCAGCTTCTTTCCCTTGCCTTACCATCTCAACTTCAGTCACAAAAGACTGAGACATAACACCTCTAGAAAAGGGTGAATTCCTTGCCTTAACAACCTGCCCCAAGGCAGCAACCATCTCACTCAACCGCCATTCTTTCATCAACTTTGCCAAACCACTAACAACAAACATACAATCACAACAAGCAAACAAACCAGTTAGACCAGCATTAAGCAAGGATTCAAACTCCAACTCCAAAATAACACAATAGCTATATTAATAAGGCAATGAGTATCCCGAATCCTCCCCTTTACATGACATAACAGCCAACACAACATGGATATCACAACATCAAGCATATCAAACAACATACCTTGATCATGCTTACACCAAACAACATCCAAACGCACCAGCATATTAGCAACATAACATGCTCAAACACATTCACCATGCATAACATCAGCTCATAGCATCAGCACATATCCACATAAACTCAACCAAGATTCATAACCACAAAACATGCTTGCATACATCAGCAACATGCCCAGAAACATCAACAGCATACTCAGAAACACATGTTTCAACCAACTTTCAACCACACAACAAGGTAAACATCAAACACACATCACAACAACTTACCGTTTTCCCCAACCTTCGCAACTCAGCTCTGATACCACCAAATGTAACCCCCGTAGCCCGGCCTAGACAGTTGACCCGAACTACGAAGATTACACGGGGAAAACCAAAGTCAACCCGAAAGTCAACCTTGATTAACGACCCTTTTTTTATTCTTTTTAAACTTGTCTAGATACACATTAACCTTAGATGTGATCACACAAACACCATGTTCAAAGATCACAACCATCAGAGATCAAACAGGGACCCAAATGAACAAATTACAACTTTAGGGACCAAATTGTAATTTCTGAAAACTTTAAGGACTTAACCAGATTTTAAGTTACCAACCTAAAATTAATCATGTTTCATGCTTCCCTGACAAATTTCAGCTCAAACGGACATCCCGAACTCATACAATTGCGCAAACAAGATTCAGGACCAAAACGTAAACAAAACAAAACATAAAAGATACTTTTAACTGAATTAACAGTCAGGTATCGATACGCCTGGTGTCGTATCGATACGCGGGGAAGGCAGTAACCAAACTTCAGAGTCGGTATCGATACGCATTCCCCCGTTTCGATACGGCATTCAAACATAACCCAGACGAGTATCGATACATGTTCAACCATACCGATACGCCTGGGCAGAAATGAGCATATTTGGCTCAGGCGTATCGATACGCAAGCCCGAGTACCGATACCCCTACCTGAAATCGGCTCAAAAACAACATCAAACAAGCTTCAAACTTCAAATTAACAACACCAAATCATACCACATAGTCAACCAACATGCAGGGACCATAAATGCATCACCAATTCAACATATAACCATCACATATGAAAAGCCCCAAATTCAATGGCATGCTTCCTACACAAACTAACCATTTATGCTCAAACCTTCCAAAACAAACACATTTAAGCCAAAACATGTTCCAACAACATAGCAACAACATTTAAACATTCATGATCAACATAACGATCACATACACATAAACCCGAGAGATTCTACCCCATTGCCCTTATTAACTATAGCTATTCACCGAGACATACATCTCCATTGGAGTCCACCTTGAATCCCTTGCTCCTTGCTGTCCAAACTTCAAGAATCTGCATTGATGGACAAAAGGAGCGTAAGCACATAATGCTTAGTGAGGAATGCTCAAAACCAAAACACCATCAATGCAGCGGGTCATTAAAACACTTTAAAACAAACCCGATTTGCTTACCAAAGCCAAGTTTGAAAACCCTTTTCAACATCAAGCTCAAAACATGCATAAACACCATATGCCAAGCTTAAACAAAACCATGGAAAAACATTCCCATTTCACAACATACCTTTCTTTAACTTGAAAACCAAATCAAGCAAGAAACCTTTAAAACCATAGTTCAAATATTCTTTCACATGCATTTAACCAAGGCAACATAAGAATCATAACAACATCTTTACATGCCTTTATAAACAAGTCTTACAAGACTCCAATGCAACATAGATATTTCATGCTCACAAGCATCACTTACAAAAAGATTACCAACACTTGTTCGACTTACAAGTAAACATGCATTCACTAGCATCATACACTTTTCATGCAACAATGCATCTTTTCAAGCAATCTCATGCTTCTCATGCAATCATGCATCAATCCAAGCATCTCATGCTTCACATGCATCCATGCATCATTTCAAGCATCTCATGCTTCACATGCAACCATGCATCATTTCAAGCATCTCATGCTTCACATGCAACCATGCATCATTTCGAGCATTTCATGCTTCACTATGATCAAGAATATTACATTGGCTCTCAAGTGATCAACCATATTCACTTTTCAACTTATCAACCCGATCGGATACGCGGATTCCGAGCGTTGTCCCTATGCTCCCTACACACTACCCAATCCAAGGTCTCCCAAATGGGCAACAACCTCCATTTGACCTCAACATCCTAAGGTTCCCATGTATGGACTTTTAAACACCATACAACCTTAGCTTTTCCTCAAGGTTCCCATGTATGGACTTTCAACCACCATACATCCTTGACATGCACAAGGTTCTCCCGTATGGACTTTTAACCACCATACAACCCTTGCATAACCGATTGGTAGTTGTAGACATCATCTAACGAGATCCGGGACATCACACACAAGATCCACACATGGACTTAACCACTGCCATTGTGATCTCAACAAGCACAAGGTTCTCACATATGGACTTTGAACCACCATATAACCTTTGCTCAACCAAGGTCCACCCGTGGGCAACAACCTCCACTGACCTCAAATAACCAAGGTCTTCCCGTGGGCAACAACCTCCACTGACCTCATCTCGTTAGGAAACTTGAAGGGAGCTTATCCGGTCCACACTTGACCACTCCGCCTCCAAGGCGACTTAATTCACGGTGCACCCAATCCTATAGCCGGCTAACTATATCCGATCAACAAACCAAGAACAATTCACATCACTTGCCAATATAACCATCTTACCATATTATCCAATGTTCCACATGCATAATCATAATGCAAAACCAACACAACATTAGCCCAATAATTCACATGCATAACCAATATGCAAAACCATTACATCATTAATCCAATGATTCACATGCATAACCAATATGCAAAACCATTACATCATTAATCCAATGATTCACATGCATAACCAATATGCAAAAAGGTAACATTTATCATCCTTAATTCACTGTTTTTAAGCATCATACAAAGCCAATGATCAACATGCAACACTATGCATCAAAGCCACATTTACCATTTACAAAACCAAGAATCCCTTACCTTGGGCATCCTTCTCAAATGGCTTTCAAAACCAGCATTAAACCATGCTAAAAACATGCTTACAAAACAGAATTAAACCATGCAAAACACATGCATTTCATTCATCAACCACATTTGCTTTTAAAACCAAATCACACACAATTCAAGAGCAAAAATCCTTTCACTTACTCTTGAGCTTAGCAAAGTTGTTTAGACTTAAACTAAGCTCCCAAAAACCTCCAAACCTTGGTTTAAAAGCTGAAATCCCACCTTCACTCACCGATTACCAAACAAGACTAGCCAACAAGCCTTCCAAGCTTCCGAAAAACACCTCCAAAGCTCACGGATCCAACTCCCCTGTTTCAAGCACACAAAAACAGAACATTAATGCATCCTTATGCATTAAAACACCAGCAACAACAACACAACTCGCTGCTCATCACAAATCTAACAATTTGGCTACCAAACACAACCGAAATCACCTCCAAACACTTCCAAAACTTAACCCAGCCAAGATCCATCACTTCTTACCATTTTTATACATCAAATAACATGCAAAATGATCACAACCACGTCCTTATACCTCCAGGTATAACAGATCACCAAAAACACTCCAAAAACAACCAAAAACTCAAGCCAAACTTAGGAAATTCAACCTATCCGGGATTGCATTGATTAAACCTCAACTTCTAATCAATTTAGCATTCATTTAACATCATTTTGACACTTCAAAACACTGCCCAAACAGATCACACGAAAATTTCACCAAAATCACCAAATCTTGCATTTTAGCAAAAAATCAAGATCTCAATTGAAAAGCCATTAATAAAACATAAATCAAGGATTGAGAACTTAGGAATTTCAGTAAAGAACTGATAGTTTAGAGGAGAAGGACGTTCTTACCTCCAAACTTGAATTTCTCCATTTTAGAGCCAAAAAGCTTGATGAAACAACTTGCAAATTGAGAGGTTTTGTTGATGATATGATTAGGAATCAAATGAGAGTTGAAATGAGAGATTTAGATGTCAAAATCAGAGAAAGAAATCTGGAGAATTTTGTTTGGGTTGAGAGAAAATGAGAGAAAAGAGAATTTGAGAGAAAATGGAAAGTTAGTTGGAAATTTGGTTAAAATGACTTCCCTCCTTTTCATAATCTTTAAAATCAGAATTGAGCCTTAAAATATCTTAGAAAAATCTGGAGAAATCCTTTTTGGAATAATAGCTCCTTAAAGATTCAAAGTTTCAATCCTTTATAAAACTGTCCCGCAACTTTCAAAAATTACATTTTGGTCACTAGCCAAAATGTCAACCTTCCGAACCTCATTTTCCAAAATTGATTTCACAGTTCACTTATATATATTAAAAGATGATTTTAGAACATTTTTCCATATTTTTAATGCAACCCGAACTAGGCTTTCCTAAATTCACTCTTATATATTCGATCAGCACTTTGACCGAACCGGTCAACACCCAAAACTTTCGAGCCCAAAACCGGGGCGTTACAAGGTTCCCCATTGCCAAATGCCCAAAAGCTAATAGTGTTAGAAAACATTCACCATACATGAGCTTAAACCTTCACTTGGATTCATGGCTTCCTTGCTGCCCCTAATGCACTTCAATGCTCTGCATTATTGGTTTAAGAAAAGAGAGAGCGTAAGCAAATAGCTTAGTGAGGAATGCTCATTTAAAACAACTCAATAATGCATTTATAAAACACCTTTATAAACCTTAGTTCAAAACAACATTTACACATGCATATAAGCATTTCAAACAAGCATTTCATGCTTCAAGTTTATAACATGTCATATTGGCCACAAGTGATACAATCAATACAAGATCCACACATGGACTTTTAACCACCATTGTGATCTTACAATTCACAAGGACCACACATGGACTTTTAACCACCATTGTGTCCTTAGCACAAGAATCATCCATGGACTTTTAACCACCATGATGTTCTTACAATTCACAAGTACTACACAAGGACTTTTAACCACCTTTGTGTCCTTAACAAGAATCACCCATGGACTTTTAACCACCATGGTGTTCTTAAATACACAAGGCTCACACAAGGACTTTTAACCACCTTTGTGACCTTAACAAGATTCACCCATGGACTTTTAACCACCATGGTGTTCTTAAATACACAAGGCTCACACAAGGACTTTTAACCACCTTTGTGACCTTAACCAAGAACCAACCATGTACTTTTAACCACCATGTTGTTCTTAAAATACACAAGATTCACACAAGGACTTTTAACCACCTTTGTGATCTTAACCAAGAACCAACCATGGACTTTTAACCACCATAGTGTTCTTAACCATTCTGAAAACATCACTTGCCAATATGTTTCATTAACAACAATATTCCACTGTTTTAAAGCATTTAACAAAGCCATAATCATCAAGCATCATTAAGCATCAAAACCACATTAAACAATGTTCAAAAACAAGGATCTCTTACCTTGAGCATCCTTCAACACATGGCTTATAAAATCAGCAAATAATCATGCTAAAATATGCTTTCAAAACAGAATTTAAAACATGCAAACACTTCACATTGCATTCAACCAACTCATGGTTCATCAACAAGAGAGTTTTTCCAAAAACTTACTCTTGAGCTTAGCTAAGTTGCTTAGACTTAAACTAAGCTCCCAAACCTTCAAAACATTGGTTTCAAAGCTGAAAACCAAAATCCACTCACCGATTTCGTTTCGCAACTTGTCGAAACACCGATCAAGCTTCTGGATCACCACCACAAAGATCCGAAGATGTCTCCCCTGTTTTAAACACATCAAAGCAGAGGATTAATGCATCATCATGCATTAATATCTTCAATGAAAGCACCTAAACTCGCTGCTCTCATCAACACTCCCATTTCGGCTACCAAACACAACCAGAATCATCTCCAAACAACTCCACAACACTACCTTCCAAGATCCATCAATTCTAAACATCCTTAAACATCAATTAACATCCAAAAAGGATCTAACCACGTCCTTATACCTCCAGCTATAACAGATCATCAAGATCACTCCAAAAACCATCAAAAACTCAAGCACAACTTAGGAAGATCAACCTATCCGGGATTGCATTGATTAAACCTCAATTTCTCATCAATTATACATTCATTTTTCATCAAAATGACATCTCAAAACAATGCCCAATCAGATCATACGAATTTCATCAAAATTAATGCAAATCTTGCATTTTAAAGCCAAGATCAAGAACACAATTGTAAAACCTTTAATAAAACACAAATCAAGGATTGAGAACTTGGGAATTTCAGTAAAGAACTGAGAATTTAGAGGAGAAGGACGTTCATACCTCTAAACTTGAGTTTCTCCCTTTTTGGAACCAAGATTCTTGAAAATCCAATAAGCAAATGCTAAGGTTTTGTTGAAGAGATGATTAGAGATCAAAAGAGGATTGAAATCTCATATTTGGATGTCAAAAGCAGTGGGAAAATGTGCTGGAGAAATGTGTTTGGGTTGAGAGAAAAGTTGAGAGAAAAGGATAATGGAAATTTGGGAAAAGTTAGTTAAAAATGCCAAAATATCTTTTCCCTCCTTTTTACCTTTTATTAAAATCATTAATTAATTGATTAACATTAAGAAAAATCTGGAGAAACTCCTATTGGGTAAATAGCTCCTTAAAGATTCAAAGTTTCAATCCTTTTTAAAACAATCACACATTTTTCAAAAATTACGTTTTGGTCACTAACTCAAAATGTCACTCTTCCAAACCTCATTTTGTAAAATTGATTTCACCATTCTCTTATACATAATAAAAGAGGATTTTAAGACATTTTCCCATATTTTTAATGCAACCCAAACTAGGCTTTCCTAAATTCACCTTTATATATTCGAACCGCACTCCGACCGAACCGGTCCAAACCCAAAACTTCTAAGCCCAAAATTGGGGCGTTACAACTCTCCCCCCCTTAAGAAATTCCGTCCTCGAAATTTACCTGACGGAAAGAGGTACGGAAACTGCTTCAGCATGTCATCCTTTCGTTCCCACGTGGCTTTTTCAACACCACGATGCTTCCACAACACCTTCACCAACTCAATGGTCTTGCCTCGAAGAACTTTATTATCCAAATCCAGAATCGTCACGGGTTCCTCATCATAGGTCAAATCCGGATTCAATTCCACTTCTTCCACAGGCATCACATGTGAAGGATCCGATCTATACTTCCGAAGCATAGAAACATGAAACACATCATGAATATTTTCCAACTCTTGAGGTAACCTCAACTTGTACGCAACAGGACCCACACACTCAATCACCTCGTATGGTCCAATGTACCTAGGGCTCAACTTACCCTTCCGGCCAAACCTCGTCACCTTTTTCCAAGGCGAAACTTTCAAAAACACACGGTCACCCACCGTATACTCAATCTCCTTACGCTTCAAATCCGCGTAAGACTTTTGCCGATCAGAAGCTGCCTTCAAACGCTCACAAATGATCTTCACCTTCTCGGTGGTTCCTTTCAACAAAGCTGGCATCTAAACCAACTTCTGACCCGTTTCAGCCCAACAAAGAGGAGTCCTACACTTCCTCCCGTACAAAGCCTCATAAGGTGCCATTTGAATACTTGCCTGATAACTATTATTATAGGCAAACTCCACCAAAGGCAAATGTTTCTCCCAAGAGCCCTGAAACTCAATTAAGCAGCACCTCAACATATCCTCCAAAACCTGGATAACACGCTCGGACTGACCATCCGACTGAGGATGATAAGATGTACTGAAATTCAACCGTGTACCCAAAGCTTGATGCAAACACTGCCAGAAACGCGATGTAAACCTCAGATCCCTATCCGACACAACCGACTTAGGCACACCATGCAGCCGCACAATCTCAGCAATGTATAGCTCCGCAAGCTTATCCAAAGAATACGTAGTATGCACAGGCAAGAAATGCGCACACTTCGTCAGGCGATCCACAATCACCCACACCGAATTCTTCTTCGATAGTGACAAAGGTAAACCAGACACAAAATCCATGGTGACCCTTTCCCACTTCCATTCAGGAATTCTCAACGGTTGCAACAACCTTGAAGGAAACTGATGCTCAGCCTTAACTCGCTGACACACCATGCACTTGCTCACAAACTCAACAACATCTTTCTTTAAACCCACCCAATAGTACTCATCACGAAGATCACGATACATCTTAGTACTACCAGGGTGCATAGCAAAAGGACTACTATAACCTTCAGTCAGAATAGCACGCCTCAACTCAGCATCATTGGGCACTACTATCCGACTCCCAAAACACAATACTCCATCATCATTAAAACAGAAATCCGAAGGCCTGTCCTCCGCAATATCCTGAACATGCGGCACCAAGGAATCATCCAACAACTGTTTTTCCTTAATCAACTGAACCAAAGACGGTTTCACTTGCAACTCAGCCACAAGACCACCATCGCGCGAAATACTCAAACTGGAAAACATAGCCCTCAACTCAACAGCTACCTTTCTGCTCAAGGCATCCGCCACAACATTAGCTTTTCCAGGGTGATACTCAATCGTCAAATCATAATCCTTGAGCAACTCCACCCAACGTCGCTGCCTAAGATTCAACTCCTTCTGAGACATCAGATACTTCAAACTCTTGTGATCCGTGTACACAGTACACTTCTCACCATACAGATAATGTCTCCAGATCTTCAAAGCAAAAACCACCGCAGCCAACTCGATGTCATGCGTAGGATAATTGCGCTCATGCACCTTCAACTACCGTGAAGCATAAGCCACCACCTTACCCTCTTGCATCAACACACATCCCGAACCAACATAGGACGCATCACTATACACCACAAACTCTTTTCCTGATTCAGGTTGAACCAAGATCGAAGCTTGCGTCAAAGCTGCCTTAAGCTTCTCAAAAGCCTGCTGTCTCGCTTCCGTCCACTCATACTTAACATCCTTTTGCAACAACTTCGTCAAAGGTGCAGCAATCTTTGAAAACCCATCCACAAACCTCCGGTAGTATCCCGCCAAACCAAGGAAACTACGGACCTCATTAACAGACTTAGGAATCTTCCAATTCATCAACGCCTCAATCTTCTGAGGATCAACACAAATCCCTTCGGCAGAAACCACATGACCAAGAAACACTACTTCCCTAAGCCAGAACTCACACTTGCTCAGCTTAGCATAAAGCTGATTCTCCAACAAAGCTTGCAACACAATCCTCAAATGCTCTTCATGCTCCTCCTCAGTACGCGAGTACACGAGGATATCATCAATGAACACCACAACAAATTTATCCAAGTATTCATGAAATACTCGATTCATCATGTCCATGAAAGCTGCAGGAGCATTTGTCAAACCAAACGGCATCACAAGGAACTCATAATGCCCATACCTCGTCCTGAAAGTTGTCTTAGGCACATCCACATCCTTTACCTTCAACTGGTAATACCCTGACCCTAAGTCAATCTTAGAGAACACAACTGCTCCCTGAAATTGATCAAAAAGATCATCGATTCTCGGCAATGGATACCGATTCTTGATAGTCAACTTGTTAAGCTGACGATAATCAATGCACATTCTCATAGTGCCATCCTTCTTCTTCACAAACAAGACCGGTGCACCCCAAGGTGACACACTCGGCCGAATGAACCCACGATCAAGCAACTCTTGCAATTGCGTCTTCAGCTCCTTCAACTCTTTAGGTGTCATTCTATAAGGGGTAATGGACACTGGAGTTGTGTTCTCATACAGCTCAATCCCAAACTCCACTTCACGATTAGGAGGCAATCCAGGCAACTCCTCAGGAAACACACCAGGGAACTCTCACACAATCCTGATATCTTGCACACGCAACTCCTTAGAACTAGGATTCATCACAAAAGCTAGGTAAGCTTCACAACCTTGCCTCAGCATCCGGCTCGCCTCCAATGTAGACACCACATTGGCAAGAAACTTCACATTCTCACCAACCACAACAACCTCATAATCATCTGCAAGCTTCAACGAAACTCGCTTATTCTCACAATCTACCACAACTCGATGCTCAACAAGCCAATCCATACCAAGGATTACATCAAAACCATAGAAAGGCAATTCCATAAGATCAACAGGAAAAACATGATCTTGCACAACCAAAGGACATCTTCTATAAAGCTTTCGAGTCACAACAGTCTCACCAAAAGAACTAGTGACATGCATACCAACATCCAAAGACTCAACAGGCAAACCTAGCAATTCAACATACTCACGCAATATGTATGAGTGCGTAGATCCAGAATCAATCAAGGAAAGTAATGACAAGGATTGCAAAGTAAAACTACCTGCGATCACATCCGTGTCATTCCTTCCCTCCATCTGAGCATACACTCTGGCCTGGCCGCCACCCTCAGGCTGAACAGCTACAACATGGGCCACATTCCGACCACCTTCCTCTCTCCGCTGAAAGTTACCACGGCCGCGCCCACGACCTCTCTGTGGTGCAACAACAACAGGAGCGCGTCCTTGGCCACCAGCCAACATAGGACACTCCCTCCTCATGTAATCCGTAGATCCACAGTTCCAGCATGAATTACCAGCCGCCACAACAAGAGCTTGCACCTCCCTCACAGCTCGAGGGCAATCACGTTTCATATGGCCACGCGATCCACATGTCCAACATGCGCTCGGATCAACTCTAGCCTTGCCTCCCTGAGCAGGCGCACCACCACCTCGCTTAGCTGAAGACTGATACTTCTGAGCACGTCCCCTCTTGTTCCGTCCACCACCGGAACTATACTCAGCAGCTCGCTTACCAGCACTTCTAGAAGATAAACACAAGTTCATCTCAATGTCCTTTGCCCGACCAACCACACATCAAAATCATTATACTCAGCAGCCAGCATATACGTCTTCACTTCCGTCACCAAACCATAACGGAACCTTTCACACCTCTCCCGCTCATCCGGGACAAGCTCAAGTGCATACTGACTGAGTCGAACAAACTGAACCTCATACTCAGCCACAGACATGCTCCCTTGGGTAAGAGACATGAATTCCCTTTTCTTTTCATCTAGGTACCTCACACCTAGATATCTTTTCTTGAACGCGTTCTGAAAGAACGTCCAAGTTACATCAACTTCCGCCATCCCAGAGATAGTGGTTGTCCACCAAGTATACGCATCATCCTGTAGCAAGGATACTACACAGCCCAGCTTCTGCACATCAGTGCAACTCATTTGCCCCAAGATTCTCTTGGTACTTTCTAACCAAGACTCCGAACCTTCAGCAGACAAACCCTTGAACTCAGTCCCTCCCAGACTGTGCAAACGTTCCAAGGGTAGTCTAACTCCTACATCTCCCTGATGCCCAGCTCCTTGAGCTCCAGCTACCGCTGCTCGAAAAGCACCAGCAATAGCTTGAACCAACATTGTCATGTCAGGAACAGCTTGCCCCTGACCAGCTTCAGGTCCTGCGACCCCAGCACCAGCTGCTACACCAGCTCCCTCACCCTCAGCACCACCACCACCAGGCGGAGGAGGTAAATCTGACATATTCTCAGCATTCTCTTCATTTTCATTTTGAGCCATAGCTCGCGTATTAACTCTCAACTCTCTACGAGGTGCCATTCACTAACAATGCAATCACAATGCAATAAAACAAAGTCAGGCTCAGCAAGGTAAGCAATCCAAGTACTCAAGCTCATTTCCACTTAAAAACAAATCATTACATTAGCTTTTATTTGGCAATGGGTCCCCCTAACATGCTTTCACCACAGCATACACCACAATTGTAAAATATTTACAATTCACACATCATGCTTTCACTCAACAAGCATACAAAGCATACATACTTTAATCACCCACATAATCATTCCCAATTACACGAGAACTCAGCTCTGATACCACCAAATGTAACCCCCTTAACCCGGCCTAGACGGTTGACCCGAATTAAGAAGTTTACACGGGGAAAACCAAAGTCAACCTGAAAGTCAACCTTGATTAACGACCCTTTTTTTCCTTTTAATCTTATCTAAATGAACATTAACCCTAGATATGTTCAAGAGATCAGCATACTCAAAGATCATAACAATCAAAGATCATTCAGGGACTCAATTGCACAAATTATGACTTTAGGGACCAAATTGTAAATTCTGAAAATTATAAGGACTTAACCCAATTAAAAGTTACCAATATGAAATTAATCATCTTTCATGCTTCTCTGCCAAATTTCAGCTCAAACGGACATCTCAAACTCATTCAATTGCAATAACAAGGTTCATGACTAAAACGCAAAGATTTCAAAACCTATAACCGTCAAATTCAGTGCCCAACGGTCGAGTGTTCCGAAACAGGGGGTCCTGTTTCGAAACGCGGGACCGTCCCGAAACGGGTACCGAAACAGGGCTTGGCAGTAGCATTTCCGTTTCGGAACGGTTCCTCCCGTTTCGAAACGCCTAGGCCATTTCAGGCCCCCGTTCCGAAACGGTAGCACCCGTTCCGATACGGCCTGCCCAGATTTGTAGAATTTTGCTGGTTTAACACTCAATTGACCCATCAAACATGCTCCAAAGGCAACCAAATTATACCAGCAAGTCATTACATGCATAAGGAACATAATTGCATCAACCATACACAAACATGGCATCAATATAAGAAAAACCCAATTCTATAGGCAAGTATCCTATATAGCAAACCATGCAGTCCTCAAATCACCAAAACAAATACCAAGAGGCCAATTACATGTACCAACATCAACAACAACATAAAACCAACTTAGGGAGTCCAAAACATCTCCCAAAACAACAATATAGGTTCCCCATTGCCAAATGCCCAAAAGCTAATAGTGTTAGAAAACATTCACCATAAATGAGATTAAACCTTCACTTGGATTCTTGGCATTCTTGCTGCCCCTAATGCACTTCAATGCTCTGCATTATTGGTTTAAGAAAAGAGAGAGCGTAAGCAAATAGCTTAGTGAGGAATGCTCATTTAAAACAACTCAATAATGCATTTATAAAACACCTTTATAAACCTTAGTTCAAAACAACATTTACACATGCACATAAGCATTTAAAACAAGCATTTCATGCTTCAAGTTTATAACATGTCATATTGGCCACAAGTGATACAATCAATACAAGATCCACACATGGACTTTTAACCACCATTGTGATCTTACAATTCACAAGGACCACACATGGACTTTTAACCACCATTGTGTCCTTAGCACAAGAATCATCCATGGACTTTTAACCACCATGATGTTCTTACAATTCACAAGGACCACACAAGGACTTTTAACCACCTTTGTGTCCTTAACAAGAATCACCCATGGACTTTTAACCACCATGGTGTTCTTAAATACACAAGGCTCACACAAGGACTTTTAACCACCTTTGTGACCTTAACAAGAATCACCCATGGACTTTTAACCACCATGGTGTTCTTAAATACACAAGGCTCACACAAGGACTTTTAACCACCTTTGTAACCTTAACCAAGAACCAACCATGGACTTTTAACCACCATGTTGTTCTTAAAATACACAAGATTCACACAAGGACTTTTAACCACCTTTGTGATCTTAACCAAGAACCAACCATGGACTTTTAACCACCATAGTGTTCTTAACCATTCTCAAAACATCACTTGCCAATATGCATCATTAACAACAATATTCCGCAGTTTTAAAGCATTTAACAAAGCCATAATCATCATGCATCATTAAGCATCAAAACCACATTAACAATGTTCAAAAACAAGGATCTCTTACCTTGAGCATCCTTCAACACATGGCTTATAAAATCAGCAAATAATCATGCTAAAATATGCTTTCAAAATAGAATTTAAAACATGCAAACACTTCACATTGCATTCAACCAACTCATGGTTCATCAACAAGAGAGTTTTTCCGAAAACTTACTCTTGAGCTTAGCTAAGTTGCTTAGACTTAAACTAAGCTCCCAAACCTTCAAAACATTGGTTTCAAAGCTGAAAACCAAAATCCACTCACCGATTCCGTTTCGCAACTTGCCGAAACACCGGTCAAGCTTCCGGATCACCACCACAAAGTTCCGAAGATGTCTCCCCTGTTTTAAACACATCAAAGCAGAGGATTAATGCATCATCATGCATTAATATCTTCAATGAAAGCACCTAAACTCGCTGCTCTCATCAACACTCCCATTTCGGCTACCAAACACAACCGAAATCATCTCCAAACAACTCCACAACACTACCCAGCCAAGATCCATCTATTCTAAACATCCTTAAACATCAATTAACATCCAAAAAGGATCTAACCACGTCCTTATACCTCCAGCTATAACAGATCACTCCAAAAATCATCAAAAACTCAAGCACAACTTAGGAAAATCAACCTATCCGGGATTGCATTGATTAAACCTCAATTTCTCATCAATTATACATTCATTTTTTCATCAAAATGACATCTCAAAACAATGCCCAATCATATCATACGAATTTCATCAAAATTAAAGCAAATATTGCATTTTAAAGCCAAGATCAAGAACACAATTGTAAAACCTTTAATAAAACACAAATCAAGGATTGAGAACTTCGGAATTTCAGTAAAGAACTGAGAATTTAGAGGAGAAGGACGTTCATACCTCTAAACTTGAGTTTCTCCCTTTTTGGAACCAAGATTCTTGAAAATCCAATAAGCAAATGCTAAGGTTTTGTTGAAGAGATGATTAGAGATCAAAAGAGGATTGAAATCTCATATTTGGATGTTAAAATCAGAGGGAAAATGTGCTGGAGAAATGTGTTTGGGTTGAGAGAAAAGGAAAATGGAAATTTGGGAAAAGTTAGTTAAAAATGCCAAAATATCTTTTCCCTCCTTTTTACCTTTTATTAAAATCATTAATTAATTGATTAACATTAAGAAAAATCTGGAGAAATCCTATTGGGTAAATAGCTCCTTAAAGATTCAAAGTTTCAATCCTTTTTAAAACAGTCACACAGTTTTCAAAAATTACATTTTGGTCACTAACTCAAAATGTCACTCTTGCAAACCTCGTTTTGTAAAATTGATTTCACCATTCTCTTATACATAATAAAAGAGGATTTTAAGACATTTTTCCATATTTTTAATGCAACCCGAACTAGGCTTTCCTAAATTCACCTTTATATATTCGAACCGCACTCCGACCGAACCGGTCCAAACCCAAAACTTCTAAGCCCAAAATTGGGGCGTTACAGAGTCGATCGATATTTGTTTATACATGCGAGTTTATTTTAAACGCATTTAAAATTGGCATTTAAACCCGTTTGTTTAAGTGGGGGGGGGGGAAACGCTAGTGCTTTCGTGGGGATATTGTTCCTCCGTCTGGGCCTAGCAAGTACCTTCGGGGCTCGAGTACCCTATATCTTCGTGGGAATATCGTTTCTCCGTCCGGATATAGCGAAAGGGTCCCCCCGAATTGAACTCGGTTGAGAGGAGCCTAAAATGGGTGATGACCGGGGGCCTTGCTACCCTTAAAAGGGGACAGCGAGGACAGTTCGAGTACCTCCTACAGCCAAAAACTGCATGTAGAGAACTAGAAAGCCCACCCCTTTTAGAGCCATGCGGACAGCCTAGGTTTATTAGACGAGATAAGTAGGGCTGCTTGCTTTCATGCTTGCCTTTTTCTTATCATGTTTATCTGACACTAACGATTTTTCTTATGATCTTTTTGCATTTATTTTCGCATGCATTTCATGACATAAAGGTGTTGAGTCAAGGTGGTTTTACCCAATCAAGGGCTATCATTGTGGACGGGAGGTTGCTAAAAAAGGATGTTGTCAATTAGTAAGTCTAATATCGGTCAAAAGTTGAATCAGAAGGGATAAATAAGCAGTTTACCGAGCAAACACATAGTGTCAGATCTAGTGCCCACCATTGAAGAAAGCACAACCCTTCTCCATCCCAAGGAAGTCAAGCGACATCGGATCTACTCCAAACATCCAAAGTCATGAAACTACCCGACCGAGTGCAAAGAGGCGGCCGAAAAGAGCGTGACGACCGGAAAGAGCATGGATTAGGTCAATGGGTTGATTCAGCTTAGAGGAAATAGCTTGTTTTCCGGGACCTGATACCAGCAATTTTAGAGGGTCTTGAATTGCTAGAGAAGAAAGCAAGTCCGGCCCCAACATTTTTAGCTGAAGTTTCCATTTCCTTAAGCATGATTAGGGGGCAAGAAGAGTACCCATAGGACTTTTGCTACGACTATCTTGTAACAAGGAGCCTCCTTTACGTTCAAATGAAAGTTGACCTAAGGGGAATCACCTATATGACCAACACCTTTAACTTGCATGCATTTGTAGCATTTGTTTCTTCTAACATTTAAAAGCAACATTGTCAGTCATGCATTCATCTCATGATCATGCATTTGTTAATTTGAGTCCAGAATACATCCATCTTTGGACATTAAAATTTGCTTAAGGCTTTTCATCGCACCGTTACTAATTGGGGAAAACACTTCTGCCAGAAAGAGAGGAAAGAGAGAGAAAATGGAAAAAAGAACGGTTTCCAACCAGTACAGCTTCAAAGGTATGAATGACCTAGTAGCAAGGGTGGACGGGCTTGAACAGCTCCACGAACAGTTGGTTAGAAATCAGAAGGAGACGATCGCGTATGTGAAGACATTCCAAGATGAAACGATGGGGCAAATCAATGAATTGAGAGCTATGATAGCCGTGGTGACCGAAAGAAGCGGCGTGAGGGGAAACCCCCGGACCGAGAATAGTGAGAATGTGGACCATGACATTCTGATGGAAGAAGCTTTGTCTAAAGAAGACCAGGCCATCATCGGCCAGTATGAGGTGAACCGCACTGCCTCAGAATTCCCCGTTGAGTTGGCGTTAGATAAGATCGAAGATTCTCTTAGGAAAAGCTTGTCTTCTCCAACGAAGAAAGAATCAGCTCAAGGGCGACAAGACTACCAAGAAGCCCCAAAGAGTGTTACAACTTCGCAACCCCGAGCTATGGTTGGGAGTCCTCGAGGTTCAGAGAAGATGAAGGGGAATGATCGGTTCACCCCCAGCCCTTTCATTTACCAAGAGTTGTATTCAAAGCTGCTGCATGCTCGAGTGGTGGCACCTTGCTTTGTTAAAACCCCGTCACCTCCGTATCCCAGTTGGTTCCGTGAGGAAGAGCATTGTGATTACCACGCCGGAATTCGGGGGCATTCGATCGAGAAATGCATGAATTTTAAGCGCAAAATCCAGGGTCTCCTAAACCTTAGGGTGTTGGAATTTGAGACAAAAAGTCCGGGTTTGATAATCAGGTTTCCAATTGTGGATAATAAGGTGAAGCTAGGAGGAGGTCAAGTTGCTGTGGTGAAAGAGGTGGATAAGGAAAAGTCGCAGGCATCAGCGAAATCTACGAACACAGTGGCTATCTTGATCATACTAAGGAAGGGTCGGACCTACTTACGGGGTCGAAAGAATTTCCGAAAGAACCTACAAAAGCGATCGACCCCGATAAAATTGAAGAAAGTGAGCCTTATCTAAGGAAAAGGGAAAAAAGGAAAGATAAAGAGTACATTGTAGGAGAGGTTGACAAGAAGACGAAGGCGTGTTTCCCGATGACCAATTCAGAGCTGTTGCCTCTGTTGATTCAGAACAAACTCCTGAGGCCACCACCCCCAAAGCGGTACGCCTATTCTAATACCAATGTGTTTGGTGCCAGGGTTCCGTGTGAATACCATTCAAGAGATTTCAGCCACACAACGGAAGAGTGTGCGTTTCTAAAGCGCATGATCTATAGGTTTGTTGAGAATAGAGTGTTTTCTTTCAAGAGTGGAAAACCTAAGTTTAAGTAGGAAGGTCGAGCGCAAAAAAAAAGCCAGGTCCGGTGTCGTGGTGGTGGAGAATTTCTGTTACATCCTACCTTTTGTTGTCATGTCTTTTCCTCTTTAATGTGCATGTTTAACTTTGTATTGTGGGCCCATGATAGCTAGCATCTCTTGTAAGGGCTTTTGTGATGTTCGTTTGTTTTATTTTCAATGAAGGAGACTTTTGCGAGCATTTTATATTCCTTAATTTCTTTTAAACATTTCATTTATTCTTTATGGTTACAAGCTTATTGCTTTTCTATTAAAAACATACGTACATGTATATATTTTTACAAAAATGACCTTAATACTTTGAAAAGAAAAAACCCGAATGTTGTGGGAATGATACAAATGAAAGCATTATCTGTTCTACTTAGGCCAAGGGAGGGATGGCAACGAGTGTTCAGGAATAATGGGCCACTCCCATTCAGTGAATTTTTTCTCTCGGGCATTGTTGTCTAAGGTTCTTGAATGAAGTGATAACCCTAAAACTTCTACCACCTGAAGACCCATTTTGATATCCGTGTATGGGAGAACATTTGGCATTCCTTCAATTCCGTTCACCTAGAAAGAAAATAAAAAATGTACCCATTGTTGTCCCTGTTTGAGCCTTTTGAACTTTTTCTTCAAAATAAACCCAAACCAAGGATCACCCCTACACCGGGGGCAAAGAAAAGATAGAAGTCTATGGACAAATAAATGACATTGGATTCTGATTATGCTATGATAATGATGTCTTGTGAACTAAGGGCATTAAAAGAGAAAAGATTCGTTGGATACACTTTAAGTTTGAGCAACCAAAAACATCAAAAGGAAACAGCGAAAGAAAAGTCGGTTCTCAAAGAGCTACCTAAATCAAGTCAAAAGTACCGACATAAAAGTTGAAGAAATCAAAAGCAAAAGCACTAAAGTGAAAAGTGCAATTTTGAAAGGAGAGAGAAGCAAATAAAAAAGGGACAAGAGGATTCCCTATCCAAATGAATCCCTACTTAGATGAGCCTCGAAAGATTGTTCACCTGTGAGCAAGAACCTGCACCAGTACAATACAAAGGCGCAAATTGATCCAAAACTACACTTGATGAAAGGAAATGAACTCTAGGGTGAAAACCCCAACAAGAAGGGGCAGTCTAGAGCGATCCAAAGAAGTAAGAGAAGAAATAGCATTTCATCGGAGCATAATTGAGACTTTCAGATTGGAAGAATTGATCCTTGGTTTCACAACCCTTAAACGCTTGTTTAGGCTTATTTACCCTTTCTTTCGTAGCCGTGAGCCTTAGCCTACATTAGAAGCCATAAAAGACCATTTGGACCATGCGCGGAAGGATGAATTTGTCTTCAGATCACATCCTGCCTATCTGGGTTAACCTTTCTTCAAGGATTGCCACACTTCTAATGCTTGATTGAGATCAGAAAAGAGGGAAGGATGGGGCATGGTGAGTTAGTGAGGTAAAGAGAGCCACCTTTAAATTGGGTAGAAACTAAGTATGGGAGTCGCTCCTCTTGGAAGCCTAATAGCACAGAAAAGATTTCATATGTGCATCCCTGCAACATTCGGAAAATTTCGCTTGGGTCAACCTTTTTTCAAAGACCCCAAACTTGATTTTCACTTGGCATGATTCTTCAAATGTATATTTTCATAATAAAGTTATTTTTACCCAATCACTTGCATAAGTCTTCTACATGGAAATGAACAAGCGAACTGACCGTGGCTCGAGGTAAAGCCATCAGTACCCAGAGGGGCACCATTGGAGGTTCAAACATTGCTACTATATGACGAATACCTCTAGTTGAAATACAAAGACCGTCTTCGGTTAAATATCGAGCTATGAAGTCGACCTTCGCTAAGAAGGGTTGAAATAGAACATGAGGGTAGAAAATTTGACGTTGAGAATCGGGGAACAGAAGTTACCCTCGGAGCCTAGGCATCTTGCCGGAAGGAATGTCTTGAGAAGGAGCGTGTGCACCACGCACCAAGATGAGACAGTAAGTGATCTGAAATCATCTCGACAAAAGGCGATGAAGATAGAAGTACGCCTAAGGAAAGAAGGAAGGTAGAGGAGAAAAATAAGAGAAGCCGAGACGAGGACCCCAAAGGCACTTTGGGGCAAATGAGCGAAATTCAGAAGAGGCGCTCTTGAACACGAATTTAGAGGAACAAAGGCCAAAAATTGGTGGCATCTTTGGACAGAAGACACCATTTAAAGAAGTCGACATTAACCAGAGGTCAGTTAGAAGGTACATAAGCCTAAAGCAATTGGGGGCAATGGGATTCTAATCAGTGTAAGTCCTCCCTTCAAGAAGAAGCGAAAAAGAGAGAAGTTGACTTCAAGATGAAAACTCAAAGGAGTGCCCAAAAAGAGAAAAAAGAAGAAGAAAGAGGACAAAGAAAAGAGAAGACACAGTGAAAACCCAAAAGACACTTTGGGGATTGAGGAGAAATTCAAGAGGAACGCTTCAGATCACAAACTCACGGCGAAAGAGGCAGAAACTCAAAGCCAAAAAGATTTTAGAACAAAGGAGGCAGATACTCAGAGCTCAAGGCAAAGGAGACAGATACTCAAAGCTCGTGACAAAGGAGGCAGAAACTCAAAGCCAAAAGATTTTAGAGCAAAGGAGACAGATACTCAAAGCTCGAAGCAAAGATATATGAAATCTGCTCATCTATTCGGGCATCTGGAGAATAGAACCCGCCTATCCGTTCAGGCACTTGGAGAATGGAAATCTGCTCATCTATTCGGGCATTTGGAGAATAGAACCCGCCTATCCGTTCAGGCACTTGGAGAATGGAAATCTGCCTACCTATTTAGGCAATCAAAAGTCAGTAGAAGAAAAGAAGGAAGAAAAAACAAAAAAAAACAAAGAAAAGAAAGGAAAAGAAAAGGGGAAAAAGAAAAGTTCAAAGTGAAAACCCGGATGAGCACTTTGAGGCAGACAATTCTAGAAGTGGATCAAGATGAGTAGAAGAAGAATAAGAGACCGGTAGAGCCGAGAAGAGGTGCATTCAACGCAAGATTCAGCACCAAAAGACACGATGTCAATGAAATTAATATGATTAAATAACTTGCAAACCCCAATCATGCATCACGTGTAGTTAGGCATCCCTAGGTTAGGAGCATGCTAACTCATACCATCATAGCATTTTTATCTCTTTTCACAGATTTTTGAAAGACAAATTGAATACCTCTTGAGATGAGGAGAAAACGATAAAGCGAGAACTAAAAGGATTTCAGGCGAAGCCTTTCAAGTCGCCGCTCCAGAATGTCAGGTGAAACCTTCATGTTCGCCACTCAAAGACTTCGGGATCTCAAAAATGGAGGGTCCTACGGAGAGGGGACTTATAGATCCTTGATTTAGAGAGGATTTCAATAGAGAAAGAACTACTACTCGAAGAGTACGCTAAGGAAGCGGAGTTTTGTGGAGAAAAAAATTCAGAATCCTAAGACTTCAGGATCTCGAAAGCGGAAGGTCCCACGGTGAGGGGACTTGTAGATCCTTGATTTCAGAGAGGAGTTCAATAGAGGAGGAACGACTACTCGAAGAAAATGCAAAGTAAGAGGAGTTCTGTGGAGAAAGAACTCAGAATCCTAAGGCTTCAGGTCTCAAAAGCGGAGGGTCCTACAGAGAGGACTTGGAGACCCTAGAAATACGAGGACGAGAGTTCTATGAAGAAAGAACTGCCACTCGAAGAACACGCCAAGGAAATGAGTCCTATAGAGAGAGAACTCATAAGGTTTCAAAGAGAAAATTACTCGGTGTAGCGCGTTGCAGCACCATAAGAGTAAATCGTCCAATAGGGAAGTTTGCTTTACGACCGTGAAGGGAAAGCTAATCCACTCAGACGCCCAAGTTCGCCTCTCAGCCGCGAAGAGGAGGCAAAGGTGTTTGGAATTTTAGCTTGCTTTTTGACCGCGAAATGGACAACTTGCTTTTAGACCGCAAAGGGAAGGCAAAGTTGTTTGGATGACTAGCTTGTTCTTACGGAAAAGAGAAGACAAAAATATTTAGAATCTGTTCATCTATTCGGGCACTTGGAGAATCGAACCCGCCTATCCGTTCGGGCACTTGGAGAATGGAAATCTGCAAAAAAAAAACTCTCTGTCTACCTGTTCGGGACATCCGGGAGGAAAACTCACGATTGGAAGGCTTTGGGAAGAGGAATTACTTGGAATCGCGTGGCTGCGTCGGGAGTAAACCGTCCAATAGGGAAGTAGGGCAAAATTAGTGCTTATGGTCTTTGCTTTATTCTTGTTCCACAAGTATAAGCAAAGAGGGGCAGCTGTAATCACTAATTTTGTCCGGACCTCAGACCCCTTTAAGTTTGTGCTGTAAATGGGTTTATATTGGGCTATTATGAAATTAAAAAAATTAATTAATTAATTAAAAAAAGAAAATTAAAAAAAAAGTGAAAAAAGAAAAGGAAAAAATATAAATATATATGTCATACCTATTATTACCTTACTATTATGAGTGTTATTTATTGTATATATAAGTGCATGTGACATATTAGATATATGTATAATTAGGTAATAATGCTTAGATGTGTATATATATATATATATATATGTTTTTCTATACTATTGTTGTGTTTGCCTTTTAGGATTATTATTAGTATCATTATTATTTTATACTATTAATATTATCCATTTCAAAAAAAACCCTAAACATTATTATAATATTTTTAATATTATCCTATCATCATTATTTATCATTCATTATATATTGTTATCATATTATTTGTTTTTGTTACCATCACTTATTATATATTATTATGTGTTATTATTTAATATTATTATTGTTTATTATCATTATGATCGTTATTTATTATTGCTAGTATATTATTATTATTATTATTATTATTATTATTATTATTATTATTATTATTATTATTATTTTCGGATAGTATCATAAAAAATAAATAAATAAAGCATGAAATAAAAGAGCCCATTTGATTAAAAACAAAGTCCATTACATAAAATATGAGCCCATACATTCTCAGCCCAATCAAACTAAAACCCTAAGCTAACCCTAATTAACTCTGTCTTATGTGCAGCCGCCGCGTCACCCAAGACCGTTGGATCGAGCATGCAATCAACGGTCCAGATCGCTCCTAAGCGAAACCCTAGCAAGGGTTACAATCAACCCAGGCGCCGCACCAACTCTTAGCCATCGGATTAGGGACACGATCAACGCTCCAGATCGCGGCCCCAAGGAAAACCCTAAAGGAGCCTGATGAAACCCTAGCCAGCCCATCCCTTTCTCCCGCACCGCGCAACCTCGACCGTTGGATCAATTCGATCCAACGGTTCTAGATCGAGACGATGAAGATTCCAGAGACCCCAACGCGCCCACGCGCGGCTGTCCGTTGCCCGACGCGCATGTGCCGAGCCACGACCGTGACAACTCGTCTGACCCCTCGTCTGACCCCTCTGCCGCTTCTGCTGCCTCTGACTGGATACACGCCAATGTCGTTTCAAGGAAAACTCGACATGCACAGCAAAAAAGAGGTGGTCAGTGACCCAAAAACAGCAACGAAAAGAACAAAAAAAACAAAAGTGATAAATTAAAGTCAACCAGACATAAAAGATTAGAGAGAGAGAGGGAATGATTTTTCTTTGCTTTTTTCCTCTCTGTAACCCGGGTATAAGAGGAACCCGAAAAATGTGTAACCCTCTCTTCTTTAGTGAGAAAAAGGGAGAGGGATTTCGAAATCGAAGCAATAGAAAGCATTTCAAAGGTATATTTTCAGTCCACTTTCGCATGTAAGCATTCGAAGAAAAAGAACAAAAAATAGAGAGTAGAGGGTTCGGTCTTTTACCTTTGGAGAGCTTGGCTCTCTCTGGTCTCGAATCGCTCCGGCGACAAGCCCTCGGTGTCCATCTGGATAGCCAACGGGGTGAGCTATCGGAGTTTCATCGGGAGTTTCTTTTTTTCTAAGGTTTTTTTTCGAATCGGGTCAAAAGGAAAAAAGGGGTGTTTTTTTTATTTTGATCGGGTTTCTTCTTTAGGGTTTCCGTTTCGGCGCTTTTTCACTGATTTCGGAGAGGAAATTTTCGGGGTAGCTTCCTCGCCGTCACCGGTTATTCGGTGACCGGCCGTTTTGCTTGCCGGAACAGAGAAAAAGAGAGAAAGGCTCTGTGTTTTTTTTAACCAAAATGGGCAAAAGGGGATTTTGAATCTGTTTAAGACCTTTTATAGGCCTTCAGTCTTTTAAAAATGGTCAAATCTGATTTTAAACCCTCCCGCGTTTTGAAAATAGCACTATAGGGGTTTCCGCGTTTTAAAAATACGTCCCAGGCCCTTCGAATCTTCCGGGCGGTTACAATTTCATCCCTTGTTGTTGTTGATCTACTGAGGATGGTTTAATAACCATTTCTGTAACGCCCCGGTTTTGGGCTTAGAAGTCTTGGGCGTTGACCGGTTGGTCAAAGTGCTGTTCGAATCGTAAGAGGTTGAATTAGGAAAGCCTAGTTCGGGTTGCATTAAAAATATGGAAAAATGTTCTAAAATCATCTTTTATTATAATTAAGTGAACTGTGAAATCAATTTTGGAAAATGAGTTTCGGAAGGGTGACATTTTGGCTAGTGACCAAAATGTAATTTTTGAAAGTTTGGTGGCTGTTTTATAAAGGGTTGAAACTTTGAATCTTTAAGGAGCTATTAATCCGAAGGTTATTTCTCCAGATTTTTCTAAGGTTTTATAATCCAAATATCTGATTTTAAAGATTACAAAAGAGAGGGAAAACTTCATTTTTGCTATTTTCTCATCTAACTTCCCATTTTCTTTCTCTCTTTTTCTCTCAACCCAAACACTCCATTTCCAGAGCTTTGTTTCTGATGTTCTCACCTAAATTCATTCTTTCAACTCTCATTTGAATCCTAATCATTGTCTCATCAAAACCTCTTCAATTTCTACAAGTTTCAACAAGCATTTTGGTTCCAAAAAGTGGAGAAATACAAGTTTGGAGGTAAGAACGCCCTTCTCCTCTGAACTTCAAGTTCTTTAATGAAATTCCTAAAGTTTTCAATCCTAAATTGATATCTAATTAAAGGCTTTTAAGTTGATTTGAAGATCTTGGCTAATTATGCAAGATTTTGATGATTTCACATGATTTTCGTTTGATCTGTTAGATCTGTGATTTGAGAGGTGTTTTTGTTGTTAAATGATCTCTAAAATGATGTGGAAATGAGTTTTGATTGATGCAATTCCGGATAGGTTGAGTTTCCTAAGTTTAGTTTGTGTTTTAAGGTAGCTTTTGTGGTGATCTTGTGGATCTGGTGTTGCTGGAGGTATAAGGATGGTTGTAGATTGTTTTTAGATGTTAAATGATGTTAATAGAAGTGAGGTTTTGCTGGTTTGTGGCTGGGCTTTGTTTAGAAGTGTTTTGGATGCATTTTCGGTTGTGTTTGGTGGCCGAAAATGGAGGTTGGATGAGAGCAGTGAGTTTTGATGCTTTCATTGAAGAAATTAATGCATGATGATGCATTAATCCTCTGCTTTGATGTGTTGAAACAGGGGAGGCATCCTTGGATCCAAGAATTGTTGATCCGGAGGCTTGATTGGTGCTTTGGCTTGAAGCAAAGTGGAAATCGGTGAGTGGATTTGTGAAAATGGTTTTCGGCTTGAAACCAAGGTTTTGGGGGCTTAGTTTAAGTCTAAACAACTTTGCTAAGCTCAAGTGTAAGTTTTCGGATTACTCTCTAAGTGGTGGCCATGCTTTGGTTTGATGCAAAAATGATGATTTGCATGTTTTGATTACTGTTTTGAAAGCATGTTTAAGCATGGAATTTGCTGATGTTTTAGCATGATATTTGCTGATGTTTAAAGCCATGTGTTGAAGGTAACTCTAGGTAGGAGTACCTTGTTTTTATGCATTGATAAAATTTGGATTTGATGCTTTGAAATGCATGATGAAATGGCTTGGTTTAATGCTTTAAAACAGTGGATTATATGATGTATAAGATGTATATTGGCAAGTGAGGTTTTGTAAAAGTGAAGGTCACTAAGGTGGTTAAAAGTCCTTGAGTGAGCCTTGTTACTTAAGATCATCAAGGTGGTTAAAAGTCCTTGGATGAATCTTGTTGCGGACACTAAGGTGGTTAAAAGTCCTTAGGTGCTCCTTTCCATGGTGTTTAAAAGTCCATGGGGCCAAGGTGTTTAAAAGTCCTTGGGGCCAAGATGTTTAAAAGTCCTTGGGGTGATTCAAGCATTGGACACAAAGGTGGTTAAAATTCCTTGTGTGGTCCTTATTCATGGTGTTTAAAAGTCCATGGCCAAGGTGTTTAAAAGTCCTTGGGGCCAAGGTGTTTAAAAGTCCTTGGGGAAAGTTATTGAACTTGTTTTATAAATGAAATGTATCACTTGAGCCAATATGACATGTATAGTACATTGAGATGCATGAGATGCATGTTTTAATGTTTATGATGAAGCATGAGATGCTTGTTTAAATGTATTTGAAGCATGGGATTTCTTGAATTAAAGTATGCTTTGAGCATGTACAACGGTTGACTATAAGCATGTTTTGTAAATGGTTTTAATTGCATTATTGAATGGTTTTAAAAGAGCACTCCTCTCTAAGCTTTTGCTTACGCTCCCTCGTTTTCTGAATTCAATAACGCAGAGCATTAGAGTATCTTGGAAGGGCAGCAAGAGGAGGCAAGCAAACAAGTTTCAAGTAAAGCTCAATGTATGAAGGTTTTATAAGTACTTTTAGCTTTTGGTTGATTTGGCAATGGGGGACCAATGTATATGTTTTGGGAGGTGTTTGAGACTCCCTAAGTATGTTAAATGTTGCTGTGGTTGCTGGTTTTTGGATTGAATTCTTAATTGCTTGGCTATGAAGGTTTATGCATGAATGGTAGCTTAAGTAGGAAGCATGTCACCTAAATTGGGGCTTTTCATGTGTGATGTTTATATGTTGAATTGATGATGCAATTATGGTCCTAGCATGTTGTATGTCTTTGTGGAATGAATTGGTGTTGTTAATTTGAGGTTTGAAGCATGTATGGCATGTTTTCCAAGTCGTTTTCAGGCAGGGGTATCGGTACTCGGGCTTGCGTATCGATACGCCTGAGCCAAATATGCACTTTTCTGCCCAGGCGTATCGGTACGGCTGAACAAGTATCGATACCGTATGCATGCCGTATCGGTACGGGGAAACTCGTATCGATACCGTTGCTCGAGTTTGGTTACTTCCTTCCCCGCGTATCGATACGACACTAGGCGTATCGATACCGGACCGTTAAGATTAGTTAAAAGTATCTTTGAATGTTTTGCTTTGTTTACGTTTTGGTCCTGAATCTTGTTTTTGCAATTGGTTGAGTTTAAGAAGTCCTTTTGAGCTCAAATTTCACAGAGAAGCATGAAACCTGACTAATTTCAAGATGGTAACTTTAATTTGGGCTAAGTCCTTTAATTTATCAGAATTTACAATTTGGTCCCTAAAGTGGTAATTTGTTCAATTGGGTCCCTATTTGATCTCTGATGTTTGTGATCTTTGAGAATGTTGTTGTGTGATCACAATTAGGGTTAATGTGCATCTAGATAAGATTAAAAAAGAAAAAAAAAGGGTCATTAATCAAGGTTGACTTTCGGGTTGACTTTGGTTTTCCCCGTGTAATCTTCGTAGTTCGGGTCAACCGTCTAGACCGGGCTACGGGGGTTACATTTGGTGGTATCAGAGCTGAGTTCTCGAGTAATTGGGAATGTGTGTATGCATGATTGAAGCATGGTTTGGCTTGTATGCTTGTTGTATGGAAGCATGATCAGTGGTTTGAGTTGTTGATGCTTTTGAGATGTATGCTATGATGTATGCATGATGAGGGTACCCATTGCCAAACAAAAGCTAAAGAGATGATGTTGTTTTGAAAGAAATTGAGCTTGAATACTTGGAATTGCTTACCTTGCTGGTCCTGACTTGTTTTATTTTGTATTGTTATGCATGGTAAAAGTATGGCACCACGTAGAGAGTTAAGGAGTAGCGCGAGAGCTACGACCCCGGAAGGGAATGTGAATGAAGAGCACACGGGTAGTGCTGTGTTACCTCCTCCTCCACCTGGTGGTGGTGGTGCGGAGAGGGAAAGAGCTGGAGCTGAGGCAGCTGGTGCTAGAGCTGCAGGACCTGAGGTTGGTCAGGGGCAAGCGATGCCTGACATGTCGATGCTGGTACAAGCTATTGCGGGTGCTTTTCGAGCAGCAATAGCTGGAGCTCAAGGAGCTGGGCATCAGGGAGATGCTGGATCTAGATTACCCTTAGAGCGGTTGCGCAGTCTTGGTGGGACTGAGTTTAGGGGTATGTCAGCTGAGAGGTTGGAAGCTTGGCTGGAGAGTACCAAGCGTGTTTTGGGACAGATGAGTTGCACTGATGTGCAAAAGTTGGGATGTGTGGTGTCTCTGCTGCAAGGTGATGCTTATACATGGTGGACGACCACCATAGCTGGGATGGCTGATGCTGATGTTACTTGGACGTTCTTTCAGAATGCGTTCAAGAGGAGATATCTGGGAGTTAGATATCTGGATGAGAAAAAGCGTGAATTCATGTCTCTGACCCAAGGGAGCATGAGCGTGGCCGAGTATGAGGTACAGTTCGTACGTCTCAGTCAGTATGCACCGGAGCTGATACCTGATGAGCGGGAAAGGTGCGAAAGGTTCCGTTATGGCTTGGTGACGGAAGTAAAGACCTACATGTTGGCTGCTGAGTACAATGATTTTGATGCGCTGGTTAGTCGGTCCAAGGACATTGAGATGAATCTGAGTTTGTCTGCGAAAGGTGCTGGAGCTAGTTCTGGGAAGAGAGCTGCTGAGTATAGTTCCGGAGGTGGACGGAACAAGAGGGGACGCGATCAGAGGTTTCAGTCCTCAGCTAAGAGAGGTGGAGGTGCACCTGCTAGGGGTGGCAATGCTAGAGCTGACCCTAGTGCTTGTTGGATTTGTGGTTCGCGTGGTCACTTGAAGCGTGACTGTCCTCGTGCTGGGAGGGAGGTGCAAGCTCCTGTTGTGGCAGCCGGTTATGAGTGCTGGAATTGTGGTTCTGCTGACCACTTGAGGCGAGATTGTCTGAGGATGGCTGGTGGTCAAGAGCGTGCTCCTGTTGTTGCAGCACCGCAGAGAGGTCGTGGACGCGGCCGTGGTAATTTCCAGAGGCGTGAGGAAGGTGGTCGAGGAGTAGCTCATGTTGTAGCTATTCAGCCTGAGGGTGGAGGCCAGGCGAGGGTGTATGCTCAGCGCGAGGGAAGGAATGATGCTGATGTGATTGCAGGTACCTTTACTTTGCAATCCTTGTCATTGCTTTCTTTGATTGATTCTAGATCTACGCATTCATACATTCTTTGTGAGCATGCTGAGTTGCTTGGTTTGCCTGTTGAGTTTTTGGATGTTGGTGTTAGAGTCACTAGTTCTTTTGGTGAAACTGTTGTGACTCGTAAGCTTTATAGAAGGTGTCCTTTGGTTGTTCAAGAGCATGTCTTTAATGTTGATCTTATGGAGCTGCCTTTTTATGGTTTTGATGTGATCCTTGGTATGGATTGGCTTGCTGAGCATCGTGCTGTTGTGGATTGTGAGAATAAGCGGGTTTCTCTTAAGCTTGCGGATGATTATGAAGTAGTGGTGGTTGGTGAGAATGTGAAGTTTCTTGCCAATGTTGTTTCTACCTTGGAGGCGAGCAGGATGTTGAGGCAGGGTCGTGAAGCTTATCTGGCTTTTGTGATGAATCCTTGTTCTAAGGAGCTGAGGGTGCAGGATATCAGGGTTGTGAAGGAGTTTCCTGATGTTTTTCCTGAGGAGTTGCCTGGTTTACCTCCTAATCGCGAGGTGGAGTTTGGTATTGAGTTGTATGAGAATACCACTCCTGTGTCCATTACTCCCTATAGAATGGCACCTAAGGAGCTAAAGGAGCTGAAGACGCAGTTGCAAGAGTTGCTTGATCGTGGTTTCATCCGGCCGAGTGTGTCGCCTTGGGGTGCTCCTGTCTTGTTTGTGAAGAAGAAAGATGGCACGATGAGGATGTGCATTGATTACCGTCAGCTGAACAAGTTGACTATCAAGAATCGGTATCCTTTGCCGAGGATTGATGATCTCTTTGATCAATTTCGGGGAGCTGCTGTGTTCTCTAAGATTGACTTGAGGTCAGGGTATTATCAGTTGAAGGTGAAGGATGTGGATGTGCCTAAGACAGCTTTCAGGACAAGGTATGGGCATTATGAGTTCCTTGTGATGCCGTTTGGTTTGACAAATGCTCCTGCTGCTTTCATGGACATGATGAATCGTGTTTTTCATGAATACCTGGACAAGTTCGTTGTGGTGTTCATTGATGATATCCTTGTGTACTCGCATACTGAGGAAGAGCATGAAGAGCATTTGAGGATTGTGCTGCAAGCTTTGCTGGAGAATCAGCTTTATGCTAAGATGAGCAAGTGTGAGTTTTGGCTTAGAGAGGTGGTTTTTCTTGGGCATGTGGTCTCAGCTGAGGGGATTCGTGTTGATCCTCAGAAGATTGAAGCAGTGATGAACTGGAAAGTTCCTAAGTCTGTTCAGGAGGTTCGTAGTTTCCTTGGTTTAGCAGGATACTACCGAAGGTTTGTGGATGGTTTTTCCAAGATTGCTGCTCCTTTGACGAAGCTTTTGCAGAATGATGTTAAGTATGAGTGGACAGAAGCGAGACAGCAGGCTTTTGAGAAGCTAAAGTTGGCTTTGACTCAAGCTCCTATCTTGATTCAGCCTGAATCAGGGAAAGAGTTTGTGGTCTACAGTGATGCATCCTATGTTGGTTTGGGGTGTGTGCTGATGCAAGAGGGTAAGGTTGTGGCTTATGCGTCGCGGCAGTTGAAGGTGCATGAGCGCAATTATCCTACGCATGATATTGAGCTGGCCGCAGTGGTTTTTGCTCTGAAGATATGGAGGCATTATCTGTATGGTGAGAAGTGTACTGTGTACACGGATCACAAGAGTTTGAGGTATCTGATGTCTTAGAAGGAGTTGAATCTTAGGCAGCGGCGTTGGTTGGAGTTGCTCAAGGATTATGATCTGACGATAGAGTATCATCCTGGAAAGGCTAATGTTGTTGCGGATGCCTTGAGTAGGAAGGTAGCTGTTGAGTTGAGAGCTATGTTTGCTAGCTTGAGCATATCGCAGGATGGCGGTCTTGTTGCTGAGTTGCAAGTGAAACCATCGTTGGTTCAGTTGATCAAGGATAAGCAGTTGTTGGATGATTCCTTGGTGTCTCATGTTCAGGATATCGCGGAGGGTAGACCTTCGGATTTCTGCTTTAATGAGGATGGAGTGTTGTGTTTTGGTAGTCGAATAGTAGTGCCTGCAGATGCTGAGTTGAGGCGTGCTATTCTGACTGAAGGTCATAGTAGTCCTTTTGCTATGCATCCTGGTAGTACAAAGATGTATCGCGATCTTCGTGATGAGTACTATTGGGTAGGTTTGAAGAAGGATGTGGCAGAGTTCGTGAGCAAGTGTTTGGTGTGTCAGCGAGTTAAGGCTGAACATCAGGTTCCTTCTGGTTTGTTGCAGCCGTTGAAAATCCCTGAATGGAAGTGGGAGAGGGTTACCATGGATTTTGTATCTGGTTTACCTTTGTCTCCGTCAAAGAAGAATTCTGTTTGGGTGATTGTGGATCGCCTGACGAAGTGTGCGCATTTCTTGCCTGTGCATACTACGTTTTCCTTGGATAAGCTGGCAGAGCTGTACATTGCTGAGATTGTGAGGCTGCATGGTGTGCCTAAGTCGATTGTGTCGGATAGGGATCCGAGGTTCACATCGCGTTTCTGGCAGTGTTTGCATCAAGCTCTGGGTACAATGTTGCATTTCAGTACATCCTATCATCCTCAGTCGGATGGTCAGTCTGAGTGAGTTATTCAGATTTTGGAGGATATGTTGAGATGCTGTGTGATAGAGTTCCAAGGTTCTTGGGAGAAGCATCTGCCTTTGGTGGAGTTCGCTTATAACAACAGTTTTCAGGCAAGTATACAGATGGCACCTTATGAGGCTCTATATGGGAGGAAGTGTAGGACTCCTCTTTGTTGGGGCTGAAACTGGTCAAAAGTTGGTTTCGATGCCTGCTTTGTTGAAAGGAACCACCGAGAAGGTGAAGCTCATTTGTGAGCGGTTGAAGGCTGCTTCTGACCGGCAGAAATCTTACGCGGATTTGAAGCGTAAGGAGATAGAGTATGCAATGGGTGATCGTGTGTTCTTGAAGGTTTCGCCTTGGGTACATTGGACCGTATGAGGTTGTTGAGCGAGTGGGTCCTGTTGCTTATCGGTTGAGGTTACCTCAGGAGCTGGAGAACATCCATGATGTGTTCCATGTTTCTATGCTCCGGAAGTATAGAGCTGATCCTTCGCATGTGATGCCTGTTGAGGATGTGGTTTTGAATCCGGATTTGACCTATGATGAGGAACCAGTGAAGGTTCTGGATTCGGATAACAAAGTTCTTCGTGGCAAGACCATTGAGTTGGTGAAGGTGCTGTGGAAGCATCGAGGTGTTGAGGAAGCCACGTGGGAGCGGAAGGAAGACATGCTGAAGCAGTTTCCTTATCTCTTTCCTTCAGGTAAATTTCGAGGACGAAATTTCTTAAGGGGGGGAGAGTTGTAACGCCCCGGTTTTGGGCTTAGAAGTCTTGGGCGTTGACCGGTTGGTCAAAGTGCTGTTCGAATCGTAAGAGGTTAAATTAGGAAAGCCTAGTTCGGGTTGCATTAAAAATATGGAAAAATGTTCTAAAATCATCTTTTATTATAATTAAGTGAACTGTGAAATCAATTTTGGAAAATGAGTTTCGGAAGGGTGACATTTTGGCTAGTGACCAAAATGTAATTTTTGAAAGTTTGGTGGCTGTTTTATAAAGGGTTGAAACTTTGAATCTTTAAGGAGCTATTAATCCAAAGGTTATTTCTCCAGATTTTTCTAAGGTTTTATAATCCAAATATCTGATTTTAAAGATTACAAAAGAGAGGGAAAACTTCATTTTTGCTATTTTCTCATCTAACTTCCCATTTTCTTTCTCTCTTTTTCTCTCAACCCAAACACTCCATTTCCAGAGCTTTGTTTCTGATGTTCTCACCTAAATTCATTCTTTCAACTCTCATTTGAATCCTAATCATTGTCTCATCAAAACCTCTTCAATTTCTACAAGTTTCAACAAGCATTTTGGTTCCAAAAAGTGGAGAAATACAAGTTTGGAGGTAAGAACGCCCTTCTCCTCTGAACTTCAAGTTCTTTAATGAAATTCCTAAAGTTTTCAATCCTAAATTGATATCTAATTAAAGGCTTTTAAGTTGATTTGAAGATCTTGGCTAATTATGCAAGATTTTGATGATTTCACATGATTTTCGTTTGATCTGTTAGATCTGTGATTTGAGAGGTGTTTTTGTTGTTAAATGATCTCTAAAATGATGTGGAAATGAGTTTTGATTGATGCAATTCCGGAGAGGTTGAGTTTCCTAAGTTTAGTTTGTGTTTTAAGGTAGCTTTTGTGGTGATCTTGTGGATCTGGTGTTGCTGGAGGTATAAGGATGGTTGTAGATTGTTTTTAGATGTTAAATGATGTTAATAGAAGTGAGGTTTTGCTGGTTTGTGGCTGGGCTTTGTTTAGAAGTGTTTTGGATGCATTTTCGGTTGTGTTTGGTGGCCGAAAATGGAGGTTGGATGAGAGCAGTGAGTTTTGATGCTTTCATTGAAGAAATTAATGCATGATGATGCATTAATCCTCTGCTTTGATGTGTTGAAACAGGGGAGGCATCCTTGGATCCAAGAATTGTTGATCCGGAGGCTTGATTGGTGCTTTGGCTTGAAGCAAAGTGGAAATCGGTGAGTGGATTTGTGAAAATGGTTTTCGGCTTGAAACCAAGGTTTTGGGGGCTTAGTTTAAGTCTAAACAACTTTGCTAAGCTCAAGTGTAAGTTTTCGGATTACTCTCTAAGTGGTGGCCATGCTTTGGTTTGATGCAAAAATGATGATTTGCATGTTTTGATTACTGTTTTGAAAGCATGTTTAAGCATGGAATTTGCTGATGTTTTAGCATGATATTTGCTGATGTTTAAAGCCATGTGTTGAAGGTAACTCTAGGTAGGAGTACGTTGTTTTTATGCATTGATAAAATGTGGATTTGATGCTTTGAAATGCATGATGAAATGGCTTGGTTTAATGCTTTAAAACAGTGGATTATATGATGTATAAGATGTATATTGGCAAGTGAGGTTTTGTAAAAGTGAAGGTCACTAAGGTGGTTAAAAGTCCTTGAGTGAGCCTTGTTACTTAAGATCATCAAGGTGGTTAAAAGTCCTTGGATGAATCTTGTTGCGGACACTAAGGTGGTTAAAAGTCCTTAGGTGCTCCTTTCCATGGTGTTTAAAAGTCCATGGGGCCAAGGTGTTTAAAAGTCCTTGGGGCCAAGATGTTTAAAAGTCCTTGGGGTGATTCAAGCATTGGACACAAAGGTGGTTAAAATTCCTTGTGTGGTCCTTATTCATGGTGTTTAAAAGTCCATGGCCAAGGTGTTTAAAAGTCCTTGGGGCCAAGGTGTTTAAAAGTCCTTGGGGAAAGTTATTGAACTTGTTTTATAAATGAAATGTATCACTTGAGCCAATATGACATGTATAGTACATTGAGATGCATGAGATGCATGTTTTAATGTTTATGATGAAGCATGAGATGCTTGTTTAAATGTATTTGAAGCATGGGATTGCTTGAATTAAATTATGCTTTGAGCATGTACAACGGTTGACTATAAGCATGTTTTGTAAATGGTTTTAATTGCATTATTGAATGGTTTTAAAAGAGCACTCCTCACTAAGCTTTTGCTTACGCTCCCTCGTTTTCTGAATTCAATAACGCAGAGCATTAGAGTATCTTGGAAGGGCAGCAAGAGGAGGCAAGCAAACAAGTTTCAAGTAAAGCTCAATGTATGAAGGTTTTATAAGTACTTTTAGCTTTTGGTTGATTTGGCAATGGGGGACCAATGTATATGTTTTGGGAGGTGTTTGAGACTCCCTAAGTATGTTAAATGTTGCTGTGGTTGCTGGTTTTTGGATTGAATTCTTAATTGCTTGGCTATGAAGGTTTATGCATGAATGGTAGCTTAAGTAGGAAGCATGTCACCTAAATTGGGGCTTTTCATGTGTGATGTTTATATGTTGAATTGATGATGCAATTATGGTCCTAGCATGTTGTATGTCTTTGTGGAATGAATTGGTGTTGTTAATTTGAGGTTTGAAGCATGTATGGCATGTTTTCCAAGTCGTTTTCAGGCAGGGGTATCGGTACTCGGGCTTGCGTACCGATACGCCTGAGCCAAATATGCACTTTTCTGCCCAAGCGTATCGGTACGGCTGAACAAGTATCGATACCGTATGCATGCCGTATCGGTACGGGGAAACTCGTATCGATACCGTTGCTCGAGTTTGGTTACTGCCTTCCCCGCGTATCGATACGACACTAGGCGTATCGATACCGGACCGTTAAGATTAGTTAAAAGTATCTTTGAATGTTTTGCTTTGTTTACGTTTTGGTCCTGAATCTTGTTTTTGCAATTGGTTGAGTTTAAGAAGTCCTTTTGAGCTCAAATTTCACAGAGAAGCATGAAACCTGACTAATTTCAAGATGGTAACTTTAATTTGGGCTAAGTCCTTTAATTTATCAGAATTTACAATTTGGTCCCTAAAGTGGTAATTTGTTCAATTGGGTCCCTGTTTGATCTCTGATGTTTGTGATCTTTGAGAATGTTGTTGTGTGATCACAATTAGGGTTAATGTGCATCTAGATAAGATTAAAAAAGAAAAAAAAAGGGTCGTTAATCAAGGTTGACTTTCGGGTTGACTTTGGTTTTCCCCGTGTAATCTTCGTAGTTCGGGTCAACCGTCTAGACCGGGCTACGGGGGTTACAATTTCGGCCCTTTCAATTTACCGCAAGTTTTAATTTTAGTCCCTGTTCGGATGATTCAACTTTGTTCTTCTTGGTTTATTTCTATTATTGGTCCCTAGAACTCATTTTGAGTCTGTTTTAACCCCTTTTTCAGTCTTGTTTTTTTTTCTTTCTAAGTATTTTAATTTGATGGTTTCATATCCATGTTTTGATTTTTTTAGTTTGAACTTGTTAGATAGTTGCCTATTTAGAGAAATCTCATATATAGCTTAATGTTAATAATCACATGTCATGTATGGTTTTATATAGCTTTTCTATATCGTATTTTTCGGCATAACTCGAGACATTATGTAGCCTTGTTCGCAAATACCTAGAATGCCATGTCATTCAATTACGCTCTATTTATTTTTATAGATTGCTTATCGTCTCCTTGCTTTGTTTATTTATTCTCATATATTTGTAAGTTGCATCTCGAACTCATAAAATGCAATGCGGGCGTCTTTTTATTCGGGAACGAACGAGGCCAGTACCAGTCGTAGTGGTGGTGGTTCGGACGTTCCTTCTCGAATATTAAGACCTTTAAAATTCACTCGCCCGTATAACCAAGTTTCGATACAAATCGTCACTTTAATTCGCAAAATTTAATATTAATTAAGCGGTAATGTTTTTGGTACCGATTTTCGGGCACGACGGGGGTGCTCATCCTTCCCCGCGTGTAACCGACTCCCAAACCCATTTTTAGAAAAGAATCTCTGGTTTTATTTCGGTGTCCGGTCTACCATTTTTAAATGGCCGGTGGCAACTCCTCTATTTTTACAAATCCAACAAATTTTTCAAAACTCATTAAAACCCGGTCCGTCCGAGAGACACCCGAGGTACCTTGTATTTTCTGAAAATTTTTTTAGTCGCAACACCCATCATCGGTCTCTCCCTATGGATTGAATCCAAAGAGCACGTACGGATTTTTAGTTTATAGTGCACTCTCATCCTATTGATCGATCAATTATATCCAGTAAGTATCTTATCTTCTATGCCAATATATTATATCAAAACATCATCTCACCTACTGTTTTTCATGCAACATTTCTCAAATCTTTCTCATCTCATTTCAAATTCAAAACACATGCTTGCATTAAATGAAAATCTCAAAACTCCTCAATGCAACATGCTATCTCTTCAAAGCATCATCTTATGCTACAAATCATGCATAAAAACAGTAGGAATTTATCTATCTCAAAACATGAGCATGTAAAAGCATTTTAGGGGCAACCACCACATATTTTAGAGCAATCTAGCTAATACTTACTTCCGAACTTAGGAAGGTGTCTCAAACCTTTCCTAAATCCCCAAACCTTGTTTCTTTGTCCCTCAAGGACTTCTAAAACCATTCGCACTCACCAATTACGTTTCGCTTGCTCGCCAAAACGCTATCTAAGCTCCCAGATCAACACCCAAGGCGTCCGAAGATGTCTCCCATGTTCATAACACATAAGAGCAGAGGATTAATGCATCATCATGCATTGAAATCATCAGCCACACACCTAAACTCGCTGCTCTACTCAAGAACCTCATTTCGACAACCAAAAACAACTGAAAAAATGTCCTAACTCTTCCAAAACAAAGCCCAGCCAAGATCCATCACTTTTAAACATTTCTAAACATCAATCAACACCAAAAACCATCACAAACTCGTCCATATACCTCCAGCTATAACAGAACACTAAAACCACCCCAAAAACCACCATTCTAGTATGCAAAACTTAGGAATCCAAACCTATTCAGGATTTGTTTGATAAAACCTCATTTATAACATCAATTTCTATCCAAAATACATTATAAAACAACCTCAATACAGAGCCTAACCAACAACCACGAAAATCATCAAGATCTCTCCAAAAATCATGAGTTTTAACACAATTTTATATTTCTAACATTAAAGCAACTAAAAAATCATTAACAAAGGATTGATAACTTGGGAATTTCAGTAAAGATCTGATCATTAGAGGAGAATGACGAAGCTTACCTCTAATGGTTGATTTCTCCTTGATTTAGGCAAATTTTCTTGAAAATCCAATGTAAAAACAAGAGGATTTGGTGGGGAAAAGATTAGAAATCAAAAGGAGATTGAAATCGCATCAAAAGGAATGAAAATCAGAGGCTAATTGATGGAGGAAATGTGTTTGGCTGAAAAGAAATTGAGAGAAAATGAAATGAGAGAAAACTAACGTAAGGTAGTTTTGAAAAGTCAAAGATAATTTTTCTTTTTAATAATCCTTATTTCCCAAAATAAGGAGAAATCTGATTAAAAACATTTTGGTAAAATTAGCTCCTTAAAGATTCAAAGTTTCAATCCTTTACAAAATAGTCACTATTCAACTTTTGCAAAAACTGCGATTTGGTCACTACACTAAAATGTAGTATTTCCAAACCTTATTTTGTAAAATTGTTTTCACCATAATCATTCATATATTAAATGAGGATTTTTAGGTATTTTTCCATATTTTTAAAGCATCCCGAACTAGGTGTTCCTTAACTCTCCCTTAAAGATTCGAACCGTTCTCGACCGGCCCGATTCAAACTCTAAAACTTCTAGGCCCAAAATTGGGGCGTTACACACCATCATAGCGAGCTCCCCATTCTCCACATCTATTAGAATTTTTCTTATGGCAAATAATGGTCTTCCTATGATTATTGGTGCTTTGTCGTCTCCTTTGCAATCCAGGGTTAAGAAATCAGCCGTAAAGATAAGATTGTCTACTCTTACTAGGATGTCTTCGATCTTTTCTTCCTGTTGCATGTAAGAGTGATCAGCTAACTGGAGCATGACTGTGGTGGGTCTAGCTTTTTCGATTCCCAATTTTTCAAACACCGCATTGGGCACCACATTGATGCATGCCCCAAGGTTGCATAAGGCCTTCCTTTCATATTGGCTCCCAATAGCGCATGGAAAGAGGAAACTGCATGGGTCTCTCAGTTTGGATGGTGTTTTATTGTGCAACATGACCATGCATTCTTCCGTCATGGCTATCGTTTCAAACTCATGATTCTTTTGCGTTTCGAAACCATATCTTTCAAAAACTTTGCATATTTACGCATTTGTTGTATGGCTTCCACCAGGGGTATGTTGATGTGCACTTGCTTGAGAATGTCCAAAAATATTTTGAACTGGTGATTCGGATTCTGGTATTTCAGCTACTATGGGACATCACCAGTACTTCTTGTTTCTCGGGAACACCTCTACGGGCTACCGTGGCGGATGGTTCTGGGTCTACCACATCGGGCTTGCTTGCTCATGTCTGGGAAACTGATTTGATGGCCTTGCACTGCTCGTAAGTGAGTTTCCTTGCGACTTCAGTATCACTAGGCAATCCTCCCATAGGTCTAGTGTTCAAGGCTTGAGCAAATTGTCCTACTTGAGTTTCTAGTGACTTTGAAGTTGCTTCATTATTCTGCATTCTCATCTCGGTCCTGTCCATGAAGGCTTCAGTTTTCTTAACAAATAAATCCATATTGGACATGTAGGTACCTTTCTGAGTCATGAAGGCACTTAGAGTCTGCTCCAAGGCACTGGGTGCTGCCTGTTGCGGCGGCTGCTGCCGCAACATCGTCTGCTGAAATCCTTGTGATTGATTTGCCTGATTAGCTAGATTCACATCGTCGCAAAAGGATTGAATTGCTTTGACTTGCTGTGTATTGTTTTTCCCTTGCATCGCTTCTACCATCTTCGTCAATCGTGCGACTTGTGTTATGAGTGCATCTGATGTTTCTACCTCATTTGTTGTGGCCTCCCTTATTATGCCGCCTCGGCGGGCATTAGGAAACTGATAGTCGTTTTTGGCCTCCTGTTCAGAATTTGAATTGCTTCGGCGGGCTCCTTGTCGAGTAATGTACCGTTTGCAAAGGAATCCAGCATCATCCTTGTTGGTGTGTTCACACCGTTTTAGAATATAGATAATATTGTCCATTTTGGAAATCCGCAGGGGGCATTTATTCAACAATTCACAGTATCTCTCCCATGCCTCGTACATTGGTTCATCATCTGCCTGTCGAAACGTAGTGATGTCATTCCGCTGTTTACTAGTCAAATTGACATGATTAAAACGGGTTAAGAAATCTCTACATAATTTTGTCCAAGATTCAATGGACTCCGATCGTAGGTTGTTAAACTAAGTCTTTGCCCTATCCCTAAGTGAATAGGGAAAAAATCTGAGACGCAGCACGTTCGGATGAACTCCATGGATTTTGAAGAACTTGCAGAAATCCAAGAAAGACTTCATGTGTTGGCGGGCATTTTCAGTGGCAGAACCTCCAAACTGTCCAAGCGTATTCAGCATGTTGAACATGGCAGGTTTTAGCTTGAAGTGGCCCGCTTCTATTTCAGGATCAATCATGCCAGAGTTTAGCCTTCTAAGATATTCTTCCAGGTAATCTCCTACTAACCGCCGAGCGGCAGGAGGTTGCCTGCCATTGCCCGCCACGACATTATCGACTGGGGTGGTGGTGGTAGGATCAGCCATGGGTTTCTTGTTTTCTTGTCTAAGTCTACGTACAGTACGTTCAGGCTCTGGATCGTATTCTTGCAAGGGTGATTTCTATTTGGCTCCGGTCATAAACCAAAGAAAACCAGGGGGTTAAATGAAAAAAACAAAAAGTGCAGAAAAATAAAAAAAAAAAAGTTATACTCCAATCCCCGACAACGACGCCAAACACTTGTTGCGTGCAAAAGTGATGCGCAAATAGCGTGCAAGTGTACACGGTGCCAAGTTATAGTATTTAAGATATCGTATCCACAGGGATTGTGACAGCTTTTCCGAATTCACTTTTCTGCACAAGTAAAGTAAAAACACATATATTAGGAGTTGGTTTGATTGAGGCTAAAACTAAAACAAGTAAAGTAAATTGAGATATCAGGGTAAGAGAATGGGCCAGTATTGAATGTTTTTTAGTGTGGAGAATTGATGTACTGTCTCGTCACAGTTTTGCTGATCAACTTAACAACTTCAGCCACCGCCCACAAGTATGCCTCAGCAGGCGCCTGCCTCGGCAGAGTTGTGTGAGATTGCCTGGGCAGTTAAGTGATAATTCAAGGTTCGACAAGGCTCCCTTCTATGACTCCCTCTTCTCTCGAAGCTCGAAGTACTATTGGCGAACACACCTTAGATGATACCTCCTAGCGTGAATCTTAGGGCGAACACCAACCGATTGTGGATCCCCTTTTAGCCGTTGAATTTCTTAACTTATCCTTGAGCTGAAGTAGCTTTACCATATGGTTGGATAAAATGATGTTTACTCGTTTCGTGAGTTCAACTATCCCGATATTGAACAAATAGATTGAAGCTCTCTTATCTCCAGATAAAGATTGCGATAATAGAGAACCAAGAGTAAACAATCCTTGAATTTTATTGCAAAACTTAAATCCTAAACGAATACAACAAGACTCTCACAACTATTACACAACCAACCCTTAACCTTAGGGAATGTTTAGAACATGGCGGGTTTGGATGGCACTAGGGTTTCGACAAGAAGGAGTTTCTCTCTAATCTCAATTGTGTTTTCTCCAATTTGTCGATTACACATATATTAGGAAGGAGCCTTGTAACACCCCAATTTTGGGCTTAGAAGTTTAGGGTCTGAACCGGGCCGGTCTGATTTTCGGTTCGAATATAAAATGAGGTTTTAGGGAAAGCCTAGTTCGGGATGCTTTAAAAATATGGGAAAATATCTAAAAAATCCTCTTTTAATATATATAAGAGAGTGGTGAAATCAATTTTACAAAATAAGGTTTGGAAATGCAACATTTTGAAATAGTGACTAAAATGCAATTTTTGAAAAGTTCAGTGGTGACTGTTTTGTAAGGATTGAAACTTTGAATCTTTAAGGAGCTAATTTACCCAAGAATGATTTCTCCAGATTTTTCTTAGATTTAAGTGATTTAATTAATGTTTAATTAATTAAATGAAAAAGAGAAACCACTTTTTAGATTTCATAACTAACTTCTCTTAAAATTTTCTCATCTCTTTTTCTCTCAAAATTCCCTCATCCAAACACTTTTCTCCAGCAACTTTTCCCATTGATTTTCACTCCAATTGATGAGGTTTCAATCATCAATTAATTCCTAATCCATTCTTCATCCAATCCTTTAGATTTGCTTATTGGATTTTCAAGAAAATTGGCTCAAATCAAGGAGAAATCAACATTTAGAGGTAAGGTTGTTCTTCTCCTCTAAATACTCAGTTCTTTACTGAAATTCCTAAGTTATCAATCCTTGATTTAAGTTTTATAAATGGTTTTAATGATATGAACTTGATTTTGGCTTAAAACTCAAGATTTGGAGGAAATCTTGAAGAATTTCGTTGTGATTGTTTGGGCTCTGTTTTGATATGATTATTAAATGTATTTTGGATGTCTAATGATGTGTAACTGAGGTTTGATCAATGCAATCCCGAATAGGTGGTGTTTCCTAAGTTTTTACTTACGAAAATAGTGGTTTTTGGGGTGATCTTGGTGTTCTGTTATAGCTGAAGGTTTAAGGACGAGTTTAGGTTCATTTTGGATGTTAATTAATGTTTAGAAATGGTTAGAAGTGATGGATCTTGGCTGGGTTATGTTTTCGAAGAGTTTGGAGGTGATTTCAGTTGTGTTTTGTAGCCAAAATGTTAGAATTGGTTAGAGCAGCGAGTTTAGGTGTGATGGCTGAAGATTTTAATGCATGATGATGCTTTAATCCTCTGCTTTGATTTGTTTAAGACATGGGAGACATCTTCGGACACTTGTGGTGTTGATCCGGAGGCTTGATCGGCGTTTCGGCAAGCTTGCAAAACGGAATTGGTGACTGAAGTTGGGTTTCCAGGTTTGAAACGAATGTTTGAAGGTTTTGGGAGCTTAGTTTAAGTCTGAGCAACTTAACTAAGCTCAAGAGTAAGTTTTCGAAAAAACTCTCTTGGATGAGCCATGAGGTGGTTGGATGCATTGTCATTCATTTGCATGTTTAAATTCTCAAGGTAAGAGATCCTTGGTTTGATATGTTGTAAATGTGTATTTGATGCATAGTGATGCATGATGTTAAATGGCTTTGTTTAATGCTTTAAAAACAGTGAATTGTTGATGATAAATGATGTATATTGGCAAGCGATGTGTTTGTTTTAAAGTACTTGAATCGGATATAGTTAGCCGGCTATAGGATTGGGTGCATCGTGAATAAATTCGCCTTGGATGTTGAGGGGTTGTAATTGTACCGTAAACTCCATCCAAGTACACTAACGAGAAAGGTAAGATCACAATGGTGGTTAAAAGTCCATGTGTGGATCTTGTGTTGTGTGTCCCGTGTTCTCGTTAGTGGAGTTATACAACTACCAATGAGTGATGTTGAGGGGTTGTGATTGTATCGTTAAACTCCATCACGGGTGTTGAGGGGTTGTGATTGTACCGGTAAACTCCACCTTGTGTGCTCGGTAGTGTGTATGAAGCGTTTGGGACAACGCTTGTAATCTGCATATCCGATTGTGTTTTATGTTGTAAATGGTTATGGATGATCACTTGAAAGCCAATATGACATGTTGATTTTAATGAAGCATGAGATGCTTGTTTATGTATGCAAGGTTGCATGAATAATGATGCTTATATGATGGAAGGTTTTATTAAAAGTGTTTTATATAAAGCATTATTGTGTTCTTTCTTTAGAGCATGCCTCACTAAGCAATTGTGCTTACGCTCTCTCTCTTGAACCAATAATGCAGATAATTGAAGTGTTTGAAGGCAACAAGAAGGCTAAGAGTCCATGGGAAAACTAAGCTCGTGTATGGTGACGTTTTCATAACACTATTAGCTTTTGATATTTTGGCAATGGGAACCTAGGTTGTGTTTTGGGAGATGTTTTGGACTCCCTAATTTTGGCATGATGCCTTTGATGATTTGGATTTGTAAATGGCCATTTGGATGCTTGATTTGGTGTTTTGTTGGTTGCTTGGTTTTGATACTAAGATGCATGCCTATAGACTTGTGGAATTCCATGATTGTTGCCATGAACACGTTTTGATGTTGCAAACATGTACCTTATATGTATGATGACTTGTTGGCATGATTAGGAAGTCATTAGGATGTGTTTGAGTGGTTTATCGCGTGTTAAACCAGCAAATTAAGTAGCTTCTGGGTAACCCGTATCGATACACTCATAGGCGTTTCGAAATGGGGGCCTGTAATGGCCTTGGTGTTTCGAAACGGCTGGTGTCCGTATCGAAATGGTTTGGCCACTGGAAGGCACTATTTCGAAACAAGTCTCGAAACGAACCCGCTTTTCGGAACGGTCAACACCGTTTCGAAACAGGTGACCGTTGGGCACTGATTTGAATGGTTTTAAGGTTCGCAAGCTTTACGTTTTAGTCCCGAAAATTGTATTTGCAATTGCATGAGTTTGAGATGTCCGATTAAGATGAAATTTGACAGAGAAGCATGTAATATGATTAATTTGATATTGGTAACTTAAAAATCTGTTAAGACCTTCAAATTTCTAGAATTTACAATTGGGTCCCTAATATTTGTGATTTGTGCAATTGAGTCCTTTATCGATATCCGAACGCTGTGTTGTTCATATATATTGTTTCTCAAGATTACGCTTAGGGTTAATGAGCATTTAGACAAGATTAAAAAGAAAAAAAGGGTCGTTAATCAAGGTTGACTTTCGGGTTGACTTTGGTTTCCCCATGTAATCTTCGTAGTTCGGGTCAACCGTCTAGGACGAGCTAAGGGGGTTACATTTGGTGGTATCAGAGCTGAGTTCTCGTGTAAATGGGAATGGTTATGTGGGTGAAGTATGTGTGATTGCATGATATGCCTTTTAAATGAAAATATGATGTATGAATTGTAAAATATGTTGCAATTGTGTTGTTATGCTATGTTGAAGCATGTTAGAGGAACCCATTGCCATATCAAAACTAATGAAAGGAATTGTTTTTGAAAATGAGCTTGAGTGCTTGGATTACTTACCTTGTTGAGCCTGATTATGTTTATTACATTTGTGTCAGTGCATTGTTTTTCTTGAAAATAGGGCCTCGTAGAGAAATGAGGATGAATACGAGAGTTATGGCTCTGAATGAGAACGAGGAAAACATTGAGAATGTTGTGGATATACCTCCTCCTCCTGGTGGTGGACCGCCCGGTGGTGGTGGTACTGGAGGTGATGGTGCTGGTGCTGGGGTCGCTGGACCTGAAGCTGTGCAGGGGCAAGCTGCTCCTGAAATGACTGTATTGATACAAGCTATTGTTGGAGCCTTTCAGGCTGCAGTAGCTGGAGCTCACGGAGCTGTGCATCAGGGTGATGCTAACGTGAGATTACCTTTGGAACGTCTTCGCAGTCTGGGAGGGACTGAGTTCAGAGGTTTATCTCCCGAGGGTTCTGAATCTTGGTTGGAAAGCACCAAGAGGATATTGGGACAAATGATCTGCAATGATGTGCAGAAGTTAGGTTGTGTGGTATCGCTGTTACATGATGATGCGTATACTTGGTGGACGACCACAGTCTCCGGGATGGAGGAAGTTGATGTGACTTGGGCGTTCTTTCTGAACACATTCAAGTGAAAGTATCTAGGTGTGCGATACCTGGATGAGAAGAAAAGAGAATTCATATCTCTTGTGCAAGGAAGCATGACGGTGGCTGAGTATGAGATCCAATTTTTCCATCTTAGTCAGTACGCACCTGAGTTTATCCTGGATGAGCGGGAGAGGTGTGAGCGTTTCCGATATGGTTTGGCGACGGACGTGAAGACCTTTATGCTTGTAGCTGAGTATATAGATTTTGATGTGCTGGTGAGTAGGGCAAAGGACATTGAGCAGAAACTGGGTTTGTCTTCCAAAGGTGTTAGTTCTGGCTCGGGAAAAAGAGCTGCTGAGTATAGTTCCAGTGGTGGACGGAACAAGAGAGGACGAGATAAGAGGTATCAGTCTTCTGCTAGGCGTGGTAATGGAGGGCATGGTGCGCCTGTTCAGGGAGATAGCATGAGAGCTGATCAGAACACGTGTTGGACGTGTGGATCGCGTGGCCATTTGAGGCGTGATTGTCTTCGAGCAGCGAGGGAGGTTCAAGCTCTTATTGCGGTGACCGGTAATTCGTGCTGGAATTGTGGTTCGGCAGACCACATGAGAAGGGAGTGTCCTTTGTTGGCCGGTGGTGGTCAGGGACGTGCTCCTGGAGTTGTTGCACCACAGAGAGGTCGTGGGCGTGGCCGTGGTAACTTCCAGCGCAAAGATGATGATGGGAGGAATGTGGCGCATGTGGTGGCTGTCCAACCTGAGGGTGGTGGCCAAGCTCGAGTGTATGCTCAGCGAGAGGGGAGAAATGACATGGATGTGATCGCAGTACCTTCACTTTGCAATCCTTGTCATTACTTTCCTTGATTGATTCTGGATCTACACACTCATACATATTGCGTGAACATGCTCAATTGCTTGGTTTACCTGTTGAGTCTTTGGATGTTGGTATGCGTGTAACTAGTTCCTTTGGTGATATCGTTGTGACACGAAAGTTGTATAGAAGATGCCCTTTGGTTGTGCAAAACTATGTTTTTCTTGTTGATCTCATGGAATTGCCATTCTGTGGTTTTGATGTAATCCTTGGTATGGATTGCCTTCTTGAACATCGAGCTTGTAACCCCCTTAACCCGGCCTAGACGGTTGACCCGAATTAAGAAAGTCACACGGGGAAAACCAAAGTCAACCCGAAAGTCAACCTTGATTAACGACCCTTTTTTTCTTTTTAAACTTGTCTAGATGCTCATTAACCCTAATTGTGATCATACAAATAACATACTCAAAGATCACAAACATCAGAGATCAAACAAGGACCCAATTGAACAATTTACAACTTTAGGGACCAAATTGTAAATTCTGTAAATTATATGGCCTTAACCCAAATTAAAGTTACCAACTTGAAATTAATCAGGTTTCATGCTTCTCTGTAAATTTTCAGCTCAAAAGGACTTCCCAAACTCATACAATTGTACAAACAAGATTTGGGACCAAAATGCAAACATTCCAAAACATTTAACTGCCAATGTTAGCCCCCAACGGTCACGTGTTCCGAAACAGGAAGAGCTCGTTTCGAAACGCGGGGTCGTTCCGCAACGCGTACCGAAACACGGGCTGGCAGTGGCCTTTCCGTTTCGGAACGGTCTCTCCCGTTTCGGACGCCTGGGCTGGTTTAGGGCACCCGTTCCGAAACGGTAGGCACTGTTCCGAAACACCCTGCACAAAATGCCACAAGATGCATACTTAAACATGCAATTAAACATCCAATCATGCTCCAAATGCTACCAAACTTTACCAACATGAAATTCAACATATAAGAGACATATGTGCATCAATCAATCAACATATTATCATCGTATATGAAAAGCCCCAATTTCAAAGCATGCTTCCTACACAAGCTAACCATTCTTGCATAAAGCCTTCAAAACCAAGCATATAAAGACCAATTACAAATCCAGCATTTCCAACAACATTAAACAAACTTAGGAAGTTCAAAACATCTCCCATAACATCCATAATGGTCCCCCATTGCCAAATGCCAAAAGCTAAAGTGTATAAGAAAACCTTTCCATACTTTGAGCTTAACTTCCACTTGATTGCTTGCCTTCCTTGCTGCCCTCAAAGTACCTTAATGATCTGCATTATTGGTTTAAGAAAACGAAAGAGAGCGTAAGCAAAAGCTTAGTGAGGAATGCTCATTAAAATCATTCAATAATGCATTTATAAAAACACTTCATAAATCATACTTCAAATCATCATTTACTCATGCTCAAAGCAACTTAACAAGCAATTCATGCTTCCATATCATTCCATGTCATATTGGCCACAAGTGATAAGTTTCATCTTTTAAAAAAACAAGATCAACATAAGACTCACACATGGACTTTTAAACACCATTGTGATCTTATAATTCTCAAGAACCACATAAGGACTTTTAACCACCTTTGTGTTCTTCCCAAGGACTTTTAAACACCTTGGCCCCAAGGACTTTTAAACACCTTGGCCCATGGACTTTTAAACACCATGGCAAGGACCACACAAGGAATTTTAACCACCTTTGTGTCCTTAACAAGAACCATCCAAGGACTTTTAACCACCTTGATGTTCTTAAGTAACAAGGCTCACTCAAGGACTTTTAACCACCTTAGTGACCTTAACAAGAAACATCAAGGACTTTTAACCACCATGAAGTTCTTAGAAACCACAAGGCTCACTCAAGGACTTTTAACCACCTTAGTGACCTTAACCTTTTCAAAAACATCACTTGCCAATATACATCATTATCATCAAATAATCCACTGTTTTAAAGCATTTAACCAAGCCATATTCAACATGCATTTATAAGCATCAAACCACATTTTAACCATGCTCAAAAACAAGGAACTCTTACCTTGAGCTTCCTTCAACATATGGCTTACAAAATCAGCAATAACCATGCTAAATCATGCTTTCAAAACAGAATTTAAAACATGCAATAAACCACATTGCATCACAACCAAACCATGGCCACCACTAGAGTGTATTTCCGAAAACTTACACTTGAGCTTAGTAAAGTTGTTTAGACTTAAACTAAGCTCCCAAGATATTGGTTTCAAAGCCGAAAACCCAATTTCACTCACCGATTCCACTTTGCCTCTTGCCGAAGCACAAATCAAGCTACCGGATCACCTCCACTTGGATCCAAAGATGCCTCCCCTGTTTTAAACACATCAAATCAGAGGATTAATGCATCATCATGCATTAATAGCTTCAATGAAAGCACCTAAACTCGCTGCTCTCATCCACACACCATTTTCGGCCACCAAACACAACCGAAAATGCATCCAAACCCCTTCTCAACAAAGCCCAGCCATAAACCATCAAAACCAAACATCCTTTAACACCATTTAACATCTAAAAAGAACCTAATAACATCCTTATATCTCCAGCAACAACAGATCCACAAGATCACCTCAAAAACAACCAAGAATCACAAGCTAAGCTTAGGAAACTCAACCTATCCGGGTTTGCATTAATCAAAACTCAATTCCTTATCAAATTAATGTTCAATTAACATCAAAAACACACTTCAAATCACAGATTTAACAGATCAAACGGAAATCCATCAAAAATCACCAAATCTTGCATTTTAAGCCAAGATCCATTTACACAACTTAAAAACCATTTATAAAACATCAATTAAGGATTGAGAACTTAGGAATTTCAGTAAAGAACTGAGAGTTTAGAGGAGAAGGACGTTCTTACCTCCAAACTTGATGAATCAAGTAGCAAATGGTGAGGTTTTGTAGATATGATGATTAGGAATCAAAAGAGAGTTGAAAGGAGAGATTTAGGTGACAAAATCAGAAGAAATTCTCTGGAGAGAAAGTGTTTGGGTTGAGAGAAAATGAGAGAAAGGAAAATTGAGAAAATAGAAAGTTAGTTACAAAATATCCAAAATGATTTCCCTCCTCTTTTCTTATACTTTAAAATCAGAATTAAACCTTAAAATATCTTAGAAAAAATCTGGAGAAACTCCCTTTGGGTAAATAGCTCCTTAAAGATTCAAAGTTTCAATCCTTTCTAAAACAGTCACGCAACTTTCAAAAATTACATTTTGTTCACTAGCCAAAATGTCACCCTTCCAAAACTCATTTTGTATAATTGATTTCACAGTTCAATTATATATATTAAAAGATGAGTTTAGAACATTTTTCCATATTTTTAATGCAACCCGAACTAGGCTTTCCTAATTTCACCTTTTTAGATTCGAACAACACTTTGACCAAACCGGTCAACGCCCAAAACTTCTAAGCCCAAAACTGGGGCGTTACAGAGCTGTGGTGGATTTTGAGAACAGGCGGGTTTCGTTAAAACTTGCGGATGATTATGAGGTAGTGGTGGTTGGTGAGAATGTGAAGTTTCTTGCCAATGTGGTGTCTACATTGGAAGCAAGCCGAATGCTGAGACAAGGATGTGAGGCTTATCTGGCCTTTATGATGAATCATAGCTCTAAGGAGTTGCGAGTTCAAGATATCAGGACTGTGCGAGAGTTTCCTGGTGTGTTTCCGAAGGAGTTACCTGGTTTGCCTCCTAATCGAGAGGTGGAGTTTGGAATTGAGTTGTATGAAAACACGACTCCAGTGTCCATTACTCCCTACCGAATGGCACCTAAGGAGTTGAAGGAGCTGAAGACGCAACTTCAGGAGTTTCTTGATCGTGGTTTCATTCTGCCGAGTGTGTCACCTTGTGGTGCACCGGTCTTGTTTGTGAAGAAGAAGGATGGCACTATGAGAATGTGCATCGATTATCGTCAGCTGAACAAGTTGACTATCAAGAATCGATATCCTTTGCCAAGGATTGATGATCTTTTTGATCAGTTTTGGGGAGCGGCTGTATTCTCTAAGATTGACTTAAGGTCAGGTTATTACCAGCTAAAGGTGAAGGATGTGGATGTGCCAAAAACAGCCTTCAGAACGAGGTATGGGCATTATGAGTTCCTTGTGATGCCATTTGGTTTGACGAATACTCCTGCAACTTTTATGGAAATGATGAATAGAGTGTTCCATGAGTATTTGGACAAGTTTGTTGTGGTGTTCATTGATGATATCCTTGTGTACTCTCGTACTGAGGAGGAGCATGTGGGGCATTTGAGGATTGTGTTGCAGGCTTTGTTGGAGAATCAACTTTATGCTAAGCTGAGCAACTGTGAATTTTGGCTTAGGGAAGTTGTGTTCCTTGGTCATGTGGTTTTCTGCTGTGGGGATTCGTGTTGATCCTCAGAAGATTGAGGCAGTGATGAACTGGAAGCCTTCTAAGTCTGTTCATGAAGTCCGTAGTTTCCTTGGTTTGACAGGACACTATCGGAGGATCGTGGATGGATTTTTGAAAATTGATGCACCTTTGACGAAGTTGTTGCAGAAGGATGTCAAGTATGAGTGGACGGAAGCGAGACAGCAGGCTTTTGAGAAGCTTAAGGCAGCTTTGACGCAAGCTCCTATCTTGGTTCAGCCTGAATCAGGGAAAGAGTTTGTGGTGTATAGTGACGCATCCTACGTTGGTTTGGGGTGTGTGTTGATGCAAGAGGGTAAGGTGGTGGCTTATGCATCGCGCCAGTTGAAGGTGCATGAGCGTAATTATCCTACGCATGACATTGAGTTAGCTGCGGTGGTTTTTGCTTTGAAAATTTGGAGACATTACCTGAATGGTGAGAAGTGTACTGTGTACACGGATCACAAAAGTTTGAAGTATCTGATGTCTCAGAAGGAGTTGAATCTTAGGCAACGATGTTGGGTGGAGTTGCTTAAAGATTATGATCTGACGATCGAGTATCATCCGGGTAAAGCTAATGTTGTAGCGGATGCCTTGAGTAGGATGGTAGCAGTGGAGTTGAGGGCTATGTTTGCCAGTTTGAGCATTTCGTGAGATGGCGGCCTTGTGGCTGAATTGCAAGTGAAACCATCCTTGGTTCAGTTGATAAAGGATAAGCAGCTGTTGGATGATTCCTTGGTGCAACATGTTCAGGATATTGCTGAGGATAGGCAATCGGATTTCTGCTTTAATGGTGATGGAGTTTTATGTTTTGGGAGTCGGATAGTAGTGCCCAATGATACTGAGTTGAGGCGTGCTATTCTGACTGAAGCTCACAGTAGTCCTTTTGCTATGCACCCTGGTAGTACTAAGATGTATCGTGATCTTAGAGATGAGTACTATTGGGTGGGTTTAAAGAAAGATATTGTGGAGTATATGAGCAAGTGTATGGTTTGTCAGCGAGTTAAGGCTGAGCATCAATTTCCTTCTGGGTTGTTGCAACCATTGAGTATTCCTGAGTGGAAGTGGGAAAGGATTACCATGGAAATTGTATCTGGTTTACCCTTATCGCCATCGAAGAAGAATCCGGTGTGGGGATTGTAGATCGCCTTACGAAGTGTGCACATTTCTTACATATGCATACTACGTACACTTTGGACAAGCATGCAGAGCTGTACATTGCTGAGATTGTGCGGCTGCATGGTGTGCCAAAGTCGATTGTGTCGGATAGAGATCCGACGTTTACATCGCGTTTCTAGGAATGTTTGCATCAAGCATTGGGTACACGATTGAATTTTAGTACTTCTTATCATCCACAGTCTGATGGACAGTCTGAGCGTGTTATCCAAGTGCTAGAGGACATGTTGAGGTGCTGTGTGATTGAGTTTCAAGGCTCTTGGGAGAAGCATTTGCCTTTGGTGGAGTTTGCTTATAACAATAGCTACCAGGCGAGTATTCAAATGGCACCTTATGAAGCCTTGTACGGGAGGAAGTGCAGAACTCCTCTTTGTTGGGCTGAAACAGGTCAGAAGTTGGTTTCAATGCCATCTTTGTTGAAAGGAACCACCAAGAAGGTAAAGCTCATTTGTGAGCGATTGAAGGCAGCTTCTGATCGACAGAAGTCTTACACGGATTTGAAGCGTAAGGAGATTGAGTATGCGGTAGGTGACCGTGTGTTTTTGAAAGTTTCTCATTGGAAAAAGGTGATGAGGTTTGGACGGAAGGGTAAGTTGAGCCCTAGGTACATTGGACCATACGAGGTGATTGAGCGTGTGGGTCCTGTTGCGTACAAGTTGAGATTGCCACAAGAGTTGGAAAAGATTCATGATATGTTTCAAGTCTCTATGCTTCGGAGGTATAGATCGGATCCTTCGCATGTTATGCCTGTAGAGGAGGTGGAATTGAATCCAGACTTGACCTTTGATGAAGAGCCGGTGGAAATTCTGGATTCAGACAGTAAAGTTCTTCGAGGTAAAACCATTGAGTTGGTAATGGTGTTGTGGAAGCATCGTGGTGCTGAGGAAGCCACGTGGGAAAGAAAGGATGACATGAAGAAGCAGTTTCCGTACCTCTTTCCTCCAGGTAAATTTCGAGGTGCCTGACTTGTCAGAAAGTCAAAGCAGAGCATCAACGTCTGTCTGGGTTACTACAACATATTAAGATTCCTTAGTGGAAGTGGGAGCGCGTGACTATGGACTTTATTAGTGGACTTCCTTTGACTCCGTCGAAGAAGGATTCCATCTGGGTTATTGTTGATCGTCTGACGAAGTCCACACATTTCATTCCTACCTGAGTTAACTATTCTTTGAGTAAGTTAGCCCGACTTTATATTTTTTAGCTCGTTCGACTTCACGGGGTACCGTTATCTATTATTTCCGACAGAGATCCGAGGTTCACTGCATGATTCTGGGGGTCTCTTCATTCTGCTTTGGGTACTCGGTTGAAATTCAGTACATCTTATCATCTACAAACAGATGGTCAGTCTGAGCGTGTGATCCAGATTCTTGAGGATATGTTGAGAGGTTGTATTCTTGATTTCAGAGGCAGTTGGGAGGATTTCTTGCCGCTTGCAGAGTTTTCTTATAATAACAGTTATCAGGCCAGTATCAAGATGGAACCGTATGAGGCTCTGTATGGGCGTAGGTGTCATTCACCTATTGGTTGGACTGGGTTGAATGAGCACAGATTGTTGGGACCGAAGATTGTGCACGAGGCTGCTTTTGACAAACAGAAGTTTTATGCTGATTTGAGACGTCGTGATCTTGAGTTTGAGGTGGGTGATGAGGTTTTCTTGAAAGTATCTCCTTGGAGGAAGGTAATTCGGTTTGTTCGAAATGGCAAGTTGAGTCCTCGTTACATTAGCCCTTATCAGATTATTCATCGAGATGGACCAGTTGCCTATAAGCTAGAGCTACCACCAGAGCTTCAGCGTATTCACGATGTTTTCCATATTTCAGTGTTGAGGCGTTATCATCCTGATTCGTCACATGTAATGCCTGTTGAGGATATTGAGGTTCGTCCTGATTTTGCGTTTTGAGGAGGAGCCTATTGAGATTCTCGCTCAGGATAAAAAGGTTCTCACAAGGAAGACCATTAAGATGGTCAAAGTTCTGTGGCGTAGTCGTAGTCATGATGAGGCTACGTGGGAGCCCATGACTGTCATCTGAGCTCAGTATCCGCATCTTTTTGCACTAGGTAAATTTCGAGGCCGAATTTTTTTTAACGGTGAGAGAGTTGTAACACCCCAATTTTGCCCTAAATTAAAAAACCTAATAATTGGGAATTTCAATTGAAAACTTAATTAAATTTCAATGATTAAATTGGGAATTTTAAGAATTTCAGTGATCACATTGTAACGATTGCAAAACTTAAGTGTCGTTTCATAAACCCTAGAAAGTATAATGGCACGCTCTGTAATTAACCCCTTTTTAGGGTATAAATAGAACCTTTCAACCATTTTCACTGGTTTTGGTCGTTCTCTTCCCTCTCCTTCAACATCTTGTGCGAGCAAAAGAAAAGAAACCCCCTTTCTCCATTTTTCGTCCAGCCAAGGGTCAAACACCATCCGTTTGACGGTCCGACACCATCGTTCATCTTCCCTTTATTGTCTGACCATAACTCACATGTCAACTAACCCTCTTCGGCCGCCTTTTGCCCGAAACTCATCGGTAAGCTTTTTGGTTGCTTCGAAAATCCCTCACGCCGCTATCGTCTTGTTTTTTTTGCAAATTGGTTGGGTCTCAATTGTTCCTTTCCCTCGTGTAAGTTATGTGTGTGTGTGAGTCTCAGAAACTCCTCGGAATTTGACGCGAGAGGTCACCGGCGGTGAGGAATCGGGGGGATGTTGTGCCCTAATTTTCGATTTAGGGATTTTATGTTGAATCGGTCTGAACCGGTCCAGTAGACTGGACCGGGTTGACAGAACCGAACCGGTCTGTCTTATAAAGAGTCGCCTGATGTCAGCGTTGACCGTTGACCGTTGACTTTTTCAGAAAAAGGCTATTTCATGTTTTTCGACATACTGATTCCGATTCTATTGCCCGTTTTCCCAAATTCGAACTTGAAAGATCGTTTTGACCGCTTTTATTAATTTATACATGTATTTAAAGATTTGAATATCGGAAAAATTAATTGGTATTATTCGTATTTGCAGACGACATTGACTCGGATACTGAGATCCTTACTCCTCTTCCACCTGGACGACCTCCTTTTGCTCAGCCATCGGGATCTGTCGTTAGTTTAATTATTAATGTACATTCGATATTTATATTATCAATGTCTTCGCATAGTAGTAATATCTTGATTGTGTATTTAATTGTTGTAGGAGCTGACTCTAACCGAACTAGAGCCAGAGCTGAGCGTGGGAGACGTTACGTCGATGTTGAGTTTTAGCTACTTGAGGTGTGTTCTCTCCTGTGTAGTTTGCTTACAGTGCTCTGTATGTAAATGTGATGATTTGCTGAAATGTATACATGATGTGGTCTGATGATGTGTGTTGATTATATTCTATTGATCTGTGATGTTTGACTTGTTCAACATTCTGTAATGTTATGCAATATTTTTTTATACATTCAGATTCAGATTATTGTATATCGTATTATATGATTATGCGTTTCTATCGATAAATAATGCATTCAAAATCAGTGCTCGGATTTTAAGTCATCTCATTTTGGTTGGGATTCTGTACGCGGAAGTTCAGTAGCTTCATTCGTCGGGATGATGTCTACTTCGGATCAGTGGTTTCACCCTACGGGCTGGATTCCACTTCGGATGGTGATGAGGTAGAGAGTGGTTTTGGGGAACCTTACTCTTCGGATGGTGATGTAGTTTGGGTGCATGTCATATTGTGTTGTACATTCATTCATTTTGCTTATGTGTTTGAATTGATTCATGATGGAAAAACTGTATTATGATAATGTTTGGCTGTCTCTGTTGTTATAATGACTCTATTAGTTTTTTTTTTGCACTGTAGAGACACACTGAGCGTTTTCACTGACTCCCCCTTAGTTTCTACTTTTAGATACTCAGGTCTAGGCTACGGTACTTGGAGGACCTCGTTTTCCAGCTTTATTTATTTATTATTATCAGTATGAGACTTGGACTTATTTATATTAAATGTTTTATTGGATTGTATATAATTTTAGATTCTGGGTGTTTTATTTGGGGTTATTATGTTTTATTATGCATGCACATTTTGAATATTTAATATTTTTAGGAATATTTTATTAGTATGTAATATGCGATACTATTATTACCTATTTTGGAATTTAAGTTTTGAATCAGGTTACTTGTGTGAGGGACAAGCTTTGAGTTGTTTCCTTATATTCGACCCAATTCTTCCGGGTCGGGTTTAGGGGGTTACAGTTTGTGTGTAGAAAATATTACTCTTGTAAAAATTGTTTATGTTTGGTGTTCATATTCATATTATCTTTTTTACATCATAGTAGGCCTTAAATTTTATTTTAATCTCTTTTGAGTTTTAAATTTTTATTTTGTTATCAAATTAAACAACCGATACAAATAATATTTTTTATTTATTTTCTAACAATTTTTATCTTTTCTGAATTTTATTACTAAGGATGCCTTGAAGAATTTGTTCCCCAAATTATTTCGATTAGTAAGTAATATGCCTGCAAGTGTAAATGTTGAGGATTTCATACAAAATTTACACCATTGAAATAAAATTATGTGTTTGTCCTTAAATTTTATTAAATCGAATTTCAAAATTTTCTTTCTAAAAGAGAGAGTATGAAATTTAAAGAGAGGGAATTTTGGTGCAAACGGTGTAATATGGAATATTATAACTAAAATTTAGGAAATATGTTATATAAAAAGTTCCATTCATATCAGATACATACGTATACATGTATATATTGTTCAACGTCTAATACATAGTACTAATAAAGTTCAGCATACATTCATCTAATACAAACTACGTTTTTTCTATTGTGATCAACTGTTGTTATAAGATGTGAGATCATCAGTGATGTAGAGGATCAGGACCACCTGGTCTTTTTCTCTTTGACTCCAAAGGTTTGTCGATATTCCCTTTCATGCTAGCTTTAATGGCTTTCTCGACTTCATCTATCAATGTACGTTTTCAACATCCTTTTAATTGCATGGATTCATGATCGGTCTCACGTATTTCTTGTCTTTTGGTCGATTTCATAATAGTTGCAGATATACCAGCCGCTACTGTTGTCAATTGTAGTGAATATCAACGACGAAAAGTGTCAAATTCTTAAATTGACGGACGTACTTTCATTTCATCTTCAAATTCTTGATTAGGAGTCGAAAACGAATGAAGTGAACGACCTGCAAAACTCGAAACCAAAAACAAAACATGTATGAAAGCATGAAGAAAACATTGAAATTAGAAGTTTAAGAATCAAATTGAATGTGAAATCGATTTCAAGATCAAACGTTGAGAGGGTCGAATTACTAAATTTTAAAATTATAAGGGCTTTTTAAGTTTTATATGAACCTAAATTTCTATTAGAATAAAACTATTGGGGACACGAATCTACCCTTCTTTAATTTTGTCAGTGTTTATTTAAAACTAAATAACTTTGAATTTTAAACAAGGGTCAATTTATTATTAAATCAAAATTTATCGGATATTTAAGTTTCATAATGAAGACTTATGCCCTTGATCTCTCCGTCCCATTGACTGTATGATAAACAATGACGGAGTCATATGGATTTTTACTTAAAAAATATAAGGGATATTTACTTATTTGACCTCTTATTTTTCAATTCATTTGAACTATATCCCCTTTTTTAATGGTTAATTTTACATTGTCTCTATTTATCATAATTATTTACTCCGTCCCTAATAATAAGTTTTTGCTTACTCATGAAACGGGTTGAACCATGATTCAAATTCAAACCAGTTATACTATTTTTGTTAGAATTGAGTTCTTGAACGATAAAAGCTATATGTAAATAAGAGTTTTTCTTTTGTTTAATGTCAACGTTTTAAATCTTTTGACTGGTTAATTCAAATTAAATATTATAAAAATTTACCACGATTTTTTTAAATTTATATAATTTATAACATTAGAATCTATTTTTTTATTCTATTTTAAAATAACCGATCGAATCATTTTACTAGATAAATTGATGGTCCAATTTCTAATGATCCAAATAAATATTCTTTTTAATTATCAACAAGCTTCTCGTTTTTTATTACACTGATTCTATTGGTTGGTTGTCGCGGATGAAAGGTCTTGTGTTTGGAGCTTTGAGGGGAATTTTAATTGGGTGAGTGAAGCTGAAAATAAGGGGTTAGTGGCCCCTTTCACTCTCGATGAGGCGTGGGCGGTTGTTCGTGGGTGTGAGGGCTCGAAGTCACTGGGGCCGGACGACTACAATATGGAATTTTTTAAGAAGTGTTGGTAGGTAGTTTGTGATGATGTTGGACGGTTTTTAGATGATTTCTTTGTATCCGACAAGTTACCCATGGGTGCGAACAACACATTCCTTGTGCTTTTGCCCAAGGTTGATTCACCGGTCACCTTGAGTGATTTTCGACCAATCAGCTTGCTTAATTTGATATATAAGATTCTTGCAAAAATTCTGGCTAGAAGGCTGCAGTCGGTGTTGGGAGGACTAATTAGTGATCATCAATCGACTTTTGTGCGTGTGCGTGAAATTGTGGATGGTATTCTATTGGCAAATGAGACAATACATTCCATGTGACAGAGTTCGTTGGGTAGATGTATCCTGAAATTTGACTTCGTGAAAGCTTACGACTGCGTTCGATGGGAATTTTTAGAGCACATTTTATGGTTGATGGGGTTCAGTGATTCTTGGCGTCGTCTGATTACTGAGTGTATTAGCACAGTCAGGTTGTCAGTTTTGTTAAACGGTAGCGCCGATAAAGAATTTGGAATGGAAGCACTACATAGGATGTTCGTTCAAGCGGAGGAGTTGGGGCTCATCCATGGGGTTTCGTTGGCTCTGGGGGTGTCGCTATCGCATCTTCAATTTGCTGACGACACCATTCTATACTTTGAAGCCTCCGTTGAGAGCGCTACGACTATCTCATGTTACTGTGTTGCTTCCAAGTTTGTTCTGGTTTGAAAATTAACTTCAACAAGTCCTCTCTTCATACTATTGGCATGGATGATGGGTTTTTTGATTCAATGGCGGCTGTCATGTGTTGTCGGAAAGGTGAATTGCCTTTTGTTTATTTGGGGCTACCGTTGGGGGTGAATCCTCGCAACATTGTTGTGTGGGAACCAGTTATAGCCTCGGTTCGATGAAAGCTCGCTGGTTGGAAACAAACATCTTTATCTTTTGTTGCTCGCGTCACACTGGTAAACTATGTTCTTTCGTCACTTCCAGTTTATTATATGGGTTTGTTTCAGGTGCCGAAGGGTGTTATCACATCAATAGATAAAGTGAGACATTTTTTTCTGTGGGGTGGGGTGAGTTTACAACGGAAAATATGTCGAGTAAGCTGGAGTATGGTTTGTCGGCCACGTCATCTTGGTGGGTTGGGGGTTGCGGATTTGGAGGTTCGAAATAAAGCATTATTGTCAATGTAGCAGGTCGAATTCTAGCTCTCTTCTCGGGTGGGGTGGGGGTGTTTTGTGTGATGCACATGGTCGAATTCTAGCTCTCTTCTCGGGTCCACTTGGTTCCCTTGATTCCAATGTAGCAGAGTTGCGGGCAATCGCTTTTGTGTTGAATTTCTTTGCAGCTTCTAAATGGGCATCTCGTCCCCTCGTGGTGGAGTCGGATTCCAAAATTTCTCTTGGTTGGGTGTTGCATTTGGAACGACGACCTTGGCTTTTGTGGGAGATTTTTGGTTTGATCGATCAAGCATGCCTCACTTTGGGGTCCGTATGATTGTTTCCTTTGTGAGGGGCGTTGTGTTCCGTTGTTGTTTATTTCCTTTTAGTCCAAGTGTCATACTCTTTTCCTCAGTTAGGCTTAGGGAGGTTTTTAATGAGGCGCACGTGTGACTCGAGTTGTATATTTTCCCCATTAATATACAGATTTTTGCCGATAAAAAAAGGAACGACAAAAAGGATATAAATAAACAGCTATGTTTTACTTTTATGTTATACATTGTAAATTGAATTAGGGTATTAAAATTTAATCAATTTTTTTGTTTAAATAGAGAGATATTATATTCTCATTCCGAGATTCGAACCTATACAAGATGGAGCAGAATGTGTATCCTTAGCAACTAAACCAATTAATTTTGGTTAGACTCAAAATAATTCGAACATATAATAAATTTATTTATGTATAACTTAAAAGACAACTATTAATTATTTTAGCGGAAAAAGATATTAGATAATTTATATAATGTATAGAATTCAAATTCTTAAGTTACGAGTAAAACAAATTAAATTAGAAGTATCGCCTCCATAATAAATTTTTATAATATTTGATTCAAATTAATTTATCGACAAAACAATCAAATATGATTATAAAAAATGTCATTCCGTGAATGAAAACATTTTAACACTCAATGTTTTATTTTGAGTCAAAATGGTCATTTTGTGAATGAAAACTGTAATCAACTAACGATAAACAACTTGATATAACTGACAGAATAACATATCATCAGAAAAAAATAAATTGTATTTTATATAATTTTAGTTTTACTTGTGTGTCATTATGTCAAGTTAGCACCTTTGTTTATTTGTCATTGTTATGTCAGTGTGCATTGTCATGGAGATTTCCCACAGCATGTCAAGTAATTTGTCGTTAATTAACTAACTATTTAACTTAAGATAAAATATTAAAGCTTAATGTACTTAAAAAAATTAAAATAATTTTTTAGTCAAATATTAAGAACATTTTCTAACTTTATGCATAAAAAATACAACCTAAAGAGAATTTGTGCATCCCGGAGTGATAAATGAAAAAAAATAAAAATAAAGATTTGGATAAAAGGAAGATCACATCAAAAGCCAACCCTAAAAAGTTTTTAGTTTTAATGAATTTAAGGATTGAAATCCTCTTTGGATCCAAATTCTTATCTAATTCTTTGAACACACTTTCCTATAATTTAAGATTTATAGTTTTATAGTTTACATATAGAGATTAAAATTTCATTATTTAAATATGAAAAGTTGTGTAAATCTTTCACACTGTTTGTGTATAAAAAATATTACTCTTGTAAAAATTATTTAAGTTTGGTGTTCATATTCGTATTATCTTTTTTACGTCATATTAGGCCTTCAATTTTATTTTAATTTTTTTTTTCAATTTTAAGTTTTTAATTTGTTATCAAATTAAACAACCGATACAAATAATATTTTTTTAATATTTTTTATTTATTTTCTAACAATTTTCATCTTTTCTGATTTTTATTACTAAGGATAACTTGAAGAATTTGTTCCCCAAATTATTCCGATTAGCGAGTAATCAACTTGCAAGTGTAAATGTTGAGGATTTCATACAAAATTTACACCATTCACATAAAATTATGTGTATGTCCTTAAATTTTATTAAATCTAATTTTAAAATTTTATTTCTAAAAGAGAGTATGAAATTTAAAGAGAGGGAATTTTGGTGCAAACGGTGTAAGGTGGAATATTATAACTAAAATTTAGGAAATATGTTATATAAAAAGTTTCATTCATATTGGATACATACGTATACATGTATATATTGTTCAATGTCTAATACGTAGTACTAATAAAGTTCAGCATACATTAATCTAATACAAACTACGTTTTTTTTCTATTGTGATCAACTGTTGTTATAAGATGTGAGATCATCAGTGATGTATAGGATCAGGTCCACCTGGACTTTTTCTCTTTGACTCCAAAGGATTTTCGACATTCCTTTTCATGCTAGCTTTAATGGCTTTCTTGCCTTCATCTATCAATGTACGTTTTCCACCTCCTTTTAATTGCATGGATTCATGATCGGTCTCACGTATTTCTTGTCTTTTGGTCGATTTCGTAACAGTTGCAGACATACCAGACGCTACAGTTGTCAATTGAGGTGAATATCGACGACGAAAAGAGTCGAATTCGTAAAATGACGGAAGTACTTTTATTTCATCTTCAAATGCTTTATCAGGAACCGAAAACGAATGAAGTGAATGAGTTGCAAAACTCGAAACCAAAAACAAAACATGCAAGGAAAGCATCAAGAAAACATTGAAATTAGCCATTTGAAAGTTCAAATTAGGGTTTGATAGTTTGCATAGAATGGGTTGCATGTATCGGTATATATAGATATTACCAACCTTTTGTTTTGCCAGAATATTCAAAGTTTGTTCATATGGATACCATTTGATTGGATTTTAACTTTTAGGATTGAGATGAATTCTTGTTGCTTATATTCAGTTTAGATTCATATATTTATGTCATAAACATATTTAATATGTTTTATATTTATATAAATTTAAATACGTTAATAATCAAATTTGATATATTTGCATACTTATTAACTTGCATATTATATTTATATTATGTTCATGTTGTGTATGAAATTTCAGTATTTTAATCATTTCATAATCATATATTTATATTTGGGCATGATTAGGATTGCATGAAAAGTTTTTACATGCCCATAAGTAGGGGTGAGCAAAACTCGAGTTGACTCGACGCGAAAAAACCTGACTCGTAATTTTATCCCAAAATATATGTGTGAATTACATAATTATCTCATGTTGGGTCAAATTAAATATTTTTACTCTAAATTTAAACCCAACCCGACCCAACCTAAATCTATTTTTTATAAATCCCGACTCATAAAATTTGATCGGTCGAATCTCTGTGTCATGCACATCCCTAGTTAGTAGAGGCTTAAATTCTTTACTTCCATTCTCTTTGAAATGTACTGATACAAATTAAAGTATAGGATTAAATTTCAAAAGTAAACATAACAGAGGTATTAAAATCACAATTTGACTAAATTATATACAACTTTCAGGTTTCATATTCGTCACTTGAAGTGGGAATAGTTCCAACCATGGCCGATCCAAACGTACCCATCTCGTCAACTTCGACCACCAAGCAAGCTTCCCAAGTCGGCAGAACCGACCGCGAGGGTCGAGTTTTAAGGTACGAAGAAAATAGGAGGAACCGAAAATTTGAGAAAACAATCTGATACGCTTCCCGGAAGGCCTACACCGAATCAAGTCCAAGAATCAAAGGCCGATTCATCAAAAGAACTAAAACCGACAATGACATAGTCCTCGACTACATGCTTAACTCGCAAACTTCAGCTTTTGCAGCAACTTTCATGTCGGAAATAGAGTACAACGTTGTCTCGTAGTTTTGAAAGTCGATTTATAGAAGAATATTATGATTGTGTAATATAGTAATAAAATTTTTGCAAGTAGAATAATCAAAACGACAATTGAAATTAATGGAAATAGATGTTTAGTTCTTTGGTTATAGTTTATGACGCGTCTAAAGTTTGATTCCAATCTCGGAATAAAAAAACAAAGGCTTGATTCCTTAAGACTTTTTAAATTGACCCAAACTTTTTATTTGGGCTAATATATATTTTGGTACCTTAATTTTGCCTTAACTTGACTGTTCGATTTAAATTATCATTTAAATTTGACTTCTGATTTGAACAAAACATCACATTTTGTACTTGTTTTTATCTAAAAGTTGATATTAAGTATTATTGAATCGGACAACGAAGTTTAAGAATCAAATTGAATATGAAATTAATTTCAAGATCGAACGTTGAGTGGGTCGAATTACTAAATTTAAATTTTTTTGATCAGCAAAAGAGTATGATTTTATTAATAAGTATCATACAGTGTCATCACACTCCATGGCCTCATTAAAAACCTCCCTACACCTAAATGGAGGAAAAGAGTACCGAGGAGTATGATATAAAGAACAAACGCTAAAAACAACCCAACAGACATGAAAAAACTAACGCAAGAAACCAAAACACAAAACATTCACACTAGTATGAAAAACCAAGATGTTCGGTCAACACCACCCCTCGCCAAAAAGTCATCCAAGCAATTCGCTTCTCGATAAAAATATGAATACATAAGCTCAACAATAATCCCTTCAGATGCAATTTCCAGGCCAAAAGATGTTGTCAAGCACCAACAAAAAATTGTCTGATGTTGTGTGTTTCCATACTTATCGATCCTCACACTTTTAACAAACCACACCACGCCACTCTATCGACACAAAGGAAATCACGCACCACAGCCAATGAAAATTTTCGCCATACCTCATTGTAGATTACCACAACACATATCGCCTAACAAACTCGCTTGATCCCCTCCCACACACGGTATGTATACTCCTACTATACCACAAAAACAGACATCCAAGAACCGAGCAAATCCGTCTCCTCTCTCGAATGTCGAAAACATCCGAATAAGGCATAAACACATAAACAAAATCATTCGTAAACCATATCTTATTAGCCATACCATCACTTGATGTCTTTAATTTAGTCACATAAAAAATGACCATCGCACACCTTTGTTGTCTCAAAAAGTGTTGAACCGAATTATGCTTCAACGCTGAACCAATCCCAATCACATTCCACAACCACAAACTCAACGCTCTTTTCAATTATTGTCGTTCTTGCGCTTCAATCATACGCACGATATCCTTTACAATTTCTTGTTTGTTTCCAATTGTTTTCACCCCAATCAGTTTAACCAATTTCAATGTTTCCTCCGCTTCTCTTAAAACAATCTGTTTTCGGTTATAGAAGTCTGAATCTGACAAAAAGCCATTAGCAATTACCTCTGATGGTTTTTGGTTTTTCTTCGGACGACCTCTGCCCTTTTTTACCAGCTTCGCTTTAGCCTCACCTCGCTCACCAGGCGATAAAAAACTCAGTTTGATTTCTGAAACCTGTCGTAACCTTCTAAACTTTCCACTGTATTCAATTGTTTGAGATTTATTAGCCCTAGGAATTTCTACCCTTGACCCATCAACACGTGGGCTCAATTCATCAGCTACTAGTTCTTCGTCAACTAGTTCATCACACGGTACTCCCACATTGTTTGGAAAAACATCCATCACAGCATCACTCGGCAAAACATCCAGAATTTGCTGACTTTCCCTTTCACGATGGACAAAGCTTACATCTTCATCCGCCATCCAACTTTCTGTGCTCTTGACACGCCAATCCTCCCTCTTGGTCTCATTCCACATACGATCAATTTGGCTCGATCCCAGATCTGAATAAGAGAAAGAATCGGGTACCATTGTATCATTTGCTGACCTCCCACTTATAGACACCTTAACATGGCTGGACATATCCATGTTCAAATCCTCAGTACTCAATGTATCTTCCGAGCAGTTCGCCGCCTCACAACTACAATCACACTTAGGGCCAATCGCTTCCTCAATTTCTGTAACGCGAATTGTGAAGACGTTATCGTTAATGCGCAAGTCCATTACTTCATCTATGTGTGAAATCCACTCGGTTAGATCTGAAATCGACATCGTTCAAACGTCAAAGGCGCCAAAGTCTCAATGTCAATCCGTACGAGTTCGCCCCAAATCGCTGCAATATTTTGAAATGTTTCTTCAGACCATTCATGAATAAGAATTCCACTTACTGAAAGCCATACACTTTGATTCGGTAAAAAGGATGTAGGCGACCATTCAATTAAATTTTCAAACTATTTTCTAGACGCCTAGTCTCCAAATTTCTCTTCCTTGATTCTTTATCTTCAAACATGAATAATACAAGAGACCCGCAACTCGCATCAACGTAAAACTTGTCAATTTCGCCTTTGTAATCTCATTTGCAAGATCCGCTATTTGGCTGGGTTGACGGCCCCATCCACGCATTTTTCTTTCTCTTCCACTCTAGATTGCTCTTTCAATGTGATCTGATCATCACCGTCCTCATCCTTGTTACGCTGCCTCACTGGATTCCTTTTGGAATTCTATAAAATTTCCCATTTATCGGTATTAACAACCCCATCCACGCATTTTTGTTTCTCTTCCACTCTAGATTGCTCTTTCAATGTGATCTGATCATCACCGTCCTCATCCTTGTTACGCTGCCTCACTGGATTCGCACAATTCTATAAAATTTCCCATTTATCGGTATTAACAACCCCATCCACGCATTTTTGTTTCTCTTCCACTCTAGATTGCTCTTTCAATGTGATCTGATCATCACCGTCCTCATCCTTGTTACGCTGCCTCACTGGATTCCTTTTGGAATTGTTCGTATGATCATGATCATCCCACTGTTTTTGGATCTCCTTGTTCGTCCCTGAATCAATGTTATCACGTTTTCTTCTCCAAAATGTATCCCTAGTCTTCCTTTGCGCCATCATTACCTTTAATTTGTATCCATAAAGCCGAAATCCATGAAAACGCTCTATGATTCGATCCGCATCCTTCTTTGAACCCAAACGCACAAATCAGAATCCGGTTCCATCTCTCGCTCTCTTTCTTGGTACAAATACATCAACAAACACTCCATGTCTGTCGAAAACTTTCCAAACGCCTTGCCAGTGTAGTTGCCCCGATAAGTTTTATACAAAAACCGTCCAAACTCTTTGAATCTGATTTCCCAAGCTCATTTTCCTCACTATTAAGGTTGCGTGCACGCCTCTAATTCTTACTTGAAACTTCAATTGTGCACACAGCTTTATTCATAAATATTCACAAACACATGGTGTGCACACATCAAATCCAATCCATTTTCACTTCTCATTTAAAAGATGAGTGCAAGCGTTAATACACAAGGTTCCGTAGTCTCCAAGTGCAAACCAGAGGCAGTGAATCGCGTTGCTGATTGGTGTTGCGGTAATATGCTAATTTGATAGCGGCCAAAGAGAGAGAACTGAGTAATATGGACTTGAAAAGGACTAAATTTTAAAATTATAAGGGCTTTTTAAGTTTTACAGCCCTTATAAAGCCCTTATAAAAGTTAAAAAGCCCTTTTTAAGTTTTACATGAACTTAAATTGCTATTAGAATAAAACTATTAGGGACATGAATCTACCCTTCTTTAATTTTGTCATTGTTTATTTATAACTAAATAACTTTAAATTTTAAACAAGGGTCAAATTATTATTAAATAAAAATTTATCGGATATTTAAGTTTCATGATAGAGACTTATGCCCTTGATCCCTCCGTCCCATGGATTGTATGATAAACAATGACAGAGTCATATGGATTTTTACTAAAAAAATATAAGGGATATTTACTTATTTGACCTCTTATTTTTCAATTCATTTGAACTATATCCCTTTTTTAATGGTTAATTGTACATTGTCTCTATTTATCTTAATTATTTACTCCGTCCCTAATAACAAGTTTTTGCTTACTCATGAAACTGGTTGAACCATGATTCAAATTCAAACCAGTTATACTATTTTTGTTCGAATTGAGTTCTTGAACGATTAAAAGCAATATGTAAATAATAGTTTTTCTTTTGGTTAATGTCATCGTTTTAAATCTTTTGACCGGTTAATTTGAATTAAATATTATAAAAATTTATCACGAAACAATTTTTAAATTTATATAATTTATAACATTAGAATCTAATTTTTTGATTCTATTTTGAAATAACCGAACGAATCATTTTACTAGATGAATTGATGGTCCAATTTCTATTGATCCAAATAAATATTCTTTTTAATTGTCAACAAGCTTCTCGTTTTTTATTACACTGATTCGATTGGTCGGTTGCCGCGGATGAAAGGTCTTGTGTTTGGAGCTTTGAGGGGAATTTTAATAGGGTGAGTGGAGCTGAAAGTAGGGGATTAGTGGTGCCTTTCACTCTCGAAGTCACCGGGGCCAGACGGCTACAGTATGGAATTTTTTAAGAAGTGTTGGGAGGTAGTTTGTGATGATGTTGGGCGGTTTTTAGATGATTATTTTGCATCCGACAAGTTACCTATGGGTGCGAACAATACATTCCTTGTGCTTTTTGCCTAAGGTTGATTCACAGGTCACCTTGAGTGATTTTCGACCAATCAACTTGCTTAATTCGATATATAAGATTCTTGCCAAAATTTGTAACGCCCCGGTTTTGGGCTTAGAAGTCTTGGGCGTTGACCGGTTGGTCAAAGTGCTGTTCGAATCGTAAGAGGTTAAATTAGGAAAGCCTAGTTCGGGTTGCATTAAAAATATGGAAAAATGTTCTAAAATCATCTTTTATTATAATTAAGTGAACTGTGAAATCAATTTTGGAAAATGAGTTTCGGAAGGGTGACATTTTGGCTAGTGACCAAAATGTAATTTTTGAAAGTTTGGTGGCTGTTTTATAAAGGGTTGAAACTTTGAATCTTTAAGGAGCTATTAATCCAAAGATGATTTCTCCAGATTTTTCTAAGGTTTTATAAGTCAATTATCTGATTTTTAAAGATCCAAAAAGGAGTGAAACTTCATTTTTGCTATTTTCTCATCTAACTTCCCATTTTCTTTCTCTCTTTTTCTCTCAACCCAAACACTCCATTTCCAGAGCTTTGTTTCTGATTTTCTCACCTAAATTCATTCTTTCAACTCTCATTTGAATCCTAATCATTGTATCTTCAAAACCTCTTCAATTTCTACAAGTTTCAACAAGCATTTTGGTTCCAAAAAGTGGAGAAATACAAGTTTGGAGGTAAGAACGCCCTTCTCCTCTGAACTTCAAGTTCTTTAATGAAATTCCTAAAGTTTTCAATCCTAAAATTGATATCTAATTAAAGGCTTTTAAGTTGATTTGAAGATCTTGGCTAATTATGCAAGATTTTGATGATTTCACATGATTTTCGTTTGATCTGTTAGATCTGTGATTTGAGAGGTGTTTTTGTTGTTAAATGATCTCTAAATTGATGTGGAAATGAGTTTTGATTGATGCAATCCCGGATAGGTTGAGTTTCCTAAGTTTAGCTTGTGTTTTAAGGTAGCTTTTGTGGTGATCTTGTGGATCTGGTGTTGCTGGAGGTATAAGGATGGTTGTAGATTGTTTTTAGATGTTAAATGATGTTAATAGAAGTGAGGTTTTGCTGGTTTGTGGCTGGGCTTTGTTTAGAAGTGTTTTGGATGCATTTTCGGTTGTGTTTGGTGGCCGAAAATGGAGGTTGGATGAGAGCAGCGAGTTTTGATGCTTTCATTGAAGCAATTAATGCATGATGATGCATTAATCCTCTGCTTTGATGTGTTGAAACAGGGGAGGCATCCTTGGATCCAAGAATTGTTGATCCGGAGGCTTGATTTGGTGCTTTGGCTTGAAGCAAAGTGGAAATCGGTGAGTGGATTTGTGAAAATGGTTTTCGGCTTTGAAACCAAGGTTTTGGGGGCTTAGTTTAAGTCTAAACAACTTTGCTAAGCTCAAGTGTAAGTTTTCGGATTACTCTCTAAGTGGTGGCCATGTTTTGGTTTGATGCAAAAATGATGATTTGCATGTTTTGATTACTGTTTTGAAAGCATGTTTAAGCATGGAATTTGCTGATGTTTTAGCATGATATTTGCTGATGTTTAAAGCCATGTGATGAAGGTAGCTCTAGGTAGGAGTACCTTGTTTTTATGCATTGATAAAATGTGGATTTGATGCTTTGAAATGCATGATGAAATGGCTTGGTTTAATGCTTTAAAACAGTGGATTATATGATGTATAAGATGTATATTGGCAAGTGATGTTTTGTAAAAGTGAAGGTCACTAAGGTGGTTAAAAGTCCTTGAGTGAGCCTTGTTACTTAAGATCATCAAGGTGGTTAAAAGTCCTTGGATGAGTCTTGTTGCGGACACTAAGGTGGTTAAAAGTCCTTAGGTGCTCCTTTCCATGGTGTTTAAAAGTCCATGGGGCCAAGGTGTTTAAAAGTCCTTGGGGCCAAGGTGTTTAAAAGTCCTTGGGGTGATTCAAGCATTGGACACAAAGGTGGTTAAAATTCCTTGTGTGGTCCTTATTCATGGTGTTTAAAAGTCCATGGCCAAGGTGTTTAAAAGTCCTTGGGGCCAAGGTGTTTAAAAGTCCTTGGGGAAAGTTATTGAACTTGTTTTATAAATGAAATGTATCACTTGAGCCAATATGACATGTATAGTACATTGAGATGCATGAGATGCATGTTTAAATGATAATGGTGAAGCATGAGATGCTTGTTTAAATGTATTTGAAGCATGGGTTTGCTTGAATTAAAGTATGCTTTGAGCATGTACAATGGTTGTCTATAAGCATGTTTTGTAAACGGTTTTAATTGCATTATTGAATGGTTTTAAAAGAGCACTCCTCACTAAGCTTTTGCTTACGCTCTCTCGTTTTCTGAATTCAATAATGCAGAGCATTAGAGTATCTTGGAAGGGCAGCAAGAGGAGGCAAGCAAACAAGTTTCAAGTAAAGCTCAATGTATGAAGGTTTTATAAGTACTTTTAGCTTTTGGTTGATTTGGCAATGGGGGACCAATGTATTTGTTTTGGGAGGTGTTTGAGACTCCCTAAGTATGTTAAATGTTGCTGTGGTTGCTGGCTTTTAGATTGAATTCTTAATTGCTTGGCTATGAAGGTTTATGCATGAATGGTAGCTTAAGTAGGAAGCATGTCACCTAAATTGGGGCTTTTCATGTGTGATGGTTATGTGTCGAATTGATGATGCAATTATGTTCCCTGCATGTTGTATATCTTTGTGGAATGTTTTGGTGTAGTTAAATTGAAGTTTGAAGCATGTTTGATGTTGGATTTGAGTCGAAATCAGGCAGGGGTATCGGTACTCGGGCTTGCGTATCGATACGCCTGAGCCAAATATGCACTTTTCTGCCCAGGCGTATCGGTACGGCTGAACGAGTATCGATACCGTATGCATGCCGTATCGGAACGGGGAAACTCGTATCGATACCGCTGCTCGAGTTTGGTTATTGCCTTCCCCGCGTATCGATACGACTCTCGGCGTATCGATACCGAACCGTTAAAATCAGTTAAAAGTATCTTTGTATGATTTGCATTGTTTACGTTTTGGTCCTGAATCTTGTTTTTGCAATTGGTGGAGTTTGAGAAGTCCTTTTGAGCTGAAATTTCACAGAGAAGCATGAAACCTGATTAATTTCAAGATGGTAACTTTGAATTGGGTTAAGTCCTTTAATTTGTCAGAATTTTCAATTTGGTCCCTAAAGTTGTAATTTGTTCAATTGGGTCCCTGTTTGATCTCTGATGTTTGTGATCTTTGAGAATGTTGTTTGTGTGATCACAATTAGGGTTAATGCGCATCTAGATAAGTTTAAAAAGAAAAAAAAGGGGTCGTTAATCAAGGTTGACTTTCGGGTTTACTTTGGTTTTCCCCGTGTAATCTTCGTAGTTCGGGTCAACCGTCTAGACCGGGCTACGGGGGTTACATTTGGTGGTATCAGAGCTGAGTTTGCGAGTAACTGGGAATGTTTGTATGCATGATTGAAGCATGGTTTGGCTTGTATGCTTGTTGTATGAAAGCATGATCAGTGGTTTGAGTTGTTGATTGTTTTTGAGACGTCTGTTGTGATGTATGCATGATGAGGGTACCCATTGCCAAACAAAAGCTAAATAGATGATGTTGTTTTTGAAAGAAATTGAGCTTGAATACTTGGAATTGCTTACCTTGCTGGTCCTGACTTGTTTTATTTTGTATTGTTATGCATGGTAAAAGTATGGCACCACGTAGAGAGTTAAGGAGTAGCGCGAGAGCTACGACCCTGGAAGGGAATGTGAATGAAGAGCACACGGGTAGTGCTGTGTTACCTCCTCCTCCACCTGGTGGTTGTGGTGCGGAGAGGGAAAGAGCTGGAGCTGAGGCAGCTGGTGCTAGAGCTGTAGGACCTGAGGTTGGTCAGGGGCAAGCGATGCCTGACATGTCGATGCTGGTACAAGCTATTGCGGGTGCTTTTCGAGCAGCAGTAGCTGGAGCTCAAGGAGCTGGGCATTAGGGAGATGCTGGAGCTAGATTACCCTTAGAACATTTGCGCAGTCTTGGTGGGACTGAGTTTAGGGGTATGTCAGTTGAGAGGTCGGAAGCTTGGCTGGAGAATACCAAGCGTGTCATGGGACAGATAAGCTGCACTGATGTGCAAAAGCTGGGTTGTGTGGTGTCTCTGCTGCAAGGTGATGCTTATACATGGTGGACGACCACCATAGCTGGGATGGCTGATGCTGATGTTACTTGGACGTTCTTTCAGAATGCGTTCAAGAGGAGATATCTGGGAGTTAGATATCTGGATGAGAAAAAGCGTGAATTCATGTCTCTGACCCAAGGGAACATGAGTGTGGCTGAGTATGAGGTACAGTTCGTACGTCTCAGTCAGTATGCACCGGAGCTGGTACCTGATGAGCGCGAGAGGTGCGAAAGGTTCCGTTATGGCTTGGTGACGGAAGTTAAGACCTACATGTTGGCTGCTGAGTACAATGATTTTGATGTGTTGGTTAGTCGATCCAAGGACATCGAGATGAATATGAGTTTGTCTGCGAAAGGTGCTGGAGCTAGTTCTGGGAAGAGAGCTGCTGAGTATAGTACCGGAGGTGGATGGAACAAGAGCGGCCGCGATCAGAGGTTCCAGTCCTCAGCTAAGAGAGGTGGAGGTGCACCTGCTAGGGGTGGCAATGCTAGAGCTGACCCTAGTGCTTGTTGGATTTGTGGTTCGCGTGGTCACTTGAAGCGTGACTGTCCTCGTGCTGGGAGGGAGGTGCAAGCTCCTGTTGTGGCAGCTGGTTATGAGTGCTGGAATTGTGGTTCTGCTGACCACTTGAGGCGAGATTGTCCGAGGATGGCTGGTGGTCAAGAGCGTGCTCCTGTTGTTGCAGCACCGCAGAGAGGTCGTGGGCGCGGCCGTGGTAATTTCCAGAGGCGTGAGGAAGGTGGTCGCGGAGTAGCTCATGTTGTAGCTATTCAGCCTGAGGGTGGAGGCCAAGCGAGGGTGTATGCTCAGCGCGAGGGAAGGAATGATGCTGATGTGATTGCAGGTACCTTTACTTTGCAATCCTTGTCATTGCTTTCTTTGATTGATTCTGGATCTACGCATTCATACATTCTTCGTGAGCATGCTGAGTTGCTTGGTTTGCCTGTCGAGTCTTTGGATGTTGGTGTTAGAGTCACTAGTTCTTTTGGTGAAACTGTTGTGACTTGTAAGCTTTATAGAAGGTGTCCTTTGGTTGTTCAAGAGCATGTCTTTCATGTTGATCTTATGGAGTTGCCCTTTTATGGTTTTGATGTGATCCTTGGTATGGATTGGCTTGCTGAGCATCGTGCTGTTGTGAATTGTGAGAGTAAGCGGGTTTCGCTTAAGCTTGCGGATGATTATGAAGTGGTGGTGGTTGGTGAGAATGTGAAGTTTCTTGCCAATGTTATTTCTACCTTGGAGGCGAGCAGGATGTTGAGGCAGGGTTGTGAAGCTTATCTGGCTTTTGTGATGAATCTTTGTTCTAAGGAGCTGAGGGTGCAGGATATCAGGGTTGTGAAGGAGTTTCCTGATGTTTTTCCTGAGGAGTTGCCTGGTTTACCTCCTAATCGCGAGGTGGAGTTTGGTATTGAGCTGTATGAGAATACAACTCCTGTGTCCATTACTCCCTATAGAATGGCACCTAAGGAGCTGAAGGAGCTGAAGACGCAGTTGCAAGAGTTGCTTGATCGTGGTTTCATCCGGCCGAGTGTGTCGCCTTGGGGTGCTCCTGTCTTGTTTGTGAAGAAGAAAGATGGCACGATGAGGATGTGCATTGATTACCGTCAGCTGAACAAGTTGACTATCAAGAATCGGTATCCTTTGCCGAGGATTGATGATCTCTTTGATCAGTTTCAGGGAGCTGCTGTGTTCTCTAAGATTGACTTGAGGTCAGGGTATTATCAGTTGAAGGTGAAGGATGTGGATGTGCCTAAGACAGCTTTCAGGACAAGGTATGGGCATTATGAGTTCCTTGTGATGCCGTTTGGTTTGACAAATGCTCCTGCTGCTTTCATGGACATGATGAATCGTGTTTTTCATGAATACCTGGACAAGTTCGTTGTGGTGTTCATTGATGATATCCTTGTGTACTCGCGTACCGAGGAAGAGCATGAAGAGCATTAGAGGATTGTGCTGCAAGCTTTGTTGGAGAATCAGCTTTATGCTAAGCTGAGCAAGTGTGAGTTTTGGCTTAGAGAGGTGGTTTTTCTTGGGCATGTGGTCTCAGCTGAGGGGATTCGTGTTGATCCTCAGAAGATTGAAGCAGTGATGAACTGGAAAGTTCCCAAGTCTGTTCAGGAGGTTCTTAGTTTCCTTGGTTTGGCAGGATACTACCGAAGGTTTGTGGATGGTTTTTCCAAGATTGCTGCTCCTTTGACGAAGTTGCTGCAGAAAGATGTTAAGTATGAGTGGACAGAAGCGAGACAGCAGGCTTTTGAGAAGCTGAAGTTGGCTTTAACCCAAGCTCCTATCTTGATTCAGCCTGAATCAGGGAAAGAGTTTGTGGTCTACAGTGATGCATCCTATGTTGGTTTGGGGTGTGTGCTGATGCAAGAGGGTAAGGTTGTGGCTTATGCGTCGCGGCAGTTGAAGGTGCTTGAGCGCAATTATCCTACGCATGACATTGAGCTGGCTGCAGTGGTTTTTGCTCTCAAGATCTGGAGGCATTATCTGTTTGGTGAGAAGTGTACTGTGTACACGGATCACAAGAGTTTGAGGTATCTGATGTCTCAGAAGGAGTTAAATCTTAGGCAGCGGCGATGGTTGGAGTTGCTCAAGGATTATGATCTGACGATAGAGTATCATCCTGGAAAGGCTAACGTTGTTGCGGATGCCTTGAGTAGGAAGGTAGCTGTTGAGTTGAGAGCTATGTTTGCTAGCTTGAGCATATCGCAGGATGGTGGTCTTGTTGCTGAGTTGCAAGTGAAACCATCTTTGGTTCAGTTGATCAAGGATAAGCAGTTGTTGGATGATTCCTTGGTGTCTCATGTTCAGGATATCGCGGAGGGTAGACCTTCGGATTTCTGCTTTAATGAGGATGGAGTGTTGTGTTTTGGTAGTCGGATAGTAGTGCCTGCAGATGCTGAGTTGAGGCGTGCTATTCTGACTGAAGGTCATAGTAGTCCTTTTGCTATGCACCCTGGTAGTACAAAGATGTATCGCGATCTTCGTGATGAGTACTATTGGGTAGGTTTGAAGAAGGATGTTGCAGAGTTCGTGAGCAAGTGTTTGGTGTGTCAGCGAGTTAAGGCTGAACATCAGGTTCCTTCTGGTTTGTTGCAACCGTTGAAAATCCCTGAATGGAAGTGGGAGAGGGTTACCATGGATTTTGTATCTGGTTTACCTTTGTCTCCGTCAAAGAAGAATTCTGTTTGGGTGATTGTGGATCGCCTGACAAAGTGTGCGCATTTCTTGCCTGTGCATACTACGTTTTCTTTGGATAAGCTGGCAGAGCTGTACATTGCTGAGGTAGTGAGGCTGCATGGTGTGCCTAAGTTGATTGTGTCGGATAGGGATCCGAGGTTCACATCGCGTTTCTGGCAGTGTTTGCATCAAGCTTTGGGTACAAGGTTGCATTTCAGTACATCCTATCATCCTCAGTCGGATGGCCAGTCTGAGCGAGTTATTCAGATCTTGGAGGATATGTTGAGATGTTGTGTGATAGTGTTCCAAGGTTCTTGGGAGAAGCATCTGCCTCTGGTTGAGTTCGCTTATAACAACAGTTTTCAGGCGAGTATACAGATGGCACCTTATGAGGCTCTGTATGGGAGGAAGTGTAGGACTCCTCTTTTTTGGGCTGAAACTGGTCAAAAGTTGGTTTCGATGCCTGCTTTGTTGAAAGGAACCACCGAGAAGGTGAAGCTCATTTGTGAGCGGTTGAAGGCTGCTTCTGATCGGCAGAAATCTTACACGGATTTGAAGCGTAAGGAGATAGAGTATGCAGTGGGTGATCGTGTGTTCTTGAAGGTTTCGCCTTGGAAGAAGGTGATGAGGTTTGGTCGGAAGGGTAAGTTGAGCCCTCGGTACATTGGACCGTATGAGGTTGTTGAGCGAGTGGGTCCTGTTGCTTATCGGTTGAGGTTACCTCAGGAGCTGGAGAAGATTCATGATGTGTTCCATGTTTCTATGCTCCGGAAGTATAGATCCGATCCTTCGCATGTGATGCCTGTTGAGGATGTGGTTTTGAATCCGGATTTGACCTATGATGAGGAACCAGTGAAGGTTCTGGATTCTGATAGCAAAGTTCTTCGTGGCAAGACCATTGAGTTGGTGAAGGTGCTGTGGAAGCATCGAGGTGTTGAGGAAGCCACGTGGGAGCGGAAGGAAGATATGCTGAAGCAGTTTCCTTATCTCTTTCCTTCAGGTAAATTTCGAGGACGAAATTTCTTAAGGGGGGAGAGTTGTAACGCCCCGGTTTAGGGCTTAGAAGTCTTGGGCGTTGACCGGTTGGTCAAAGTGTTGTTCGAATCGTAAGAGGTTAAATTAGGAAAGCCTAGTTCGGGTTGCATTAAAAATATGGAAAGTGTTCTAAAATCATCTTTTATTATAATTAAGTGAACTGTGAAATCAATTTTGGAAAATGAGTTTCGGAAGGGTGACATTTTGGCTAGTGACCAAAATGTAATTTTTGAAAGTTTGGTGGCTGTTTTATAAAGGGTTGAAACTTTGAATCTTTAAGGAGCTATTAATCCAAAGATGATTTCTCCAGATTTTTCTAAGGTTTTATAAGTCAATTATCTGATTTTTAAAGATCCAAAAAGGAGGGAAACTTCATTTTTGCTATTTTCTCATCTAACTTCCCATTTTCTTTCTCTCTTTTTCTCTCAACCCAAACACTCCATTTCCAGAGCTTTGTTTCTGATTTTCTCACCTAAATTCATTCTTTCAACTCTCATTTGAATCCTAATCATTGTATCTTCAAAACCTCTTCAATTTCTACAAGTTTCAACAAGCATTTTGGTTCCAAAAAGTGGAGAAATACAAGTTTGGAGGTAAGAACGCCCTTCTCCTCTGAACTTCAAGTTCTTTAATGAAATTCCTAAAGTTTTCAATCCTAAAATTGATATCTAATTAAAGGCTTTTAAGTTGATTTGAAGATCTTGGCTAATTATGCAAGATTTTGATGATTTCACATGATTTTCGTTTGATCTGTTAGATCTGTGATTTGAGAGGTGTTTTTGTTGTTAAATGATCTCTAAATTGATGTGGAAATGAGTTTTGATTGATGCAATCCCGGATAGGTTGAGTTTCCTAAGTTTAGCTTGTGTTTTAAGGTAGCTTTTGTGGTGATCTTGTGGATCTGGTGTTGCTGGAGGTATAAGGATGGTTGTAGATTGTTTTTAGATGTTAAATGATGTTAATAGAAGTGAGGTTTTGCTGGTTTGTGGCTGGGCTTTGTTTAGAAGTGTTTTGGATGCATTTTCGGTTGTGTTTGGTGGCCGAAAATGGAGGTTGGATGAGAGCAGCGAGTTTTGATGCTTTCATTGAAGCAATTAATGCATGATGATGCATTAATCCTCTGCTTTGATGTGTTGAAACAGGGGAGGCATCCTTGGATCCAAGAATTGTTGATCCGGAGGCTTGATTTGGTGCTTTGGCTTGAAGCAAAGTGGAAATCGGTGAGTGGATTTGTGAAAATGGTTTTCGGCTTTGAAACCAAGGTTTTGGGGGCTTAGTTTAAGTCTAAACAACTTTGCTAAGCTCAAGTGTAAGTTTTCGGATTACTCTCTAAGTGGTGGCCATGTTTTGGTTTGATGCAAAAATGATGATTTGCATGTTTTGATTACTGTTTTGAAAGCATGTTTAAGCATGGAATTTGCTGATGTTTTAGCATGATATTTGCTGATGTTTAAAGCCATGTGATGAAGGTAGCTCTAGGTAGGAGTACCTTGTTTTTATGCATTGATAAAATGTGGATTTGATGCTTTGAAATGCATGATGAAATGGCTTGGTTTAATGCTTTAAAACAGTGGATTATATGATGTATAAGATGTATATTGGCAAGTGATGTTTTGTAAAAGTGAAGGTCACTAAGGTGGTTAAAAGTCCTTGAGTGAGCCTTGTTACTTAAGATCATCAAGGTGGTTAAAAGTCCTTGGATGAGTCTTGTTGCGGACACTAAGGTGGTTAAAAGTCCTTAGGTGCTCCTTTCCATGGTGTTTAAAAGTCCATGGGGCCAAGGTGTTTAAAAGTCCTTGGGGCCAAGGTGTTTAAAAGTCCTTGGGGTGATTCAAGCATTGGACACAAAGGTGGTTAAAATTCCTTGTGTGGTCCTTATTCATGGTGTTTAAAAGTCCATGGCCAAGGTGTTTAAAAGTCCTTGGGGCCAAGGTGTTTAAAAGTCCTTGGGGAAAGTTATTGAACTTGTTTTATAAATGAAATGTATCACTTGAGCCAATATGACATGTATAGTACATTGAGATGCATGGGATGCATGTTTAAATGATAATGGTGAAGCATGAGATGCTTGTTTAAATGTATTTGAAGCATGGGTTTGCTTGAATTAAAGTATGCTTTGAGCATGTACAATGGTTGTCTATAAGCATGTTTTGTAAACGGTTTTAATTGCATTATTGAATGGTTTTAAAAGAGCACTCTTCACTAAGCTTTTGCTTACGCTCTCTCGTTTTCTGAATTCAATAATGCAGAGCATTAGAGTATCTTGGAAGGGCAGCAAGAGGAGGCAAGCAAACAAGTTTCAAGTAAAGCTCAATGTATGATGGTTTTATAAGTACTTTTAGCTTTTGGTTGATTTGGCAATGGGGGACCAATGTATTTGTTTTGGGAGGTGTTTGAGACTCCCTAAGTATGTTAAATGTTGCTGTGGTTGCTGGCTTTTAGATTGAATTCTTAATTGCTTGGCTATGAAGGTTTATGCATGAATGGTAGCTTAAGTAGGAAGCATGTCACCTAAATTGGGGCTTTTCATGTGTGATGGTTATGTGTCGAATTGATGATGCAATTATGTTCCCTGCATGTTGTATATCTTTGTGGAATGTTTTGGTGTAGTTAAATTGAAGTTTGAAGCATGTTTGATGTTGGATTTGAGTCGAAATCAGGCAGGGGTATCGATACTCGGGCTTGCGTATCGATACGCCTGAGCCAAATATGCACTTTTCTGCCCAGGCGTATCGGTACGGCTGAACGAGTATCGATACCGTATGCATGCCATATCGAAACGGGGAAACTCGTATCGATACCGCTGCTCGAGTTTGGTTACTGCCTTCCCCGCGTATCGATACGACTCTAGGCGTATCGATACCAAACCGTTAAAATCAGTTAAAAGTATCTTTGTATGATTTGCATTGTTTACGTTTTGGTCCTGAATCTTGTTTTTGCAATTGGTGGAGTTTGAGAAGTCCTTTTGAGCTGAAATTTCACAGAGAAGCATGAAACCTGATTAATTTCAAGATGGTAACTTTGAATTGGGTTAAGTCCTTTAATTTGTCAGAATTTTCAATTTGGTCCCTAAAGTTGTAATTTGTTCAATTGGGTCCCTGTTTGATCTCTGATGTTTGTGATCTTTGAGAATGTTGTTTGTGTGATCACAATTAGGGTTAATGCGCATCTAGATAAGTTTAAAAAGAAAAAAAAGGGGTCGTTAATCAAGGTTGACTTTCGGGTTGACTTTGGTTTTCCCCGTGTAATCTTCGTAGTTCGGGTCAACCGTCTAGACCGGGCTACGGGGGTTACAAAATTCTAGCGAGAAGGTTGCAGTCGGTGTTGGGAGGACAAATTAGTGATCACCAATCGGCTTTTGTGTGTGGGCGTCAAATTGTGGATGGTATAATATTGGCAAATGAGACAATACATTCCATGCGACAGAGTTCGTTGGGCAGATGTATCCTGAAATTATGGAATGGGGCGTGGTCTGTGGCAAGGCTGCCCGTTGTCGCCTTTGTTGTTTGTTATTGTGGCAGAAGCACTGCATAGGATGTTCGTTCAAGCGGAAGAGCTCATCCATGGGGTTTCGTTGGCTCCGGGGGTTTCGCTATCGCATCTTCAATTTACTGACGACACCATTTTATTATTAGAAGCCTCCGTTGAGAGCGCTACGACTATCCGCGGGTTACTGTGTTGCTTTCAAGTTTGTTCTGGTTTGAAAATTAACTTCAATAAGTCCTCTCTTTATACTATTGCCGTGGATGAGGGGCTATTTGATTCAATGGCGGCTATCTTGTGTTGTCGAAAAGTTTAATTGCCTTTTGTTTATTTGGGGCTGTCATTGGGGGTGAATCCTCACAACATTGTTGTATGGTAACCAGTTATAGCCTCGGTTCGACAAAAGATCACTGGTTGGAAACGAACATGTTTATCTTTTGCTGCTCGCGTCACACTGGTAAACTCAGTTCATTCGTCAGTTCTAGTTTATTATATGGGTTTGTTTCGGGTGCCGAAGGGTGTTATCGCATCCATAGATAAAGTGAGGTGTGCTTTTCTTTGGAGTGGGGTGAGTTTAAAATGGAAAATGTGTCGAGTAAGTTGGGGTATGGTTTTTCGGCCACGTCATCTTGGTGGGTTGGGGGTTGCGGATTTGGAGGTTGGAAATAGAGCGTTATTGGCAAAATGGTCTTCGCATTATGCTAGGAATGAGTCGTCTTTGTGGAGGGCCATCATCATCGAAAAATATGGCGATCCAGCCCAGTGGTGGCGATTTAACTCTGCCTACAGGGGTTCGATGTCAGTTATTTGGAAGCAGATTGTCAAAACTGTGAGCTTGGATAGTGTGCAAAAGTTCATGGGTGAGACTAGTTTTGTTTGGAAGGTTGGTGATTCTTCGTGAGTTCTATTTTGGTATGATGCGTGGTATGTTGAGAAACCATTGAAGGATATATTCTCACGGTTATTTTCGATAGTGGTGAATCGGTTGGCTTTGGTCGCTGACCTTTCCGATGGGGGTAGCTTTCAGCAAGACCACTGGGAGAGTTTCTTTCATCGAGGCTTACGTCCGTTTGAGCTTCGACAACTTTGGGAGCTCATCTCGCTCTTGGGACCTGTGAGGTTACGGCATGGTGTAGTTAATATGTTAGTCTGGAAACCTGCTACGCACGAGACCTATTCAGTAAAGGCTCTATCACGTCTGCTTCTGTTGGACAAGGTGAGAGGGAACGATTTCGTTGAAGCTTCGTGGCATCGTGTTGGATGAGCAACAAGGTTTGTGTGCTTGGTGTCGTGAGAGGGAAGAGGGATTTTTCTATGCCGGTTTGCCTGTAACCCCCTCGTCCCGGTCCGGACGCTTGACCGGTCAGAGCGGGCGACACGGGGAAAATTGAGGCGAAACCCGTTAAGGCTCCACTTCGGTTAACAACCCGAGAAAACTTTTTTCATTTATATTATCTTGCCTAGATGTAATATTAAGTCCTATGTGAGAAAAGCAACACCGAAAGAAACAATGAGATAAACTTCTCGTGGTCAACGATACGAAACAATGAGAAAAGCAACCCGTCCAATTAAAACAGCCCATTTTAAACAAAAACAGCAGGCTGTATCGGAACAACCATAGGGTGTTTCGATATGCCTTGACTAAGTCAACTGGACAAAGTCAAACCGAGGAGACCGTTTCGAAACAGGGGTGGCCCGTATCGAAACACCCTCAACGGTCAACTTCTCGTGGTCAACGATACGAAGGCCGTTCTGAAACACTAAAGCTCGATTCGATACTTCATTTTATCGTCAAATTCTCAGATTTCCAGTAGTAAAATCGTATCGAAACGACCCATAGCATACCGAAATGCCTGGCCAAAAACAAAGGGACCGTACCGAGACGGGTCCAACCATTTCGAAACGCCCTCTGTCTGCAGATTGGTTTTAGTTGGTTTATGGCACAAGGCTATCCCAAAACTCCACTAAAACCTCCCACAACACACATACAACAACTCTAAGGCAAACCAAACATCTACAAGCATGCTTAACACACCAAACATAAAGAAGCCATACATTAAAGGAATCAACATCATTCAACACATGCTTCATACATAACATTTAAGATTCACGCTTCAACAAAATTACACTTAGGCATCCATAAAGGCACAAGGCCAACAACATCATAAAGGAGTCTAAACGTGCTCCTAAACAAACCAACACCAACACACTTCAAAAGCTCAAAGCAAGAAATACATATCCCATTGCTTGACTATTACACCTTAAAACTTAAATGTCCATACTTGAAAGCTAAGATAGCACCACAAATCACACTTGGAGGCCCCTTCTTGCACTAGCAACCCACGAACTACGGATCTGCATTTTCGAACAAAAGAGAGCGTAAGCATAGAGCTTAGTGAGGGTAAGCTCATTAAAACAAACCTCCACAATGCAGGGTCCAAGCACGAGCACAACCAAGGTAAAATGCACGTTCTTACCTTCGATCCACATGAGCCAAAATACACATGATGCATGAACATATATTCAATATTATGCCATGCTCAACAAGTCCATATACACATCATATGTAAACACATATATTAATCCATATGCGCAACACATCTCAAATCATATTGGCACCTAGCCATGATTCGAATACATGGATAACCGTTGGAACTCACATCCAACAACAACCATTACCTTATGGTGGGATTACACTCATAACCGTTCAGGCGGAGGGGATTCCACTCGTCCTCACTCCCCGTCGATGGGATTACACTCATCACCGACTAACATATATATAAGAAGGTTTTCCGGGCGAACCCGTACTCCATCTTGATGACTACCATCACCAAGACCACGCACGCATTTGACTCACGTGTGCACACTAAACATGCTAATGATCGATCATTGTACCCAAGCATACTAGTGCCAATACTAAACACAATTCACAACATCATTTCATAACAACTTTCGTGCTTAACACGTACTCACCATGATCACCATCATGCACAATCCACATGCATATCACAATGCATCAAAATCATTCATCAACATACATGTATAACACAATATACATATCCACCATAAACACAATTAAACGTGAGGCATACACAACAATTAGAGTTCAACCAAAGTCTCTAACTAAAGCTTGGGATTAGGCTACCACTCTAATCCCAATTCTAGGTGGGTCTACCAAGCCCGACCTAGTCCACATGCTTGAACCAATACTCGAAAACCATTTAAAAACATTTAACCACTCACCGACTATTCCAAGCTCAACACACTAGCCGATTAAGCTTCCAACGATTCCAGATTTGTTCCCGATGCTTCACCAACACAATTTCTTGCTTCTAATCAACTCAACACAATCAAAACAACCTCAAATCAGATCACACATCAATGTAGCAAACCTGAAACACTAATCAAGCATAAAACACAAGAGTTTCAAGCTAAGAACAACGCCAAAACATCAAACCCGTGCAGCAATGAAACCCAGTCCAAAACTCATGATTTCAACCTTTTTAACACACTTAAATGCTTCCAAAACAACCCCTAACTATTACACTAACAACAGCCCTTAATTTCCAACATCAAACAACCCCAAAACCAACCTTTAAACCCTTCAAAAACCCAAATATGAGATTCATTGTAAAACTCTTTAAAATTCTCATAAGTTGGACCTTATGGGTTGTAAACAACTTATTTAACAATAAATAATCAAAAGTTTTGTTAGAAATTCATAAAGCTTCAATCTTTGACAAATTCTTTGAAAACCCAAAATATAAAAATACATGGTTTTAATGAAAACTAATGGTATCAAAATGAAGAGGAAGATAAGGCCAAGTCAAAACTGCAATTACCTTTTGGAAAATCACCAACAAGGAGCAAAGGATGTAATGGAATAGTAAAAATGGAGAAGAGATCTCTTTTGGTCGTTGAGTTTGAAATGAGAGTGAGGAAAAAGATGAGCACATGTCTTCTTCTTTTGTTTTTGCTTTAATTTATCAAAGAAATCCTATTTACCATTATGCCATTAATGAAATGGCTAAAAACTCCCATCTCCTAAAGTCCATGGAATTTGGACTTAGAAGATAGGCACAACATAGACTTTAATTATTTTCCAAACACAAAGCCCATAAAATATTTTATTATTTTAATTATAAAACCGAAACCCGAAATATTATTTTAATATTATTTTTACCCGACCCTCAAACTCGGGTGTTACAATTCTCCCCCACTTAAGGAATTTCGTCCCCAAAATTACCTGACGGAAACAAGTACGGAAACTGCTCGAGCATATCAGCTTTCCTCTCCCACGTGGCCTCTTCCACACCTCTATGTCTCCACAACACCTTGACCAACTCTATGGTCTTGCCACGCAACACCTTGCTATCAGAAGCAAGTATCTCAACAGGTTCTTCATTATAAGACAAATCTGGATTCAACTCTATCTCCTCAACATGCATAACATGAGATGGATCTGATCTAGATCTCCTAAGCATCGACACATGAAACACATCATGGATCTTCTCTAACTCAGAAGGCAAACTCAAACGGTAAGCTACAGGGCCAATCCGCTCAAGTATCTCATACGAACCAATAAACCTCGGACTCATCTTGCCTTTCCAGCCAAATCGCATTACCTTCTTCCACGGAGATACTTTCAGAAACACTTTTTCACCCACTGAGAACTTAATCTCTTTTCTCTTCAAATCTGCATAAGATTTCAAACGACCGGAAGCTGCTTTCAAACGGTCGCAAATCAACTTCACTTTGTCGGTAGTCCCCTTAAGCATATCCGGCATAGGTAACAATCTCTGACCCATTTTAGCCCAACAGATCGGAGTCCTACATCGTCTACAATACAAAGCCTCATAAGAAGCCATTTGTATACTAGCCTGGTAATTGTTGGTGTAAGCAAACTCAACTAAAGGGCAAGTGCTTCTCCCAAGAACCCTTGAAGTCAATCACACAACAACGAAGCATATCCTCTAATATCTATATCACTCGCTCTGAGTGTCCATCTTACTGTGGATGATAAGAAGTACTGAAATGAAAATGGCTACCTAGGGCCTATGCAAACAACTCTAGAACCTCGAACTGAATCTCGAATCTCTATCTGATACAATAGATTTCGGAACTCCATGAAATCTTACAATCTCGCGAATGTACAAATTCGCCAATTTGTCTAAAGAATCTGTAGTGTTCACTGCTAAGAAGTGAGCACACTTAGTGAACCTATCAACTATCACCCAAACAAAATTCTTCTTCGAAGGAGACAACGGTAACCCCGACACAAAGTCCATAGTGATCCTCTCCCATTTCCATTCTGGAATCTTCAAAGGCTGTAACAAACCTGAAGGAACCTGATGTTCTGCTTTCACTCCTTGACAAACCATACAACGACTCACATACTCGGCTACATCCTTCTTCAAACTAACCCAGAAATAATCATTCTTCAAATCACGACACATCTTAGTACTACCCAGATGCATAGAAAAAGGACTAGAATGTGCTTCGCTCAGAATCACACGTCTCAACTCAACATCTTCAGGTACTACAACTTTATCTCGGAAACACAATGTAACCCCCTTAGCCCGAACTACAAAGATTACACGGGGAAAACCAAAGTCAACCTGAAAGTCAACATTGATTCATGACCCTTTTTTTTTCCTTTTTAATCTTGTCTAGATACATGTTAACCCTAAGTGAGTACTCACGAGATACAATTGTGAAAGGCACAGCAAACATATATCATATAGGGACTCAATTTGCACTTTACACGGGTTTAGGGACCAAAATGTAATTTTTGTAAATTAGAAGGTCTTCATTGATTTTAAGTTTACCATTATTAAATTAGTCATGTTACATGCTTCTCTGCCAAATTTCATCTTAATTGGACATCTCAAGCTCAAGCAATTGCAATCGCAACATTTAGGACTAAAGTGTAAAACATGCAAACATCATAGCAATTCAAATCAGTGTCCAACGGTCACCCGTTTCGAAACCCCCACCTGTCGTATCGAAACGCTGGATCAAAACGGCGTTGACCGTTTCGGTACGCGGCTGTGTTTCGAGACCAGTTCCGAAACATGGCATTCTAGTAGCCAAATCGTTCCGAAACAACCTCCAACGTTTCGAAACATGAAGGCCATTACATGCCACCGTTTCGAAACACTAGAGGGTGTTTCGATACGATTTGCCCAGAAACTGCAGCAATTGCTGGTTTTTCCTTCATAAACTCATTCAAACACATCCCAAAGACTCTCTAATCATACGAACAAATCAGCAAACATATAAGGTACATATCTAGAACTCTTAAACACATTCATAACATCAAACATGAAATCTCACTAGTCTAGAGGCATGCTTCCTAATATCAAATCACAAATAGGAAATCCAACCTCAAAACAAGCAATTAAGGCCATTTACAATTCAAACCAGCCAAAGCAATCATGCCACAACCCTAGGGAGTTTAACACATCTCCCAAATAAAATTCTTGGTTTCCCATTGCCAATCTATCAAAACTAAAGTGTATGAAAACTTCACTATACATGAGCTTGGACTTCCTTGGATGAACTTAGCTTCCTTGATGCCCGAAAACACCTCAATTATCTGCATTATTGGTAAAAAGAGAGCGTAAGCACAAATGCTTAGTGAGGCATGCTCTAAAGGAAACCAACACAATATTGCACACTTTGAAAATCTTTACACAAAAGCTTTTGAACCGCATGCTCATTTTAACACATGCTTGAAAACCTTTCAAAGCAACTTCTCATTGAAACTACATGTACCTCAATTCTATCTCATGCATTTACCAATGCAAAACTCATGGCAAGGCCATACACATGCTTGTATCATCAAAGCATTTCTAAAACAAATCTCATATGCATAACTCATAGCATAAATCCTTTCATCAAAGGTACATGTGTAACAAAAACCATTTCATCATTTATATTTGCATTTAGCATCTCATTAATACTCGGATATGCGGACACATTTCTACACTAGACTCTTTCGGTGGAATCTCGCATCACTGTACTCACTTATCTAGGAACATGGCTTCCAGTGGAATCTCTCATCACCGTACTCACATGGCGGAATCTCTCATCGCCACAAAGCTTGGGTATTTCACCAAGTCCTACCCGATGGAATGCCCATCGTCGGAATATCTCCCTTTGGCTTAACCAAAGAGCACGTACGAATTTTTAGTTTATAGTGCACTCTCATCCTATTGATCGATCAATTATATCCGGTAAGTTTCTCAACATCTATGCCAATATAATGTTGTAAAACATCACCACACCTACTGTTTTTCATGCAATATTACTCAAAGGTTTTCTCATCACATTTCAGAACGTGAATCATACTTTGCTTCAAAAAAAAGCTCAAATCACTTCAATGCAACATGCCATCTCTACAAGCATAATCTCAAGCCATACTTACTTCCGGAATTTATCAATCTCAAACCATGAGCATGTAAAAGCATTTTAGGGGCAAACACCACTTTAAAGAGAGCAATTCAAACCATACTTACTTCCGGATTTAGGAAGGTGTTTCAAACCTCTCCTAAATCCCCAAACCTTGTATTTTTGTCCTCATGGACTTCTAACCCAATCGCACTCACCAATTTCTTTTCCCTTGCTCGCCGAAACACCAATTAAGCTTCCGGATCAACTCCAAAAGTGTCTGAAGATGTCACCCTTGTTTTAGACACTTAAAAGCAGAGGATTAATGAATCATCATGCATTGAAATCTTCAGCCATCACTTCTAAACATTTCTAAACATTAATTAACATAAAAAACAATCCTAAACTCGTCCTTACACCCCCAGCTTTAACAGAACACCAATATCACCCCAAAACCCACCAGTTTCACAAGCAAAAACTTAGGAAAAACAACCTATTCGGGATTGGATTGATAAAAACTCATTCCTAACATCATTTAACATCCAAAATACATTAGAAAACCATCTTAAAACAGAGCCCAATCAATTACCACGAAAATCTTCAAGATCTCATCCAAAATCTTGAGTTTTAAGCCAAAATCTTGTTTCCAACATTAAAACCATTCATAAACCTTTAATAAAGCGTTGGCAACTTGGGAATTTCAGTAAAGAACTGAGTATCTAGAGGAGAAGAACAATCTTACCTCTAAAAGATGATTTCTCCTTGATTTGGGCAAGTTTCCGTGAAAATTCAATGTCGAAAACAAATAGATTTGACGAAAGATTGATTAGGAATCAATGAGTGATGGAAATCTCATCAAATGAAGTGAAAATCAAAGTGAATTTTGCAAACCATATTTTGTAAAATTGATTTCACCATTCACTTATATATATTAAATGAGGATTTTTAGATATTTTTCTATATTTTTAAAGCATCCCGAACTAGGTGTTCCTTAAAACTCCCTTTTATATTCGAACATTTTCTCAGATCGGTCCGGTTCAGACCCTAAACTTCTAAGCCCAAAATTGGGGTGTTATAACTCTCCCCCTTTTAAGAAATTTCGTCCTCGAAATTTACCTGGAGGAAAAAGGTAAGGAAACTGCTTCTTCATATCATCTCTTCTTTACCACGTGGCTTCCTCAACACCACGATGCCTCCACAACACATTAACCAATTCAATGGTCTTACCACGAAGAACTTTGCTGTCCGAATCCAGAATCCTAACCGGCTCCTCATCATAGGTCAAATCTGGATTCAACTCAACTTCTTTAACATGCATTACATGTGAAGGATCCGATCTATACCTCTGAAGCATGGAGACATGAAACTCATCATGTATCTTCTCTAACTCTTGCGGTAGCCTCAGCTTATACGCAACAGGATCCACACGTTCTATCACCTCGTATGGTCCAATAAACCTAGGGCTCAACTTACCCTTCCGGTCAAACCTCATCACCTTCTTCCAAGGTGAAACCTTCAAGAACACACGGTCACCCACCGCAAACTCAATCTCCTTACGCTTCAAATCCGCGTAAGACTTTTGTCGATCAGAAGCTGTATTTAACCGCTCACAAATGAGCTTCACCTTCTCGGTGGTTCCTTTCAACAAAGTCGGCATCGAGACCAATTTTTGACCTGTTTCAGCCCAGCGAAGAGGAGTTCTGCACTTCCTCCCATACAAGGCTTCATAAGGTGCCATTTGAATACTTGCCTGGAAGCTATTATTATAAGCAAACTCCACCAAAGGCAAATGCTTCTCCCAAGAGCCTTGAAACTCAATCACACAGCACCTCAACATATCCTCAAGAACTTGGATAACACGCTCAGACTGTCCATCCGACTGTGGATGATAAGAAGTACTAAAGTTCAGCCGCGTACCAAAAGCTTGATGCAAACACTCCCAAAATCGCAATGTGAACCTCGGATCTCTATCCGACACTATAGATTTTGGTACCCCATGCAGACGCACAATTTCATCAATGTAAAACTCTGTAAGCTTATTCAAGGTATACGTGGTATGCAGAGGTAAGAAAAGCGCACACTTTGTAAGGCGATCCACAATCACCCACACTGAATTCTTCTTCGATGGCGACAAAGGTAAACTGGACACAAAGTCCATGGTGACTCTTTCCCACTTCCATTCAGGAATCCTCAACGGTTGCAACAACTCTGAAGGAAACTGATGCTCTGCTTTAACCCGCTGACAAACCATACACTTACTCACATATTCCACAACATCTTTCTTCAACCCCACCCAATAGTACTCATCCTTCAGATCACGATACATCTTTGTACTACCAAGCTGCATAGAAAAGGACTACAATGAGCTTCGGTCGGAATAGTACGCCTCAACTCTACATCATTCGACACTACTACCCGTCCTCCGAAACATAAAACTCCATCATCATTAAAACAGAAATCTGATGATCTACCCTCAGCAGTATCCTGAACATGTGGCACCATGGAATCGTCCAACAACTGCTTATCCTTTATTAACTGAACGAGAGATGGTTTCACTTGCAATTCAGCCACAAGACCTCCATCTCGCGAGATACTCAAGCTAGCAAACACATCCTTTAACTCTACCGCCACTTTCATATTATATTTATATTTTGTTCATGTTGTGTATGAAATTTTAGTATTTTAATCATTTCATGATCATATATTTATGTTTGGGCATGATTAGGATTGCATGAAAAGTTTTTACTTGCCCATAAGTAGGGGTGAGCAAAACTCGAGTTGACTCGACGCGAAAAAACCTAACTCGTAATTTTATCCCTAAATATATAAGTGAATTACATAATTATCTCATGTTGGGTCAATTTAAATATTTTTACTCTAAATTTAAACCAGACCCAACCTAAATCTATTTATTTTAATCCCGACTCTTAAAATTGGATCAGTCGAATCTCCGTGTAATGCCCATCCCTAGTTAGTAGAGGCTTAAATTCTTTACTTCCATTCTCGTTGAAATGTGCTGATACAAATTAAAGTATAGGATTGATTTCAAAAGTAATCATAACAGAGGTACTAAAATCCCAATTTGACCAAATTATATACAACTTTCAGGTTTCATATTTGTCACTTGAAGTGGGAATAGTTCCAACCATGGCCGATCCAAACGTACCCATCTCGTCAACTCCGACCACCAACCAAGCTTCCCAAGTCGACAGAACCGACCGCGAGGCTCAAGTTTTAAGGTACAAAGAAAAGAAGAAGAACTGATAATTTGAGAAAACAATCTGATGCGCTTCCCGGAAGGCCTACGCCGAATCAAGGCCAAGAATCAAAGGCTGATTTGCCAAAAGAACTGAAAACGACAATGACATAGTCCTCGACCACATGCTTAACTCGCCAACTTCAACTTTTGCAGCAGCTTTCATGTCAGAAACAGAGTACGCCGTCGTCTCGTAGTTTTGAAAGTCGATTTATAGAAGAATACTATGATTGTGTAATATAGTAATTAAATTCTGGCAAGTAGAATAATCCAAACGACAATTGAAATTAATGGAAATAGATGATTAGTTCTTTGGTTATAGTTTATGTCGCGTCTAAAGTTTGATTTCAATCTCGGAATAAAAAAAACAAAGGCTTGATTCCTTAAGACTTTTTAAATTGACCCAAACTTTTTATTTGGGTTAATATATATTTTGGTACCTTAATTGTGTCTTAACTTGACTCTTCGATTTAAATTATCATTTAAATTTGACTGATGATTTGAACAAAACATCACGTTTTTGTACTTGTTTTTATCTAAAAGTTGAGTTTAAGTATTATTGAATCGGACAAAGAAGTTTAAGAATCAAATTGAATGTGAAATCGATTTCAAGATCGACGTTGAGAGGGTCGAATTACAAAATTTTAAAACTATAAGGGCTTTTAATGTTTTACATGAACCTAAATTGCTATTAGAATAAAACTATTGGGGGGGACGAATCTACCCTTCTTTAATTTTGTCAGTGTTTATTTATAACTAAATAACTTTAAATTTTAAACAAGGGTCAAATTATTATTAAATAAAAATTTATTGGATATTTTAGTTTCATAATAGAGACTTATGCCCTTGATCCCTCCTTCCCAAGGATTGTATGATAAACAATGACAAAGTCATATGGATTTTTACTAAAAAAATATAAGGGATATTTACTTATTTGACCTCTTATTTTTCAATTCATTTGAACGATATCCCCTTTTTAATGGTTAATTGTACATTGTCTCTATTTATCTTAATTATTTACTCCGTCCCTAATAACAAGTTTTTGCTTACTCATGAAACGGGTTGAACCATGATTAAAATTCAAACCAGTTATACTATTTTTGTTTGGATTGAGTTCTTTAACGATTAAAAGCTATATGTAAATAAGACTTTTCTTTTTGTTAATGTCATCATTTTAAATCTTTTGACCGGTTAATTTAAATTAAATATTATAAAATTTTATCACAAAACAATTTTTATATTTATATAATTTATAACATTAGATTCTAATTTTTTTATTCTATTTTAAAATAACCGAACGAATTATTTTACTAGATGAATTGATGGTCCAATTTATAATGGTCCAAAAAAATATTCTTTTTAATTATCAACAAGCTTCTCGCTTTTTATTACACTGATTCGATTGGTCGGTTAGAAACGGCAAAAAGGATATAGATAAGCAGCTATGTTATACATTGTAAATTGAATTAGGGTATTACAATTTAATCAATTTTTTTGTTTAAATAGAGAGATATTGTATTCTCATTCCGAGATTCGAACCTATACAAGATGGAGCATAATGAGTATCCTTAGCAACTAAACCAATTAATTTTGGTTAGACTCAAAATAATTCGAACTTATAATAAATTTATTTATGTATAACTTAAAAGACTAACTATTAATTATTTTAGCGGAAGAAGATATTAGATAATTTAAATAATGTATAGAATTCAAATTCTTATGTTACGAGTAAAACAAATTAAATTAGAAGTATCGCCTCCTTAATAAATTATTATAATATTTGCTTCAAATTAATTTATCGACAAACTGGTCAAATATGATTATAAAAAATGCCATTCCGTGAATGAAAACATTTTAACACTCAACGTTTTATTTTGAGTCAAAATGGTCATTTCGTGAATGAAAACTGTAATCAACTAACGACGAACAACTTGATATGACTGACAGAATAACTCATCATTAGAAAAAAATTAAATTGTATTTTATATAATTTTAGTTTTACTTTTGTGTCATTATGTCAAGTCAGGACCTTTGTTTATTTGTAATTGTTATGTCAGTGTGTATTGCCATGGAGATTTCCCACACCATGTCAAGTAATTTGTCGTTAATTAACTAACAATTTTTATTCAAAATAATTTTTCAGTCAAATATTAAGAACATTTTCTAACGTTATGCATAAAAAATACAACTTAAAGAGAATTTATGCATCCCGAAGTGATAAATGAAAAAAAATAAAAAGGAAGATTTGGATAAAAGGAAGATCACATGAAAAGCCAACCTCAAAAGTTTTTAGTTTTAACGAATTTAACGATTGGAATCCTTTTTGGATCCAAATTCGTATCTAATTCTTTGAACACACTTTCCTATAATGCTCCTATTTATAAAAAATATATATTTTAATACACAAATGGAATAAAATTTAATTTATATAAATGTATTAATTTTAGGAGTTATGAATTGCGGGTTTAGAATTTAAAATTTAAGATTTATTGTTTTATACTTTACACATAGAGATTAAAATTTCATTATTTAAATATGAAAAGTTGTGTAAATCTTTCACACTGTTTGTGTAACACCCCAATTTTGTCCTAAATTAAAAACCCTAATAATTGGAAATTTCAATTGAAAACTTAATCAAATTTTAGTGATTAAACTGGGAATTTTCGGAATTTCACTGATAAAATTGTAATGATTGCAAAACTTAAGTGTTGGTTCATAAACCCTAGAAAGTATAATGGCACGCTCTGTAATTAACCCTTTTCTTAGGGTATAAATAGAACCTTTCAACCATTTTCTCTGGTTTTGGCCATTCTCTTCCCTCTGCTTCAACGTCTTGTGCAAGCAAAAGAAAAGAAACCCCATTTCTCTATTTTTCGTCCTGCCAAGGGTCAAACACCGTTCGTTCGACGGTCCGGCACCACCGTTTATCTTCTTTTGATAAATAATGCATTTAGATTCAGAGCTCGGATTTTATGTCATCTCATTTTGGTTGGGATTCTATACGAGGAAGTTTAGTAGCTTCATCCTTCAGGTCAGTGGTTTTGCCCTACGGGCTGCATTCCACTCTGGATGGTGATGAGATAGAGAGTGGTTCTGGGGAACCTTACCCTTCGGATGGTGAAGTAGTTTGGGTACATGTCATATTGTGTTGCATATTCATTCATACTTGCTTATGTGTTTGAATTGATTCATGATGGAAAAACTGTATTCGAATAATGTTTGGTTGTCTCTATTGTTATAATGACTGTTAGTTCTATTTGCATTGTAGAGACACAATGAGCGTTTTTGATGACTCCCCCTTAGTTTCTACTTTCAGATACTCAGGTCTAGGCTACGGTACTTGGAGGACCACATTTTCTAGCTTTATTTATTTATTATTATCAGTATGAGACTTTGACTTTTATATATTATATGTTTTATCAGATTGTATATAATTTCAGATTCTAGATGTTTTATTTGGGGTTGTTATGTTTTATTATGCATGCACATTTTGAATATTTAATATTTTCAGGAATATTTTATCAGTATGTAATACGCGATATTATTATTATCTATTTTCGAATTTAAGTTTTGAATCAGGTTACTTGTGTGAGGTTACATTTAGTGGTATCAGAGCCAGGTTCAACACTCGGCTTGAGTGATTTAAATCAATTTGAAATCGAAAATAAATTTGTGCATGCAGTCTCAAATGTTTTCAGGGTAAAATGGGAATTTCAGATAAATTTATGATCTATTATGAATATATTTATACATATTCTAAATAAGGTCTCCAAGTACCGAATCTAATCTTAGGATTCTGTCTTTTGTGGATATACTACTATGTCACCTTGGAGAAGTTCTAGAGTAGCAGCCGATCGAGGTCGTGGCTGAGGCTGAGGACGAGGTCGTACCATGACTGCGGATAGTGACGTTCCACCATTAGAGGGTTCGATACAAAATCAATATGAGGTCCAGGGTGCGAATGAGGAGGAACAACATGTGGATCAGACAAGAGCTCAGTAGACTGGAGTCAGCAGACCAGTGGAGGAGACCCACATGTTCAGCCTGCTCAGGGTAGTTGTAACGCCCCGGTTTTGGGCTCAGAAGTTTTGGCGTTGACCGGTTTAGTCAAAGTGCTGATCGAATATATAAGAGTGAATTTAGGAAAAACCTAGTTCGGGTTGCATTAAAAATATGGAAAAATATTCTAAAATCATCTTTTAATATATAAAAGTGAACTGTGAAATCAATTTTGGAAAATGAGGTTCGGAAGGTTGACATTTTGGCTAGTGACCAAAATGTAATTTTTGAAAGTTGCGGGACAGTTTTACAAAGGATTGAAACTTTGAATCTTTAAGGAGCTATTATTCCAAAAAGGATTTCTCCAGATTTTTCTAAGATATTTTAAGCCTAAAATCTGATTTTAAAGATTAAGAAAAGGGAGGGAAATCATTTTTAACCAATTCTTAACTAATTTTTCTATTTTCTCTCAAATTCTCTTTTCTCTCATTTTCTCTCTACCCAAACAAGATTTCCTCAGATTTCTTTCTCTGATTTTGACTTCTTAATCTCTCATTTCAACTCTCATTTGATTTCTAATCATCTCATCATCAAAACCTCACAATTTACAAGTTGATTCATCAAGCATTTTGGCTCTAAAAGGGAGAAATTCAAGTTTGGAGGTAAGAACGTCCTTCTCCTCTAAACTATCAGTTCTTTACTGAAATTCCTAAGTTCTCAATCCTTGATTCATGTTTTATTAAAGGCTTTTCAATTGAGATCTTGATTTTTGGCTAAAATGCAAGATTTGGTGATTTTGGTGAAAATTTCGTGTGATCTGTTTAAGCAGGGTTTTGAGGTGTTAAATTGATGTTAAATGAATGCTAAAATGATTAGAAGTTGAGGTTTAATCAATGCAATCCCGGATAGGTTGAATTTCCTAAGGTTGGCTTGAGTTTTTGGTTGTTTTTGGAGTGTTTTTGGTGATCTGTTATACCTGGAGGTATAAGGACGTGGTTGTGATCTTTTTGCATGTTAGTTGATGTATAAAAATGGTTAGAAGTGATGGATCTTGGCTGGGTTAAGTTTTGGAGGTGTTTGGAGATGATTTCGGTTGTGTTTGGTAGCCAAATTGTTAGATTTGTGATGAGCAGCGAGTTGTGTTGATGTTGCTGGTGTTTTAATGCATAAGGATGCATTAATGTTCTGTTTTTATGTGCTTGAAACAGGGGAGGTTGATCCTTGAGTTTTGGAGGTGTTTTCGGAAGGTTTCGGAAGCTTGGAAAGCTTGTTGGCTAGGCTTGTTTGGTAATCGGTGAGTGAAAATGGATTTTCAGCTTTTAAACCAAAGGTTGAAGGTTTTGGGAGCTTAGTATAAGTCTAAACAACTTTGCTAAGCTCAAGTGTAAGTTTTCGGATTACTCTCTTAGAGTGGGTGCCATGTTTTGATGAAATGTGAAATGATGATTTTGCATGATTTACTACTGTTTTGGAAAGCATGTTTTAGCATGTTATTTGCTGATGTTTTAGCATGATTTATGCTAATGTTTTAAGCCATGTGTTGAAGGTGTCTCTAGGTAAGGGTACCTTGTTTTATGCATTGTTAAATGATGATTTAATGCTTTAAAATGCATGATGAAATGGCTTGATTTAAATGCTTTAAAACAGTGGGTTACATGATGTATAAAGTGTGTGTTGGCAAGTGATGGTTTGTAAAAGTGAAGGTCACTAAGTTGGTTAAAAGTCCTTGAGTGAGCCTTGTTATCTAAGATCATCAAGGTGGTTAAAAGTCCTTGGATGAATCTTGTTGCGGACACTAAGGTGGTTAAAAGTCCTTAGGTGCTCCTTTCCATGGTGGTTAAAAGTCCATGGGGCCAAGGTGTTTAAAAGTCCTTGGGGCCAAGGTGTTTAAAAGTCCTTGGGGTATTTCAAGCTACGGACACAAAGGTGGTTAAAAGTCCTTGTGTGGTCCATTCATGGTGTTTAAAAGTCCATGGCCAAGGTGTTTAAAAGTCCTTGGGGTCCAAGGTGTTTAAAAGTCCTTGGGAAAAGTTGTTGAACTTGATTTCTAAATGAAATGTATCACTTGAGCCAATATGACATGTATTGTACATGAGATGCATGAGATGCATGATTTAATGTTTATGTTGAAGCATGAGATGCTAGTTTAAATGAAATGTGGAAGCATGTTATTGCTTGATTTAAAGTATGCTTTGAGCATGTGTAAAGGTTGTTTTCAAGCATGATTTACAAATGAATTTTAATGCATTATTGAATGGTTTTTAAAGAGCACTCCTCACTAAGCTTTGGCTTACGCTCTCTCGTTTTCTTGATTCAATAATGCAGAGCATTAGAGTGCATTGAGGGCAGCAAGAGGAGGCAAGCAAACAAGTACAAGTAAAGCTCAATGTATGAAGGTTTTATAAGTGTTTTAGCTTTTGTATGTTTTTGGCAATGGGGGACCAATGTATTGGTTTTGGGAGGTGTTTACGACTCCCTAAGTATGTTGAATGTGGTTGATGTTGCTGATTTTTGGATTGAACCTTATATGCTTGTTTTGCAAGTTGAAGCTTGAGTGGATAGCTTGTGTAGGAAGCATGACCTTAAATTTGGGCCTTTTTGCATGAGATGTTATCTTGCTGAATTGATGATGCTTATATGTGTTAAATATGTTTAATTGCATGCTGGTAAAGTTTGGTGATGTTTGGAGCATGTTTGAGTGTCCAATTGCATGATCTAGTATGCTTGTTTGCTGGTTTTTGTGCAGGCGTTTCGGAACAGGGGTGTACCGTTTCGGAACGGGTGCCTTGCATGAACCCAGGCGTCCGAAACGGTATGCACCGTTTCGAAACGGTTTAGCCTCTGCCGAGGCCATGTTCCGGAACCCGTTTCGGAACGGCCCGTGTTTCGGAACAGGGCTAGCCTGTTTCGGAACGGTCGACCGTTAGGGGGCTGACATGGTAGTTACATGTTTTGAAATGTTTGTGTTTTGGTCCTAAATCTTGTGTGAGCAATTGCATGAGCTGTGGATGTCCTTTTAAGCTGAAATTTCACAGAGGTGCATGAAACCTGACTAATTTCAAGATGGTAACATTAATTTGGGTTAAGTCCCTTAATTTATCAGAATTTACAATTTGGTCCCTAAAGTTGTAATTTGTTCAGTTGGGTCCCAGTTTGATCTCTGATGTTTGTGATCTTTTGATACGTTGTCTGTATGGTCACACTTAAGGTTAATGTGCATCTAGATAAGATTAAAAAAAAAAGGGTCGTTAATCAAGGTTGACTTTCAGGTTGACTTTGGTTTTCCCCGTGTAATCTTCGTAGTTCGGGTCAACCGTCTAGACCGGGCTACGGGGGTTACAGTAGTGGTCATCGTGATTCAGGGGATAGTGAGACAGTGGGTACATATGTCGTAACTATTCAGAGAGAGTTATAAAGATACCTTCGCCATTCTGAGAGTGTTCGGAGACCCATATCCACAAAGTTTCTTGTTGTCGAGAAGACTATGTTCGATGGAAAGACGGGTACAGACCCAGCAGATGCAGAGTACTGGCTGAAGAAGCTTCAACGAATATTTGTTGAGATGGATTATCCTACCGACCGGAAACTCAGGGCTGCCGTTTCACTACTGCAAGGTGAAGCCCAAAATTGGTGGGAGGCTGAGGAGCTTGTTACTCCAGCTAGTACTGTTACTTGGGATAATTTCAGACAAGCTTTCCGTGATCGATATGTCGAAGCTGATTATATAGCTAAGTGCAGAGAGGATTTCATGAATCTGAGACAGAACGACATGATTTTTAATGACTATAAGATCGAGTTTATGAGATTGATTAAGTACGTCCCAGGGTTAGTGACCACAGAAAAAGACAAGAGTGATTGGTTTATGAAAGGATTGCGTCCTACGATAAAGGCCAATGTTGCTTTTGTGAAATCGATATTTTAATTTTGATATAACTAAAGCACCTAAGGACTAAATTGAAAATGTCAAAACAAATTTTTAAGTCCTCAAACATCCCCATATGATTTTAAGAATATTCCAAAGTTAAAAACTAAGATTTTCAAATATTTTCTAAGTGTTTTAAAGCCGAAACAGTGTTTTTAAAGCCGAAACAGTGTTTTTCAAGTCCCAGTTTTAAAGCCAGGGGAAGACGTCAGGTCAGATCTATTACTTCAGGCTCTGCTAGTAGAGGTAGACCAGCTCCGAGTGGAGGATCAACATGATCAGGGGCCAGATAGCCGAGGTTAATTTATTCTACTAGGAGGCACGAGGACCGTGATGAACCAAATGTTATTGCCGGTACATTCTCTATCCATTCTATTCCATATTTTGCTCTGCTAGATAATGGTTTGACTAATTCATATGTTGCAAGTTCTGTGTCTGGGGGTCTTGAGATTTCTGTTGAGGATACCGTTAGTGCTGTTACTGTACACAGTCCGGTGGGTAATCCAGTTGAAGTTACTAAAGTTTACAGGAACTGTCCTCTCGAGATTCAAGGGGGATATTTTGAACTGATTTGATGGAGTTACCCTTTGGAGAGTTCGATCTTATTCTAGGTATGGATTGGTTGACTGCACATCATGTTACTTTAGACTATGAAAAGAAAAGGGCTAGACTGAGAACTCCTGATGATCGTGAGGTGATTTTGATTGGTGAGCGCAGAGGGTTCCTATGTAACATCGTCTCAGCTCTCTAAGCTGAGAAAATGATCATGAAAGGGTCTATCGCTTATCTTGCAAATATCCTTGATCCGGGAAAGTCTGATTCCGAATTAGATAAGATTCGAGTTGTGAAAGACTTTCCAGACGTTTTCCCGGAAGAATTACTTGGGGTACTGCCGAAACGGGATGAGGTTGAGTTTTGCATCGAGGTTTATCTGGGTACAGCTCTTATGTCTATGGAATCTTATCGAATGGCACCGAAGGAATTTAAAGAGTTGACGATTTAGTTGCAAGAACTGTTGGATCGAGGTTTCATTCGACCCAATGTTTCTCCTTGGGGAGCTCTTGTTCAGTTTGTTAAGAAGAAGGATGGGACACTTCGACTCTGTATTGATTATCAGAAGCTGAACAAGCTGACGATCAAGAACAAATATCCTCTTCCTCGTATTGATGATCTGTTTGACCAGTTCCGGGGAGCTATGGTATTCTCTAAGATAGACATGAGATATGGTTATTACCAACTCAAGGTTAAGGATTCTAAAGTGTTCAAAATAGCTTTTCGGACACGATATGGCCATTATGAGTTCCTTCGGATGCCTTTTGGGTTGACTAACGCTCCTGCCGCTTTTATGGATATGATGAATAGGGTGTTTCAACCCTCTATTGACCAGTTTGTTGTGGTATTTATTGATGATATATTAGTATATTCTAGATCTGAGGAAGTGCATGAGGAACATCTTCGGATTGTATTATAGATTCTGCTAGAGAAACAACTATATGCCAAATTCAATAAGTGTGAGTTCTGGCTTTCTGAGGTTATGTTTATGGGTCATATAGTTTCTGCTCAGGGTATTCAAGTTGATCCGATGAAGGTTGAGGCTATTATGAGTTGGAAGCAGCCAAAGAATGTTTCTGAGGTTCAAAGTTTCTTGGATTTAGCTGGTTATTATCGGAGATTCGTTGAGGGTTTCTCTTCTATTGTAGCTCCGTTGACTAAGCTTCTGAGGAAGGATGTTCCCTTTGTTTGGACTGAGGCTCAATAGTCTAGTTTCGAGAAGCTTAAGTTTGTGTTGACTGAAGCACTAGTTTTGATTCAGCCTGAGCCAGGTAAGGCTTATACTATTTTTAGTGATGCTTCGTACACCGGATTGGGGTGTGTTTTGATGTAGGACAAGAAGGTAGTGGCTTATGCGTCTCGATAGTTAAAACAACATCAGTGTAACTATCCTACCCATGATCTATAGCTTGTTGTTTTTATCTTTGCACTTAAGATCTAGAGACACTTACTCTAATGGGAGAAGCGTTATATCTATACAGACCATAAGATTCTGAAATACCTCCTCACTCAGAAAGAGCTTAATCTGAGACAGTGTCGCTGGTTAGAGTTTCTCAAGGATTATGATTTTGAGATTGAGTATCATCCAGGTAAAGCTAATGTCGTTGCTGATGCATTGAGTCGTAACGCCATTTTAGATCTGAGAGCTTTGTTTGCTCGGATGAGTTTGTACGAAGATGGCGGTCTGATGGCAGAACTTTGGGTTATTCCTACATTGATTTCTAATATTCGAGCTGAGCAGTCTAGTGATCCATTTTTGATGCATTGTATCAGAGAGGTGCTTGAGGGTACATCTCTAGATTTCTCTATTGATCAGGATGGAGTATAATGTTTCTGTGGCCGGTATTGTATTCCGATGAAATCTAGGTTAAAACATGTTATTCTCCGTGAGGCCCATGACAATCCTTATTCTATGCATCCTTGTGGTGACAAGATGTATAAGAATCTTCGTGAAAGGTACTGGTGGGAAGGTCTCAAGTGGGACGGCGTCGGATTTGTATCGAGGTGCCTGACTTGTCAGAAAGTCAAAGCAGAGCATCAACGTCCGTCTGGGTTACTACAACATATTGAGATTCCTCAGTGGAAAGTGGGAGCGCGTGACTATAGACTTTGTTAGTGGACTTCCTTTGACTCATTTGAAGAAGGATTCCATCTGGGTTATTGTTGATCATCTGATGAAGTCCACACATTTCATTCCTGTCTGAGTTAACTATTCTTTGAGTAAGTTAGTCCGGCTTTATATTTTTTAGATCGTTCGACTTCACGGGGTACCGTTATCTATTATTTCCGACAGAGATCCGAGGTTCACTGCATGATTATGGGGGTCTCTTCATTCTGCTTTAGGTACTCGGTTGAAATTCAGTACATCTTATCATCTGCAAACAGATGGTCAGTCCGAGCGTGTGATCCAGATTCTTGAGGATATGTTGAGAGGTTGTATTCTTGATTTCAGAGGCAGTTGGGAGGATTTCTTGCCGCTTGCAGAGTTTTCTTATAGTAACAGTTATCAAGCCAGTATCAAGATGGCAACGTATGAGGCTCTATATGGACGTAGGTGTCGTTCACCTATTGGTTGGACTGGGTTGAATGAGTACAGATTGTTGGGACCGAAGATTGTGCACGAGGCTGAGCAGACTATCAGATTGATTCGAGATCGGCTTAAGGATGCTTTTGACAGACAGAAGTCTTATGCTGATTTGAGACGTCGTGATCTTGAGTTTGAGGTGGGTGATGAGGTTTTCTTGAAAGTATCTCCTTGGAGGAAGGTACTTCGGTTTGGTCTAAAGGGAAAGCTGAGTCCTCGTTATATTAGCCTTTATCGGATTATTCGTCGACATGGACCAGTTGCCTATCAGCTAGAGCTACCGCCAGAACTTCAGCGTATTCACGATGTTTTCCATATTTCAGTGTTGAGAAGTTATCATCCTGATCCGTCACATGTCATGCCTGTTGGGGATATTGAGGTTCGTCCTGATTTGCATTTTGAGGAGGAGCCTACTAAGATTCTTGCTCAGGATAAAAAGGTTCTCAGAAGGAAGGCCATTAAGATGGTCAAAGTTCTGTGTCGTAGTCGTAGTCATGATGAGGCTACGTGGGAGCCCAAGACTGTCATCCGAGCTCAGTATTCGCATCTTTTTGCTCCAGGTAAATTTCGGGGCCGAAATTTCTTTTTAACGGTGAGAGAGTTGTAACACCCTAATTTTGCCCTAAATTAAAAACCCTAATAATTGTGAATTTCAATTGAAAACTTAATTAAATTTCAATGATTAAATTGGGAATTTTAAGAATTTCAGTGATCACATTGTAACGGTTGCAAAACTTAAGTGTCGTTTCATAAACCCTAGAAAGTATAATTGCAAGTTCTGTAATTAACCCTTTTCTTAGGGTATAAATAGAACCTTTCAACCATTTTCTCTGGTTTTGGTCGTTCTATTCCCTCTCATTCAACCTCTTGTTCGAGAAAAAGAAAAGAAACCCCCTATCTCCATTTTCCATCCGGCCAAGGGTCAAACACCTTCCGTTCGACGGTCCGGCACCACCGTTCATCTTCCCTTTATTGTCCGATCATAACCCACTCGTCAACTAACCCTCTTCATCCGCCCTTTTCCTGAAACTCATCGGTAAGCTTTTCGGTTGCTTCGGAAATCCCTCACGCCGATGTCGTCTTGTTTTTTTTTTTTAAAATTGGTTGGGTCTCAATTGTCCCTTTCCCTCGTGTAAGTTGTGTGTGTATGTGAGTCTCAGAAACTCGTCGAAATTTGACGCGAGAGGTCACCGATGGTGATGAATTGGGGGGATGTTGTGCCCTAATTTTCGAATTAGGGATTTTATGTTGAACCTGTGTGAATCGGTCAAGAAGACTGGACCGGGTTGACAGAACCGAACCAGTCTATCTTATAAAGAGTCGGCTGACGTCAGCGTTGACCGTTGACTTTTTCAGAAAGGGCTATTTCATGTTTTTTGACATCCTGATTCCGATTCCGTTGCCCGTTTTCCCAAATTTGAACCCGAAAGACCGTTTTAACCGCATTTATTCATTTATACTTGTATTTAAAGATTTGAATATCGGAAAAATTAATTGGTATTATTCATATTCGCAGACACCATTGACTCGGATACTGAGATCCCTACTCCTCCTCCAACTAGACGACCTCTTGCTGCTCAGCCATCGGGATCCGTCGAAGTTTAATTATTAATATACATTCGATATTTATATTATCAAAGTCTTGGCATAGTAGTAATATCTTGATGCTGTATTTAATTGTTATAGGAGCTGACTCTGACCGAACTAGAGATAGAGGTGAGCGTGGGAGACGTCACCGTCGGTGTTGAGTGTTAGCTACTTGAAGTTTGTTCTCTTCTGTGTAGTTTGCTTACAGTGCTCTGTATGTAGATGTGATGATTTGCTGAAATGTATACAGATTCGGATTATTGTATATCGTATTATATGATTATGTGTTTCTGTTGATAAATAATGCTTTCAGATTCAGTGCTCGGATTTTATGTCATCTCATTTTGGTTGAGATTCTGTACGGGGAAGTTCAGTAGCTTCATTCGTCGGGATGATGTCTACTTCGGATCCGTGGTTTCACCCTACAGGCTAGATTCCACTTCGGATGGTGATGAGGTAGAGAGTGGTTCTGTGGAACCTTACTCTTCGGATGGTGATGTAGTTTGGGTGCATGTCATATTGTGTTGCATATTCATTCATACTTGCTTATGTGTTTGAATTGATTCATGATGGAAAAACTGTTTTATGATAATGTTTGGTTGTCTCTGTTGTTATAATGACTCTGTTAGTTTTGTTTGCACTGTAGAGACACACTGAGCGTTTTCGCTGACTCCCCCTTAGTTTCTACTTTCAGATACTCAGGTCTAGGCTACGGTACTTGGAGGACCTCTTTTTCCAGCTTTATTTATTTATTATTATTAGTATGAGACTTGGACTTATTTATATTAAATGTTTTATTGGATTGTATATATAATTTCAGATTCTGGGTGTTTTATTTGGGGTTATTATGTTTTTTTATGCATGCACAGTTTGAATATTTTATATTTAAGGAATATTTTATCAGTATGTAATATGCGAAACTATTATTATCTATTTTGGAACTTAAGTTTTGAATCAGGTTACTTGTGTGAGGGACAAGCTTTGAGTTGACTCCTTATATTCGACCCAACTCTTCCGGGTCGGGTTTAGGGGGTTACAGTTTGTGTATAGAAAATATTACTCTTGTAAAAATTGTTTATGTTTGGTGTTCATATTCATATTATCTTTTTTACATCATATTAGGACTTAAATTTTATTTTAATCTCTTCTGAGTTTTAAATTTTTAATTTGTTATCAAATTAAACAACCGATACAAATAATATTTTTTAATATTTTTTATTTATTTTCTAACAATTTTCATCTTTTCTGATTTTTATTACTAAGGATGCCTTGAAGAATGAGTTCCCCAAATTTTTATTACTAAGGATGACTTGTTCAACATTCTGTAATGTTATGCAATATTTGTTTATACATTCAGATTCAGATTATTCTAAATCGTATTATATGATTATGTGATTCTGTTGATAAATAATGCATTCAGATTCAATGCTCGGATTTTATGTAATCTCATTTTGGTTGGGATTCTGTACGGGGAAGTTCAGTAGCTTCATTCATCGGGATGATGTCTACTTCGGATCAGTGGTTTCACCCTACGGGCTGGATTCCACTTCGGATTGTGATGAGGTAGAGAGTGGTTATAGGGAACCTTACTCTTCGGATGGTGTTGTAGTTTGGGTGCATGTCATATTGTGTTGCATATTCATTCATACTTACTTTATGTGTTTGAATTGATTCATGATGGAAAACATATATTATGATAATGTTTGGTTGTCTCTGTTGTTATAATGACTCTGTTATTTTTGTTTGCACTGTAGAGACACACTGAGCATTTTCGCTGACTCCCCTTAGTTTCTACTTTCAGATACTCAGGTCTAGGCTACGGTACTTGGAGGACCTCGTTTTCCAGCTTTATTTTTTTATTATTATCAGTGTGAGACTTGGACTTATTTATATTAAATGTTTTATTGGATTGTATATAATTTCAGATTCTGGGTGTTTTATTTGGGGTTATTATGTTTTAGTATGCATGGACATTATGAATATTTTATATTTTCAGGAATATTTTATCAGTATGTAATATGCGATACTATTATTGTCTATTTTGGAAATTAAGTTTTGAATCAGTTTACTTGTGTGAGGGACAAGCTTTGAGTTGACTCCTTATATTTGACCCAATTCTTCCGGGTCGCGTTTAGGGGGTTACAGTTTGTGTATAGAAAATATTACTCTTGTAAAAATTGTTTAAGTTTGGTGTTCATATTCATATTATCTTTTTTACATCATATTAGGCCTTAAATTTCATTTTAATTTCTTTTGAGTTTTAAATTTTTAATTTGTTATCAAATTAAACAACCCATTCAAATAATATTTTTTAAATATTTTTTATTTATTTTCTAACAATTTTCATCTTTTCTGATTTTTATTATTAAGGATGCCTTGAAGAATGAGTTCCCCAAATTTTTATTACTAAGGATGACTTGTTCAACATTCTGTAATGTTATGCAATATTTGTTTATACATTCAGATTCAGATTATTGTATATCGTATTTTATGATTATGTGTTTCTGTTGATAAATATTGCATTCAGATTCAGTGCTCGAATTTTATGTCATCTCATTTTGGTTGGGATTCTGTACGGGGAAGTTCAGTAGCTTCATTCATCGAGATGATGTCTATTTCAGATCAGTGGTTTCACCATACGGGCTAGATTCCACTTCGAATGGTGATGAGGTAGAGAGTGGTTCTGGGGAACCTTACTCTTCGGATGGTGATGTAGTTTGGGTGCATGTCATATTGTGTTGCATATTCATTCATACTTGCTTAAGTGTTTGAATTGATTCATGACGGAAAAACTGTATTATGATAATGTTTGGTTGTCTCTGTTGTTATAATGACTCAGTTAGTTTTGTTTGCACTGTAGAGACACACTGAGCATTTTCGCTGACTCCCCCTTAGTTTCTACTTTCAGATACTCAGGTCTAGGCTACGGTACTTGGAGGACCTCGTTTTCCAGCTTTATTTATTTATTATTATCAATATGAGACTTGGACTTATTTATATTAAATGTTTTATTGGATTGTATATAATTTCAGATTCTGGGTGTTTTATTTGGGGTTATTATGTTTTATTATGCATGCACATTTTGAATATTTTATATTTTCAGGAATATTTTATCAGTATGTAATATGCGATACTATTATTATCTATTTTGGAATTTAAGTTTTGAATCAGTTACTTGTGTGAGGGACAAGGTTTGAGTTGACTCCTTATATTCGACCCAATTCTTCAAGGTCGGGTTTAGGGGTTACAGTTTGTGTATAGAAAATATTACTCTTGTAAAAATTGTTTAAATTTGGTGTTCATATTCATATTATTTTTTTAGATCATATTAGGCCTTAAATTTTGTTTTAATCTCTTTTGAGTTTTAAATTTTTAATTTGTTATCAAATTAAACAACCGATACAAATAATATTTTTTAATATTTTTTATTTATTTTCTATCAATTTTCATCTTTTCTGATTTTTTTTTACTAAGGATGCCTTGAAGAATGAGTTCCCCAAATTTTTATTACTAAGGATGACTTGTTCAACATTCTGTAATGTTATGCAATATTTGTTTATACATTCAGATTCAGAATATTGTATATCGTATTATACGATTATGCGTTTCTGTTGATAAATAATGCATTCAGATTCAGTGCTCGGATTTAATGTCATCTCATTTTGGTTGGGATTTTGTACGGGGAAGTTCAGTAGCTTCATTCGTCGGGATGATGTCTATTTCGGATCAGTGGTTTCACCATACGGGCTGGATTCCACTTCGAATGGTGATGAGGTAGAGAGTGGTTCTGGGGAACCTTACTCTTCGGATGGTGATGTAGTTTGGGTGCATGTCATATTGTGTTGCATATTCATTGATACTTGCTTAAGTGTTTGAATTGATTCATGATGGAAAAATTTTATTATGATAATGTTTTGTTGTCTCTGTTGTTATAATTACTCTGTTAGTTTTGTTTGCACTATAGAGACACACTGAGCGTTTTCGCTGACTCCCCCTTAGTTTCTACTTTCAGATACTCAGGTCTAGGCTACGGTACTTGGAGGACCTCGTTTTCAAGCTTTATTAATTTATTTATTATTATCAGTATGAGACTTGGACTTATTTATATTAAATGTTTTATTGGATTGTATATAATTTCAGATTCTGGGTGTTTTATTTGGGGTTATTATGTTTTATTATGCATGCACATTTTGAATATTTTATATTTTAAGGAATATTTTATCAGTATGTAATATGCGATACTATTATTATCTATTTTGGAATTTAAGTTTTGAATCAGTTTACTTGTGTGAGGTACATGCTTTGAGTTTACTTCTTATATTCGACCCAATTCTTCCTAGTCGGGTTTAGGGGGTTACAGTTTGTGTATAGAAAATATTACTCTTGTAAAAATTGTTTAAGTTTGGTGTTCATATTCATATTATCTTTTTTACATCATATTAGGCCTTAAATTTTATTTTAATCTCTTTTGAGTTTTAAATTTTTAATTTGTTATCAAATTAAACAACCGATACAAATAATATTTTTTATTTATTTTCTAACAATATTCATCTTTTTTATTTTTTTTACTAAGGATGCCTTGAAGAATGAGTTCCCCAAATTTTTATTAATAAGGATGACTTGTTCAGCATTCTGTAATGTTATGCAATATTTGTTTATACATTCAGATTCAGATTATTGTATATCGTATTATATGATTATGCGTTTCTGTTGATGAATAATGCATTCAGATTCAGTGCTCGGATTTTATGTCATCTCATTTTGGTTGGGATTCTGTACGGGGAAGTTCAGTAGCTTCATTCGTCGGGATGATGTCTATTTCGGATCAGTGGTTTCACCATACGGGCTGGATTCCACTTCGAATGGTGATGAGGTAGAGAGTGGTTCTGGGGAACCTTACTCTTCGGATGGTGATGTAGTTTGTGTGCATGTCATATTGTGTTGCATATTCATTCATACTTGCTTAAGTGTTTGAATTGATTCATGATGGAAAAAATGTATTATGATAATGTTTGGTTGTCTCTGTTGTTATAATGACACATTTAGTTTTGTTTGCACTGTAGAGACACACTGAGCGTTTTCGCTGACTCCCCCTTAGTTTCTACTTTCAGATACTCAAATCTAGGCTACGGTACTTGGAGGACCTCCTTTTCCAGCTTTATTTATTTATTATTATTATCAGTATGAGACTTGGACTTATTTATATTAAATGTTTTATTGGATTGTATATAATTTCAGAATCTGGGTGTTTTATTTGGGGTTATTATGTTTTATTATGCATGCACATTTTGAATATTTTATATTTTCAGGAATATTTTAGCAGTATGTAATATGCGATACTATTATTTTCTATTTTGGAATTTAAGTTTTGAATCAGTTACTTGTGTGAGGGACAAGATTTGAGTTGACTCCTTATATTCGACCCAATTCTTCTGGGTCGGGTTTAGGGGTTACAGTTTATGTATAGAAAATATTACTCTTGTAAAAATTGTTTATGTTTGGTGTTCATATTCATATTATCTTTTTTACATCATATTTGGCCTTAAATTTTATTTTAATCTCTTTTGAGTTATAAATTTTTAATTTGTTATCAAATTAAACAACTGATACAAATAATATTTTTTTAATATATATTTTTATTTTCTAACAATTTTCATCTTTTCTGATTTTTATTACTAAGGATGCCTTGAAGAATGTGTTCCCCAAATTATTTCGATTAGCGAGTAATAAGCTTGCATGTGTAATTGTTGAGGATTTCATACAAAATTTACACCATTGAAATAAAATTATTTGTCTGTCCTTAAATTTTATTAAATCGAATTTCAAAATTTTCTTTCTAAAAGAGAGAGTATGAAATTTAAAGAGATGAAATTTTGGTGCAAACGGTGTAATATGGAATATAATAACTAAAATTTAGGAAATATGTTATATAAAAAGTTTCATTCATATCAGATACATATGTTTACATGTATATATTGTTCAACGTCTAATACATAGTACTAATAAAGTTCAGCATATATTCTTCTAATACAAACTACGTTTTTTCTATTGTGATCAACTGTTGTTATAAGATTTGAGATCATCAGTGATGTAGAGGATCAGGACCACCTGGACTTTTTCTCTTTCACTCCAAAGGTTTTTCGACATTCCCTTTCATGCTAGCTTCACTAGCTTTCTCGACTTCATCTATCAATGTATGTTTTCCACCTCCTTTTAATTGCATGGATTCATGATCGGTCTCACGTATTTCTTGTCTTTTGGTCGATTCCATAATAGTTGCAGATATACCAGCTGCTACTGTTGTCAATTGCAGTGAGTATCGACGACGAAAAGAGTCAAATTCGTAAAATGACGGACGTACTTTCATTTCATCTTCAAATTCTTGATCAGGAGCAGAAAATGAAGGAAGTGAACGACTTGCAAAACTCGAAACCAAAAACAAAACATGCAATGGAAGCATGAAGAAAACATTGAAATTAGAAGTTTATGAATCAAATTTTAAAATTATAAGGGCTTTTCAAGTTTTACATGAACCTAAATTGCTATTAGAATAAAACTATTGGGGACACGAATCTACCCTTCTTTAATTTTGTCAGTGTTTATTTATAACTAAATAACTTTAAAATTTAAACAAGGGTCAATTTATTATTAAATTAAAATTTATCGGATATTTAAGTTTCATAATAGAGACTTATGCCCTTGATCCCTCTGTCCCATGGACTGTATGATAAACAATGATAGAGTCATTTGGATTTTTACTTAAAAAATATAAGGGATATTTACTTATTTGACCTCTTATTTTTCAATTCATTTGAACTATATCCCCTTTTTTAATGGTTAATTGTACATTGTCTTTATCTATCTTAATTATTTACTCCGTCCCTAATAATAAGTTTTTGCTTACTCATGAAACGGGTTGAACCATGATTCAAATTCAAACCAGTTATACTATTTTTGTTAGAATTGAGTTCTTTAACGATAAAAGCTATATGTAAATAAGAGTTTTTCTTTTGGTTAATGTCATCGTTTTAAATCTTTTGACCGGTTAATTTAAATTAAATATTATAAAAATTTATCACGAAACATTTTTTAAATTTATATAATTTATAACATTAGAATCTATTTTTTATTCTATTTTAAAATAACCGAACGAATCATTTTACTGGATGAATTGATGGTCCAATTTCTAATGATCCAAATAAATATTCTTTTTAATTATCAACAAGCTTCTCGTTTTTTATTACACTGATTCTATTGGTTGGTTGCCGCGGATGAAAGGTCTTGTGTTTGGAGCTTTGAGGGGAATTTTAATAGGGTGAGTGAAGCTGAAAATAAGGGGTTAGTGGCGCCTTTCACTCTCAATGAGGCGTGTGCGGTTGTTCGTGGGTGTGAGGGCTCGAAGTCACCGGGGCCGGACGGCTACAATATGGAATTTTTTAAGAAGTGTTGGGAAGTAGTTTGTGATGATGTTGGGCGGTTTTTAAATGATTTTTTTGCATCCGACAAGTTCCCTGTGGGTGCGAACAACACATTCCTTGTGCTTTTGCCTAAGGTTGATTCACCGGGCACCTTAAGTGATATTCGACCAATCATCTTGCTTAATTCGATATATAAGATTCTTGCCAAAATTCTGGCTAGAAGGCTGCTGTCGATGTTGGGAGGACTAATTAGTGATCACAAATTGACTTTTGTGCGTGGGCGTGAAATTGTGGATGGTATTCTATTGGCAAATGAGACAATACATTCCATGCGACAGAGTTCGTTGGGCAGATGTATCCTGAAATATGACTTCGCGAAAGCTTACGATTGCGTTCGATGGGAATTTTTAGAGCACATTTTATGGTCGATGGGGTTCAGTGATTCTTGGCGTCGTCTAATTACTGAGTGTATCAGCATAGTTAGGTTGTCAGTTTTGTTAAACGGTAGCGCCAATAAAGAATTTGGAATGGGGCGTTGTCGGCGGCAAGGCTGCCCGCTGTCACCTTTGTTGTTCGTTATTGTGGCGGAAGCACTACATAGGATGTTCGTTCAAGCGGAGGAGTTGGGCTCATCCGTGGATTTTTGTTGGCTCTGGGGGTGTCGCTATCGCAACTTCAATTTGCTGACGACACCATTCTATTCTTTGAAGCCTCCGTTGAGAGCGCTACGACTATCCGCAGGTTACTGTGTTGCTTCCAAGTTTGTTCTTGTTTGAAAATTAACTTCAACAAGTCCTCTCTTTATACTATTGGCATGGATGAGTAGCTGTTGTATTCAATGGCGGCTGTCTTGTGTTGTAGGAAAGGTGAATTGCCTTTTGTTTATTTGGGACTGCCGTTGGGGGTGAATCCTCGCAACATTGCTGTATGGGAACCAGTTATAGCCTCGGTTCGACGAAAGCTCGCGAGTTGGAAACGGACATCTTTATCTTTTGCTGCTCGCGTCACACTGGTCAACTCTGTTCTTTCGTCACTTCCAGTTTATTATATGGGTTTGTTTCGGGTGCCGCAGGGTGTTATCGCAGCAATAGATAAAGTGAGGTGTGCTTTTCTGTGGGGTGAGTTTACAATGGAAAATATGTCGAGTAAGCTGGAGTATGGTTTGTCGGCCACGTCATCTTGGTGGGTTGGGGGTTGCGGATTTGGAGGTTTGAAATAAGCACTATTGGCAAAATGGTCTTGGCGGTATGCTAGGGATGAATCGTCTTTGTGAAGGGCCATCATCGTGGCAGAATATGGCGAGGCAGCCCAGTGGTGGCGATTTAACTCTGCCTACAGGGGTTCGATGTCAGATATTTGGAAACAGATTGTCAAAACTGTGAGCTCGAATAGTGTGCAAAAGTTCATGGGTGAGACTAGTTTTGTTTGGAAGGTTGGTGATAGTTCGCGAGTTTTATTTTGGTTTGATGCGTTGTGTGTTGAGAAACCATTGAAGGATATATTCCCACTGTTATTTTTGATAGTGGTGAATCATTTGGCTTTGGTCGCTGACCTTTTCGATAGGGGTAGCTTTCAGCATGACCGCTGGGAGAGTTTCTTTCGTCGAGGCTTGTGTTCGTTTGAGCTTCGAAAACTTCGGGAGCTCATCTCGCTCTTTGGACCTGTGAGTTTACGGCATGGTGCAGTTGATATGTTAGTCTGGACACATGATACACGTGTGACCTTTTCAGTAAAGGCTCTATCATGTCTGCTTATGTTGGACAAGGTGAGAGGGAGCGATTTCGGTGAGTGTTTTGCGTGGAAAGTCCTCGTACCTCTGAAGGTTCAGTCGTTTTTGTCCTTCACATGGCTGCGCTGTTTACCAACCTTTGATTTTTAGAAGCTTCATGGCATCGTGTTGGATGAGTAGCAAGGTTTGTGTGCTTGATGTCGTGAGAGGGAGGAGGAGATTGATCACTTGTTTTCCCTACGCTCGTTTGCCCAAGGTATTTGGTATTGGTTTAGGCGTTGGTGGGGGGTGTCTTTGCCGATGCCGAGGACTTTTTCTGATTTTTTCATCCCGGGATTTCATTGTTCTTTCACGAGCACTTTAAGGCTTCTGTGGGTGTCGAGCATTGCTGCATTGCTGTGGTCCCTATGGCTTGCGCGGACTGAATGTGTTTTTAACGGTAAACTTCTACCGGCTTCGGAGATTTGCTTCTTGGTTAAATTGCGCTCATTTTATTGGGTGAAGTCGTTAAAAGAGGGGTTGTCCGTCAGTGAGTCTTTATGGTGCGATTGCCCGAGCTTGTTCAATGAGTTTGTAGTTTCTAAGCCATGTCGTGTGGGGGTGAGTTGGGAGCCTCCAATTGGGGACACACTGAAATTCTAGCTCTCTTCTCGGGTCCACTTGGTTCCCTTGATTCTAATGTAGCAGAGTTGCGGGCAATCGCTTTTGCGTTGAATTTCTTTGCAGCTTCTAAATGGGCATCTCGTCCCCTCGTGGTGGAGTCGGATTCCAAAATTGCTCTTGGTTGGGTGTTGCATTTGGAACGACGACCTCGGCTTTTGTGGGAGATTTTTGGTTTGATCGATCAACCATGCCTCACTTTGGGGTCTGTAACCCCCGTAGCCCGGTCTAGACGGTTGACCCGAACTACGAAGATTACACGGGGAAAACCAAAGTCAACCCGAAAGTCAACCTTGATTAACGACCCTTTTTTTTTCTTTTTAATCTTTTCTAGATGCACATTAACCTTAATTGTGATCATGCAAACAACATATCAAAAGATCACAAACATCAGAGATGAAACAGGGACCCAATTGAACAAATTACAACTTTAGGGACCAAATTGTAAATTCTGATAAATTAAGGGACTTATCCCAAATTAAAGTTACCATCTTGAAATTAGTCAGGTTTCATGCTTCTCTGTGAAATTTCAGCTCAAAAGGACATCCACAGCTCATGCAATTGATCATACAAGATTCAGGACCAAAACGTAAACAATTCAAAACATATAACTACCATGTCAGCCCCCTAACGGTCGACCGTTCCGAAACAGGCTAGCCCTGTTCCGAAACACGGGCCGTTCCGAAACGGGTTCCGGAACATGGCCTCGGCAGAGGCTAAACCGTTTCGAAACGGTGCATACCGTTTCGGACGCCTGGGTTCATGCAAGGCACCCGTTCCGAAACGGTACACCCCTGTTCCGAAACGCCTGCACGAAAATCAGCAAACAAGCATACTAGATCATGCAATTGACCACTCAAACATGCTCCAAACATCACCAAACTTTACCAGCATGCAATTAAACATATTTAAGACATAAGAGCATCATCAATTCAACAAAATAACAACACATGCAAAAAGCCCCAAACTAAAGGTCATGCTTCCAACACAAGCTATCTACTCAAGCATCAACTTGCAAAACAAGCATATAAGGTTCAATCCAAAAAACCAGCAACATCAACCACATTCAACATACTTAGGGAGTCATAAACACCTCCCAAAACAAATACATTGGTCCCCCATTGCCAAAACATACAAAAGCTAAGACACTTATAAAACCTTCATACATTGAGCTTTACTTGTACTTGTTTGCTTGCCTCCTCTTGCTGCCCTCAATGCACTCTAATGCTCTGCATTATTGAATCAAGAAAACGAGAGAGCGTAAGCCAAAGCTTAGTGAGGAGTGCTCTTTAAAAACCATTCAATAATGCATTTAAAACCATTTATAAATCATGCTTGTAAACAACCTTTCACATACTCAAAGCATACTTAAAACCAAGCAATAACATGCTTCCACATTTCATTTAAACAAGCATCTCATGCTTCAACATAAACATTAAATCATGCATCTCATGCATCTCATGTACTATACATGTCATATTGGCTCAAGTGATACATTTCATTTATGAAATCAAGTTCAACAACTTTCCCCAAGGACTTTTAAACACCTTGGACCCCAAGGACTTTTAAACACCTTGGCCATGGACTTTTAAACACCATGAATGGACCACACAAGGACTTTTAACCACCTTTGTGTCCGTAGCTTGAATTACCCCAAGGACTTTTAAACACCTTGGCCCCAAGGACTTTTAAACACCTTGGCCCCATGGACTTTTAACCACCATGGAAAGGAGCACCTAAGGACTTTTAACCACCTTAGAGTCCACAACAAGATTCATCCAAGGACTTTTAACCACCTTGATGATCTTAGATAACAAGGCTCACTCAAGGACTTTTAACCACCTTAGTGACCTTCACTTTTACAAACCATCACTTGCCAATATACACTTTATACATCACATAGTCCTCTGTTTTAAAGCATTTAAACCAAGCCATTTCATCATGCATTTCAAAGCATTAAATCATCATTTAACAATGCATAAAAACAAGGCTCTCTTACCTAGAGACACCTTCAACACATGGCTTAAATCATCAGCATAAATCATGCTAAAACATCAGCAATTAACATGCTAAAACATGCTTTCCAAAACAATAGCAAATCATGCAAAATCATCATTTCACATTTCATCAAAACATGGCCACCACTTAAAGAGAGTAATCCGAAAACTTACACTTGAGCTTAGCAAAGTTGTTTAGACTTAAACTAAGCTCCCAAAACCTTCAACCCTTGGTTAAAAAGCTGAAAATCCATTTTTCACTCACCGATTACCACTTCGCTTCAAGCCAAAGCACCAAAACAAGCCTCCGGATCAACAACTCTTGGATCCAAGGATGCCTCCCCTGTTTCAACACATTAAAGCAGAGGATTAATGCATCATCATGCATTAATTGCTTCAATGAAAGCATCTAAACTCGCTGCTCTCACTAAACCTCCATTTTCGACCACCAAACACAACCGAAAATGGATCCGAAACACTTCTAAACAAAGCCCAGCCACAAGCCAGCAAAACCTCACTTCCATCAACATCAAAACACATCTAAAAACAACCTATAAACATCCTTATACCTCCAGCAACACCAGATCCACAAGATCACTACAAAAGCTACCTTAAAACACAAGCTAAAATTAGGAAACCCAACCTATCCGGGATTGCATCAATCAAGACTCATTTCCACATCAATTTAATGATCATTTAACATCAAAAACACTCCTCAAAACACAGATTAAACAGATCAAACGAAAATCATGTGAAATCATCAAAATCTTGCATAATTAGCCAAGATCCATAAATCAACTTTAAAACCTTTAATCAATTATCAAATTAGGATTGAAAACTTTAGGAATTTCATTAAAGAACTTGAAGTTCAGAGGAGAAGGACGTTCTTACCTCCAAACTTGAGTTTCTCCTCTTTTTGGAATAGAGAAGCTTGATGAAACTAGAAGCAATTGAAGAGGATTTGAAGACACAATGATTTGCAATCAAATGAGAGTTGAAAGAAGGTTCTTAGGTGATGAAAATCAGACCTAGATCTCTGGAAATGAGTGTTTGGGTTGAGAGAAAAGATAGAGAGAAAATAGGTAGTTAAAAGAGAAAATGGCCAAAATAGATTTTTCCCTCCTTTTGATTCTTTTAAAATCAGAATTATGGGTTAAAATATCTTAGAAAAATCTGGAGAAACTCCCTTTGGGTAAATAGCTCCTTAAAGATTCAAAGTTTCAACCCTTTATAAAATAGCCACCAAACTTTCAAAAATTACATTTTGGTCACTAGTCAAAATGTCACACTTCCGAAACTCATTTTCCAAAATTAATTTCACAGTTCACTTAATTATAATAAAAGATGATTTTAGAACATTTTTCCATAATTTTATGCAACCCGAACTAGGCTTTCCTAATTTAACCTCTTACGATTCGAACAGCACTTTGACCAACCGGTCAACGCCCAAGACTTCCAAGCCCAAAACCGGGGCGTTACAACTCTCCCCCCCTTAAGAAATTTCGTCCTCGAAATTTACCTGAAGGAAAGAGATAAGGAAACTGCTTCAGCATATCCTCCTTCTGCTCCCACGTGGCTTCCTCAACACCGCGATGCTTCCACAGCACCTTCACCAACTCAATGGTCTTGCCACGAAGAACTTTGCTATCTGAATCCAGAACCTTCACCGGTTCCTCATCATAGGTCAAATCCGGATTCAATTCCACTTCCTCCACAGGCAACACATGCGAAGGATCAGATCTATACCTCCGGAGCATAGAAACATGGAACACATCATGAATCTTCTCTAGCTCCTGAGGTAACCTCAACCGATACGCAACAGGACCCACACGCTCAACAACCTCATACGGTCCAATGTATCTAGGGCTCAACTTACCCTTCCGACCAAACCTCATCACCTTCTTCCAAGGCGAAACCTTCAAGAACACGCGATCACCCACCGCAAACTCTATCTCCTTACGCTTCAAATCCGCGTAAGACTTCTGCCGATCAGAAGCAGCCTTCAACCTCTCACATATGAGCTTCACCTTCTCGGTGGTACCTTTCAACAAAGCAGGCATCGATACCAACTTTTGACCAGTTTCAGCCCAACACAGAGGAGTCTTACACTTCCTCCCATACAGAGCCTCATAAGGTGCCATCTGTATACTTGCCTGAAAACTGTTGTTGTAGGCGAACTCAACCAAAGGCAGATGCTTCTCCCAAGAACCTTGGAACTCTATCACACAGCATCTCAACATATCCTCCAAAATCTGAATAACCCGCTCAGACTGGCCATCCGACTGAGGATGATAGGATGTACTGAAATGCAACCTTGTACCCAGAGCTTGATGCAAACACTGCCAAAAACGCGATGTGAACCTCGGATCCCTATCCGACACGATCTACTTAGGCACACCATGCAACCTCACAACCTCAGCAATGTACAGCTCTGCCAGCTTATCCAAAGAGAACGTAGTATGCACAAGCAAGAAATGTGCACACTTCGTCAGGCAATCCACAATCACCCAAACAGAATTCTTCTTCGACGGAGACAAAGGCAAACCAGATACAAAATCCATGGTAACCCTCTCCCACTTCCATTCAGGGATTTTCAACGGTTGCAACAAACCAGAAGGAACCTGATGTTCAGCCTTAACTCGCTGACACACCAAACACTTGCTTACAAACTCTGCCACATCCTTCTTCAAGCCCACCCAATAGTACTCATCACGAAGATCGCGATACATCTTTGTACTACCAGGATGCATAGCAAAAGGACTACTATGACCTTCAGCTAGAATAGCACGCCTCAACTCAGCATCAGCAGGCACTACTATCCGACTACCAAAACACAACACTCCATCCTCATTAAAACAGAAATCCGAAGGTCTACCCTCCGCGATATCCTGAACATGAGACACCAAGGAATCATCCAACAACTGTTTATCCTTGATCAACTGAACCAACGAAGGTTTCACTTGCAACTCAGCAACAAGACCACCATCCTGCGATATGCTCAAGCTAGCAAACATAGCTCTCAGCTCAACAGCTAGCTTTCTACTCAAGGCATCCGCAACAACATTAGCCTTTCCAGGATGATACTCAATCGTCAGATCATAATCCTTGAGCAACTCCAACCAACGTCGCTGTCTAAGATTCAACTCCTTCTGAGACATCAGATACCTCAAACTCTTGTGATCCGTGTACACAGTACACTTCTCACCATACAGATAATGCCTCCAGATCTTCAGAGCAAAAACCAATGCAGCCAGCTCAATATCATGCGTAGGATAATTGCGCTCACGCACCTTCAACTGCCGCGACGCATAAGCCACAACCTTACCCTCTTGCATCAGCACACACCCCAAACCAACATAGGATGCATCACTGTAGACTACAAACTCTTTCCCTGATTCAGGCTGAATCAAGATAGGAGCTTGCGTCAAAGCCATCTTCAGCTTCTCAAAAGCTTGCTGCCTCGCTTCTGTCCACTCATACTTAACATCTTTCTGCAGCAACTTCGTCAAAGGAGCAGCAATCTTGGAAAAACCATCCACAAACCTTCGGTAGTATCCTGCCAAACCAAGGAAACTACGAACCTCCTGAACAGACTTAGGAACTTTCCAATTCATTACTGCTTCAATCTTCTGAGGATCAACACGAATCCCCTCAGCTGAGACCACATGCCCAAGAAAAACAACCTCCCTAAGCCAGAACTCACACTTGCTCAACTTAGCATAAAGCCGATTCTCCAACAAAGCTTGCAACACAATCCTCAAATGCTCTTCGTGCTCTTCCTCGGTACGCGAGTACACAAGGATATCATCAATGAACACCACAACGAACTTGTCCAGGTATTCATGAAAAACACGATTCATCATGTCCATGAAAGCAGCAGGAGCATTTGTCAAACCAAACGGCATCACAAGGAACTCATAATGCCCATACCTTGTCCTGAAAGCAGTCTTAGGTACATCCACATCCTTCACCTTCAATTGATAATACCCTGACCTCAAGTCAATCTTAGAGAACAAAGCAGCTCCCCGAAATTGATCAAAGAGATCATCAATCCTCGGCAAAGGATACCGATTCTTGATAGTCAACTTGTTCAGCTGACGGTAATCAATGCACATCCTCATCGTGCCATCTTTCTTCTTCACAAACAAAACAGGAGCACCCCAAGGCGAAACACTCGGCCGGATGAAACCACGATCAAGCAACTCTTGCAACTGCGTCTTCAGCTCCTTCAGCTCTTTAGGTGCCATTCTATAGGGAGTAATGGACACAGGAGTGGTATTCTCATACAACTCAATACCAAACTCCACCTCGCGATTAGGAGGTAAACCAGGCAACTCCTCAGGAAAAACATCAGGAAACTCCTTCACAACCCTGATATCCTGCACCCTCAGCTCCTTCGAACTAGGATTCATCACAAAAGCTAGAAAAGCTTCACAACCTTGCCTCAGCATCCTGCTCGCCTCCAAGGTAGAAACAACATTGGCAAGAAACTTCACATTCTCACCAACTACCACCACCTCATAATCATCTGCAAGCTTAAGCGAAACCCGCTTATTCTCACAATCCACCACAGCACGATGCTCAGCAAGCCAATCCATACCAAGGATCACATCAAAACCATAAAAGGGCAACTCCATAAGATCAACATGAAAGACATGCTCTTGAACAACCAAAGGACACCTTCTATAAAGCTTACGAGTCACAACAGTTTCACCAAAAGAACTAGTGACTCTAACACCAACATCCAAAGACTCAACAGGCAAACCAAGCAACTCAGCATGCTCACGAAGAATGTATGAATGCGTAGATCCAGAATCAATCAAAGAAAGCAATGACAAGGATTGCAAAGTAAAGGTACCTGCAATCACATCAGCATCATTCCTTCCCTCGCGCTGAGCATACACCCTCGCTTGGCCTCCACCCTCAGGTTGAATAGCCACAACATGAGCTACTCCACGCCCACCTTCCTCTCGCCTCTGAAAATTACCACGGCCGCGCCCACGACCTCTCTGCGGTGCCGCAACAACAGGAGCACGCTCTTGACCACCAGCCATCCTCGGACAATCACGTCTCAGATGATCAGCTGAACCACAGTTCCAGCACTCATAACCAGCTGCCATCACAGGAGCTTGCACCTCCCTCCCAGCACGAGGACAGTCACGCTTCAAGTGACCACGGGAACCACAAATCCAACAAGCACTAGGGTCAGCTCTAGCATTGCCACCCCTAGCAGGTGCACCTCCACCTCTCTTAGACGAGGACTGAAACCTCTGATCACGCCCTCTCTTGTTCCGACCACCGGAACTATACTCAGCAGTTCTCTTCCCAGAACTAGCTCCAGCACCCTTAGCAGACAAACTCAGATTCATCTCAATGTCTTTGGACCGACTAACCAGCACATCGAAGTCATTGTACTCAGCTGCCAGCATATAGGTCTTAACCTCCGTTACCAAGCCATAACGGAACCTTTCGCACCTCTCGCGCTCATCAGGTACCAACTCCGGTGCATACTGGCTAAGACGTACAAACTGTACCTCATACTCAGCCACACTCATGCTCCCTTGGGTCAGAGACATGAATTCACGCTTCTTTTCATCCAGATATCTAACTCCCAGATATCTCCTCTTGAACGCATGCTGAAAGAACGTCCAAGTAACATCAGCATCAGCCATCCCAGAGATTGTGGTCGTCCACCACGTATAAGCATCACCTTGCAGCAGTGACACCACACATCCCAGCTTCTGCACATCAGTGCAACTCATCTGTCCCAAGACACGCTTGGTACTCTCCAACCATGCTTCTGACCTCTCAGCTGACATACCCCTAAACTCAGTCCCACCAAGACTGCGCAAACGTTCCAAGGGTAGTCTAGCACCAGCATCTCCTTGATGCCCAGCTCCTTGAGCTCCAGCTACTGCTGCTCGAAACGCACCCGCAATAGCTTGTACCAGCACAGACATGTCAGGCATCGCTTGCCCCTGACCGACCTCAGGCCCTGCAGCTCCAGCACCAGCTGCCTCAGCTCCAGCTCTTTCCCTCTCCGCACCACCACCACCAGGTGGAGGAGGAGGTATCACAGCACTACCAGTGTGCTCATCATTCACATTCCCTTCCGGGGTCGTAGCTCTCGCGCTACTCCGTAACTCTCTACGTGGTGCCATACTATTACCATGCATAACAATACAAAATAAAACAAGTCAGGACCAGCAAGGTAAGCAAATTCCAAATATTCAAGCTCAATTCTTTCGAAAACAACATCATCTCTTTAGCTTTTGTTTGGCAATGGGTACCCTCATCATGCATCATCACAACATGCATCACATACACAACATCATCACAAATCACTGAACATGCTTTCACTCAACAAGCATACAAACCAACCCATGCTTCAATCATGCATACACACATTCCCAATTACTCGAGAACTCAGCTCTGATACCACCAAATGTAACCCCCGTAGCCGGTCTAGACGGTTGACCCGAACTACGAAGATTACACGGGGAAAACCAAAGTCAACCCGAAAGTCAACCTTGATTAACGACCCTTTTTTTTTCTTTTTAATCTTTTCTAGATGCACATTAACCTTAATTGTGATCATGCAAACAACATATCAAAAGATCACAAACATCAGAGATCAAACAGGGACCCAATTGAACAAATTACAACTTTAGGGACCAAATTGTAAATTCTGATAAATTAAGGGACTTATCCCAAATTCAAGTTACCATCTTGAAATTAGTCAGGTTTCATGCTTCTCTGTGAAATTTCAGCTCAAAAGGACATCCACAGCTCATGCAATTGATCATACAAGATTCCGGACCAAAACGTAAACAATTCAAAACATATAACTACCATGTCAGCCCCCTAACGGTCGACCGTTCCGAAACAGGCTAGCCCTGTTCCGAAACACGGGCCGTTCCGAAACGGGTTCCGAAACATGGCCTCGGCAGAGGCTAAACCGTTTCGAAACGGTGCATACCGTTTCGGACGCCTGGGTTCATGCAAGGCACCCGTTCCGAAACGGTACACCCCTGTTCCGAAACGCCTGCACGAAAATCAGCAAACAAGCATACTAGATCATGCAATTGACCACTCAAACATGCTCCAAACATCACCAAACTTTACCAGCATGCAATTAAACATATTTAAGACATAAGAGCATCATCAATTCAACAAAATAACAACACATGCAAAAAGCCCCAAACTAAAGGTCATGCTTCCAACACAAGCTATCTACTCAAGCATCAACTTGCAAAACAAGCATATAAGGTTCAATCCAAAAAAACCAGCAACATCAACCACATTCAACATACTTAGGGAGTCATAAACACCTCCCAAAACAAATACATTGGTCCCCCATTGCCAAAACATACAAAAGCTAAGACACTTATAAAACCTTCATACATTGAGCTTTACTTGTACTTGTTTGCTTGCCTCCTCTTGCTGCCCTCAATGCACTCTAATGCTCTGCATTATTGAATCAAGAAAACGAGAGAGCGTAAGCCAAAGCTTAGTGAGGAGTGCTCTTTAAAAACCATTCAATAATGCATTTAAAACCATTTATAAATCATGCTTGTAAACAACCTTTCACATACTCAAAGCATACTTAAAACCAAGCAATAACATGCTTCCACATTTCATTTAAACAAGCATCTCATGCTTCAACATAAACATTAAATCATGCATCTCATGCATCTCATGTACTATACATGTCATATTGGCTCAAGTGATACATTTCATTTATGAAATCAAGTTCAACAACTTTCCCCAAGGACTTTTAAACACCTTGGACCCCAAGGACTTTTAAACACCTTGGCCATGGACTTTTAAACACCATGAATGGACCACACAAGGACTTTTAACCACCTTTGTGTCCGTAGCTTGAATTACCCCAAGGACTTTTAAACACCATGGCCCCAAGGACTTTTAAACACCTTGGCCCCATGGACTTTTAACCACCATGGAAAGGAGCACCTAAGGACTTTTAACCACCTTAGAGTCCGCAACAAGATTCATCCAAGGACTTTTAACCACCTTGATGATCTTAGATAACAAGGCTCACTCAAGGACTTTTAACCACCTTAGTGACCTTCACTTTTACAAACCATCACTTGCCAATATACACTTTATACATCACATAGTCCTCTGTTTTAAAGCATTTAAACCAAGCCATTTCATCATGCATTTCAAAGCATTAAATCATCATTTAACAATGCATAAAAACAAGGCTCTCTTACCTAGAGACACCTTCAACACATGGCTTAAATCATCAGCATAAATCATGCTAAAACATCAGCAATTAACATGCTAAAACATGCTTTCCAAAACAGTAGCAAATCATGCAAAATCATCATTTCACATTTCATCAAAACATGGCCACCACTTAAAGAGAGTAATCCGAAAACTTACACTTGAGCTTAGCAAAGTTGTTTAGACTTAAACTAAGCTCCCAAAACCTTCAACCCTTGGTTAAAAAGCTGAAAATCCATTTTTCACTCACCGATTACCACTTCGCTTCAAGCCAAAGCACCAAAACAAGCCTCCGGATCAACAACTCTTGGATCCAAGGATGCCTCCCCTGTTTCAACACATTAAAGCAGAGGATTAATGCATCATCATGCATTAATTGCTTCAATGAAAGCATCTAAACTCGCTGCTCTCACTAAACCTCCATTTTCGGCCACCAAACACAACCGAAAATGCATCCGAAACACTTCTAAACAAAGCCCAGCCACAAGCCAGCAAAACCTCACTTCCATCAACATCAAAACACATCTAAAAACAACCTATAAACATCCTTATACCTCCAGCAACACCAGATCCACAAGATCACTACAAAAGCTACCTTAAAACACAAGCTAAAATTAGGAAACCCAACCTATCCGGGATTGCATCAATGAAGACTCATTTCCACATCAATTTAATGATCATTTAACATCAAAAACACTCCTCAAAACACAGATTAAACAGATCAAACGAAAATCATGTGAAATCATCAAAATCTTGCATAATTAGCCAAGATCCATAAATCAACTTTAAAACCTTTAATAAATTATCAAATTAGGATTGAAAACTTTAGGAATTTCATTGAAGAACTTGAAGTTCAGAGGAGAAGGACGTTCTTACCTCCAAACTTGAGTTTCTCCTCTTTTTGGAATAGAGAAGCTTGATGAAACTAGAAGCAATTGAAGAGGATTTGAAGACACAATGATTTGCAATCAAATGAGAGTTGAAAGAAGGTTTTTAGGTGATGAAAATCAGACCTAGATCTCTGGAAATGAGTGTTTGGGTTGAGAGAAAAGATAGAGAGAAAATAGGTAGTTAAAAGAGAAAATGGCCAAAATAGATTTTTCCCTCCTTTTGATTCTTTTAAAATCAGAATTATGGGTTAAAATATCTTAGAAAAATCTGGAGAAACTCCCTTTGGGTAAATAGCTCCTTAAAGATTCAAAGTTTCAACCCTTTATAAAATAGCCACCAAACTTTCAAAAATTACATTTTGGTCACTAGTCAAAATGTCACACTTCCGAAACTCATTTTCCAAAATTAATTTCACAGTTCACTTAATTATAATAAAAGATGATTTTAGAACATTTTTCCATAATTTTATGCAACCCGAACTAGGCTTTCTTAATTTAACCTCTTACGATTCGAACAGCACTTTGACCAACCGGTCAACGCCCAAGACTTCCAAGCCCAAAACCGGGGCGTTACAGGGTCCGTATGCTTTAGCCACATTTTCCGTGAGGCGAATGGGTTTGCGGATGTGCTAGCAAAGGAAGGGGTGACACGGGCATCTTTATTTCAGGCCTCTGTATGATTGTTTCCTTTGTGAGGGGCGTTGTGTTCCATTGTTGTTTATTTCCTTTTAGTCCATGTGCTGTACTCTTTTCCTTGGTTAGGCTTAGGGAGGTTTTTAATGAGGCGCACGCGTGACTCGAGTTGTATATTTTCCCATTAATATACAGATTTTTGCCGATAAAAAAAAGGAACGGCAAAAAGGATATAAATAAGCAGCTATGTTATACTTTTATGTTATACATTGTAAATTGAATTAGGGTATTAAAATTTAATCAATTTTTTTGTTTAAATAGAGAGATATTATATTCTCATTCCGAGATTCGAACCTATACAAGATGGAGCAGAATGTGTATCCTTAGCAACTAAACCAATTAATTTTGGTTAGACTCAAAATAATTCGAACATATAATAAATTTATTTATGTATAACTTAAAAGACAACTATTAATTATTTTAGCGGAAAAAGATATTAGATAATTTATATAATGTATAGAATTCAAATTCTTATGTTACGAGTAAAACAAATTAAATTAGAAGTATCGCCTCCATAATAAATTTTTATAATATTTGCTTCAAATTAATTTATCGACAAACCGATCAAATATGATTATAAAAATGTCATTCCGTGAATGAAAACATTTTAACACTCAATGTTTTATTTTGAGTCAAAATGGTCATTTTGTGAATGAAAACTGTAATCAACTAACGATAAACAACTTGATATGACTGCCAGAATAACACATCATCAGAAAGAAAAAATTAAATTGCATTCGATATAATTTTAGTTTTACTTGCGTGTCATTATGTCAAGTCAGCACCTTTTTTTATTTGTCACTGTTATGTCAGTGTGCATTGTCATGGAGATTTCTCACACCATGTCAAGTAATTTGTCGTTAATTAACTAGCTATTTTAACTTAAGATAAAATATTAAAGCTTAATGTACTTAAAAAAATTAAAATAATTTTTCAGTCAAATATTAAGAACATTTTCTAACTTTATGCATAAAAAATACAACATAAAGAGAATTTGTGCATCCCGAAGTGATAATGAAAAAAATAAAAAGGAAGATTTGGATAAAAGGAAGATCACATAAAAAGCCAACCTTAAAAGTTTTTAGTTTTAACGAATTTAACGATTGGAATCCTTTTTGGATCTAAATTCGTATCTAATTCTTTGAACACACTTTCCTATAATGCTCCAATTTATAAAAAAATATTTTAATACACGAATGGAATAAAATTTAATTTATATAAAATTTAGTTTACATATAGAGATTAAAATTTCATTATTTAAATATGAAAAGTTGTGTAAATCTTTCACACTGTTTGTGTATAAAAAATATTACTCTTGTAAAAATTGTGTAAGTTTGGTGTTCATATTCATATTATCTTTTTTACGTCATATTAGGCCTTAAATTTTATTTTAATCTCTTTTAAGTTTTAAGTTTTTAATTTGTTATCAAATTAAACAACCGATACAAATAATATTTTTTTAATATTTTTTATTTATTTTCTAACAATTTTCATTTGTTCTGATTTTTATTACTAAGGATACCTTGAAGAATTTGTTCCCCAAATTATTTCGATTAGCGAGTAATAAGCTTGCAAGTGTAAATGTTGAGGATTTCATACAAAATTTACACCATTGACATAAAATTATGTGTCTGTCCTTAAATTTTATTAAATCGAATTTCAAAATTTTATTTCTAAAAGAGAGTATGAAATTTAAAGAGAGGGAATTTTGGTGCAAACAGTGTAAAATGGAATATTATAACTAAAATTTAGAAAATATGTTATATAAAAAGTTTCATTCATATCAGATACATACGTATACATGTATATATTGTTCAATGTCTAATACGTAGTACTAATAACGTTCAGCATACATTCATCTAATACAAACTACGTTTTTTCTATTGTGATCAACTGTTGTTATAAGATATGAGATAATCAGTGATGTATAGGATCAGGACCACCTGGACTTTTTCTATCTGACTCCAAAGGATTTTCGTCATTTCTTTTCATGCTAGCTTTAATGGCTTTCTTGCCTTCATCTATCAATGTATGTTTTCCACCTCCTTTTAATTGCATGGATTCATGACCGTTCTCACGTATTTCTTGTCTTTTGGTCGATTTCGTAACAGTTGCAGATATAACAGACGCTACTGTTGTCAATTGAGGTGAATATCGACGACGAAAAGAGTCGAATTCGTAAAATGATGGACGTACTTTTATTTCATCTTCAAATGCTTGACCAGGAACCGAAAACGAATGAAGTGAATGTGTTGTAAAACTCGAAACCAAAAACAAAACATGAAAGGAAAGCATCAAGAAAACATTGAAATTAGCCATTTGAAAGTTCAAATTAGGGTTTGATAGTTTGCATAGAACGGGTTGCATGTATAGGTATATATAGATATTACCAACCTTTTGTTCTGCCAGAATATTCAAAGTTTGTTCATATGGATACCATTTGATTGGATTTTAACTTTTAGGATTGAGATGAATTCTTGTTGCTTATATTCAGTTTAGATTCCTATATTTATGTCATAATCATATTTAATATGTTTTATATTTATATAAATTTAAATACGTTAATAATCAAATTTTATATATTTGCATACTTATTAACTTGCATATTATATTTATATTATGTTCATGTTGTGTATGAAATTTCCGTATTTTAATCATATCATAATCGTATATTTATATTTGGGCATGATTAGGATTGCATGAAAAGTTTTTACTTGCCCATAAGTAGGGGTGAGCAAAACTCGAGTTGACTTGATGCGAAAAAACCTGACTCGTAATTTTATCCCAAAATATATGTGTGAATTACATAATTATCTCATGTTGGGTCAAATTAAATATTTTTACTCTAAATTTAAACCCGACCCGACCCAACCTAAATCTATTTTTTTAAATCCCGACTCATAAAATTTGATCGGTCGAATCTCCGTGTCATGCACATCACTAGTTAGTAGAGGCTTAAATTCATTACTTCCATTCTCTTTGAAATGTACTGATACAAATTAAAGTATAGGATTAAATTTCAAAAGTAAACATAACAGAGGTATTAAAATCACAATTTGACCAAATTATATACAACTTTCAGGTTTCATATTCGTCACTTGAAGTGGGAATAGTTCCAACCATGGCCGATCCAAACGTACCCTTCTTTAATTTTGTCAGTGTTTGTTTATAACTAAATAACTTTAAATTTTAAACAAGGGTCAAATTATTATTAAATAAAAATTTATCGGATATTTAAGTTTCATAATAGACTTATGCCCTTGATCCCTCCGTCCCATGGATTGTATGATAAACAATGACAGAGTCATATGGATTTTTACTAAAAAAATATAAGGGATATTTACTTATTTAACCTCTTATTTTTCAATTCATTTGAACTATATCCCTTTTTTAATGGTTAATTGTACATTGTCTCTATTTATCTTAATTGTTTACTCCGTCCCTAATAACAAGTTTTTGCTTACTCATGAAACTGGTTGAACCATGATTCAAATTCAAATCAGTTATATTATATTCGTTCGAATTGAGTTCTTGAACGATTAAAAGCTATATGTAAATAAGAGTTTTTCTTTTAATTAATGTCACCGTTTTAAATCTTTCGACTAGTTAATTTAAATTAAATATTATGAAAATTTATCACGAAACAATTTTTAAATTTAGGTAATTTATAACATTAGAATCTAATTTTTTTATTCTGTTTTAAAATAACCGAACGAATCATTTTACTAGATGAATTGATGGTCCAATTTCTAATGATCCAAATAAATATTCTTTTTAATTATCAACAAGCTTCTCGTTTTTTATTACAGTGATTCGATTGGTCGGTTGTCGCGGATGAAAGGTCTTGTGTTTGGAGCTTTGAGGGGAATTTTAATAGGGTGACTGAAGCTGAAAATAGGGGATTAGTGGCCCCTTTAACTCTCGATGAGGCGTGGGCGGTTGTTCGTGGGTGTGAGTGTTTGAAGTCACCAGGGCCGGACAGCTACAATATGGAATTTTTTAAGAAGTGTTGGGAGGTAGTTTGTGATGATGTTGGGCGGTTTTTAGATGATTATTTTGCATCCGACAAGTTACCTGTAGGTGCGAACAATACATTCCTTGTGCTTTTGCCTAAGGTTGATTCACATGTCACCTTGAGTGATTTTCGACCAATCAACTTGCTTAATTCAATATATAAGATTCTTGCCAAAATTCTGGCTAGAAGGCTGCAGTCGGTGTTGGGAGGACTAATTAGTGATCACCAATCGACTTTTGTGTGTGGGCGTCAAATTGTGGATGGTATTCTATTGGCAAATGAGATAATACATTACATGCGACAGAGTTCGTTGGGCAGATGTATCCTGAAGTTGGACTTCACGAAAGCTTACGACTACGTTCGATGGGAATTTTTAGAGCACATTTAATGGTCGATGGGGTTCAGTGATTCTTGGCGTCGTTGTATTACTGAGTGTATCAGCAGTGTCAGTTTTGTTAAACAATAGCGCCACTAATGAATTTTGAATGGGGCGTGGTCTGCGGCAAGGCTGCATGTTGTCGCCTTTGTTGTTCATTATTGTGGCGGAAGCACTGCATAGGATGTTCGTTTAAGCGGAAGAGTTAGGGCTCATCCATGGGGTTTCGTTGGCTCCGGGGGTGTCGCTATCACATCTTCAATTTCCTGACGACGCCATTCTATTCTTTGAAGCCTCCGTTGAGTGCGCTACGACTATCCGCAGGTTACTATGTTGCTTTCAAGTTTGTTCTGGTTTGAAAATTAACTTCAATAAGTCCTCTCTTTATACTATTGGCGTCGATGAGGGTCTGTTTGATTCAATTACGGATGTCTTGTGTTATCGGAAAGTTGAATTGCCTTTTGTTTATTTGGGGCTGCCGTTAGGGTGAATCCTCACAACATTGTTGTATGGGAACCAGTTATAGCCTCGGTTCGACGAAAGCTCGCTGGTTGGAAACGAACATCTTTATCTTTTGCTGCTTGCGTCACATTGGTAAACTCTGTTCATTCGTCACTTCCAGTTTATTCTATGGGTTTGTTTCGTGGGCCGAAGGATGTTATCGCATCAATAGATAAAGTCAGGCGTGCTTTTCTGTGGAGTGGGGTGAGTTTACAACGGAAAATGTGTCGAGTAAGCTGGAGTATGGTTTGTCGTCCACGTCATCTTCGTGGGTTGGGGGTTGCAGATTTGGAGGTTGAAAATAGAGCATTATTGGCAAAATGGTCTTGGTAGTATGCTAGGGATGAATCGTCTTTGTGGAGGGTCATCATCGTGGAAAAATATGGCGATGCAGCCAGTGGTGTCGATTTAACTCTGCCTACAGGGGTTCGATGTCAGTTATTTGGAAGCATATTGTCAAAACTGTGAGCTCGGATAGTGATTGTTCATGGGTGAGACTAGTTTTGTTTAGAAGGTGGGTGATTGTTCGTGAGTTTTATTTTTGTATGATGCGTGGTGTGTTGAGAATCCATTGAAGGATATATTCCCACGGTTATTTTCGATAGTGGTGAATCGTTTGGCTTTGGTCGTTGACCTTTCCGATGGGGGTAGCTTTCAGCATGACCGATGGGAGAGTTTCTTTCATCGAGCCTTGCGTTCGTTTTAGCTTCGACAACTTCGGGAGCTCATCTTGCTCTTGGGACGTGTGAGGTTACGACATGGGGCAGTTGATATGTTAGTCTGGACACCTGATACGCACGGGACCTTTTCAGTAAAGGCTCTATCGCGTCTGCTTATGTTGGACAAGGTGAGAGGGAGCGATTTCGATGAGTGTTTTGCGTGGAAAGTCCTCGTACCTCCGAAGGTTGAGGCGTTTTTGTGGTTCACATGGCTGCACCGTTTACCAACCTTTGATTTTTTTAAGCTTCGTGGCATCGTGTTGGATGAGCAGCAAGGTTTGTGTGCTTGGTGTTGTAACACCCGGGTTTATGGTTAGGTGGAAAAAATATTTTAATATTATTTGGGCTCGGGTTTATAATTAAAATGATCCTTTAAAATTTCGGGTTTCAAAATAAATATTTGAAATCGGACCAAATTGATTTAATTGCAAGTTGAAGAGCTTTTTAAAGAACAAGAGGATAGCCATTCATTAATGGCCTTTTGGTAATTTACCCATTTTTCAATTTAAATCCCCCTTTTTCACAAATAAACACTATTCACTCTCTTCCTCACCCATTACCAACGTGAAAAGAGCTCCCCTCTTCAAGCCACTATTCCATTTCAAAGCTCACTCATTTCAGCTCCTTTTTGAAAGGTAACAACGTTTTTGACTTTCGCTCAACTCCCTCTCTTTAAAAGTACCATTTATTTTCATTTTCATAGAAGTTTTGAAAATGTGATTTTCAAGGGTTTTGATTAAAAATGGTATCTTTTCTATGGTTAACTTAATATTTTGATATAGTGTTGTTAGTTATGGAATCTAGGAGTCAAATGAGGCAACATATATGAATTTTGCATGGTTTTAAGCACATTCCCGAAATTGGGTTTCAAGGGGGTTTTGGAGGGTTTTAAAGTGGTTTTTGGGGTAGTTTTATGTTGGATTTTGAGGGCTGGTGTTAGTATGATATATGAGGGTCACTTTGGGTGTGTTTGATGATTGTTTGGATGCTTGAATTGGAAGATTTCAGTGGGTTTTGTGGGCTGCTCGGGAATTCTATTTTGGGCTTGATTTTGAGTGCTGGTTGCTTGAAAACGTTAATCCGGGTTAGTTCCGACGATGAGTTATTGATTGTGGATGTTTTGTTTGTGTTTGGGATTGATTAGAATCGAGGTTTGGCATCGGTGAAGCATCGGAAGTGAATCCGGAAATTTGAAGGTGGTCGCTTGCTTGGTCTTTGAGCTTGGAAGCTTAGGTGAGTGGTTAAATATTTTACGTGACTTTTAAATGGTTGGTTCGAGTATGTTGACTAGGTTGGGATTGGTAGACCCACCTAGAGTTAGGATTAGGGTGGTAGCCTAATCCTAAACTTGATCTAGAGCCATTTGTTGAACTTATGTATGGATGATTATGCCTCGTATGATTGTGAAATGTTTGATTATGTATATTGTGTTATACATGTGAAATGAGGTGTAACGCCCCAATTTTGGGCTTAGAAGTTTTGGGTTGGACCGGTTCGGTCGGAGTGCGGTTCGAATATATAAAAGGGTGAATTTAGGAAAGCCTAGTTCGGGTTGCATTAAAAATATGGGAAAATGTCTTAAAATCCTCTTTTATTATATACAAGAGAATGGTGAAATCAATTTTACAAAATGAGGTTTGAAAGATTGACATTTTGGTTAGTGACCAAAATGTAACTTTTGAAAACTGGGTGACTGTTTTAAAAAGGATTGAAACTTTGAATCTTTAAGGAGCTATTTACCCAATAGGAGTTTCTCCAGATTTTTCTTAAATATTAAAGGATTAATTAATGGTTTAAAAATAAAGGAAAAAGGGAGGGAAAGATATTTTTGGCATTTTAACTAACTTTTCCCAATTTTCCATTTTCCTTTTTTCTCAACTTTTTTCTCAACCCAAACACATTCTCCAGCACATTTTCTCTCTGATTTTGACATCCAAATATGAGATTTCAATCCTCTTTTGATCTCTAATCATCTCTTCAACAAAACCATAACATTTGCTAATTGGATCTTCAAGAATTTTGGTTCTAAAAGGGAGAAACTCAAGTTTAGAGGTATGAACGTCCTTCTCCTCTAAATTCTCAGTTCTTTACTGAAATTCCCAAGTTCTCAATCCTTGATTTGTGTTTTATAAAAGGTTTTACAATTGTGTTCTTGATCTTGGCTTTAAAATGCAAGATTTGCTTTAATTTTAATGAAATTCGTATGATCTGTTTGGTCAATGTTTTGAGATGTCTTTTTGATGAAAAATGAATGTATAATTGATGAGGAATTGAGGTTTAATCAATGCAATCCCGAATAGGTTGATTTTCCTAAGTTGTGCTTGAGGTTTTTATGGTTTTTGGAGTGATCTTGATGATCTGTTATAGCTGGAGGTATAAAGACGTGGTTAGATCCTTTTTGGATGTTAATTGAGGTTTATGAATGTTTAGAATTGATGGATCTTGGCTGGGTAGTGTTGTGGAGTTGGTTGGATGTGTTTTCGGTTGTGTTTGGTAGCCGAAAGTGGAGTGTGGATGAGAGCAGTGAGTTTAGGTGCTTTCATTGAAGATATTAATGCATGATGATGCATTAATCCTCTGCTTTGATATGTTTAAAACATGGGAGACATCTTCGGATCTTTGTGGTGGTGATCCGGAAGCTTGATCGGTGTTTCGGGAAGTTGCGAAACGAAATCGGTGAGTGGATTTTGGTTCTCAGCTTTGAAACCAATGTTTTGAAGGTTTGGGACCTTAGTTTAAGTCTAAGCAACTTAGCTAAGCTCAAGAGTAAGTTTTCGGTAAAACTCTCTTGAGGATGAACCATGAGTTGGTTGAATGCAATGAGATTTGTTTGCATGTTTTAAATTCTGTTTTGAAAGCATATTTTAGCATGATTACTTGCTGATTTTATAAGCCATGTGTTGAAGGATGCTCAAGGTAAGAGATCCTTGTTTTTGAACATTGTTTAATGTGGTTTTGATGCTTAATGATACATGATGATTATGGCTTGGTTAAATGCTTTAAAACAGTGGAATATTGTTGTTAATGATGCATATTGACAAGTGATGTTTTGAGAATGGTTAAGAACACTATGGTGGTTAAAAGTCCATGGTTGGTTCTTGGTTAAGATCACAAAGGTGGTTAAAAGTCCTTGTGTGAATCTTGTGCATTTTAAGAACAACATGGTGGTTAAAAGTCCATGGTTGGTTCTTGGTTAAGGTCACAAATGTGGTTAAAAGTCCTTGTGTGAGCCTTGTGTATTTAAGAACACCATGGTGGTTAAAAGTCCATGGGTGATTCTTGTTAAGGATACAAAGGTGGTTAAAAGTCCTTGTGTGGTCCTTGTGAATTGTAAGAACATCATGGTGGTTAAAAGTCCATGGATGATTCTTGTGCTAAGGACACAATGGTGGTTAAAAGTCCACGTGTGGTCCTTGTGAATTGTAAGATCACAATGGTGGTTAAAAGTCCATGTGTGGATCTTGTATTGATTGTATCACTTGTGGCCAATATGACATATTAATAAATATGAAGCATGAAATGCTTGTTTGAGATGCTTATGTGCATGTATAAATGTTGTTTTGATCTAAGGTTTATAAAGGTGTTTATAAATGCATTATTGAGTTGTTTTAAATGAGCATTTCCTCACTAAGCTATTTGCTTACGCTCTCTCTTTTCTTAAACCAATAATGTAGAGCATTGAAGTGCATTAGGGGCAGCAAGGAAGCCAAGAATCCAAGTGAAGGTTTAAGCTCATGTATGGTGAATGTTTTCTAACACTATTAGCTTTTGGGCATTTGGCAATGGGGAACCTATATTGTTGGTACATGTAATTGGCCTCTTGGTATTTGTTTTGGTGATTTGAGGATTGCATGGTTTGCTACATAGGATATTTGCCTATAGAATTGGGTTTTTCTTATATTGATGCCATGTTTGTGTATGGTTGATGCAATTATGTTCCTTATGCATGTAATGACTTGCTGGTATAATTTGGTTGCCTTTGGAGCATGTTTGATGGGTCAATTGTGTGTTAAACCAGCAAAATTCTGCAAATCTGGGCAGGCCGTATCGGAACGGGGGCCTGAAATGGCCTAGGCGTTTCGAAACGGGAGGAACGGTTCTGGAACGGAAATGCTGCTGCCAAGCCCTGTTTCGGTACCCGTTTCGGAACGGTCCCGCATTTCGGAACAGGCCCTCCCTGTTTCGGAACACTCGACCTTTGGGCACTGAAATTGACGGTTATATGTTTTGAAATCTTTGCGTTTTAGTCCTGAACCTTGTTTATGCAATTGAATGAGTTTGATATGTCCGTTTGAGCCGATATTTGGCAGAGAAGGATGAAAGATGATTAATTTCATATTGGTAACTTTTAATTGGGTTAAGTCCTTATAATTTTCAGAATTTACAATTTGGTCCCTAAAGTCATAATCTGTGCAATCGAGTCCCTAAATGTTTTCTGATTGAGGTGATCTTTGAGTATACTGATCTCTTGAACATATCTAGGGTTAATGTGCATTTAGATAAGATAAAAAGGAAAAATAAAGGGTCGTTAATCAAGGTTGACTTTCGGGTTGACTTTGGTTTTCCCCGTGTAAACTTCTTAATTCGGGTCAACCGTCTAGGCCGGGTTAAGGGGGTTACATTTGGTGGTATCAGAGCTGAGTTCTCGTGTAATTGGGAATGAATATGTGGGTGATTAAAGTCTGTATGCTTTTTATGCTTGTTGAGTGAAAGCATGATGTGTAAATTGTAAATATGTTACAATTGTGGTGTATGCTGTGGTGAAGCATGTTGTGGGTACCCATTGCCAAATCAAAGCTAATGTAATGATATTGTTTTTAATTGGAAAATGAGCTTGAGTATTTGGATTGCTTACCTTGCTGAGCTTGACTTTGTTTTATTGCATTGTGATTGCATTGTTAGTGAATGGCACCTCGTAGAGAGTTGAGAGTTAATACGCGAGCTATGGCTCAAAATGAAAATGAAGAGAATGCTGAAAATGATGTGGATTTACCTCCTCCGCTTGGTGGTGGTGGTGCTGAGGGTGAAGGAGCTGGTGTTGCAGCTGGTGCTGGGGTCGCTGGACCTGAAGGTGGTCAGGGACAAGCTGTTCCTGACATGACAATGTTGGTTCAAGCTATTGCTGGTGCTTTTCGAGCAGCAGTAGCTGGAGCTCAAGGAGCTGGGCATCAGGGAGATGCTGGAGTGAGACTACCTTTGGAACGTTTGCGCAGTCTAGGAGGGACTGAGTTCAGGGGTTTGTCTGCTGAAAGTTCGGAGTCTTGGTTGGAAAGTACCAAGAGAATATTGGGGCAAATGAGTTGCACTAATGTGCATAAGCTTGGCTGTGTGGTATCATTGTTGCAAGATGATGCATACACGTGGTGGACAACCACTATCTCTGGGATGGCGGAAGTTGATGTAACTTGGACGTTCTTTCAGAACGTGTTCAAGAGAAGGTATCTAGGTGTGAGGTACCTAGATGAAAAGAAAAGGGAATTCATGTCCCTTACCCAAGGGAGCATGTCTGTGGCTGAGTATGAGGTTCAGTTTGTTCGACTCACTCAGTATGCACCTGAGCTTGTTCCGGATGAACGGGAGAGGTGTGAAAGGTTCCGTTATGGTTTGGTGACGGAAGTGAAGACGTATATGCTGGCCGCTGAGTATAATGATTTTGATGTGCTGGTTAGTCGGGCAAAGGACATTGAGATGAACTTGGGTTTATCTTCTAGAAGTGCTGGTAAGCGAGCTGCTGAGTATAGTTCCGGTGGTGGACGAAACAAGAGGGGACGTGATCAGAAGTATCAGTCTTCAGCCAAGCGAGGTGGTGGTGCGCCTGCTCAGGGTGGCAAGGCTAGAGTTGATCCAAGCGCATGTTGGACATGTGGATCGCGTGGCCATATGAAACGTGATTGTCCTCGAGCTGTGAGGGAGGTGCAAGCTCCTGTTGTGGCGGCTGGTAATTCATGCTGGAACTGTGGATCTACGGATCACATGAGGAGGGAGTGTCCTATGTTGGCTGGTGGTGGCCAAGGACGTGCTCCTGTTGTTGTTGCACCACAGAGAGGTCGCGGGCGCGGCCGTGGTAACTTTCAGTGGAGAGAGGAAGGTGGTCGGAATGTGGCCCATGTTGTTGCTGTTCAGCCTGAGGGTGGTGGCCAGGCCAGAGTGTATGCTCAGAGGGAGGGAAGAAATGACACGGATGTGATCGCAAGTACTTTTACTTTGCAATCCTTGTCATTACTTTCCTTGATTGATTCTGGATCTACGCACTCATACATATTGCGTGAGCATGCTGAATTGCTTGGTTTGCCTGTTGAGTCTTTGGATGTTGGTATGCGTGTCACTAGTTCTTTTGGTGAGACTGTTGTGACTCGAAAGCTTTATAGAAGATGTCCTTTGGTTGTGCAAGATCATGTTTTTCCTGTTGACCTTATGGAATTGCCTTTCTATGGTTTTGATGTAATCCTTGGTATGGATTGGCTTGTTGAGCATCGAGCTGTAGTGGATTGTGAGAATAAGCGAGTTTCGTTGAAGCTTGCGGATGATTATGAGGTTGTTGTGGTTGGTGGGAATGTGAAGTTTCTTGCCAATGTGGTGTCCACGTTGGAGGCGAGCCGGATGCTGAAGCAAGGTTGTGAAGCTTACCTAGCTTTTGTGATGAATCCTAGTTCTAAGGAGTTGCGTGTGCAAGATATCAGGATTGTGCGAGAGTTTCCTGGTGTGTTTCCTGAGGAGTTGCCTGGATTACCTCCTAATCGTGAAGTGGAGTTTGGGATTGAGCTGTATGAGAACACAACTCCTGTGTCCATTACCCCTTATAGAATGGCACCTAAAGAGTTGAAAGAGCTGAAGACGCAATTGCAAGAATTGCTTGATCGTGGTTTCATTCGGCCAAGTGTGTCACCTTGGGGTGCACCGGTCTTGTTTGTGAAGAAGAAGGATGGCACTATGAGGATGTGCATTGATTATCGTCAGCTGAACAAGTTGACTATCAAGAATCGGTATCCATTGCCGAGAATTGATGATCTTTTTGATCAGTTTCGGGGAGTAGCTGTGTTCTCTAAGATTGACTTAAGGTCTGGGTATTACCAGTTGAAGGTGAAGGATGTGGATGTGCCAAAGACAACTTTCAGAAAGAGGTAAGGGCATTATGAGTTCCTTGTGATGCCGTTTGGTTTGACAAATGCTCCTGCAGCTTTCATGGACATGATGAACCGAGTATTTCATGAATACTTGGATAAATTTGTTGTGGTGTTCATTGATGATATCCTCGTGTACTCACGTACTAAGGAGGAGCCTGAAGAGCATTTGAGGATTGTGTTGCAAGCATTATTGGAGAATCAGCTTTATGCTAAGCTGAGCAAGTGCGAGTTCTGGCTTAGGGAAGTAGTGTTTCTTGGTCATGTGGTTTCTGCTGAAGGGATTCGTGTGGATCCTCAGAAGTTTGAGGCAGTGATGAATTGGAAGGTTCCTAAGTCTGTTCATGAGGTCCGTAGTTTCCTTGGTTTGGTCGGATACTACTGGAGGTTTGTGGATGGGTTTTCTAAGATTGCTGCACCTTTGACGAAGTTGTTGTAGAAGGATGTTAAGTATGAGTGGACGGAAACGAGACAACAGGCTTTTGAGAAGCTTAAGGCAGCTTTGACGCAAGCTCCTATCTTGGTTCATCCTGAGTCAGGAAAAGAGTTTGTGGTGTATAGTGATGCGTCCTATGTTGGTTTGGGATGTGTGTTGATGCAAGAGGGTAAGGTGGTGGCTTATGCTTCACGGCAGTTGAAGGTGCATGAGCCCAATTATCCTACGCATGACATCAAGTTGGCTGCGGTGGTTTTTGCTTTGAAGATCTGGAGACATTATCTGTATGGTGAGAAGTGTATTGTGTACACGGATCATAAGAGTTTGAAGTATCTGATGTCTCAGAAGGAGTTGAATCTTAGGCAACGACGTTGGGTGGAGTTGCTCAAGGATTATGATTTGACGATTGAGTATCACCTTGGAAAAGCTAATGTTGTGGCGGATGCCTTGAGCAGAAAGGTAGCTGTTGAGTTGAGGGCTATGTTTGCCAGTTTGAGTATTTCGCGCGATGGTGGTCTTGTGGATTAAGGAAAAACAGTTGTTGGATGATTCCTTGGTACCGCATGTTCAGGATTTTGCGGAGGACAGGCCTTCAGATTTCTGTTTTAATGATGATGGAGTGTTGTGTTTTGGGAGTCGGATAGTAGTGCCCAATGATGCTGAATTGAGGCGTACTATTCTGACTGAAGGTCATAGTAGTCCTTTTGCTATGCACCCTGGTAGTACTAAGATGTATCGTGATCTTCGTGATGAGTACTATTGGGTGGGTTTAAAGAAAGATGTTGCTGAGTTTGTGAGCAAGTGCATGGTGTGTCAGCGAGTTAAGGCTGAGCATCAGTTTCCTTCAGGGTTGTTGCAACCGTTGAGAATCCCTGAATGGAAGTGGGAAAGGATTACCATGGATTTTGTGTCTGGTTTACCTTTGTCACCATCGAAGAAGAATTCGGTGTGGGTGATTGTGGATCGCCTGACGAAGTGTGCGCATTTCTTGCCTGTGCATACTACGTACTCTTTGGATAAGCTTGCAGAGCTGTACATTGCTGAGATTGTGCGGCTGCATGGTGTGCCTAAGTCGGTGGTGTCGGATAGGGATCCGAGGTTTACATCGCGTTTCTAGCAGTGTTTGCATCAAGCTTTGGGTACACGGTTGAATTTCAGTACATCTTATCATCCTCAGTCGGATGGTCAGTCCGAGCGTGTTATTCAGGTTTTGGATGATATGTTGAGGTGTTGCGTGATTGAGTTTCAGGGCTCTTGGGAGAAACATTTGCCTTTGGTGGAGCTTGCCTATAATAATAGTTATCAGGCAAGTATTCAAATGGCACCTTATGAAGCTTTGTACGGGAGGAAGTGTAGGACTCCTCTTTGTTGGGCTGAAACGGGTCAGAAGTTGGTTTCGATGCCAACTTTGTTGAAAGGAACCACCGAGAAGGTGAAGCTCATTTGTGAGCGTTTGAAGGCAGCTTCTGATCGGCAAAAGTCTTACGCGGATTTGAAGCGTAAGGAGATTGAGTATGCGGTGGGTGACCGTGTGTTTTTGAAAGCTTTGCCTTGGAAAAAGGCGATGAGGTTTGGCCGGAAGGGTAAGTTGAGCCCTAGGTACATTGGACCATACGAGGTGATTGAGCGTGTGGGTCCTGTTGCGTACAAGTTGAGGTTACCTCAAGAGTTGGAAAAGATTCATGATGTGTTTCATGTTTCTATGCTTCGGAAGTATAGATCGGATCCTTCACATGTGATGCCTGTGGAAGAAGTGGAATTGAATCCGGATTTGACCTATGATGAGGAACCGATGAAGATTCTGGATTCGGATAGCAAGGTTCTTCGAGGCAAGACCATTGAGTTAGTAAAGGTATTGTGGAAACATCGTGGTGTTGAAGAAGCTACGTTGGAACGGAAGGATGACATGCTGAAGCAGTTTCCGTACCTCTTTCCTTCAGGTAAATTTCGAGGACGAAATTTCTTAAGGGGGAGAGTTGTAACGCCCCAATTTTGGGCTTAGAAGTTTTGGGTTGGACCGGTTCGGTCAGAGTGCGGTTCGAATATCTAAAAGGGTGAATTTAGGAAAGCCTAGTTCGGGTTGCATTAAAAATATGGAAAATTGTCTTAAAATCCTCTTTTATTATATACAAGAGAATGGTGAAATCAATTTTACAAAATGAGGTTTGGAAGAGTGACATTTTGGGTTAGTGACCAAAATGTAACTTTTTAAAACTGGGTGACTATTTTAAAAAGGATTGAAACTTTGAATCTTTAAGGAGCTATTTACCCAAGAGGAGTTTCTCCAGATTTTTCTTAAATATTAAAGGATTAATTAATGGTTTAAAAATAAAGGAAAAAGGGAGGGAAAGATATTTTTGGCATTTTAACTAACTTTTCCCAATTTTCCATTTTCCTTTTCTCTCAACTTTTCTCTCAACCCAAACACATTCTCCAGCACATTTTCCCTCTGATTTTGACATCCAAATATGAGATTTCAATCCTCTTTTGATCTCTAATCATCTCTTCAACAAAACCTTAGCATTTGTTTATTGGATCTTCAAGAATTTTGGTTCTAAAAAGGGAGAAACTCAAGTTTAGAGGTATGAACGTCCTTCTCCTCTAAATTCTCAGTTCTTTACTGAAATTCCCAAGTTCTCAATCCTTGATTTGTGTTTTATAAAAGGTTTTACAATTGTGTTCTTGATCTTGGCTTTAAAATGCAAGATTTGCTTTAATTTTGATGAAATTCGTATGATCTGTTTGGTCAATGTTTTGAGATGTCTTTTTGATGAAAAATGAATGTATAATTGATGAGGAATTGAGGTTTAATCAATGCAACCCCGAATAGGTTGATTTTCCTAAGTTGTGCTTGAGTTTTTGATGGTTTTTGGAGTGATCTTGATGATCTGTTATAGCTGGAGGTATAAGGACGTGGTTAGATCCTTTTTGGATGTTAATTGAGGTTTATGAATGTTTAGAATTGATGGATCTTGGCTGGGTAGTGTTGTGGAGTTGGTTGGATGTGTTTTCGGTTGTGTTTGGTAGCCGAAAGTGGAGTGTGGATGAGAGCAGCGAGTTTAGGTGCTTTCATTGAAGATATTAATGCATGATGATGCATTAATCCTCTAATTTGATGTGTTTAAAACAGGGGAGACATCTTCGAATCTTTGTGGTGGTGATCCGAAAGCTTGATCGGTGTTTCGGCAAGTTGCGAAACGGAATCGGTGAGTGGAATTTTGGTTCTCAGCTTTGAAACCAATGTTTTGAAGGTTTGGGAGCTTAGTTTAAGTCTAAGCAACTTAGCTAAGCTCAAGAGTAAGTTTTCGGTAAAACTCTCTTGAGGATGAACCATGAGTTGGTTGAATGCAATGAGATTTGTTTGCATGTTTTAAATTCTGTTTTGAAAGCATATTTTAGCATGATTACTTGCTGATTTTATAAGCCATGTGTTGAAGGATGCTCAAGGTAAGAGATCCTTGTTTTTGAACATTGTTTAATGTGGTATTGATGCTTAATGATGCATGATGATTATGGCTTGCTTAAATGCTTTAAAACAGTGGAATATTGTTGTTAATGATGCATATTGGCAAGTGATGTTTTGAGAATGGTTAAGAACACTATGGTGGTTAAAAGTCCATGGTTGGTTCTTGGTTAAGATCACAAAGGTGGTTAAAAGTCCTTGTGTGAATCTTGTGCAATTTAAGAACAACATGGTGGTTAAAAGTCCATGGTTGGTTCTTGGTTAAGGTCACAAAGGTGGTTAAAAGTCCTTGTTTGAGCCTTGTGTATTTAAGAACACCATGGTGGTTAAAAGTCCATGGGTGATTCTTGTTAAGGACACAAAGGTGGTTAAAAGTCCTTGTGTGGTCCTTGTGAATTGTAAGAACATCATGGTGGTTAAAAGTCCATGGATGATTCTTGTGCTAAGGACACAATGGTGGTTAAAAGTCCATGTGTGGTCCTTGTGAATTGTAAGATCACAATGGTGGTTAAAAGTCCATGTGTGGATCTTGTATTGATTGTATCACTTGTGGCCAATATGACATGTTAATAAATATGAAGCATGAAATGCTTGTTTGAGATGCTTATGTGCATGTATAAATGTTGTTTTGATCTAAGGTTTATAAAGGTGTTTATAAATGCATTATTGAGTTGTTTTAAATGAGCATTTCCTCACTAAGCTATTTGCTTACGCTCTCTCTTTTCTTAAACCAATAATGCAGAGCATTGAAGTGCATTAGGGGCAGCAAGGAAGCCAAGAATCCAAGTGAAGGTTTAAGCTCATGTATGGTGAATGTTTTCTAACACAATTAGCTTTTGGGCATTTGGCAATGGGGAACCTATATTGTTGTTTTGAGAGATGTTTTGGACTCCCTAAGTTGGTTTTATGTTGTTGATGATGTTGGTACATTTAATTGGCCTCTTGGTATTTGTTTTGGTGATTTGAGGATTGTATGGTTTGCTATATAGGATATTTGCCTATAGAATTGGGTTTTTCTTATATTGATGCCATGTTTGTGTATGGTTGATGCAATTATGTTCCTTATGCATGTAATGACTTGCTGGTATAATTTGGTTGCCTTTGGAGCATGTTTGATGGGTCAATTGTGTGTTAAACCAGCAAAATTCTGCAAATCTGGGCAGGCCGTATCAGAACGGGTGCTACCGTTTCGGAACGGGGGCCTGAAACGGCCTAGGCGTTTCGAAACGGGAGGAACCGTTCCGGAATGGAAATGCTGCTGCCAAGCCCTGTTTCGGTACCCGTTTCGGAACGGTCCAACGTTTCGGAACAGGCCCTCCCTGTTTCGGAACACTCGACCGTTGTGCACTGAAATTGACGGTTATATGTTTTGAAATCTTTGCGTTTTAGTCTTGAACCTTGTTTATGCAATTGAATGAGTTTGAGATGTCCGTTTGAGCCGAAATTTGGCAGAGAAGCATGAAAGATGATTAATTTCATATTGGTAACTTTTAATTGGGTTAAGTCCTTATAATTTTTCAGAATTTACAATTTGGTCTCTAAAGTCATAATCTGTGCAGTCGAGTCCCTAAATGTTTTCTGATTGAGGTGATCTTTGAGTGTGTTGATCTCTTGAACATATCTAGGGTTAATGTGCATTTAGATAAGATAAAGAGGAAAAATAAAGGGTCGTTAATCAAGGTTGACTTTCAGGTTGACTTTGGTTTTCCCCGTGTAAACTTCTTAATTGGGGTCAACCGTCTAGGCCGGGTTAAGGGGGTTACATGAGGCATGATTTGTGATGCTTGAGGAATGCATGGTAATGGTTCTTGATTGTGTTCATGGTGAGTACGTGCTAAGCACGAAATTGATTGGAATGAGTTAAATGTTGGCACTAGTATGCTTGAGTATAAATGATTGATCATTAGGATGTTAGTGTGTACACATGAGTCAAAAGTCGCGTGTGGCCTTGGGGGCGTTGAGTCACCAAGGAGGAGTACGGGTTCTCCCAGAAATTTTATTTATATATAGTCGATGATGAGTGGAATCCCATCGACGGGGCGTGAGGATGAGTGGAATCCCCTCCGCGAGACCGGTGATGAGTGTAATCCCATCCTGAGGTAATGTGGTTCTTGGATGTGAGTTCCAACGTGTTTATCCGCGTATTTGGGTCATAGCTAGGTGCGAATGTTGATTGATATGTGTATCAATGTGTTGTGATATGTGATCCTTATTTGGATTTTTATATGTGATTACATGTGTTGTGGAATAGAGCTTATGAGCATGGCATTTATTTGGATATTGTTCATGCATCTTTATCTCGTGGCTCTTGAGGATCCTTGGTAATTTTGTAATTTTGCCTTGGCTAAGATCGTGCTTGGACCCTGCAATGTTGAGGTTTGTTTTTAAGAGCTTACCCTCACTAAGCATCATTGCTTACGCTCTCTTTGTTCAACATTGCAGATCCTTAGTTCGTGGGTTGCTTGCGCAAGTGGAGGGCCTCCAAGTGTGGTTGTTGGCTTTGAGTACATCAAGTATGAGTTTTTAATGTTTGAACATGTAATAGCTAATCAATGGGATTCGTGTTATTTTGATGTATATTGTTGGTTGTTAGGAGCTTGTTTAGACTCCTTGCTATGTTGCTTTTGTATGGCTTGTTGATGCCATGTTTGAATTGTAAAACCATGTCCTAATTGCTTACCATGAATGTTGGCTATGTGCCTTTTGAGGTTACCTTTGTGTTTGAGTGTTGTAGTATGAGACTTTGAATGCCTAAATGCCATCTTTGATCAATTGCATGATTCCCTTGACGTATGTACATGTTGGGTGCTTGTATGGCTAAATAGTGATCTGTAAATGTTGTATGATTGCTTGTTTGGGTCTAGGGAAGTCTTAAATTGCATCTAGGTTCGAGTCTTGTTTGTTTTTGCTGAGTTTGGGGGTTTTGCAGTGCAGGGCGTATCGGTACGCCTGATAGCCGTATCGATACGGCCTTGCCTCTAGGGCTCAAGTTTGGCTGGGCGTATCGATACACGGGGGGTATCGATACAGTTTTTACTCACTGGAATTCTGAGATTTTGGTGAGATGTTACCGTATCGATACAGTGGGTTAGTGTATCGGTACGGGTATATCTCGTTGACCACGAAATGTTGACTGGGAAGGGTGTATCGATACCCTTAACAGGTTTATCGATACGGTCTTCCTGTGTTGACCCTTGAGTGTTGACTTTGGTCAAGGCGTATCGATACCCTTGACAAATGTATCGATACAGCCTGCTTAATTACAGAAAATGGGCTGTTTTATGAATGATGTCTTGAATGGTTGGTCTTTGTATTGCTCTTGTTTCCGCTGACGTGTTTCACATAGGTAATGGTAATGCATTTAGACAAGATAAATAAAGAGAAATTTTTAGGGTTGTTAACCGAGGGGGAACCTTAACGGGTTTCGCTTTAGTTTTCCCCGTGTGTCCCACTCGGACCGGTCATCCGGCCAGACCGAGACGAGGGGGTTACACTTGTTGGTATCAGAGCCTAAGGTTACCGAGACCTTGGGCAGGTAAGTGAGGTATGTTTAAGTTTTGAATTGATATGCATGGTGTTTGCTTGCTTTGTAAGAATGGTTGCTTGTTTGACAAGTATGTTGGTTGTTTGGTTAAAAGCATCTTGTGCAAGAGTCCCATTGCTACTATTACATTGGAAAAAGAATTTTTAAAGTGAGGAAAACGTACTTGAACACTTGGAAGCCTTGCCTTGCTAACCCAGCTTGTATGTTTGTTGTTGGTTTTGTGATTGTAGTTAATATCTGTGAGAGTGATGTCTAGACCGAGAGGTAGGCCGAGAGTGGTTCGTCAGGAACCACGTGTTGCGGCTTCTGTTGAGCCGATAGTCGGTGTGGAGGCTCATATAGAAGGGCCTGGGGCTGCTGGAGTTGGAGCACCTCCACCTCCTCCACCACCACTACCTCCTCCGCCTGGAGTTGGGGGCGAGGATGGAGCCAGAGGAGAGGGACCTCAAGGTGGCCAAGGTCCACCTGGAATTGATATGACTCCGCTAGTGCAAGCTATAGCTGGAGCATTTCAGGCCGCGGTTGCGGGAGCTCAGGCTGCAGCTCAACATAGGTGTGACGATGCTAGTCTACCTTTGGAGAGGCTCCGTAGCTTGGGGGCCGAAGAGTTTAGGGGATCCACTCCAGAGAGGTTGGAGTTATTGTTGGAGAAGACAGTTCGTATCTTGGCTCAGATGGGTTGTGAGGGCGCACATAGATTGGGTTGTGTGATATCTTTGCTTCAGGGTGATGCCTACACTTGGTGGGTCACCATTACTACTGGGGTTCCACAGGCAGAGATTGATTGGGATTTCTTTGAGACCGATTTCCAGAAGAGGTACTTGGGACCGAGGTACTTAGATGAGAAGAAGCGAGAGTTTATGGCCCTTACTCAGGGAGAGGCTTCTGTAACTGACTATGAGATCCGTTTTGTTCGCTTGAGTCAGTATGCTCCAGAGTTGGTTCCTACTGAAGTGGAACGCTGTAACCGTTTCCGATATGGTTTGAGTGAGGAGATTAAGAGGTACACGCTAGCTTCTGACTACTCAGACTTTGATGTATTGGTCGCGAGGGCCAAGGATTTGGAGCACAGTTTGGGTTTTGCCAAACGATCTGGTGGTTCTAGTTCTGGTAAGAGGCATAACCACTTTGATGGTAGAGATGCCAAGAGGCACGGAGGTGGCGGACATTAGTTTGACCCTAGACGTGGCGGTGGCCATCATGGTAGGGGCCATCAGGGCCATAGAGGAGGAGGGCGTTTGCCCGAGTGTACCCGTTGTGGGAGACAGCACACTGGTGAGTGTTGGGGTAACTTTCATGCTTGTTGGAACTGTGGTTCGAGGGACCACTTTAGGAGGGATTGCCCGCATCAGGCGGCACATGCACCAAACATTGCTCAGGCTCCTGCGTGAGAGAATAATTTTGAGAGGCCGTGGGCGCGGTCGTGGCTACTTCCAGCCTAGGGCTGATGCACCTAGGGTAGATGCTAAGAGGAACCTTGCTCATGTTGTGGAAGTGCAGCCAGAGGCGGGAGGACCAGCGAGAGTTTATGCTCAGAGGGAGGCCGGGAACGACACTGATGTGATACCAGGTAATTTCGAGTTACAGTCTATGTCTTTGCTTTCTTTGGTTGATTCGGGTTCTACACATTCCTACATTTTGAGTAAGTATGCACAAAAGTTAGATATCCCTGTTGAGATCTTAGATGTAGGTATGCATGTTACTAGTTCTTTTGGTGAGACAGTTGTGGTTAGACGTATGTATAGGAGATGTCCACTGAAGATTCAGGGTCATGTGTTCTCAGTTGATATGATGGAACTTCCTTTGTATGGCTTTGATATTATTTTGGGTATGGACTGGTTAGTTGAGCACCGAGTTAGTGTGGATTTTGAGACGAAGAGGATTTCTTTGAAGCTTTCGGATGACTACGAGGTAGTAGTAGTAGGCGAGAACATTAAGTTCTTGTCTAATGCAGTGTCAGCTTTAGAGGCTCATAGGTTGATGGACTCTGGATGTGGGGCCTACTTAGCTTATGTTATGAATCCGAATATGAGTGAAGCTAGACCGAAAGATATCAGAACAGTTTGTGACTTTCCGGATGTGTTTCCTAAAGAATTGCCAGGTTTGCCTCCTGACAGAGATGTTGAGTTCGTGATTGAGACTGTTTCAGGGTCTAATCCAGTTTCGATAGCTCCGTATCGTATGGTTCCGAAAGAGTTGAAAGAATTGAAGAGTCAGTTGTAAGAATTATTAGACCGTGGTTTCATTAGACCTAGTAGTTCTCCTTGGGGTGCTCCCGTGTTGTTTGTGAAAAAGAAAGATGGTAGTATGCACATGTGTATCGACTACATGAAGTTGAATCAGTTGACTGTGAAGAACAAGTATCCGTTGCCTTATATAGATGATTTGTTTGATCAGTTGTGAGGTGCTTCAGTGTTCTCGAAGATAGATTTGAGATCCGGGTACTAGCAGTTGAAGGTGAAAGAGTGTGATGTTCCGAAGACAGCTTTTAGGACTAGATATGATCAGTATGAGTTTCTTGTGATGCCATTTGAGCTCACGAATGCGCCTGCAGCATTCATGGACATGATGAACAGAATTTTTAGAGACTATCTAGACCGTTCTGTAGTTGTTTTCGTTGATGACATACTTGTGTACTCGAAGACAGAAGAAGAGCATGATGAGCACTTGAGATTTGTTTTACAGAGATTGTTGAGCAATCAGTTGTATGCGAATCTTAGTAAATGTGAGTTCTGGATTTGAGAGGTTGTATTTCTTGGCCACGTTGTTTCGGCCGAAGGTATCCGTGTTGATCCATCGAAGATTGAGGCTATTGTTGAATGGAAACAACCTAAGTTTGTGACTGAGATTAGGAGTTTCCTAGGATTAGCCGGTTATTATAGGAGATTTGTTGATGGTTTCTCTAGAGTAGCTTCTCCTTTGACTAAATTGTTGCAAAAAGGAGTTAAGTTTAAATGGTCAAATGCAAGACATAAGGCCTTTGAGAAATTGAAAGAATCTTTGACAAATGCTCCAGTGTTAGTGCAACCTGTTTCAGGTAAGGAGTTTGTGATCCACAGTGATGCTTCCTACGTAGGTTTAGGATGTGTTTTGATGCAAGAAAGAAGAGTTGTTGCTTATGCTTCTAGACAGTTGCAGGTTCATGAGAAGAACTATCCTACTCATGATATAGAGCTAGCCGCAGTTGTATTTGCATTGAAGATTTAGCGTCATTATTTGTATGGTGAGAAGTGTATAGTTTACACCGATCACAAGAGCTTGAAGTACTTGATGACACAGAAAGAGTTGAACTTGAGACAGAGAAGATGGCTAGAGTTGCTAAAAGATTATGATTTAACCATTGAGTACCATCCGGGTAAAGCGAATGTAGTGGCTGATGCTTTGAGTAGAAAGGTTGTCGTTGAGTTGAGAGCTATGTTTGCTAGATTCAGTGTGTCCGATGATGGTGGTTTGATCACCGAGTTGCAAGTGAAGCCTTCTTTGATTCAGTTGATCAGAGAGAAGCATTTGCAAGATGTGACTTTAGTCCCTCATGTTCAAGACATAGCCGAAGGAAGACCGACCGAGTATAGTTTCAGTGGTGAGAACTTGTTGTGTTTCAAAGATAGGATTGTTGTACCAGAAGATGTTGAGTTGAGATGTCAGATTCTGAGTGAAGCACATTCGAGTCCCTTTTCTATGCATCCGGGTAGTACCAAAATGTACCGAGATTTGAAGAATGATTATTTCTGGGTTGGTTTGAAGAAGGATGTAGCCGAGTATGAGAGCCATTGTATGGTTTGTCAGAGAGTGAAGGCAGAACATCAGGTTCCTTCAGGCTTGTTACAACCTTTGAAGATTCCGAAATGGAAATGGGAGAGGATCACCATGGATTTTGTGTCGGGGTTGCCTTTGTCTCCTTCGAAGAAAAATTCAGTGAGGGTGATTGTTGATAGGTTCACGAAGTGTGCTCACTTCTTAGCAGTGAACACAATGGATTCCTTAGACAAGTTGGCAAACTTGTACATCCGTGAGATTGTGAGACTTCATGGAGTTCCGAAGTCTATTGTTTCATATAGGGATCCTAGATTTACTTTGAGATTCTGGGGTTGCTTGCATAGTGCTCTAGGTAGCCGTTTGCATTTCAGCACGTCTTATCATCCGCAGTCCGATGGACAGTCAGAGCGAGTGATACAGATTCTAGAGGATATGCTTCGTTGTTGTGTGATTGACTTCCAGGGTTCTTGGGAGAAGCACTTACCGTTAGTTGATTTTGCTTACAACAACAGTTATCCGTCTAGTATTCAGATGGCTCCTTATGAGGCTTTGTATGGTAGACGATGTAGGACTCCGATTTGTTGGGCTGAAATAGGACAGAGATTGTTACCTATGCCAAATTTTCTTAAGGGGACTACCGACAAGGTGAAGTTGATTTGTGACCGTTTGAAAGCAGTTTCCGATCGTCAGAAATCTTATGCGGATTTGAAGAGGAAAGAGATTGAGTACTCCGTGGGTGATAAAGTGTTTCTGAAAGTATCTCAGTGGAAGAAGGTAATGAGATTTGGCCGAAAGGGCAAGTTGAGTCCGAGGTTCATTGGTCCGTATGAGATAGTTGAGCGGATTGGGCCTGTAGCTTATCGCCTGAGGTTACCTTCTGGGTTAGAGAAGATCCATGATGTCTTTCATGTGTCTATGCTTAGGAGATATAGATTGGATCCTTCTCATGTTATGCCTGTTGAGGAGATAAAGTTAAATCCAGATTTGTCTTATAATGAAGAACCCGTTGAGATACTTGCTTCTGATAGCAAGGTGTTGCGTGGTAAGACTATAGAGTTGGTCAAGGTGTTGTGGAGACATAGAGGCGTGGAAGAGGCCACGTGGGAGAGGAAAGCTGATATGGTTGAACAGTTTCCGTATTTGTTTCCGCCAGGTAATTTCGGGGACGAAATTCTTTAAGTGGGGGAGAGTTGTAACACCCGGGTTTAGGGGTTAGGTGGAAATAATATTTTAATATTATTTGGGCTCGGGTTTATAATTAAAATGATCCTTTAAAATTTCGGGTTTCAAAATAAATATTTGAAATGGGACCAAATTGATTTAATTGCAAGTTGAAGAGCTTTTTAAAGAACAAGAGGATAGCCATTCATTAATGGCCTTTTGGTAATTTACCCATTTTTCAATTTAAATCCCCTTTTTCACAAATAAACACTATTCACTCTGTTCCTCACCCATTACCAATGTGAAAAGAGCTCCCCCTCTTCAAGCCACTATTCCATTTCAAAGCTCACTCATTTCAGCTCCTTTTTGAAAGGTAACAACGTTTTTTTACTTCCCCTCAACTCCCTCTCTTTAAAAGTACCATTTATTTTCATTTTCATGGAAGTTTTGAAAATGGGATTTTCAAGGGTTTTGATTAAAAATGGTATCTTTGCTATGGTTAACTTAATATTTTGATATAGTGTTGTTAGTTATGGAATCTAGGAGTCAAATGAGGCAACATATATGAATTTTGCATGGTTTTAAGCACATTCCCGAAATTGGGTATCAATGGGGGTTTTGGAGGGTTTTAAAGTGGTTTTTGGGGTAGTTTTATGTTGGATTTTGAGGGCTGGTGTTAGTATGATATATGAGGGTCACTTTGGGTGTGTTTGATGATTGTTTGGATGCTTGAATTGGAAGATTTCAGTGGGTTTTGTGGGCTGCTCGGGAATTCTATTTTGGGCTTGATTTTGAGTGTTGGTTGCTTGAAAACGTTAATCCGGGTTAGTTCCGACGATGAGTTATTGATTTTGAATGTTTTGTTTGTATTTGGGATTGATTAGAATCGAGGTTTGGCGTCGGTGAAGCATCGGAAGTGAATCCGGAAATTTGAAGGTGGTTGCTAGCTTGGTCTTTGAGCTTGGAAGCTTAGGTGAGTGGTTAAATATTTTACGTGACTTTTAAATGGTTGGTTCGAGTATGTTGACTAGGTTGGGCTTGGTAGACCCACCTAGAGTTAGGATTAGGGTGGTAGCCTAATCCTAAACTTGATCTAGAGCCATTGGTTGAACTTATGTATGGATGATTATGCCTCGTATGATTGTGAAATGTTTGATTATGTATATTGTGTTATACATGTGAAATGAGGCATGATTTGTGATGCTTGAGGCATGCATGGTAATGGTTCATGATTGTGTTCATGGTGAGTACGTGCTAACCACGGAATTGATTGGAATGAGTTAAATGTTGGCACTAGTATGCTTGAGTACAAATGATCGATCATTAGGATGTTAGTGTGTACACATGAGTCAAAAGTCGCGCGTGGCCTTGGTGGTGTTGAGTCACCAAGGAGAAGTACGGGTTCGCCCGGAAATTTTATTTATATATAGTCGATGATGAGTGGAATCCCATCGACGAGGCATGAGGATGAGTGGAATCCCCTCCGTGAGACTAGTGATGAGTGTAATCCCGCCGTGAGATAATGTGGTTGTTGGATGTGAGTTCCAACGTGTTTATCCGCGTATTCGGGTCATAGCTAGGTGCCAATGTTAATTGATATGTGTATCAATGTGTTGTGATATGTGATCCTTATTTGGATGTTTATATGTGATGACATGTGTTGTGGAATAGAACTTATGAGCATGGCATTTATTTGGATATTGTTCTTGCATCTTTATCTCGTGGCTCTTGAGAATCCTTGGTAATTTTGTAATTTTGCCTTGGCTAAGATCGTGCTCGGACCCCGCAATGTTGAGGTTTGTTTTTAAGAGCTTATCCTCACTAAGCATCATTGCTTACGCTCTCTTTGTTCAACATTGCAGATCCTTAGTTCGTGGGTTGCTTGCGCAAGTGGAGGGCCTCCAAGTGTGGTTGTTGGCTTTGAGTACATCAAGTATGAGTTTTTAATGTTTGAACATGTAATAGCTAAGCAAAGGGATTCGTGTTATTTTGATGGATATTGTTGGTTGTTAGGAGCTTGTTTAGACTCCTTGCTATGTTGCTTTTGTATGGCTTGTTGATGCCATGTTTGAATTGTAAAACCATGTCCTAATTGCTTACCATGAATGTTGGCTATGTGCCTTTTGAGGTTGCCTTTGTGTTTGAGTGTTGTAGTATGAGACTTTGAATGCCTAAATGCCATCTTTGATCAATTGCATGATTCCCTTGACGTATGTACATGTTGGGTGCTTGTATGGCTAAATAGTGATCTGTAAATGTTGTATGATTGCTTGTTTGGGTCTAGGGAAGTCTTAAATTGCATCTAGGTTCGAGTCTTGTTCGTTTTTGCTGAGTTTGGGGGTTATGCAGTGCAGGGCGTATCGGTACGCCTGATGACCGTATCGATACGGCCTTGCCTCCAGGGCTCAAGTTTGGCTGGGCGTATCGATACACGGGGGGTATCGATACGGTTTTTGCTCACTGGAATTCTGAGATTTTGGTGAGATGTTACCATATCGATACGGTGGGTTAGTGTATCGGTACGAGTTTATCTCGTTGACCACGAAATGTTGACTGGGAAGGGTGTATCGATACCCTTAACAGGTGTATCGATACGGTCTTCCTATGTTGACCCTTGAGTGTTTACTTTGGTCAAGGCGTATCGATACCCTTGACAAGTGTATCGATACTGCCTGCTTAATTACAGAAAATGGGTTGTTTTATGAATGATGTCTTGAATGGTTGGTCTTTGTATTGCTCTTGTTTCCGCTGACGTGTTTCACATAGGTAATGGTAATGCATTTAGACAAGATAAATAAAAAGAAATTTTTAGGGTCGTTAACCGAGGGGGAACCTTAACGGGTTTCGCTTCGGTTTTCTCCGTGTGGCCCACTCGGACCGGTCATCCGGCCAGACCGGGACAAGGGGGTTACAGATGTCGTGAGAGGGAGGAGGATTTTTTCTATGCCCGTTTGCCTGTAACCCCCTCGTCCCGGTCCGAACGATTTACCGGTCCTAGCGGGCTACACGGGGATAACCGAGGCGAAACCCGTTAAGGCTCCACTTCGGCTAACAACCCGAGAAAACCTTTTCGTTTATATTATATTGCCTAGATGTAATATTAAGTCCTATGTGAGAAAAGAAACATTGGAAGAAACAACGAGGTAAACAACCAAGCTGTCCAACTAAAACAACCCATTTTAAACTTAAACAGCAGGCCGTATCGGAACGCCCATAGGCTGTTTCGATACGCCGTGACTGAGTCAACTGGCCAAAGTCAAACCGAGGAGACCGTTTCGAAACAGGGGTGGCCCGTATCGAAACACCCTCAACGGTCAACTTCTCGTGGTCAACGATACGAAGGTCATTCCGAAACACTAAAGCTCGTTTCGATACTTCATTTTATCGTCAAATTCTCAGATTTCCAGTTGCAAAATCGTATCGAAACGGCGCCTAGTGTACCGAAACACCTGGCCAAAAACTAAGGGATCGTACCGAGACGGGACCAACCGTTTCGAAACGCCCTCTATCTGCAGATTGGTTTTAGCTGGTTTATGGCACAAAGATGTCCCAAAACTCCACTAAAACCTCCCACAACACACATACAACAACTCTAAGGCAAACCAAACATCTACAAGCATGTTTAACACACCAAACATAAAGAAGCCATGCATTAAAGGAATCAACATCATTGAACACATGCTTCATACATAACATTTAAGATTCATACTTCAACAAACATACACTTAGGCATCCATAAAGGCACAAGGCCGACAACATCATAAAGGATTCTAAACATGCTCCTAAACAAACGAACACCAACATACTTCAAAAGCTCAAAGCAAGAAATACATATCCCATTGCTTGACTATTACACCTTAAAACTTAAATGTCCATACTTGAAAGCTAAGATAGCACCACAAAGCACACTTGGAGGCCCCCTTCTTGCACTAGCAACCCACGAACTACGGATCTACATTGTCGAACAAAAGAGAGTGTAAGCATAAAGCTTAGTGAGGGTAAGCTCATTAATACAAACCTCGACAATGCAGGGTCCAAGCACAAGCACAACCAAGGTAAAATGCATGTTCGTACCTTCGATCCACATGATGCATGAACATATATTCAATATTATGCCAGGCTCAACAAGTCCATATACACATCATATGTAAACACATATATTAATCCATATTCGCAACACATCTCAAATCATATTGGCACCTAGCTATGACTCGAATACGCGGATAACCGTTGGAACTCACATCCAACAACAACCATTACCTTACGGTGGGACTACACTCATAACCGTTCAGGCGGAGGGGATTCCACTCGTCCTCACGCCCCGTCGATGGGATTACACTCATCACCGACTAACATATATATAAGAAGGTTTTCTGGGCGAACCCATACTCAATCTTGATGACTACCATCACCAAGACCACGCGCGCATTTGACAAACGTGTGCACACTAAACATCCTAATGATCGATCATTGTACCCAAGCATACTAGTGCCAATACTAAACACAATTCACAACATCATTTCATAACAACTTCCGTGCTTAGCACGTACTCACCATGATCACCATCATGCAAAATCCACATGCATATCACAATGCATCAAAATCATGCCTCAACATACATGTATAACACAATATACATATCCACCATAAACACAATTAAACGTGAGGCATACACAACAATTAGAGTTCAACCAAAGTCTCTAACTAAAGCTTGGGATTAGGCTACCACTCTAATCCCAATTCTAGGTGGGTCTACCAAGCTCGACCTAGTCCACATGCTTGAACCAATACTCGAAAACCATTTAAAAACATTTAACCACTCACCGACTATTCCAAGCTCAACACACTAGCCGATTAAGCTTCCAACGATTCCAGATTTGTTCCCGATGATTCACCAACACAATTTCTTGCTTCTAATCAACTCAACACAATCAAAACAACCTCAAATCAGATCACACATCAATGTAGCAAACCCGAAACACTAATCAAGCATAAAATACAAGAGTTTCAAGCTAAGAACAACCCCAAAACATCAAACCCGAGCAGCCATGAAACCCAGTCCAAAACTCATGATTTCAACCATTTTAACACACTAAAATGCTTCCAAAACAACCCCTAACTATTACACTAACAACAGCCCTTATTTTCCAACATCAAACAACCCCAAAACCAACCTTTAAACCCTTCAAAAACCCTTCTAAAACCCAAATCCGAGAATCATTGTAAAACTCTTTAAAATTCACATATGTTGGACCTTATGGGTTGTAAACAACTTTTCTAACAATAAATAATCAAAAGCTTTGTTAGAAATTCATAAAGCTTCCATCTTTGACAAATTCTTTAAAAACCCAAAATATAAAATACATGGTTTTAATGAAAACGAATGGTATCAAAATGAAGAGGAAGATAATGCCAAGTCAAAAATGCAATTACCTTTTGGAAAATCACCAACAAGGAGCAAAGGATGTAATGGAATAGTAAAAATGGAGAAGAGAGCTCTTTTGGTCCTTGAGTTTGAAATGAGAGTGAGGAAGAAGATTAGCGCATGTCTTCTTTTGTTTTTGCTTTAATTTATCAAAGAAATCCTATTTACCATTATGCCATTAATGAAATGGCTAAAAACTCCCATCTCCTAAAGTCCACGGAATTTGGACTTAGAAGATAGGCCCTACATAGACTTTAATTATTTTGCAAACACCTTGACCAACTCTATGGTCTTGCCACGCAACACCTTACTATTAGAAGCAAGTATCTCAACAGGTTCTTCATTATAAGACATATTCGGATTCAACTCTATCTCCTCAACAGACATAACATGAGATGGATCTGATCTATATCTCCTAAGCATCGACACATGAATCACATCATAGATCTTCTCTAACTCAGAAGGCAATCTGAAACGGTAAGCTACATGCCCAATCCGCTCAAGTATCTCATACGGACCAATAAACCTCGGACTCAACTTGCCTTTCCGGCCAAATCGGATTACCTTCTTCCACGGAGATACTTTCAGAAACACTTTCTCACCCACTGAGAACTCAATCTCTTTTCTCTTCAAATCTGCATAAGATTTCAAACGATCGGAAGCTGCTTTCAAACGGTCACAAATCAACTTCACTTTGCCGGTAGTCCCCTTAAGCAAATCTGGCATAGGTAACAATCTCTGACCCGTTTCAGCCCAACAGATCGGAGTCCTACATCGTCTACCATACAAAGCCTCATAAGAAGCCATTTGTATACTAGCCTGGTAACTGTTTTTGTAAGCAAACTCAACTAAAGGGCAAGTGCTTCTCATAAGAACCCTGGAAGTCAATCACACAACAACGAAGCATATCCTCTAAGATCTGTATCACTCGCTCGGACTGTCCATCTGACTGCGGATGATAAGAAGTACTGAAATGCAAACGGGTACCTAGGGCATTATGCAAACAACTCCAGAATCTCGAAGTGAATCTCGGATCTCTGTCTAATACAATAGACTTCGGAACTCCATGAAGTCTCACAATCTCGTGAATGTACAAATTCGCCAACTTGTCTAAAGAATATGTAGTGTTTACTGCTAAGAAGTGAGCACACTTAGTAAACCTATCAACTATAACCCAAAAAAAATTCTTCTTCGAAGGAGTCAACGGTAACCCCGACACAAAGTCCATAGTGATCCTCTCCCACTTCCATTCCGGAATCTTCAAAGGTTGTAACAAACCTGAAGGAACTTGATGTTCTGCCTTCACTCTCTGAAAAACCATACAACGGCTCACATACTCTGCTACATCCTTCTTCAAACCGACCCAGAAATAATCATTCTTCAAATCACGGTACATCTTAGTACAATCCTGATGCATAGAAAAAGGACTCAAATGTGCTTCGCTCAGAATCAGACGTCTCAACTCAAAATCTTCAGGTACTACAACTTTATCTCTGAAACACAATGTAACCCCTTAGCCCGGCCTAGACGATTGACCCGAACTACGAAGATTACACGGGGAAAACCAAAGTCAACCCGAAAGTCAACCTTGATTCACGACCATTTTTTTTCTTTTTAATCTTTTCTAGATACATGTTAACCCTAAGTGAGTACTCACGACATACGATTGAGAAAGGCACAACAAACGGATATCATATAGGGACTCAGTTGCACTTTACACGGGTTTAGGGACCAAAATGTAATTTCTGTAAATTAGAAGGTCTTCATTGATTTTAAGTTTACCATTATGAAATTAGTCATGTTACATGCTTCTCTGCCAAATTTCATCTGAATTGGACATCTAAAGCTCAAGCAATTGCAATCCCAACATTTAGGACTAAAGTGTAAAACATGCAAACATCAGATCAATTCAAATATGTGTCTAACGGTCACCCGTTTCGAAACACCCACATGCCGTATCGAAATGTTTTGGTACGCGGGTGTGTTTCGAGACCAGTTCCGAAACATGGCATTCCAGTAGCCAAATCGTTTCGAAACAACCTCCAACGTTTCGAAACACGAAGGTCATTACAGGCCCCCATTTTGAAACACTAGTGGGTGTTTCGATACGGTTTGCCCAGAAACTGCAACAATTGCTGGTTTTTCCTTCATAAACTCATTCAAACACATCCCAAAGACTCTCTAATCATACCAACAAATCAGCAAACATATAAGGTACATATCTAGAACTCTTAAACACATTCATATCATCAAACATGAAATCTCACTAGTCTAGAGACATGCTTACTAATATCAAATCACAAATAGGCAATCCAACCTCAAAACAAGCAATTAAGGCCATTTACAATTCACACCAGCCAAAGCAAACATGCCACAACCCTAGAAAGTTGAACACATCTCCCAAATACAATTCTTGGTTTCCCATTGCCAATCTATCAAAACTAAAGTGTATGAAAACTTCACCATACATGGGCTTGGACTTCCTTGGATGAACTTAGCTTCCTTGATGCCCGAAAACACCTCAATTATCTACATTATTGGTAAAGAGAGAGCGTAAGCACAATTGCTTAGGGAGGCATGCTCTAAAGGAAACCAACACAATAATGCACACTTTGAAAATCTTTACACAAAAGCTTTTGAACCACATGCTCATTTTAACACATGCTTGAAAATCTTTCAAAGCAACTTCTGATTGAAACTACATGTACCTCAATTCTATCTCATGCATTTACCAGTGCAAAACTCATGGCAAGGCCATACACACGCTTGTATCATCAAAGCATTTCTAAAACAAATCTCATATGCATAACTCATAGCATAAATCATTTCATCAAAGGTACATGTGTAACAAAAACCATTTCATCATTTATATTGGCATTTAGCATCTTATTAATACTCGGATATGCGGACACATTTCTACACTAGACTCTTTCGGTGGAATCTCGCATCACCGTACTCACTTGTCTAGCAACATGGCTTCTGGTGGAATCTCTCATCACCATACTCACATGGCAGAATCTCTCATCGCCACAAAGCTTGGGTATTTCACCAAGTCCTACCCGATGGAATGCCCATCGTCAGAATATCTCCTTTTGGCTTAACCAAAGAGCACGTACGAATTTTTAGTTTATAAAGCACTCTCAACCTATTGATCGATCAATTATATACAGTAAGTTTGTCAACATCTATGCCAATATAATGTGTTAAAACATCACCACACCTACTGTTTTTCATGCAATATTACTCAAAGGTTTTCTCATCACATTTCAGAACATGAATCATACTTTGCTTCAAACAAAAAGCTCAAATCTCTTCAATGCAACATGCCATCTCATGACATCTCTACAAGCATAATCTCAAGCCATGAATCATGCACAAAAACAGTAGGAATTTATCAATCTCAAACCATGAGCATGTAAAAGCCTTTTAAGGGCAAACACCACTTTAAAGAGAGAAATTCAAACCATACTTACTTCCGGATTTAGGAAGGTGTTTCAAACCTCTCCTAAATCCCCAAACCTTGTATTTTTGTCCTCATGGACTTCTAACCCAATCGCACTCACCAATTTCTTTTCGCTTGCTCGCCGAAACGCCAATTAAGCTTCCGGATCAACTCCAAAAGTGTCCGAAGATGTCTCCCCTGTTTTAGACACATAAAAGCAGAGGATTAATGCATCATTGAGCATTGAAATCTTCAGCCAACACTCCTAAACTCGCTGCTCTACCTAAACCCAACATTTCGGCTATCAAACACAACCGAAATCACCTCCAAACTCTTCCAAAACATAACCCAGCCAAGATCCATCACTTCTAAACATTTCTAAACATTAATTAACATAAAAAACAATCCTAAACTCGTCCTTACACCCCAGCTTTAACAGAACACCAATATCACCCCAAAACCCACCATTTTCACAAGCAAAAACTTCAGAAAAACAACCTATTCGGGTTTTGGGCAGTTTCCATGAAAATTCAATTTAGAAAACAAATAGATTTGATGAAAGATTGATTAGGAATCAATGAGTGATGGAAATCTCATCAAATAAAGTGAAAATCAAAGTGAATTTTGCTGGAGAAAAAGTGTTTGGTTGATAGGATTTTGAGAGAAAATTAGAGAAAAGTGGTTATGAAAGTCAAAGGTAGTTTATCACCTTTATTTTATTTAATTAAATCATTAATTAAATCACCCAAATTAAGGAAAAATCTGATGAAAACATTTTTGGTAAATTAGCTCCTAAAAGATTCAAAGTTTCAATCCTTTACAAAACAGTCACTACTAAACTTTGTAAAAACTGCGATTTGGTCACTACATTGGAATGTAGTATTTCCAAACCATATTTTGTGAAATTGATTTCACCATTCACTTATATATATTAAATGTGGATTTTTAGATATTTTTCAATATTCTTAAAGCATCCCGAACTAGGTGTTCCCTAAAACTCCCTTTTATATTCCAACCGTTTCTCAAACCGGTCCGGTTCAGACCCTAAACTTCTAAGCCCAAAATTGGGGTGTTACAACTCTCCCCCTCTTAAGAAATTTCGTCCTCGAAATTTACCTGGATGAAAAAGGTAAGGAAACTGCTTCTTCACATCATCTCTTCTTTCCCACGTGGCTTCCTCAACACCACGATGCTTCCACAACACCTTAACCAATTCAATGGTCTTACCACGAAGAACTTTGTTGTCTGAATCCAGAATCTCAATCGGCTCCTCATCATAGGTCAAATCTGGATTTAACTCAACTTCGACAACACGCATAACATGCGAAGGATCCGATCTATACCTCCGAAGCATGGAGACATGAAACTCAACATGTATCTTCTCAAACTATTGCGGTAGCCTCAGCTTATACGCAACAGTACCCACACGTTCTATCACCTCGTATGGTCCAATATACCTAGGGCTCAACTTACCCTTCCGGTCAAACCTCATCATCTTCTTGCAAGGTGAAACCTTCAAGAACACACGGTCGCCCACCGCAAATTCAATCTCCTTACGCTTCAAATCCGCGTAAGACTTTTGTCGATCAGAAGTTGCCTTTAACCGCTCACAAATGAGCTTCACCTTCTCGGTGGTTCCTTTTAACAAAGTCGGCATCAAGACCAATTTCTGACATGTTTTAGCCCAGCAAAGAGGAGTTCTGCACGTCCTCCCATACAAGGCTTTATAAGGTGCCATTTGAATACTTGCCTGGTAGCTATTATTATAAGAAAACTCCACCGAAGGCAAATGCTTCTCCCAAGAGCCTTGAAAGTCAATCACACAGCACCTCAACATATCCTCAAGCACTTGGATAACACGCTCAGACTGTCCATCCGACTGTGGATGATAGGAAGTACTAAAGTTCAGCCGCGTACCCAAAGCTTGATGCAAACAATCCCAAAATCGCGATGTGAACCTCGAATCTCTATCCAACACTATATATTTTGGTACCCCATGAATACGCACAATTTCAGCCAGTACAACTCTGCAAGCTTATCAAAGCTATACGTGTTATGCACAGGTAAGAAATGTGCACACTTTGTAAGGTGATCCACAATCACCCACACCGAATTCTTCTTCGATGGCGACAAAGGTAAACCGGACACAAAGTCCATGGTGACTCTTTCCCACTTCCATTCAGGAATCCTCAACGGTTGCAACAACCCTGAAGGAAACTGATGCTCAGCTTTAACCCGCTGACAAACCATACACTTAATCACATATTCCGCAACATCTTTCTTCAACCCCACCCAATAGTACTCATCCTTCATATCACGATACATCTTTGTACTACCAGGGTGCATAGCAAAAGGACTACAATGAGCTTCGGTCAGAATAGTACGCCTCAACTCTACATCATTCGGCACTACTACCCGTCCTCCAAAACATAAAACTCCATCATCATTAAAACAGAAATCCGATGATCTACCCTCAGCAATATCCTGAACATGTGGCACCAAGGAATTGTCCAACAACTACTTATCCTTTATTAACTGAACCAGAGATGGTTTCACTTGCAATTCAGCCACAAGACCTCCATCTCACGAGATACTCAAGCTAGCCAACATAGCCCTTTAACTCTACCGCCACTTTCGTATTATATTTATGTTTTGTTCATGTTGTGTATGAAATTTAATATTTTAATCATTTCATATTCATATATTTATGTTTGGGCATGATTAGGATTGCATGAAAAGTTTTTACTTGCCCATAAGTAGGGGTGAGCAAAACTTGAGTTGACTCGACACGAAAAAACCTGACTCGTAATTTTATCCCTAAATATATGAGTGAATTACATAATTATCTCATGTTGGGTCAAATTAAATATTTTTACTCTAAATTTAAACCCGACCCTACCCGACCCAACCTAAATCTATTTTTTTAAATCCCGACTCTTAAAATTGAATCGGTCGAATCTCCGTGTCATGCACATTTCTAGTTAGTAGAGGCTTAAATTCTTGACTTCCATTCTCTTTGAAATGTACTTAATACAAATTAAAGTATAGGATTAAATTTCAAAAGTTATCATAACAGAGGTACTAAAATCCCAATTTGACCAAATTATATACAACTTTCAGGTTTCACATTCGTCACTTGAAGTGGGAATAGTTCCAACCATGGCCGATCCAAACGTACCCATCTCGTCAACTTCGACCACCAACCAAGCTTCTCAAGTCGATAGAACCGACTGTGAGGCTCGAGTTTTAATGTACAAAGAGAAGAGGAAGAACCGATAATTCGAGAAAATAATCTAATGTGCTTCCCGGAAGGCCTACGCCGAATCAAGGCCAAGAATCAAAGGTCGATTCGTCAAAAGAACTGAAAACGACAACGACATAGTCCTCGACCACATGATTAACTCGCCAACTTCAGCTTTTGCAGCAGCTTTCATGTTGGAAACAGAGTACGACGTCGTCTCGTAGTTTTGAAAGTCGATTTATAGAAGAATACTATGATTGTGTAATATAGTAATTAAATTCTGGCAAGTAGAATAATCCAAACGGCAATTGAAATTAATTGAAATAGATGTTTACTTGATTCCTTAAGACTTTTAAAACTGACCCAAACTTTTTATTTGGGTTAATATATATTTTGGTACCTTAATTTTGTTTTAACTTGACTCTTCGATTTAAATTATCATTTAAATCTGACTTATGATTTGAACAAAACATCGCGTTTTTGTACTTGTTTTTATCTAAAAGTTGAGTTTAAGTATTATTGAATCGAACAAAGAAGTTTAAGAATCAAATTGAATGTGAAATTGATTTCAAGATCGAACGTTGATAGGGTCGAATTACTAAATTTTAAAATTATAAGGGATTTTAAAGTTTTACATGAACCTAAATTGCTATTAGAATAAAACTATTGGGGGGACGAATCTACCCTTCTTTAATTTTGTCAGTGTTTATTTATAACTAAATGACTTTAAATTTTAAACAAGGGTCAAATTATTATTAAATCAAAATTTATCGGATATTTAATTTTCATAATAGAGACTTATGCCCTCGATCCCTCCGTCCCATGGATTGTATGATAAACAATGACGAAGTCATATGGATTTTTACTAAAAAAATATAAGCGATATTTACTTATTTGACCTCTTATTTTTCAATTCATTTGAACGATATCCCCTTTTTAATGGTTAATTGTACATTGTCTCTATTTATCTTAATTATTTACTCCGTCCCTAATAACAAGTTTTTGCTTACTCATGAAACGAGTTGAACCATGATTCAAATTCAAACTAGTTATACTATTTTTGTTCGAATTGAATTCTTTAACAATTAAAAGCTATATGTAAATAAGAGTTTTCTTTTTGTTAATGTCATCATTTTAAGTCTTTTGACCGGTTAATTTAAATTAAATATTATAAAAATTTATCACAAAACAATTTTTAAATTTATATAATTTATAACATTACAATCTAATTTTTTTATTCTATTTTAAAATAACCGAACGAATTATTTTACTAGATGAATTGATGGTACAATTTCTAATGGTCCAAATAAATATTCTTTTTAATTATCAACAAGCTTCTCGCTTTTTATTACACTGATTCGATTGGTCGGTTAGGAACGGCAAAAAGGATATAGAGAAGCAGCTATGTTATGCTTTTATGTTATACATTATAAATTGAATTAGCGTATTACAATTTAATCAATTTTTTTTGTTTAAATAGAGAGATATTATATTCTCATTCCGAGATTCGATCCTATACAAGATGGAGCAGAATAAGTATCCATAGCAACTAAACCAATTAATTTTGGTTAGACTCAAAATAATTCGAACATATAATAAATTTATTTATGTATAACTTAAAAGACTAACAATTAATTATTTTAGCGGAAGAAGATATTAGATAATTTAAATAATGTATATAATTCAAATTCTTATGTTACGAGTAAAATAAATTAAATTAGAAGTATCGCCTCCTTAATAAATTATTATAATATTTGCTTCAAATTAATTTATCAACAAACCGATCAAATATGATTATAAAAAATGTCATTCCGTGAATGAAAACATTTTAACATTCAACGTTTTATTTTGAGTCAAAATGGTCATTTCGTGAATGAAAACTGTAATCAACTAAGGATAAACAACTTGATATGATTGACAGAATAACACATCATCAGAAAAAATTAAATTGTATTTTATATAATTTTAGTTTTACTCGTGTGTCATTATGTCAAGTCAGGACCTTTGTTTAGTTGTCATTGTTATGTCAGTGTGCATTGCCATGGAGATTTCTAACACCATGTCAAGTAATTTGTCGTTAATTAACTAACAATTTTTTTTTCAAAGATTAACTATTTTAACTTAAGATAAAATATTAAAGATTAATGTACTTAAAAAATTAAAATAATTTTTCAGTCAAATATTAATAACATTTTCTAACGTTATGCATAAAAAATACAACTTAAAGGGAATTTGTGCATCTCGAAGTCATAAATGAAAAAATAAAAAGGAAGATTTGGATAAATGGAAGATCACATGAAAAGCCAACCTCAAAAGTTTTTAGTTTTAACGATTGGAATCCTTATTGGATCCAAATTCGTATCTAATTCTTTGAACACACTTTTCTATAATGCTCCTATTTATAAAAAATATATTTTAATACACAAATGGAATAAAATTTAATTTATATAAATTTATTAATTTTAGAAGTTATGAATTGTAGGTTTAGAATTTAAAATTTATGATTTATAGTTTTATAGTTTACATATAGAGATTAAAATTTCATTATTTAAATATGGAAAGTTGTGTAAATCTTTCACACTGTTTGTGTAACACCCCAATTTTGCCCTAAATTAAAAACCCTAATAATTGGGAATTTCAATTGTAAACTTGATTAAATTTTAGTGATTAAATTGGGAATTTTTGGAATTTCATTGGTAAAATTGTAACGATTACAAAACTTAAGTGTCGTTTCATAAACCCTATAAAGTATAATGGCAGGCTCTGTAATTAACCCTTTTCTTAGGATATAAATAGAACCTTTCAACCATTTTCTCTTGTTTTGGCCGTTCTCTTCCCTCTCCTTCAGCGTCTTGTGCGAGCAAAAGAAAAGAAACCACCTTTCTCTATTTTTCGTCTGGCCAAGGGTCAAACACCGTTCGTCGATGGTCCAGCACCAACGTTCATCTTCCCTTTGTTGTCCGACCATAACCCACTCGTCAACTAACCCTCGTCGGCCGCCCTTTGCCCGAAACTCATTGGTAAGCTTTTCGGTTGCTTCGAAAATCCCTCACGTTGCCGTCGTCTTGTTTTTTTTTTTTTTTGCAAATTGGTTGGGTCTCAATTGTTCCTTTCCCTCGTGTAAGTTGTGTGTGTATATGGGTCTCAGAAATTCGTCGGATTTTGACGTGAGAGGTCACTAGCGGTGAGGAATCGGGGGGGATGTTGGGCCCTAATTTTCGAATTAGGGATTTTATGTTGAACCGGTCTGAACTGGTCCAGAAAATAGAACTGGGTTGACAGAACTGAACCGGTCTATCTAATAAATAGTCGGCTGACGTCAGCGTTGACCATTGACTTCTTCAGAAAAAGGCTATTTCAGGTTTTTCGACGTCCTGATTCCGATTCCGTTGCCCGTTTTTCCAAATTCAAACCCCAAAGACCATTTTGACCGCTTTTATTCATTTATACTTGTATTTAAATATTTAAATATCGGAAAAATTAATTGGTATAATTCGTATTTGCAGACGACATTTATATTATCAGTGTCTTGGCATAGTAGTAATATCTTGATGGTGTATTTAATTTTTATAGGAGCTGACTCTGACCGACCTAGAGATAGAGCTGAGCGTGGGAGACGTCACCGTCGACGTTGAGAGTTAGCTACTTTAGGTGTGTTCTCTTCTGTGTAGTTTGCTTACAGTGATTTGTATGTAAATGTGATGATTTGCTGAAATGTATACATGATGTGGTCTAACGATGTGTGATGATTATATTCTATTGTTCTGTGATGTTTGACTTGTTCAACATTCTATATTGTTATGCAATATTTGATTATACATTCAGATTCAGATTATTCTTTATCGGATTATATGATTATGCATTTCTGTTGATAAATAATGGATTTAGATTTATAGCTCGGGTTTTATGTCATCTCATTTTGGTTGGGATTCTGTACGGGGAAGTTCAGTAGCTTCATCCTTCAAGATGATGTTTACTTCAGATCAGTGGTTTTGCCCTACGGGCTGGATTCCACTTCGGATGGTGATGAGATAGAGAGTGGTTCTGGGGAACCTTACTCTTCGGATGGTGATGTAGTTTGGGTGTATGTCATATTGTGTTGCATATTTATTCATACTTGCTTATGTGTTTGAATTGATTCATGATGGAAAAACTGTATTCTAATAATGTTTGGTTGTCTCTGTTGTTATAATGACTCTGTTAGTTCTATTTGCATTGTAGAGACACACTGAGCTTTTTTGCTGACTCCCCCTTAGTTTCTACTTTCAGATACTCAGGTCTAGGCTACGATACTTGGAGGACCTCATTTTCCAGCTTTATTTATTTATTATTATCAGTACGAGACTTGCACTTTTATATATTATATGTTTTATTAGATTGTATATAATTTCAGATTCTGGATGTTTTATTTGGGGTTATTCTGTTTTATTATGCATGCACATTTTGAATATTTAATATTTTCAGGAATATTTTATCAGTATGTAATATGCGATATTATTATTACCTATTTTGGAATTTAAGTTTTGAATCAGGTTACTTGTGTGAGGGAGAAGCTTTGAGTTGACTCCTTATGTTTGACCCAGTTCTTCCGGGTCGAGTTTAGGGGGTTACAATTAGTGGTATCAGAGGAAGGTTCAACACTCGTCCTGAGTGATTTAAATCAATTTGAAATCAAAAATAAATTTTTGCATGCATTCTCAAATGTTTTCGGGGTAAAACGGGAATTTCATATAATTTTTTGATCTATTATGAATATATTTATACATATTCTGATTAAGGTCTCCAAGTACCGAATCTAATCTTAGGATTCTTTCTTTTGTAGATATACTACTATGTCACCTCCGAGAAGTTCTAGAGTAGCGGTCGGTCGAGGTCGTGGCCGAGGCCGTGGCCGAGGACGAGGTCGTACCGTGACTACGGATAGTGATGTTCCACCTCTAGAGGGTTCGATACCAAATCAAGATGAGGTCCAGGGTGCGAATGAGGAGGAACAAAATGTGGATCAGACAGGAGCTTAGCAAACATGAGCTTAGTAGACTGGAGCTCAGCAGACCGGTGGAGGAGACCCTCATGTTCAGCCTGCTCAGGGTAGTGGTCATCGTGATTCAGGGGATAGTGAGACAGTGGGCACATATGTTGTAACTATTCAGATAGATTTATTGAGATACCTTCGTCAGTATGAGAGTGTTCGGAGACCCATATCCACAGAGTTTCTTACTGCCGAGATGACTATGTTTGATGGAAAGACGAGTACAGACCCAGCAGATGCAGAGTACTGGCTGAAGAAACTTTAGCGATTATTTGTTGATATAGATTATCCTACCGACCGGAAACTCAGGGCTGTCGTTTCCTTACAGCAAGGTGAAGCCCAGAATTGGTGGGAGGCTGAGGAGCTTGTTACTCCAGCTAGTATTTTTACTTGGGATAATTTTAGACAGGCTTTCCGTGATCGTTATGTCGGAGCTGATTATATAGCTAAGTGAAGAGTTGATTTCATGAATCTGAGACAGAACGACATGATTGTTAATGACTATGAGATCGAGTTTATGAGATTGATTCAGTACGTCCCAGGGTTAGTGACCACAGAAAAAGACATTGTGATTGGTTTCTGAAGGGATTGCGTCCTACGATAAAGGCCAGTGTTGCTTTACATATGGACCAGGAATACAATGATATAACTTGACGAGCTAGGACAGCTGAGCGTAATGAGGACGAGTTGAGACATCTTGAGTTCCATGGATGTGATAGAATGAAGAGACCAATGTTAGTGCCAATTCAACATAGTCAGGGAAATCAGTCTAGGAAGAAGGCCAGAGATGAGACATACTATCAGAGTTATTCGAGAGCTAGACCAGTGACTTCTTCTATTCCGAGTATCAGTGCTGGTGGTTCGACTAGTACTCGAGTGGTGCCATAGTGTCCTTTTTGCAAGAAGTGGCATTCGGGTGAGTGTAGGAGACAGACTGGAGCTTGTTTCAGATTTGGTTCATTCAAGCATCGTTTCAGAGATTGTCCGATTTCACCTCCCTCAGCTTTTACTACTAATCAGTCTCAGACATCAGTACAGACTCCCGCCAGGGGAAGAGGTCAGGTCAGATCTGTTACTTCAGGCTCTACTATTAGAGGTACCCAGCTCCGAGTGGAGGATTAGCAGGATCGGGGGCCAGGCAGCTGGGGTTAGTTTATTCTACTAGGTGGCACGAGGACCGTGATGAACCAAATGTTATTGCCGGTACATTCTCTATCCATTCTATTCCATATTTTGCTCTGCTACATAATGGTTTGACTCATTCATATGTTGCAAGTTCTGTGTCTGGGGGTCTTGAGATTTTTGTTGAGGATATCATTAGTGTTGTTACTGTACACAGTCCGATGGGTAATCCAGTTGAGGTTACTAAAGTATACATGAATTGTCCTCTCGAGATTCAAGGGGAGATCTTTTCAACTAATTTGATGGAGTTACCCTTTGGAGAGTTTGATCTTATTCTGGGTATGGATTGGTTATCTGCACATCATGTTACTTTAGACTCTGAAAAGAAAAGGGCTACACTGAGTATTCTTGATGATCGTGAGGTGATTCTAATTGGTGAGCGTAGAGGGTTCCTATGTAACATCGTCTCGGCTCTCAAAGCTGAGAAAATGATCAGGAAAGGGTCTATCGCTTATCTTGCCAATATCCTTGATCCGAGACAGTCTGATTCTGAATTAGATAAGATTCGAGTTCTGAAAGACTTTCCAGACGTGTTCCCAGAAGACTTACCTGGGTACCACCGAAACGGGATGAGGTTGTGTTTGGCATCGAGGTTTATCTGGGTACAACTCTTGTGTCTATGGAACCTTATCGGATGGCACCGAAGGAAATTAAAGAGTTGAAGATTCCGTTGCAAGAACTGTTGGATCGAGGTTTCATTCGACCCAGTATTTCTCCTTGAGAAGCTCTTGTTCTGTTTGTTAAGAAGCAGGATGGGACACTTCGACTCTGTATAGATTATCGGAAGCTGAACAAGCTGACAGTCAAGAACAAATATCCTCTTCCCCGTATTGATGATCTATTTGACCAGTTCCGAGGAGCTACGATATTCTCTAAGATAGACCAGAGATCTGGTTATTACCAACTCAAGGTTAAGGATTCTGATGTGTTCAAAATAGCTTTCCGGACACGATATGGCCATTACGAGTTCCTTGTGATGCCTTTTGGGTTGACTATCGCTCCTGCCGCTTTTATGGATATGATGAATAGGCTGTTTCACCCCTATCTTGACCAGTTTGTTATGGTAATTATTGATGATATATTGGTATATTCTATATCCGAGGAAGAGCATGAGGAACATCTTCAGATTGTATTACAGATTCTGCGAGAGAAACAACTATATGCCAAATTCAGTAATTATGAGTTCTGGCTTTCTGAGGTTATGTTTCTGGGTCATATAGTTTCTGCTCAGGGTATTCAAGTTGATCTGATGAAGGTTGAGGCTATTATGAGTTGGAAGCAGCCAAAGAATGTTTCTGAGGTTCGAAGCTTCTTGGATTTAGCTGGTTATTATCGGAGATTTGTTAAGGGTTTCTCTTCTATTGCAGCTCCGTTGACTAAGCTTCTGAGGAAGGATGTTCCCTTCGTTTGGACTAAGGCTCAGCAGTCTAGTTTCGAGAAGCTTGAGTTTGTGTTGACTGAAGCACTAGTTTTGATTCAGCCTGAGCCAGGTAAGGTTTATACAGTTTTTAGTGATGCTTCGTACACCGGATTGGGGTGTGTTTTGATGTAGGACGGGAAGGTAGTGGCTTATGTGTCTCGATAGTTAAAACAACATGAGTGTAACTATCCTACCCATGATCTAGAGCTTGTTGTTGTTATCTTTGCACTTAATATCTGGAGACACTATCTCTACGGGGAGAAGCGTTATATCTATACAGACCATAAGAGTCTGAAATACCTCCTCACTCAGAAAGAGCTTAATCTGAGACAGCGTCGCTGGTTAGAGCTTCTCAATGATTACGATTGTGAGATTGAGTATCATCCAGGTAAAGCTAATGTCGTTGCTGATGCATTGATTCGTAACGCCATTTCAGATCTGAGAGCTTTGTTTGCTCGGATGAGTTTGTACGACGATGGCATTCTGATGGCAAAACTTCGGGTTATTTCTACATTGATTTCTGATATTCGAGCTGAGCAGCCTAGTGATTCGTTTTTGATGCATTGTATCAGAGAGGTGCGTGAGGGTACATCTCTAGATTTTTCTATTGATCAGGAAGAAGTATAATGTTTTTGTGGCCGGTATTGTATTCCGAGGAAATCTGGGTTAAAACAGGTTATTCTCCGTGAGGCCCATGACAATCCTTATTCTATGCATCCTTGTGGTGACAAGATGTATAAGAATCTTCGTGAAAGGTACTGGTGGAAAAGTCTCAAGTGGGACGTCATCGGATTTGTATCGAGGTGCCTGACTTGTCAGAAAGTCAAAGCAGAGCATCAACGTCCATCTGGGTTACTACAACATATTAAGATTCCTCAGTGGAAGTGGGAGCGCGTGACTATGGACTTTGTTAATAGACTTCCTTTGACTCCGTCGAAGAAGGATTCCATCTGGGTTATTGTTTATCATCTAACGAAGTCCACACATTTCATTCCTCTCTGAGTTAACTATTCGTTAAGTAAGTTTGCTCGGCTTTATATTTTTTAGATCGTTCGACTTCACGGAGTATCGTTATCTATTATTTCCGACAGAGATCCGAGGTTCACTGCATTATTCTGGGGGTCTCTTTATTCTGCTTTGGGTACTCTGTTGAAATTCAGTACATCTTATAAACTGCAAACAGATGGTCAGTCTGAGCGTGTGATCCGGATTCTGGAGGATATGTTGAGAGGTTGTATTCTTGATTTCAGAGGCAGTTGGGAGGATTTCTTGCAGCTTGCAGAGTTTTCTTATAATAACAGTTATCAGGCCAGTATCAAGATGGCGCCGTATGAGGCTCTGTATGGGCGTAGGTGTCGTTCACCTATTGGTTGGACTGGGTTGAATTAGCATAGATTGTTGGGACCGAAGATTTTGCACGAGGCTGAGCAGGCTGTCAATTTGATTCGGGATCGGCTTATGGCTGCTTTTGACAGACAGAAGTCTTTTGTTGATTTGAGACGTCGTGATCTTGAGTTTGAGGTGGGTGATGAGGTTTTCTTGAAAGTATCTTCTTGGAGGAAGGTACTTCGATTTGGTCGAAAGGGCAAGCTGAGTCCTCGTTACAGTAGCCCATATCGGATTATTCGTCGAGATGGACTAGTTGCCTATAAGCTAGAGCTACCACCAGAGCTTAAGCGTATTCACGATGTTTTCCATATTTCACTGTTGAGACGTTATCATCATGATCCGTCACATGTCATGCCTGTTGAGGATATTGATGTTCGTCCTGATTTTCGTTTTGAGGAGGAGCCTATTGAGATTCTTGCTCAGGATATAAAGGTTCTTAGAAGGAAGACCATTAAGATGGTCAAAGTTTTGTTGCGTAGTCGCAGTCACGATGAGGCTACGTGGGAGCCCAAGACTGTCATCTGAGCTCAGTATCCGCATCTTTTTGTTCCAAGTAAATTTCGAGGCCGAAATTTCTTTTTAACTGTGAGAGAGTTGTAACACCCCAATTTTGCCCTAAATTAAAAACCCTAATAATTGGGAATTTCAATTGAAAACTTAATTAAATTTCAATGATTAAATTGGGAATTTTAAGAATTTCAGTGATCACATTGTAACGATTGCAAAACTTAAGTGCCGTTTCATAAACCATAGAAAGTATAATGGCACGATCTGTAATTAACCCTTTTCTTAGGGTATAAATAGAACCTTTCAACCATTTTCTCTGGTTTTGGTCGTTCTCTTCCATCTCCTTCAACGTCTTGTGCGAGCAAAAGAAAGAAACCCCTTTTTCTCCGTTTTCCATCCGACCAAGGGTCAAACACCTTCCGTTCGACGGTCCGGCACCACCGTTCGTCTTCCCTTTGTTGTCCGACCATAACCCACTCGTCAACTAAGCCTCTTCGGCCGCCCTTTGCCTAAACTCATAGGTAAGCTTTTCGGTTGCTTCGGAAATCCCTCACGCCGATGTCGTCTTGTTTTTTTTTGCAAATTGGTTGGGTTTCAATTGTTCTTTTCCCTCATGTAAGTTGTGTGTGTATGTGAGTCTTAGAAACTCGTCGGAATTTGACGCGAGAGGTCACCGGTGGTGAGGAATCGGGGGGATGTTGTGCCCTAATTTTTGAATTTGGGATTTTATGTTGAACCGGTCTAAACCGGCCTAGAAGACGGGACCAGGTTGATAGAACCGAACCGGTCTGTCTTATAAAGAGTCGGTTGATGCCAGTGTTGATCGTTGACTTTTTCAGAAAAAGGTTATTTCATGTTTTTTGACATCCTAATTCCGATTCCGTTGCCCGTTTTCCCAAATTCGATCCCGAAAGACCGTTTTCACCGCTTTTATTCACTTATACTTGTATTTAAAGATTTGAATATCGGAAAAATTAATTGGTGGTTTATTTGCCGACGAAATTGACTTGGATACTGAGATCCTTACTCCTCCTCAACCTGGACGACCTCATGTTGCTCAGCCATCGAGATCCGTCGTGAGTTTAATTATTAATATACATACAATATTTATATTATCAATGTCTTGGCATAGTAGTAATATCTTGATGGTGTATTTAATTGTTATAGGAGCTGACTCTGACCGAACTAGAGATAGAGCTGAGCGTGGGAGACGTCACCGTCGATGTTGAGTGTTAGCTACTTGAGGTGTATTCTCTTCTGTGTAGTTTTCTTACAGAGCTCTGTATGTAAATGTGATGATTTGCTGAAATGCATACATGATGTGGTCTTATGATGTGTGATGATTATATTCTATTGATCTCTGATGTTTGACTTGTTCAACATTTTGTAATGTTATGCAATATTTGTTTATACATTCATATTCAAATTATTGTATATCGTATTATATGATTATGAGTTTCTGTTAATAAATAATGCATTCATATTCAGTGCTCGGATGTTATGTCATCTCATTTTGGTTGGGATTTTGTATGGGGAAGTTCAGTAGCTTCATTCGTCGGGACGATGTCTACTTCGGATCAGTGGTTTCACCCTACGAGCTGGATTCCACTTTGGATAGTGATGAGGTAGAGAGTGGTTCTTGGGAACCTTACTCTTCAGATGGTAATGTAGTTTGGGTGCATGTGTTATTGTGTTGCATATTCATTCATACTTGCTTATGTGTTTGAATTAATTCATGATGGAAAAACTGTATTATGATAATGTTTGGTTGTCTCTGTTGTTATAATGACTCTGTTAGTTTTGTTTCCACTGTAGAGACACACTAAGCATTTTCGCTGACTCCCCCTTAGTTTCTACTTTCAGATACTTAGGTCTAGGCTACGGTACTTGGAGGACCTCGTTTTCCAGCTTTTTATTTATTATTATCAGTATGAGACTTGGACTTTGTAACCCCCTAGACCCGCCTATGCGTTACAACGGATTCTAGGAAGTCACATTAGGGTCACAAGAGCGACCCACAGTAAAATACACATGAAAACATTTTTTCTTTCTCAAAACACTTATTAAACTGGAAAATCAACTCCTGTTGAAAATGCTATTTCAGAAAATCATTTAAACACGTAACGAGAAATTTCAGAAAGTACTTTACAAACTCAATCACAAAACCATACGTGACATACATGCCCACTAACTGTACAGTACCGTACTCCAGAGGTAACACCGAGGGAACTCCGAACACTGATGTCATACATTAGGTCATGTTATTTTCTTTGAACCTGCGATGGTAAAAACAACGTGAGCTTGGGAAAGCTCGGTAATACAAAACTACCAAAAGATCCTATAAGCTCATGCAGATATATGGTAGGCATAACATTTTTATGATGTTCCAGGCAATACTTGACTCCATTTATGTTTCGCTAATTTAGTGAAGCACTATTCTTGAGGGCAACAAGGGTTGTTCTTTCTATGTTACTGAGTATTAAAAGAGGGCTTATTGTTCAGAGAATCAACAGAGTGGCGGGTTGGAGAAGTTAAACCACAAAGCCTAGTGTGTTTTAATAAGTTGCAGATCGAACATACATAAGTATTTAACATCATATCACATGAGCACATAACAGATTAAATGCAAAATGTTCAATGTTCATACAGAAGTTTACAATAACTACCCTCCAACCTTACTCCAATATGCAGTCCCCCAGAACTGCATCCATAAGGACTTACCCTAGGCCCGATGGGCATAGGTGCCACCTAAGGGGATGCCTTAGGTCCATAAGGACTTACCCTAGGCCCGATGGGCATAGGTGCCACTCAAGGGGATACCTTGAGTCCATAAGGACTTACCCTAGGCCCGATGGGCATAGGTGCCACTCAAGGGGAGACCTTGAGTCTATAAGGATTTACCAGCTTGATCAGGGCTGTACCAACAGAGACATCATAACATAACCCAACAATATATCCCAGATAACAATCGGTATTTAGATTTTAGACATAAGTAACAGAATACATGTGACAGACGTATTCTATTCAGAGTATCAGAAACAGAAGATTCATGATTTTGACAGATAAATGGGCATACCATTGAGCAGAACAGACATTTTCGTCATTCTTCATGCAAACAGATTATACCATCATAGGTCAAGCTAACAGATCATACTATCAAGTTCACCAGACAGTCAGACAATATCATCATAGATCAAGCCATCACATATCAAGTATGCATATTGAGCAGACATACATCAAGTAGGCAAAGAATGTAATCATATATCCAGTTCATCAAACATAATATTATTCATGATTAAATCATTATACAATCCACTCAACAGAATACATCGTACATAGAACACACTAGGTGGGACAGATCATTTCTTGGAGATACTAGGCATTTACAGAAGGGGACATATTAAACTTTTTATAATTTGAACGAATTTCTGAAACGTGACCCCTATTAAAGGGGTTCATACTAATGGTTTAACCCAAGTATTAGGAGGTGATACAATAAGATCTTTGAGAGTTTAGACGCATCATGAGTTATTTAGTCATATAAGCCTACAAGGGATTTATAGTAATTTCGACGTTCATGGACATTTTGGTAATTATACCAACATTGAATAAGCAATGGTTCACAGAACTCGGGTATCCTATTTGCTCATTAGTTTTCTAACCAGACATTCAAGAATTTCAAAATTAAAGTGTTTTAAGTTATCGTATATTTTCAGTTATGTTCCGATTATTTAGGCTATCATGGCTTTTTAGTTATTTGACTGTCCTGACAAATTTTATACTATGGCACAATCATATCAGAACGAAAATTAAAATTCTCAGGGGCTCTAGCAATTTATCATACCTCTAAAATTTGTTTAATGCGACATAACCCAACTTGACAGTACTTACCAACGTTCAAATGTGAGTAATTTGCGTGCATCAGAACTTAACACTGACTGTATTGTATGTCTGAACAGTCGCCCTCATACTTTACTTTACGGTTTAACTTTGAGTAATCGAACATACAATCTATGCAGATCTTCCTACCTTACATCGATATGGTGAGCGATGGGCATACACGTGTCGTATTTCTCAACACTTATGGGATCCTTAGCTATTTAAGTCTTGTTAACAAGTCCAGAATTTCGTCAAATACATAGTTACCGATTAACTCAGGAGGGTATTTCGGTTATTTTAGACTGAGATAAATCTACCATTTCTTTCTGATTTACCATTTGGTACCTCTATCATTCACGTACTCAACGAGATTAAGTCGTCCTAACTCTTCGGCCCTTTACAGACAATTCATTCATTACAGAACTTGAGTGTATAACGTCATTCAAATTAATCAGACATTTCGATGCTTGAGGGCATTACCGTCTTTTTAATCATTACGATCATTCTCATTTAATTCACACATTACTGTCATAAGGATCGACTTAGGATTTCAACAATATTTCCAGAAAATTCTCATTCATGTGTTATACAGAGTTTGAGGGATTGTCCAAGTTTGTATAACACGTAATGCATAATGATGCCGAAGTCTTTCCATTAAAACATACATCTTGGGTAGTGTAAATTGCATAATCAAGACGAATGCAGATTTTAGGTCATTTCCTTTATTAGAGGGGTTGTTTAGTCATACTTATGCTCCAAGGGTATTTTCGTAATTTCATATCCAACATCTCATACTCTGCATTCTGAACAATGGTTCTTAGACACCATTGATAGAGTTTTAGATTTAACTGAATTATTATTATTATTAGCACTTTTGACACTCCTGATCTATTAATATTCTTATCCGAGTATTTTACTCTTACTGCCTCTCATACTTATTTTCCGTATCGAATTCGGCTTAAGCAGAGTTTACAAAACACTCATCATAAGCATGCATACGTTAACCGGATATCAACATGTACATAAAGCATACAAGGGATAGTAATGTATTACCTTAACTCCAAGCTACAACAATCGATTCGTGATACGACATTCGAATACCCTCGAACCCGAATTCGATGTTCCTCAACAACGTGTATCCAATAAACCGCGAATACCTTCAATTACACAAATTCCAATGTCAGACTTTACTCACAAGCTCTTAACCAATTAATTAAGTACATAAGTTCGGGCTTAAGGTCAAATTCGGAGGCTTTCGGATCAGAATTTTGCAAAACGGGCTTAAAAAACGGACTCAAGACGTCGAAAAACATAAAATAAGAGTTTTCGGAAAGTTTGACTTTTTGGTCAACGGTCAAAGTCAACGCTAACGTCAGCAGGTCAACGCTGATGTCAGCAGGTCAACGGTCAACGAGGTCAGTGTCAACGCTGACGTCAGCATGTCAACGCTGATGTCAGCAGTCAACGGGCAGAGGTCAACCGAGTTGACTCGGTTGACTCACTTAGCTGACTCGGCTGACTCACTGAGCTGACTCAGGCTGAGTTGACTCGATAGATGGGTTGGGCTCGGATACAGGTCGGGTCGGGTCGAACACGGGTTGGACCGGTTCGGACCGGATTCAGACCGGTTCACTTACCAAAAATCCAAACTCGTCTGCCGATTGTCAGAAAGTCGCCGGATTCTCGCTGGTGAATCCTACGGTCACAATCCTGCTGAAAAATGAAGCCCACAACATGTTCAATTCAACAAAGCTAGAAATTTTTCAAAGAAAAGCCGGAAACGCACCGGAACTTACCCAAACAGAGATAAAGTGGCCGAAAAACATGGCGGCTCCGACGAAGTTTCTATCGGCGTCGGATGAGACATCTGCTAGCTGTGTTTTGCTCTCCTCCGTACGCTGAACACACATGCACGATCGACGCGCCTTGCCGACGACGGAAGGGGCCGGAACGGAGGGAAAACAGTGGCGGGTTCAATGGAGGGTCTCGACGAAGCTTCAACTCGCTCTCAACGGTGAACGGCGCGACGCACCAACGAGTGGGGAGTTGGATTTTTGACACGAACAGACAGGGACCCCGATGGCGGTGGCCGTGTGCAACACAGACATCGAACGGCGGTTGAAATGATGAAACAGGGATAGCGGGGCATAGGTTTCCGACAAATCTCAAACCGGATAACCACGTTGAACGGCCGCGAGTGGCTGGTGGCGTTAGGCTCTCGGTACGGCAGTGAACACGCCGATGGTGGCCGTGCACACCACCGATCAACGGTGGACGAGATCGGGGCTGGGGAAGGTGGAGAGACTATAGAGATTCTGGATCTCTCCCTCTCTCTCTCGATGAAAGGATCGATGGGTAACTGAAGGGTTTAAACCTTTATTTAATTTTGGTATAATCTAAACAATAAACATAAAAGAGAAGTGAGGTAGACCATATTCAGAAATTTCCTTAGCTCACACGGCTAAGTCACATGAACTCTACTCAAGGCGTCACGGGTTCAAAACCCACTGATTGCACTTTTACTAATATTCTCTCATTTTTCATTATTATTATTATTATTTTTTTGGTGTTACAATTCTCCCTCACTTAAAAAAATTTCGTCCTCGAAATTTACCAGAATTAGGGGAAAGAAGAAACTGCTCTCTCATCCATTTTGTATTAAAACTTATCCATTAAAGCATCATCTTTTCTCGGGACCCACAGACAATCATAGGTCAATCTGCCAGTGTCTTCAATTACTCAAATTAACTTTGGACCGAAAATCATCTCATTATATTTTGGACCAATTAATCAGAATATAACATTTGAACTCATACCGAACTTCATACGATACAAAAACAGACATTTGTCTCATAACTTTTATTATAAACGGTCTCAGTCAAGGATAAGAGACATTTCGATCTTCCACACAAGTTAATCATACCACCCCCAAGGTATATCTTTCAGAGTTCGAATTACTCCTCTAGGTTGACCATAAAATTTCAAATGAAAAACTACAACTACAGCTCAGATAAGCACTCTAGGACTCCAACGACGACTCCCAGAATTAGGATGTAAACATCAAATTTCAGTCAGGGATGATATTTAACGATATACCGAGCCACACCATGGAAGAGATGCCTTCTTCATACTGATCGAACACAATTAAGGTCATTAATGGATATCACAAAACTTCAACGTAATATTCAGACAACTATTTATTTCGTGTTTAACAGAGGCACCACAGATTATACACTTTCGGCACCATCGCAAACATTTCACTCTGAAGTTCATAGAGTTTTTTATCACTTTTCCGTTAGGGTATTTTCAACACAATCGTTATCACCGAATAGCCTTTCATGAAATCTTACATCGGTTATCCCGCATGATCAAACATTTATTCTTAATCTGATTCATAAGTACAAACAATCTCAAGTTCCTTATCTAGATTCAAATTCAACCATTTAATTCAAAACACAGACGAACGTTATAGACATTTTCTGTAAGCAGATGTTGAGCTATGGGAGGCAGAATACTCAGATTTGGTTATTTCAGGAGAAAGGATTCGACATCAGAGTTTCGACTCGGAGGAGTACGGTTATGATCTAGGGGCATGCACAGACCAGACACCCTATGACAGACGATCGGCCAATCTACCCAGAAAGACGCAACTCTAAGCTCTGATACCACTAAATGTAACCCCCTAGACCCGCCTATGCGTTACAACGGATCCTAGGAAGTCACATTAGGGTCACAAGAGCGACCCACAGTAAAATACACATGAAAACATTTTTTCTTTCTCAAAACACTTATTAAACTGTAAAATCAACTCCTGTTTAAAATGCTATTTCAGAAAATCATTTAAACACATAACGTGAAATTTCAGAAAGTACTTTACAAACTCAATCACAAAACCATACGTGACATACATGCCCACTAACTGTACAGTACCGTACTCCAGAGGTAACGCCGAGGGAACTCCGAACACTGATGTCAAACATTAGGTCATGTTATTTTCTTTGAACCTGTGATGGTAAAAACAACGTGAGCTTGGAAAACCTCAGTAATACAGAACTACCAAAAGATGCTATAAGCTCATGCAGATATATGGTAGGCATAACATTTTTATGATGTTCCAGGCAATACTTGACTCCATTTATGTTTCGCTAATTTAGTGAATCACTATTCTTGAGGACAACAAGGGTTGTTCTTTTTATGTTACTTAGTATTAAAAGAGGGCTTCGTGTTCAGAGAATCAACAGAGTGGCGGGTTGGAGAATTTAAACCACAAAGCCTAGTGTGTATTAATAAGTTACAGATCGAACATACATAAGTATTTAACATCATATCATATGAGCACATAACAGATTAAATGCAAATGTTCAATGTTCATACAGAAGTTTACAAGAACTACCCTCCAACCTTACACCAATATGCAGTCCCCCAGAACTGCATCCATAAGGACTTACCCTAGGCCCGATGGGCATAGATGCCACCTAAGGGGATGCCTTAGGTCCATAAGGACTTACCCTAGGCCCGATGGGCATAGGTGCCACTCAAGGGGATACCTTGAGTCTATAAGGACTTACCCTAGGCCCGATGGGCATAGGTGCCACTCAAGGGGAGACCTTGAGTCCATAAGGATTTACCAGCTTGATCAGGGCTGTACCAACAGAGAGTTCATAACATAACCCAACAATATACCCCATATAACAATCGGTATTCAGATTTCAGACATAAGTAACAAAATACATGTGACAGATGTATTCTATTCAGAGTATCAGAAACAGAAGATTCATGATTTTGACAGATAAATGGGCATACCATTGAGCAGAACAGACATTTTCGTCATTCTTCATGCAAACGGATTATACCATCATAGGTCAAGCTAACAGATCATACTATCAAGTTCACTAGACAGTCAGACAATATCATCATAGATCAAGCCATCACATATCAAGTATTCATATTGAGCAGACATACATCAAGTAGGCAGAGAATGTAATCATATATCCAGTTCATCAAACATAATATTATTCATGATTAAATCATTATACAACCCATTCAACAGAATACATCGTACATAGAACACCCTAGGTGGGACAGATCATTTCTTGGAGATACTAGGCATTTACAGAAGGGGACATATTAAACTTTTGATAATTTGAACGAATTTCTGAAACGTGACACCTATTAAAGGGGTTCATACTAACGGTTTAACCCAAGTATTCAGGAGGTGATACATTAAGATCTTTGAGAGTTTAGACGCATCATGAGTTATTTAGTCATATAAGCCTACAAGGGCATTATAGTCATTTCGACATTCATGGACATTTTGGTAATTATACCAACATTGAATAAGCAATGGTTCACAGAACTCGGGTATCCTATTTGCTCATTAGTTTTCTAACCGGACATTCAAGAATTTCTAAATTAAAGTCTTTTAAGTTATCGGATATTTTTAGTGATGTTCCGATTATTATTATTATTATTATTATCATTATTATTATTATTATTATTATTATTATTATTATTATTATTATTATTATTATTATTATTATTATTATTATTTTAGGTGTTACAGTCTTATTTATATTAAATGTTTTATTGGATTTTATATAATTTCATATTCTGTGTGTTTTATTTGGGGTTATTATGTTTTATTATGCATGCACATTTTGAATATTTTATATTTTCAAGAATATTTTATCAGTATGTAATATGCGATACTATAATTATCTATTTTGGAATTTAAGTTTTGAATCAGGTTACTTGTGTGAGGGACAAGCTTTGAGTTGACTCCTTATATTTGACCCAATTCTTCCGGGTCGGGTTTAGGGGGTTACAGTTTGTGTATAGAAAATATTACTCTTGTAAAAATTGTTTAAGTTTAGTGTTCATATTCATATTATCTTTTTTACTTCATATTAGGCCTTAAATTTTATTTTAATCTCTTTTGAGTTTTAAATTTTTAATTTGTTATCAAATTAAACAACCGATACAAATAATATTTTTTATTTATTTTCTAACAATTTTCATCTTTTCTGATTTTTATTACTAAGGATGCCTTGAAGAATGTGTTCCCCAAATTATTTCGATTAGCGAGTAATAAGCTTGCAAGTGTAAATGTTGAGGATTTCATACAAATTTACACCACTGAAATAAAATTAGTTGTTTTTCCTTAAATTTTATTAAATCGAATTTCAAAATTTTCTTTCCAAAAGAGAGAGTATGAAATTTAAAGAGAGGGAATTTTGGTACAAACGGTGTAATATGGAATATTATAACTAAAATTTAGGAAATATGTTATATAAAAAGTTTCATTCATATAAGATACAAATATTATTTTTTTAATATTTTTTATTTATTTTCTAACAATCTTCATCTTTTCTGATTTTTATTACTAACGATGCCTTGAAGAATGAGTTCCCCAAATTTTTATTACTAAGGATGACTTGTTCAACATTCTGTAATGTTATGCAATATTTGTTTATACATTCAGATTCGGATTATTGTACATCGTATTATATGATTATGTGTGTCTGTTGATAAATAATGCATTCAGATTCAGTGCTCGGATTTTATGTCATCTCATTTTGGTTGGGATTCTGTACGGGGAAGTTCAGTAGCTTCATTTGTCGGGATGATGTCTACTTCGGATCAATGGTTTCACCCTACGAGCTGGATTCCACTTCGGATGGTGATGAGGTAGAGAGTGGTTCTGGGGAACCTTACTCTTTGGATGGTGATGTAGTTTGGGTGCATGTCATATTGTGTTGCATATTCATTCATACTTGCTTATGTGCCATTTGATTGGATTTTAACTTTTAGGATTGAGATGAATTCTTGTTGCTTATATTCAGTTTAGATTCCTATATTTATGTCATAAACATATTTAATATGTTTTATGTTTAGATAAATTTAAATACGTTAATAATCAAATTTGATATATTTGCAGACTTATTAACTTGCATATTATATTTATATTATGTTCATGTTGGGTATGAAATTTCAGTATTTTAATCATTTCATAATCATATATTTATATTTGGGCATGATTAGGATTGCATGAAAAGTTTTTACTTGCCCATAAGTAGGGGGTGAGCAAAACTCGAGTTGACTCGACGCGAAAAAACATGACTCGTAATTTTATCCCAAAATATATGTGTGAATTACATAATTATCTCATGTTGGATCAAATTAAATATTTTTACTCTAAATTTAAACTCGACCCGACCCAACCTAAATCTATTTCTTTTAAATCCCGACTCATAAAATTTGATCGGTCGAATCTCCGTGTCATGCACATCCCTAGTTAGTAGAGGCTTAAATTCTTTACATCCATTCTCTTTGAAATGTACGGATATAAATTAAAGTATATGATTAAATTTCAAAAGTAATCATAACAGAGGTATTAAAATCACAATTTGGCCAAATTATATACAACTTTCAGGTTTCATATTCGTCACTTGAAGTGGGAATAGTTCCAACCATGGCCGATCCAAACGTACCCATCTCGTCAACTCCGACAACCAACCAAGCTTCCCAAGTCGGCAAAACCGACCGCGAGGCTCAAGTTTTAAGGTACAAAGAGAATAGGAGGAACCAAAAATTTGAGAAAACAATCTGATACGCTTCCCGGAAGGCCTACACCGAATCAAGGCCAAGAATCAAAGGTCGATTCGTCAAAAGAACTAAAACCGACAACAACATAGTCCTCGACCACATGCTTAACTCGTCAACTTCAGCTTTTGCAGCAGCTTTCATGTCGGAAACAGAGTATGACGTTGTCTTGTAGTTTTGAAAGTCGATTTATAGAAGAATACTATGATTGTGTAATATAGTAATAAAATTCTGGCAAGTAGAATAATCCAAACGACAATTGAAATTAATGGAAATAGATGTTTAGTTCTTTGGTTATAGTTTATGTCGCGTCTAAAGTTTTATTTCAATCTCGGAATAAAAAACAAAGGCTTGATTCCTTAAGTCTTTTTAAATTGACCCAAACTTTTTATTTGGGTTAATATATATTTTGGTACCTTAATTTTGTCTTAACTTGACTGTTCGATATAAATTATCATTTAAATTTGACTTCTGATTTGAACAAAACATCACGTTTTTGTACTTGTTTTTATCTAAAAGTTGAGTTTAAGTATTATTGAATCGGACAAAGAATTTTAAGAATCAAATTGAATATGAAATTGATTTCAAGATCGAACGTTGAGAGGGTCGAATTACTAAATTTAAATTTTTTTTTTGATCGGCAAAAGAGTATGATTTTATTAATAAGTATAATACAGTGTCATCACACTCCATGGTCTCATTAAAAACCTCCCTACACCTAAATGGAGGAAAAGAGTACCGAGGAGTATGAGATAAAGAACAAACGCTAAAAACAACCGAACAAACACGAAAAAACTAATGCAAGAAACCAAAACACAAAACATTCACGCTAGTATGCAAAACCAAGATGTTCGATCAATACCACCCCTCGCCAAAAAGTCATCCAAGCAATTCGCTTCTCGATATAAACATGAATACATAAGCTCAACAATAATCCCCCTCAGATGCAATTTCCAGGCCAAAAGATGTCGTCAAGCACCAACAAAAAAATGGTCCGATGTTGTATGTTTCCATACTTATCGATCCTCGCAGTTTTAACAAACCACACCACGCCACTCTATCGACACAAAGGAAATCACGCACCACAGCCAATGAATAATTCCGCCATACCTCGTTGTAGATTACCACAACACATATCGCCTAACAAACTCGCTTGATCCCCTCCCACACACGGTATGTATACTTTTACTATACCACAAAAACAGACATCCAAGAACCGAGCAAATCCGTCTCCTCTTTCGAATGTCAAAAACATCCGAAGAAGGCGTAAACACATAAACAAAATCATTCGTAAACCATATCTTATTCACCATACCATCACTTGATGTCTTTAATTTAGTCACATAAAAAATGACTATCGCACACCTTTGTTGTCTCAAAAAGTGTTGAACTGAATTACGCTTCAACGCTGAACCAATCCCACTCACATTCCACGACCACAAACTTAACGCTCTTTTCAATTATTGTCGTCCTTGCGCTTCAATCATACGCACGATATCTTATACAATTTCTTGTTCGTTTCCAATTGTTTTCACCCCAATCAGTTTACCCAATTTCAATGTTTCCTCCGCTTCTCTTAAAATAATCCGTTTTCGGTTATAGAAGTCCGAATCTGACAAAGAGCCAATAGCAATTACCTCTGATGGTTTTTGGTTTTTCTTCGGACGACCTCTGCCCTTTTTTACCAGCTTCGCTTTAGCCACACCTCGCTCACCAGGCGATAAAAAAACTCAGTTTGATTTCTGAAACCTGTTGTAACCTTCTAAACTCTCCATTGTATTCAATTGTTTGAGCCTTATTAGCCCTAGGAATTTCTATCCTTGACCCATCAACACGTGGGCTCAATTCATCAGCTACTAGTTCGTCCGCAACTAGTTCATCACATGGTACTCCCACATTGTTTGGAAAAACATCCATCACAGTATCACTCGGCAAAACATCCAGAATTCGCTGACTTTCCCTTTCACGATGGACAAAGCTTACATTTTCATCCCCTGTCTAACTTTCCGTGCTCATGACACACCAATCCTCCCTTTTGTTCTCATTCCACATATGATCAATTTGGCTCGATCCCAGAGCCGAATAAGAGAAAGAATCGGGTACCACTGTATCATTTGCTGACCTTCCACTTATAGACACCTTAACAGGGTAGGACATATCCATGTTCAAATCCTCAGTACTCAATGTATCTTCCGAGCAGTTCACCGCCTCACAACTACAATCACACTTAGGGCCAATCGCTTCCTCAATTTCTGTAACGCGAATTGTGAAGACGTTATCGTTAATGCGCAAGTCCATTACTTCATCTATGTGTGAAATCCAGTCAGTTTTGATCTGAAACTGACATCGTTCAAACGTCAAAGTCGCCAAAGTCTCAATGTCAATCCGTACGAGTTCACCCCAAAACGATGCAATATTTTGAAATGTTTCTTTAGACCATCCATGAATAGGAATTCCACTTACTGAAAGACATACCCTTTGATTCGGTAAAAAGGCTGTAGGCGACCATTCAATTAAATTTTCAAACCATTTTCTAGACGCCTAGTCTCCAAATTTCTCTTCCTTGATTCTTTATCTTCAAACATGAATAATACAAGAGAGCCCGCAACTCGCATCAACGTACAACCTGTCAATTTCGCCTTTGTAATCTCATTTGGAAAATCCGCTATTTGGCTGGGTTGACGGCAAAAACCCAAAGCGCAATTCCATAAAATTTCCCATTTATCGATATTAACAACCCCATCCACGCATTTGTGTTTGTCTTCCACTCTAGATTTCTCTTTTAATGTGATCTGATCATCACCGTCCTCATCCTTGTTACGCCGCCTCACTGGATTCCTTTTGGAATTGTTCGTATGATCATGATCATCCCACTGTTTCTGGATCTCCTTGTTCGTCCTTGAATCAATGTTGTCATGTTTTCTTCTCCAAAATGTATCCCTAGTCTCCCTTTGCGCCATCATTACCTTTAATTTGTATCCATAAAGCCGAAATCCATGAAAACGCTCTATGATTCGATCCGCATCCTTCTTTGACCCCAAACGTACAAATCCGAATCCGGTAAGTTTTATACAAAAACCGTCCAAACACTTTGAATCTGATTTCCCAAGCTAATTTTCCTCACTATTAAGGTTGCGTGCACGCCTCCAATTCTTACTTGAAACTTCAATTATGCACACAGTTTTATTCAGAAATATTCACAAACACATGGTGTGAACACATCAAATCCAATCCATTTTCACTTCTCATTTAAAAGATGAGTGCAAGTGTTAATACACAAGGTTTTGTAGCCTCCAAGTGCAAACCAGAGGCAGTGAATCGCGTTGCTGATTGGTGTTGCGGTAATATGCTAATTTGATAGCGGCCAAAGAGAGAGAACTGAGTAATATGGACTTGAAAAAGGACTAAATTTTAAAATTATAAGGGCTTTTTAAGTTTTACATCCCTTCTTTAATTTTGTCAGTGTTTATTTAAAACTAAATAACTTTAAATTTTAAACAAAGGTCAAATTATTATTAAATAAAAAATTTTCGGATATTTAAGTTTCATAATAGAGACTTATGCCCTTGATCCCTCCGTCCCATTGATTGTATGATAAACAATGACAGAGTCATATGGATTTTTACTGAAAAAATATAAGGGATATTTACTTATTTGACCTCTTATTTTTCATTTCATTTGAACTATATCCCTTTTTAATGGTTAATTGTGCATTGTCTCTATTTATCTTAATTATTTACTCCGTCCCTAATAACAAGTTTTTACTTACTCATGAAACTGGTTGAACCATGATTCAAATTCAAACCAGTTATACTATTTTTGTTCGAATTGAGTTCTTGAACGATTAAAAGCTATATGTAAATAGGAGTTTTTCTTTTGGTTAATGTCATCGTTTTAAATCTTTTGACCGGTTAATTTAAATTAAGTATTATAAAAATTTATCACGGAACAATTTTTAAATTTATATAATTTATAACATTAGAATCTATTTTTTTATTCTATTTTAAAATAACCGAACGAATCATTTTACTAGATGAATTGATGGTCCAATTTCTAATGATCCAAATAAATATTCTTTTTAATTGTCAACAAGCTAAAAATAGTGTTTGGAGCTTTGAGGGGAATTTTAATAGGGTATGTGAAGCTAAAAATAGGGGATTAGTGGTGCCTTTCACTCTCGATGAGGCGTGGTCGGTTGTTCGTGGGTGTGAGTGTTCGAAGTCACCGGGGCCGGACGGCTACAGTATGAAATTTTTTAAGAAGTGTTGGGAGGTAGTTTGTGATGATGTTGGGCGGTTTTTAGATGATTATTTTGCATCCGACAAGTTACCTGTGGGTGCGAACAATACATTCATTGTGCTTTTGCCTAAGGTTGATTCACAGGTCACCTTGAGTGATTTTCGACCAATCAACTTGCTTAATTCGATATATAAGATTCTTGCCAAAATTCTGGCTTGAAGGCTGCAGTCGGTGTTGGGATGACTAATTAGTGATCACCAATCGGCTTTTGTGCTCGGGCGTCAAATTGTGGATGGTATTCTATTGGCAAATGAGACAATACATTCCACGCGACAGAGTTCGTTGGGTAGATGTATCCTGAAATTGGACTTCGCGAAAGCTTACGACTACGTTCGATGGGAATTTTTAGAGCACATTTTATGGTCGATGGGGTTCACTGTTTCATGGCGTCGTTGGATTACTGAGTGTATCAGCACTGTCAGGTTGTCAGTTTTGTTAAATAGTAGCGCCACTAAAGAATTTGGAATGGGGCGTGGTCTGCGGCAAGCCTGTCCGTTGTCGCCTTTGTTGTTCGTTATTGTGGCGGAAGCACTACATAGGATGTTCGTTCAAGCGGAAGAGTTGGGGCTCATCCATGGGGTTTCGTTGGCTCCGGGGGTGTCGCTATCGCATCTTCAATTTACTGACGACACCATTCTATTCTTTGAAGCCTCTGTCGAGAGCGCTACGAATATCCGCATGTTACTGTGTTGCTTTCAAGTTTGTTCTGGTTTGAAAATTAACTTCAATAAGTCCTCTCTTTATACTATTGGCGTGGATGAGGGGCTGTTTGATTCAATGGTGGTTGTCTTGTGTTGTCGGAAAGTTGAATTGCCTTTTGTTTATTTGGGGCTGTCGTTGGGGGTGAATCCTCACAACATTGTTGTTTGGGAACCAGTTATAGCCTCGGTTCAACAAAAGCTCGGTGGTTGGAAATGAACATCTTTATCTTTTGCTGCTCCCGTCAAACTGGTAAACTTTGTTCATTCGTCACTTCCAGATTATTATATGGGTTTGTTTCGGGTGCCGAAGGGTGTTATCGCATCAATAGATAAAGTGAAGCGTGCTTTTCTGTGGAGTGGGGTGGGGTGAGTTTACAACGGAAAATGTGTCGAGTAAGCTGGAGTATGGTTTGTCGGCCACGCTATCTTGGTGGGTTGGGGGTTGCGGATTTGGAGGTTGGAAATAGAGCGTTATTGGCAAAATGGTCTTGGCAGTATGCTAGGGATGAATCGTCTTTGTGGAGGGCCATCATCGTGGCAAAATATGGCGATGCAGCCCAGTGGTGGTGATTTAACTCTGCCTACAGGGGTTCGATGTCAGTTATTTGGAAGCAGATTGTCAAAACTGTGAGCTCAGATAGTGTGCAAGAGTTCATGGGTGAGACTAGTTTTGTTTGGAAGGTTGGTGATTGTTCGTGAGTTTTATTTTGGTATGATGCATGGTGTGTTGAGAAACCATCGAAGGATATATTCCTACGGTTATTTTCGATAGTGGTGAATCGTTTGGCTTTGGTCGCTGACCTTTCCGATAGGGGTAGCTTTCAGCATGACCGCTGGGAGAGTTTCTTTCATCGAGGCTTGCGTTCGTTTGAGCTTCGACAACTTCGGGAGCTCATCTCGCTCTTGGGACCTATGAGGATACGGCATGGTGCAGTTGATATGTTAGTCTTGACACCTGATACGCACTGGACCTTTTCAGTAAAGCCTCTATCACGTCTGCTTATGTTGGACAAGGTGAGAGGGAGTGATTTCGTTGAGTGTTTTGCATGGAAAGTCCTCGTACCTACGAAGGTTCAGGCGTTTTTGTGGTTCACATGGCTGCGCCGTTTACCAACCTTTGATTTTTTGAAGCTTCGTGGCATCGTGCTGGATGAGCAGCAAGGTTTGTGTGCTTGGTGTCATGAGAGGGAGGAGGATTTTTTCTATGCCCGTTTGCTTGTAACCCCCTCGTCCCGGTTCGAACACTTGACCGGTTCGATCGGGTTACACGGGGATAACCGAGGCGAAACCTGTTAAGGCTCCACTTCGGTTAACAACCCGAGAAAACTTTTTCATTTATATTATCTTGCCTAATTGTAATATTAAGTACTATGTGAGAAAAGCAACACCGGAAGAAACAATGAGGTAAACAACCAAACAGTCCAATTAAAACATCCAATTTTAAACATAAACAGCAGGTCGTATCGGAATGCCCATAGGGTGTTTCGATACGCCTTGACTAGGTCAACTTGCCAAAGTCAAGCTGAGGAGACCGTTTCGAAACAGGGGTCGACCGTATCGAAACACCCTCAATGGTTAACTTCTCGTGGTCAACGATACGAAGGCCGTTCCGAAACACTAAAGCTCGTTTCGATACTTCATTTTATCGTCAAATTTTCAGATTTCCAGTAGCAAAATCGTATCGAAACGGCCCCTAATGTACCGAAACGCCTGGCCAAAAACAAAGGGACCTTTCCAAGACGGGACCAACCGTTTCGAAACACCCTCTGTCTGCAGATTGGTTTTAGCTGGTTTATGGCACAAGGCTGTCCCAAAACTCCACTAAAACCTCCCACAACACACATACAACAACTCTAAGGCAAACCAAACATCTACAAGCATGCTTAACACGCCAAACATAAAGAAGTCGTACATTAAAGGAATCAACATCATTCAACACATGCTTCATATATAACATTTAAGATTCATGCTTCAACAAACATACACTTAGGCATCAATAAAGGCACAAGGCCAACAACATCATAAAGGAGTCTAAACGTGCTTCTAAACAAACCAACACCAACATACTTCAAAAGCTCAAAGCAAGAAATACATATCCCATTCCTTGACTATTACACCTTAAAAGTTAAATGTCCATAATTCAAATCTAAGATAGCACCACAAAGCACACTTGGAGGCCCCTTCTTGCACTAGCAACCCACGAACTACGGATCTGCATTGTAGAACAAAAGAGAGCGTAAGCATAAAGCTTAGTGAGGGTAAGTTCGTTAAAAAAACCTCGACAATGCAGGGTCCAAGCACGAGCACAACCAAGGTAAAATGCATGTTCTTACCTTCGATCCACATGAGCCAAAATACACATGATGCATGAACATATATTCAATATTATGCCATGCTCAACAAGTCCGTATACACATCATATGTAAACACATATATTAATCCATATTTGCAACACATCTCAAATCATATTGGCACCTAGCTATGACTCGAATACGCAGATAACCGTTGGAACTCACATCCAACAACAACCATTACTTTACGGTGGGATTACACTCATAACCATTCAAGTGGAGGGGATTCCACTCGTCCTCACGCCGCGTCGATGGGATTACACTCATCACCGACTAACATATATATAAGAAGGTTTTCCAGGCGAACCCGTACTCCATCTTGATGACTACCATCACCAAGACCACGCGCGCATTTGACTCACGTGTGTACACTAAACATCCTAATTATCGATCATTGTACCCAAGCATACTAGTGCCAATACTAAACACAATTCACAACATCATTTCATAACAACTTCCGTGCTTAGCACGTACTCACCATGATCACCATCATGCACAATCCACAGGCATATCACAATGCATCAAAACCATGCCTCAACATACATGTATAACTTAATATACATATCTACCATAAACACAATTAAACATGAGGCATAGACAACAATTAGATTTCAAGCAAAGTCTCTAACTAAACCTTAGGATTAGGTTACCACTCTAATCCCAACTCTAGGTGGGTCTACCAAGCCCGACCTAGTACACATTCTTGAACCAATACTCGAAAACAATTTAAAAACATTTAACCACTCACCGACTATTCCAAGCTCAACACACTAGCCAATCAAGCTTCCAACGATTCCAAATTTATTCTCGATGCTTCACCAACACAATTTCTTGCTTCTAATCAACTGAACACAATCAAAACAACCTCAAATCAGATCACACATCAATGTAGCAAACCTGGAACACTAATCAAGCATAAAACACAATAGTTTCAAGCTAAGAACAACCCTAAAACTTCAAACCCGAGCAGCCATGAACCCAGTCCAAAACTCATGATTTCAACCTTTTTAACACACTTAAATGCTTCCAAACAACCCCTAACTATTACACTAACAACATCGCTTAATTTCCAACATCAAACAACCCCAAAACCAACCTTTAAACCCTTAAAAACCCCTTCTAAAACCCAAATCCGAGAATCATTGTAACACACTTTAAAATTCACATATGTTGGACCTTATGGGTTGTAAACAACTTATCTAACAATAAATAATCAAAAGCTTTGTTAGAAATTCATAAAGCTTCAATCTTTGACAAATTCTTTGAAAACCCAAAATATAAAATACATGGTTTTAATGAAAACTAATGGTATCAAAATGAAGAGGAAGATAAGGCCAAGTCAAAAATACAATTACCTTTTGGAAAATCACCAACAAGGAGCAAAGGATGTAATGGAATAGTAAAAATGGAGAAGAGAGCTCTTTTGGTCGTTAAGTTTGAAATGAGAGTGAGGAAGAAGATGAGCACATGTATTCTTCTTTTGTTTTTGCTTTAATTTATCAAAGAAATCCTATTTACCATTAGTCCATGGAATTTGGACTTAGAAGATAGGCACAACATAGACTTTAATTATTTTGCAAACATGAAGCCCATAAAATATTTTATTATTTTAATTATAAAACCAAAACCCGAAATATTATTTTAATATTATTTTCACTCGACCCCCAAACCTAGGTGTTACAACTCTCCCCCACTTAAGGAATTTCGTCCCTGAAATTACCTGACAGAAACAAGTACGGAAACTGCTCAAGCATATCAGCTTTCCTCTCCCACGTGGCCTCTTCCAAACATCTATGTCTCCACAACATGTAACGCCCCGGTTTTGGGCTCGGAAGTTTTGGGCGTTGACCGGTTCGGTCAAAGTGCTGATCGAATATATAAGAGTGAATTTAGGAAAGCCTAGTTCGGGTTGCATTAAAAATATGGAAAAATTTTCTAAAATCATCTTTTAATATATATAAGTGAACCGTGAAATCAATTTTGGAAAATGAGGTTTGGAAGGGTGAGATTTTGGCTGGTGACCAAAATGTAATTTTTGAAAGTTTGGTGACTGTTTTATAAAGGGTTGAAACTTTGAATCTTTAAGGAGCTATTATTCCAAAATTAGTTTCTCCAGATTTTTCTAAGATATTTTAAGGCTTTATTCTGATTTTTAAAGTTTATGAAATGTGGAGGGAAATCATTTTACCATTTCATAACTAACTTTTCATTTTCTCTCAATTTTCCTTTTCTCTCATTTTCTCTCCACCCAAACACTTTCTTTCCAGATTTTTTTCTCTGATTTTGTCATCTAAATCACTCATTTCAACTCTCTTTTGATTCCTAATCATCTTATCAACAAAACCTCTCAATTTGCAAGTTGCTTCATCAAGCTTTTTGGCTCTAAAAAGGAGAAACTCAAGTTTGGAGGTAAGAACGTCCTTCTCCTCTAAACTATCAGTTCTTTACTGAAATTCCTAAGTTCTCAATCCTTGAATTGTGATTTGTTAAAGGCTTTTCAATTGAAATCTTGATTTTGGCTTAAAATGCAAGATTTGGTGATTTTGGTGAAATTTTCGTGTGATCTGTTTGGGCAGTGTTTTGAGGTGTCAAATTGATGTTAAATGAATGCTAAATTGATTAGAAGTTGAGGTTTAATCAATGCAATCCCGGATAGGTTGAATTTCCTAAGTTTGGCTTGAGTTTTTGGTTGTTTTTGGAGTGTTTTTGGTGATCTGTTATACATGGAGGTATAAGGACGTGGTTGTGATCATTTTGGATGTTAATTGATGTTTAAAAATGGTTAGAAGTGATGGATCTTGGCTGGGTTAAGTTTTGGAAGTGTTTGGAGATGATTTCGGTTGTGTTTGGTAGCCAAATTGTTGGATTTGGGATGAGCAGCGAGTTGTGTTGTGTTGCTGGTGTTTTTAATGCATAATGATGCATTAATCCTCTGTTGTTGTGTGCTTGAAACAGGGGAGCTTGATCCGTGAGCTTTAGAGGTGGTGCGGAAGGCTTCGGATGCTTGGAAGGCTTGTTGGTTAGCCTTGTTTTTGTTATCGGTGAGTGAAGTTGGGTTTTCAGCTTTTAAACCAAGGTTTGAAGGTTTTGGGAGCTTAGTTTAAGTCTAAACAACTTTGCTAAGCTCAAGAGTAAGTAAATGGATTCCTTTCTTGGTTTGTGTTAAGAATTGGCTTTTAAGCAATTGTGGTTGATGATTGAAATGCATGTGTTTTGCATGGTTTAAATCTGTTTTGAAAGCATATTTTAGCATGGTTTAATGCTTGTTTTGAAAGCCATATGTGAAGGATGCTCAAGGAAGAGATCCTTGGTTTTGTATATGGAAATTGTGGTTTTGATGCATAGTGTTGCATGTGTTTAATGGCTTTTGTGTGATGCTTTAAAACAGTGGATTATTGTTGTTAAAGATGTACTTTGATAAGGGATGCTTAAGGTTACAAAGGTGGTTGAAAGTCCTTGTGTAAGCCTTGTTTATTTAAGAACAACATGGTGTTGGTAAGTCCATGGTTGGTTCTTGGTTAAAGTAATGATGGTTTTTGCATTGTGGATATGCATGTGAATCATTGGATTAATGTGGTAATGGTTTTTGCATATTGGCTATGCATGTGAATCATTGGGCTAAAGTGGTAAGATGGTTATATTGGCAAGTGATGAAAGTGGTTCTTGGTTCGTTGATCGGATATAGTTAGCCGGCTATAGGATTGGGTGCACCGTGAATTAAGTCGCCTTGGAGGTGGAGTGGTCAAGAGTGGACCGGTAAACTCCCTTCAAGTATCCTAACGAGATGGTTAAGGTCATAATGGAGGTTGATGCCCATTCGAGGACCTTGGTTGAGAAAAGGTTATATGGTGTTTAAAAGTCCATATATGGGAACCTTGTGCTTGTTAAGATCACAATGGCGGTGTAAGTCGATGTGTGGATCTTGTGTGGGGTGTCCCGGATCTCGTTAGTGATGTTATACAACTACCAATCGGTGATGCAAAGGTTGTATGGTGTTTAAAAGTCCATACATGGGAACCTTGTGCATGTTGAGGTTGTAGGGTGTTTAAAAGTCCATGCATGGGAACCTCGGGAAAAGCTAAGGTTGTGTGGTGTTTAAAAGTCCATACATGGGAACCTTAGGCTTGTAAGGTCAAATGGTGTTTAAAAGTCCATTTGGGAGACCTTGGATTGGTAGGGTGTATGGAGCGTGGGGACAACGCTTGTGATCCGCGTATCCGATCGGGTGTTGAGTTGAAAAGTGGATGTGGTTGATCACTTGGAAGCCAATGTAATGTTCTTGATCATAAGAAGCATGGAATGCTTGGAAAGATGCTTGGTTGCATGAAAAGTGTTTAATGTTTGTGAATGCATGTTTACTTGTTAAGTTGAACAAGTGTTGTTTATCATTTGGTAAATGATGCATATGTGCATGAAATCTATTTAATGCATTGGAGTCTTGTTAAGACTTGTTTAAAAAGGCATGTGTTGATGATGTTGTGGTTCATGAGTTGCCTTTGCTTTAATGCATGCGTTGGATTGTTTGAGTAATGGTTTTTAAATGGTTTCTTGCTTAGTATGACATTCAAGCATGGGAAAGGTATGATATGTATGGAAGTGTTTTCCAAGGTTTGAATTTAACTTGCAAATGGTGTTTATGCATGGCATGCCTAAATTGGTGGTTTTGGCAATTGTGCTTTTAGAAAAAGGTTACTTAGCTTGTGGAGCTAAGGGTTGGTTTTCATATTTGAGAAATGCATGATTTGAGCTTGTTGTTGAAAAGGGTTTTCAAACAAGGCATTGGTTTGTCAAATCGGGTTTGTTTTAAAAGTGATTTTATGACCCGCTGCATTGATGGTGTTTTGGTTTTGAGCATTCCTCACTAAGCATTATGTGCTTACGCTCTTTTTGTCCATCAATGCAGATTCTTGAAGTTTGGACAGCAAGGAGCAAGGAATTCAAGGTGGACTCCAATTGAGATGTATGACTCGGTGAATAGCTATATTTAATAAAGGCAATGGGGGTAGAATCTCTCGGGTTAATGTGTATGTGTTCGTATATGTTTGGACAAGGATGTTTTTATGTTGATGATGTTGTTGGAACATGTAATGGTTTTAATGAGATTGTTTTGGAAAGTTTGTGCTCAAATGGTTGCTTGTGTAGGAAGCATGCCTTTAGATTTGGGGTTTTTCTTATATGATGTTATTTTGATGAATTGTTGATGCAAGTATGTCTCATTTATGTTGAATTGCATGTTGGTAAAGTTTGGTGGCTTTTTGGCCATGATTAGATGGTCAATTGTGTGTTTGAGTGATCAAAATGCTGCAATCTGGGTAGGGCGTTTCGTAACAGTTGACACCGTTTCGGAACGGGTGCCCTGCATAAACCCAGGCGTCCGAAACGTGTGCCACCGTTCCGGAACGGTTTGGCTACTGCCAGTCCCCCGTTGCGGTACGCGTTGAAGAACGGCCCCGTGTTTCGAAACGGGCTCTGCCTGTTTCGGAACGGGTGACCGTTGGGGGCTGACATTGGTAGTTAAATGTTTCAGAATGTTTGCATTTCGGTCCTGAATCTTGTTTGTGCAATTGTATGAGCTTGGCTTGTCCGTTTGAGCTGAAATTTGGCTGAGAAGCATGAAACATGATTAATTTTAAGTTGGTAACTTAAAATCTGGCTAAATCCTTAAAGTTTTCAGAAATTACAATTTGGTCCCTAAAAGTTGTAAATTGTTCAATTGGGTCCCTGTTTGATCTCTGATGTTTATGATCTTTGAGTATGCTGTTGTATGATCACATCTAAGGTTAATGTGCATCTAGACAAGAGTAAAAAGAAAAAAAAGGGTCGTTAATCAAGGTTGACTTTCGGGTTGACTTTGGTTTTCCCCGTGTGACTTTCTTAATTTGGGTCAACCGTCTGGGCCGGGTTAAGGGGGTTACATTTGGTGGTATCAAAGCTGAGTTGCGAATGCTTGGGGAAAACGGTAAGTTGTTGTGATGTGTGTTTGATGTTTACCTTGTTGTGTGGTTGAAAGTTGGTTGAAACATGTGTTTATGAGCAAATTGTTGATGTTTTCTGAGCATGATGCTGATGTTTTCAAGCATGCTTTGTGGTTATGAATCTTGGTTGAGCTTATGTGGATTTGTGCTGATGCTGTGAGCTAGTGTTATGCTTGATGAATGTGTATTGAGCATGTTATGTTGCTAATATGCTGATGCAAGTGGATGATGTTTGGTGTAAGCATGATCAAAGTATGTTGTTTGATATGCTTGATATTGTGATATCCATGTTTGTGTTGACTGTTATGTCATTTAAAGGGGAGGATTCGAGATATCCATTGCCTTATTATTATAGCTATTGTGTTATTTGGAGTTGGAGTTTGAATCCTTGCTTAAGCTGGTCTAACTGGTTTGCTTGTTTGTTGTAATTGTTTGTTGTTGTTAGTAGTATGGCAAAGTTGTTGGAAGAATGGCAGTTGGGTGAGATGGTTGCTGCCTTGGGGCAGGTTGTTAAGGCATGGAATTCACCCTTTGGTAGAGGTGTTTTGCCTCAGTCTTCTGTGCTTGGGGTTGAGGTACTAAGACAGGAGGGAGAAGCTGGTTCTGTGATAAAGAGTTCATCATCTGTTGCTCAGGAGGTGTTGGGAACATCTCAGGCTGTGGTAAAGGTAAAGTCAGTGGATGTGCTGGCTGTGGAATGTGTGGGTTTGCCGAAGCAGCGTTTGCTTGATTTGGGTGCTGTGGAGTATCATGGCTCTTCACCGGAGTTGTTTGAGGCCTGGTTGGCCAGTGTGGTTCTGATCTTGGATCAGGAAGGTTGTGATTATGCTTGTAAGCTGGGAAGTGTTGTTTCCTTGATGCTGGAGGATGCATGTGCCTGGTGGACACCTGTGGCGATGGCGTCACATATTCCTGATCTTGACTGGGATTTCTTTGTATCTGCCTTTTATGAAAGGTATCTTGGAGAGAAGTTTCCAAGGGTTGAGCAATGTGAGGGTAGTGCTGTTGTGGAGCAAGTGTTGCTTGAGCAAAGAGTGGAAGCTCAGCCACCGGTATGTGACCGTTGTGGAAGGCGTCATGTGGGAGGTTGTTGGGGCGCGGGTGCTTGTTGGAATTGTGGTTCCAAAATGCATGTTAAGCGTAATTGTCCTCTTGGGATGAAGTCAGCTTTGGTGTTAGCCAAAGGGTCTCTGAAAGGTCGTGAGCACGGCCGAGGCAAGGTTCAGAGGTGGCAGAAAGAGCAGAAGGTTGTGAAGAGTTTGGGAAATGAGAATTGCTGGGAATGTGGGTTTGCTGGACACATGAGCGTGATTGTTTGATGTTGGCTCGGAACATCCAAGGTTCTTTACCGCAAGAGGTCGGTGGTGACCTTAGTGTGTTAGCTAGTGCTGCAGTAGTGCGGCAGGAGGAAGATGGTTCCGCGAGGAAGAGAGCTCGGCTGATGAAGCTTCAGGGTGGTGTTGTGTTTTCAGGTAACCTTGTTAAGTAATCTTTGCTTTAGTTACCCTGGTTTGGTTTCTGTTGGTTTTCCTTGCGTGGTAAGTTTAGTTTTGTTGCTAGCATGTTGGGGGTAATAGTTGTAGTTTGGAAACATCTTTGGTGTGAAGAAGGTTTAAGTGAGTATCGTGTGGTTATGGTTGATGGTATGATGGAGTTAGATAAGTTAGAAGTGAGGTAGGAGGTTGTTCTTAGGCGGATTCTGAGGATGTTAGTGGAGGGTGTGAACTGTCATTCATGCACAGTTAAAGTCATTGTTATATGCTATATTATATAAGTTGGTCCATGCATACATGTGGCATGACATTAGAGGTTTTGCATACATGTACATCAGGCATTGATAGGGCATGTTGGTGATCATGCATACGATGTTCACACTCGCCAATAACTAATCGAGTCTGTTAGAGTTGTGGTTGGGTTAGGTTGGATGATGGGTTTTTAGAGGTTGTTTTGGTGCTGGGTGAGAGTTAGAAGTAATTGAGTATATTAAGCTAGTGCTGGAGACAGTGAGAGTGGTATAGCCTGTTGATGGAAGGATAGTGTTTGTTACTTAAAGAGGGAGTTTAGTGGTTTGAATAGCTAAGTGGAAGGGGTAGCTCCTTGGTGCTAAGGATGTTGCAGTCTAGTGGTTGTGTTCCTAAGTGCTGAAATAGCCTAGCATTTAAGTTGTTGTTGAAGGGTTGTGTTTGTAAGTGTTGGTTCTTAGTAACCTTCGAAGAGTTGAGAAGATGGTCTGTATGTTTTAACTGGGCGATGTCCTAGTAAGGCAAGTGTTGTGGTTAAAGCTTGTGGTGGAAAGGTAATGAAAGATTGAAGGCCTGTGTTGTTTGAAAAGATTCTTGTGAGAAGTGGTTGGCTGATTGTGTGTATGTGAATCTCTTTTGAAGTCAGCTGGTGGTGTATGGAATGGCTGATGGGGTTAAGTTGGGGTTGTGATGTAATTTTTTGAATCTGAGTGAGTAATCCTGGTGAGTTGTTTTTTTATAATGATAGTGGCTGATATGAAGGGTTGTCAGCATTCGATGAAGAGTTTGAATAAGTAGTTGATGCTTAAGGATTTTTGCTTGTTGGGAAGAATTCCTGAAGGAGGTTTTGGGAGTTGCAAGAGTTGTAGAAGCAGAGGAGTTTGCATAGTGGCTGTTGTGGATTGGTTGGTGTCACTGTGTAAACGAGTTTTGGGAGTTGTGTGTTACAGTGATGTGTGCTGTAAGAGTTGGGTTCTTCAGGTTGATGTTGGGGCTGTGTACAGTCCGGATATGTGAAAGGTTAAGTTGTGGCTATCTTTGAATGTTCTGGATTTGTGTGCAGTGGTGTTTGAGGCTGTTGTGTTGCCTTGCGTGTTGGTTTGAGAAGGTTGTGGTTCTCTTTTCGCCGGTTGAAATTTCGAGGACGAAATTTCCTAAGGGGGGGAGAGTTGTAACGCCCCGGTTTTAGGCTCGGAAGTTTTGGGCGTTGACCGATTCGGTCAAAGTGCTGATCGAATATATAAGAGTGAATTTAGGAAAGCCTAGTTCGGGTTGCATTAAAAATATGGAAAAATGTTCTAAAATCATCTTTTAATATATATAAGTGAACTGTGAAATCAATTTCGGAAAATGAGGTTTGGAAGGGTGACATTTTGGCTGGTGACCAAAATGTAATTTTTGAAAGTTTTGTGACTGTTTTATAAAGGGTTGAAACTTTGAATCTTTAAGGAGCTATTATTCCAAAAGTAGTTTCTCCAGATTTTTCTAAGATATTTTAAGGCTTTATTCAGATTTTTAAAGTTTATGAAATGTGGAGGGAAATCATTTTACCATTTCATAACTAACTTTTCATTTTCTCTCAATTTTCCTTTTCTCTCATTTTCTCTCCACCCAAACACTTTCTTTCCAGATTTTCTTCTCTGATTTTGTCATCTAAATCACTCATTTCAACTCTCTTTTGATTCCTAATCATCTTATCAACAAAACCTCTCAATTTGCAAGTTGCTTCATCAAGCTTTTTGGCTCTAAAAAGGAGAAACTCAAGTTTGGAGGTAAGAACGTCCTTCTCCTCTAAACTATCAGTTCTTTACTGAAATTCCTAAGTTCTCAATCCTTGAATTGTGATTTGTTAAAGGCTTTTCAATTGAAATCTTGATTTTGGCTTAAAATGCAAGATTTGGTGATTTTGGTGAAATTTTCGTGTGATCTGTTTCGGCAGTGTTTTGAGGTGTCAAATTGATGTTAAATGAATGCTAAATTGATTAGAAGTTGAGGTTTAATCAATGCAATCCCGGATAGGTTGAATTTCCTAAGTTTGGCTTGAGTTTTTGGTTGTTTTTGGAGTGTTTTTGGTGATCTGTTATACCTAGAGGTATAAGGACGTGGTTGTGATCATTTTGGATGTTAATTGATGTTTAAAAATGGTTAGAAGTGATGGATCTTAGCTGGGTTAAGTTTTGGAAGTGTTTGGAGATGATTTCGGTTGTGTTTGGTAGCCAAATTGTTGGATTTGGGATGAGCAGCGAGTTGTGTTGTGTTGCTGGTGTTTTTAATGCATAATGATGCATTAATCCTCTGTTTTTGTGTGCTTGAAACAGGGGAGCTTGATCCGTGAGCTTTAGAGGTGGTGCGGAAGGCTTCGGATGCTTGGAAGGCTTGTTGGTTAGTCTTGTTTTGGTTATCGGTGAGTGAAGTTGGGTTTTCAGCTTTTAAACCAAGGTTTGAAGGTTTTGGGAGCTTAGTTTAAGTCTAAACAACTTTGCTAAGCTCAAGAGTAAGTAAATGGATTCCTTTCTTGGTTTGTGTTAAGAATTGGCTTTTAAGCAATTGTGGTTGATGATTGAAATGCATGTGTTTTGCATGGTTTAAATCTGTTTTGAAAGCATATTTTAGCATGGTTTAATGCTGGTTTTGAAAGCCATACGTGAAGGATGCTCAAGGAAGAGATCCTTGGTTTTGTATATGGAAATTGTGGTTTTGATGCATAGTGTTGCATGTGTTTAATGGCTTTTGTGTGATGCTTTAAAACAGTGGATTATTGTTGTTAAAGATGTACTTTGATAAGGGATGCTTAAGGTTACAAAGGTGGTTGAAAGTCCTTGTGTAAGCCTTGTTTATTTAAGAACAACATGGTGTTGGTAAGTCCATGGTTGGTTCTTGGTTAAAGTAATGATGGTTTTTGCATTGTGGATATGCATGTGAATCATTGGATTAATGTGGTAATGGTTTTTGCATATTGGCTATGCATGTGAATCATTGGGCTAAAGTGGTAAGATGGTTATATTGGCAAGTGATGAAAGTGGTTCTTGGTTCGTTGATCGGATATAGTTAGCCGGCTATAGGATTGGGTGCACCGTGAATTAAGTCGCCTTGGAGGTGGAGTGGTCAAGAGTGGACCGGTAAACTCCCTTCAAGTATCCTAACAAGATGGTTAAGGTCATAATGGAGGTTGATGCCCATTCGAGGACCTTGGTTGAGCAAAGGTTATATGGTGTTTAAAAGTCCATATATGGGAACCTTGTGCTTGTTAAGATCACAATGGCGGTGTAAGTCGATGTGTGGATCTTGTGTGGGGTGTCCCGGATCTCGTTAGTGATGTTATACAACTACCAATCGGTGATGCAAAGGTTGTATGGTGTTTAAAAGTCCATACATGTGAACCTTGTGCATGTTGAGGTTGTATGGTGTTTAAAAGTCCATGCATGGGAACCTCGGGAAAAGCTAAGGTTGTGTGGTGTTTAAAAGTCCATACATAGGAACCTTAGGCTTGTAAGGTCAAATGGTGTTTAAAAGTCCATTTGGGAGACCTTGGATTGGTAGGGTGTATGGAGCGTGGGGACAACGCTTGTGATCCGCGTATCCGATCGGGTGTTGAGTTGAAAAGTGGATGTGGTTGATCACTTGGAAGCCAATGTAATGTTCTTGATCATAAGAAGCATGAAATGCTTGGAAAGATGCTTGGTTGCATGAAAAGTGTTTAATGCTTGTGAATGCATGTTTACTTGTTAAGTTGAACAAGTGTTGTTTATCATTTGGTAAATGATGCATATGTGCATGAAATCTATTTAATGCATTGGAGTCTTGTTAAGACTTGTTTAAAAAGGCATGTGTTGATGATGTTGTGGTTCATGAGTTGCCTTTGCTTTAATGCATGCGTTGGATTGTTTGAGTAATGGTTTTTAAATGGTTTCTTGCTTAGTATGACATTCAAGCATGGGAAAGGTATGATATGTATGGAAGTGTTTTCCAAGGTTTGAATTTAACTTGCAAATGGTGTTTATGCATGGCATGCCTAAATTGGTGGTTTTGGCAATTGTGCTTTTAGAAAAAGGTTACTTAGCTTGTGGAGCTAAGGGTTGGTTTTCATATTTGAGAAATGCATGATTTGAGCTTGTTGTTGAAAAGGGTTTTCAAACAAGGCATTGGTTTGTCAAATCGGGTTTGTTTTAAAAGTGATTTTATGACCCGCTGCATTGATGGTGTTTTGGTTTTGAGCATTCCTTACTAAGAATTATGTGCTTACGCTCTTTTTGTCCATCAATGCAGATTCTTGAAGTTTGGACAGCAAGGAGCAAGGGATTCAAGGTGGACTCCAATTGAGATGTATGACTCGGTGAATAGCTATAGTTAATAAAGGCAATGGGGGTAGAATCTCTCGGGTTAATGTGTATGTGTTCGTATATGTTTGGACAAGGATGTTTTTATGTTGATGATGTTTTTGGAACATGTAATGGTTTTAATGAGATTGTTTTGGAAAGTTTGTGCTCAAATGGTTGCTTGTGTAGGAAGCATGCCTTTAGATTTGGGGTTTTTCTTATATGATGTTATTTTGATGAATTGTTGATGCAAGTATGTCTCATTTATGTTGAATTGCATGTTGGTAAAGTTTGGTGGCTTTTGGGGCATGATTAGATGGTCAATTGTGTGTTTGAGTGATCAAAATGCTGCAATCTGGGTAGGGCGTTTCGGAATAGTTGACACCGTTTCGGAACGGGTGCCGTGCATAAACCCAGGCGTCCGAAACATGTGCCACCGTTCCGGAACGGTTTGGCTACTGCCAGTCCCCCGTTGCGGTACGCGTTGCGGAACGGCCCCGTGTTTCGAAACGGGCTCTGCCTGTTTCGGAACGGGTGACCGTTGGGGGCTGACATTGGCAGTTAAATGTTTCAGAATGTTTGCATTTCGGTCCTGAATCTTGTTTGTGCAATTGTATGAGCTTGGCTTGTCCGTTTGAGCTGAAATTTGGCTGAGAAGCATGAAACATGATTAATTTTAAGTTGGTAACTTAAAATCTGGCTAAATCCTTAAAGTTTTCAGAAATTACAATTTGGTCCCTAAAAGTTGTAAATTGTTCAATTGGGTCCCTGTTTGATCTCTGATGTTTATGATCTTTGAGTATGCTGTTGTATGATCACATCTAAGGTTAATGTGCATCTAGACAAGAGTAAAAAGAAAAAAAAGGGTCGTTAATCAAGGTTGACTTTCGGGTTGACTTTGGTTTTCCCCGTGTGACTTTCTTAATTCGGGTCAACCGTCTGGGCCGGGTTAAGGGGGTTACACAACACCTTGACCAACTCTATGGTCTTGCCACGCAACACCTTGCTATCAGAAGCAAGTATCTCAACAGGTTCTTCATTATAAGAAATATTCGGATTCAACTCTGTCTCCTCAACAGGCATAACATGAGATGGATCTGATCTATATCTCCTAAGCATCGACACATGAAACACATCATGGATCTTCTCTAACTCAGAAGGAAATCTCAAACGGTAAGCTACAGGCCCAATCCGCTCAAGTATCTCATACGGACCAATAAACCTCGGACTCAACTTGCCTTTCCGGTCAAATTGCATTACCTTCTTCCACGGAGATACTTTCAGAAACACATTCTCACCCACTGAGAACTCAATCTCTTTTCCCTTCAAATCTGCATAAGATTTCAAACGATCGGAAGCTTCTTTCAAACGGTCGCAAATCAACTTCACTTTGTCGGTAGTCCCCTTAAGCAAATCTGGCATAGGTAACAATCTCTGGCCCGTTTCAGCCCAAGAACCCTGGAAGTCAATCACACAACAACGAAGCATATCGTCTAATATCTGTATCACTCGCTCTGACTGTCCATCTGACTGCGGATGATAAGAAGTACTGAAATGCAAACGGCTACCTAGGGCACTATGCAAACAACTCCAGAACCTTGAAGTGAATCTCAGATCTCTGTCTAATACAATAGACTTCGGAACTCCCTGAAGTATCACAATTTCGCGAATGTACAAATTCGCCAACTTGTCTAAAGAATATGTAGTGTTCACTGCTAAGAAGTGGGCACACTTAGTGAACCTATCAACTATCACCCACACAAAATTCTTCTTCGAAGGAGACAACGGTAACCCCGACACAAAGTCCATAGTGATCCTCTCCCATTTCCATTCTTGAATCTTCAAAGGCTGTAACAAACCTGAAGGAACCTGATGTTCTGCCTTCACTCTCTGACAAACCATACAACGGCTCACATACTCGGCTAGATCCTTCTTCAAACCAACCCAGAAATAATCATTCTTCAAATCACGGTACATCTTAGTACTACCCGGATGCATAGAAAAAGGACTCGAATGTGCTTCGCTCAGAATCAGACGTCTCAACTCAACATCTTCAGGTACTACAACTTTATCTTTGAAACACAATGTAACCCCCTTAGCCCGGCCTAGACGATTGACCCGAACTACGAAGATTACACGGGGAAAACCATAACCCACTCGTCAACTAACCCTCGTCGGCCGCCCTTTGCACGAAACTCATCGGTAAGCTTTTCGGTTGCTTCGAAAATCCCTCACGCTGCCGTCGTCTTGTTTTTTTTTTTTTTTGCAAATTGGTTGGGTCTCAATTGTTCCTTTCCCTCGTGTAAGTTGTGTGTGTATGTGGGTCTCAAAAATTCATCGGATTTTGACGTGAGAGGTCACTGGCGGTGAGGAATCGGGGGGGTTGTTGTGCCCTAATTTTTGAATTAGGGATTTTATGTTGAACCGGTCTGAACCGGTCCAAAAAACTGAACCGGGTTGACAGAACCGAACCGGTCTATCTTATAAATAGTCGACTGATGTCAGCGTTGGCCGTTGACTTTTTCTGAAAAAATGCTATTTTATGTTTTTCGACGTCCTGATTCTGATTCCGTTCCCGTTTTTCCAAATTCGAACCCGAAAGACTGGTTTTACCGCTTTTATTCATTTATACTTGTATTTAAAGATTTGAATATCGGAAAAATTAATTGGTATTATTCGTATTTGCAGACGACATTGACTCGAATACTGAGATCCTTCCTCTTCCTCCACCTGGACGACTTCCTGTTGCTCAGACATCGGGATCCGCTCATGAGTTTAATTATTAATATGCATTCGATAGTTATATTATCAGTGTCTTGGCATAGTAGTAATATATTGATGGTGTATTTAATTGTTATAGGAGTTGACTCTGACTGACCTAGAGATAGAGCTGAGCGTGGGAGACGTCACTGTCGACGTTGAGTGTTAGCTACTTGAGGTGTGTTCTCTTCTGTGTAGTTTGCTTACAGTGATCTATATGTAAATGTGATGATTTGCTGAAATGTATACATGATGTGGTCTGATGATGTGTGATGATTATATTCTATTGATCTGTGATGTTTGACTTGTTCAACATTCTGTAATGTTATGCAATATTTGATTATACATTCAGATTCAGATTATTGTATATCAGATTATATAATTATGCATTTCTGTTGATAAATAATGCATTTAGATTCAGATCAATGGTTTTGCCCTGCAGGCTGGATTCCACTTCGGATGGTGATGAGATAGAGAGTGGTTCTGGGGAACCTTACTCTTCGGATGGTGATGTATTTTGGGTGCATGTCATATTGTGTTGCATATTCATTCTTACTTGCTTATGTGTTTGAATTGATTCATGATGGAAAAACTATATTCTAATAATGTTTGGTTGTCTCTGTTGTTATAATGACTCTGTTAGTTCTATTTGCATTATAGAGACACACTAAGAGTTTTTGCTGACTTTCCCTTAGTTTCTACTTGCAGATACTCAGGTCTAGGCTACGGTACTTGGAGGACCTCATTTTCCAGCTTTATTTATTTATTATTATCAGTATAAGACTTGGACTTTTATATATTACATGTTTTATCAGATTGTATATAATTTCAGGTTCTTGATGTTTTATTTGGGGTTATTCTGTTTTCTCATGCATGCACATTTTGAATATTTAATATTTTCAAGAATATTTTATCAGGTTACTTTTGTGTGGGAGAAGCTTTGAGTTGACTCCTTATATTCAACCCAGTTCTTCCTGGTCGAGTTTAGGGGGTTACATTTAGTGGTATCAGAGCCAGGTTCAACACTCGGCCTGAGTGATCTAAATCAATTTGAAATCGAAAATAAATTTTTGCATGCATTCGCAAATGTTTTCGGGGCAAAACGGGAATTTCAGATAAATTTATGATCTATGATGAATATATTTATACATATTCTAAATAAGGTCTCCAAGTACCGAATTTAATCTTAGGATTCTGTCTTTTGTAGATATAATACTATGTCACCTCGGAGAAGTTCTAGAGTAGCAGCCGGTCGAGGTTGTGGTCGAGGCCGTGGCTGAGGACGAGGTCGTATCGTGACTGCAAATAGTTACGTTCCACCTCTAGAGGGTTCGATACAAAATCAATATGAGGTCCAGGGTGCGAATGAGGAGGAACAACATGTGGATCAAACATGAGCTCAGCAGACAGGAGCTCAGTAGACTGGAGCTCAGCAGACCGGTGGAGGAGACCCACATGTTCAGCCTGCTCAGGGTAGTGGTCATCGTGATTCAGGGGATAGTGAGACAGTGGGCACATATGTTGTAACTATTCAGAGAGAGTTATTGAGATACATTCGTCAGTCTGAGAGTGTTCAGAGACCCATATCAACGGAGTTTCTTGCAGCCGAGATGACTATGTTCGATGGAAACACGGGTACAGACCCAATAAATACAGAGTACTGGCTGAAGAAGCTTCAGCGATTATTCGTTGAGATGGATTATCCTACCGACCGGAAACTCAGGGCTGCCGTTTCACTACTGCAAGGTGAAGCCCAGAATTGGTGGGAGGCTGAGGAGCTTGTTACTCCAGCTAGTACTGTTACTTGGGATAATTTCATACAGGCTTTCCGTGATCGATATGTTGGAGATGATTATATAGCTAAGTGCAGAGATGATTTCATGAATCTAAGACAGAACGACATGATTGTTAATGACTATGAGATCGAGTTTATGATATTGATTCAATACGTCCCAGGGTTAGTGACCACAGAAAAAGACAAGTGTGATTGGTTTCTGAAGGGATTGCGTCCTCCGATAAAGGCCAGTGGTGCTTTACATATGGACCAGGAATACAATGATATAACTTGACGAGCTAGACAGCTGAGCGTAATGAGGACGAGTTGAGATAGCTTGAGTTCCATGTATCTGATAGAATGAAGAGACCAGTGTCAGTGCCAGTTCAGCATAGTCAGGGAAATCAGTCTAGGAAGAGGGCCAGAGATGAGACATACTATTAGAGTTATTCGAGAGCTAGACCAGTGACTTCTTCTATTTCGACTGTCAGTGTTGGTGGTTCGACTAGTACTCGAGGGGCGCCACAGTGTCCTTTTTGCAAGAAGTGGCATTCGGGCGAGTGTAGGAGGCAGACTGAAGCTTGTTTCAAATTTGGTTCATTCGAGCATCGTTTCAGAGATTGTCCGATTTCACCTCCCTCAGCTTTTACTACTAATCAGTCTCAGACATCAGTACAGACTCCCGCCAGGGGAAGAGGTCAGGTCAGATCTGTTACTTCATGCTCTGCTAATAGAGGTAGACCAGCTCTGAGTGGAGGATCAGCAGGATCGGGGGCCAGACAGCCAGGGTTAGTTTATTCTACTATGAGGCACGAGGACCGTGATGAACCAAATGTTATTGCTGGTACATTCTCTATCCATTCTATTTCATATTTTGCTCTGCTAGATAATGGTTTGACACATTCAAATGTTGCAAGTTTTGTGTCTGGGGGTCTTGAGATTTTTTTTGAGGATATCGTTAGTATTGTTACTGTACACAGTCCGATGGGTAATCTAGTTGAGGTTACTAAAGTATACATGAATCGTCCTTTCGAGATTCAAGGGGAGATATTTTCAACTGATTTGATGGAGTTACCCTTTGGAGAGTTCGATATTATTCTGGGTATGGATTGGTTGTCTGTACATCATGTTACTTTAGATTGTGAAAAGAAAAGGGCTACACTGAGAACTCCTGATGATAGTGAGGTGATTCTGATTGGTGAGCGTAGAGGGTTCCTATGTAACATCGTCTCAGCTCTCAAAGATGAGAAAATGATCAGGAAAGGGTCTATCGCTTATCTTGCCAATATCCTTGATCCGAGACAGTTTGATTCCGAATTAGATAAGATTCGAGTTGTAAAAGACTTTCTAGACATTTTCCCCGAAGAATTACCTGGGGTACCGCTGAAACGGGATGAGGTTGAGTTTGGCATCGTGGTTTATCTGGGTACAGTTCTTGTGTCTATAGAACCTTATCGGATGGCACCGGAGCAATTTAAAGAGTTGAAGATTCAGTTGCAAGAACTGTTGGATCAAGGTTTCATTCGACCCAGTGTTTCTCCTTGGGGAGCTCTTGTTCTGTTTGTTAAGAAGAAGGATGGGACACATCGACTCTGTATAGATTATCGGAAGCTGAACAAGCTGACGATCAAGAACAAATATCCTCTTCCACGTATTGATGATCTGTTTGACCAGTTCCGGGGAGCTACGGTATTCTCTATGATAGACCTGAGATCTGGTTATTACCAACTCAGGGTTATGGATTCTGATGTGTTCAAAATAGCATTCCAGACACGATATGGCCATTATGAGTTCCTTGGGATGCCTCTTGGGTTGACTAACGCTCCTGCTGCATTTATGGATATGATGAATAGGGTGTTTCAACCCTATATTGAGAAGTTTGTTATGGTATTTATTGATGATATATTGGTATATTCTAGATTTGAGGAAGAGCATGAGGAACATCTTCGGATTGTATTACAGATTCTACGAGAGAAACAACTATATGCCAAATTCAGTAAGTGTGAGTTCTGGCTTTTTGAGCTTATGTTTCTGGGTCATATAGTTTCTGCTCAGGGTATTCAAGTTGATCCGATGAAGGTTGAGGCTATTATGAGTTGGAAGCAGCCCGTGAATGTTTCTGAGGTTTGAAGCTTCTTGGATTTAGCTGGTTATCATCGGAGATTCGTTGAGGGTTTCTCTTCTATTGCAGTTTCGTTGACTAAGTTTCTGAGGAAGGATGTTCCCTTCGTTTGGACTGAGGCTCAGCAGTATAGTTTCGAGAAGCTTAAGTTTTTGTTGACTGAAGCACTAGTTTTGATTCAACCTGAGCCAGGTAACGCTTATACAGTTTTTAGTGATGCTTCGTACACCGGATTGGGGTGTGTTTTGATGTAGGACGAGAATGTAGTGGCTTATGCGTCTCGATAGTTAAAACAAAATGAGTGTAACTATCCTACCCATGATCTAAAGCTTGTTGTTGTTATCTTTGCACTTAAGATCTGGAGACACTATCTCTAAGGGGAGAAGTGTTATATCTATACAGACCATAAGAGTCTGAAATGCCTCCTCACTCAGAAAGAGCTTAATTTGAGACAGCGTCATTGGTTAGAGCTTCTCAAGGATTATGATTGTGAGATTGAGTATCATCCAGGTAAAGCTAATGTCATTGTTGATGCATTGAGTCGTAACGACATTTCAGATCTAAGAGCTTTGTTTGCTCGAATGAGTTTGTACGACGATGGCAGTCTGATGGCAGTACTTCGGGTTATTCCTACATTGATTTCTGATATTCGAGCTGAGTAGCCTAGTGATCCGTTTTTGATGCATTGTATCAGAGAGGTGCGTGAGGGTACATCTCTAGATTTCTCTATTGATTAGGATGGAGTATAATGTTTTTGTGGCAGGTATTGTATTCCAAGGAAATCTGGGTTAAAACAGGTTATTCTCCGTGAGGTCCATGACTGTCCTTATTCTATGCATCCTTGTGGTGACAAGATGTATAAGAATCTTCGTGAAAGGTACTGGTGGAAAGGTCTCAAGTGGGACGTCGTCAAATTTGTATCGAGGTGCCTGACTTGTCAGAAAGTCAAAGCAGAGCATCAACGTCCGTCTGGATTACTACAACATATTGAGATTCCTCATTGGAAGTGGGAGCGTGTGACTATGGACTTTATTAGTGGACTTTCTTTGAATCCATCGAAGAAGGATTCCATCTGGGTTATTGTTGATCGTCTGACGAAGTCCACACATTTCATTCCTATCTGAGTTAACTATTCTTTGAGTAAGTTAGCCCAGCTTTTTATTTTTTAGATTGTTCGACTTCACGGGGTGCCGTTATCTATTATTTCCGACAGAGATCCGAGGTTCACTGCATTATTCTAGGGGTCTCTTCATTCTGCTTTGGGTGCTCAGTTGAAATTCAGTACATCTTATCATCTGCAAACAGATGGTCAGTTTGAGCGTGTGATCCAGATTCTTGAGGATATGTTGAGAGATTGTATAATTGATTTTAGAGGCAGTTGGGAGGATTTCTTACCGCTTGTAGAGTTTTCTTATAATAACAGTTATCAGGCCAGTATCAAGATGGCACCGTATGAGGCTCTGTATGGGCGTAGGGGTCATTCACCTATTGGTTGGACTAGGTTGAATGAGCACATATTATTGGGACCAAAGATTGTACACGAGGCTGAGCAGACTGTCAGATTAATTCGAGATCGGCTTAAGGCTGCTTTTGACAGACAAAAGTCTTATGCTGATTTGAGACGTCGTGATCTTGAGTTTGAGGTGGGTGATGAGGTTTTCTTGAAAGTATCTCCTTGGAGGAAGGTACTTCGGTTTGGTCGAAAGGGCAAGCTGAGTCCTCGTTACATTAGCCCTTATCGGATTATTCGTCGAGATGGACCATATGCCTATCAGCTAGAGCTACCACCAGAGCTTCAGCGTATTCACGATGTTTTCCATATTTTAGTGTTGAGATGTTATCATCCTGATCTGTCACATGTCATGCCTGTTGAGGATATTGAGGTTCGTCCTGATTTGCATTTTGAGGATGAGCCTATGAGATTCTTGCTCAGGATAAAAAGGTTCTTAGAAGGAAGACCATTAAGATGGTCAAAGTTCTGTGGCGTAGTCGTAGTAATGATGAGGCTTCGTGGGAGCCCAAGACTTTCATCCGAGCTCTGTATCTGCATCTTTTTGCTCCAGGTAAATTTCGAGGCCGAAATTTCTTTTTAACGGTGAGAGAGTTGTAACGCCCCAATTTTGCCCTAAATTAAAAACCCTAATTATTGGGAATTTCAACTGAAAACTTAATTAAATTTCAATGATTAAATTGGGGATTTGAAGAATTTTAGTGATCACATTGTAACGATTGCAAAACTTAAGTGTCGTTTCATAAACCTTAGAAAGTATAATGGCACGCTCTGTAATTAACCCTTTTTCTTAGGGTATAAATAGAACCTTTCAACCATTTTCTCTCGTTTTGGCCGTTCTCTTCCCTCTTCTTCAACGTCTTGTGCGAGTAAAAGAAAAGAAACCCCCTTTCTCCGTTTTCCATCCGGTCAAGGGTCAAACACCATTCGTTCAACGGTCCGGCACCACCGTTCATCTTCCCTTTATTGTCCGACCATAACCCACTCGTCAACTAACTCTATTCGGCCGCCCATTGCCCGAAACTCATCGGTAAGCCTTTCGGTTGCTTCAGAAATCCCTCACGCCGCTGTCGTCTTTTTTTTTTGCAAATTGGTTGGGTATCAATTGTTCCTATCCCTCGTGTAAGTTTTGTGTGTTTGTGAGTCTTAGAAACTCGTCGGAATTTTACGCGAGAGGTCATCGGTGGTGAGGAATTGGGGGGATGTTGTGCCCTAATTTTTGAATTAGGGATTTTATGTTGAACGGGTCCAGAAGACTGGACCGGGTTGACAGAATCGAACCGGTCTGTCTTATAAACAGTCGGCTGACGTCAGCGTTGACCATTGACTTTTTCAGAAAAGGGCTATTTCATGTTTTTCGACATCCTGATTCTGAATCCGTTGCCCGTTTTCCCAAATTCGAACCCGAAAGACCGTTTTGAACGCTTTTATTCATTTATACTTGTATTTAAAGATTTGAATATCGGAAAAATTAATTGGTACTATTCGTATTTGAAGACGACACTGACTCGAATACTGAGATCCTTACTCCTGCTCCACCTGGAGGACCTCCTGTTGCTCAGCCATCGGGATCCGTCGTGAGTTTAATTATTAATATACATTCGATATTTATATTATCAATGTCTTGACGTAGTAGTAATATCTTGATGGTGTATTTAATTGTTATAGGAGCTGACTCTGACTGAACTAGAGATAGAGCTGAGCGTGGGAGACGTCACCGTCGATGTTGAGTGTTAGCTACTTGAGGTGTGTTCTCTTCTGTGTAGTTTGCTTACAGTGCTCTGTATGTAAATGTGATGATTTGCTAAAATGTATACATGTTGTGGTCTAATGATGTGTGATGATTATATTCTATTGATTTGTGATGTTTGACTTGTTCAACATTCTGTAATGTTATGCAATATTTGTTTATACATCATATTCAGATTATTGTATATCGTATTATATGATTATGTGTTTCTGTTAATAAATAATGCATTCAGATTCAGTGCTCAGATTTTATGTCATCTCATTTTTGTTGGGATTCTGTACGGGGAAGTTCAGTACCTTCATTCGTCGGGATGATGTCTACTTCGAATCAGTGGTTTCACCCTACGGGCTGGATTCCACTTCGGATGGTGATGAGGTAGAGAGTGGTTCTGGGGAACCTTACTCTTCGGATGGTGATGTAGTTTGGGTGCATGTCATATTGTGTTGCATATTCATTCATACTTGCTTATGTGTTTGAATTGATTCATGATGGAAAAACTGTATTATGATAATGTTTGGTTGTCTCTGTTGTTATAATGACTTTGTTAGTTTTGTTTGCACTTTAGAGACACACTGAGCGTTTTCGCTGACTCCCCCTTAGTTTCTACTTTCAGATACTCAGGTCTAGGCTACGGAACTTGGAAGACCTCGTTTTCCAGCTTTATTTATTTATTTATTTATTATTATCAGTATGAGACTTGGACTTATTTATATTAAATGTTTTATTGGATTGTATATAATTTCAGATTTTGGGGGTTTTATTTGGGGTTATTATGTTTTATTATGCATGCACATTTTGAATATTTTATATTTTCAGGAATATTTTATCAGTATGTAATATGCGATACTATTATTATCTATTTTGGAATTTAAGTTTTGAATCATGTTATTTGTTTGAGGGACAAGCTTTGAGTTGACACCTTATATTCAACCCAATTCTTCCGGATCAGGTTTAGGGGTTACAGTTTGTGTATAGAAAATATTACTCTTGTAAAAATTGTTAAAGTTTGGTGTTCATATTCATATTATATTTTTTACATCATATTAGGCCTTAAATTTTATTTAAATCTCTTTTGAGTTTTAAATTTTTAATTTGTTATCAAATTAAACAACCGATACAAATAATATTTTTTAATATTTTTTTATTTATTTTCTAACAATTTTAATCTTTTCTGATTTTTATTACTAAGGATGCCTTGAAGAATGAGTTCTCCAAATTTTTATTACTAAGGATGACTTGTTCAACATTCTATAATGTTATGCAATATTTGTTTATACATTCAGATTCGGATTATTGTATATCGTATTATATGATTATGCGTTTCTGTTGATAATTAATGCATTCAGATTCAGCTCTCGGATTTTATGTCATCTCATTTTGATTGGGATTCTGTACCGGGAAGTTCTGTAGCTTCATTCGTCGGGATGATGTCTACTTCGGATCAGTGGTTTCACCCTACGGGCTGGATTCCACTTCGGATGGTGATGAGGTAGAGAGTGGTTCTGGGGAACCTTACTCTTCGGATGGTGATGTAGTTTGGGTGCATGTCATATTGTGTTGCATATTCATTAATACTTGCTTATGTGTTTGAATTGATTCATTATGGAAAAACTGTATTATGATAATGTTCGGTTGTCTCTGTTTTTATAATGACTCTGTTAGTTTTGTTTGCAATGTAGAGACACACTGAGCGTTTTCGTTGACTCCCCCTTAGTTTCTACTTTCAAATACTCAGGTCTAGGCTACGGTACTTGGAGGACCTCGTTTTCCAACTTTATTTATTTATTATTATCAGTATGAGACTTGGACTTATTTATATTAAATGTTTTATTGGATTGTATATAATTTTAGATTATGGGTGTTTTATTTGGGGTTACTATGTTTTATTATGCATGCACTTTTTGAATATTTTTTATTTTTAGGATTATTTTATCAGTATGTAATATGTGATACTATTATTATCTATTTTGGAATTTAAGTTTTGAATCAGGTTACTTGTGTGAGGGACAAGCTTTGAGTTGACTCCTTATATTCGACCCAATTCTTCTGGGTCGGGTTTAGGGGGTTACAGTTTGTGTATAGAAAATATTACTCTTGTAAAAATTTTTCAAGTTTGGTGTTCATATTCATATTATCTTTTTTACATCATATTAGGCCTTAAATTTTATTTTAATCTCTTTTGATTTTTAAATTTTTAATTTTTTATCAAATTAAGCAACCGATACAAATAATATTTTTTAAATATTTTTTATTTATTTTCTAACAATTTTCATCTTTTCTGATTTTTATTACTAAGGATGCCTTGAAGAATGAGTTCCCCAAATTTTTATTACTAAGGATGACTTGTTCAACATTCTATAATGTTATGCAATATTTGTTTATACATTCAGATTCGGATTATTGTATATCGTATGATATGATTATGCGTTTCTGTTGATAAATAATGCATTCAGATTCAGTTCTCGGATTTTATGTCATCTCATTTTGGTTGGGATTTTGTACGGGGAAGTTCAGTAGCTTCATTCGTCGGGATGATGTATACTTCGGATCAGTGGTTTCACCCTACGGGCTGGATTCCACTTCGGATGGTGATGAGGTAGAGAGTGGTTCTGGGGAACCTTACTCTTCGGATGGTGATGTAGTTTGGGTGCATGTCATATTGTGTTGCATATTCATTCACACTTGCTTATGTGTTTGAATTGATTCATGATGGAAAAACTGTGTTATGATAATGTTTGGTTGTCTCTGTTGTTATAATGACTCTGTTAGTTTTGTTTGCACTGTAGAGACACACTGAGTGTTTTCGCTGACTCCCCCTTAGTTTCTACTTTCAGATACTCAGTCTAGGCTACAGAACTTGGAGGACCTCGTTTTCCAGCTTTATTTATTTATTATTATCAGATACTCAGTGCGAGACTTGGACTTATTTATATTAAATGCTTTATTGGATTGTATATAATTTCAGATTCTGGGTGTTTTATTTGGGGTTATTATGTTTTATTATGCATGCACATTTTGAATATTTTATATTTTCAGGAATATTTTATCAATATGTAATATGCGATACTATTATTATCTATTTTGGAATTTAAGTTTTGAATCAAGTTATTTGTGTGAGGGACAAGCTTTGAGTTGACTCCTTATATTCGACCCTATTCTTTCCAGAACCACTCTCTACCTCATCACCATCCAAATTCAAGGAAACTTAACACAATATGACATGCACCCAAACTATAGCACCACTTTCAAATGAATCATGTTGTCTTACCATATCTAGCATAGATTTGTAGATTAGCTTCCTTAGTTTTTTATTTATATCCGAATACTTCATGTTGTCTTAACACAATATGACATGCACCCAATACTTTATAGGTGTTTTTGTAATTTTATATCCGAATATTTTTAACATTTGATCACTCGGCACTGATAATCGGATTTGAAGATTACCTTCCTTATTTGTTATTTATTGAACTCCAGATCCTTACATTTATTAACTTTCTCGTTCAAGCATTTTAATCTTATTCATGTTATCATACGCAATTTCATATCTGGTTTGACTTAAACAGAGCTAACATCACTCCTCATCGTATTTATGGATGCATTTACCGAATACCAACATGTTCATAAAGCTTACTAGAGGTAGTAGTGTATTATCTTTAATACTTGCTATATCGGTCAACCATAATACTCCGTTCGATCACTCTCAAATCCGAATGTGATGTCTTCAATATCTCGAATACAAGAAACTGCGAATACCTTCAATCACACAAATTCCAAATTCAGTCTTTAATCACATTGCTCGTAATTGATTACTAAAATACATAAGTTGACTCGAGTTCAAGGTCCCATTTGGAGGGTTTTGGGTTGGAATTTCACAAAACAGGCTTCAAAAATGGACTCAGAACGCCGAAAAACATAAAATAGGGGTTTTCGAAAAAGTTAACTTTTTGGTCAACGGTCAAAGTCAACGCTAACGTCAGCAGGTCAACAGTCAACGAGGTCAGAGTCAATGATGACGTCATGCTGACATCGTTGGTCAACTTGGTTGACTCGACTGAGTCGACTCGGGCGAGTTAACTCGAACGAGTTGGGTCAGACTCGGCGAACGGGTAGGGTCAGACACAGGTTTGGGTAAGGATTGAGCTTAGGCTAAACGGGTTGGGTAACATGGGTTTGGGCTTGAACCAGTTTGCATTTTGGGCCGGTTCAAGCCTGGCATTCCGGTTTAAGCCCAATCGGCTCGATTCTAGGCCAGATCGGCTCAACCTATCATTGTTTCAGGTCGGAGATAGGTTGCGACTACTGGAAATCGCCACCAGTGGCGCGTGTGAACCACGCACAGCCTAAAACGGCCCGAAAATGAACCAAAAATGCATTTTCTTATTAGATCCAATATACCATCATGTTTATTACCTAGAAATCGAACACGAGCTTACCAAACTTACCCAAACAAAGAGGAAACGATTGATTTTGGTGTAACTCCAGTGAGGCTTTGAACGGCGGCCGGTGATAGATCTGTGGGCGGGGTTTTGTTCGGCGTGACCTCTTAAAGACGGTGGTGGCCTCGAATTAAAGCCACGATGTCAGACGGCGACGGAAACACAAAGAACAAAGGACTTAAGGTTTCTCACATCCTTCAACCTGGATTTGGCGACAAACGGCGATGTTACGCTGCGAGTGAAGGTAATGGCCGAGATCGGTGTGTGACGACGGACACGGTAGAGGGGGCGGTGACCGTCACCGACGAGCGGTGGGGGAGATCGGAGATGTTGAACGGTGGTGGGGAGATGAAAAGTTTGGATGTCTCTGGATATTTTCACTCTCGGGTAACTAATTCAAATGTGTGTTCCCAAAAAACATTTAATGGGCTGGTGAAGGGTCCAGATAATCATCTATTACCGGTATATCTGAAACATAATAGGTTAAATAAAAACCAATGCAGACTAACACCAATGGTTGCTTTAGCTTACATGAATGAGCATTTCATCACTCGTACAAAGGGACAAGGGTTCGAGCCCCCTTGGTTGCACTTCACCCTTTTTTTTCCATCTTTTCCCTTATTTCAAAATGTCAAATGTAAGGGAAATATTGGGCCCAAGACCCTAAACTATTAAAATTTTACAAATGCCAATATCATTTCTTATATTTAGACATCATATTTATCAGGGTGTTACAACTCTCCCCCTAAAAAAATTTCGACCTCGAAATTTATCAAGGTCAGAGAAATACAGAAACTACTCGTTTGTCCATTCTTGTACTGTTATCCATTAGAGTATTCTTGTTGTTGTTTTTTTAGGCTCGTAAACGGATAGAGATCAATCTAGTAGTATCCCAAGGCACTCGGGCTGTCTTTTGACCCAATTCATCCCATCATACATCTTGGACCAACTAATCATCATACAATATTTGAACCCATATCGAACTTCATACGATGCCAAGTAAACACTTGTCTCATATCTTTTATTTTAAAAGGTCTTAATCAGGGATAGAAACATTCTCAATTACAACAATAGTCATTCATGCGACCTTGGAGTATTTCCTCTAGAATTTGAATTACTCTACTAGGTTGAACAACTATTTACAGGTGAAAAACTGTACCAAAAGTCTAGACGAGTAGTCAAGGCTTCCAATAAGGCATTTCTAAAACTAGGGAGCAAGATCGAATTTCAGCCAGGGATACATCGTGCCACATTTTCAAAGGAAGGATAAAGTCTTTCTTCAAGCCGATCTAACATAAACAAGGTTTTGAACAGATACTACTTTCCGCCAGCTAATTTTTCATGCAACTGTTTCTTTCAAGTATATCAAAATTACCAAAGAATTTGCGCTCACACCACGTTCACAAACATCTTTCTTTCAAATTCTTAATACTTTTATCAAGTTTCTATCAGAATATTCTTAAGCATAATCATCATCACCGAATAACCTTACATGAAACCTTAAATCGGTTACTTCACATAATCAAACATTTATTCTCAATCTGAATCAAATCATCAATTTCTTATGCATGACTTATCTCATGTCCTTTACCCCAAATCCAAATTTGTCACATTAATCCAAATCACATTCTTAGATTTACTTATTTCAGGAAAAGAGATTCGACATTTGGATTTTCAACTCAGAAGAGTACGGTTATGCTAGGGGCATGCATAGACCAGACACCCTATGACAAACGATCGGCCGATCAACCCAGAATGACGCAACTCTAAGCTCTGATACCACTAAATGTAACCCCCCAGACCCGCCTATGCGTTACAATGGATCCTAGAAAGTTATATTAGGGTCACAAGAGCGACCCACAGTAAAAATGCACATGAAAACATTTTTTCTCAAAACACTTATTAAACTGTAAAATCAACTTCTGTTTAAAATACCATTTCAGGAAGTCATTTAAACATAACAGAAATTTCAGAAAGTGCTTTACAGACTCGGTCATAAAACAATACATGACATATATGCCCACTAACTATACAGTACCGTACTCCAAAGGCAACGCCGAGACAACTCCGAACACTGTTGTCAACCATTATACAATGATATATTCTTTTAACCTGCGATGGTAAAAACGTCGTGAGCTTGGAAAAGCTCAGTAACACAGAACTACCAAAAGATGCAATAAGCTGATGCAAATATATGGTAGGCATAACATTTTCATGATGTTCCACGTAGTAACAATCTCCATTTCTATTATACTATTTTGAGGTTGCATCAAACTCGAGAATAACTATATTTGTTCTTTATTCACACATCGAGAATTAGACGGGAATTAAATAGGCTGGTAACATACAGAGGTGGAATTAGAGAGTTTAGTGTCTAGTGTGTTCCAACGGTGCAACATTAATGCATGAAATGTAACAATGCAGTAAACATTTTTATTTAAAATACATTTGTTACAAGTAGCCGTAAAGTTCATTTTAATTCTTTAATTACCCTCAAACCATACTCCAGTATATAGTTTCCCCAGTGCAGTATCATGTATAGGCATTAACCCGAGCCCATTGGGTGTGGGTACCATCCTAAGGATATACCTTAGAATACGGGCGGCCCTTGCCGAAGCATAGGAACCGAAAACGGGCGGACCTGGCCGAAGCCTAGGGTCCGAAAACAGACGAACCTAGCCGAAGGTTAGGATCCGAATACAGGCGGACCTAGCCGAAGCTTAGGATCCGAATACGGGCGGACCTAGCCGAAGCTTAGGATCCGAATACGGGCGGACCTAGCCGAAGCTTAGGATCCGAATACGGGCGGACTTACCAACTGGATCAGGGCTGAGCCTACAGTAACTTCATATCATGTCCCAAGTACCCCGGTGAATCAGATAATCAATAGTTCATTAATCAATAACTGTATTTTTAGTAACACATTATCCATATAGCATGTTTGTCATATTGGGTGCATAGGCAAATACCAGAAATATAGTACGGTCATGCTTCATTTATAAAATATATCATGTTCATGTGAGTTCAAGTATGTCAATCATGTGCACGTGATTGGTATTATAGCATGTAAATCAGTATGCAAAAACAGTCGTGTGGCACATATGGAACACACTAGGTGGAAAAGTTTGTTTCTAGGAGATACTTGGCATTTACGAAAGAGAACACATTAAACTATATGCAATTTGAACGGATTTTTGAAACGAGGCCCCTATTAAAGGAGGGGTTCGTATAAACGGTTCAAATCAGATATTCGGGATATGATACATCAAGATCTTTGTGAGTTTAGGCATATCATGAGTGATTTACTCATTTAAGCCTACAAGGGCATTATAGTCATTTTATCACACATGGGCATATTGGTAATTTACTAACAAGTCATAAATAGTTGCTTGGAAATTCTATTTGTTCATCAGGTTTCCAACCAAGCATTCAGAAATTTCTAAGTCAAGATCTTTCACGATATTAGATACATTCAAGGCTATTTTGATTAGTTTAGCCAACAAGGGCATTTTGGTCATTTAACTATTATGAGTAATTTTGCAATTTAGCCCAAATGATGAAATGACGTTTTACAATATTTATGATTTCCAGGAGTTTATCGATCCTCCAAAACCTTTCGAACTAACATACCCCAACCTTGCAGTACAAACCAAAACTTCTAATGTATGCACTTCCCGAGTATCATTTCCAATTACTAATTGTATTGTATCTCCGAACGGTTACTTTTCATATTTCCCCACAGGACTTTTCATGGAGTAGTCGAGCTTATGTTCTGTGCGGAAAAACTTTCAACCTTATATTGATATCATAAGTGATCGATATACATGATTCATGCCTCAACCCTTAGGGGCATTTCAGTCATTTTCAACTTTATTAGTATTTCCAAAATTTTATCAAACGCAATTTATTTATTCCAGTCAATGGGGGGTATTTCAGTCATTTGAAGTTCGCGCAATCCATCATTCATGTCAATCGAACCATATATAGTATTTCAATCAATTAAGTACTTGTAGGTGTTTCAGCCATTCAAGTAATCTCGGTACCTCCAACCACTTCATTCATTTCAGAACTCAAAGATTTATCCATCATTCTAGTTAATTTGCAAAACTCGATGTATGAGGATACTTTAGTCTTTTTGGTCAACACGATCATTCCAATTAATTAATTAATCATAATAGTATTTCAAATACATTTAGTCATTTTAGTCAATTCCGTATTTCGAGCTGCTTGATTAATTCAGAGGTACGAATAACTTCCCATAAATCCATATTCAGAGACTCATTCCAAATTCAAGGAAACTTAACACCTTACAATCTCGAAGTTCAATCTTGTTACCATAACTTTCTAGGTTTTTCGAGATTTTCAGATGAATCTTGTTGTCTTACCATATGTAGCATAGATTTCTAGATCGCTTCCAATTCTAAGGTCATTTTAGTCATTATCATACTTTAAGGGCGTTTTCGTAATTTTATATCCGAATAGTTTTAACATTTGATCACTCGACACTGATAATTGGATTTGGAGATTAACATTTATTAACTTTCTCGTTCGAGCATTTTAATCTTATCCATGTTATCATACTCAATTTCATATCCAGTTTAACTTAAACAGAGCTAACATCACTCCTCATCATATTTATGGATGCATTTACCGAATACCAATATGTTCATAAAGCATACTAGAGGTAGTAGTGTATTACCTTTAATACTTGCTACATCGGTCAACCATAATACTCCGTTCGATCACTGTCAAATCCGAATGCGACGTCTTCAATATCTCGAATACAAGAAACTGCGAATACCTTCAATCACACAAATTCCAATTTCAGTCTTTAATCACATTGCTCATAATTGATTATTAAATACGTAATTGGACTCAAGTTCAAGGTCCCATTTGGAGGCTTTCGGGTTGGAATTTCACGAAACGAGCTTCAAAAATGGACTCAGAACGTCGAAAAAACATAAAATAAGGGGTTTTCGGAAAATTTAACTTTTGGGTCAACGGTCAAAGTCAACGTTGACGTCAGTAGGTCAGCGCTAACATCAGCAGGTCAACGGTTAATGAGGTCAGAGTCAATGCTGACGTCATGCTGACATCGTTGGTCAACCTGGTTGACTCTACTGAGTCGACTCGGGTGAGTTAACTCGAACGAGTTGGGTCAAACTCGGTGAACGGGTCGGGTCGGACACGGGTTTGGGTCAGGATCGGGCTTAGGCTAAACGGGTTGGGTAACATGGGTTTAGGCTTGAACCAGTTTTTATTTTGGGTCGGTTCAAGCCTGACATTCCGGTTTAAGCCGAAACGACTCAATTCTAGTCCAGATCGGCTCAACTGATCGTTGGTTCAGGTCGAAGATAGGTTGCGACTACCGAAAATCGCCACCGGTGGCGCGTGTGAACCACGCGCAGTCTAAAACGGCCCGAAAATGCACCAAAAATGCATTTTCTGATTAGATCCAATATACCATCATGTTTATTACCTAGAAATCGAACACGAGCTTACCAAACTTATGCAAACAATGAGGAAACAGTTGATTTCGGTGTAACTCCAGTGAGGCTTTGAACGACGGTCGGTGATAGATCCATGGGCAGGTTTTTGTTCGGCGTGACCTCTTAAAGATGGTGGTGGCCTCGAATTCGAGCCACGACATTGAACGGCGAAGGAAATGCAAAGAACAGAGGACTCAAGGTTTCCCACCTCCTTCAACCTGTATTTTGCGACAAATGGCGATGTTACGCTGCGAGTGAAGGTAATGGCCGAGATCAGTGTGTGACGACGGACACGGTAGAGGGGGCGGTGACGGTCACCGGCGAGCGGTGGGGGAGATCGGAGATGTTGAACGGTGGTGGGGAGATGAAATGTTTGGAAGTCTCTGGATATTTTCACTCTCGGGTAACTGATTCAAATGTGTGTTCCCAAAAAAAATTTAATGGGCAGGTGAAGGGTCCAGATAATCATCTATTACTGGTATATATGAAACATAATAGGTTAAATAAAAACTAATGCAGACTAGCACCAATGGTGGCTTTAGCTTAGATGGTTGAGCATTTCATCACTCGTACAAAGGTACAAGGGTTCGAGCCCCCTTGGTTGCGCTTCACCCTATGTTTTTAATCCTTTCCCCTATTTCAAAATGTGAAATGTAAGGGAAATATTGGGCCCAAGACCCTAAACTATTGAACTTTTACAAATGCCAATATCATTTCTTATATTTAGACATCATATTTATCAGGGTGTTACAGGTAATATCTATATATACCTATACATGCAACCCATTCTATGCAAACTATCAAACCCTAATTTGAACTTTCAAATGGCTAATTTCAATGTATTCTTGATGCTTTCCTTGCATGTTTTGTTTTTGGTTTCGTGTTTTGCAACTCATTCACTTCATTCGTTTTCGGTTCCTGATCAAGCATTTGAAGATGAACTAAAAGTACGTCCGTCATTTTACGAATTCGACTCTTTTCGTCGTAGATATTAACCTCAATTGACAACAGTAGCATCTAGTATATCTGCAACTATTACGAAATCGACCAAAAGACAAGAAATACATGAGATCGATCATGAATCCATGCAATTAAAAGGAGGTGGAAAACGTACATTGATAGATGAAGGCAAGAAAGCCATTAAAGCTAGCATGAAAAGGAATGTCGATAATCCTTTGGAGTGAAAGAGAAAAAGTCCAGGTGGTCTTGATCCTATACATTACTGATGATCTCACATCTTATAACAACAGTTGATCACAATAGAAAAACACGTAGTTTGTATTAGATGAATGTATGCTGAACTTTATTAGTACTACGTATTAGACATTGAACAATATATACATGTATACGTATGTATCTGATATGAATGAAACTTTTTATATAACATATTTCCTAAAATTTAGTTATAATATTCCATCTTACACTATTTGCACCAAAATTCCCTCTCTTTAAATTTCATACTCTCTTTTAGAAATAAAATTTTGAAATTCGTTTTAATAAAATTTAAGGACAGACACATAATTTTGTATGAAATCCTCAACATTTACACTTGCAAGCTTACTACTCGCTAATCGAAATAATTTGGGGAACAAATTATTTGTATCGGTTGTTTAATTTGATAACAAATTAAAAACTAAAAACTGAAAAGAGATTAGATTAAAATTTAAGGCCTAATATGACGTAAAAAAGATAATATGAATATGAACACCAAACTTAAACAATTTTTACAAGAGTAATATTTTTATACACAAACAATGTGAAAGATTTACACAACTTTTCATATATAAATAATGAAATTTTAATCTCTATATGTAAACTATAAAACTATAAATCTTAAATTTTAAATTCTAAACCCACAATTCATAACTTCTAAAATTAATAAATTTATATAAATTAAATTTTATTCCATTTGTGTATTAAAATATTTTTTTATAAAGGATTCCAATCGTTAAATTCGTTAAAACTAAAAACTTTTAAGGTTGGCTTTTGATGTGATCTTCCTTTTATCAAAATCTTCCTATTTATTTTTTTCATTTATCACTTCGGGATGCAAAAATTCTCTTTAGGTTGTATTTTTATGCATAAAGTTAGAAAATGTTCTTAATATTTGACTGAAAAATTATTTTAATTTTTTAAGTACATTAAGCTTTAATATTTTATCTTAAGTTAAAATAGTTAGTTAATTAACGACAAATTACTTGACATGGTGTGGGAAATCTCCATGACAATGCGCACTGACATAACACTGACAAATAAACAAAGGTGCTGACTTGACATAATGACACACAAGTAAAACTAAAATTATATAAAATACAATTTAATTTTTTTTTCTGGTGATGTGTTATTCTGTCAGTCATATCAAGTTGTTTATCGTTAGTTGATTACAGTTTTCATTCACAAAATGACCATTTTGACTCAAAATAAAACATTGAGTGTTAAAATGTTTTCATTCACAGAATGACATTTTTTATAATCATATTTGATCGGTTTGTCGATAAATTAATTTGAAGCAAATATTATAAAAATTTATTATGGAGGCGATACTTCTAATTTAATTTGTTTTACTCATAACATAAGAATTTGAATATTATACATTATATAAATTATCTAATATCTTTCTTCGCTAAAATAATTAATATTTGTCTTTTAAGTTATACATAAATAAATTTATTATATGTTCGAATTATTTTGAGTCTAACCAAAATTAATTGGTTTAGTTGCTAAGGATACACATTCTACTCCATCTTGTATAGGTTCAAATCTCGGAATGAGAATATAATATATCTCTATTTAAACAAAAAAATTGATTAATTTTTAATACCGTAATACAATTTACAATGTATAACATAAAAGTATAACATAGATGCTTATTTATATCCTTTTTGTCGTTCCTTTTTTTTATCGGCAAAAATCTGTATATTAATGGGAAAATATACAACTCGAGTCACACGTGCGCCTCATTAAAAACCTCCCTAAGCCTAACCGAGGAAAAGAGTACGACACATGGACTAAAAGGAAATAAACAACAACGGAACACAACGCCCCTCACAAAGGAAACAATCATACAGAGGCCTGAAATAAAGATGCCCGCGTCACCCCTTCCTTTGCTAGCACATCCGCTAACCCATTCGCCTCATGGAAAATGTGGTTAAAGCATACAGACCCCAAAGTGAGGCATGCTTGATAGATAAAACGAAAAATCTCCCACAAAAGCCAAGGTCGTCGTTCCAAATGCAACACCCAACCAAGAGCAATTTTGGAATCCGACTCCACAACGAGGGGACAAAATGCCCATTTAGAAGCTGCAAAGAAATTCAACGCAAAAGCGATTGCCCGCAACTCTGCTACATTGGAATCAAGGGAACCAAGTGGACCCGAGAAGAGAGCTAGAATTCGACCCTGTGCATCACGCAAAACAGCCCCAAAACCTACATGCCCTGGCTTACCACGAGCAGAACTTTCAACCGAAAATTTCAATGTGTCCTCAATTTGAGGCTCCCAACTCACGCCCACACGACATGGCTTAGAAACTACAAACTCACGGAACAATGAAATCCCGAGATGAAAAAATCAGAAAAAATGAAATCCCGTTAAAAACACATTTATTCCGCACAAGCCATAGGGACCACAACAATGCTGCAATGCTCGACACCCACAGAAGCCTTAAAGTGATCAATCTCCTCCTCCCTCTCACAACATCAAGCACACAAACCTTGCTGCTCATCCAACACGATGCCACGAAAATTATAAAAATCAATGGTTGGTAAACAACGCAGCCATGTGAACCACAAAAACGCCTGAACCTTCGGTGGTACGAGGACTTTCCACACAAAACACTCACCGAAATCGCTCCCTCTCACCTTGTCCAAAAAAAGCAAACGTGATAGAGCCTTTACTGAAAAGGTCCCGCGCGTATCAGGTGTCCAGACTAACATATCAACTGCACAATGCCGTAACCTCACAGTTCCAAAGAGCAAGATGAGCTCCCGAAGTTGTCGAAGCTCAAATGAACGCAAGCCTCGACGAAAGAAACTCTCCCATCAGTCATTCTGAAAGCTACCCCCATTGAAAAGGTCAACGACCAAAGCCAAACGATTGACCACTATCGAAAATAATTGTGGGAATATATCCTTCAATGGTTTCTCAACACACCACACATCAAACCAAAATAAAACTCGCGAGCCATCACCAACCTTCCAAACAAAACTAGTCTCACCCATGAACTTTTGCACACTATCCGAGCTCACAGTTTTGACAAACTGTTTCCAAATATCTGACATCGAACCCCTGTAGGCAGAGTTAAATCGCCACCACTGGGCTGCATCGCCATATTTTGCCACGATGATGGCCCTCCACAAAGACGATTCATCCCTAGCATACCACCAAGACCATTTTGCCAATAATGCTTTATTTCGAACCTTCGAATCTGCAACCCCTAACCCACCAAGATGACGTCGCCGACAAACCATACTCCAGCTTACTCGACATATTTTTCCTTGTAAACTCACCCCACCCCACAAAAAAGCACGCCTCACTGTATCTATTGCTGCGATAACACCCTTCGGCACCCGAAACAAACCCATATAATAAACTGGAAGTGACGAAAGAACAGAGTTTACCACTGTGACGCGAGCAGCAAAAGATAAAGATGTCCGTTTCCAACCAGCAAGCTTTCGTCAAACCGAGGCTATAATCGGTTCCCATACAGCAATGTTGCGAGGATTCACCCCCAACGGCAGCCCCAAAAAAACAAAAGGCAATTCACTTCCCGAAAACACAAGACAGCCGCCATTGAATCAAACAACCCCTCATCCACGCCAATAGTATAAAGAGAGGACTTGTTGAAGTTAATTTTCAAACCAGAACAAACTTGGAAGCAACACAGTAACCTGCGGATAGTCGTAGCGCTCTCAACGGAGGCTACAAAGAATATAATGGTGTCGTCAGCAAATTGAAGATGCGATAGCGACACCCCCAGAGCCAACGAAACCCCACGGATAAGTCCCAACTCCTGCGCTTGAACGAACATCCTATGTAGTGCTTCCTCAACAATAACGAACAGCAAAGGCAACATCGGGCAGCCTTGCCACAAACAACGCCCCATTCCAAATTCTTTATTGGCGTTATCGTTTACCAAAACTGGCAACCTGACTATGCTAATACACTCAGTAATTAGACGACGCCAAGAATCACTGAACCCCATCAACCATAAAATGTGCTCTAAAAATTCCAATCGAACGCAGTCGTAAGCTTTCGTGAAGTCAAATTTTAGGATACATCTGCCCAACGAACTCTGTCGCATGGAATGTATTGTCTCATTTGCCAATAGAATACCATCCACAATTTCACGCCCACGCACAAAAGCAGATTGGTGATCACTAATTAGTTCTCCCAACACCGACTGCAGCCTTCTAGCAAGAATTTTGGCGAGAATCTTATATATTGAATTAAGCAAGCTGATTGGTCGATAATCACTCAAGGTGACCGGTGCATCAACCTTACACAAAAGCACAAGGAATGTGTTGTTCGCACCCACAAGTAACTTGTCGGATGCAAAAAAAAATCATCTAAAAACCGCCCAGCATCATCACAAATTACCTCCCAACACTAACCCCCTATTTTCAGCTTCACTCACCCTATTAAAATTCCCCTCAAAGCTCCAAACACAAGACCTTTCATCCGCGGCAACCAACCAATAGAATCAATGTAATAAAACTCGAACCAACCAACCAACCAATGAAGCTTGTTGATAATTAAAAAGAATATTTATTTGGATCCTTAGAAATTGGACCATCAATTCATCTAGTAAAATGATTCGTTCGGTTATTTTAAAATAGAATAAAAAAATAGATTCTAATGTTATAAATTATAAAAATTTAAAAGATGTTTCGTGATAATTTTTTTAATATTTAATTTAAATTAACCAGTTAAAAGATTTAAAATGATGACATTAACCAAAATAAAAACTCTTATTTACATATAGCTTTTATCGTTCAAGAACTCAATTCCAACAAAAATAGTATAACTGGTTTGAATTTGAATCATGGTTCAACCCGTTTCATGAGTAAGCAAAAACTTATTATTAGGGACGGAGTAATTAATTAAGATAAATAAAGACAATGTACAATTAACCATTAAAAAAGGGGATATAGTTCAAATGAATTGAAAAATAAGAGGTCAAATAAGCCAATATCCCATATATTTTTTAAGTAAAAATCCATATGACTCCGTCATTGTATATCATACAGTCCATGGGACGGAGGGATCAAGGGCATAAGTCTCTATTATGAAACTTAAATATCCTATAAATTTTGATTTAATAATAAATTGACCCTTGTTTAAAATTTAAAGTTATTTAGCCATAAATAAACACCGACAAAATTAAAGAAGGGTAGATTCGTGTCCCCAATAGTTTTATTCTAATAGCAATTTAGGTTCACGTAAACCTTTAAAAGCCCTTATAATTTTTAAATTTATTAATTCGACCCTCTCAACGTTCGATCTTGAAATCGATTTCACATTCAATTTGATTCTTAAACTTCTAATTTCAATGTTTTCTTCATGCTTTCATTGCATGTTTTGTTTTTGGTTTCAAGTTTTGCACGTCGTTCACTTCATTCGTTTTCGGCTCCTGATCAAGAATTTGAAGATGAAATGAAAGTACGTCCGTCATTTTACGAATTTGACTCTTTTCATCATCGATATTCACTGCAATTGACAACAGTAGCGGCTGGTATATCTGCAACTGTTATGAAATCGACCAAAAGACAAGAAATACGTGAGACCGATCATGAATCCATGCAATTAAAAGGAGGTGGAAAACGTACATTGATAGATGAGGTAAAGAAAGCCATTAAAGCTAGCATGAAAGGGAATGTCGAAAATCCTTTGGAGTCAAAGAGAAAAAGTCCAGGTGGTCCTGGTCTTCTACATCACTGATGATCCCACATCTTATAGCAACATTTGATCACAATAGAAAAAAACGTAGTTTGTATTAGATGAATGTATGCTTAAATTTATTAGTACTATGTATTAGACATTGAACAATATATACACGTATATGTATGTCTCTGATATGAATGAAACTTTTTATATAACATATTTCCTAAATTTTAGTTATATTATTCCATATTACACTGTTTGCACCAAAATTCCCTCTCTTTAAATTTCATACGCTCTCTTTTAGAAAGAAAATTTTGAAATTCGATTTAATGAAATTTAAGGACAAACACATAATTTTATTTCAATGGTATAAATTTTGTATGAAATCCTCAACATTTACACTTGCAATCTTATTACTCGCTAATCGAAATAATTTGGGGAACACATTCTTCAAGGCATCCTTAGTAATAAAAATTAGAAAAGATGAAAATTGTTAGAAAATAAATAAAAAATATTATTTGTATCGGTTGTTTAATTTGATAACAAATTAAAAATTTAAAAGTAAAAAGAGATTAAAATAAAATTTAAGGCCTAATATGATGTAAAAAGATAATATGAATATGAACTCCAAACATAAACAATTTTTACAAGAGTAATATTTTCTATACACAAATTGTAACCCCCTAAACACGACCCAAATGAATTGGGTCGAATATAAGGAGTCAACTCAAAGCTTGTCCCTCACACAAGTAACCTGATTCAAAACTTAAATTCCAAAATAGATAATAATAGTATCGCATATTACATGCTGATAAAATATTCCTAAAAATATAAAATATTCAAAATGTGCATGCATAATAAAACATAATAACCCCAAATAAAACACCCATAATCTAAAATTATATACAATCCAATAAAACATTTAATATAAATAAGTCCAAGTCTCATAATGATAACAATAAATAAATAACGTTGGAAAACGAGGTCCTCCAAGTACCGTAGCCTAGACCTGAGTATCTGAAAGTAGAAACTAAGGGGAGTCAACGAAAACGCTCAGTGTGTCTCTACAGTGCAAATAAAACTAATAGAGTCATTATAACAATAGAGACAACAAAACATTATCATAATACAGTTTTTCCATCATGAATCAATTCAAACATATAAGCAAGTATGAATGAATATGCAACACAATATGACATGCACCCAAACTACATCACCATCCGAAGAGTAAGGTTCCCCAGAACCACTCTCTACCTCATCACCATCCGAATTGGAATCCAGCCCGTTTATTGAACTCCAGATTTTCCATCATGAATCAATTCAAGGAAACTTAACACAATATGACAAAATTCAAGGAAACTTAACACAATATGACATGAATCAATTCGAATTGGAAGTGGAATTTTCTGTCATGAATCAATTCAAACACATAAGCAAGTTCGGATTTGAGAGTAAGATTCATTTGAAAACCTCGAAAAACCTAGAAAGTTATGGTAACAAGATTGAACCTTCGAGATTGTAAGGTGTTAAGTTTCCTTGAATTTGGAATGAGTCTTTGAATATAGATTTAAGGGAAGTTATTCGTACCTCTGAATTAATCAAGCAGCCCGAAATATGAAATTGACTGAAATGACTAAATGTATTTGAAATACTGTTATGGTTAGTTAATTAATTGGAATGATCGTGTTGACCAAAAAGACTAAAGTATCCTCATACATCGATTGACATGAATGATAGCTGAAACACCTACAGGTACTTAATAGATTGAAATACTATATATGGTTCGATTGACATGAATGATGGATATCGCGAACTTCAAATGACTGAAATACCCCCCATTGACTGGAATAAATAAATTGCCTTTGATAAACTTTTGGAAATACTAATAAAGTTGAAAATGACTAAAATGCCCCTAAGGGTTGAAGCATGAATCATGTATATCGATCACTTATGATATCAATATAAGGTTGAGAGTTTTTCCGCACAGAACATAAGCTCGACTACTCCATGACAAGTCCTATGGTGAAATATGAAAAGTAACCGTTCGGCGATACAATACAATTAGTAATTGGAAATGATACGCGGGAAGTGCATACATTAGAAGTTTTGGTTTGTACTGCAAGGTTGGGGTATGTTAGTTCGAAAGGTTTTGGAGGATCGATAAACTCTTGGAAATCTTAAATATTGTAAAACGTCACGGCCTAGACGGTTGACCCGAATTAAGAAGTTTACATGGGGAAAACCAAAGTCAACCCAAAAGTCAACCTTGATTAACGACCTTTTTTTTTTCTTTTTAATCTTGTCTAGATGCACATTATCCCTAAACATGATCCTACAAACGGCATACTCAAAGATCATGACCATCAGAGAACATTCAGGGACCCAATTACACAAATTACAACTTTAGGGACCAAATTGTAAATTCTGGAAATTATAGGGACTTAGCCCACATTAAAGTTACCAATATAAAATTAGTCATATTTCATGCTTCTCTGTCAAATTTCAGCCCAAACGGACATCTCAATCTCATTTAATTGCAATAACAAGGTTCAGGACTAAAATGCAAACATTTCAAAACATATAACCATCAAATTTAGAGCCCAACGGTCGAGTGTTCCGAAACAGGGAGGACCTGTTCCGAAACGCGGGACCGTTCCGAAACTAGTTCCGAAACGAGGGTTGGCAGTGGCATTTCCGTTCCGGAACGGTTCCTCCCGTTTCGGAACGCTTAGGCCATTTCAGGCCCCTGTTCCGAAACGGAAGCACCCGTTCCGATACGGCCTGCCCAGATTGCAGAAAATTTGCTGAATAAACACATAATTGACCAACCAAACATGCTTCAAATGCCACCATATTATACCAGCAAGTCAATTAACAATCAAGGAACATAATTGCAACAACCAAACATCAACATGGCATCAATTATGAAAATCCCCAAATCTATAGGCATGCTTCCTACTTAGAAAACCATTCAAGCCTCAAAATACCAAAACAATCTCATAAAAGCCAATTACAAGTACCAACAACATCAACAACATAAATCCAACTTAGGGAGTCCAAAACATCTCCCAAATCAACAACATAGGTCCCCCATTGACAAATACCCAAAAGCTAATAGTTTGAGAAAATGTTCACCATACATGAGCTTATATCACCACTTGGATTCTTGGCTTCCTTGCTGCCCCAAAATGCACTTCAATGCTCTGCATTATTGGTTTAAGAAAAGAGAGAGCGTAAGCAAAAGCTTAGTGAGGAATGCTCATTAAAACCACACTATAATGCATTTATAAAACATCTTTATAAACCTTGATCAATCATCATTTGCACATGCACTTAGCATTTAAAACAAGCACTTCATGCTTCAAACTCATATCATGTCATATTGGCAACAAGTGATACATCGACATAAGATCCACACATGGACTTTTAAACACCATTGTGATCTTACAATTTCCAAGGACCACACATGGACTTTTAAACACCATTGTGTCTTTAACAAGAATCATTCATGGACTTTTAAACACCATGACAAGGACCACACAAGGACTTTTAAACACCTTTGTGTCCTTAACAAGAATCTCCCAAGGACTTTTAAACACCTTGGAGTTCTTAAATAACAAGGCTTACACAAGGAATTTTAACCACCTTTGTAACCTTAACCAAGAACCAACCATGGACTTTTAAACACCATGTTGTTCTTAAAACACAAGACTCACCCAAGGAATTTTAACCACCTTGGTGATCTTAACCAAGAACCAACCATGGACTTTTAACCACCATGTTGTTCTTAAATAAACAAGGTTCACACAAGGACTTTTAACCACCTTTGTGACCTTAACCATCACTTGCCATCATTATCAACAATATTCCACTGTTTTAAAGAATTTAACAAAGCCATAAACATCATGCATCTTTAGGCATCAAACCACATTAAAACAATGTTCAAAAACAAGGGTCTCTTACCTTGAGCATCCTTCAACACATGGCTTATAATCTCAGCAAATAAACATGCTAAATATGCTTTCAAAACAGAATTTAAAACATGCAAACAACCACATTGCATACAACCAATCAATGGTTCATCATCAAGAGAGTTTTTCCGAAAACTTACTCTTGAGCTTAGCTAAGTTGCTTAGACTTAAACTAAGCTCCCAAACCTTCAAAACATTGGTTTCAAAGCTGAAAACCAAAATCCACTCACCGATTCCGTTTCTCCACTTGCCGAAACACCAATCAAGCTTCCGGATCACCACCACTTGGATCCAAAGATGACTCCCCTGTTTTAAACACATCAAAGCAGAGGATTAATGCATCATCATGCATTAATATCTTCAATGAAAGCACCTAAACTCGCTGCTCTCATTCACACTCCATTTTCGGCTACCAAACACAATCGAAAATGCATCCAAACAACTCCACAACACTACCCAGCCAAGATCCATCAAATCTAATCATCCTTAAACATCAATTAACATCCAAAAAGGATCTAACATCACCCTTATACCTCCAGCTATAACATATCATCAAGATCACTCCAAAAACAACCAAGAACTCAAGCAAATCTTAGGAAAATCAACCTATCCGGGATTGCATTGATTAAACCTCAATTTCTCATCCATTTAACATTCATTTAACATCAAAAAGACACCTCAAATCACTGCTTAAACAGATCATACGAATTTTATCAAAAAATCAACCAAATCTTGCATTTAAAAGCCAAGATCAAGAACACAACCTTAAAACCTTTTATAAAACAAAAATTAAGGATTGAGAACTTGGGAATTTCAGTAAAGAACTGAGAGTTTAGAGGAGAAGGACGTTCTTACCTCCAAACTTGAGTTTCTCCCTTTTAGAACGAAGATTTCTTGAAAATCCACTTAGCAAATAATAAGGTTTTGATGAAAAGATGATTGAAGATCAAAAGGGAATTGAAATGTGATATTTAGGTGAAAAAATCAGAGGGAAAAGCTCTGGAGAAATGTGTTTGGTTTGAAAGAAAAGATGAGAGAAAATGAAAATGGAAATATGGAAAAGTTAGTTAGGAAATGGCAAAATATCTTCCCTCCTTTTAGTTTTATTTAATAACCATTAATAAATCATTTAATATTTAGGAAAAATCTGGAGAAACTCCCATTGGGTAAATAGCTCCTTAAAGATTCAAAGTTTCAATCCTTTTTAAAACAGTCACGCAGTTTTCAAAAATTACATTTTGGTCACTAACCCAAAATGTCACCCTTCCAAACCTCATTTTGTAAAATTGATTTAACCATTCTCTTATATATAATAAAAGAGGATTTTAAGACATTTTTCCATATTTTTAATGCAACCCGAACTAGGCTTTCCTAATTTCACCTTTTTATATTCGAACCGCACTTCGACCGAACCGGTCCAAACCCAAAACTTCTAAGCCCAAAACCAGGGCGTTACATCATCATTTGGGTTAAATGACCAAAATGCCCTCGTTGGCTAAACTAATCAAAATAGCCTTGAATGTATCTGATATCGTGAAAGATCTTGACATAGAAATTTCTGAATGCTTGGTTGGAAACCTGATGCACAAATAGAATTTCTAAGCCACTATTTATGCCTTGTTGGTAAATTACCAATATGCCCATGTGTGATAAAATGATTATAATGCCCTTGTAGGCTTAAATGAGTAAATCACTCATGATATGCCTAAACTCAAAAAGATCATGATGTATCATCTCCCGAATATCTAGTTTGAACCGTTGGTACGAACCCCTCCTTTAATAGGGGCCTCGTTTCAAAAATCCGTTCAAATTGCCAATAGTTTAATGTGTTCTCTTTCGTAAATGCCAAGTATCTCCAAGAAACAAACTGTTCCACCTAGTGTGTTCCATATGTGCCACACGATTGTTTTTGCATACTGATTTACATGCTATAATACCAATTACGTGCACATGATTGACATACTTGAACTCACATGAACATGATATGTTTTATAAATTAAGCATGACCGTACTATATTTCTGGTATTTGCCTATGCACCCGATATGACAAACATGCTACATGGATAATGTGTTACTAAAAATATAGTTATTGATTAATGAACTATTGATTATCTGATTCACCGGGGTACTTGGGACATGATATGAAGTTACTGTCGGCTCAACCCTGATCCAGCTGGTAAGTCCGCCCGTATTCAGATCCTAAGCTTCGGCTAGGCCCGCCTGTATTCAGATCCTAAGCTTCGGCTAGGTCCGCCCGTATTTTGATCCTAAGCTTCGGCTAGGTCCGCCCGTATTCGGATCCTAAGCTTCGGCTTGGTCCGCCCGTATTCGGATCCTAAGCTTCAGCTAGGTCCGCCTGTTTTAGGATCCTAGGATTCGGCCAGGTCCGCCCTTTTTCGGTTCTTATGCTTCGGCAAGGGCCGCCCGTATTCTAAGGTATATCCTTAGGATGGTACCCATGCCCAATGGGCTCGGGTTAATGCCTGTACATGATACTGCACTGGGGAAACTATATACTGGAGTATGGTTGGATGGTAAATAAAGAATTAAAATGAACTTTACGGCTACTTGAAACAAATGTATTTTAAATAAAAATGTTTACTGCATTGTTACATTTCATGCATTAACGTTGCATCGTTGGAACACACTAGACACTAAACTCTCTCATTCCACCTCTGTATGTTACCAGCCTATTTAATTCCCGTCTAATTCTCGATGTGTGAATAAAGAACAAATATCGTTATTCTCGAGTTTGATGCAACCTCGAAATGGAGATTGTTACTACGTGGAACATCATGAAAATGTTATGCCTACCATGTATCTGCATGAGCTTATTGCATCTTCTGGTAGTTTTGTATTACTGAGCTTTTCCAAGCTCATGATGTTTTTACCATCGTAGGTTAAAAGAATATATCACGGTATAATGGTTGTCAGTAGTGTTCGGAGTTGTCTCGTCGTTGCCTTTGGAGTACGATATTGTATAGTTAGTGGGCATGTATGTCCCGTATTGTTTTATGACCGAGTGTCTAAAGCACTTTCTGAAATTTCTGTTATGTTTAAATGACTTCCTGAAATGGTATTTTAAACAGAAGTTGATTTTACAGTTTAATAAGTGTTTTGAGAAAAAAATGTATTCATGTGCATTTTTACTGTGGGTCGCTCTTGTGACCCTAATGTAACTTTCTAGGATCCGTTGTAACGCATAGGCGTGTCTAGGGGGTTACATTACCAACCTTTTGTTTTGCCAGAATATTCAAAGTTTGTTCATAAGGATACCATTTGATTGGATTTTAACTTTTAGGATTGAGATGAATTCTTGTTGCTTATATTCAGTTTAGATTCCTATATTTATGTCATAATCATATTTAATATGTTTTATATTTATATAAATTTAAATATGTTAATAATCAAATTTTATATATTTGCATACTTATTAACTTGCATATTATATTTATATTATGTTCATGTTGTGTATGAAATTTCAGTATTTTAATCATTTCATAATCATATATTTATATTTGGGCATGATTAGGATTGCATGAAAAGTTTTTACTTGCCCATAAGTAGGGGTGAGCAAAACTCGAGTTGACTCGACGTGAAAAAACCTGACTCGTAATTTTATCCCAAAATATATGTGTGAATTACATAATTATCTCATGTTGGATCAAATTAAATATTTTTACTCTAAATTTAAACCCGACCCGACCCGACCCAACCTAAATCTATTTTTTAAATCCCGACTCATAAAATTTGATCGGTCGAATCTTCGTGTCATGCACATCCCTAGTTAGTAGAGGCTTAAATTCTTTACTTCCATTCTCTTTGAAATGTACTGATACAAATTAAAGTATAGGATTAAATTTCAAAAGTAATCATAACAGAGGTATTAAAGTCACAATTTGACCAAATTATATACAACTTTCAGGTTTCATATTCGTCACTTGAAGTGGGAATAGTTCCAACCATGGCCGATCCAAACGTACCCATCTCGTCAACTCCGACCACCAACCAAGCTTCCCAAGTTGGTAGAACCGACCGCGAGGCTCGAGTTTTAAGGTACAAAGAGAATATGAGGAACCGAAAATTTGAGAAAACAATCCGATACGCTTCCCAGAAGGCCTACACCGAATCAAGGCCAAGAATCAAAGGCCGATTCGTCAAAAGAACTAAAACCGACAATGACATAGTCCTCGACCACATGCTTAACTCGCCAACTTCAGCTTTTGCAGCAGCTTTCATGTCGGAAACAGAGTATGACGTTGTCTCGTAGTTTTGAAAGTCGATTTATAGAAGAATACTATGATTGTGTAATATAGTAATAAAATTCTGGCAAGTAGAATAATCCAAACGACAATTGAAATTAATGGAAATAGATGTTTAGTTCTTTGGTTATAGTTTATGTCGCGTCTAAAGTTTGATTTCAATCTCGGAATAAAAAAAACAAAGGCTTGATTCCTTAAGACTTTTTAAATTGACCCAAACTTTTTATTTGGGTTAATATATATTTTGGTACCTTAATTTTGTCTTAACTTGACTGTTCTATTTAAATTTGACTTCTGAATTGAACAAAACATCACGTTTATAAGTATCATACAATGTCATCACACTACATGGCCTCATTAAAAACCTCCCTACACCTAAATGGAGGAAAAGAGTACCGAGGAGTATGAGATAAAGAACAAATGCTAAAAACAACCGAACAAACACGAAAAAATTAACGCAAGAAACCAAAACACAAAACATTCATGCTAGTATGCAAAACCAAGATGTCTCGATAAAAACATTAATACATAAGCTCAACAATAATCCCCCTCAAATGCAATTTCCAGGCCAAAAGATGTCGTCAAGCACCAACAAAAAAATGGTCTGATGTTGTGTGTTTCCATAATAATCGATCCTCACACTTTTAACAAACCACACCACACCACTCTATCGACACAAAGGAAATCACGCACCACAGCCACTGAATAATTCCACCATACCTCGTTGTAGGTTACCACAGCACATATCGCCTAACAAACTCGCTTGATACCCTACCACACACGGTATGTATACTCCTACTACACCACAAAACAGACATCCAAGAACTGAGCAAATCTGTCTCCTCTCTCGAATGTCAAAAACATCCGAAGAAGGCGTAAACACATAAACAAAATCATTCGTAAACCATATCTTATTCACCATACCATCACTTGATGTCTTTAATTTAGTCACATAAAAAATGACCATCGCACACCTCTGTTGCCTCAAAAAGTGTTGAACCAAATTACGCTTCAATGCTGAACCAATCCCACTCATATTCCACGGGGACAAACTCAACGCTCTTTTCAATTAATGTCGTTCTTGCGCTTCAATCATAGGCACGATATCCTTTACAATTTCTTGTTCGTTTCCAATTGTTTTCACCCCAATCAGTTTACCCAATTTCAATGTTTCCTCCGCTTCTCTTAAAATAATCCGTTATAGGTTATAGAAGTCTGAATCTGACAAAGAGCCATTAGCAATTACCTCTGATGGTTTTTGGTTTTTCTTCGGACGACCTCTGCCCTTTTTTACCAGCTTCGCTTTAGCCTCACCTCGCTCACCAGGCGATAAAAAACTCAGTTCGATTTCTGAAACCAGTCGTAACCTTCTAAACTTTCCATTGTATTCAACTGTTTGAGCCTTATTAGCCCTAGGAATTTCTATCCTTGACCCATCAACACCTGGGCTCAATTCATCAGCTACTAGTTCTTCGGCAACTAGTTCATCACACGGTACTCCCACATTGTTTGGAAAAACATCCATCATTGCATCACTCGACAAAACATCCAGAATTCTCTGACTTTCCCTTTCACGATGGACAAGGCTTACATCTTCATCCGTCATCCAACTTTCCGTGCTCATGACACGCCAATCCTCCCTCTTGTTTTCATTCCATATACGATCAATTTGGCTCGATCCTAGAGCTGAATAAGAGAAAGAATCGAGTACCACTGTATCATTTGCTGACCTCCCACTTATAGACACCTTAACAGGGCTGGACATATCCATGTTCAAATCCTCGGTACTCAATGTATCTTCCGAGCAGTTCACCGCCTCACAACTACAATCACACTTAGGGCCAATCGCTTCCTCAATTTTTGTAACGCGAATTGTGAAGATGTTATCGTTAATGTGCAAGTCCATTACTTCATCTATGTGTGAAATCCAGTCGGTTTCGATCTGAAATCGACATCGTTCAAACGTCAAAGGCACCAAAGACTCAATGTCAATCCGTATGAGTTCGCCCCAAATCGGTGCAATGTTTTGAAATGTTTCTTCAGACCATCCATGAATAGGAATTCCACTTATTGAAAGCCATACCCTTTGATTCGGTAAAAAGGATGTAGGCGACCATTCAATTAATTTTTCAAACCATTTTCTAGACGCCTAGTCTCCAAATTTCTCTTCCTTGATTCTTTATCTTCAAACATGAATAATACAAGAGAGCCCGCAACTCGCATCAACGTAAAACCTGTCAATTTCGCCTTTGTAATATCATTTGCAAGATCCGCTATTTGGCTGGGTTGACGGCAAAAACCCAAAGCCCAATTCTATAAAATTTCCCATTTATCGGTATTAACAACCCCATCCACGCATTTGTGTTTCTCTTCCACTCTAGATTGCTCTTTCAATGTGATCTAATCATCACCGTCCTCATCCTTGTTACGCCGCCTCACTGGATTCCTTTTGGAATTGTTAGTATGATCATGATCATCCCACTGTTTCTGGATCTCCTTGTACGTCCTTGAATCAATGTTATCACGCTTTCTTCTCCAAAATGTATCCCTAGTCTCCCTTTGCGCCATCATTATCTTTAATTTGTATCCATAAAGCCGAAATCCATGAAAACACTCTATGATTCCATCTATATCCTCCTTTCACCCCAAACGTACAAATTCGAATCCGATTCCACCTCTCACTCTCTTTCTTGGTACAAACACATCCACAACCACTCCATGTCTGTCGAAAACTGTCAAAACGCCATGCCAGTGTAGTTGCCCCGGTAAGTTTGATACAGAAACCGTCCAAACTCTTCGAATCTGATTTCCCAAGCTCATGTTCCTCACTATTAAGGTTGCGTGCACTCCGCTAATTCTTACTTGAAACTTCAATTGTGCACACAGTTTTATTCAGAAATATTCACAAACACATGGTGTGCACACATCAAATCCAATCCATTTTCACTTCTCATTTAAAAGATGATTGCAAACGTTAATACAGAAGGTTTCGTAGTCTCCAAGTGCAAACTAGAGGCAGTGAATCGCGTTGCTGATTGGTGTTGCGGCACTATGCTAATTTGATAGCGGCCAAAGAGAGAGAACTGAGTAATATGGACTTGAAAAATGATTAAATTTTAAAATTATAAGGGCTTTTAAGTTTTACAGCCCTTATAAAGCCCTTATAAAATATAAAAAGCCCCTTTTTAAGTTTTACATGAACTTAAATTGCTATTAGAATAAAACTATTGGGGACACAAATCTACCCTTCTTTAATTTTGTCAATGTTTATTTATAACTAAATAACTTTAAATTTTAAACAAGGGTCAAATTATTATTAGATAAAAATTTATCGGATATTTAAGTTTCACAATAAAGACTTATGCCCTTGATCCCTCCGTCCCATGGATTGTATGATAAACAATGACAGAGTCATATGGAATTTTAATAAAAAAATATAAAGGATATTTACTTATTTGACCTCTTATTTTTCAATTCATTTGAACTATATCCCTTTTTTTAATGGTTAATTGTACATTGTCTCTATTTATCTTAATTATTTACTCCGTCCCTAATAACAAGTTTTTGCTTACTCATGAAACTGGTTGAACCATGATTTAAATTCAAACCAGTTATACTATTTTTGTTCGAATTGAGTTCTTGAACGATTAAAAGCTATATGTAAATAAGAGTTTTTCTTTTGGTTAATGTCATCGTTTTAAATCTTTTGACCGGTTAATTTAAATTAAATATTATAAAAATTTATCACGAAACAAATTTTAAATTTATATAATTTATAACATTATAATCTAATTTTTTTATTCTATTTTAAAATAACCGAACGAATCATTTTACTAGATGAATTGATGGTCCAATTTCTAATGATCCAAATAAATATTTTTTTTAATTATCAACAAGCTTCTCGTTTTTTATTACACTGATTTGATTGGTTGGTTGTCGCGGATGAAAGGTCTTGTGTTTGGAGCTTTAGGGGGAATTTTAATAGGGTGAGTGAAGCTGAAAAATAGGGGATTAGTGGCGCCTTTCACTCTCGATGAGGCGTGGGCGGTTGTTCGTGGGTGTGAGTGTTCGAAGTCACCGGGGCCGGACGGCTACAATATGGAATTTTTTAAGAAGTGATGGGAGGTAGTTTGTGATGATGATGGGCAGTTTTTAGATGATTATTTGGCATCCGACAAGTTACCTGTGGGTGCGAACAATACATTCCTTGTGCTTTTGCCTAAGGTTGATTCACAGGTCACCTTGAGTGATTTTCGACCAATCAACTTGCTTAATTCGATATATAAGATTCTTGCCAAAATTCTAGCTAGAAGGCTGCAGTCGGTGTTGGGAGGACTAATTAGTGATCACCAATCGGCTTTTGTGCGTGGGCGTCAAATTGTGGATGGTATTCTATTGGCAAATGAGACAATACATTCCATTAGACAGAGTTCATTTGGCAGATGTATCTTGAAATTGGACTTTGCGAAAGCTTACGACTACATTCGATGGGAATTTTTAGAGCATATTTTATGGTCGATGGGGTCTAGTGATTCCTGGCGTCGTTGGATTACTGAGTGTATCAGCACAATCAGCTTGTCAGTTTTGTTAAACAGTAGCGCCACTAAAGAATTTGGAATGGGGCGTGGTCTGCGGCAAGGCTGCCCGTTGTCGCCTTTGTTGTTCGTTATTGTGGCGGAAGTACTACATAGGATGTTCGTTCAAGCGGAAGAGTTGGAGCTCATACATGGGGTTTCGTTGGCTCCGGGGGTGTCGCTATCGCATCTTCAATTTACTGACGACACCATTCTATTCTTTTAAGCCTCCGTTGAGAGCGCTACGACTATCCGCAGGTTACTGTGTTGCTTTCAAGTTTGTTCTGGTTTGAAAATTAACTTCTATAAGTCCTCTCTTTATACTATTGGCGTGGATGAGGGGCTGTTTGATTCACTGGCGGCTGTCTTGTGTTGTCGGAATGTTGAATTGCCTTTTGTTTATTTGGGGCTACCGTTGGGGGTGAATCCTCACAACATTGTTGTATGGGAACCAATTATAGCCTCAGTTCGATGAAAGCTCGCTGGTTGGAAACGAACATCTTTATCTTTTGCTGCTCGCGTCACACTGGTAAACTCTATTCATTCGTCACTTCTAGTTTATTATATGGGTTTGTTTCGGGTGCCGAAGTGTGTTATCGCATCAATAGATAAAGTGAGGCGTGCTTTTCTGTGAAGTGGGGTGAGTTTACAACGGAAAATGTTTTGAGTAAGTTGGAGTATGGTTTGTCGGCCACGTCATCTTGGTAGGTTGGGGGTTGCGGATTTGGAGGTTCGAAATAGAGCGTTATTGGACAAATGGTCTTGGCAGTATGCTAGGGATGAATCGTCTTTGTGGAGGGCCATCATAGTGGCAAAATATGGCGATGCAGCCCAGTGATGGTGATTTAACTCTGCCTACAAGGGTTCGATGTCAGTTATTTGGAAGCAGATTGTCAAAACTGTGAGCTCGGATAGTGTGCAAAAGTTCATGGGTGAGACTAGTTTTGTTTGGAAGGTTGGTGATTGTTCGTGAGTTTTATTTTGGTATAATGCGTGGTGTGTTGAGAAACCATTGAAGGATATAAACCCACAATTATTTTTTATAGTGGTGAATCGTTTTGCTTTGGTCGCTGACCTTTCCGATGGGGGTAGCTTTCAGCATGACCGCTGGGAGAGTTTCTTTCATTGAGGCTTGCCTTCGTTTGAGCTTCGACAACTTCGGGAGCTAATCTCGCTCTTGGGACCCGTGAGTTTACGGCATGGTGCAGTTGATATGTTAGTCTGGACACCAGATATGCACGGGACCTTTTCAGTAAAGGCTCTATCACGTCTGCTTATGTTGGACAAGGTGAGAGGGAGCGATTTCGATGAGTGTTTTGCATGGAAAGTCCTCGTACCTCCGAAGGTTCAGGCGTTTTTGTGGTTCACATGGCTGCGCCGTTTACCAACCTTTGATTTTTTTAAGCTTCGTGGCATCGTGTTGGATGAGCAGCAAGGTTTGTGTGCTTGGTGTCGTGAGAGGGAGGAGGATTTTTTCTATGCCCGTTTGCCTATAACCCCCTCGTCCCGGTCCAGACGCTTGACCGGTCCGAGCGGGCTACACGAGGATAACCGAGGCGAAACCCGTTAAGACTCCACTTTGGTTAACAACCCGAGAAAACTTTTTCATTTATATTATCTTGCCTAGATGTAATATTAAGTCCTATGTGAGAAAAGCAACAACGGAAGAAACAATGAGGTAAACAACCAAACCGTCCAATTAAAACAGCGCATATTAAACTTAAATAGCAGGCCGTATCGGAACGCCCATAGGGTGTTTCCATACGCCTTGACTATGTCAACTGGCCAAAGTCAAACCGAGGAGACCATTTCGAAACAGGGGTGGCCCGTATCGAAACACCCTCAACGGTCAACTTCTCGTGGTCAGCGATACGAAGGCCGTTCCGAAACACTAATGCCCGTTTCGATACTTCATTTTATCGTCAAATTCTCAGATTTCCAGTAGCAAAATCATATCGAAACGGCCCCTAGCGCACTGAAACTCCTGGCCAAAAACAAAGGGACCGTACCGAGACGGGACCAACCGTTTCGAAACGCCCTCTATCTGTAGATTGTTTTTAGCTGTTTTATGGCACAAGGTTGTCCCAAAACTCCACTCAAACCTCCCAAAACACACATACAACAACTCTAAGGCAAACCAAACATCTACAAGCATGTTTAACACACCAAACATAAAGAAGCCATACATTAAAGGAATAAACATCATTCAACACATGCTTCATACATAAAATTTAAGATTCATGCTTCAACAAACATACACTTAGGCATCCATAAAGGCACAAGGCCAACAACATCATAAAGGATTCTAAACGTGCTCTTAAACAAACCAACACCAGCATACATCAAAAGCTCAAAGCAAGAAATACATATCTCATTGCTTGACTATTACACCTTAAAACTTAAATGTCCATACTTGAAAGATAAGATAGCACCACAAAGCACACTTGGAGGCCCCCTTCTTGCACTAGCAACCTACGAACTACGGATATGCATTGTCGAACAAAAGAGAGCGTAAGCATAAAGCTTAGTGAGGGTAAGCTCATTAAAACAAACCTCGACAATGCAGGGTCCAAGCATGGGCACAACCAAGGTAAAATGCATGTTCTTACCTTCGATCCACATGAGCCAAAATACACATGATGCATTAACATATATTCAATATTATGCCATGCTCAACAAGTCCATATACACATCATATGTAAACACATATATTAATCCATATTCGCAACACATCTCAAATCATATTGGCACCTATCTATGACTCGAATACGCGAATAACCGTTGGAACTCACATCCAACAACAACAATTACCTTACGGTGGGATTACACTCATAATCGTTCAGGCGGAGGGGATTCCACTCGTCCTCACTCCCCGTCGATGGGATTACACTCATCACCGACTAACATATATATAAGAAGGTTTTCCAGGTGAACCCGTACTCCATCTTGATGACTACCATCACCAAGACCACACGCGCATTTGACTCACGTGTGCACACTAAACATCCTAATGATCGATTATTGTACCAAGGCATACTAGTGCCAATACTAAACACAATTCACAACATCATTTCATAACAACTTTCGTGCTTAGCACGTACTCACCATGATCACCATCATGCACAATCCACATGCATATCAGAATGCATCAAAACCATGCCTCAACATACATGTATAACACAATATACATATCCACCATAAAAACAAATAAACATGAGGCATAGACAACAATTAGAGTTCAACCAAAGTCTCTAACTAAAGCTTGGGATTAGACTACCACTCTAATCCCAACTCTAGGTGGGTCTACCAAGCCCGACCTAGTCCACATGCTTGAACCAATACTCGAAAACCATTTAAAAACATTTAACCACTCACCGACTATTCAAAGCTCAACACACTAGCCGATCAAGCTTCCAACGATTCCATATTTATTCTTGATGCTTCACCAACACAATTTCTTGCTTCTAATCAACTCAACACAATCAAAACAACTTCAAATCAGATCACACATCAATATAGCAAGCCCGGAACACTAATCAAGCATAAAACACAAGAGTTTCAAGCTAAGAACAACCCCAAAACTTCAAACCCGAGCAGCCATGAAACCAAGTCCAAAACTCATGATTTCAACCTTTTTAACACAATTAAATGCTTCCAAAACTACCCCCAATTATTACACTAACAACAACTCTTAATTTCCGACATCAAACAACCCCAAAACCAACCTTTAAACCCTTCAAAAACCCTTCTAAAACCCAAATTCGAGAATCATTGTAAAACTCTTTAAAATTCACATATGTTGGACCTTATGGGTTGTAAACAACTTATCTAACAATAAATAATCAAAAGCTTTGTTAGAAATTCATAAAGCTTCAATCTTTGACAAATTCTTTGAAACCTTAATCTATAAAATACATGGTTTTAATGAAAACTAATGGTATCAAAATGAAGAGGAAGATAAGGCCAAGTCAAAAATGCAATTACCTTTTGGAAAATCACCAACAAGGAGCAAAGGATGTAATGGAATAGTAAAAGTTGAGTTTGAAATGAGAGTGAGGAAGACGATTAGAACATGTCTTCTTCTTTTGTTTTTTCTTTATTTTATCAAAGAAATCCTATTTACCATTATGCCATTAATGAAATGGCTAAAACTCCCATCTCCTAAAGTCCATGGAATTTGGACTTAGGAGATAGGCCCAACATAGACTTTAATTATTTTGCAAACACGAAGCCTATAAAATATTTTATTATTTTAATTATAAAACCGAAACCTGAAATATTATTTTAATATTAGTTTCACCCGACCCCCAAACCCGGGTGTTACAACTCTCCCCCATTTAATGAATTTCGTCCCCGAAATTATCTAACGGAAACAAGTACGGAAACTACTCAAGCATATCAACTTTCCTCTCCCACGTGGCCTCTTCCAAACCTCTATATCTCCACAACACCTTGACCATTTCTATGGTCTTGCCACGCAACACCTTGCTATCAGAAGCAAGTATCTCAACAGGTTCTTCATTATAAGACAAATTCAGATTCAACTCTATCTCCTCAACAGGCATAACATGAGATGGATCTGATCTAGATCTCCTAAGCATCGACACATGAAACACATCATGGATCTTCTCTAACTCAGAAGGCAATCTCAAACGGTAAGCTACAGGCCCAATCCGCTCAAGTATCTCATACGGACCAATAAACCTCGGACTCAACTTGCCTTTCCGACCAAATCACATTACCTTCTTCCACGAAGATACTTTCAGAAACATTTTCTCACCCACTGAGAACTCAATCTCTTTTCTCTTCAAATCTGCATAAGATTTCAAACGATCGGAAGCTGCTTTCAAACGGTCGCAAATCAACTTCACTTTGTTGGTAGTCCCCTTAAGCAAATCCGGCTTAGGTAACAATCTCTGACCCGTTTCAGCCCAACAGATCGGAGTCCTACATCGTCTACCATACAAAGCCTCTTAAGAAGCCATTTGTATACTAGCCTAGTAATTTTTGTTGTAAGCAAACTCAACTAAAGGGAAAGTGCTTCTCCCAAGAACCCTGGAAGTCAATCACACAACAACGAAGCATATCCTCTAAAATCTGTATCACTCGCTCTGACTGTCTATCTGACTGCGGATGATAAGAAGTAGTGAAATGCAAACGGCTACCTAGGGCACTACGCAAACAACTCTAGAACCTCGAAGTGAATCTCAGATCTCTGTCTGATACAATAGACTTCGGAACTCCATGAAGTCTCACAATCTCGCGAATGTACAAGTTCGCCAAGTTGTCTAAAGAATTTGTAGTGCTCACTGCTAAGAAGCGAGCACACTTAGTGAATCTATCAACTGTCACCCAAACAAAATTCTTCTTCGAAACAGACAACGGTAACCCCGACAAAAAGTCCATAGTGATCATCTCCCATTTCTATTCTGGAATCTTCAAAGGCTGTAACAAACCTGAAGGAACCTGATGTTCTGCCTTCACTCTCTGACAAACCAAACAACAGCTCACACACTCGGCTACATCCTTCTTCAAACTAGCCAAGAAATAATCATTCTTCAAATCACGGTACATCTTAGTACTACCCAGATGCATAGAAAAAGGACTCGAATGTTCTTCGCTCAGAATCAGACGTCTTAACTCAACATCTTGAGACACTACAACTTTTTCTCTGAAACACAATGTAACCCCCCTTAGCCCGGCCTAGACGATTGACCCGAACTACGAAGATTACACGGGGAAAACCAAAGTCAACCCAAAAGTCAACCTTGATTCACGACCCTTTTTTTCCTTTTTAATCTTGTCTAGATACATGTTAACCCTAAGTGAGTACACACGAGATACGATTGAGAAAGGCACAGCAAACAGATATCATATAGGGACTCAATTGCATTTTACATGGGTTTAGGGACCAAAATGTAATTTTTGTAAATTAGAAGGTCTTCATTGATTTTAAGTTTACCATTATGAAATTAGTCATGTTACATGCTTCTCTGCCAAATTTCATCTTAATTAGACATCTCAAGCTCAAGCAATTGCAATCCCAACATTTAGGACTAAAGTGTAAAACATGCAAACATCAGAGCAATTCAAATCTACGTACAACGGTAACCCGTTTCGAAACACCCACCTGTCGTATTGAAACGCTGGATCAAAACGGCGTTGACTGTTTTGGTACGCAGGTGTGTTTCGAGACCAGTTCAGAAACATGGCATTCTAGTAGCCAAATCGTTTCGAAACAGCCTCCAACGTTTCGAAACACGAAGGCCATTACAGGCCCCCATTTCGAAACACTAGAGGGTGTTTCGATACGGTTTGCCCAGAATCTGCAGCAATTGCTGGTTTCTCCTTCATAAACTCATTCAAACACATCCCAAAGACTCTCAAATCATACCAACAAATTAGCAAACATATAAGGTACATATCTAGAACTCTTTAACACATTCATAGCATCAAACATGAAATCTCAGTAGTCTAGAGGCATGCTTCCTAATATCAAATCACAAATAGGCAATCCAACCTCAAAACAAGCAATTAAGGCCATTTACAATTCAAACCAGCCAAAACAAACATGCCACAACCCTAGGGAGTTTAACACATCTCCCAAAAACAATTATTGGTTTCCCATTGCTAATCTATCAAAACTAAAGTGTATGAAAACTTCACCATACACGAGCTTGGACTTCCTTGGATGAACTTAGCTTCCTTGATGCTCGAAAACACCTCAATTATCTGCATTATTGGTAAAGAGAGTGCGTAAGCACAATTGCTTAGTGAGGCATGCTCTAAAGGAAACCAACACAATAATGCATACTTTGAAAATCTTTACACAAAAGCTTTTGAACCACATGCTCATTTTAACACATGCTTGAATATCTTTCAAAGCAACTTCTCATTGAAACTACATGTACCTCAATTTTATCTCATGCATTTACCAGTGCAAAACTCATGGCAAGGCCATACACATGCTTGTATCATCAAAGCATTTCTAAAACAAATCTCATATGCATAACTCATAGCATAAATCATTTCATCAAAGGTACATGTGTAACAAAAACCATTTCATCATTTATATTGGCATTTAGCATCTTATTAATACTCGGATGTGCGGACACATTTCTACACTAGACTCTTCCGTTGGAATCTCGCATCACCGTACTCACTTGTCTAGCAACATGGCTTCTGGTGGAATCTCTCATCACCGTACTCACATGGCGGAATCTCTCATCGCCACAAAGCTTGTGTATTTCACCAAGTCCTACCCGATGGAATGCCCATTGTCGGAATATCTCCCTTTGGCTTAACCAAAGAGCATATACAAATTTTTAGTTTATAGTGCACTCTCATCCTATTGATCGATCAACTATATCCGGTAAGTTTCTCAACATCTATGCCAATACAATGTGTTAAAACATCACCACACCTACTGTTTTTCATGAAATATTACTCAAAGGTTTTCTCATCACATTTAAAAACATGAATCATACTTTGCTTCAAACAAAAAGCTCAAATCTCTTCAATGCAACATGCCATCTCATGACATCTCTACAAGCATAATCTCAAGCCATGAATCATGCACAAAAACAGTAGGAATTTATCAATCTCAAACCATGAGCATGCAAAAGCATTTTAGGGGCAAACACCACTTTAAAGAGAGCAATTAAAACCATACTTACTTCCAGATTTAGGAAGGTGTTTCAAACCTCTCCTAAATCCCCAAACCTTTTTATTTTTGTCCTCATGGACTTCTAACCCAATCGCACTTACCAATTTCTTTTCGCTTGCTCGCCGAAACGCCAATTAAGCTTCCGGATCAACTCCAAAAGTGTCCGAAGATGTCTCCCATGTTTTAGACACATAAAAGCAGAGGATTAATGCATCATCAGGCATTGAAATCTTCTGCCAACACTCCTAAACTTGCTGCTCTACCTAAACCCAACATTTCGGCTATCAAACACAACCGAAATCATCTCCAAACTCTTCCAAAACATGACCCAGCCAAGATCCATCACTTCTAAACATTAATTAACATCAAAAACAATCCTAAACTCGTCCTTACACCCCAGCTTTAACAGAACACCAATATCACCACAACACCCACCATTTTCACAAGCAAAAACTTAGGAAAAACAACATATTCGGGATTGGATTGATAGAACCTCATTCCTAACATCATTTAACATCCTAAATACATTATAAAACCATCTCAAAATAGAGCCCAATCAATTACCACGAAAATCTTCAAGATCTCTTCCAAAATCTTGACTTTTAAGCCAAAATCTTGTTTCCAACATTAAAACCATTCATAAATCTTTAATAAAGAGTTACAACTTTGGAATTTCAGTAAAGAACTGAGTATTTAGTGGAGAAGAACAATCTTACCTCTAAACGATGATTTCTCCTTGATTTGGGCAAGTTTCCATGAAAATTTAATGTAGAAAACAAATAGATTTGATGAAAGATTGATTAGGAATCAATGAGTGATCATGGAAATCTCATCAAATGAAGTGAAAATCAAAGTGAACTTAGCTGGAGAAAAAGTGTTTGGTTGATAGGATTTTGAGAGAAAATTAGAGAAAAATGGTTATGAAAGTCAAAGGTAGTTTATCACCTTTATTTTATTTAATTAAATCACCCAAATTAACAGAAAATCTGATGAAATTTTTTTTGGTAAATTAGCTCCTTAAAGATTCAAAGTTTAAATCTTTTACAAAATAGTCACTACTAAACTTTGTAAAAACTGCGATTTGGTCACTATATCGAAATGTAGTATTTCCAAACCATATTTTGTAAAATTGATTCCACCATTCACTTATATATATTAAATGAGGATTTTTTAGATATTTTTCTATATTTTTAAAGCATCCCTAACTAGGTGTTCCCTAAAACTCCTTTTTATATTCGAACCATTTCTCAGACCGGTCCAGTTCAGACACTTAACTTCTAAGCCCAAAATTGGGGTGTTACAACTATCCCCCTTTTAATAAATTTCGTCCTCAAAATTTACCTGGAGGAAAAAGGTAAGGAAACTGCTTCTTCATATCATCTCTTCTTTCCCACGTGGCTTCCTCAACACCACGATGCTTCCACAACACCTTAACCAATTCAATGGTCTTACCACGAAGAACTTTGTTATCCGAATCCAGAATCTCAATCGGCTCCTCATCATAGGTCTAATCTGGATTCAACTCAACTTCCTCAACATGCATAACATGTGAAGGATCCGATCTATACCTCCAAAGCATGGAGACATGAAACTCATCATGTATATTCTCTAACTCTTGCGGTAGCCTCAGCTTATACGCAACAGGACCCACACGTTCTATCACCTAGTATGGTCCAATATACATAGGGCTCAACTTACCCTTTCGGTCAAACCTCATCAGAACCTACCTTTAACCGCTCACAAATGAGCTTCACCTTCTCGGTGGTTCCTTTCAACAAAGTCGTCATCGAGACAAATTTCTGACCTGTTTCAGCCCAACAAAGAGGAGTTCTGCACTTCCTCCCATACAAGGCTTCATAAGGTGCCATTTGAATACTTGCCTAGTAGCTATTATTATAAGCAAACTCCACCAAAGGCAAATGCTTCTCCCAAGAGCCTTGAAACTCAATCACACATCACCTCAACATATCCTCAAGCACTTGGATAACACGCTCAGACTGTCCATCCGACTATGGAAGATAAGAAGTACTAAAGTTTAGCTCTGTGCCCAAAGCTTGAAGCAAACACTCCCAAATTCGCGATGTGAACCTCGGATCTCTATCCGACAATATAGATTTTGGTACCCCGTGCAGACGCACAATTTTAGCAATGTACAACTCTACAAGCTTATCCAAGGTATAAGTGGTATGCACAGGTAAGAAATGCGCACACTTTGTAAGGCGATCCACAATCACCCACATTAAATTCTTCTTCGATGGCTACAAAGGTTAACCAGACACAAAGTCCATTGTGAATCTTTCCCACTTCAATTGAGGAATCCTCAACGGTTGCAACAACCCTGAAGGAAACTGATGCTCATCTTTAACCCGCTGAGAAACCATACACTTACTCATATATTCCGCAACATCTTTCTTCAACCCCACCCAATAGTACTCATCCTTCAGATCACGATACATCTTTGTACTACCAGGGTGCATAGCAAAAGGACTACAATGAGATTCAGTCAGAATAGTACGCCTCAACTCTACATCATTCGGCACTACTACCCATCCTCCGAAACATAAAACTCCATCATCATTAAAATAGAAATCCGACGATCTACCCTCAGCAATATCCTGAACATGTGGCACCAATGAATCGTCCAACAATTGCTTATCTTTTATTAACTGAACCAGAGATGGTTTCACTTGCAATTCAGCCACAAGACCACCATCTCGCGAGATACTCAAGCTAGCAAACACATCCCTTAACTCTACCGCCACTTTCCTATTATATTTATATTTTGTTCATGTTGTGTATGAAATTTTAGTATTTTAATCATTTCATAATCATATATTTATGTTTGGGCATGATTAGGATTGCATGAAAAGTTTTTACTTGCCCAGAAGTAGGGGAGAACAAAACTCGAGTTGACTCGACGCGAAAAAACCTGACTCGTAATTTTATCCCTAAATATATGAGTGAATTACATAATTATCTCATGTTGGGTCAAATTAAATATTTTTACTCTAAATTTAAACCATACCCAACCTAAATCTATTTATTTTAATCCCGACTCTTAAAATTGGATCGGTCGAATCTCCGTGTCGCTCTTCCCTAGTTAGCAGAGGCTTAAATTCTTTACTTCCATTCTATTTGAAATGTACTGATACAAATTAAAGTATAGGATTAATTTCAAAAGTAATCATAACAGAGGTACTAAAATCCCAATTTGACCAAAGTATATACAACTTTAAGGTTTCATATTCGTCACTTGAAGTGGGAATAGTTCCAACCATGGCCGATCCAAACGTACCCATCTCGTAAACTCCGACCACCAACCAAGCTTTCCAAGTCAACAGAACCGACCGCGAGGCTCGAGTTTTAAGGTACAAAGAGAAGAGGAAGAACCGATAATTCGAGAAAACAATCATATGCGCTTCCCGGAAGGCCTACGCCGAATCAAGGCCAAGAATCAAAGGTCGATTAGTCAAAAGAACTGAAAACGACAATGACATAGTCCTCGACCACATGCTTAACTCGCCAACTTCAGCTTTTGCAACAGCTTTCATGTCGGAAACATAGTACGACGTCGTCTCGTAGTTTTGAAAGTCAATTATAGAAGAATACTATGATTGTGTAATATAGTAATTAAATTATGGCAAGTAGAATAATCCAAACGGCAATTGAAAATAATGGAAATATATGTTTAATTCTTTGGTTATAGTTTATGTCGCGTCTAAAGTTGGATTTCAATCTCGGAATAAAAAAATAAAGGCTTGATTCCTTAAGACTTTTCAAATTGACCCAAACTTTTTATTTGGGTTAATATATATTTTGGTACCTTAATTTTGTCTTAACTTGACTCTTCGATTTAAATTATCATTTAAATTTGACTTATGATTTGAACAAAATATCGCGTTTTTGTACTTGTTTTTATCTAAAAGTTGAGTTTAAGTATTATTGAATCGGACAAAGAAGTTTAAGAATCAAATTGAATGTGAAATCGATTTCAAGATCGAACGTTGAGAGGGTCGAATTGCTAAATTTTAAAATTATAAGGGCTTTTAAAGTTTTACATGAACCTAAATTGCTATTAGAATAAAACTATTTGGGGGACGAATCTACCCTTCTTTAATTTTGTCAGTGTTTATTTATGCCTAAATAACTTTAAATTTTAAACAAGGGTCAAATTAAAATTAAATCAAAATTTATCAGTTATTTAAGTTTCATAATAGAGACTTATGCCTTTGATCCCTCCGTCCCATGGATTGTATGATAAACAATGACGGAGTCATATGGATTTTTACTAAAAAAATATAGGGATATTTACTTATTTGACCTCTTATTTTTCAATTCATTTGAACAATATCCCCTTTTTAATGGTTAATTGTACATTGTCTCTATCTATCTTAATTATTTACTCCGTCCCTAATAACAAGTTTTTGTTTACTCATGAAACGGGTTGAACCATGATTCAAATTCAAACCAGTTATACTATTTTTGTTCAAATTGAGTTCTTTAACGATTAAAAGCTATATGTAAATAAGAGTTTTCTTTTTGTTAATGTCATCATTTAAAATCTTTTGACCGGTTAATTTAAATTAAATAAATAAAAATTTATCACAAAACAATTTTTAAATTTATATAATTTATAACATTAGAATCTAAATTTTTATTCTATTTTAAAATAACCGAACGAATTATTTTACTAGATGAATTGATGGTCCAATTTCTAATGGTCCAAATAAATATTCTTTTTAATTATCAACAAACTTCTTGATTTTTATTACACTGATTCGATTGGTCGGTTGGGAACGACAAAAAGGATATAGATAAGCAGTTATGTTATACTTTTATGTTATACATTGTAAATTGAATTAGGGTATTACAATTTAATCAAATTTTTTGTTTAAATAGAGAGATATTATATTCTCATTCCAGGATTCGAACATATACAAGATGGAGCAGAATGAGTATCCTTAGCAACTAAACCAATTAATTTTGGTTAGACTCAAAATAATTTGAACATATAATAAATTTATTTATTTATAACTTAAAAGACTAACTATTAATTATTTTAGCGGAATAAGATATTAGATAATTTAAATAATGTATAGAATTCAAATTCTTATGTTACGAGTAAAACAAATTAAATTAGAAGTATCGCCTCCTTAATAAATTATTATAATATTTGCTTCAAATTAATTATCGACAAACCAATCAAATATAAATATGAAAAAGGCCATTCCGTGAATGAAAACATTTTAACACTCAACGTTTTATTTTGAGTCAAAATGGTCATTTTGTGAATGAAAACTGTAATCAACTAACGATAAACAACTTGATATGACTGACAGGATAACACATCATCAGAAAAAATTAAGTTGTATTTTATATAATTTTAGTTTTACTTGTGTGTCATTATGTCAAGTCAGGACCTTTGTTTATTTGTCATTGTTTATTTTATATAAAAAATGCCATGTCAAGTAATTTGTTGTTAATTAACTAACAATTTTTATTCAAAGATTAACTATTTTAACTTAAGATAAAATATTAAAGATTAATGTACTTAACAAATTAAAATAAGTTTTCAGACAAATATTAAGAATATTTTCTAACGTTATGCATAAAAAATACAACTTAAAGAGAATTTGTGCATCCCGAAGTGATAAATGAAAAAAATAAAAAGGAAGATTTGGATAAAAGGAAGATCACATGAAAAGCCAACCTCAAAAGTTTTTAGTTTTAACGAATTTAACGATTGGAATCCTTTTTGGATCCAAATTCGTATCTAATTCTTTGAACACACTTTCCTATAATGCTCTTATTTATAAAAAATATATATTTTAATACACAAATGGAATAAAATTTAATTTATATAAATTTATTAATTTTAGAAGTTATGAATTGTGGGTTTAGAATTTAAGATTTATAGTTTTATAGTTTACATATAGAGATTAAAATTTCATTATTTAAATATGAAAAGTTGTGTAAATCTTTCACACTGTTTGTGTAACACCCCAATTTTGCCCTAAATTAAAACCCTAATATTTGGGAATTTCAATTGAAAACATAATTAAATTTTAGTGATTAAATTGGGAATTTTCGGAATTTCACTGATAAAAATTTTAACGATTGCAAAATTTAAGTGTCGTTTCATAAACCCTAGAAAGTATAATGGCAGGCTCTGTAATTAACCCTTTTCTTAGGGTATAAATAGAACGTTTCAACCATTTTCTCTGGTTTTGGCCGTTCTCTTCCCTCCCCTTCAACATCTTGTGCGACATTATTGTATATCGGATTGTATGATTATACATTTCTGTTGATAAATAATGCATTTAGATTCAGAGCTCTGATTTTATGTCATCTCATTTTGGTTGAGATTCTGTACGGGGAAGTTCAGTAGCTTCATCCTTCAGGATGATGTTTACTTCAGATCAGTGGTTTTGCCCTACGGGCTGGATTCCACTTCGGATGGTGATGAGATAGAGAGTGGTTCTGGGGAACCTTACTCTTCGGATGGTGATGTAGTTCGGGTGCATGTCATAATGTGTTGCATATGCATTCATACTTGCTTATGTGTTTGAATTGATTCATGATGGAAAAACTGTATTCTAATAATGTTTAGTTGTCTTTGTTGTTATAATGACTCTGTTAGTTCCATTTGCATTGTAGAGACACACTGATCGTTTTTGCTGACTCCTCCTTAGTTTCTACTTTCAGATACTCAGGTCTAGGCTACGGTACTTGGAGGACCTCATTTTCTAGCTTTATTTATTTATTATTATCAGTATGAGACTTGGACTTTTATATATTATATGTTTTATCATATTGTATATAATTTCAGATTCTGGATGTTTTATTTGGCGTTATTCTGTTTTATTATGTATGCACATTCTGAATATTTAATATTTTCAGGAATATTTTATCAGTATGTAATATGCGATATTATTATTATCTATTTTGGCATTTAAGTTTTGAATCAGGTTAGTTGTGTGAGGGAGAAGCTTTGAGTTGACTCCTTATATTCGACCCAGTTCTTCCTAGTCGAGTTTAAGGGGTTACATTTAGTGGTATTAGAGCCAAGTTCAACACTCGGCCTGAGTGATTTAAATCAATTTGAAATCGAAAATAATTTTTTACATGCATTCTCAAATGTTTTCTGGGTAAAACGGAAATTTCAGGTAAATTTATGATCTATTATAAATATATTTATACATATTCTGAATAAGGTCTCCAAGTACCGAATCTAATCTTAGGATTCTATCTTTTGTAGATATACTACTATGTCACCTCGGAGAAGTTCTAGAGTAGCGTCCGATCGAGGTCGTGGCCGAGGACGAGGTCCTACCGTGACTGCGGATAGTGACGTTCCACCTCTAGAGGGTTCAATACAAAATCAAGATGAGGTCCAAGGTGCAAATGAGGAGGAACAACATGTGGATCAGACAGAAGATCAACAAACAGGAGCTTAGTAGACTGGAGCTCAGCAGACCGGTGGGGGAGACCCACATGTTCAGCTTGCTCAGGGTAGTGGTCATCGTGATTCAGGGGATAGTGAGACAGTGGGCACATATGTTGTAACTATTCAAAGAGAGTAATTGAGATACCTTCGTCAGTCTGAGAGTGTTCGGAGACCCATATCCACAGAGTTTCTTGCTACCGAGATGACTATGTTCGATGGAAAGACGGGTACAGACCCAACAGATGTAGAGTACTGGCTGAAGAAGCTTCAGCGATTATTTGTTGAGATGGATTATCCTACTGACCGGAAACTCAGGGCTGCTATTTCACTACTGCAAGGTGAAGCCCAGAATTGGTGGGAGGCTGAGGAGCTTGTTACTCCAGCTAGTACTGTTACTTGGGATAATTTCAGACAGGCTTTCTGCGATCGATATGTCAGAGCTGATTATATAGCTAAGTGCAGAGATGATTTCATGAATCTGAGAAAGAACGACATGATCATTGTTAATGACTATGAGATCGAGTCTACGAGATCGAGGTGCCTGACTTGTCAGAAAGTCAAAAGCAGAGCATCAACGTCCGTCTGGGTTTCTACATTATATTGAGATTCCTCAGTGGAAGTTGGAGCGCGTGACTATGGACTTTGTTAGTGGACTTCCTTTGACTTCGTCGAAGAAGGATTCCATCTGGGTTATTGTTGATCGTCTGACGAAGTCCACACATTTCATTCTTGTCTGAGTTAACTATTCTTTGAGTAAGTTAGCCCGGCTTTATATTTTTTAGGTCGTTCGACTTCACGGGGTACCGTTATCTATTATTTCCGATAGAGATCCGAGGTTCACTAAATGAACCTGGGGTCTCTTCATTCTACTTTGGGTACTCGGTTGAAATTCAGTACATCTTATCATCTGCAAACAGATGGTCAGTCTGAGCGTGTGATCCAGATTCTTGAGGATATGTTGAGAGGTTGTATTCTTGATTTCAGAGGCAGTTGGGAGGATTTCTTGCCACTTGCATAGTTTTCTTCTAATAACGGTTATCAAGCCAATATCAAGATGGCACCGTATGAGGCTCTGTATGGGCGTAGGTGTCGTTCACCTATTGGTTGGACTTGGCTGAATGAGCACAGATTGTTGGGACCGAAGATTGTGCACGAGACCGAGCAGACTGTCAGATTGATTCGGGATCAGCTTAAGGCTGCTTTTGATAGACAGAAGTCTTATGTTGATTTGAGACGTCGTGATCTTGAGTTTGAGGTGGTTGATGAGGTTTTCTTGAAAGTATCTCCTTGGAGGAAGGTACTTCGGTTTGGTCGAAAGGGCAAGCTGAGTCCTCGTTACATTAGCCCTTATCGGATTATTTGTAACCCCCTTAACCCGGCCTAGACGGTTGACCTGAATTAAGAAAGTCACACAGGGAAAACCAAAGTCAACACGAAAGTCAACCTTGATTAACGACCTTTTTTTTCTTTTTAAACTTGTCTAGATGCGTATTAACCTTAGTTATGATCAATCAAACAGCATGCTAAAAGATCATAATCATCAGAGATCAAACAGGGACCCAATTGAAAAATTTACAACTTTAGGGACCAAATTGTAATTTCTACAAATTACAGGGACTTAACTCAAATTAAAGTTACCATTATGAAATTAGTCAAGTTTCATGCTTCACTGTCAAATTTCAGCTCAAATGGACAACCCAAGCTTATACAATTGTATAAACAAGATTCAGGACCAAAATGCAAACATTTCAAAACATATAACTGCCAATGTCAGCCCCCAACGGTCAGGTGTTCCGAAACAAGAAGAACCTGTTTCGAAACGCGGGGCCGTTCCGCAACGTGTTCCGAAACGAGGGCTGGCAGAGAGCTTTCCGTTTCGGAACGGTGTCTTCCGTTTCGGACGCCTGGGCTGCTACAAGGCACCCGTTCCGAAACGGTAGCTACTGTTCCGATACGGCCTGCACAGAATGCAAAATTTGCTCTCTTAAACACACAATTGACCAACCAATCATGCTCCAAATGCTACCAAACTTTACCAGCATAGAGTTCAACATGTGAGGAACATAAATGCATCATCCAATCATCATCATAGCATCAAATATAAAAAGCCCCAAATCTAAAGGCATGCTTCCTACTTAGCAAACCATTCAAGCATTAAAACTCCAAACCATCAACATAATGGCCAATTACAAAAACCAGCATTATTAGTCAACATTAAACAAACTTAATGAGTTCAACACATCTCCCAAAACATCCACATAGGTCCCCCATTGCCAAATGCCAAAAGCTAAAAGTATTTAAGAAAACCTTCCCATACTTGAGCTTAGCTTCCACTTGATTGCTTGCCTTCCTTGCTGCCCTCAATGCACCTTAATGCTCTGCATTATTGTTTTAAGAAAAGAGAGAGAGAGCGTAAGCAAAAGCTTAGTGAGGAATGCTCATTTAAAACCATACATTAATGCATTTATAAAACTCATTTATAAACCATGCTTCAAGCAACATTAATCATGTTCTTAAACATTTAAAACAAGCATCACATGCTTCAAGTAACATCAACATGCTCTTAAGCCTTTTAACAAGCAACTCATGCTTCAATTTCATAACAAGTCATATTGGCAACAAGTGATACAATTCTCATAAGACCCACACATGGACTTTTAAACACCATTGTGATCTTATCCCCATGGACTTTTAAACACCATGGACCCATGGACTTTTAAACACCATGGCAAGGACCACACAAGGACTTTTAACCACCTTTGTGTCCTTAACAAGAATCTCCCAAGGACTTTTAAACACCTTGAAGTTCTTAAGTAACCAAGGCTTACACAAGGACTTTTAACCACCTTGAGCCTTAACCAAGAACCAACCATGGACTTTTAAACACCATGTTGTTCTTAAACTTTCCAAGATCCACACAAGGACTTTTAACCACCTTTGTGATCTTAACCAAGAACAATCCAAGGACTTTTAACCACCTTGATGTTCTTAAATATACAAGGCTCACACAAGGACTTTTAACCACCTTTGTGACCTTAACCATCACTTGCCAATATGCATCATTATCATCAATAAACCACTGTTTTAAAGCATTAAACCAAGCCATAGACATCATGCATCTTTAAGCATTAAACCACATTTAAACAATGTTCAAAAACAAGGAACTCTTACCTTGAGCTTCCTTCAACACATGGCTTAAAATCTCAGCAAATAAACATGCTAGATATGCTTTCAAAACAGATTTAAAATCATGCAAACAACACATTGCATACAACCAAAAACCATGGCCATCACCAAGAGTGTTTAACCGAAAACTTACTCTTGAGCTTAGCTAAGTTGCTTAGACTTAAACTAAGCTCCCAAACCTCCAAAACACTGGTTTCAAAGCCGAAAACCAAATTCCACTCACTGATTCTGTTTCGCCTCTTGCCGAAACACAAATCAAGCTTCCGGATCACCACCACTTGGATCCAAAGATGACTCCCCTGTTTTAAACACATCAAAGCAGAGGATTAATGCATCATCATGCATTAATAGCTTCAATGAAAGCACCTAAACTCGCTGCTCTCATCCACACTCCATTTTCGGCCACCAAACACAACCGAAAATGCATCCAAACAACTCCTCAACAAAGCCCAGCCATAAACCATCAAATCTAAACATCATTTAACATCATTTAACATCTAAAAAGAACCTAATAACATCCTTATACCTCCAGCAACATCAGATCCACAAGATCACTCCAAAAACAACCAAGAATCACAAGCTAAACTTAGGAAATTCAACCTATCCGAGATTGCATTAATTAAAACTCAATTCCTTATTAAATTAAGATTCATTTAACATAAAAAACACACCTCAAATCACTGCTTTAACAGATCAAACGAAAATCCATCAAAAATCACCAAATCTTGCATTTTAAGCCAAGATCCATTACACAACTTTAAAACCACTTATAAAACGTCAATTAAGGATTGATGACTTAGGAATTTCAGTAAAGAACTGAGAGTTTAGAGGAGAAGGACGTTCTTACTTCCAAACTTGAGTTTCTCCTCTTTTAGAACCAAAAAGCTTGAAAATCCAATAAGCAATTGGTGAGGTTTTGTTGATGAGATGATTAGGAATCCAAAGAGAATTGAAAAGAGGTATTTAGGTGACAAAATCAGAGGGAAAAGCTCTGGAGAGAATGTTTGGTTTGAGAGAAAATAAGAGAAAAGGAAAATTGGAAAAGTTAGTTGAAAATGGAAAATAACTTCCCTCCACTTTTCTTTTGATTAAAACTCACAATTAAATCACTAAATATCTTAGAAAAATCTGGAGAAACCCCCTTTGGGTAAATAGCTCCTTAAAGATTCAAAGTTTCAATCCTTTCTAAAACAGTCACGCAGTTTTCAAAAATTACATTTTGGTCACTAGCCAAAATGTCACCCTTCCAAACCTCATTTTGTAAAATTGATTTCACAGTTCACTTATATATATTAAAAGAGGATTTTAGAACATTTTTCCATATTTTTAATGCAACCCGAACTAGACTTTCCTATTTTCACCTTTTTATATTCGAACAGCACCTTGACCGAACCGGTCAATGCCCAAAACTTCTAAGCCCAAAACCGGGGCGTTACATTATTCGTCGAGATGGACCAGTTTCCTATCAGCTAGAGCTACCACTAGAGCTTTAGCGTATTCACGATGTTTTCCATATTTCAGTGTTGAGACGTTATCATCCTGATCCGTCACATGTAATGCCTGTTGAGGATATTGAGGTTCGTCCTGATTTGCGTTTTGAGGAGGAGCCTATTGAGATTCTTGCTCAATATAAAAAGGTTCTCAGAAAAAGACCATTAAGATGGTCAAAGTTCTGTGGCATAGTCGTAGTCATGATGAGGCTACGTGGGAGCCCAAGACTGTCATCTGAGCTCAGTATCCGCATCTTTTTTCTCCTGGTAAATTTCGAGGCTGAAATTTCTTTTTAACGGTGAGAGAGTTGTAACACCCCAATTTTTCCCTAAATTAAAAACCCTAATAATTGGGAATTTCAATTGAAAACTTAATTAAATTTCAATGATTAAATTCGGAATTTTAAGAATTTCAGTGATCACATTGTAACAATTGCAAAACTTAAGTGCCATTTCATAAACCCTAGAAAGTATAATGGCACGCTCTGTAATTAACCCTTTTCTTAGGGTATAAATAGAACCTTTCAACCATTTTCTCTTGTTTTGGCCGTTCTCTTCCCTCTCCTTCAACGTCTTGTGCGAGCAAAAGAAAAGAAACCCCCTTTCTCCATTTTCCGTCCGGCCAAGGGTCAAACACCTTCTGTTCGAAGGTCTGGCACCACCGTTCATCTTCCCTTTGTTGTCCGACAATAACCCACTCGTCAGCTAACCCTCTTCGTCTGCCCTTTGCCCGAAACTCATCGGTAAGCTTTTCGGTTGCTTCAGAAATCCCTCACGCCGCTGTCATCTTGTTTTTTTTTTGCAAATTGGTTGGGTCTCAATTGTTCCTTTCCCTCGTGTATGTTGTGTGTGTATGTGAGTCTCAGAAACTCGTCGGAATTTGACGCGAGAGGTCACCGACGGTGAGGAATCGGGGGGATGTCGTGCCCTAATTTTCAAATTAGGGATTTTATGTTGAACCGGTCTGAACCGAACTGGGCTGTCTTATAAAGAGTCGGCTGACGTCAGTGTTGACCGTTGACTTTTTTCGAAAAGAGCTATTTCATGTTTTTTGACATCTTGATTCGGATTCCGTTGCCCGTTTTCCCAAATTTGAACCCGAAAGACCGTTTTGACCCCTTTTATTCATTTATACTTGTATTTACAAATTTGAATATCGGAAAAATTAATTAGTATTATTCGTATTTGCAAACGGCATTGACTCAGATACTAAGATCTTTACTCCTCCTCCACCTGGATGACCTCTTGTTGCTCAGCCATCGGGATCCGTCGTGAGTTTAATTATTAATATACATTCGATATTTATATTATCAATGTCTTGGCATAGTAGTAATATATTGATGGTGTATTTAATTATTACTAGAGCACACTCTGACCGAACTAGAGATAGAGCTGAGCGTGGGAGACGTCACCGTCGATGTTGAGTGTTAGCTACTTGAGGTGTATTCTCTTCTGTGTAGTTTGCTTATAGTGCTTTGTATGTAAATGTGATGATTTGCTGAAATGTGTACATGATGTGGTCTGATGATGTGTGATGATTATATTCTATTGATCTGTGATGTTTGACTTGTTCAACATTCTATAATGTTATGCAATATTTGTTTATACATTCAGATTCGGATTATTGTATATCGTATTATATGATTATGCTCTTATGTTGATAAATAATGCATTCAGGTTCAGTGCTCAGATTTTATGTCATCTCATTTTCGTTGGGATTCTGTACGGGGAAGTTCAGTAGCTTCATTCGTCGGGATGATGTCCACTTCGGATTAGTGGTTTCACCCTACGGACTGGATTCCACTTCGGATGGTGATGTAGTTTGGGTGCATGTCTTATTATGTTGCATATTCATTCATACTAGCTTATGTGTTTGAATTGATTCATGATGGAAAAGCTGTATTATGATAATGTTTGGTTGTCTCTGTTGTTATAATGACTCTGTTAGTTTTGTTTGCACTATAGAGACACACTGAGTGTTTTCGCTGACTCCCCCTTAGTTTCTACTTTCAAATACTCAGGTCTAGGCTACGGTACTTGGAGGACCTCATTTTCCAGCTTTATTTGTTTATTATTATTAGTATAATACTTGGACTTATTTATATTAAATGTTTTATTGGATTGTATATAATTTCAGATTCTGGGTGTTTTTTTTGGGGTTATTATGTTTTATTATGCATACACATTTTGAATATTTTATATTTTCAGGAATATTTTATCAGTATGTAATATGCAATACTATTATTATCTATTTTGGAATTTATGTTTTGAATCAAGTTACTTGTGTGAGGGGCAAGCTTTGAGTTGACTCCTTATATTCGACCCAATTCTTCCGGGTCGGGATTAGGGGGTTACAGTTTGTGTATAGAAAATATTACTCTTGTAATAATTGTTTAAGTTTGGTGTTCATATTCATATTATCTTTTTTACATCATATTAGGCCTTAAATTTATTTTAATCTCTTTTGAGTTTTAAATATTTAATTTGTTATCAAATTAAAAAACCGATACAAATAATATTTTTTATTCATTTTCTAACAATTTTCATCTTTTCTGATTTTTATTACTAAGGTTGCCTTGAAGAATGTGTTCCCCAAATTATTTCGATTAGCGAGTAATAAGCTTGGAATTGTAAATGATGAGGATTTCATACAAAATTTACACCATTGAAATAAAATTATGTGTCTGTCCTTAAATTTTATTAAATCGAATTTCAAAATTTTCTTTCTAAAAGAGAGAGTATGAAATTTAAAAAGAGGGAATTTTGGTGCAAACGGTGTAATATGGAATATTATAACTAAAATTTAGGAAATATGTTATATAAAAAGTTTCATTCATATCAAATACATAAGTATACATGTATATATTGTTCAACGTCTAATACATAGTACTAATAAAGTTCAGCATACATTCATCTAATACAAACTACGTTTTTTTCTATTGTGATCAACTGTGTTATAAGATGTGAGATCATCAGTGATGTACAGGATCAGGACCACCTGGACTTTTTCTCTTTGACTCCAAAGGATTTTCGACATTCCCTTTCATGCTAGCTTTTATGGCTTTCTTGACTTCATCTATCAATGTACGTTTTCCACCTCCTTTTAATTGCATGGATTCATGATCGGTCTCACATATTTGTTGTATTTTGGTCGATTTCATAACAGTTGCAGATATACCAGCCGCTACTGTTGTCAATTGCAGTGAATATCGATGACGAAAAGAGTCAAATTCGTAAAATGACGGACGTACTTTCATTTCATCTTCAAATTCTTGATCAGGAGCCAAAAACGAATGAAGTGAATGACTTGCAAAACTCGAAACCAAAAACAAAAAATGCAATGAAAGCATGAAAAAAACATTGAAATTAGAAGTTTAAGAATCAAATTGAATGTGAAATCGATTTCAAGATCGAACGTTGAGAGGGTCGAATTACTAAATTTTAAAATTATAAGGGCTTTTAAAGTTTTACATGAACCAAAATTGCTATTAGAATAAAACTATTGGGGACACGAATCTACCCTTCTTTAATTTTGTCAGTGTTTATTTATAACTAAATAACTTTAAATTTTAAACAAGGGTCAATTTATTATTAAATCAAAATTTATCGGATATTTAAGTTTCATAATAGAGACTTATGCCCTTGATCCCTCCGTCCCATGGACTGTATGATAAACAACGACGAAGTTATATGGATTTTTACTTAAAAAATATAAGGGATATTTACTTATTTGACCTCTTATTTTTCAATTTATTTGAACTATATCCCCTTTTTTAATGGTTAATTGTATATTGTCTTTATTTATCTTAATTATTTACTCCGTCCCTAATAATAAGTTTTTGCTTACTCATGAAACGGGTTGAACCATGATTCAAATTCAAACCAGTTATACTATTTTTGTTAGAATTGAGTTCTTGAACGATAAAAGCTATATGTAAATAAGAGTTTTTCTTTTGGTTAATGTCATTGTTTTAAATCTTTTGACAGGTTAATTTAAATTAAATATTATAAAAATTTATCACGAAACATTTTTTAAATTTATATAATTTATAACATTAGAATCTATTTTTTATTCTATTTTACAATAATCGAACAAATCATTTTACTAGATGAATTGATGGTCCAATTTCTAATGATCCAAATAAATATTCTTTTTAATTTTCAACAAGCTTCTTGTTTTTTATTACACTGATTCTATTGGTTGGTTGCCGCGGATGAAAGGTCTTGTGTTTGGAGCTTTGAGGGGAATTTTAATAGGGTGAGTGAAGTTGAAAATAGGGGGTTAGTGGCGCCTTTCACTCTCGATGAGGTGTGGGCGGTTGTTCGTGGGTGTGAGGGCTCGAAGTCACCGGGGTCAGACGGCTACAATATGGAATTTTTTAAGAAGTGTTGGGAGGTAGTTTGTGATGATGTTGGGTGGTTTTTAGATGATTTTTTTGCATCCGACAAGTTACCTATGGGTGCGAACAACACATTCCTTGTGCTTTTGCCTAAGGTTGATTCACCGGTCACCTTGAGTGATTTTTGACCAATCAGCCAGCTTAATTCGATATATAAGTTTCTTGCCAAAATTCTGGCTAGAAGGCTGAAGTCGGTGTTGGGAGGACTAATTAGTGATCACCAATCGGATTTTGTGTGTGGGCGTGAAATTGTGGATGGTATTCTATTGGCAAATGAGACAATACATCCCATGCGGCAGAGTTCGTTGGGCAGATGTATCCTGAAATTTCACTTTGCGAAAGCTTACGACTACGTTCGATGGGAATTTTTAGAGCACATTTTATGGTCGATGGGGTTCACTGATTCTTGGCGTCGTTTGATTACTGAGTGTATCAGCACAGTCAGGTTGTCAGTTTTCTTAAATGGTAGCGCCAATAAAGAATTTGGAATGGTGCGTTGTCTGCGGCAAGGCTGCCCGCTGTCACCTTTCTTGTTCGTTATTGTGGCGGAAGCACTACATAGGATGTTCGTTCAAGTGGAGAAGTTGGGGCTCATCTGTGGGGTTTCGTTTGCTCTGGGGGTGTCGCTATCGCATATTCAATTTGATGACGACACCATTCTATTTTTTGTTATCAAATTAAACAACCGATACACATAATATTTTTTATTTATTTTCTAACAATTTTCATCTTTTCTGATTTTTATTACTAAGGATACCTTGAAGAATTTGTTCCCCAAATTATTTCGACTACCGAGTAATAAGCTTGCAAGTGTAAATGTTGAGGATTTCATACAAAATTTACACCATTGACATAAAATTATGTGTCTGTCCATAAATTTTTGTAAATCGAATTTCAAAATTTTATTTCTAAAAGAGAGTATGAAATATTCGAAGAGAGGGAATTTTGGTACAAATGGTGTAAGATGGAATATTATAACTAAAATTAAGGAAATATGTTATATAAAATGTTTCATTCATATTAGATACATACGTATACGTGTATATATTGTTCAATGTCTATTACGTAGTACTAATAAAATTTAGCATACATTCATCTAATACAAACTACGTTTTTTTCTATTGTGATCAACTTTTGTTATAAGATGTGAGATCATCAGTGATGTATAGGATCAGGACCACCTGGACATTTTCTCTTTGACTCCAAAGGATTTTCGATATTCCTTTTCATGCTAGCTTTAATGGCTTTCTTGCCTTCATCTATCAATGAACGTTTTCCACCTCCTTTTAATTGCATGGATTCATGACCGGTCTCACGTATTTCTTGTCTTTTGGTCGATTTCGTAACAGTTGCAAATATACCAACCTTTTGTTTTACCAGAATATTCAAAGTTTGTTCATATGGATACCATTTGATTGGATTTTAACTTTTAGGATTGAGATGAATTCTTGTTGCTTATATTCAGTTTAGATTCCTACATTTATGTCATAATCATATTTAATATGTTTTATATTTATATAAATTTAAATACGTTAATAATCAAATTTGATATATTTTTATACTTATTAACATGCATATTATATTTATATTATGTTCATGTTGTGTATGAAATTTCTGTATTTTAATCATTTCATAATCATATATTTATATTTGGGCATGATTAGGATTGCATGAAAAGTTTTTACTTGCCCATAAGTAGGGGTGAGCAAAACTCGAGTTGACTCGACGCGAAAAAACCTGACTCGTAATTTTATCCCAAAATATATGTGTGAATTGCATAATTATCTCATTTTGGGTCAAATTAAATATTTTTACTCTAAATTTAAACCTGACCTGACCCGACCCAACCTAAATCTATTTTTTTAAATCCCGACTCATAAAATTTGATCGGTCAAATCTCCGTGTCATGCACATCACTAGTTAGTAGAGGCTTAAATTCTTTACTTCCATTCTCTTTGAAATGTACTGATACAAATTAAAGTATAGAATTAAATTTCAAAAGTAATCATAACAGAGGTATTAAAATCACAATTTGACCAAATTATATACAACTTTCAGGTTTCATATTCGTCACTTGAAGTGGGAATAGTTCAAACCATGGCCGATCCAAACTACCCATCTCGTCAACTCCGACCACCAACCAAGCTTCCAAAGTCGGCAGAACCGACCGCGAGGCTCGAGTTTTAAGGTACAAAGATAATATGTGGAACCAAAAATTTGAGAAAACAATCTGATACGCTTCTCGGAAGACCTACATCGAATCAAGGCCAAGAATCAAAGGCCAATTCGTCAAAAGAACTAAAACCGACAACGATATAGTCCTCGACCACATGCTTAACTCGCCAACTTCAGCTTTTGCAGTAGCTTTCATGTCGGAAACATAGTACGACGTTGTCTCGTAGTTTTGAAAGTGGATTTATAGAAGAATACTTTGATTGTGTAATATAGTAATAAAATTCTGGCAAGTAGATTAATCCAAACGGCAATTGAAATTAATGGAAATAGATGTTTAGTTCTTTGGTTATAGTTTATGTCGCGTCTAAAGTTTGATTTCAATCTCGGAATAAAAAAAACAAAGGCTTGATTCGTTAAGACTTTTTAAATTGACCCAAACTTTTTATTTGGGTTAATATATATTTTGGTACCTTAATTTTGTCTTAACTTGACTGTTCGATTTAAATTATCGTTTAAATTTGACTTCTGATTTGAACAAAACACCGCGTTTATGTACTTCTTTTAACTAAAAGTTGAGTTTAAGTATTATTGAATCGGACAAAAAAGTTTAAGAATCAAATTGAATATGAAATTGATTTCAAGATCGAACGTTGAGAGGGTCGAATTACTAAATTTAATTTTTTTTGATCGGCAAAAGAGTATGATTTTATTAATAAGTATCATACAGTGTCATCACACTCCATGGCCTCATTAAAAACCTCCCTACACCTAAATGGAGGAAAAGAGTACCGAAGAGTATGAGATAAAGAACAAACGCTAAAAACAATCGAACAAACACGAAAAAACTAACGCAAGAAACAAAAACACAAAACATTCACGCTAGTATGCAAAACCAAGATGTTCGATCAACACCACCCTTCGCCAAAAAGTCATCCAAGGAATTCGCTTCTCGATAAAAACATGAATACATAAGCTCAACAATAATCCCCCTCAGATGCAATTTCCAGACCAAAAGATGTCGTCAAGCACAAACAAAAAATGGTCTGATGTTGTGTGTTTCCATACTAATCGATCCTCACACTTTTAACAAACCACACCACGCCACTCTATCGACACAAAGGAAATCACGCACCACAGCCGATGAATAATTCCACCATACCTCGTTGCAGATTACCACAACACATATCGCCTAACAAACTCGCTTGATCCCCTCCCACACACGGTATGTATACTCCTACTATACCACAAAAACAGACATCCAAGAACCGAGCAAATCCGTCTCCTCTCTCGAATGTCAAAAACATCCGAAGAAGGCGTAAACACATAAACAAAATCATTCGTAAACCATATCTTATTCACCATACCATCACTTGATGTCTTTAATTTATTCACATAAAAATGACCATCGCACACCTTTGTTGTCGCAAAAAGTGTTGAACTGAATTACGCTTCAACGCTGAACCAATCCCACTCACATTCCACGACCACAAACTCAACGCTCTTTTCAATTATTGTCGTTCTTGCGCTTCATTCATACGCACGATATCCTTTACAATTTCTTGTTCGTTTCCAATTGTTTTCACCCCAATCAATTTACCCAATTTCAATGTTTCCTTCGCTTCTCTTAAAATAATCCGTTTTTGGTTATAGAAGTCTGAATCTGACAAAGAGCCATTAGCAATAACCTCTGATGGTTTTTTGGTTTTTCTTCGGACGACCTCTGCCCTTTTTTACCATCTTCTCTTTAGCCTCACCTCGCTCACCAGGCGATAAAAAACCCAGTTCGATTTCTGAAACCTGTCGTAACCTTCTAAACTCTCCATTGTATTCAATTGTTTGAGCCTTATTAGCCCTAGGAATTTCTATCCTTGACTCATCAACACGTGGGCTCAATTCATCAGCTACTAGTTCTTCGGCAACTAGTTCATCACACGGTACTCCCACATTGTTTGGAAAAACATCCATCACAGCATCACTCGGCAAAACATCTAGAATTCGCTGACTTTCCCTTTCACAATGGACAAAGCTTACATCTTCATCCGCCATCCAAATTTCCATGCTCATGACACGCCAATCCTCCCTCTTGTTCTCATTCCACATACAATCAATTTGGCTCGATCCCAGAGCCGAATAAGAGAAAGAATCGGTTACCACTGTATCATTTGTTGACCTCCCACTTATTGACACCTTAACAGGGCTGGACATATTCATGTTCAAATCCTCAGTACTCAATGTATCTTCCGAGCAGTTTGCCACCTCACAACTACAATCACACTTAGGGCCAATCGCTTCCTCAATTTCTGTAATGCGAATTGTGAAGACGCTATCGTTAATGCGCAAGTCCATTACTTCATCTATGTGTGAAATCCAGTCGGTTTCGATCTGAAATCGACATCGTTCAAACGTCAAAGGCGCCAAAGTCTCAATGTCAATCCGTACGAGTTCGCCCCAAATCGCTGCAATATTTTGAAATGTTTCTTCAGACCATCCATGAATAGGAATTCCACTTACTGAAAGCCATACCCATTGATTCGGTAAAAAGGATGTAGGCGACCATTCAATTAAATTTTCAAACCATTTTCTAGACGCCTAGTCTCCAAATTTCACAACTCGCAACTCGCATCAACGTAAAACCCGTCAATTTCGCCTTTGTAATCTTATTTGCAAGATCCGCTATTTGGCTAGTTTGACGGCAAAAACCCAAAGCGCAATTCTATAAAATTTCCCATTTATCGGTATTAACAACCCAATCCACGCATTTGTGTCTCTTCCACTCTAGATTTCTCTTTCAATGTGATCTGATCATCACCTTCCTCATCCTTGTTACGCCGCCTCACTGGATTCCTTTTGGAATTGTTCGTATGATCATAATCATCCCACTGTTTCTGGATCTCCTTGTTTGTCCTTGAATCAATGTTATCACGTTTTCTTCTCCAAAATGTATCCCTAGTCTCCCTTTGCGCCATCATTACCTTTAATTTGTATCCATAAAGCCGAAATCCATGAAAACGCTCTATGATTCGATCTGAATCCTCCTTTGACCCCAAACATACAAATCCGAATCTGGTTCCATCTCTCGCTCTCTTTCTTGGTACAAACACATCCACAACCACTCAATGTCTGTCGAACATTTTCCAAACGCCTTGCCAGTGTAGTTGCCCTGGTAAGTTTGATACAAAAACCATCCAAACTCTTTGAATCTGATTTCCCATGCTCATTTTACTCACTATTAAGGTTGCGTGAACGCCTCTAATTCTTACTTGAAACTTCAATTGTGCACACAGTTTTATTCAGAAATATTCACAAACACATGGTGTGCACACATCAGATCCAATCCATTTTAACTTCTCATTTAAAAGATGATTGCAAGCGTTAATACACAAGGTTTCGTAGTCTCCAAGTGCAAACCAGAGGCAGTGAAACGCGTTGCTGATTGGTGTTGCGGTACTATGATAATTTGATAGCGGCCAAAAAGAGAGAACTGAGTAATATGGACTTGAAAAAGGACTAAATTTTAAAATTATAAGGGCTTTTAAAGTTTTACAGCCCTTATAAAACTTAAAAGCCCTTGTTTTTAGTTTTACATTAACTTAAATTGCTATTAGAATAAAACTATTGGGGACACGAATCTACCCTTCTTTAATTTTGTCAGTGTTTATTTATAACTAAATAACTTTAAATTTTAAACAAGGGTCAAATTATTATTAAATAAAAATTTATTGGATATTTAAGTTTCATAATAGAGACTTATGCCCTTGATCCCTCCGTCCCATGGATTGTATGATAAACAATGACAGAGTCATATAGATTTTTACTGAAAAATATAAGGGATATTTACTTATTTGACCTCTTATTTTTCAATTCATTTGAACTATATCCCTTTTTTTAATGGTTAATTGTACATTGTCTATATTTATCTTAATTATTTACTCCGTCCCTAATAACAAGTTTTTGCTTACTCATGGAACTGGTTGAACCATGATTCAAATTCAAACCAGTTATACTATTATTGTTCGAATTGAGTTCTTGAATGATTAAAAGCTATATGTAAATAAGAGTTTTTCTTTTGGTTAATGTCATCGTTTTAAATCTTTTGACCGGTTAATTTATATTAAATATTATAAAAATTTATCACGAAACAATTTTTAAATTTATATAATTTATAACATTAGAATCTAATTTTTTTATTCTATTTTAAAATAACTGAACGAATCATTTTACTAGATGAATTGATGCTCCAATTTCTAATGATCCAAATAAATATTCTTTTTAATTATCAACAAGCTTCTCGTTTTTTATCACACTGATTCGATTAGTCGGTTGTCGCGGATGAAAGGTCTTGTGTTTGGGCTTTGAGGGGAATTTTAATAGGGTGAGTGAAGCTGAAAATAAGGGATTAGTGGCGCCTTTCACTCTCGATGAGGCGTGGGTGGTTTTTCGTGGGTGTGAGTGTTCGAAGTCACCGGGGTTAGACGACTACAATATGGAATTTTTTAAGAAGTGTCGTGAGGTAGTTTGTGATGATGTTGGGCGGTTTTTAGATGATTATTTTTCATCCGACAAGTTACCTGTGGGTGCGAACAATACATTCCTTGTGCTTTTGCCTAAGGTTGATTCACAGGTCACCTTGAGTGATTTTCGACCAATAAATTTGCTTAATTAGATATATAAGATTCTTGCCAAAATTCTGGCTAGAAGGCTGCAGTCGGTGTTGGGAGGACTAATTAGTGATCACCAATCAGCTTTTGTGCGCGGGCGTCAAATTGTGGATGGTATTCTATTGGCAAATGAGACAATACATTCCATGCGACAGAGTTCGTTGGGCAAATGTATCCTGAAATTGGACTTCGCGAAAGCTTACGACTACGTTCGATGGGAATTTTTAAGCGCATTTTATGGTCGATGGGGTTGAGTGATTCTTGGCGTCGTTGGATTACTGAGTGTATCAGCACAGTCAGGTTGTCAGTTTTGTTAAACATTTGCGACACTAAAGAATTTGGAATAGGGCGTGGTGTGCGGCAAGGCTGCCCGTTGTCGCCTTTGTTGTTCGTTATTGTGGCAGAAGCACTGCATAGGATGTTCGTTCAAGCGGAACAGTTAGGGCACATCCATGGGGTTCTGTTGGCTCCGGGGGTGTCGCTATCGCATCTTTAATTTACTGACGGCACCATTATATTCTTTGGAGCCTCCGTTGAGAGCGCTACGACTATCCGCAGGTTACTGTGTTGCTTTCAAGTTTGTTCTGGTTTGAAAATTAACTTCAATAAGTCCACTCTTTATACTATTGGCGTGGATGAGGGCCTGTTTGATTCAATGGCGGCAGTCTTGTGTTGTCGGAAAGTTGAATTGCCTTTTGTTGATTTGGGGCTGTCGTTGGGGGTGAATCCTCACAATATTGTTGTATGGGAACTAGTTATAGCCTCGGTTCGACAAAAGCTCGCTGGTTGGAAACGAACATCTTTATCTTTTGCTGCTCGCGTCACACTGGTAAACTCTGTTCATTCGTCACTTCCAGTTTATTATATGGGTTTGTTTCGGGTGCCGAAGGGTTTTAACACATCCATAGATAAAGTGAGGCGTGCTTTTCCGTGGAGTGCGGTGAGTTTACAATGGAAAATGTGTTGAGTAAGCTGGAGTATGGTTTGTCGGCCACGTCATCTTGGTGGGTTGGGGGTTGCGGATTTGGAGGTTGGAAATAGAGCGTTATTGGCAAAATAGTCTTGGCAGTATGCTAGGGATGAATCGTCTTTGTGGAGGGCCATCATCGTGGCAAAATATGGCGATGCAGCCCAGTGGTGACGATTTAACTCTGCCTACAGGGGTTCGATGTCAGTTATCTGGAAGCAGATTGTCAAAACTGTGAGCTCGGATAGTGTACAAAAATTCATGGGTGAGACTAGTTTTGTTTGGAAGGTTGGTTATTGTTCGTGAGTTTTATTTTGGTATGATGCCTGGTGTGTTGAGAAACCATTGAAGGATATATTCCCACAGTTATTTTCGATAGTGGTGAATCATTTGGCTTTGGTCGCTGACCTTTCCGATGGGGGTAGCTTTCAGCATAACCGCTAGGAGAGTTTTTTTCATCGAGGCTTGCGTTCGTTTGAGCTTCGACAACTTCGGGAGCCCATCTCGCTCTTGGGACCTGTGAGGTTACGGCATGGTGCTGTTGATATGTTAGTCTGGACACCTTATACACACGAGACCTTTTTAGTAAAGGCTCTATCACGTCTGCTTATGTTGGACAAGGTGAGAGAGAGCGATTTAAATGAGTGTTTTGCGTGGAAAGTCCTCGTACCTCTGAAGGTTCAGGCGTTTTTGTGGTTCACATGGCTGCTCCGTTTACGAACCTTTGATTTTTTGAAGCTTCGTGGCATCGTGTTGGATGAGCATCAAGGTTTGTGTGCCTGGTGTCATGAGAGGGAGGAGGATTTTTTTTATGCCCGTTTGCCTGTAACCCCCTCGTCCCAGTCCGGACGCTTGACCGGTCCAAGCGGGCTACACGGGGATAACCGAGGCGAAACCCGTTAAGGCTCCACTTCGGTTAACAACCCGAGAAAACTTTTTCATTTATATTATCTTGCCTAGATGTAATATTAAGTCCTATGTGAGAAAAGCAACAGCGGGAGAAACAATTAGTTAAACAACCAAACCGTCTAATTAAAACAACTCATTTTAAACTTAAACATCAGACCTTATCAGAACGCCCATAGGGAGTTTCGATACGCCTTGACTAGGTCAACTAGCCAAAGTCAAACCGAGGAGACCGTTTCGAAACAAGGGTGGCCCGTATCGAAACACCCTCAACGGTCAACTCCTCGTGGTCAACGATACGAAGGCCGTTACGAAACACTAAAGCTCGTTTCAATACTTCATTTTATCGTCAAATTCTCAGATTTCTAGTGGCAAAATCGTATCGAAACGGCCCCTAGCGTACCGAAACGCCTGGCCAAAAACAAAGGGACCGTACCGAGATGGGACCAACCGTTTCGAAATGCCCTCTTTATGCAGATTGGTTTTAGCTGGTTTATGGCACAAGGATGTCCCAAAATTCACTAAAACCTCCCACAACACACATACAACAACTCTAAGGCAAACCAAACATCTACAAGCATGCTTAACACACCAAACATAAAGAAGCCATACATTAAAGGAATCAACATCATTCAACACATGCTTCATACATAACATTTAAGATTCATGCTTCAACAAACATACACTTAGGCATCCATAAAGGCACAAGGCCAACAACATCATAAAGGAGTCTAAACGTGCTCCTAAACAAACCAACACCAACATACTTCAAAAGCTCAAAGCAAGAAATACATATCCCATTGCTTGACTATTACACCTTAAAACTTAAATGTCCATACTTGAAAGCTAAGATAGCACCACAAAGCACACTTGGAGGCCCCCTTCTTGCACTAGCAACCCACGAAATACTAATCTGCATTGTCGAACAAAAGAGAGCGTAAGCATAAAGCTTAGTGAGGGTAAGCTCATTAAAACAAACCTCGACAATATAGGGTCCAAGCACGAGCACAACCAATGTAAAATGCATGTTCTTACATTCGATCCACATGAGCCAAAATACACATGATGCACGAACATATATTCAATATAATGCCATGCTAAACAAGTCCATATACACATCATATGTAAACACATTTATTAATCCATATTCGCAACACATTTCAAATCATATTGGCACCTAGCTATGACTCGAATACACGGATAACCGATAGAACTCACATCCAATAATAACCATTACATTACGGTGGGATTACACTCATAACCGTTCAGGCGGAGGGGATTCCACTCGTCCTCACGCCCCGTCGATGGGATTACACTCATCACCGAATAACATATATATAAGAAGGTTTTCCGGGCGAACCCGTACTCCATCATGATGACTACCATCACCAAGACCACGCGCGCAATTGACTCATGTGTGCACACTAAATATCCTAATGATCGATCATCGTACCCAAGCATACTAGTGCCATTACTAAACACAATTCACAACATCATTTCATAACAACTTCCATGCTTAGCACGTACTCACCATGATCACCATCATGCACAATCCACATGCATATCAAAATGCATCAAAACCATGCCTCAACATACATGTATAACACAATATACATATCCACCATAAACACAATTAAACATGAGGCATAGACAACAATTAGAGTTCAACCAAAGTCTCTAACTAAAGCTTGAGATTAGGCTACCACTCTAATCCCACCTCTAGGTGGGTCTACCAAGCCCGACCTAGTCCACATGCTTGAGAAAATACTCGAAAACCATTTAAAAACATTTAACCACTCACCGACTATTCCAAGCTCAACACACTAGCCGATCAAGCTTCCAACGATTCCAGATTTGTTCCTGATGCTTCACCAACACAATTTCTTACTTCTAATCAACTCAACGCAATCAAAACAACCTCAAATCAGATCACACATCAATGTAGCAAACCCGGAACACTAATCAAGCATAAAACACAAGAGTTTCAAGCTAAGAACAACCCCAAAACTTCAAACCCGAGCAGCCACGAAACCCAGTCCAAAACTCATCATTTCAACCTTTTTAACACACTTAAATGCTTCCAAAACAACCCCTAACTATTACACTAACAACACCCCTTAATTTCCAACATCAAACAACCCCAAAAACCAACCTTTAAACCCTTCAAAAACCCTTCTAAAACCCAAATCCGAGAATCATTGTAAACTCTTTAAAATTCACATATGTTGGACCTTATGGGTTGTAAACAACTTATCTAACAATAAATAATCAAAAGCTTTGTTAGAAATTCATAAAGCTTCAATCTTTGACAAATTCTTTGAAAACCCAAAATATAAAAATACATGGTTTTAATGAAAACAAATGGTATCAAAATGAAAAGGAAGATAAGGCCAAGTCAAAAATGCAATTACCTTTTGGAAAATCACCAACAAGGAGCAAAGGATGTAATGGAATAGTAAAAATGGAGAAGAGAGCTCTTTTGGTCGTTGAGTTTGAAATGAGAGTGAGGAAGAAGATGAGCACATGTCTTCTTCTTTTGTTTTTGCTTTAATTTATCAAAGAAATCCTATTTACCATTATGCCATTAATGAAATGGCTAAAAACTCCCATCTCCTATAGTCCATGGAATTTGGACTTAGAAGATAGGCCCAACATAGACATTAATTATTTTGCAAACACGAAGCCCATAAAATATTTTATTATTTTAATTATAAAACTGAAAACGGAAATATTATTTTAATATTATTTTTACCCGACCCCAAAACCTGTGTGTTACAACTCTCCCCCACTTAAGGAATTTCGTCCCAGAAATTACCTGACGGAAACAAGTACGAAAACTGCTTAAGCATATCAGCTTTCCTCTCCCACGTGGCCTCTTCCACACCTCTATGTCTCCACAACACCTTCACCAACTCTATGGTCTTGCCACGCAACACCTTGCTATCAGAAGCAAGTATCTCAACAGGTTCTTCATTATAAGACAAATTCGGATTCAACTCTATCTCCTCAACAGGCATAACATGAGATGGATCTGATCTATATCTCCTAAGAATCGACACATGAAACACATCATGGATCTTCTCTAACTCAGAAGGCTATCTCAAACGGTAAGCTACAAGCCCAATCCGCTCAAGTATCTCATACGGACCAATAAACCTCGGACTCAACTTGCCTTTCCGGCCAAATCGCATTACCTTCTTCCACGAAGATACTTTCAGAAACACTTTCTCACCCACTGAGAACTCAATTTCTTTTCTCTTCAAATCTGCATAAGATTTCAAACGATCGGAAGCTGCTTTCAAACGGTCACAAACCAACTTCATTTTCTCGGTAGTCCCCTTAAGGAAATCCAACATAGGTAACAATCTCTGACCCGTTTCAGCCCAACAGATTGGAGTCCTACATCGTCTACCATACAAAGCCTTATAAGAAGCCATTTGTATACTAGCCTGGTAACTGTTGTTGTAAGCAAACTCAACTAAAGGGCAAGTGCTTCTCCCAAGAACCCTGGAAGTCAATCACACAACAACAAAGCATATCCTCTAATATATGTATCACTCGCTCTGACTGTCCATCTGACTGCGGATGATAAGAAGTACTGAAATGCAAACGGCTACCTAGGGCACTATGCAAACAACTCCAGAACCTCGAAGTGAATCATGTATCTATGTCTGATACAATAGACTTCGAAACTCCATTAAGTCTCATAATCTCGCGAATGTACAAATTCGCCAACTTGTCCAAAGAATCTGTAGTGTTCACTGCTAAGAAGTGAGCACACATAGTGAACCTATCAACTATCACCCAAACAAAATTCTTCTTCGAAGGAGACAACGGTAACCCCGGCACAAAGTCCATAGTGATCCTCTCCCATTTCCATTCTGGAATCTTCAAAGGTTGTAACAAACCTGAAGGAACCTGATGTTCTGCCTACATTCTCTGACAACCCATACAATTGCTTGCATAGTCGGCTACATCCTTCTTCAAACCAACCCAGAAATAATCATTCTTCAAATCACGGTACATCTTAGTACTACCCGAATGCATAGAAAAAGGACTCAAATGTGCTTCGCTCAGAATTAGACGTCTCAACTCAACATCTTCAGGTACTACAACTTTATCTCTGAAACACAATGTAACCCCCTTAGCCCGGCCTAGACGATTGACCCGAACTACGAAGACTACACGGGGAAAACCAAAGTCAACCCGAAAGTCAACCTTGATTCACGACCCTTTTTTTCCTTTTTAATCTTGTCTAGATACATGTTAACCCTAAGTGAGTACTCACGAGATACGATTAAGAAAGGCACAGCAAACAGATATCATATAGGAACTCAATTGCACCTTACACTGGTTTAGGGACCAAAATGTAATTTTTGTAAATTAGAAGGTCTTCATTGATTTTAAGTTTACGATTATGAAATTAGTTATGTTACATGCTTCTCTGCCAAATTTCATCTTAATTGGACATCTCAAGCTCAAGAAATTGCAATCCCAACATTTAGGACTAAAGTGTAAAGCATTGAAACATCAGAGCAATTCAAATATGTGCCCAACGATCACCCGTTTCGAAACACCCAACAGCCGTATCGAAACGCTGGATTGAAACGGCATTGACCGTTTCAGTATGCGGGTGTGTTTCGAGACCAGTTCCGAAACATGGCATTCCAGTAGCCAAATCGTTTCGAAACAACCTCCAACGTTTCGAAACACGAAGGCCATTACAGGCCCCCGTTTCGAAACACTAGAGGGTGTTTCGATACGGTTTGCCCAGAAACTGCAGCAATTGCTGGTTTTTTCTTCATAAACTCATTTAAACACATCCCAAAGACTCTCTAATCATACCAATAAATCAACAAACATATAAGGTACATATCTAGAACTCTTAAACACAGTCATAGCATCAAACATGAAATCTCACTAGTCTAGAGGCATGCTTCCTAATATCCAATCACAAATAGGCAATACAACCTCAAAACAAGCAATTAAGGCCATTTACAATTCAAACCAGCCAAAGCAAACATGACACAACCCAAGGGAGATTAACACATCTCCCAAATCCAATTCTTGGTTTCCCATTGCCAATCTATCAAAACTAAAGTGTATGAAAACTTCACCATACATGAGCTTGGACTTCCTTGGATGAACTTAGCTTCCTTGATGCCCGAAAACACCTCAATTATATATATTATTGGTAAAGAGAGAGCGTAAGCCCAAATGCTTAGTGAGGCACGCTCTAAAGGAAACCAACACAATAATGCACACTTTGAAAATATTTACACAAAAGCTTTTGAACCACATGCTCATTTTAACACATGCTTGAAAACATTTCAAAGAAACTTCTCATTGAAACTACATGTACCTCAATTCTATCTCATGCATTTACCAATGCAAAACTCATGGCAAGGCCATACACATGTCTGTATCATCAAAGCATTTCTAAAACAAATCTCATATGCATAACTCATAGCATAAATCATTTCATCAAAGGTACATGTGTAACAAAAACCATTTCATCATTTATATTGGCATTTAGCATCTCATTAATACTCGGATATGCGGACACATATCTACACTAGACTCTTCCGGTGGAATCTCGCATCACCGTACTCACTTGTCTAGCAACATGGCTTCTAGTGGAATCTCTCATCACCGTACTCACATGGAGGAATCTCTCATCGCCACAACGCTTGGGTATTTCACCAAGTCCTACCCGATAGAATGCCCATCGTCGGAATATCTCCCTTTGGCTTAACCAAAGAGCACGTACGAATTTTTAGTTTATAGTGCACTCTCATCCTATTGATCGATCAATTATATCCGATAAGTTTCTCAACATCTATGCCAATATAATGTGTTAAAACATCACCACACCTACTGTTTTTCATGCAATATTACTCAAAGGTTTTCTCATCACATTTCAGAACATGAATCATACTTTGCTTCAAACAAAAAGCTCAAATCTCATCAATGTAACATGCCATCTCATGACATCTCTACAAGCATAATCTCTAGCCATGAATCATGCACAAAAACAGTAGGAATTTATCAATCTCAAACCATGAGCATGTAAAAGCATTTTAGGGTCAAACACCACTTTAAAGAGAGCAATTCAAACCATACTTACTTCCGGATTTAGGAAGGTGTTTCAAACCTCTCCTAAATCCCCAAACCTTTTATTTTTGTCCTCATGGACTTCTAACCCAATCGCACACACCAATTTCTTTTCGCTTGCTCGCCGAAACGCCAATTAAGCTTCCGGATCAACTCCAAAAGTGTCCGAAGATGTCTCCCCTATTTTAGACACATAAAATCAGAGGATTAATGCATCATCATACATTGAAATCTTTAGCCAACACTCCTAAACTCGCTGCTCTACCTAAACCCAACATTTCAGCTATCAAACACAACCGAAATCACCTCCAAACTCTTCCAAAACATAACCCAGCCAAGATCCATCACTTCTAAACATTTCTAAACATTAATTAACATCAAAAACAATCCTAAACTCGTCCTTACATCCCCATCTTTAACAGAACACCAATATCACCCCAAAACCCACCATTTTCACAAGCAAAAAGTTAGGAAAAACAACCTATTCGGGATTGGATTGATAAAACCTCATTACTAACATCATTTAACATCCAAAATACATTAGAAAACCATCTCAAAACAGAGCCCAATCAATTACCATGAAAATCTTCAAGATCTCTTCCAAAATCTTGAATTTTAAGCCAAAATCTTGTTTCCAACATTAAAACCATTCATAAACCTTTAATAAAGGGTTGACAACTTGGGAATTTTAGTAAAGAACTGAGTATTTAGAGGAGAAGAACAATCTTACCTCTAAAAGATGAAATATTAATTAGGAATCAATGAGTGATGGAAATCTCATCAAATGAAGTGAAAATCAAAGTGAATTTTGCTGGAGAAAAAGTGTTTGGTTGATAGGACTTTGAGAGAAAATGAAACGAGAGAAAATTAGAGAAAAATGGTTATGAAAGTCAAAGGTAGTTTATCACCTCTATTTTATTTAATTAAATCACCCAAATTAAGGAAAAATCCGATGAAAACATTTTTGGTAAATTAGCTACTTAAAGATTCAAAGTTTCAATCCTTTACAAAACAATCACTACTAAACTTTGTAAAAACTACGATTTGGTCACTACATCGAAATGTAGTATTTCCAAACCATATTTCGTAAAATTGATTTCACCATTCACTTATTTATATTAAATGAGGATTTTTAGATATTTTTCTATATTTTAAAAGCATCCCGAACTAGGTGTTACCTAAAACTCCCTTTTATATTCGAACCGTTTCTCAGACCGGTCCGGTTCAGACCCTAAACTTCTGAGCCCAAAATTGGGGTGTTACAACTCTCCCCCTCTTAAGAAATTTCGTCCTCGAAATTTACCTAGAAGAAAAAGGTAAGGAAACTGCTTCTTCATATCATCTCTTCTTTCCCACGTGGCTTCCTCAACACCACGATGCTTCCACAACACCTTAACCAATTCAATGGTCTTACCACGAAGAACTTTGCTGTCCGAATCCAGAATCTCAACCGGCTCCTCATCATAGGTCAAATTTGGATTCAACTCAACTTCTTCAACATGCATAACATGCGAAGGATCCGATCTATACTTCCGAAGCATGGAGACATGAAAATCATCATGTATCTTCTCTAACTCTTGCGGTAGCCTCAGCTTATACGCAACAGACCTACACGTTCTATCACCTCGTATGGTCCAATATACCTAGGGCTCAACTTACCCTTCCGGTCAAACCTCATCACCTTCTTCCAAGGTGAAACCTTCAAGAACACACGATCACCCACCGCAAACACAATCTCCTTACGCTTCAAATCCGCGTAAGACTTCTGTCGATCAAAAGCTGCCTTTAACCGCTCACATATGAGCTTCACCTTCTCGGTGGTTCCTTTCAACAAAACCGGCATCGAGACCAATTTCTAACCTGTTTCAGCCCAACAAAGAGGAGTTCTGCACTTCCTCCCATACAAGGCTTCATAAGGTGCCATTTGAATACTTGCCTGGTAGCTATTATTATAAGCAAACTCCACCAAAGAAAAATGCTTATCCCAAGAGCCTTGAAACTCAATCACACAACACCTCAACATATCCTCAAGCACTTGGATAACACTGTAACCCCCTTAACCCGGCCTAGACGGTTGACCCGAATTAAGAAAGTCACACGGGGAAAACCAAAGTCAACCCGAAAGTCAACCTTGATTAACGACCCTTTTTTTTGTTTTTAAACTTGTCTAGATGCTCATTAACCCTAGTTATGATCATACAAACAACATACTCAAAGATCATAAACATCAGAGATCAACCAGGGACCCAATTGAACAATTTACAACTTTAGGGACCAAATTGTAAATTCTATAAATTATAAGGCCTTAACCCAAATTAAAGTTACCATCTTGAAATTAATCAGGTTTCATGCTTCTCTGTAAATTTTCAGCCCAAAAGGACATTCCAAACTCATACAATTGCACAAACAAGACTCAAACCAAAATGCAAACATTCCAAAACATTTAACTGCCAATGTCAGTCCCCAACGGTCACGTGTTCCGAAACAGGGAGAGCCCGTTTCGAAACGCGGGGCCGTTCCGCAACGCGTACCAAAACGAGGGCTGGAGAGGCCTTTCCGTTTCGGAACAGTGTCTCCCGTTTCGGACGCCTGGGCTGATTTATGGCACCCGTTCCGAAACGGTGTCCACTGTTCCGAAACAGCCTGCACAGAATGCAGCGAAAAGCATGCTTTAACACACAATTGATCATCCAATCATGCTCCAAAAGCAACCAAACTTTACCAGCAACAAATTCAACATACAAGAGACATATTTGCATCAACAATTCAACAATATATCATCTTATATGAAAAGCCCCAATTTTTAAGCATGCTTCCTACACAAGCAAACCTTTCAAGCATAAAGCCTTCAAAGCCAAGCACATAAAGACCAAATACAAATCCAGCATTTACCAACAACATTAAACATACTTAGGGAGTTCAAAACATCTCCCAAAACATACACATAGGTCCCCCATTGCCAAATTGCCAAAAGCTAAAATGTGTTTAAGAAAACCTTCCCATACTTGAGCTTAATTCCACTTGAATGCTTGCCTTCCTTGCTGCCCCCAAAGGTACCTTAATGATCTGCATTATTGGTTTAAGAAAACGAAAGAGAGCGTAAGCAAAAGCTTAGTGAGGAATGCTCATTAAAACCATTCAATAATGCATTTATAAAAACACTTTATAAATCATACTTCATACATCATTTACTCATGCTCAAAGCAATTTAAACAAGCATTACATACTTCCATATCATTACATGTCATATTGGCCACAAGTAATAAGTTCCATCTTTTTAAAACAAGATCAACATAAGACTCACACATGGACTTTTAAACACCATTGTGATCTTATAATTCACAAGAACCACACAAGGACTTTTAACCACCTTTGTGTTCTTCCCAAGGACTTTTAAACACCTTGGCCCCAAGGACTTTTAAACACCTTGGTCCCATGGACTTTTAAACACCATGGCCCATGGACTTTTAAACACCATGGCAAGGATCACACAAGGACTTTTAACCACCTTTGTGTCCTTAACAAGAACCATCCAAGGACTTTTAACCACCTTGATGTTCTTAAGTAACAAGGCTCACTCAAGGACTTTTAACCACCTTAGTGACCTTAACAAGAATCATCATGGACTTTTAACCACCATGAAATTCATAGAATCCACAAGGCTCACTCAAGGACTTTTAACCACCTTAGTGACCTTAACCTTTTTCAAAACATCACTTGCCAATATACATCATTATCATCAAATAATCCACTGTTTTAAAGCATTTAATCAAGCCATATTCATCATGCATTTTAAAGCATCAAACCACATTAAATCAATGTTCAAAAACAAGGAACTCTTACCTTGAGCTTCCTTCAACATATGGCTTACAAAACCAGCAATAACCATGCTAAATCATGCTTTCAAAACAGAATTTAAAACATGCAATAAACCACATTGCATAACAACCAAATCATGGCCACCACTTAGAGAGTTTTTCCGAAAACTTACACTTGAGCTTAGTAAAGTTGTTTAGACTTAAACTAAGCTCCCAAGACATTGGTTTCAAAGCTGAAAACCCATTTTCACTCACCGATTCCACTTCGCCTCTTGCCGAAGCACAAATCAAGCTTCCGGATCACCACCACTCGGATCCAAAGACGACTCCCCTGTTTTAAACACATCAAAGTAGAGGATTAATGCATCATCATGCATTAATAGCTTCAATGAAAGCACCTAAACTCGCTGCTCTCATCCACACTCCATTTCCGGCCACCAAACACAACCGAAAATGCATCCAAAAAACTCCTCAACAAAGCCCAGCCATAAACCATCAAAACTAAACATCCTTCAACATCATTTAACATCTAACAAAAACCTAATAACATCCTTATACCTCCAGCAACATCAGATCCACAAGATCACCCCAAAAACAACCAAGAATCACAAGCTAAACTTAGGAAATTCAACCTATCCGGGATTGCATTAATCAAAACTCAATTCCTTATCAAATTAACATTCATTAATCATCAAAAACGCACCTCAAATCACAGCTTTAACAGATCAAACGAAAATCTATCAAAAATCACCAAATCTTGCATTTTAAGCCAAGATCCATTTACACAACTTAAAAACCATTTATAAAACATCAATTAAGGATTGAGAACTTAGGAATTTCAGTAAAGAACTGATAGTTTAGAGGAGAAGGACGTTCTTACCTCCAAACTTGAGTTTCTCCTCTTTTAGAGCCAAAAACCTTGATGAATCAACTAGCAAATTGTGAGGTTTTGTTGATGTGATGATTAGGAATCAAAAGTGAATTGAAAAGGAATATTTAGGTGACAAAATCAGAAAGAAATCTCTGGAGAGAAAGTGTTTGGGTTGAGAGAAAATGAGAGAAAAGGAAAATTTGAAGTTAGTTACAAAATAGCCAAAATGATTTCCCTCCACTTTTCTTTAGCTTTAAAATCAGAATTAAACATTAAAATATCTTAGAAAAATCTGGAGAAACTCCCTTTGAGTAAATAGCTCCTTAAAGATTCAAAGTTCACTTATATATATTAAAAGATGATTTTAGAACATTTTTCCATATTTTTAATGTAGCCCGAACTAGGCTTTCCTAATTTCACCTTTTTAGATACGAACAACACTTTGACCAAACCAGTCAACGCCCAAAACTTCTAAGCCCAAAACCGGGGCGTTACAACTCTCCCCCCCTTAAGAAATTTTGTCCTCGAAATTTACCTGAAGGAAAGAGATAAGGAAACTGCTTCAGCATGTCTTCCTTCCGCTCCCATGTGGCTTCCTCAACACCATGATGCTTCCACAGCACCTTCACCAACTCGATGGTCTTGCCACGAAGAACCTTGCTATCCGCATCCAGAACCTTCACCGGTTCCTCATCATAGGTCAAATCCGGATTCAATTCCACTTCCTCCGCAGGCATCACATGCGAAGGATCAGATATATACTTCCGGAGCATAGAAACATGAAACACATCATGAATCTTCTACAACTCTTGAGGTAACCTCAATCGATACGCAACAGGACCCACACGCTCAACCACCTCATATGGTCCAATGTATCTAGGGCTCAACTTACCCTTCCGGCCAAACCTCATCACCTTCTTCCAAGGCGAAACCTTCAAGAACACACGGTCACCCACCGCATACTCTATCTCCTTACGCTTCGAATCCGCGTAAGACTTTTGCCGATCAGAGGCTGCTTTTAACCGCTCACAAATGAGCTTCACCTTCTCGGTGGTTTCTTTCAGCAAAGCCGGCATCGAAACCAACTTTTGACCCGTTTCGGCCCAACAAAGAGGAGTCCTACACTTCCTCCCGTACAAAGCCTCATAAGGTGCCATTTGAATACTCGCCTGGTAACTATTGTTATAAGCAAACTCCACCAAAGGCAAATGCTTCTCCCAAGAACCTTGGAACTCAATCACGCAACACCTCAACATATCCTCCAAAATCTGAATAACACGCTCAGACTGACCATCCGACTGAGGATGATAGGATGTACTGAAATTCAGCCTTGTACCCAAAGCTTGATGCAAACACTGCAAGAAACGCGATGTGAACCTCGGATCCCTATCCGACACAATCGACTTAGGCACACCATGCAGCCGCACAATCTCAGCAATGTACAGCTCCGCAAGCTTATCCAAAGAAAACGTAGTATGCACAGGCAAGAAATGCGCACACTTCGTCAGGCGATCCACAATCACCCAAACCGAATTCCTCTTCGATGGTGACAAAGGTAAACCAGATACAAAATCCATGGTAACCCTTTCCCACTTCCACTCAGGGATTCTCAACGGTTGCAACAAACCTGAAGGAACCTGATGTTCAGCCTTAACTCGCTGACACACCAAACACTTGCTCACAAACTCCGCGACATCTTTATTCAAACCCACCCAAAAGTACTCATCACGAAGATCACGATACATCTTAGTACTACCAGGGTGCATAGCAAAAGGACTACTATGACCTTCAGTCAGAATAGCACGCCTCAACTCAACATCATTGGGCACTACTATCCGACTCCCAAAACACAACACACCATCATCATTAAAGCACAAATCCGAAGGTCTACCCTCCGCGATATCCTGAACATGAGACACCAAGGAATCATCCAGCAACTGTTTTTCCTTGATCAACTGAACCATAGATGGTTTCACTTGCAACTCAGCTACAAGACCACCATCACGCGATATACTCAAACTGGCAAACATAGCCCTCAGCTCAACAGCTACCTTCCTACTCAAGGCATCCGCAACAACATTAGCTTTTCCAGGATGGTACTCAATCGTCAGATCATAATCCTTGAGCAATTCCAACCAACGCCGCTGCCTAAGATTCAACTCCTTCTGAGACATCAGATACCTCAAACTCTTGTGATCCGTGTACACAGTACACTTCTCACCATACAGATAATGTCTCCAGATCTTCAGAGCAAAAACCACCGCATCCAACTCAATATCATGTGTAGGATAATTGCGCTCATGCACTTTCAACTGCCGCGATGCATAAGCTACAACCTTAACCTCCTGCATCAGCACACATCCTAAACCAACATAGGAAGCATCACTGTAGACCACAAACTCTTTCCCTGATTCAGGCTGAACCAAGATAGGAGCTTGCGTCAAAGCCGCCTTAAGCTTCTCAAAAGCCTGTTGTCTCGCTTCTGTCCACTCATACCTAACATCTTTCTGCAACAACTTGGTCAAAGGTGCAGCAATCTTAGAAAACCCATCCACAAACCTCCGGTAGTATCCTGCAAAACCAAGGAAACTACAAACCTCATGAACAGACTTAGGAACCTTCCAATTCATCACCGCCTCAATCTTCTGAGGATCAACACGAATCCCCTCAGCAGAAACTACATGCCCAAGAAACACCACCTCCTTAAGCCAAAACTCACACTTGCTCAGCTTAGCATAAAGCTGATTCTCCAACAAAGCTTGCAAAACAATCCTCAAATGCTCTTCATGCTCCTCATCAGTACGCGAGTACACGAGGATATCATCAATGAACACCACAACAAACTTGTCCAGGTATTCATGAAACACACGATTCATCATGTCCATGAAAGTAGCAGGAGCATTTGTCAAACCAAACGGCATCACAAGGAACTCATAATGCCCATACCTTGTCCTGAAAGCTATCTTAGGCACATCCACATCCTTCACCTTCAACTGATAATACCCTGACCTCAAGTCAATCTTAGAGAACACAGCTGCTCCCCGAAATTGATCAAAGAGATCATCAATCCTCGGTAAAGGATACCGATTCTTGATAGTCAACTTGTTCAGCTGACGGTAATCAATGCACATTCTCATAGTGCCATCCTTCTTCTTCACAAACAAGACCGGTGCTCCCCAAGGTGACACACTCGGCCGGATGAAACCACGATCAAGCAGCTCTTCCAACTGCGTCTTCAGCTCCTTCAGCTCCTTAGGTGCCATTCTATAGGGAGTAATGGACACAGGAGTTGTATTCTCATACAGCTCAATTCCAAACTCCACCTCGCGATTAGGAGGTAAGCCAGGCAACTCCTCAAGAAACACACCAGGAAACTCCTTCACAACTCTAATATCTTGCACACGCAACTCCTTAGAGCTAGGATTCATCACAAAAGCTAGATAAGCTTCACAACCTTGCCTTAGCATCCTGCTCGCCTCCAAGGTAGACACCACATTGGCAAGAAACTTCACATTCTCACCAACCACAACAACTACATAATCATCCGCAAGCTTCAACGAAACTCGCTTATTTTCACAAACCACAACAGCACGATGCTCAGCAAGCCAATCCATACCAAGGATCACATCAAAACCATAGAAAGGCAGCTCCATAAGATTAACATGAAAAACATGTTCTTGAACAACCAAAGGACACCTCCTATACAGCTTTCGAGTCACAACAGTCTCACCAAAAGAACTAGTGACACGAACACCAACATCCAAAGACTCAACAGGCAAACCAAGCAATTCAGCATGCTCACGCACAATGTATGAATGCGTAGATCCAGAATCTATCAAGGAAAGTAATGACAAGGATTGCAAAGTAATGGTACCTGCAATCACATCCGCGTCATTCCTCCCCTCCCGCTGAGCATACACCCTAGCTTGACCTCCACCTTCAGGCTGAATAGCCACAACATGGGCCACTCCTCGACCACCTTCCTCTCTCCGCTGGAAATTACCACGGCCGCGCCCACGACCTCTCTGCGGTGCAGCAACAACAGGAGCACGCACTTGGCCACCAGCCAACATAAGACAATCTCGCCTCAGATGATCTGCGGATCCACAACTCCAGCACCCGTTACCAGCTGCCGCAATAGGGGCTTGTACCTCCCTCACAGCACGAGGACAGTCACGCTTCATGTGACCACGTGAACCACAAATCCAACAAGCACTCGGATCAGCTCTTGCATTGCCTCCCCGAGCAGGTGCTCCACCACCTCTCTTGGCCGAGGACTGATACTTCTGATCACGTCCCCTCTTGTTCCGTCCACCACCGGAACTATACTCAGCAGCTCGCTTACCAGAACTTGCTCCAGCACCTCTAGCAGATAAACCCAAGTTCATCTCAATATCCTTAGCTCGGCCCACCAGCACATAAAAATCATCATACTCGGTGGCCAGCACATACATCTTCACATCCGTCACTAAGCCATAACGGAATCTTTCGCACCTCGCCCGCACATCAGGTACCAACTCAGGTGCATACTGACTGAGTCGCACAAACTGCACTTCATACTCAACCACTGTCATGCTCCCCTGGGTAAGAGACATGAACTCACGCTTCTTTTCATCCAGGTACCTCACACCAAGATACCTCCTCTTGAACACATTCTGAAAGAATGTCCAAGTAACGTAAGCTTCAGCCATCCCAGCAATAGTGGTCGTCCACCGTATATGCATCATCTTGTAGCAAGGATACTGCACAACCCAGCTTTTGCACATCAGTGCAACTCATCTGACCTAAGATCCTCTTGGTACTCTCTAACCAAGCTTCAGAACCTTCAGCAGACATACCCCTGAACTCAGTCCCACCAAGACTGCGCAAATGCTCCAAAGGTAGTCTCACTCCAGTATCTCCCTGATGCCCAGCTCCTTGAGCCCCAGCTACCGCTGCTCGAAAAGCACCAGCAATAGCTTGCACCAACATCGTCATGTCAGGCATAGCTTGCCCCTGACCAACCTCAGGTCCAGCAGCTCCAGCACCAGCTGCAGCTTCAGCTCTTTCACCCTCAGCACCACCACCACCAGGTGGAGGAGGAGGTAACACTGCACTACCCGCATTTTCCTCATTCTCATTCTCATTAGGAGCCGTAGCTCGCACATTACTTCTCAACTCTCTACGTGGTGCCATACTTTAACCATGCAATTACAATGCAAATAAACAAAGTCAGGTCCAGCAAGGTAAGCAATCCAACTACTCAAGCTTAATTTCATTCAAAATCAACATCATTACATTAGCTTTGATTTGGCAATGGGTACCCACAACATGCTTCACCACAGCATATAACTCAATTGCATCAAATACATAAGCCACTAATCATGCTTTCAATCAATCAAGCATACATAGCATACATACTTCAATCATGCACACAATCATTCCCAATTACTCGAGAACTCAGCTCTGATACCACCAAATGTAACCCCCTTAACCCGACCTAGACGGTTGACCCGAATTAAGAAAGTCACACGGGGAAAACCAAAGTCAACCCGAAAGTTAACCTTGATTAACGACCCTTTTTTTCTTTTTAAACTTGTCTAGATGCTCATTAACCCTAGATATGATCATACAAACAACATACTCAAAGATTATAAACATCAGAGATCAACCAGGGACCCAATTGAACAATTTACAACTTTAGGGACCAAATTGTAAATTCTGTAAATTATAAGGCCTTAACCCAAATTAAAGTTACCATCTTCAAATTAATCAGGTTTCATGCTTCTCTGTAAATTTTCAGCCCAAAAGGACATTCCAAACTCATACAATTGCACAAACAAGACTCAGGACCAAAATGCAAACATTCCAAAACATTTAACTGCCAATGTCAGTCCCCAACAGTCACGTGTTCCGAAACAGGGAGAGCCCGTTTCGAAACGCGGGGCTGTTCCGCAACGCGTACCGAAACGAGGGCTGGCAGAGGCCTTTCCGTTTCGGAACGGTGTCTCCCGTTTCGGACGCCTGGGCTGATTTATGGCACCCGTTCCGAAACGGTGTCCACTGTTCCGAAACAGCCTGCACAGAATGCAGCGAAAAGCATGCTTTAACACACAATTGATCATCCAATCATGCTCCAAAAGCAACCAAACTTTACCAGCAACAAATTCAACATACAAGAGACATATTTGCATCAACAATTCAACAATATATCATCTTATATGAAAAGCCCCAATTTTTAAGCATGCTTCCTACACAAGCAAACCTTTCAAGCATAAAGCCTTCAAAGCCAAGCACATAAAGACCAAATACAAATCCAGCATTTACCAACAACATTAAACATACTTAGGGAGTTCAAAACATCTCCCAAAACATACACATAGGTCCCCCATTGCCAAATTGCCAAAAGCTAAAATGTGTTTAAGAAAACCTTCCCATACTTGAGCTTAATTCCACTTGAATGCTTGCCTTCCTTGCTGCCCCCAAAGGTACCTTAATGATCTGCATTATTGGTTTAAGAAAACGAAAGAGAGCGTAAGCAAAAGCTTAGTGAGGAATGCTCATTAAAACCATTCAATAATGCATTTATAAAAACACTTTATAAATCATACTTCATACATCATTTACTCATGCTCAAAGCAATTTAAACAAGCATTACATACTTCCATATCATTACATGTCATATTGGCCACAAGTAATAAGTTCCATCTTTTTAAAACAAGATCAACATAAGACTCACACATGGACTTTTAAACACCATTGTGATCTTATAATTCACAAGAACCACACAAGGACTTTTAACCACCTTTGTGTTCTTCCCAAGGACTTTTAAACACCTTGGCCCCAAGGACTTTTAAACACCTTGGTCCCATGGACTTTTAAACACCATGGCCCATGGACTTTTAAACACCATGGCAAGGATCACACAAGGACTTTTAACCACCTTTGTGTCCTTAACAAGAACCATCCAAGGACTTTTAACCACCTTGATGTTCTTAAGTAACAAGGCTCACTCAAGGACTTTTAACCACCTTAGTGACCTTAACAAGAATCATCATGGACTTTTAACCACCATGAAATTCATAGAATCCACAAGGCTCACTCAAGGACTTTTAACCACCTTAGTGACCTTAACCTTTTTCAAAACATCACTTGCCAATATACATCATTATCATCAAATAATCCACTGTTTTAAAGCATTTAATCAAGCCATATTCATCATGCATTTTAAAGCATCAAACCACATTAAATCAATGTTCAAAAACAAGGAACTCTTACCTTGAGCTTCCTTCAACATATGGCTTACAAAACCAGCAATAACCATGCTAAATCATGCTTTCAAAACAGAATTTAAAACATGCAATAAACCACATTGCATAACAACCAAATCATGGCCACCACTTAGAGAGTTTTTCCGAAAACTTACACTTGAGCTTAGTAAAGTTGTTTAGACTTAAACTAAGATCCCAAGACATTGGTTTCAAAGCTAAAAACCCATTTTCACTCACCGATTCCACTTCGCCTCTTGCCGAAGCACAAATCAAGCTTCCGGATCACCACCACTCGGATCCAAAGACGACTCCCCTGTTTTAAACACATCAAAGTAGAGGATTAATGCATCATCATGCATTAATAGCTTCAACGAAAGCACCTAAACTCGCTGCTCTCATCCACACTCCATTCCCGGCCACCAAACACAACCGAAAATGCATCCAAACAACTCCTCAACAAAGCCCAGCCATAAACCATCAAAACTAAACATCCTTCAACATCATTTAACATCTAACAAGAACCTAATAACATCCTTATACCTCCAGCAACATCAGATCCACAAGATCACCCCAAAAACAACCAAGAATCACAAGCTAAACTTAGGAAATTCAACCTATCCGGGATTGCATTAATCAAAACTCAATTCCTTATCAAATTAACATTCATTAATCATCAAAAACACACCTCAAATCACAGCTTTAACAGATCAAACGAAAATCTATCAAAAATCACCAAATCTTGCATTTTAAGCCAAGATCCATTTACACAACTTAAAAACCATTTATAAAACATCAATTAAGGATTGAGAACTTAGGAATTTAAGTAAAGAACTGATAGTTTAGAGGAGAAGGACGTTCTGACCTCCAAACTTGAGTTTCTCCTCTTTTAGAGCCAAAAACCTTGATGAATCAACTAGCAAATGGTGAGGTTTTGTTGATGTGATGATTAGGAATCAAAAGAGAATTGAAAAGGAAGATTTAGGTGACAAAATCAGAATGAAATCTCTGGAGAGAAAGTGTTTGGGTTGAGAGAAAATGAGAGAAAAGGAAAATTGGAAGTTAGTTACAAAATAGCCAAAATGATTTCCCTCCACTTTTCTTTAGCTTTAAAATCAGAATTAAACATTAAAATATCTTAGCAAAATCTGGAGAAACTCCCTTTAGGTAAATAGCTCTTTAAAGATTCAAAGTTTCAATCCTTTCTAAAACAGTCACGCAACTTTCAAAAATTACATTTTGGTCACTAGCCAAAATGTCACCCTTCCAAACCTCATTTTGTAAAATTGATTTCACAGTTCACTTATATATATTAAAAGATGATTTGAGAACATTTTTCCATATTTTTAATGCAACCCGAACTAGGCTTTCCTAATTTCACCTTTTTAGATTCAAACAGCAATTTGACCAAACCAGTCAACGCCCAAAACTTCTAAGCCCAAAACTGGGGCGTTACAAACACGCTCAGACTGTCCATCCCACTGTGGATGATAAGAAGTACTAAAGTTCAGCCGCGTACCTAAAGCTTGATGCAAACACTCCCAATATCGTGATGTGAACCTCGGATCTCTATCCGACACTATATATTTTAGTACCCCATGCAGACGCACAATTTCAGCAATGTACAACTCTACAAGCTTATCCAAGGTATACGTGGTATGCACAGGTAAGAAATGCGCGCAATTTGTAAGGCGATCCACAATCACCCACACTGAATTCTTCTTCGATGGCGATAAAGGTAAACCAGACACAAAGTCCATGGTGACTCTTTCCCACTTCCATTCAGGAATCCTCAACAGTTGCAACAACCCTGAAGGAAACTGATGCTCAGCTTTAACCTGCTGACAAACCATACACTTACTCACATATTCCGCAACATCTTTCTTCAACCCCACCCAATAGTACTCATCCTTCAGATCACGATACATCTTTGTACTACCAGGGTGCATAGCAAAAGGACTACAATTTGCTTCGGTCAAAATAGTACGCCTCAACTCTACATCATTCGGACCTATTACCCGTCCTCCGAAACATAAAACTCCATCATCATTAAAATAGAAATCCGATGATCTACCCTCAGCAATATCCTGAACATGTGGCACCAAGGAATCATCCAACAACTGCTTATCCTTTATTAACTGAACAAGAGATGGTTTCACTTGCAATTCAGCCACAAGACCTCCATCTCGCGAGATACTCAAGCTAGCAAACACAGCCCTTAACTCTACCGCCACTTTCATATTATATTTATATTTTGTTCATGTTGTGTATGAAATTTTAGTATTTTAAGAATTTCATAATCATATATTTATGTTTGGGCATGATTAGTATTGCATGAAAAGTTTTTACTTGCCCATAAGTAGGGGTGAGCAAAACTCGAGTTGACTCGACGCAAAAAAACCTGACTCGTAATTTTATCCCTAAATATATGAGTGAATTACATAATTATCTCATGTTGGGTCAATTTAAATATTTTTACTCTGAATTTAAGCCAGACCCAACCTAAATCTATTTATTTTAATCCCGACTCTTAAAATTGGATCACTCAAATCTCCGTGTCATGCCCATCCCTAGTTAGTAGAGGCTTAAATTCTTTACTTCCATTCTCTTTGAAATGTACTGATACAAATTAAAGTATAGGATTAATTTCAAAAGTAATCATAACAGAGGTACTAAATTCCCAATTTGACCAAATTATATACAACTTTCAGGTTTCATATTCGTCACTTGAAGTGGGAATAGTTACAACCATGGCCGATCCAAAAGTACCCATCTCGTCAACTCCGACCACCAACCAAGCTTCCCAAGTCGTATGAACCGACCGCAAGGCTCGAGTTTTAAGGTACAAAGAGAAGAGGAAGAACCGATAATTCGAGAAAAAATCTGATGCGCTTCGCGGAAGGCCTAGGCCGAATCAAGGCCAAGAACCAAAGGCCGGTTCGTCAAAAGAACTGAAAACGACAACGACATAGTCGTCGACCACATGCTTAACTCGCCAACTTCAGCTTTTGCAGCAGCTTTCATGTCGGAAACAGAGTACGACATCATCTCATGGTTTTGAAAGTCGATTTATAGAAGAATACTATGATTGTGTAATATAGTAATTAAATTCTGGCAAGTAGAATAATCCAAATGGCAATTGAAATTAATGGAAATAGATGTTTAGTTCTTTGGTTATAGTTTATGTCACGTCTAAAGTTTGATTTCAATCTCGGAATAAAAAAACAAAGGCTTGGTTCCTTAAGACTTTTTAAATTGACCCAAACTTTTTATTTGGGTTAATATATATTTTGGTACCTTAATTTTGTCTTCACTTGACTCTTCGATTTAAATTATCATTTAAATATGACTTATGATTTGAATAAAACATCGAGTTTTTGTACTTGTTTTTATCTAAAAGTTGAGTTTAAGTATTATTGAATCAGACAAAGAAGTTAAAGAATCAAATTGAATGTGAAATCGATTTCAAGATCGAACGTTGAGAGGGTCGAATTACTAAATTTTAAAATTATAAGGGCTTTTAAAGTTTTACATGAACCTAAATTGCTATTAGAATAAAACTATTGGGGACACGAATCTACCCTTCTTTAGTTTTGTCAGTGTTTATTTATAACTAAATAACTTTAAATTTTAAACAAGGGTCAAATTATTATTAAATCAAAATTTATCGAATATTTAAGTTTCATAATAGAGACTTATGCCCTTGATCCCTCCGTCCCATGGATTGTATGATAAACAATGACGGAGTCATATGGATTTTCACGAAAAAAATATAAGGGATATTTACTTATTTGACCTATTATTTTTCAATTCATTTGAACGATATCCCCTTTTTAATGGTTAATTGTACATTGTCTCTATTTATCTTAATTATGTACTCCGTCCCTAATAACAAGTTTTTGCTTACTCATGAAACGGGTTGAACCATGAATAAAATTCAAACCAGATATACTATTTTTGTTCGAATTGAGTTCTTTAACGATTAAAAGCTATATGTAAATAAGAGTTTTCTTTTTGTTAATGTCATCATTTTAAATCTTTTGACCGGTTAATTTAAATTAAATATTATAAAAATTTATCACAAAACAATTTTTTAAATTTATATAATTTATAACATTAGAATCTAACTTTTTTATTCTATATTAAAATAACCGAACGAATTATTTTACTAGATGAATTGATGGTCCAATTTCTAATGGTCAAAATAAATATTCTTTTTAATTATCAACAAGCTTCTCGCTTTTTATTACACTGATTCAATTCGTCGGTTAGGAACGGCAAAAAGGATATAGATAAGCAGCTATGTTATACATTGTAAATTGAATTAGGGTATTACAATTTAATCAATTTTTTTGTTTAAATAGAGAGATATTATATTCTCATTCCGAGATTCGAACCTATACAAGATGGAGCAAAATGAGTATCCTTAGCAACTAAACCAATTAATTTTGGTTAGACTCAAAAAATTTCGAACATATAATAAATTTATTTATGTATAACTTAAAAGACTAACTATTAATTATTTTAGCGGAAGAAGATATTAGATAATTTAAATAATGTATAGAATTCAAATTCTTATGTTACGAGTAAAACAAATTAAATTAGAAATATCGCCTCCTTAATAAATTATTATTATATATGCTTCAAATTAATTTATCGACCAACCGATCAAATATGATTATAAAAAATGTCATTCCGTGAATAAAAACATTTTAACACTCAACGTTTTATTTTGAGTCAAAATGGTCATTTCGTGAATGAAAATTGTAATCAACTAACGATAAACAACTTGATATGACCGACAGAATATCACATCATCAGAAAAAAATTAAATTGTTTTTTATATAATTTTAGTTTTACTTGTGTGTCATTATGTCAAGTCAGGACCTTTGTTTATTTGTCATTGTTATGTCAGTGTGCATTGCCATGGAGATTTCCCACACCATGTCAAGTAATTTGTCGTTAATTAACTAACAATTTTTATTCAAAGATTAACTATTTTAACTTAAGATAAAATATTAAAGATTAATATACTTAAAAAATTAAAAAAAAAAATCAGTCAAATATTAAGAACATTTTCTAACGTTATGCATAAAAAATACAACTTAAAGAGAATTTGTGCATTCCGAAGTGATAAATGAAAAAATAAAAAGGAAGATTTAGATAAAAGGAAGATCACATGAAAAGCCAACCTCAAAAGTTTTTAGTTTTAACGAATTTAACGATTGGAATCTTTTTTGGATCCAAATTCGTATCTAATTCTTTGAACACACTTTCCTATAATGCTCCTATTTATAAAAAATATATTTTAATACAGAAATGGAATAAAATTTAATTTATGTAAATTTATTAATTTTAGAAGTTATGAATTGTGGGTTTAGAATTTAAAATTTAAGATTTATAGTTTTATAGTTTACATATAGAGATTAAAATATTATTATTTAAATATGGAAAGTTGTGTAAATCTTTCACACTATTTGTGTAACACCCCAATTTTTCCCTAAATTAAAAACCCATAATAATTGGGAATTTCAATTGAAAACTTAATTAAATTTTAGTGATTAAATTTGGAATTTTCAGAATTTCACTAATAAAATTGTAACGTTTGCAAAACTTAGGTGTCGTTTCATAAACCCTAAAAAGTATAATGGCACGCTCTGTAATTAACCCTTTTCTTAAGGTATTAATAGAACCTTTCAACCATTTTCTCTGGTTTTGGTCGTTCTCTTCCCTCTCCTTCAACGTCTTGGGCGAGCAAAAGAAAAGAAACCCCCTTTCTCTGTTTTTCGTCCGGCCAAGGGTTAAACACCATTCTTTCGACGGTCCGGCACCACCGTTCAACTAACCCTCATCGGCCGCCCTTTTCCCGAAACTCATCGTTAAGCTTTTAGGTTGCTTCGGAAAGCCCTCACGCTAACGTCGTCTTGTTTTTTTTTTTGCAAATTGGTTGGATCTCAATTGTTCCTTTTCCTTGTGTAAGTTGTGTGTGTATGTGGGTCTCGGAAATTCATCAGATTTTGATGTGAGAGGTCATTGGCGGTGAGGAATCGAATTATGTGTCTGTCTTTAAATTTTATTAAATCGAATTTCAAAATTTTCTTTCTAAAAGAGAGAGTATGAAATTTAAAGAGAGAGAATTTTGGTGCAAACGGTGTAAGATGGAATATTATAACTAAATTTAGGAAATATGTTATATAAAAAGTTTCATTCATATCAGATACATTCGTATACATGTATATATTGTTCAACGTCTAATACATAGTACTAATAAATTTCACCATACATTCATCTAATACAAACTACGTTTTTTTCTATTGTCATCAACTCTTGTTATAAGATGTGAGATCATCAGTGGTGTAGAGGATCAGGACCACCTGGACTTTTTCTCTTTGACTCCAAAGGATTTTCGACATTCCCTTTCATGCTAGCTTTAATGGCTTTCTTGACTTCATCTAGTAATGTACGTTTTCCACCTCCTTTTAATTGCATGGATTCATGATCGGTCTCACGTATTTCTTGTCCTTTGGTCGATTTCATAACAGTTGCTGATATACCAGCCGCTACTGTTGTCAATTGAAGTGAATATCGACGACGAAAAGAGTCAAATTCGTAAAATGACGGACGTACTTTCATTTCATCTTCAAATTCTTGATCAGGAACCGAAAACGAATGAAGTGAACGACTTGCAAAACTCGAAACCAAAAACAAAACATGCAATGAAAGCATGACGAAAACATTGAAATTAGAAGTTTAAGAATCAAATTGAATGTGAAATCGATTTCAAGATCGAACGTTGAGAGGGTCGAATTACTAAATTTTAAAATTATAAGGGCTTTTAAAGTTTTACATGAACCTAAATTGCTATTAGAATAAAACTATTGGGGACACGAATCTACCCTTCTTTAGTTTTGTCAGTGTTTATTTATAACTAAATAACTTTAAATTTTAAACAATGGTCAATTTATTATTAAATCAAAATTTATCGGATATTTAAGTTTCATAATAGAGACTTATGTCCTTGATCCCTCCGTTCCATGGACTGTATGATAAACAATGACGGAGTCATATGGATTTTTACTTAAAAAAATATAAGGGATATTTACTTATTTGACCTCTTATTTTTCGATTCATTTGAACTATATCCCCCTTTTTAATGGTTAATTGTACATTGTCTTTATTTATCTTAATTATTTACTCCGTCCCTAATAATAAGTTTTTGCTTACTCATGAAACGGGTTGAACCATGATTCAAATTCAAACTAGTTATACCATTTTTGTTAGAATTGAGTTCTTGAACGATAAAATCTATATGTAAATAAGAGTTTTTCTTATGGTTAATGTCATTGTTTTAAATCTTTTGACCGGTTAATTTAAATTAAATATTACAAAAATTTATCACGATACATTTTTTAAATTTATATAATTTATAACATTGGAATCTATTTTTTTATTCTATTTTAAAATAACCGAACGAATCATTTTACTAGATGAATTGAAGGTCCAATTTCTAATGATCGAAATAAATATTCTTTTTAATTATCATCAAGCTTCTTGTTTTTTATTACACTGATTCTATTGGTTGGTTGTCGCGGATGAAAGGTCTTGTGTTTGGAGCATTGAGGGGAATTTTAATAGGGTGAGTGAAGCTGAAAATAGGGGGTTAATGGCGCATTTCACTCTCGATGAGGCATGGGCGGTTGTTCGTGGGTGTGAGGGCTCGAAGTCACCGGGGTCGGACGACTACAATATGGAATTTTTTAAGAAGTGTTGGGAGGTAGTTTGTGATGATGTTGGGCGGTTTTTAGATGATTTTTTTTTCATCCGACAAGTTACATGTGGGTGCGAACAACACATTCCTTGTGCTTTTGCCTAAGGTTGATTCACCGGTCACCTTGAGTGATTTTCGACCAATCAGCTTGCTTAATTCGATATATAAGATTCTTGCCAAAATTCTGGCTAGAAGGCTGCAATCAGTGCTGGGAGGACTAATTAGTGATCACCAATCGGCTTTTGTGCGTGGGCGTAAAATTGTGGATGGTATTCTATTGGCAAATGATATAATACATTCCATGCGACAGAGTTCGTTTGGCAGATGTATCCTGAAATTTGTCTTCGCGAAAGCTTACGACTGCGTTCGATGGGAATTTTTAGAGCACATTTTATGGTCGATGGGGTTCAGTGATTCTTGGAGTCGTCTTATTACTGAGTGTATCAGCAGAGTCAGGTTTTCAGTTTTGTTAAACGGTAGCGCCAATAAAGAATTTGGAATGGGGCGTTGTCTGCGGTAAGGCTGCCTGCTGTCGCCTTTGCTGTTCGTTATTGTGGCAGAAGCACTACATAGTATGTTCGTTCAAGCGGAGGAGTTGGTGCTCATCCGTGGGGTTTCGTTGGCTCTGGGGGTGTCGATATCGCATCTTCAATTTGCTGACGACACCATTCTATTCTTTGAAGCGTCCGTTGAGAGCGCTACGACTATCCGCAGGTTACTGTGTTTCTTCCATGTTTGTTCTGGTTTGAAAATTAACTTCAAAAAGTCCTCTCTTTATACTATTGGCATGGATGAGTGGTTGTTTGATTCAATGGCGGCTGTCTTGTGTTGTCGGAAAGGTGAATTGCCTTTTGTTTTTTTGGGGCAGCCGTTGGGGGTGAATCCTCGCAACATTGTTGTATGGGAACCAGTTATAGCCTCGGTTCGACGAAAGCTCGCGGGATGGAATCAAACATCTTTATCTTTTGCTGCTCGCGTCACACTGGTAAACTCTATTCTTTCGTCACTTCCAGTTTATTATATGGGTTTGTTTCGGATGCCGAAGGGTGTTATCACATCAATAGATAAAGTGAGGCGTTCTTTTCTGTGGGGTGGGGTGAGTTTACAAGGGAAAATATGTCGAGTAAGCTGGAGTATGGTTTTTCGGCCACGTCATCTTGGTGGGTTGGGGGTTGCGGATTTGGAGGTTCGAAATAAATCATTATTGGAAAAATGGTCTTGGCTGTATGCTAGGGATGAATCATCATTGTGGAGGGCCATCATCGTGGCAAAATATGGCTAGGCAGCCCACTGGTGGCGATTTAACTCTGCCTACAGGGGTTCAATGTCAGATATTTGGAAACAGATTGTCAAAACTGTGAGCTCGGATAGTGTGCAAAAGTTCATGGGTGAGACTAGTTCTGTTTGGAAGGTTGGTGATGGTTCATGAGTTTTATTTTGGTTTGATGCATGGTGTGTTGTGAAACCATTGAAGGATATATTCCCACAGTTATTTTCGATAGTGGTGAATCGTTTGGCTTTGGTTGCTGACCATTTCAATGGGGTAGCTTTCAGCATGACCGCTGGGAGAGTTTCTTTCGTCGAGGCTTGCGTTCGTTTGAGCTTCGACAACTTCGGGAGCTCATCTTGCTCTTTGGACCTATGAGGTTACGAAATGATGTAGTTGATATGTTAGTCTGGACACCTGATACGTGCGGGACCTTTTCAGTAAAGGCTCTATCACGTTTGCTTATGTTGGACAAGGTGAGAGGGAGCGATTTCGGTCAGTGTTTTGCGTGGAAAGTCTTCGTACCTCCAAAGGTTCAGGCGTTTTTGTGGTTCGCATGCTTGTGCTATTTACCAACCTTTGATTTTTAGAATTTTCGTGGCATCGTGTTGGATGAGCAGCAAGGTTTGTGTGCTTTGTGTCGTGAGAGGGAGGAGGAGATTGATCACTTGTTTTTCCTATGCTCGTTTGCCCAAGGAATTTGGGATTGGTTTAGGCGTTGGTGAGGGTGTCTTTGCCGATGCCGAGGACTTTTTCTAATTTTTTCATCCCGAGATTTCATTGTTCTTTCACGGGCACTTTAAGGCTTCTGTGGTTGTCGAGCATTGCAGCATTGATGTGGTCCCTATGGCTTGCGCGGAATGAATGTGTTTTTAACGGTAAACTTCTATCGGCTTAATAGATTTGCTTCTTGGTTAAATTGCGCTCATTTTACTGGGTGAAGTCGTTAAAAGATGGGTTGTCCGTCAGTGAGTCTTTATGGTGGGATTGCCCGAGCTCGTTCAGTGAGTTTGTAGTTTCTAAGCCATGTCGTGTGCGGGTGAGTTGGGAGCCTCCAATTGGGGACACACTGGAATTTTCGATTGATGGTTCTGTAACCCCATAAACTCGGCCCAGATGGAATGGGCCGAATCTAGGAAGTAGCTATTGGAAACTTGTCCCTCCAGAAACAATTTAGGTTAAAATATTTTGTAATTCAAAAGAATCAATTAAATAAGTAAAACTCAACAAATACTCCGATTAAAATAAAACCCAATCTTTTAAACGATGTTCCGATAATTAATTAAAATCCAAAAGTAACTTCATAGACGCATGCATTTAATAAAACGCAAATTAAAACAATTCCAATGTCCATATTACACAAATATCCCAAACAATATTAAAACAATAATTCTGAGGTAACAGAAAGGTTCGTACTGAATAATAGTTTATCTGTATAAATAAGAGATGCTCCAAGTACCGATCGCCTAAAAACTCTGAGATATCTGAAAAATAAAACTAATGGGTGTAAGCTAAAGAGCTTAGTGTGTCTCTAAAGTGCAACCGTAAAAAAACAAAAAAAACAAAAAAAGTATTTTATTTTCTGATAAAGACTTTTCTGAAAACACAACAAAACTGAATCATGATGATATGATGTCTGATGCACATGAATCATAGTACCCATCTCCGATACACCAAAAAGTAAGGTTCCGCAGAACCTACTTTCTCCATCGTCACCATCCGAAGTGGAACTCAGCCTGAAGGGTGAAACCACTGATCCAAAGCGGAATTCAGCCAGAAGGGTGAAACCACTGAACATCCCCGAACAAATCTCAAACCATATACTCACAAAGACATGATGCAAATTTTAAAATCCGAGTCTCATCCGAAACTTGAATTATGAAAATTCAAGTTGCACAATACTATAAATCCGATGTTTTACGATTCCGTAAATCTGATATTTCACTTAAATCACAGTATGACATGTTATGCATGATGTCTGAAAACATTCACCCAATCACAACGGAGTATGCACACAAAATGTACAAAACATTTACTTATATTAATACTAGAAAAGCGCATAAAATTTATAGCACAGAAAGAAACACACAAGTTTATAAACCAGGAAGAGACACACCTTAGCAACAGTAGCTCTAAAGCCGAGAAAAACGCGTCTCACGCTCAGATCTAACTGAAACATGACCTACGATGTATGAATACTATGTTAGTATTTATTACTAACACTAAGCCACCGACTAAAACACTAATAACTAAACTAAAGATATACTCACGTGAAAAACTCGAAGAACGTGCACGGTCGGTCTGCATAACTGGAGGTAACCCAACGGTCTCAAGGTCGGCACCTGAACATGAGAATAACTCGGGTCAATCAAATATTCAATTTATCTAAAATTACTAAGTACATTTAATTGAAATTAGTAAAATAAAGCTCCCGGATTTGAATTTGACAAAACGGACAGAAGATTCAGATTCAGGACGTCGACAAAGGTCAAGGTGAACATTTTCCAAAAAGTCATCTCTGGTCAAAGTCAAAGTCAACTGGTCAACTCTGGTCAAACGGGTCAAAGACAACTCGATCAAACTGGTCAGCGCTGATGTCATGGTCTAAGATCAACTTTAGTCAACAGTCAAACAGTTTGGTTAAAGTCAAAACTTGACTTTAGTGATCAAAGAGGTCAACAAGTCCAAACTGTCAACTCAATGGTCAAATGGTTCGGCCCTCAAAGTGATCCGGTTCGGTCAACATGTCCAAACTCCCATGGTTCAATCTAGTTCATAAACTGGTCCACTAAAACGGTTCAATTTGAACCACCTACTTGTTCTGGGTTTAAAAAACGGGTCAGACCACTGAACTGGGTTGGGGTCTCATAAACATACGGGCTCACAAAGATTCAGGCTCCTCACTTGCTTCATAACACATATGGGCCTCATTGGTTCAAAACTGGGCTCCTAAACATACCCAATCCATAAATTAAAAGATCTCACCAATCCTTATCCAAAACTGATGGCCTGATGCACATGGGTCCAATCCATACACAACACACAACCCAACAATAACACATAGCCCATCTTCCAAACATTTTCACGTTAATATGAAACTAGGGTTTCAAGAGTCTTCACCGGTGGCGGCTAACTCCACGAACGGCGATGACCGATGAACGAACAGCATCGGCACGAAACTGACAGCAAGGAAAAGGCAAGGATTTAACAGAAATATAACCCTCAACTCAAAATCACCAAAATATAATCGACACCATACGTTCAAGGCTTACCCACACACGATCGGAGCGGTGAACAACAACGTGAGGACGAACAGAGCAAGGAAAACGAGTCGTTTCCCTTTGACTTATCGCAATAGACGATTCACGAAGGAGGAGCGACGGTGCAATGGAAGATTCGAACAGGTTCACAACCGTTGCTCACAAACAACGGTCAACGAGGGAAAGCCAAAGGTCGGGGTTTAAACGCACGACGGTGGTGGTCACAATGGTGGTGCGAATGGCGGTGGAGCACGCGGTGGTGAAGGTCGGCACCCAAGCAAAATCGAAGAGTTTCTCACCGTTTACTCGCAAATGGAGGCCGATGAAGGAGCAACGAGGACCGGGTTGGTTCGCGAGAGGAAAGGGAGCCGAACGGTGGTGACAAAATGTGAAACGGACGACATATTATGGCTGATCGGAGATTCGCCAGACCTTAAGGGTTAGGGGAGAGGGAGAGCGGCTGACCAGATTCAAAATTAGAAGCTAAAAAGACTTTTAGGAATTTAACATGTACCCTAACGAGTGGGTTAATCACGAAACAAGGGTCCTGACTTTTTCCCGCATCACAGAACAATCACCAATGTTTCAATTTCTATCATTCAGTCACTCAAATATGATTTATTTCCAATTAAGTCCACAAAATCGAATTAGGGTTTCTAAAACAAAATCCCCAAATGTTAGGATTTTGAATCTAGGGATTTCAAAATTGGGGTTTCTGAATTGGGGTAATTTATGGGTGTTACAGGATCTGCTCGTGGTAAGCCAGGGCTTGCAGGTTTTGGGGGTGTTTTGCGTGATGCACAGGGTCGAATTCTAGCTCTCTTCTTGGGTCCACTTGGTTCCCTTGATTCCAATGTATTAGAGTTGTGGGCAATCGCTTTTGCGTTGAATTTCTTTGCAGCTTCTAAATCGGCATCTCGTCCCCTCGCGGTGGAGTTAGAATCCAAAATTGCTCTTGGTTGGGTGTTGCATTTGGAACGACGACCTTGGCTTTTGGGGGAGATTTTTGGTTTGATCGATCAAGCATGCCTCACTTTGGGGTCCGTATGCTTTAACCACATTTTCCGTGAGGCGAATGGGTTAGCGGATGTGCTAGCAAAGGAAGGGGTGACGCGGGCATCTTTATTTTAGGCCTCCGTATGATTGTTTCCTTTGTGAGGGGCGTAGTGTTCCGTTGTTGTTTATTTCGTTTTAGTCCATGTGACTCGAGTTGTATATTTTCCCATTAATATACAAGTTTTTTGCCGATAAAAAAGGAATGGCAAAAAGGATATAAATAAGCAGCTATGTTATACATTGTCAAATGAATTAGGGTATTAACATTTAATCAATTTTTTTGTTTAAATAGAGAGATATTATATTCTCATTCCGATATTCGAACCTATACAAGATAGAGCAGAATGTGTATCCTTAGCAACTAAACCAATTAATTTTGGTTAGACTCAAAATAATTCGACATATAATAAATTTATTTATGTATAACTTAAAAGACAACTATTAATTATTTTAGCGGAAAAAGATATTAGATAATTTATATAATGTATAGAATTCAAATTCTTATGTTACGAGTAAAAAAAAATTAAATTAGAAGTATCACCTCCATAATAAATGTTTATAATATTTGCTTTAAGTTAATTTATCGACAAACCGATCAAATATGATTATAAAAATGTCATTCTGTGAATGAAAACATTTTAACACTCAATGTTTTATTTTGAGTCAAAATGTTCATTTTGTGAATGAAAACTGTAATCAACTAACGATAAACAACTTGATATGACTGACAGAATAACACATCATCAGAAAAAAAAATTAAATTGTATTTTATATAATTTTAGTTTTACTTGTGTGTCAATATGTCAAGTCAGCACCTTTGTTTATTTGTCACTGTTATGTCAGTGTGCATTGTCATGGAGATTTCCCACACCATGTCAAGTAATTTGTCTTTAATTAACTAACTATTTTAACTTAAGATAAAATATTAAAGCTTAATGTACTTAAAAAATTAAAATAATTATTCAGTTAAATATTAAGAACATTTTCTAACTTTATGCATAAAAAATACAACCTAAAGAGAATTTGTGCATCCCGAAGTGATAAATGAAAAAAATAAATAGGAAGATTTGGATAAAAGGAAGATCACATCAAAAGCCAACCTTAAAAGTTTTTAGTTTTAACGAATTTAACGATTGTAATCCTTTTTGGATCCAAATTCGTATCTAATTCTTTGAACACACTTTCCTATAATGCCCCAATTTATAAAAAATATTTTAATACAAAAATGGAATAAAATTTAATTTATATAAATTTATTAATTTATATTATGTTTATATTATGTTCATGTTAATAAGTATGAAATTTCAGTATTTTTTAATCTCTTTTAAGTTTTAAGTTTTTAATTTGTTATCAAATCAAACAACGATACAAATAATATTTTTTAATATTTTTTATTTATTTTCTAACAATTTTCATCTTTTCTGATTTTTATTACTAAGGATACCTTGAAGAATTTGTTCCCCAAATTATTTCGATTAGCGAGTAATAAGCTTGCAAGTGTAAATGTTGACTATTTCATACAAAATTTACACCATTGACATAAAATTATGTCTTTGTCCTTAAATTTTATTAAATCGAATTTCAAAATTTTATTTCTAAAAGAGAGTATGAAATTTAAAGAGAGGGAATTTTGGTGCAAACGGTGGAAGATGGAATATTATAACTAAAATTTAGTTAATATGTTATATAAAAAGTTTCAATCATATCAGATACATACGTATACATGTATATATTGTTCAATGTCTAATACGTAGTACTAATAAAGTTCAGCATACATTCATCTAATACAAACTACGTTTTTTTCTATTGTGATCAACTGTTGTTATAAGATGTGAGATCATCAGTGATGTATAGGATCAGGACCGCCTGGTCTTTTTCTCTTTGACTCCAAAGGATTTTCGACATTCCTTTTCATGCTAACTTTAATGGCTTTCTTGCCTTCATCTATCAATGTACGTTTTCCACCTCCTTTTAATTGCATGGATTCATGATCGGTCTCAAGTATTTCTTGTCTTTTGGTCGATTTCGTAACAATTGCAGATATACCAGACGATACTATTGTCAATTGAGGTGAATATCGACAACGAAAAGAGTCGAATTCGTAAAATGACGGACGTACTTTTATTTCATCTTCAAATGCTTGATCAGGAACCGAAAACAAATGAAGTGAATGAGTTGCAAAACTCGAAACCAAAAACAAAACATGCAAGGAAAGCATCAAGAAAACATTGAAATTAGCCATTTGAAAGTTCAAATTAGGGTTTGATAGTTTGCATAGAATGGATTGCATGTATAGGTATATATAGATATTACCAACCTTTTGTTTTGCTAGAATATTCAAAGTTTGTTCATATGGATTCCATTTGATTGGATTTTAACTTTTAGGATTGAGATGAATTATTGTTGCTTATATTCAGTTTAGATTCCTATATTTATGTCATAAACATATTTATTATGTTTTATATTTATATAAATTTAAATACGTTAATAATCAAATTTGATATATTTGCATACTTATTAACTTGCATATTATATTTATATTATGTTCATGTTGTGTATGAAATTTCAGTATTTTAATCATTTCATAATCATATATTTATATTTGTGCATGATTAGGATTGCATGAAAAGTTTTTACTTGCCCATAAGTAGGGGTGAGCAAAACTCGAGTTGACTCGACGCGAAAAAACCTGACTCGTAATTTTATCCCAAAATATATGTGTGAATTACATAAGTATCTCATGTTGGGTCAAATTAAATATTTTTACTCTAAATTTAAACCCGACCCGACCCGACCCAACCCAACCTAAATCTATTTTTTTAAATCCTGACTCATAAAATTTGATCGGTCGAACCTCCGTGTCATGCACATCCCTAGTTAGTAGAGGCGTAATTTCTTTACTTCCATTCTCTTTGAAATGTACTGATACAAATTAAAGTATAAGATTAAATTTCAAAAGTAATCATAACAGAGGTATTAAAATCACAATTTGACCAAATTATATACAACTTTCACGTTTCATATTCGTCACTTGAAGTGGGAATAGTTCCAACCATGGCCGATCCAAACGTACCCATCTCGTCAACTCCGACCACCAACCAAGCTTCCCAAGTCGGCATAACCGACCGCGAGGCTCGAGTTTTAAGGTACAAAGAGAATAGGAGGAACTGAAAATTTGAGAAAACAATCTGATACGCTTTCCGGAAGGCTTAAACCGAATCAAGGCCAAGAATCAAAGGCCGATTCGTCAAATGAACTAAAACCGACAACGACATAGTCCTTGACCACATGCTTAACTCGCCAACTTCAGCTTTTGCAGCAGCTTTCATGTCAGAAACAGAGTACGACGTTGTCTCGTAGTTTTGAAAGTCGATTTATAGAAGAATACTATGATTGTGTAATATAGTAATAAAATTCTGGCAAGTAGAATAATCCAAACGACAATTGAAATTAATGTAAATAGATGTTTAGTTCTTTGGTTATAGTTTATGTCACGTCTAAAGTTTGATTTCAATCTCGGAATAAAAAAACAAAGGCTTGATTCCTTAAGACTTTTTAAATTGACCCAAACTTTTTATTTGGGTTAAATTATATTTTGGTACCTTAATTTTGTATTAACTTGACTGTTCGATTTAAATTATCATTTAAATTTGACTTCTGAATTGAACAAAACATCGCGTTTTTGTACTTATTTTTATCTAAAAGTTGAGTTTAAGTATTATTGAATCGGAAAGAGAAGTTTAAGAATCAAATTGAATATGAAATTGATTTCAAGATCGAATGTTGAGAGGGTCGAATTACTAAATTTAAAAAAAAATTGATTTGCAAAAGAGTATGATTTTATTAATAAGTATCATATAGTGTCATCACACTCCATGGCCTCATTAAAAACCTCCCTACACGTAAATGGAGGAAAAGAGTACCGAGGTGTATGAGATAAAGAACAAACGCTAAAAGCAACCGAACAAAAACGAAAAAAACTAACGCAAGAAAGCAAAACACAAAACATTCACGCTAGTATGCAAAACCAAGATGTTCGATCAACACCACCCCTCGCCAAAAAGTCATCCAAGCAATTCGCTTCTCGATAAAAACATGAATACATAAGCTCAACAATAATCCCCCTTGGATGCAATTTCCATGCCAAAAGATGTCGTCAAGAACCAACAAAAAAATTGTCCGATGTTGTGTGTTTCCATACTAATCGATCCTCACACTTTTAACAAACCACACCACGCAACTCTATCGACATAAAGGAAATCACGCACCACAGCCAATGAATAATTCCACCATACCTCGTTCTAGATTACCACAACACATATCGCCTAACAAACTCTCTTGATCCCCTCCCACACACGGTATGTATACTCCTACTACATAACAAAACTGACATCGAAGAACTGAGCAAATCCGTCTCCTCTCTCGAATGTCAAAAACATCCGAAGAAGGCGTAAACACATAAACAAAATCATTCGTAAACCATAACTTATTCACCATGCCATCACTTGTTGTCTTTAATTTAGTCACATAAAAAATGACCATTGCACACCTTTGTTGTCTCAAAAGTGTTGAACTGAATTACGCTTCAACGCTGAACCAATCCCACTCACATTCCACGACAAGAAACTCAACGCTCTTTTCAATTATTGTCGTTCTTGCGCTTCAATCATACGCACGATATCCTTTACAATTTCTTGTTCGTTTCCAATTGTTTTCACCCCAATCACTTTACCCAATTTCTATGTTTCCTCCACTTCTCTTAACATAATCTGTTATCGGTTATAGAAGTCTGAATCTGACAAAGAGCCATTAGCAATTACCTCTGATGGTTTTTGGTTTTTCTTCGGATGACCTCTGCCCTTTTTTACCAGCTTCGCTTTAGCCTCACCTCGCTCACCAGGCGATAAAAAACTCAGTTCGATTTCTGAAACCTGTCGTAACCTTCTAAACTCTCCATTGTATTCAATTGTTTGATCCTTATTAGCCCTAGGAATTTCTATCCTTGACCCATCAACACGTAGGCTCAATTCATCAGCTACTAGTTCTTCGGCAACTAGTTCATCACACGGTACTCCCACATTGTTTGGAAAAACATCCATCACAGCATCACTCGGCAAAACATCCAGCATTCGCTGACTTTCCCTTTCACGATGGAAAAAGCTTACATCTTCATCCGCGATCCAACTTTCCGTGCTCATGACACGCCAATCCTCTGTCTTGTTCTCATTCCACATACGATCAATTTGGCTCGATCCCAGAGCCAAATAAGAGAAATAATCGGGTACCACTGTACCATTTGCTGACCTCCCACTTATAGACACCATAACAGAGCTGGACATATCAATGTTCAAATCCTCGGTACTCAATGTATCTTCCGAGCAGTTCTCCGCCTCACAACTACGCTCACACTTAGGGCCAATCGCTTCCTCAATTTTTGTAACGCGAATTGTGAAGACGTTATCGTTAATGTGCAAGTCCATTACTTCATCTATGTGAGAAATCCAGTTGGTTTCGATTTGAAATCGAAATCGTTCAAACGTCAAAGGCGCCAAAGTCTCAATGTCAATCCGTACGAGTTCACCCCAAATCGCTGCAATATTTTGAAATGTTTCTTTAGACCATCCATGAATAGGAATTCCACTTATTGAAAGCCAAACCTTTTTGATTCGGTAAAAAGGATGTACGCGACCATTCAATTAAATTTTCAAACCATTTTCTAGACGCCTAGTCTCCAAATTTCTCTTCCTTGATTCTTTATCTTCAAACATGAATAATACAAGAGAGCCCACAACTCACATCAACGTAAAACCTGTGAATTTCGCCTTTGTAATCTCATTTGCAAGATCCGTTATTTGGCTGGGTTGACGGCAAAAACCCAAAGCGCAATTCTATAAAATTTCCCATTTATCGGTATTAACAACCCCATCCACGCATTTGTGTTTCTCTTCCACTCTAGATTGCTCTTTCAATGTGATCCGATCATCACCGTCCTCATCCTTGTTACGCTGCCTCACTGGATTCCTTTTGGAATTGTTCGTATGATCATGATTATCCCATTGTTTCTGGATCTCCTTGTTCGTCCTTGAATCAATGTTATCACGTTTTCTTCTCCAAAATGTATCCCTAGTCTCCTTTTGCGCCATCATTACCTTTAATTTGTATCCATAAAGCCGAAATCCATGAAAACGCTCTATGATTCCATCTGTATCCTCCTTTGACCCCAAACGTACAAATCCGAATATGGTTCCATCTCTCGCTCTCTTTCTTGGTACAAACACATCCACAACCACTCCATGTCTGTCGAAAACTTTCCAAATGCCTTACCCGTATAGTTGCCCCGGTAAGTTTGATATAAAAACCGTCCAAACTCTTTGAATCTGTTTTCCCAAGCTCATTTTCCTCACTATTAAGGTTTCGTGCACGCCTCTAATTCTTACTTGAAACTTCAATTGTGCACACAGTTTTATTCAGAAATATTCACAAACACATGGTGTGCACACATCAAATTCAATCCATTTTCACTTCTCATTTAAAAGATGATTGCAAGCGTTAATACACAAGGTTTCGTAGTCTCCAAGTGCAAACCAGAGGCAGTGAATCGCGTTGCTGATTAGTGTTGCGGTACTATGCTAATTTGATAGCGGCCAAAGAGAGAGAACTGAGTAATATGGACTTGAAAAAGGACTAAATTTTAAAATTATAAGGGCTTTTTAAGTTTTACAGCCCTTATAAAGCCCTTATAAAACTTAAAAAGCCCCTTTTTAAGTTTTACATGAACTTAAATTGCTATTAGAATAAAACTATTGGGGACACAAATCTACCCTTCGTTAATTTTGTCAGTGTTTATTTATAACTAACTAACTTTAAATTTTAAACAAGGGTCAAATTATTATTAAATAAAAATTTATCGGATATTTAAGTTTCATAATAGAGACTTATGCCCTTGATCCCTCCGTCCCATGGATTGTATGATAAACAATGACAGAGTCATATGGATTTTTACTAAAAAAATATAAGGGATATTTACTTATTTGACCTCTTATTTTTTAATTCATTTGAACTATATCCTTTTTTTAATAGTTAATTGTACATTGTCTCTATTTATCTTAATTATTTACTCCGTCCCTAATAACAAGTTTTTGCTTACTCATGAAACTGGTTGAACCAAGATTCAAATTCAAACCAGTTATATTATTTTTGTTCGAATTGAGTTCTTGAACGATTAAAAGCTATATGTAAATAAGAGTTTTTCTTTTGGTTAATGTCATCGTTTTAAATCTTTTGACCGGTTAACTTAAATTAAATATTATAAAAATTTATCATGAAACAATTTTTAAATTTATATAATTTATAACATTAGAATCTAATTTTTTTATTCTATTTTAAAATAACCGAACGAATCATTTTACTAGATGAATTGATGGTCCAATTTCTAATGATCCAAATAAATATTATTTTTAATTATCAACAAGCTTCTCGTTTTTTATTACACTGATTCGATTGGTCGGTTGCCGCATATGAAATGTCTTATGTTTTGAGCTTTGAGGGGAATTTTAATAGGGTGAGTGATGGTGAAAATAGGGGATTAGTGGCACCTTTCACTCTTGATGAGGCGTGGGCGGTTGTTCGTGGGTGTGAGTGCTCGAAGTCACCGGGGCCGGACGGCTACAGTATGGAATTTTTAAGAAGTGTTGGGAGGTAGTTTGTGATGATGTTGGGCGATTTTTAGATGATTATTTTGCATCCGACAAGTTACCTGTGGGTGCGAGCAATACATTCCTTGTGCTTTTTCCTAAGGTTGATTCACAGGTCACCTTGAGTCATTTTCGACCAATCAACTTGCTTAATTCAATATACAAGATTCTTGCCAAAATTCTGGCTAGAAGGCTGCAGTCGGTGTTCGGAGGACTAATTAGTGATCACCAATCGGCTTTTGTGCGTGGGCGTCAAATTGCGGATGTTATTCTATTGGAAAATGAGACAATACACTCCATGCGACAGAGTTCGTTGGGCAGATGTATCCTGAAATTGGACTTCGCGAAAGCTTACGACTACGTTCGATGGGAATTTTTAGAGCACATTTTATGGTCGATGGGGCTCATCCATGGGGTTTCATTGGCTCCGGGGTGTCGCTATCGCATCTTCAATTTACTGACGACACCATTCTATTCTTTGAAGCCTCCGTTGAGAGCGCTACGACTATCCGCAGGTTACTGTGTTACTTTCAAGTTTGTTCTGGTTTAAAAATTAAGTTCAATAAGTCCTCTCTTTATACTATTGGCGTGCATGAGGGCTGTTTTATTCAATGGCGGCTGTCTTGTGTTGTCGGAAAGTTGAATTGCCTTTTGTTTATTTGGGGTTGCCGTTGGGGGTGAATCCTCACAACATTGTTGTATGGGAACCGGTTATAGCCTCGGTTCGACGAAAGCTCGCTGGTTGGAAACGAACATCTTTATCTTTTGCTGCTCGTGTCACACTGGTAAACTCTGTTCATTCGTCACTTCCAGTTTATTATATGGGTTTGTTTCGGGTGCCGAAGTGTGTTACCGCATCAATAGATAATGTGAGGCGTGCTTTTCTGTGAAGAGGGATGAGTTTACAATGGAAAATGTGTCGAGTAAGTTGGAGTATGGTTTGTCGGCCACGTCATCTTGGTGGGTTGGGGTTGCGGATTTGGAGGTTTGAAATAGAGCGTTATTGCCAAAATGGTCTTGGCAGTATGCTAGGGATGAATCGTCTTTGTGGAGGGCCATCATCGTGGCAAAATATGGCGATGTAGCCCAGTGGTGGCGATTTAAATCTGCCTACAGGGGTTCGATGTCAGTTATTTGGAAGCAGATTGTCAAAACTGTGAACTTTGATAGTGTGCAAAAGTTCATGGGTGAGACTAGTTTTGTTTGGAAGGTTGGTGATTGTTCGTGAGTTTTAATTTGGTATGATGCGTGGTGTGTTGAGAAACTATTGAAGGATATATTCCCACAGTTATTTTCGATAGTGGTGAATGGTTTGGCTTTGGTCGCTGACCGCTGGGAGAGTTTCTTTCATCAAGGCTTGTGTTCGTTTGAGCTTCGACAACTTCAGGAGCTCATCTCGCTCTTGGGAACTGTGAGGTTACGGCATGGTGCAGTTGATATGTTAGTCTGGACACCTGATACGCACGGGACCTTTTCAGTAAAGGCTCTATCACGTCTGCTTATGTAAAGGTGAGAGGGAGCGATTTCGATGAGTGTTTTGCTTGGAAAGTCCTCGTACCTCCGAAGGTTCAGGCGTTTTGTGGTTCACTTGGCTGCACCGTTTACCAACCTTTGCTTTTTTGAAGCTTCGTGGCATCATGTTGGATGAGCAGCAAGGTTTGTGTGCTTGGTTTCGTGAGAGGGAGGAGGATTTTTTCTATGCCCGTTTGCCTGTAACCCTCTCGTCCCGGTCTGGACGCTTGACCGGTCCGAGTGAGCTACACGGGGATAACCGAGGCGAAACCCGTTAAGGCTCCACTTCGGTTAACAACCTGAGAAAACATTTTCATTTATATTATCTTACCTAGATGTAATATTAAGTCCTATGTGAGAAAAGCAACAGCGGAAGAAACAATGAGGTAAACAACCAAACCGTCCAATTAAAACAGCCCAATTTAAACTTAAACAGCAGGCCGTATCAGAATGCTCATAGGGTGTTTCGATACGCCTTGACTAGGTCAACTGGCCAAAGTCAAACCGAGTAGACTGTTTCGAAACAGGGGTGGCCCGTATCGAAACACCCTCAACGGTCAGCTTCTCGTGGTCAACGATACGAAGGCCGTTCCGAAACACTAAACCCCGTTTCGATACTTCATTTTCTCGTCAAATTCTCATATTTCCAGTAGCAAAATCATATCGAAACGGCCCCTAGCGTACCGAAACGTCTGGCCAAAAACAAAGGGACCGTACCGAGACGGGACCAACCGTTTCGAAACTCCCTCTGTCTGCAGATTGGTTTTAGCTGGTTTATGGCACAAGGTTGTCCTAAAACTCCACTAAAACCTCCAACAACACACATACAACAACTCTAAGGCAAACCAAACATCTACAAGCATGCTTAACACACCAAACATAAAGAAGCCATACATTAAAGGAATCAACATCATTCAACACATGCTTCATACATAATATTTAAGATACATGCTTCAACAAGCATTGTAACCCCCTTAACCCGGCCTAGACGGTTGACCCGAATTAAGAAGATCACACGGGGAAAACCAAAGTCAACCCGAAAGTCAACCTTGGTTAACGACCCTATTTTTTTTACTCTTGTCTAGATGAACGTTAACCCTAGATATGTTCGCAAGATAATCATGTTCAAACATCAGAACAATCAAAGAACATACAGGGACTCAATTGCACAAATTACAACTTTAGGGACCAAAATGAAAATTCTGCAAATTATAAGGACTTAGCCCAAATTAAAGTTACCAATATGAAATTAGTCAGGTTTCATGCTTCACTGCCAAATTCCAGCCCAAACGGACATCCCAAACTCATGCAATTGCATAAACGAGTTTCAGGACCAAAGCGCAAACATTTCAAAACATGAAACCATCTATTTCAGTGCCCAACGGTCTAATGTTTCGGAACAGGGAAGACCCGTTTCGAAACGCGGGACCGTTCCGAAACTAGTACCTAAACATGGCCTGGCAGTGGCTAATCCGTTCCGAAACAGTGCCTCTCGTTTCAGAACGCCTAGGCCATTTCAGGCCCCCGTTCCGATACGATAGCACCTGTTCCGAAACAGATTGCCCAGAATGCAGCAAATTTGCTGGTTTAACATGCAATTGACCTATCAAACATGCTCCAAAAGCCACCAAACTTTACCAGCGAGACATTCAACATACAAGGAATACAATTGCATCAACGAAGCATCAACATGGCATCAATTATAGAAATCCCCAAATCTATAGGCATGCTTCCTACTTAGCAAACCATTCAAGCAACATTATACCAAAAGCAATCTCATAAAGGCCAAATACAACACCAACATTATCATCAACATAAATCCAACTTAGGGAGTCCAAAACATCTCCCAAAACAACAACATAGGTCCCCCATTGCCAAATGCCAAAAGCTAATAGTGTTTAAGAAACCGTCACCATACTTGAGCTTAGTTCACCACTTGGATTCTTCACCACCTTGCTGCCCTCAATGCACTCTAATGCTCTGCATTATTGGTTTAAGAAAAGGAGAGAGAGCGTAAGCAAAAGCTTAGTGAGGAATGCTCATTAAAACCACACAATAATGCATTTTCAAAACACATTTATAAATCTTCATTCAAATCATCATTTGCACATGCTCATAAGCATTTAAAACAAGCAATTCATGCTTCAAGTTCATAACATGTCATATTCGCAACAAGTGATACATTTCACATAAGATTCACACATGGACTTTTAAACACCATTGTGATCTTACAACAACCAAGGACCACACATGGACTTTTAAACACCATTGTGTCCTTAACCCCATGGACTTTTAAACACCATGGCCCCATGGACTTTTAAACACCATGGCAAGGACCACACAAGGACTTTTAAACACCTTTGTGTCCTTAACAAGAATCATCCAAGGACTTTTAAACACCTTGATGTTCTTAAATAACAAGGCTTACACAAGGAATTTTAACCACCTTTGTAACCTTAACCAAGAGCCAACCATGGACTTTTAAACACCATGTTGCTCTTAAAATACACAAGACTCATCCAAGGAATTTTAACCACCTTGATGATCTTAACCAAGAACCAACCATGGACTTTTAATCACCATGTTGTTCTTAAATAAACAAGGCTCACACAAGGACTTTTAAACACCTTTGTGACCTTAACATCACTTGCCAATATGCATCATTCATCAACAATAATCCACTGTTTTAAAGCATCCATTCAAGCCATAAACATCATGCATCTTTAAGCATTAAACCACATTAAAACAATGTTCAAAACCAAGGATCTCTTACCTTGAGCATCCTTCAACACATGGCTTACAATCTCAGCAACAAATATGCTTAATCATGCTTTCAAAACAGAATTTAAAACATGCAAACAACCACATTGCATACAACCAAAACCATGGTTCATCATCAAGAGAGTTTTCCCGAAAACTTACTCTTGAGCTTAGCTAAGTTGCTTAGACTTAAACTAAGCTCCCAAACCTTCAAAACATTGGTTTCAAAGCTGAAAACCAAAATCCACTCACCGATTCCGTTTCGCCTCTTGTCGAAACTCCAATCAAGCTTCCGGATCACCAACTCTTGGATCCAAAGATGACTCCCCTGTTTTTAACACATCAAAGCAGAGGATTAATGCATCATCATGCATTAATATCTTCAATGAAAGCACCTAACTCGCTGCTCTCATCCACACTCCATTTCCGGCTACCAAACACAACAGAAAATGCATCCAAACAACTCCACAACACTACCCAGCCAAGATCCATCAAATCTAAACATTCTTAAACATCAATTAACATCCAAAAACCATCAAAAACATAAGCTAAACTTAAGAAATTCAACCAATCCGGGTTTGCATTAATTAAACCTCAACTTCTAATCAATTTAGCATTCATTTAACATCAAAAATACACCTCATATCACTGCTTAAACAGATCATACGAAATTTCATCAAAATCAAGCAAATCTTACATTTTAAGCCAAGATCAAGGATACAACTATAAAACCTTTTATAAATCATCAATTAAGGATTGAGAACTTGGGAATTTCAGTAAAGAACTGAGAGTTTAGAGGAGAAGGACGTTCTTACCTCCAAACTTGAGTTTTCTCCCTTTTTAGAACCAAAATCTTGAAAATCCAATTAGCAAATGGTGAGGTTTTGTTGATGAGATGATTAGCAATCAAAAGAGAATTGAAAAGAGATATTTAGCTTACAAAATCAGAGGAAAAAGCTTTGGAAAAAGATGTTTGGTTTGAGAGAAAATGAGAGAAAAGGAGAATTGGAAAATATGGAAAGTTAGTTGGAAATGACAAAATATCTTCCCTCCACTTTTATTTTATTTAAAAACCTTTAATTAAATCATTAATATTTAGGAAAAATCTGGAGAAACTCCCATTGGGTAAATAGCTCCTTAAAGATTCAAAGTTTCAATCCTTTTTAAAACAGTCACGCAGTTTTCAAAAATTACATTTTGGTCACTAGCCAAAATGTCACCCTTCCAAACCTCATTTTGTATAATTGATTTCACAGTTCACTTATATATATTAAAAGAGGATTTTAGAACATTTTGCCATATTTTTAATGCAACCCGAACTAGGCTTTCCTAATTTCACCTTTATATATTCGAACAGCACTTTGACCGAACCGGTCCAAGCCCAAAACTTCTAAGCCCAAAACCGGGGCGTTACAAGCATACACTTAGGCATCCATAAAGGGACAAGGCGAACAACATCATAAAGGATTCTAAACGTGCTCCTAAACAAACCATCACCAACATACTTCAAAAGCTCAAAGCAAGAAATACATATCCCATTGCTTGACTATTACACCTTAAAACTTAAATGTCCATACTTGAAAGCTAAGATAGCACCACAAAGCACACTTGGAGGCCCCCATCTTCCACTAGCAACCCACGAACTACGGATCTGCATTGTCGAACAAAAGAGAGCGTAAGCATAAAGCTTAGTGAGGGTAAGCTCATTAAAACAAACCTCGACAATGCAGGGTCCAAGCACGAGCACAACCAAGGTAAAATGCATGTTCTTACCTTCGATCCACATGAGCCAAAATACACATGATGCATGAACATATATTCAATATTATGCCATGCTCAACAAGTCCATATACACATCATATGTAAACACATATATTAATCCATATTCGCAACACATCTCAACTCATATTGGCACCTAGCTATGACTCGAATACGCGGATAACCGTTGGAACTCACATCCAACAACAACCATTACCTTACGGTGGGATTACACTCATAACCGTTCAGGCGGAGGGGATTTCACTCGTCCTCAAGCCCCGTCGATGGGATTACACTAATCACCGACTAACATATATATAAGAAGGTTTTTCGGGCGAACCCATACTCCATCTTGATGACTACCATCACCGAGACCACGCGCGCATTTGACTCACGCGTGCACACTAAACATCCTAATGATCGATCATTGTACCCAAGCATACTAGTGCAAATACTAAACACAATTCACAACATCATTTCATAACAACTTCCGTGCTTAGCACGTACTCACCATGATCACCATCATGCACAATTAACATGCATATCACACTGCATCAAAACCATGCCTCAACATACATGTATAACACAATATACATATCCACCATAAACACAATTAAACATGAGCCATAGACAACAATTAGAGTTCAACCAAAGTCTCTAACTAAAGCTTGGGATTAGGCTACCACTCTAATCCCAACTCTAGGTGGGTCTACCAAGCCCGACCTAGTCCACATGCTCGAACCAATACTCGAAAACCATTTAAAAACATTTAACCACTCACCGACTATTCCAAGCTCAACACACTAGCCGATCAAGTTTCCAACGATTCCAGATTTATTCCCAATGCTTCACCAACACAATTTCTTGCTTCTAATCAACTCAATACAATCAAAACAACCTCAAATCAGATCACACATCAATGTAGCAAACCCGGAACAATAATCAAGCATAAAACACAAGAGTTTCAAGCTAAGAACAACCTCAAAACTTCAAACCCGAGCAGCCATGAAACCTAGTCCAAAACTCATGATTTCAACCTTTTTAATACACTTAAATGCTTCCAAAACAACCCCTAACTATTACACTAACAACAACCCTTAATTTCCGACATCAAACAACCCCAAAACCAACCTTTAAACCCTTCAAAAACCCTTCTAAAACCCAAATCTGAGAATCATTGTAAAACTCTTTAAAATTCACATATGTTGGACCGTATGGGTTGTAAACAACTTATCTAACAATAAATAATCAAAATCTTTGTTAGAAATTCATAAAGCTTCAATCTTTGACAAATTCTTTGAAAACCCAAATTATAAAATACATGGTTTTAATGAAAACTAATGGTGTCAAAATGAAGAGGAAGATAAGGCCAAGTAAAAAATGCAATTACCTTTTGGAAAATCACAAACAAGGAGCAAAGGATGTAATGGAATAGTAAAAATGGAGAAGAGAGCTCTTTTGGTCATTGAGTTTGAAATGAGAGTGAGGAAGAAGATGAGCACATGTCCTCTTCTTTTGTTTTTGCTTTAATATATCAAAGAAATCCTATTTACCATTATGCCATTTATGAAATGGCTAAAAACTCCCATCTCCTAAAGTCTATGGAATTTGGACTTAGAAGATAGGCCCAACATAGACTTTAATTATTTTGCAAACACGAAGCCCATAAAATATTTTATTATTTTAATTATAAAATCTAAACCCAAAATATTATTTTAATATTATTTTCACCCGACCCCCCAAACCCAGGTGTTACAACTCTACCCCACTTAAGGAATTTCATCCCCGAAATTACCTGACGGAAACAAGTACGGAAACTACTCAAGCATATCAACTTTCCTCTCCCACGTGGCCTCTTCCACACCTCTATGTCTCCACAACACCTTGGCCAACTCTATGGTCTTGCCACGCAACACCTTGCTATCAGAAGCAAGTATCTCAACAAGTTCTTCATTATAAGACAAATTCAGATTCAACTATATCTCCTCAACAGGCATAACATGAGATGGATCTGATCTGTATCTCCTAAGCATCAACACATGAAACACATCATGGATCTTCTCTAACTCAAAAGGCAATCTCAAACGGTAAGCTACAGGCCCAATCTGCTGAAGTATCTCATACGGACCGATAAACCTCAGACTCAACTTGCCTTTCCGGCCAAATCACATTACCTTCATTCACGGAGATACTTTCAGAAACACTTTCTCACGTACTGAGAACTCAATCTCTTTTCTCTTCAAATCTGCATAAGATTTCAAATGATCAGAAGCTGCTTTCAAACGGTCGCAAATCAACTTCACTTTGTCGGTAGTCCCCTTAAGCAAATCCGGCATAGGTAACAATCTCTGACCCGTTTCATCCCAACAGATCGGAGTCCTACATCGTCTACCATACAAAGCCTCATAAGAAGCCATTTGTATACTATCATGGTAACTGTTGTTGTAAGCAAACTCAACTAAAGGGCAAGTGCTTCTCCCAAGAACCCTGGAAGTCAATCACACAACAACGAAGCATATCCTCTAATATCTGTATCACTCGCTATGACTGTCCATCTCACTGTGGATGATAAGAAGTACTGAAATGCAAACGGCTACCTAGGGCACTATGCAAACAACTCCAGAACCTCGAAGTGAATCTCGGATCTCTATCTAACACAATAGACTTTGGAACTCCATGAAGTCTCACAATCTCGCGAATGTACAAATTCGCCAACTTGTCTAAAGAATCTGTAGTGTTCACTGCTAATAAGTGAGCAGACATATTGAATCTATAAACTATCACCCAAACAAAATTCGTCTTCGAAGGAGACAACGGTAACCCCGCCACAAAGTCCATAGTGATCCTCTCCCATTTCTATTCCGAAATCTTCAAAGGCTGTAACAAACCTGATGTTCTGCCTTCACTCTCTGACAAACCATACAACGGCTCACATACTCGGCTACACCCTTCTTCAAACCAACCCAGAAATAATCATTCTTTAAATTACGGTACATCTTAGTACTACCCGGATGCATAAAATAAGGACTCGAATGTGCTTCGCTCAGAATCAGACGTCTCAACTAAACATCTTCAGCCACTACAACTTTTTCTCTGAAACACAATGTAACCCCCTTAGCCTTGCCTAGACGATTGACCCGAACTACGAAGATTACACGGGGAAAACCAAAGTCAACCCAAAAGTCAACCTTGATTCACGACTCTTTTTTTCCTTTTTAATCTTGTCTAAATACATGTTAACCCTAAGTGAGTATGTAACCCCCTTAACCCGGCCTAGACGGTCGACCCGAATTAAGAAGATCACACGAGGAAAACCAAAGTCAACCTGAAAGTCAACCTTGATTAACGACCCTTTTTTTCCTTTTACTCTTGTCTAGATGCACGTTAACCCTAGATATGTTCACAAGATAACCATATTCAAACATCATAACAATCAGAGAACAATCAGGGACTCAATTGCACAAATCACAACTTTAGGGACCAAATTGTAAATACTGAAATTTAACAGGACTTAGCCCAAATTAAAGTTACCAATATGAAATTAGTCAGGTTTCATGCTTCTCTGCCAAAATTCAGCTCAAAAGGACATCCCAAACTCATACAATTGCATAAACAAGTTTCAGGACCAAAACGCAAACATTCCAAAACATAAAACCATCTATTTCAGTGCCCAACGGTCGAGCGTTTCGGAACAGGGAAGACCCGTTCCGAAACGCGGGACCGTTTCGAAACTGGTACCGAAACATGGCCTGACAGTGATCAAACCGTTCCGGAACAGTGCCTCCCGTTTCGGAATGCCCAAGCCATTTCAGCCCCCGTTCCGATACGGTAGCACCTGTTCCGAAACAGGCTGCCCAGATTTCAGAAAATTTGCTGGTTTATCATGCAATTGACCTATCTAACATGCTCCAAATGCCACCAAACTTTACCAGCAAGTCATTCAACATACAAGGGATATAATTGCATCAACCAAACATCAACATGTCATCAATTATATAAATCCCCAATTCTATAGGCATGCATCCTACTTAGCAAACCATTCAAGCATTAAATCACCAAACAAACCACATAAAGGCCAATTACAAGTACCAACATTATCAAAAACATAAATCCAACTTAGGGAGTCCAAAACATCTCCCAAAACAACAACATAGGTCCCCCATTGCCAAATGCCAAAAGCTAATAGTGTTTAAGAAACCATCACCATACTTGAGCTTAGTTCACCACTTGGATTCTTCTCCACCTTGCTGCCCTCAATGCACTTTAATGCTCTGCATTATTGGTTTAAGAAAAGAGAGAGAGCGTAAGCAAAAGCTTAGTGAGGAATGCTTATTAAAACCACACAATAATGCATTTATAAAACTCTTTTATAAACCTTAAATCCAACCATCATTTGTACATGCTCATAAGCATTTAAAAACAAGCAATTCATGCTTCAAGTTCATAACATGTCATATTGGCAACAAGTGATACATTTCACATAAGATCCACACATGGACTTTTAAACACCATTGTGATCTTACAATTTCCAAGGACCGCACATGGACTTTTAAACACCATTGTGTCCTTAACCCCATGGACTTTTAAACACCATGGCAAGGACCACACAAGGACTTTTAAACACCTTTGTGTCTTTAACAAGAATCATCCAAGGACTTTTAAACACCTTGATGTTTTTAAGTAACAATGCTTACACAAGGAATTTTAACCACCTTTGTAACCTTAACCAAGAGCCAACCATGGACTTTTAAACACCATGTTGCTCTTAAAATACACAAGACTCATCCAAGGAATTTTAACCACCTTGATGATCTTAACCAAGAACCAACCATGAACTTTTAACCACCATGTTGTTCTTAAATAAACAAGGCTCACACAAGGACTTTTAAACACCTTTGTGACCTTAACATCACTTGCCAATATGCATCATTAACATCAATATTCCACTGTTTTAAAGCATTTATTCAAGCCATAAGCATCATGCATCTTTAAGCATTAAACCACATTAATACAATGTTCAAAAACAAGGATCTCTTACCTTGAGCATCCTTCTACACATGGCTTATAATCCCAGCAACTAACATGCTAAAATATGCTTTCAAAACAAAATTTAAAACATGCAAACAACCACATTGCATACAACCAAATCCATGGTTCATCAACAAGAGAGTTTTCCCGAAAACTTACTCTTGAGCTTAGCTAAGTTGCTTAGACTTAAACTAAGCTCCCAAACCTTCAAAACACTGGTTTCAAAGCTGAAAACCAAAATCCACTCACCGATTCCGTTTCGCCACTTGCCGAAACACCAATCAAGCTTCCGGATCACCACCACTTGGATCCAAAGATGACTCCCCTGTTTTAAACACATCAAAGCAGAGGATTAATGCATCATCATGCATTAATATCTTCAAAGAAAGCACCTAAACTCGCTGCTCTCATCCACACTCCATTTTCGGCTACCAAACACAACCGAAAATGCATCCAAACAACTCCACAACACTACCCAGCCAAGATCCATCAAATCTAAACATTCTTAAACATCAATTAACATCCAAAATGGATCTCAACACATCCTTATACCTCCAGCCATAACAGATCATCAAGATCACTCCAAAAACAACCAAGAACACAAGCTAAACTTAGGAAATTCAACCTATCCGGGATTGCATTAATTAAACCTCAACTTCACATCAATTTAGCATTCATTTAACATCAAAAATACACCTCAAATCACTGCTTAAACAGATCATACGAATTTTCATCAAAATCAAGCAAATCTAGCATTTATAAGCCAAGATCAAGAATACAACCTTAAAACCTTTTATAAAACACAAATTAAGGATTGAGAACTTGGGAATTTCAGTAAAGAACTGAGAGTTTAGAGGAGAAGGACGTTCTTACCTCCAAACTTGAGTTTTCTCCCTTTATGGAACCAAAATCTTGAAAATCCAATTAGCAAATGGTGAGGTTTTGTTGAAGAGATGATTAGCAATCAAAAGAGAATTGAAATGAGATATTTAGGTGACAAAATTAGAGGAAAAAGCTCTGAAGAAAGATGTTTGGTTTGAGAGAAAATGAGAGAAAATGAAAATGGAAGATTTGAGAGAAAAGTTAGTTATGACTAAAAATATCTTCCCTCCACTTTTGTTTTATTTAAAAGTCTTTAATTAACTCATTAATATTTAGGAAAAATCTGGAGAAACTCCCATTGGGTAAATAGCTCCTTAAAGATTCAAAGTTTCAATCCTTTTTAAAACAGTCACACAGTTTTCAAAAATTACATTTTGGTCACTAGCCAAAATGTCACCCTTCCAAACCTCATTTTGTAAAATTGATTTCACAGTTCACTTATATATATTAAAAGAGGATTTAAGAACATTTTCCATATTTTTAATGCAACCCGAACTAGGCTTTCCTAATTTCACCTTTTTATATTCGAACCGCACTTTGCCCGAACCGGTCCAAGCCCAAAACTTCTAAGCCCAAAATCGGGGCGTTACAACTCTCCCCCCTTAAGAAATTTCATCCTCGAAATTTACCTGAAGGAAAGAGGTACGGAAACTGCTTCAGCATGTCATCCTTCCGTTCCCACGTGGCTTCCTCAACACCACGATGCTTCCACAACACCTTTACCAACTCAATGGTCTTGCCACGAAGAACCTTACTATTTGAATCCAGAACCTTCACCGGTTCCTCATCATATGTCAAATCCGGATTCAATTCCACTTCTTCCACAAGCATAACATGCGAAGGATCAGATCTATACTTCCGGAGCATAGAAACATGAAACACATCATGAATCTTCTCCAACTCTTGAGGTAGCCTCAACCTGTACGCAACAGGACCCACACGCTCAACCACCTCGTATGGTCCAATGTACCTAGGGCTCAACTTACCCTTTCGACCAAACCTCATCACCTTCTTCCAAGGCGAAACCTTCAAAAACACACGGTCACCCACCGTATACTCAATCTCCTTACGCTTCAAATTCGCGTAAGACTTTTGCCGATCAGAAGCTGCCTTCAAACGCTCACAAATGAGCTTCACCTTCTCGGCGGTTCCTTTCAACAAAGCCGGCATCGAAACCAACCTCTGACCCGTTTCAGCCCAACAAAGAGGAGTCCTACACTTCCTCCCGTACAAAGCCTCATAAGGTGCCATTTGAATACTTGCTTGATAACTATTGTTATAAGCAAACTCCACCAAAGGCAAATGCTTCTCCCAAGAGCCCTAGAACTCTATCACACAACACCTCAACATATCCTCCAAAACCTGGATAACACGCTCGGACTGACCATCCGACTGAGGATGATAAGATGTACTGAAATTCAAAAGTGTACCCAAAGCTTGATGCAAACATTGCAAGAAACGCGATGTGAACCTCGGATCCCTATCTGACACTATCGACTTAGGAACACCATGCAGCCTCACAATCTCAGCAATGCACAGCTCCGCAAGCTTATCCAAAGAAAACGTAGTATGCACAGGCAAGAAATGCGCACACTTCGTCAGGCGATCCACAATCACCCACACCGAATTCTTCTTCGATGGTGACAAGGGTAAACCAGATACGAAATCCATGGTAATCCTTTCCCACTTCCATTCAGGGATTCTCAACGGTTGCAACAACCCTGAGGGAACCTGATGCTCAGCCTTAACTCGCTGACACACCATACACTTGCTTACAAACTCCGCAACATCCTTCTTCAAACCCACCCAATAGTACTCATCACGAAGATCACGATACATCTTAGTACTACCAGGGTGCATAGAAAAAGGACTACTATGACCTTCAGTCAGAATAGCACGCCTCAACTCAGCATCATTGGGTACTACTATCCGACTCCCAAAACAAAACACTCCATCATCATTAAAACTGAAATCCGAAGGTCTACCCTCCGCGATATCTTGAACATGCGGTACCAAGGAATCATCCAGCAACTGCTTCTCCTTGATCAGCTGAACAAACGATGGTTTAACTTGCAACTCAGCCACAAGACCACCATCTCGCGAAATACTCAAACTGGCAAACATAGCTCTCAGCTCAACAGTTACCTTCCTACTCAAGGCATCCGCTACAACATTAGCCTTTCCAGGGTGATACTCAATCGTCAGATCATAATCCTTGAGCAACTCCACCCAACGTCACTGCCTAAGATTCAACTCCTTCTGAGACATCAGATACCTCAAACTCTTGTGATCTGTGTACACAGTACACTTCTCACCATACAGATAATGTCTCCAGATCTTTAAAGCAAAAACCACCGCAGCCAACTCAATGTCATGCGTAGGATAATTGCGCTCATGCACCTTCAACTGCCGCGATGCATAAGCCACAACCTTACCCTCTTGCATCAACACACATCCCAAACCAACATAGGACGCATCACTGTAGACCACAAACTCTTTCCCTGATTCAGGTTGAACCAAGATAGGAGCTTGCGTCAAAGCCGCCTTAAGCTTCTCAAAAGCCTGTTGTCTCACTTCCGTCCACTCATACTTAACATCCTTCTGCAGCAACTTCGTCAAAGGTGCAGCAATCTTAGAAAACCCATCCACAAACCTATGGTAGTATCCCGCCAAACCAAGGAAACTACGAACCTCATGAACAGACTTAGGAACCTTCCAATTCATCACCGCTTCAATCTTCTAAGGATCAACACGAATCCACTCAGCAGAAACCACATGCCCAAGAAACACCACCTCTCTTAACCAGAACTCACACTTGCTCAGCTTGGCATAAAGCTGATTCTCCAACAAAGCTTGCAGCACAATCCTCAAATGCTCTTCATGCTCTTCCTCGGTACGCGAGTACACGAGGATATCATCAATGAACACCACAACGAACTTGTCCAGGTATTCATGAAACACACGATTCATCATGTCCATGAAAGCCGCAGGAGCATTTGTCAAACCAAACGGCATCACAAGGAACTCATAATGCCCATACCTTGTCCTGAAAGCTGTCTTAGGCACATCCACATCCTTCACCTTTAACTGATAATACCCTGACCTCAAGTCAATCTTAGAGAACACAACTGCTCCCCGAAATTGATCAAAGAGATCATCAATTCTCGGCAAATGATATCGATTCTTGGTAGTCAACTTGTTCAGCTGACGATAATCAATGCACATTCTCATAGTGCCATCCTTCTTCATCACAAACAAGATCGGTGTAACGCCCCGGTTTTGGGCTCGGAAGTTTTGGGCGTTGACCGGTTCGGTCAAAGTGCTGATCGAATATATAAGAGTGAATTTAGGAAAGCCTAGTTCGGGTTGCATTAAAAATATGGAAAAATGTTCTAAAATCATCTTTTAATATATATAAGTGAACTGTGAAATCAATTTTGGAAAATGAGGTTCGGAAGGGTGACATTTTGGCTAGTGACCAAAATGTAATTTTTGAAAGTTCGGTGACAGTTTTATAAAGGATTGAAACTTTGAATCTTTAAGGAGCTATTATTCCAAAAAGAGTTTCTCCAGATTTTTCTAAGATATTTCGAGGTATTATTCTGATTTTTTAAACATAAAGAAAGAGAAGGGAAAGCCATTTGACTATTTCTTAACTAACTTTTCAATCCTTTTCTCTCATTTTCTCTCCACCCAAACACTTTCTCTCCAGATTTTCTTCTCTGATTTTGTCATCTAAATCACTCATTTCAACTGTCTTTTGATTCCTAATCATATTATCAACAAAACCTCTCAATTTGCAAGTTGTTTCATCAAGCTTTTTGGCTCTAAAAAGGAGAAACTCAAGTTTGGAGGTAAGAACGTCCTTCTCCTCTAAACTATCAGTTCTTTACTGAAATTCCTAAGTTCTCAATCCTTGAATTGTGATTTGTTAAAGGCTTTTCAATTGAAATCTTGATTTTGGCTTAAAATGCAAGATTTGGTGATTTTGGTGAAATTTTCGTGTGATCTGTTTGGGCAGTGTTTTGAGGTGTCAAATTGATGTTAAATGAATGCTAAATTGATTAGAAGTTGAGGTTTAATCAATGCAATCCCGGATAGGTTGAATTTCCTAAGTTTGGCTTGAGTTTTTGGTTGTTTTTGGAGTGTTTTTGGTGATCTATTATACCTGGAGGTATAAGGACGTGGTTGTGATCATTTTGGATGTTAATTGATGTTTAAAAATGGTTAGAAGTGATGGATCTTGGCTGGGTTAAGTTTTGGAAGTGTTTGGAGATGATTTCGGTTGTGTTTGGTAGCCAAATTGTTGGATTTGGGATGAGCAGCGAGTTGTGTTGTGTTGCTGGTGTTTTTAATGCATAATGATGCATTAATCCTCTGTTGTTGTGTGCTTGAAACAGGGGAGTTTGATCCGTGAGCTTTAGAGGTGGTGCGGAAGGCTTCGGATGCTTGGAAGGCTTGTTGGTTGGCCTTGTTTTGGTTATCGGTGAGTGAAGTTGGGTTTTCAGTTTTAAAACCAAGGTTTGAAGGTTTTGGGAGCTTAATTAAGTCTAAACAACTTTGCTAAGCTCAAGAGTAAGTAAATGGATTTCTTTCTTGGTTTGTGTTAAGAATTGGCTTTTAAGCAATTGTGGTTGATGATTGAAATGCATGTGTTTTGCATGGTTAAAATCTGTTTTGAAAGCATATTTTAGCATGGTTTAATGCTGGTTTGAAAGCCATATGTGAAGGATGCTCAAGGAAGAGATTTTTGGTTTTGTATATGGAAATTGGGGTTTTGATACATAGTGTTGCATGAGTTTAATGGCTTTTGTGTGATGCTTTAAAACAGTGGATTATTGTTGTTAACGATGTACTTTGATAAGTGATGCTTAAGGTTACAAAGGTGGTTGAAAGTCCTTGTGTAAGCCTTGTTTATTTAGGAACAACATGGTGTTGGCAAGTCCATGGTTGGTTCTTAGTTGAAGTAATGATGGTTTTTGCATTGTGGATATGCATGTGAATCATTGGATTAATGTTGTAATGGTTTTTACCTATTGGCTATGCATGTGAATCATTGGGCTAATGTGGTAAGATGGTTATATTGGCAAGTGATGTAAGTGGTTCTAGGTTCGTTGATCGGATATAGTTAGCCGGCTATAGGATTGGGTGCACCGTGAATTAAGTCGCCTTGGAGGTGGAGTGGTCAAGAGTGGACCGGTAAACTCCCTTCAAGTATCCTAACGAGATGGTTAAGGTCATAATGGAGGTTGATGCCCATTCGAGGACCTTGGTTGAGCAAAGGTTATATGGTGTTTAAAAGTCCATATATGGGAACCTTGTGCTTGTTAAGATCACAATGGCGGTGTAAGTCCATGTGTGGATCTTGTGTGGGGTGTCCCGGATCTCGTTAGTGATGTTATACAACTACCAATCGGTGTTGCAAAGGTTGTATGGTGTTTAAAAGTCCATACATAGGAACCTTGTGCATGTTGAGATGCTTGGAAAGATGCATGAGATGCTTGGAAAGATGCATGGTTGCATGAAAAGTGTTTAATGCTTGTGAATGCATGTTTACTTGTTAAGTTGAACAAGTGTTGATTATCATTTGGTAAATGATGCATATGTGCATGAAATCTCTTTAATGCATTGGAGTCTTGTTAAGACTTGTTTAAAAAGGCATGTGTTGATGATGTTGTGGTTCATGAGTTGTCTTTGCTTTAATGCATGCGTTGGATTGTTTGAGTAATGGTTTTTAAATGTTTTCTTGCTTAGTATGACATTCAAGCATGGGAAAGGTATGATATGTATGGAAGTGTTTTTCCAAGGTTTGAATTTAACTTGCAAATGGTGTTTATGCATGGCATGGAAAAATTGGTGGTTTTGGCAATTGTGCTTTAAGAAAAAGGTTTACTTAACTTGTTGAGCTAAGGGTAGGTTTTCATATTTGAGCAATGCATGATTTGAGCTTGTTGTTGAAAAGGGTTTTCAAACAAGGCATTGGTTTGTCAAGTCGGGTTTGATTTAAAGTGTTTTTAAGACCCGCTGCATTGATGGTGTTTTGGTTTTGAGCATTCCTCACTAAGCATTATGTGCTTACGCTCCTTTTTGTCCATCAATGCAGATTCTTGAAGTTTGGACAGCGAGAAGCAAGGGATTCAAGGAGGACTCCATTTGAGATGTATGTCTCGGTGAATAGCTATAGTTAATAAAGGCAATGGGGTAGAATCTCTCGGGATTATGTGTATGTTTTGGGAGATGTTTGGAACTCCCTAAGTATGTTGAAGGATGATAAGAATGCTGGTTTTTGTGTTGGATTATTACATGCTTGTTGTGGAAGTTTGAGCTTGATTAGCTAGCTTGTGTAGGAAGCATGCCTATAGATTTGGGGCTTTTTGCATATGATGTTGTTCTGATGAATTGATGATGCTAGTATATCTTATATATGTTGAATTGTATGTTGGTAAAGTTTGGTGGCTTTTGGAGCATGTTTGGATGATCAATTGTGTGTTTGAGTGAGCAAAATGCTGCAAGCTGTGCGGGCGTTTCGAAACAGATGACACCGTTTCGGAACGGGTGCCTCGCATGAACCCAGGCGTCCGAAACGGGTGACACCGTTCCGGAACGGTTTGGCTACTGCCAGTCCCCCATTGCGGTACGTGTTGCGGAACGGCCCCGTGTTTCGAAACGGGCTCTGCCTGTTTCGGAACGGGTGACCGTTGGGGGCTGACATTGGCAGTTAAATGTTTCAGAATGTTTGCATTTTGGTCCTGAATCTTGTTTGTGCAATTGTATGAGCTTGGATTGTCCGTTTGAGCTGAAATTTGGCTGAGAAGCATGAAACATGATTAATTTTAAGTTGGTAATTTAAAATCTGGCTAAATCCTTAAAGTTTTCAGAATTTACTTTTTGGTCCCTAAAAGTTGTAAATTGTTCAATTGGGTCCCTGTTCAACCTCTGATGTTTATGATCTTTGAGTATGTTGTTTGTATGATCACATCTAAGGTTAATGTGCATCTAGACAAGTTTATAAAGAAAAAAAAGGGTCGTTAATCAAGGTTGATTTTCGGGTTGACTTTGGTTTTCCCCGTGTGACTTTCTTAATTCGGGTCAACCGTCTGGGCCGGGTTAAGGGGGTTACATTTGGTGGTATCAGAGCCAGTTTGCGAATGCTTGGGGAAAACGGTAAGTTGTTGTGATGTGTGTTTGATGTTTACCTTGTTGTGTGGTTGAAAGTTGGTTGAAACATGTGTTTCTGAGCATGATGCTGATGTTTTCAAGCATGCTTTGTGGTTATGAATCTTGGTTGAGCTTATGTGGATTTGTGCTGATGCTGTGAGCTAGTGTTATGCTGGATGAATGTGTATTGAGCATGTTATGTTGCTAATATGCTGATGCAAGTGGATGCTGTTTGGTGTAAGCATGATCAAAGTATGTTGTTTGATATGCTTGATGTTGTGATATCCATGTTTGTGTTGACTGTAATGTCATGAAAAAGGGGAGGATTCGGGATACCCATTGCCTTATTAATATAGCTATTGTGTTATTTTGGAGTTGGAGTTTGAATCCTTGCTTAAGCTGGTCTAACTGGTTTGTTTGTTTTGTTGTGAATGTTTGTTGTTGTTAGTAGTATGGCAAAGTCGATGGAAGAGTGGCGGTTGGGTGAGATGGTTGCTGCCTTGGGGCAGGTTGTTAAGGCATGGAATTCACCCTTTGGTAGTGGTGTTTTGCCTCAGTCTTCTGTGCTTGGGGTTGAAGTACTAAGACAGGAGGGAGAAGCTGGTTTTGTGATGAAGAGTTCATCATCTGTTGCTCAGGAGGTGTTGGGAACATCTCAGGCTGTGGTAAAGGTAAAGTCAATGGATGTGCTGGCTGTGGAATGTGTGGGTTTGCCGAAGCAGCGTTTGCTTGATTTGGGTGCTGTGGGTATCATGGCTCTTCACCGGAGATGTTTGAGGCTTGGTTGGCCAGTGTGGTTCTGATCTTGGATCAGGAAGGTTGTGATTATGCTTGTAAGCCGGGAAGTGTTGTTTCCTTGATGCTGGAGGATGCATGTGCCTGGTGGACATCTGTGGCGATGGCGTCACATATTCCTGATCTTGACTGGGATTTCTTTGTATCTGCCTTTTATGAAAGGTATCTTGGAGAGAAGTTTCCAAGGGTTGAGCAATGTGAGGGTAGTGCTGTTGAGGAGCAAGTGTTGCTTGAGCAAGGAGTGGAAGCTCAGCCACCGGTATGTGACCGTTGTGAAAGGCGCCATGTTGGAGGTTGTTGGGGCGCGGGTGTTTGCTGGAATTGTGGTTCCAAAATGCATGTTAAGCGTAATTGTCCTCTTGGGATGAAGTCAGCTTTGGTGTTAGCCAAAGGGTCTCTGAAAGGTCGTGAGCACGGCCGAGGCAAGGTTCAGAGGTGGCAGAAAGAGCAGAAGGTTGTGAAGAGTTTGGGAAATGAGAATTGCTGGGAATGTGGGTCTGCTGGACACATGAGACGTGATTGTTTGATGTTGGCTCAGAATAGCCAAGGTTCTTTATCGCAAGGAGTTGGTGATGACCTTAGTGTGTTAGCTAGTGCTACAGCAGTGCGGCAGGAGGAAGATGGTTCCGCGAGGAAGAGAGCTCGTCTGATGAAGCTTCAGGGTGGTGTTGTGTTTTCAGGTAACCTTGTTATGTAATCTTTGCTTTAGTTACCCTGGTTTGGTTTCTGTTCGTTTTCCTTGCGTGGTAAGTTTAGTTTTGTTGCTAGCATGTTGGGGGCAATAGTTGTAGTTTGGAAACATCTATGGTGTTAAGAAGGCTTAAGTGAGTATCTTGTTGTTATGGTTGATGGTATGATGGAGTTAGATAAATTAGAAGTGAGGTAGGAGGTTGTTCTTAGACAGATTCTGAGGATGTTATTGGAGGGTGTGAACTGGCATTCATGCACAGTTAAAATCATTGTTATATGCTATATTATATGTGTTGGTCCATGCATACATGTGGCATGACATTAGAGGTTTTGCATACATGTACATCAGGCATTGATAGGGCATGTTGGTGATCATGCATACGATGTTCACACTCGCCAATAATTAATCGAATCTGTTAGTGTTGTGGTTGGGTTAGGTTGGATGATGGATTTTTAGAGGTTGTTTTGGTGCTGGGTGAGAGTTAGAAGTAATGGAGTATATTAAGCTAGTGCTGGAGATAGTGAGAGTGGTAAAGCCTGTTGATGGAAGGAAAGTGTCTGATGCTTAAAGAGTTTAGTGGTTTGAATAGCTAAGAGGAAGTGGTAGTTTCTTGGTGCTAAGTGATGTTGCAGTTTAGTGGTTGTGTTTCCAAGTGCTGAAATAGCCTAGCATTTAAGTTGTTGTTGAAGGGTTGTGTTTGTAAGTGTTGGTTCTTAGTAACCTTCGTAGAGTTGAGAAGATGGTCTGTATGTTTTAACTGGGCGATGTCCTAGTAAGGCAAGTGTTGTGGTTAAAGCTTGTGGTGGAAAGGTAATGAAAGATTGAAGGCCTGTGTTGTTTGAAACGATTCTTGTGAGAAGTGGTTGGCTGATTGTGTGTATGTGAATCTCTTTTGAAGTCAGATGGTGGTGTATGGAATGGCTGATGGGGTTAAGTTAGGGTTGTGATGTAATTTTTGGAATCTGAGTGAGTAATCCTGGTGAATTGTTTTTATAATGATAGTGGCTGATATGGAGGATTGTCAGCGTTCGATGAAGAGTTTGAATAAGTAGTTGATGTTTAAGGATTTTTGCTTGTTGGGAAGAATTCCTGAAGGAGGTTTTTGGAGTTGCAAGAGTTGTAGAAGCAGAGGAGTTTGCATAGTGGTTGTTTTGGATTGATTGGTGTCACTGTGTAAACAAGTTTTGGGAGTTGTGTGTTACAGTGATGTGTGCTGTAAGAGTTGGGTTCTTCAGGTTGATGTTGGGGCTGTGTACAGTCCGGATATGTGAAAGTTTAAGTTGTGGCTATCTTTGAATGTTCTGGATTTTGTGTGCAGTGGTGTTTGAGGCTGTTGTGTTGCCTTGCGTGTTGGTTTGAGAGGGTTGTGGTTCTCTTTTCGCCGGTTGAAATTTCGAGGACGAAATTTCCTAAGGGGGGGAGAGTTGTAACGCCCCGGTTTTGGGCTCGGAAGTTTTGGGCGTTGACCGGTTCGGTCAAACTGCTGATCGAATATATAAGAGTGAATTGAGGAAAGCCTAGTTCGGGTTGCATTAAAAATATGGAAAAATGTTCTAAAATCATCTTTTAATATATATAAGTGAACTGTGAAATCAATTTTCGAAAATGAGGTTCGGAAGGGTGACATTTTGGCTAGTGACCAAAATGTAATTTTTGAAAGTTCGGTGACAGTTTTATAAAGGATTGAAACTTTGAATCTTTAAGGAGCTATTATTCCAAAAAGAGTTTCTCCAGATTTTTCTAAGATATTTTGAGGTATTATTCTGATTTTTTAAACATAAAGAAAGAGGAGGGAAAGCCATTTGACTATTTCTTAACTAACTTTTCATTTTCTCTCAATTTTCCTTTTGATTCCTATTCATATTATCAACAAAACCTCTCAATTTGCAAGTTGTTTCATCAAGCTTTTTGGCTCTAAAAAGGAGAAACTCAAGTTTGGAGGTAAGAACGTCCTTCTCCTCTAAACTATCAGTTCTTTACTGAAATTCCTAAGTTCTCAATCCTTGAATTGTGATTTGTTAAAGGCTTTTCAATTGAAATCTTGATTTTGGCTTAAAATGCAAGATTTGGTGATTTTGGTGAAATTTTCGTGTGATCTGTTTGGGCAGTGTTTTGAGGTGTCAAATTGATGTTAACTGAATGCTAAATTGATTAGAAGTTGAGGTTTAATCAATGCAATCCCGGATAGGTTGAATTTCCTAAGTTTGGCTTGAGTTTTTGGTTGTTTTTGGAGTGTTTTTGGTGATCTGTTATACCTGGAGGTATAAGGACGTGGTTGTGATCACTTTGGATGTTAATTGATGTTTAAAAATGGTTAGAAGTGATGAATCTTGGCTGGGTTAAGTTTTGGAAGTGTTTGGAGATGATTTCGGTTGTGTTTGGTAGCCAAATTGTTGGATTTGGGATGAGCAGCGAGTTGTGTTGTGTTGCTGGTGTTTTTAATGCATAATGATGCATTAATCCTCTGTTGTTGTGTGCTTGAAACAGGGGAGTTTGATCCGTGAGCTTTAGAGGTGGTGCGGAAGGCTTCGGATGCTTGGAAGGCTTGTTGGTTGGCCTTGTTTTGGTTATCGGTGAGTGAAGTTGGGTTTTCAGTTTTAAAACCAAGGTTTGAAGGTTTTGGGAGCTTAGTTTAAGTCTAAACAACTTTGCTAAGCTCAAGAGTAAGTAAATGGATTTCTTTCTTGGTTTGTGTTAAGAATTGGCTTTTAAGCAACTGTGGTTGATGATTGAAATGCATGTGTTTTGCATGGTTAAAATCTGTTTTGAAAGCATATTTTAGCATGGTTTAATGCTGGTTTGAAAGCCATATGTGAAGGATGCTCAAGGAAGAGATTCTTGGTTTTGTATATGGAAATTGGGGTTTTGATACATAGTGTTGCATGTGTTTAATGGCTTTTGTGTGATGCTTTAAAACAATGGATTATTGTTGTTAACGATGTACTTTGATAAGTGATGCTTAAGGTTACAAAGGTGGTTGAAAGTCCTTGTGTAAGCCTTGTTTATTTAGGAACAACATGGTGTTGGCAAGTCCATGGTTGGTTCTTAGTTGAAGTAATGATGGTTTTTGCATTGTGGATATGCATGTGAATCATTGGATTAATGTGGTAATGGTTTTTACCTATTGGCTATGCATGTGAATCATTGGGCTAATGTGGTAAGATGGTTATATTGGCAAGTGATGTAAGTGGTTCTTGGTTCGTTGATCGGATATAGTTAGCCGGCTATAGGATTGGGTGCACCGTGAATTAAGTCGCCTTGGAGGTAGAGTGGTCAAGAGTGGACCGGTAAACTCCCTTCAAGTATCCTAACGAGATGGTTAAGGTCATAATGGAGGTTGATGCCCACTCGAGGACCTTGGTTGAGCAAAGGTTATATGGTGTTTAAAAGTCCATATATGGGAACCTTGTGCTTGTTAAGATCACAATGGCGGTGTAAGTCCATGTGTGGATCTTGTGTGGGGTGTCCCGGATCTCGTTAGTGATGTTATACAACTACCAATCGGTGATGCAAAGGTTGTATGGTGTTTAAAAGTCCATACATGGGAACCTTGTGCATGTTGAGGTTGTATGGTGTTTAAAAGTCCATGCATGGGAACCTCGGGAAAAGCTAAGGTTGTGTGGTGTTTAAAAGTCCATGCATGGGAACCTTAGGCTTGTAAGGTCAAATGGTGTTTAAAAGTCCATTTGGGAGACCTTGGATTGGTAGGGTGTATGGTGCGTGGGGACAACGCTTGTGATCCGCGTATCCGATCGGGTGTTGAGTTGAAAAGTGGATGTGGTTGATCACTTGGAAGCCAATGTAATGTTCTTGATCATAAAGAAGCATGAGATGCTTGGAAAGATGCATGGTTGCATGAAAAGTGTTTAATGCTTGTGAATGCATGTTTACTTGTTAAGTTGAACAAGTGTTGATTATCATTTGGTAAATGATGCATATGTGCATGAAATCTCTTTAATGCATTGGAGTCTTGTTAAGACTTGTTTAAAAAGGCATGTGTTGATGATGTTGTGGTTCATGAGTTGCCTTTGCTTTAATGCATGCGTTGGATTGTTTGAGTAATGGTTTTTAAATGTTTTCTTGCTTAGTATGACATCCAAGCATGGGAAAGGTATGATATGTATGGAAGTGTTTTTCCAAGGTTTGAATTTAACTTGCAAATGGTGTTTATGCATGGCATGGCAAAATTGGTGGTTTTGGCAATTGTGCTTTAAGAAAAAGGTTTACTTAGCTTGTTGAGCTAAGGGTAGGTTTTCATATTTGAGAAATGCATGATTTGAGCTTGTTGTTGAAAAGGGTTTTCAAACAAGGCATTGGTTTGTCAAGTCGGGTTTGATTTAAAGTGTTTTTAAGACCCGCTGCATTGATGGTGTTTTGGTTTTGAGCATTCCTCACTAAGCATTATGTGCTTACGCTCCTTTTTGTCCATCAATGCAGATTCTTGAAGTTTGGACAGCGAGAAGCAAGGGATTCAAGGAGGACTCCATTTGAGATGTATGTCTCGGTGAATAGCTATAGTTAATAAAGGCAATGGGGGTAGAATCTCTCGGGATTATGTGTATGTTTTGGGAGATGTTTGGAACTCCCTAAGTATGTTGAAGGATGATAAGAATGCTGGTTTTTGTGTTGGACTATTACATGCTTGTTGTGGAAGTTTGAGCTTGATTAGCTAGCTTGTGTAGGAAGCATGCCTATAGATTTGGGGCTTTTTGCATATGATGTTGTTCTGATGAATTGATGATGCTAGTATATCTTATATATGTTTAATTGTATGTTGGTAAAGTTTGGTGGCTTTTGGAGCATGTTTGGATGATCAATTGTGTGTTTGAGTGAGCAAAATGCTGCAAGCTGTGCGGGCGTTTCGGAACAGATGACACCGTTTCGGAACGGGTGCCTCTCATGAACCCAGGCGTCCGAAACGGGTGACACCGTTCCGGAACGGTTTGGCTACTGCCAGTCCCTCGTTGCGGTACGTGTTGCGGAACGGCCCCATGTTTCGAAACGGGCTCTGCCTGTTTCGGAACGGGTGACCGTTGGGGGCTGACATTGGCAGTTAAATGTTTCAGAATGTTTGCATTTTGGTCCTGAATCTTGTTTGTGCAATTGTATGAGCTTGGATTGTCTGTTTGAGCTGAAATTTGGCTGAGAAGCATGAAACATGATTAATTTTATGTTGGTAACTTAAAATCTGGCTAAATCCTTAAAGTTTTCAGAATTTACTTTTTGGTCCCTAAAAGTTGTAAATTGTTCAATTGGGTCCCTGTTCGACCTCTGATGTTTATGATCTTTGAGTATGTTGTTTGTATGATCACATCTAAGGTTAATGTGCATCTAGACAAGTTTATAAAGAAAAAAAAGGTCGTTAATCAAGGTTGACTTTCGGGTTGACTTTGGTTTTCCCCGTGTGACTTTCTTAATTCGGGTCAACCGTCTGGGCCGGGTTAAGGGGTTACAACCGGTGCACCCCAAGGTGAAACACTCGGCCGAATGAAACCACGATCAAGCAATTCTTGCAATTGCGTCTTCAGCTCCTTCAGCTCCTTAGGTGCCATTCTATAAGGGGTAATGGACACAGGAGTTGTATTCTCATACAGCTCAATCCCAAACTCCACTTCACGATTAGGAGGCAATCCAGGCAACTCTTCAGGAAACACACCAGGAAACTCTCGCACAACCCTGATATCTTGCACACGCAACTCCTTAGAGCTAGGATTCATCACAAAAGCTAGATAAGCTTCACAACCTTGCCTCAGCATCCGGCTCGCCTCCAATGTAGACACCACATTGGCAAGAAACTTCACACTCTCACCAACCACAACTACCTCATAATCATCCGCAAGCTTCAACGAAACTCGCTTATTTTCACAATCCACTACGGCACGATGCTCAGCAAGCCAATCCATACCAATGATTACATCAAAACCATAGAAAGGCAACTCCATAAGGTGAACATGAAAAACATGATCTTGAACAACCAAAGGACACCTTCTATACAGCTTTCGAGTCACAACAGTCTCACCAAAAGAACTAATGACACGCACACCAACATCCAAAGACTCAACAGGCAAACCAAGCAATTCAACATGCTCACGCAATATGTATGAGTGCGTAGATCCAGAATCAATCAAGGAAAGTAATGACAAGGATTGCAAAGTAAAAGTACCTGCAATCACATCCGCGTCATTCCTCCCCTCCCGCTGAGCATACACCCTAGCTTGACCACCACCCTCAGGCTGAATAGCCACAACATGGGCCACTCCTCGACCACCTTCCTCTCTATGCTGAAAATTACCCCGGCCGCGCCCACGACCTCTCTGCGGTGCAGCAACAACAGGAGCACGCACTTGGCCACTAGCCAACATCGGACACTCCCTCCTCATGTGATCCGTAGATCCACAGTTCCAGCACGCATTACCAGCTGCCGCAACAGGAGCTTGCACCTCCCTCACAGCACGAGGAAAATCATGTTTCATATGACCACGCAAACCACATATCCAGCATGCACTCGGATCAACTCTAGCGTTGCCTCCCCGAGCAGGCGCACCACCACCCCGCTTAGCCGAGGACTGATACTTCTGATCACGTCCCCTCTTGTTCTGTCCACCACCGGAACTATATTCAGCTGCTCGCTTACCAGCACTTGCTCCAGCACCTCTAGCAGATAAACCCAAGTTCATCTCAATATCCTTTGCTCGGCCCACCAGCACATCAAAATCATCATACTCGGTAGCCAGCACATACATCTTCACATTCGTCACTAAACCATAACGGAACCTTTCGCACCTCGCCCGCTCATCAGGGACCAGCTCAGGTGCATACTGACTGAGTCGAACAAACTGCACTTCATACTCAGCCACAGACATGCTCCCCTGGGTGAGAGACATGAACTCCCGCTTCTTTTCATCTAGGTACCTCACACCAAGATACCTTCTCTTGAACGCATTCTGAAAGAATGTCCAAGTTATGTCAGCTTCCGCCATTCCAGCAATAGTGGTCGTCCACCACGTATAAGCATCATCCTGTAGCAAGGATACAACACACCCCAGCTTTTGCACATCAGTGCAACTCATCTGACCCAAGATCCTCTTGGTAATCTCCATCCAAGATTCAGAACCTTCCGCAGACAAACCCCTGAACTCAGTCCCGCCTAGACTGCGTAAGCGTTCCAAGGGTAGTCTAGCACCAGCATCTCACTGATGCCCAGCTCCTTGAGCCCCAGCTACTGCCGCTCGAAAAGCACCAACAATAGCTTGCACTAACATTGTCATATCATGCATAGCTTGCCCCTGACCAGCCTCAGGTCCAGCGACCCCAGCATCGGCTGCAGCTCCAGCTCCTTCACCCCCAGCACCACCACCACCAGGTGGAGGAGGTAAAACCGCACTCTCGACGTTCTCTTCATTCTCATTCTCATTTTGAGCCGTAGCTCGCACATTACTCCTCAACTCTCTACGAGGTGCCATACTCTAACAATACAATCACAATGCTATAAACAAAGTCAGGCCCAGCAAGGTAAGCAATCCAAGTACTCAAGCTCATTACACTTAAAAACAACATCATTACATTAGCTTTGATTTGGGAATGGGTACCCACAACATGCTTCACCCCAGCATACACCACAATTGCAACATATATACAATTCACTCAACATCCTTTCACTCAACAAGCATACAAAGCATACATACCTTAATCATTCACATAATCATTCCCAATTACTCGAGAACTCAGCTCTGATACCACCAAATGTAACCCCCTTAACCTGGACTAGACGGTCGACCCGAATTAAGAAGATCACACGGGGAAAACCAAAGTCAACCCGAAAGTCAACCTTGATTAACGACCCTTTTTTTCCTTTTACTCTTGTCTAGATGCACGTTAACCCTAGATATGTTCACAAGATAACCATATTCAAACATCATAACAATCACAGAACAATCAGGGACTCAATTGCACAAATTACAACTTTAGGGACCAAATTGTAAATACTGGAATTCAAAAGAACTTAGCCCAAATTAAAGTTACCAATATGAAATTAGTCAGGTTTCATGCTTCTCTGCCAAAATTCAGCTCAAAAGGACATCCCAAACTCATACAATTGCATAAACAAGTTTCAGGACCAAAACGCAAACATTCCAAAACATAAAACCATCTATTTCAGTGCCCAACAGTCGAGTGTTTCGGATCAGGGAAGACCCGTTCCGAAACGCGGGACCATTCCGAAACTGGTACCGAAACATGGCCTGACAGTGACCAAACCGTTCCGGAACAGTGCCTCCCGTTTCGGAACGCCCAGGCCATTTCAGGCCCCCGTTCCGATACGGTAGCACCTGTTCCGAAACAGGCTGCCCAGATTTCAGAAAATTTGCTGGTTTATCATGCAATTGACCTATCTAACATGCTCCAAATGCCACCAAACTTTACCAGCAAGTCATTCAACATACAAGGGATATAATTGCATCAACCAAACATCAACATGACATCAATTATAGAAATCCCCAATTCTATAGGCATGCATCCTACTTAGCAAACCATTCAAGCATTAAATCACCAAACAAACCACATAAAGGCCAATTACAAGTACCAACATTATCAACAACATGAATACAACTTAGGGAGTCCAAAACATCTCCCAAAACAACAACATAGGTCCCCCATTGCCAAATGCCAAAAGCTAATAGTGTTTAAGAAACCATCACCATACTTGAGCTTAGTTCACCACTTGGATTCTTCTCCACCTTGCTGCCCTCAATGCACTTTAATGCTCTGCATTATTGGTTTAAGAAAAGAGAGAGAGCGTAAGCAAAAGCTTAGTGAGGAATGCTCATTAAAACCACACAATAATGCATTTAAAAAACTCTTTTATAAACCTTAAATCCAACCATCATTTGTACATGCTCATAAGCATTTAAAAACAAGCAATTCATGCTTCAAGTTCATAACATGTCATATTGGCAACAAGTGATACATTTCACATAAGATCCACACATGGACTTTTAAACACCATTGTGATCTTACAATTTCCAAGGACCACACATGGACTTTTAAACACCATTGTGTCCTTAACCCCATGGACTTTTAAACACCATGGCAAGGACCACACATGGACTTTTAAACACCTTTGTGTCCTTAACAAGAATCATCCAAGGACTTTTAAACCCCTTGATGTTCTTAAGTAACAAGGCTTACACAAGGAATTTTAACCACCTTTGTAACCTTAACCAAGAGCCAACCATGGACTTTTAAACACCATGTTGCTCTTAAAATACACAAGACTCATCCAAGGAATTTTAACCACCTTGATGATCTTAACCAAGAACAAACCATGGACTTTTAACCACCATGTTCTTCTTAAATAAACAAGGCTCACACAAGGACTTTTAAACACCTTTGTGACCTTAACATCACTTGCCAATATGCATCATTAACATCAATATTCCACTGTTTTAAAGCATTTATTCAAGCCATAAGCATCATGCATCTTTAAGCATTAAACCACATTAATACAATGTTCAAAAACTAGGATCTCTTACCTTGAGCATCCTTCTACACATGGCTTATAATCCCAGCAACTAACATGCTAAAATATGCTTTCAAAACAAAATTTAAAACATGCAAACAACCACATTGCATACAACCAAATCCATGGTTCATCAACAAGAGAGTTTTCCCGAAAACTTACTCTTGATCTTAGCTAAGTTGCTTAGACTTAAACTAAGCTCCCAAACCTTCAAAACACTGGTTTCAAAGCTGAAAACCAAAATCCACTCACCGATTCTGTTTCGCCACTTGCCGAAACACCAATCAAGCTTCCGGATCACCACCACTTGGATCCAAAGATGACTCCCCTGTTTTAAACACATCAAAGCATAGGATTAATGCATCATCATGCATTAATATCTTCAAAGAAAGCACCTAAACTCGCTGCTCTCATCCACACTCCATTTTCGGCTACCAAACACAACCGAAAATGCATCCAAACAACTCCACAACACTACCCAGCCAAGATTCATCAAATCTAAACATTCTTAAACATCAATTAACATCCAAAATGGATCTCAACACATCCTTATACCTCCAGCCATAACAGATCATCAAGATCACTCCAAAAACAACCAAGAACACAAGCTAAACTTAGGAAATTCAACCTATCCGGGATTGCATTAATTAAACCTCAACTTCACATCAATTTAGCATTCATTAACATCAAAAATACACCTCAAATCACTGCTTAAACAGATCATACGAATTTTCATCAAAATCAAGCAAATCTTGCATTTATAAGCCAAGATCAAGAATACAACCTTAAAACCTTTTATAAAACACAAATTAAGGATTGAGAACTTGGGAATTTCAGTAAAGAACTGAGAGTTTAGAGGAGAAGGACGTTCTTACCTCCAAACTTAAGTTTTCTCCCTTTTTGGAACCAAAATCTTGAAAATCCAATTAGCAAATGGTGAGGTTTTGTTGAAGAGATGATTAGCAATCAAAAGAGAATTGAAAAGAGATATTTAGGTGACAAAATCAGAGGAAAAAGCTCTGGAGAAAGATGTTTGGTTTGAGAGAAAATGAAAATGGAAGATTTGAGAGAAAAGTTAGTTATGACTAAAAATATCTTCCCTCCACTTTTGTTTTATTTAAAAGCCTTTAATTAACTCATTAATATTTAGGAAAAATCTGGAGAAACTCCGATTGGGTAAATAGCTCCTTAAAGATTCAAAGTTTCAATCCTTTTTAAAACAGTCACACAGTTTTCAAAAATTACATTTTGGTCACTAGCCAAAATGTCACCCTTCCAAACCTCATTTTGTAAAATTGATTTCACAGTTCACTTATATATATTAAAAGAGGATTTTAGAACATTTTTCCATATTTTTAATGCAACCCGAACTAGGCTTTCCTAATTTCACCTTTTTATATTCGAACCGCACTTTGACCGAACCGGTCCAAGCCCAAAACTTCTAAGCCCAAAACCAGGGCGTTACAGAGTACTCACGAGATAAGATTGAGAAAGGCACAGCAAACGGATATCATATAGGGACTCAATTGCACTTTACACAAGTTTAGGGACCAAAATGTAATTTCTATAAATTAGAAGGTATTCATTGATTTTAAGTTTAGCATTATGAAATTAGTCATGTTACATGCTTCACTGCCAAATTTCATCTTAATTGGACATCTCAAGCTCAAGCAATTCCAATCCCAACATTTAGGACTAAAGTGTAAAACATGCAAACATCAGGGCAATTCAAATCTGTGTCCAACAGTCACCCGTTTCGAAACACCCACCTGCCGTATCGAAACGTTGGATCGAAACAGCGTTGACCGTTTTGGTACGCCGGTGTGTTTCGAGACCAGTTCCGAAACATGGCATTCCAGTAGCCAAATCGTTTCGAAACAGCCTCTAACGTTTCGAAACACGAAGCCTATTACAGGGCCCCCGTTTCGAAACACTAGAGGGTGTTTCAATACGGTTTGCCCAGAAACTGCAGCAAGTGCTGGTTTTTCCTTCATAAACTCATTCAAACACATCCGAAAGACTCTCTAATCATACTAACAAACCAGCAAACATATAAGGTACATATCTAGAACTCTTAAACACATTCTTAGCATCAAACATGAAATCTCACTAGTCTAGAGGCATGCTTCCTAATATCAAATCACGAATAAGCAATTCAACCTCAAAACAAGCAATTAAGGCCATTTACAATTCAAACCAGCCAAAGCAAACATGCCACAACCCTAGGGAGTTTAACGCATCTCCCAAATACAATTCTTGGTTTCCCATTGCCAATCTATCAAAACTAAAGTGTATGAAAACTTCACCATACATGAGCTTGGACTTCCTTGGATGAAATTAGCTTCCTTGATGCCCGAAAACACCTCAATTATCTGCATTATTGGTAAAGAGAGAGCGTAAGCACAAATGCTTAGTGAGGCATGCTCTAAAGGAAACCAACACAATAATGCACATTTTGAAAATCTTTACACAAAAGCTTTTGAACCGCATGCTCATTTTAACACATGCTTGAAAACCTTTTAAATCAACTTCTCATTGAAACTACATGTACCTCAATTCTATATCATGCATTTACCAATGCAAAACTCATGGCAAGGCCATACACATGCTTGTATCATCAAAGCATTTCTAAAACAAATCTCATATGCAAAACTCATAGCATAAAGCAGTTAATCAAAGGTACATGTGTAACAAAAACCATTTCATCATTTATATTGACATTTAGCATCTCATTAATACTCGGATATGCGGACACATTTCTACACTAGACTCTTCTGATGGAATCTCGCATCACCAAATTCACTTGTCTAGCAACATGGCTTTTGGTAGAATCTCTCATCACCGTACTCACATGGCGGAATCTCTCATCGCCACAAAGATTGGGTATTTCACCAAGTCCTACCCGATGGAATGCCCATCGTCGGAATATCTCCCATTGACTTAACCAAAGAGCACGTACGAATTTTTAGTTTATAGTGCACTCTCATCCTATTGATCGATCAATTATATCCGGTAAGTTTCTCAACATCTATGCCAATATAATGTGTTAAAACATCACCACACCTACTGGTTTTCATGCAATATTACTTAAAGGTTTTCTCATCACATTTCAGAACATGAATCATACTTTGCTTCAAACAAAAAGCTCAAATATCTTCAATGCAACATGCCATCTCATGACAACTCTACAAGCATAATCTCAAGCCATGAATCATGCACAAAAATAGTAGAAATTTATCAATCTCAAACCATGAGCATGTAAAAGCATTTTAGGGGCAAACACCACTTTAAAGAGAGCAATTCAAACCATACTTACTTCCGGATCTAGGAAGGTGTTTCAAACCTCTCCAAAATCCCCAAACCTTTTATTTTTTCCCTCATGGACTTGTAACCCAATCGCACTCACCAATTTCTTTTCGCTTGCTCGTTGAAACGCCAATTAAGCTTCCAGATCAACTCCAAAAGTGTCCGAAGATGTCTCCCCTGTTTTAGACACATAAAAGCAGAGGATTAATGCATCATCGTGCATTGAAATCTTCAGCCAAAACTCCTAAACTCGCTGCTCTACCTAAACCCAACATTTCGGCTATCAAACACAACCGAAATCACCTCCAAACTCTTCCAAAACATAACCCAGCCAAGATCCACCACTTCTAAACATTTATAAACATTAATTAACATCAAAAACAATCCTAAGCTCGTCCTTACACTCCCAGCTTTAATAGAACACCAATATCACCCCAAAACCCACCATTTTTACAAGCAAAAAACTTAGGAAAAACAACCTATTCGGGATTGGATTGATAAAACCTCATTCCTAACATCATTTCACATCCAAAATACATTAGAAAACCATCTCAAAACAGAGCCCAATCAATTACCACGAAAATCTTCAAGATCTCTTCCAAAATCTTGAGTTTTAAGCCAAAATCTTGTTTCCAACATTAAAACCATTCATAATCCTTTAATAAAGAGTTGACAACTTGGGAATTTCAGTAAAGAACTGAGTATTTAGAGGAGAAGAACAATCTTACCTCTAAACGATGATTTCTCCTTGATTTGGGCAAGTTTCCATGAAAATTCAATGTAGAAAACAAATAGATTTGATGAAAGATTGATTAGGAATCAATGAGTGTTAGAAATCTCATCAAATGAAGTGAAAATCAAAGTGAATTTTGCTGGAGAAAAAGTTTTTGGTTGATAGGATTTTGAGAGAAAATGAAATAAGAGAAAATTAGAGAAAAGTGGTTATGAAATTCAAAGGTAGTTTATCACCTTTATTTTATTTAATTAAATCATTAATAAAATCACCCAAATTAAGAAAAAAATCTGATGAAAACATTTTTGGTAAATTAGCTCCTTAAAGATTTAAAGTTTCAATCCTTTACAAAACAGTCACTACTAAACTTTGTAAAAACTGCGATTTGGTCACTACATCGAAATGTAGTATTTCCAAACCATATTTTGTAAAATTGATTTCACCATTCACTTATATATATATTAATTGGGGATTTTTAGATATTTTTATATATATTTAAAGCATCCCGAACTAGGTGTTCCCTAAAACTCCCTTTTATATTCGAACCATTTCTCAGACCGGTCCGGTTCAGACACTAAACTTCTAAGCCCAAAATTGGGGTGTTACAACTCTCCCCCTCTTAAGAAATTTCTTCCTCAAAATTTACCTAGAGGAAAAAGGTAAGGAAACTGCTTCTTCATATCATCTCTTCTTTCCCACGTGGCTTCCTCAACACCACGACGCTTCCACAACACCTTAACCAATTCAATGGTCTTACCACAAAGAACTTTGCTGTCTGAATCCAGAATCTCAACCGGCTCCTCATCATAGGTCTAATCTGGATTCAACTCAACTTCCTTAACATGCATAACATGCGAAGGATCCGATCTATACCTCATAAGCATGGAGACATGAAACTCATCATGTATCTTCTCTAACTCTTGCGGTAGCCTCAGCTTATACGCAACACGACCCACACGTTCTATCACCTAGTATGGTCCAATATACCTAGGGCTCAACTTACCCTTCCGGTCAAACCTCATCACCTTCTTCCAAGGTGAAACCTTCAAGAACACACTGTCACCCACCGCAAACTCAATCTCCTTACGCTTCAAATCCGCGTAAGACTTCGGTCGATCAGAAGCTGCCTTTAACCACTCACAAATGAGCTTCACCTTCTCGGTGGTTCCTTTCAACAAAGCTGGCATCGAGACTAATTTTTGACCTGTTTCAGCCCAGCAAAGAGGAGTTCTGCACTTCCTCCCATACAAGGCTTCATAAGGTGCCATTTGAATACTTGCCTGGTAGCTATTATTGTAAGCAAACTCCACCAAAGGCAAATGCTTCTCCCAAGAGCCTTGAAACTCAATCACACAGCACCTCAACATATCTTCAAGCACTTGGATAACACGCTCAGACTGTCCATCCGACTATGGATGATAAGAAGTACTAAAGTTCAGCCGCGTACCCAAAGCTTAATGCAAACACTCCCAAAATTGCGATGTGAACCTTGGATCTCTATCCGACACTATAGATTTTGGTACCCCATGCAGACGCACAATTTCAGCAATGTACAACTCTACAAGCTTATCCAAGATATACGTGGTATGCACAGGTAAGAAATGCGCACACTTTGTAAGGCGGTCCACAATCACCCACATTGAATTCTTCTTTGATGGCGACAAAGGTAAACCGGACACAAAGTCCATGGTGACTTTAACCCACTTCCATTTAGGAATCCTCAACGGTTGCAACAACCCTGAAGGAAACTGATGCTCAGCTTTAACCCGCTGACAATCCATATACTTACTCACATATTCCGCAACATCTTTCTTCAACCCCACCAAATAGTACTCATCCTTCAGATCACGATACATCTTTGTACTACCAGGGTGCATAGCAAAAGGACTACAATGAGCTTCGGTCAGAATAGTACGCCTCAACTCTACATCATTCGACACTACTACTCGTCCTCCGAAACATAAAAGTCCATTATCATTAAAACAGAAATCCGATGATCTACCCTCAGCAATATCTTGAACATGTGGCACCAAGAAATCGTCCAACAACTGCTTATCCTTTATTAACTGAACCAGAGATGGTTTCACTTGCAATTCAGCCACAAGACCTCCATCTAGCGAGATACTCAAGCTAGCAAACACAACCCTTAACTCTAGTGCAACTTTCATATTATATTTATATTTTGTTCATGTTGTGTTAGAAATTTTAGTATTTTAATCATTTCATAATCATATATTTATGTTTGGGCATGATTAGGATTGCATGAAAAGTTTTTACTTGCACATAAGTAGGGGTGAGCAAAACTCGAGTTGACTCGACGCGAAAAAACTTGACTCGTAATTTTATCCCTAAATATATGAGTGAATTATATAATTATCTCATGTTGGGTCAAATTAAATATTTTTACTCTAAATTTAAACCAGACCCAATCTAAATCTATTTATTTTAATCTCGACTCTTAAAATTGGATCGGTCGAATCTCCGTGTCATGCCCATCCCTAGTTAGTAGAGGCTTAAATACTTTACTTCCATTTTCTTTGAAATGTACTGATACAAATTAAAGTATAGGATTAATTTCAAAAGTAATCATAACAGAGGTACTAAAATCCCAATTTGACCAAATTATATACAACTTTTAGGTTTCATATTCGTCACTTGAAGTGGGAATAGTTCCAACCTTGGCCGATCCAAACGTACCCATCTCGTCAACTCCGACCACCAACTAAGCTTCCCAAGTCGACAGAACTGACCGCGGGGCTCGATTTTTAAGGTACAAAGAGAAGAGAAAGAACCGATAATTCGAGAAAACAATCCGATGCGCTTCCCAGAAGGCCTACGCCGAATCAAGGCCAAGAATCAAAGGCCGATTCGTCAAAAGAACTGCAAACGACAACGACATAATCCTCAACCACATGCTTAACTCGCCAACTTCAGCTTTTGCAGCAGCTTTCATGTCAGAAACAGAGTACGACGTCGTCTCGTAGTTTTGAAAGTCGATTTATAGAAGAATACTATGATTGTTTAATTCTTTGGTTAGAGCAATTGAAATTAATGGAAATAGATGTTTACTTCTTTGGTTAGAGTTTATGTCACGTCTAAAGTTTGATTTCAATCTCGTAATAAAAAAACAAAGGCTTGATTCCTTAAGACTTTTTAAATTGACCCAAACTTTTTATTTGGGTTAATATATATTTTGATACCTTAATTTTGTCTTAACTTGATTCTTCGATTTAAATTATCATTTAAATTTGACTTATCATTTGAACAAAACATCACGTTTTTGTACTTGTTTTTATCTAAAAGTTGAGTTTAAGTATTATTGAATCGGACAAAGAAGTTTAAGAATCAAATTGAATGTGAAATCGATTTCAAGATCGAACGTTGAGAGGGTCGAATTACTAAATTTTAAAATTATAAGGGCTTTTAAAGTTTTACATGAACCTAAATTGCTATTAGAATAAAACTATTGGGGACACGAATCTACCCTTATTTAATTTTGTCAGTGTTTATTTATAAGTAAATAACTTTAAATTTTAAACAAGGGTCAATTTATTATTAAATCAAAATTTATAAGATATTTAAGTTTCATAATAGAGACTTATGCCCTTGATCCCTCCATCCCATGGACTGTATGATAAACAATGATGGAGTCATATGGATTTTTACTTAAAAAATATAAGGGATATTTACTTATTTGACCTCTTATTTTTCAATTCATTTGAACTATATCCCCTTTTTAATGGTTAATTGTACATTGTCTTTATTTATCTTAATTATTTACTCCGTCCCTAATAATAAGTTTTTGCTTACTCATGAAACGGGTTGAACCATGATTCAAATTCAAACCAGTTATACTATTTTTGTTAGAATTGAGTTCTTGAACGATAAAAGCTATATGTAAATAAGAGTATTTCTTTTGGTCAATGTCATCGTTTTAAATCTTTTGACTGGTTAATTTAAATTAAATATTATAAAAACTTATCACAAAACATTTTTTAAATTTATATAATTTATAACATTAGAATCTATTTTTTTATTCTATTTTAAAATAATTGAACGAATCATTTTACTAGATGAATTGATGGTCCAATTTCTAATGATCCAAATAAATATTCTTTTTAATTATCAACAAGCTTCTTGTTTTTTATTACACGGATTCTATTGGTTGGTTGTCGCGGATGAAAGGTATTGTGTTTGGAGCTTTGAGAGGAATTTTAATGGGGTGAGTGAAGCAAAAAATTGGGGGTTGGTGGCGCCTTTCACTCTCTATGAGGTGTGGGCGGTTGTTCGTGGGTGTGAGGGCTCGAAGTCACCGGGTCGGACGGCTACAATATGGAATTTTTTAAGAAGTGTTGGGAGGTAGTTTGTGATGATGTTGGGCGGTTTTTAGATGATTTTTTTGCATCCGAAAAGTTACCTGTGGGTGCGAACAACACATTCCTTGTGCTTTTGTCTAAGGTTGATTCACCGGTCACCTTAAGTGATTTTCGACCAATCAGCTTGCTTAATTCGATATATAAGATTCTTGCCAAAATTCTGGCTAGAAGGCTACATTCGGTGTTGGGAGGACTAATTAGTGATCACCAATCGGCTTTTGTGCGTGGGCGTGAAATTGTGGATGGTATTCTATTGTCAAATGAGACAATAAATTCCATACGACAGAGTTCGTTGGGCAGATGTATCCTGAAATTTGACTTCGCGAAAGCTTACGACTGCGTTCGATGGGAATTTTTAGAGCACATTTTATGGTCGCTGGGGTTCAGTGATTTTTGGCGTCGTCTGATTACTGAGTGTATCAGCACAGTCAGGTTGTCAGTTTTGTTAAACGGTAGCGCCAATAAAGAATTTGGAATGGGGCGTTATCTGCGGCAAAGCTGCCCACTGTCGCCTTTGCTGTTCGTTATAGTGGTGGAAGCACTACATAGGATGTTCGTTCAAGTGGAGGAGTTGGGGCTCATCCGTGGGGTTTCGTTGCTCTGGGGGTGTCGCTATCGCATCTTCAATTTGCTGACGATACCACTTTATTTTTTGAAGCCTCCGTTGAGAGCGCTACGACTATCCGCAGGTTACTGTGTTGCTTCCAAGTTTGTTCTGGTTTGAAAATTAACTTCAACAAGTCCACTCTTTATATTATTGGCGTGGATGAGGGGCTGTTTGATTCAATGGCGGCTGTCTTGTGTTGTCGGAAAGTGAATTGCCGTTTGTTTATTTGGGGCTGCCGTTGGGGGTGAATCCTCGCAACATTGTTGTATGGGAACCAGTTATAGCCTCGGTTCGACAAAAGCTCGCTGGTTGGAAACAGACATCTTTATCTTTTGCTGCTTGCGTCACACTGGTAAACTCTGTTCTTTCGTCACTTCCAGTTTGTTATATGGGTTTGTTTCGGGTGCCGAAGGGTGTTATCGCAGCAATAGATAAAGTGATGCGTGCTTTTCTGTGGGGTGGGGTGAGTTTACAACGGAAAATATATCGAGTAAGCTAGAGTATAGTTTGTCGGCCACGTCATCTTGGTGGGTTGCGTGTTGCAGATTTGGAGGTTCAAATAAAAGCATTATTGGCAAAATGGTCTTGGCAGTATGCTAGGGATGAATCGTCTTTGTGGAGGGATGAATCGTCAGATATTTGGAAACAGATTGTCAAAACTGTGAGCTCGGATAGTATGCAAAAGTTCATGGGTGAGACTAGTTTTGTTTGGAAGGTTGGTGATGGTTCGCGAATTTTATTTTGGTTTGATGTGTGGTGCGTTGAGAAACCATTGAAGGATATATTCCCACAGTTATTTTCGGTAGTGGTGAATCGTTTGGCTTTGGTCGCTGAACTTTTAGATGGGGGTAGCTTTCAGCATGACCGCTGGGAGAGTTTCTTTCATCGACGCTTGCGTTCGTTTGAGCTTCGATAAATTCAGGAGCTCATCTCGCTCTTTGGACCTGTGAGGTTACGACATGGTGCAGTTGATATGTTAGTCTGGACACCTGATACGCGCTGGACCTTTTCAGTAGAAGCTCTATCACGTCTACTTATGTTGGACAAGGTGAGAGGGAGTGATTTCGGTGAGTGTTTTGCGTGGAAAGTCCTCGTACCTCCGAAGGTTCAGGCGTTTTTGTGGTTCACATGGCTGCGCTGTTTACCAACCTTTGATTTTTAGAAGCTTCGCGGCATCGTGTTGGATGAGCAGCAAGGTTTGTGTGCTTGGTGTCGTGAGAGGGAGGAGGAGATTGATCACTTGTTTTTCCTATGCTCGTTTGCCCAAGGAATTTGGGATTGATTTAGGCATTGGTGGCGGTGTCTTTGCCGATGCCGAGGACTTTTTATGATTTTTTCATCCAGGATTTCATTGTTCTTTCACGGGCACTTTAAGGCTTCTGTGGGTGTCGAGCATTGCAGCATTGTTGTGGTCCCTATGGCTTGCGCAGAATGAATGTGTTTTTAACGGTAAACTTATACCGGCTTTGGAGATTTGCTTCTTGGTTAAATTGCACTCATTTTACTAGGTGAAGTCGTTAAAAGAGGGGTTGTCCGTCAATGATTCTTTATGGTGGGATTGACCGAGCTCGTTCAGTGAGTTTCTAGTTTCTAAGCCATGTCATGTGGGGGTGAGTTTGGAGCCTCCAATTGGGGACACACTGAAATTTTCGGTTGATGGTTCTGCTCGTGGTAAGCCAGGGCCTGCAGGTTTTGGGGGTGTTTTGTGTGATGCACAGGGTCGAATTCTAGCTCTCTTCTCGAGTCCACTTGGTTCCCTTGATTCCAATGTAGCAGAGTTGCGGGCAATCGCTTTTGCGTTGAATTTCTTTGCAGCTTCTAAATGGGCATCTCGTCCCCTCGTGGTTGAGTCGGATTCCAAAATTGCTCTTGGTTGGGTTTTTCATTTGGAACAACGACCTTGGCTTTTGTGCGAGATTTTTGGTTTGATCAATCAAGCATGCCTCACTTTGGGGTCCGTATGCTTTAACCACATTTTCCGTGAGGCAAATGGGTTAGCGGATGTGCTAGCAAAGGAAGGGGTGACGTGGGCATCTTTATTTCAGGCCTCTGTATGATTGTTTCCTTTGTGAGGGGCATTGTGTTCCGTTGTTGTTTATTTCCTTTTAGTCCATGTGTCGTACTCTTTTCCTCGGTTAGGCTTAAGGAGGTTTTTAATGAGGCGCACGTGTGACTCGAGTTGTATATTTTCCCATTAATATATATATTTTTGCCGATAAAAAAAGGAACGGCAAAAAGGATATAAATAAGCAGCTATGTTATACTTTTATGTTATACATTGTAAATTGAATTAGGGTATTAAAATTTAATCAATTTTTTTGTTTAAATAGAGAGATATTATATTCTCATTCGGAGATTCGAACCTATACAAGATGGAGCAGAATGTGTATCCTTAGCAACTAAACCAATTAATTTTGGTTAGACTCAAAATAATTCAAACATATAATAAATTTATTTATGTATAACTTAAAAGACAACTATTAATTATTTTAGAGGAAAAAGATATTAGATAATTTATATAATGTATAGAATTCAAATTCTTATGTTAGGAGTAAAACAAATTAAATTAGAAGTATCGCCTCCATAATAAATTTTTATAATATTTGCTTCAAATTAATTTATCGACAAACCGATCAAAAATGATTATAAAAAATGCCATTCCGTGAATGAAAACATTTTAACACTCAATGTTTTATTTTGAGTCAAAATGGTCATTTTGGGAATGAAAACTGTAATCAACTAACGATATACAACTTGATATGACTGACAGAATAATACATCATCAGAAAAAAAATTGTATTTTATATAATTTTAGTTTTACTTGTGTGTCATTATATCAAGTCAGCACCTTTGTTTATTTGTCACTGTTATGTCAGTGTGCATTGTCACTGAGATTTCCCACACCTTGTCAAGTAATTTGTCGTTAATTAACTAACTATTTTAACTTAAGATAAAATATTAAAGCTTAATGTACTTAAAAAATTAAAATCATTTTTCAGTCAAATATTAAGAACATTTTCTAGCTTTATGCATAAAAAATACAACCTAAAGAGAATTTGTGCATCCCGAAGTGATAAATGAAAAAAATAAAAAGGAAGATCATATCAAAAGCCAACCTTAAAAGATTTTAGTTTTAACGAATTTAACGATTTGAATCCTTTTTGGATCTAAATTCGTACCTAATTCTTTGAACACACTTTTCTATAATGCTCCAATTTATAAAAAAATATTTTAATACCCAAATGGAATAAAATTTAATTTATATAAATTTATTAACTTTAGAAGTTAAGAATTGTGTGTTTTGAATTTAAAATTTAAAATTTATAGTTTTATAGTTTACATATAGAGATTAAAATTTCATTATTTAAATATGAAAAGTTGTGTAAATCTTTCACACTGTTTGTGTATAAAAAAATATTACTCTTGTAAAAATTGTTTAAGTTTGGTATTCATATTCATATTATCTTTTTTACGTCATATTAAGCCTTAAATTTTATTTTAATCTCTTTTCAGTTTTAAGTTTTTAATTTGTTATCAAATTAAACAACCGATACAAATAATATTTTTTTAATATTTTTTTATTTATTTTCTAACAATTTTCATCTTTTCTAATTTTTATTACTAAGGATACCTTGAAAAATTTGTTCCCCAAATTATTTTGATTAGCGAGTAATAAGCTTGCAAGTGTAAATGTTGAAGATTTCATACAGAATTTACACCATTGACATAAAATTATGTGTCTGTCCTTAAATTTTATTAAATCGAATTTCAAAATTTTATTTCTAAAAGAGAGTATGAAATTTAAAGAGAGGGAATTTTGGTGCAAACGGTGTAAGATGGAATATTATAACTAAAATTTAGGAAATATGCTATATAAAAAGTTTCATTCATATTAGATACATACGTATACATGTATATATTGTTCAATGTCTAATACAAACTACATTTTTTCTATTGTGATCAACTGTAGTTATAAGATGTGAGATCACCAGTGATGTATAGGATCAGGACCACCTGGACATTTTCTCTTTGACACCAAAGGATTTTCGACATTCCTTTTCATGCTAGCTTTAATGGCTTTCTTGCCTTCATCTATCAATGTACGTTTTCCACCTCCTTTTAATTGCATGGATTCATGATCGGTCTCATGTATTTCTTGTCTTTTGGTCGATTTCGTAACAGTTGCAGATATACCAGACAGTATTGTTGCCAATTGAGGTGAATATCGACGACGAAAAGAATCAAATTCGTAAAATGATGGACGTACTTTTATTTCATCTTCAAATGCTTGATCAGGAACCGAAAACGAATGAAGTGAATGAGTTGCAAAACTAAAAACCAAAAACAAAACATGCAAGGAATGCTTCAAGAAAACATTGAAATTAGCCATTTGAAAGTTCAAATTAGGGTTTGATAGTTTGCATAGAATGGGTTGCATGTATAGGTATATATAGATATTACCAACCTTTTGTTTTGCCAGAATATTCAATGTTTGTTCATATGGATACCATTTGATTGGATTTTAACTTTTAGGATTGAGATGAATTCTTGTTGCTTATATTCAGTTTAGATTCCTATATTTATGTCATAATCATTTTAATATGTTTTATATTTACATAAATTTAAATACGTTAATAATCAAATTTGATATATTTGCATACTTATTAACTTGCCTATTATATTTATATTATGTTCATGTTGTGTATGAAATTTCAGTATTTTAATCATTTTATAATCATATATTTATATTTGGGCATGATTAGGATTGCATGAAAAGTTTTTACTTGGCCATAAGTAGGGGTGAGGAAAACTCGAGTTGACTCGACGCGAAAAATCCTGACTCGTAATTTTATCCCAAAATATATGTGTGAATTGCATAATTATCTCATGTTAGGTCAAATTAAATATTTTTACTCTAAATTTAAACCCGACCCGACCCAACCTAAATCTATTTTTTTAAATCCCGACTCATAAAATTTGATCGGTCGAATCTCCGTGTCATTCACATCACTAGTTAGTAGAGGCTTAAATTCTTTACTTCCATTCTCTTTGAAATGTACTGATACAAATTAAAGTATAGGATTAAAATTCAAAAGTAATCATAACAGAGGTATTAAAATCACAATTTGACAAAATTTTATACAACTTTCAGGTTTCATATTCGTCACTTGAAGTGGGAATAGTTCCAACCATGGCCGATCCAAACGTACCCATCTCTTCAACTCCGACCACCAACCAAGCTTCCCAGGTCGGCAGAACCGAACGCGAGGCTCGAGTTTTAAGATACAAAGAGAATAGGAGGAACCGAAAATTTGATAAAACAATCCGATACGCTTCCTGGAAGGCCTACACCGAATCAAGGCCAAGAATCAAAGGCCGATTCGTCAAAAGAACTAAACCCAACAACGACATAGTCCTCGACCACATGCTTAACTCACCAACTTCAGCTTTTGCAGCAGCTTTCATTTCAGAAAAAGAGTACGACGTTGTCTCGTAGTTTTGAAAGTCGATTTATAGAAGAATACTATGATTGTGTAATATAGTAATAAAATTCTGGCAAGTAGAATAGTCCAAACGACAATTGAATTTAATGGAAATAGATGTTTAGTTCTTATGGTATAGTTTATGTCGCGTCTAATTTTTTATTTCAATCTCGGAATAAAAAAAACAAAGGTTTGATTCCTTAAGAATTTTTAAATTGACTCAAACTTTTTATTTGGGTTAATATATATTTTGGTACCTTAATTTTGTCTTAACTTGACTGTTCGATTTAAATTATCATTTAAATTTGACTTCTGATTTGAACAAAACATCGCGTTTTTGTACTTGTTTTTATCTAAAAGTTGAGTTTAAGAATTATTGAATCGGACAAAGAAGTTTAAGAATCAAATTGAATATGAAATTGATTTCAAAGTCAAACATTGAGAGGGTGGAATTACTAAATTGATTTTTTTTTATCGGCAAAAGAGTATGATTTTATTAATAAGTATCATACAATGTCATCACACTCCATGGCCTCATTAAAAACCTCCCTACACCTAAATGGAGGAAAAGAGTACCGAGGAGTATGAGATAAAGAACAAACGCTAAAAACCACCGAACAAACACGAAAAAACTAACACAAGAAACCAAAACACAAAACATTCACGCTAGTATGCAAAACCAAGTTGTTCGATCAACACCACCCCTCGCCAAAAAGTCATCCAAGCAATTTGATTCTCGATAAAAACATGAATACATAAGCTCAACAATAATCCCCCTTAGATGCAATTTCCAGGCCAAAAGATGTCGTCAAGCACCAACAAAAAATGGTCTGATGTTGTGTGTTTCTATACTAATCGATCCTCACACTTTTAACAAACCACACCACGCCACTCTATCAACACAAAGGAAATCATGCACCACAGCCAATGAATAATTCTACCATACCTCGTTGTAGATTACCACAACACATATCGCCTAACAAACTCGCTTGATCCCCTCCCACACACGGTATGTATACTCCTACTATACCACAAAAACAGACATCCAAGAACCGAGCAAATCCGTCTCCTCTCTCGAATGTCAAAAACATCCGAAGAAGGCGTAAACACATAAACAAAATCATTCGTAAACCATATCTTATTCACCATACCATCACTTGATGTCTTTAATTTAGTCACATAAAAAATGACCATCACACACCTTTGTTGTCTCAAAAAGTGTTGAACCGAATTATGCTTCAACGCTGAACCAATCCCACTCACATTCCACGACCACAAACTCAATACTCTTTTCAATTATGGTCGTTCTTGCGCTTCAATCATACGCACGATATCCTTTACAATTTCTTGTTCGTTTCCAATTGTTTTCACCCCAATCAGTTTACCCAATTTCAATGTTTCATCCGCTTCTCTTAAAATAATTCGTTTTCGGTTATAGAAGTCCGAAATTGACAAAGAGGCATTAGCAATTACTTCCGATGGTTTTTGGTTTTTCTTCGAACGACCTCTGCCCTTTTTTACCAGCTTCGCTTTAGCCTCACCTTGCTCACTGGGCGATAAAAAACTCAGTTCCATTTCTGAAACCTGTCGTAACCTTCTAAACTCTCCATTGTATTCAATTGTTTGAGCCTTATTAGCCCTAGGAATTTCTACCCTTGACCCATCAACACGTGGGCTCAATTCATCAGCTACTAGTTCTTCAGCAACTAGTTCATCACACGGTACTCCCACATTGTTTGGAAAAAAATCCATCACAGCATCACTCGGCAAAACATCCAGAATTCGCTGACTTTCCCTTTCATGATGGACAAAGCTTACATCTTCATCCGCCATCCAAATTTCCGTGCTCATGACACGCCAATCCTCCCTCTTGTTCTCATTCCACATACGATCAATTTGGCTCGATCCCAGAGCCGAATAAGAGAAAGAATTGGGTATCACTGTATCATTTGTTGACCTCCCACTTATAGACACCTTAACAGGGCTGGACATATCCATGTTCAAATCCTCAGTACTCAATGTATCTTCCGAGTAGTTCGCCACCTCACAACTGCAATCACACTTAGGGCCAATCGCTTCCTCAATTTCTGTAACGCGAATTGTGAAGACATTGTCGTTAATACGCAAGTCCATTACTTCATCTATGTGTGAAATCTAGTCGATTTCGATCTGAAATCGATATCGTTCAAACGTCAAAGGCGCCAAAGTCTCAATGTCAATCCATACGAGTTCGCCCCAAATCGCTGCAATATTTTGAAATGTTTCTTCAGACCATCCATGAATAGGAATTCCACTTACTGAAAGACATACCCTTTGATTCGGTAAAAAGGATATAGGCGACTATTCAATTAAATTTTCAAACCATTTTCTAGATGCCAAGTCTCCAAATTTCTCTTCCTTGATTCTTTATCTTCAAACATGAATAATACAAGAGAGCCCACAACTCGCATCAACGTAAAACCTGTCAATTTCACCTTTGTAATCTCATTTGCAAGATCCGCTATTTGGCTGGGTTGACGGCAAAAAGCCTGTTGAGTTGTGAGGAGCTCGATTCGTTCAACCGATGTGGCTCACCAAGTGTGGAGAAGATGGATAATTGGGTGTTTTAGTGGGAGGTGAAAATTAGGCAATTTGACACAAGGATTTATAGTGGTTCAAATTTCTAACCAAGGTCTACATCCACTACCTTAGCTCCCCACTAAGGATTTCCAAACAAATTCACTAAGAATTTCGTCCCCTTTTCTCGGATTAGGAGGAAACTGTTACAACCCTCAAAGCTTTCTACCCAAAGCTTGAAGGAACACTCTCTTTACAAAGAAAGACTTAGCAAACTAGAAATCCCTCTAAAAGGTGTTTGTTTGCAATTCTAAGCTCTCACCCAAAACCTAAACACTTGAGCAAATTTAACAATGTAAGCTCACAAGTGTTGTCTAAGCAAGAAATGAACAATTAAAGCTCTAGACAAATTTTGACATCATAATCTTGTAACAATTGAAGCACTAACCATTACAAGATGCTTGGAGGTCCCTTTTATACTCCTTGATGAGTTTATAGCCGTTTCTAGCCGTTGGGGATGATTTGGAGCCGTTAAGGACTTTATTTCCCTTCATTAATGCTGTTCTGCAACTATTTGTATCGATACGCTTGGACTCGTATCGGTACGGCCTTCATGAGAAACTAGCTGTTGGGCTCTTGCTAGCCTGGGCGTATCGATACGATTGAGGGCGTATCGGTACGGTTTCACAATTAAATGACCGTTGGGAAAATAGTCGTTGGGGTGGTTGAAGGGGATCGGTACGCTTACCAGGCGTATCGAAACGATCCCGATCCGTATCGAAAGAGCCAAGCCTGTTTCGATACGGGTTTTGGCAGTGACCAAACTTGGGCAAAAAGGTATCGGTACGAGTACAACCGTATCGATACGTGTAGCTTGAGAAGTCAAGTTTGGCTCTTTAAAAATAGTAAAAACATTGCCAAAACCCCTCTAAAATATCTCAAACATAATTTCAAGTTGTTTGGACTTAAAACCAAGTTTTAAATTCTTTTCAAATTAGTCGAAAACATTTTTCAATTATTATATGAAAACACTAGTTCTACAAACCCAAAGCGCAATTCTATAAAATTTCCCATTTATCGGTATTATCAACCCCATCCACGCATTTGTGTTTCTCTTCCACTCTAGATTACTCTTTCAATGTGATCTGATCATCACAGTCCTCATCCTTGTTACGCCGCCTCACTGGATTCCTTTTGGAATTGTTCGTATGATCATGATCATCCCACTGTTTCTGGATCTCCTTGTTCGTCCTTGAATCAATATTATCACGTTTTCTTATACAACATGTATCCCTAGTCTCCCTTTGCGCCATCATTACCTTTAATTTGTATCCATAAAGCAGAAATCCATGAAAATGCTCTATGATTCGATCCGCATCTTCCATTGACCCCAAACGTACAAATCCGAATCAGGTTCCATCTCTCGTTGTCTTTCTTGGTACAAACACATCCACAACCACTCCATGTCTGTCGAAAACTTTTTAAACGCCTTGCCAGTGTAGTTGCCCCGGTAAGTTTGATACAAAAACCGTCCAAACTCTTTGAATCTGATTTCCCAAGCTCATTTTCCTCATTATTAAGGTTGCGTGCATGCCTCTAATTCTTACTTGAAACTTCAATTGTGCACACAGTTTTATTCAAGAATATTCACAAACACATGGTGTGCACACATCAAATCCAATCCATTTTTACTTCTCATTTAAAAGATGATTGCAAGTGTTAATACACAAGGTTTCGTAGTCTCAAAGTGCAAACCAGAGGCAGTGAATCGCGTTGCTGATTGGTGTTGCGGTACTATGATAATTTGATAGCGGCCAAAAAGAGAGAATTGGGTAATATGGACTTGAAAAAGGACTAAATTTTAAAATTATAAGGGCTTTTTAAGTTTTACAGTCCTTATAAAGCACTTATAAAACTTAAAAAGCCCCTTTTTAAGTTTTACATGAACTTAAATTGCTATTAGAATAAAACTATTGGGGACACGAATCTACCCTTCTTTAATTTTGTCAGTGTTTATTTATAACTAAATAACTTTAAATTTTAAGCAAGGGTCAAATTATTATTAAATAAAAATTTATCAAATATTTAAGTTTCATAATAGAGACTTATGCCCTTGATCCCTCTGTCCCATGGATTGTATGATAAACAATGACAGAGTCATATGGATTTTTACTAAAAAATATAAGGGATATTTACTTATTTGACCTCTTATTTTTCAATTCATTTGAACTATATCCCTTTTTTAATGGTTAATTGTAAATTGTCTCTATTTATCTTAATTATTTACTCCGTCCCTAATAACAAGTTTTTGCTTACTCATGAAACGGGTTGAACCATGATTCAGATTCAAACCAGTTATACTATTTTTGTTAGAATTGAGTTCTTGAACGATAAAAGCTATATGTAAATAAGAGTTTTTCTTTTGGTTAATGTCATCGTTTGAAATCTTTTGACCAGTTAATTTAAATTAAATATTATAAAAATTTACAACGAAACAATTTTTAAATTTATATAATTTATAACATTAGAATCTAATTTTTTTTTCTATTTTAAAATAACCGAACGAATCATTTTACTAGATGAATTGATGGTCCAATTTCTAATGATCCTAATAAATATTCTTTTTAATTATCAACAAGCTTCTCGTTTTTTATTACACTGATTCGATTGGTCGGTTATCGTGGATGAAAGGTCTTGTGTTTGGAGCTTCGAGTGGAATTTTAATAGGGTTAGTGAAGCTGAAAATAGGGGATTAGTGGCGCCTTTCACTCTCGATGATGCGTGGGCGTTTTTTCGTGGGTGTGAGTGTTTGAAGTCACCGGGGCTGGACGGCTACAATATGGAATTTTTTAAGAAGTGTTGGGAGGAAGTTTGTGATGATGTTGTGCGGTTTTTAGATTATTATTTTGCATCCGACAAGTTACCTGTGGGTGCGAACAATACATTCCTTGTTCTTTTGCCTAAGGTTGATTCACAGATCGCCTTGAGTGATTTTCGACCAATCAACTTGCTTAATTCGATATATAAGATTCTTGCTAAAATTCTGGCTAGAAGGCTGCAGTCGGTGTTGGGAGGACTAATTAGTGATCACCAATCGACTTTTGTGCGTGGGCGTCAAATTGTGGATGGTATTCTATTGGCAAATGAGACAATACATTCAATGTGATAGAGTTCATTGGGCAGATGTATCCTGAAATTGGTCTTCACGAAAGCTTACGACTACGTTCGATGGGAATTTTTAGAGCACATTTTATGTTCGATGGGGTTCAGTGATTCTTCGCGTCGTTTGATTACTGAGTGTAATAGAACAGTTGGGTTGTTAGTTTTGTTAAACATTTGCGCAATTAAAGAATTTGGAATGGGGCGTGGTCTGCGGCAAGGCTGCCCATTGTCGCCTTTGTTGTTCGTTATTGTGGCGGAAGCACTACATAGGATGTTCGTTCAAGCGGAAGAGTTGAGGCTCATCCATGGGGTTTCGTTGACTTGGGGGTGTCGCTATCGCATCCTCAATTTACTAACGACACCATTCTATTCTTTAAAGCCTCCATTGAGAGCGCTATGACTATCCGTAGGTTATTGTGTTGCTTTCAAGTTTGTTCTGGTTTGAAAATTAACTTCAATAAGTCCTCTCTTTATACTATTGGCGTGGATGAGGGGCTGTTTGATTCAATGGCGGCTGTCTTGTGTTGTCGGAAAGTTGAATTGCCTTTTGTTTATTTGGGGCTGCCGTTGGGGGTGATTCTTCACAACATTGTTGTATGGGAACCAGTTATAGCCTCGGTTCGACGAAAGCTCGCTGGTTGGAAACGAACATCTTTATCTTTTGCTGCTCGCGTCACACTGGTAAACTCTGTTCATTCGTCACTTCCTGTTTATTATATGGGTTTGTTTCGGGTGCCGAAGGGTGTTATCGCATCAATAGATAAAGTGAGGCGTGCTTTTATGTGGAGTGGGGTGAGTTTACAACGGAAAATGTGTCGAGTAAGCTGGAGTATGGTTTGTCAGCCACGTCATTTTGGTGGATTGGGGGTTGCGGATTTGGAGGTTGGAAATATAGCGTTATTGGCAAAATGGTCTTGGCAGTATGCCAGGGATGAATCGTCTTTGTGGAGGGCCATCATCGTGGCAAAATATGGCGATGCAGCCCAGTGGTGGCGATTTAACTCTGCCTACAGGGGTTCGATGTCAGTTATTTGGAAGCAGATTGTCAAAACTTTGAGCTCAGATAGTGTGCAAAAGTTCATGGGTGAGACTAGTTTTGTTTGGAAGGTTGGTGATTGTTCGTGAGTTTTATTTTGTTATGATGCGTGGTATGTTGAGAAACCATTGAAGGATATATTCCCACGGTTATTTTCGATAGTGGTGAATCGTTTGGCTTTGGTCGCTGACCTTTCCGATGGGGGTAGCTTTCAGCATAACCACTGGGAGAGTTTCTTTCATCGAGGCTTGCGTTCGTTTGAGCTTCGAAAAATTCGAGAGCTCATCTCGCTTTGGGACATGTGAGGTTACGGCATGGAGCAGTTGATATGTTAGTCTGGACACCTGATACGCACGAGACCTTTTTAGTAAAGGCTCTATAACGTCAGCTTATGTTGGACAAGGTGAGAGGGAGCGATTTCAATGAGTGTTTTGCGTGGAAAGTCCTCGTACCTCCAAAGGTTCAGGCGTTTTTGTGGTTCACATGGCTGCGCCGTTTACCAACCTTTGATTTTTTTAAGCTTCGTGGCATCGTGTTGGATGAGCAGCAAGGTTTGTGTGCTTGGTGTTGTGAGAGGGGGAGGATTTTTTCTATGCCCGTTTGCCTGTAACCCTCTCGTCCCGATCCGGACGCTTGACCGGTCTGAGCGGGCTACACGGGGATAACCGAGGCGAAACCCGTTAAGGCTGTACTTCGGTTAACAACCCGAGAAAACTTTTTCATTTATATTAGCTTCCCAAGATGTAATATTAAGTCCTATGCGAGAAAAGCAACAGCGGGAGAAAAAATGAGGTAAACAACCAAACCGTCCAATTAAAACAGCCCATTTTAAACTAAAACAGCAGGCCGTATCGAAACACCCATAGGGTGTTTCGATACGCCTTGACTAGGTCAACTGGTCAAACTCAAACCGAGGAGACCGTTTCGAAACAGGGGTAGCCCGTATCGAAACACCCTCAACGGTTAACTTCTCGTGGTCAACGATACGAAGGCTATTCCGAAACACTAAAGCCCGTTTCGATACTTCATTTTATCGTCAAATTCTCAGATTTCCAGTAGCAAAATCGTATCGAAATGGCCCCTAGCGTACCGAAACACTTGGCCAAAAACAAAGGAACCGTACCGAGACGGGACCAACCATTTTGAAACGCCCTCTGTCTGCAGATTGGTTTTAGCTGGTTTACGGCACAAGGTTGTCCCAAAACTCCACTAAAACCTCCCACAACACACATACAACAACTCTAAGGCAAACCAAACATCTACAAGCATGCTTAACACACCAAACATAAAGAAGCCATACATTAAAGGAATCAACATCATTCAGCACATGCTTCATACATAATATTTAAGATTCCTGCTTCAACAAACATACACTTCAAAAGCTCCTAAACAAACCAACACCAACAACATCATAAATGAGTATAAACGTGCTCCTAAACAAACCAACACCAACATACTTCAAAAGCTCAAAGCAAGAAATACATATCCCAATGCTTGACTATTACACCTTAAAACTTAAATGTCCATACTTGAAAGCTAAGATAGCACCACAAAGCACACTTGGAGGCCCCCTTCTTGCACTAGCAACCCACGAACTACAGATCTGCATTGTCGAACAAAAGAGAGCGTAAGCATAAAGCTTAGTGAGGGTAAGCTCATTAAAACAAACCTCGACACTACAGGGTCCAAGCACGAGCACAACCAACGTAAAATGCATGTTCTTACATTCGATCCACATGAGCCAAAATACACATGATGCATGAACATATATTCAATATTATGTTATGCTCAACAAGTCCATATACACATCATATGTAAACACATATATTAATCCATATTCGCAACACATCTCAAATCATATTGGCACCTAGCTATGACTCGAATACGCGGATAACCGTTGGAACTCACATCCAACAACAACCATTACATTAAGGTGGGATTACACTCATAACCGTTCAGGTGGAGGGGATTCCACTCGTCCTCACGCCCCGTCGATGGGATTACACTCATCACCGACTAACATATATATAAGAAGGTTTTTCAGGCGAACCCGTACTCTATCATGATGAGTACCATCACCAAGACCACGCGCGCATTTGACTCATGTGTGCACACTAAACATCCTAATGATCGATCATTGTACCCAAGCATACTAGTGCCAATACTAAACACAATTCACAACATCATTTCATAACAACTTCCGTGCTTAGCACGTACTCACCATGATCACCATCATGCACAATCCACATGCATATCACAATGCATCAAAACCACGCGTCAACATACATGTATAACACAATATACATATCCACCATAAACACAATTAAACATGAGGCATAGACAAAAATTAGAGTTCAACCAAAGTCTCTAACTAAAGCTTGGGATTATGCTACCACTCTAATCCCAGCTCTAGGTGGGTCTACCAAGCCCGACCTAGTCCACATGCTTGAACCAATACTCGAAACCATTTAAAAACATTTAACCACTCACCGACTATTCCAAGCTCAACACACTAGCCGGTCAAGCTTCCAACGATTCCAGATTTGTTCTCGATGTTTCACCAACAAAATTTCTTGCTTCTAATCAACTCAACACAATCAAAACAACCTCAAATCAGATCACACATCAATGTAGCAAACCCGGAACACTAATCAAGCATAAAACACAATAGTTTCAAGCTAAGAACAACCCCATAACTTCAAACCTGAGCAGCCATGAAACCCAGTCCAAAACTCATGATTTCAACCTTTTTAACACACTTAAATGCTTCCAAAACAACACCTAACTATTACACTAACAACATCCCTTAATTTTCAACATCAAACAACCCCAAAACCAACCTTTAAACCCTTCAAAAACCCCTCTAAAACCCAAATTCGAGATCATTGTAAACTCTTTAAAATTAACATATGTTGGACCTTATGGGTTGTAAACAACTTATCTAACAATAAATAATCAAAAGCTTTGTTAGAAATTCATAAAGCTTCAATCTTTGACAAATTCTTTGAAAACCCAAAATATAAAAATACATGGTTTTAATGAAAACTAATGGTATAAAAATGAAGAGGAGGATAAGGCCAAGTCAAAAATGCAATTACCTTTTGGAAAATCACCAACAAGGAGCAAAGGATGTAATGGAATAGTAAAAATGGACAAGAGAGCTCTTTTGGTCGTTGAGTTTGAAATGAGAGTGAGGAAGAACATGAGCACATGTCTTCTTCTTTTGTTTTTGCTTTAATTTATCAAAGAAATCCTATTTACCATTATGCAATTAATGAAATGGCTAAAAACTCCCATCTCCTAAAGTCCATGGAATTTGGACTTCGAAGATAGGCGCAACATAGACTTTAATTATTTTGCAAACACGAAGCCCATAAAATATTTTATTATTTTAATTCTAAAACCAAAACCCGAAATATTATTTTAATATTATTTTCACCCGACCCCCAAACCCGGGTGTTACAACTCTCCCCCACTTAAGGAATTTCATCCCTGAAATTACCTGACGGAAACAAGTACGGAAACTGCTCAAGCATATCAGCTTTCCTCTCCCACGTGGCCTCTTCCACACCTCTATGTCTCCACAACACCTTGACCAACTCTATGGTCTTGCCACGCAACACCTTGCTATCAGAAGCAAGTATCTCAACAGGTTCTTCATTATAAGACAAATTCGGATTCAACTCTATCTCCTCAACATGCATAACATGAGATGAATCTGACCTATATCTCCTAAGAATCGACACATGAAACACATCATGGATCTTCTCTAACTTAGAAGGCAATCTCAAACGGTAAGCTACACGCACAATCCGCTCAAGTATCTCAAACGGACCAATAAACCTCGGACTCAACTTGTCTTTCCGGCCAAATCGCATTACCTTCTTCCACGAAGATACTTTTAGAAACACTTTCTCAACCACTGAGAACTCAATCTCTTTTCTCTTCAAATCTGCATAAGATTTCCAACGATCGGAAGCTGCTTTCAAACGGTCGCAAATCAACTTCACATTGTCGGTAGTCCCTTTAAGCAAATCCGGCATAGGTAACAATCTCTGACCCATTTCAGCCCAATAGATCGGAGTCCTACATCGTCTACCATACAAAGCCTCATAAGAAGCCATTTGTATACTAGCCTTGTAACTGTTGTTGTAAGCAAAATCACTAAAGGGAAAGTGCTTCTCCCGAGAACCCTGGAAGTCAATCACACAACAACGAAGCATATCCTCTAATATTTGTATCACTCGCTCTAACTGTCTATCTGACTGCCGATGATAAGAAGTACCGAAATGCAAACGGCTACCTATGGCACTATGCAAACAACTCCAGAACCTCGAAGTGAATCTCGTATCTATGTCTGATACAATAGACTTCGGAACTCCATGAAGTCTCAAAATCTCGTGAATGTACAAATTCGCCAACTTGTCTAAACAATTTGTAGTGTTCATTGCTAAGAAGTGAGCACACTTAGTGAACCTATCAACTATCACCCAAACAAAATTCTTCTTCGAATGAGACAACGGTAACCTCGACAAAAAGTCCATAGTGATCCTCTCCCATTTCCATTTCGGAATCTTCAAAGGCTGTAACAAACCTGAAGGAACCTGGTGTTCTACCTTCACTCTCTGACAAACCATACAACGGCTCACATACTCGGCTACATCCTTCTTCAAACCAACCCAGAAATAATCATTCTTCAAATCTTCATGTACTACAACTTTATCTCTGAAACACAATGTAACGCCCTTAGCCCGGCCTAGACGATTGACCCAAACTACGAAGATTACATGCGGAAAACCAAAGTCAACCCAAAAGTCAACCTTGATTCACGACCCTTTTTTTCCTTTTTAATCTTGTCTAGATACATGGTAACACTAAGTGAGTACTCGCGAGATACGATTGAGAAAGGCACATCAAACGGATATCATATAGGGACTCAATTGCACTTTACACGGGTTTAGGGACCAAAATGTAATTTCTGTAAATTAGAAGGTCTTCATTGATTTTAAGTTTACGATTATGAAAATAGTCATGTTACATGCTTCTCTACCAAATTTCATCTTAATCGGACATCTCAAGCTCAAGCAATTGCAATCCCAACATTTAGGACTAAAGTGTAAAACATGCAAACATCAGAGCAATTCAAATCTGTGTCAAACGGTCACCCGTTTCGAAGCACCCACCTGTCGTATCGAAACGCTAGATCGAAACGGCGTTGATCGTTTCGATACGTGGGTGTGTTTCGAGACCAGTTCCGAAACATGACATTCCAGTAGCCAAATCATTTCGAAACAGCCTCCAACATTTCGAAACACGAAAGCCATTACAGGCCCCCGTTTCGAAACACTAGAGGGTGTTTCGATACGGTTTGCCCAGAAACTGCAGCAATTGCTGGTTTTTCCTTCATAAACTCATTCAATCACATCCCAAAGACCCTCTAATCATACCAACAAAACAACAAACATATAAGGTACATATCTAGAACTCTTAAACACATTTATAGCATCAAACATGAAATCTCACTGGTCTAGAGGCATGCTTCCTAATATCAAATCACAAATAGGCAATCCAACCTCAAAACAAGCAATTAAGGCCATTTACAATTCAAACCAGCAAAAGCAAACATGCCACAACCCAAGGTAGTTTAACACATCTCCTAAATACAATTCTTGGTTTCCTATTGCCAATCTATCAAAACTAAAGTGTATGAAAACTTCACCATACATGAGCTTGGACTTCCTTGGATGAACTTAGCTTCCTTGATGCTCGAAAACACCTCAATTATCTGCATTATTGGTAAAGAGAGAACGTAAGCACAAATGCTTAGTGAGGCACGCTCTAAAGGAAACCAACACAATAATGGTCACTTTGAAAATCATTACACAAAAGCTTTTGAACCACATGCTCATTTTAACACATGCTTGAAAACATTTCAAAGAAACTTCTCATTGAAACTACATGTACCTCAATTCTATCTCATGCATTTACCAATGCAAAACTCATGGCAAGGCCATACACATGCTTGTATCATCAAAGCATTTCTAAAACAAATCTCATATGCATAACTCATAGCATAAATCATTTCATCAAATGTACATGTGTAACAAAAACCATTTCATCACTTATATTGGAATTTAGCATCTCATTAATACTCGGATATGCGGACACATTTCTACACTAGACTCTTCTGATGGAATCTCGCATCACTGTACTCACTTGTCTAGCAACATGGCTTCCGGTGGAATCTCTCATCACCGAACTCACATGGCGGAATTTCTCATCGCCACAAAGCTTGGGTATTTCACCAACTCCTACCCGATGGAATGTCCATCGTCGGAATATCTCCCTTTAGGTTAACCCAAGAGCACGAACGAATTTGTAGTTTATAGTGCACTCTCATCCTATTGATCGATCAATTATATCTGGCAAGTTTCTCAACATCTATGCGATATAATGTGTTAAAACATCACCACACCTACTGTTTTTCATGCAATATTACTCAAAGGTTTTCTCATCACATTTCAGAACATGAATCATACTTTAATTCAAACAAAAAGCTCAAATCTCTTCAATGCAACATGTCATCTCATGACATCTCTACAAGCATAATCTCAAGCCTTGAATCATGCACAAAAATAGTAGGAATTTATCAATCTCAAACCATGAGCATGTAAAAGCATTTTAGGGGAAAACACCACTTTAAAGAGAGCAATTCAATCCAGACTTACTTCCGGATTTAGAAAGGTGTTTCAAACCTCTCCTAATTCCTCAAACCTTTTATTTTTGTCCTCATGGACTTCTAACCCAATCGCACTCACCAATTTCTTTTCGCTTGCTCGCCGAAACGCCAATTAAGCTTTCGGATCAACTCCAAAAGTGTCTGAAGATGTCTCCCCTATTTTAGACACATAAAAGCAGAGGATTAATGCATCATCATGCATTGAAATCTTCAGCCAACACTCCTAAACTCGCTGCTCTACCTAAACCCAACATTTCGGCTATCAAACACAACCGAAATCACCTCCAAACTCTTCCAAAACATAACCCAGCCAAGATCCATCACTTCTAAACATAAATTAACATCAAAAACAATCCTAAACTCATCCTTACACTCCCATCTTTAACAGAACACCAATATCACCCCAAAACCCACCATTTTCACAAGCAAAAACTTAGGAAAACAACCTATTCGGGATTGGATTGATAAAACCTCATTCCTAACATCATTTCACATGCAAAATACATTAGAAAACCATCTCAAAACAGAGCCCAATCAATTACAACGAAAATCTTCAAGATCTCTTCCAAAATCTTGAGTTTTAAGCCAAAATCTTGTTTCCAACATTAAAACCATTCATAAACCCTTAATAAAAGGGTTGACAACTTGGGAATTTCAGTAAAGAACTGAGTATTTAGAGGAGAAGAACAATCTTACCTCTAAAAGATGATTTCTCCTTGATTTGGACAAGTTTCCATGAAATTTCAATGTAGAAAATAAATAGATTTGATGAAAGATTGATTGAGAATGAATGAGTGATGGAAATCTCATCAAATGAAGTGAAAATCAAATTGAATTTTGCTGGAGAAAAAGTGTTTGGTTGATAGGATTTTGAGAGAAAATGAAATGAGAGAAAATTAGAGAAAAGTGGTTATGAAAGTCAAAGGTAGTTTATCACCTTTATTTTATTTAATTAAATCATTAATTAAATCACCCAAATTAAGGAAAAATCTGTTGAAAACATTTTTGTAAAATTAGCTCCTTAAAGATTCATAGTTTCAATCCTTTACAAAACAGTCACTCCCAAAAGACCGTTTTGACCGCTTTTTTTCATTTATACTTGTATTTAAAGATTTGAATATCGAAAAAATTAAATGGTATTATTCGTATTTGCAGACGACATCGACTCGGATACTGAGATCCTTCCTCTTCCTCCACCTGGACGACTTCCTGTTGCTCAGACATCGGGATCCGCTCATGAGTTTAATTATTAATGTACATTCAATATTTATATTATCAGTGTCTTGGCATAGTAGTACTATCTTGATGGTGTATTTAATTGTTATAGGAGCTGACTCTGACCGACGTAGAGATAGAGCTGAGCGTGGGAGACGTCACCGTCGATGTTGAGTGTTAGCTACTTGAGGTGTGTTCTCTTCTGTGTAGTTTTCTTACAGTGATATGTATGTAAATGTGATGATTTGCTGAAATGTATATATGATGTGGTATGATGATGTGTGATGATTATATTCTATTGATCTGGGATGTTTGACTTGTTCAACATTCAGTAATGTTATGCAATATTTGATTATACATTCAGATTCAGATTATTGTATATCAGATTATATGATTATTCATTTCTGTTGATAAATAATGCATTTAGATTCAGAGCTCGGATTTTATGTCATCTCATTTTGGTTGGGATTCTGTATGTGGAAGTTCAGTAGCTTCAGCCTTCAGGGTGATATTTACTTTAGATCAGTGGTTTTGCCCTACGAGATGGATTCCACTTCGGATGGTGATGAGATAGAGAGTGGTTCTAGGGAACCTTACTCTTCGGATGGTGATGTAGTTTGGGTGCATGTCATATTGTGTTGCATATTCATTCATACTTGCTTATGTGTTTGAATTTATTCATGATGGAAAAATTGTATTCTAATAATGTTTGGTTGTTTTTGTTGTTATAATGACTTTGTTAGTTCTATTTGCATTGTAGAGACACACAGAGCGTTTTTGCGGACTCCCCCTTAGTTTCTACTTTCAGATACTCAAGTCTAGCCTACGGTACATGGAGGACCTCATTTTCTAGCTTTATTTATTTATTATTATCAGTATGATACTTGGACTTTTATATATTATATGCTTTATCAGATTGTATATAATTTCAGATTCTGGATGTTTTATTTGGGGTTATTTTGTTTTATTATGCATGCACATTTTGAATATTTTATATTTTTCAGGAATATTTTATCAGTATGTAATGTGCGATACTATTATTATCTATTTTGGAATTTAAGTTTTGGATCAGGTTACTTGTGTGAGGGAGAAGCTTTGAGTTGGCTCCTTATATTCGACCTAGTTCTTCCGGGTCAGGTTTAGAGGGTTACCTTTAGTGGTATCAGAGCCAGGTTCAACACTCGGCCTGAGTGATTTAAATCAATTTGAAATCAAAAATAAATTTTTGCATGCATTCTCAAATGTTTTCGGGGTAAAACGGGAATTTCAGATAAATTTATGATCTATTATGAATATATTTATACATATTCCGAATAAGGTCTCTATGTACCGAATCTAATCTTAGGATTCTGTCTTTTGTAGATATACTACTATGTCACCTCAGAGAAGTTCTAGAGTAGCGGCCGGTCGAGGTCATGGCCGAGGCCGTGGCCGAGGACGAGGTCGTACCGTGACTGCAGATAGTGACGTTCCACCTCTAGAGGGTTCGATACAAAATCAAGATGAGGTCCAGGATGCGAATGAGGAGGAACAACATGTGGATCAGACAAAAGCTCAGCAGACAGGAGCTGAGTAGACTGGAGCTCAGTAGACCGGTGGACGAGACCCACATGTTCAACCTGCTCAAGGTAGTGGTCATCGTGATTCAGGGGATAGTGAGACAGTGGGCATATATGTTGTAACTATTCAGAGAGAGTTATAGAGATACCTTCGTCAGTCTGAGAGTGTTCGGAGACCCATATCCACAGAGTTTCTTGCTGCCGAGATGACTATGTTCGATGGAAAGACGGGTACAGACCCAACAGATCCAGAGTACTGGCTGAAGAAGCTTCAGCGATTATTTGTTGAGATGGATTATCCTACCGACCGGAAACTCAGGGCTTTCGTTTCACTACTGCAAGGTGAAGCCCAAAATTGGTGGGAGGCTAAGGAGCTTGTTACTCCAGCTAGTACTGTTACTTGGGATAGTTTCAGACAAGCTTTTCATGATCAATATGTCAGAGCGGATTATATAGCTAAGTGCAGAGATGATTTCATGAATCTGAGACAGAACGACATGATTGTTAATGACTATGAGATCGAGTTTATGAGATTTATTCAGTGTTGCTTTACATATGGACCAGGAATACAATGATATAACTTGACGAGCTAGGACAGCTAAGCGTAATAAGGACGAGTTGAGACAGCTTAAGTTCCATGGATATGATAGAATGAAGAAACTAGTGTCAGTGCCAATTCAGCATAGTCAGGGAAATCAGTCTAGAAAGAGGGCCAGAGATGAGACATACTATCAGAGTTATTCGAGAGCTAGACCAGTGACTTCTTCTATTCCGACTGTTAGTGTTGGTGGTTCGACTAGTACTCGAGGGTTGCCACAGTGTCCATTTTGCAAGAAGTGGCATTCGGGCGAGTGTAGGAGGCAGACTGGAGATTGTTTCAGATTTGGTTCATTCGAGCATCGTTTCAGAGATTGTCCGATTTTACCTCCCTCAGCTTTTACTACTAATCAGTCTCAGACATCAGTACAGACTCCCACCAAGGGAAGAGGTCAGGTCAGTTCTGTTACTTCAGGCTCTGCTAGTAGAGGTAGACCAGCTCCGAGTGGAGGATCAGCAGGATCGGGGGCCAGACAACAGAGGTTAGTTTATTCTACTAGGAGGCAGGAGGACCGTGATGAACCAAATGTTATTGCTAGTACATTCTCTATCCATTCTATTCCATATTTTGCTCTGCTAGATAATGGTTTGAATCATTCATATGTTGCAATTTATGTGTCTGGGGTCTTGAGATTTCTGTTGAGGATACCGTTAGTGTTGTTATTGTACACAGTCCGGTGGGTAATCCAGTTGAGGTTACTAAAGTATACAAGAATTGTCCTTTCGAGATTCAAGGGGAGATCTTTTCAACTGATTTGATGGAGTTACCCTTTGGAGAGTTCGATCTTATTCTGGGTATGGATTGGTTGTCTGCACATTATATTACTTTAGACTGTGAAAAGAAAAGGGCTACACCGAGAACTCCTGATGATCGTGAGGTGATTCTGAATGGTGAGCGCAGAGGGTTCCTATGTAACATCGTCTCAGCTCTCAAAGCTGAGAAAATGATCAGGAAAGGGTCTATCACTTATCTTGCCAATATCCTTGATCTGAGACAGTCTGATTCCGAATTAGATAAGATTTGAGTTGTGAAAGACTTTCCAGACATTTTCTCGGAAGAATTACCTGAGGTACCGCCAAAACAGAATGAGGTTGAGTTTGGCATCGAGGTTTATATGGGTACAGCTCTTGTGTCTATGGAACCTTATTGGATGGCACCGAAGGAATTTAAAGAGTTGAGGATTCAGTTGCAAGAACTGTTGGATCGAGGTTTCATTCGACCCAGTGTTTCTCCTTAGGGAGCTCTTGTTCTATTTGTTAAGAAGAAGGATGGGACACTTCGACTTTGTATTGATTATCGGAAGTTGAACAAGCAGACGATCAAGAACAAATATCCTCTTCCCCATACTGATGATCTATTTTACAAGTTCCTGGGAGCTACGGTATTCTCTAAGATAGACCTGAGATTTGGTTATTACCAACTCAAGGTTAAGGATTCTGATGTGTTCAAAATAACTTTCCGGACACGATATGGCCATTATGAGTTCCTTGTGATGCCTTTTGGTTTGACTAACGCTCCTGCCACTTTTATAGATATGATGAATAGGGTGTTTCAACCCTATCTTGACCAGTTTGTTGTGGTATTTATTGATGATATATTGGTATATTCTAGATCTGAGGAAGAGCATGAGGAACATCTCCGGATTGTATTATAGATTATGCGAGAGAAACAACTATATGCCAAATTCAGTAAGTGTGAGTTCTGGCTTTCTGAAGTTGTGTTTCTGGGTCATATAGTTTCTGCTCAGGGTATTCAAGTTGATCCGATGAACGTTGAGGCTATTATGAGTTGGAAGCAGCCCAAGAATGTTTCTGAGGTTCGAAGCTTCTTGGATTTAGCTAGTTATTATCGGAGATTCGTTGAAGGTTTCTCTTCTATTGCAGCTCCGTTGACTAAGCTTCTGAGGAAGGATGTTCCCTTCGTTTGGACTGAGGCTCAGCAGTCTAGTTTCGAGAAGCTTAAGTTTGTGTTGACTGAAGCACTAGTTTTGATTCAGCCTGAGCCATGTAAGGCTTATACAATTTTTAGTGATGCTTTGTACACCGGATTAGGGTGTGTTTTGATGTTGGACGAGAAGGTAGTGGCTTATGCGTCTCGATATTTAAAACAGCATGAGTTTAACTATCCTACCCGTGATCTAGAGCTTGTTGTTGTTATCTTTGCACTTAAGATCTGGAGACACTATCTCTACAGGGAGAAGCGTTATATCTATACAGATTATAAGAGTCTGAAATACCTCCTCACTCAGAAAGAGCTTAATCCGAGACAGCGTCGTTGGTTAGAGCTTCTCAAGGATTATGATTGTGAGATTGAGTATCATCCAGGTAAAGCTAATGCCGTTGCTGATGCATTGAGTCGTAACGCCATTTCAGATCTGAGAGCATTGTTTGCTCGGATGAGTTTGTATGACGATGGTAGTCTGCTGGCAGAACTTCGGGTTATTCCTACATTGATTTCTGATATTCGAGCTGAGCAACCTAGTGATCTGTTTTTGATGCATTGTATCAGAGAGGTGCTTGAGGGTACATCTCTAGATTTCTCTATTGATCAGGATGGAGTATAATGTTTCTGTGGCCGGTATTGTAATCCGAAGAAAACTGGGTTAAAACAAGTTATTCTCCGTGAGGCCTATGACATTCCTTATTCTTTGCATCCTTGTGGTGACAAGATGTATAAGAATCTTTGTGAAAGGTACTGGTGGAAAGGTCTCAAGTGGGACGTCGTCGGATTTGTATCGAGGTGCTTGACTTGTTAGAAAGTCAAAAGCAGAGCATCAACGTCCGTCTGGGTTACTACAACATATTGAGATTCCTCAGTGGAAGTGGGAGCTCGTGACTATGGACTTTGTTAGTGGAATTCCTTTGACTCCGTCGAAGAAGGATTCCATCTGGGTTATTGTTGATCGTCTAACGAAGTCCACACATTTCATTCATGTCTGAGTTAACTATTCTTTGAGTAAGTTAGCCCGGCTTTATATTTTTTAGATCGTTCGACTTCACGGGGTACCATTATCTATTATTTCTGACAGAGATCCGAGGTTCACTGCATGATTCTAGGGGTCTCTTCATTCTGCTTTGGGTACTCGATTGAAATTCAGTACATCTTATCATATGCAAACAGATGGTCAGTCTGAGCGTGTGATCCAGATTCTTGAGGATATGTGGAGAGGTTGTATTCTTGATTTCAGAGGCAGTTGGGAGGATTTCTTGATGCTTGTAGAGTTTTCTTATAATAGTAGTTATCAGTCCAGTATCAAGATGGCACCGTATAAGGCTCTGTATGGGCGTAGGTGTCGTTCATCTATTGGTTGGGCTGGGTTGAATGAGCACATATTGTTGGGACCGAAGATGGTGCACGAGTCTGAGCAGACTGTCAGATTGATTCGGGATCGGCTTAAGGCTGCTTTTAACAGACAAAAGTCTTATGCTGATTTGAGACGCCGTGATCTTGAGTTTGAGGTGGGTGATGAGGTTTTCTTGAAAGTATCTCCTTGGAGGAAGGTACTTCGGTTTGGTCGAAAGGGCAAGCTGAGTCCTCGTTACATTCACCCTTATCGGATTATTCATCGAGATGGACCAGTTGCCTATCAGCTAGAGCCACCACCAGAACTTCAGCGTAGTCACGATGTTTTCCATATTTCAGTGTTGAGACGTTATCATCCTAATCCGTCACATGTCATGCCTGTTGAGGATATTGAGGTTCGTCCTGATTTGCGTTTTGAGGAGGAGCCTATTGAGATTCTTGCTTAGGATAAAAAGGTTCTCAGAAGGAAGACCATTATGATGGTCAAAGTTCTGTGGCATAGTCGTAGTCATGATGAGGCTACGTGGGAGCCCAAGACTGTCATCCGAGCTCAGTATCCGTATATTTTTGCTCCAGGAAAATTTCGAGGCCGAAATTTCTTTTTAACGGTGAGAGAGTTGTAACACCCCAATTTTGCCCTAAATTAAAAACCCTAATAATTGGGAATTTCAATAGAAAACTTAATTAAATTTCAATGATTAAATTGGGAATTTTAAGAATTTCAGTGATCACATTGTAACAATTGCAAAACTTAAGTGTCGTTTCATAAACCCTAGAAAGTATAATGGCACGCTCTGTAATTAACCCTTTTCTTAGGGTATAAATAGAACCTTTCAAGCATTTTCTCTGGTTTTGGTCGTTCTCTTCCCTCTCCTTCAACGTCTTGTGCGAGCAAAAGAAAAGAAACCCCCTTTCTCCTTTTCTGTCCGGCCAAGGGTCAAACACCTTCCGTTCAATGGTCCGGCACCACCGTTCATCATCCCTTTATTGTCCGACAATAACCCACTCGTCAACTAACCCTCTTCGGCCGCCCTTTGCCTGAAACTCATCAGTAAGCTTTTCGGTTGCTTCGGAAATCCCTCACGCTGTTGTCGTCTTTTTTTTTTTGCAAATTGGTTGGGTCTCAATTGTTCCTTTCCCTCGTGTAAGTTGTGTGTGTATGTGGGTCTCAGAAACTCGTCGGAATTTGACGCGAGAGGTCACCGGCAGTGAGGAATCAGGGGGATGTTGTGCCTTAATTTTCGAATTAGGGATTTTATGTTGAACCGGTCTAAACCGGTCCAGAAGACAGGACCGGGTTGACATAACCGAACCGGTCTGTCTTATAAAGAGTCGGCTGACGTCAGCGTTGACCGTTGATTTTTTCAAAAAAAGGCTATTTCATGTTTTTCAACATCCTGATTCCGATTCTGTTGCGCGTATTCCCAAATTCGAACCCGAAAGTCCGTTTTGACCGATTTTATTCATTTATATTAGTATTTAAAGATTTGAATATCGAAAAAATTAATTGGTATTATTCGTATTTGCAGACGACATTGACTCGAATACGGAGATACTTACTCCTCCTCCACCTGGACGACCTCCTGTTGCTCAGTCATCGAGATCTGTCGTGAGTTTAATTATTAATATGCATTCAATATTTATATTATCAATATCTTGGCATAGTAGTAATATCTTGATGGTGTATTTAATTGTTATAGGAGCTGATTCTGACCGAACTAGAGATAGATCTGAGCGTGGGAGACGTCACTGTCTATGTTGAGTGTTAGCTACTTGAGGTGTGTTCTCTTCTGTGTAGTTTGCTTACAGTGCTCTATATGTAAATGTGATGATTTGCTGAAATGTATACATGATGTGGTATGATGATGTGTGATGATTATATTCTATTGTTCTGTGATGTTTGTCTTGTTCAACATTCTGTAATGTTATGCAATATTTGTTTATACATTCAGATTCAGATTATTGTATATCGAATTAAATGATTATGCCTTTCTGTTGATAAATAATGCATTCAGATTCAGTGCTCGGATTTTATGTCATCTCATTTTGGTTGGGATTCTGTACGGGGAAGTTCAGTAGCTTCATTCGTCGGGATGATGTCTACTTTGGATCAGTGGTTTCACCCTATGGGCTGGATTCCACTTCAGATGGTGATGAGGTAGAGAGTGGTTCTGGGGAATCTTACTCTTCGGATGGTGATGTAGTTTGGGTGCATGTCGTATTGTGTTGCATATTCATTCATACTTGCTTATGTGTTTGAATTGATTCATGATACAAAAATTGTATTATGATAAAGTTTGGTTGTCTCTGTTGTTATAATGACTTTGTTAGTTTTGTTTGCACTGTAGAGACACACTGAGCGTTTTCGCTGACTCCCCCTTAGTTTCTACTTTCATATACTCAAGTCTAGGCTACGGTACTTGGAGGACCTCGTTTTCCAGCTTTATTTATTTATTATTATCAGTATGAGACTTAGACTTATTTATATTAAATGTTTTATTTGATTGTATATAATTTCAGATTCTGGGTGTTTTATTTTGGGTTATTATGTTTTATTATGCATGCACATTTTGAATATTTTATATTTTCAGGAAAATTTTATCAGTATGTAATATGTGATACTATTATTGTCTATTTTGGAATTTAAGTTTTGAATCAGGTTACTTGTGTGAGGGACAAGCTTTGAGTTGACTCCTTATATTCGACCCAATTCTTCCGGGTCGGGTTTAGGGGGTTACAATTTGTGTATAGATAATATTACTCTTTTAAAAATTGTTTAAGTTTGGTGTTCATATTCATATTATCTTTTTTACATCATATTAGGCGTTAAATTCTATTTTAATCTCTTTTGAGTTTTAAATTTTTAATTTCTTATCAAATTAAACAACTTATACAAATAATATTTTTTAATATTTTTTATTTATTTTCTAACAATTTTCATCTTTTTTTATTTTTATTACTAAGGATGCCTTGAAGAATGAGTTCCCCAAATTTTTATTACTAAGAATGACTTGTTCATCATTCTGTAATGTTATGTAGTATTTGTTTATACATTCAAATTCAGAATATTGTATATCGTATTATATGATTATGCGTTTCTGTTGATAAATAATTCATTCAGATTCAGTGCTCGGAATTAATGTCATCTCATTTTGGTTGGGATTCTGTACGGGGAAGTTCAACAGGATCATTCGTTGGGATGATGTCTACTTCGGATCAGTGGTTTCACCCTACGGGCTGGATTCCACTTCGGATCGTCGTGAGGTAGAGAGTGGTTCTAGGGAACCTTACTCTTCGGATGGTGATGTAGTTTGGGTGCATGTCATATTGTGTTGCATATTCATTCATACTTGCTTATTTGTTTGAATTGATTCATGATGGAAAAACTGTATTATGATAATGTTTGGTTGTCTCTGTTGTTATAATGACTCTTTAGTTTTGTTTGCACTGTAGAGACACACTGAGCGTTTTCGCTGACTCCCCCTTAGTGTCTACTTTCATATACTCTAGTCTGGGCTACGGTACTTGGAGGACCTCGTTTTCTAGCTTTATTTATTTACTATTATCAGTATGAGACTTGGACTTATTTAAATTAAATGTTTTATTTGATTGTATATAATTTCAGATTCTGGGTGTTTTATTTGGGGTTATTATGTTTTATTATGCATGCACATTTTGAATATTTTATATTTTCAGGAATATTTTATCAGTATGTAATATGCGATACTATTATTATATATTTTGGAATTTAAGTTTTGAATCAGGTTACTTGTGTGAGGGACAAGCTTTGAGTTGACTCCTTATATTCGACCCAATTCTTTCGGGTTGGGTTTAGGGGGTTACAATTTGTGTATAGAAAATATTACTCTTGTAAAAATTGTTTAAGTTTGGTGTTCATATTCATATTATCTTTTTTACATCATATTAGGCCATAAATTTTATTTTAATCTCTTTTGAGTTTTAAATTTTTAATTTGTTATCAAATTAAACAACCGATACAAATAATATTTTTTTAATATTTTTTATTTATTTTCTAACAATTTTCATCTTTTCTGATTTTTATTACTAAGAATGACTTGTTCATCATTCTGTAATGTTATGCAATATTTGTTTATACATTCAGATTCAGAATATTGTATATCGTATTATATGATTATGCGTTTCTGTTGATAAATAATGCATTCAGATTAAATGCTCGGAATTTATGTCATCTCATCTTGGTTGGGATTTTGTACGGGGAAGTTCAGTAGCTTCATTCGTTGGGATGATGTCTACTTCGGATCAGTGGTTTCACCCTACGGGCTGGATTCCACTTCGGATGGTGATGAGGTAGAGAGTGGTTCTGGGGAACCTTACTCTTCGGATGGTGATGTAGTTTGGGTGCATGTCTTATTGTGTTGCATATTCATTCATACTTGCTTATGTGTTTGAATTGATTCATGATGGAAAAACTGTATTATGATAATGTTTGGTTGTCTCTGTTGTTATAATGACTCTGTTAGTTTTGTTTGCACTGTAGAGACACACTGAGCGTTTTTGCTGACTCCCCCTTAGTTTCCTCTTTCAGATACTCAGGTCTAGGCTACGGTACTTGAAGGACCTTGTTTTCCAACTTTATTTATTTATTATTATCAGTATGAGACTTGGACATATTTATATGAAATGTTTTATTGGATTGTATATAATTTCAGATTCTGGGTGTTTTATTTGGGGTTATTATGTTTTATTATGCATGCACATTTTGAATATTTTATATTTTCAAGAAAATTTTATCAGTGTGTAATATGCGATACTATTATTATCTATTTTGGAATTTAAGTTTTGAATTAGGTTACTTGTGCGAGGGACAAGCTTTGAGTTGACTCCTTATATTCGACCCAATTCTTCCGGGTCGGGTTTAGGGGGTTACAGTTTGTGTATAGATAATATTACTCTTGTAAAAATTGTTTAAGTTTGGTGTTCATATTCATATAATCTTTTTTACATCATATTAGGCCTTAAATTTTATTTTAATCTCTTTTGAGTTTTAAATTTTTAATTTATTATCAAATTAAAAACCCGATACAAATAATATTTTTTTTAATATTTTTTTATTTATTTTCTAACAATTTTCATCTTTCCTGATTTTTATTACTAAGGATGCCTTGAAGAATGAGTTCCCCAAATTTTTATTACTAAGAATGACTTGTTCATCATTCTGTAATGTTATTCAATATTTGTTTCTACATTTAGATTCAGAATATTGTATATCGTATTATATGATTATGCGTTTCTGTTGATAAATAATGCATTTAGATTTAGTGCTCGGAATTTATGTCATCTCATTTTGGTTGGGATTCTGTACGGGGAAGTTTAGTAGCTTCATTCGTTGGGATGATGTCTACTTCGGATCAGTGGTTTCACCCTACGGGCTGGATTCCACTTCGGATCGTCATGAGGTAGAGAGTGGTTCTGGGGAACCTTACTCTTCGGATGGTGATGTAGTTTGGGTGCATGTCATATTCTCTTGTATATTCATTCATACTTGCTTATGTGTTTGAATTGATACATGATGGAAAAACTGTATTATGATAATGTTTGGTTGTCTCTGTTGTTATAATGACTCTGTTAGTTTTGTTTGCACTGTAGAGACACACTGAGCGTTTTTGCTGACTCCCCCTTAGTTTCCTCTTTCAGATACTCAGGTCTAGGCTACGGTACTTGGAGGACCTTGTTTTCCAACTTTATTTGTTTATTATTATCAGTATGAGACTTGGACATATTTATATTAAATGTTTTATTGGATTGTATATAATTTCAGATTCTGGGTGTTTTATTTGGGGTTATTATGTTTTATTATGCATGCACATTTTGAATATTTTATAGTTTCAGGAATATTTTATCAGTATGTAATATGCGATACTATTATTATCTATTTTGGAATTTAAGTTTTGAATCAGGTTACCTGTGCGAGGGACAATCTTTGAGTTGACTCCTTATATTCGACCCAATTCTTCCGGGTCGGGTTTAGGGGGTTACAATTTGTGTATAGATAATATTACTCTTGTAAAAATTGTTTAAGTTTGGTGTTCATATTCATATAATCTTTTTTACATCATATTAGCCTTTAAATTTTATTTTAATCTCTTTTGAGTTTTAAATTTTAATTTGTTATCAAATTAAACAACCGATACAAATAATACTTTTTTAATATTTTTTATTTATTTTCTAACAATTTTGGTGCAAACGATGTAATATGGAATATTATAACTAAAATTTAGGAAATATGTTATATAAAAAGTTTCATTCATATCAGATACATATATATAGATACATGTATATATTGTTCAACGTCTAATACATAGTACTAATAAAGTTCAGCATACATTCATCTAATACAAACTACGTTTTTTTCTATTGTGACCGACTGTTGTTATAAGATGTGAGATCATCAGTGATGTAGAGGATCAGGACTACCTGGACTTTTTCTCTTTGACTCCAAAGGATTTTCGACATTCCCTTTCATGCTAGCTTTAATGGCTTTCTTGACTTCATCTATCAATGTATGTTTTCCACCTCCTTTTAATTGCATGGATTCATGATCGGTTTCACTTGCAGTGAATATCGATGACGAACAGAGTCAAATTCGTAAAATGACGGACGTACTTTCATTTCATCTTCAAATTCTTGATCAGGAGCCGAAAACAAATGAAGTGAACGATGACGAACAGAGTCAATTACAGTCAATATCGATGACGAACAGTTGCAGATATACCAGCCATTACTGTTGTCAATTGCAGTGAATATCGATGACGAACAGAGTCAAATTCGTAAAATGACGGACGTACTTTCATTTCATCTTCAAATTCTTGATCAGGAGCCGAAAACAAATGAAGTGAACGACTTGCAAAACTCGAAACCAAAAACAAAACATGCAATGAAAGCATGAAGAAAACATTGAAATTAGAAGTTTAAGAATCAAATTGAATGTGAAATTGATTTCAAGATCGAACGTTGAAAGGGTCGAATTACTAAATTTTAAAATTATAAGGGCTTTTAAAGTTTTACATGAACCTAAATTGCTATTAGAATAAAACTATTGGGGACATGAATCTACCCTTCTTTAATTTTGTCAGTGTTTATTTATAACTCAAAAACTTTAAATTTTAAACAAGGGTCAATTTATTATTAAATCAAAATTTATCGGATATTTAAGTTTCATAATAGAGACTTATGCCCTTGATCCCTCCGTCCCATGGACTGTACGATAAACAATGACGGAGTCATATGGATTTTTACTTAAAAAATATAAGGGATCTTTACTTATTTGACCTCTTATTTTTCAATTCATTTGAACTATATCCCCTTTTTTAATGGTTAATTGTACATTATCTTTATTTATCTTAATTATTTACTCCGTCCCTAATCATTAGTTTTTGCTTACTCATGAAACGGGTTGAACCATGATTCAAATTCAAACCAGTTATACTATTTTTGTTATAATTGAGTTCTTGAACGATAAAATCTATATGTAAATAAGAGTTTTTCTTTTGGTTAATGTCATCGTTTTAAATCTTTTGACCGGTTAATTTAAATTAAATATTAAAAAAATTTATCACGAAACATTTTTTAAATTTATATAATTTATAACGATAGAATCTATTTTTATTCTATTTTAAAATAACCAAACGAATCATTTTACTAGATGAATTGATGGTCCAATTTCTAATGATCCAAATAAATATTCTTTTTAATTATCATCAAGCTTCTCATTTTTTATTACATTGATTCTATTGGTTGGTTGCCGCGGATGAAAGGTCTTGTGTTTGGAGCTTTGAGCGGAATTTTAATAGGGTGAGTGAAGCCGAAAATAGGGGGTTAGTGGCACCTTTCACTCTCGATGAGGCGTGGGCGGTTGTTCGTGGGTGTGAGGGCTCGAAGTCACCGGGGCCGGACATCTACAATATGGAATTTTTTAAGAAGTGTTGGGAGGTAGTTTGTGATGATGTTGGGCGATTTTTAGATGAATTTTTTGCATCCGAAAAGTTACATGTGGGTACGAACAACACATTCCTTGTGCTTTTGCCTAAGGTTGATTCACCGGTCACCTTGAGTGATTTTCGACCAATCAGCTTGCTTAATTCGATATATAAGATTCTTGCCAAAATTCTAGCTAGAAGGCTGCAGTCGGTGTTGGGAGGACTAATTAGTGATCACCAATCGACTTTTGTGTGTGGGCGTGAAATTGTGGATGGTATTCTATTGGCAAATGAGACAATACATTCCATGCGACAGAGTTCGTTGGACAGATGTATCCTGAAATTTGACTTCGCGAAAGCTTATGACTGCGTTCGATGGGAATTTTTAGAGCACATTTTATGGTCGATGGGGTTCAGTGATTCTTGGCGTCGTCTTATTACTGGGTGTATCAGCATAGTCAGGTTGTCAATTTTGTTAAACGGTAGCGCCAATAAAGAATTTGGAATGGGTTTCTTATTATATGGGTTTGTTTCGGGTGCCGAAGGGTGTTATCGCAGCAATAGATAAAGTGAGGCGTGCTTTTCTGTGGGGTGGGGTGAGTTTACAACGGAAAATATGTCAAGTAAGCTGGAGTATGGTTTGTCGGCCACGTCATCTTGGTGGGTTGGGGGTTGCGGATTTGGAGGTTCGATATAAAGCTAGGGATGAATCATCTTTGTGGAGGGCCATCATCGTGGCAAAATATGGCGAGGCTTTGGTCGCTGAGCTTTTCGATGGGTGGTGTGTTGAGAAACCATTGAAGGATATATTCCCACAGTTATTTTCGATAGTGGTGAATCGTTTGGCTTTGGTCGTTGAGCTTTTCGATGGGGGTAGCTTTCAGCATGACCGCTGGGAGAGTTTCTTTCGCCGAGGCTTGCGTTCGTTTGAGCTTCGACAACTTCGGGAGCTCATCTCGCTCTTTGGACCTGTGAGGTTACGGCATGGTGCAGTTGATATGTTAGTCTGGACACCTGATACGCGCTGGACTTTTTCAGTAAAGGCTCTATCACGTCTGCTTATGTTGGACAAGGTGAGAGGGAGCGAATTTTGGTGAGTGTTTTGCGTGGAAAGTCCTCGTACCTCCAAAGGTTCAGGCGTTTTTGTGGTTCACATGGCTGCGTTGTTGACCAAACTTTGATTTTTAGAAGCTTCGTGGCATCGTGTTGGATGAGCAGCAAGGTTTGTGGGCTTGGTGTCGTGAGAGGGAGGAGGAGATTTATCACTTGTTTTTCCTATGCTCGTTTGCCCAAGGAATTTGGGATTGGTTTAGGTGTTTGTGGGGGTGTCTTTCCCGATGCCGAGGACTTTTTCTGATTTTTTCATCTCGGGATTTCATTGTTCTTTCACGGGCACTTTAAGGCTTCTGTGGGTGTCGAGCATTGCAGCATTGTTGTGGTCCCTATGGCTTGTGCGAAATGAATGCGTTTTTAACGGTAAACTTCTACCGCCTTCGGAGATTTGCTTCTTGGTTAAATTGCGCTCATTTTACTCGGTGAAGTCGTTAAAAGAGGGGTTGTCTGTCAGTGAGTCTTTATGGTGGGATTGTTCGTGTAACCCCCGTAGCCCGGTCTGGACAGTTGACCCGAACTACGAAGATTACACGGGGAAAACCAAAGTCAACCCGAAAGTCAACCTTGATTAACGACCCTTTTTTCTTTTTGATCTTGTCTAGATGCACGTTAGCCTTAGGTGTGATCACACAAATACCATGCTCAAAGATCACAAACATCAGAGATCAAACAGGGACCCAATTGAACAAATTACAACTTTAGGGACCAAATTGTAATTTCTGAAAACTTTAAGGACTTAACCAGATTTTAAGTTACCAGCTTAAAATTAATCATGTTTCATGCTTCTCAGCCAAATTTCAGCTCAATCGGACATCCCGAACTCATACAATTGCACAAACAAGATTCAGGACCAAAATGCAAACATTTTGAAACATTTAACCGCCCATGTCAGCCCCCAACGGTCACCCGTTCCGAAACAGGCCAAGCCCGTTCCGAAACACGGGGCCGTTCCGCAACACGTTCCGCAACGGGGGTCTGGCAGTAGCCAAACCGTTTCGGAACGGTGGCACCCGTTTCGGACGCCTGGGTTCATGCAGGGCACCCGTTCCGAAACGGTGTTACCTGTTCCGAAACGCCTAGCCCAGAATGTTGCATTTTGCTCACTCAAACACACAATTGATCAAACAAACATGCTCCAAAAGCCACCAAACTTTACCAGCATGCAATTCAACATAAATAAGACAAACTTGCATCAACAATTCGACAGAAACTCATCATATAAGAAAAACCCCAAATCTATAGGCATGCTTCCTACACAAGCAACCATTTAGGCACAAACCTTCCAAAACAACCTCATAAAGCCAATTCATGATCCAACAACATTAGCAACAGCATTTAAACATTCTTAAACAACATGATCAACATAAACGATCACATACACATAAATCCGAGAGATTCTACCCCATTGCCCTTATTAACTATAGCTATCCACCGAGACATACATCTCCATTGGAGTCCACCTTGAATCCCTTGCTCCTTGCTGTCCAAACTTCAAGAATTTGCATTGATGGACAAAAAGGAGCGTAAGCACATAATGCTTAGTGAGGAATGCTCAAAACCAAAACACCATCAATGCAGCGGGTCTTTAAAACACTTTAAAACAAACCCGATTTGCTTACCAAAAACCATGTTAGAAAACCCTTTCAACATCAAGCTCATTTCGTGCATAAACACCATATGACAAGCTTAAACAAAACCATGGAAAACACTTCCATTTCAAAACATACCTTCCTTTAACTTGGAAACCATATCAAGCAAGAAACCTTTAAAAACCATAACTCAATGCTCCAACACATGCATTTAATCAAGGCAAACATAAAAACCATAACAACATCTTCACATGCCTTTAAAAACAAGTCTTACAAGACTCCAATGCAACATAGATATTTCATGCTCACAAGCATCACTTACCAAATGATTACCAACACTTGTACAACTACAAGTAAACATGCCATCACTAGCATCATACACTTTTCATGCAACAATGCATCTTTTCAAGCAATCTCATGCTTCTCATGCAATCATGCATCAATCCAAGCATCTCATGCTTCACATGCAACCATGCATCATTTCAAGCATCTCATGCTTCACATGCAACCATGCATCAAACCAAGCATCTCATGCTTCACATGCAACCATGCATCAAACCAAGCATCTCATGCTTCACATGATCAAGAACATTACATTGGCTTCAAGAGATCAACCACATTCACTTTCCAACTTATCATTTCGATCGGATACGCGGATTCCGAGCGTTGTCCCTACGCTCCCTACACACTACCCAATCCAAGGTTTTCCCGTGGGCAACAACCTCCACTTGACCTCAACATCCTAAGGTTCCCATGTATGGACTTTTAAACACCATACGACCTTAGCTTTTCCCAAGGTTCCCATGTATGGACTTTTAACCACCATACAACCTTGACATGCACAAGGTTCTCCCGTATGGACTTTTAACCACCATACAACCTTTGCATAACCGATTGGTAGTTGTAGACATCATCTAACGAGATCCGGGACATCACACACAAGATCCACACATGGACTTAACCACTGCCATTGTGATCTCAACAAGCACAAGGTTCTCCCGTATGGACTTTTAACCACCATACAACCTTTGCTCAACCAGGGTCTTCCCGTGGGCAACAACCTCCATTGACCTTAAATAACCGAGGTCTTCTCGTGGGCAACAACCTCCACTGACCTCATCTCGTTAGGAATACTTGAAGGGAGTTTACCCGGTCCACACTTGACCACTCCACCTCCAAGGCGACTTTATTCACGGTGCACCCAATCCTATAGCCGGCTAACTATATCCGATCAACGAACCAAGAACCTTTTACACCTCTTGCCAATATAACCATCTTACCATTTTAGTCCAATGTTCCACATGCATAAACATAATGCAAAGCCATCACAATATTAGCCCAATGATTCACATGCATAACCAATATGCAAAACCATTACCTCATTAATCCAATGATTCACATGCTTAACCAATATGCAAAAGGTAACATTCACCATCATCAATTCACTGTTTTAAAGCATCATACAAACCCATTAATCAACATACAACACTATGCATCAAAACACATTTACCATATACAAAACAAAGGATCCCTTACCTTGGGCATCCTTCTCAAATGACTTTCAAAACCAGCATTAAACCATGCTAAAACATGCTTACAAAACAGAATTAAACCATGCAAAACACATGCATTTCAATCATCAACCACATTTGATTTTAAAACCAAATCTCACACAATTCAAGAGCAAAAACCCATACACTTACTCTTGAGCTTAGCAAAGTTGATTAGACTTAAACTAAGCTCCCAAAAACCTTCAAACCTTGTTTCAAAAGCTGAAAACCCACTTCACTCACCGATTACCAAACAAGACTAGTCAACAAGCCTTCCAAGCTTCCGAAACCTTCCGAAAACACCTCCAAAGCTCACGGATCAAACTCCCCTGTTTCAAGCACACAAAAACAGAACATTAATGCATCCTTATGCACTAAAACACCAGCAACAACAACACAACTCGCTGCTCATCACAAATCTAACAATTTGGCTACCAAACACAACCGAAATCACCTCCAAACACTTCCAAAACTTAACCCAGCCAAGATCCATCACTTCTAACCATTTTTATACATCAAATAACATGCAAAATGATCACAACCACGTCCTTATACCTCCAGGTATAACAGATCACCAAAAACACTCCAAAAACAACCAAAAACTCAAGCCAAACTTAGGAAATTCAACCTATCCAGGATTGCATTGATTAAACCTCAACTTCTAATCATTTTAGCATTCATTTAACATCATTTTAACACTTCAAAACCCTGCTTAAACAGATCACACGAAAATTTCACCAAAATCACCAAATCTTGCATTTTAGCCAAAAATCAAGATCTCAATTGAAAAGCCATTGATAAAACATAAATCAAGGATTGAGAACTTAGGAATTTCAGTAAAGAACTGATAGTTTAGAGGAGAAGGACGTTCTTACCTCCAAACTTGAATTTCTCCATTTTAGAGCCAAAAAGCTTGATGAAACAAATTGCAAATTGAGAGGTTTTGATGATGAGATGATTAGGAATCAAATGAGAGATGAAATGAGAGATTTAGATGTCAAAATCAGAGAAAGAAATCTGGAGAATTTTCTTTGGGTTGAGAGAAAATGAGAGAAAATAGAATTTGAGAGAAAATAGAAAGTTAGTTGGAAATTTGGTTAAAATGATTTCCCTCTCTTTCATAAACTTTAAAATCAGATTTGAGCCTTAAAATATCTTAGAAAAATCTGGAGAAATCCTTTTTGGAATAATAGCTCCTTAAAGATTCAAAGTTTCAATCCTTTATAAAACTGTCCCGCAACTTTCAAAAATTACATTTTGGTCACTAGCCAAAATGTCAACCTTCCGAACCTCATTTTCCAAAATTGATTTCACAGTTCACTTATAAGTATTAAAAGATGATTTTAGAACATTTTTCCATATTTTTAATGCAACCCGAACTAGGCTTTCCTAAATTCACTCTTATATATTCGATCAGCACTTTGACCGAACCGGTCAACACCCAAAACTTCCGAGCCCAAAACCGGGGCGTTACAACTCTCCCCCCCTTAGGAAATTTCGTCCTCGAAATTTCAACCGGCGAAAAGAGAACAACAACCTTCTCAATGCCACTCACTAGACAACACAACCATCTCAAACACCACTGATCACTTTCTACACAAAACCTCCACCATACACTGTCCACAAAACCAAACCCTCAAAGGTAACCACGACTTAACCTTCCACATAACCGGACTATACACAATCCCAACATCAACATGAAAACTTCAGCTCTTACAGCAGACAACACTGTAACACACAACTCCCAAAACTTGTCTACACAAAGACAACCACAAACCAACTCAGCCCCACTAGGCAACCTCTCAACCTCTAAAACTCTTGCGATTTCCAAACCTCTTCCAAAGATTTTCCCAACAAGCAAAAATCCTTAAACATCAACTGTTTACTCAAGCTCTTCAACGAAGCTGACCACCCCTTACATCCGCCAAAACATTACCATAACAGCTCATCAGGACTATCCACCCAAAAACCAAAAATCACATCACAACCCCAACTTGAAACCGTCAGCCGTTCCACACACCACCAACTGACTTCAAACGGAACTTTCTTAACTACAACCAGCCAACCACTTCTCACAAGAACCCAAACAACCAACGAAAACCTTCGATCTTTCACAGCACCTTTCATTACAAACTTCAACCAGAACACTTGCATTACCAGAACATTACTTAACCAAAACACACATAACAGCTATTCAACTCCTCAAAGGTTGCTAAGAACCAACACTTACAAACACAACCTCTCCACAACAACTTAGAAGCTAAACTACTTCAGCACTTGGAAACACAACCATTAAACTGCAACATCACTTAGCACCAAGGAACTACCACTTCCTTTTAGCTAAACAAACCACTTAACCGATACTAGCCTCAACCGATACCCTTCACCTCCAAGCCACTAAACTCTCTGAGCATCAAACACTATCCTTCTATCAACAAGCTATTCCACTTTCACTATCACTAGCAACTAGTTTACCAAACTCCAGCACCTCTAGCTCACACTTAGCACCAAACAACCTCTAAAAACCATCATCCCAACTAATCCAACCACAACACTAACAGATTTGATTAGTTATTAGCGAGCGTGGACATCGTATGCATGATCACCTACATGCCATATCAATGCCTGATGTACATGTATGCAAAACCTCTAATGTCATGCCACATGTATGCATGGACCAACATATATAATATAACATATAACAATGATTTTAACTGTGCATGAATGCCAGTTCACACCCTCCAATAACATCCTCAAAATCTGTCTAAGAACAACCTCCTAACTCACCTTTAACTTATCTAACTCCATCATACCAATCAACCATTAATCACAAGATACTCACCCAAGCCTTCTTCACACCCAAGATATCACCAAACAACCACCATTACCCCAAACTTGCTAGCAACAAGACTAGACTTACTACGCAAGGAAAAACCAACAGAAACCAAACTAAGGCAACTAAAGCAAAGATCACTTAACAAGGTTACCTGAAAACATAACACCACCCTGAAGCTTCATCGAACGAGCTCTCTTCCTTGCGAAACCATCATCCTCCTGCCGCACCATAGCAGCACCAGCTAGCACACCTGGGTCAACACCAACTCCTTGCGATAAAGAACCTTGGCTGTTCCGAGCCAACATCGAACAATCACGCCTCATGTGTCCAGCAGACCCACATTTCCAGCAAACTCCATTTTCCAAACTCTTCACAACCTTCTGCTTGTTCTGCCACCTCTGAACCTTGCCCCGGCCGTACCCACGACCTTTCAAAGATCCTTTGGCTAACACCAAAGCTGACTTCATTCCATGAGGACAATCACGCTTAACATGCAACTTAGAACCACAATTCCAGCAAACACCTGCGCCCCAGCAATTTCCAACATGTTGCCTCTCACAACGGTCACACACAGATGGCTGAACTTCCACTCTTTGCTCAAGCAACACTTGCTCAACAACAGCACTACCCGCGCTTTGCTTAACCCTTGGAAATTCCCTTCCAAGATACCTTTCATAGAAGGCTGATACAAAGAAATCCCAATCGATATCAAGGATATGTGACTCCACCGCCACAGATGTCCACCATGCACAAGCATCCTCTAACATCAAAGAAACAACACTCCCCAGCTTACAGGCACAATCACAGCCTTCCTGATCCAAAATCAGAACCACATTGGCCAACCAGGCCTCAAACATCTCCGGGGAAGAACCATGATACTCCACAACACCCAAATCAAGCAAACGCTGCTTCGGCAAACCCACACATCTAGCCAGCACATCCACTGATTTTACCTCAACCTCAGCCTGAGATGTTCCCAACACCTCCTGAACAACAGATGATGAACTTTCTATCACAGAACCAGCTTCTTTCCCTTGCCTTACCATCTCAACTCCAAGCACAGAAGACTGAGACAAAACACCTTTACCAAAGGGTGAATTCCTTGCCTTAACAACCTGCCCCAAGGCAGCAACCATCTCCCTCAACCGCCATTCTTTCATCAACTTTGCCATACCACTAACAACAACATACAATCACAACAAGCAACAAACCAGTTAGACCAGCATTAAGCAAGGATTCAAACTCCAACTCCAAAATAACACAATAGCTATATTAATAAGGCAATGGGTATCCCGAATCCTCCCCTTTACATGACTTAACAGTCAACACAACATGGATATCACAACATCAAGCATATGAAACAACATACCTTGATCATGCTTACATCAAACAGCATCCAAATGCACCAGCATATTAGCAACATAACATGCTCAAACACATTCACCATGCATAACATCAGCTCATAGCATCAACACATATCCACATAAACTCAACCAAGATTCATAACCTCAAAACATGCTTGCATACATCAGCAACATGCTCAGAAACATCAACAGCATACTCAGAAACACATGTTTCAAGCAACTTTCAACCACACAACCAGATAAACATCAAACACACATCACAACAACTTACCGTTTTCCCCAACCTTCGCAACTCAGCTCTGATACCACCAAATGTAACCCCCGTAGCCCGGTCTGGACGGTTGACCCGAACTACGAAGATTACACGGGGAAAACCAAAGTCAACCCGAAAGTCAACCTTGATTAACGACCTTTTTTTTTCTTTTTGATCTTGTCTAGATGCACGTTAGCCTTAGGTGTGATCACACAAACACCATGCTCAAAGATCACAAACATCAGAGATCAAACAGGGACCCAATTGAACAAATTACAACTTTAGGGACTAAATTGTAATTTCTGAAAACTTTAAGGACTTAACCAGATTTTAAGTTACCAACTTAAAATTAATCATGTTTCATGCTTCTCAGCCAAATTTCAGCTCAAACGGACATCCCGAACTCATACAATTGCACAAACAAGATTTAGGACCAAAATGCAAACATTTTGAAACATTTAACCGCCCATGTCAGCCCCCAACGGTCACCCGTTCCGAAACAGGCCAAGCCCGTTCCGAAACACGGGGCCGTTCCGCAACACGTTCCGCAACGGGGGTCTGGGAGTAGCCAAACCGTTTCGGAACGGTGGCACCCGTTTCGGACGCCTGGGTTCATGCAGGGCACCCGTTCCGAAACGGTGTTACCTGTTCCGAAACGCCTAGCCCAGAATGTTGCATTTTGCTCACTCAAACACACAATTGATCAAACAAACATGCTCCAAAAGCCACCAAACTTTACCAGCATGCAATTCAACATAAATAAGACAAACTTGCATCAACAATTCGACAAAAACTCATCATATAAGAAAAACCCCAAATCTATAGGCATGCTTCCTACACAAGCAACCATTTAGGCACAAACCTTCCAAAACAACCTCATAAAGCCAATTCATGATCCAACAACATTAGCAACAGCATTTAAACATTCTTAAACAACATGATCAACATAAACGATCACATACACATAAATCCGAGAGATTCTACCCCATTGCCCTTATTAACTATAGCTATCCACCGAGACATACATCTCCATTGGAGTCCACCTTGAATCCCTTGCTCCTTGCTGTCCAAACTTCAAGAATCTGCATTGATGGACAAAAAGGAGCGTAAGCACATAATGCTTAGTGAGGAATGCTCAAAACCAAAACACCATCAATGCAGCGGGTCTTTAAAACACTTTAAAACAAACCCGATTTGCTTACCAAAAACCATGTTAGAAAACCCTTTCAACATCAAGCTCATTTCGTGCATAAACACCATATGACAAGCTTAAACAAAACCATGGAAAACACTTCCATTTCAAAACATACCTTCCTTTAACTTGGAAACCATATCAAGCAAGAAACCTTTAAAAACCATAACTCAATGCTCCAACACATGCATTTAATCAAGGCAAACATAAAAACCATAACAACATCTTCACATGCCTTTAAAAACAAGTCTTACAAGACTCCAATGCAACATAGATATTTCATGCTCACAAGCATCACTTACCAAATGATTACCAACACTTGTACAACTACAAGTAAACATGCCATCACTAGCATCATACACTTTTCATGCAACAATGCATCTTTTCAAGCAATCTCATGCTTCTCATGCAATCATGCATCAATCCAAGCATCTAATGCTTCACATGCAACCATGCATCATTTCAAGCATCTCATGCTTCACATGCAACCATGCATCAAACCAAGCATCTCATGCTTCACATGCAACCATGCATCAAACCAAGCATCTCATGCTTCACATGATCAAGAACATTACATTGGCTTCAAAAGATCAACCACATTCACTTTCAAACTTATCATTTCGATCGGATACGCGGATTCCGAGCGTTGTCCCTACGCTCCCTTCACACTACCCAATCCAAGGTCTTCCCGTGGGCAACAACCTCCACTTGACCTCAACATCCTAAGGTTCCCATGTATGGACTTTTAAACACCATACAACCTTAGCTTTTCCCAAGGTTCCCATGTATGGACTTTTAACCACCATACAACCTTGACATGCACAAGGTTCTCCCGTATGGACTTTTAACCACCATACAACCTTTGCATAACCGATAGGTAGTTGTAGACATCATCTAACGAGATCCGGGACATCACACACAAGATCCACACATGGACTTAATCACTGCCATTGTGATCTCAACAAGCACAAGGTTCTCCCGTATGGACTTTTAACCACCATACAACCTTTGCTCAACCAAGGTCTTCCCGTGGGCAACAACCTTCACTGACCTTAAATAACCGAGGTCTTCCCGTGGGCAACAACCTCCACTGACCTCATCTCGTTAGGAATACTTGAAGGGAGTTTACCCGGTCCACACTTGACCACTCCACCTCCAAGGCGACTTTATTCACGGTGCACCCAATCCTATAGCCGGCTAACTATATCCGATCAACGAACCAGGAACCTTTTACACCTCTTGCCAATATAACCATCTTACCATTTTAGTCCAATGTTCAACATGCATAAACATAATGCAAAACCATCACAATATTAGCCCAATGATTCACATGCATAACCAATATGCAAAACCATTACCTCATTAATCCAATGATTCACATGCTTAACCAATATGCAAAAGGTAACATTCACCATCATCAATTCACTGTTTTAAAGCATCATACAAAGCCATTAATCAACACGCAACACTATGCATCAAAACCACATTTACCATATACAAAACAAAGGATCTCTTACCTTGGGCATCCTTCTCAAATGACTTTCAAAACCAGCATTAAACCATGCTAAAACATGCTTACAAAACAGAATTAAACCATGCAAAACACATGCATTTCAATCATCAACCACATTTGATTTTAAAACCAAATCTCACACAATTCAAGAGCAAAAACCCATACACTTACTCTTGAGCTTAGCAAAGTTGATTAGACTTAAACTAAGCTCCCAAAAACCTTCAAACCTTGTTTCAAAAGCTGAAAACCCACTTCACTCACCGATTACCAAACAAGACTAGTCAACAAGCCTTCCAAGCTTCCGAAACCTTCCGAAAACACCTCCAAAGCTCACAGATCAAACTCCCCTGTTTCAAGCACACAAAAACAGAACATTAATGCATCCTTATGCACTAAAACACCAGCAACAACAACACAACTCGCTGCTCATCACAAATCTAACAATTTGGCTACCAAACACAACCGAAATCACCTCCAAACACTTCCAAAACTTAACCCAGCCAAGATCCATCACTTCTAACCATTTTTATACATCAAATAACATGCAAAATGATCACAACCACGTCCTTATACCTCCAGGTATAACAGATCACCAAAAATACTCCAAAAACAACCAAAAACTCAAGCCAAACTTAGGAAATTCAACCTATCCGAGATTGCATTGATTAAACCTCAACTTCTAATCATTTTAACATTCATTTAACATCATTTTAACACTTCAAAACCCTGCTTAAACAGATCACACGAAAATTTCACCAAAATCACCAAATCTTGCATTTTAGCCAAAAATCAAGATCTCAATTGAAAAGCCATTGATAAACCATAAATCAAGAATTGAGAACTTAGGAATTTCAGTAAAGAACTGATAGTTTAGAGGAGAAGGACGTTCTTACCTCCAAACTTGAATTTCTCCATTTTAGAGCCAAAAAGCTTGATGAAACAAATTGCAAATTGAGAGGTTTTGATGATGAGATGATTAGGAATCAAATGAGAGATGAAATGAGAGATTTAGATGTCAAAATCAGAGAAAGAAATCTGGAGAATTTTGTTTGGGTTGAGAGAAAATGAGAGAAAATAGAATTTGAGAGAAAATAGAAAGTTAGTTGGAAATTTGGTTAAAATGATTTCCCTCTCTTTCATAAACTTTAAAATCAGATTTGAGCCTTAAAATATCTTAGAAAAATCTGGAGAAATCCTTTTTGGAATAATAGCTCCTTAAAGATTCAAAGTTTCAATCCTTTATAAAACTGTCCCGCAACTTTCAAAAATTACATTTTGGTCACTAGCCAAAATGTCAACCTTCCGAACCTCATTTTCCAAAATTGATTTCACAGTTCACTTATAAGTATTAAAAGATGATTTTAGAACATTTTTCCATATTTTTAATGCAACCCGAACTAGGCTTTCCTAAATTCACTCTTATATATTCGATCAGCACTTTGACCGAACCGGTCAACACCCAAAACTTCCGAGCCCAAAACCGGGGTGTTACAGTTCGAGCTCGTTTAGTGAGTTTGTAGTTTCTAAGCCATGTCGTGTGGGGGTGAGTCGGGAGCCTCCAATTGGGGACACACTGAAATTTTCGGTTGATGGTTCTGCTCGTGGTAAGCCAGGGCCTGTAGGTTTTGGGGGTGTTTTGCGTGATGCATAGGGTCGAATTCTAGCTCTCTTCTCAGGTCCACTTGGTTCCCTTGATTCCGATGTAGCAGAGTTGCGGAAAATCGCTTTTGCGTTGAATTTCTTTGTAGCTTCTAAATGGGCATCTCGTCCCCTCGTGGTGTAGTCGGATTCCAAAATTGCCCTTGGTTGGGTGTTGCATTTGGAACGACGACCTTGGCTTTTGTGGGAGATTTTTGGTTCGATCGATCAAGCATGCCTCACTTTGGGGTTCATATGCTTTTACCAAATTTTCCGTGAGGCGAATGGGTTAGCGGATGTGCTAGCAAAGGAAGGGGTGACCCGGGCATCTTTATTTCAGGCCTCTGTATTATTGTTTCCTTTGTGAGGGGCGTTGTGTTCCGTTGTTGTTTATTTCCTTTTATTCCATGTGTCGTACTCTTTTCCTTTATGATTATAAAATTTCCATTCCGTGAATGAAAACATTTTAACACTCAATGTTTTATTTTGAGTCAAAATGGTCATTTTGTGAATGAAAATTGTAATCAACTAACGATAAACAACTTGATATGGGGTTGTGCTGGACACTATTCATCGGAAACCTACCGGCACAACTACATTGGAAAGGGGTTTGGCAAGTCTTCGATAGACATGGGGTTGTGGTGGACGTGTTTGTGCCGACGAAGAGGGCGAGAGATGGATCTAGGTTTGGCTTTGTTCGGATGAAAACAAAGGATGATGCGGATCGGGTGATCGAGAGGTTTAATGGTTTCCGTCTTTTTGGCTCAAAATTGACAGTCCAATTGGCGCAAAGAGATACGCGAGATGCATTTTGGAGCCGAAAGCAAGGTTTTTCAAAGGGCGATAGGGAGGGTGCGGTGAGGGTTTCCAATAAGGACAAGGCAGCGGATAGTAGTAGGGTTTCCAAGGACAACAAAACACTGCCTAACGAGACCACAAAGGAGGATTTGACACTGAGTTTGAAGGAGTACCGCAGGGTCGAAGGTGTAATGGATGCGGAAAAAATGACAATTCTCAAGAATTGTGCAGTGGGATTCTGCCGGCAGCCGCGATCGATATTGGACTTGGCATCGGAATTGCGAGCAGTCAAAAGGGATTTCACGGTTATGAGAATTGCGGGCTCGCTCGTTCTGTTAATGTTCCCCAATCGAGAGACAAGGGATGAATGCATAAAATCCAAATGCTTGACGCCATGGTTGGAAAATGTATCCGAATGGTCGCCTGGTTGTATGATTCCCAATTGAAGGGTTTGGGTGTCGGTATGCGGATTACCAATTCATGCCTGGTCCGAGGGCACTTATCGAAACATAGCAGCGTTGTGGGGTGAATTGATCTGCGTCGACGAGAAGACTGAAGCTCCAACATCATTTGAGAAAGCTCAATTCCTTATAGAAACGGACTGGTTTTTGCCAATAGAGGAGACAATAGATGTTGAGATTGATGCTATACAATATAGAGTACGGGTCCATGAGGTAGCTGACCACAATTTGATGACTAGAAATGGGGACGAAGAAAGTAGTAGAGAGGAATCGGAGGGGGGGAGCAATCGGTGGATAAGGACGATACTAATGCCACGAGGGTACAAACTGGCCCAGAGGCAGTTTGCCACGATGAGGAGGAGACGGTGGTTCCAAATTCGGTTAGTATGTCTTCCCCGAAAAGTTGGATGATTAATAGACTGTGGGACGACAACCAAAGGAGAGATGACAGGGTTTTTGAACCAAATTCGAGCAAGGAAGTTAATTCCGGAAAAGAAAAATCGGGTATGGCGGATGAGGAAGTGGGCATCGTTGCAAGGGAAATTTTTGAACACCGTAGTATGGATATTAGTGAGTGTGAAAGACGTGAGGGCAGCGAGGGTAAAAGTTCGGATAGAGAGGAATGTGAAGGCAAGGCCACTGGTGGCAGTGGTAGTCGAGGTTTAGCGATAGCATTGGCAACAATGCAACACGAACATACAGTGGACAATGGGCCTAACTCTAGGGCTGGAGTTGCAGCAATAATAGAATATAAGGGTAGACAACGGCGAGTGAGACACATTTCGGAGATTCTAAATTCAACAGGAAAAGAGGATAATGTGGGGATAAAGAGTGACGCAGTGGAGAAGAGAGGAAGAGGACGACCACGAAAGAATCCCAAACCACAGTCGACGAAAGTGGCTAACGGTTCACTATCGGATTCGGATTTTAGACAGCGTAAAAAGAGCATTCTTAGGGAGGCGCAGGAGACATGGGAATTGGGAAAACTTTTGGGCGCTGAAACAATTGGGAACGAAGAGAACGTGATCAAAGATATCGCTCGCCTTATTGAGGCGAGAGAGCCATTTCAATTGTAATCAAACGATGCGGATGTTGTCGTGGAATGTGCGGGGGTTGGGTACTGCGGCGAAGAGGAGAGGGGTACAGAATTTAGTACGGCAACATCGGGGGGAATGTGTGGTAATTGTAGAGACAAAGCTGGAAATTATCACTACGGCGTTGGTAAGGAGTATTTGGGTTTCGGACAGTTTTGAGTTTGTTTGCGCGCCATCAATAGGTCGATCGGGGGGAATTTTGTTATGTTGGGAGACGGCCAAATTCAAGGTCAATAGGAAGATTGTGAAAGAACGGTATGTGGCGATTGAAGGTTGCTGGACAAATGAAGATTGGATTTGTGGTTTGATAGGTATTTACGCACCATGTGATATTACTCAACAGGGGCTGCTTTGGTCTGACATTGCGAGGGAAATGCTTTCGAATGACATCCCATGGTGTATCATTGGTGATTTTAATGCAGTGACGAGCGTTACGGAACGACATGGTTGCATATCGGCGGATAGAGGTATGGATATGTTAGGGAATTTTATTCAACAAAATGGTCTTTGTGATTTGCCTTTACATGGATTATCTTTTACTTGGTTTGGTCCGGATAGCAAATGTAGCCGAATCGATAGATGTTTGGTGTCAATGCATTGGATAGATAAATTCCTTAATTTGAGATTGTCAACTTTGACGAGGGGATTATCCGATCATACACCGTTATTACTTGTCAGCGATATGGCAGATTGGGGACCGAAACCGTTTAAATTTATTAATGCTTGGTTGGAAGAAAGGGGTTGTTTACAAGATTTGGAGGGGGAGTGGGGACGATTGTCTCACGGGCGTGAGGGTGAGGGTATGGTTTCCAAATTGCGTGGCATGAAAATTTTTTTACGACACTGGAACAAGAGAATTTTTGGGAATTTAGACAATCGTATTGAGTCAGCGACGAATGCAATCGCTGAAATTGATGGTTTGATAAGCACATTGGCAGCTTCGGAATCACAGTTGCTGAAGCGTCGTAAATTCCAACAGGAGCTTTGGTCATTAACACGGATGAAAGAGTCAATTTGGCGACAAAAAGCAAGGGTGAAATGGCTCATGGAGGGGGATGGAAACACGGCATTTTTTCATCGTACGAAAAAAATTAGAGCATTAAAGAATGGAATTACGGGATTGTTGGTTAATGGCGTGTGGGAGACAACACCGGATCGTCTCCGGCAGCTGCTATATGACGAGTTTAAGAAGCATTTTTCTGCACCGTATAGCTTGGGGGATGTTAACATGGCGGTGGTTTTTAAACAGATTCCCGAGGAGCTAGCAGTGAGTTTAGAGGTTGAATTCAGCGAAGAGGAAGTAAAAGCAGTAGTATGGAGCTGCGACGGGTCGAAGGCACCTGGCCCCGATGGTTTCACTTTTGATTTCTTCAAAAAAGGGTGGCATTTTTTGAGGGAGGATGTGATGCGGGTGGTACATGATTTTCATGGATCGGGGGTATTGCCGAAGGGAGTGAATTCCACATTTGTTACTCTAATTCCAAAGAAAGATAATCCGAAGGAAATTGGAGATTTTCGGCCAATTTGTCTTTTGAACTCCATGTATAAAATTGTAGCGAAATGCCTAGCTAAGAGATTACAAAGGGTGATGCCGTTAATTATAAGTGATGTACAGTCTGCTTTCGTTCGAGGACGACAAATTGTCGATGGGATTATGTTGGCAAATGAGGTGTTGCATTCGATGCAGCGAAACGATGAAGGCGATGGTGGCGTGTTGCTGAAACTTGATTTCGCCAAGGCCTATGATTGTGTTAAATGGGATTGTCTTGAGAGTATTCAACAGCGGATGGGATTTGGATGTCAGTGGATACAGTGGATGCGCACTTGTTTTAGTACCGCACGATTGTCAATTTTACTCAATGGCAGCCCGACAAGAGAGTTTCCGATGAAGCGTGGAGTGCGTCAAGGTGATCCTTTATCACCTCTTTTATTCGTGATGGTGGCAGAGTTACTGCATGTCCTATTACTTGAGGCGGAAGTGAAGGGCTTATTTAGGGGAGTGCGTGTGGTGGAGGAGTTCTTCGTGTCGCATCTGCAATTTGCGGATGTCACAGTTTTATTTTTTCCGGGGGATTTGGAGATGGCACAAAACCTGAAGAGGATCCTTACATGCTTTGAGTATGGGTCTGGTTTGAAGATTAATTACACCAAATCTTGTTTGTATGGAGTTTGTATGGATGAGAGCGTGTTAGAGACAATGGCGGGTATCTTGGGATGTGGTGTTGGAAAATTACCGATGATATATATGGGTTTGCCGTTGGGGGTAAGTCCATGCAGTATTAAAATGTGGGATCCCTTGATTCAGAGGTTTCGGAAAAGCTTAGCGGGGTGGAAGAGGGATTCGTTATCTTTTGCTGCACGTTTGACTTTATTAAATTCAGTGTTATCGGCACTCCCTATATATTACATGGGTGTTTTTGTTGTACCGAAAGGTGTAATTAAAAGATTGGATCGCATCCGTCGAAGCTTTCTATGGGGGGGCACGGAGAAGAGGCGCAAGATGAGTAGGGTGAGCTGGAAGGTGGTTTGTCGACCGCGTAAATTTGGTTGGTTGGGAGTGGTCGATTTGAATAAGAAGAATTTGGCACTTTTGGCAAAATGGATGTGGCGATTTCAGGTGGATGAGGGCTCGTTATGGAGAGATATCATAGTTGCGAAATATGGGGCTGATTTGTTACAACGACGGATGACATTAGCTCAGAAGCGTACGATGTCGACTGTATGGCGACAGATTATGGCGATTCAACATGAGGTGAGTGTACAACAATTTATGGGGCTGCCTAATTTCTTTTGGCTGATTGGTAATGGGAAGAAGGTTCTTTTTTGGAGGGATAGATGGTGTTTGGAGGTGCCGTTATGCGAGGCTTTTCCGCGGTTGTATCGACTTGCGGTGAACAAGTGGGTATTGGTATTCGATTATGCCATTGATTTTTCTTTGGGACATGCGAGTTGGGAGGGTTTTTTCTCACGAAAATTGCGTGGGTTTGAGGAGGAACAATTGGGTGAATTGTGAAGTGTGGTGGGTGCTTTGCAGCTTGTGGACGAGGTGTTGGACACGTGGGTTTGGAAACATACACCGACGGGCACTTTCTCGGTGTCGAGACTATCGCAATTAATGGCGACTTTCGGATTGGAAGGGGAAACGGAATGGAGTCATGTGGGTGTTTGGTCGTTGCTAACACCTCCGAAAGTACAATGCTTCGTCTGGTTTGTACTACTTGAACGTCTACCGACACTATGTATGTTACGTGACCGTGGGGTGCATGTTGAGACACAAGATACGACTTGTCGTTGGTGTGGGGAGGGGGAGGATGAAGCGGACCATATTTTGCTTCATTGTCGGTGGGTGTGGCAAGTGTGGTCGTTGTTCTTGGCGTGGTGGAAGGTGGAGTTGGTTCGGCCGGCGTCGATAGTGTCTTTTGTACATATATTCCTTGATGGGCAGTTTCAAGGAGAGATTAAACAATGGTGGATGGCGAGCTGTGCAGCGACTTTGTGGTCGCTATGGCTAGCTCGCAACGATCTCTTGTTTAATGGAAAGCGGATATCACCGGTGGACTTGTTTTTTACCATTAAGCTACGTGCTTTTTCTTGGGTGAATGTGTTGGATAACAAGGCCATGCTCGTGGAATCGATGTGGTGGGATTGCCCATGGTGGTGTGAGTATAGGGGACGGACATTGGGACCGCGGCTAGGGGTGAGTTGGGTACCGCCACCGGTAAGTATGGTTAAATTTAATGTTGACGGCTCAGCTAGAGGAAAGCCGGGACTCGCGGGGTGTGGTGGGGTGTTGCGTGATGATGGGGGTAAGCTTTTGGCAATGTTTGCTGGCCCTTTGGGGATACTTGATTCCAATGAAGCTGAAATTCATGCGCTTTGTTATGCTATAGAGGCATTTAGCGCCTCGCAATGGAGGGGACAGCATTGTGTGTTCGAGTCGGATTCGCTAGTGGCCCTCTCTTGGGTGTTAAATAGGGAGAGTAGACCTTGGAAGCACTATTGGTTGTTTCGGAGGATTGATAGCGCATGTCGTAGTGTGAATTGTACTTTTCAACATGCTAAGCGTGAAGCGAATGGTGTTGCGGATATGCTTGCAAAGGGGGGTGTGGATCGGAGGGATTGGCTGCGTGTGTGTTTGGATTGATCGGCTGAGGGACATGTCGGGCATTTGGTAAGGGGTTATGATGATGGTGGATGCCATACGGGAATGGGAGCTGGGTGCGTGATGTAGCAGGGGGTGCATTTTCGGTTAGCAACAGGGGCTGCCGGATACGCTACAGTGGGGCTGCTAGGGGGGGTGCGTTTGTAGGGTATTTTTTGGTCCGAGGGAGGGGTTTGTTCATTGCTTTCGTGTGTAATTCTGGGTCCACCTCGGGTACTCTTTTCCTCCATTTAGGTTTAGGGAGGTTTTTAATGAGGCCCGAGTATGGATTTCTGTATGATTTATTCTTAATAAAATCATACGATTGAGCTAAAAAAAACAACTTGATATGACTGACAGAATAACACATCATCAGAAAAAAAATTGTATTTTATATAATTTTAGTTTTACTTGTGTGTCATTATGTCAAGTCAGCACCTTTGTTTATTTGTCACAGTTATGTCAGTGTGCATTGTCATGGAGATTTCCCACACCATGTCAAGTAATTTGTCGTTAATTAACTAACAAATTAACATATGGGATTAAATTTCGAAAGTAATCATAACAGAGGTATTAAAATCACAATTTGACCAAATTATATACAACTTTCGGGTTTCATATTCGTCACTTGAAGTGGGAATAGTTCCAACCATGGCCGATCAAAACATACCGATCTCGTCAACTCTGACCACCAACCAAGATTCCCAAGTCGGCAGAACCGACCGCGAGGCTCGAGTTTTAAGGTACAAAGAGAATAGGAGGAACCGAAAATTTTAGAAAACAATCTGATACGTTTCCCGGAAGGCCTACACCGAATCAAGCCCAGGAATCAAAGGCTGATTCGTCAAAAGAACTAAAACCGACAACGACATAGTCCTCGACCACATGCTTAACTCGCCAACTTCAGCTTTTTCAACAGCTTTCATGTCGGAAACAGAGTACGACCTTGTCTCGTAGTTTTGAAAGTCGATTTATAGAAGAATACTATGATTGTGTAATATAGTAATAAAATTCTGGCAAGTAGAATAATCCAAACGACAATTGAAATTAATGGAAATAGATGTTTAGTTCTTTGGTTATAGTTTATGTCGCGTCTAAAGTTTGATTTCAATCTCGGAATAAAAAAATAAAGGCTTGATTCCTTAAGACTTTTTAAATTGACCCAAACTTTTTATTTGGGTTGATATATATTTTGGTACCTTAATTTTGTCTTAACTTGATTGTTCGATTCAAATTATCATTTAAATTTGACTTCTGATTTGAACAAAACATCGCGTTTTTGTACTTCTTTTTATCTAAAAGTTGAGTTGAAGTATTATTGAATCGGACAAAGAAGTTTAAAACTCAAATTGAATATGAAATTGATTTCAAGATCGAACGTTGAGAGGGTCGAATTACTAAATTTAAATTTTTTTATCGGTAAAAGAGTATGATTTTATTAATAAGTATCATACAGTGTCATCACACTCCATGGCCTCATTAAAAACCTTCTTACACCTAAATGGAGGAAAAGAGTACCGAGGAGTATGAGATAAAGAACAAAAGCTAAAAACAATCGAAGAAACACGAAAAAACTAACGCAAGAAACCAAAACACAAAACATTCACGCTAGTATGCAAAACAATGATGTTCGATCAACACCACCCCTCGCCAAAAAGTCATCTATGCAATTCGCTTCTCGATAAAAACATAAATACATAAGCTCAACAATAACCCCCTCAGATGTGATTTCTAGGCCAAAAGATGTCGTCAAGCACCAACAAAAAAATGGTCTGATGTTGTGTGTTTCCATACTAATCGATCCTCACACTTTTAACAAACCACACCAGGCCACTCTATCGACACAAAGGAAATCACACACCACAGCCAATGAATAATTCCACCATACCTCGTTGTAGATTACCACAGCACATATCGCCTAACAAACTCGCTTGATTCCATCCCACACACGGTATGTATACTCCTACTATACCACAAAAACAAACATCCAAGAACCGAGCAAATCTGTCTCCTCTCTCGAATGTCAAAAACATCCGAAGAAGGCGTAAACACATAAACAAAATCATTCGTAAACCATATCTTATTTACCATACCATCAACACGTGGGCTCAATTCATCAGCTACTAGTTCTTCGGCAACTAGTTCATCACACAGTACTCCCACATTGTTTGGAAAAACATCCATCACAGCATCACTCGGCAAATCATCCAGAATTCGCTGACTTTCCCTTTTACAATGGACAAAGCTTACATCTTCATCCCACCATCCAACTTTTCGTGCTCATGACACGTCAATCCTCCCTCTTGTTCTCATTTCACATACGATCAATTTGGCTCGATCCCAGAACCGAATAAGACAAAGAATCGGGTACCATTGTATCATTTGCTGACCTCCCACTTATAGACACCTTAACAGGGCTGGACATATCCATGTTCAAATCCTCAGTACTAAATGTATCTTCTGAGCAGTCCGCCGCCTCACAACTACAATCACACTTAGGGCCAATCGCTTCCTCAATTTTTGTAACGCGAATTGTGAAGACGTTATCGTTAATGCGCAAGTCCATTACTTCATCTATGTGTGAAATCCAGTACGAGTTCGCCCCAAATCGCTGCAATAGTTTGAAATGTTTCTTCAGACCATCCATGAATAGGGATTCCACTTACAGAAAAGCATACCCTTTGATTCGGTAAAAAGGATGTAGGCGACCATTCAATTAAATTTTCAAACCGTTTCTAGACGCCTAGTCTCCAAATTCTCTTCCTTGATTCTTTATCTTCAAACATGATTAATAAAACAGAGCCCGCAACTCGCATCAATGTAATACCTGTCAATTTCGCCTCTGTAATCTCATTTGCAAGATCCGCTATTTGGCTGGGTTGACGACAAAAATCCAAAGCGCAATTCTATGAAATTTCCCATTTATCGGTATTAACAATCCCATCCACGCATTTGTGTTTCTCTTCCACTCTAGATTGCTCTTTCAATGTGATCTGATCATCACCGTCCTCATCCTTGTTACGCCGCCTCACTGGATTCCTTTTGGAATTGTTCGTATGATTATGACCATCCCACTGTTTCTGGATCTCCTTGTTCGTCCTTGAATCAATGTTATCACGTTTTCTTCTCCAAAATGTATCCATAGTCTCCCTTTGCGCCATCATTACCTTTAATTTGTATCCATAAAGCCGAAATCCATGAAAACGCTCTATGATTCGATCTGCATCCTCCTTTGACCCCAAATGTATAAATCCGAATCTGGTTCCATCTCTCACTCTCTTTCATGGTACAAACACATCCACAACCACTCCATGTCTTTCGAAAACTTTCCAAACGCCTTGCCAGTGTAGTTGCCCCGGTAAGTTTGATACAAAAACCATCCAAACTCTTTGAATCTGATTTCCCAAGCTCATTTTCCTCACTATTAAGGTTGCGTGCACGCCTCTAATTCTTACTTGAAACTTCAATTGTGCATGTAGTTTTATTCAGAAATATTCACAAACACATGGTGTGCACACATCAAATCCAATCCATTTTCACATCTCATTTAAAAGATGATTGCAAGCGTTAATACACAAGGTTTTGTAGTCTCCAAGTGCAAACCAGAGGCAGTGAATCGCGTTGCTGATTGGTGTTGCGGTACTATGCTAATTTGATAGCGGCCAAAGAGAGAGAACTGAGTAATATGGACTTGAAAAGGACTAAATTTTAAAATTATAAGGGCTTTTAAAGTTTTACAGCCCTTATAAAGCCCTTATAAAACATAAAAAGCCCCTTTTTAAGTTTTACATGAACTTAAATTACTATTAGAATAAAACTATTGGGGACACGAACCTACCCTTCTTTAATCTCGTTAGTGTTTATTTATAACTAAATAACGTTAAATTTTAAACAATGGTCAAATTATTATTAAATAAAAATTTATCGGATATTTAAGTCTCATAATAGAGACTTATGCCCTTGATCCCTCCGTCCCATGGATTGTATGATAAACAATGACAGAGTATTATGGATTTTTACTAAAAAAAATATAAGGGATATTTACTTATTTGACCTCTTATTTTTCAATTCATTTGAACTATATCCCTTTTTAAATGGTTAATTGTACATTGTCTCTATTTATCTTAATTATTCATTCCGTCCCTAATTACATGTTTTTTCTTACTCATGAAACTGGTTGAACCATGATTCAAATTCAAACCAGTTATACTATTTTTGTTCGAATTGAGTTCTTGAACGATTAAAAGCTATATGTAAATAAGAGTTTTTCTTTTGGTTAATGTCATCGTTTTAAATCGTTTGACCGGTTAATTTAAATTAAATATTATACAAATTTATCACGAAACAATTTTTAAATTTTTATAATTTATAACATTAGAATCTATTTTTTTTATTCTATTTTAAAATAACTGAACGAATCATTTTACTAGATGAAATGATGGTCCAATTTCTAATGATCCAAATAAATATTCTTTTTAATTATCAACAAGATTCTCGTTTTTTATTACACTGATTCGATTGGTCGGTTGTCGCGGATGAAAGGTCTTGTGTTTGGAGCTTTGAGGGTAATTTTAATAGGGTGAGTGAAGCTGAAAATAGGGGATTAGTGGCGCCTTTCACTCTCGATGAGGCGTGGGCGGTTTTTCGTGGGTGTGAGTGTTCGAAGTCACCGGGGTCGGACGACTACAGTATGGAATTTTTTAAGAAGTGTTGGGAGGTAGTTTGTGATGATGTTGGGCGGTTTTTAGATGATTATTATGCATCCGACAAGTTACCTGTGGGTGCGAACAATACATTCCTTGTGCTTCTGCCTAAGGTTGATTCACAGGTCACCTTGAGTGATTTTTGACCAATCAACTTGCTTAATTCGATATATAAGATTCTTGCCAAAATTCTGGCTAGAAGGCTGCAGTCGGTGTTGGGAGGACTAATTAGTGATCACCAATCGGCTTTTGTGCGTGGGCGTCAAATTGTGGATGGTATTCCATTGGAAAATGAGACAATACATTCCATGCGACAGAGGTCGTTGGGCAGATGTATCCTGAAATTTGACTTCGCGAAAGCTTACGACTACGTTCGATGGGAATTTTCATAGCACATTTTTGGGTCGATGGGGTTTAGTGATTCTTGGCGTCGTTGGATTACTGAGTGTATCAACACAGTCAGATTGTCAGTTTTGTTAAACACTTGCGCCACTAAAGAATTTGGAATGGGGCGTGGTCTACGGCAAGGCTGCCCGTTGTCGCCTTTGTTGTTCGTTATTGTGGCGGAAGCACTGCATAGGATGTTCGATCAAGCGGAAGAGTTGGGGCTCATCCATGGGGTTTCGTTGGCTCCGGGGGTGTCGCTATTGCATCTTCAATTTACTGAAGACATCATTCTATTCTTTGAAGCCTCCGTTGAGAGCACTACGACTATCCACAGGTTACTGTGTTGCTTTCAAGTTTGTTCTGGTTTGAAAATTAACTTCAATAAGTCCTCCCTTTATACTATTGGCGTGGATGAGGGGATGTTTGATTCAATGGTGACTGTCTTGTGTTGTCGGAAAGTTGAATTGCCTTTTGTTTATTTAGGGCTGCCGTTGGGGGTGAATCGTCACAACATTGTTGTATGGGAACCAGTTATAGACTAAGTTCGACGAAAGCTCGCTGGTTGGAAACAAACATCTTTATCTTTTGTTGCTCGCGCCACACAGGTAAACTCTGTTCATTCGTCACTTCTAGTTTATTATATGGGTTTGTTTCGGGTGACGAAGGGTGTTATCGCATCAATAGATAAAGTGAGGCGTACTTTTATGTGGAGTGGGGTGAGTTTACAACAGAAAATGTGTCGAGTAAGTTGGAGTATGGTTTGTCGGCCACGTCATCTTGGTGGGTTGGGGGTTGCGAATTTGGAGGTTGGAAATAGAGCGTTATTGGCAAAATGGTCTTGGCAGTATGCTAGGGATGAATCGACTTTGTGGAGGGCCATCATCGTGGCAAAATATGGCGATGCAGCCCAGTGGTGGCGATTTAACTCTGCCTACTAGGGTTCGATGTCAGTTATTTGGAAGCAGATTGTCAAAACTGTGAGCTCGGATAGTGTTCAAAAGTTCATGGGTGAGACTAGTTTTGTTTGGAAGGTTGGTGATTGTTCGTGAGTTTTACTTTTGTATGATGCATGGTGTGTTGAGAAACCATTGAAGGATATATTCCCACGGTTATTTTTGATAGTGGTGAATTGTTTGGCTTTGGTCGCTGACCTTTCTGATGGGGGTAGCTTTCAGCATGACCGCTGGGAGAGTTTCTTTCATCGAGGCTTGCGTTCGTTTGAGCTTCGACAACTTCGGGAGCTCATCTCGCTCTTGGGACCTATGAGGTTACACCATGGTGCAGTTGATATGTTAGTCTGGACACCTGATACGCACGAGACCTTTTTAGTAAAGGCTCTATCACGTCTGCTTATGTTGGACAAGGTGAGAGGGAGCGATTTCGATGAGTGTTTTGCGTGGAAAGTCCTCGTACCTCCGAAGGTTCAGGCGTTTTTGTGGTTCACATGGCTGCGCCGTTTACCAACCTTTGATTTTATGAAGCTTCGTGGCATCGTGTTGGATGAGCAACAAGGTTTGTGTGCTTGGTGTCGTGAGAGGGAGGAGGATTTTTTCTATGCCTGTTTGCCTGTAACCCCCTCGTCCCGGTCCGGACGCTTGACCGGTCCGAGCGGGCTACACAGGGATAACTGAGGCGAAACCCGTTAAGGCTCCACATCGGTTAACAACCCGAGAAAACCTTTTCGAAACAGGGTATACAACCAAACCGTCCAATTAAAACAACCCATTTTAAACTTAAACATCAGGCCGTATCAGAACACCCATAGGGTGTTTCGATACGCCTTGACTAGGTCAACTGGCCAAAGTCAAACCGAGGAGACCGTTTCGAAACAGGGGTGGCCCGTATCGAAACACCCTCAATGGTCAACTTCTCGTGGTCAACGATACGAAGGCTATTTCGAAACACTAAAGCCCGTTTCGATACTTCATTTTATCGTTAAATTCTCAGATTTCCAGTAGCAAAATCGTATCGAAACGGCCCCTAGCGTACCAAAACGCCTGGCGAAAAACAAAGGGACCATACCGAGACGGGACAAACAATTTCGAAACGCCCTCTATCTACAGATTGGTTTTAGCTGGTTTATGGCACAAGGCTGTCCCAAAACTCCACTAAAACCTCCCACAACACACATACAACAACTCTAAGGCAAACCAAACATCTACAAGCATGCTTAACACACCAAACATAAAGAAGCCATACATTAAAGGAATAAACATCATTCAACACATGCTTCATACATAACATTTAAGATTCATGCTTCAACAAACATACACTTAGGCATCCATAAAGGCACAAGGCCAACAACATCATAAAGGAGTCTAAACGTGCTCCTAAACAAACCAACACCAACATACTTCAAAAGCTCAAAGAAAGAAATACATATCACATTGCTTGACTATTACACCTTAAAACTTAAATGTCCATACTTGAAAGCTAAGATAGGACCACAAAGCACACTTGGAGGCCCCCTTCTTGCACTAGCAACCCATGAACTACGAATATGCATTGTCGAACAAAAGAGAGCGTAAGCATAAAGCTTAGTAAGGGTAAGCTCATTAAAACAAACCTCGACAATGCAGGGTCCAAGCATGAGCACAACCAAGGTAAAATGCATGTTCTTACCTTCGATCCACATGAGCCAAAATACACATGATGCATGAACATATATTCAATATTATGCCATGCTCAACAAGTCCATATACACATCATATGTAAACACATATATTAATCCATATTCGCAACACATCTCAAATCATATTGGCACCTAGCTATGACTCGAATACGCGGATAACTGTTGGAACTCATATCCAACAACAACCATTACCTTACGGTGGGATTACACTCATAACCGTTCAGGCGGAAGGGATTCCACTCGTCCTCACGCCCCGTCGATGGGATTACACTCATCACCGACTAACATATATATAAGAAGGTTTTCCGGGCGAACCCGTACTCCATCTTGATGACTACCATCACCAAGACCACGCGCGCATTTGACTCACGTGTGTACACTAAACATCCTAATGATCGATCATTGTACCCAAGCATACTAGTGACAATACTAAACACAATTCACAACATCATTTCATAACAACTTCCGTGCTTAGCACGTACTCACCATGATCACCATCATGCACAATCCACATGCATATCACAATGCATCAAAACCATGCCTCAACATACATGTATAACACAATATACATATCCACGATAAACACAATTAAACATGAGGCATAGACAACAATTAGAGTTCAACCAAAGTCTCTGACTAAAGCTTGGGATTAGGCTACCACTCTAATCCCAACTCTAGGTGGGTCTACCAAGCCCGACCTAGTCCACATGCTTGAACCAATACTCGAAATCCATTTAAAAACATTTAACCACTCACCGACTATTCCAAGCTCAACACACTAGCCTATCAAGCTTTGTTCCTGATGCTTCACCAACACAATTTCTTGCTTCTAATCAACTCAACACAATCAAAACAACCTCAAATTAGATCACACATCAATGTAGCAAACCCGGAACACTAATCAAGCATAAAACACAAGAGTTTCAAGCTAAGAACAACCCTAAAACTTCAAACCCGAGCAGTCATGAAACCCAGTCCAAAACTCATGATTTCAACCTTTTTAACACACATAAATGCTTCCAAAACAACCCCTAACTATTACACTAACAACAACCCTCAATTTCCAACATCAAACAACCCCAATACCAACCTTTAAACCCTTCAAAAACCCTTTTAAAACCCAAATCCGAGAATCATTGTAAAACTCTTTAAAATTCACATATGTTGGACCTTATGGGTTGTAAACAACTTATCTAACAATAAATAATCAAAAGCTTTGTTAGAAATCCATAAAGCTTCAATCTTTGACAAATTCTTTTAAAACCCAAAATATAAAAATACATGGTTTTAATGAAAACTAATGGTATCAAAATGAAGAGGAAGATAAGGCCAAGTCAAAAATGCAATTACCTTTTGGAAAATCACCAACAAGGATCAAAGGATGTAATGGAATAGTAAAAAAGGAGAAGAGAGCTCTTTTGGTCGTTGAGTTTGAAATGAGAGTGAGGAAGAAGATGAGCACATGTCTTCTTCTTTTGTTTTTGCTTTAATTTATCAAAGAAATCCTATTTACCATTATGTCATTAATGAAATGGCTAAAAACTCCCATCTCCTAAAGTCCATGGAATTTGGACTTAGAAGATAGGCCCAACATAGACTTTAATTATTTTTCAAACACGAAGCCCATAAAATATTTTATTATTTTAATAATAAAACCAAAACCCGAAATATTATTTTAATATTATTTTCACCCGACCACTAAACCCGGGTGTTACAACTCTCTCCCACTTAAGGAATTTCGTCCCTGAAATTACCTGACGGAAACAAGTACGAAAACTGCTCAAGCATATCAGCTTTCCTCTCCCAAGTTGCCTCTTCCACACCTCTATGTCTCCACAACACCTTGACCAACTCTATGGTCTTGCCACGCAACACCTTGCTATCAGAAGCAAGTATCTCAACAGGTTCTTCATTATAAGACAAATTCAGATTCAACTCTATCTCCTCAACAGGCCTAACATGAGATGGATCTGATCTATATCTCCTAAGCATCGACACATGAAACACATCATGGATCTTCTCTAACTCAGAAGGAAATCTCAAACGGTAAGCTACAAGCCCAATCCGCTCAAGTATCTCATACGGACCAATAAACCTCGGACTCAACTTACCTTTCTAGCCAAATCGAATTACCTTCTTCCACGGAGATACTTTCAAAAACACGTTCTCACCCACTAAGAACTCAATCTCTTTTCTCTTCAAATCTGCATAAGGTTTCAAATGGTCGGAAGCTGCTTTCAAACGGTCGCAAATCAACTTCACTTTGTCAGTAGTCCCCTTAAGCAAATCCGGCATAGGTAACAATGTCTGACTCGTTTCAGCCCAACAGATCGGAGTCCTACATCGTCTACCATACAAAGCCTCATAAGAAGCCATTTGTATACTAGCTTGGTCACTATTATTGTAAGCAAACTCAACTAAAGGGCAAGTGCTTCTCCCAAGAACCGTGGAAGTCAATCACACAACAACGAAGCATATCCTCTAATATCTGTATCACTCGCTCTGACTGTCCATCTGACTGTTGATGATAAGAAGTACTGAAATGCAAACGGCTACCTAAGGCACTATGCAAACAACTCTAGCACCTCGAAATGAATCTCGAATCTCTGTCTGATACAATAGACTAAAGAACTCCATGAAGTCTCACAATCTCGCGAATGTACAAATTTGCCTACATGTCTAAAGAATTTGTAGTGTTCACTGCTAAGAAGTGAGCACACTTAGTGAACCTATCAACTATCACCCAACCAAAATTCTTCTTCGAAGGAGACAACGGTAACCCCGACACAAAGTCCATAGTGATCCTCTCCCATTTCCATTCTGGAATCTTCAAAGGTTGTAACAAACCTGAAGGAACCTGATGTTCTGCCTTCACTCTCTAACAAACCATACAACGGCTCACATACTCGACTACATCCTTCTTCAAACCAACCCAGAAATAATCATTCTTCAAATCACGGTACATCTTAGTACTACCCGAATGCATAGAAAAAGGACTCGAATGTGCTTCGCTCAAAATCAGACGTATCAACTCAACATCTTCAGGTACTATAACTTTATCTTTGAAACACAATGTAACACCCTTAGCCCGACCTAGACGATTGACCCAAACTATGAAGATTACACGGGAAAACCAAAGTCAACCCGAAAGTCAACCTTGATTCACGACCCTTTTTTTCTTTTTAATCTTGTCTAGATACATGTTAACCCTAAGTGAGTACTCACGAGATACGATTGAGAAAGGCACGGAAAACGGATATCATATAGGGATCCAATTGCACTTTACACGGGTTTAGGGACCAAAAAGTAATTTCTATAAATTAGAAGGTCTTCATTGATTTTAAGTTTACCATTATGAAATTAGTCATGTTACATGCTTCTCTGCCAAATTTCATCTTAATTGGACATCTCAAGCTCAAGCAATTGCAATCCCAACATTTAGGACTAAAATGTAAAACATGCAAACATCAGAGCAATTCAAATCTGTGTCCAACGGTCACCCGTTTCGAAACACCCACCTGCCGTATTGAAACCCTGGATCAAAACGACGTTGACCGTTTCGGTACGCGGGTGTGTTTCGAGACCAGTTCCGAAACATGGCATTCCAGTAGCCAAATCGTTTCGAAACAGCCTCTAACGTTTCGAAACACGAAGCCTATTACAGGGCCCCCGTTTCGAAACACTAGAGGGTGTTTCATTACGGTTTGCCCAGAAACTGCAGCAAGTGCTGGTTTTTCCTTCATAAACTCATTCAAACACATCCGAAAGACTCTCTAATCATACTAACAAACCAGCAAACATATAAGGTACATATCTAGAACTCTTAAACACATTCTTAGCATCAAACATGAAATCTCACTAGTCTAGAGGCATGCTTCCTAATATCAAATCACGAATAAGCAATTCAACCTCAAAACAAGCAATTAAGGCCATTTACAATTCAAACCAGCCAAAGCAAACATGCCACAACCCTAGGGAGTTTAACGCATCTCCCAAATACAATTCTTGGTTTCCCATTGCCAATCTATCAAAACTAAAGTGTATGAAAACTTCACCATACATGAGCTTGGACTTCCTTGGATGAAATTAGCTTCCTTGATGCCCGAAAACACCTCAATTATCTGCATTATTGGTAAAGAGAGAGCGTAAGCACAAATGCTTAGTGAGGCATGCTCTAAAGGAAACCAACACAATAATGCACATTTTGAAAATCTTTACACAAAAGCTTTTGAACCGCATGCTCATTTTAACACATGCTTGAAAACCTTTCAAAGCAACTTCTCATTGAAACTACATGTACCTCAATTCTATCTCATGGATTTACCAATGCAAAACTCATGGCAAGGCCATACACATGCTTGTATCATCAAAGCATTTCTAAAACAAATCTCATATGCATAACTCATAGCATAAATCATTTCATCGAAGGTACACGTGTAACAAAAACCATTTCATCATTTATATTGGCATTTAGCATTTCATTAATACTCGGATATGCGAACTCATTTCTACACTAGACTCTTTCGGTGGAATCTCGCATCACCGTACTCACTTGTCTAGCAACATGGCTTCCGATGGAATCTCTCATCACCGTACTCACATGGCAGAATCTCTCATCGCCACAAAGATTGGGTATTTCACCAAGTCCTACCCGATGGAATGCCCATCATCGGAATATCTCCCTTTGGCTTAACCAAAGAGCACGTACGAATTTTTAGTTTATAGTGCACTCTCATCCTATTGATCGATCAATTATATCCGGTAAGTTTCTCAACATCTATGCCAATATAATGTGTTAAAACATCACCACACCTACTGTTTTTCATGCAATATTACTCAAAGGTTTTCTCATCACATTTCAGAACATGAATCATACTTTGCTTCAAACAAAAAGCTCAAATCTCTTCAATGCAACATGCCATCTCATGACATCTCTACAAGCATAATCTCATGCCATGAATCATGCACAAAAACAGTAGGAATTTATCAATCTCAAACCATGAGCATGTAAAAGCAATTTAGGGGCAAACACCACATTAAAGATTGCAATTCAAACCATACTTACTTCCGGATTTAGGAAGGTGTTTCAAACCTCTTCTAAATCCCCAAACCTTGTATTTTTGTCCTCATGGACTTCTAACCCAATCGCAGTCACCAATTTCTTTTCGCTTGCTCGCCGAAACGCCAATTAAGCTTCCGGGTCAACTCCAAAAGTGTCCGAAGATGTCTCCCCTATTTTAGACACATAAAAGCAGAGGATTAATGCATCATCATGCATTGAAATCTTCAGCCAACACTCCTAAACTCGCTGCTCTACCTAAACCCAACATTTTGGCTATCAAACACAACCGAAATCAACTCCAAATTCTTCCAAAACATAACCCAGCCAAGATCCATCACTTCTAAACATTTCTAAACATTAATTAACATCAAAAACAATCCTAAACTCGTCCGTACACCCCCAGCTTTAACAGAACACCAATATCACCCCAAAACCCACCATTTTCACAAGCAAAAACTTAGGAAAAACAACCTATTCGGGATTGGATTGATAAAACCTCATTCCTAACATCATTTAACATCCAAAATACATTAGAAAACCATCTCAAAATAGATCTAAATCAATTACCACGAAAATCTTCAAGATCTCTAAAAGATGATTTCTCCTTGATTTGGGCAAGTTTCCATGAAAATCTTGTTTCCAACATTAAAACCATTCATAAACCTTTAATAAAGGGTTAGCAACTTGGGAATTTCAGTAAAGAACTGAGTTTTTAGAGGAGAAGAACAATCTTACCTCTAAAAGATGATTTCTCCTTGATTTGGGCAAGTTTCCATGAAAATTCAATGTAGAAAACAAATAGATTTGATGAAAGATTGATTAGGAATCAATGAGTGATGGAAAACTCATCAAATGAAGTGAAAATCAAAGTGAATTTTGCTGGAGAAAAAGTGTTTGGTTGATAGGATTTTGAGAGAAAATTAGAGAAAAGTGATTTTTAAAGTCAAAGGTAGTTTACCACCTTTATTTTATTTAATTAAAACATTAATTAAAACACCCAAATTAAGAAAAAATCTGATGAAAACATTTTTGGTAAATTAGCTCCTTAAAGATTCAAAGTTTCAATCATTTACAAAACAGTTACTACTAAACTTTGTAAAAACTGTGATTTGGTCACTACATCGAAATGTAGTATTTCCAAACCATATTTTGTAAAATTGATTTCACCATTCACTTATATATATTAAATGAGGATATTTAGATATTTTTCTATATTTTTAAAGCATCCCGAACTAGGTGTTCCCTAAAACTCCCTTTTATATTCGAACTGTTTCTCAAACCGGTCCGGTTCAGACCCTAAACTTCTAAGCCCAAAATTAGGGTGTTACAACTCTCCCCCTCTTAAGAAATTTCGTCCTCAAAATTTACCTGAAGGAAAAAGGTAAGGAAACTGCTTCTTCATATCATCTCTTCTTTCCCACGTGGCTTCCTCAACACCACGATGCTTCCACAACACCTTAACCAATTCAATGGTCTTACCACGAAGAACTTTGATGTCCGAATCCTGAATCTCAACCGGCTCCTCATCATAGGTCAAATCTGGATTCAACTCAACTTCTCCAACATGCATAACATGCAAAGGATCCGATCTATACCTCCGAAGCATGGAGACATGAAACTCATCATGTATCTTCTCTAACTCTTGTGGTAGCCTCAGCTTATACGCAACGGGACCCACGCATTCTATCACCTCGTATGGTCCAATATACCTAGGGCTCAACTTACCCTTCCGGTCAAACCTCATCACCTTCTTCCAAGGTGAAACCTTCAAGAACACACGGTCACTCACCGCAAACTCAATCTCCTTACGCTTCAAATCTGCATAAGACTTCTGTCGATCAGAATCTGCCTTTAACCGCTCACAAATGAGCTTCACCTTCTCGCTGGTTCTTTTCAACAAAGCCGGCATCGAGGCCAATTTCTGACCTATTTCAGCCCAGCAAAGAGGAGTTCTGCACTTCCTCCCATACAAGGCTTCATAAGGTGCCATTTGAATACTTGTCTGGTAGCTATTATTATAAGAAAACTCCACCAAAGGCTAATGCTTCTCCCAAGAGCCTTGAAACTCAATCACACAGCACCTCAACATATTGTCAAGCACTTGGATAACACGCTCAGACTGTCCATCCGACTGTGGATGATAAGAAGTACTAAAGTATAGACATGTACCCAAAGCTTGATGCAAACACTCCAAAAATCGCGATGTGATCCTCGGATCTCTATACGACACTATAGATTTTGGTACCCCATGCAGACGCACAATTTCAGCAATGTAAAACTCTGCAAGCTTATCCAAGGTATACGTGGTATGCACAGGTAAGAAATGCGCACACTTTGTAAGGCGATCCACAATCACCCACACTAAATTCTTCTTCGATGGCGACAAAGGTAAACCAGACACAAAGTCCATGGTGACTCTTTCCCATTTACATTCAGGAATCTTCAACCGTTGCAACAACCCTGAAGGAAACTGATGCTCAGCTTTAACCCGCTGACAAACCATACACTTACTCACATATTCCGCAACATCTTTCTTCAATCCCACCAAATAGTACTCATCCTTAAGATCACGATACACCTTTGTACTACAAGGGTGCATAGCAAAAGGACTACAATGAGCTTCGATCAGAATAGTATGCCTCAACTCTACATCATTCGACACTACTACCCGTCCTCCGAAACATAAAACTCCACCGTCATTAAAACAGAAATCCGATGATCTACCCTCAACAATATCCTGAACATGTGGCACCAAGGAATCGTCCAACAACTGCTTATCCTTTATTAACTGAACCAGAGATGGTTTCACATGCAATTCAGCCACAAGACCTCCATCTCGCGAGATACTCAAGCTAGCAAACACAACCCTTAACTCTACCGCCACTTTCATATTATATTTATATTTTGTTCATGTTGTGTATGAAATTTTAGTATTTTAATCGTTTCATAATCATATATTTATGTTCGGGCATGATTAGGATTGCATGAAAAGTTTTTACTTGCCCATAAGTATGGGTGAGCAAAACTCGAGTTGACTCGACGCGAAAAAACTTGACTCGTTATTTTATCCCAAAATATATGAGTGAATTACATAATTATCTCAGGTTGGGTCAATTTAAATATTTTTACTCTAAATTTAAACCTGACCCATCCTAAATCTATTTTTTTAAATCCCGACTCTTAAAATTGGATCGGTCGAATCTACATGTCATGCCCATCCCTAGTTAGTAGAGGCTTAAATTCTTTACTTCCATTCTCTTTGAAATGTACTAATACAAATTAAAGTATAGGATTAATTTCAAAAGTAATCATAATAGAGGTACTAAAATCCCAATTTGACCAAATTATATACAACTTTCAGGTTTCATATTCGTCACTTGAAGTGGGAATAGTTCCAACCATGGCCGATCCAAACGTACCCATCTCATCAACTCCGACCACCAACCAAGCTTCCCAAGTCGACAGAAACGACCGCGAGGCTCGAGTTTTAAGGTACAAAGAGAAGAGGAAGAACCGATAATTCCAGAAAACAATCTGATGCGCTTCGCGGAAGGCCTACGCTGAATTAAGGCCAAGAATCAATGGCCAATTCGTCAAAAGAACTGGAAACGACAACGACATTGTCCTCGACCACATGCTTAACTCGCCAACTTCAGCTTTTGCAGCAGCTTTCATGTCGGAAACAGAGTACGACGTCGTCTCGTAGTTTGGAAAGTCGATTTATAGAAGAATACTATGATTGTGTAATATAGTAATTAAATTCTGGCAAATAGAATAATCCAAACGGCAATTGAAATTAATGGAAATAGATGTTGTTCTTTGGTTATAGTTTATGTCGCGTCTAAAGTTTGATTTCAATCTCGGAATAAAAAAAAGGCTTGATTCCTTAAGACTTTTTAAATTGTCCCAAACTTTTTATTTGGGTTAATATATATTTTGGTACCTTAATTTTGTCTTAACTTGACTTTTCGATTTAAATTATCATTTAAATTTGACTTATGATTTGAACAAAACATCGCGTTTTTGTACTTGTTTTTATCTAAAAGTTGAGTTTTAGTATTATTGAATCGGACAAAGAAGTTTAAGAATCAAATTGAATGTGAAATTGATTTCAAGATCGAACGTTGAGAGGGTCGAATTACTAAATTTTAAATTTATAAGGGCTTTTAATGTTTTACATGAACCTAAATTGCTATTAGAATAAAACTATTGGGGGGACGAATCTACCCTTCTTTAATTTTGTTAGTGTTTATTTATAACTAAATAACTTTAAATTTTAAACAAGGGTCAAATTATTATTAAATCAAAATTTATCGGATATTTAAGTTTCATAATAGAGACTTATGCCCTTGATCCCTCCGTCCCATGGATTGTATGATAAACAATGACAGAGTCATATGGATTTTTACTAAAAAAATATAAGGGATATTTAATTATTTGACCTCTTATTTTTCAATTCATTTGAACAATATTTCCTTTTTAATGGTTAATTGTACATTGTCTCTATTTATCTTAATTATTTACTCCGTCCCTAATAACAAGTTTTTGCTTACTCATGAAACGAGTTGAACCATGATTCAAATTCAAACATGTTATACTATTTTTGTTCGAATTGAATTCTTTAACGATTAAAAGCTATATGTAAATAAGAGTTTTCTTTTTGTTAATGTCATCATTTTAAATCTTTTGATCGGTTAATTTAAATTAAATATTACAAAAATTTATCACAAAACAATTTTTAAATTTATATAATTTATAACATTAGAATCTAATTTTTTTATTCTATTTTAAAATAACCGAACGAATTATTTTACTAAATGAATTTATGGTCCAATTTCTAATGGTCCAAATAAGTATTCTTTTTAGTTATCAACAAACTTCTCGCTTTTTATTACACTAACTCGATTGGTCGGTTAGGAACGACAAAAAGGATATAGAGAAGCAGCTATGTTATACTTTTATGTTATACATTGTAAATTGAATTAGGGTATTACAATTTAATCAAATTTTTTGTTTAAATAGAGAGATATTATATTCTCATTCCGAGATTCGAACCTATACAAGATGGAGCAGAATGAGTATCCTTAGCAACTAAACCAATTAATTTTGGTTAGACTGAAAATAATTCGAACATATAATAAATTTATTTATGTATAACATACAAGACTAACTATTAATTATTTTAGCGGAAGAAGATATTAGATAATTTAAATAATGTATAGAATTCAAATTCTTATGTTACGAGTAAAACAAATTAAATAAGGAGTATCGCCTCCTTAATAAATTATTATAATGTTTGCTTCAAATTAATTTATCGACAAACTGATCAAACATGATTATAAAAAATGCCATTCCGTGAATGAAAACATTTTAGCACTCAACGTTTTATTTTGAGTCAAAATGGTCATTTCATGAATGAAAACTGTAATCAACTAACGATAAACAACTTGATATGACTGACAGAATAACACATCATCAGAAAAAAAATTAAATTATATTTGATATAATTTTAGTTTTACTTGCGCGTCATTATGTCAAGTCATGACCTTTGTTTATTTGTCATTGTTATGTCAATGTGCATTGCCATGAAGATTTCCCACACCATGTCAAGTAATTTGTTGTTAATTAACTAACAATTTTTATTCAAAGATCAACTATTTTAACATAAGATAAAATATTAAAGATTAATGTACTTAAAAAATTAAAATATTTTTTCAGTCAAATATTAAGAACATTTTCTAACGCCATGCATAAAAAATACAACTTAAAGAGAATTTGTGCATCCCGAAGTGATAAATGAAAAAAATAAAAAGGAAGATTTGGATAAAAGGAAGATAACTTGAAAAGCCAACCTCCAAAGTTTTTAGTTTTAAGGAATTTAACGATTGGAATCCTTTTTGGATCCAAATTCGTATCTAATTCTTTGAACACACTTTTCTATAATGCTCCTATTTATAAAAAATATATTTTAATACACAAATGGAATAAAATTTAATTTATATAAATTTATTAATTTTAGAAGTTATGAATTGTGGGTTTAGAATTTAAAATTTAAGATTTATAGTTTTATAGTTTACATGTAGAGATTAAAATTTCATTATTTAATTATGGAAAGTTGTGTAAATCTTTAACACTGTTTTTGTAACACCCCAATTTTGCCCTAAATTAAAAACCCTAATAATTGGGAATTTCAATTGAAAACTTAATTAAATTTTAGTGATTAAATTGGGAATTTTCAGAATTTCACTGATAAAATTGTAACGATTGCAAAACTTAAGTGTCGTTTAATAAACCCTAGAAAGTATAAGGGCATGCTCTGTAATTAACCCTTTTCTTAGGGCATAACTAGAACCTTTCAACCATTTTCTCTAGTTTTGGCCGTTCTCTTCCCTCTCCTTCAACGTCTTGTGCAAGCAAAAGAAAAGAAACCCCCTTTCTTTGTTTTCCGTCCGGCCAAGGGACAAACACAGTTCGTTCGACGGTCCGGCACCACCGTTCATCTTCCCTTTGTTGTCTGACTATAACCCACTCGTCAACTAACCCTCGTCGGCCGCCCTTTGCCCAAAACTCATCGGTAAGCATTTCGGTTGCTTCGGAAATCCCTCACGCTGCCGTCCTCTTTTTTTTTTTTTTGCAAATTGGTTGGGTCTCAATTGTTCCTTTCCCTCGTGTAAGTTGTGTGTGTATGTGGGTCTTGGAAATTCGTCGGATTTTGATGTGAGAGGTCACTGGCGGTGAGAATCAAGGGGGGATGTTGTGTACTAATTTTTGAATTAGGGATTTTATGTTGAACCGGTCTGAACCGGTCCAAAAAACTGAACCGGGTTGACAGAACCGAACCGGTCTATCTTATAAATAGTCGGCTGACGTCAGCGTTGACCGTTGACTTTTTTAGAAAAAGGCTATTTTATGTTTTTCGACGTCCTGATTCCGATTCTGTTGCCCATTTTTCCAAATTCGAACCCGAAAGACCGTTTTGACCGCTTTAATTCATTTATACATGTATTTAAAGATTTGAATATCAGAAAAATTAATTGCTATTATTCGTATTTGCAGACGACATTGACTCGGATACTGAGATCCTTTCTCTTCCTCCACCTGGACGACTTCCTGTTGCCCAGACATCGGGATCTGCTCCTGAGTTTAATTATTAATATACATTTGATATTTATATTATCATTGTCTTGACATGGTAGTAATATCTTGATGGTGTATTTAATTGTTATAGGAGCTGACTCTGAACAACCTAGAGATAGAGCTGAGCGTGGGAGACGTCACCGTCGACGTTGAGTGTTAGCTACTTGAGGTGTGTTCTCTTCTGTGTAGTTTGCTTACAGTGATCTGTATGTAAATGTGATGATTTGTTGAAATGTATACATGATGTGGTGTAATGATGTGTGATGATTATATTCTATTGATCTGTGATGTTTGACTTGTTCAACATTCTGTAATGTTATGCAATATTTGATTATACATTCATATTAGGATTATTGTATATCGAATTATATGATTTTGCATTTCTGTTGATAAATAATGCATCTAGATTCAGAGCTCGGATTCTGTACGGGGAAGTTTAGTAGCTTCATCCTTTAGGATGATGTTTACTTCAGATCAGTGGTTTTGCCCTACAGGCTGGATTCCACATCGGATGGTGATGAGATAAAGAGTGGTTCTTGGGAACCTTACTCTTCGGATGGTGATGTAGTTTGGCTGCATGTCATATTGTGTTGCATATTCATTCATACTTGCTTATGTGTTTGAATTGATTCATGATGGAAAAATTGTATTCTAATAATGTTTGGTTGTCTCTGTTGTTATAATGACTTTGTTAGTTCTACGTGCATTGTAGAGACACATTGAGCATTTTTGCTGACTCCCCCTTAGTTTCTACTTTTAGATACTCAAGTCTAGGCTACGGTACTTGGGGGACCTCATTTTCCAATTTTATTTATTTATTATTATCAGTATGAGACATTGACTTTTTTATATTGTATGTTTTATCATATTGTATATAATTTCAGATTCTGGATGTTTTATTTGGGGTTATTCTGTTTTATTATGCATGCACATTTTGAATATTTAATATTTTTAGGAATATTTTATCAGTATGTAATATGCGATATTATTATTGTCTATTTTGGAATTTAAGTTTTGAATGAGGTTACTTGTGTGAGAGAGAAGCTTTGAGTTGACTCCTTATATTTGACCCCGTTCTTTCGGGTCGGGTTTAGGGGGTTACATTTAGTGGTATCGGAGCCAGGTTCAACACTCGGCCTGAGTGATTTAAATCAATTTGAAATCCAAAATAAATCTTTGTATGCATTCTCAAATGTTTTTGGGGTAAAACGGGAATTCCAGATAAATTTATGATCTATTATGAATATATTTATACATATTCTGAATAAGGTCTCCAAGTACAAAATCTAATCTTAAGTTTCTGTCTTTTGTAGATATACTATTATGTCACCTCGGAGAAGTTCTAGAGTAGCGGCTGGTCGAGGTCGTGGCCGATGCCGTGGCCGAGGACGAGGTCGTACCGTGACTGCGGATAGTGACATTCCACATCTAGAGGGTTCGATACAAAATCAAGATTAGGTCCAGGGTGCGAATGAGAAGGAACAACATGTGGATCAGACAGGAGCTCAACAGACAGGAGCTCAGTAGACTGGAGCTCAGCAGATCGGTGGAGGAGACCCACATGTTCAGCCTGCTTAGGGTAGTGGTCATCGTAATTCAGGGGATAGTGAGAGAATGGGCACATATGTTGTAACTATTCAGAGAGAGTTATAGAGATACCTTCGTCAGTCTGAGAGTGTTCGGAGACCCATATCCACAGAGTTTCTTGCTGCCGAGATGACTATGTTCGATGGAAAGACGAGTACAGACCCAACAGATTCAGAGTACTGGTTGAAGAAGCTTCAACGATTATTTGTTGAGATGGATTATGCTACCGACCGGAAACTTAGGGCTGTCGTTTCACTACTGCAAGGTGAAGCCTAGAATTGGTGTGAGGCTGAGGAGCTTGTTACTCCAGCTAGTACTGTTACTTAGGATAATTTCATACAAGCTTTCCGTGATTGATATGTCGGAGCTGATTATATAGCTAAGTGTGATTGGTTTCTGAAGGGATTGCGTCCTACGATAAAGGCCAATGTTGCTTTACATATGGACCAGGAATACAATGATATAACTTGACGAGCTAGGACAACTGAGCATAATGTGGATGAGTTGAGACAGCTTGAGTTCCATGGATCATATAGAATGAAGAGACCAGTGTCAGTGCCAGTTCAGCATAGTCAGGGAAATCAGTCTAGGAAGAGGGCCAGAGATGAGACATACTATCAGAGTTATTCGAGAGCTAGACCAGTTACTTCTTCTATTCCGACTTTCAGTGCTGGTGGTTCGACTAGTACTCGAGGGGTGCCACAGTGTCCTTTTTACAAGAAGTGGAATTCGGGCGAGTGTAGGAGGCAGACTGGAGCTTGTTTCAAATTTGGTTCATTCGAGCATCGTTTCAGAGATTATCCGATTTCACCTCCCTTAACTTTTACTACTAATCAGTCTCAGACATCAATACAGACTCCCGCCAGAGGAAGAGGTTAGGTCAGATCTGTTAATTCAGGCTCTGCTAGTAGAGGTAGACCAGCTCCGAGTGGAGGATCAGCAGGATCGGGGGCCAGACAACCGGGGTTGTTTATTCTACTAGGAGGCACGAGGACCGTGATGAACCAAATGTTATTGCCGGTACATTCTCTATCTATTCTATTCCATATTTTGCTCTGCTAGATAATGGTTTGACTCATTCATATGTTGCAAGTTCTGTGTCCAGGGGTCTTGAGATTTCTGTTGAGGATATCGTTAGTGCTGTTACTGTACACAGTCATGTGGGTAATCCAGTTGAGGTTACTAAAGTATACATGAATTGTCCTCTCGAGATTCAAGGGGAGATCTTTTCAACTGATTTGATGGAGTTACCCTTTGGAGAGTTCGATCTTATTCTGGGTATGGACTGGTTGGCTGCACATCATGTTACTTTAGACGGAGAAAAGAAAAGGGCTACACTGAGAACTCTTGATGATCGTGAGGTGATTCTAATTGGTGAGCGCAAAGGGTTCCTATGTAACATCGTCTCAGCTCTCAAAGCTGAGAAAATGATCAGGAAAGGTCTATCGCTTATCTTGCCAATATCCTTGATCCGATACAGTCCGATTCTGAATTAGATAAGATTCGAGTTGTGAAAGAAATTCCAGACATTTTCCCGAAAGAATTACCTGGGGTACCGCCGAAACGGGATGAGGTTGAGTTTGGCATCGAGGTTTATCTGGGTACAGCTCTTGTGTCTATGGAACCTTATCGGATGGCGCCGAAGGAATTTAAAGAGTTGAAGATTCAGTTGCAAGAACTGTTGGATCGAGGTTTCATTCGACCAAGTCTTTCTCCTTGGGGAGCTCTTGTTCTGTTTGTTAAGAAGAATGATGGGACACTTCGACTCTATATTGATTATCGGAAGCTGAACAAGCTGACGATCAAGAACAAATATCCTCTTCCCCGTATTGATGATCTGTTTGACCAGTTCCGGGGAGCTACGATATTCTCTACGATAGACCTAAGATCTGGTTATTAACAACTCAAGGTTAAGGATTCTGATGTGTTCAAAATAGCTTTTCGGACACGATATGACCATTATGAGTTCCTTTTGATGCCTTTTGGGTTGATTAATGCTCCTGCCGCTTTTATGGATATGATGAATAGGGTGTTTCAACCCTATTTTGACCAGTTTGTTGTGGTATTTATTGATGATATATTGGTATAATCTAGATCTAAGGAAGAGCATGAGGAACATCTTCAGATTGTATTACAGATTTTGCGAGAGAAACAACTATATGCCAAATTCAGTAAGTCTGAGTTTTGGCTTTCTGAGGTTATGTTTCTGGGTCATATAGTTTCTGCTCAGGGTATTCAAGTTGATCCGATGAAGGTTGAGGCTATTATGAGTTAGAAGCAGCCTAAGAATGTTTATGAGGTTCATAGCTTCTTGGATTTAGCTGGTTATTATCGGAGATTCGTTGAGGGTTTCTCTTCTATTGCAGCTCTGTTGACTAAGCTTCTTAGGAAGGATGTTCCCTTCGTTTGGACTGAGGCTCAGCATTCTAGTTTCGAGAAGCTTAAGTTTGTGCTGACTGAAGCACTAGTTTTGATTCAGCCTGAGCCAGGTAAGGCTTATACAGTTTTTAGTGATGCTTCGTACACCAGATTGGGGTGTGTTTTGATGTAGGACGGGAAGGTAGTGGCTTATGTGTCTCGATAGTTAAAACAACATGAGTGTAACTATCCTACCCATGATCTAGAGTTTGTTGTTTTTATCTTTGCACTTAAGATTCGGAGACACTATCTCTACGGGGAGAAGCGTTATATCTATACAGACCATAAGAGTCTGAAATACCTCCTCACTCAGAAAGAGCTTATTCTGAGACGTCGTCGCTGGTTAGAGATTCTCAAGGATTATGATTGTGAGATTGAGTATCATCCAGGTAAAGCTAATGTCGTTGCTGATGCATTGAGTCGTAACGCCATTTTAGATCTGAGAGCTTTGTTTGCTCGGATGAGTTTGTACGACGATGGCAGTTTGATGGCTGAACTTCAGGTTATTCTTACATTGATTTCTGATATTCGAGCTGAGCAGCCTAGTGATCTGTTTTTGATGCATTGTATCAGAGAGGTGCGTGAGGGTACATCTCTAGATTTCTCTATTGATTACGATGGAGTATAATGTTTCTGTGGCCGGTATTGTATTCCGAGGAAATCTGGGTTAAAACAGGTTATTCTCCATGAGGCCCATGACAGTCCTTATTCTATGCATCCTTGTGGTGACAAGATGTATAAGAATCTTCGTGAAAGGTACTGGTGGGAAGGTCTCAAGTGAGAAGTCGTCGGATTTGTATCGAGGTGCCAGACTTGTAAGAAAGTCAAAGTAGAGCATCAACGTCCGTCTGCGTTACTACAACATATTGAGATTCCTCAATGGAAGTGGGAGCGCGTGACTATGGACTTTATTAGTGGACTTCCTTTGACTCCGTCGAAGAAGGATTCCATCTGGGTTATTGTTGATCGTCTGACGAATCCACACATTTCATTCCTGACTCAGTTAACTATTCTTTGAGTAAGTTAGCCTGACTTTATATTTTTTAGATCATTCGACTTCACGTGTACCGTAATATATTATTTCCGACAGAGATCCGAGGTTCACTGCATGATTCTGGGGGTCTCTTCATTCTGCTTTGGGTACTCGGTTGAAATTCAGTACATCTTATCATCTGCAAACAGATGGTCAGTCTGAGCGTGTGATCCAGATTCTTGAGGATATGTTGAGAGGTTGTATTCTTGATTTCAGAGGCAGTTGGGAGGATTTCTTGCCGCTTGCAGAGTTTTCTTATAATAACAGTTATCAGGCTAGTATCAAGATGTCACCGTATGAGGCTCTGTATGGACGTAGGTGTCATTCACCTATTGGTTAGACTAGGTTGAATGAGAACAGATTGTTAGGACCGAAGATTGTGCACGAGGCTGAGCAGACTGTCAGATTGATTCGAGATCGACTTAAGGCTGCTTTTAACAGACATAAGTCTTATGCTGATTTGAGACGTCGTGATCTTGAGTTTGAGGTGGGTGATGAGGTTTTCTTGAAAGTATCTCCTTGGAGGAAGGTACTTCGGTTTGGTCGAAAGGGCAAGCTGAGTCCTCGTTACATTAGCCCTTATCGGATTATTCGTCGAGATGGACCAGTTGCCTATCAGCTAGAGCTATCACCAGAGCTTCAACGTATTCACGATGTTTTCCATATTTCAGTGTTGAGTTGTTATCATATTGATTCGTCACATGTCATGCCTGTTCAGGATATTGAGGTTCGTCCTGATTTGCGTTTTGAGGAGGAGCCTATTGAGATTCTTGCTCAGGATAAAAATGTTCTCACAAGGAGGACCATTAAGATGGTCAAAGTTCTATGGCGTAGTCGTAGTCATGATGAGGCTACGTGGGAGCCCATGACTGTCATCCGAGCTCAGTATCCGCATCTTTTTACTCTAGGTAAATTTCGAGGCCGAATTTTTTTTTAACGGTGAGAGAATTTTAACACCCCAATTTTGCCCTAAATTAAAAACCCTAATAATTGGGAATTTCAATGATTAAATTGGGAATTTTAAGAATTTCAGTGATAACATTGTAACGATTGCAAAACTTAAGTGTCGTTTCATAAACCCTAGAAAGTATAATGGCACGCTCTGTAATTAACCCTTTTCTTAGGGTATAAATAAACCTTTCAACCATTTTCTCTGGTTTTGGTCGTTCTCTTCCCTCTCCTTTAACGTCTTGTGCGAGCAAAAGACAAGAAACCCCCTTTCTCCGATTTTCGTCCGGCCAAGGGTCAAACACCTTCCGTTCGACGGTCCGGCACCACCGTTCATCTTCCCTTTATTGTCCGACCATAACCCACCTGTCAACTAACCCTCTTCGGCCACACTTTGCACAAAACTCATCAGTAAGCTTTTCGGTTGCTTCGGAAATCCCTCACGCCGCCGTCGTCTTGTTTTTCTTTTGCAAATTGGTTGGGTCTCAATTGTTCCATTCCCTCGTGTAAGTTGTGTGTGTATGTGAGTCTCAGAAACTCATCGGAATTTGACGCGAGAGGTCACCGGCTGTGAGGAATCGGGGGGGATGTTGTGCCCTAATTTTTTACTTAGGGATTTTATGTTGAACCGGTCTGAGCCGGTCCAGTAGACTGGACCAGGTTGATAGAACCGAACCGGTCTGTCTTATAAAGAGTCGGCTGACGTCAGCATTGACCGTTGACTTTTTCAGAAAAGGCTATTTCATGTTTTTCGACATCCTAATTCTGATTCCGTTGCCCGATTTCCCAAATTCGAACCCGAAAGACCGTTTTGACCACTTTTATTCATTTATACATGTATTCAAAGATTTGAATATCCGAAAAATTAATTGGTATTATTCATATTTGCAGACGACATTGACTCGGATACTGAGATCCTTACTCCTCCTCCACCTAGACGACCTCCTGTTGCTCAGCCATCAAGATCCGTCGTGAGTTTAATTATTAATATACATTCGATATTTATATTATCGATGTCTTGGCATAGTAGTAATATCTTGATGGTGTATTTAATTGTTATAGGAGCTGACTCTGACCGAACTAGAGACAGAGCTGAGCGTGGGAGACGTCACCGTCGATGTTGAGTGTTAGCTACTTGAGGTATGTTCTCTTCTGTGTAGTTTGCTTACAGTGCTCTGTATGTAAATGTGATGATTTGCTGAAATGTATACATAATGAGGTCTGATGATGTGTGATGATTATATTCTATTGATCTGTGATGTTTGACTTGTTCAACATTCTGTAATGTTATGCAATAATTGTTTATACATTCAGATTCAAAATATTGTATATCGTATTATAAGATTATGCGTTTCTGTTAATAAATAATGCATTTAGATTCAGTGCTTGGATTTTAAGTCATCTCATTTTGGTTGGGATTCTGTACGGGGAAGTTCAGTAGCTTCATTCATCGGGATGATGTCTACTTCGGATCAGTGGTTTCACCCTACGGGCTGGATTCCACTTCAGATGGTGATGAGGTAGACAGTGGTTCTGGGGAACCTTACTCTTCGGATGGTCATGTAGTTTGGGTGCATGTCATATTGTGTTGCATATTCATTCATACTTGCTTATGTGTTTGAATTAATTCATGATGGAAAACTGTATTATGATAATGTTTGATTGTCTCTGTTGTTATAATGACTCTGTTAGTTTTGTTTGCACTGTAGAGACACACTGAGCGTTTTCGCTGACTCCCCCTTAGTTTCTACCTTCAGATACTCAGGTCTAGGCTACGGTACTTGGAGGACCTCGTTTTCCAGCTTTATTTATTTATTATTATCAGTATGAGACTTGGACTTATTTATATTAAATGTTTTATTGGATTGTATATAATTTCAGATTCTGGGTGTTTTATTTGGGGTTATTATGTATGCACATTTTGAATATTTTACATTTTCAGGAATATTTTATCAGTATGTAATATGCGATACTATTATTTTCTATTTTGGAATTTAAGTTTTGAATCAGGTTATAATGACTTTGTTAGTTCTATTTGCATTGTAGAGACACACAGAGCGTTTTTGCTAACTCCCCCTTAGTTTCTACTTTCAGATACTCAAGTCTAGCCTACGGTACATGGAGGACCTCATTTTCTAGCTTTATTTATTTATTATTATCAGTATGATACTTGGACTTTTATATATTATATGCTTTATCAGATTGTATATAATTTCAGATTCTGGATGTTTTATTTGGGGTTATTCTGTTTTATTATGCATGCACATTTTGAATATTTTATATTTTTCAGGAATATTTTATCAGTATGTAATGTGCGATACTATTATTATCTATTTTGGAATTTAAGTTTTGGATCAGGTTACTTGTGTGAGGGAGAAGCTTTGAGTTGGCTCCTTATATTCGACCTAGTTCTTCCGGGTCAGGTTTAGAGGGTTACCTTTAGTGGTATCAGAGCCAGGTTCAACACTCGGCCTGAGTGATTTAAATCAATTTGAAATCAAAAATAAATTTTTGCATGCATTCTCAAATGTTTTCAGGGTAAAACGGGAATTTCAGATAAATTTATGATCTATTATGAATATATTTATACATATTCCGAATAAGGTCTCTATGTACCGAATCTAATCTTAGGATTCTGTCTTTTGTAGATATACTACTATGTCACCTCAGAGAAGTTCTAGAGTAGCGGCCGGTCGAGGTCATGGCCGAGGCCGTGGCCGAGGACGAGGTCGTACCGTGACTGCAGATAGTGACGTTCCACCTCTAGAGGGTTCGATACAAAATCAAGATGAGGTCCAGGATGCGAATGAGGAGGAACAACATGTGGATCAGACAAAAGCTCAGCAGACAGGAGCTGAGTAGACTGGAGCTCAGTAGACCGGTGGACGAGACCCACATGTTCAGCCTGCTCAAGGTAGTGGTCATCGTGATTCAGGGGATAGTGAGACAGTGGGCATATATGTTGTAACTATTCAGAGAGAGTTATAGAGATACCTTCGTCAGTCTGAGAGTGTTCGGAGACCCATATCCATAGAGTTTCTTGCTGCCGAGATGACTATGTTCGATGGAAAGACGGGTATAGACCCAACAGATCCAGAGTACTGGCTGAAGAAGCTTCAGCGATTATTTGTTGAGATGGATTATCCTACCGACCGGAAACTCAGGGCTTTCGTTTCACTACTGCAAGGTGAAGCCCAAAATTGGTGGGAGGCTAAGGAGCTTGTTACTCCAGCTAGTACTGTTACTTGGGATAATTTCAGACAAGCTTTTCATGATCAATATGTCAGAGCGGATTATATAGCTAAGTGCAGAGATGATTTCATGAATCTGAGACAGAACGACATGATTGTTAATGACTATGAGATCGAGTTTATGAGATTTATTCAGTGTTGCTTTACATATGGACCAAGAATACAATGATATAACTTGACGAGCTAGGACAGCTAAGCGTAATAAGGACGAGTTGAGACAGCTTAAGTTCCATGGATATGATAGAATGAAGAAACTAGTGTCAGTGCCAATTCAGCATAGTCAGGGAAATCAGTCTAGAAAGAGGGCCAGAGATGAGACATACTATCAGAGTTATTCGAGAGCTAGACCAGTGACTTCTTCTATTCCGACTGTTAGTGTTGGTGGTTCGACTAGTACTCGAGGGTTGCCACAGTGTCCATTTTGCAAGAAGTGGCATTCGGGCGAGTGTAGGAGGCAGACTGGAGATTGTTTCAGATTTGGTTCATTCGAGCATCGTTTCAGAGATTGTCCGATTTTACCTCCCTCAGCTTTTACTACTAATCAGTCTCAGACATCAGTACAGACTCCCACCAAGGGAAGAGGTCAGGTCAGTTCTGTTACTTCAGGCTCTGCTAGTAGAGGTAGACCAGCTCCGAGTGGAGGATCAGCAGGATCGGGGGCCAGACAACCGAGGTTAGTTTATTCTACTAGGAGGCAGGAGGACCGTGATGAACCAAATGTTATTGCTAGTACATTCTCTATCCATTCTATTCCATATTTTGCTCTGCTAGATAATGGTTTGAATCATTCATATGTTGCAATTTATGTGTCTGGGGTCTTGAGATTTCTGTTGAGGATACCGTTAGTGTTGTTATTGTACACAGTCCGGTGGGTAATCCAGTTGAGGTTACTAAAGTATACAAGAATTGTCCTTTCGAGATTCAAGGGGAGATCTTTTCAACTGATTTGATGGAGTTACCCTTTGGAGAGTTCGATCTTATTCTGGGTATGGATTGGTTGTCTGCACATCATATTACTTTAGACTGTGAAAAGAAAAGGGCTACACCGAGAACTCCTGATGATCGTGAGGTGATTCTGAATGGTGAGCGCAGAGGGTTCCTATGTAACATCGTCTCAGCTCTCAAAGCTGAGAAAATGATCAGGAAAGGGTCTATCACTTATCTTGTCAATATCCTTGATCTGAGACAGTCTGATTCCGAATTAGATAAGATTTGAGTTGTGAAAGACTTTTCCAGACATTTTCTCGGAAGAATTACCTGAGGTACCGCCAAAACAGAATGAGGTTGAGTTTGGCATCAAGGTTTATATGGGTACAGCTCTTGTGTCTATGGAACCTTATTGGATGGCACCGAAGGAATTTAAAGAGTTGAGGATTCAGTTGCAAGAACTGTTGGATCGAGGTTTCATTCGACCCAGTGTTTCTCCTTAGGGAGCTCTTGTTCTATTTGTTAAGAAGAAGGATGGGACACTTCGACTTTGTATTGATTATCGGAAGTTGAACAAGCAGACGATCAAGAACAAATATCCTCTTCCCCATACTGATGATCTATTTTACAAGTTCCTGGGAGCTACGGTATTCTCTAAGATAGACCTGAGATTTGGTTATTACCAACTCAAGGTTAAGGATTCTGATGTGTTCAAAATAACTTTCCGGACACGATATGGCCATTATGAGTTCCTTGTGATGCCTTTTGGTTTGACTAACGCTCCTGCCACTTTTATAGATATGATGAATAGGGTGTTTCAACCCTATCTTGACCAGTTTGTTGTGGTATTTATTGATGATATATTGGTATATTCTAGATCTGAGGAAGAGCATGAGGAACATCTCCGGATTGTATTATAGATTATGCGAGAGAAACAACTATATGCCAAATTCAGTAAGTGTGAGTTCTGGCTTTCTGAAGTTGTGTTTCTGGGTCATATAGTTTCTGCTCAGGGTATTCAAGTTGATCCGATGAACGTTGAGGCTATTATGAGTTGGAAGCAGCCCAAGAATGTTTCTGAGGTTCGAAGCTTCTTGGATTTAGCTGGTTATTATCGGAGATTCGTTGAAGGTTTCTCTTCTATTGCAGCTCCGTTGACTAAGCTTCTGAGGAAGGATGTTCCCTTCGTTTGGACTGAGGCTCAGCAGTCTAGTTTCGAGAATCTTAAGTTTGTGTTGACTGAAGCACTAGTTTTGATTCAGCCTGAGCCATGTAAGGCTTATACAATTTTTAGTGATGCTTCGTACACCAGATTAGGGTGTGTTTTGATGTTGGACGAGAAGGTAGTGGCTTATGCGTCTCGATATTTAAAACAGCATGAGTTTAACTATCCTACCCGTGATCTAGAGCTTGTTGTTGTTATCTTTGCACTTAAGATCTGGAGACACTATCTCTACAGGGAGAAGCGTTATATCTATACAGATTATAAGAGTCTGAAATACCTCCTCACTCAGAAAGAGCTTAATCCGAGACAGCGTCGTTGGTTAGAGCTGCTCAAGGATTATGATTGTGAGAATGAGTATCATCCAGGTAAAGCTAATGCCGTTGCTGATGCATTGAGTCGTAACGCCATTTCAGATCTGAGAGCTTTGTTTGCTCGGATGAGTTTGTATGAAGATGGTAGTCTGCTGGCAGAACTTCGGGTTATTCCTACATTGATTTCTGATATTCGAGCTGAGCAGCCTAGTGATCTGTTTTTGATGCATTGTATCAGAGAGGTGCTTGAGGGTACATCTCTAGATTTCTCTATTGATCAGGATGGAGTATAATGTTTCTGTGGCCGGTATTGTAATCCGAAGAAAACTGGGTTAAAACAAGTTATTCTCCGTGAGGCCTATGACATTCCTTATTCTTTGCATCCTTGTGGTGACAAGATGTATAAGAATCTTTGTGAAAGGTACTGGTGGAAAGGTCTCAAGTGGGACGTCGTCAGATTTGTATCGAGGTGCTTGACTTGTTAGAAAGTCAAAAGCAGAGCATCAACGTCCGTCTGGGTTACTACAACATATTGAGATTCCTCAGTGGAAGTGGGAGCTCGTGACTGTGGACTTTGTTAGTGGAATTCCTTTGACTCCGTCGAAGAAGGATTCCATCTGGGTTATTGTTGATCGTCTGACGAAGTCCACACATTTCATTCATGTCTGAGTTAACTATTCTTTGAGTAAGTTAGCCCGGCTTTATATTTTTTAGATCGTTCGACTTCACGGGGTACCATTATCTATTATTTCTGACAGAGATCCGAGGTTCACTGCATGATTCTAGGGGTCTCTTCATTCTGCTTTGGGTACTCGATTGAAATTCAGTACATCTTATCATATGCAAACAGATGGTCAGTCTGAGCGTGTGATCCAGATTCTTGAGGATATGTGGAGAGGTTGTATTCTTGATTTCAGAGGCAGTTGGGAGGATTTCTTGATGCTTGTAGAGTTTTCTTATAATAGTAGTTATCAGTCCAGTATCAAGATGGCACCGTATAAGGCTCTGTATGGGCGTAGGTGTCGTTCATCTATTGGTTGGGCTGGGTTGAATGAGCACATATTGTTGGGACCGAAGATGGTGCACGAGTCTGAGCAGACTGTCAGATTGATTCGGGATCGGCTTAAGGCTGCTTTTAACAGACAAAAGTCTTATGCTGATTTGAGACGCCGTGATCTTGAGTTTGAGGTGGGTGATGAGGTTTTCTTGAAAGTATCTCCTTGGAGGAAGGTACTTCGGTTTGGTCGAAAGGGCAAGCTGAGTCCTCGTTACATTCACCCTTATCGGATTATTCATCGAGATGGACCAGTTGCCTATCAGCTAGAGCCACCACCAGAACTTCAGCGTAGTCACGATGTTTTCCATATTTCAGTGTTGAGACGTTATCATCCTAATCCGTCACATGTCATGCCTGTTGAGGATATTGAGGTTCGTCCTGATTTGCGTTTTGAGGAGGAGCCTATTGAGATTCTTGCTTAGGATAAAAAGGTTCTCAGAAGGAAGACCATTATGATGGTCAAAGTTCTGTGGCATAGTCGTAGTCATGATGAGGCTACGTGGGAGCCCAAGACTGTCATCCGAGCTCAGTATCCGTATATTTTTGCTCCAGGAAAATTTCGAGGCCGAAATTTCTTTTTAACGGTGAGAGAGTTGTAACACCCCAATTTTGCCCTAAATTAAAAACCCTAATAATTGGGAATTTCAATAGAAAACTTAATTAAATTTCAATGATTAAATTGGGAATTTTAAGAATTTCAGTGATCACATTGTAACAATTGCAAAACTTAAGTGTCGTTTCATAAACCCTAGAAAGTATAATGGCACGCTCTGTAATTAACCCTTTTCTTAGGGTATAAATAGAACCTTTCAAGCATTTTCTCTGGTTTTGGTCGTTCTTTTCCCTCTCCTTCAACGTCTTGTGCGAGCAAAAGAAAAGAAACCCCCTTTCTCCTTTTCTGTCCGGCCAAGGGTCAAACACCTTCCGTTCAATGGTCCGGCACCACCGTTCATCATCCCTTTATTGTCCGACAATAACCCACTCGTCAACTAACCCTCTTCGGCCGCCCTTTGCCTGAAACTCATCAGTAAGCTTTTCGGTTGCTTCGGAAATCCCTCACGCTGCTGTCGTCTTTTTTTTTTTGCAAATTGGTTGGGTCTCAATTGTTCCTTTCCCTCGTGTAAGTTGTGTGTGTATGTGGGTCTCAGAAACTCGTCGGAATTTGACGCGAGAGGTCACCGGCGGTGAGGAATCAGGGGGATGTTGTGCCTTAATTTTTGAATTAGGGATTTTATGTTGAACCGGTCTAAACCGGTCCAGAAGACAGGACCGGGTTGACATAACCGAACCGGTCTGTCTTATAAAGAGTCGGCTGACGTCAGCGTTGACCGTTGATTTTTTCAAAAAAACGCTATTTCATGTTTTTCAACATCCTGATTCCGATTCTGTTGCGCGTATTCCCAAATTCGAACCCAAATTCGAACCTGGACGACCTCCTGTTGCTCAGTCATCGAGATCTGTCGTGAGTTTAATTATTAATATGCATTCAATATTTATATTATCAATATCTTGGCATAGTAGTAATATCTTGATGGTGTATTTAATTGTTATAGGAGCTGATTCTGACCGAACTAGAGATAGATCTGAGCGTGGGAGACGTCACTGTCTATGTTGAGTGTTAGCTACTTGAGGTGTGTTCTCTTCTGTGTAGTTTGCTTACAGTGCTCTATATGTAAATGTGATGATTTGCTGAAATGTATACATGATGTGGTATGATGATGTGTGATGATTATATTCTATTGTTCTGTGATGTTTGTCTTGTTCAACATTCTGTAATGTTATGCAATATTTGTTTATACATTCAGATTCAGATTATTGTATATCAAATTAAATGATTATGCGTTTCTGTTGATAAATAATTCATTCAGATTCAGTGCTCGGATTTTATGTCATCTCATTTTGGTTGGGATTCTGTACGGGGAAGTTCAGTAGCTTCATTCGTCGGGATGATGTCTACTTTGGATCAGTGGTTTCACCCTATGGGCTGGATTCCACTTCGGATGGTGATGAGGTAGAGAGTGGTTCTGGGGAATCTTACTCTTCGGATGGTGATGTAGTTTGGGTGCATGTCGTATTGTGTTGCATATTCATTCATACTTGCTTATGTGTTTGAATTGATTCATGATACAAAAATTGTATTATGATAAAGTTTGGTTGTCTCTGTTGTTATAATGACTTTGTTAGTTTTGTTTGCACTATAGAGACACACTGAGCGTTTTCGCTGACTCCCCCTTAGTTTCTACTTTCATATACTCAAGTCTAGGCTACGGTACTTGGAGGACCTCGTTTTCCAGCTTTATTTATTTATTATTATCAGTATGAGACTTAGACTTATTTATATTAAATGTTTTATTTGATTGTATATAATTTCAGATTCTGGGTGTTTTATTTTGGGTTATTATGTTTTATTATGCATGCACATTTTGAATATTTTATATTTTCAGGAAAATTTTATCAGTATGTAATATGCGATACTATTATTGTCTATTTTGGAATTTAAGTTTTGAATCAGGTTACTTGTGTGAGGGACAAGCTTTGAGTTGACTCCTTATATTCGACCCAATTCTTCCGGGTCGGGTTTAGGGGGTTACAATTTGTGTATAGATAATATTACTCTTTTAAAAATTGTTTAAGTTTGGTGTTCATATTCATATTATCTTTTTTACATCATATTTGGTGTTAAATTCTATTTTAATCTCTTTTGAGTTTTAAATTTTTAATTTCTTATCAAATTAAACAACTTATACAAATAATATTTTTTAATATTTTTTATTTATTTTCTAACAATTTTCATCTTTTTTTATTTTTATTACTAAGGATGCCTTGAAGAATGAGTTCCCCAAATTTTTATTACTAAGAATGACTTGTTCATCATTCTGTAATGTTATGTAGTATTTGTTTATACATTCAAATTCAGAATATTGTATATCGTATTATATGATTATGCGTTTCTGTTGATAAATAATTCATTCAAATTCAGTGCTCGGAATTTATGTCATCTCATTTTGGTTGGGATTCTGTACGGGGAAGTTCAACAGGATCATTCGTTGGGATGATGTCTACTTCGGATCAGGGGTTTCACCCTACGGGTTGGATTCCACTTCGGATCGTCGTGAGGTAGAGAGTGGTTCTAGGGAACCTTACTCTTCGGATGGTGATGTAGTTTGGGTGCATGTCATATTGTGTTGCATATTCATTCATACTTGCTTATTTGTTTGAATTGATTCATGATGGAAAAACTGTATTATGATAATGTTTGGTTGTCTCTGTTGTTATAATGACTCTTTAGTTTTGTTTGCACTGTAGAGACACACTGAGCGTTTTCGCTGACTCCCCCTTAGTGTCTACTTTCATATACTCTAGTCTGGGCTACGGTACTTGGAGGACCTCGTTTTCTAGCTTTATTTATTTACTATTATCAGTATGAGACTTGGACTTATTTAAATTAAATGTTTTATTTGATTGTATATAATTTCAGATTCTGGGTGTTTTATTTGGGGTTATTATGTTTTATTATGCATGCACATTTTGAATATTTTATATTTTCAGGAATATTTTATCAGTATGTAATATGCGATACTATTATTATATATTTTGGAATTTAAGTTTTGAATCAGGTTACTTGTGTGAGGGACAAGCTTTGAGTTGACTCCTTATATTCGACCCAATTCTTTCGGGTTGGGTTTAGGGGGTTACAATTTGTGTATAGAAAATATTACTCTTGTAAAAATTGTTTAAGTTTGGTGTTCATATTCATATTATCTTTTTTACATCATATTAGGCCATAAATTTTATTTTAATCTCTTTTGAGTTTTAAATTTTTAATTTGTTATCAAATTAAACAACCGATACAAATAATATTTTTTTAATATTTTTTATTTATTTTCTAACAATTTTCATCTTTTCTGATTTTTATTACTAAGAATGACTTGTTCATCATTCTGTAATGTTATGCAATATTTGTTTATACATTCAGATTCAGAATATTGTATATCGTATTATATGATTATGCGTTTCTGTTGATAAATAATGCATTCAGATTAAATGCTCGGAATTTATGTCATCTCATCTTGGTTGGGATTTTGTACGGGGAAGTTCAGTAGCTTCATTCGTTGGGATGATGTCTACTTCGGATCAGTGGTTTCACCCTACGGGCTGGATTCCACTTCGGATGGTGATGAGGTAGAGAGTGGTTCTGGGGAACCTTACTCTTCGGATGGTGATGTAGTTTGGGTGCATGTCTTATTGTGTTGCATATTCATTCATACTTGCTTATGTGTTTGAATTGATTCATGATGGAAAAACTGTATTATGATAATGTTTGGTTGTCTCTGTTGTTATAATGACTCTGTTAGTTTTGTTTGCACTGTAGAGACACACTGAACGTTTTTGCTGACTCCCCCTTAGTTTCCTCTTTCAGATACTCAGGTCTAGGCTACGGTACTTGGAGGACCTTGTTTTCCAACTTTATTTATTTATTATTATCAGTATGAGACTTGGACATATTTATATGAAATGTTTTATTGGATTGTATATAATTTCAGATTCTGGGTGTTTTATTTGGGGTTATTATGTTTTATTATGCATGCACATTTTGAATATTTTATATTTTCAAGAAAATTTTATCAGTGTGTAATATGCGATACTATTATTATCTATTTTGGAATTTAAGTTTTGAATTAGGTTACTTGTGCGAGGGACAAGCTTTGAGTTGACTCCTTATATTCGACCCAATTCTTCCGGGTCGGGTTTAGGGGGTTACAGTTTGTGTATAGATAATATTACTCTTGTAAAAATTGTTTAAGTTTGGTGTTCATATTCATATAATCTTTTTTACATCATATTAGGCCTTAAATTTTATTTTAATCTCTTTTGAGTTTTAAATTTTTAATTTATTATCAAATTAAAAACCCGATACAAATAATATTTTTTTTAATATTTTTTTATTTATTTTCTAACAATTTTCATCTTTCCTGATTTTTATTACTAAGGATGCCTTGAAGAATGAGTTCCCCAAATTTTTATTACTAAGAATGACTTGTTCATCATTCTGTAATGTTATTCAATATTTGTTTCTACATTTAGATTTAGAATATTGTATATCGTATTATATGATTATGCGTTTCTGTTGATAAATAATGCATTTAGATTTAGTGCTCGGAATTTATGTCATCTCATTTTGGTTGGGATTCGGTACGGGGAAGTTTAGTAGCTTCATTCGTTGGGATGATGTCTACTTCGGATCAGTGGTTTCACCCTACGGGCTGGATTCCACTTCGGATCGTCATGAGGTAGAGAGTGGTTCTGGGGAACCTTACTCTTCGGATGGTGATGTAGTTTGGGTGCATGTCATATTCTCTTGTATATTCATTCATACTTGCTTATGTGTTTGAATTGATACATGATGGAAAAACTGTATTATGATAATGTTTGGTTGTCTCTGTTGTTATAATGACTCTGTTAGTTTTGTTTGCACTGTAGAGACACACTGAGCGTTTTTGCTGACTCCCCCTTAGTTTCCTCTTTCAGATACTCAGGTCTAGGCTACGATACTTGGAGGACCTTGTTTTCCAACTTTATTTGTTTATTATTATCAGTATGAGACTTGGACATATTTATATTAAATCTTTTATTGGATTGTATATAATTTCAGATTCTGGGTGTTTTATTTGGGGTTATTATGTTTTATTATGCATGCACATTTTGAATATTTTATATTTTCAGGAATATTTTATCAGTATGTAATATGCGATACTATTATTATCTATTTTGGAATTTAAGTTTTGAATCAGGTTACCTGTGCGAGGGACAATCTTTGAGTTGACTCCTTATATTCGACCCAATTCTTCTGGGTCGGGTTTAGGGGGTTACAATTTGTGTATAGATAATATTACTCTTGTAAAAATTGTTTAAGTTTGGTGTTCATATTCATATAATCTTTTTTACATCATATTAGCCTTTAAATTTTATTTTAATCTCTTTTGAGTATTAAATTTTAATTTGTTATCAAATTAAACAACCGATACAAATAATATTTTTTTAATATTTTTTATTTATTTTCTAACAATTTTGGTGCAAACGATGTAATATGGAATATTATAACTAAAATTTAGGAAATATGTTATATAAAAAGTTTCATTCATATCAGATACATATATATAGATACATGTATATATTGTTCAACGTCTAATACATAGTACTAATAAAGTTCAGCATACATTCATCTAATACAAACTACGTTTTTTTCTATTGTGACCGACTGTTGTTATAAGATGTGAGATCATCAGTGATGTAGAGGATCAGGACTACCTGGACTTTTTCTCTTTGACTCCAAAGGATTTTCGACATTCCCTTTCATGCTAGCTTTAATGGCTTTCTTGACTTCATCTATCAATGTATGTTTTCCACCTCCTTTTAATTGCATGGATTCATGATCGGTTTCACTTGCAGTGAATATCGATGACGAACAGAGTCAAATTCGTAAAATGACGGACGTACTTTCATTTCATCTTCAAATTCTTGATCAGGAGCCGAAAACAAATGAAGTGAACGATGACGAACAGAGTCAATTACAGTCAATATCGATGACGAACAGTTGCAGATATACCAGCCATTACTGTTGTCAATTGCAGTGAATATCGATGACGAACAGAGTCAAATTCGTAAAATGACGGACGTACTTTCATTTCATCTTCAAATTCTTGATCAGGAGCCGAAAACAAATGAAGTGAACGACTTGCAAAACTCGAAACCAAAAACAAAACATGCAATGAAAGCATGAAGAAAACATTGAAATTAGAAGTTTAAGAATCAAATTGAATGTGAAATTGATTTCAAGATCGAACGTTGAAAGGGTCGAATTACTAAATTTTAAAATTATAAGGGCTTTTAAAGTTTTACATGAACCTAAATTGCTATTAGAATAAAACTATTGGGGACATGAATCTACCCTTCTTTAATTTTGTCAGTGTTTATTTATAACTCAAAAACTTTAAATTTTAAACAAGGGTCAATTTATTATTAAATCAAAATTTATCGGATATTTAAGTTTCATAATAGAGACTTATGCCCTTGATCCCTCCGTCCCATGGACTGTACGATAAACAATGACGGAGTCATATGGATTTTTACTTAAAAAATATAAGGGATCTTTACTTATTTGACCTCTTATTTTTCAATTCATTTGAACTATATCCCCTTTTTTAATGGTTAATTGTACATTATCTTTATTTATCTTAATTATTTACTCCGTCCCTAATCATTAGTTTTTGCTTACTCATGAAACGGGTTGAACCATGATTCAAATTCAAACCAGTTATACTATTTTTGTTATAATTGAGTTCTTGAACGATAAAAGCTATATGTAAATAAGAGTTTTTTTTTTGGTTAATGTCATCGTTTTAAATCTTTTGACCGGTTAATTTAAATTAAATATTATAAAAATTTATCACGAAACATTTTTTAAATTTATATAATTTATAACGATAGAATCTATTTTTATTCTATTTTAAAATAACCAAACGAATCATTTTACTAGATGAATTGATGGTCCAATTTCTAATGATCCAAATAAATATTCTTTTTAATTATCATCAAGCTTCTCATTTTTTATTACACTGATTCTATTGGTTGGTTGCCGCGGATGAAAGGTCTTGTGTTTGGAGCTTTGAGCGGAATTTTAATAGGGTGAGTGAAGCCGAAAATAGGGGGTTAGTGGCACCTTTCACTCTCGATGAGGCGTGGGCGGTTGTTCGTGGGTGTGAGGGCTCGAAGTCACCGGGGCCGGACATCTACAATATGGAATTTTTTAAGAAGTGTTGGGAGGTAGTTTGTGATGATGTTGGGCGATTTTTAGATGAATTTTTTGCATCCGAAAAGTTACATGTGGGTACGAACAACACATTCCTTGTGCTTTTGCCTAAGGTTGATTCACCGGTCACCTTGAGTGATTTTCGACCAATCAGCTTGCTTAATTCGATATATAAGATTCTTGCCAAAATTCTAGCTAGAAGGCTGCAGTCGGTGTTGGGAGGACTAATTAGTGATCACCAATCGACTTTTGTGTGTGGGCGTGAAATTGTGGATGGTATTCTATTGGCAAATGAGACAATACATTCCATGCGACAGAGTTCGTTGGACAGATGTATCCTGAAATTTGACTTCGCGAAAGCTTATGACTGCGTTCGATGGGAATTTTTAGAGCACATTTTATGGTCGATGGGGTTCAGTGATTCTTGGCGTCGTCTTATTACTGGGTGTATCAGCATAGTCAGGTTGTCAATTTTGTTAAACGGTAGCGCCAATAAAGAATTTGGAATGGGTTTCTTATTATATGGGTTTGTTTCGGGTGCCGAAGGGTGTTATCGCAGCAATAGATAAAGTGAGGCGTGCTTTTCTGTGGGGTGGGGTGAGTTTACAACGGAAAATATGTCAAGTAAGCTGGAGTATGGTTTGTCGGCCACGTCATCTTGGTGGGTTGGGGGTTGCGGATTTGGAGGTTCGATATAAAGCTAGGGATGAATCATCTTTGTGGAGGGCCATCATCGTGGCAAAATATGGCGAGGCTTTGGTCGCTGAGCTTTTCGATGGGTGGTGTGTTGAGAAACCATTGAAGGATATATTCCCACAGTTATTTTCGATAGTGGTGAATCGTTTGGCTTTGGTCGTTGAGCTTTTCGATGGGGGTAGCTTTCAGCATGACCACTGGGAGAGTTTCTTTCGCTGAGGCTTGCGTTCGTTTGAGCTTCGACAACTTCGGGAGCTCATCTCGCTCTTTGGACCTGTGAGGTTACGGCATGGTGCAGTTGATATGTTAGTCTGGACACCTGATACGCGCTGGACTTTTTCAGTAAGGGCTCTATCACGTCTGCTTATGTTGGACAAGGTGAGAGGGAGCGAATTTTGGTGAGTGTTTTGCGTGGAAAGTCCTCGTACCTCCAAAGGTTCAGGCGTTTTTGTGGTTCACATGGCTGCGTTGTTGACCAAACTTTGATTTTTAGAAGCTTCGTGGCATCGTGTTGGATGAGCAGCAAGGTTTGTGGGCTTGGTGTCGTGAGAGGGAGGAGGAGATTTATCACTTGTTTTTCCTATGCTCGTTTGCCCAAGGAATTTGGGATTGGTTTAGGTGTTTGTGGGGGTGTCTTTCCCGATGCCGAGGACTTTTTCTGATTTTTTCATCTCGGGATTTCATTGTTCTTTCACGGGCACTTTAAGGCTTCTGTGGGTGTCGAGCATTGCAGCATTGTTGTGGTCCCTATGGCTTGTGCGAAATGAATGCGTTTTTAACGGTAAACTTCTACCGCCTTCGGAGATTTGCTTCTTGGTTAAATTGCGCTCATTTTACTCGGTGAAGTCGTTAAAAGAGGGGTTGTCTGTCAGTGAGTCTTTATGGTGGGATTGTTCGTGTAACCCCCGTAGCCCGGTCTGGACGGTTGACCCGAACTACGAAGATTACACGGGGAAAGCCAAAGTCAACCCGAAAGTCAACCTTGATTAACGACCTTTTTTTTTTCTTTTTGATCTTGTCTAGATGCACGTTAGCCTTAGGTGTGATCACACAAATACCATGCTCAAAGATCACAAACATCAGAGATCAAACAGGGACCCAATTGAACAAATTACAACTTTAGGGACCAAATTGTAATTTCTGAAAACTTTAAGGACTTAACCAGATTTTAAGTTACCAGCTTAAAATTAATCATGTTTCATGCTTCTCAGCCAAATTTCAGCTCAATCGGACATCCCGAACTCATACAATTGCACAAACAAGATTCAGGACCAAAATGCAAACATTTTGAAACATTTAACCGCCCATGTCAGCCCCCAACGGTCACCCGTTCCGAAACAGGCCAAGCCCGTTTCGAAACACGGGGCCGTTCCGCAACACGTTCCGCAACGGGGGTCTGGCAGTAGCCAAACCGTTTCGGAACGGTGGCACCCGTTTCGGACGCCTGGGTTCATGCAGGGCACCCGTTCCGAAACGGTGTTACCTGTTCCGAAACGCCTAGCCCAGAATGTTGCATTTTGCTCACTCAAACACACAATTGATCAAACAAACATGCTCCAAAAGCCACCAAACTTTACCAGCATGCAATTCAACATAAATAAGACAAACTTGCATCAACAATTCGACAGAAACTCATCATATAAGAAAAACCCCAAATCTATAGGCATGCTTCCTACACAAGCAACCATTTAGGCACAAACCTTCCAAAACAACCTCATAAAGCCAATTCATGATCCAACAACATTAGCAACAACATTTAAACATTCTTAAACAACATGATCAACATAAACGATCACATACACATAAATCCGAGAGATTCTACCCCATTGCCCTTATTAACTATAGCTATCCACCGAGACATACATCTCCATTGGAGTCCACCTTGAATCCCTTGCTCCTTGCTGTCCAAACTTCAAGAATTTGCATTGATGGACAAAAAGGAGCGTAAGCACATAATGCTTAGTGAGGAATGCTCAAAACCAAAACACCATCAATGCAGCGGGTCTTTAAAACACTTTAAAACAAACCCGATTTGCTTACCAAAAACCATGTTAGAAAACCCTTTCAACATCAAGCTCATTTCGTGCATAAACACCATATGCCAAGCTTAAACAAAACCATGGAAAACACTTCCATTTCAAAACATACCTTCCTTTAACTTGGAAACCATATCAAGCAAGAAACCTTTAAAAACCATAACTCAATGCTCCAACACATGCATTTAATCAAGGCAAACATAAAAACCATAACAACATCTTCACATGCCTTTAAAAACAAGTCTTACAAGACTCCAATGCAACATAGATATTTCATGCTCACAAGCATCACTTACCAAATGATTACCAACACTTGTACAACTACAAGTAAACATGTCATCACTAGCATCATACACTTTTCATGCAACAATGCATCTTTTCAAGCAATCTCATGCTTCTCATGCAATCATGCATCAATCCAAGCATCTCATGCTTCACATGCAACCATGCATCATTTCAAGCATCTCATGCTTCACATGCAACCATGCATCAAACCAAGCATCTCATGCTTCACATGCAACCATGCATCAAACCAAGCATCTCATGCTTCACATGATCAAGAACATTACATTGGCTTCAAGAGATCAACCACATTCACTTTCCAACTTATCATTTCGATCGGATACGCGGATTCCGAGCGTTGTCCCTACGCTCCCTACACACTACCCAATCCAAGGTCTTCCCGTGGGCAACAACCTCCACTTGACCTCAACATCCTAAGGTTCCCATGTATGGACTTTTAAACACCATACAACCTTAGCTTTTCCCAAGGTTCCCATGTATGGACTTTTAACCACCATACAACCTTGACATGCACAAGGTTCTCCCGTATGGACTTTTAACCACCATACAACCTTTGCATAACCGATTGGTAGTTGTAGACATCATCTAACGAGATCCGGGACATCACACACAAGATCCACACATGGACTTAACCACTGCCATTGTGATCTCAACAAGCACAAGGTTCTCCCGTATGGACTTTTAACCACCATACAACCTTTGCTCAACCAAGGTCTTCCCGTGGGCAACAACCTCCACTGACCTTAAATAACCGAGGTCTTCCCGTGGGCAACAACCTCCACTGACCTCATCTCGTTAGGAATACTTGAAGGGAGTTTACCCGGTCCACACTTGACCACTCCACCTCCAAGGCGACTTTATTCACGGTGCACCCAATCCTATAGCCGGCTAACTATATCCGATCAACGAACCAAGAACCTTTTACACCTCTTGCCAATATAACCATCTTACCATTTTAGTCCAATGTTCCACATGCATAAACATAATGCAAAGCCATCACAATATTAGCCCAATGATTCACATGCATAACCAATATGCAAAACCATTACCTCATTAATCCAATGATTCACATGCTTAACCAATATGCAAAAGGTAACATTCACCATCATCAATTCACTGTTTTAAAGCATCATACAAAGCCATTAATCAACATGCAACACTATGCATCAAAACCACATTTACCATATACAAAACCAAGGATCCCTTACCTTGGGCATCCTTCTCAAATGACTTTCAAAACCAGCATTAAACCATGCTAAAACATGCTTACAAAACAGAATTAAACCATGCAAAACACATGCATTTCAATCATCAACCACATTTGATTTTAAAATCAAATCTCACACAATTCAAGAGCAAAAACCCATACACTTACTCTTGAGCTTAGCAAAGTTGATTAGACTTAAACTAAGCTCCCAAAAACCTTCAAACCTTGTTTCAAAAGCTGAAAACCCACTTCACTCACCGATTACCAAACAAGACTAGTCAACAAGCCTTCCAAGCTTCCGAAACCTTCCGAAAACACCTCCAAAGCTCACGGATCAAACTCCCCTGTTTCAAGCACACAAAAACAGAACATTAATGCATCCTTATGCACTAAAACACCACCAACAACAACACAACTCGCTGCTCATCACAAATCTAACAATTTGGCTACCAAACACAACCGAAATCACCTCCAAACACTTCCAAAACTTAACCCAGCCAAGATCCATCACTTCTAACCATTTTTATACATCAAATAACATGCAAAATGATCACAACCACGTCCTTATACCTCCAGGTATAACAGATCACCAAAAACACTCCAAAAACAACCAAAAACTCAAGCCAAACTTAGGAAATTCAACCTATCCGGGATTGCATTGATTAAACCTCAACTTCTAATCATTTTAGCATTCATTTAACATCATTTTAACACTTCAAAACCCTGCTTAAACAGATCACACGAAAATTTCACCAAAATCACCAAATCTTGCATTTTAGCCAAAAATCAAGATCTCAATTGAAAAGCCATTGATAAAACATAAATCAAGGATTGAGAACTTAGGAATTTCAGTAAAGAACTGGTAGTTTAGAGGAGAAGGACGTTCTTACCTCCAAACTTGAATTTCTCCATTTTAGAGCCAAAAAGCTTGATGAAACAAATTGCAAATTGAGAGGTTTTGATGATGAGATGATTAGGAATCAAATGAGAGATGAAATGAGAGATTTAGATGTCAAAATCAGAGAAAGAAATCTGGAGAATTTTGTTTGGGTTGAGAGAAAATGAGAGAAAATAGAATTTGAGAGAAAATAGAAAGTTAGTTGGAAATTTGGTTAAAATGATTTCCCTCTCTTTCATAACCTTTAAAATCAGATTTGAGCCTTAAAATATCTTAGAAAAATCTGGAGAAATCCTTTTTGGAATAATAGCTCCTTAAAGATTCAAAGTTTCAATCCTTTATAAAACTGTCCCGCAACTTTCAAAAATTACATTTTGGTCACTAGCCAAAATGTCAACCTTCCGAACCTCATTTTCCAAAATTGACTTCACAGTTCACTTATAAGTATTAAAAGATGATTTTAGAACATTTTTCCATATTTTTAATGCAACCCGAACTAGGCTTTCCTAAATTCACTCTTATATATTCGATCAGCACTTTGACCGAACCGGTCAACACCCAAAACTTCCGAGCCCAAAACCGGGGCGTTACAACTCTCCCCCCCTTAGGAAATTTCGTCCTCGAAATTTCAACCGGCGAAAAGAGAACAACAACCTTCTCAATGCCACTCACTAGACAACACAACCATCTCAAACACCACTGATCACTTTCTACACAAAACCTCCACCATACACTGTCCACAAAACCAAACCCTCAAAGGTAACCACGACGTAACCTTCCACATAATCGGACTATACACAATCCCAACATCAACATGAAAACTTCAGCTCTTACAGCAGACAACACTGTAACACACAACTCCCAAAACTTGTCTACACAAAGACAACCACAAACCAACTCAGCCCCACTAGGCAACCTCTCAACCTCTAAAACTCTTGCGATTTCCAAACCTCTTCCAAAGATTTTCCCAACAAGCAAAAATCCTTAAACATCAACTGTTTACTCAAGCTCTTCAACGAAGCTGACCACCCCTTACATCCGCCAAAACATTACCATAACAGCTCATCAGGACTATCCACCCAAAAACCAAAAATCACATCACAACCCCAACTTGAAACCGTCAGCCATTCCACACACCACCAACTGACTTCAAACGGAACTTTCTTAACTACAACCAGCCAACCACTTCTCACAAGAACCCAAACAACCAACGAAAACCTTCGATCTTTCACAGCACCTTTCATTACAAACTTCAACCAGAACACTTGCATTACCAGAACATTACTTAACCAAAACACACATAACAACTATTCAACTCCTCAAAGGTTGCTAAGAACCAACACTTACAAACACAACCTCTCCACAACAACTTAGAAGCTAAACTACTTCAGCACTTGGAAACACAACCATTAAACTGCAACATCACTTAGCACCAAGGAACTACCACTTCCTTTTAGCTAAACAAACCACTTAACCGATACTAGCCTCAACCGATACCCTTCACCTCCAAGCCACTAAACTCTCTGAGCATCAAACACTATCCTTCTATCAACAAGCTATTCCACTTTCACTATCACTAGCAACTAGTTTACTAAACTCCAGCACCTCTAGCTCACACTTAACACCAAACAACCTCTAAAAACCATCATCCCAACTAATCCAACTACAACACTAACAGATTTGATTAGTTATTAGCGAGCGTGGACATCGTATGCATGATCACCTACATGCCATATCAATGCCTGATGTACATGTATGCAAAACCTCTAATGTCATGCCACATGTATGCATGGACCAACATATATAATATAACATATAACAATGATTTTAACTGTGCATGAATGCCAGTTCACACCCTCCAATAACATCCTCAAAATCTGTCTAAGAACAACCTCCTAACTCACCTTTAACTTATCTAACTCCATCATACCAATCAACCATTAATCACAAGATACTCACCCAAGCCTTCTTCACACCCAAGATATCACCAAACAACCACCATTACCCCAAACTTGCTAGCAACAAGACTAGACTTACTACGCAAGGAAAAACCAACAGAAACCAAACTAAGGCAACTAAAGCAAAGATCACTTAACAAGGTTACCTGAAAACATAACACCACCCTGAAGCTTCATCGAACGAGCTCTCTTCCTTGCGAAACCATCATCCTCCTGCCGCACCATAGCAGCACCAGCTAGCACACCTGGGTCAACACCAACTCCTTGCGATAAAGAACCTTGGCTGTTCCGAGCCAACATCGAACAATCACGCCTCATGTGTCCAGCAGACCCACATTTCCAGCAAACTCCATTTTCCAAACTCTTCACAACCTTCTGCTTGTTCTGCCACCTCTGAACCTTGCCCCGGCCGTACCCACGACCTTTCAAAGATCCTTTGGCTAACACCAAAGCTGACTTCATTCCATGAGGACAATCACGCTTAACATGCAACTTAGAACCACAATTCCAGCAAACACCTGCGCCCCAGCAATTTCCAACATGTTGCCTCTCACAACGGTCACACACAGATGGCTGAACTTCCACTCTTTGCTCAAGCAACACTTGCTCAACAACAGCACTACCCGCGCTTTGCTTAACCCTTGGAAATTCCCTTCCAAGATACCTTTCATAGAAGGCTGATACAAAGAAATCCCAATCGATATCAAGGATATGTGACTCCACCGCCACAGATGTCCACCATGCACAAGCATCCTCTAACATCAAAGAAACAACACTCCCCAGCTTATAGGCACAATCACAGCCTTCCTGATCCAAAATCAGAACCACATTGGCCAACCAGGCCTCAAACATCTCCGGGGAAGAACCATGATACTCCACAACACCCAAATCAAGCAAACGCTGCTTCGGCAAACCCACACATCTAGCCAGCACATCCACTGATTTTACCTCAACCTCAGCCTGAGATGTTCCCAACACCTCCTGAACAACAGATGATGAACTTTCTATCACAGAACCAGCTTCTTTCCCTTGCCTTACCATCTCAACTCCAAGCACAGAAGACTGAGACAAAACACCTTTACCAAAGGGTGAATTCCTTGCCTTAACAACCTGCCCCAAGGCAGCAACCATCTCCCTCAACCGCCATTCTTTCATCAACTTTGCCATACCACTAACAACAACATACAATCACAACAAGCAACAAACCAGTTAGACCAGCATTAAGCAAGGATTCAAACTCCAACTCCAAAATAACACAATAGCTATATTAATAAGGCAATGGGTATCCCGAATCCTCCCCTTTACATGACTTAACAGTCAACACAACATGGATATCACAACATCAAGCATATGAAACAACATACCTTGATCATGCTTACATCAAACAGCATCCAAATGCACCAGCATATTAGCAACATAACATGCTCAAACACATTCACCATGCATAACATCAGCTCATAGCATCAACACATATCCACATAAACTCAACCAAGATTCATAACCTCAAAACATGCTTGCATACATCAGCAACATGCTCAGAAACATCAACAGCATACTCAGAAACACATGTTTCAAGCAACTTTCAACCACACAACCAGATAAACATCAAATACACATCACAACAACTTACCGTTTTCCCCAACCTTCGCAACTCAGCTCTGATACCACCAAATGTAACCCCCGTAGCCCGGTCTGGACGGTTGACCCGAACTACGAAGATTACACGGGGAAAACCAAAGTCAACCCGAAAGTCAACCTTGATTAACGACCTTTTTTTTTCTTTTTGACCTTGTCTAGATGCACGTTAGCCTTAGGTGTGATCAGACAAACACCATGCTCAAAGATCACAAACATCAGAGATCAAACAGGGACCCAATTGAACAAATTACAACTTTAGGGACTAAATTGTAATTTCTGAAAACTTTAAGGACTTAACCAGATTTTAAGTTACCAACTTAAAATTAATCATGTTTCATGCTTCTCAGCCAAATTTCAGCTCAAACGGACATCCCGAACTCATACAATTGCACAAACAAGATTCAGGACCAAAATGCAAACATTTTGAAACATTTAACCGCCCATGTCAGCCCCCAACGGTCACCCGTTCCGAAACAGGCCAAGCCCGTTCCGAAACACGGGGCCGTTCCGCAACACGTTCCGCAACGGGGGTCTGGCAGTAGCCAAACCGTTTTGGAACGGTGGCACCCGTTTCGGACGCCTGGGTTCATGCAGGGCACCCGTTCCGAAACGGTGTTACCTGTTCCGAAACGCCTAGCCCAGAATGTTGCATTTTGCTCACTCAAACACACAATTGATCAAACAAACATGCTCCAAAAGCCACCAAACTTTACCAGCATGCAATTCAACATAAATAAGACAAACTTGCATCAACAATTCGACAAAAACTCATCATATAAGAAAAACCCCAAATCTATAGGCATGCTTCCTACACAAGCAACCATTTAGGCACAAACCTTCCAAAACAACCTCATAAAGCCAATTCATGATCCAACAACATTAGCAACAGCATTTAAACATTCTTAAACAACATGATCAACATAAACGATCACATACACATAAATCCGAGAGATTCTTCCCCATTGCCCTTATTAACTATAGCTATCCACCGAGACATACATCTCCATTGGAGTCCACCTTGAATCCCTTGCTCCTTGCTGTCCAAACTTCAAGAATCTGCATTGATGGACAAAAAGGAGCATAAGCACATAATGCTTAGTGAGGAATGCTCAAAACCAAAACACCATCAATGCAGCGGGTCTTTAAAACACTTTAAAACAAACCCGATTTGCTTACCAAAAACCATGTTAGAAAACCCTTTCAACATCAAGCTCATTTCGTGCATAAACACCATATGCCAAGCTTAAACAAAACCATGGAAAACACTTCCATTTCAAAACATACCTTCCTTTAACTTGGAAACCATATCAAGCAAGAAACCTTTAAAAACCATAACTCAATGCTCCAACACATGCATTTAATCAAGGCAAACATAAAAACCATAACAACATCTTCACATGCCTTTAACAACAAGTCTTACAAGACTCCAATGCAACATAGATATTTCATGCTCACAAGCATCACTTACCAAATGATTACCAACACTTGTACAACTACAAGTAAACATGCCATCACTAGCATCATACACTTTTCATGCAACAATGCATCTTTTCAAGCAATCTCATGCTTCTCATGCAATCATGCATCAATCCAAGCATCTCATGCTTCACATGCAACCATGCATCATTTCAAGCATCTCATGCTTCACATGCAACCATGCATCAAACCAAGCATCTCATGCTTCACATGCAACCATGCATCAAACCAAGCATCTCATGCTTCACATGATCAAGAACATTACATTGGCTTCAAGAGATCAACCACATTCACTTTCCAACTTATCATTTCGATCGGATACGCGGATTCCGAGCGTTGTCCCTACGCTCCCTTCACACTACCCAATCCAAGGTCTTCCCGTGGGCAACAACCTCCACTTGACCTCAACATCCTAAGGTTCCCATGTATGGACTTTTAAACACCATACAACCTTAGCTTTTCCCAAGGTTCCCATGTATGGACTTTTAACCACCATACAACCTTGACATGCACAAGGTTCTCCCGTATGGACTTTTAACCACCATACAACCTTTGCATAACCGATAGGTAGTTGTAGACATCATCTAACGAGATCCGGGACATCACACACAAGATCCAAACATGGACTTAACCACTGCCATTGTGATCTCAACAAGCACAAGGTTCTCCCGTATGGACTTTTAACCACCATACAACCTTTGCTCAACCAAGGTCTTCCCGTGGGCAACAACCTTCACTGACCTTAAATAACCGAGGTCTTCCCGTGGGCAACAACCTCCACTGACCTCATCTCGTTAGGAATACTTGAAGGGAGTTTACCCGGTCCACACTCGACCACTCCACCTCCAAGGCGACTTTATTCACGGTGCACCCAATCCTATAGCCGGCTAACTATATCCGATCAACGAACCAAGAACCTTTTACACCTCTTGCCAATATAACCATCTTACCATTTTAGTCCAATGTTCCACATGCATAAACATAATGCAAAGCCATCACAATATTAGCCCAATGATTCACATGCATAACCAATATGCAAAACCATTACCTCATTAATCCAATGATTCACATGCTTAACCAATATGCAAAAGGTAACATTCACCATCATCAATTCACTGTTTTAAAGCATCATACAAAGCCATTAATCAACACGCAACACTATGCATCAAAACCACATTTACCATATACAAAACAAAGGATCCCTTACCTTGGGCATCCTTCTCAAATGACTTTCAAAACCAGCATTAAACCATGCTTACAAAACAGAATTAAACCATGCAAAACACATGCATTTCAATCATCAACCACATTTGATTTTAAAACCAAATCTCACACAATTCAAGAGCAAAAACCCATACACTTACTCTTGAGCTTAGCAAAGTTGATTAGACTTAAACTAAGCTCCCAAAAACCTTCAAACCTTGTTTCAAAAGCTGAAAACCCACTTCACTCACCGATTACCAAACAAGACTAGTCAACAAGCCTTCCAAGCTTCCGAAACCTTCCGAAAACACCTCCAAAGCTCACGGATCAAACTCCCCTGTTTCAAGCACACAAAAACAGAACATTAATGCATCCTTATGCACTAAAACACCAGCAACAACAACACAACTCGCTGCTCATCACAAATCTAACAATTTGGCTACCAAACACAACCGAAATCACCTCCAAACACTTCCAAAACTTAACCCAGCCAAGATCCATCACTTCTAACCATTTTTATACATCAAATAACATGCAAAATGATCACAACCACGTCCTTATACCTCCAGGTATAACAGATCACCAAAAACACTCCAAAAACAACCAAAAACTCAAGCCAAACTTAGGAAATTCAACCTATCCGAGATTGCATTGATTAAACCTCAACTTCTAATCATTTTAGCATTCATTTAACATCATTTTAACACTTCAAAACCCTGCTTAAACAGATCACACGAAAATTTCACCAAAATCACCAAATCTTGCATTTTAGCCAAAAATCAAGATCTCAATTGAAAAGCCATTGATAAAACATAAATCAAGGATTGAGAACTTAGGAATTTCAGTAAAGAACTGATAGTTTAGAGGAGAAGGACGTTCTTACCTCCAAACTTGAATTTCTCCATTTTAGAGCCAAAAAGCTTGATGAAACAAATTGCAAATTGAGAGGTTTTGATGATGAGATGATTAGGAATCAAATGAGAGATGAAATGAGAGATTTAGATGTCAAAATCAGAGAAAGAAATCTGGAGAATTTTGTTTGGGTTGAGAGAAAATGAGAGAAAATAGAATTTGAGAGAAAATAGAAAGTTAGTTGGAAATTTGGTTAAAATGATTTCCCTCTCTTTCATAAACTTTAAAATCAGATTTGAGCCTTAAAATATCTTAGAAAAATCTGGAGAAATCCTTTTTGGAATAATAGCTCCTTAGAGATTCAAAGTTTCAATCCTTTATAAAACTGTCCCGCAACTTTCAAAAATTACATTTTGGTCACTAGCCAAAATGTCAACCTTCCGAACCTCATTTTCCAAAATTGATTTCACAGTTCACTTATAAGTATTAAAAGATGATTTTAGAACATTTTTCCATATTTTTAATGCAACCCGAACTAGGCTTTCCTAAATTCACTCTTATATATTCGATCAGCACTTTGACCGAACCGGTCAACACCCAAAACTTCCGAGCCCAAAACCGGGGTGTTACAGTTCGAGCTCGTTTAGTGAGTTTGTAGTTTCTAAGCCATGTCGTGTGGGGGTGAGTCGGGAGTCTCCAATTGGGGACACACTGAAATTTTCGGTTGATGGTTCTGCTCGTGGTAAGCCAGGGCCTGTAGGTTTTGGGGGTGTTTTGCGTGATGCATAGGGTCGAATTCTAGCTCTCTTCTCAGGTCCACTTGGTTCCCTTGATTCCGATGTAGCAGAGTTGCGGAAAATCGCTTTTGCGTTGAATTTCTTTGCAGCTTCTAAATGGGCATCTCGTCCCCTCGTGGTGTAGTCGGATTCCAAAATTGCCCTTGGTTGGGTGTTGCATTTGGAACGACGACCTTGGCTTTTGTGGGAGATTTTTGGTTCGATCGATCAAGCATGCCTCACTTTGGGGTTCATATGCTTTTTCCACATTTTCCGTGAGGCGAATGGGTTAGCGGATGTGCTAGCAAAGGAAAGGGTGACCCGGGCATCTTTATTTCAGGCCTCTGTATTATTGTTTCCTTTGTGAGGGGCGTTGTGTTCCGTTGTTGTTTATTTCCTTTTATTCCATGTGTCGTACTCTTTTCCTTTATGATTATAAAATTTCCATTCCGTGAATGAAAACATTTTAACACTCAATGTTTTATTTTGAGTCAAAATGGTCATTTTGTGAATGAAAATTGTAATCAACTAACGATAAACAACTTGATATGGGGTTGTGCTGGACACTATTCATCGGAAACCTACCGGCACAACTACATTGGAAAGGGGTTTGGCAAGTCTTCGATAGACATGGGGTTGTGGTAGACGTGTTTGTGCCGACGAAGAGGGCGAGAGATGGATCTAGGTTTGGCTTTGTTCGGATGAAAACAAAGGATGATGCGGATCGGGTGATCGAGAGGTTTAATGGTTTCCGTCTTTTTGGCTCAAAATTGACAGTCCAATTGGCACAAAGAGATACGCGAGATGCATTTTGGAGCCGAAAGCAAGGTTTTTCAAAGGGCGATAGGGAGGGTGCGGTGAGGGTTTCCAATAAGGACAAGGCAGCGGATAGTAGTAGGGTTTCCAAGGACAACAAAACACTGCCTAACGAGACCACAAAGGAGGATTTGACACCGAGTTTGAAGGAGTACCGCAGGGTCGAAGGTGTAATGGATGCGGAAAAAATGACAATTCTCAAGAATTGTGCAGTGGGATTCTGCCGGCAGCCGCGATCGATATTGGACTTGGCATCGGAATTGCGAGCAGTCAAAAGGGATTTCACGGTTATGAGAATTGCGGGCTCGCTCGTTCTGTTAATGTTCCCCAATCGAGAGACAAGGGATGAATGCATAAAATCCAAATGCTTGACGCCATGGTTGGAAAATGTATCCGAATGGTCGCCTGGTTGTATGATTCCCAATCGAAGGGTTTGGGTGTCGGTATGCGGATTACCAATTCATGCCTGGTCCGAGGGCACTTATCGAAACATAGCAGCGTTGTGGGGTGAATTGATCTGCGTCGACGAGAAGACTGAAGCTCCAACATCATTTGAGAAAGCTCAATTCCTTATAGAAACGGACTGGTTTTTGCCAATAGAGGAGACAATAGATGTTGAGATTGATGCTATACAATATAGAGTACGGGTCCATGAGGTAGCTGACCACAATTTGATGACTAGAAATGGGGATGAAGAAAGTAGTAGAGAGGAATCGGAGGGGGGGAGCAATCGGTGGATAAGGACGATACTAATGCCACGAGGGTACAAACTGGCCCAGAGGCAGTTTGCCACGATGAGGAGGAGACGGTGGTTCCAAATTCGGTTAGTATGTCTTCCCCAAAAAGTTGGATGATTAATAGACTGTGGGACGACAACCAAAGGAGAGATGACAGGGTTTTTGAACCAAATTCGAGCAAGGAAGTTAATTCCGGAAAAGAAAAATCGGGTATGGCGGATGAGGAAGTGGGAATCGTTGCAAGGGAAATTTTTGAACACCGTAGTATGGATATTAGTGAGTGTGAAAGATGTGAGGGCAGCGAGGGTAAAAGTTCGGATAGAGAGGAATGTGAAGGCAAGGCCACTGGTGGCAGTGGTAGTCGAGGTTTAGCGATAGCATTGGCAACAATGCAACACGAACATACAGTGGACAATGGGCCTAACTCTAGGGCTGGAGTTGCAGCAATAATAGAATATAAGGGTAGACAACGGCGAGTGAGACACATTTCGGAGATTCTAAATTCAACAGGAAAAGAGGATAATGTGGGGATAAAGAGTGACGCAGTGGAGAAGAGAGGAAGAGGACGACCACGAAAGAATCCCAAACCACAGTCGACGGAAGTGGCTAACGGTTCACTATCGGATTCAGATTTTAGACAACGTAAAAAGAGCATTCTTAGGGAGGTGCAGGAGACATGGGAATTGGGAAAACTTTTGGGCGCTGAAACAATTGGGAACGAAGAGAACGTGATCAAAGATATCGCTCGCCTTATTGAGGCGAGAGAGCCATTTCAATTGTAATCAAACGATGCGGATGTTGTCGTGGAATGTGCGGGGGTTGGGTACTGCGGCGAAGAGGAGAGGGGTACAGAATTTAGTACGGCAACATCGGGGGGAATGTGTGGTAATTGTAGAGACAAAGCTGGAAATTATCACTACGGCGTTGGTAAGGAGTATTTGGGTTTCGGACAGTTTTGAGTTTGTTTGCGCGCCATCAATAGGTCGATCGGGGGGAATTTTGTTATGTTGGGAGACGGCCAAATTCAAGGTCAATAGGAAGATTGTGAAAGAACGGTATGTGGCGATTGAAGGTTGCTGGACAAATGAAGATTGGATTTGTGGTTTGATAGGTATTTACGCACCATGTGATATTACTCAACAGGGGCTGCTTTGGTCTGACATTGCGAGGGAAATGCTTTCGAATGACATCCCATGGTGTATCATTGGTGATTTTAATGCAGTGACGAGCGTTACGGAACGACATGGTTGCATATCGGCGGATAGAGGTATGGATATGTTAGGGAATTTTATTCAACAAAATGGTCTTTGTGATTTGCCTTTACATGGATTATCTTTTACTTGGTTTGGTCCGGATAGCAAATGTAGCCGAATCGATAGATGTTTGGTGTCAATGCATTGGATAGATAAATTCCTTAATTTGAGATTGTCAACTTTGACGAGGGGATTATCCGATCATACACCGTTATTACTTGTCAGCGATATGGCGGATTGGGGACCGAAACCGTTTAAATTTATTAATGCTTGGTTGGAAGAAAGGGGTTGTTTACAAGATTTGGAGGGGGAGTGGGGACGATTGTCGCACGGGCGTGAGGGTGAGGGTATGGTTTCCAAATTGCGTGGCATGAAAATTTTTTTACGAGACTGGAACAAGAGAATTTTTGGGAATTTAGACAATCGTATTGAGTCAGCAACGAATGCAATTGCTGAAATTGATGGTTTGATAAGCACATTGGCAGCTTCAGAATCACAGTTGCTGAAGCGTCGTAAATTCCAATAGGAGCTTTGGTCATTAACACGGATGAAAGAGTCAATTTGGCGACAAAAAGCAAGGGTGAAATGGCTCAGGGAGGGGGATGGAAACACGGCATTTTTTCATCGTACGAAAAAAATTAGAGCATTAAAGAATGGAATTACGGGATTGTTGGTTAATGGCGTGTGGGAGACAACACCGGATCGTCTCCGGCAGCTGCTATATGACGAGTTTAAGAAGCATTTTTCTGCACCGTATAGCTTGGGGGATGTTAACATGGCGGTGGTTTTTAAACAGATTCCCGAGGAGCTAGCAGTGAGTTTAGAGGTTGAATTCAGCGAAGAGGAAGTAAAAGCAGTAGTATGGAGCTGCGACGGGTCGAAGGCACCTGGCCCCGATGGTTTCACTTTTGATTTCTTCACAAAAGGGTGGCATTTTTTGAGGGAGGATGTGATGCGGGTGGTACATGATTTTCATGGATCGGGGGTATTGCCGAAGGGAGTGAATTCCACATTTGTTACTCTAATTCCAAAGAAAGATAATCTGAAGGAAATTGGAGATTTTCGGCCAATTTGTCTTTTGAACTCCATGTATAAAATTGTAGCGAAATGCCTAGCTAAGAGATTACAAAGGGTGATGCCATTAATTATAAGTGATGTACAGTCTGCTTTCGTTCGAGGACGACAAATTGTCGATGGGATTATGTTGGCAAATGAGGTGTTGCATTCGATGCAGCGAAACGATGAAGGCGATGGTGGCGTGTTGCTGAAACTTGATTTCGCCAAGGCCTATGATTGTGTTAAATGGGATTGTCTTGAGAGTATTCAACAGCGGATGGGATTTTGATGTCAGTGGATACAATGGATGCGCACTTGTTTTAGTACCGCACGATTGTCAATTTTACTCAATGGCAGCCCGACAAGAGAGTTTCCGATGAAGCGTGGAGTGCGTCAAGGTGATCCTTTATCACCTCTTTTATTCGTGATGGTGGCAGAGTTACTGCATGTCCTATTACTTGAGGCGGAAGTGAAGGGCTTATTTAGGGGAGTGCGTGTGGTGGAGGAGTGCTTCGTGTCACATCTGCAATTTGCGGATGTCACAGTTTTATTTTTTCCGGGGGATTTGGTGATGGCACAAAACCTGAAGAGGATCCTTACATGCTTTGAGTATGGGCCTGGTTTGAAGATTAATTACACCAAATCTTGTTTGTATGGAGTTGGTATGGATGAGAGCGTGTTAGAGACAATGGCGGGTATCTTGGGATGTGGTGTTGGAAAATTACCGATGATATATATGGGTTTGCCGTTGGGGGTAAGTCCATGCAGTATTAAAATGTGGGATCCCTTGATTCAGAGGTTTCGGAAAAGCTTAGCGGGGTGGAAGAGGGATTCGTTATCTTTTGCTGCACGTTTGACTTTATTAAATTCAGTGTTATCGGCACTCCCTATATATTACATGGGTGTTTTTGTTGTACCGAAAGGTGTAATTAAAAGATTGGATCGCATCCGTCGAAGCTTTCTATGGGGGGGCACGGATGAGAGGCGCAAGATGAGTAGGGTGAGCTGGAAGGTGGTTTGTCGACCGCGTAAATTTGGTTGGTTGGGAGTGGTCGATTTGAATAAGAAGAATTTGGCACTTTTGGCAAAATGGATGTGGCGATTTCAGGTGGATGAGGGCTCGTTATGGAGAGATATCATAGTTGCGAAATATGGGGCTGATTTGTTACAACGACGGATGACATTAGCTCAGAAGCGTACGATGTCGACTGTATGGCGACAGATTATGGCGATTCAACATGAGGTGAGTGTACAACAATTTATGGGGCTGCCTAATTTCTTTTGGCTGATTGGTAATGGGAAGAAGGTTCTTTTTGGGAGGGATAGATGGTGTTTGGAGGTGCCGTTATGCGAGGCTTTTCCGCGGTTGTATCGACTTGCGGTGAACAAGTGGGTATTGGTATTCGATTATGCCATTGATTTTTCTTTGGGACATGCGAGTTGGGAGGGTTTTTTCTCACGAAAATTGCGTGGGTTTGAGGAGGAACAATTGGGTGAATTGAGAAGTGTGGTGGGTGCTTTGCAGCTTGTGGACGAGGTGTTGGACACGTGGGTTTGGAAACATACACCGACGGGCACTTTCTCGGTGTCGAGACTATCGCAATTAATGGCGACTTTCGGATTGGAAGGGGAAACGGAATGGAGTCATGTGGGTGTTTGGTCGTTGCTAACACCTCCGAAAGTACAATGCTTCGTCTGGTTTGTACTACTTGAGCGTCTACCGACACTATGTATGTTACGTGACCGTGGGGTGCATGTTGAGACACAAGATACGACTTGTCGTTGGTGTGGGGAGGGGGAGGATGAAGCGGACCATATTTTGCTTCATTGTCGGTGGGTGTGGCAAGTGTGGTCGTTGTTCTTGGCGTGGTGGAAGGTGGAGTTGGTTCGGCCGGCGTCGATAGTGTCTTTTGTACATATATTCCTTGATGGGCAGTTTCAAGGAGAGATTAAACAATGGTGGATGGCGAGCTGTGCAGCGACTTTGTGGTCGCTATGGCTAGCTCGCAACGATCTCTTGTTTAATGGAAAGCGGATATCACCGGTGGACTTGTTTTTTACCATTAAGCTACGTGCTTTTTCTTGGGTGAATGTGTTGGATAACAAGGCCATGCTCGTGGAATCGATGTGGTGGGATTGCCCATGGTGGTGTGAGTATAGGGGACGGACATTGGGACCGCGGCTAGGGGTGAGTTGGGTACCGCCACCGGTATGTATGGTTAAATTTAATGTTGACGGCTCAGCTAGAGGAAAGCCGGGACTCGCGGGGTGTGGTGGGGTGTTGCGTGATGATGGGGGTAAGCTTTTGGCAATGTTTGCTGGCCCTTTGGGGATACTTGATTCCAATGAAGCTGAAATTCATGCGCTCTGTTATGCTATAGAGGCATTTAGCCCTCGCAATGGAGGGGACAGCATTGTGTGTTCGAGTCGGATTCGCTAGTGGCCCTCTCTTGGGTGTTAAATAGGGAGAGTAGACCTTGGAAGCACTATTGGTTGTTTCGGAGGGTTGATAGCGCATGTCGTAGTGTGAATTGTACTTTTCAACATGCTAAGCGTGAAGCGAATGGTGTTGCGGATATGCTTGCAAAGGGGGGTGTGGATCGGAGGGATTGGCTGCGTGTGTGTTTGGATTGATCGGCTGAGGGACATGTCGGGCATTTGGTAAGGGGTTATGATGATGGTGGATGCCATACGGGAATGGGAGCTGGGTGCGTGATGTAGCAGGGGGTGCATTTTCGGTTAGCAACAGGGGCTGCCGGATACGCTACAGTGGGGCTGCTAGGGGGGGTGCGTTTGTAGGGTATTTTTTGGTCCGAGGGAGGGGTTTGTTCATTGCTTTCGTGTGTAATTCTGGGTCCACCTCGGGTACTCTTTTCCTCCATTTAGGTTTAGGGAGGTTTTTAATGAGGCCCGAGTATGGATTTCTGTATGATTTATTCTTAATAAAATCATACGATTGAGCTAAAAAAAACAACTTGATATGACTGACAGAATAACACATCATCAGAAAAAAAATTGTATTTTATATAATTTTAGTTTTACTTGTGTGTCATTATGTCAAGTCAGCACCTTTGTTTATTTGTCACAGTTATGTCAGTGTGCATTGTCATGGAGATTTCCCACACCATGTCAAGTAATTTGTCGTTAATTAACTAACAAATTAACATATGGGATTAAATTTCGAAAGTAATCATAACAGAGGTATTAAAATCACAATTTGACCAAATTATATACAACTTTCGGGTTTCATATTCGTCACTTGAAGTGGGAATAGTTCCAACCATGGCTGATCAAAACATACTGATCTCGTCAACTCTGACCACCAACCAAGATTCCCAAGTCGGCAGAACCGACCGCGAGGCTCGAGTTTTAAGGTACAAAGAGAATAGGAGGAACCGAAAATTTTAGAAAACAATCTGATACGTTTCCCGGAAGGCCTACACCGAATCAAGCCCAGGAATCAAAGGCTGATTCGTCAAAAGAACTAAAACCGACAACGACATAGTCCTCGACCACATGCTTAACTCGCCAACTTCAGCTTTTTGAACAGCTTTCATGTCGGAAACAGAGTACGACCTTGTCTCGTAGTTTTGAAAGTCGATTTATAGAAGAATACTATGATTGTGTAATATAGTAATAAAATTCTGGCAAGTAGAATAATCCAAACGACAATTGAAATTAATGGAAATAGATGTTTAGTTCTTTGGTTATAGTTTATGTCGCGTCTAAAGTTTGATTTCAATCTCGGAATAAAAAAATAAAGGCTTGATTCCTTAAGACTTTTTAAATTGACCCAAACTTTTTATTTGGGTTGATAAATATTTTGGTACCTTAATTTTGTCTTAACTTGATTGTTCGATTCAAATTATCATTTAAATTTGACTTCTGATTTGAACAAAACATCGCGTTTTTGTACTTCTTTTTATCTAAAAGTTGAGTTGAAGTATTATTGAATCGGACAAAGAAGTTTAAAACTCAAATTGAATATGAAATTGATTTCAAGATCGAACGTTGAGAGGGTCGAATTACTAAATTTAAATTTTTTTATCGGTAAAAGAGTATGATTTTATTAATAAGTATCATACAGTGTCATCACACTCCATGGCCTCATTAAAAACCTTCTTACACCTAAATGGAGGAAAAGAGTACCGAGGAGTATGAGATAAAGAACAAAAGCTAAAAACAATCGAAGAAACACGAAAAAACTAACGCAAGAAACCAAAACACAAAACATTCACGCTAGTATGCAAAACAATGATGTTCGATCAACACCACCCCTCGCCAAAAAGTCATCTATGCAATTCGCTTCTCGATAAAAACATAAATACATAAGCTCAACAATAACCCCCCTCAGATGTGATTTCTAGGCCAAAAGATGTCGTCAAGCACCAACAAAAAAATGGTCCGATGTTGTGTGTTTCCATACTAATCGATCCTCACACTTTTAACAAACCACACCAGGCCACTCTATCGACACAAAGGAAATCACACACCACAGCCAATGAATAATTCCACCATACCTCGTTGTAGATTACCACAGCACATATCGCCTAACAAACTCGCTTGATTCCATCCCACACACGGTATGTATACTCCTACTATACCACAAAAACAAACATCCAAGAACCGAGCAAATCTGTCTCCTCTCTCGAATGTCAAAAACATCCGAAGAAGGCGTAAACACATAAACAAAATCATTCGTAAACCATATCTTATTTACCATACCATCAACACGTGGGCTCAATTCATCAGCTACTAGTTCTTCGGCAACTAGTTCATCACACAGTACTCCCACATTGTTTGGAAAAACATCCATCACAGCATCACTCGGCAAATCATCCAGAATTCGCTGACTTTCCCTTTTACAATGGACAAAGCTTACATCTTCATCCCACCATCCAACTTTTCGTGCTCATGACACGTCAATCCTCCCTCTTGTTCTCATTTCACATACGATCAATTTGGCTCGATCCCAGAACCGAATAAGAGAAAGAATCGGGTACCATTGTATCATTTGCTGACCTCCCACTTATAGACACCTTAACAGGGCTGGACATATCCATGTTCAAATCCTCAGTACTAAATGTATCTTCTGAGCAGTCCGCCGCCTCACAACTACAATCACACTTAGGGCCAATCGCTTCCTCAATTTTTGTAACGCGAATTGTGAAGACGTTATCGTTAATGCGCAAGTCCATTACTTCATCTATGTGTGAAATCCAGTACGAGTTCGCCCCAAATCGCTGCAATAGTTTGAAATGTTTCTTCAGACCATCCATGAATAGGGATTCCACTTACAGAAAAGCATACCCTTTGATTCGGTAAAAAGGATGTAGGCGACCATTCAATTAAATTTTCAAACCGTTTCTAGACGCCTAGTCTCCAAATTCCCTTCCTTGATTCTTTATCTTCAAACATGATTAATACAACAGAGCCCGCAACTCGCATCAACGTAAAACCTGTCAATTTCGCCTCTGTAATCTCATTTGCAAGATCCGCTATTTGGCTGGGTTGACGACAAAAATCCAAAGCGCAATTCTATAAAATTTCCCATTTATCGGTATTAACAATCCCATCCACGCATTTGTGTTTCTCTTCCACTCTAGATTGCTCTTTCAATGTGATCTGATCATCACCGTCCTCATCCTTGTTACGCCGCCTCACTGGATTCCTTTTGGAATTGTTCGTATGATTATGACCATCCCACTATTTCTGGATCTCCTTGTTCGTCCTTGAATCAATGTTATCACGTTTTCTTCTCCAAAATGTATCCATAGTCTCCCTTTGCGCCATCATTACCTTTAATTTGTATCCATAAAGCCGAAATCCATGAAAACGCTCTATGATTCGATCTGCATCCTCCTTTGACCCCAAATGTATAAATCCGAATCTGGTTCCATCTCTCACTCTCTTTCATGGTACAAACACATCCACAACCACTCCATGTCTTTCGAAAACTTTCCAAACGCCTTGCCAGTGTAGTTGCCCCGGTAAGTTTGATACAAAAACCATCCAAACTCTTTGAATCTGATTTCCCAAGCTCATTTTCCTCACTATTAAGGTTGCGTGCACGCCTCTAATTCTTACTTGAAACTTCAATTGTGCATGTAGTTTTATTCAGAAATATTCACAAACACATGGTGTGCACACATCAAATCCAATCCATTTTCACATCTCATTTAAAAGATGATTGCAAGCGTTAATACACAAGGTTTTGTAGTCTCCAAGTGCAAACCAGAGGCAGTGAATCGCGTTGCTGATTGGTGTTGTGGTACTATGCTAATTTGATAGCGGCCAAAGAGAGAGAACTGAGTAATATGGACTTGAAAAGGACTAAATTTTAAAATTATAAGGGCTTTTAAAGTTTTACAGCCCTTATAAAGCCCTTATAAAACATAAAAAGCCCCTTTTTAAGTTTTACATGAACTTAAATTACTATTAGAATAAAACTATTGGGGACACGAACCTACCCTTCTTTAATCTCGTTAGTGTTTATTTATAACTAAATAACGTTAAATTTTAAACAATGGTCAAATTATTATTAAATAAAAATTTATCGGATATTTAAGTCTCATAATAGAGACTTATGCCCTTGATCCCTCCGTCCCATGGATTGTATGATAAACAATGACAGAGTATTATGGATTTTTACTAAAAAAAATATAAGGGATATTTACTTATTTGACCTCTTATTTTTCAATTCATTGGAACTATATCCCTTTTTAAATGGTTAATTGTACATTGTCTCTATTTATCTTAATTATTCATTCCGTCCCTAATTACATGTTTTTTCTTACTCATGAAACTGGTTGAACCATGATTCAAATTCAAACCAGTTATACTATTTTTGTTCGAATTGAGTTCTTGAACGATTAAAAGCTATATGTAAATAAGAGTTTTTCTTTTGGTTAATGTCATCGTTTTAAATCGTTTGACCGGTTAATTTAAATTAAATATTATACAAATTTATCACGAAACAATTTTTAAATTTTTATAATTTATAACATTAGAATCTATTTTTTTATTCTATTTTAAAATAACCGAACGAATCATTTTACTAGATGAAATGATGGTCCAATTTCTAATGATCCAAATAAATATTCTTTTTAATTATCAACAAGATTCTCGTTTTTTATTACACTGATTCGATTGGTCGGTTGTCGCGGATGAAAGGTCTTGTGTTTGGAGCTTTGAGGGTAATTTTAATAGGGTGAGTGAAGCTGAAAATAGGGGATTAGTGGCGCCTTTCACTCTCGATGAGGCGTGGGCGGTTTTTCGTGGGTGTGAGTGTTCGAAGTCACCGGGGTCGGACGACTACAATATGGAATTTTTTAAGAAGTGTTGGGAGGTAGTTTGTGATGATGTTGGGCGGTTTTTAGATGATTATTATGCATCCGACAAGTTACCTGTGGGTGCGAACAATACATTCCTTGTGCTTCTGCCTAAGGTTGATTCACAGGTCACCTTGAGTGATTTTCGACCAATCAACTTGCTTAATTCGATATATAAGATTCTTGCCAAAATTCTGGCTAGAAGGCTGCAGTCGGTGTTGGGAGGACTAATTAGTGATCACCAATCGGCTTTTGTGCGTGGGCGTCAAATTGTGGATGGTATTCCATTGGAAAATGAGACAATACATTCCATGCGACAGAGGTCGTTGGGCAGATGTATCCTGAAATTTGACTTCGCGAAAGCTTACGACTACGTTCGATGGGAATTTTCATAGCACATTTTAGGGTCGATGGGGTTTAGTGATTCTTGGCGCCGTTGGATTACTGAGTGTATCAACACAGTCAGATTGTCAGTTTTGTTAAACACTTGCGCCACTAAAGAATTTGGAATGGGGCGTGGTCTACGGCAAGGCTGCCCGTTGTCGCCTTTGTTGTTCGTTATTGTGGCGGAAGCACTGCATAGGATGTTCGATCAAGCGGAAGAGTTGGGGCTCATCCATGGGGTTTCATTGGCTCCGGGGGTGTTGCTATTGCATCTTCAATTTACTGACGACATCATTCTATTCTTTGAAGCCTCCGTTGAGAGCACTACGACTATCCACAGGTTACTGTGTTGCTTTCAAGTTTGTTCTGGTTTGAAAATTAACTTCAATAAGTCCTCCCTTTATACTATTGGCATGGATGAGGGGATGTTTGATTCAATGGTGACTGTCTTGTGTTGTCGGAAAGTTGAATTGCCTTTTGTTTATTTAGGGCTGCCGTTGGGGGTGAATCGTCACAACATTGTTGTATGGGAACCAGTTATAGACTCAGTTCGACGAAAGCTCGCTGGTTGGAAACAAACATCTTTATCTTTTGTTGCTCGCGCCACACAGGTAAACTCTGTTCATTCGTCACTTCTAGTTTATTATATGGGTTTGTTTCGGGTGCCGAAGGGTGTTATCGCATCAATAGATAAAGTGAGGCGTACTTTTATGTGGAGTGGGGTGAGTTTACAACAGAAAATGTGTCGAGTAAGTTGGAGTATGGTTTGTCGGCCACGTCATCTTGGTGGGTTGGGGGTTGCGAATTTGGAGGTTGGAAATAGAGCGTTATTGGCAAAATGGTCTTGGCAGTATGCTAGGGATGAATCGACTTTGTGGAGGGCCATCATCGTGGCAAAATATGGCGATGCAGCCCAGTGGTGGCGATTTAACTCTGCCTACTAGGGTTCGATGTCAGTTATTTGGAAGCAGATTGTCAAAACTGTGAGCTCGGATAGTGTTCAAAAGTTCATGGGTGAGACTAGTTTTGTTTGGAAGGTTGGTGATTGTTCGTGAGTTTTACTTTTGTATGATGCATGGTGTGTTGAGAAACCATTGAAGGATATATTCCCACGGTTATTTTTGATAGTGGTGAATTGTTTGGCTTTGGTCGCTGACCTTTCTGATGGGGGTAGCTTTCAGCATGACCGCTGGGAGAGTTTCTTTCATCGAGGCTTGCGTTCGTTTGAGCTTCGACAACTTCGGGAGCTCATCTCGCTCTTGGGACCTATGAGGTTACACCATGGTGCAGTTGATATGTTAGTCTGGACACCTGATACGCACGAGACCTTTTTAGTAAAGGCTCTATCACGTCTGCTTATGTTGGACAAGGTGAGAGGGAGCGATTTCGATGAGTGTTTTGCGTGGAAAGTCCTCGTACCTCCGAAGGTTCAGGCGTTTTTGTGGTTCACATGGCTGCGCCGTTTACCAACCTTTGATTTTATGAAGCTTCGTGGCATCGTGTTGGATGAGCAGCAAGGTTTGTGTGCTTGGTGTCATGAGAGGGAGGAGGATTTTTTCTATGCCTGTTTGCCTGTAACCCCCTCGTCCCGGTCCGGACGCTTGACCGGTCCGAGCGGGCTACACAGGGATAACTGAGGCGAAACCCGTTAAGGCTCCACATCGGTTAACAACCCGAGAAAACCTTTTCGAAACAGGGTATACAACCAAACCGTCAAATTAAAACAACCCATTTTAAACTTAAACATCAGGCCGTATCAGAACACCCATAGGGTGTTTCGATACGCCTTGACTAGGTCAACTGGCCAAAGTCAAACCGAGGAGACCGTTTCGAAACAGGGGTGGCCCGTATCGAAACACCCTCAATGGTCAACTTCTCGTGGTCAACGATACGAAGGCTATTTCGAAACACTAAAGCCCGTTTCGATACTTCATTTTATCGTTAAATTCTCAGATTTCCAGTAGCAAAATCGTATCGAAACGGCCCCTAGCGTACCAAAACGCCTGGCGAAAAACAAAGGGACCATACCGAGACGGGACAAACAATTTCGAAACGCCCTCTATCTACAGATTGGTTTTAGCTGGTTTATGGCACAAGGTTGTCCCAAAACTCCACTAAAACCTCCCACAACACACATACAACAACTCTAAGGCAAACCAAACATCTACAAGCATGCTTAACACACCAAACATAAAGAAGCCATACATTAAAGGAATAAACATCATTCAACACATGCTTCATACATAACATTTAAGATTCATGCTTCAACAAACATACACTTAGGCATCCATAAAGGCACAAGGCCAACAACATCATAAAGGAGTCTAAACGTGCTCCTAAACAAACCAACACCAACATACTTCAAAAGCTCAAAGCAAGAAATACATATCACATTGCTTGACTATTACACCTTAAAACTTAAATGTCCATACTTGAAAGCTAAGATAGGACCACAAAGCACACTTGGAGGCCCCCTTCTTGCACTAGCAACCCATGAACTACGAATATGCATTGTCGAACAAAAGAGAGCGTAAGCATAAAGCTTAGTAAGGGTAAGCTCATTAAAACAAACCTCGACAATGCAGGGTCCAAGCATGAGCACAACCAAGGTAAAATGCATGTTCTTACCTTCGATCCACATGAGCCAAAATACACATGATGCATGAACATATATTCAATATTATGCCATGCTCAACAAGTCCATATACACATCATATGTAAACACATATATTAATCCATATTCGCAACACATCTCAAATCATATTGGCACCTAGCTATGACTCGAATACGCGGATAACTGTTGGAACTCATATCCAACAACAACCATTACCTTACGGTGGGATTACACTCATAACCGTTCAGGCGGAAGGGATTCCACTCGTCCTCACGCCCCGTCGATGGGATTACACTCATCACCGACTAACATATATATAAGAAGGTTTTCCGGGCGAACCCGTACTCCATCTTGATGACTACCATCACCAAGACCACGCGCGCATTTGACTCACGTGTGTACACTAAACATCCTAATGATCGATCATTGTACCCAAGCATACTAGTGACAATACTAAACACAATTCACAACATCATTTCATAACAACTTCCGTGCTTAGCACGTACTCACCATGATCACCATCATGCACAATCCACATGCATATCACAATGCATCAAAACCATGCCTCAACATACATGTATAACACAATATACATATCCACGATAAACACAATTAAACATGAGGCATAAACAACAATTAGAGTTCAACCAAAGTCTCTGACTAAAGCTTGGGGTTAGGCTATCACTCTAATCCCAACTCTAGGTGGGTCTACCAAGCCCGACCTAGTCCACATGCTTGAACCAATACTCGAAATCCATTTAAAAACATTTAACCACTCACCGACTATTCCAAGCTCAACACACTAGCCTATCAAGCTTTGTTCCTGATGCTTCACCAACACAATTTCTTGCTTCTAATCAACTCAACACAATCAAAACAACCTCAAATTAGATCACACATCAATGTAGCAAACCCGGAACACTAATCAAGCATAAAACACAAGAGTTTCAAGCTAAGAACAACCCTAAAACTTCAAACCCGAGCAGTCATGAAACCCAGTCCAAAACTCATGATTTCAACCTTTTTAACACACATAAATGCTTCCAAAACAACCCCTAACTATTACACTAAAAACAACCCTCAATTTCCAACATCAAACAACCCCAATACCAACCTTTAAACCCTTCAAAAACCCTTTTAAAACCCAAATCCGAGAATCATTGTAAAACTCTTTAAAATTCACATATGTTGGACCTTATGGGTTGTAAACAACTTATCTAACAATAAATAATCAAAAGCTTTGTTAGAAATCCATAAAGCTTCAATCTTTGACAAATTCTTTTAAAACCCAAAATATAAAAATACATGGTTTTAATGAAAACTAATGGTATCAAAATGAAGAGGAAGATAAGGCCAAGTCAAAAAATGCAATTACCTTTTGGAAAATCACCAACAAGGATCAAAGGATGTAATGGAATAGTAAAAAAGGAGAAGAGAGCTCTTTTGGTCGTTGAGTTTGAAATGAGAGTGAGGAAGAAGATGAGCACATGTCTTCTTCTTTTGTTTTTGCTTTAATTTATCAAAGAAATCCTATTTACCATTATGTCATTAATGAAATGGCAAAAAACTCCCATCTCCTAAAGTCCATGGAATTTGGACTTAGAATATAGGCCCAACATAGACTTTAATTATTTTTCAAACACGAAGCCCATAAAATATTTTATTATTTTAATAATAAAACCAAAACCCGAAATATTATTTTAATATTATTTTCACCCGACCACTAAACCCGGGTGTTACAACTCTCTCCCACTTAAGGAATTTCGTCCCTGAAATTACCTGACGGAAACAAGTACGAAAACTGCTCAAGCATATCAGCTTTCCTCTCCCAAGTGGCCTCTTCCACACCTCTATGTCTCCACAACACCTTGACCAACTCTATGGTCTTGCCACGCAACACCTTGCTATCAGAAGCAAGTATCTCAACAGGTTCTTCATTATAAGACAAATTCAGATTCAACTCTATCTCCTCAACATGCCTAACATGAGATGGATCTGATCTATATCTCCTAAGCATCGACACATGAAACACATCATGGATCTTCTCTAACTCAGAAGGAAATCTCAAACGGTAAGATACAAGCCCAATCCGCTCAAGTATCTCATACGGACCAATAAACCTCGGACTCAACTTACCTTTCTAGCCAAATCGAATTACCTTCTTCCACGGAGATACTTTCAAAAACACGTTCTCACCCACTAAGAACTCAATCTCTTTTCTCTTCAAATCTGCATAAGGTTTCAAATGGTCGGAAGCTGCTTTCAAACGGTCGCAAATCAACTTCACTTTGTCAGTAGTCCCCTTAAGCAAATCCGGCATAGGTAACAATGTCTGACTCGTTTCAGCCCAACAGATCGGAGTCCTACATCGTCTACCATACAAAGCCTCATAAGAAGCCATTTGTATACTAGCTTGGTCACTATTATTGTAAGCAAACTCAACTAAAGGGCAAGTGCTTCTCCCAAGAACCCTAGAAGTCAATCACACAACAACGAAGCATATCCTCTAATATCTGTATCACTCGCTCTGACTGTCCATCTGACTGTTGATGATAAGAAGTACTGAAATGCAAACGGCTACCTAAGGCACTATGCAAACAACTCTAGCACCTCGAAATGAATCTCGAATCTCTGTCTGATACAATAGACTAAAGAACTCCATGAAGTCTCACAATCTCGCGAATGTACAAATTTGCCTACATGTCTAAAGAATTTGTAGTGTTCACTGCTAAGAAGTGAGCACACTTAGTGAACCTATCAACTATCACCCAACCAAAATTCTTCTTCGAAGGAGACAACGGTAACCCCGACACAAAGTCCATAGTGATCCTCTCCCATTTCCATTCTGGAATCTTCAAAGGTTGTAACAAACCTGAAGGAACCTGATGTTCTGCCTTCACTCTCTAACAAACCATACAACGGCTCACATACTCGGCTACATCCTTCTTCAAACCAACCCAGAAATAATCATTCTTCAAATCACGGTACATCTTAGTACTACCCGAATGCATAGAAAAAGGACTCGAATGTGCTTCGCTCAAAATCAGACGTATCAACTCAACATCTTCAGGTACTATAACTTTATCTTTGAAACACAATGTAACACCCTTAGCCCGACCTAGACGATTGACCCAAACTATGAAGATTACACGGGAAAACCAAAGTCAACCCGAAAGTCAACCTTGATTCACGACCCTTTTTTTCTTTTTAATCTTGTCTAGATACATGTTAACCCTAAGTGAGTACTCACGAGATACGATTGAGAAAGGCATGGAAAACGGATATCATATAGGGATCCAATTGCACTTTACACGGGTTTAGGGACCAAAAAGTAATTTCTATAAATTAGAAGGTCTTCATTGATTTTAAGTTTACCATTATGAAATTAGTAATGTTACATGCTTCTCTGCCAAATTTCATCTTAATTGGACATCTCAAGCTCAAGCAATTGCAATCCCAACATTTAGGACTAAAATGTAAAACATGCAAACATCAGAGCAATTCAAATCTGTGTCCAACGGTCACCCGTTTCGAAACACCCACCTGCCGTATTGAAACCCTGGATCAAAACGACGTTGACCGTTTCGGTACGCGGGTGTGTTTCGAGACCAGTTCCGAAACATGGCATTCCAGTAGCCAAATCGTTTCGAAACAGCCTCTAACGTTTCGAAACACGAAGCCTATTACAGGGCCCCCGTTTCGAAACACTAGAGGGTGTTTCAATACGGTTTGCCCAGAAACTGCAGCAAGTGCTGGTTTTTCCTTCATAAACTCATTCAAACACATCCGAAAGACTCTCTAATCATACTAACAAATCAGCAAACATATAAGGTACATATCTAGAACTCTTAAACACATTCTTAGCATCAAACATGAAATCTCACTAGTCTAGAGGCATGCTTCCTAATATCAAATCACGAATAAGCAATTCAACCTCAAAACAAGCAATTAAGGCCATTTACAATTCAAACCAGCCAAAGCAAACATGCCACAACCCTAGGGAGTTTAACACATCTCCCAAATACAATTCTTGGTTTCCCATTGCCAATCTATCAAAACTAAAGTGTATGAAAACTTCACCATACATGAGCTTGGACTTCCTTGGATGAAATTAGCTTCCTTGATGCCCGAAAACACCTCAATTATCTGCATTATTGGTAAAGAGAGAGCGTAAGCACAAATGCTTAGTGAGGCATGCTCTAAAGGAAACCAACACAATAATGCACATTTTGAAAATCTTTACACAAAAGCTTTTGAACCGCATGCTCATTTTAACACATGCTTGAAAACCTTTCAAAGCAACTTTTCATTGAAACTACATGTACCTCAATTCTATCTCATGGATTTACCAATGCAAAACTCATGGCAAGGCCATACACATGCTTGTATCATCAAAGCATTTCTAAAACAAATCTCATATGCATAACTCATAGCATAAATCATTTCATCGAAGGTACACGTGTAACAAAAACCATTTCATCATTTATATTGGCATTTAGCATTTCATTAATACTCGGATATGCGAACTCATTTCTACACTAGACTCTTTCGGTGGAATCTCGCATCACCGTACTCACTTGTCTAGCAACATGGCTTCCGATGGAATCTCTCATCACCGTACTCACATGGCAGAATCTCTCATCGCCACAAAGATTGGGTATTTCACCAAGTCCTACCCGATGGAATGCCCATCATCGGAATATCTCCCTTTGGCTTAACCAAAGAGCACGTACGAATTTTTAGTTTATAGTGCACTCTCATCCTATTGATCGATCAATTATATCCGGTAAGTTTCTCAACATCTATGCCAATATAATGTGTTAAAACATCACCACACCTACTGTTTTTCATGCAATATTACTCAAAGGTTTTCTCATCACATTTCAGAACATGAATCATACTTTGCTTCAAACAAAAAGCTCAAATCTCTTCAATGCAACATGCCATCTCATGACATCTCTACAAGCATAATCTCATGCCATGAATCATGCACAAAAACAGTAGGAATTTATCAATCTCAAACCATGAGCATGTAAAAGCATTTTAGGGGCAAACACCACATTAAAGATTGCAATTCAAACCATACTTACTTCCGGATTTAGGAAGGTGTTTCAAACCTCTTCTAAATCCCCAAACCTTGTATTTTTGTCCTCATGGACTTCTAACCCAATCGCAGTCACCAATTTCTTTTCGCTTGCTCGCCGAAACGCCAATTAAGCTTCCGGGTCAACTCCAAAAGTGTCCGAAGATGTCTCCCCTATTTTAGACACATAAAAGCAGAGGATTAATGCATCATCATGCATTGAAATCTTCAGCCAACACTCCTAAACTCGCTGCTCTACCTAAACCCAACATTTCGGCTATCAAACACAACCGAAATCAACTCCAAATTCTTCCAAAACATAACCCAGCCAAGATCCATCACTTCTAAACATTTCTAAACATTAATTAACATCAAAAACAATCCTAAACTCGTCCGTACACCCCCAGCTTTAACAGAACACCAATATCACCCCAAAACCCACCATTTTCACAAGCAAAAACTTAGGAAAAACAACCTATTCGGGATTGGATTGATAAAACCTCATTCCTAACATCATTTAACATCCAAAATACATTAGAAAACCATCTCAAAATAGATCTAAATCAATTACCACGAAAATCTTCAAGATCTCTAAAAGATGATTTCTCCTTGATTTGGGCAAGTTTCCATGAAAATCTTGTTTCCAACATTAAAACCATTCATAAACCTTTAATAAAGGGTTAGCAACTTGGGAATTTCAGTAAAGAACTGAGTTTTTAGAGGAGAAGAACAATCTTACCTCTAAAAGATGATTTCTCCTTGATTTGGGCAAGTTTCCATGAAAATTCAATGTAGAAAACAAATAGATTTGATGAAAGATTGATTAGGAATCAATGAGTGATGGAAAACTCATCAAATGAAGTGAAAATCAAAGTGAATTTTGCTGGAGAAAAAGTGTTTGGTTGATAGGATTTTGAGAGAAAATTAGAGAAAAGTGATTTTTAAAGTCAAAGGTAGTTTACCACCTTTATTTTATTTAATTAAAACATTAATTAAAACACCCAAATTAAGAATAAATCTGATGAAAACATTTTTGGTAAATTAGCTCCTTAAAGATTCAAAGTTTCAATCATTTACAAAACAGTCACTACTAAACTTTGTAAAAACTGTGATTTGGTCACTACATCGAAATGTAGTATTTCCAAACCATATTTTGTAAAATTGATTTCACCATTCACTTATATATATTAAATGAGGATATTTAGATATTTTTCTATATTTTTAAAGCATCCCGAACTAGGTGTTCCCTAAAACTCCCTTTTATATTCGAACTGTTTCTCAAACCGGTCCGGTTCAGACCCTAAACTTCTAAGCCCAAAATTAGGGTGTTACAACTCTCCCCCTCTTAAGAAATTTCGTCCTCGAAATTTACCTGAAGGAAAAAGGTAAGGAAACTGCTTCTTCATATCATCTCTTCTTTCCCACGTGGCTTCCTCAACACCACGATGCTTCCACAACACCTTAACCAATTCAATGGTCTTACCACGAAGAACTTTGATGTCCGAATCCAGAATCTCAACCGGCTCCTCATCATAGGTCAAATCTGGATTCAACTCAACTTCTCCAACATGCATAACATGCAAAGGATCCGATCTATACCTCCGAAGCATGGAGACATGAAACTCATCATGTATCTTCTCTAACTCTTGTGGTAGCCTCAGCTTATACGCAACGGGACCCACGCATTCTATCACCTCGTATGGTCCAATATACCTAGGGCTCAACTTACCCTTCCGGTCAAACCTCATCACCTTCTTCCAAGGTGAAACCTTCAAGAACACACGGTCACTCACCACAAACTCAATCTCCTTACGCTTCAAATCTGCATAAGACTTCTGTCGATCAGAATCTGCCTTTAACCGCTCACAAATGAGCTTCACCATCTCGCTGGTTCTTTTCAACAAAGCCGGCATCGAGGCCAATTTCTGACCTATTTCAGCCCAGCAAAGAGGAGTTCTGCACTTCCTCCCATACAAGGCTTCATAAGGTGCCATTTGAATACTTGTCTGGTAGCTATTATTATAAGAAAACTCCACCAAAGGCTAATGCTTCTCCCAAGAGCCTTGAAACTCAATCACACAGCACCTCAACATATTGTCAAGCACTTGGATAACACGCTCAGACTGTCCATCCGACTGTGGATGATAAGAAGTACTAAAGTATAGACATGTACCCAAAGCTTGATGCAAACACTCCAAAAATCGCGATGTGATCCTCGGATCTCTATACGACACTATAGATTTTGGTACCCCATGCAGACGCACAATTTCAGCAATGTAAAACTCTGCAAGCTTATCCAAGGTATACGTGGTATGCACAGGTAAGAAATGCGCACACTTTGTAAGGCGATCCACAATCACCCACACTAAATTCTTCTTCGATGGCGACAAAGGTAAACCAGACACAAAGTCCATGGTGACTCTTTCCCATTTACATTCAGGAATCTTCAACCGTTGCAACAACCCTGAAGGAAACTGATGCTCAGCTTTAACCCGCTGACAAACCATACACTTACTCACATATTCCGCAACATCTTTCTTCAATCCCACCAAATAGTACTCATCCTTAAGATCACGATACACCTTTGTACTACAAGGGTGCATAGCAAAAGGACTACAATGAGCTTCGATCAGAATAGTATGCCTCAACTCTACATCATTCGACACTACTACCCGTCCTCCGAAACATAAAACTCCACCGTCATTAAAACAGAAATCCGATGATCTACCCTCAACAATATCCTGAACATGTGGCACCAAGGAATCGTCCAACAACTGCTTATCCTTTATTAACTGAACCAGAGATGGTTTCACATGCAATTCAGCCACAAGACCTCCATCTCGCGAGATACTCAAGCTAGCAAACACAACCCTTAACTCTACCGCCACTTTCATATTATATTTATATTTTGTTCATGTTGTGTATGAAATTTTAGTATTTTAATCGTTTCATAATCATATATTTATGTTCGGGCATGATTAGGATTGCATGAAAAGTTTTTACTTGCCCATAAGTATGGGTGAGCAAAACTCGAGTTGACTCGACGCGAAAAAACTTGACTCGTTATTTTATCCCTAAATATATGAGTGAATTACATAATTATCTCAGGTTGGGTCAATTTAAATATTTTTACTCTAAATTTAAACCTGACCCATCCTAAATCTATTTTTTTAAATCCCGACTCTTAAAATTGGATCGGTCGAATCTACGTGTCATGCCCATCCCTAGTTAGTAGAGGCTTAAATTCTTTACTTCCATTCTCTTTGAAATGTACTAATACAAATTAAAGTATAGGATTAATTTCAAAAGTAATCATAATAGAGGTACTAAAATCCCAATTTGACCAAATTATATACAACTTTCAGGTTTCATATTCGTCACTTGAAGTGGGAATAGTTCCAACCATGGCCGATCCAAACGTACCCATCTCATCAACTCCGACCACCAACCAAGCTTCCCAAGTCGACAGAAACGACCGCGAGGCTCGAGTTTTAAGGTACAAAGAGAAGAGGAAGAACCGATAATTCCAGAAAACAATCTGATGCGCTTCGCGGAAGGCCTACGCTGAATTAAGGCCAAGAATCAATGGCCAATTCGTCAAAAGAACTGGAAACGACAACGACATTGTCCTCGACCACATGCTTAACTCGCCAACTTCAGCTTTTGCAGCAGCTTTCATGTCGGAAACAGAGTACGACGTCGTCTCGTAGTTTGGAAAGTCGATTTATAGAAGAATACTATGATTGTGTAATATAGTAATTAAATTCTGGCAAATAGAATAATCCAAACGGCAATTGAAATTAATGGAAATAGATGTTGTTCTTTGGTTATAGTTTATGTCGCGTCTAAAGTTTGATTTCAATCTCGGAATGAAAAAAAGGCTTGATTCCTTAAGACTTTTTAAATTGTCCCAAACTTTTTATTTGGGTTAATATATATTTTGGTACCTTAATTTTGTCTTAACTTGACTTTTCGATTTAAATTATCATTTAAATTTGACTTATGATTTGAACAAAACATCGCGTTTTTGTACTTGTTTTTATCTAAAAGTTGAGTTTTAGTATTATTGAATCGGACAAAGAAGTTTAAGAATCAAATTGAATGTGAAATTGATTTCAAGATCGAACGTTGAGAGGGTCGAATTACTAAATTTTAAATTTATAAGGGCTTTTAATGTTTTACATGAACCTAAATTGCTATTAGAATAAAACTATTGGGGGGACGAATCTACCCTTCTTTAATTTTGTTAGTGTTTATTTATAACTAAATAACTTTAAATTTTAAACAAGGGTCAAATTATTATTAAATCAAAATTTATCGGATATTTAAGTTTCATAATAGAGACTTATGCCCTTGATCCCTCCGTCCCATGGATTGTATGATAAACAATGACGGAGTCATATGGATTTTTACTAAAAAAATATAAGGGATATTTAATTATTTGACCTCTTATTTTTCAATTCATTTGAACAATATTTCCTTTTTAATGGTTAATTGTACATTGTCTCTATTTATCTTAATTATTTACTCCGTCCCTAATAACAAGTTTTTGCTTACTCATGAAACGAGTTGAACCATGATTCAAATTCAAACATGTTATACTATTTTTGTTCGAATTGAATTCTTTAACGATTAAAAGCTATATGTAAATAAGAGTTTTCTTTTTGTTAATGTCATCATTTTAAATCTTTTGATCGGTTAATTTAAATTAAATATTACAAAAATTTATCACAAAACAATTTTTAAATTTATATAATTTATAACATTAGAATCTAATTTTTTTATTCTATTTTAAAATAACCGAACGAATTATTTTACTAAATGAATTTATGGTCCAATTTCCAATGGTCCAAATAAGTATTCTTTTTAGTTATCAACAAACTTCTCGCTTTTTATTACACTAACTCGATTGGTCGGTTAGGAACGACAAAAAGGATATAGAGAAGCAGCTATGTTATACTTTTATGTTATACATTGTAAATTGAATTAGGGTATTACAATTTAATCTAATTTTTTGTTTAAATAGAGAGATATTATATTCTCATTCCGAGATTCGAACCTATACAAGATGGAGCAGAATGAGTATCCTTAGCAACTAAACCAATTAATTTTGGTTAGACTGAAAATAATTCGAACATATAATAAATTTATTTATGTATAACATACAAGACTAACTATTAATTATTTTAGCGGAAGAAGATATTAGATAATTTAAATAATCTATAGAATTCAAATTCTTATGTTACGACTAAACAAATTAAATAAGGAGTATCGCCTCCTTAATAAATTATTATAATGTTTGCTTCAAATTAATTTATCGACAAACTGATCAAACATGATTATAAAAAATGCCATTCCGTGAATGAAAACATTTTAGCACTCAACGTTTTATTTTGAGTCAAAATGGTCATTTCATGAATGAAAACTGTAATCAACTAACGATAAACAACTTGATATGACTGACAGAATAACACATCATCAGAAAAAAAATTAAATTATATTTGATATAATTTTAGTTTTACTTGCGCGTCATTATGTCAAGTCATGACCTTTGTTTATTTGTCATTGTTATGTCAATGTGCATTGCCATGAAGATTTCCCACACCATGTCAAGTAATTTGTTGTTAATTAACTAACAATTTTTATTCAAAGATCAACTATTTTAACATAAGATAAAATATTAAAGATTAATGTACTTAAAAAATTAAAATATTTTTTCAGTCAAATATTAAGAACATTTTCTAACGCCATGCATAAAAAATACAACTTAAAGAGAATTTGTGCATCCCGAAGTGATAAATGAAAAAAATAAAAAGGAAGATTTGGATAAAAGGAAGATAACTTGAAAAGCCAACCTCCAAAGTTTTTAGTTTTAAGGAATTTAACGATTGGAATCCTTTTTGGATCCAAATTCGTATCTAATTCTTTGAACACACTTTTCTATAATGCCCCTATTTATAAAAAATATATTTTAATACACAAATGGAATAAAATTTAATTTATATAAATTTATTAATTTTAGAAGTTATGAATTGTGGGTTTAGAATTTAAAATTTAAGATTTATAGTTTTATAGTTTACATGTAGAGATTAAAATTTCATTATTTAATTATGGAAAGTTGTGTAAATCTTTAACACTGTTTTTGTAACACCCCAATTTTGCCCTAAATTAAAAACCCTAATAATTGGGAATTTCAATTGAAAACTTAATTAAATTTTAGTGATTAAATTGGGAATTTTCAGAATTTCACTGATAAAATTGTAACGATTGCAAAACTTAAGTGTCGTTTAATAAACCCTAGAAAGTATAAGGGCATGCTCTATAATTAACCCTTTTCTTAGGGCATAACTAGAACCTTTCAACCATTTTCTCTAGTTTTGGCCGTTCTCTTCCCTCTCCTTCAACGTCTTGTGCAAGCAAAAGAAAAGAAACCCCCTTTCTTTGTTTTCCGTCCGGCCAAGGGACAAACACAGTTCGTTCGACGGTCCGGCACCACCGTTCATCTTCCCTTTGTTGTCTGACTATAACCCACTCGTCAACTAACCCTCGTCGGCCGCCCTTTGCCCAAAACTCATCGGTAAGCATTTCGGTTGCTTCGGAAATCCCTCACGCTGCCGTCCTCTTGTTTTTTTTTTTTTTGCAAATTGGTTGGGTCTCAATTGTTCCTTTCCCTCGTGTAAGTTGTGTGTGTATGTGGGTCTTGGAAATTCGTCGGATTTTGATGTGAGAGGTCACTGGCGGTGAGAATCAAGGGGGGATGTTGTGTACTAATTTTTGAATTAGGGATTTTATGTTGAACCGGTCTGAACCGGTCCAAAAAACTGAACCGGGTTGACAGAACCGAACCGGTCTATCTTATAAATAGTCGGCTGACGTCAGCGTTGACCGTTGACTTTTTTAGAAAAAGGCTATTTTATGTTTTTCGACGTCCTGATTCCGATTCTGTTGCCCATTTTTCCAAATTCGAACCCGAAAGACCGTTTTGAACGCTTTAATTCATTTATACATGTATTTAAAGATTTGAATATCAGAAAAATTAATTGCTATTATTCGTATTTGCAGACGACATTGACTCGGATACTGAGATCCTTTCTCTTCCTCCACCTGGACGACTTCCTGTTGCCCAGAAACCCCCTTTCTTTGTTTTCCGTCCGGCCAAGGGACAAACACAGTTCGTTCGACGGTCCGGCACCACCGTTCATCTTCCCTTTGTTGTCTGACTATAACCCACTCGTCAACTAACCCTCGTCGGCCGCCCTTTGCCCAAAACTCATCGGTAAGCATTTCGGTTGCTTCGGAAATCCCTCACGCTGCCGTCCTCTTGTTTTTTTTTTTTTTGCAAATTGGTTGGGTCTCAATTGTTCCTTTCCCTCGTGTAAGTTGTGTGTGTATGTGGGTCTTGGAAATTCGTCGGATTTTGATGTGAGAGGTCACTGGCGGTGAGAATCAAGGGGGGATGTTGTGTACTAATTTTTGAATTAGGGATTTTATGTTGAACCGGTCTGAACCGGTCCAAAAAACTGAACCGGGTTGACAGAACCGAACCGGTCTATCTTATAAATAGTCGGCTGACGTCAGCGTTGACCGTTGACTTTTTTAGAAAAAGGCTATTTTATGTTTTTCGACGTCCTGATTCCGATTCTGTTGCCCATTTTTCCAAATTCGAACCCGAAAGACCGTTTTGAACGCTTTAATTCATTTATACATGTATTTAAAGATTTGAATATCAGAAAAATTAATTGCTATTATTCGTATTTGCAGACGACATTGACTCGGATACTGAGATCCTTTCTCTTCCTCCACCTGGACGACTTCCTGTTGCCCAGAGATCGGGATCTGATCCTGAGTTTAATTATTAATATAAATTTGATATTTATATTATCATTGTCTTGACATGGTAGTAATATCTTGATGGTGTATTTAATTGTTATAGGAGCTGACTCTGAACAACCTAGAGATAGAGCTGAGCGTGGGAGACGTCACCGTCGACGTTGAGTGTTAGCTACTTGAGGTGTGTTCTCTTCTGTGTAGTTTGCTTACAGTGATCTGTATGTAAATGTGATGATTTGTTGAAATGTATACATGATGTGGTGTAATGATGTGTGATGATTATATTCTATTGATCTGTGATGTTTGACTTGTTCAACATTCTGTAATGTTATGCAATATTTGATTATACATTCATATTAGGATTATTGTATATCGAATTATATGATTTTGCATTTCTGTTGATAAATAATGCATTTAGATTCAGAGCTCGGATTCTGTACGGGGAAGTTTAGTAGCTTCATCCTTCAGGATGATGTTTACTTCAGATCAGTGGTTTTGCCCTACGGGCTGGATTCCACATCGGATGGTGATGAGATAAAGAGTGGTTCTTGGGAACCTTACTCTTCGGATGGTGATGTAGTTTGGCTGCATGTCATATTGTGTTGCATATTCATTCATACTTGCTTATGTGTTTGAATTGATTCATGATGGAAAAATTGTATTCTAATAATGTTTGGTTGTCTCTGTTGTTATAATGACTTTGTTAGTTCTACGTGCATTGTAGAGACACACTGAGCATTTTTGCTGACTCCCCCTTAGTTTCTACTTTTAGATACTCAAGTCTAGGCTACGGTACTTGGGGGACCTCATTTTCCAATTTTATTTATTTATTATTATCAGTATGAGACATGAACTTTTTTATATTGTATGTTTTATCATATTGTATATAATTTCAGATTCTGGATGTTTTATTTGGGGTTATTCTGTTTTATTATGCATGCACATTTTGAATATTTAATATTTTTAGGAATATTTTATCAGTATGTAATATGCGATATTATTATTGTCTATTTTGGAATTTAAGTTTTGAATGAGGTTACTTGTGTGAGAGAGAAGCTTTGAGTTGACTCCTTATATTTGACCCCGTTCTTTCGGGTCGGGTTTAGGGGGTTACATTTAGTGGTATCGGAGCCAGGTTCAACACTCGGCCTGAGTGATTTAAATCAATTTGAAATCCAAAATAAATCTTTGTATGCATTCTCAAATGTTTTTGGGGTAAAACGGGAATTCCAGATAAATTTATGATCTATTATGAATATATTTATACATATTCTGAATAAGGTCTCCAAGTACAAAATCTAATCTTAAGTTTCTGTCTTTTGTAGATATACTATTATGTCACCTCGGAGAAGTTCTAGAGTAGCGGCTGGTCGAGGTCGTGGCCGATGCCGTGGCCGAGGACGAGGTCGTACCATGACTGCGGATATTGACATTCCACATCTAGAGGGTTCGATACAAAATCAAGATTAGGTCCAGGGTGCGAATGAGAAGGAACAACATGTGGATCAGACAGGAGCTCAACAGACAGGAGCTCAGTAGACTGGAGCTCAGCAGATCGGTGGAGGAGACCCACATGTTCAGCCTGCTTAGGGTAGTGGTCATCGTAATTCAGGGGATAGTGAGAGAATGGGCACATATGTTGTAACTATTCAGAGAGAGTTATAGAGATACCTTCGTCAATCTGAGAGTGTTCGGAGACCCATATCCACAGAGTTTCTTGCTGCCGAGATGACTATGTTCGATGGAAAGACGAGTACAGACCCAACAGATTCAGAGTACTGGTTGAAGAAGCTTCAACGATTATTTGTTGAGATGGATTATGCTACCGACCGGAAACTTAGGGCTGTCGTTTCACTACTGCAAGGTGAAGCCTAGAATTGGTGTGAGGCTGAGGAGCTTGTTACTCCAGCTAGTACTGTTACTTAGGATAATTTCATACAAGCTTTCCGTGATTGATATGTCGGAGCTGATTATATAGCTAAGTGTGATTGGTTTCTGAAGGGATTGCGTCCTACGATAAAGGCCAATGTTGCTTTACATATGGACCAGGAATACAATGATATAACTTGACGAGCTAGGACAACTGAGCATAATGTGGATGAGTTGAGACAGCTTGAGTTCCATGGATCTGATAGAATGAAGAGACCAGTGTCAGTGCCAGTTCAGCATAGTCAGGGAAATCAGTCTAGGAAGAGGGCCAGAGATGAGACATACTATCAGAGTTATTCGAGAGCTAGACCAGTTACTTCTTCTATTCCGACTTTCAGTGCTGGTGGTTCGACTAGTACTCGAGGGGTGCCACAGTGTCCTTTTTACAAGAAGTGGAATTCGGGCGAGTGTAGGAGGCAGACTGGAGCTTGTTTCAAATTTGGTTCATTCGAGCATCGTTTCAGAGATTATCCGATTTCACCTCCCTTAACTTTTACTACTAATCAGTCTCAGACATCAATACAGACTCCCGCCAGAGGAAGAGGTTAGGTCAGATCTGTTAATTCAGGCTCTGCTAGTAGAGGTAGACCAGCTCCGAGTGGAGGATCAGCAGGATCGGGGGCCAGACAACCGGGGTTGTTTATTCTACTAGGAGGCACGAGGACCGTGATGAACCAAATGTTATTGCCGGTACATTCTCTATCTATTCTATTCCATATTTTGCTCTGCTAGATAATGGTTTGACTCATTCATATGTTGCAAGTTCTGTGTCCAGGGGTCTTGAGATTTCTGTTGAGGATACCGTTAGTGCTGTTACTGTACACAGTCATGTGGGTAATCCAGTTGAGGTTACTAAAGTATACATGAATTGTCCTCTCGAGATTCAAGGGGAGATCTTTTCAACTGATTTGATGGAGTTACCCTTTGGAGAGTTCGATCTTATTCTGGGTATGGACTGGTTGGCTGCACATCATGTTACTTTAGACGGTGAAAAGAAAAGGGCTACACTGAGAACTCCTGATGATCGTGAGGTGATTCTAATTGGTGAGCGCAAAGGGTTCCTATGTAACATCGTCTCAGCTCTCAAAGCTGAGAAAATGATCAGGAAAGGTCTATCGCTTATCTTGCCAATATCCTTGATCCGATACAGTCCGATTCTGAATTAGATAAGATTCGAGTTGTGAAAGAAATTCCAGACATTTTCCCGAAAGAATTACCTGGGGTACCGCCGAAATGGGATGAGGTTGAGTTTGGCATCGAGGTTTATCTGGGTACAGCTCTTGTGTCTATGGAACCTTATCGGATGGCGCCGAAGGAATTTAAAGAGTTGAAGATTCAGTTGCAAGAACTGTTGGATCGAGGTTTCATTCGACCAAGTGTTTCTCCTTGGGGAGCTCTTGTTCTGTTTGTTAAGAAGAATGATGGGACACTTCGACTCTATATTGATTATCGGAAGCTGAACAAGCTGACGATCAAGAACAAATATCCTCTTCCCCGTATTGATGATCTGTTTGACCAGTTCCGGGGAGCTACGATATTCTCTACGATAGACCTAAGATCTGATTATTAACAACTCAAGGTTAAGGATTCTGATGTGTTCAAAATAGCTTTTCGGACACGATATGACCATTATGAGTTCCTTCTGATGCCTTTTGGGTTGATTAATGCTCCTGCCGCTTTTATGGATATGATGAATAGGGTGTTTCAACCCTATTTTGACCAGTTTGTTGTGGTATTTATTGATGATATATTGGTATAATCTAGATCTAAGGAAGAGCATGAGGAACATCTTCAGATTGTATTACAGATTTTGCGAGAGAAACAACTATATGCCAAATTCAGTAAGTCTGAGTTTTGGCTTTCTGAGGTTATGTTTCTGGGTCAAATAGTTTCTGCTCAGGGTATTCAAGTTGATCCGATGAAGGTTGAGGCTATTATGAGTTAGAAGCAGCCTAAGAATGTTTATGAGGTTCATAGCTTCTTGGATTTAGCTGGTTATTATCGGAGATTCGTTGAGGGTTTCTCTTCTATTGCAGCTCTGTTGACTAAGCTTCTTAGGAAGGATGTTCCCTTCGTTTGGACTGAGGCTCAGCATTCTAGTTTCGAGAAGCTTAAGTTTGTGCTGACTGAAGCACTAGTTTTGATTCAGCCTGAGCCAGGTAAGGCTTATACAGTTTTTAGTGATGCTTCGTACACCAGATTGGGGTGTGTTTTGATGTAGGACGGGAAGGTAGTGGCTTATGTGTCTCGATAGTTAAAACAACATGAGTGTAACTATCCTACCCATGATCTAGAGTTTGTTGTTTTTATCTTTGCACTTAAGATTCGGAGACACTATCTCTACGGGGAGAAGCGTTATATCTATACAGACCATAAGAGTCTGAAATACCTCCTCACTCAGAAAGAGCTTATTCTGAGACGTCGTCGCTGGTTAGAGATTCTCAAGGATTATGATTGTGAGATTGAGTATCATCCAGGTAAAGCTAATGTCGTTGCTGATGCATTGAGTCGTAACGCCATTTTAGATCTGAGAGCTTTGTTTGCTCGGATGAGTTTGTACGACGATGGCAGTTTGATGGCTGAACTTCAGGTTATTCTTACATTGATTTCTGATATTCGAGCTGAGCAGCCTAGTGATCCATTTTTGATGCATTGTATCAGAGAGGTGCGTGAGGGTACATCTCTAGATTTCTCTATTGATTACGATGGAGTATAATGTTTCTGTGGCCGGTATTGTATTCCGAGGAAATCTGGGTTAAAACAGGTTATTCTCCATGAGGCCCATGACAGTCCTTATTCTATGCATCCTTGTGGTGACAAGATGTATAAGAATCTTCGTGAAAGGTACTGGTGGGAAGGTCTCAAGTGAGAAGTCGTCGGATTTGTATCGAGGTGCCAGACTTGTCAGAAAGTCAAAGTAGAGCATCAACTTCCGTCTGCGTTACTACAACATATTGAGATTCCTCAATGGAAGTGGGAGCGCGTGACTATGGACTTTATTAGTGGACTTCCTTTGACTCCGTCGAAGAAGGATTCCATCTGGGTTATTGTTGATCGTCTGACGAATCCACACATTTCATTCCTGACTCAGTTAACTATTCTTTGAGTAAGTTAGCCTGACTTTATATTTTTTAGATCATTCGACTTCACGTGTACCGTAATATATTATTTCCGACAGAGATCCGAGGTTCACTGCATGATTCTGGGGGTCTCTTCATTCTGCTTTGGGTACTCGGTTGAAATTCAGTACATCTTATCATCTGCAAACAGATGGTCAGTCTGAGCGTGTGATCCAGATTCTTGAGGATATGTTGAGAGGTTGTATTGTTGATTTCAGAGGCAGTTGGGAGGATTTCTTGCCGCTTGCAGAGTTTTCTTATAATAACAGTTATCAGGCTAGTATCAAGATGTCACCGTATGAGGCTCTGTATGGACGTAGGTGTCATTCACCTATTGGTTAGACTAGGTTGAATGAGAACAGATTGTTAGGACCGAAGATTGTGCACGAGGCTGAGCAGACTGTCAGATTGATTCGAGATCGACTTAAGGCTGCTTTTAACAGACATAAGTCTTATGCTGGTTTGAGACGTCGTGATCTTGAGTTTGAGGTGGGTGATGAGGTTTTCTTGAAAGTATCTCCTTGGAGGAAGGTACTTCGGTTTGGTCGAAAGGGCAAGCTGAGTCCTCGTTACATTAGCCCTTATCGGATTATTCGTCGAGATGGACCAGTTGCCTATCAGCTAGAGCTATCACCAGAGCTTCAACGTATTCACGATGTTTTCCATATTTCAGTGTTGAGTTGTTATCATATTGATTCGTCACATGTCATGCCTGTTCAGGATATTGAGGTTCGTCCTGATTTGCGTTTTGAGGAGGAGCCTATTGAGATTCTTGCTCAGGATAAAAATGTTCTCACAAGGAGGACCATTAAGATGGTCAAAGTTCTATGGCGTAGTCGTAGTCATGATGAGGCTACGTGGGAGCCCATGACTGTCATCCGAGCTCAGTATCCGCATGTTTTTACTCCAGGTAAATTTCGAGGCCGAATTTTTTTTTAACGGTGAGAGAATTTTAACACCCCAATTTTGCCCTAAATTAAAAACCCTAATAATTGGGAATTTCAATGATTAAATTGGGAATTTTAAGAATTTCAGTGATAACATTGTAACGATTGCAAAACTTAAGTGTCGTTTCATAAACCCTAGAAAGTATAATGGCACGCTCTGTAATTAACCCTTTTCTTAGGGTATAAATAAACCTTTCAACCATTTTCTCTGGTTTTGGTCGTTCTCTTCCCTCTCCTTTAACGTCTTGTGCGAGCAAAAGACAAGAAACCCCCTTTCTCCGATTTTCGTCCGGCCAAGGGTCAAACACCTTCCGTTCGACGGTCCGGCACCACCGTTCATCTTCCCTTTATTGTCCGACCATAACCCACCTGTCAACTAACCCTCTTCGGCCACACTTTGCACAAAACTCATCAGTAAGCTTTTCGGTTGCTTCGAAAATCCCTCACGCCGCCGTCGTCTTGTTTTTCTTTTGCAAATTGGTTGGGTCTCAATTGTTCCATTCCCTCGTGTAAGTTGTGTGTGTATGTGAGTCTCAGAAACTCGTCGGAATTTGACGCGAGAGGTCACCGGCTGTGAGGAATCGGGGGGGATGTTGTGCCCTAATTTTTTACTTAGGGATTTTATGTTGAACCGGTCTGAGCCGGTCCAGTAGACTGGACCGGGTTGATAGAACCGAACCGGTCTGTCTTATAAAGAGTCGGCTGACGTCAGCATTGACCGTTGACTTTTTCAGAAAAGGCTATTTCATGTTTTTCGACATCCTAATTCTGATTCCGTTGCCCGATTTCCCAAATTCGAACCCGAAAGACCGTTTTGACCACTTTTATTCATTTATACATGTATTCAAAGATTTGAATATCCAAAAAATTAATTGGTATTATTCATATTTGCAGACGACATTGACTCGGATACTGAGATCCTTACTCCTCCTCCACCTAGACGACCTCCTGTTGCTCAGCCATCAAGATCCGTCGTGAGTTTAATTATTAATATACATTCGATATTTATATTATCGATGTCTTGGCATAGTAGTAATATCTTGATGGTGTATTTAATTGTTATAGGAGCTGACTCTGACCGAACTAGAGACAGAGCTGAGCGTGGGAGACGTCACCGTCGATGTTGAGTGTTAGCTACTTGAGGTATGTTCTCTTCTGTGTAGTTTGCTTACAGTGCTCTGTATGTAAATGTGATGATTTGCTGAAATGTATACATAATGAGGTCTGATGATGTGTGATGATTATATTCTATTGATCTGTGATGTTTGACTTGTTCAACATTCTGTAATGTTATGCAATAATTGTTTATACATTCAGATTCAAAATATTGTATATCGTATTATAAGATTATGCGTTTCTGTTAATAAATAATGCATTTAGATTCAGTGCTTGGATTTTAAGTCATCTCATTTTGGTTGGGATTCTGTACGGGGAAGTTCAGTAGCTTCATTCATCGGGATGATGTCTACTTCGGATCAGTGGTTTCACCCTACGGGCTGGATTCCACTTCAGATGGTGATGAGGTAGACAGTGGTTCTGGGGAACCTTACTCTTCGGATGGTCATGTAGTTTGGGTGCATGTCATATTGTGTTGCATATTCATTCATACTTGCTTATGTGTTTGAATTAATTCATGATGGAAAACTGTATTATGATAATGTTTGATTGTCTCTGTTGTTATAATGACTCTGTTAGTTTTGTTTGCACTGTAGAGACACACTGAGCGTTTTCGCTGACTCCCCCTTAGTTTCTACCTTCAGATACTCAGGTCTAGGCTACGGTACTTGGAGGACCTCGTTTTCCAGCTTTATTTATTTATTATTATCAGTATGAGACTTGGACTTATTTATATTAAATGTTTTATTGGATTGTATATAATTTCAGTTTCTGGGTGTTTTATTTGGGGTTATTATGTATGCACATTTTGAATATTTTACATTTTCAGGAATATTTTATCAGTATGTAATATGCGATACTATTATTTTCTATTTTGGAATTTAAGTTTTGAATCAGGTTACTTGTGTGAGGAACAAGCTTTGAGTTGACTCCTTATATTCGACCCAAATCTTCTGGGTCGGGTTTAGGGGGTTACAGTTTGTGTGTAGAAAATATTACTCTTGTAAAAATTGTTTAAGTTTGGTGTTCATATTCATAATATCTTTTTTACATCATATTAGGCCTTAAATTTTATTTTAATCTCTTTTGAGTTTTAAATTTTTAATTTGTTATCAAATTAAACAACTGATACAAATAATATTTTTTTTAATATTTTTTATTTATTTTCTAACAATTTTCATCTTTTCTCAATTTTATTACTACAGATGCCTTGAAGAATGTGCTCCCCAAATTATTTCGATTAGAAAGTAATAAGCTTGCAAGTGTAAATGTTGAGGATTTCATACAAAATTTACACCATTGAAATAAAATTATGTGTTTGTCCTTAAATTTTATTAAATTGAATTTCAAAATTTTCTTTCTAAAAGAGAGAGTATGAAATTTAAAAAGAGGGAATTTTGGTGCAAACGGTGTAATATGGAATATTATAACTAAAATTTAGGAAATATGTTATATAAAAAGTTTCATTCATATCAGATACATACGTATACATGTATATATTGTTCAACGTCTAATACATAGTACTAATAAAGTTCAGCATACATTCATCTAACACAATCTACGTTTTTTTTTCTATTGTGATCAACTGTTGTTATAAGATATGAGATCATCAGTGATGTAGAGGATCAGGACCACCTGGACTTTTTCTCTATGACTCCAAAGGTTTTTCGACATTCCCTTTCATGCTAGCTTTACTAGCTTTCTCGACTTCATCTATCAATGTACGTTTTCCACGTCCTTTTAATTGCATGGATTCATGATCGGTCTCACGTATTTCTTGTCTTTTGGTCGATTTCATAATAGTTGCAGATATACCAGCTGCTACTGTTGTCAATTGCAGTGAATATCGACGACGAAAAGAGTCAAATTCGTAAAATGACGGACGCACTTTCATTTCATCTTCAAATTCTTGATCAGGAGCCGAAAACAAATGAAGTGAACGACTTGCAAAACTCGAAACCAAAAACAAAACATGCAATGGAAGCATAAACAAAACATTGAAATTAGAAGTTTATGAATCAAATTGAATGTGAAATCGATTTCAAGATCGAACGTTGAGAGGGTCGAATTACTAAATTTTAAAATTATAAGGGCTTTTAAAGTTTTACATGAACCTAAATTGCTATTAGAATAAAACTATTGGGGACACGAATCTACCCTTCTTTAATTTTGTTAGTGTTTATTTATAACTAAATAACTTTCAATTTTAAACAAGGGTCAATTTATTATTAAATCAAAATTTATCGGATATTTAAGTTTCATAATAGAGACTTATGCCCTTGATCCGTCCTTCCCATGGACTGTATGATAAACAATGACGGAATCATATGGATTTTTACTTAAAAAATATAAGGGATATTTACTTATTTGACCTCTTATTTTCAATTCATTTGAACTATATCCCCTTTTTAATGGTTAATTGTACATTGTCTTTATTTATCTTAATTATTTACTCCGTCCCTAACAATATGTTTTTGCTTACTCATGAAACGGGTTGAACCATGATTCAAATTCAAACCAGTTATACTATTTTTGTTAGAATTGAGTTCTTGAACGTTTAAAGCTATATGTAAATAAGAGTTTTTCTTTTGGTTAATGTCATCGTTTTAAATCTTTTGACTGGTTAATTTAAATTAAATATTATAAAAATTTATCACGAAATATTTTTTAAATTTATATAATTTATAACATTAGAATCTATTTTTTATTCTATTTTAAAATAACCGAACGAATCATTTTACTAGATGAATTGATGGTCCAATTTCTAATAATCCAAATAAATTTTCTTTTTAATTATCAACATGCTTCTCGTTATTTATTACACTGATTTTATTGGTTGGTTGCCGCAGATGAAAGGTCTTGTGTTTGGAGCTGAAAATAAGGGGTTAGTGGCGCCTTTCACTCTCGATGAGGCATGGGCGGTTGTTCGTGGGTGTGAGGGCTCGAAGTCACCGGGGCCGGACGACTACAATATGGAATTTTTTAAGAAGTGTTGGGAGGTAGTTTGTGATGATGTTGGGTGGTTTTAGATGATTTTTTTTGCATTCGAAAAGTTACATGTGGGTGCGAACAACACATTCATTGTGCTTTTGCCTAAGGTTAATTCTCCGGTCACCTTGAGTGATTTTCGACCAATCAGCTTGCTTAATTCGATATATAATATTCTTGCCAAAAATCTGGCTAGAAGTCTGCAGTCGGTGTTGGGAGGACTAATTAGTGATCACCAATCGACTTTTGTGCGTGGGCATGAAATTTTTGATGGTATTCTATTGGAAAATGAGACAATACATTCCATGCGACAGAGTTCGTTGGCCAGATTGATCCTGAAATATGACTTCGCGAAAGCTTACGACTGCGTTCGATGGGAATTTTTAGAGCACATTTTATGGTCGATGGGGTTCAGTGATTCTTGCTGTCGTCTGATTACTGAGTGTATCAGCACAGTCAGGTTGTCAGTTTTGTTAAACGATAGTGCCAATAAATAATTTGGAATGGGGCGTTGTCTGCGGCAATGCTGCCCGCTGTCGCCTTTGCTGTTCATTATTGTGGCGGAAGCACTACATAGGATGTTCGTTCAAGCGGAGGAATTGGGGCTCATTTGCGGGGTTTCGTTGGCTCTGGGGTGTCGCTATCGCATCTTCAATTTGATGACGACACCATTATATTCTTTGAAGCCTCCGTTGAGAGCGCTACGACTATCTGCATGTTACTGTGTTGCTTCCAAGTTTGTTCTGGTTTGAAAATTAACTTCAACAAGTCCTCTCTTTATACTATTGGCATAAATGAGGGGCTTTTTGATTCAATGGCGGCTGTCATGTGTTATCAGAAAGGTGAATTGCCTTTTGTTTATTTTGGGCTGCCGTTGGGGGTGAATCCTCGCAGCATTGCTGTATGGGAACCAATTATAGCCTCGGTTCGAACAAAGCTCGCTGGTTGGAAACAGACATCTTTATCTTTTGCTGCTCGCGTCACACTGGTTAACTCTGTTCTTTCGTCACTTCTAGTTTATTATATGGGTTTGTTTCGGGTGCCGAAGGGTGTTATCGCATCAATAGATAAAGTGAGGCGTGCTTTTCTGTGGGGTGGGGTGAGTTTACAACGGAAAATATGTCGAGTAAGCTGGAGTATGGTTTGTCAGCCACGTCATCTTGGTGGGTTGGGGGTTGCGGATTTGGAGGTTCGAAATAAAGCATTATTGGCAATTTAGCAGGGTGGAATTCTAGCTCTCTTCTCGGGTAGGGTGGGGGTGTTTTGCGTGATTCACAGGGTCGAATTCTAGCTCTCTTCTCGGGTCCACTTGGTTCCCTTGATTCAATGTAGCAGAGTTTTGGGCAATCACTTTTGCGTTGAATTTCTTTGTAGCATCTAAATGGGCATCTCGTCCCCTCGTGGTGGAGTCGGATTCCAAAATTGCTCTTGGTTGGGTGTTGCATTTGGAACGACGACCTTGGCTTTTGTGTGAGATTTTTGGTTTGATCGATCAAGCATGCCTCACTTTGGGGTCCGTATGCTTTAACCGTATTTTCCGTGAGGCGAATGGGTTAGTGGATGTGCTAGTAAAGGAAGGGGTGACACGGGCATCTTTATTTCAGGCCTTAGTATGATTGTTTCCTTTGTGAGGGGCGTTGTGTTCCGTTGTTGTTTATTTCCTTTTAGTCCATGTGTCGTACTCTTTTCCTCGGTTAGGCTTAGGGAGATTTTTAAAGAGGCGAACGTGTGACTCGAGTTGTATATTTTCCCATTAATATACATATTTTTGCCGATAAAAAAAGGAACGACAAAAAGGATATAAATAAGCAGCTATGTTATACTTTTATGTTATACATTGTAAATTGAATTAGGGTATTAAAATTTAATCAATTTTTTTGTTTAAATAGAGAGATATTATATTTTCATTCCGAGATTCGAACCTATATAAGATGGAGCAGATTGTGTATACTTAGCAACTAAACCAATTAATTTTGGTTAGACTCAAAATTTATTTATGTATAACTTAAAAGACAACTAATAATTAATTTAAAGGAAAAAGATATTAGATAATTTATATAATGTATAGAATTCAAATTCTTATGTTACGAGTAAAACAAATTAAATTAGAAGTATCGCCTCCATAATAAATTTTTATAATATTTGCTTCAAATTAATTTATCGACAAAACGATCAAATATGATTATAAAAAATGTCATTTCGTGAATGAAAACATTTTAATACTCAATGTTTTATTTTGAGTCAAAATAGTCATTTTGTGAATGAAAAATGTAATCAACTAACGATAAACAACTTGATATAACTGACAGAATAACACATCATCAGAAAAAAAGTTGTATTTTATATAATTTTAGTTTTACTTGTGTGTCATTATGTCAAGTTAACACCTTTGTTTATTTGTCACTGTTATGTCAGTGTGCATTGTCATGGAGATTTCCTACACCATGTCAAGTAATTTGTCGTTAATTAACTAACTATTTTAACTTAAGATAAAATATTAAAGCTTAATGTACTTTAAAAAATTAAAATAATTTTCAGTCAAATATTAAGAACATTTTCTAACTTTATGCATAAAAAATACAACCTAAAGAGAATTTGTGCGTCCCGAAGTAATAAATGAAAAAAATAAAAAGGAAGATTTGGATAAAAGGAAGATCACATCAAAAGCCAACCTTAAAAGTTTTTAGTTTTAACGAATTTAACGATTGGAATCCTTTTTTGATCCAAATTCGTATCTAATTCTTTGAACACACTTTCCTATAATGCTCCAATTTATAAAAAAAATATTTTAATACACAAATGGAATAAAATTTAATTTATATAAATTTATTAATTTTAGAAGTTATGAATTGTGGGTTTAAAATTTAAAATTTAAGATTTATAGTTTTATAGTTTACATATAGAGATTAAAATTTCATTATTTAAATATGAAAAGTTGTGTAAATCTTTCACACTGTTTGTGTATAAAAAATATTACTCTTGTAAAAATTGTTTAAGTTTGGTGTTCATATGCATATTATCTTTTTTACGTCATATTAGGCCTTAAATTTTATTTTAATCTCTTTTGAGTTTTAAGTTTTTAATTTGTTATCAAATTAAACAACCGATACAAATAATATTTGTTTAATATTTTTTATTTATTTTCTAACAATTTTCATCTTTTCTGATTTTTATTACTAAGGATACCTTGAAGAATTTGTTCCCCAAATTATTTCGATTAGCAAGTAATAAGATTGCAAGTTTAAATGTTGAAGATTTCATAAAAAATTTACACCATTGATAGAAAATTATGTGTCTGTCCTTAAATTTTATTAAATCGAATTTCAAAATTTTATTTCTAAAAGAGAGTATGAAATTTAAAGAGAGGGAATTTTGGCGCAAACGCTGTAAGATGGAATATTATAACTAAAATTTTGGAAATATGTTATATAAAAAGTTTCATTCATATCAGATACATACGTATACATGTATATATTGTTCAATGTCTAATACGTAGTACTAATAAAGTTCAGCATACATCCATCTAATACAAACTACGTTTTTTTCAATTGTGATCAACTGTTGTTATAAGATGTGAGATCATCAGTGATGTATAGGATCAGGACCACCTGGACTTTTTTCTCTTTGACTCCAAAGGATTTTCGACATTCCTTTTCATGCTAGCTTTAATGGCTTTCTTGCCTTCATCTATCAATGTACGTTTTCCACCTCCTTTTAACTGCATGGATTCATGATCGGTCTCACGTATTTCTTGTCTTTTGGTCGATTTCGTGACAGTTGCAGACATACCAGACGCTACTGTTGTCAATTGAGGTGAATATCGATGACGAAAAGAGTCGAATTCGTAAAATGACGGACGTACTTTTATTTCATCTTCTAATGCTTTATCAGGAACCGAAAACGAATGAAGTGAATGAGTTGCAAAACTCAAAACCAAAAACAAAACATGCAAGGAAAGCATCAAGAAAACATTGAAATTAGCCATTTGAAAGTTCAAATTAGGGTTTGATAGTTTGCATAGAATGGGTTGCATGTATAGGTATATATAGATATTACCAACCTTTTGTTTTGCCAGAATATTCAAAGTTTGTTCATATGGATACCATTTGATTGGATTTTAACTTTTAGGATTGAGATGAATTCTTGTTGCTTATATTCAGTTTAGATTCCTATATTTATGTCATAAACATATTTAATATGTTTTATATTTATATAAATTTAATACGTTAATAATCAAATTTGATATATTTGCATACTTATTAACTTGCATATTATAGTTATATTATGTTCATGTTGTGTATGAAATTTCAGTATTTTAATCATTTCATAATCGTATATTTATATTTGGGCATGATTAGGATTGCATGAAAAGTTTTTACTTGCCCATAAGTAGGGGTGAGCAAAACTCGAGTTGACTCAACGCGAAAAAACTTGACTCGTAATTTATCCCAAAATATATGTGTGAATTACATAATTATCTCATGTTGGGTCAAATTAAATATTTTTACTCTAAATTTAAACCCGACCCGACCAAACCTAAATCTATTTTTTTTTAATCCCGACTCATAAAATTTGATCCGTCGAATCTCCGTGTCATGCACATCCCTAGTTAGTAGAGGCTTAAATTCTTTACTTCCATTCTCTTTGAAATGTACTGATACAAATTAAAGTATAGGAATAAATTTCAAAAGTAATCATAACAGAGGTATTAAAATCTCAATTTGACTAAATTACATACAACTTTCAGGTTTCATATTCGTCACTTGAAGTGGAAATAGTTCCAACCATGGCCGATCCAAACGTACCCATCTCGTCAACTCCGACCACCAACCAAGCTTCCTAAGTCGGTAGAACCGACCGCGAGGCTCGAGTTTTAAGGTACGAAGAGAATAGGAGGAACCGAAAATTTGAGAAAACAATCTGATAGGCTTCCCGGAAGGCCTACACCGAATAAAGGCCAAGAATCAAAGGTCGATTCATCAAAAGAACTAAAACCAACAATGACATAGTCCTCGACCACATGCTTAACTCGCCAACTTCAGCTTTTGCAGCAGCTTTCATGTCGGAAACAAAGTACAACGTTGTCTCGTAGCTTTGAAAGTCGTTTATAGAAGAATACTATGATTTTGTAATATAGTACTAAAATTCTGGCAAGTAGAATAATCCAAACGACAATTGAAATTACTTGAAATAGATGTTTAGTTCTTTGGTTATAGTTTATGCCGCGTCTAAAGTTTGATTTCAATCTCGGAATGAAAAAAACAAAGGCTTGATTCCTTATGACTTTTTAAATTGACCCAAACTTTTTATATGGGTTAATATATATTTTGGTACCTTAATTTTGTCTTAACTTGACTATTCGATTTAAATTATCATTTAAATTTGACTTCTGATTTGAACAAAACATCGCGTTTTTGTACTTGTTTTTATCTAAAAGTTGAGTTTAAGTATTATTGAATCGGACAAAGAAGTTTAAGAATCAAATTGAATATGAAATTGATTTCAAGATCGAACGTTGAGAGGGTCGAATTACAAAATTTAATTTTTTTTATCGGCAAAAGAGTATGATTTTATTAATAAGTATCATAGAGTGTCATCACACTTCATGGCCTCATTAAAAACCTCCCTACACCTAAATGGAGGAAAAGAGTATCGAGGAGTATGAGATAAAGAACAAAAGCTAAAAACAATCGAACAAACACGAAAAAACTAACGCAAGAAACCAAAACACAAAACATTCACGCTAGTATGCAAAACCAAGATGTTCGATCAACACCACCCCTCGCCAAAAAGTCATCCAAGCAATTCGCTTCTCGATAAAAACATGAATATATAAGCTCAACAATAATCCCCCTCAGATGCAATTTCCAGGCAAAAAGATGTCGTCAAGCACCAACAAAAAAATGGTCTGATGTTGTGTTTTTCCATACTTATCGATCCTCACACTTTTAACAAACCACACCACGCCACTCTATCGACACAAAGGAAATCACGCACCACAGCCAATGAATAATTTCGCCATACCTCGTTGTAGATTACCGCAACACATATCGCCTAACAAACTCGCTTGATCCCCTCCCACACACGGTATCTATACTTCTACTATACCACAAAAACAAACATCCAAGAACCGAGCAAATCCGTCTCCTCTCTCGAATGTCAAAAACATTCGAAGAAGGCGTAAACACATAAACAAAATCATTCGTAAACCACATCTTATTAGCCATACCATCACTTGATGTCTTTAATTTAGTCACATAAAAAATGACCATCGCACACCTTTGTTGTCTCAAAAAGTGTTGAACCAAATTACGCTTCAACGCTGAACCAATCCCAGTCACATTCCACGACCACAAACTCAACGCTCTTTTCAATTATTGTCGTTCTTGCGCTTCAATCATACGCACGATATCCTTTACAATTTCTTGTTTGTTTCCAATTGTTTTCACCCCAATCAGTTTAACCAATGTCAATGATTCCTCTGCTTCTCTTATAATAATCCGTTTTCAGTTTCAGAAGTAAAGTCTGAATCTGACAAAGAGCCATTAGAAATTATCTCTTATGGTTTTTGGTTTTTCTTCGGACGACCTCTGCCCTTTTTTACCAGCTTCGCTTTAGCCTCACCTCGCTCATCAAGCGATAAAAAACTCGGTTCGATTTTTGAAACCTATCGTAACCTTCTAAGCTCTCCATTGTATTCAATTGTTTGAGCCTTATTAGCCCTAGGAATTTCTATCCTTGACCCATCAACACGTGGGCTCAATTCATCAGCTACTAGTTCTTCGGCAACTAGTTCATCACACGGTACTCCCACATTGTTTGGAAAAACATCCATCACAGCATCTCTCGGCAAAACATCCAGAATTCGCTGACTTTCCCTTTCACGATGGAGAAAGCTTACATCCTCATCCGCCATCCAACTGTCTGTGCTCATGACATGCCAATCCTCCCTCTTGTTCCCATTCCACATACGATCAATTTGGCTCGAACCCATATCTGAATAAGAGAAAGAATCGGGTACCACTGTATCATTTGCAAACCTCCCACTTATTGACACCTTAACAGGGCTGGACATGTCCATGTTCAAATCCTCAGTACGCAATGTATCTTCGGAGCAGTTCGCAGCCTCACAACTACAATCACACTTAGGGTCAATCGCTTCCTCAATTTCTGTAACGCGAATTGTGAAGACGTTATCATTAATGCGCAAGTCCATTACTTCATCTATGTGTGAAATCCAGTCAGTTTCGATCTAAAATCGACATCGATCAAACGTCAAAGGTGCCAAAGTCTCAATGTCAATCCGTACGAGTTCGCCCCAAATCGCTGCAATATTTTGAAATGTTTCTTCAGACCATCCATGAATAGGAATTCCACTTACTGAAAGCCATACTCTTTGAATCGGTAAAAAGGATGTAGGTGACCATTCAATTAAATTTTCAAACCATTTTTTAGAAGCCTAGTCTCCAAATATCTCTTCCTTGATTCTTTATCTTCAAACATGAATAATACAAGAGAGCCCGCAACTCGCGTCAACGTAAAACTTGTCAATTTCGCCTTTGTAATCTCATTTGCAAGATCCGCTATTTGGATGGGTTGACGGCAAAAGCCCAAAGCACAACTCTATAAAATTGCCCATTTATCGGTATTAACAACCCCATCCACGCATTTGTTTTTCTCTTCCACTCTAGATTGCTCTTTCAATGTGATCTGATCATCACCGTCCTCATCCTTTTTACGCCGCCTCACTGGATTCCTTTTGGAATTGTTCGTATGATCATGATCATCCCACTGTTTCTGGATCTCCTTGTTCGTCCTTGAATCAACGTCATCGCGTTTTCTTCTCCAAAATGTATCCCTAGTCACCCTTTGCGCCATCATTACCTTTAATTTTTATCCATAAAGCCGAAATCCATGAAAACGCTCTATGATTCGATTCGCATCCTCCTTTGACCCCAAACGTACAAATCCGAATCCGGTTCCATTTCTCGCTCTCTTTCTTGGTACAAACTCATCAACAACCACTCCATGTCTGTCGAAAACTTTCCAAACGCCTTGCCAGTGTAGTTTCCCCGGTAAGTTTTATACAAAAACCGTCCAAACATTTTGAATCTGATTTCCCAAGCTCATTTTCCTCACTATTAAGGTTGCGTGCACACCTCTTATTCTTACTTGAAACTTCAATTGTGCACACAGTTTTATTCAAAAATATTCACAAACACATGGTGTGCACACATCAAATCCAATCCATTTTCACTTCTCATTTAAAAGATGAGTGCAAGCGTTAAAACACACAGTTTCGTAGTCTCCAAGTGCAAACCAGAGGCAGTGAATTGCGTTGCTGATTGGTGTTGCGGTACTATGCAAATTTGATAGCAGCCAAAGAGAGAGAACTGAGTAATATGGACTTGAAAAAGGACTAAATTTTAAAATTATAAGGGCTTTTTAAGTTTTACAGCCCTTATAAAGCCATTATAAAACTTAAAAAGCCCCTTTTTAAGTTTTACATGAACTTAAATTGCTATTAGAATAAAACTATTAGGGACACGAATCTACCCTTCTTTAATTTTGTCAGTGTTTATTTATAACTAAATAACTTTCAATTTTAAACGAGGGTCAAATTATTATTAAATAAAAATTTATCGGATATTTAAGTTTCATAATAGAGACCTATGCCCTTGATCCCTCCGTCCCATGGATTGTATGATAAACAATGATAGAGTCATATGGATTTTTACTAAAAAAATATAAGAGATATTTACTTATTTGACCTCTTATTTTTGAATTCATTTTAACTATATCCCTTTTTAATGGTTAATTGTACATTGTCTCTATTTATCTTAATTATTTACTCCGTCCCAAATAACAAGTTTTTGCTTACTCATGAAACTGGTTAAACCATGATTCAAATTCAAATCAGTTATACTATTTTTGTTTGAATTGAGTTCTTGAACGATTAAAAGCTATATGTAAATAAGAGTTTTTCTTTTGGTTAATGTCATCGTTTTAAATCTTTTGACCGGTTAATTTAAATTAAATATTAAAAAAATTATCACGAAACAATTTTTAAATTTATATTTATAACATTAGAATCTAATTTTTTGATTCTATTTTAAAATAACCGAACAAATCATTTTACTAGATGAATTGATGGTCCAATTTCTAATGATCCAAATAAATATTCTTTTTAATTGTCAACAAGCTTCTCTTTTTTTATTACACTGATTCGATTGGTCGGTTGCCGCGGATGAAAGGTCCTGTGTTTGGAGCTTTAAGGGGAATTTTAATAGGGTGAGTGAAGATGAAAATAGGGGATTAGTGGCGCCTTTCAGTCTCGATGAGGCGTGGGCGGTTGTTCGTGGGTGTGAGTGTTCGAAGTCACCGGGGCCGGACGGCTACAGTATGAAATTTTTTAAGAAGTGTTGGGAGGTAGTTTGTGATGATGTTGGGCGGTTTTTAGATGATTATTTTGCATCCGACAAGTTACATGTGGGTGCGAACAATACATTCCTTGTGCTTTTGCCTAAGGTTGATTAACACGTCACCTTGAGTGATTTTCGACCAATCAACTTGCTTTATTCGATATATAAGATTCTTGCAAAAATTCCAGCTAGAAGGCCGCAGTCAGTGTTGGGAGGACAAATTAGTGATCACCAATCGGCTTTTGTGCATGGGCGTCAAATTGTGGATGGTATTCTATTGGAAAATGAGACAATACATTACATGCGAAATAGTTCGTTGTGTAGATGTATCCTGAAATTGTGGAATGGGGCGTGGTCTGCGGCAAGTCTACCAGTTGTCTCCTTTGTTGTTCGTTATTGTGGCGGAAGCACTGCATAGGATGTTCGTTCAAGCGGAAGAGCTCATCCATGGGGTTTCGTTGGCTCCGGGGGTGTCGCTATCGCATCTTCAATTTACTGACGACACCATTTTATTCTTTGAAGCCTTTGTTGAGAGCGCTACAACTATCAGCATGTTACTGTGTTGCTTTCAAGTTTGTTCTGGTTTGAAATTAACTTCAATACGTCCTCTCTTTATACTATTAGCGTGGATGAGGGACTGTTTGATTCAATGGCGGCTGCCTTGTGTTGTCGGAAAGTTGAATTGCCTTTTGTTTATTTGGGGCTGCCGTTGGGGGTGAATCCTCACAACATTGTTGTATGGGAACCAATTATAGCCTTGGTTCGACGAAAGCTTGCTGGTTGGAAACGAACATCTTTATCTTTTGTTGCTCGCATCACACTGGTAAACTCTGTTCATTCGTCACTTCCAGTTTATTATATAGGTTTGTTTCGGGTGCCGAAGGGTGTTATCGCATCAATAGATAAAGTGAGGCGTGCTTTTCTGTGGAATGGGGTGAGTTTACAACGGAAAATGTGTCGAGTAAGCTGGAGTATGGTTTGTCGGCCACGTCATCTTGGTGGGTTGGGGGTTGCGGATTTGGAGGTTGGAAATAGAGCGTTATTGGCAAAATGGTCTTGGCAGTATGCTAGGAATGAATCGTCTTTGTGGAGGGCCATCATCATGGCAAAATATGATGATGCAGCCTAGTGGCGGCGATTTAACTCTGCCTACAATGGTACGATGTCAGTTATTTGGAAGCAGATTGTCAAAACTGTGAGCTCGGATAGTGTGCAAAAGTTCATGGGTGAGACTAGTTTTGTTTGGAAGGTTGGTGATTGTTCGTGAGTTCTATTTTGGTATGATGCGTGGTGTGTTGAGAAACCTTTGAAGGATATATTCCCACGGTTATTTTCGATAGTGGTGATTCGTTTTGCTTTGGTCGCTGACCTTTCCGATGGGGGTAGCTTTCAGCATGACTACTGGGAGAGTTTCTTTCATCGAGGCTTGCGTTCGTTTGAGTTTCGACAACTTCAGGAGCTCATCTTGCTCTTGGGACACGTAAGGTAACGTCATGGTGCAGTTGATATGTTAGTCTAGACACCTGATACGCATGAGACCTTTTCATTAAAGGCTCTATCATGTCTGCTTATGTTGGACAAGGTGAGAGGGAGCGATTTCGTTGAGTGTTTTGCGTGGAAATTCCTCGTACCTCCGAAGGTTCAGGCGTTTTTGTGGTTCACATGGCTGCGCCGTTTACCAACCTTTGATTTTTTGAAGCTTCGTAGCATCGTGTTGGATGAGCAACAAGGTTTGTGTGCTTGGTGTCGTGAGAGGGAGGATGATTTTTCTATGCCCATTTGTCTGTAACCCGCTCGTCCCGGTCCGGACGCTTGACCGGTCCGAGCGGGCTACACGGGGAAAACCGAGGCGAAACCCGTTAAGGCACCACTTCGGTTAACAACCCGAGAAAACTTTTTCATTTATATTATCTTGCCTAGATGTAATATTAAGTCCTATGTGAGAAAAGCAACACCAGAAGAAACAATGAGATAAACAACCAAACCATCCAATTAAAACAACCCATTTTAAACTTAAACAGCAGGCCGTATCGGAACGCCCATAGGGTGTTCCGATACGCCTTGACTAGGTCAACTGGCCAAAGTCAAACCGAGGAGACCGTTTCGAAATAGGGGTGGCCCGTATCGAAACACCCTCAACGGTCAACTTCTCGTGGTCAACGATACGAAGGCCGTTCCGAAACACTAAATCCTGTTTCGATACTTCATTTTATCTTCAAATTCTCAGATTTCCAGTAGCAAAATCATATCGAAACGACCCATAGCGTACCGAAACGTCTGGCCAAAAACAAAGGGACCGTACCGAGACGAGACCAACCGTTTCGAAACGCCTTCTGTCTGCAGATTGGTTTTAGCTAGTTTGTGGCACAACGCTGTCCTAAAACTCCACTAAAACCTCTCACAACACACATACAACAACTCTAAGGCAAACCAAACATCTACAAGCATGCTTAACACACCAAACATAAAGAATCCATACATTAAAGGAATCAACATCATTCAACACATGCTTCATACATAACATTTAAGATTCACGCTTCAACAAACATACACTTAGGCATCCATAAAGGCACAAGGCCAACAACATCATAAAGGAGTCTAAACGTGCTCCTAAACAAACCAACACCAACATACTTCAAGAGCTCAAAGCCAGAAATGCATATCCCATTGCTTGACTATTACACCTTAAAACTAAATGTCCATACTTAAAAGATAAGATAGCACCACAAAGCACACTTTGAGGCCCCCTTCTTGCACTAGCAACCCGCGAACTACGGATCTGCATTGTCGAACAAAAGAGAGCGTAAGCATAAAGCTTAGTGAGGGTAAGCTCATTAAAACAAACCTCGACAATGCAGGGTCCAAGCACGAGCACAACCAAGGTAAAATGCACGTTCTTACCTTTGATCCACATGAGCCAAAATACACATGATGCATGAACATATATTCAATATCATGCCATGCTCAACAAGTCCAAGCACGAACACAACCAAGGTAAAATGCACGTTCTTACCTTTTATGGTCGATGGGGTTCAGTGATTCTTGGCGTCGTCTGATTATTGAGTGTATCAGCACAGTCAGGTTGTCAGTTTTGTTAAACGGTAGCGCCAATAAAGAATTTGGAATGGTACTTTGTCTGCGGCAAGGCTGCCCGCTGTCGCCTTTGTTTTTCGTTATTGAAGCGGAAGCACTACATAGGATGTTCGTTCAAGCGGAGGAGTTGGGGCTCATCCGTGGGGTTTTGTTTGCTCTGGGGTGTCACCATCGCATCTTCAATTTGCTGACGACACCATTCTGTTCTTTGAAGCCTCCGTTGAGAGCGTTACGACTATCCGCAGGTTACTGTATTGCTTCCAAGTTTGTTCTGGTTTGAAAATTAACTTCAACAAGTCCTCTCTTTATACTATTGGCATGGATGAGGGGCTGTTTGATTCAATGGTGGCTGTCTTGTGTTGTCAAAAAGGTGAATTGCTTTTTGTTTATTTGGGGTTGTCGTTAGGGGTGAATCCTCACAACATTGTTGTTTGGGAACCAATTATAGCCTCGGTTCGACAAAAGCTCACTGGTTGGAAATGGACATCTTTATCTTTTGTTGTTCGCGTCACACTGGTAAACTTTGTTCTTTCGTCACTTCCAGTTTATTATATGGGTTTGTTTCAGGTGCCGAAGGGTGTTATCGCAGCAATAGATAAAGTGAGGCGTGCTTTTTTGTGGGGTGGGGTGTGTTTACAACGAAAAATATGTTGAGTAAGCTGGAGTATGGTTTGTCGGCCACGTCATCTTGGTGGGTTAGAGGTTGCAGATTTGGAGTTTCGAAATAAAGCATTATTGGCAAAATGGTCTTGGCGGTATGCTAGGGATGAATCGTCTTTGTGGAGGGCCATCATCGCGGCAAAATATGGTGAGGCAGCCCAGTGGTGGCCATTTAACTCTGCCTATAGGGGTTCGATGTCAGATATTTGGAAACAGATTGTCAAAACTTTGAGCTCGAATAGTGTGCAAAAGTTCATGGGTAAGACTAGTTTTGTTTGGAAGGTTGGTGATAGTTCGCGTGTTTTATTTTGGTTTGATGCGTGGTGTGTTGAGAAACCATTGAAGGATATATTCCCACAGTTATTTTCGATAGTGGTGAATCGTTTGGCTTTGGTCGTTGACCTTTTCGATGGAGCTTTCAGCATGACCGCTGGGAGAGTTTCTTTCGTCGAAGCTTGCGTTCGTTTGAGCTTCGACAACTTCGGGAGCTCATCTCGCTCTTTGGACCTGTGAGGTTATGGCATGGTGCAGTTGATATGTTAGTCTGGATACCTGATACGCGCGGGACCTTTTTTGTAAAGGCTCTATCATGTCTGCTTCTGTTGGACAATGTGAGAGGGAGCGATTTCGGTGAGTGTTTTGCATGGAAAGTCCTCGTACCTATGAAGGTTCAGGCGTTTTTGTGGTTCACATGGCTGCGCTGTTTACCAACCTTTGATTTTTAGAAGCTTTGTGGCATCGTGTTGGATGAGCAGCAAGGTTTGTGTGCTTGGTGTCGTGAGAGGAGGAGGAGATTGATCACTTGTTTTTCCTATGCTCGTTTGCCCAAGTAATTTGGGATTGGTTTAGGCGATGGTGGCGGGTGTCTTTGCCGATGCCGAGGACTTTTCTGATTTTTTCATCCCGTGATTTCATTGTTCTTTCACGAGCACTTTAAGGCTTCTGTGGGTGTCGAGCATTGCAGCATTGCTGTGGTCCCTATGGGTTGTGCGGAATGAATTTGTTTTTAACGGTAAACTTCTACCGGCTTCGGAGATTTGCTTCTTGGTTAAATTGCGCTCATTTTACTGGGTGAAGTCGTTAAAAGAGGGGTTGTCCGTCAGTGAGTCTTTATGGTAGGATTGCCCCAGCTCGTTCAGTGAGTTTGTAGTTTCTAAACCATGTCATGTGGGGGTGAGTTGGGAGCCTCCAATTGGGGACACACTGAAATTCTAGCTCTCTTCTCGGGTCCAGTTGGTTCCCTTGATTCCAATGTAGCAGAGTTGCGGGCAATCGCTTTTGCGTTGAATTTCTTTGCAGCTTCTAAATGGGCATCTCGTCCCCTCCGGTGGAGTCGGATTCCAAAATTGTTCTTGGTTGGGTGTTGCATTTGGAAAGACGACCTTGGCTTTTTTGGGAGATTTTTGGTTTGATTTATCAAGCATGCCTCACTTTGGGATCCGTATGCTTTAACCACATTTTCCGTCAGGTGAATGGGTTAGCGGATGTGCTAGCAAAGGAAGGGGTGACGCGGGCCTCTTTATTTCAGGCCTCTGTATGATTGTTTCCTTTGTGAGGGGCATTGTGTTCCGTTGTTGTTTATTTTCTTTTAGTCCATGTGTCGGACTCTTTTCCTCGGTTAGGCTTAGGGAGGTTTTTAATGAGGCGCACGTGTGACTCGAGTTGTATATTTTCCCATTAATATACAGATTTTTGCCGATAAAAAAAGGAACGGCAAAAAGGATATAAATAAGCAGCTATGTTATACTTTTATGTTATACATTGTAAATTGAATTGGGGTATTAAAATTTAATCAATTTTTTTTGTTTAAATAGAGAGATATTATATTCACATTCCGAGATTCGAACCTATACAAGATGGAGCAGAATGTGTATCCTTAGCAACTAAACCAATTAATTTTGGTTAGACTCAAAATAATTTGAACATATAATAAATTTATTTATGAATAAATTAAAAGACAACTATTAATTATTTTAGCGGAAAAAGATATTAGATAATTTATATAATGTATAGAATTCAAATTCTTATGTTACGAGTAAAACAAATTAAATTAGAAGTATCGCCTCCATAATAAATTTTTATAATATTTGCTTCAAATTAATTTATCGACAAACCGATCAAATATGATTATAAAAATGCCATTCCGTGAATGAAAACATTTTAACACTCAATGTTTTATTTTGAGTCAAAATGGTCATTTTGTGAATGAAAACTGTAATCAACTAACGATAAAAAACTTGATATGACTGACATAATAACACATCAACAGAAAAAAATTAAATTGTATTTTATATAATTTTAGTTTTACTTGTGTGTCATTATGTCAAGTCAGCACCTTTGTTTATTTGTCACTGTTATGTCAGTGTGCTTTGTCATGGAGATTTCTCACACCATGTCAAGTAATTTGTCGTTAATTAACTAACTATTTTAACTTAAGATAAAATATTAGAGCTTAATGTACTTAAAAAAATTAAAATAATTTTTCAGTCAAATATTAAGATCATTTCTAACTTTGTGCATAAAAAATACAACCTAAAGAGAATTTTTGCATCCCGAAGTGATAAATGAGAAAAATAAAAAAGGAAGATTCAGATAAATGGAAGATCACATAAAAAGCCAACCTGAAAAGTGTTTAGTTTTAACGAATTTAACGATTGGAATCCTTTTTGGATCCAAATTTGTATCTAATTCTTTGAACACACTTTCCTATAATGCTCTAATTTATAAAAAAAATATTTTAATACACAAATGGAATAAAATTTAATTTATATAAATTTATTAATTTTAGAAGTTATGAATTGTGGGTTTAGAATTTAAAATTTAAGATTTATAGTTTTATAGTTTACATATATAGATTAAAATTTCATTTTTTAAATATGAAAAGTTGTGTAAATCTTTCACACTGTTTGTGTATAAAAAATATTACTCTTGTAAAAATTGTTTAAGTTTGGCGTTCATATTCATATTATCATTTTACGTCATATTTGGCCTTAAATTTTATTTTAATCTCTTTTCCTTTTTAAGTTTTTAATTTGTTATCAAATTAAACAACCGATACAAATAATATTTTTTTAATATTTTTTATTTATTTTCTAACAATTTTCATTTGTTCTGATTTTTATTACTAAGGATACCTTGAAGAATTTGTTCCCCAAATTATTTCGATTAGCGAGTAATAAGCTTGCAAGTGTAAATGTTGAGGATTTCATACAAAATTTACACCATTGACATAAAATTATGTGTCTGTCCTTAAATTTTATTAAATCGAATTTCAAAATTTTATTTCTAAAAGAGAGTATGAAATTTAAAGAGAGGGAATTTTGAAGCAAACGGTGTAAGATGGAATATTATAACTAAGATTTAGGAAATATGTTATATAAAAAGTTTCATTCATATAAGATACATACGTATACATGTATATATTGTTCATTGTCTAATACGTAGTACTAATAAAGTTCAGCATACATTCATCTAATACAAACTACGTTTTTTTCTATTGTGATCAACTATTGTTATAAGATGTGAGATCATTAGTTATGTATAGGATCAGGACCACCTGGACTTTTTCTCTTTGACTCCAAAGGATTTTCGACATTCCTTTTCATGCTAGCTTTAATGGCTTTCTTGCCTTCATCTATCAATGTACATTTTCCACCTCCTTTTAATTGCATGGATTCATGATCGGTCTCACGTATTTCTTGTCTTTTGGTATATTTGCATACTTATTAACTTGCATATTATATTTATATTATGTTCATGTTATGTATGAAATTTCAGTATTTTAATCATTTCATAATCGTATACTTTTATTTGGGCATGATTAGGATTGCATGAAAAGTTTTTACTTGCCCATAAGTAGGGGTGAGCAAAACTCGAGTTGACTCGACGCGAAAAAACCTTACTCGTAAGTTTATCCCAAAATATATGTGTGAATTACATAATTATCTCATGTTGGGTCAGATTAAATATTTTTACTCTAAATTTAAACCCGACCCGACCCAACCTAAATCTATTATTTTAAAATCCTGACACTTAAAATTTGATCGGTCGAATCTCCTTGTCATGCACATCACTACTTAGTAGAGGCTTAAATTCTTTACTTCCATTCTCTTTGAAAAGTACTGATACAAATTAAAGTATATGATTAAATTTCAAAAGTAATCATAACAGAGGTATTAAAATCACAATTTGACCAAATTATATACAACTTTCAGGTTTCATATTCGTCACTTGAAGTGGGAATAGTTCCAACAATGGCCGATCCAAACGTACCCATCTCGTCAACTCCGACCACCAACCAAGCTTCCCAAGTCGACAGAACCGACCGCGAGGCTCGAGTTTTAAGGTACAAAGAGAATAGGATGAACCAAAAATTTGAGAAAACAATCTGATACGCTTCCCGGAAGGCCTACACCGAATCAAGGCCAAGAATCAAAGGCCGAATCGTCAAAAGAACTAAAACCGACAACGACATACTCCTCGACCACATGCATAACTCGCCAACTTCAGCATTTGCAGCAGCTTTCATGTCGGAAACGGAGTACGACGTTGTCTCGTAGTTTTGAAAGTCGATTTATAGAAGAATTCTATGATTTTGTAATATAGTAATAAAATTCTGGCAAGTAGAATAATCCAAACGACAATTGAAATTAATGGAAATAGATGTTTAGTTCTTATATTATAGTTTATGTCGCGTCTAAAGATTGATTTCAATCTCGGAATAAAAAAAACAAAGGCTTGATTCCTTAAGACTTTTTAAATTGACCCAAACTTTTAATTTGGGTTAATATATATTTTGGTACCTTAATTTTGTCTTAACTTGACTGTTCGATTAAAATTATCATTTAAATTTGACTTATGATTTGAACAAAACATCGCGTTTATGTACTTGTTTTTATCTAAAAGTTGAGTTTAAGTATTATTGAATCGGACAAAGAAGTTTAAGAATCAAATTGAATATGAAATTGATTTCAAGATCGAACGTTGAGAGGGTCGAATTACTAAATTAAATTTTTTTTTGATGGGCAAAAGACTATGATTTTAGTAATAAGTATCATACAGTGTCATCACACTCTATGGCCTCATTAAAAACCTCCCTACACCTAAATGGAGGAAAAGAGTACCGAGGAGTATGAGATAAAGAACAAACACTAAAAACAACCGAACAAACACGAAAAAACTAACGCAAGAAACCAAAACACAAAACATTCACACTAGTATGCAAAACCAAGATGTTTGATCAACGCCACCCATCGCCAAAAAGTCATCCAAGCAATTTGCTTCTCAATAAAAACATGAATACATAAGCTCAACAATAATCCCCCTCAGATGCAATTTCAAGGCCAAAAGATGTCGTCAAGCACCAACAAAAAAATGGTCCGATGTTGTGTGTTTCCATACTTATCGATCCTCACACTTTTAACAAACCACACCACGCCACTCTATCGACACAAAGGAAATCACGCACCACAGCCAATGAATAATTCCACCATACCCCGTTGTAGATTACCACAACACATATCGCCTAACAAACTCGCTTGATCCCCTCCCACACACGGTATGTATACTTCTACTATACCACAAAAATAGACATCCAAGAACCGAGCAAATCTGTCTCCTCTCTCAAATGTGAAAAACATCCGAAGAAGGCGTAAACACAAATAAAATCATTCGTAAACCATATCTTATTCACCATACCATCACTTGATGTCTTTAATTTAGTCACATAAAAAATGACCATCGCACACCTTTGTTGTCTCAAAAAGTGTTGAACCGAATTACACTTCAACCCTAAACCAATCCCACTCACATTCCACGACCACAAACTCAACGCTCTTTTCAATTATTGTCGTTCTTGCGCTTCAATCATACGCACAACATCCTTTACCATTTCTTGTTAGTTTCCAATTGTTTTCACGCCAATCAGTTTACCCAATTTCAATGTTTCCTCCGCTTCTCTTAAAATAATCCGTTTTCGGTTATAGAAGTCCGAATCTGACAAAGAGCCATTAGCAATTACCTCTGATGGTTTTTGGTTTTTCTTCGGACGACCTCTGCCCTTTTTTACCAGCTTCGCTTTAGCCTCACCTCGCTCACCATGCGATAAAAAACTCAGTTCGATTTCTGAAACATGTCGTAACCTTCTAAACTCTCCATTGTATTCAATTGTTTGAGCCTTATTAGCCCTAGGAATTTATATCCTTGACCCATCAACATGTGGGCTCAATTCATCAGCTACTAGTTCTTCGGCAACTAGTTCATCACACGGTACTCCCACATTGTTTGGAAAAACATCCATCAAGCATCACTCAGCAAAACATCCAGAATTTGCTGACTTTCCCTTTCACGATGGACAAAGCATACATCTTCATCCGCCATCCAACTTTTCGTGCTCATGATACGCCAATCCTCCCTCTTGTTCTCATTCCACATACGATCAATTTGGCTCAATCCTAGAGCCGAATAAGAGAAAGAATCGGGTACCACTTTATCATTTTCTGACCTCCCACTTATAGACACCTTAACAGGGCTAGACATATACATGTTCAAATCCTCAGTACTCAATCTTCCGAGCAGTTCATCGCCTCACAACTACAATCACACTTAGGGCCAATCGCTTCCTCAATTTCTGTAACACGAATTGTGACGACGTTATCGTTAATGCGCAAGTCCATTACTTCATCTATGTGTGAAATTCAGTCATTTTCGATCTGAAATCGACATCGTTCAAACGTCAAAGGCGCCAAATTTCAATGTCAATCCGTACGAGTTCGCCCCAAATCGCTGCAGTATTTTGAAATGTTTCTTCAGACCATCCTAGAATAGGAATTCCACTTACTGAAAGCCATACCCTTTGATTCAGTAAAAAGGATGTAGGCGACCATTCAATTAAATTTTCAAACCATTTTCTAGACGCCTAGTCTCCAAATTTCTCTTCCTTGGTTCTTTATCTTCAAACATGAATAATACAAGAGAGCCCGCAACTCGCATCAACGTAAAACCTGTCAATTTCGCATTTGTAATCTCATTTTCAAGATCCGTTATTTGGCTGGGTTGAGGGCAAAAACCCAAAGCGCAATTATCTAAAATTTCCCATTTATCGGTACTAACAACCCCATCCACGCATTTGTGTTTCTCTTCCACTGTAGATTGCTCTTTTATTGTGATCTGATCATCACCGCCCTCATCCTTGTTACGCCGCCTCACTAGATTCCTTTTGGAATTGTTCGTATGATCATGATCATCCCATTGTTTCTGGATCTCCTTGTTCGTCCTTGAATCAATGTTATCACGTTTTCTTCTCCAAAATGTATCCCTAGTCTCCCTTTATGCCATCATTACCTTTAATTTGTATTCATAAAGCCGAAATCCATGAAAACGCTCTATGATTTGATCTGCATCTTACTTTGACCCCAAACGTAAAAATCCGAATTCGGTTCCATCTCTCGCTCTCTTTCTTGGTACAAACACATCCACAACCACTCCATGTCTGTCGAAAACTTTCCAAACACCTTTCTTGTGTAGTTGCCCCGGTAAGTTTGATACAAAAACCGTCCAAACTCTTTGAATTTGATTTCCCAAGCTCATTTTCCTCACTATTAAGGTTGCGTGCACGCCTCTAATTCTTACTTGAAACTTCAATTGTGCACACAGTTTTATTCAAAAATATTCACAAGCACATGGTGTGCACACATCAAATCCAATCCATTTTCACTTCTCATTTAAAATATGAGTGCAAGAGTTAATACACAAGGTTTCGTAGTCTCCAAGGACAAACTAGAGGCAATGAATCACGTTGCTGATTGGTGTTGCGGTACTATGCTAATTTGATAACGGCCAAAGAGAGAGAACTGAGTAATATGGACTTGAAAAAGGACTAAATTTTAAAATTATAAGGGCTTTTTAAGTTTTACAGCCCTTATAAAGCCCTTATAAAACTTAAAAAGCCCCTTTTAAGGTTTACATGAACTTAAATTGCTATTAGAATAAAACTATTGGGGACACGAATCTACCCTTCTTTAATTTTGTCAGTGTTTATTTATAACTAAATAATTTTAAATTTTAATCAAGGGTCAAATTATTATTATTATATCAAAATTTATCGGATATTTAAGTTTCATAATAGAGACTTATGCCCTTGATCCCTCCGTCCCATGGATTGTATGATAAACAATGACGGAGTCATATGGATTTTTACTAAAAAATATAAGGGATATTTACTTATTTGACCTCTTATTTTTCAATTCATTTGAACGATATCCCCTTTTTAATGGTTAATTGTACATTGTCTCTATTTATCTTAATTATTTACTCCTTCCCTAATAACAAGTTTTTGCTTACTCAGGTAACTGGTTGAACCATGATTCAAATTCAAATCAGTTATACTATTTTTGTTCGAATTGAGTTCTTGAACGATTAAAAGCTATATGTAAATAAGAGTTTTTCTTTTGGTTAATGTCATAGTTTTAAATCTTTGGACCGGTTAATTTAAATTAAATATTATAAAAAATTATCACGAAACAATTTTTAAATTTATGTAATTTATAACATTAAAATCTAATTTTTTGATTCTATTTTAAAATAACCGAACGAATCATTTTACTAGATGAATTGATGGTCCAATTTCTAATGATCCAAATAAATATTCTTCTTAACTATCAACAAGCTTCTTGTTTTTTATTACACTAATTCGATTGGTCGGTTGCCGCAGATGAAAGGTCTTGTGTTTGGAGCTTTGAGGGGAATTTTAATAGGGTGAGTGAAGCTAAAAATAGGGGATTAGTGGCGCCTTTCACTCTCGATGAGGCGTGGGAGGTTGTTCGTGGGTGTGAGTGTTCGAAGTCACTGGGGCCGGACGGCTACATTATGGAATTTTTTAAGAAGTGTATGGAGGTAGTTTGTGATGATGTTGGGCGCTTTTTAGATGATTATTTTGCATCCGAAAAGTTACCTGTGGGTGTGAACAATACATTCCTTGTTCTTTTGCCTAAGGTTGATTTACAGGTCACCTCGAGTGATTTTCGACCAGTCAACTTTCTTAATTCGATATATAAGATTCTTGCAAAAATTCTGGCTAGAAGGCTGTAGTCGGTGTTGGGAGGACTAATTAGTGATCACCAATCGGCTTTTGTGTGTGGGCGTCAATTGTGGATGGTATTCTATTGGCAAATGAGACAATACATTCCATGCGACAGAGTTCGTTGGCCAGATGTATCCTGAAATTGGACTTCGCAAAAGCTTCCGACCACGTTCGATGGGAATTTTTAGAGCACATTTGATGGTCGATGGGGTTTAGTGATTCTTTGCGTTGTTGGATTACTGAGTGTATCAGCACAGTCAGGTTGTCAGTTTTGTTAAACAATAGCGCCACTAATGAATTTTGAATGGGGTGTGGTCTGCGGCAATGCTGCTCCTTATCGCCGTTGTTGTTCGTTATTATGGCGGAAGCACTGCATAGGATGTTCGTTCAAGCAGAAGAGTTGGGGCTCATCCATGGGGTTTCAATGGCTCCGGGGGTGTCGCTATCGCATCTTCCATTTACTGACGACACCATTCTATTCTTTGAAGCCTCCGTTGAGAGCGCTACGACTATCTGCAGGTTACTGTGTTGCTTTCAAGTTTGTTCTGGTTTGAAAATTAACTTCAATAAGTCCTCTCTTTATACTATTGGCGTGGATGAGGGGTTGTTTGATTCAATTGCGGTTGTCTTGTGTTGTCGAAAAGTTGAATTGCCTTTTGTTTATTTGGGGTTGTCGTTCGTGGTGAATCCTCACAACATTGTTGTATGGGAACCAGTTATAGCCTCGGTTCGACGAAAGCTCCCTGGTTGGAAACGAACATCTTTATCTTTTGCTGCTCGCGTCACACTGGTAAACTTTCTTCATTCGTCACTTCCAGTTTATTATATGGGTTTGTTTCGGGTGCCGAAGGGTGTTATCGCATCAATAGATAAAGTGAGGCGTGCTTTTCTGTGGAGTGGGGTGAGTTTACAACGGAAAATGTGTCGAGTAAGCTGGAGTATGGTTTGTCAGCCATGTCATCTTGGTGGGTTGGGGGTTGCGGATTTGGAGGTTGGAAATAGAGCGTTATTGGCAAAATGGTCTTGGCAGTATGCTAGGGATGAATCGTCTTTGTGGAGGGCCATCATCGTGGCAAAATATGGCGATGCAGCCCAGTGGTGGCGATTTAACTCTGCCTACAAGGGTTTGATGTCAGTTGTTTGGAATCAGATTCTCAAAACTGTGAGCTCGAATAGTGTGCAAAAGTTCATGGGTGAGACTAGTTTTGTTTGGAAGGTTGGTGATTGTTCGTGAGTTTTATTTTGGTATGATGCGTGGTATGTTGAGAATCCATTGAAGGATATATTCCCACGGTTATTTTCGATAGTGGTGAATCGTTTGGCTTTGGTCGCTGACCTTTCCGATGGGGGTAGCTTTCAGCATGACCGCTGGGAGAGTTTCTTTCATCGAGGCTTGCGTTCGTTTCAGCTTCGACAACTTCGGGATCTCATCTCGCTCTTGGGACCTGTGAGATTACGGCATGGTGCAGTTGATATGTTAGTCTGGAAACCTGATACGCACGAGACCTTTTCAGTAAAGGCTCTATCACGTCTACTTATGTTGTACAAGGTGAGAGGGAGCGATTTCGATGAGTGTTTTGCGTGGAAATTCCTCGTACCTCCGAAGGTTAGGCGTTTTTGTGGTTCACATGGCTTCGCCGTTTACCAACCTTTGATTTTTTTAAGCTTTGTGGCATCGTGTTGGATGAGCAACAAGGTTTGTGTGCTTGGTGTCATGAGAGGGTGGAGGATTTTTTCTATGCCCGTTTGCCTATAACCCCCTCGTCCCAGTCCGGACGCTTGACCGATCCTAGCGGGCTACACGGGGATAACCGAGGCAAAACTCGTTAAGGCTCCATTTCGGTTAACAACCCGAGAAAACTTTTTCGTTTATATTATCTTGCCTAGATGTAATATCAAGTCCTATGTGAGAAAAGCAATATCGGAAGAAACAATGAGGTAAACAACCAACCCGTCCAATTAAAACAACCTATTTTAAACTTAAACAGCAGGCCGTATCGGAAGGCTCGTAGGGTGTTTCGATACGCCTTCACTAGGTCAACTAGCCAAAGTCAAACCGAGCAGACCGTTTCGAAATAGGGGTGGCCCATATCGAAACACCCTCAACGGTCAACTTCTCGTGGACAACGATACGAAGGTCATTCCGAAACACTAAAGCCCGTTTCGATACTTCATTTTATCGTCAAATTCTTAGATTTTCAGTAGCAAAATCGTATCGAAACGGCCCTTAGCGTACCGAAATGCCTGGCCAAAAACAATGGGACCGTACCGAGACGAGACCAACAATTTCGAAATGCCCTCTATCTGCAGATTGGTTTTAGCTGGTTTATGGCACAAGGTTGTCCCAAAACACCACTAAAACCTCCCACAACACACATACAACAACTCTAAGGCAAACCAAACATCTACAATCATGTTTAACACACCAAACATAAAGAAGCCATACATTAAAGGAATCAACATCATTCAACACATGCTTCATACATAACATTTAAGATTCATGCTTCAACAAACATACACTTAGGCATCCATAAAGGCACAAGGCCAACAACATCATAAAGGATTCTAAACATGCTCCTAAACAAACCAACACCAACATACTTCAAAAGCTCAAAGCAAGAAATACATATCCCATTGCTTGACTATTACACCTTAAAACTTAAATGTCCATACTTGAAAGCTAAGATAGCACCTCAAAGCACACTTGGAGGCCCCCTTCTTGCACTAGCAACCCACGAACTACGGATCTGCATTGTCGAACAAAAGAGAGTGTAAGCATAAAGCTTAGTGAGGGTAAGCTCATTAAAACAAACCTCGACAATGCAGGGTCTAAGCACGAGCACAACCAAGGTAAAATGCATGTTCTTACCTTCGATTCACATGAGCCAAAATACACATGATGCATTAACATATATTCAATATTATGCCATGCTCAACATGTCCATATACACATCATATGTAAACACATATATTAATCCATATTCGCAAACATCTCAAATCATATTGGGACCTAGCTATGACTCGAATACGCGGATAACTGTTGGAACTCACATCCAACAACAACCATTACCTTACGGTGGGATTACACTCATAACCGTTTAGGCGGAGGGGATTCTAGTCGTCCTCACACCCCGTCGATGGGATTACACTCATCACCGACTAACATATATATATGAAGGTTTTCCGGGCGAACCTGTACTCCATCTTGATGACTACCATCACCAAGACCACGAGCGCATTTGACACACGTGTGCACACTAAACATCCTAATGATCGATCATTGTACCCAAGCATACTAGTGCCAATACTAAACACAATTCACAACATCATTTCATAACAACTTCTATGCTTAGCACGTACTCACTATGATCACCATCATGCACAATCCACATGCATATCACAATGCATCAAAACCATGCCTCAACATACATGTATAACACAATATACATATACACCATAAACACAATTAAACATGAGGCATAGACAACAATTAGAGTTCAACCAAAGTCTCTAACTAAAGCTTGGGATTAGGCAACCACTCTAATCCCAATTCTAGGTGGGTCTACCAAGCCCGACCTAGTCCACATGCTTGAACCAATACTTGAAAACCATTTAAAAACATTTAACCACTCACCGACTATTCCAAGCTCAACACACTAGCCGATCAAGCTTCCAACGATTCCAGATTAGTTCCCAATGCTTCACCAACACAATTTCTTACTTCTAATCAACTCAACACAATCAAAACAACCTCAAATCAGATCACACATCAATGTAGCAAACCAGGAACACTAATCAAGCATAAAACAAAAGAGTTTCAAGCTAAGAACAACCCCAAAACTTCAAACCCGAGCAGCCATGAAACCCAGTCCAAAACTCATGATTTCAACCTTTTTAACACACTTAAATGCTTCCAAAACAACCCCTAACTATTACACTAACAACAACCCTTAATTTTCAACATCAAACAACCCCAAAACCAACCTTTAAACTAGGGGTGTTCGCGGTTAACCAAAATACTATAACGGTTAACCTATAAGTTATGTTCTTAGTGCAAAAGTTATATGTTTTTAATGTAATTAAAAGAAAAATACATAGAAAATGTGCCTAAGAATGCATAAAAAATTAGGGACTTATTTTTAATGGTTAACCAACGGTTAACCGTGAACACCCCTACTTTAAACCCTTCTAAAACCCAAATCCGAGAATCATTGTAAAACTCTTTAAAATTCACATATGTTGGACCTTATGGGTTGTAAACAACTTATCTAACAATAAATAATCAAAAACTTTGTTAGAAATTCATAAATCTTCAATCTTTGACAAATTCGTTGAAAACCCAAAATATAAAATACATGGTTTTAATGAAAACTAATGGTATCAAAATGAAGAGGAAGATAAGGCCAAGTCAAGTATGCAATTACCTTTTGGAAAATCACCAACATGGAGCAAAGGATGTAATGGAATAGTAAAAATGGAGAAGAGAGCTCTTTTGGTCGTTGAGTTTGAAATGAGAGTGAGGAAGAAGATAGGCCCAACATAGACTTTAATTATAATGCAAACACGAAGCCCGTAAAATATTTTATTATTTTACTTATAAAACCGAAACCCGAAATATTATTTTAATATTATTTTCACCCGACCCCCAAACCCGGGTGATACAACTCTCCCCCACTTAAGGAATTTCGTCCCCGAAATTACCTGACGGAAACAAGTACGGAAACTGCTCAAGCTTATCAGCTTTCCTCTCCCACGTGGCTTCTTCCACACCTCTATGTCTCCACAACACCTTGACCAACTCTATGGTCTTGCCACGCAACACCTTGCTATCAAAAGCAAGTATCTCAATAGGTTCTTCATTATAAGACAAATTCGGTTTCAACTCTATCTCCTCAACAATCATAACATGAGATGAATTTGATTTATATCTCGTAAGCATCGACACATGAAATACATCATGGATCTTCTCTAACTCAGAAGGCAATCTCAAATGGTAAGCTATAGGCCCAATCCGCCCAATTATCTCATACGGACCAATAAACCTAGGACTCAACTTCCCTTTCCGGCCAAATCGCACTACCTTCTTCCACGGAGATACATTCAGAAACACTTTCTCACCCACTGAGAACTCAATCTCTTTTCTCTTCAAATCTGCATAAGATTTCAATGGATCAGAAGCTGCTTTCAAACGGTCGCAAATCAACTTCACTTTGTCAATAGTCCACTTAAACAAATCTGGCATAGGTAACAATCTCTGACTCGTTTCAGCCCAAAAGATCAGAGTCCTATATCTTCTACCATACAAAGCCTCATAAGAAGCCATTTGTATACTAGCCTGGTAACTATTGTTGTAAGCAAACTCAACTAAAGGGCAAGTGCTTCTCCCAAGAACCCTAGAAGTCAATCACACAACAAAGAAGCATATCCTCTAATATTTGTATCACTCGCTCTGACTGTCCAACTGACTGCGGATGATAAGAAGTACTGAAATGCAAACGGGTATCTAGGGCACTATGCAAACAACTCCAGAACTTTTAAGTGAATCTCGGATCTCTGCTTGATACAATAGACTTTGGAACTCCATGAAGTCTAACAATCTCGCGAATGTACAAAGTCGCCAACTTGTCTTAAGAATATGTAGTGTTCACTGCTATGAAGTGAGCACACTTAGTGAACCTATCAACTATCACCCACACAAAATTCATCTTCGAAGGAGACAACGGTAACCCCGACACAAAGTCCATAGTGATCCTCTCCCATTTCCATTCCGGAATCTTCAAAGGTTGTAAAAAACCTAAAGGAAACTGATGTTCTGCCTTCACTCTCTGACAATCCATACAACGGCTCACATACTCGGCTACATCCTTCTTCAAACTAACCCAGAAATAATCATTCTTCAAATCACGGTACATCTTAGTACTACCCAGATGCATAGAAAAAGGACTCGAATGTGCTTCGCTCAAAATCAGACATCTCAACTCAACATCTTCAGGTACTACAACTTTATCTCTGAAACACAATGTAACCCCCTTAGCCCGGCCTAGACGATTGACCCGAACTACGAAGATTACACGGGGAAAACCAAAGTCAACTCGAAAGTCAACCTTGATTCACGACCCTTTTTTCATGTTTAATCTTGTCTAGATACATGTTAACCATAAGTGAGTACTCACAAGATACGATTGAGAAAGGCACAACAAACATATACCATATAGGGACTCAATTGCACTTTACACGGGTTTAGGGACCAAAATGTAATTTCTGTAAATTAGAAGGTCTTCATTGATTTTAAGTTTACCATTATGAAATTAGTCATGTTACATGCTTCTCTGCCAAATTTCATCTTAATTGGACATCTCAAGCTCAAGCAATTGCAATCCCAACATTTAGGACTAAAGTGTAAAACATGCAAACATCAGAGCAATTCAAATCTGTGTCCAACGGTCACCCGTTTCGAAACACCCACCTGTTGTATCGAAACGCTGGATCGAAACGATGTTGACTGTTTCGGTACACGAGTGTGTTTCGAGACCATTTCCGAAACATGGCATTTCAGTAGCCAAGTCGTTTCGAAACAACCTCCAACGTTTCGAAACACGAAGGCCATTACAGGCCCCCGTTTTGAAACACTAGACGGTGTTTCGATACGGTTTGCCCATAAACTGCAGCAATTGCTGGTTTTTCCTTCATAAACTCATTCAAATACATCCCAAAGACTCTCTAATCATACCAACAAATCAGCAAACATATAAGGTACATATCTAGAACTCTTAAACACATTCATATCATCAAACATGAAATCTCACTAGTCTAGAGACATGCTTCCTAATATCAAATCACAAATAGGCAATCCAACCTCAAAACAAGCAATTAAGGCCATTTACAATTCAAACCAGCCAAAGCAAACATGCTACAACCCTAGGGAGTTTAACACATCTCCCAAATACAATTCTTGTTTTCCCATTGCCAATCTATCAAAACTAAAGTCCATGAAAACTTCACCATACATGAGCTTGGACTTCCTTGGATGAACTTAGCTTCCTTGATGCCCGAAAACACCTCAATTATATGCATTATTGGTAAAGAGAGAGCGTAAGCACAAATGCTTAGTGAGGCATGCTCTAAAGGAAACCAACACAATAATGCACACTTTGAAAATCTTTACAGAAAAGCTTTTGAACCACATGCTCATTTTAACACATGCTTGAAAACCTTTCAAAGCAACTTATCATTGAAACTACATGTACCTCAATTCGATCTCATGCATTTACCAATGCAAAACTCATGGCAAGGCCATACACATGCTTGTATCATCAAAGCAACGAAGATTACACGGGGAAAACCAAAGTCAACCCGAAAGTCAACCTTGATTCACGACCCTTTTTTTTTCTTTTTAATCTTGTCAACCCGGATATCATATAGGGACTCAATTGCACTTTACACGGGTTTAGGGACCAAAATGTAATTTTTTGTAAATTAAAAGGTCTTCATTGGTTTTAAGTTTACCATTATGAAATTAATCATGTTACATGCTTCTCTGCCAAATTTCATCTTAATTGGACATCTCAAGCTCAAGCAATTGCAATCCCAACATTTAGGACTCTAGTGTAAAACATGCAAACATCAGAGCAATTCAAATCTGTGTCCAACGGTCACCCGTTTCGAAACACCCACCTGTCGTATCGAAACGTTGGATCGAAACGGCGTTGACCGTTTCGATACACAGGTGTGTTTCGAGACCAGTTCCGAAACATGGCATTCCAGTAGCCAAATCGTTTCGAAACATCCTCCAACTTTTCGAAACACGAAGGCCATTACAGGCCCCCGTTTCGAAACACTAGAGGGTGTTTCGATACGGTTTGCCCAGAAACTGTAGCAATTGCTGATTTTTCCTTCATAAACTCATTCAAACACATCCCAAAGACTATCTAATCATACAAACAATTCAGCAAACATATAAGGTACATATCTAGAACTCTTAAACACATTCATATCATCAAACATGAAATATCACTAGTCTAGAGGCGTGCTTCCTAATATCAAATCACAAATAGGCAATCCAACCTCAAAACAAGAAATTAAGGCCATTTACAATTCAAACCAGCCAAAGCAAACATGTCACAACCCTAGGGAGTTTAACACATCTCCCAAATACAATTCTTGGTTTCCCATTGCCAATCTATCAAAACTAAAGTGTATGAAAACTTCACCATACATGAGCTTGGACTTCCTTGGATGAACTTAGCTTCCTTGATGCCCGAAAACACCTCAATTATATGCATTATTGGTAAAGAGAGAGCGTAAGCACAAATGCTTAGTGAGGCATGCTCTAAAGGAAACCAACACAAAAATGCACACTTTGAAAATCTTTACACAAAAGCTTTTGAACCACATGCTCATTTACCAATGCAAAACTCATATGCATAACTAATAGCATAAATCATTTCATCAAAGGTACATGTGTAACAAAAACCATTTCATCATTTATATTGGCATTTAGCATCTCATTAATACTCGGATATGCGGACACATTTCTACACTAGACTCTTCCGATGGAATCTCGCATCACCGTACTCACTTTCTAGCAACATGTCTTCCAGTTGAATCTCTCATCACCGTACTTACATGGCGGAATCTCCCATCGCCACAAAGCTTGGGTATTTCACCAAGTCCTACCCGATGGAATGCCCATCATCGGAATATCTCCCTTTGGCTTAACCAAAGAGCACGTACGAATTTTTAGTTTATAGTGCACTCTCATCCTATTGATCGATCAATTATATCCGGTAAGTTTCTCAACATCTATGCCAATATAATGTGTTAAAACATCACCACACCTACTGTTTTTCATGCAATATTACTCAAAGGTTATCTCATCACATTTCATAACATGAATCATACTTTGCTTCAAACAAAAAGCTCAAATCTCTTCAATGCAACATGCCATCTCATGGCATCTCTACAAGCCTAATCTCAAGCCATGAATTATGCACAAAAACAGTAGGAATTTATCAATCTCAAACCATGAGCATGTAAAAGCATTTTAGGGGCAAACACCACTTTAAAGAGAGCAATTCAAACCATACTTACTTACGGATTTAGGAAGGTATTTCAAACCTCTCCTAAATCCCCAAACCTTGTATTTTTGTCCTCATGGACTTCTAACCCAATCACACTCACCAATTTCTTTTCGCTTGCTCGCCGAAACGCCAATTAAGCTTCCGGATCAACTCCAAAAGTGTCCGAAGATGTCTCCCCTGTTTTAGACACATAAAAGTAGAGGATTAATGCATCATCATGCATTGAAATATTCAGCCAACACTCCTAAACTCACTGCTCTATCTATACCCAACATTTCAGCTATCAAACACAACCGAAATCACCTCCAAACTCTTCCAAAACATAACCCAGCCAAGATCCATCACTTCTAAACATTAATTAACATCAAAAACAATCCTAAACTTGTCCTTACACCCCCAGCTTTAACAGAACACCAATATCTACCAAAAACCCACCATTTTCACACGCAAAAACATATAAAAAAACAACCTATTCGGGATTGGATTGATAAAACCTCATTCCTAACATCATTTAACATCCAAAGAACATTAGAAAACCATCTCAAAACAAAGCCCAATCAATTACCACGAAAATCTTAAAGATCTCTTCCAAAATGTTGAGTTTTAAGCCAAAATCTTGTTTCCAACATTAAAACCATTCATAAACCTTTAATAAAGGGTTGACAACTTGGGAATTTCAGTAAAGAACTGAGTATTTAGAGGAGAAGAACAATCTTACCTCTAAAAGATGATTTCTCATTGATTTGCACAAGTTTCCATGAAAATTCAATGTAGAAAACAAATAGATTTGATGAAAGATTGATTAGGTATCAATGAGTAATAGAAATCTCCTCAAATCAAGTGAAAATCGAAGTGAATTTTTCTGGAGAAAAAGTGTTTGGTTGATAGGATTTTGAGAGAAAATGAAATGAGAGAAAATTAGAGAAAATTGGTTATGAAAGTCAAAGGTAGTTTATCTTATTTATTTTATTTAATTAAATCATTAATTAAATCACCCAAATTAAGGAAAAATCTGATGAAAACATTTTTGGTAAATTAGCTCCTTAAAGATTCAAAGTTTCAATCCTTTACAAAACAGTCACTACTAAAATTTGTAAAAACTGCGATTTGGTCACTACATCGAAATGTAGTATTTCCAAACCATATTTTGTAAAATTGATTTCACCATTCTTTTATATATATTAAATGAGGATTTTTAGTTATTTTTTTATATTTTTAAAGGATCCCGAACTAGATGTTCCATTAAACACCCTTTTATATTCGAACCGTTTCTCAGACCGGTCTGGTTCAGACCCTAAACTTCTAAGCCCAAAATTGGGGTGTTACAACTCACACCTCTTAAGAAATTTCGTCCTCGAAATTTACCTGGAGGAAAAAGGTATGGAAACTGCTTCTTCATATCATCTCTTCTTTCCCACGTGGCTTCCTCAACACCACGATGCTTCCACAACACCTTAACCAATTCAATGGTCTTACCACGAAGAACTTTGTTGTTCGAATCTAGAATCTCAACCGACTCCTCATCATAGGTAAAATCTGGATTCAACTCAACTTCCTCAACATGCATAACATGCGAAGGATCTGATTTATACCTCCGAAGCATGGAGACATGAAACTCATCATGTATCTTCTCTAACTCTTGCGGAAGCCTCAGCTTATACGCAACAGGACCCACACGTTCTATCACCTCGTATGGTCCAATATACCTAGGGCTCAACTTAGCCTTCAAGTCAAACCTCATCACCTTCTTTCAAGGTGAAACCTTCAAGAACACACGGTCACCCACCACAAACTCAATCTTCTTACGCTTCAAATCCGCGTAAGACTTCTGTCGATCAGAAGCTGCCTTTAACCGCTCACAAATGAGCTTCACCTTCTCGGTGGTTCCTTTCAACAAATCCGGCATCAAGACCAATTTCTGACCTGTTTCAGCCCAGCAAAGAGGAGTTTTGCACTTCCTCCCATACAAGGCTTCATAAGGTGCCATTTGAATACTTTCCTGGTAGCTATTATTATAAGCAAACTCCACCAAAGGCAAATTCTTCTCCCAAGAGCCTTGAAACTCAATCACACAGCACCTCAACATATCCTCAAGCACTTGGATAACACGCTCAGACTGTCCATCCGACTGTGGATGATAAGAAGTACTAAAGTTCAGCCACGTACCCAAAGCTTGATGCAAACACTCCCAAAATCGCGATGTGAACCTCGGATCTCTATCTGACACTATAGATTTTGTTACCCCATGCAGACGCACAATTTCAGCAATGTACTACTCTGCAAGCTTATCCAAGGTATACGTGGTATGCACAGGTAAGAAATGCGCACACTTTGTAAGGCGATCCACAATTACCCACACTGAATTCTTCTTCTATGGCGACAAAGGTAAACATGACACAAAGTCCATGGTGACTCTTTCCCACTTCCATTCAGGAATCCTCAACGGTTGCAACAACCCTGAAGGAAACTGATGCTCAGCTTTAACCCGCTGACAAACCATACACTTACTCACATATTCCGCAACATCTTTCTTCAACACCACCCAATAGTACTCATCCTTCATATCATGATACATCTTTGTACTACCAGGATGCATAGCAAAAGGACCACAATGAGCTTCGGTTAGAATAGTACGCCTCAACTGTACATCATTCGGCACTACTACCCGTCCTCCGAAACATAAAACTCCATCATCATTAAAACAGAAATCCGATGATCTACCCTCAGCAATATCCTGAACATGTGGCACCAAGGAATCGTCCAACAACTGCTTATCCTTTATTAACTGAACCATAGAAGGTTTCACTTGCAATTCAGCCACAAGACCTCCATCTCGCAAGATACTCAAGCTAGCAAACACAACCCTTAACTCTACCGCCACTTTCGTATTATATTTATATTTTGTTTATGTTGTGTATGAAATTTTAGTATTTTAATCATTTCATAATCATATATTTATGTTTGGGCATGATTAGGATTGCATGAAAAGTTTTTACTTGCCCATAAGTAGGGGTGAGCAAAACTCGAGTTGACTCGACGCGAAAAAACCTGACTAGTAATTTTATCCCTAAATATATGAGTGAATTACATAATTATCTCATGTTGGGTCAAATTAAATATTTTTACTCTAAATTTAAACCCGACCGAACCTAAATCTATTTTTTTAAATCCCGACTCTTAAAATTGGATCGGTCGAATCTCCGTGTCATGCCCATTTCTAGTTATTAGAGGCTTAAATTATTTACTTCCATTCTCTTTGAAATGTACTAATACAAATTAAAGTATAAGATTAAATTTCAAAAGAAATCATAACAGAAGTACTAAAATCCCAATTTGACCAAATTATATACAACTTTCAGGTTTTATATTCGTCACTCGAAATGGGAATAGTTCCAACCATGGCCGATCCAAACGTACCCATCTCGTATACTCCGACCACCAACCAAGCTTCTCAAGTCGACAGAACCGACCGCGAGGCTCGAGTTTTAAGGTGCAAAGAGAAGTGGAAGAACCGATAATTCGAGAAAACAATCTGATGTGCTTCCCGGAAGGCCTACGCCGAATCAAGGCCAAGAATCAAAGGCCGATTCGTCAAAAGAACTAAAAACGACAACGACATAGTCCTCGACCACATGCTTAACTCGCCAACTTCAGCTTTTGCAGCAGCTTTCATGTCGGAAACAGTGTACGACGTCGTCTCGTAGTTTTGAAAGTCGATTTATAGAAGAATACTATGATTGTGTAATATAGTAATTAAATTCTGGCAAGTAGAATAATCCAAACGGCAATTGAAATTAATGGAAATAGATGTTTAGTTCTTTGGTTATAGTTTATGTCGGGTCTAAAGTTTGATTTCAATCTCGAAATAAAAAAACAAAGGCCTGATTCCTTAAGACTTTTTAAATTGACCCAAACTTTTTATTTTGGTTAATATATATTTTGGTACCTTAATTTTGTCTTAACTTGACTCTTCGATGTAAATTATCATTTAAATTTGACTTATGATTTGAACAAAACATCGCGGTTTTGTACTTTTTTTATCTAAAAGATGAGTTTAAGTATTATTGAATCGGACAAAAAAGTTTAAGAATCAAATTGAATGTGAAATCGATTTCAAGATCGAACGTTGAGAGGGTCGAATTACTAAATTTTAAAATTATAAGGGATTTTAAAGTTTTACATGAACCTAAATTGCTATTAGAATAAAACTATTGGGGATACGAATCTACCCTTCTTTAATTTTGTCAGTGTTTATTTATAACTAAATAATTTTAAATTTTAAACAAGGGTCAAATTATTATTATTATATTAAAATTTATCGATATTTAAGTTTCATAATAGAGACTAATGCCCTTGATCCCTCCGTCCCATGGATTGTATGAGAAACAATGACGGAGTCATATGGATTTTTACTAAAAAAATATAAGGGATATTTACTTATTTGACCTCTTATTTTTCAAATCATTTGAACGATATCCCCTTTTTAATGGTTAATTGTACATTGTCTCTATTTATCTTAATTATTTACTCCGTCCCTAATAACAAGTTTTTGCTTACTCAAGAAACGGGTTGAACCATGATTCAAATTCAAACTAGTTATACTATTTTTGTTCGAATTGAGTTCTTTAACGATTAAAAGCTATCTGTAAATAAGAGTTTTCTTTTTGTTAATGTCATCATTTTAAATCTTTTGACCGGTTAATTTAAATTAAATATTATAAAATTTTATCACAAAACAATTTTTAAATTTATATAATTTATAACATTAGAATCTAATTTTTTTATTTTATTTTAAAATAGCCGAGCAAATTATTTTACTAGATGAATTGATGGTCCAATTTCTAATGGTCCAAATAAGTATTCTTTTTAATTATCAACAATCTTCTCGCTTTTTATTACACTGATTCGATTGGTCGGTTAGGAATGGCAAAAAGGATATAGATAAGCAGCTATGTTATGCTTTTATGTTATACATTATAAATTGAATTAGTGTATTACAATATAATCAAATTTTTTTGTTTAAATAGAGAGATATTATATTCTCATTCCGAGAACCTATACATGATGGAGCAGAATGAGTATCCTTAGCAACTAAACCAATTAATTTCGGTTAGACTCAAAATAATTCGAACATATAATAAATTTATTTATATATAACTTAAAAGACTAACTATGAATTATTTTAGCGGAAAAAGATATTAGATAATTTAAATAATGTATAAAATTCAAATTCTTATGTTACGAGTAAAACAAATTAAATTAGAAGTATCTCCTCCTTAATAAATTATTATAATATTTGCTTCAAATTAATTTATCGAGAAACTGATCAAATATGATTATAAAAAATGTCATTCCGTGAATGAAAACATTTTAACACTCAACGTTTTATTTTGAGTCAAAATGGTCATTTCGTGAATGAAAACTGTAATCAACTAACGATAAACAACTTGATATGAATGACATAATAACACATCATCAGAAAAAAAATTAAATTGTATTTTATATAATTTTAGTTTTACTTGTGTGTCATTATGTCAAGTCAGGACCTTTGTTTATTTGTCATTTTTATGTCGGTGTGCATTGCCATGGAGATTTCCCACACCATGTCAAGTAAGTTGTCGTTAATTAACTAACAATATTTATTCAAAGATTAACTATTTTAACTTAAGAAAAATATTAAAGATTAATGTACTTAAAAAATTAAAATAATTTTTCAGTCAAATATTAAGAACATTTTCTAACATTATGAATAAAAAATACAACTTAAAGAGAATTTGTGCATCCCAAAGTGATAAATGAAAAAAATAAAAAGGAAGATTTGGATAAAAGGAAGATCACATGAAAAGCCAACCTCAAAAGTTTTTAGTTTTAACGATTGAAATCCTTTTTGGATCCAAATTCGTATCTAATTCTTTGAACACACTTTCCTATAATGCTCCTATTTATAAAAAATATATATTTTAATACACAAATGGAATAAAATTTAATTTATATAAATTTATTAATTTTAGAAGTTATGAATTGTGGGTTTAGAATTTAAAATTTAAGATTTATAGTTTTATAGTTCACATATAGAGATTAAAATTTCATTACTTAAATATGGAAAGTTGTGTAAATCTTTCACATTGTTTGTGTAACACCCCAATTTTGCCCTAAATTAAAAACCATAATAATTGGTAATTTCAATTGAAAACTTAATTAAATTTTAGTGATTAAATTGGGAATTTTCGGAATTTCATTGATAAAATTGAAACGATTGCAAAACTTAAGTGTGGTTTCATAAACCCGAGAAAGTATAATGGCGGGCTCTGTAATTAACCCTTTTCTTAGGGTATAAATAGAACCTTTCAACTATTTTCTCTGGTCTTGGCCGTTCTCTTCCCTCTCCTTCAATGTTTTGTGCAAGCAAAAGAAAAGAAACCACCACTACAACAATAAAGATTTTTAGTGACAAATTAACTGTGACTAGTAGTAATTTTGTCACAAATATTAAACTTTTGTAACAGTTTTTTTGCGACACTATTAGCATAAATAATTGTGATGTATTTTTATTTGGTCACTATTATAGTAGTAATTGTGACGATTACATTTTTCACAATTCAATTCTCACTATAAGTCTATAATTGTGACACAAATTTCATTGCCATTAAAACTTTGACACATGATAGTGACGATATATAAAGTGGTCACTATAATTTGATATTTGTTGTGACAATGCAATTGTTTGTCACTTAAAATTTTACTTCTGTTGTGATAAATTTTGTCACCAATGAAAAAATAAACTTAATGACAAATTATATATTGTCACAATAATAAATTTATTTTTAGAATTATAGTAATAATAACAATTATAAAAATTAAAGTTACCATAAACTAGTTTATCAAAAGGTAAAATAATTCTATTAGTCTCTACACTATGTGTAAATGGTTGTTTTAGTCATTCTATTTTGATCAATTTTAGTCTATATTTTTGAAATTTTAAAACTTCAATTCTAATCCAAACGGGACAACGATAATATGACTAAATTACAATGACTAAAAATGATCGAACAAAAGAATAAAAATCACAAGTTTTACTTAACATATTTAAAGACTATCATTCATGTCAAGATCGAAATTTCAAAATTTAAAAAGTATATATTTTTTGAAAAGAAAGTACATAAACTTTAAGTGAACAAATTAAGTAAAAAGACTAATGTTAATCTTGGAAAAATATGTGATAGTAAAATGTTACCTTGTGAAAATATATTTGTTTTAACTTTTCTTGTGGAGGTAAAATTTACATTGTCAGTATAGTAAATAATTATCACATAAAAGATAATTCTATCAATGATTTGAATAAAATTAAATTAATTTATGTAATTAATTAAAATATAATATCTAATATTTAATATTTTAGGTGTAAATCTTAATATTCATATGTTTATATTTTAAAAGCAACTCAATTATTTTTATATATTTCCTTCATCAAACACATTTCGTATAGGAAATCATATAAGAATTAATTAAATTATTATTATATTAATTATTGTTAAAATTAATACATACTTTTAAAATAAATAAAATTAATTTCAATTACAATATAACCTAAATAATATTTTTCTTTCAAAATAATATTAAATTTCTTGCCTAGCCTATGGGATAGACATTGCACTCTCACCCTAAAGGTTACAAGTTCGATCCCCCATTAAACCATGCATTGTGTATTTAGTTATTAAAAATTAATATATGAATATGCCACATCATTTACAATAAACCCCCTCGCTATGGGCTAACAATTGAGCTACCCTGGTGTAAATGACCTTCTTCTACGCTCATATGAGCACCTAGGTGTGCGGGCCAAGTGGATGACACAATGTCTCTCTAAGATGATGACCTCCTAGGGACCGGTTTGGATCATGAGATGACGCTATCGAGATAAGTCCTTGGATAATGGACGCGATGAAGGCTGACTTGTCTGAGATGAGTCCATTTCAAGTGCAGTATGACATTGCCCGATTCGGGCCTGAATAAGATGGTATATAATTATTTTATTATTATTGAAAGTGACAACGTATTTTAGACATTATTTCAATATGTATTTGTGATAAAATATTTGTCACTAATAAGAATAACATTAGTGTCTAAATTTTAGTCACTCTTATTAATCTTTTGTGTCAAAAAATACAATCATAAAAAATATAACTAATTGTGACAAAATGCATAGAAGTTGTCACTAATATAATAGTGACAGAGTTATTAGTGACAATAGGTGACGACTCAGAAAAGTAGTCACTGTAAATTTTAGTGACTAAATTTAATACTTTTAGTGACTATTTTTGATGTCACTAAAAAACTATTTTCTTGTAGAGCACCTTTCTCTATTTTTCGTCCGACCAAGGGTCAAACATCGTTCGTTCGACGGTCTGGCACCACCGTTCATCTTCCCTTTGTTGTCCGACCATAACCCCTCGTCAACTAACCCTCGTCGGCCGCCCTTTGCCCGAAATTCATCGGTAAGCTTTTCGGTTGCTTCGAAAATCCCTCACGCTGCCGTCGTCTTGTTTTTTTTTTTGCAAATAGGTTGGGTCTCAATTGTTCCTTTCCCTCGTGTAAGTTGTGTGTGTATATGGGTCTCGAAAATTCGTCGAATTTTGACGTGAGAGGTCACTGGCGGTGAGGAATCGGGGGGGATGTTGTGTCCTAATTTTCGAATTAGGGATTTTATATTGAACCGGTCTGAACCGGTCCAGAAAATAGAAACGGATTGACAGAACCAAACCAGTCTATCTTATAAATAGTCCTCTGACGTCGTCGTTGACCGTTGACTTTTTAAGAAAAGGACTATTTTATGTTTTTCGACGTCCTGATTCCGATTTCGTTGCCCGTTTTTCCAAATTCGAACCTGAAAGACCGTTTTGACCGCTTTTATTCATTTATACTTGTATTTAAAGATTTAAATTTCGGAAAAATTTATTGGTATTATTCGTATTTGCAGACGATATTTATATTATCAGTGTCTTGGCATAGTAGTAATATCTTGATGGTGTATTTCATTGTTATAGGAGCTGACTCCGACCGACCTAGAGATAGAGCTGAGCGTGGGAGACGTCACCGTCGACGTTGAGTGTTGGCTACTTGAGATGTGTTCTCTTCTGTGTAGTTTGCTTACAGTGATCTGTATGTAAATGTGATGATTTGCTGAAATGTATACATGATGTGGTTTGATGATGTGTGATGATTATATTCTATTGATCTATGATGTTTAACTTGTTCAACATTCTGTAATGTTATGCAATATTTGATTATACATTCAAATTCAAATTATTGTATATCAGATTATATGATTATGCATTTCTGTTAATAAATAATGCATTTAGATTCATAGCTCGGATTTTATGTCATCTCATTTTGGTTGGGATTCTGTACGGGGAAGTTCAGTAGCTTCATCCTTCAGGATGATGTTTAGTTCAGATCAGTGGTTTTGCCCTACGGGCTGGATTCCACTTCGGATGGTGATAAGATAGAGAGTGGTTCTGGGGAACCTTACTCTTCGGATGGGGATGTAGTTTGGGTGCATGTCATATTGTGTTGCATATTCATTCATACTTGCTTATGTGTTTGAATTGATTCATGATAGAAAAACTGTATTCTAATAATGTTTGGTTGTCTCTGTTGTTACAATGACTCTGTTAGTTCTATTTGCATTCTAGAGACACACTGAGCGTTTTTGCTGACTCCCCCTTAGTTTCTACTTTCAGATACTCAGGTCTAGGCTACGGTACTTGGAGGACCTCATTTTTTCAGCTTTATTTATTATTATTATCAGTATGAGACATGGACTTTTATATATTATATGTTTTATCAGATTGTATATAATTTCAGATTCTGGATGTTTTATTTGGGGTTATTCTGTTTTATTATGCATGCACATTTTGAATATTTAATATTTTCAAGAATATTTTATCAGTATGTAATATGCGATATTATTATTATCTATTTTGGAATTTAAGTTTTGAATCAGGTTACTTGTGTGAGGGAGAAGCTTTGAGTTGACTCATTATATTCGACCCAGTTCTTCCGGGTCGAGTTTAAGGGGTTACATTTAGTGGTATCAGAGCCAGGTTCAATACTCGGCCTGAGTGATTTAAATCAATTCAAAATCCAAAATAAATTTTTGCATGCATTCTCGAATGTTTTCCTGGTAAAACAGGAATTTTAGATAAATTTATGATCTAGAGTAGCGGCCGGTCGAGGTCGTGGCCGAGGACGAGGTCGTACCGTGACTACGGATAGTGACATTCCACCTCTAGAGGGTTCGATACAAAATCAAGATGAGGTCCAGGGTGCGAATGAGGAGGAACAACATGTGGATAAGACAGGAGCTCAGCAAACAGGAGCTTCGTAGACTGGAGCTCAATAAAACCGGTGGAGGAGAGCCACATGTTCAGCCTGCTTAGGGAAGTGGTCATCGTGATTCAGGGGATAGTAAGACAGTGGGCACATATGTTGTAACTATTCAGAGAGAGTTATTGAGATACCTTTGTCAGTCTGAGAGTGTTCGGAGACCCATATCCACAGAGTTTCTTGTTGCCGAGATGACTATGTTCGATGGAAAGACGGCTACAGACCCAGCAGATGCAGAGTACTGGCTGAAGAAGCTTCAACGATTATTTGTTGATATAGATTATCCTACCGACCGGAAACTCAGGGTTGTCCTTTCACTACTGCAAGGTGAAGCCCAGAATTGGTGGGAGGCTGAGGAGCTTGTTACTCCAGCTATTATTGTTACTTGGGATAATTTCAGACAGGCTTTACGTGATCGATATGCCGGAGCTTATTATATAGCTAAGTGCAGAGATGATTTCATGAATCTGAGACAGAATGACATGATTGTTAATGACTATGAGATCAGTTTATGAGATTGATTCACTACGTCTCAGGGTTAGTGACCACAGAAAAAGACAAGTGTTATTGGTTTCTGAAGGGATTGCGTCCTACGATAAAGGCCAGTGTTGCTTTACATATGGACCAGGTATACAATGATATAACTTGACGAGCTAGGACAGCTGAGCGTAATGAGGACGAGTTGAGACAGCTTAAGTTCCATGGATCTAATAGAATGAAGAGACCAGTGTTAGTGCCAGTTCAGCAGAGTAAGGGAAATCAGTCTATGAAGAGGGCCAGAGATGAAAATACTATCAGAGTTATTCGAGAGCTAGACCAGTGACTTCTTCTATTCCGACTATCAGTGTTGGTGGTTCGACTAGTACTCGAGGGGTGCCATAGTGTCCTTTTTGCAGGAAGTGGCATCGGGCGAGTGTAGGAGACAGGCTGGAGCTTGTTTCAGATTTGGTTCATTCGAGCTTCGTTTCAAAGATTGTCCGATTTCACCTCCCTCAGCTTTTACTACTAATCAGTCTCGGACATCAGTACAAACTCCCGCCAGTGGAAGAGGTCAGGTTAGATCTGTTACCTCAAGCTCTGCTAGTAGAGGTAGACCAGCTCCGAGTGGAGGATCAGCAGAATCGGGGGCCAGACAGCCGGGGTTAGTTTATTCTACTAGGAGGCACGAGGACCGTGATGAACCAAATGTTATTGCCGATACATTCTCTATCCATTCTATTCCATATTTTGCTCTGTTAGATAATGGTTTGACTCATTCATATGTTGCAAGTTCTGTGTCTGGGGGTCTTGAGATTTCTTTTGAGGATACCGTTAGTGATGTTACTGTACACAGACGATGGGTAATCCAGTTGAGGTTACTAAAGTATACATGAATTTTCCTCTCGAGATTCAAGGGGAGATCTTTTCAATTGATTTGATGGAGTTACCCTTTGGAGAGTTCGATCTTATTCTGGGTATGGATTGGTTGTCTGCACATCGTGTTACTTTAGACTGTGAAAAGAAAAGGGCTACGCTGAGTACTCTTGATGATCGTGAGGTGATTCTGATTGGTGAGCGTAGAGGGTTCCTATGTAACATCGTCTCAGCTCTCAAAGCTGAGAAAATGATCAGGAAAGGGTCGATCGCTTATCTTGCCAATATCCTCGATCCGAGACAGTCTGATTCGAGTTGTGAAAGACTTCCCAGACGTTTTCCCAGAAGAATTACCTGGGGTACCGCCGAAACGGGATGAGGTTGAGTTTGGCATCGAGGTTTATCTGGGTACAGCTCTTGTGTCTATGGAACCTTATCGGATGGCACCGAAGGAAATTAAAGAGTTGAAGATTAAGTTGCAAGAACTGTTGTATCGAGGTTTCATTCTTCCCAGTGTTTCTCCTTGTGGAGCTCTTGTTTTGTTTGTTAAGAAGAAGGATGGGACACTTCGACTCTGTATAGATTATCGGAAGCTGAACAAGCTGACGATCAAGAACAAATATCCTCTTCCCCGTATTGATGATCTGTTTGACCAGTTCCGGGGAGCTACGACGTTCTCTAAGATAGACCTGAGATCTGGTTATTACCAACTCAAGGTTAAGGATTCTAATGTGTTCAAAATAGCTTTCTGGACACGATATGGCCATTATGAGTTCCTTGTGATGCCTTTTGGGTTGACTAACGCTCCTGCCGCTTTTATGGATATGATGAATAGGCTGTTTCAACCCTATCTTGACCAGTTTGTTGTGGTATTTATTGATGATATATTGGTATATTCTAGATCCGAGGAAGAGCATGAGGAACATCTTCGGATTGTATTACAGATTCTGCCAGAGAAACAACTATATGCCAAATTTAGTAAGTGTGAGTTCTGGCTTTCTGAGGTTATGTTTCTGGGTCATATAGTTTCTGCTCAGGGTATTCAAGTTGATCCGATGAAGGTTGAGGCTATTATGAGTTGGAAGCAGCCCAAGAATGTTTCTGAGGTTCGAAGCTTCTTGGATTTAGCTGGTTATTATCAGAGATTCGTTGAGTGTTTCTCTTCTATTGCAGCTCCGTTGACTAAGCTTCAGAGGAAGGATGTTCCCTTCGTTTGGACTGAGTCTCAACAGTCTAGTTTCGAGAAGCTTAAGTTTGTGTTGACTGAAGCACTAGTTTTGATTCAGCCTGAGACAGGTAAGGCTTATACATTTTTTAGTGATGCTTCGTACACCGGATTGGGGTGTGTTTTGATGTAGGACGGGAAGGTAGTGGCTTATGCGTCTCGATAGTTAAAACAACATGAGTGTAACTATCCAACCCATGATCTAGAGCATGTTGTTGTTATCTTTGCACTTAAGATCTAGAGACAGTATCACTACGAGGAGAAGCGTTATATCTATACAGACCATAAGAGTCTGAAATACCTCCTCACTCAGAAAGAGCTTAATCTGAGACAGCGTCGCTGGTTAGAGCTTCTCAAGGATTATGATTGTGAGATTGAGTATCATCCAGGTAAAGCTAATGTCGTTGCTGATGCATTGGGTCGTAACGCCATTTCAGATCTCAGAGCTTTGTTTGCTCGGATGGGTTTGTACGACGAAAGCAGTCTGACGACATAACTTCGGGTTATTCCTACATTGATTTCTGATATTCGAGCTGAGCAGCCTAGTGATTCGTTTTTTATGCATTGTATCAGAGAGGTGCGTGAGGGTACATATCTAGATTTTTCTATTGATTAGGATGAAGTATAATGTTTCTATGGCCGGTATTGTATTCCGAAGAAATCTGGGTTAAAACAGGTTATTCTCCGTGAGGCCCATGTCAGTCCTTATTCTATGCATCCTTGTGGTGACAAGATGTATAAGAATCTTCGTGAAAGGTACTGGTGGAATGGTCTCAAGTGGGACATTGTCGGATTTGTATCGAGGTGCCTGACTTGTCAGAAAGTCAAAGCAGAGCATCAACGTCCGTCTGGGTTACTACAACATATTGAGATTCCACAGTGAAAGTGGGAACACATGACTATGGACTTTGTTAGTGGACTTCCTTTGACTCCGTCGAAGAAGGATTCCATCTGGGTTATTGTTGATCGTCTGACGAAGTCCACACATTTCAATCCTGTCTGAGTTAACTATTCTTTGAGTAAGTTAGCCCGGCTTTGTATTTTTTAGATCGTTCGACTTCACGGGGTACCGTTTTCTACTATTTCCGACAGAGATCCGAGGTTCACTGCATGATTCTAGGGGTCTCTTCATTCTGCTTTGGGTACTCGGTTGAAATTCAGTACATCTTATCATCTACAAACAGATGGTCAATCTGAGCGTGTGATCCGGATTCTTGAGGATATGTTGAGAGGTTGTATTCTTGATTTCAGAGGCAGTTGGGAGGATTTCTTGCCGCTTGCAGAGTTTTCTTATAATAACAACTATCGGGCCAGTATCAAGATGGCACCGTATGAAGCTCTGTATGTGCGTAGGTGTCGTTCACCTATTGGTTGGACTGGGTTGAATGAGCACAAATTGTTGGGATCGAAGATTGTGCAGGAGGCTTAGCAGACTGTCAGATTGATTCGGGATTGGCTTAAGGCTACTTTTGACAGACATAAGTCTTATGCTGATTTGAGACGTCGTGATCTTGAGTTTGAGGTGGGTGATGAGGTTTTCTTGAATGTATCTCCTTGGCGGAAGGTACTTCGGTTTGGTCGAAAGGGCAAGCTGAGTCCTCGGTACATTAGCCCTTATCGGATTATTCGTCGAGATGGACCAGTTGCCTATCAGCTAGAGCTACCACCAGAGCTTCAACGTATTCACGATGTTTTCCATATTTTAGTATTGAGACGTTATCATCTTGATCAGTCACATGTCATGCCTGTTGAGGATATTGAGGTTCGTCCTGATTTGCGATTTGAGGAGGAGCCTATTGAAATTCTTGCTCAGGATAAAAAGGTCCTCAGAAGGAAGACCATTAAGATGGTCAAAGTTCTGTGGCGTAGTCGTAGTCATGATGAGGCTACGTGGGAGCCCAAGACGGTCATCTGAGCTCAGTATCCGCATCTTTTTGTTCCAGGTAAATTTCGAGGCCGAAATTTCTTTTTAACCGTGAGAGAGTTGTAACACCCCAATTTTGCTCTAAATTAAAAACCCTAATAATTGGGAATTTCAATTGAAAACTTAATTAAATTTCAACGATTAAATTGGGAATTTTAAGAATTTTAGTGATCACATTGTAACGATTGCAAAACTTAAGTGTCGTTTCATAAACAATAGAAAGTATAATGGCACGCTCTGTAATTAACCCTTTTCTTAGGGTATAAATAGAACCTTTCAACCATTTTCTCTGGTTTTTGGCCGTTCTCTTCCCACTCCTTCAACGTCTTGTGCGAGCAAAAGAAAAGAAACCCCATTTCTCCATTTTCCGTCCGACCAAGGGTCAAACACCTTTCGTTCGACGGTCCGGCACCACCGTTCATCTTCCCTTTACTGTCCGACCATAACCCACTCGTCAACTAACCCTCTTCGGTCGCCCTTTGCCCGAAACTCATCGGTAAGCTTTTCGGTTGCTTCGGAAATTCCTCACGTCGTTGTCGTCTTGTTTTTTTTTTTTTTGCAAATTGGATGGGTCTCAATTGTTCATTTCCCTCGTGTAAGTTGTGTGTGTATGTGAGTCTCAGAAACTCATCGGAATTTGACGCGAGAGGTCACCGACGGTGAGGAATCGGGGGGATGTTGTGCCCTAATTTTTGAATTAGGGATTTTATGTTGAACCGGTCTGAACCGGCCCAGAAGACTAGAAAAGGTTGACAGAACCGAACCGGTCTGTCTTATAAAGAGTCGGCTGACGTCAGCATTGACCGTTGACCGTTGACTTTTTCAAAAAAAGGGCTATTTCATGTTTTTCGACATCATGATTCCAATTCCGTTGTACGTTTTCCCAAATTCGAACCTAAAACACCGTTTTGACCGCTTTTATTCACTTGTATTTAAAGATTTGAATATCGGAAAAATTAATTGGTATTATTCGTATTTGTAGACGACATTGACTCGGATACTGAGATCCTTACTCCTCAACCACCTGGACGACCTCCTGTTGCTCAGCCACCGGGATTCGTCGTGAGTTTAATTATTAATATACATTAGATATTTATATTATCAATGTCTTGGCATAGTAGTAATATCTTGATGGTGTATTTAAGTGTTATAGGAGCTGACTCTGACCGAACTAGAGATAGAGCTGAGCGTGAGAGAAGTCACCGTCGATGTTGAGTGTTAGCTACTTGAGGTGTGTTCTCTTCTGTGTAGTTTGCTTACAGTGCTCTGTATGTAAATATGATGATTTGCTGAAATGAATACATGATGTGGTCTGATGATGTGTGATGATTATATGATTATGCATTTCTGTTCATAAATAATGCATTCAGATTTAGTGCTCGGATTTTATGTCATCTCATTTTGGTTGGGATTCTGTACGGGGAAGTTGAGTAGCTTCATTTGTCGGGATGATGTCTATTTCGGATCAGTGGTTTCACCCCACGGGCTGGATTCCACTTCGGATGGTGATGAGGTAGAGAGTGGTTCCGGGGAACCTTACTCTTCGGATGGTGATGTAGTTTGGGTGCATGTCATATTGTGTTGCATATTCATTCATACTTGCTTATGTGTTTGAATTGATTCATGATGGAAAAACTATATTATGATAATGTTTGGTTGTCTCTGTTGTTATAATGACTCTGTTAGTTTTGTTTGCACTGTAGAGAGACACTGAGTGTTTTCGTTGACTCCCCCTTAGTTTCTACTTTCAGATACTCAGGTCTAGGCTACGGTACTTGGAGGACCTCGTTTTCCATATTTATTTATTTATTATTATCAGTAAGAGACTTGGACTTATTTATATTAAATGTTTTATTGGATTGTATATAATTTTATATTCTGGGTGTTTTATTTGGGGTTATTATGTTTTATTATGCATGCACATTTTGAATATTTTATATTTTCAGGAATATTTTATCAGTATGTAACATGCGATACTAATATTATCTATTTTGGAATTTAAGTTTTGAATCAGGTTACTTGTTTGAGGGACAAGCTTTGAGTTGACTCCTTATATTCGACCCAATTCTTCCGTGTCGGGTTTAGGGGTTACAGTTTGTGTATAGAAAATATTACTATTGTAAAAATTGTTTAAGTTTGGTGTTCATATTCATATTATCTTTTTACATCATATTAGGCCATAAATTTTAATTTAATCTCTTTTGAGTTTTAAACTTTTAATTTGTTATCAAATTAAACAACTGATACAAATAATATTTTTTAATATTTTTTATTTATTTTCTAACAATTTTCATATTTTCTGATTTTTATTACTAAGGATGCCTTGAAGAATGAGTTCCCCAAATTTTTATTACTAAGGATGACTTGCTCAACATTCTGTAATGTTATGTAATATTTGTTTATACATTCAGATTCGGATTATTGTATATCGTATTATATGATTATGTGTTTCTGTTGATAAATAATGCATTCAGATTCACAGCTCGGATTTTATGTTATCTCATTTTTGTTGGGATTCTGTACGGGGAAGTTTAGTAGCTTCATTCGTCGGGATGATGTCTACTTCAGATTAGTGGTTTCACCCTACAGGCTGGATTCCACTTCGGATGGTGATGAGGTAGAGAGTGGTTCTGGGGAACCTTACTCTTCGGATGGTGATGTAGTTTGGGTGCATGTCATATTGTGTTGCATATTCATTCATACTTGCTTATGTGTTTGAATTGATTCACGATGGAAAAACTGTATTATGATAATGTTTGGTTGTCTTTGTTGTTATAATGACTCTGTTAGTTTTGTTTGCACTGTAGAGACACACTGAGCGTTTTCGCTGACTTCCCTTAGTTTCTACTTTCAGGTACTCAGGTCTAGGCTACGGTACTTGGAGGACCTCGTTTTCCAGCTTTATTTATTTATTATTATCAGTATGAGACTTGGAATTATTTATATTAAATGTTTTATTGGATTGTATATAATTTTAGATTCTGTGTGTTTTATTTTGGGTTATTATGTTTTATTATGCATGCACATTTTGAATATTTTATATTTTCAAGAATATTTTATCAGTATTTAACATGCGGTACTATTATTATCTATTTTGGAATTTAAGTTTTGAATCAGGTTACTTCTGTGAAGGACAAGCTTTGAGTTGACTCCTTATATTCGACCCAATTCTTCCGGGTCGGGTTTAGGGGGTTACAGTTTGTGTATAGAAAATATTACTCTTGTAAAAATTGTATAAATTTGGTGTTCATATTCATATTATCTTTTTTACATCATATTAGGCCTTAAATTTTATTTTAATCTCTTTTGAGTTTTAAATTTTTAATTTGTTATCAAATTAAACAACCGATACAAATAATATTTTTTATTTATTTTCTAACAATTTTCATCTTTTCTAATTTTTATTACTAAGGATGCCTTGAAGAATGTGTTCCCCAAATTATTTCGATTAGCGAGTAATAAGCTTGCAAGTGTAAATGTTGAGGATTTCATACAAAATTTACACCATAGAAATAAAATTATGTGTCTGTCCTTAAGTTTTATTAAATCGAATTTCAAAATTTTCTTTCTAAAAGAGAGAGTATGAAATTTAAAGAGAGGGAATTTTGGTGCAAACAGTGCAATATGGAATATTATAACTAAAATTTAGGAAATATGTTATATAAAAAGTTTCATTCATATCAGATACATACGTATACATTTATATATTGTTCAATGTCTAATACATAGTACTAATAAAGTTCATAATACATTCATCTAATACAGAATACGTTTTTTTCTATTGTCATCAACTGTTGTTATAAGATGTGAGATTGTCAGTGATGTAGAGTATCAGGACCACCTGGACTTTTTCTCTTTGACTCCAAAGGATTTTCGACATTCCCTTTCATGCTAGCTTTAATGGCTTTCTCGACTTCATCTATCAATGTACGTTTTTCACCTCCTTTTAATTGCATGGATTCATGATCGGTCTCACGTATTTCTTGTCTTTTGGTCGATTTCATAATAGTTGCAGATATAGCAGCCGCTACTGTTGTCAAATGCAGTGAATATCGACGACTAAAAGAGTCGAATTCGTAAAATGACGGATGTACTTTCATTTCATCTTCAAATTCTTGATCAGGAACCGAAAACGAATGAAGTGAACGACTTGCAAAACTCGAAACCAAAAACAAAACATGCAATGAAAGCATGGAGAAAACTTTGAAATTAGAAGTTTAAGAATCAAATTGAATGTCAAATCGATTTCAAGATCGAACGTTGAGAGGGTCGAATTACTAAATTTTAAAATTATAAGGGATTTTAAAGTTTTACATGAAACTAAATTGCTATTAGAATAAAACTATTGGGGACATGAATCTACCCTTCTTTAAATTTGTCAGTGTTTATTTATAACTAAATAACTTTAAATTTTAAACAAGGGTCAATTTACTATTAAATCAAAATTTATCGGATATTTAAGTTTCATAATAGAGACTTACGCCGTTGATCCCTTCGTCCCATGGACTGTATGATAAACAATAAAGGAGTCATATGGATTTTTACTTAAAAATATAAGGGATATTTACTTATTTGACCTCTTATTTTTCAATTCATTTGAACTATATCCCCTTTTTTAATGGTTAATTGTACATTGTCTTTATTTATCTTAATTATTTACTCTGTCCCTAATAATAAGTTTCATAAGTTTTTGTTAGAATTGAGTTCTTGAACGATAGAAGCTATATGTAAATAAGAGTTTTTCTTTTGGTTAATGTCATCGTTTTAAATATTTTGACCGGTTAATTTAAATTAAATATTATAAAAATTTATCACGAATCATTTTTTAAATTTATATAATTTATAACATTAGAATCTATTTTTTATTCTATTTTAAAATAACCGAACGAATCATTTTACTAGATGAATTGATGGTCCAATTTCTAATATTCCAAATAAATATTCTTTTTAATTATCAACAAGCTTCTTATTTTTTATTACACTGATTCTATTGGTTGGTTGCTGCGGATGAAAGGTCTTGTGTTTAGAGCTTTGAGGGGGATTTTAATAGGGTGAGTGAAGCTGAAAATAAGGGGGTTAGTGGCGCCTTTCACTCTCGATGAGGCGTGGGCGGTTGTTCGTGGGTGTGAGGGCTCAAAGTCACCGGGGCCGGACGGCTACAATATGGAAATTTTTAAGAAGTGTTGGGAGGTAGTTTGTGATGATGTTGGGTGGTTTTTAGATGATTTTTTTGCATCCGACAAGTTACCTGTGGGTGCAAACAACACATTCCTTGTGCTTTTGCCTAAGGTTGATTCACCGGTCACCTTGAGTGATTTTCGACCAAAATTCTGGCTAGAAGGCTACAATCGGTGTTGGGAGGACTAATTAGTGATCACCAATCGGCTTTTGTACGTGGGCGTGAAATTGTGGATGGTATTCTATTGGCAAATGAGACAATACATTCCATGCAACAGAGTTCGTTGGGCAGATGTATCCTGAAATTTGACTTCGCGAAAGCTTACGACTGCGTTCGATGGGTATTTTTAGAGCACATTTTATGGTCGATGGGGTTCAGTGATTCTTGGCGTCATCTGATTACTGAGTGTATTAGCACAATCAGGTTGTCAGTTTTGTTAAACGGTAGAGCCAATAAAGAATTTGGAATGGGGCGTGGTCTGCGCAAGGCTGCCCACTGTCGCCTTTGCTGTTCGTTATTGTGGCGGAAGCACAACATAGGATGTTCGTTCAAATGGAGGAGTTAGGGCTCATCCGTGGGGTTTCGTTGGCTCTGGGGGTGTCGCTATTGCATCTTCAATTTACTGACGACACTATTATATTCTTTGAAGCCTCCGTTGAGAGCGCTACGACTATCCGCAGGTTACTGTGTTGCTTCCAAGTTTGTTCTGGTTTGAAAATTAACTTCAACAAGTCCTCTCTTTATACTATTGGCATGGATGAGGGGCTATTTGATTCAATGGCGGCTGTCTTGTGTTGTCCGAAAGGTGAATTGCCTTTTGTTTTTTTGGGGCTGCCGTTGGGGGTGAATCCTCCCAACATTGCTGTATGGGAACCAGTTATAGCCTCGGCTCGACGAAAGCTCGCTGGTTGGAAACGAACATCTTTATCTTTTGCTGCTCGTGTCACACTGGTAAACTCTGTTCTTTCGTCACTTCTAGTTTATTATATGGGTTTGTTTCGGATGCCGAAGGGTGTTATCACATCAATAGATAAAGTGAGGTGTGCTTTTCAACGGGGTGGGGTGAGTTTACAAGGGAAAATATATCGAGTAAGCTGGAGTATGGTTTATCGGCCACGTCATCTTGGTGGGTTGTGGGTTGCGGATTTGGAAGTTCGAAATAAAGCATTATTGGCAAAATGGTCTTGGCGGTATGCTAGGGATGAATCGTCATTGTGGAGGGCCATCATCGTGGCAAAATATGGCTAGGCAGCCCAGTGGTGGCGATTTAACTCTGCCTACAGGGGTTCGATGTCAGATATTTGGAAACAGATTGTCAAAACTGTGAGCTCGGATAGTGTGCAAAAGTTCATGGGTGAGACTAGTTTTGTTTGGAAGGTAGGTGATGGTTCGCGAGTTTTATTTTGGTTTGATGTGTGTTGTGTTGAGAAACCATTGAAGGATATATTCCCATAGTTATTTTCGATAGTGGTGAATCGTTTGGCATTGGTCGTTGAACTTTTCGATGGGGGTAGCTTTCAACATGATCGCTGGGAGAGTTTCTTTCGTCGAGGCTTGCGTTCGTTTGAGCTTCGACAAATTCGGGAGGTCATCTCGCTCTTTGGACCTGTGAGGTTACGGCATGGTGCAATTGATATGTTAGTTTGGACACCTGATACGCGCGGGACCTTTTCAGTAAAGGCTCTATCACGTTTGCTTATGTTGGACAAGGTGAGAGGGAGCGATTTCGGTGAGTGTTTTGCGTGGAAAGTCCTCGTACCTCCAACGGTTCAGGCGTTTTTGTGGTTCAAATGGATGCGCTATTTACCAACCTTTGATTTTTAGAATTTTCGTGGCATCGTGTTGGAATAACAGCAAGGTTTGTGTGCTTGGTGTCGTGAGAGCGGGGAGGAGATTGATCACTTGTTTTTCATATGCTCGTTTGACAAGGAATTTGGGATTGGTTTAGGCGTTGGTAGGGGTGTCTTTGCCGATGCCGAGGACTTTTTCTGATTTTTTCATCCCGGGATTTCATTGTTCTTTCACGGGCACTTTAAGACTTCTGTGGGTGTCGAGCATTGCAGCATTGATGTCGTCCCTATTGCTTTCGCGGAATGAATGTGTTTTTAAGGGTAAACTTCTACCTTCTTCGGAGATTTGCTTCTTTGTTAAATTGCGCTCATTTTACTGGGTGAAGTTTTTAAAAGAGGGGTTGTCCGTCAGTGAGTCTTTATGGTAGGATTGCCCGAGCTTGTTCAGTGAGTTTGTAGTTTTTAAGCCATGTCGTGTGCGGGTGAGTTGGGAGCCTCCAATTGGGGACACACTGAAATTTTTGGTTGCTGGTTCTGCTCGTGGTAAGCCAGGGCCTGCAGGTTTTGGGGTGTTTTGCGTATGCACAGGGTCGAATTCTAGCTCTGTTCTCGGGTCCACTTGGTTCCCTTGATTCCAATGTAGCAGAGTTGTGGGCAATCGCTTTTGCGTTGAATTTCTTTGCAGCTTCTAAATGGGCATCTCGTCCCCTCGTGGTGGAGTTGAATTCCAAAATTGCTATTGGTTGGGTGTTGCATTTGGAACGACGACCTTGGCTTTTGTGGGAGATTTTTGGTTTGATCGATCAAGCATGCCTCACTTTGGGGTCCGTATGCTTTAACCACATTTTCCGTGAGGCGAATGGGTTAGCGGATGTGCTAGCAAAGGAAGGGGTGACACGGGCATCTTTATTTCAGGCCTCTTTGTGATTGTTTCCTTTGTGAGGGGCGTTGTGTTCCGTTGTTGTTTATTTCCTTTTAGTCCATGTGTCATACTCTTTTCCTCGGTTAGGCTTAGGGAGGTTTTTAATGTGGCGCACGTGTGGCTCGAGTTGTATATATTCCCATTAATATATAGATTTTTACCGATAAAAAAAAGGAACGACAAAAAGGATATAAATAAGCAGCTATGTTATACTTTTATCTTATACATTGTAAAATGAATTAGGGTATTAAAATTTAATCAATTTTTTTTGTTTAAATAGAGAGATATTATATTCTCATTCCGAGATTCGAACCTATACAAGATGGAGCAGAATGTGTATCCTTAGCAACTAAACCAATTAATTTTGGTTAGACTCAAAATAATTCGAACATATAATAAATTTATTTATGTATAACTTAAAAGACAACTATTAATTATTTTAGCGGAAAAAGATATTAGATAATTTATATAATGTATAGAATTCAAATTCTTATGTTACGAGTAAAACAAATTAAATTAGAAGTATCGCCTCCATAATAAATTTTTATAATATTTGCTTCAAATTAATTTATCGACAAACCGATCAAATATGATTATAAAAAATGCCATTCCGTGAATGAAAACATTTTAACACTCAATGATTTATTTTGAGTCAAAATGGTCATTTTGTGAATGAATATTGTAATCAACTAACGATAAACAACTTGATATGACTGACAGAATAACACATCATCAGAAAAAAAATTAAATTGTATTTTATATAATTTTAGTTTTACTTGTGTGTCATTTTGTCAAGTCAGCACCTTTGTTTGTTTGTCACTGTTATGTCAGTGTGCATTGTCATGGAGATTTCCCACACCATGTCAAGTAATTTTTCGTTAATTAACTAACTATTTTAACTTAAGATAAAATATTAAAGCTTAATGTACTTAAAAAATTAAAATAATTTTTCAGTCAAATATTAAGAACATTTTCTAACTTTATGCATAAAAAATACAACCGAAAGAGAATTTGTGCATCCCGAAGTGATAAATGAAAAAAAGAAGAAGGAAGATTTGGATAAAAGGAAGATCACATCAAAAGCCAACCTTAAAAGTTTTTAGTTTTAACGAATTTAACGATTGGAATCCTTTTTGGATCCAAATTCGTATCTAATTATTTGAACACACTTTCCTATAATGCTCCAATTTATAAAAAAATATAATACTACACAAATGGAATAAAATTTAATTTATATAAATTTATTAATTTTAGAAGTTATGAATTGTGGTTTAGAATTTAAAATTTAAGATTTATAGTTTTATAGTTTACATATAGAGATTAAAATTTCATTATTTAAATATGAAAAGTTGTGTAAATCTTTCACACTGTTTATGTATAAAAAATATTACTCTTGTAAAAATTGTTTAAGTTTGGTGTTCATATTAATATTATCTTTTTTACGTCATATTAGGCCTTAAATTTTATTTTAATCTCTTTTTAGTTTTAAGTTTTTAATTTGTTATCAAATTAAACAACCGATACAAATAATATTTTTTAATATTTTTTATTTATTTTCTAACAATTTTCATCTTTTCTAATTTTTATTACTAAGGACACCTTGAAGAATTTGTTCCCCAAATTATTTCGATTAGCGAGTAATAAGCTTCCAAGTGTAAATGTTGAGGATTTCATACAAAATTTACACCATTGAAATAAAATTATGTGTCTTTCATTAAATTTTATTAAATCGAATTTCAAAATTTTATATCTAAAAGAGAGTATGAAATTTAAGGAGAGGGAATTTTGGTGCAAACGGTGTAAGATGGAATATTATAACTAAAATTTAGGAAATATGTTATATAAAAAGTTTCATTCATATCAGATACATACCTATACATGTATATATTGTTCAATGTCTAATACGTAGTACTAATAAAGTTCAGCATACATTCATCTAATACAAACTACGTTTTTTCTATTGTGATCAACTGTTGTTATAAGATGTGAGATCATTAGTGATGTATAGGATCAGGACCACCTGGACTTTTTCTCTTTGACTCCAAAGGATTTTCGACATTCCTTTTCATGCTATCTTTAATGGCTTTCTTGCCTTCATCTATCAATGTACGTTTTCCACCTTTTAATTGCATGGATTCATAATTCGTCTCAAGTATTTCTTGTCGTTTGGTCGATTTTGTAATAGTTGCAGATATACCAGACGCTACTGTTGTCAATTGAGGTGAATATCGACGACGAAAAGAGTAGAATTCGTAAAATGACGGACGTACTTTTATTTCATCTTCAAATGCTTGATCAGGAACCGAAAACGAATGAAGTGAATGAGTTGCAAAACTCGAAACCAAAAACAAAACATGCAAGGAAAGCATTAAGAAAATATTTAAATTATCCATTTGAAAGTTCAAATTAGGGTTTGATAGTTTGCATAGAATTGGTTGCATGTATAGGTATATATAGATATTACCAACCTTTTGTTTTGCCAGAATATTCAAAGTTTGTTCATATGGATACCATTTTATTGGATTTTAACTTTTAGGATTGATATGAATTCTTGTTGCCTATATTCAGTTAAGATTCCTATATTTATGTCATAAACATATTTAATATGTTTTATATCTATATAAATTTAAATACGTTAATAATCAAATTTGATATATTTGCATACTTATTAACTTGCATATTATATTTATATTATGTTCATGTTGTGTAAGAAATTTCAGTATTTTAATCATTTCATAATCATATATTTATATTTGGGCATGATTAGGATTGCATGAAAAGTTTTTACTTGCCCATAAGTAGGGGTGAGCAAAACTCGAGTTGACTCGACGCGAAAAAACCTGACTCGTAACCAAAATATATGTGTGAATTACATAATTATCTCATGTTGGGTCAAATTAAATATTATCTCTAAATTTAAACTCGACCCGACCCAACCTAAATCTATTTTTTTTAAATCCCGACTCATAAAATTTGATCGGTCGAATCTCCGTTTCATGCACATCCCTAGTTAGTAGAGGCTTAAATTCTTTACTTACATTCTCTTTGAAATGTACTGATACAAATTAAAGTATATGATTAAATTTCAAAAGTAATCAAAATAGAGGTATTAAAATCACAATTTGACCAAATTATATACAACTTTCAGGTTTCATATTCGTCACTTGAAGTGGGAATAGTTCCAACCATGGCCGATCCAAACGTACCCATCTCGTCAACTCCGACCACCAACTAAGCTTCCCAAGTCGGCAGAACCGACCGCGAGGCTCGAGTTTTAAGGTACAAAGAGAATAGAAGGAACCGAAAATTTGAGAAAACAATCCGATACGCTTCCCGGAAGGCCTACACCGAATCAAGGCCAAGAATCAAAGGCCGATTCGTCAAAAGAACTAAAACTGACAACGGCATAGTCCTCGACCACATGCTTAACTCGCCAACTTCAGCTTTTGCAGCAACTTTCATGTCGGAAACAGAGTACGACGTTGTCTCGTGGTTTTGAAAGTCAATTTATAGAAGAATACTATGATTGTGTAATATAGTAATAAAATTCTGGCAAGTAGAATAATCCAAACGACAATTGAAATTAATGGAAATAGATGTTTAGTTCTTTGGTTATAGTTTATGTCGCGTCTAAAGTTTGATTTCAATCTTGGGATAAAAAAACAAAGGCTTTATTCCTTAAGACTTTTTAAATTGACCCAAACTTTTTATTTGGGTAAATATATATTTTGGTAGCTTAATTTTGTCTTAACTTGACTGTTTGATTTAAATTATCATTTAAATTTGACTTCTGATTTGATCGAAACATCGCGCTTTTGTACTTGTTTTTATCTAAAAGTTGAGTTTAAGTATTATTGAATCGGACAAATAAGTTTAAGAATCAAATTGAATATGAAATTGATTTCAAGATCGAACGTTTAGAGGGTCGAATTACTAAATTTAATTTTTTTCATTGGCAAAAGAGTATGATTTTATTAATAAGTATCATACAGTGTCATCACACTCCATGGCCTCATTAAAAACCTCCCTACACCTAAATGGAGGAAAAGAGTACCGAGGAGTATGAGATAAAGAACAAACGCTAAAAACAACCGAACAAACACGTAAAAACTAACGCAAGAAACCAAAACACAAAACATTCACGCTAGTATGCAAAACCAAGATGTTCGATCGACACCACCCCTCGCCAAAAAGTCATCCAAGCAATTCGCTTCCCGATAAAAACATGAATACATAAGCTCAACAATAATCCCCCTCAGATGCAATTTCCAGGCCAAAAGAAGTCGTCAAGCACCAACAAAAAAATGGTCCGATGTTGTGTGTTTCCATACTTATCGATCCTCACACTTCTAACAAACCACACCACGCCACTCTATCGACACAAAGGAAATCACGCACCACAGTCAATGAATAATTCAACCAAAACTCGTTGTAGATTACCACAGCACATATCGCCTAACAAACTCGCTTGATCCCCTCCCACACACGGTATGTATACTCCTACTATACCACAAAAACAGACATCCAAGAACAGAGCAAATCCGTCTCCTCTCTCGAATGTCAAAAACATCCAAAGAAGGCGTAAACACATAAACAAAATCATTCGTAAACCATATCTTATTCACCATACCATCACTTGATGTCTTTAATTTAGTCACATAAAAAATGACCATCGCACACCTTTGTTGTCTCAAAAAGTGTTGAACTGAATTACGCTTCAACGCTGAACCAATCCCACTCACATTCCAGGACCACAAACTCAACGCTCTTTTCAATTATTGTCGTTCTTGTGCTTCAATCTTACGCATAATATCCTTTACAATTTCTTGTTCGTTTCCAATTGTTTTCACCCCAATCAGTTTACCCAATTTCAATGTTTCCTCCGCTTCTCTTAAAATGATTCGTTATCGGTTATAGAAGTCTGAATCTGACAAAGAGCTATTAGCAATTACCTCTGATGGTTTATGGTTTTTCTTCGGATGACCTCTACCCTTTTTTACCAGCTTCGCTTTAGCCTCACCTCGCTCACCACGCGATAAAAAACTCAGTTCGATATCTGAAACCTGTCGTAACCTTCTAAACTCTCCATTGTATTCAATTTTTTGAGCCTTATTAGCCCTAGGAATTTCTATCGTTGACCCATCAACACGTGGGCTCAATTCCTCAGCTACTAGTTCGTCAGCAACTAGTTCGTCACACGGTACTCCCATATTGTTTGGAAAAACATCCATCACAGCATCACTCGGCAAAACATCCAAAATTCGCTGACTTTCCCTTTCACGATAGACAAAACTTACATCTTCATCTGCCATCCAACTTTCCGTGCTCATGACATGCCAATCCTCCCTCTTGTTCTCATTCCACATACGATCACTTTGGCTCGATCCCAGAGCCGAATAAGAGAAAGAATTGGGTACCACTATATCATTTGCTGACCTCCCACTTATAGACACCTTAACAGGGCTGGACATATACATGTTCAAATCCTCAGTACTCAATGTATCTTCCGAGCATTTCGCCGCCTCACAACTACAATCACACTTAGGGCCAATCGCTTCCTCAATTTCTGTAACGCGAATTGTGAAGACCTTATCGTTAATGCGCAAGTCCATTACTTCATCTGTATGTGAAATCCAGTCAGTTTCGATCTGAAATCGACATCGTTCAAACATCAAAGGCCCCAAACTCTCAATGTCAATCCGTACGAGTTCGCCCCAAATCGCTACAATATTTTGAAATGTTTCTTCAGACCATCCATGAATAGGAATTCCACATACTAAAAGCTATACCCTTTGATTCGGTAAAAAGGATGTAGGCGACCATTCAATTAAATTTTCAAACCATTTTCTAGACACCTAGTCTCCAAATTTCTCTTCCTTGATTCTTTATCTTCAAACATGAATAATACAAGAGAGCCCGCAACTCGCATCAACGTAAAACCTGTCAATTTCGCCTTTGTAATATCATTTGAAAGATCCGCTATTTGGCTGGGTTGACGGCAAAAACCCAAAGCGCAATTCTATAAAATTTCTCATTTATCGGTATTAACAACCCCATCCACGCATTTGTATTTCTCTTCCACTCTAGATTGCTCTTTCAATGTGATCTGATCGTCACCGTCCTCATCCTTGTTACGCCGCCTCACTGGATTCCTTTTGGAATTGTTCGTATGATCATGATCATCCCACTGTTTCTGGATCTCCTTGTTCGTCCTTGAATCAATGTTATCACGTTTTCTTCTCCGAAATGTATCCCTAGTCTCCCTTAGCGCCACCATTACCTTTAATTTGTATCCACAAAGCCGAAATCCATGAAAATGCTCTATGATTCCATCTGTATCCTCCTTTGACCCCAAACGTACAAATCTGAATCTGGTTCCATCTCTCACTCTCTTTCTTGGAACAAACACATCCACAACCACTCCATGTCTGTCGAAAACTTTCCAAACGTCTTGCCAGTGTAGTTGCCCCGGTAAGTTTGATACAAAAACCGTCCAAACTCTTTGAAAATATTCATAAACACATGGTGTGCACACATCAAATCCAATCCATTTTCACTTCTCATTTAAAAGATGATTGCAAGCGTTAATACACAAGGTTTCGTAGTCTCCAAGTGCAAACCAGAGGCAGTGAATCGCGTTGCTGATTGTTGTTGCGGTACGATGCTAATTTGATAGTGGCCAAAGAGAGAGAGCTGAGTAATATGGACTTGAAAAATGACTAAATATTAAAATTATAAGGGCTTTTTAAGTTTTACAGCCCTTATAAAGACCTTATAAAACTTAAAAAGCCTCTTTTTAAGTTTTACATGATCTTAAATTGCTATTAGAATAAAACTATTGGGGACACGAATCTACCCTTCTTTAATTTTGTCAGTGTTTATTTATAACTAAATAACTTTAAATTTTAAACAAGGGTAAATTATTATTAAATAATAATTTATCGGATATTTAAGTTTCATAATAGAGACTTATGCCCTTGATCCCTCCGTCCCATGGATTGTATGATAAAGAATGACAGAGTCATATGGATTTTTACTAAAAAAATATAAAGGATATTTACTTATTTGACCTCTTAGTTTTCAATTAAGTTGAACTATATCCTTTTTTTAATGGTTAATTGTACATTGTATCTATTTATCTTAATTATTTACTTCGTCCCTAATAACAAGTTTTTGCTTACTCATGAAACTGGTTGAACCATGATTCAAATTCTAACTAGTTATACTGTTTTTGTTCGAATTGAGTTCTTGAACGATTAAAAACTATATGTAAATAAGAGTTTTTATTTTGGTTACTGTCATCGTTTTAAATATTTTGACTGGTTAATTTAAATTAAATATTATAAAAATTTATCACGAAACAATTTTTAAATTTATATAAATTATAAAATTAGAATCTATTTTTTTATTCTATTTTAAAATAACTGAACGAATCATTTTACTAGATGAATTGATGGTCCAATTTCTAATGATCCAAATAAATATTCTTTTTAATTATCAACAAGCATCTTGTTTTTTATTACACTGATTCGATTGGTCGGTTGCCGCGGATGAAACGTTCTGTGTTTGGAGCTTTGAGGGGAGTTTTAATCGTGTGAGTGAAGCTGAAAATAGGGGATTAGTGGCGCCTTTCACTCTCGATGAGGCGTGGGCTGTTGTTCGTGGGTGTGAGTGTTCGAAGTCACCGGGGCCGGACGGCTACAGTATGGAATTTTTTAAGAAGTGTTGGGAGATAGTTTGTGATGATGTTGGGCGGTTTTTAGATGATTATTTTGCATTCGACAAGTTACCTGTGGGTGCGAACAATACATTCCTTGTGCTTTTGCCTATGGTTGATTCACATGTCACCTTGAGTAATTTTCGACCAATCAACTTGCTTAATTTGATATATAAGATTCTTGCCAAAATTCTTGCTAGAAGGCTGCAGTCGGTGTTGGGAGGAATAATTAGTGATCACCAATCGGCTTTTGTGCGTGGGCGTCAAATTGTGGATGGTGTTCTATTGGAAAATGAGACAATACATTCCATGCGACAGAGTTCGTTGGGCAGATGTATCCTGGAATTGGACTTCGCGAAAGCTTACGACTACGTTCGATGGGAATTTTTAGAGCACATTTTATGGTCGATGGGGTTTAGTGATTCTTGGCGTCATTGGATTACTGAGTGTATCAGCACAGTCAGCTTGTCAGTTTTGTTAAACAGTAGGACCACTAAAGAATTTGGAATGGGGCATGGTCTGCGGAAAGGCTGCCCGTTGTCGCCTTTGTTGTTCGTTATTGTGGTGGAAGCACTGCATAGGATGTCCGTTCAAGAGGAAGAGTTGGGGCTCATCCATGGAGTTTCGTTGGCTCCGGGGGTGTCGCTATCGCATCTTCAATTTACTGACGATACCATTCTATTCTTTGAAGCCTCCGTTGAGAGCGCTATGAATATCCGCAGGTTACTGTGTTGCTTTCAAGTTTCTTCTGGTTTGAAAATTAACTTCAATAAGTCCTCCCTTTATACTATTGGCGTGGATGAGGGTTGTTTGATTCAATGTCGGCAGTCTTGTGTTGTCGGAAAGTTGAATTGCCTTTTGTTTATTTGGGGCTGCCGTTGGGGGTGAATCCTCACAACATTGTTGTATGGGAACCAGTTATAGCCTCGGTTCGACGAAAGCTCGCTGGTCGGAAACGAACATCTTTATCTTTTGCTGCTCACGTCAAACTGGTAAACTCTATTCATTCGTCACTTCCAATTTATTATATGGGTTTGTTTCGGGTGCCGAAGTGTGTTATCACATCAACAGATAAAGTGAGGCGTGCTTTTCTGTGAAGTGGGGTGAGTTTACAATGGAAAATGTGTCGAGTAAGCTGGAGTATGGTTTGTCGGCCACGTCATCTTGGTGGGTTGGGGGTTGCGGATTTTGAGGTTCAAAATAGAGTGTCATTGGCAAAATGGTCTTGGCAGTATGCTAGGGATGAATCGTCTTTGTGAAGGGCCATCATCGTGGAAAAATATGGCGATGCAACCCAGTGGTGGCGATTTAACTCTGCCTACAGGGGTTCGATGTCAGTTATTTGGAAGCAGATTGTCAAAACTGTGAGCTCGGATAGTGTGCAAAAGTTCATGGGTGAGACTAGTTTTGTTTGGAAGGTTGGTGAATGTTCGTGAGTTTTATTTTGGTATGATGCGTGGTGTGCTGAGAAACCATTGAAGGATATATTCCCACGGTTATGTTCGATAGTGGTGAATCGTTTGGCTTTGGTCGCTGACCTTTCCGATGGGGGTAGCTTTTAGCATGACCGCTGGGAGAGTTTCTTTCATCGAGGCTTGCATTCGTTTGAGCTTCGACAACTTCGGGAGCTCATCTCTCTCTTGGGACCTGTGAGGTTACGGCATGGTGCAGTTGATACGTTAGTCTGGACACCTGATATGCACGGGACCTTTTCAGTAAAGGCTCTATCACGTCTTCTTATATTGGACAAGGTGAGAGGGAGCGATTTCGATGAGTGTTTTGCGTGGAAAGTCCTCGTACCTCTGAAGGTTCAGGCGTTTTTGGGGTTCACATGGCTGCGCCGTTTACCAACCTTTGAATTTTTGAAGCTTCGTGGCATATTGTTGGATGAGCAGCAAGGTTTTTGTGCTTGGCGTCGTGAGAGGGAGGAGGATTTTTTCTATGCCCGTTTGCCTGTAACCCCCTCGTCCCGGTTCGGATGCTTGACCGGTCCAAGCGGGCTACATGGGGATAACCGAGGCAAAACCCGTTAAGGCTTAACTTTGGTTAACAACCCGAGAAAACTTTTTCATTATTATTATCTTGCCTAGATGTAATATTAAGTCCTATGTGAGAAAAGCAACAACGGAAGAAACAATGAGGTAAACAACCAAACCGTCCAATTAAAACACCCCATATTAAACTTAAACAACATGCCGTATCGGAACGCCCATAGGGTGTTCCGATACGCCTTGACTAGGTCAACTGGCCAAAGTCAAACCGAGGAGACCGTTTCAAAACAGGGGTGGCCCGTATCGAAACACCCTCAACGGTCAACTTCTCGTGGTCAACGATATGAAGGCCGTTCCGAAACACTAAAGTTTGTTTCAATACTTCATTTTATCGTCAAATTCTCAGATTTCCAGTAGCAAAATCGTATCGAAACGGCCCCTACCGTACCGAAACGCCTGGCCAAAAACAAAGGGACCGTTCCGAGACAGGACCAACCGTTTCGAAATGCCCTCTGTCTGCAGATTGGTTTTAGCTGGTTTATGGCACAAAGTTGTCCCAAAACTCCACTAAAACCTCCCACAACACACATACAACAACTCTAAGGCAAACCAAACATCTACAAGCATGCTTAACACACCAAACATAAAGAAGCCATACATTAAAGGAATCAACATCATTGAACACATGCTTCATACATAACATTTAAGATTCATGCTTCAACAAACATACACTTAGGCATCCATAAAGGCACAAGCCCAACAACATCATAAATGATTCTAAACGTGCTCCTAAACAAATCAACACCAACATACTTCAAAAGCTCAAATCAACACCTTAAAACGTAAATGTCCATACTTGAAAGCTAAGATAACACAACAAAGCACACTTGGAAGCCCCCTTCTTGCACTAGCAACCCACGAACTACGGATCTGCATTGTCGAATAAAGAGAGCATAAGCATAAAGCTTAGTGAGAGTAATCTCATCAAAACAAACCTCAACAATGCAGGGTCCAAGCACGAGCACAACCAAGGTAAAATGCATGTTCTTACCTTCGATCCACGTGAGACAAAATACACATGATGCATGAACATATATTCAATATTATGCCATGCTCAACCAGTCCATATACACATCATATATAAACACATATATTAATCCATATTCGCAACACATCTCAAATCATATTGGCACTAGCTGTGACTCGAACACGCGGATAACCGTTGGAACTCACATCCAACAACAACCATTACCTTACGGTGGGATTACACTCATAACCGTTCAGGCGGAGGGGATTCCACTCGTCCTCACGCCCCGTCAATGGGATTACACTCATCACCGACTAACATATATATAAGAAGGTTTTCCGGGCGAACCCGTACTCCATCTTGATGACTACCATCACCAAGACCACGCGCGCATTTGACTCACGTGTGCACACTAAACATCCTAATGATCGATCATTGTACCCAAGCATACTAGTGCCAATACTAAACACAATTCAAAACATCATTTCATAACAACTTCCGTGCTTAGCACGTACTCACCATGATCACCATCATGCACAATCCACATGCATATCACAATGCATCAAAACCATGCCTCAACATACATGTATAACACAATATACATATCCACCATAAACACAAATTAACATGAGGCATAGACAACAATTAGAGTTCAACCAAAGTCTCTAACTAAAGCTTGGGATTAGGCTACCACTCTAATCCCTACTCTAGGTGGGTCTACCAAGCCCGATCTAGTCCACATGCTTGAACCAATACTCGAAAACCATTTAAAAACATTTAACCACCCACCGACTATTCCAAGCTCAACACACTAGCCGATCAAGCTTCCAACGATTGCAGATTTGTTCCTGATGCTTCACCAACACAATTTCTTGCTTCTAATCAACTCAACACAATCAAAACAACCTCAAATCAGATCACACATCAATGTAGCAAACCCGAAACACTAATCAAGCATAAAACACAAGAGTTTCAAGCTAAGAACAACCCCAAAACTTCAAACCCGAGCAGCCATGAAACCCAGTCCGAAACTCATGATTTCAACTTTTTTAACACACTTAAATGCTTCCAAAACAACCCCTAACTATTACACTAACAACAACCCTTAATTTCCGACATCAAACAACCCCAAAACCAACCTTTAAACCCTTCAAAAACCTTTCTAAAACCCAAATCCGAGAATCATTGTAAAACTCTTTAAAATTCACATGTATTTAGGTTGTTGAGTTTGAAATGAGAGTGAGGAAGATGATGAGCACATGTCTTTTTCTTTTGTTTTTGCTTTAATTTATCAAAGAAATCCTATTTGCCATTATGCCATTAATGAAATGGCTAAAAACTCCCATCTCCTAAAGTCCATGGAATTTGCACTTAAGAGATAGGCCCAACATAGACTTTAATTATTTTGCAAACACGAAGCCCATAAAATATTTTATTATTTTAATTATAAAACCGAAACCCGAAATATTATTTTAATATTATTATCACCCGACACCCAAACTCAATTGTTACAACTCTCCCCCACTTAAGGAATTTCGTCCCCGAAATTACCTGACGAAAACAAGTACGGACACTACTCAAGCATATCAGCTTTCCTCTCCCACGTGGCCTCTTCCACACCTCTATGTCTCCACAACACCTTGACCAACTCTATGGTCTTGCCACGCAACACCTTGCTATCAGAAGCAAGTATCTCAACATGTTCTTCATTATAAGACAAATTCAGATTCAACTATATCTCCTCAACATGCATAACATGAGATGGATCTGATATATATCTCCTAAGAATCGACACATGAAACACATCATTGATCTTCTCTGACTCAGAAGGCAATCTCAAATGGTAAGCGACAGGCCCAATCCGCTCAAGTATCTCATACGAACCAATAAACCTCGTACTCAACTTGCCTTTCGGCCAAATCACATTACCTTCTTCCACGGAGATACTTTCAGAAACACTTTCTCATCCACTGAGAACTCAATCTCTTTTCTCTTTAAATCTGCATAAGATTTCAAACGATCGGAAGCTGCTTTCAAACGGTCGCAAATCAACTTCACTTTGTCGGTAGTCCCCTTAAGCAAAACCATCATAGGTAACAATCTCTGACCCGTTTCAGCCCAACAAATCGGAGTCCTAAATCGTCTACCATACAAAGCCTCATAATAAGCCATTTGTATACTATCCTGGTAACTGTTGTTGTGAGCAAACTCAACTAAAGTGCAAGTGCTTCTCCCAAGAACCCTGGAAGTCAATCACACAACAACGAAGCATATCCTCTAATATCTGTATCACTCGCTCTGACTGTCCATCTGATTGCGGATGATAAGAAGTACTGAAATACAAAGGGCTACAAAGGGCACTATGCAAACAACTCCAGAACCTCGAAGTGAATCTCGGATCTCTGTCTGATACAATAGACTTCAAAACTCCATGAAGTCTCACAATCTCGCGAATGTACAAATTCGCCAACTTGTCTAAAGAATCTGTAGTGTTCATTGCTAAGAAGTGAGCACAGTTATTGAATCTATCAACTATCACCCAAACAAAATTCTTCTTCGAAGGAGATAACGGTAACCCCAACACAAAGTCCATAGTGATCCTCTCCCATTTCTATTCCGGAATCTTCAAAGGCTGTAACAAACCTGAAGGAACTTGATGTTCTGCCTTCACTCTCTGACAAACCATACAATGGCTCACACACTCGGCTACATCCTTCTTCAAACCAACCCATAAATAATCATTCTTCAAATCACAGTACATCATAGTACTACCCGGATGCATAGAAAAATGACTCGAATGTGCTTCGCTCAGAATCAGACGTCTTAACTCAACATCTTCAAACACTACAACTTTATCTCTAAAACACAATGTAACCCCCTTAGCTCGGCCTAGACGGTTGACCCGAACTACGAAGATTACACGGGGAAAACCAAAGTCAACCCGAAAGTCAACCTTGATTCACGACCCTTTTTTTTTCTTTTTAATCTTGTCAACCCGGATATCATATAGGGACTCAATTGCACTTTACACGGGTTTAGGGACCAAAATGTAATTTTTGTAAATTAAAAGGTCTTCATTGGTTTTAAGTTTACCATTATGAAATTAATCATGTTACATGCTTCTCTGCCAAATTTCATCTTAATTGGACATCTCAAGCTCAAGCAATTGCAATCCCAACATTTAGGACTCTAGTGTAAAACATGCAAACATCAGAGCAATTCAAATCTGTGTCCAACGGTCACCCGTTTCGAAACACCCACCTGCCGTATCGAAACGTTGGATCGAAACGGCGTTGACCGTTTCGATACACAGGTGTGTTTCGAGACCAGTTCCGAAACATGGCATTCCAGTAGCCAAATCGTTTCGAAACATCCTCCAACTTTTCGAAACACGAAGGCCATTACAGGCCCCCGTTTCGAAACACTAGAGGGTGTTTCGATACGGTTTGCCCAGAAACTGTAGCAATTGCTGATTTTTCCTTCATAAACTCATTCAAACACATCCCAAAGACTCTCTAATCATACAAACAATTCAGCAAACATATAAGGTACATATCTAGAACTCTTAAACACATTCATATCATCAAACATGAAATATCACTAGTCTAGAGGCGTGCTTCCTAATATCAAATCACAAATAGGCAATCCAACCTCAAAACAAGAAATTAAGGCCATTTACAATTCAAACCAGCCAAAGCAAACATGTCACAACCCTAGGGAGTTTAACACATCTCCCAAATACAATTCTTGGTTTCCCATTGCCAATCTATCAAAACTAAAGTGTATGAAAACTTCACCATACATGAGCTTGGACTTCCTTGGATGAACTTAGCTTCCTTGATGCCCGAAAACACCTCAATTATATGCATTATTGGTAAAGAGAGAGCGTAAGCACAAATGCTTAGTGAGGCATGCTCTAAAGGAAACCAACACAAAAATGCACACTTTGAAAATCTTTACACAAAAGCTTTTGAACCACATGCTCATTTACCAATGCAAAACTCATATGCATAACTAATAGCATAAATCATTTCATCAAAGGTACATGTGTAACAAAAACCATTTCATCATTTATATTGGCATTTAGCATCTCATTAATACTCGGATATGCGGACACATTTCTACACTAGACTCTTCCGGTGGAATCTCACATCATCGTACTCACTTGTCTAGCAACATGTCTTTCGGTGGAATCTCTCATCACCGCACTCACATGGCGGAATCTTGCATCGCCACAAAGCTTGGGTATTTCACCAAGTCCTACCCGATGGAATGCCCATCGTCGGAATATCTCCCTTTGGCTTAACCAAATAGCACATACGAATTTTTAGTTTATAGTGCACTCTCATCCTATTGATCGATCAATTATATCCGGTAAGTTTCTCAACATCTATGCCAATATAATGTGTTAAAACATCACCACACCTACTATTTTTCATGCAATATTACTCAAAGGTTTTCTCATCACATTTCAGAACATGAATCATACTTTGCTTCAAACAAAAAGCTCAAATCTCTTCAATGCAACATGCCATCTCATGACATCTCTACAAGCATAATCTCAAGCCATGAATCATGCACAAAAACAGTAGGAATTTATCAATCTCAAACAATGAACATGTAAAAGCATTTAGGGGCAAACACCACTTTAAAGAGAGCAATTCAAACCATACTTACTTCCAGATTTAGGAAGGTGTTTCAAACCTCTCCTAAATCCCCAAACCTTTTATTTTTGTCCTCGTGGACTTCTAACGCAATCACACTCACCAATTTCTTTTCGCCTGCTTGCCGAAACACCAATTAATTTTCTGGATCAACTCCAAAAGTGTCTGAAGATGTCTCCCCTGTTTTAGACACATAAAAGTAGAGGATTAATGCATCATCATGTATTGAAATCTTCAGCCAACACTCCTAAACTCGCTGCTCTACCTAAACCCAACATTTCGGTTATCAAACACAACCGAAATCACCTCCAAACTCTTCCAACACATAACCCAGCCAAGATCCATCACTTCTAAAAATTTCTAAACATCAATTAACATCAAAAACAATCCTAAACTCGTCCTTACACTCCCAACTTTAACAGAACACCAATATCACCCCAAAACCCACCATTTTCACAAGCAAAAACTTAGGAAAAACAACCTATTCGGGATTGGATTGATAGAACCTCATTCTTAACATCATTTAACATCCTAAATACATTAGAAAACCATCTCAAAACAGAGCCCAATCAATTACCACGAAAATCTTCAAGATCTCTTCCAAAATCTTGAGTTTTAAGCCAAAATCTTGTTTCCAACATTAAAACCATTCATAAACCTTTAAGAAAGAGTTGACAACTTGGGAATTTCAGTAAAGAACTGAGTATTTAGAGGAGAAGAACAATCTTACCTCTAAACGATGATTTCTCCTTGATTTGGGCAAGTTTCCATGAAAATTCAATGTAGAAAATAAATAGATTTGATGAAAGATTGATTTGGAATCAATGAGTGATGGAAATCTTTCAAATAAACTGAAAATCAAAGTGAATTTTGCTGGAGAAAAAGTGTTTGGTTGATAGGATTTTGAGATAAAATGAAATGAGAGAAAATTAGAGAATAGTGGTTATGAAAGTCAAAGGTAGTTTATCACCTTTATTTTATTTAATTAAATCACCCAAATTGAGGAAAAATATGATGAAAATATTTTTGGTAAATTAGCTCCTTAAAGATTCAAAGTTTCAATCCTTTACAAAACAATCACTACTAAACTTTGTAAAAACTGCGATTTGGTCACTACATCGAAATGTAGTATTTCCAAACCATATTTTGTAAAATTGATTTCACCATTCACTTATATATATTAAATGAGGATTTTTTTAGATATTTTTCTATGTTTTTAAAGCATCCCGAACTAGGTGTTCCCTAAAACTCCCTTTTATATCCGAACCATTTCTCAGACCGGTCCGGTTCTGACACTAAACTTCTAAGCCCAAAATTGGGGTGTTACAACTCTCCCCCTCTTAAGAAATTTCGTCCTCAAAATTTACCTAGAGGAAAAAGGTAAGGAAACTGCTTCTTCATATCATCTCTTCTTTCCCACGTGGCTTCCTCAACACCACGATGCTTCCACAACACCTTAACCAATTCAATGGTCTTACCACGAAGAAATTTGATGTCCAAATCCAGAATCTCAACCGGCTCCTCATCATAGGTCTAATCTGGATTCAACTCAACATCCTCAACATGCATAACATGCGAAGGATCCGATCTATACCTCCGAAGCATGGAGACATGAAACTCATCATGTATCTTCTCTAACTCTTGCGGTAGCCTAAGCTTATACGCAACAGGACCCACACGTTCTATCACCTCGTATGGTCCAATATACCTAGGGCTCAACTTACCCTTCCACTCAAACCTCATCACCTTCTTCCAAGGTGAAACCTTCAAGAACACATGGTCACCCACCGCAAACTCAATCTCCTTACGCTTCAAATCCGCGTAAGACTTTTGTCGATCAGAAGCTGCCTTTAACCGCTCACAAATGAGCTTCACCTTCTCAATGGTTCCTTTCAACAAAGTCGGGATCGAGACCAATTTCTGACCTGTTTCAGCCCAGCAAAGAGAAGTTCTGCACTTCCTCCCATACAATGCTTCATAAGGTGCCATTTGAATACTTGCCTGGTAGCTATTATTATAAGCAAACTCCACCAAAGGCAAATGCTTCTCCCAAGAGCCTTGAAACTCAATCACACAGCACCTCAACATATCCTCAAGCACTTGGATAACACGTTGAGACTGTCCATCCACCTGTGGATAATAAGAAGTACTAAAGTTCAGCCGCGTACCCAAAGCTTGATGCAAACACTCCCAAAATCGCGATGTGAACTCGGATCTCTATTCGACACTATAGATTTTGGTACCCCATGCAGACGCACAATTTCAGCAATGTACAACTCTGCAAGCTTATCCAAGGTATACGTGGTATGCACATATAAGAAATGCGCACACTTTGTAAGGCGATCCACAATCACCCACATTGAATTCTTCTTCGATGGCGACAAAGGTAAACCGGACACAAAGTTCATGGTGACTCTTTCCCACTTCCATTCAGGAATCCTCAACGGTTGCAACATTCCTGAAGGAAACCGATGCTCAGCTTTAACCCGCTGACAAACCATACACTTACTCACATATTCCGGAACATCTTTCTTCAACCCCACCCAATAGTACTCATCCTTCAGATCACGATACATCTTTGTACTACCAGGGTGCATAGCAAAAGGACTACAATGAGCTTCGGTCAGAATAGTACGCCTCAAGTCTACATCATTCGGCACTACTACCCGTCCTCCGAAACATAAAACTCCATCATCATTAAAACAGACATCCGATGATCTACCCTCACCAATATCCTGAACATGTGGCACAAAGAAATCGTCCAACAACTGCTTATCCTTTATTAACTGAACCAGAGATGGTTTCACTTGCAATTCAGCCACAAGACCCCCATCTCGCGAGATACTCAAGCTAGAAAACACAGCCCTTAACTCTACCGCCACTTTCATATTATATTTATATTTTGTTCATGTTGTGTATGAAATTTTAGTATTTTAATCATTTCATAATCATATATTTATGTTTGGGCATGATTAGGATTGCTTGAAAAGTTTTTACTTGCCTATAAGTATGGGTGAGCAAAACTCGAGTTGACTCGACGCGAAAAAACCTTACTCGTAATTTTATCCCTAAATATATGAGTGAATTACATAATTATCTCATGTTGGGTCAAATTAAATATTTTTACTCTAAATTTAAACTAGACCCAACCTAAATCTATTTATTTTAATCTCGACTCTTAAAATTGGATCGGTCGAATCTCCGTGTCATTCCCATCCCTAGTTAGTAGAGGCTTAAATTCTTTGAAATGTACTGATACAAATTAAAGTATAGGATTAATTTCAAAAGTAATCATAACAGAGGTACTAAAATCCCAATTTGACCAAATTATATACAACTTTCAGGTTTCATATTCGTCACTTGAAGTGGGAATAGTTCCAACCATGGCCGATCCAAACGTACCCATCTCGTCAACTATGACCACCAACCAAGCTTCCCAAGTCGACAGAACCAACCGTGAGGCTCGAGTTTTAAGGTACAAAGAGAAGAGGAAGAATCGATAATTCGAGAAAACAATCAAACGCGCTTCCCGGAAGGCCTACTCCGAATAAAGGCCAAGAATCAAAGGCCGATTCTTCAAAAGAACTAAAAACGACAACGACATAGTCCTCGACCACATGCTTAACTCGCCAACTTCAGCTTTTGCAGTAGCTTTCATGTTGGAAATAGAGAACGACGTCGTCTCGTAGTTTTGAAAGTCGATTTATAGAAGAATACTATGATTGTGTAATATACTAATTACATTCTGGCAAGTAGAATAATCCAAACGACAATTGAAATTAATGGAAATAGATGTTTAGTTCTTTGGTTATAGTTTATGTCGCGTCTAAAGTTTGATTTCAATCTCGGAATCAAAAAACAAAGGATTGATTCCTTAAGACTTTTTCAATTGACCCAAACTTTTTATTTGGGTTAATATATATTTTGGTACCTTAATTTTGTCTTTAACTTGACTCTTCGATTTAAATTATCATTTAAATTTTACTTATGATTTGAACAAAACATCGCGTTTTGTACTTGTTTTTATCTAAAAGCTGAGTTTAATTATTATTGAATTGGACAAAGAAGTTTAAGAATCAAATTGAATGTGAAATCTATTTCAAGATCGAACGTTGAGAGGGTCGAATTACTAAATTTTAAAATTATAAGGGCTTTTAAAGTTTTACATGAACCTAAATTGCTATTAGAATAAAACTATTGGGGGGACGAATCTACCCTTCTTTAATTTTGTCAGTGTTTATTTATAACTAAATAACTTTAAATTTTAAACAAGGGTCAAATTATTATTAAATCAAAATTTATCGGATATTTAAGTTTCATAATAGAGACTTATGCCCTTGATCCTTCCGTCCCATGGATTGTATGATAAACAATGACAGAGTCATATGGATTTCTACTAAAAAATATAAGGGATATTTACTTATTTGACATCTTATTTTTCAATTGATTTAAACGATATCCCCTTTTTAATGGTTAATTGTACATTGTCTCTATTTATCTTAATTATTTACTCCATCCCTAATAACAAGTTTTTGCTTACTCATGAAACGGGTTGAACCATGATTCAAATTCAAACCAGTTATACTATTTTTGTTCAAATTGAGTTCTTTAACGATTAAAAGCTATATGTAAATAAGAGTTTTCTTTTTGTTAATGTCATCATTATAAATCTTTTGACTGGTTAATTTAAATTAAAAATTATAAAAATTTATCACAAAACAATTTTTAAATTTATATAATTTATAACATTAGAATCTAATTTTTTATTCTATTTTAAAATAACCGAACGAATTATTTTACTAGATGAATAGATGGTCCAATTTCTAATGGTCTAAATAAATATTCTTTTTAATTATCAACAAGCTTCTCGCTTTTTATTACACTGATTCGATTGGTCGGTTAGGAACGTCAAAAATGATATAGATAAGCAGCTATGTTATACTTTTATGTTATACATTGTAAATTGAATTAGGGTATTACAATTTAATCAATTTTTTTGTTTAAATAGAGATATATTATATTCTCATTCCGAGATTCGAACCTATACAAGATGGAGCAGAATGAGTATACTTAGCAACTAAACCAATTAATTTTTGTTAGACTCAAAAGAATTGGAACATATAATAAATTTATTTATGTATAACTTAAAAGACTAACTATTAATTATTTTAGTGGAAGACGATATTAGATAATTTAAATAATGTATAGAATTCAAATTCTTATGTTACGAGTAAAAAAAATTAAATTAGAAGTATCGCCTCCTTAATAAATTATTATAATATTTGCTTCAAAATAATTTATCGACAAACCGACCAAATATCATTATAAAAAATACCATTCCGTGAATGAAAACATTTTAACACTCAACGTTTTATTTTCAGTCAAAATGGTCATTTCGTGAATGAAAACTGTAATCAACTAACGATAAACAACTTGATATGACTGACAGGATAACACATCATACGAAAAAAATTAAATTGTATTTTATATATTTTTAGTTTTACTTGTGTGTCATTATGTCAAGCCAGGACCTTTGTTTATTTGTCATTGTTATGTTAGTGCGCATTGCCATGGAGATTTCCCACACCATGTCAAGTAATTTGTCGTTAATTAACTAAAAATTTTTATTCAAAGATTAACTATTTTAACTTAAGATAAAATATTAAAGATTAATGTACTTAAAAAATTAAAATAAATTATCAGTCAAATATTAAGAACATTTTCTAACGGTATGCATAAAAAATACAACTTAAAGAGAATTTGTGCATCCCGAAGTGATAAATGAAGAAAATAAAAAGGAAGATTTGGATAAAAGGAAGATCACATGAAAAGCCAACCTCAAAAGTTTGCAGTTTTAACGAATTTAACGATGAGAATCCTTTTTGGATCCAAATTCGTATCTAATTCTTTGAACACACTTTCCTATAATGCTCCTATATATAAAAACATATATTTTAATACACAAATGGAATAAAATTTAATTTATATAAATTTTTTAATTTTAGAAGTTATGAATTGTGGGTTTAGAATTTAAAATTTAAGATTTATAGTTTTATAGTTTACATATAGAGATTAAATTTTCATTATTTAATTATGGAAAGTTGTGTAAATCTTTCACACTGTTAAAATTGGGAATTTCAATTGAAAACTTAATTAAATTTTTGTGATTAAATTGGGAATTTTCAGAATTTCACTTATAAAATTGTAACGATTGCAAAACTTAAGTGTCGTTTCATAAACCCTAGAAAGTATAATGGCATGCTCTGTAATTAACCCTTTTCTTAGGTATAAATAGAACCTTTCAACCATTTTCTCTAGTTTTGGTCATTCTCTTCCCTCTCCTTCAACGTCTTGTGCGACATTATTGTATATCGGATTATATGATTATGCATTTCTGTTGATAAATAATGCATTTAGATTCAGAGCTCGGATTTTATGTCATCTCATTTTGGTTGGGATTATGTACGGGGAAGTTCAGTAGCTTCATCCTACAGGATGATGTTTACTTCAGATCAGTGGTTTTGCCCTACGGGCTGGATTCCACTTCGGATGGTGATGAGATAGAGAGTGGTTCTGGGGAACCTTACTCTTCGGATGGTGATGTAGTTTGTGTGCATGTCATATTGTGTTGCATATTCATTCATACTTGCTTATGTGTTTGAATTGATTCATGATGGAAAACTGTATTCTAATAATGTTTGGTTGTCTCTGTTGTTATAATGACTCTGTTAGTTCTATTTGCATTGTAGAGACACACTGAGCGTTTTTGCTGACTCCTCCTTAGTTTCTACTTTCAGATACTCAGGTCTAGGCTACGCTACTTGGAGGACCTCATTTTCCAGCTTTATTTTTTATTATTATCAGTATGAGACTTGGACTTTTATATATTATATGTTTTATCAGATTGTATATAATTTCAGATTTTGGATGTTTTCTTTGGTGTTATTCTGTTTTATTATGCATGCACATTCTGAATATTTAATATTTTTAGGAATATTTTATTAGTATGTAATATGCGATATTATTATTATCTATTTTGGAATTTAAGTTTTGAATCAGGTTACTTGTGTGAGGGAGAAGCTCTGAGATGACCGCATATATTCGACCCAGTTCTTCCGGGTCGGGTTTAGGGGGTTACATTTAGTGGTATTAGAGCCAGTTTCAACACTTGGCCTGAGTGATTTAAATCAATTTGTAACCGAAAATAAATTTTTACATGCATTCTCAAATGTTTTCGGGGTAAAACGGGAATTTCAGATAAATTTATGATCTATTATGAATATATTTATACATATTCTAAATAAGGTCTCCAAGTACCGAATCTAATCTTAGGATTCTGTCTTTTGTAGATATACTACTATGTCACCTCGGAGAAGTTCTAGAGTAGCGGCCGATCGAGGTCGTGGTCGAGGACGAGGTCATACCTCGACTGCGGATAGTGACGTTCCACCTCTAGAGGGTTCAGTACAAAATCAAGATGAGGTCTAGGGTGCGAATGAGGAGGAACAACATGTGGATCAGACAGGAGCTCAACAGACTGGAGCTCAGCAGACCGTTGGAGGAGACCCACATGTTCAGCCTGCTCAGGGTAGTGGTCATCGTGATTCATGGGATAGTGAGACAGTGGGGACATATGTTGTAACTATTCAGAGAGAGTTATTGAGATACCTTCGTCAGTCTGAGAGTGTTCGGAGACCCATATCCACAGAGTTTCTTGCTGCCGAGATGACTATGTTCGATGGAAAGACGGGTACAGACCCAGTAGATGTAGAGTACTGGCTGAAGAAGCTTGAGCGATTATTGGTTGAGATGTATTATCCTACTAACCGAAAACTTAGGGCTGTTGTTTCACTACTACAAGGTGAAGCCCAGAATTGGTGGGAGGCTGAGGAGCTTGTTACTCCAGCTAGTACTGTTACATGTGATAATTTTAGACAGGCTTTCCGTGATCGATATGTCGAAGCTGATTATATAGCTAAGTGCAGAGATGATTTCATCAATCTGAGACAGAAAGACATGATTGTTAATGACTATGAGATCGAGTCTATGAGATCGAGGTGCCTGGCTTGTCAGAAAGTCAAAGAAGAGCATCAACGTCCGTCTGGGTTTCTACATTATATTGAGATTCCTCATCGGAAGTGGGAGCACGTGACTATGGACTTTGTTAGTGGACTTCCTTTGACTCCGTCGAAGAAGGATTCCATCTAGGTTATTGTTGATCGTCTGACGAAGTCCACACATTTCATTCCTGTCTGAGTTAACTATTCTTTGAGTAAGTTAGCCCGGCTTTATATTTTTTAGGTCGTTCGACTTCACGGGTACCGTTATCTATTATTTCCGACAGAGATCCGAGGTTCACTAAATGATTCTGGGATCTCTTCATTCTGCTTTGGGTACTCGGTTAAAATTCAGTACATCTTATCATCTGCAAATAGATGGCCAGTCTGAGCGTGTGATCAAGATTCTTTAGGATATGTTGAGAGGTTGTATTCTTGATTTCAGAGGCAGTTGGGAGGATTTCTTACCGCTTGCAGAGTTTTCTTATAATAACAAGTATCAGGCCAGTATCAAGATGGCACCGTATGAGGCTTTGTATGGGCGTAGGTGTCGTTCACCTATTGGTTGGACTGGGTTGAATGAGCACAGATTGTTGGGACCGAAGATTGTGCATGAGGCTGAGCAGACTATCAGATTGATTCGGGATCGGCTTAAGGATGCTTTTGACAGATAGAAGTCTTATGCTGATTTGAGACGTCGTGATCTTGAGTTTGAGGTGGATGATGAGGTTTTCTTGAAAGTATCTCTTTGGAGGAAGGTACTTCGGTTTGGTGGAAAGGGCAAGTTGAGTCCTCGTTACATTAGCCCTTATTGGATTATTCGTCGAGATGGACCATTTGCCTATCAGCTAGAACTACCACCAGAGCTTCAGCGTATTCACGATGTTTTCCACATTTCAGTTTTGAGACGTTATCATCCAAATCCGTCACATATCATGCATGTTGAAGATATTGAGGTTCGTCCTGATTTGCATTTTAAGGAGGAGCCTATTGAGATTCTTGCTTAGGATAAAAAGGTTCTCAGAAGGAAGACCATTAAGATGGTCAAAGTTCTGTGGCGTAGTCGTAGTCATGATGAGGCTACGTGGGAGCCCAAGACTCATCCGAGCTCAGTATCCGCATCTTTTTGCTCCATGTAAATTTCGAGGCCGAAATTTCTTTTTAATGGTGAGAGAGTTGTAACAACCTAATTTTGCCTTAAATTAAAACCCTAATAATTAGGAATTTCAATTGAAAACTTAATTAAATTTCAATGATTAAATTGGGAATTTTAAGAATTTCAGTGATCACAATGTAACGATTGCAAAACTTAAGTGTCATTTCATAAACCCTAGAAAGTATAATGGCACGCTATGTAATTAACCCTTTTCTTAGGTTATAAATAGAACCTTTCAACCATTTTCTCTGGTTTTGGCCGTTCTCTTCCCTCTCCTACAACGACTTGTGCGAGCAAAAGAAAAGAAACCCCCTTTCTCTGTTTTCCGTCCGGCCAACGGTCAAACACCTTCCGTTCGACGGTCTGGCACCACCGTTCATCTTCATTTTATTGTCCGACCATAACCCACTCGTCAACTAACCTTCTTCAGCCACCCTTTGCTCAAAACTCATCAGTAAGCTTTTCGGTTGCTTTAGAAATCCCTCACGTCGATGTCGTCCATAACCCACTCCTCCTCCACCTGGATGACCTCCTGTTGCTCAGCCATCGGGATCCGTCGTGAGTTTAATTATTAATATACATTCGATATTTATATTATCAATGTCTTGACATAGTAGTAATATCTTGATGGTGTATTTAATTGTTATAGGAGCTGACTCTGACCGAACTAGAGATAGAGCTTAGCGTGGGATACGTCACTGTCGATGTTGAGTGTTAGCTACTTGAGGTGTGTTCTCTTCTGTGTAGTTTGCTTATAGTGCTCTGTATGTAAATGTGATGATTTGCTGAAATGTATACATGATGTGGTCTGATGATGTGTGATGATTATATTCTATTGATCTGTGATGTTTGACTTGTTCAACATTCTATAATGTTATGCAATATTTGATTATACATTCAGATTTGGATTATTGTATATCATATTAAATGATTATGTGTTTCTGTTGATAAGTAATGCATTCAGATTCAGTGCTCGGATTTTATGTCATCTCATTTTGGTTGGGATTTTGTACGGGGAAGTTCAGTAGCTTCATTCGTTGGGATGATGTCTACTTCGGATTAGTGGTTTCACCCTACGGGCTGGATTCCACTTCGGATGGTGATGAGGTAGAGAGTGGTTCTGGGGAACCTTACTCTTCGGATGGTGATGTAGTTTGGGTGCATGTCATATTGTGTTACATATTCATTCATACTTGCTTATGTGTTTGAATTGATTCATGATGGAAAAACTGTATTATGATAATGTTTGGTTGTCTATGTTGTTATAATGACTCTGTTAGTTTTGTTTGCACTGTAGAGACACATTGAGCGTTTTCGCTGACTCCCCCTTAGTTTCTACTTTCAGATACTCAGGTCTAGGCTACGGTACTTGGAGGACCTCGTTGTCCAACTTTATTTATTTATTATTGCCAGTATGAGACTTGGACTTAATTATATTAAATGTTTTATTGGATTGTATATAATTTTAGATTATGGGTGTTTTATTTCGGGTTATTATGTTTTATTTTGCATGCACATTTTGAATATTTTATATTTTCAGGAATATTTTATCAGTATGTAATATGCGATACTATTATTATCTATTTTAGAATTTAAGTTTTGAATCAGGTTACTTGTGTGAGGAACAAGATTTGAGTTGACTCCTTATATTCGACCCAATTCTTCCGGGTCGGGTTTAGGGGGTTACAGTCTGTGTATAGAAAATATTACTCTTGTAAAAATTGTTTAAGTTTGTTGTTCATATTCATATTATTTTTTTACATCATATTAGGCCTTAAATTTTATTTTAATCTCTTTTGAGTTTTAAATTTTTAATTTGTTATCGAATTAAAAAATCGATTCAAATATTATTTTTTTAATATTTTTTTTATTATCTAACAATTTTCATCTTTTCTGATTTTTATTACAAAGGATGCCTTGAAGAATGAGTTCCCCAAATTTTTATTACTAAGGATGACTTGTTCAACATTCTGTAATGTTATGCAATATTTGTTTATACATTCAGATTTGGATTATGGTATATCGTATTATATAATTATGTGTTTCTGTTGATAAATAATGCATTCAGATTCAGTGCTCGTATTTTATGTCATCTCATTTTGGTTGGGATTCTGTACGGGGAAGTTCAGTAGCTTCATTCGTTGGGATGATGTCCACTTCGGATCAGTGGTGATGAGGTAGAGAGTGGTTATGGGGAACCTTACTTTTCGGATGGTGATGTAGTTTGGGTGCATGTCATATTGTGTTGCATATTCATTCATACTTGCGTATATGTTTGAATTGATTCGTGATGGAAAAACTGTATTATGATAATGTTTGGTTGTCTTTGTTGTTATAATGACTCTGTTAGTTTTGTTTGCACTGTAGAGAGACACTGAGTGTTTTCGCTGACTCCCCCTTAGTTTCTACTTTCAGATACTCAGGTCTAGGCTACGGTACTTGGAGGACCTCGTTTTCCATCTTTATTTATTTATTATTATCAGTAAGAGACTTGGACTTATTTATATTAAATGTTTTATTGGATTGTATATAATTTCATATTCTGGGTGTTTTATTTGGGGTTATTATGTTTTATTATGCGTGCACATTTTGAATATTTTATATTTTCAGGAATATTTTATCATTATGTAATATGCGATACTATTATTATCTATTTTGGAATTTAAGTTTTGAATCAGGTTACTTGTGTGAGGGACAAGCTTTAAGTTGACTCCTTATATTCGACCCAATTCTTCCGGGTCGGGTTTAGGGGGTTACAGTCTGTGTATAGAAAATATTACTCTTGTAAAAATTGTTTAAGTTTGTTGTTCACATTCATATTATCTTTTTTACATCATATTAGGCCTTAAATTTTATTTTAATCTCTTTTGAGTTTTAAATTTTTAATTCGTTATCAAATTAAAAAATCGATACAAATATTTTTTTTAATATTTTTTTTTATTTTCTAACAATTTTCTTCTTTTCTGATTTTTATTACTAAGGATGCCTTGAAGAATGAGTTCCCCAAATTTTTATTACTAAGGATGACTTGTTCAACATTCTATAATGTTATGCAATATTTGTTTATACATTCAGATTTGGATTATTGTATATTGTATTATATGATTATTCGTTTCTGTTGATAAATAATGCATTCAGATTCAGTGCTCGAATTTTATGTCATCTCATTTTGGTTGGGATTTTGTACGGGGAAGTTCAGTAGCTTCATTCGTCGGGATGATGTCCACTTCGGATCAGTGGTTTCACCCTATAGGCTGGATTCCACTTCGGATGGTGATGAGGTAGAGAGTGGTTATGGGGAACCTTACTCTTCGGATGGTGATGTAGTTTGGGTGCATGTCATATTGTGTTGCATATTCATTCATACTTGCTTATGTGTTTGAATTGATTCATGATGGAAAAATTGTATTATAATAATGTTTGGTTGTCTCTGTTGTTATAATGACTCTGTTAGTTTTGTTTGTACTGTAGAGATACACTAAGCGTTTTCGCTGACTCCCCCTTAGTTTCTACTTTCAGATACTCATGTCTAGGATACGATACTTGGAGGACCTCGTTTTCCAGCTTTATTTATTTATTATTATCAGTATGAGACTTGGATTTATTTATATTAAAAGTTTTATTGGATTGTATATAATTTTAGATTATGGGTGTTTTATTTGGGGTTATTATGTTTTATTATGCATGCACATTTTGAATATTTTATATTTTCAAGAATATTTTATCAGTATGTAAATGCGATACTATTATTATCTATTTTGGAATTTAAGTTTTGAATCAGGTTACTTGTGTGAGGGACAAGCTTTGACTTGACTCCTTATATTCGACCCAATTCTTCCGGGTCGGGTTTAGGGGGTTACAGTTTGTGTATAGAAAATATTACTCTTGTAAAAATTGTTTAAGTTTTGTGTTCATATTTATATTATCTTTTTTACATCATATCAGGCCTTAAATTTTATTTTAATCTCTTTTGAGTTTTAAATTTTTAATTTCTTATCAAATTAAACAACCGATACAAGTAATATTTTTTAATATTTTTTTATTTATTTTCTAACAATTTTCATCTTTTCTGGTTTTTATTACTAAGGATGCCTTGAAGAATGAGTTCCCCAAATTTTTATTACAAAGGATGACTTGTTCAACATTGTGTAATGTTATGCAATATTTGTTTATACATTCAGATTTGGATTATTGTATATCGTATTACATGATAATGCGTTTTTGTTGATAAATAATGGATTCAGATTCACTGCTCGAATTTTATGTCATATCATTTTGTTTGGGATTCTGTACGGGGAAGTTCAGTAGCTTCATTCGTCGGGATGATTTCCACTTCGGATCAGTGGTTTCACCCTACGAGCTGGATTCCACTTCGGATGGTGATGAGGTAGAGAGTGGTTCTGGGGAACCATACTTTTCGGATGGTGATGTAGTTTTGGTGCATGTCATATTGTGTTGCATATTCATTCATACTTGCTTATGTGTTTGAATTGATTCATGATTGAAAAACTGTATTATGATAATGTTTGGACTGTATTATGACTCTGTTAGTTTTGTTTGCACTGTGGAGACACACTGAGCGTTTTCGCTGACTCCCCTTTAGTTTCTACTTTCAGATACTCAGGTCTAGGCTACGGTACTTGCAGGACCTCGTTTTCTGGCTTTATTTATTTATTTATTATTATTAGTATGAGACTTGGACTTATTTATATTAAATGTTTTATTGGATTGTATATAATTTCATATTCTGGGTGTTTTATTTGGGGTTATTATGTTTTCTTATCCATGCACATTTTGAATATTTTATATTTTAAGGAATATTTTATCAGAATGTAATATGCGATACTATTATTATCTATTTTGGAATTTAAGTTTTGAATCAGGTTACTTGTGTGAGGGAGAAGCTTTGAGTTGACTCCATATATTCGATCCAATTCTTCTGGGTCGGGTTTAGGGGATTACAGTTTGTGTATAGAAAATATTACTGTTGTAAAAATTGTTTAAGTTTGGTGTTCATATTAAACAACCGATACAAATAATATTTTTAACATTTTTTATTTATTTTCTAACAAATTTCATCTTTTCTGATTTTTTTACTAAGGTTGCCTTGAAGAATGTGTTCCCCAAATTATTGGGCGCCTTTCACTCTCGATGAGGCGTGGGCGGTTGTTCGTGGGTGTGAGGGCTCGAAGTCACCGGGGCCAGACGGCTACAATATGGAATTTTTTAAGAAGTGTTGGGAGGTAGTTTGTGATGATGTTGGGCGGTTTTTAGATGATTTTTTTGCATCCGACAACTTACCCGTGGGTGCGATCAACACATTCCTTGTGCTTTTGCCTAAGGTTGATTCACCGGTCACCTTGAGTGATTTTCGACCAATCAGCTTGCTTAATTCGATATATAAGATTCTTGCAAAAATTCTGGCTAGAAGGCTGCAGTCGGTGTTGGGAGGACTAACTAGTGATCACCAATCGGATTTTGTGCGTGGGCATGGAATTGTGGATGGTATTCTGTTGGAAAATGAGACAATACATTCCATGCGACAGAGTTCGTTGGGCAGATGTATCCTCAAATTTGACTTCTAGAAAGCTTACGACTGTGTTCGATGGGAATTTGGAATGGGGCGTTATGTGCGGCAAGGCTGCCCGTTATCGCCTTTGCTGTTCGTTATTGTGGCGGAAGCACTACATAGGATGTTCGTTCAAGCGGAGGAGTTGGGGCTCATCCGTGGGGTTTCGTTGGCTCTGGGGGTGTCACTATCGCATCTTCAATTTGCTGATGACACCATTATATTCTTTGAAGCCTCCGTTGAGAGCGCTACGACTATCCGCAAGTTACTGTGTTGCTTCCAAGTTTCTTATGGTTTGAAAATAAACTTCAACAAGTCTAGTCTTCAACAAGTCCACTCTTTATACTATTGGCGTGGATGAGGGGCTGTTTGATTCAATGGCGGTTGTCTTGTGTTGTCGGAAAGTGAATTGTCTTTTGTTTATTTGGGGCTGCCGTTAGGGGTGAATCCTCACAAAATTGTTGTATGGGAACCAGTTATAGCCTCGGTTCGACGAAAGCTCGCTGGTTGGAAACGGACATCTTTATCTTTTGCTACTCGCGTCACACTGGTAAACTCTGTTCTTTCGTCACTTCCAGTTAATTATATGGGTTTTTTTCGGGTGTCGAAGGGTGTTATCGTAACAATAGATAAAGTGAGGCGTGCTTTTCTGTGGGGTGGGGTGATTTTAAAACGGAAAAATATGTCGAGTAAGCTGGAGTATGGTTTGTCGGCCACGTCATCTTGGTGGGTTGGGGGTTGTGGATTTGGAGGTTCGAAATAAATCATTATTGGCAAAATGGTCTTGGCGGTATGCTAGGGATGAATCGTCTTTGTGGAGGGCCATCATCGTGGCAAAATATGGCGAGGCAGCCTAGTGGTCGTGATTTAACTCAGCCTACAGGGGTTCGATGTCAGATATTTGGAAACAGATTGTCAAAACTGTGAGCTCGGATAGTGTGCAAAGGTTCATGGGTGAGACTAGTTTTGTTTGGAAGGTTGGTGATGGTTCGTGAGTTTTATTTTGGTTTGATGTGTGGTGTGTTGAGATTGTCAAAACTCAGCATGACCGATGGGAGAGTTTCTTTCGTCGAGCCTTTCATTCGTTTGAGCTTCGACAACTTCGGGAGCTCATTTCGCTCTTTGGACCTGTGAGGTTACGGCATGGTGCAGTTGATATGTTAGTCTGGACACCTGATACACGCTGGACCTTTTCAGTAAAGGCTCTATCACGTCTACTTATGTTGGACAAGGTGAGAGGGAGCGATTTCGGTGAGTGTTTTGCGTGGAAAGTCCTCGTACCTCCGAAGGTTCAGGCGTTTTTGTGGTTCACATGGCTGCGTTGTTTACCAACCTTTGATTTTTAGAAGCTTCGTGGCATCGTGTTGGATGAGCAGCAAGGTTTGTGTGCTGGGTGTCGTGAGAGGGAGGAGGAGATTGATCACTTGTTTTTCCTATACTCGTTTGCCCATGGAATTTGGGACTGGTTTAGGCGTTGGTGGGGGAGTCTTTGCCGATGCCGAGGACTTTTTCTGATTTTTTCATCCCGGGATTTCATTGTTCTTTCACAGGCACTTTAAGGCTTCTGTGGGTGTCGAGCATTGCAGCATTGCTGTGGTCCCTATGGCTTGCGCCGAATGAATGCGTTTTTAACGGTAAACTACTACCGGCTTCAGAGATTTGCTTCTTGGTTAAATTGCGCTCATTTTACTGGGTGAAGTCGTTAAAAGAGGTGTTGTCCGTCAGTGAGTCTTTATGGTGGGATTGCCCGAGCTCGTTCAGTGAGTTTGAAGTTTCTAAGCCATGTCTTGTGGGGGTGAGTTTGGAGCTTCCAATTGGGGACACACTGAAATTTTCAGTTGATGGTTCTGCTCGTGGTAAGTCAGGGCCTGCAGGTTTTGAGGGTGTTTTGCGTGATGCATAGGGTCGAATTCTAGCTCTCTTCTCGGGTCCACTTGGTTCCCTTGATTCCAATGTAGCAGAGTTGCGGGCAATCACTTTTGCGTTAAATTTCTTTGCAGCTTCTAAATGGGCATCTCGTCCCCTCGTGGTGGAGTCGGATTCCAAAATTGCTCTTGGTTGGGTGTTGCATTTGGAACGACGACCTTGGCTTTTGTGGGAGATTTTTGGTTTGATCGATCAAGCATGCCTCACTTTGGGGTCCGTATGCTTTAACCACATTTCCCGTGAGGCGAATGGGTTAGCGAATGTGCTAGCAAAGGAAGGGGTGATGCGGGCATCTTTATTTCAGGCCTCTGTATGATTGTTTCTTTTGTGAGGGGCGTTGTGTTCCGTTGTTGTTTATTTTCTTTTAGTCCATGTGTCGTACTCATTTCCTCGGTTAGGCTTAGGGAGGTTTTTAATGAGGCGCACATGTGACTCGAGTTGTATATTTTCCCATTAATATACAGATTTTTGCCGATAAAAAAAGGAATGGCAAAAAGGATATAAATAAGCAACTATGTTATACTTTTATGTTATACATTGTAAATTGAATTAGGGTATCAAATATTAATCAATTTTTTTGTTTAAATAGAGAGATATTATATTCTCATTCTGAGATTCGAACCTATATAAGATGGATCAGAATGTGTATCCTTAGCTACTAAACCAATTAATTTGGTTAGACTCAAAATAATTCGAACATATAATAAATTTATTTATGTATAACTTAAAAGACAACTATTAATTATTTTAGCGGAAAAAGATATTAGATAATTTATATAATGTATAGGATTCAAATTCTTATGTTACGAGTAAAACAAATTAAATTAGAAGTATCGCCTCCATAATAAATTTTTATAATATTTGCTTCAAATTAATTTATCGACAAACCGATCAAATAAGATTATAAAAAACGCCATTCCGTGAATGAAAACATTTTAACACTCAATGTTTTATTTTGAGTCAAAATGATCATTTTGTGAATGAAAAATGTAATCAACTAACGATAAACAACTTGATATGACTGGCAAAATAACACATCATCAGAAAAAAAATTAATTGTATTTTATATAATTTTAGTTTTACTTGTGTGTCATTATGTCAAGACAGCACCTTTGTTTATTTGTCACTATTATGTCAGTGTGCATTGTCATGGAGATTTCCCACACCATGTCAAGTAATTTGTCGTTAATTAACTAACTATTTTAACTTAAGATAAAATATTAAAGCTTAATGTACTTAAAAAAATTAAAATAATTTTTCACTCAAATATTAAGAACATTTTCTAACTTTATGCATAAAAAATACAACCTAAAGAGAATTTGTGCATCCCAAAGTGATAAATGAAAAAAATAAAAAGGAAGATTTGGATAAAAGGAAGATCACATCAAAAGCCAACCTTAAAAGTTTTTAGTTTTAACGAGTTTAACGATTGGAATCCTTTTTGGATCCAAATTCGTATCTAATTCTTTGAACACACTTTCCTATAATGCTCCAATTTATAAAAAAAATATTTTAAAACACAAATGGAATAAAATTTAATTTATATAAATTTATTAATTTTAGAAGTTATGAATAGTGGGTTTAGAATTTAAAATTTATAGTTTTATAGTTTACATATAGAGATTAAAATTTCATTATTTAAATATGAAAAGTTGTGTAAATCTTTCACACTGTTTGTGTATAAAAAATATTACTCTTGTAAAAATTGTTTAAGCTTGGTGTTCATATTCATATTATCTTTTTTTACGTCATATTAGGCCTTAAATTTTATTTTAATCTCTTTTCAGTTTTAAGTTTTTAATTTGTTATCAAATTAAATAACCGATACAAATAATATTTTTTATTTATTTTCTAACAATTTTCATCTTTTTTTATTTTTATTACTAAGGATACCTTGCAGAATTTGTTCCCCAAATTATTTCGATTAGCGAGTAATAAGCTTGCAAGTGTAAATGTTGAGGATTTCATACAAAATTTACACCATTGACATAAAATTATATGTCTGTCCTTAAATTTTATTAAATCGAACTTCAAAATTTTATTTCTAAAAGAGAGTATGAAATTTAAAGAGAGGGAATTTTGGTGCAAATGGTGTAAGATGGAATATTATAACTAAAATTTAGGAAATATGTTATATAAAAAGTTTCATTCATATCAGATACATACGTATACATGTATATATTCTTCAATGTCTAATACGTAGTACTAATAAAGTTCAGCATACATTCATCTAATACAAACTACGTTTTTTTCTATTGTGATCAACTGTTGTTATAAGATGTGAGATCATCAATGATGAATAGGATTAGGACCACCTGGACTTTTTCTCTTTGACTCCAAAGGATTTTCGACATTCCTTTTCATGCTAGCTTTAATGGCTTTCTTGCCTTTATCTATCAATGTACGTTTCCACCTCCTTTTAATTGCATCGATTCATGATCGGTCTCACGTATTTCTTGTCTTTTGGTCGATTTCGTAACAGTTGCAGATATACCAGACGCTACTGTTGTCAATTGAGGTGAATATCGACGACGAAAATAGGTGAATTCGTAAAATGACGGACGTACTTTTATTTCATCTTCAGATTCTTGATCAGGAGCCGAAAACGAATGAAGTTAATGAGTTGCAAAACTCGAAACCAAAAAAAAAACATGCAAGGAAAGCATCAAGAAAACATTGAAATTAGCCATTTGAAAGTGCAAATTAGGGTTTGATAGTTTGCATAGAATGGGTTGCATGTATAGGTATATATAGATATTGCTAACCTTTTTGTTTTGCCAGAATATTCAAAGTTTGTTCATATGGATACCATTTGATTGGATTTTAACTTTTAGGATTGAGATGAATTCTTGTTTCTTATATTTAGTTTAGATTCCTATATTTATGTCATAATCATATTTAATATGTTCTATATTTATATAAATTTAAATACGTTAATAATCAAATTTGATATATTTGCATACTTATTAACTTGCATATTATATTTATATTATGTTCATGTTGTGTATGAAATTTCAGTATTTTAATCATTTCATAATCATATATTTTTATTTGGGCATGATTAGGATTGCATGAAAAATTTTTACTTGCCCATAAGTAGGGGTGAGCAAAACTCGAGTTGACTATACGTGAAAAAACCTGACTCGTAATTTTATCCCAAAATATATGTGTGAATTACATAATTATCTCATGTTGGGTCAAATTAAATATTTTTACTCTAAATTTAAACCCGACCCGACCCGACCCAACCTAAATCAATTTTTTTAAATCCCGACTCATAAAATTTGATCGGCCGAATCTCCGTGTCATGCACATCACTAGTTAGTAGAGGCTTAAATTATTTACTTCCATTCTCTTTGAAATGTACTGATACAAATTAAAGTATAGGATTAAATTTCAAATGTAATCATAACAAAGGTATTAAAATGACAATTTGACCAAATTATATACAACTTTCAGGTTTCATATTCGTAACTTGAAGTGGGAATAGTTCCAACCATGGCCGATCCAAACGTACCAATCTCGTCAACTCCGACCACAAACCAAGCCTCCCAAGTCGGCAGAACCGACTGCGAGGCTCGAATTTTAAGGTACAAAGAGAATATGAGGAATCGAAAATTTGAGAAAACAATCTGATACGCTTTCCGGAAGGCCTACACCGAATCAAGGCCAAGAATCAAATGCCGATTCGTTAAAAGAACTAAAACCGACAATGACATAGTCCTCGACCACATGCTTAACTCTCCAACTTCAGCTTTTGCAGCAGCTTTCATGTCCGACACAGAGTACGACGTTGTCTCGTAGTTTTGAAAGTCGATTTATAGAAGAATACTATGATTGTGTAATATAGTAATAAAATTCTGGCAAGTAGAATAATCCAAACGGCAATTGAAATTAATGGAAATAGATGTTTAGTTCTTATGTTATAGTTTATGTCGCGCCTAATGTGTTATTTCAATCTCGGAATAAAAAACAAAGGCTTGGTTCCTTAAGACTTTTTAAATTAACCCAAACTTTTTATTTGGGTTAATATATATTTTGGTACCTCAATTTTGTCTTAACTTGACTGTTCGATTTAAATTATCATTTAAATTTGACTCCTGATTTGAATAAAACATCGCGTTTTTGTACTTGTTTTTATCTAAAAGTTGAGTTTAAGTATTATTGAATCGGAAAAAGAAGTTTAAGAATCAAATTGAATATGAAATTGATTTCAAGATCGGACATTGAGAGGGTCGAATTACTAAATTAAATTTTTTTTGATCGGCAAAAGAGTATGATTTTATTAATAAGTATCATACAGTGTCATCACACTTCATGGCCTCATTAAAAACCTCCCTACACCTAAATGGAGGAAAAGAGTACCGAAGAGTATGAGATAAAGAACAAACGCTAAAAACAAGTGAACAAACACGAAAAAACTAACGCAAGAAACCAAAACACAAAACATTCACGCTAGTATGCAAAACCAAGATGTTCGATCAACACCACCCCTCGCCAAAAAGTCATCCAAGAAATTCGCTTCTCGATAAAAACATGAATACATAAGCTCAACAATAATCCCCCTCAGATGCAATTTCCAGGCCAAAAGCTATCGTCAAGCACCAACAAAAAAATGGTCCGATGTTGTGTGTTTCCATACTAATAGATCCTCACACTTTTAACATACCACACCACGCCACTCTATCGACACAAAGGAAATCATGCACCACAGCCAATGAATAATTCCACCATACCTTGTTGTAGATTACCACAGCACATATCACCTAACAAACTCGCTTGATCCCCTCCCACACACGGTATGTATACTCCTACTATACCATAAAAACAGACATCCAAGAACCGAGCAAATCCGTCTCCTCTCTCGAATGTCAAAAACATCCGAAAAAGGCGTAAACACATAAACAAAATCATTCGTAAACCATATCTTATTCACCATACCATCACTTGATGTCTTTATTTTAGTCACATAAAAAATGACCATCGCACACCTTTGTTGTCTCAAAAAGTGTTGAACCGAATTACGCTTCAACGCTGAACCAATCCCACTCACATTCCACGACCACAAACTCAACGCACTTTTCAATTATTGTCGTTCTTGCGCTTCAATCATACGCACGATATCCTTTACAATTTCTTATTCGTTTCCAATTGTTTTCACCCCAATCAGTTTTCCCAATTTCAATGTTTCCTCCGCTTCTCTTAAAATAATCCGTTTTCGGTTATAGAAGTCCGAATCTGACAAAGAGCCATTAGCAATTACCTCTGATGGTTTTTGGTTTTTCTTCGGACGACCTCTGCCATTTTTTACCAGCTTCGCTTTAGCCTCACCTCGCTCACTAGGCGATAAAAAACTCAGTTCGATTTCTGAAACCTATCGTAACCTTCTAAGCTCTCCATTGTATTCAATTGTTTGAGCCTTATTAGCCCTAGGAATTTCTATCCTTGACCCATCAACACGTGGGCTCAATTCATCAGCTACTAGTTCTTCGGCAACTAGTTCATCACACGGTACTCCCACATTGTTTGGAAAAACATCCATCACAGCATCACTCGGCAAAACATCCAGAATTCGCTGATATTCCCTTTCACGATGGACAAAGCTTACATCTTCATCCGCCATCCAAATTTCCGTGCTCATGACATGCCAATCCTCCCTCTTGTTCTCATTCCACATACGATCAACTTGCCTCGATCCCAGAGCCGAATAAGAGAAAGAATCGGGTACCACTGTATCATTTGCTGACCTCCTACTTATAGACACCTTAACAGGGTTGGACATATCCATGTTCAAATCCTCAGTACTCAATGTATCTTCCGAGCAGTTTGCCACCTCACAACTACAATCACACTTAGTGCCAATTGCTTCCTCAATTTCTATAACGCGAATTGTGAAGACGTTATCGTTAATGTGCAAGTCCATTACTTCATCTATATGTGAAATCCAGTCGGTTTCGATCTGAAATTGACATCGTTCAAACATCAAAGGCGCCAAAGTCTCAATGTCAATCCGTACGAGTTTGCCCCAAATCGCTGCAATATTTTGAAATGTTTCTTCAGATCATCCATGAATAGGAATTCAACTTACTGAAAGCCATACCCTTTGATTCGGTAAAAAGGATGTAGGCGGCCATTCAATTAAATTTTCAAACCATTTTCAGACGCCTAGTCTCCAAATTTCTCTTCCTTGATTCTTTATCTTCAAACATGAATAATACAAGAGAGCCCGCAACTCGCATCAACGTAAAACCTGTCAATTTGGCCTTTGTAATCTCATTTGTAAGATCCGCTATTTGGCTGGGTTGACGGCAAAAACCCAAAGCGCAATTCTATAAAATTTCCTATTTATTTGTATTAACAACCCCATCCACACATTTGTGTTTCTCTTCCACTCTAGATTGCTCTTTCAATGTGATCTGATCATCACCGTCCTCATCCTTGTTATGCCGCCTCACTGGATTCCTTTTGGAATTGTTCGTATGATCATGATCATCCCACTGTTTCTGGATCTCCTTGTTCGTCCTTGAATAAATGTTATCATGTTTTCTTCTCCAAAATGTATCTCTAGTCTCCCTTTGTGCCATCGTTACCTTTAATTTGTATCCATAAAGCCGTAATCCTGGAAAACGCTCTATGATTCGATCCACATCCTCCTTTGACCCCAAACTTACAAATCCGAATCCGGTTCCATCTCTCGCTCTCTTTCTTGGTACAAACACATCCACAACCACTCCATGTCTGTCGAAAACTTTCCAAACGCCTTGCCAGTGTAGTTGCCCCAGTAAGTTTGATACAAAAACCGTCCAAACTCTTCGAATCTGATTTCCCAAGCTCATTTTCCTCACTATTTAGGTTGCGTGCACGCCTCAAATCCTTACTCGAAACTTCAATTGTGCACACAGTTTTATTCAAAATTATTCACAAACACATGGTGTGCACACATCAAATCCAATCCATTTTAACTTCTCATTTAAAAGATGATTGCAAGCGTTAACACACAAGGTTTCGTTGTCTCCAAGTGCAAACCGGAGGCAGCGAATCGCGTTGTTGATTGGTGTTGCGATACTATGATAATTTGATAGCGGCCAAAAAGAGAGAACTGAGTAATATGGACTTGAAAAAGGACTAAATTTTAAATTTATAAGGGCTTTTTAAGTTTTACAGTTTTACATGAACTTAAATTGCTATTAGAATAAAACTATTGGGGACACGAATCTACCCTTCTTTAATTTTGTCAGTGTTTATTTATAACTAAATAACTTTAAATTTTAAACAAGGGTCAAATTATTATTAAATAAAATTTTATCGGATATTGAAGTTTCATAATAGAGACTTATGCCCTTGATCCCTCCGTCCCATGGATTGTATGATAAACAATGACAGAGTCATATGGATTTTTACTAAAAAATATAAGGGATATTTACTTATTTGCCCTCGATCCCTTTTTTAATGGTTAATTGTACATTGTCTCTATTTATCTTAATTATTTAGTTCGTCCCTAATAACAAGTTTTTACTTACTCATGCAACTGGTTGAACCATGATTCGAATTCAAACCAGTTATACTATTTTTGTTCGAATTGAGTTCTTGAACGATTAAAAGCTATATGTAAATAAGAGTTTTTCAATTGGTTAATGTCATCATTTTAAATCTTTTGGCCGGATAATTTAAATTAAATATTATAAAAATTTATCACGAAACAATTTTTAAATCTATATAATTTATATCATTAGAATCTAATTTTTTATTCTATTTTAAAATAACCGAACGAATCATTTTACTAGATGAACTGATGGTCCAATTTCTAATGATCCAAATAAATATTCTTTTTAATTATCAACAAGCTTCTCGTTTTTATTACACTGATTCGATTGGTCGGTTGCCGCGGATGAAAGGTCTTTTGTTTGGATCTTTGAGGGGAATTTTAATAGGGTGAGTGAAGCTGAAAATAGGGGATTAGTGGCGCCTTTCACTCTCGGTGAGGCGTGGGCGGTTTTTCGTGGGTGTGAGTGTTCGAAGTCACCGGGGCCGGACGACTACAATATGGAATTTCTTAAGAAGTGTTGGGAGGTAGTTTGTGATGATGTTGGGCGGTTTTTAGATGATTATTTTGCATCCTACAAGTTACTTGTCGGTGCGAACAATACATTCTGTGTGCTTTTGCCTAAGGTTGATTCACAAGTCACCTTAAGTGATTTTCGACCAATCAACTTGCTTAATTCGATATATAAGATTCTTGCCAAAATTCTGGCTAGAAGGCTGCAGTCGGTGTTGGGAGGACTAATTAGTGATCACCAATCGGCTTTTGTGCGTGGGTGTCAAATTGTGGATGGTATTCTATTGGCAAATGAAACAATACATTCCATGCGACAGAGTTCGTTGGGCAGATGTATCCTGAAATTGGACTTCGTGAAAGCTTGCGACTATGTTCGATGGGAATTTTTAGAGCGCATTTTATGCTCGATGGGGTTCAGTGATTCTTGGCGTCATTGGATTACTGAGTGTATCAGCACAGTCAGGTTGTCAGTTTTGTTAAACATTTGCGCCACTAAAGAATTTGGAATGGGGCGTGGTCTGCGGCAAGGCTGCCCCTTGTCGCCTTTGTTGTTCGTTATTGTGGCGGAAGCACTGCATATGATGTTCGTTCAAGCGAAAGAGTTGGGGCTGATCCATGGGGTTTCGTTGGCTCCGGGGGTGTCGCTATCATACCTTCAATTTACTAACGACACCATTCTATTATTTGAAGCCTCCGTTGAGAGCGCTATGACTATCCGCAGGTTAGTATGTTGCTTTCAAGTTTGTTCTGGTTTAAAAATTAACTTCAATAAGTCCTCTCTTTATACTATTGGCGTGGATGAGGGGCTGTTTGATTCAATGGCGCCTGTCTTGTGTTGTCGGAAAGTTGAATTGCCATTTGTTTATTTTGGGCTGCCGTTGGGGGTGAATCCTCACAACATTGTTGTATGGGAACCAGTTATAGCCTCAGTTTGACGAAAGCTAGCTGGTTGGAAATGAACATCTTTATCTTTTGCTGCTCGCGTTATACTAGTAAACTCTGTTCATTCGTCACTTCCAGTTTATTATATGGGTTTGTTTCGGGTGCCGAAGGGTGTTATCGCATCAATAGATAAAGTGAGGCGTGCTTTTCTGTGGAGTGGGATGAGTTTACAACGGAAAATGTGTCGAGTAAGCTGGAGTATGGTTTGTCGGCCACGTCATCTTGGTGGGTTGGGGGTTGTGGATTTGGAGGCTGGAAATAGAGCGTTCTTGGCAAAATGGTCTTGGCAGTATGCTAGAGATGAATCGTCTTTATGAAGGGCCATCATCGTGGCAAAATATGGCGATGGAGCCTAGTGGTGGCGATTTAACTCTGCCTACAGGGGTTCGATGTCAGTTATTTGGAAGAAGATTGTCAAAACTGTGAGCTCGAATAGTGTGCAAAAGTTCATGGGTGAGACTAGTTTTGTTTGGAAGGTTGGTGATTGTTCGTGAGTTTTATTTTGGTATGGTGCGTGGTGTGTTGAGAAACCATTGAAGGATATATTCCCACGGTTATTTTCGATAGTGGTGAATCGTTTGGCTTTGGTTGTTGACCTTTCCGATGGGGGTAGCTTTCAGCATAAAAGCTGGGAGAGTTTCTTTCATCGAGGCTTGCGTTCGTTTGAGCTTCGACAACTTCGGGAGCTCATCTCGCTCTTGGGACCTATGAGATTATGGCATGGTGCAGTTGATATGTTAGTCTGGACACCTGATACGCAAGGGACCTTTTTAGTAAAGGCTCTATCACGTCTGCCTATGTTGGACAAGGTGAGAGGGAGCGATTTCAACGAGTGTTTTGCGTGGAAAGTCCACTTCGGTTAACAACCCGAGAAAACTTTTTCATTTATATTATCTTGCCTAGATGTAATATTAAGTCCTATGTGAGAAATGCAACAGCGGGAGAAACAATGAGGTAAACAACAAAACCGTCCAATTAAAACAGCCCATTTTAAACTTAAACAGCAGGACGTATCAGAACGCCCATAGGGTGTTTTGAAACGCCTTGACTAGGTCAACTGGCCAAAGTCAAATCGAGGAGACCGTTTCGACACAGGGGTGGCCCGTATCGAAACAACCTCAACGGTCAACTTCTCATGGTCAACGATACGAATGCCATTCCGAAACACTAAAGCCCATTTCGATATTTCATTTTATTGTCAAATTCTCAGATTTCCAGTAGCAAAATCGTATCGAAATGGCCCCTAGCGTACCGAAACACCTGGCCAAAAACAAAGGGACCGTACCGAGAGAGGACCAACCGTTTCGAAACGCCCTCTATCTGCATATTGGTTTTAGATGGTTTATGGCACAAGGCTGTCCCAAAACTCCACTAAAACCTCCCATAACACACATACAACAACTCTACGGCAAACCAAACATCTACAAGCATGCTTAACACACCAAACATAAAGAAGCCAAACATTAAAGGAATCAACATCATTTAACACATGCTTCATACATAACATTTAAGATTCATGCTTCAACAAACATACACTTAGGCATCCATAAAGGCACAAGGCCAACAACATCATAAAGGAGTCTAAACGTGCTCCTAAACAAACCAACACCAACATACTTCAAAAGCTCAAAGCAAGAAATACATATCCCATTGCTTGACTATTACACCTTAAAACTTAAATGTCCATACTTGAAAGCTAAGATAGCACCACAAAGCACACTTGGAGGCCCCCTTCTTGCACTAGCAACCCACAAACTACGGATATCCATTGTCGAACAAAAGAGAGCGTAAGCATAAAGCTTAGTGAGGGTAAGCTCATTAAAACAAACCTCGACAATATAGGGTCCAAGCACGAGCACAACCAATGTAAAATGCATGTTCTTACCTTCGATCCACATGAGCCAAAATACACATTATGCATGAACATATATTCAATATTATGCCATGCTCAACAAGTGCATATACACATCATATGTAAACACATATATTAATACATATTCGCAACACATTTCAAATCATATTGGCACCTAGCTATGACTCGAATACGCGGATAACCGTTGGAACTCACATCCAACAACAACCATTACATTACGGTGGGATTACACTCATAACCGTTCAGGCGGAGGGGATTCCACTCGTCCTCACGCCCCGTCGATGGGATTACACTCATCACCGACTAACATATATATAAGAAGGTTTTCCGGGCGAACTCGTACTCCATCATGATGACTACCATCACCAAGACCACGCGCGCATTTGACTCATGTGTGCACACTAAACATCCTAATGATCGATCATTATACCAAAGCATACTAGTGCCAATACTAAACACAATTCACAACATCATTTCATAACAACTTTCGTGCTTAGCACATACTCACCATGATCACCATTATGGACAATCCACATGCATATCACAATGCATCAAAACCATGCCTCAACATACATGTATAACACAATATACATATCTACCATAAACACAATTAAACATGAGGCATAGACAACAATTAGTGTTCAACCAAAGTCGCTGACTAAAGCTTGGGATTAGGCTACCACTCTAATCCCAACTCTAGGTGGGTCTACCAAGCCCGACCTTGTCCACATGCTTGAACCAATACTCGAAAACCATTTAAAACCATTTAACCACTCACCGACTATTCCAAGCTCAACACACTAGCCGATCAAGCTTCCAACGATTCGATATTTGTTCTCGATGCTTCACCAACACAATTTCTTGCTTCTAATCAACTTAACGCAATCAAAACAACCTCAAATCAGATCACACATCAATGTAGCAAACCCGGAACACTAATCAAGCATAAAACACAAGAGTTTCAAGCTAAGAACAACCACAAAACTTCAAACCCGAGCAGCCATGAAACCCAGACCAAAACTCATGATTTCAACCTTTTTAACACACTTAAATGCTTCCAAAACAACCCTTAACTATTACACTAACAACAACCCTTAATTTCCAACATCAAACAACCCCAAAACCAACCTTTAAACCCTTCTAAAACCCAAATCCGAGAATCATTGTAAAACTCTTTAAAATTCACATATGTTGGACCTTATGGGTTGTAAACAACTTATCTAACAATAAATACTCAAAAGCTTTGTTAGAAATTCATAAAGCTTCAATCTTTGACAAATTCTTTGAAAACCCAAAATATAAAAATACATGGTTTTAATGAAAACTAATGGTATCAAAATGAAAAGGAAGATAAGGCCAAGTCAAAATTGCAATTACCTTTTGGAAAATCACCAACAAGGAGCAAAGGATGTAATGGAATAGTAAAAATGGAGAAGATAGCTCTTTTGGTCGTTGAGTTTGAAATGTGAGCGAGGAAGAAGATGAGCACATGTCTTCTTCTTTTGTTTTTGCTTTAATTTATCAAAGAAATCCTATTTACCATTATGCCGTTAATGAAATGGCTAAAACTACCATCTCCTAAAGTCCATGGAATTTGGACTTAGAAGATAGACCCAACATAGACTTTAATTATTTTGCAAACACCAAGTCCATAAAATATTCTATTATTTTAATTAAAAAACCGAAACCCGAAATATTATTTTAATATTATATTCACTCGACCCCCAAACCCGAGTGTTATAACTCTCCCCCACTTAAGGAATTTCGTCCCCGAAATTACCTGACAAAAACAAGTACGAAAACTGCTTAAGCATATCAGCTTTCCTCTCCCACGTGGCCTCTTCCACACCTCTATGTCTCCAAAACACCTTGACCAACTCTATGGTCTTGCCACGCAACACCTTGCTATCAAAATTAAGTATCTCAATAGGTTCTTCATTATAAGACAAATTAGGATTCAACTCTATCTCCTCAACAGGCATAACATGAGATGGATCTGATCTATATCTCCTAAGAATTGACACATGAAACACATCATGGATCTTCTCTAACTCAGAAGGCAATCTCAAACGGTAAGCTACAGGCCCAATCCGCTCAAGAATATCATACGAACCAATAAACCTCGGACTCAACTTGCCTTTCCGGCCAAATCGCATTACCTTCTTCCACGGAGATACTTTCAGAAACACTTTCACACCAACTGAGAACTCAATCTCTTTTCTCTTCAAATCTGCATAAGATTTCAAACGATCAGAAGCTGCTTTCAAACGGTCACAAATCAACTTCACATTGTCAATAGTCCCCTTAAGCAAATCTGGCATAGGTAACAATCTCTGACCCGTTTCAGCCCAACAGATCGAAGTCCTACATCGTCTACCATACAAAGCCTCATAAGAAGCCATTTGTATACTAGCCTGGTAACTGTTGTTGTAAGCATACTCAACTAGAGGGAAAGTTCTTCTCCCAAGAACCCTGGAAGTCAATCACACAACAACAAAGCATATCCTCTAATATCTGTATCACTCGCTCTGACTGTCCATCTGACTACGGATGATAAGAAGTACTGAAATGCAAACGGCTACTTAGGGCACTATGCAAACAACTCCATAACCTCGAAGTGAATCTCGTATATATGTCTGATACAATAGACTTCAGAACTCCATGAAGTCTCACAATCTCGCGAATGTACAAATTCGCCAACTTGTCTAAAGAATATGTAGTGTTCACTGCTAAGAAGTGAGCACACTTAGTGAACCTATCAACTATCACCCAAAAAAAATTCTTCTTCGAAGGAGACAATGGTAACCCCGACACAAAGTCCATAGTGATCCTCTCCCATTTCCATTTTGGAATCTTCAAAGGCTGTAACAAACCTGAAGGAACCTGATGTTCTGCCTTCACTCTCTGACAACCCATACAACAGCTCACATACTCGACTACATCCTTCTACAAACCAACCCAGAAATAATTATTCTTCAAATCATGGTACATCTTAGTACTACCCGGATGCATAGAGAAAGGACTCGAATGTGCTTTGCTTTGAAATTAGACATCTCAACTCAACATCTTCAGGTACTACAACTTTATCTCTTAAACACAATGTAACCCCCTTAGCCCGGCCTAGACGATTGACCCGAACTACGAAGATTACACGGGGAAAACTGAAGTCAAACCGAAAGTCAACCTTGATTCACGACCCTTTTTTTCATTTTTAATCTTGTCTATATACATGTTAACCCTAAGTGAGTACTCACGAGATACGATTGAGAAAGGCACAGCAAACGGATATCATATAGGGACTCAATTGCACTTTACACGGGTTTAGGAACCAAATTGTAATTTCTCTAAATTAGAAGTTCTTCATTGATTTTAATTTTACGATTATGAAATTAGTCATGTTACATGCTTCTCTGCCAAATTTCATCTTAATTGGACATCTCAAGCTCAAGAAATTGCAATCCCAACATTTAGGACTAAAGTGTAAAACATGCAAACATCAGAGCAATTCAAATCTGTGTCCAACGGTCACCCGTTTCGAAACACCCACATGCCGTATAGAAACGCTGGATCGAAACAGCATTGACCGTTTCGGTATGCGGGTGTGTTTCGAGACCAGTTCCGAAACATGGCATTCCAGTAGAAAAATCGTTTCGAAACAGCCTCCAACGTTTCGAAACACGAAGGCCATTACAGGCCCCCGTTTTGAAACACTAGAGGGTGTTTCGATACGGTTTGCCCAGAAACTGCAGCAATTGCTGGTTTTTCCTTCATAAACTCATTCAAACACATCCCAAAGACTCTTTAATCATACGAACAAATCAACAAACATATAAGATACATATCTAGAACTCTTAAACATATTCATAGCATCAAACATGAAATCTCACTAGTCTAGAGGCATGCTTCCTAATATCAAATCACAAATAGGCAATCCAACCTCAAAACAAGGAATTAAGGCCATTTACAATTCAAACCAGCTAAAGCAAACAAGCCACAACCCAAGGGAGTTTAACACATCTCCAAAATCCAATTCTTGGTTTCCCATTGCAAATCTATCAAAACTAAAGTGTATGAAAACTTCACCATACATGAGCTTGGACTTCCTTGGATGAACTTAGCTTCCTTGATGCCAGAAAACACCTTAATTATCAGCATTATTGGTAAAGAGAGAGCGTAAATACAAATGCTTAGTGCGGCACACTCTAAAGGAAACCAACACAATAATGCACACTTTGAAAATCTTTACACAAAAGCTTTTAAACCACATGCTCATTTTAACACATGCTTGAAAACATTTCAAAGAAACATCTCATTGAAACTACATGTACCTCAATTCTATCTCATGCATTTACCAATGCATTTACCAATTCTATCTCAATTCTACCTCAATTCTATCTCATTTCATCATTTATATTGGCATTTAGCATCTCATTAATACTCGGATATGCGGACACATTTCTACACTAGACTCTTTCGGTGGAATCTCGCATCACCGTACTCACTTGTCTAGCAACATGGCTTCTAGTGGAATCTATCATCGCCGTACTCACATGGAGGAATCTCTCATAGCCACAAAGCTTGGGTATTTCTCCAAGTCCTACCCGATGGAATGCCCATCGTCGGAATATCTCCCTCTGGCTTAACCAAAGAGCACGTACGAATTTTTAGTTTATAGTGCACTCTCATCCTATTGATCGATCAATTATATCCGGTAAGTTTCTCAACATTTATGCCAATATAATGTGTTAAAACATCACCACACATATTGTTTTTCATGCAATAGTACTCCAAGGTTTTCTCATCACATTTCAGAACATGAATCATACTTTGCTTCAAACAAAAAGCTCAAATCTCTTCAATGCAACATGCCATCTCATGTCATCTCTACAAGCATAATCTCAAGCCATGAATCATGCACAAAAATAGTAGGAATTTATCAATCTCAAACCATGAGCATGTAAAAGCATTTTAGGGGCAAAGACCACTTTAAAGAGAGCAATTCAAACCATACTTACTACCGGATTTAGGAAGGTGCTTCAAACCTCTCCTAAATCCCCAAACCTTTGTCCTCATAGACTTCTAACCCAATCGCACTCACCAATTTCTTTTCGCTTGCTCGCTGAAACGCCAATTAAGCTTCTGGATTAACTCCAAAAGTTTCCGAGGATGTCTCCCCTGTTTTAGACACATAAAAGCAGAGGATTAATGCACCATCATGCATTGAAATCTTTAGCCAACATTCCTAAACTCGCTGCTCTACTGAAACTCAACATTTCGGCTATCAAACACAACCGAAATCACCTCCAAACTCTTCCAAAACATAACCTAGCCAAGATCCATCACTTCTAAACATTTCTAAACATTAATTAACATCAAAAACAATCCTAAACTCGTTCTTACACTTCTAGCTTTAACAGAACACCAATATCACCCCAAAACCCACCATTTTCACAAGCAAAAACTTAGGAAAACAACCTATTCGGGATTGGATTGATAAAACCTCATTCCTAACATCATTTAACATCCAAAATACATTAGAAATCCATCTCAAAACATAGCCCAATCAATTACCACGAAAATCTTCAAGATCTCTTCCAAAATCTTGAGTTTTAAGCCAAAATCTTGTTTCCAACATTAAAACCATTCATAAACCTTTAACAAAGGGTTGACAACTTGAGAATTTTAGTAAAAAACTGAGTATTTAGATGAAAGATTGATTAGGAATCAATGAGTGATGTAAATCTGAACATATGAAGTGAAAATCAAAGTGGATTTTGCTGGAGAAAAAGTGTTTGGTTGATAGGAATTTGAGAGAAAATGAAATGAGAGAAAATTAGAGAAAAGTAGTTATGAAAGTCAAAGGTAGTTTATCACCTTTATTTTATTTAATTAAATCACCCAAATTAAGGAAAAATCTGATGAAAACATTTTTGGTAAATTAGCTCCTTAAAGATTCAATCCATTACAAAACATTCACTACTAAATTTTGTAAAAACTGCGATTTGGTCACTACATCGAAATGTATTATTTCCAAACCATATATTGTAAAATAGATTTCACCATTCACTTATATATATTAAATGAGGATTTTTAGATATTTTTCTATATTTTTAAAGCATCCCAAACTAGGTGTTCCCTAAAACTCACTTTTATATTCGAACCGTTTCTCAGACCGGTCCAGTTCAGACCCTAAACTTCTAAGCCCAAAATTGGGGTGTTACAACTCTTCCCCTCTTAAGAAATTTCGTCTTCGAAATTTACCTGGAGGAAAAAGGTAAGGAAACCGCTTCTTCATATCATCTCTTCTTTCCCACGTGGCTTTCTCAACACCACGATGCTTCCACAACACCTTAACCAATTCAATGGTCTTACCACGAAGAACTTTGCTGTCCGAATCTAGAATCTCAACCGTCTCCTCATCATAGGTCAAATCTGGATTCAACTCAACTTCTTCAACATGCATAACATGCGAAGGATCTGATCTATACCTCCGAAGCATGAAGACATGAAAATCATCATGTATCTTCTCTAACTATTGCGGTAGCCTCAGCTTATACGCAACAGGACCCACACATTGTATCACCTCGTATGGTCCAATATACCTACGGCTCAACTTACCCTTCCGGTAAAACCTCATCACCTTCTTCCAAGGTGTAACCTTCAAGAACACACGGTCACCCACCACAAATTCAATCTCCTTACGCTTCAAATCCGCGTAAGACTTCTGTCGATCAGAAGCTACCTTTAACCGCTCACAAATGAGCTTCACCTTCTCGGTGGTTCCTTTCAACAAAGCCGACATCGAGACCAATTTCTAACATGTTTAAGCCCAACAAGGAGGAGTTTTGCACTTCCTCCCATACAAGGCTTCATAAGGTGCCATTTGAATACTTTCCTGGTAGCTATTATTATAAGCAAACTCAACCAAAGGCAAATGCTTCTCCCAAGAGCCTTGAAACTCAATCACACAGCACCTCAACATATCCTCAAGCACTTGGATAACACGCTCAGACTGTCCATCCGACTGTGGATGATAAGAAGTACTAAAGTTCAGCCGCGTACCCAAAGCTTGATGCAAACAATCCCAAAATCGCAATGTGAACCTCGGATCTCTATCTGACACTATAGATTTTGGTACCCCATGCATACGCACAATTTCAACAATGTACAACTCTGCAAGCTTATCCAAGGTATACGTGGTATGCACAGGTAAGAAATGCGCACACTTTGCAAGGCGATCCACAATCACCCACACTGAATTCATCTTCGATGGCGACAAAGGTAAACTGGACACAAAGTCCATGGTGACTCTTTCCCACTTCCATTCAGGAATCCTCAACGGTTGCAACAACCCTGAAGGAAACTGATGCTCAGCTTTAACCCGCTGACAAACCATACACTTACTCACATATTCCGCAACATCTTTCTTCAACCCCACCCAATAGTACTCATCCTTCAGATCACGATACATCTTTGTACTACCAGGGTGCATAGCAAAAGGACTACAATGAGCTTCGGTCAGAATAGTACGCCTCAACTCTACATCATTCAGACTTACTACCCGTCCTACGAAACATAAAACTCCATCATCATTAAAATAGAAATCTGATGATATACCCTCAGCGAGATACTCAAGCTAGCAAACACATCCCTTAACTCTACCGCCACTTTCATATTATATTTATATTTTGTTCATGTTGTGCATGAAATTTTAGTATTTTAATCATTTCATAATCATATATTTATGTTTGGGCATGATTAGGATTGCATGAAAAGTTTTTACTTGCCCATAAGTAGGGGTGAGCAAAACTCGAGTTGACTCGACGCGGAAAAACCTGACTCGTAATTTTATCCCTAAATATATGAGTGAATTACATAATTATCTCACGTTGGGTCAATTTAAATATTTTTACTCTAAATTTAAACCAGACCCAACCTAAATCTATTTATTTTAATCCCGACTCTTAAAATTGGATTAGTCGAATCTCCGTGTCATACCCATCCCTAGTTAGTAGAGGCTTAAATTCTTTACTTCCATTCTCTTTGAAATGTACTGATACAAATTAAAGTATAGGATTAATTTCAAAAGTAATCATAACAGAGGTACTAAAATCCCAATGATATGACCATCAAGAACAAGGACCCGGAGAAGTACCCAAGTGGCCCCAATACACGTGCACGGGCCAAGGAGTTTCAATCAGCCATGGAAAGCTTGTTTACAACAAGCCATGAACGTGAGAAAGAAGACATAATAAGGGAGGAATGCCTTACCTTGCTCATGCATGTATTTGCATGAGAATTTAAGTATTCCAAACTTCCATTGCATTGATAAAGTGTGTTGGCCATTAAAGCATGCACTTCATTTATAATTTTAGTTCATTTAGGGAAGTAGTTTAAATATGTAACTTAAATCATTCTTAAAACTACTTCATTCATGCATTTAGTTAAATTCAATAAAGTTAGTTCTTTAGTTAAACTAGTTCATTCATTTAACTAGTTCACTCAATTAACTAACTCTTTAATTGTTTCATGCATCTATTATTTTAAGTTTGAATAAATCCTTTGTGTGTGTCTAGGTTCATGTGACGTGTGGATTAAAGAAGAGACTTTTTAACTTCAGCTTGGAAACAAGTCATTGATGACCATCTTTACTCATACAATTGAAGGCAATTCAAGGCAATTCACGGCTGAATTCTTTTCATCTTTTCAAGGCTGTTCATCTTCTTAGAGTAACAAAGCATTTAAGCTTCATAATTCACCTATTCAAGGTTGAAATTATGAACCAATGAAGGCCATTCACGTTCAAGAGAAGGGACATGCAATAATCAGCATTCAAATTATGCATTCAAGGCCTTTATTTATCATTTTTGAAAGCTGATCATATTCCACAAATGGGCAAGCAATGTAGGCTGGTTTAATATCATTTAATCATCAAATTAAGTGATAAAATCATCAAGGAATTCAAAGAGACAAGCTGATTTGGATGTGTGGGATGTCTACATTCATCCTATGTCCACATTCATTCTCTTTTATCCATTTGCAAGCAAAATGAAGCAGCCCAAGAGTCGCCACTCCATTTGGACGAATTTAAGGCTAAATTCATCTCAATTTAAAGCAAAATTCATCCATCAAAAGGATAAGAAAGAAACATTTCATTTATTTGTATTCAATAACATTTAGATGAGCATTCATCTCTCTTTTGTGTGACTTTTCATATGGTGCCTAGCCACACTATAAATAGGCACCTTAGGTTCATTTGTAAGACTTTTTTTTTGGAGAGAATATAAACCTTTGAAAGATTGCTTTCATCTTGTTCTTGCGAGAACTCTATCGGCTTCAAGTTGTGCTTGTAGTCTTCTATCCATTTCATTTTGCTATAGCGTTGGTTCCAAGCTCTCTTATAGCTTGTGGGTCACGTTCCACACTCCTCCACCTCGACTCCATCAAAATATATTGTTGGTTCCTAGCTCGTTATAGCTAGCGGGTCACAATTCGCTATCCTTGCAACCATACAAATCTACGCCGCCTTTAGCATCTCCCATCACTCCTTTGATTTACACCTTTCCATGATTATCATCCTCCATCCTTAGCCACCATACTATCCATATTACCTATCCAATTCCTTTCTTCATTAATTTTTCTATTATATTGCTATTCATCTCACATGATTGTTTTATGATATCTCAGAGTTCAAAGCGTAGCAAAGAATATTTCTTACTAGAATCACGATCGGGCACATCTATATGACTCGGGTTACATTGCCGGGTTCATATCAATTGGCATCAGAGCAAGGTTGATTCAGTAAGATAGTCGTTGTCTCTCTTCTGACAAAAAAAGAAAAAAAAGAAAAGAAAAGAAATCGAAAAAAAATTAGAGAAAGTTAAAGAGGGAGGGGGCATCGTATTCTCTATTCTTCTTTAAAAAATCCTTACATCATTTTTTTCTTTTGCTACTATTTTGTCATCTTTACCAACTCTCACAATTTACCTTTTTTTTGTTGCCACTTTTTCTTATCCCATCTTCCAAATTCTTTTTGCCAAGTTTTTTTTTCAGCCGAATTCTACAAGCCATTTGCAAGCCATGAGGAAGTTCTTAAAAGGACTTGATTGAGAGCAAGAGTGGAAAAAGGAAAGAGTGCACATCAAGGGTAAAAGCCATCCCGAGTGAAACACGAGTGTGAGTGCATTTTCTTGGAGTGGAATAGTTGAGGTTTTGTGTTTGTGAGGTTTTAATTTTTTTTATTTTTGTTACTAATAATGTCTCAAAATTCCGTGAGAAACTCTGTTGGAGGAAGTAGTAATGTTAACGTAGATGCAACTAACTCCAATCTTCAAGATATTATCCGAGAGATGGACAGATTGTTGCAACAAAGGTTAGGGCCGATGCAAGAACGATTAGATCATTTGGAGGAAAGATCTCAACGAAGGCATAATTCAGATCACGAGGAAGAGTATGAGGGAGAGGTGGACGAAGAACTTATAGACGAGCGAGCCTCCCAGCAAAGTTTGAGGCGTCAAGAACCTAGGTACCAAAGAGCTCCGCCAAGAGTTGATGATAATCTTAGCAACATCAAAATAACCATTCCTCATTTCCAAGGAAGAACGGATCCTGAAGCCTATCTTGCATGGGAAAAAAAGTTGAGCACATCTTTGAGTGCCACAATTACTCCGAGCTTAAGAAGGTAAAACTTGCAGCCATTGAATTTACAGATTATGCACTAATATGGTGGGATCAGTTGACATCTAGCAGGAGACGCAATGGCGAACATCCAATTTCTACTTGGAATGAGATGAAGGCCGTTATGCGTAGGAGGTTCGTTCCAACTCACTATCATAGAGAGTTGTTCAACAAGCTTCAAAATCTCACCCAAGGCAACCGTAGTGTTGAGGACTACTTTAAAGAGATGGAAGTAGCCATGATCCGAGCTAACATTGATGAGGATCGAGAAGCCACCATGGCAAGATTTTTATCCGGCCTTGACCCAAATATTGCGGTCGTCATTGAGTTGCAACATTATGTGGAGATCGAAGACATGGTGCATATGGCCATAAAAGTGGAAAAGCAACTTAAACGGAAGGGTTCCACACGAACCTATGAGCGAGCATCATCAAGATCGGGGCAAAGTTCTTACAAACGAAGTCCTCCAATACCACCCAATGAAAGAGGCGCACCACCCAAAGGAAGCAAGGCCAATGCCGAAACTAGCAAAGGTAAGGCTCCGAATGTTCCAAACCGTTCCCGTGATATAAAATGCTTCAAGTGCTTGGGAAGAGGGCATATTGCAAGCCAATGCCCAAATCGCAACACCATGCTTCTTCGTGATGATAGAGAGGTTGAATCGGAACAAGAGGAGGAAGATGAAGTTGCTGCCATACAATAAGATGAAGGTGATGATATAGAGTATGCAGCAGAAGGAGAGGCCCTTATTGTGAAAAGGAGCCTAAGTGTGCAAGCGAGTGAAGGGAATGAGCAATGCGAGAATATCTTTCATACTCGCTGCCATGTTAATGGAAAGGTATGCTTTGTCATTATTGATGGAGGTAGTTGTACTAATGTTGCTAGTACTCTTATAGTAGAAAAACTTGGATTAGCAACCACAAAGCATCCACATCCCTACAAGCTGCAGTGGCTTAATGACGAAGGAGAACTCAAGGTTACCAAGCAAGTTCTTGTTGCTTTCTCCATTGGAAAGTATAAGGATGAAGTTCTTTGCGATGTTGTTCCGATGCACGCTGGCCATTTACTACTTGGGAGACCATGGCAATTCGATAAACGAGTCATACATGATGGATATACCAATCGGTATACACTCACCCATGGAGTAAGAAAGATTACCTTAGCCCCTCTTTCACCAAAACAAATTCACAAAGACCAAATACATTTGAGAGAAAGTATTGAAAGAGCCAAAGAGAGAGAATAAAAAATGAAGGTAAAAGCAAGTGAGAGTAAGCAAAGTGAGGGTGCGAAAATGAGTGTTTTTACCAAAGAAAGAGAGTTGAGAAAGTGTTTTCTATCGGGAAAGGAATTACTTGTACTTGTGTGCAAGGGAAGTTTATTGAACACTAACCAACTTGATCACACTTTGCCTTCTTCTATTGTGTCTTTGTTGCAGGAATTTGACAAATTATTTCTGGAGGAGATACCAAGTGGGCTGCCACCAATTCGTGGCATTGAACATCAAATAGATTTCATTCCCGGTGCCGTCATTCCTAACCGTCCAGCTTACCGAAGCAATCCCGAGGAAACCAAGGAGTTACAAAGGCAAGTGGCTGAACTAATGGCCAAAGGCTACGTGAGGGAGAGCCTTAGCCCATGTTCCGTTCCGGTATTACTTGTGCCAAAGAAGGATGGAACTTGGCGCATGTGTGTAGATTGTCGAGCGGTAAACAAAATTACCGTAAAGTATCGTCACCCTATTCCTCGTTTAGATGATATGTTAGATGAGCTTAGTGGTTCTAACCTTTTCTCTAAGATTAATCTTAAGAGTGGTTATCACCAAATAAGTATGCGGGAAGGTGATGAATGGAAAACAACATTTAAAACAAAGCAAGGACTCTATGAATGGTTGGTTATGCCTTTTGGCTTAACTAATGCACCAAGTACTTTCATGAGGTTAATGAACCATGTTCTTAGACCGTTTTTGGGTAAATTTTGTGTGGTTTATTTTGATGACATCTTAATCTATAGTAAATCAATGGAAGAACATGTTCATCACTTGAGGTCAGTTTTGTTGGTTTTAAGAAAGGAGAAGTTATATGCTAATTTAGACAAGTGTACATTTTGTACTGACAAAGTTGTCTTTCTTGGTTTTGTTGTCAGTTCTAAAGGCTTAGAGGTTGACAAAGAGAAGGTTAAAGCCATTGAAGAATGGCCACGACCAGCAAGCATTAGGAGTTTCCATAGACTTGCAAGCTTTTACCGAAGATTTGTGCCTAACTTCAGCACCATTGCCGCCCCTTTAACTAGTGTCATCAAGAAGAATGCTAACTTTTTCTGGGGGAAGACCAAGAGAAATCTTTTAATGTCATTAAAGAATGTTTAATTCATGCCCCTTTGCTTACCTTACCTGATTTTAACAAAACGTTTGAAATTGAATGTGATACATCAGGTGTGGGAATTGGAGCAGTATTATCTCAAGGTGGACGTCCTATAGCATATTTTAATGAGAAATTAAGTGGAGCTACGTTGAATTATCCAACATATGATAAGGAGATGTAAGCCCTTGTTCGCGCAATGGAAACATGGCAACACTATCTATGGCCTAAGGAGTTCATTATTCACACCGATCATGAGGCATTGAAGCACATTCGGGGGCAACATAAACTCAACAAACGACATGCCAAATGGGTGGAGTTTCTTGAATCTTTTCCCTATGTCATCAAATATAAGAAAGGTAAGGAGAATATAGTTGTCGATGCATTGTCTCGTAGGTACGCTCTTCTAAATACCTTAGAATCTAAGTTGTTGGGTTTTGTTTTCATTAAGGATTTATACGAATCTGATTCTGATTTTGAAAAAATTTACAAAGCTTGCGAGAAAGGCACGTTTGAAAACTATTATAGGGACAATGGGTTCCTATTCAAGGAAGGAAGACTTTGTATTCCACAAGGTTCCACACGTGAATTACTTATCAAAGAAGCCCATGGAGGAGGCTTAATGGGACATTTTGGAATAGCAAAGACTTTGGCCATACTTCAAGAGCATTTATATTGGCCAAAGATGAGACGAGATGTAGAGAGGTTATGTGAACGTTGCATCACTTGCAAGAAGGCTAAGTCTAGATCCATGCCACATGGACTCTACACACCACTACCTATTCCAGAAGCACCATGGATGGACATTTCAATGGATTTTGTGCTAGGGCTTCCACGCACAAAGAATAACAAAGACTCCATCTTTGTAGTATTGGATAGATTTTCCAAAATGGCTCATTTTATTCCTTGCAACAAGACTAATGATGCCTTACATATTGCTAACTTGTTTTTCAGGGAAGTCATGAGATTACATGGTGTGCCAAGAACTATCGTTTCCGATCGAGACGTGAAGTTCTTAAGCCACTTCTGGAGAGCCTTATGGAGTAAGATTGGAACTAAGCTGCTATTTTCCACCACTTGTCACCCTCAAACGGATGGCAAAATCGAAGTGGTGAATCGAGTACTCTCCACGTTGCTTAGGAGCATTATTAAGAAGAATCTAAAGACATGGGAAGAGTGCTTACCACATGTGGAGTTTGCATATAACCGATCAGTCCATACCACCTCGGGACACACTCCTTTTGAAGTTGTGTATGGGTTCAATCCATTAACACCGATGGACTTATTGCCATTACCCGCTGATCAAATTGTGAATAAAGATGGACTTAACAAAGCTGAATTTGTTAAGAAACTTCATCAACAAGTGCGGGATAATATTGAAAAGAAAACCAAGCAATATGAGCAACAAGCAAACAAGGGTCGAAGGAGAGTTGCCTTTGAGCCGGGAGATTGGGTGTGGTTGCACATGAGAAAAGAAAGGTTTCCAGCCCAACGGAAATCTAAATTGATGCCTCGAGGAGATGGGCCATTTCAAGTAGTTAAAAGGATCAATGATAATGCTTATCAACTAGACCTTCCAGGTGAGTTTAATGTTAGTGCAACCTTTAATGTTGCTGCTTTATCTCCTTTTGATGTAGGTGACGATTTGGGGACAAATCGCTTTAAAGAGGGAGGGACTGATATGACCATCAAGAACAAGGACCCGGAGAAGTACCCAAGTGGCCCCAATACACGTGCACGGGCCAAGGAGTTTCAATCAACCATGGAAAGCTTGTTTACAACAAGCCATGAACGTGAGAAAGAAGACATAATAAGGGAGGAATGCCTTACCTTGCTCATGCATGCATTTTCATGAGAATTTAAGTATTTCAAACTTCCATTGCATTGATAAAGTGTGTTGGCCATTAAAGCATGCACTTCATTTATAATTTTAGTTCATTTAGGGAAGTAGTTTAATTATGTATCTTAAATCATTCTTAAAACTACTTCATTCATGCATTTAGTTAAATTCAATAAAGTTAGTTCTTTAGTTAAACTAGTTCATTCATTTAACTAGTTCACTCAATTAACTAACTCTTTAATTGTTTCATGCATCTATTATTTTAAGTTTGAATAAATCCTTTGTGTGCGTCTAGGTTCATGTGACGTGTGGGTTAAAGAAGAGACTTTTTAACTTCAGCTTGGAAACAAGTCCTTGATGACCATCTTACTCATACAATTGAAGGAAATTCAACGCAATTCAAGGCTGAATTCTTTTCATCTTTTCAAGGCTGTTCATCTTCTTAGAGTAACAAAGCATTTAAGCTTCATAATTCACCTATTCAAGGTTGAAATTATGAACCAATGAAGGTCATTCACGTTCAAGAGAAGGGATATGCAATAATCAACATTCAAATTATGCATTCAAGGCCTTTATTTATCATTTTTGAAGGCTGATCATATTCCACAAATGGGCAAGCAATGAAGGCTGGTTTAATATCATTTAATCATCAAATTAAGTGATAAAATCATCAAGGAATTCAAAGAGACGAGCTGATTTGGATGTGTGGGCAGTCTACATTCATCCTATGTCCACATTCATTCTCTTTTATCCATTTGCAAGCAAAATGAGGCAGCCCAAGAGTCACCACTCCTTTTGGACGAATTTAAGGCTAAATTCATCTCAATTTAAAGCAAAATTCATCCATGAAAAGGATAAGAAAGAAACATTTCATTTATTTGTATTCAATAACATTTAGATGAGCATTCATCTCTCTTTTGTGTGACTTTTCATATGGTGCCTAGCCACACTATAAATAGGCACCTTAGGTTCATTTGTAAGACTTTTTTTTGGAGAGAATATAAACCTTTGAAAGATTGCTTTCATCTTGTTCTTGCGAGAACTCTATCGGCTTCAAGTTGTGCTTGTAGTCTTCTATCCATTTCATTTTGCTATAACGTTGGTTCCAAGCTCTCTTATTGCTTGTGGGTCACGTTCCACACTCCTCCACCTCGACTCCATCAAAATATATTGTTGGTTCCTAGCTCGTTATAGCTAGCGGGTCACAATTCCCTATCCTTGCAACCATACAAATCCACGCCGCCTTTAGCATCTCCCATCACTCCTTTGATTTACACCTTTCCATGATTATCATCCTCCATCCTTAGCCACCATACTATCCATATTACCTATCCAATTCCTTTCTTCATTAATTTTTCTATTATATTGCTATTCATCTCACATGATTGTTTTATGATATCTCAGAGTTCAAAGCAAAGAATATTTCTTACTAGAATCACGATCGGGCACATCTATATGACTCGGGTTACATTGTCGGGTTCATATCAATTTGACCAATTATATACAACTTTCAGGTTTCATATTCGTCACTTGAAGTGAGAATAGTTCCAACCATGGCCGATCCAAACATACCCATCTCGTCAACTCCGACCACCAACCAAGCTTCCCAAGTCGACAGAACCGACCGCGAGGCTCGAGTTTTAAGGTACAAAGAGAAGAGGAAGAACCGATAATTCGAGAAAACAATCATATGCGCTTCGCGGAAGGCCTACGCCGAATCAAGTCCAAGAATCAAAGGCCGATTCGTCAAAAGAACTGAAAACGACAATGACATAGTCCTCGACCAAATGCTTAACTCGCCAACTTCAGCTTTTGCAGCAGCTTTCATGTCGGAAACAGAGTACGACATCGTCTCGTAGTTTTAAAAGTCGATTTATAGAAGAATACTATGATTGTGTAATATAGTAATTAAATCCTGGCAAGTAGAATAATCCAAACGGCAATTGAAATTAATGGAAATAGATGTTTAGTTCTATGGTTATAGTTTATGTCATGTCTAAAGTTTGATTTCAATCTCGGAATAAAAAAACAAAGGTTTGATTCCTTAAGACTTTTTAAATTGACCCAAACATTTTATTTGGGTTAATATTTATTTTGGTACCCTAATTTTGTCTTAACTTGACTATTCGATTTAAATTATCATTTAAATTTTACTTATGATTTGAATAAAACATCGCATTTTTGTACTTGTTTTTATCTAAAAGTTGAGTTTAAGTATTATTGAATCGGACAAAGAAGTTTATGAATCAAATTGAATGTGAAATCGATTTCAAGATCGAACGTAGAGAGGGTCGAATTACTAAATTTTAAAATAATAAGGTATTTTAAAGTTTTACATGAACCTAAATTGCTATTAGAATAAAACTATTGGGGGACCAATCTACCCTTCTTTAATTTTGTCAGTGTTTATTTATAACTAAATAACTTTAAATTTTAAACAAGGGTCAAATTATTATTAAATCAAAATTTATCGGATATTTAAGTTTCATAATAGAGACTTATGCCCTTGATCCCTCCGTCCCATTGATTGTATGATAAATAATGACGGAGATATGGATTTTTACTAAAAAAATATCAGGGATATTTACTTATTTGACCTCTTATTTTTCAATTCATTTGAACGATATCCCTTTTTTAATGGTTAATTGTACATTGTCTCTATTTATCTTAATTATGTACTTCGTCCCTAATAACAAGTTTTTGCTTACTCATGAAACGGGTTGAACCATGATTCAAATTCAAACCAGATATACTATTTTTGTTCGAATTGAGTTCTTTAACGATTAAAAGCTATATGTAAATAAGAGTTTTGTTTTTGTTAATGTCATCATTTTAAATCTTTTGACCGGTTAATTTAAATTAAATATTATAAAAATTTATCACAAAACAATTTTTAAATTTATATAATTTATAACATTAGAATCAAATTTTTATTCTATTTTAAAATAACCGAACGAATTATTTTACGAGATGAATTGATGGTCCAATTTCTAATGGTCAAAATAAATATTCTTTTTTAATTATCAACAAGCTTCTCGCTTTTTATTACACTGATTCGATTGGTCGGTTGGGAACTTCAAAAAGGATATAGATAAGCAGCTATGTTATACATTGTAAATTGAATTAGGGTATTACAATTTAATCAATATTTTTGTTTAAATAGAGATATATTATATTCTCATTTCGAGATTCGAACCTATACAAGATGGAGCAGACTGAGTATCCTTAGCAACTAAACCAATTAATTTTGGTTAGACTCAAAATAATTCGAACATATAATAAATTTATTCATGTATAACTTAAAAGACTAACTATTAATTATTTTAGCGGAAGAAGATATTAGATAATTTAAATAATGTATAGAATTCCAATTCTTATGTTACGAGTAAAACAAATTAAATTAGAAGTATCGCCTCCTTAATAAATTATTATAATATTTGCTTCAAATTAATTTATCGACAAACCGATCAAATATGATTATAAAAAATGCCATTCTGTGAATGAAAACATTTTAACACTCAACGTTTTATTTTGAGTCAAAATGGACATTTCGTGAATGAAAATTGTAATCAACTAACGATAGACAACTTGATATGACTGACAGAATATCACATCATCAGAAAAATTAAATTGTATTTTATATAATTTTAGTTTTACTTGTGTGTCATTATGTCATGTCAGGACCACTGTTTATTTGTCATTGTTATGTCAGTGTGCATTGCCATGGAGATTTCCCACACCATGTCAAGTAATTTGTCGTTAATTAACTAACAATTTTTATTCAAAGATTAACTATTTTAACTTAAGATAAAATATTAAAGATTAATGTACTTAAAAAATTAAAATAATTTTTCAGTCAAATATTAAGAACATTTCCTAACGTTATGCATAAAAAATACAACTTAAAGAGAATTTGTGCATCCCGAAGTGATAAATGAAAAAAAAGGAAGATTTGGATAAAATGAAGATCACATGAAAAGCCAACCTCAAAAGTTTTTAGTTTTAACGAATTTAACGATTGGAATCCTTTTTGGATCCAAATTAGTATCTAATTCTTTGAACACACTTTCCTATAATGCTCCTATTTATAAAAATATATTTTTTAAAACACAAATGGAATAAAATTTAATTTATATAAATTTATTAATTTTAGAAGTTATGAATTGTGGGTTTAGAATTAAAAATTTAAGATTTATAGTTTTATAGTTTACATATAGAGATTAAAATTTCATTATTTAAATATGGAAAGTTGTGTAAATCTTTCACACTGTTTGTGTAACACCCCAATTTTGCTCTAAATTAAAAACCCTAATAATTGGGAATTTCAATTGAAAACTTAATTAAATTTTAGTGATTAAATTGGGAATTTTCGAAATTTCACTAATAAAATTGCAACGATTGCAAAACTCAAGTGTCGTTTCATAAACCCTAGAAAGTATAATGGCGCGCTCTGTAATTAACCCTTTTCTTAGGGTATAAATAGAACCTTTCAACCATTGTCTCTGGTTTTGGCCGTTCTCTTCCCTCTCCTTCAACGTCTTGTGCGAGCAAAAGAAAAGAAACCCCCTTTCTCTGTTTTCCGTCCAGCCAAGGGTCAAACACCGTTCGTTCGACGGTCCGGCACCACCGTTCATCTTCCCTTTGTTGTCCGACCATAACCCACTCGTCAACTAACCCTCGTCGGCCGCCCTTTGCCCGAAACTCATCGGTAAGCTTTTTGGTTGCTTCGGAAAGCCCTCACGCTACCATCGTCTTGCTTTTTTTTTTTTTTGCAAATTGGTTGGGTCTCAATTGTTCCTTTCCCTCGTGTAAGTTGTGTGTGTATGTGGGTCTCGGAAATTCATCAGATTTTGATGTGAGAGGTCATTGGCGGTGAGGAATCGGGGGGGATGTTGTGCCCTAATTTTCGAATTAGGGATTTTATGTTGAACCGGTCTGAACCGGTCCAGAAAACTGAACTGGGTTGATAGAACCGAACCGGTCTATCTTATAAATAGTTGGCTGACGTCAGCGTTGACCGTTTCCGGTCTCAGAAAAGGGCTATTTTATGTTTTTCGACGTCCTTATTCTGATTCTGTTGCCCGTTTTTCCAAATTCGAACCCGAAAGACCGTTTTGACCCCTTTTATTCATTTATACTTGTATTTAGAGATTTGAATATCAGAAAAATTAATTGGTATTATTTGTATTTGCAGACGACATTGACTCGGATACTGAGATCCTTCCCCTTCCTCCACCTAGACGACTTCCTGTTGCTCAGACATCGGGATCCGCTCATGAGTTTAATTATTAATATACATTCGATATTTATATTATCAGTGTCTTGGCATAGTAGTAATATCTTGTTGGTGTATTTAATTGTTATAGGAGCTGACTCTGACTGACCTAGAGATAGAGCTGAGCGTGGGAGACGTCACCATTGACGTTGAATGTTAGCTACTTGAGGTGTGTTCTCTTCTGTGTAGTTTACTTACAGTGATTTGTATGTAAATGTGATGATTTGCTGAAATGTATACATGATGTGGTCTGATGATGTATGATGATTATATTCTATTGATATGTGATGTTTGACTTGTTCAACATTCTATAATGTTATGCAATATTTGATTATACATTTAGATTCAGATTATTGTATATCAGATTATATGATTATGCATTTCTGTTGATAAATAATGCATTTAGATTCAGAACTAGGATTTTAGGTCATATCATTTTGGTTGGAATTCTGTACGGGGAAGTTCACTAGCTTCATCCTTCAGGATGATGTTTACTTCAGATCAATGGTTTTGCCCTATGGGCTGGATTCCACTTCGGATAGTGATGTGATAGAGAGTGTTTCTGGGGAACCTTACTCTTCAGATGGTGATGTAGTTTGGGTGCATGTCATATTATGTTGCATATTCATTCATACTTGCTTATGTGTTTGAATTGATTCATGATGGAAAAATTGTATTTTAATAATGTTTGGTTGTCTCTGTTGTTATAATGACTCTGTTAGTTCAATTTTTGCATTGTAGAGACACACTGAGCGTTTTTGCTGACTCCCCCTTAGTTTCTACTTTCAGATACTCAGGTCTAGGCTACGGTACTTGGAGGACCTCATTTTCAAGCTTTATTTATTTATTATTATCAGTATGAGACTTGGACTTTTATATATTATATGTTTTATCAGATTGTATATAATTTCAGATTCTGGATGTTTTATTTGGGGTCATTCTGTTTTATTATGCATGCACATTTTGAATATTTAATATTTTCAGGAATATTTTATCAGTATGTAATATGCGATATTATTATTATCTATTTTGGAATTTAAGTTTTGAATCAGGTTACTTGTGTGAAGGAGAAGCTTTGAGTTCACACCTTATATTCGACCTAGTTCTTCCGGGTCAGGTTTAGGGGTTTACATTTAGTGGTATCAGAGCCAGGTTCAACAGTCGGCCTTAGTGATTTAAATCAATTTGAAATCGAAAATAAATTTTTGCATACATTCTCAAATATTTTCGGGGTAAAACGGGAATTTCAGATAAATTTATGATCTATTATGAATATATTTATACATATTCTGAATAAGGTCTCCAAGTACCGAATGTAATCTTAGGAATCTGTCTTTTGTAGATATACTACTATGTTACCTCGGAGAAGTTCTAGAGTAGCGGCCGGTCGAGGTCGTGGCCGAGGACAAGGTCGTACCGTGACTGCGGATAGTGACGTTCCACCTCTAGAGGGATTGATACAAAACCAAGATGAGGTCCAGGGTGCGAATGAGGAGGAACAACATGCGGATCAGAGAGGAGCTCAACAGGCCGGTGGAGGAGACCCATATGTTTAGCCTGCTCAGGGTAGTGGTCACTGTGATTCAGGGGATAGTGAGACACTGGGCACATATGTTGTAACTATTCAGAGAGAGTTATAGAGATACCTTCGTCAGTTTGAGAGTGTTCGGAGACCCATATCCACAGAGTTTCTTGCTGCCGAGATGAATATGTTCGATGGAAAGACGGGTACAGACCCAACAGATGTAAAGTATTGGCTGAAGAAGCTTCAGCGATTAATTGTTGAGATGGATTATCCTACCGACCGGAAACCCAGGGCTGCCGTTTCACTACTGCAAGGTGAAGCCCAGAATTGGTGGGAGGCTGAGGAGCTTGTTACTCCAGCTAGTACTGTGACTTAGGATAATTCCAGACAAGCTATCCGTGATCGATATGTCGGAGATGATTATATAGCTAAGTGCAGAGATGATTTCATGAATTTGAGACAGGACGACATGATTGTTAATGACTATGAGATTGAGTTTATGAGATTGATTCAGTACGTCCTAGGGTTAGTGACCACAGAAAAAGACAAGTGTGATTGGTTTATGAAGGGATTGTGTCCTACGATAAAGGCCAGTGTTGCTTTACATATGGACCGGGAATACAATGATATAACTTGACGAGCTAGGACAGCTGAGCGTAATGAGGACGAGTTGAGACAGCTTGAATTCCATGGATCTGATAGAATGAAGAGACCAGTGTCAGTGCCAGCTCAGCATAGTCAGGGAAATCAGTCTAGGAAGAGGGCCAGAGATGAGACATACTATCAGAGTTATTCGAGAGCTAGACCAGTGTCTTCTTCTATTCTGACTGTTAGTGTTGGTGGTTCGACTAGTATTCGAGGGGTGCCACATTGTCCTTTTTGCAAGAAGTGGCATTCGGGCGAGTGTAGGAGGCAGACTGGAGCTTGTTTTAGATTTGGTTCATTCGAGCATCGTTTTTAGAGATTGCCCGATTTCACCTCCTTCATCTTTTACTACTAATAAGTCTCAGACATCAGTACAGACTCCCGCCAGGGGAAGAGGTCGGGTCAGATCTGTTACTTCAGGCTCTGCTAGTAGAGGTAGACCAGCTCCGAGTGGAGGATCAGCATTATCGGGGGCCAGACAGCCAGGTTTAGTGTATTCTACTAGGAGGCACGAGGACCATGATGAACAGAATGTTATTGTCGGTACATTCTCTATCCATTCTATTCCATATTTTGCTCTCCTAGATAATGGTTTGACTCATTCACATGTTGCAAGTTCTGTGTCTGGGGGTCTTGAGATTTCTGTTGAGGATACCGTTAGTGCTGTTACTGTACACAGTCTGATGGGTAATCAAGTTGAGGTTACTAAAGTATACATGAATTGTCCTCTCGAGATTCGAGGGGAGATCTTTCCAACTGATTTGATGGAGTTACCCCTTTCGAGAGTTCGATCTTATTCTGGGTATGGATTGGTTGTCTGCACATCATGTTACTTTAGACTGTGAAAAGAAAAGGGCTACACTGAGAACTCCTGATGATCGTGAGGTGATTCTTATTGGTGAGCGCAGAGGGTTCCTATGTAACATCGTCTCAGCTCTCAAAGTTGAGAAAATGATCAGGAAAGGGTCTATTGCCTATCTTGCCAATATCCTTGATCCGAGACAGTCTGATTCTAAATTAGATAATATTCAAGTTGTGAAAGACTTTCCAGACGTTTTCCCATAAGAATTACATGAGGTATCGCGGAAATGGGATGAGGTTGAGTTTGGCATCGAGGTTTATCTGGGTACAACTCTTGTGTCTATGGAACCTTATCGGATGGCACCGAAGGAATTTAAAGAGTTGAAGATTCAGTTGTAATAACTGTTGGATCGAGGTTTCATTCGACCTAGTGTTTCTCCTTGGGGAGCTCTTGGTCTGTTTGTTAAGAAGAAGGATGGGACACTTCGACTCTGTATTGATTATCGGAAGCTGAACAAGCTGACGATCAAGAACAAATATCCTCTTCCCCGTATTGATGATCTGTTTGACCAGTTCCGGGGAGCTACGGTATTCTCTAATATAGACCTGAGATCTGGTTATTACCAACTCAAGATTAAGGATTTTGATGTGTTCAAAATAGCTTTTCGGACATGATATGGCCATTATGAGTTCCTTGTGATGCCTTTTAGGTTGACTAACGATCCTGCCGCTTTTATGGATATGATGAATAGGGTGTTTCAACCCTATCTTGACCAGTTTTTTGTGGTATTTACTGATGATATATTGGTATATTCTAGATCTGAGGAAGAGCATGAGGAACATCTTCGGATTGTATTATAGATTCTACGAGAGAAACAACTATTTGCCAAATTCACTAAGTGTGAGTTCTGGCTTTCTGTGGTTATGATTCTGGAACATATAGTTCCTGCTCAGGGTATTCAAGTTGATCCGATGAAGGTTGAGACTATTATGAGTTAGAAGCAGCCCAATAATGTTTCTGAGGTTCGGAGCTTCTTGGATTTAGGTAGTTATTATCAGAGATTCGTTGAGGGTTTCTCTTCTATTGCAGCTCCGTTGAATAAGCTTCTAAGGAAGGATGTTCCCTTCGTTTGGACTGAGGCTCAACAGTCTAGTTTCGAGAAGCTTAAGTTTGTGTTGACTGAAGCACTAGTTTTGATTCTGCCTGAGCCATATAAGGCTTATACAGTTTTTAGTGTTGCTTCATACACCGGATTGGGGTGTGTTTTGATGTAGGACGGGAAGGTAGTGGCTTATGCATCTCGATAGTTAAAACAATATGAGTGTAACTATCCTACCCATGATCTAGAGCTTGTTGTTGTTATCTTTGCACTTAAGATCTGGAGACAATATCTCTACGGGGAGAACCGTTATATCTATATAGACCATAAGAGTCTAAAATTCCTCATCACTCAAAAAGAGCTTAATCTGAGACAGCGTCGCTGGTTAGAGCTTCTCAAGGATTATGATTAGGAGATTGAGTATCATCCTGGTAAAGCTAATGTCGTTGCTGATGCATTGAGTCGTAACAATATTTCAGATCTGGGAGCTTTGTTTGCTTGGATGAGTTTGTACAAGGATGGCAGTCTAATGGCAGAACTTCGGGTTATTCCTACATTGATTTCTGATATTCGAGCTGAGCAGCCTAGTGATCCGTTTTTGATGCATTGTATCAGAAAGGTGCGTGATGGTACATCTCTAGATTTCTCTATTGATCAGGATGGAGTATAATGTTTCAGTGGCCGGTATTGTATTCCGAGGAAATCTGGGTTAAAATAGGTTATTCTCTGTGAGGCCCATGACAGTCCTTATTCTATGCATCCTTGTGGTGACAAGATGTATAAGAATGTTCGTGAAAGGTACTGGTGGAAAGGTCACAAGCGGGACGTCGTCGGATTTGTATCGAGCTGCTTGACTTGTTAGAAAGTCAAAGCAGAGCATCAACGTTTTTCTGGGTTACTACAACATATTGAGATTCCTTAGTGGAAGTGGGAGCGCGTGACTATGGATTTCTCGTCGAAGAAGGATTCCATCTGGGTTATTGTTGATCGTCTGACGAAGTCCACACATTTCATTCATGTCCGAGTTAACTATTCTTTGAGTAAGTTAGCCCGGCTTTATATTTTTTAGATCGTTCGACTTCACGGGGTACCGTTATCTATTATTTCCGACAGAAAAACGAGGTTCACTGCATGATTCTGGGGGTCTCTTCATTCTGCTTTGGGTACTCGGTTGAAATTCAATACATCTTATCATTTGCAAACAGATGGTCAGTCTGAGGGTGTGATCCAGATTCTTGAGGATATGTTGAGAGGTTGTATTCTTGATTTAAGTGACAGTTGGGAGGATTTCTTGCCGCTTGTAGAGTTTTCTTATAATAACATATATCAGGCCAGTATCAAGATGGCACCGTATGAGGCTCTGTATGGGCGTAGGTGTCGTTCACCTATTGGTTGGACTGGGTTGAATGAGCACAGATTGTTGGGACCGAAGATTGTGCACGAGGCTTAGCAGACTGTCAGATTGATTCGGGATCGGCTTAAGGCTGCTTTTGACAGACATAAGTCTTATGCTGATTTGAGACGTCGCGATCTTGAGTTTGAGGTGGGTGATGAGGTTTTCTTGAAAGTATCTCCTTGGAGGAAGGTACATCGGTTTGGTCGAAAGGGCAAGCTGAGTCCTCGTTACATTAGCCCTTATCGGATTTTTCGTCGAGATGGATCAGTTGCCTATCAGCTAGAGCTACCACCAGAGCTTCAGCGTATTCATGATGTTTTCCGTATTTCAGTGTTGAGAAGTTATCATCTTGATCCGTCACATGTCATTCCTGTTGAGGATATTGAGGTTCGTCCTGATTTGCGTTTTGAGGAGGAGTCTATTGAGATTCTTGCTCAGGATAAAAAGGTTCTCAGAAGGAAGACCATTAAGATGGTCAAAGTTCTGTGGCGTAGTCGTAGTCATGATGAGGCTACGTGGGAGCCCAAGACTGTCATCCGAGCTCAGTATTCGCATCTTTTTGCTCCAGGTAAATTTCGAGGCCGAAATTTCTTTTTAACGGTGAGAGAGTTGTAACACCCCAGTTTTTCCCTAAATTAAAAACCCTAATATTTGGGAACTTCAATTGAAAACTTAATTAAATTTCAATGATTAAATTGGGAATTTTAAATTCCAGTGATCACATTGTAACGATTGCAAAACTTAAGTGTCGTTTCATAAACCCTAGAATGTATAATGGTACGCTCTGTAATTAACCCTTTTCTTAGGGTATAAAGAGAACCTTTCAACCATTTTCTCTGGTTTTGGCCGTTCTCTTCCCTCTCCTTCAACGTCTTGTGCGAGCAAAAGAAAAGAAACACCCTTTCTCTGTTTTCTTTCCGGCACCACCGTTCATCTTCCCTTTATTGTCTGATCATAACCCACTCGTCAACTAACCCTCTTCGGCCGCCCTTTGCCCGAAACTCATCGGTATGCTTTTCGGTTGCTTCGGAAATCCCTCACGCCGCTGTTGTCTTGTTTTTTTTTTTGAAAATTGGTTGGGTCTCAATTGTTCCTTTCCCTCGTGTAAGTTGTGTGTGTATGTGAGTCTCAGAAACTCGTCAGAATTTGACGCGAGAGGTCACCGGCGTTGAGGAATCGGGGGGATGTTGTGCCCTAATTTTTGAATTAGGGATTTTATGTTGAACCGGTATGAACCGTTCCAGAAGACTGGATCGGGTTGACAAAACCGAACCGGACTATCTTATAAAGAGTCGGCTGACGTCAGCGTTGACCGTTGACCATTGACTTTTTCAGAAAAGGGCTATTCATGTTTTTCGACATCCTGATTCCAATTTCGTTGCCCGTTTTCCCAAATTTGAACCTGAAAGACCGTTTTGACCGCTTTTATTCATTTATACTTGTATTTAAAGGTTTGAATATCGGAAATATTAATTGGTATTATTCGTATTTGCAGACGACATTGACTCGGATACTGAGATCGTTACTCCTCCTCCACCTGGACGACCTCCTGTTGCTCAGCCATCGGGATCCGTCGTGAGTTTAATTGTTATAGGAGCTGACTCTGACCGAACTAGATATAGAGCTGAGCGTGGGAGACGTCACCGTCGATGTTGAGTGTTAGCTACTTGAGGTGTGTTCTCTTCTGTGTAGTTTGCTTACAGTCCTCTGTATGTAAATGTGATGATTTGCTGAAATGTATACATGATGTAGTCTGATGATTTGTGATGATTATATTCTATTGATCTGTGATGTTTGACTTGTTCAACATTTTGTAATGTTATGCAATATTTGTTTATACATTCAGATTCAGATTATTGTATATCGTAATATATGATTATGCGTTTATGTTGATAAATAATGCATTCAGATTCAGTGCTCAGATTTTATGTCATCTCATTTTTGTTGGGATTCTGTACGGGGAAGTTTAGTAGCTTCATTCGTCGGGATGATGTCTACTTCGGATCAGTGGTTTCACCCTACGGGCTGGATTCCACTTCGGATGGTGATGAAGAAGAGAGTGGTTCTAGGGAACCTTACTCTTCGGATGGTGATGTAGTTTGGGTGCATGTCATATTGTGTTGCATATTCATTCATACTTGCTTATGTGTTTGAATTGATTCATGATGGAAAACTGTATTATGATAATGTTGGGTTGTCTCTGTTGTTATAATGACTCTGTTAGTTCTATTTGCATTGTAGAGACACACTGAGCGTTTTTGCTGACTCCCCCTTAGTTTCTACTTTCAGATACTCAAGTCTAGGCTACGGAACTTGGAGGACCTCGTTTTCCGGCTTTATTTATTTATTGTTATTATCAGTATGAGACATGGACTTATTTATATTAAATGTTTTATTGGATTGTATATAATTTCAAATTATGGGTGTTTTATTTGGGGTTATTATGTTTTATTATGCATGCCCATTTTGAATGTTTTATATTTTCAAGAATATTTTATCAGTATGTAATATGCGATACTATTATTATCTATTTTTTAATTTAAGTTTTGAATCAGGTTACTTGTGTGAGGGACAATCTTTGAGTTGACTCCATTTATATAGAAAATATTACTCTTTTAAAAATTGTTTAAGTTTGGTGTTCATATTCATATTATCTTTTTTACATCATATTAGGCCTTAAATTTTATTTTAATCTCTTTTGAGTTTTAAATTTTTAATTTGTTATCAAATTAAACAACCGATACAAGTAATAATTTTTTTAATATTTTTTATTTATTTTCTAACAATTTTCATCTTTTTCTGATTTTTATTACTAAGGATGCCTTGAAGAATGAGTTCCCCAAATTTTTATTACTAAGGATGACTTGTTCAACATTCTGTAATCTTATGCAATATTTGTTTATATATTCAGAATCAGATTATTGTATATCGTATTATATGATTATGCGTTTCTGTTGATAAATAATGCATTCAGATTCAGTGCTCAGATTTTATGTCATCTCATTTTGGTTGGGATTTTGTACGGGGAAGTTCAGTAGCTTCATTCGTCGGGATGATGTCTACTTCGGATCAGTGGTTTCACCCTACGGGCTGGATTCCACTTCGAATGGTGATGAGATAGAGAGTGGTTCTGGGGAACCTTACTCTTCATATGGTGATGTAGTTTGGGTGCATGTCATATTGTGTTGCATATTCATTCATACTTGCTTATGCGTTTGAATTGATTCATGATGGAAAAATTGTATTATGATAATGTTTGGTTGTCTCTGTTGTTATAATGACTCTGTTAGTTTTGTTTGCACTGTATAGACACACTGAGCGTTTTCGCTGACTCCCCCTTAGTTTCTACTTTCAGATACTCAGGTCTAGGCTATGGTACTTGGAGGACCTCGTTTTCCAGCTTTATTTATTTATTATTGATAGTATGAGACTTGGACTTATTTATATTAAATGGTTTATTGGATTGTATATAATTTCAGAATCTGGGTGTTTTATTTAGGGTTATTATGTTTTATTATGCATGCACATTTGGAATATGCGATACTATTATTATTTATTTTGGAATTTAAGTTTTAAATCAGGTTACTTGTGTGAGGGACAAGCTTTGAGTTGACTCCTTATATTCGACCCAATTCTTCCGGGTCGGGTTTAGGGGGTTACAGTTTGTGTATTGAAATTATTACTCTTGTAAAAATTGTTTAAGTTTGGTTTTCATATTCATATTATCTTTTTTACATCATATTAGGCCTTAAATTTTATTTTAATCTCTTTTGAGTTTTAAATTTTTAATTCGTTATCAAATTAAACAACTGATACAAACAATATTTTTTATTTATTTTCTAACAATTTTCATCTTTTCTGATTTTTATTACTAAGGATGCCTTGAAGAATGTGTTCCCCAAATTATTTTGATTAGCGAGTAATAAGCTTGCAAGTGTAAATGTTGAGGATTTCATACAAAATTTACACCATTGAAATAAAGTTATCTGTCTGTCCTTAAATTTTATTAAATCGAATTTCAAAATTTTCTTTCTAAAAGAGAGAGTATGAAATTTAAAGAGAGGGAATTTTGGTGCAAACGGTGTAATATGGAATATTATAACTAAAATTTAGGAAATATGTTATATAAAAAGTTTCATTCATATAAGATACATACGTATACATGTATATATTGTTCAACGTCTAATACATAGTACTAATAAAGTTCAGCATACATTCATCTAATACAAACTAAGTTTTTTTCTATTGTGATCAACTGTTGTTATAAGATGTGAGATCATCAGTGTTATAGAGGATCAGGACCACCTGGACTTTTTCTCTTTGACTCCAAAGGATTTTCGACATTCCCTTTCATGCTAGCTTTAATGGCTTTCTTGACTTCATCTATCAATGTACGTTTTCCACCTTCTTTTAATTGCGTGGATTCATTATCTGTCTCACGTATTTCTTGTCTTTTGGTCGATTTCATAACAGTTGCAGATATACCAGCCGCTACTGTTGTCAATTGCAGTGAATATCGACGACGAAAAGAGTCAAATTCGTTAAATGACGGACGTACTTTCATTTCATCTTCAGATTCTTGATCAGGAGCCGAAAACGAATGAAGTGAATGACTTGCAAAACTCGAAACCAAAAACAAAACATGCAATGAAAGCATGAAGAAAACATTGAAATTAGAAGTTTAAGAATCAAATTGAATGTGAAATCGATTTCAATATCGAATGTTGAGAGGGTCGAATTACTAAATTTTAAAATTATAAGGGCTTTTAAAGTTTTACATCAACCTAAATTGCTATTAGAATAAAACTATTGGGGACACAAATCTACCCTTCTTTAATTTTTTCAATGTTTATTTATAGCTAAATAACTTTAAATTTTAAACAAGGGTCAATTTATTATTAAATCAAAATTTATCGGATATTTAAGTTTCATAATAGAGACTTATGCCCTTGATCCCTCCGTCCCATTGAATGTATGATAAACAATGACAGAGTCATATGGAGTTTTACTTAAAAAATATAAGGGATATTTACTTATTTGACCTCTTATTTTTCAATTCATTTGAACTATATCCCTTTTTTAATTGTTAGTTGTACATTGTCTTTATTAATCTTAATTATTTAATCAGTCCCGAATAATAAGTTTTTGCTTACTCATAAAACGGGTTGAACCATGATTCAAATTCAAACCAGTTATACTATTTTTGTTAGAATTGAGTTCTTGAACGATAAAAGCTATATGTAAATAAGAGTTTTTCTTTTGGTTAATGGCATCGTTTTAAATCTTTTGACCGGTTAATTGAAATTAAATATTATGATGTTGGGAGGTAGTTTATGATGATGTTGGGCGGTTTTTAGATGATTTTTTTTTTGCACCCGACAAGTTACATGTGGGTGCGAACAACACATTCCTTGTGCTTTAGCCTAAGGTTGATTCACCGGTCACCTTGAGTGATTTTCGACCAATCAGCTTGCTTAATTCGATATATAAGATTCTTGCCAAAATTTTGGCTAGAAGGCTGCAGTCGGTGTTGGGAGGACTAATTAGTGATCACCAATCGGCTTTTGTGCGTGGGCGTGAACTGTGGATGGTATTCTATTGGCAAATGAGACAATACATTCCATGCGACAGAGTTCGTTGGACAGATGTATCTTGAAATTTGACTTCGCGTAAGCTTACGACTGCGTTCTATTGGAATTTTTAGAGCACATTTTATGGTCGATGGGGTTTAGTGATTCTTGGCGTCGTCTGATTACTGAGTGTATCAGCACAGTCAGGTTGTCAGTTTCGTTAAAAGATAGCACCAATAAAGAATTCGGAATGGGGCGTTGTCTGCGGCAAGGTTGCCCGCTATCGCCTTTACTGTTCGTTATTGTGGCGGAAGCACTACATAGGATGTTCGTTCAAGCGGAGGAGTTGGGGCTCATCCGTAGGGTTTCGTTGGCTCTGGGGGTGTCGCTATCGCATCTTCAATTTGCTGACGACACCATTCTATTCTTTGAAGCCTCTGTTGAGAGCGCTACGACTATCCGCAGGTTACTGTGTTGCTTCCAAGTTTGTTCTGGTTTGAAAATTAACTTCAATAAGTCCTCTCTTTATACTATTGGCATGGATGAGGGGCTGTTTGATTCAATGGCGGCTGTCTTGTGCTGTCGGAAAGGTTAATTGCCTTTTGTTTATTTGGGGCTGCCGTTGGGGGTGAATCCTCGCAACATTGTTGCATGGGAACTAGTTATAGCCTCATTTCGACGAAAGATTGCTGGTTGGAAACGAACATCTTTATCTTTTGCTGCTCGCGTCACACTGGTAAACTCTGTTCTTTTGTCACTTCCAGTTTATTATATGAGTTTGTTTCGGGTGCCGAAGGGTGTTATCACATCAATAGATAAAGTGAGGCGTGCTTTTCAGTGGGGTGGGGTGAGTTTACAACGGAAAATATATCGAGTAAGATGGAGTATTGTTTGTCGGGCCACGTCATCTTGGTGGGTTGGGGGTTGCGGATTTGGAGGTTCGAAATAAAGCATTATTGGCAAAATTATCTTGGTGGTATGCTAGGGATGAATCATCTTTGTGGAGGGCCATCATCGTGGCAAAATATGGCGAGGCAGCCCAGTGGTGGCGATTTAACTTTGCCTACAGGGGTTCGATGTCAGATATTTGGAAACAGATTGTCAAAACTGTGTGCTCGGATACTGTGCAAAAGTTCATGGGTGAGACTAGTTTTGTTTGGAAGGTTGGTGATGGTTCGCGGGTTTTATTTTGGTTTGATTCGTGGTGTATTGAGAAACCATTGAAGGATATATTCCCACAGTTATTTTCGATAGTGGTGAATCATTTGGCTTTGGTCGATGACCTTTTCGATGGGGGTAGCTTTCAGCATGACCGCTGGGAGAGTTTCTTTTGTCGAGGCTTGCGTTCGTTTGAGCTTCGACAACTTCGGGAGCTCATCTCGCTCTTTGGACCTGTGAGGTTACGACATGGTGCAGTTGATATGTTAGTCTAGACACCTAATACGCGCGAGACCTTTTCAGTAAAGGCTCTATCACGTCTGCTTATGTTGGACAAGGTGAGAGGGAGCGATTTCGCTGAGTATTTTGCGTGGAAAATCCTCATACCTCCGAGGGTTCAAGCGTTTTTGTGGTTCACATGGCTGCGCTATTTACCAACCTTTGATTTTTAGAAGCTTCGTGGCATCGTGTTAGATGAGCAGCAACGTTTGTGTGCTTGGTGTCGTGAGAGGGAGGAGGAGATTGATCACTTGTTTTTCCTATGCTCGTTTGCCTAAGGAATTTGGGATTGGTTTAGGCGTTGTTGGGTGGTGTATTTACCGATGCCGATGAATTTTTCTGATTTTTTCATCCTGGGATTTTAGTGTTCTTTCACGGGCACTTTAAGGCTTCTGTGGGTGTCGAGCATTGCAGCATTGTTGTGGTCCCTATGGCTTACGCGGAATGAATGTGTTTTTAACGGTAAACTTCTATCGGCTTCGGAGATTTGCTTCTTGGTTAAATTGCGCTCATTTTACTGGGTGAAGTCGTTAAAAGAGGGGTTGTCCGTAAGTGAGCCTTTATGGTGGGATTGCCCGAGCCCGTTCAGTGAGTTTGTAGTTTCTAAGCCATGTCGTGTGGGGGTGAGTTGGGAGCCTCTAATTGGGGACACACTAAAATTCTAGCTCTCTTCTTGGGTCCACTTGGTTCCCTTGATTCCAATGTAGCAGAGTTGCGGGCAATCGCTTTTGCGTTGAATTTCTTTTCAGCTTCTAAATGGGCATCTCGTCCCCTCGTGGTGGAGTCGGATTCCAAAATTGCTCTTGGTTGGGTGTTGCATTTGGAACGACGGCCTTGGCTTTTGTGGGAGATTTTTTGTTTGATCGATCAAGCATGCCTCACTTTGCGGTCCGTATGCTTTAACCACATTTTCGGTGAGGTGAATGGGTTAGCGGATGTGCTAGCAAAGGAAGGGGTGACGCGGGCATCTTTATTTCAGGCCTCTGTATGATTGTTTCCTTTGTGAGGGGCGTTGTGTTCCGTTGTTGTTTATTTCCTTTTAGTCCATGTGCCGTACTCTTTTCCTCGGTTAGGCTTAGGGAGGTTTTTAATGAGGCGCACGTGTGACTCGAGTTGTATATTTTCCCATTAATATACATATTTTTGCCGATAAAAAAAGGAACGGCAAAAAGGATATAAATAAGCAGCTATGTTATACTTTTATGTTATACATTGTAAATTGAATTAGGGTATTAAAATTTAATCAATTTTTTTTGTTTAAATAGATTGATATTATATTCTCATTCCGAGATTCGAACCTATACAAGATGGAGCAGAATGTGTATCCTTAGCAACTAAACCAATTAATTTTGGTTAGACTCAAAATAATTCGAACATATAATAAATTTATTTATGTATAACTTAAACGACAACTATTAATTATTTTAGCGGAAAAAGATATTAGATAATTTATATAATGTATAGAATTCAAATTCTTATGTTACGAGTAAAACAAATTAAATTAGAAGTATCGACTCCATAATAAATTTTTATAATATTTGCTTCAAATTAATTTATCGACAAACCGATCAAATATGATTATAAAAAATGCCATTCCCTGAACGAAAACATTTTAACACTTAATGTTTTATTTTGAGTCAAAATGGTCATTTTGTGAATGAAAATTGTAATAAACTAACGATAAACAACTTGATATGACTGACAGAATAACGCATCATCAGAAAAAAAAAATTAAATTGTATTTTACATAATTTTAGTGTTACTTGTGTGTCATTATGTCAAGTCAGCACCTTTGTTTATTTGTCATTGTTATGTCAGTGTGCATTGTCATGGAGATTTCTCAGACCATGTCAAGTAATTTGTCGTTAATTAACTAACTATTTTAACTTAAGATAAAATATTAAAGCTTAATGTACTTAAAAAAATTAAAATAATTTTTCAGTCAAATATTAAGAACATTTTCCAACTTTATGCATAAAAAATACAACCTAAAGAGAATTTGTCAATCCCGAAGTGATAAATGAAAAAATAAAAAGGAAGATTTTATATAAAAGGAAGATCACATCAAAAGCCAACCTTAAAAGTTTTTAGTTTTAACGAATTTAACGATTGGAATCCTTTTTGGATCCAAATTCGTATCTAAATCTTTGAACACACTTTCCTATAATGCTCCAATTTATAAAAAAAACTATTTTAATACACAAATGGAATAAAATTTAATTTATATAAATTTATTAATTTTAGAAGTTATGAATTGTGGGTTTAGAATTTAAAATTTAAGATTTATAGTTTTATAGTTTACATATAGAGATTAAAATTTCATTATTTAAATATGAAAAATTGTGTAAATCTTTTACACTGTTTGTGTATAAAAAATATTACTCTTGTAAAAATTGTTTAAGTTTGGTGTTCATATTCATATTATCTTTTTTACGTCATATTAGGCCTTAAATTTTATTTTAATCTCTTTGAAGTTTTAAGTTTTTAATTTGTTATCAAATTGAACAACCGATACAAATAATATATTTTTAATATTTTTTATTTATTTTCTAACAATTTTCATCTTTTATGATTTTTATTACTAAGTATACCTTGAAGAATTTGTTCCCCAAATTATTTCAATTATCGAGTAATAAGCTTGCAAGTGTAAATGTTGAGGATTTCATACAAAATTTACACCATTGACATAAAATTATGTGTCTGTCCTTAAATTTTATTAAATCGAATTTCAAAATTTTATTTCTAAAAGAGAGTATGAAATTTAAAGAGAGGGAATTTTGGTGCAAACGGTGTAAGATGGAATATTATAACTAAAATTTAGGAAATATGTTATATAAAAAGTTTCATTCATATAAGATACATACGTATACATGTATATATTGTTCAATGTCTAATATGTAGTACTAATAAAGTTCAGCATACATTCATCTAATACAAACTACGTTTTTTTCTATTGTGATCAACTGTTGTTATAAGATGTGAGATCATCAGTGATGTATGAGATCAGGACCACCTGGACTTTTTCTCTTTGACTCCAAAGGATTTTCGACATTCCTTTTCAGGCTAGCTTTAATGGCTTTCTTGCCTTCATCTATCAATGTACGTTTTCCACCTCCTTTTAATTGCATTGATTCATGATCGGTCTCACGTATTTCTTGTCTTTTGGTCGATTTCGTAAAAGTTGCAGATATACCAGACGCTACTGTTGTCAATTGAGGTGAATATTAACAACGAAAAGAGTCGAATTCGTAAAATGACGGACGTACTTTTATTTCATCTTCAAATGCTTGAGCAGGAACAGAAAACGAATTAAGTGAATGAGTTGCAAAACTCGAAACCAAAAACAAAGCATGCAACGAAAGCATCGAGAAAACATTGAAATTAGCCATTGGAAAGTTCAAATTAGGGTTTGATAGTTTGCATACAATGGGTTGCATGTATAGGTATATATAGATATTACCAACCTTTTGTTTTGCTAGAATATTCAAAGTTTGTTCATATGGATACAATTTGATTGGATTTTAACTTTTAGGATTGAGATGAATTCTTGTTGCTTATATTCAATTTATATTCCTATATTTATGTCATAATCATATTTAATATGTTTTATATTTATATAAATTTAAATACGTTAATAATCAAATTTGATATATTAGCATACTTATTAACTTGCATATTATATTTATATTATGTTCATGTTGTGTATGAAATTTCAGTATTTTAATCATTTCATAATCATATATTTATATTTGGGCATGATTAGGATTGCATGAAAAGTTTTTACTTGCCCAAAAGTAGGGGTGAGCAAAACTCGAGTTGACTTGACGCTAAAAAACCTGACTCGTAATTTTATCCCAAAATATATGTTTGAATTACATAACTATCTCATGTTGGGTCAAATTAAATATTTTTACTCTAAATTTAAACCCAACCTGACCCTACCTAAATCTATTTTTTTAAACCCCGACTCATAAAATTTGATCGGTCGAATCTCCGTGTCATGCACATCACTAGTTAGTAGAGGCTTAAATTCTTTACTTCCATTCTCTTTGAAATGTACTGATACAAATTAAAGTATAGGATTAAATTTCAAAAGTAATCATAACATAGGGATTAAAATCACAATTTGACCAAATTATATACAACTTTCAGGTTTCATATTCGTCACTTGAAGTGGCAATAGTTCCAACCATGGCTGATCCAAACGTACCCATCTTGTCAACTCCGACCACCAACCAAGCTTCCCAACTCGGTAGAACCGACCGCGAGGCTCGAGTTTTAAGGTACAAAGAGAATATGAGGAACCGAAAATTTGAGAAAACAATCTGGTATGCATCCCGGAAGGCCTACACCGAATCAAGGCCATGAATCAAAGGCCGATACGTCAAAAGAACTAAAACCGACAACGAAATAGTCCTCGACCACATGCTTAACTCGCCAACTTCAGCTTTTGCAGCAACTTTCATGTCAGAAACAGAGTACGACGTTGTCTCGTAGTTTTGAAAGTCGATTTATAGTAGAATACTATAATTGTGTAATATAGTAATAAAATTCTGGCAAGTAGAATAATCCAAACGGCAATTGAAATTAATGGAAATAGATGTTTAGTTCTTTGGTTATAGTTTATGTCGCGTCTAAAGTTTGATTTCAATCTCGGAATAAAAAACAAAGGCTTGATTCCTTAAGACTTTTTAAATTGACCCAAACTTTTTATTTGGGTTAATGCATATTTTGGTACCTTAATTTTGTCTTAATATGAAATTGATTTCAAGATCGAACGTTGAGAGGGTCGAATTACTAAATTAAAAAAAAAATTATCAGCAAAAGAGTATGATTTTATTAATAAGTATCATACAGTGTCATCACAATCCATGGCCTCATTAAAAATCTTCCTACACCTAAATGGAGGAAAAGAGTACCTAGGAGTTTGAGATAAAGAACAAACTCTAAAAACAACCGAACAAACACGAAAAAACTAATGCAAGAAACCAAAACACAAAATATTCACGCTAGTATGCAAAACCAAGATGTTCGATCAACACCACCCCTCACCAAAAAGTCATCCAAGCAATTCGCTTCTCGATAAAAACATGAATACATAAGCTCATCAATGACCCCCCTCAGATGCAATTTCCAGGCCAAAAGATGTCGTCAAGCACAAACAAAAAATGTTCCGATGTTGTGTGTTTCCATACTAATCGATCCTCACACTTTTAACAAACCACACCGCGCCACTTTATCGACATAAAGGAAATCACGCACCACAGCCAATGAATAATTCCACCATACCTCGTTGTAGATTACCACAACACATATCGCCTAACAAACTCGCTTAATCCCCTCCCACACACGGTATGTATACACCTACTATACCACAAAAACAAACATCTATGAACCGAGCAAATCCGTCTCCTCAGTCGAATGTAAAAAACATCCGAAGAAGGCGTAAACACATAAACAAAATCATTCGTAAACCATATCTTATTCACCATACCATCACTTGATGTCTTTAATTTAGTCAAATAAAAAATGACCATCGCACACCTTTGTTGTCTCAAAAAGTGTTGAACCGAATTACGCTTCAACGCTGAACCAATCCCACTCACATTCCACGACCACAAACTCAACGCTCTTTTCAATTATTGTCGTTCTTGCGCTTCAATAATACGCATGATATCCTTTACAATTTCTTGTTCGTTTCCAATTGTTTTCACCTCAGTCAGTTTACCCAATTTTATTGTTTCTCCCGCTTCTCTTAAAATAATCCGTTTTCGGTTATAGAAATCCTAAAAGATGATTTCTCCTTGATTTGGGCAAGTTCCCATGAAAATTCTATGTAGAAAACAAATAGATTTTATGAAACATTGATTAAGAATCAATGAGTGATGGAAATCTCATCAAATGAAGTGAACATCAAAGTGAATTTTTCTGGAGAAAAAGTGTTTGGTTGATAAGATTTTGAAAGAAAATGAAATGAGAGAAAATTAGAGAAAAGTGGTTATGAAAGTCAAAGGTAGTTTATCACCTTTATTTTATTTAATTAAATCATTAATTAAATCACCCAAATTAAGGAAAAATCTGATCAAAACATTTTTGGTTAATTAGCTCCTTAAAGATTCAAAGTTTCAATCCTTTACAAAACAGTCACTACCAAACTTTGTAAAAACTGTAATTTGGTCACTACATCGAAATGTAGTATTTCGAAACCATATTTAGCAAAATTGATTTCACCATTCACTTATATAAATTAAATGAGGATTTTTAGATATTTTTCAATATGTTTAAAGCATCCCGAACTAGGTGTTCCCTAAAACTCCCTTTTATATTCGAACCGTTTCTCAGACCGGTCCAGTTCAGACCCTAAACTTCTAAGCCCAAAATTGGGGTGTTACAACTCTCCCCCTCTTAAGAAATTTCATCCTCGAAATTTACCTGGAGGAAAAAAATAAGGAAACTGCTTCTTCATATAATCTCTTCTTTCCCACCTGGCTTCCTCAACACCACGATGCTTCCAAGACTCCTTAACCAATTCAATGGTCTTACCACGAAGAACTTTGCTGTCCGATTCCAGAATCTCAACCGGCTCCTCATCATAGGTCAAATCTGGATTCAACTCAACTTTCTCAACATGCATAACATGCGAAGGATCCGATCTATACCTCCGAAGCATGGAGACATGAAACTCATCATGTATATTCTCTAACTCTTGCGGTAGCCTCAGCTTATACACAACAGGACCCACACGTTCTATCACCTCGTATGGTCCAATATACCTAGGGCTCAACTTACCCTTCCGATCAAACCTCATCACCTTCTTCCAAGGTGAAACCATCAAGAACACGCGGTCACCCACCACAAACTCAATCTCCTTACGCTTCAAATCCGCGTAAGACTTCTGTCGATCAGAAGCTGCCTTTAACTGCTCACAAATGAGCTTCATCTTCTCGGTGGTTCCTTTCAACAAAGCCGGCATCGAGACCAATTTCTGACCTGTTTCAGCCCAACAAAGAGGAGTTCTGAACTTCCTCCCATACAAGGCTTCATAAGGTGCCATTTGAATACTTGCCTGGTAGCTATTATTATAAGCAAACTCCACCAAAGGCAAATGCTTCTCCCAAGAGCCTTGAAACTCAATCACACAGCACCTCAACATATCCTCAAGCACTTGGATAAAACGCTCATACTGTCCATCCGACTGTGGATGATAAGAAGTACTAAAGTTCAGCCGCGTACCCAAAGCTTGATGCAAACACTCCCAAAATCGCGATGTGAACCTCGGATCTCTATCCAACACTATAGATTTTGGTACCCCATGCAGACGCACAATTTCAGCAATGTACAACTCTGCAAGCTTATCCAAGGTATACGTGGTATGCACAGGTAAGATATGTGCACACTTTATGAGTCGATCCACAATCACCCACACTAAATTCTTCTTCGATGGCGACAAAGGTAAACCGGACACAAAGTCATTGGTGACTCTTTCCCACTTCCATTCAGGAATCCTCAATGATTACAACAACCCTGAAGGAAACTGATGCTCAGCTTTAACCTGCTGACAAACCATACACTTGCTCACATATTCCGCAACATCTTTCTTCAACCCCACCCAATAGTACTCATCCTTCATATCACGATACATCTTTGTACTACCAGGGTGCATAGCAAAAGGACTACAATGAGCTTCGGTCAGAATAGTACGCATCAACTCTACATCATTCGGCACTACTACCCGTCCTCTGAAACATAAAACTTCATCATCATTAAAACATAAATTCGATGATCTACCCTCAGAAATATCCTGAACATGTGGCACCAAGGAATCTTCCAACAACTGCTTATCCTTTATTAACTGAACCAGAGATGGTTTCACTTGCAATTCAGCCACAAGACCTCCATCTCGTGAGATACTCAAGCTAGCAAACACAGCCCTTAACTCTACCGCCACTTTCGTATTATATTTATATTTTGTTCATGTTGTGTATGAAATTTTATTATTTTAATCATTTCATAATCATATATTTATGTTTGGGCATGATTAGGATTGCATGAAAAGTTTTTACTTGCCCATAAGTAGGGGTGAGCAAAACTGAAGTTGACTCGACGCGAAAAAACCTGACTCATAATTTTATCCCTAATTATATGAGTGAATTACATAATTATCTCATGTTGGGTCAAATTAAATATTTTTACTCTAAATTTAAACACAACCCGGCCCGACCCGACCTAACATAAATCTATTTTTAAAAATCCCGACTCGATCGGTCGAATCTCCGTGTCATGCCCATTTCTAGTTAGTAGAGGCTTAAATTCTTTACTTCCATTCTCTTTGAAATGTACTAATACAAATAAAAGTATAGGATTAAATTTCAAAAGTAATCATAACAGAGGTACTAAAATCCCAATTTGACCAAATTATATACAACTTTCAGGTTTCATATTCGTCACTTGAAGTGGGAATAGTTCCAACCATGGCCGATCCAAACGTACCCATCTTGTCAACTCCGACCACCAATCAAGCTTCCCATGTCGACAGAACAGACCGCGAGGCTCGAGTTTTAAGGTACAAAGAGAAGAGGAAGAACCGATAATTCGAGAAAACAATCCGATGTGCTTCCCGGAAGGCCTACGCCGAATCAAGGCCAAGAATCAAAGGTCGATTATCAAAAGAAATGAAAATGACAACGACATAGTCCTCGACCACATGCTTAACTCGCCAACTTCAGCTTTTGCAGCAACTTTCATGTCGGAAACAGAGTACGACGTCGTCTCGTAGTTTTGAAAGTCGATTTATGAAAGAATACTATGATTGTGTAATATAGTAATTAAATTTTGGCAAGTAGAATAATCCAAATGGCAATTGAAATTAATGGAAATAGATGTTTAGTTCTTTGGTTATAGTTTATGTCGCGTCTAAAGTTTGGTTTCAATCTCGGAATAAAAAAATAAAGGCTTTAAATTGACCCAAACTTTTTATTTGGGTTAATATATATTTTGGTACCTTAATTTTGTCTTAACTTGACTCTTCGATTGAAATTATCACTTAAATTTGACTTATGATTTGAACAAAACATCGCGTTTTTGTACTTGTTTTTATCTAAAAGTTGAGTTTAAGTATTATTGAATCGGACAATGAAGTTTAAGAATCAAATTTAATGTGAAATTGATTTCAAGATCGAACGTTGAGAGGGTCGAATTACTAAATTTTAAAATTATAAGAGATTTTAAAGTTTTACATGAACCTAAATTTCTATTAGAATAAAACTATTGGTGGATGAATCTACCCTTCTTTAATTTTCTCAATGTTTATTTATAACTAAATAACTTTAAATTTTAAACAAGGGTCATATTATTATTAAATCAAAATTTATCGGATATTTAAGTTTCATAATAGAGACTTATGCCCTTGATCCCTCCGTCCCATGGATTGTATGATAAACAATGATGAAGTAATATGGATTTTTACTAAAAAATATAATGGATATTTACTTATTTGACCTCTTATTTTTCAATTCATTTGACAATATCCCCTTTTTAATGGTTAATTGTACATTGTCTCTATTTATCTTAATTATTTACTCCATCCCTAATAACTAGTTTTTGCTTACTCATGAAACGGGTTGAACCATGATTCAAATTCAAACCAGTTATACTATTTTTGTTCGAATTGAGTTCTTTAACGATTAAATGCTATATGTAAATAAGAGTTTTCTTTTTGTTAATGTCATCATTTTAAATCTTTTAACCGATTAATTTAAATTAAATATTATAAAATTTTATCACAAAACAATTTTTAAATTTATATAATTTATAACATTATAATGTAATTTTTTTATTCTATTTTAAAATAACCGAGCAATTTATTTTACTAGATGAATTGATGGTCCAATTTCTAATGGTCCAAATAAATATTCTTTTTAATTATCAACAAGCTTCTCGCTTTTTATTACACTAATTCGATTGGTCGGTTAGGAACGACAAAAAGGATATAGATAAGCAGCTATGTTATACTTTTATGTTATACATTGTAAATTGAATAAGGGTATTGCAATTTGATCAAATTTTTTGTTTAAATAGAGAGATATTATATTCGCATTCCGAGATTTGAACCTATACAAGATTGAGCAGAATGAGTATCCTTAGCAACTAAACCAATTAATTTTGGTTAGACTCAAAATAATTCGAACATATAATAAATTTATTTATGTATAGAATTCATATTCTTATGTTACGAGTAAAACAAATTAAATTAGAAGTATCGCCTCCTTAATAAATTATTATAATATTTGCTTCAAATTAATTTATCGACAAACCGATCAAATATCATTATAAAAAATGCCATTCCGTGAATGAAAACATTTTAACACTCAACGTTTTATTTTGAGTCAAAATGGTCATTTCGTGAATGAAAACCGTAATCAACTAACGATAAACAACTTGATATGACTGATAGAATAACACATCATCAGAAAAAAATCAAATTGTATTTTATATAATTTTAGTTTTACTTGTGTGTCATTATGTCAAGTCAGGACCTTTGTTTATTTGTCATTGTTATGTCAGTATGCATTGCCATGGAGATTTCCCACACCATGTCAAGTAATTTGTCGTTAATTAACTAACAATTTTATTCAATGATTAACTATTTTAACTTAAGATAAAATATTAAGAACATTTTCTAACGTTATGCATAAAATATACAACTTAAAGAGAATTTGTGCATCCCGAAGTGATAAATGAAAAAAATAAAAAGGAAGATTTGGATAAAAGAAAGATCACATGAAAAGCCAACCTCAAAAGTTTTTAGTTTTAACGAATTTAACGATTAGAATCCTTTTTGGATCCAAGTTCGTATCTAATTCTTTGAACACACTTTCATATAATGCTCCTATTTATAAAAAATATATTTTAATACACAAATGGAATAAATTTTAATTTATATAAATTTATTAATTTTAGAAGTTATGAATTGTGGGTTTAGAATTTAAAATTTAAGATTTATAGTTTTATAGTTTACATATAGAGATTAAAATTTCATTATTTAAATATGGAAAGTTGTGTAAATCTTTCACACTGTTTGTGTAACACCCAAATTTTGCCCTAAATTAAAAACCCTAATAATTGGGAATTTCAATTGAAAACTTAATTAAATTTTAGTGATTAAACTGGGAATTTTCGAAATTTCACTGATAAAATTGTAATGATTGCAAAACTTAAGTGTCGTTTCATAAACCCTAGAAAGTATAATGGCACACTCTGTAATTAAACCTTTTCTTAGGGTATAAATAGAACCTTTCAACCATTTTCTCTGGTTTTGGCCGTTTTCTTCCCTCTCCTTCAACGTCTTGTGCAAGCAAAAGAAAAGAAACCCCCTTTCTTTGTTTTTCGTCCGACCAAGGGTCAAACACCTTCCGTTCGACGGTCCGGCACCACCGTTCATATTCCCTTTATTGTCCGACCATAACCCACTCGTCAACTAACCCTCTTCGGCCGCCCTTTCCCCGAAACTCATCGGTAAGCTTTTTGGTTGCTTCGAAAATCCCTCACGCCGCTGTCGTCTTGTTTTTTTTTTTTTTGCAAATTGGTTGGGTCTCAATTGTTCATTTCCCTCGTGTAAGTTGTGTGTGTATGTGAGTCTCAGAAACTCATTGGAATTTGACGCGAGAGGTCACCGGCGGTGAGGAATTGGGGGGATGTTGTGCCCTAATTTTTGAATTAGGGATTTTATGTTGAACCGGTCTGAACCGGTCTAGAAGACTGGACCAGGTTGATAGAACCGAACCGGTCTGTCTTATAAAGAGTCGGCTGACATCATCGTTGACCGTTGACTTTTTCAGAAAAAGGCTATTTCATGTTTTTCGACATCCTGATTCCGATTCTGTTGCCCATTTTCCCAAATTCGAACCCGAAAGACCGTTTTGACTGCTTTTATTCACTTATACTTGTACTTAAAGATTTGAATATCGGAAAAATTATTTGGTATTAATCGTATTTGCATACGACATTGACTCGGATACTAAGATCCTTACTCCTCCTCCACCTGGACGACCTCCTGTTGCTCAGCCATCGGGATCCGTCGTGAGTTTAATTATTAATATACATTCGATATTTATATTATCAATGTCTTGGCATAGTAGTAATATCTTGATGGTGTATTTAATTGTTATAGGAGCTAACTCTGACCGAACTAGAGATAGAGTTGAGCGTGTGAGACGTCACCGTCGATGTTGAGTGTTAGCTACTTGAGGTGTGTTCTCTTCTGTGTAGTTTTCTTACATGATATGGTCTGATGATGTGTGATGATTATATTCTATTGATCTGTGATGTTTGACTTGTTCAACATTCTGTAATGTTATGTAATATATGTTTATACATTCAGATTCGGATTATTGTATATCATATTACATGATTATGCGTTTCGGTTGATAAATAATGCATTCAGATTTAGTGCTCGGATTTTATGTCATCTCATTTGGGTTGGAATTTTGTACGGGGAAGTTCAGTAGCTTCATTTGTCGGGATGATGTCTACTTCGGATCAGTGGTTTCACCCTACGGGCTAGATTCCACTTCGGATGGTGATGAGGTAGAGAGTGGTTCTAGGGAACCTTACTCTTCGGATGGTGATGTAGTTTGGGTGCATGTCATATTGTGTTGCATATTCATTTATACTTGCTTATGTGTTTGAATTGATTCATGATGGAAAAACTGTATTATGACAATGTTTGGTTGTATCTGTTGTTATAATGACTCAGTTAATTTTGTTTGCACTGTAGAGACACACTGAGCGTGTAACCCACTTAACCCGGTCTAGACGGTTGACCCGAATTAAGAAAATCACACGGGGAAAACCAAAGTCAACCCGAAAGTCAACCTTGATTAACGACCCTTTTTTTTCTTTTAAACTTGTCTAGATGCACATTAACCCTAGTTATGATCATCCAAACAGCATGCTCAAAGATCATAAACATCAGAGATCAAACAGGGACCCAATTGAACAATTACAACTTTAAGGACCAAATTGTAAATTCTGATAATTATAAGGACTTAACTCGATTAAAGGTTACCATCTTGAAATTAGTCACATTTCATGCTTCTCTGCCAAATTTCAGCTCAAACGGACATTCCAAACTCATACAATTGCACAAACAAGATTCAGGACCAAATTGCAAACATTTCAAAACATTTAACCGCCAATGTCAGCCCCCAACGGCCAAGTGTTCCGAAACAGGGAGAACCCGTTTCGAAACGCGGGGCCGTTCCGCAACGCGTACCGAAACGAGGGCTGGCAGAGGGCTTCCCGTTTCGGAACGGTGTCTCCCGTTTCGGACGCCTGGGCTACTACAGGGCACCCTTTCCGAAACGGTAGCTACTGTTCCGAAACGACCTGCACATAATGCAGCACAATGCTTGCTTAAACACACAATTGGCCAACCGAACATGCTCCAAATGCAATCAAACCACACCAGCAAGTTACTCAACACATAAGGAACATATATGCATCAAAATCTAGATACATGATCACCCCTAGGTGCACCAAAACATTAAACACATTCAAAGACTCATTCATGCTTTTAAACAAGAAGCATAGCAAATCAACTTAAGCATAAGATGATCCAAACGTTGCAACATTAAACCATATGATTCAACAACATATATCAAACTTGTCCAACGTTCACAAACTCGTTACACATCAACCTATGAGATTCTCCCCCCATTGCCTTTATTAACTATAGCTATTAACCGAGACATACATCTCAAGTGGAGTCCTCCTTGAATCCCTTGCTCCTCGCTGTCCCAACTTCACTTATCTGCATTGATGGACAAAAAGGAGCGTAAGCACATAATGCTTAGTGAGGAATGCTCAAAACCAAAACACCATCAATGCAGCGAGTCATAAAACCTCTTGAAAAGCAACTCGATTTGTTAAACCAAGCAATGTTTGAAAACCCCTTTTCAACAACAAGCTCAAAATCATGAATTGCTCAAACATGAAAACCAACCCTTAGCTTAGCAAGCTAAGTAAACCTTTTCAAAGCACAACTTGCAAAACATCAATTTAACCTTTCAATGCATAATTACCAAATGCAAAGTTAAATTCAAAACCTTGGAAAACACTTCCACTTCACATTATACATTCCTCTTACTTAGTTATCATTTCAAACAAGAAACCTTTTAAAACCATTTATTTAATCAATCCATCACATGCATTAAACAAATGCAACATATGAACCTCATCATCAACATTTGCATCATAAGCCTTTAAAAACAAGTCTTAGCAAGACTTCAATGCACTAAAGAGATTTCATGCACACATGCATCATTCTCAATAGATAATCAACACTTGTTCAAACTTAACAAGCACACATGCATTCTCAATACATTATGCACTTCCCATGCAACCATGCATCTTTCCAAGCATCTCATGCTTCGTTATAATCAAGAACATCATATTGGCTTTCAAGTGATAATCCAAATCCACTTTTCAACTCATCATCCAATCGGATACGCGGATCACAAGCGTTGTCCCTACGCTTCATACACACTACCAACCCAAGGTCCCCAAATGGACTTTTAACCACCATTTGACCTCACCATTCACAAGGTTCCCATGTATGGACTTTTAACCACCATACAACCTTATCTTCCTCAAGGTTCCCATGTATGGACTTTTAATCACCATACAACCTTAACTTTCACAAGGTTCCCATGTATGGACTTTTAAACACCATACAACCTTAGCTTACTCAAGGTTCCCATATATGGACTTTTAAACACCATATAACCTTAACATGCACAAGGTTCCCATGTATGGACTTTTAAACACCATACAACCTTAGCATCACCGATTGGTAGTTGTATAACATCACTAACGAGATCCAGGACACCCTATACAAGATCCACACATGGACTTTACACCACCATTGTGATCTTAACAAGCACAAGGTCCACAAATGGAATTTTAACCACCATTACTACCTTTGCTTACCCAAGGTCCTCGAATGGGCACTCAACCTCCATTATGACCTTAACCATCTCGTTAGGATACTTGGATGGAGTTTACCGGTTCACTCTTAACCACTCCACATCCAAGGCGACTTAATTCACGGTGCACCCAATCCTATAGCCGGCTAACTATATCCGATCAAAGAAACCAAAAACCACTTACATCACTTGCCAATATAACCATCTTACCACATTAGTCCAATGATTCACATGCATAACCATAATGCAAAAACCATCATTTACCATCATCAATCCACTGTTTTTAAAGCATTACACAAAGCCATTACACATCATGCAACACCATGCATCAAAACCACATTTTCAATGCATAAAACCAAGGATCTCTTACCTTGAGCATCCTTCACACATGGCTTTCAAAACCAGCATTAAACCATACTTAAAATATGCTTCAAAACAGAATTTAGAACATGCAAATCACACGCATTGCAACCATCAACCACAAATGCCTTTAAAGCCAATTTACAACACAACCAAGAGCAAAAATCCATTTACTTACTCTTGAGCTTAGAAAAGTTGTTTAGACTTTAACTAAGCTCCCAAAACCTTCAAACCTTGGTTTAAAAGCTAAAAACCCAACTTCACTCACCGATACACAAAACAAGACTAGCCAACAAGCCTTCCAAGCATCTGAAACCTTCCGCACCACCTCTAATGCTCACGGATCAAACTCCCCTGTTTCAAGCACACAATAATAGAGGATTAATGCATCATTATGCATTAAAAACACCAGCAACACAACACAACTCGCTGCTCATCACAAATCCAACATTTCGGCTACTAAACACAACCGAAATCACCTCCAAACACTTCAAAAACTTAACCCAGCCAAGATCCATCACTTCTAACCATTTTTAAACATCAATTAACATCCAAAATGATCACAAACACGTCCTTATACCTCCAGCTATAACAGATCACTAAAAACACTCCAAAAACAACCAAAAACTCAAGTAAAACTTAGGAAATTCAACCTATTCGGGATTGAATTGATAAAACCTCAATTCCTTATCAATTTAACACTCATTTAACATCAATTTGACACCTCAAAACACTGCCCAAACAGATCACACGAAAATCCACCAAAAATCACCAAATCTTGCATTTTAAGCTAAAATCAAGATTCCAATTGAAAAGCCTTTAACAAAACACAAATCAAGGATTGAGAACTTAGGAATTTCAGTAAAGAACTGAGAGTTTAGAGGAGAAGGACGTTCTTACCTCCAAACTTGAGTTTCTCCCTTTTTGGAACCAAAATCTTGAAAATCCAATTAGCACTTGGTGAGGTTTTGTTGATATGATGATTAGGAATCAAAAGAGAATTGAAATGAGAGATTTGAGTGACAAAATCAGGAGGAAATCTCTGGAGAGAAATAGTTTGGGTTGAGAGAAAATGAGAGAAAAGGAAAATTGGAAAAATATGGAAAGTTAGTTGCAAAATAGCAAAATGATTTCCCTCCACTTTTCTTTTGTTTTAAAATCAGAATTAAACCTTAAAATATCTTAGAAAAATCTGGAGAAACTCCCTTTGGGTAAATAGCTCCTTAAAGATTCAAAGTTTCAATCCTTTTTAAAACAGTCACGCAACTTTAAAAAATTACATTTTGGTCACTAGCAAAAATGTCACTCTTCCAAAACTCATTTTGTAAAATTGATTTCACAGTTCACTTATATGTATTAAAAGATGATTTTAGAGCATTTTTCCATATTTTTAATGCAACCCGAACTAGGCTTTCCTAATTTCACCTTTAAATATTCGCACAGCACTTTGACCGAACCGGTCAACGCCCAAAACTTCTAAGCCCAAAACCCGGGGCGTTACAACTCTCCCCCTCTTAGGAAATTTCGTCCTCGAAATTTCAACTGGCGTATGAGAACAACCAAACCTCTCAAAGCAACACACAAAGCAACACAGGAGACTTAACCACCACTGAACATTCTCCTCGCAAAACTCCACCCAAACTCAACACCACCACAAACTGTTCCCAAACTCCAGAACACTCAAAGTTAAGCACAACTTAACCTTTCACAACTCCGGAAAACATATGGCCTCATCAACCACCTGAAGAACCTCAAACTTTTACAGCATACAACACCTTGTCACACAACACCCAAAGCCTGTTCACACAGTGACACCAACCAATCCAATTCAGCCACTATGTAAACCACAACCTCGTCTGCTTCCAAAACTCTTTACAAACTCCCCAACTTCTTTCAAAGTTTTTTTTTCAACAAGCAAAAATTCTTAAGCACCAACTGCTTAGCCAACCTCTCAACGTACTACTTTCCTTACTTCACATCCACCGCAACCTTTACCATCGACTCACCAGAACTGCTCACTCATCGACAGACAATCACGTCTCAAACCCCAACCTTGACTTTGCCACCATTCCACACACCACCAGCTGATCTCAAAAAGAATTACTTATTCACAACCAGACAAACAACGATGGCCTTCGATCTTTCATTGCCTCTCCACTTCAAGCTTCGACCATAACACTTGCCCTACTAGAACATCGCCCAACTTAAACATACACCATCTTCTCAACTCCTCAAAGGTTGCTAAGAACCAACACTACATAAACAACCCTTCTACTATAACATTAATGCTAAGCTATCTCAGCCCTCTAGAAACACATCCACTATCCTCAACATCACTTAACACTAAGGAACCATCACCTCTACTAGCTAATCAAACCACTTGACCGATTCTAACCTCAACCGGTACTCCTCACCACCAAACTACTAAACTCTTCAAGCATCAAACACTTTCCTTCTACCAACGAGCTATACCACACTCACTATTACTAGCAACTAGCTTAATACTCTCCACTACTTCTAACTTCCACTCAGCACCAAAACAACCTCTAAAAACCCATCATCCAACCTAACCCAACCACAACACTAACAGATTCGATTAGTTATTAGCGAGTGTGAACATTCGTATGCATGATCACCAATATGCCCTATCAATGCCTGATGTACATGTATGCAAAACCTCTAATGTCATGCCACATGTATGCATGGACCAACACATATATAATATAGCATATAACAATGATTTTAACTGTGCATGAATGCCAGCTCACACCCTCCAATAACATTCTCAGAATCCGTCTAAGAACAACCTCCTACCTCACTTCTAACTTGTCTAACTCCATCATTCCAACAACCATTAACCACAAGATACTCACTTAAGCCTACTTCATGCTAGAGATGTTTCCAAACGAATACAACAACAACAACTACCTCAACATGCTAGCAACAAGATCATACTCACTATGCAAGATAAACCAACAGAAACCAACTAAGATAGCTAGGCAAAGGTTACTTAACAAGGTTACCTGAAAACACATCACCACCCTGAAGCTCCAACCGACGAGCTCTCTTCCTCGCAGAACCATCATCCTCTAGCCGCACCACTGCAGCATCAGCTAACACACTAAGGTCATCACCAACTCCATGCGGTAAAGAACCTTGGCTGTTCCGAGCCAACTTCAAACAACTACGCCTCATATGTCCAGCAGAACCACATTTCCAACAGATTTCCTTTCCCAAACACTTCACAACTTTCTGCTCTTTATGCCTCCTTCGAACTTTGTCTCGGCCGTGCCCACGACCCTTCAGAGACTCTTTGGCTTCCATTGCAGCTGATTTCACTCCAAGAGGACAATCACGCTTCACATGCTTTTTAGAACCACAGTTCCAACAAGCACCTGCACCCCAGCAACCTCCAACATGGCGCCTTCCACAACGATTACACACCGGTAGCTGAGCTTCCACTCCTTGTGCAACCAGCACTTGCCCCAGATCTGCACTACCTTCACATTGCTTAACCCTTGGATATTTCTCCCCAAGATACCTTTCATAAAAGGCAGACACAAAGAAGTCCCACTCAATATCATGGATGTGCGATGCCACCGCCACAGATGTCCACCAGGCACATGCGTCCTCCAACATCAAAGAGACAACACTTCCCAGCTTACAAGCATAATCACAACCTTCCTGATCCAAAATCAGAACCACACTGGCCAACCAGGACTCAAACGTCTCAGGTGAAGAACCATGATACTCAACAGCACCCAAATTAGGCAAACGCTGCTTCGACAAACCCACACATCCCATAGCCAGCAGATCTGCCGACTTTACTTCTACCACAACCTGAGATGTTCCCAACATCTCTAGAGCAACAGGTGATGAACTCTTCATCACAGAACCAGCTTCCTTCTCCTGCCATATTTCCTCGACTCCAGGTACAGAAGATTGAGGCAAAACACCCCCACTAAAAGGTGAATTCCACGCCCTAACAACCTGCCCCAAAGCAGCAACCATCTCACCCAACTGCCATTCTTTCACCGATTTCGCCATACTATTAACAGCACACAATCACAACAAAACAAACAAACCAATTAGACCAGCTTTCAGCAAGGATTCAAACTCCAACTCCAAAATAACACAATAGCTATAATAATAAGGCAATGGGTATCCCGAATCCTCCCCTTTTACATGACATAACAGTCAACAAAACATGGATATCACAACATCAAGCATATCAAACAACATACTTCGATCATGCTTTCATCAAACAGCATCCATTCACAACAGCATAATATCAACATATCATACTCATAGCACTTTCAATATGCATAAAATCAACTCACAACATCAGCACAAATCCAAATTAGCTCAACCAAGCTCATAACCACAAAGCATGCTTGAAAACATCAACAACTTGCTCAGAAACACGTGTTTCAACCAGTTTTCAACCATACATCAAGATAGACATCAAACACACATTACAACAACTTACCGTTTTCCCCAAGCATTCGCAACTCAACTCTGATACCACCAAATGTAACCCCCTTAACCCGGTCTAGACGGTTGACCCGAATTAAGAAAGTCACACGGGGAAAACCAAAGTCAACCCAAAAGTCAACCTTGATTAACGACCCTTTTTTTTCTTTTAAACTTGTCTAGATGCACATTAACCCTATTTATGATCATCCAAACAGCATGCTCAAAGATCATAAACATCAGAGATCAAACAGGGACCCAATTGAACAATTACAACTTTAAGGACCAAATTGTAAATTCTGATAATTATAAGGACTTAACTCGATTAAAGGTTACCATCTTGAAATTAGTCACATTTCATGATTCTCTGCCAAATTTCAGCTCAAACAAACATTCCAAACTCATACAATTGCACAAACAAGATTCAGGACCAAATTGCAAACATTTCAAAACATTTAACCGCCAATGTCAGCCCCCAACGGCCAAGTGTTCCGAAATAGGGAGAACCCGTTTCGAAACGCAGGGCCGTTCCGCAACGCGTACCGAAATGAGGGCTGGCAGAGGGCTTCCCGTTTCGGAACGGTGTCTCCCGTTTCGGACGCCTGGGCTACTACAGGGCACCCGTTCCGAAACGGTAGCTACTGTTCCGAAACGACCTGCACATAATGCAGCACAATGCATTCTTAAACACACAATTGGCCAACCGAACATGCTCCAAATGCAATCAAACCACACCAGCAAGTTACTCAACACATAAGGAACATATATGCATCAAAATCTAGATACATGATCACCCCTAGGTGCACCAACACATTAAACACATTCAAAGACTCATTCATGCTTTTAAACAAGAAGCATAGCAAATCAACTTAAGCATAAGATGATCCAAACGTTGCAACATTAAACCATATGATTCAACAACATATATCAAACTTGTCCAACGTTCACAAACTCGTTACACATCAACCTATGAGATTCTCCCCCCATTGCCTTTATTAACTATAGCTATTAACCGAGACATACATCTCAAGTGGAGTCCTCCTTGAATCCCTTGCTCCTCGCTGTCCGAACTTCACTTATCTGCATTGATGGACAAAAAGGAGCGTAAGCACATAATGCTTAGTGAGGAATGCTCAAAACCAAAACACCATCAATGCAGCGAGTCATAAAACCTCTTGAAAAGCAACTTGATTTGTTAAACCAAGCAATGTTTGAAAACCCCATTTCAACAACAAGCTCAAAATCATGAATTGCTCAAACATGAAAACCAACCCTTAGCTTAGCAAGCTAAGTAAACCTTTTCAAAGCACAACTTGCAAAACATCAATTTAACCTTTCAATGCATAATTACCAAATGCAAAGTTAAATTCAAAACCTTGGAAAACACTTCCACTTCACATTATACATTCCTCTTACTTAGTTATCATTTCAAACAAGAAACCTTTTAAAACCATTTATTTAATCAATCCATCACATGCATTAAACAAATGCAACATATGAACCTCATCATCAACATTTGCATCATAAGCCTTTAAAAACAAGTCTTAGCAAGACTTCAATGCACTAAAGAGATTTCATGCACACATGCATCATTCTCAATAGATAATCAACACTTGTTCAAACTTAACAAGCACACATGCATTCTCAATACATTATGCACTTCCCATGCAACCATGCATCTTTCCAAGCATCTCATGCTTCGTTATAATCAAGAACATCATATTGGCTTTCAAGTGATAATCCAAATCCACTTTTCAACTCATCATCCAATCGGATACGCAGATCACAAGCGTTGTCCCTACGCTTCATACACACTACCAATCCAAGGTCCCCAAATGGACTTTTAACCACCATTTGACCTCACCATTCACAAGGTTCCCATGTATGGACTTTTAACCACCATACAACCTTATCTTCCTCAAGGTTCCCATGTATGGACTTTTAATCACCATACAACCTTAACTTTCACAAGGTTCCCATGTATGGACTTTTAAACACCATACAACCTTAGCTTACTCAAGGTTCCCATATATGGACTTTTAAACACCATATAACCTTAACATGCACAAGGTTCCCATGTATGGACTTTTAAACACCATACAACCTTAGCCTCACCGATTGGTAGTTGTATAACATCACTTACGAGATCCGGGACATCCTATACAAGATCCACACATGGACTTTACACCACCATTGTGATCTTAACAAGCACAAGGTCCACAAATGGAATTTTAACCACCATTACTACCTTTGCTTACCCAAGGTCCTCGAATGGGCACTCAACCTCCATTATGACCTTAACCATCTCGTTAGGATACTTGGATGGAGTTTACCGGTTCACTCTTAACCACTCCACATCCAAGGCGACTTAATTCACGGTGCACCCAATCCTATTGCCGGCTAACTATATCCGATCAAAGAAACCAAGAACAACTTACATCACTTGCCAATATAACCATCTTACCACATTGGTCCAATGATTCACATGCATAACCATAATGCAAAAACCATCATTTACCATCATCAATCCACTATTTTTAAAGCATTACACAAAGCCATTACACATCATGCAACACCATGCATCAAAACCACATTTTCAATGCATAAAACCAAGGATCTCTTACCTTGAGCATCCTTCACACATGGCTTTCAAAACCAGCATTAAACCGTACTTAAAATATGCTTCAAAACAGAATTTAGAACATGCAAATCACACGCATTGCAACCATCAACCACAAATGCCTTTAAAGCCAATTTACAACACAACCAAGAGCGAAAATCCATTTACTTACTCTTGAGCTTAGCAAAGTTGTTTAGACTTTAACTGAGCTCCCAAAACCTTCAAACCATGGTTTAAAAGCTGAAAACCCAACTTCACTCACCGATACACAAAACAAGACTAGCCAACAAGCCTTCCAAGCATCCGAAACCTTCCGCACCACCTCTAATGCTCACGGATCAAACTCCCCTGTTTCAAGCAGACAATAACAGAGGATTAATGCATCATTATGCATTAAAAACACCAGCAACACAACACAACTCGCTGCTCATCACAAATCCAACATTTTGGCTACTAAACACAACCGAAATCACCGCCAAACACTTCCAAAACATAACCCAGCCAAGATCCATCACTTCTAACCATTTTTAAACATCAATTAACATCCAAAATGATCACAAACACGTCCTTATACCTCCAGCTATAACAGATCACTAAAAACACTCCAAAAACAACCAAAAACTCAAGTAAAACTTAGGAAATTCAACCTATTCGGGATTGCATTGATAAAACCTCAATTCCTTATCAATTTAACACTCATTTAACATAAATTTGACACCTCAAAACACTGCCCAAACAGATCACACTAAAATCCACCAAAAATCACCAAATCTTGCATTTTAAGCTAAAATCAAGATTCCAATTGAAAAGCCTTTAACAAAACACAAATCAAGGATTGAGAACTTAGGAATTTCAGTAAAGAACTGAGAGTTTAGAGGAGAAGGACGTTCTTACCTCCAAACTTGAGTTTCTCCCTTTTTGGAACCACAATCTTGAAAATCCAATTAGCACTTGGTGAGGTTTTGTTGATATGATGATTAGGAATCAAAAGAGAATTGAAATGAGAGATTTGAGTGACAAAATCAGGAGGAAATCTCTGGAGAGAAAGTGTTTGGGTTGAGAGAAAATGAGAGAAAAGGAAAATTGGAAAAATATGGAAAGTTAGTTGCAAAATAGCAAAATGATTTCCCTCCACTTTTCTTTTGTTTTAAAATCAGAATTAAACCTTAAAATATCTTAGAAAAATCTGGAGAAACTCCCTTTGGGTAAATAGCTCCTTAAAGATTCAAAGTTTCAATCCTTTTTAAAACAGTCACGCAACTTTCAAAAATTACATTTTGGTCACTAGCCAAAATGTCACTCTTCCAAAAGTCATTTTGTAATATTGATTTCACAGTTCACTTATATATATTAAAAGAGGATTTTAGAGCATTTTTCCATATTTTTAATGCAACCCGAACTAGGCTTTCCTAATTTCACCTTTAAATATTCGCACAGCACTTTGACCGAACCGGTCAACGCCCAAAACTTCTAAGCCCAAAACCCGGGGCGTTACAGAGTGTTTTCGCTGACACCCCCTTAGTTTCTACTTTCAGATACTCAGGTCTAGGCTACGGTACTTGGAGGACCTCGTTTTCCATCTTTATTTATTTATTATTATCAGTATGAGACATGGACTTATTTAGATTAAATGTTTTATTGGATTGTATAAAATTTCAGATTCTGGGTGTTTTATTTGGGGTTACTATGTTTTATTATGCATGCACATTTTGAATATTTTATATTTTAAGGAATATTTTATCAGTATGTAATATGCGATACTATTATTATCTATTTTGGAATTTAAGTTTTGAATCAGGTTACTTGTGTGAGGGACAAGCTTTGAGTTGACTCCTTATATTCGACCCAATTCTTTCGGGTCGGGTTTAAGGGGTTACAGTTTGTGTATAGAAAATATTACTCTTGTAAAAATTGTTTAAGTTTGGTGTTCATATTCATATTATCTTTTTTTACATCATATTAGGCCTTAAATTTTATTTTAATCTCTTTTGTGTTTTAAATTTTTAATTTGTTATCAAATTAAACAACTGATACAAATAATATTTTTTAATATTTTTTATTTATTTTCTAACAATTTTCATCTTTTCTGATTTTTATTACTAAGGATACCTTGAAGAATGTGTTCCCCAAATTATTTCGATTAGCGAGTAATAAGCTTGCAAGTGTAAATGTTGAGGATTTCATACAAAATTTACACCATTGAAATAAAATTATGTGTCTGTCCTTAAATTTTATTAAATCGAATTTCAAAATTTTCTTTCGAAAAGAGAGAGTATGAAATTTAAAGAGAGTGAATTTTGGTGCAAACAGTGTAATATGGAATATTATAACTAAAATTTAGTAAATATGTTGAGGATTTCATATTATAACTAAAATTTAAAGAGAGTATGAAATTATTTCGATTAGCGAGTAATAAGCTTGCAAGTGTAAATGTTGAGGATTTCATACTTTTTTTTGAATTTTGGTGCAAACAGTGTAATATGGAATATTATATCAGATACATACGTATACATGTATATATTGTTCAACGTCTAATACATAGTACTAATAAAGTTCAGCATACATTCATCTAATACAAACTACGTTTTTTTTCTATTGTCATCAACTGTTGTTATAAGATGTGAGATCATCAGTGATGTAGAGGATCAAGACCACCTGGACTTTTTTCTCTTTGACTCCAAAGGATTTTCGACATTCCCTTTCATGCTAGATTTAATGGCTTTCTTGACTTCATCTATCAATGTACGTTTTCCACCTCATTTTAATTGCATGGATTCATGATCGGTCACACGTATTTCTTGTCTTTTGGTCGATTTCATAATAGTTGCAGACATACCAGCCGCTACTGTTGTCAATTGCAGTGAATATCGATGATGAAAAGAGTCAAATTCGTAAAATGACGGACGTACTTTCATTTCATCTTCAAATTCTTGATCAGGAGCCGAAAACGAATGAAGTGAACGACTTGCAAAACTCGAAACCAAAAACAAAACATGCAATGAAAGCATGAAGAAAACATTGGAATTAGAAGTTTAAGAATCAAATTGAATGTGAAATCGATTTCAAGATCGAACGTTGAGAGGGTCGAATTACTTAATTTTAAAATTATAAGTGTTTTTAAAGTTTTACATGAACCTAAATTGCTATTAGAATAAAACTATTGGGGACACGAATATACCCTTCTTTAATTTTGTTAGTGTTTATTTATAACTAAATAACTTTAAATTTTAAACAAGTGTCAATTTATTATTAAATCAAAATTTATCGGATATTTAAGTTTCATAATAGAGACTTATGCCCTTGATCCCTCCGTCCCATGGACTGTATGATAAACAATGACGGAGTCATATGGATTTTTACTTAAAAAATATAAGGGATATTTACTTATTTGACCTCTTATTTTTCAATTCATTTGAACTAAATCCCCTTTTTTAATGGTTAATTGTACATTGTCTTTATTCATCTTAATTATTTACTTCGTCCCTAATAATAAGTTTTTGCTTACTCATGAAACGGGTAGAACCATGATTCAAATTCAAATCAGTTATACTATTTTTGTTAGAATTGAGTTCTGGAACGATAAAAGCTATATGTAAATAAGAGTTTTTCTTTTTGTTAATGTCATCGTTTTAAATCTTTTGACCGGTTAATTTAAATTAAATATTATAAAAATTTATCACGAAACATTTTTTAAATTTATCTAATTTATAACATTAGAGTCTATTTTTTTATTCTATTTTAAAATAACCGAACGAATCATTTTACTAGATGCATTGATGGTCCAATTTCTAATGATCCAAATAAATATTCTTTTTAATTATCAACAAGCTTCTCGATTTTTATTACACAAATTCTATTGGGTGGTTGCTGCGGATGAAAGGTCTTGTGTTTGGAGCTTTGAGGGGAATTTTAATAGGGTGTGTGAAGCTTAAAATAGGCGGTTAGTGGCGCCTTTCACTCTGGATCAGGCGTGGGCGGTTGTTCGTGGGTGTGAGGGCTCGAAGTCACCGGGGCCGGACGGTTACAATATGGAATTTTTTAAGAAGTGTTGGGAGGTAGTTTGTGATGATGTTGGGCGGTTTTTAGATGATTTTTTGCATCCGGAAAGTTACCTGTGGGTGCGAACAACACATTCCTTGTGCTTTTGCCTAAGGTTGATTCACCGGTCACCTTGAGTGATTTTCGACCAATCAGCTTGCTTAATTCGATATATAAGATTTTTGCCAAAATTCTGGCTAGAAGGCTGCAATCGTTGTTGGGAGGACTAATTAGTGATCACAAATTTGCTTTTGTGCATGGGCGTGAAATTGTGGATGGTGTTCTATTGGAAAATGAGACAATACATTCCATGCCACAGAGTTCGTTGGGCAGATGTATCTTGAAATTTGACTTCGTGAAAGCTTACAACCGCGTTCGATGGGAATTTTTAGAGCACATTTTATGCTCGATTGGGTTCAGTGATTCTTGGCATCGTCTGATTACTGAGTGTATCAGCACAGTTAGGTTGTCAGTTTTGTTAAACGGTAGCGCCAATAAAGAATTTGGAATGGGGTGTTGTCTGCGGCAAGGATGCTCGTTGTCGCCTTTGTTGTTCGTTATTGTGGCAGAATCAGTACATAGGATGTTCGTTCAAGCGGAAGAGTTGGGGCTCATCCTTGGGGTTTCGTTGGCTCTAGGGGCGTCGTTATCGCATCTTCAATTTGCTGACGGCACCATTCTATTCTTTGAAGCCTATGTTGAGAGTGCTACGACTATCCGCAAGTTACTGTGTTGCTTCCAAGTTTGTTCTGGTTTGAAAATTAACTTCAACAAGTCCTCTCTTTATACTATTGGCATGGATAAGGGGCTGTTTGATTCAAAGGTGGTTGTCTTGCGTTGTCGGAAAGGTGAATTGCCTTTTGTTTATTTGGGGCTGCCGTTGGGGGTGAATCCTCGCAACATTGTTGTGTGGGAACCAGTTATAGCCTCGGTTCGACGAAAGCTCACTGGTTGGAAATCGACATCTTTATCTTTTGCTGCTCGCGTCACACTGGTAAACTCTGTTCTTTTGTCACTTCAAGTTTATTATATGGGTTTGTTTCGGGTGCCGAAGGGTGTTATCGCATCAATCGATAAAGTGAGGCATGCTTTTCTGTGGGGTGGGGTGAGTTTACAACAGAAAATATGTCGAGTAAGCTAGAGTATGGTTTGTCGGCCATGTCATCTTGGTGGGTTGGGGGTTGTGGATTTGGAGGTTCGAAATAAAGCATTATTGGCAAAATGGTCTTGGCGGTATGCTAGGGATGAATCGTCTTTGTGGAGGGCCATCATCGTGGCAAAATATGGCAAGGCAGCCCAGTGGTGGCAATTTAACTCTGCCTACAGGGGTTCGATGTTAGATATTTGGAAACATATTGTTAAAACTGTGAGCTCAGATAGTTTTCAAAACTTCATGGGTGAGACTAGTTTTGTTTGGAAGGTTGGTGATGGTTCGCGAGTTTTATTTTGGTTTGATGCGTGGTGTGTTGGGAAACCATTGAAGGATATATTCCCACAGTTATTTTTGATAGTGGTAAATCGTTTGGCTTTGGTCGCTGACCTTTTCGATGGGGGTAGCTTTCAGCATGACCACTGGGAGAGTTTCTTTCGTCGAGGCTTGCGTTCGTTTGAGCTTCGACAACTTTGGGAGGTCATCTCGCTCTTTGGACCTGTGAGGTTACGACATGGTGCGGTTGATGTGTTAGTCTGGACACCCGATACGTGCGAGACCTTTTCAGTAAAGGCTCTATCACGTCTGCTTATGTTGGACAAGGTGCGAGGGAGCGCTTTCGGTTAGTGTTTTGCGTGGAAAGTCCTCGTACCTCCAAAGGTTCAGGCATTTTTGTGGTTCACATGGTTGCGCTGTTTACCAACCTTTGATGTTTAGAAGCTTCGTGGCATCGTGTTGGATGAGCAGCAAGGTTTGTGTTCATGGTGTCGTGAGAGGTAGGAGGAGATTGATCACTTGTTTTTCCTATCCTCGTTTGCCCAAGGAATTTATGATTGGTTTAGGCGTTGGTGGGGGTTGTCTTTGCCGATGCCGAGGACTTTTTTTGATTTTTTCATCCTGGGATTTCATTGTTCTTTCACAGGCACTTTAAGGCTTCTGTGGGTGTCGAGCATTGCAATATTGTTGTGGTCCCTACGGCTTGCGTGGAATGAATGTGTTTTTAACGGTAAACTTCTACGAGCTTTGGAGATTTGCTTCTTAGTTAAATTGCACTCATTTTACTGGGTGAAGTCGTTATAAGAGGGGTTGTCCGTTAGTGAGTCTTTATGGTGGGATTGCCCGAGCTCGTTCAGTGAGTTTGTAGTTTCTAAGCCATGTCGTGTGGAGGTGAGTTGGGAGCCTCCAATTAGGGACACACTGAAATTTTCGGTTGATGGTTCTACTCGTGGTAAGCCAGGGCCTGCAGGTTTTGGGGGTGTTTTGCATGATGCACAGGGTCGAATTCTAGCTCTCTTCTCGGATCCACTTGGTTCCCTTGATTCCAATGTAGCAGAGTTGCGGGCAATCCCTTTTGCGTTGAATTTCTTTACAGCTTCTAAATGGGCATCTCGTCCCCTCGTTGGGTGTTGCATTTGGAACGACGAACTTGGCTTTTGTGGGAGATTTTTGGTTTGATCGATCAAGCATGCCTTACTTTGGGGTTCGTATGCTTTAACCACATTTTTCGTGAGGCGAATGGGTTAGCGGATGTGCTAGCAAAGGAAGGGGTGACTCGGGCATCTTTATTTCAGGCCTCTGTATGATTGTTTCCTTTGTGAGGGGCGTTGTGTTCCTTTGTTGTTTATTTCTTTTTAGTCCATGTGTCGTACTCTTTTCTTTGGTTAGGCTTAGGGAGGTTTTTTTAATGAGGCGCACGTGTGACTCGAGTTTTATATTTTCCCATTAATATACAGATGTTTGCCGATAAAAAAAAGGAACGGCAAAAATGATATAAATAAGCAGCTACGTTATACTTTTATGCTATACATTGTAAATTGAATTAGGGTATTAAAATTTAATCAATTTGTTTGTTTAAATAGAGAGATATTATATTCTCAATCCGAGATTCAAACCTATACAAGATGGAGCAGAATGTGTATCCTTAGAAACTAAACCAATTAATTTTGGTTAGACTCAAAATAATTCAAACATATAATAAATTTATTTATGTATAACTTAAAAGACAACTATTAATTATTTTAGCGGAAAAATGTATTAGATAATTTATATAATGTATACAATTCAAATTCTTATGTTACGAATAAAACAAATTAAATTAGAAGTATCGCCTCCATAATAAATTTTTATAATATTTGCTTCAAATTAATTTATCGACAAACCGATCAAATATGATTATAAAAAATGTCATTCCGCGAATGAAAACATTTTAACACTCAATGTTTTATTTTGAGTCATAATGCTCATTTTGTGAATGAAAACTGTAATCAACTAACGGCAAACAACTTGATATGACTGATAGAATAACACATCATCAGGAAAAAAAATTCAGTCAAATATTAAGAACATTTTCTAACTTTATGCATAAAAATACAACCTAAAGAGAATTTGTGCATCCCGGAGTGATAAATGAAAAAAATAAAAAGGAAGATGTGGATAAAAGGAGGATCACATCAAAAGCAAACCTTAAAAGTTTTTAGTTTTAACGAATTTAACGATTGGAATCTTTTTTTGATCCAAATTCGTATCTAATTCTTTGAACACACTTTCCTATAATGCTCCAATTTATAAAAAAATATTTTAATGCACAAATGGAATAAAATTTAATTTATATAAATTTATTAATTTTAGAAGTTATGAATTGTTGGTTTAGAATTTAAAATTTAAGATTTATAGTTTTATATTTTACATATAGAGATTAAAATTTTATTATTTAAATATGAAAAGTTGTGTATAGAAAATATTACTCTTTTAAAAATTGTTGAAGTTTGAATCTGATTTCCCAAGCTCATTTTCCTCACTATTAAGGTTGTGTGCACACCTCTAATTCTTACTTGAAACTTCAATTGTGCACACAGTTTTATTCAGAAATTGTCACAAACACATGGTGTGCACACATCAAATCCAATCCATTTTCACTTCTCATTTAAAAGATGAGTGCAAGCGTTAATCCACAAGGTTTCGTAGTCTCCAAGTGCAAACCAGAGGCAGTGAATCCCGTTGCTGATTGGTGTTGCGGTACTATGCTAATTTGATAGCGGACAAAGAGAGAACTGAGTAATATGGACTTGAAAACGACTAAATTTTAAAATTATAAGGGCTTTTTAAGTTTTACAGCCCTTATAAAGCCCTTATAAAACTTAAAAAGCGCTTTTTTAAGTTTTACATGAACTTAAATTGCTATTAGAATAAAATTATTGGGGACACAAATCTACACTTCTTTAATTTTGTCATTGTTTATTTATAACTAAATAACTTTAAATTTTAAACAAAGGTCAAATTATTATTAAATAAAAAATTATCGGATATTTAAGTTTCATAATAGAGACTTATGCCCTTGATCCCTCCGTCCCATTGGTTGTATGATAAACAATGACAGAGTCATATGGATTTTAACTAAAAAATATAAGGGATATTTACTTATTCGACCTCTTATTTTTCAATTCATTTGAACTATATCCCTTTTTTAATGGTTAATTGTACATTGTCTCTATTTATCTTAATTATTTACTCCGTCCCTAATAACAAGTTTTTTCTTACTCATGAAACTGGTTGAACCATGATTCAAATTCAAACCAGTTATACTATTTTTGTTCGAATTGAGTTCTTAAACGATTAAAAAGCTATATGTAAATAAGAGTTTTTCTTTTGGTTAATGTCATCGTTTTAAATCTTTTGACCGGTTAATTTAAATTAAATATAATAAAAATTTATCACGAAACAAATTTTAAATTTATATAATTTAAAACATTAGAATCTAATTTTTTTATTCTATTTTAAAATAACCGAACGAATCAACATGTTAACAAGCTTCTCGTTTTTTATTACACTTATTCGATTGGTCGGTTGCCGCGGATGAAAGGTCTTGTGTTTGGAGCTTTGAGGGGAATTTTAATATGGTGAGTGAAGCTGAAAATAAGGGATTAGTGGCGCCTTTCACTCTCGATGAGGCGTGGGCGGTTGTTCGTGGGTGTGAGTGTTTAAAGTCACCGGGGCCGGACGACTACAATATGGAATTTTTTAAGAAGTGTTGGCAGGTAGTTTGTGATGATGTTGGGCAGTTTTTAGATGATTATTTTGCATCTGACAAATTACCTGTGGGTGCGAACAATACATTCCTTGTGCGTTTGCCTAAGGTTGATTCACAGGTCACCTTGAGTGATTTTCGACCAATCAACTTGCTTAATTCGATATATAAGATTCTTGCCAATATTCTGGCTAGAAGGTTGCAGCCAGTGTTGGGAGGACTAATCAGTGATCACCAATCGGCTTTTGTGCATGAGCGTCAAATTGTGGATGGTATTCTATTGGCAAATGAGACAATACATTCCATGCGACAGAGTTCGTTGGGCAGATGTATCCTGAAATTGGACTTCGTGAAAGCTTACGACTACGTTCGATGGGAATTTTTAGAGCACATTTTATGGTCGATGGGGTTCAGTGATTCTTGGCGTCGTTGGATTACTGAGTGTATTAACACAGTCAGGTTGTCAGTTTTGTTAAACAGTAGCGCCACTAAAGAATTTGGAATGGGGCGTGGTCCACGACAAGGCTGCCTGTTGTCGCCTTTGTTGTTCATTATTGTGGCAGAAGCACTGCATAGGATGTTTGTTCAAGCGGAAGAGCTCATCTATGGGGTTTCGTTGGCTCCGGGGGTGTCGCTATCACATCTTCAATTTACAGACGACACCATTCTATTCTTTGAAGCCTTTGTTGAGAGTGCTACGACTATCCGCAGGTTACTGTGTTGCTTTCAAGTTTGTTCTGGTTTGAAAATAAACTTCTATAAGTCCTCTCTTTATACTATTGGCGTGGATGAGGGGCTGTTTGATTCAATGGCGGCTGTCTTGTGTTGTCGGAAAGTTGAATTGCCTTTTGTTTATTTGGGGCTGCCGTTGGGGGTGAATCCTCACAACATTGTTGTATGGGAACTAGTTATAGCGTTGGCTCGACGAAAGCTCGCTGGTTGGAAACGAACATCTTTATCTTTTGCTGCTCACGTCACACTGGTAAACTCTGTTCATTCGTTACTTCCAGTTTATTATATGGGTTTGTTTCGGGTGCAGAAGGGTGTTATCGCATCAATAGATAAAGTGAGGCGTGCTTTTCTGTGGAGAGGGGTGAGTTTACAACGGAAAATGTGTCGAGTAAGCTGGAGTATGGTTTGTCGGCCACGTCATCTTGGTGGGTTGGGGGTTGCGGATTTGAAGGTTGGAAATAGAGCGTTATTGGCAAAATGGTCTTGGCAGTATTATAGGGATGAATCGTCTTTGTGGAGGGACATCATCATGGAAAAATATGGCGATGCAGCCCAGTGGTGGCGATTTAACTCTGCCTATAGGGGTTCGATGTCAGTTATTTGGAAGCATATTGTCAAAACTGTGAGCTCGGATAGTGTGCAAAAGTTCATGGGTGAGACTAGTTTTGTTTGGAAGGTTGGTGATTGTTCGTGAGTTTTATTTTTGATATGATGCGTGGTGTGTCGAGAATCCATTGAAGGATATATTCCCACGGTTATTTTCGATAGTGGTGTATCGTTTGGCTTTGTTCTGAACTTTCCGATGGGGGTAGCTTTCAGCATGACCGCTGGGAAAGTTTCTTTCATCGAGGCTTGCGTTCGCTTGAGCTTCGACAACTTCGGGAGCTCATCTCGCTCTTGGGACCTGTGAGGTTACGTCATGGTGCAGTTGATATGTTAGTCTGGACACCTGATACGCACGGGACCTTTTCAGTAAAGGCTCTATCCCGTCTGCTTATGTTGGACAAGGTGAGAGGGAGCAATTTCGTTGAGTGTTTTGCGTGGAAAGTCCTCGTGCCTCCGAAGGTTCAGGCGTTTTTGTGGTTCACATGGCTGCGCCGTTTACCAACCTTTGATTTTTTGAAGCTTCGTGGCATCGTGTTGGATGAGCAGCAGGGTTTGTGTGCTTGGTGTCGTGAGAGGGAGGAGGATTTTTTCTATGCCCGTTTGCCTGTAACCCCCTCGTCCCGGTCCGGACGCTTGACCGGTCCGAGCGGGCTACACGGGTATAACCGAGGCGAAACCCGTTAAGGCTCCACTTCGGTTAACAACCTGAGAACACTTTTTCATTTATATTATCTTGCCTAGATGTAATATTAAGTCCTATATGAGAAAAGCAACACCGGGAGAAACAATGAGGTAAGCAACCAAACCGTCCAATTATAACAGCCCATTTTAAACTTAAACAGCAGGCCGTATCGGAACGCCCATAGGGTGTTTCGATACGCCTTGACTAAGTAAACTGGCCAAAGTCAAACCGAGGAGACCGTTTTGAAATAGGGATGGCCCGTATCGAAACACCCTCAACGGTCAACTTCTCGTGGTCAACGATACGAAGGTCGTTCCAAAACACTAAAGCTCGTTTCGATAATTCATTGTATCGTCAAATTCTCAGATTTCCGGTAGCAAAATCGTATCAAAACGGCCTCTAGCGTACCGAAACGCCTGGCCAAAAACAAAGGGACCGTACCGAGACGGGACCAACCGTTTCGAAACGCCCTCTATCTGCAGATTGGTTTTAGCTGGTTTATGGCACAAGGCTGTCCCAAAACTCCACTAAACCCCCCCCCCCCACAACACACATACAACAACTCTAAGGCAAACCAAACATCTACAAGCATGCTTAACAAACCAAACGTAAAGAAGCCATACATTAAAGGAATCAACATCATTCAACACATGCTTCATACATAACATTTAAGATTCATGCTTCAACAAACATACACTTACGCATCCATAAAGGCACAAGGCCAACAACATCATAAAGAAGTCTAAATGTGCTCCTAAACAAACCAACACCACCATACTTCAAAAGCTCAAAGCAAGAAATACATTCCCATTGCTTGACTATTACACCTTCAAACTTAAATGTCCATACATGAAAGCTAAGATAGCACCACAAAGCACACTTGGAGGCCTCCTTCTTGCACTAGCAACCCACGAACTACGGATCTGCATTGTCGAACAAAAGAGAGTGTAAGCATACAACTTAGTGAGGGTAAGCTCATTAATACAAACCTCGACAATGCAGGGTCCAAGCACGAGCACAACCAAGGTAAAATGCATGTTCTTACCTCGAACCACATGAGCCAAAATACACATGATGCACGAACATATACTCAATATTATGCCATGCTCAACAAGTCCATATACACATCATATGTAAACACATATATATAAGAAGGTTTGACTCGAATACGAGGATAACCGTTGGAACTCACATCCAACAACAACCATTACCTTTCGGTGGGATTACACTCATAACCGGTCAGGCGGAAGGGATTCCACTCGTCCTCATGCCCCGTCGATGGGATTACACTCATCACCGACTAACATATATATAAGAAGGTTTTTCGGGCGAACCCGTACTCCATCTTGATGACTACCATCACCAAGACCACGCGCGCATTTGACTCACGTGTGCACACTAAACATACTCAAGATCGATCATTGTACCCAAGCATACTAGTGCCAATACTAAACACAATTCACAACATCATTTCATAACATCTTTCGTGCTTAGCACACACTCACCATGATCACCATCATGCACAATCCACATGCAAATCACTGTGCATCAAAACCATGCCTCAATATACATGTATAACAAAATATACATATCCACCATAAAAACAATTAAACATGAGGCATAGACAACAATTAGAGTTCAACCGAAGTCTCTAACTAAAGCTTGGGATTAGGCTACCACTCTAATCCCAACTCTAGGTGGGTCTACCAAGCCCAACCTAGTCCACATGCTTGAACCAATACTCGAAAACCATTTAAAAACATTTAACCACTCACCGACTATTCCAAGCTCAACACACTAGATGATCAAGCTTCCAACGATTCCAGATTTGTTCCTAATGCTTCACCAACACAATTTCTTGCTTCTAATCAACTCAACACAATCAAAACAACCTCAAATCAGATCACACATCAATTTAGCAAACCCAGAACACTAATCAAGCATAAAACACAAGAGTTTCAAGCTAAGAACAACCCCAAAACTTCAAACCCGAACAGCCATGAAACCCTGTCCAAAACTCATGATTTTAACCTTTTTAACACACTTAAATGCTTCCAAAACAACCCCTAGCTATTACACTAACAACAACCCTTAATTTCCAACATCAAACAACCCCAAAACCAACCTTTAAACCCTTCAAAAACCCTTCTAAAACCCAAATCCGAGAATCATTGTAAAACTCTTTAAAATTCACATATGTTGGACCTTATGGGTTGTAAACAACTTATCTAACAATAAATAATCAAAATCATTGTTAGAAATTCATAAAGCTTCAATCTTTGACAAATTCTTTGAAAACCCAAAATATAAAATACATGGTTTTAATGAAAACTAATGGTATCAAAATGAAGAGGAAGATAAGGCCAAGTCAAAAATGCAATTACCTTTTGGAAAATCACCAAGGAGCAAAGGATGTAATGGAATAGTAAAAATGGAGAAGAGAGCTCTTTTGGTCGTTAAGTTTGAAATGAGAGTGAGGAATAAGATGAGTACATGTCTTCTTCTTTTGTTTTTTCTTTAATTTATCCAAGAAATCCTATTTACCATTATGCCATTAATAAAATGGCTAAAAACTCTCATCTCCTGAAGTCCATGGAATTTGGACTTAGAAGATAGGCCCAACATAGACTTTAATTATTTTGCAAACACGAAGCCCATAAAATATTTTATTATTTTAATCATAAAACCGAAACTCGAAATATTATTTTCACCCAATCCCCAAACCCAGGTGTTACAACTCTCCCCCACTTAAGGAATTTCGTCCCCGAAATTACCTGACCGAAACAAGTACATAAACTACTTTAATTCCCCAAACATGCTTTCCTCTCCCACGTGGCCTCTTCCACACCTCTATGTCTCCACAACACCTTGACCAACTCTATGGTCTTGCCACGCAACACCTTGCTATCAGAAGCAAGTATCTCAACAGGTCCTTTATTATAAGATAAATTCGGATTCAACTCTATCTCCTCAACAGGCATAACATGAGATGGATCTGGTCTATATCTTCTAAGCATCGATACATGAAACACATCATGGATCTTCTCTAACTCAGAAGGTAATCTCAAACGATAAGCTACAGGCCCAATCCGCTCAAGTATCTCATACGGACCAATAAACCTCGGACTCAACTTGCCTTTCCAGCCAAATCGCATTACCTTCTTCCACGGAGATACTTTCAGAAACACTTTCTCACCCACTGAGAACTCAATCTCTTTTCTTTTCAAATCTGCATAAGATTTCAAACGATCGGAAGATGCTTTCAAACGGTCACAAATCAACTTCACTTTGTCGGTAGTCCCCTTAAGCAAATCCGGCATAGGTAACAATCTCTGACCCGTTTCAGCCAAACAGATCAGAGTCCTACATCGTCTACCATACAAAGCCTCATAAAAGCCATTTGTATACTAGCCTGGTAACTGTTGTTGTAAGCAAACTCAACTAAAGGGCAAGTGCTTCTCCCAAGAACACTGGAAGTCAATCACACAACAACGAAGCATATCCTCTAATATTTGTATCACTCCCTCTGACTGTCCATCTAACTACGGATTATAAGAAGTACTGAAATGCAAACGGCTACCTAGGGCACTTTGGAAACAACTCCAGAACCTCGAAGTGAATCTCGGATCTCTGTCTGATACAATAAACTTCGAAACTCTATGAATTCTCACAATCTCACGAATGTACAAATTCGCCAACTTGTCTAACGAATATGTAGTGTTCACTGCTAAGAACTGAGCACACTTAGTGAACCTATCAACTATCACCCAAACAAAATTCTTCTTCTAAGAAGACAACGATAACCCCGACACAAAGTCCATAGTGATCCTCTCCCATTTCCATTCCAGAATCATCAAAAGCTATAACAAACCTGAAGGAACCTAATGTTCTGCCTTCACTCTCTGACAAACCATACAACGGCTCACATACTCGGCTACATCCTTCTTCAAACCAACCCAGAAATAATCATTCTTCAAATCACGGTACATCATAGTACTACCCTGATGCATAGAAAAAGGACTCGAATGTGCTTCGCTCAGAATCATACGTCTCAACTCAACATCTTCAGGTACTACAACTTTATCTCTGAAACAAAATGTAACCCCCTTAGCCCGGCCTAGACGATTGACCCGAACTACGAAGATTACACGGGGAAAACCAAAGCCAACCCGAGATTCAACCTTGATTCACGACCCTTTTTTTCCTTTTTAATCTTGTCTAGATATATGTTAACCCTATGTGAGTACTCACGAGAAATGATTGAGAAAGGCACAACAAACGGATATCATATAGGGACTCAATTGTAGTTTACACGGGTTTAGGGACCAAAATGTAATTTCTGTAAATTAGAATGTCTTCATTGATTTTAAGTTTTCCATTATGAAATTGGTCATGTTAAATGCTTCTCTGCCAAATTTCATCTTAATTGGACATCTCAAGCTCAAGCAATTGCAATCCCAAAATTTAGGACTAAAGTGTAAAACATGCAAACATCAGAGCAATTCAAATTTGTGTCCAACAGTCACCCGTTTCGAAACACCCACATGTCGTATCGAAACGCTGGATCGAAACGGCGTTGACCGTTTCGGTACACGAGTGTGTTTCGAGACCAGTTCCGAAACATGGCATTCCAGTAGCAAAATCGTTTCGAAACAACCTCCAACGTTTCGAAACACGAAGGCCATTACGGGCCCCCGTTTCAAAACACTAGAGGGTGTTTCGATACGGTTTGCCCAGAAACTGTAGCAATTGTTGGTTTTTCCTTCATAAACTCATTCAAACACATCCCAAAGACTCTCTAATCATACCAACAAATCAGCAAACATATAAGGTACATATCTAGAACTTTTAAACACATTCATATCATCAAACATGAAATCTCACTAGTCTAGAGGCATGCTTCCTAATATCAAATCACAAATAGGCAATCCAACCTCAAAACAAGCAATTAAGGCCATTTGCAATTCAAACCAGCCAAAGCAAACATGCCACAACCCTAGGGAGTTTTAACACATCTCCCAAATACAATTCTTGGTTTCCCATTGCCAATCTATCAAAACTAAAGTGTATGAAAACTTCACCATACATGAGCTTGGACTTCCTTGGATGAACTTAGCTTCCTTGATGCCCGAAAACACCTCAATGATCTGCATTATTGGTAAACAGAGAGTGTAAGCACAAATGCTTAGTGAGGCATGCTCGAAAGGAAACCAACACAATATTGCACACTTTGAAAATCTTTACACAAAAGCTTTTGAACCACATGCTCATTTTAACACATGCTTGAAAACCTTTCAAAGCAACTTCTCATTGAAACTACATGTACCTCAATTCTATCTCATGCATTTACCAATGCAAAACTCATGGCAAGGTCATACACATGCTTGTATCATCAAAGCATTTCTAAAACAAATCTCATGTGCATAACTCGTAGCATAAATCATTTCATCAAAGGTACATGTGTAACAAAAACCATTTCATCATTTATATTGGCATTTAGCATCTCATTAATACTCGGATATGCGGACACATTTCTACACTAGACTCTTTCGGTGGAATCTCGCATCACCGTACTCACTTTTCTAGCAACATGGCTTCCGGTGGAATCTCCCATCACCGTACTAACATGGCGAAATCTCTCATCGCCACAAAGCCTGGGTATTTCACCAAGTCCTACCCGATGGAATGTCCATCGTTGGAATATCTCCCTTTGGCTTAACCAAAGAGCACGTACATATTTTTAATTTATAGTGCACTCTCATCCTATTGATCGATCAATTATATCCGGTAAGTTTCTCAAAATCTATGCCAATATAATGTGTTAAAACATCACCACACCTACTGTTTTTCATGCAATATTACTCAAAGGTTTTCTCATCACATTTCAGAACATGAATCATACTTTGCTTCAAACAAAAAGCTCAAATCTCTTCAATGCAACATGCCATCTCATGCCATCTCTACAAGCATAATCTCAAGCCATGCATCATGCACAAAAACAGTAGGAATTTATCAATCTCAAACCATGAGCATGTAAAAACAGTAGGAATTTATCAATTATATCCGGATTTAGGAAAGAGTTTCAAACCTCTCCTAAATCCTTAAACCTTGTATTTTTGTCCTCATGGACTTCTAACCTAATCGCACTCACCAATTTCTTTTCGCTTGCTCACCGAAACGCCAATTAATCTTCCGCATCAACTCCAAAAGTGTCTGAAGATATCTCCCCTATTTTATACACATAAAAGCAGAGTATTAATGCATCATCATGCATTGAAATCTTCAGCCAACACTCCTAAACCCACTGCTCTACCTAAACCCAACATTTCTAAAATCAAACACAACAGAAATAACCTCCAAACTCTTCCAAATCATAACCCAACCAAGATCCATCACTTCTAAACATTTCTAAACATTAATTAACATCAAAAAAATCCTAAACTCGTCCTTACACCCCCAACTTTAACAGAAGACCAATATCACCCCAAAACCCACCATTTTCACAAGCAAAAACTTAGGAAAAACAACCTATTCGGGATTGGATTAATATAACCTCATTCCTAACATCATTTAACATCCAAAATACATTAGAAAACCATCTCAAAACAGAGCCCAATCAATTACCACGAAATTCTTCAATATCTCTTCCAAAATCTTGAGTTTTAAGCCAAAATCTTGTTTCCAACATTAAAACCATTCATAAACCTTTAATAAAGGGTTGACAACTTAGGAATTTCAGTAAAAAAAACTGAGTATTTAGAGGAGAAGAACAATCTTACCTCTAAAAGATGATTTCTCCTTGATTTGGGCTATTTTCCATGAAAATTCAATGTAGAAAACAAATAGATTTGATGAAAGATTGATTAGGAATCAATGAGTGATGGAAATCTCATCAAATGAAGTGAAAATCAAAGTGAATTTTGCTGGAGAAAAAGTCTTTGGTTGATAGGATTTTGAGAGAAAATGAAATGAGAGAAAATTAGAGAAAAGTGGTTATGAAAGTCAAAGGTAGTTTATCACCTTTATTTTATTTAATTAAATAATTAATAAAATCACCCAAATTAAGGAAAAATCTGATGAAAATATTTTTGGTAAACTAGCTCCTTAAAGATTCAAAGTTCCAATCCATTACAAAACAGTCACTACTAAACTTTGTAAAAACTGCGATTTGGTCACTACATCGAAATGTAGTATTTCCAAACCATATTTTGTAAAATTGATTTCACCATTCACTTATATATATTAAATGAGGATTTTTAGATATTTTTCTATATTTTTAAAGCATCCCGAACTAGGTGTTCCCTAAAACTCCCTTTTATATTCGAACTGTTTCTCATACCGGTCCGGTTCAGACCCTAAACTTTTAAGCCCAAAATTGGGGTGTTACAACTCTCCCCCTCTTAAGAAATTTCGTCCTCGAAATTTACCTGGAGGAAAAAGGTAAGGAAATTGCTTCTTCATATCATCTCTTCTTTCCCACGTGGCTTCCTCAACACCACGATGCTTCCACAACACCTTAACCAATTCAATGGTCTTACCACGAAGAAATTTGATGTTCGAATCTAGATTCTTAATCGGCTCCTCATCATAGGTCAAATATGGATTCAACTCAACTTCCTCAACATGCATAACGTGCGAAGGATTCGATCTATACCTCTGAAGCATGGAGACATGAAACTCATCATGTATCTTCTCTAACTCTTGCGGTAGCCTCAACTTATACGCAACAGGACCCACACGTTCTATCACCTCGTATGGTCCAATATACCTTGGGCTCAACTTACCCTTCCGATCAAACCTCATCACCTTCTTCCAAGGTGAAACCATCAAGAACACGCGGTCACCCACCGCAAACTCAATCTCCTTACACTTCAAATCCGCGTAAGACTTCTGTCGATCAGAAGCTGCCTTTAACCGCTCACAAATGAGCTTCATCTTCTCGGTAGTTCCTTTCAACAAAGCCGGCATCGAGACCAATTTCTGACCTGTTTCAGCCCAACAAAGAGGAGTTCTGCACTTCCTCCCATACAAGGCTTCATAAGGTGCCATTTGAATACTTGCCGGGTAGCTATTATTATAAGCAAACTCCACCAAAGGCAAATGCTTCTCCCAAGAGCCTTGAAACTCAATCACACAGCACCTCAACATATCCTCAAGCACTTGGATAACACGCTCATACTGTCCATCCGACTGTGGATGATAAGAAGTACTATAGCCGCGTACCCAAAGCTTGATGCAAACACTCCCAAAATTGCGATGTGAACCTCGGATCTCTATTCGACACTATAGATTTTGGTACCCCATGCAGACGCACAATTTCAACAATGTACAACTTTGCAAGCTTATCCAAGGTATACGTTGTATGCACAGGTAAGAAATGCGCACACTTTGTAAGGCGATCCACAATCACCCACACTGAATTCTTCTTCGATGGCGACAAAGTTAAACCGGACACAAAGTACATGGTGACTCTTTCCCACTTCCATTCAGGAATCCTCAACGGTTGCAACAACCCTGAAAGAAACTGATGCTCAGCTTTAACTCTCTCACAAACCATACACTTACTCATATATTCCGTAACATCTTTCTTCAACCCCACCCAATAGTACATGTTGCGTGTAAAATAGACTATCGCAATTGTAGTGCAATTGTACACGACGCAAGTAGTAAAGTGATACGAAGTATCGGATATCGTCTCCACAGGGATTGGGCTAATGACTTCACCTAAATTCACTGCACGAAGTAAAGGAAATAATTATGAGAAGTTGTCACGAATAAAAAAAAGTAAAAACGTAAATAAAAGGATTGAGAAATCAAGATAGAGAGAATGGGCTAGTATTGAGTTGCTCAGTAGTGCAGGTATTGAATTGCTTAGGATCTCCAGTTCTGTCGTCGCGCCCGTCGCCGACAGCACCTGTCGCGGCGGCTGTCCGTTAGCTATCGCGGCAGCGAACACTAACTCCGTACTTCAAGCTTGGCAAGAATCCCAGATCTGCCTTGCCCTATCCCTAGGCACAAGTCTGTCGATGATCACATCTTTGATGATACCTCCCGCCGTGAATCGAAGGATGAACACCGATGTGTATGAATTCTTCCTTAGCCACTTAACCTCGCCTTATCCCTAAGCACGAGATGGTTCAACTATAAACTAGAGAACGCGCTTTTATCTCTTTCGTATACTTAACTCTCCCGATGCTAAGTAAATGGATAACCTCACAATGCTCTCCCGATGCTCTTGCAAGATATTAAAACCAAGATAAAAAAACTTGAAGTTTATTTTATTGAACTTGAAAAATCCTAAAAACAAAGCAACCCTTGCAACTACTTTACAAAACAACCCGTGGCCCTAGGGGGAATTTAGAACATGTCGGTGAAGGGTGGACGGCAGGGGTTTAGGTTTGGTTATGGGGTAATCGGTTATGCCTCCTAGGTTAAATCTATGCCCTTATATAAGCTTTGGGCTCAAGTTATCTAAGGTAACAAGGATTACAACTTTAATTAAAAGTAAGATTCTAATAAAGACTAAATCTCTAAAGACTCCTACTTTCCAGCCGCATCCTTGCTTTTAGGGATTTCTTCTCCTCGAGCTTTGGCTTGACATATCTTTTAATCCGGGGCTTGAAAAAATATTTGGTTTTCACACGACAGACGAGCAGATTTTTCTCTATCTATCGAGGTCCACTTGACTTTTCCTCTTCATAAGTCTGCTGTCACCTTGCTGTCACGACAGGTCCATGACAGGTTCGTCTTCTTCGTCTGCTTGTCCAGTTCAGCTCTTCTGCTTATCTGCCCTGCGCCTGCCTTCATCGTCAACCATGGCAGCAATCTGCAAAATACACCATATTTTAGTAGAATCCGTGCCTTTTATATAATTGTGATGTTTTATTGAAAACTAACCTAAATGCAATGCAATGATGCTTGAATGCAGCAGAAATATGGGTTAAAAAGGGTGTAAATAATAGAACTTTTACACACTCAACACACCCCCAAACTCAAGTTTTTGCTTGCCCTCAAGCAATTTAAACCTAAAAGAAAAAAGAAATTTTTGTGTTGGCCTTCAAACAGTGAACTGTCCCTTACCCGTCGCTCATTCTCTGTGGCAGCAGCAACCTGTCGGAACGTTTAGGATCTGTCCGGAATCTCCCTATAGCTCTCGTGCACTGTGTGCATGCTTGTGAACAGTTATATGCTAAGACTCTCTTAGTTTCACTAGAATATTCAACTCCTTAACTCGAATTTTTATGCCAAAGTTTACTTTCTTGAAGATACATTTTCATGCTTCTTTTATATTTTTCAAGCTAAGTTTTTCTAGAGCCAGTTTCGGGCACCTCTAGTTTACTAGAGCCGGTTTCGGGCACCTCTAGTTAGCTTCCTAGAGCCGGTTTCGGGCACCTCTAGGTTTTCAAATTTCTTTTGTTAAACTTCTTTCCTAGAGCCAGTGTTAGGCACCTCTAGGGGCTATTCAAGTTCTAAGCATCCTATTCTAGTTTGGCTAAAAGAAATCTAAGCAATATAACAGTCACAAAAGTGTTTAAGTTTTCAGAACTATAGAAAGGCTCTAAACTTTTCCTTAACCTGTCCTAAAGATGCTGCCACGACAGAGCTGTCATGACAGGTAAGTTAACTTCACAGTTTTAAGCCAACAGTTATATATATATATATATATATATATATATATATATATAAGAACTTAAATTAAAAATAAGACACAACAAATAATAAAAAGATGTGCATAAGACTCCATTAATGATGGAGGGTTGCCACCCCCAGACTCGAGGGTTGAATTGCCCTCAATGCAAAATGACATGAAAAATCAAGGAAAGAAAAAGTACATCACAAAATATAAAGGCATGCAGCAGTAAAGGAAAAATAAACTTAAATTTTTATTCGCTGTCCTCGCTGCTGCTGCTGACGCGGATCTGATGGCGGCGTTTGCGCTGTGGAGGAGGCTGGGCAGGTTCCGAAGCAGGTTGATCAGCAGGTTCATCAGCCGGTTGGGGGACAGGTTCATCGGCAGGTTGTAGGGCAGGTGGCTCCACTAGCCTGACGTCGGAACTGCTGCCGCTGTCCCATGAGCTGCTGGTTGTGATGGCTTTGGACAGCCTTCTCTTGTTTGCCATGGGCGGTGGTCTTGGGCCACTTCTTCTTTATCACTTGATTCCTTTATTTCCTAAAAACTGAAATTATAAAAACAAAACGTTATTCGAATAAAATAAATCTAATTCCTAATAAATAATATTAAATAATAAAATAAATAAAAATAAAAATTAGGTTAAATTAGGGATGCCTTGGGGGGCATCACCTAAGGTAACCACTTCCTGTATTCCTGGGGCTTCAGTCCCCTGATAATGCTTGAGGCGTTGTCCATTGACTTTGAATTGGTGCCTGTCTTTTAGTGATTGAATTGTAATGGCACCACGGGGAAAAACTTGAACCACTTGGAACGGGCCAGACCATCTAGATTTGAGCTTCCCTGGAAAGAGTTTCAACCTAGAATTAAACAACAACACAAGCTGCCCTGGGCAGAACTGTCGTGGCAGCAACTTCTTGTCATGCCACTTCTTAGTCTTTTCCTTGTAAATTCTTGCATTGTCATAGGCCATTGTCCGTATTTCATCGATCTCATTCAAATCTAACAGCCTTTTCTGGCCTGCCTTGTCCAAGTCCATGTTTACTGTCTTGATTGCCCAATATGCTTTGTGCTCGATCTCGACAGGTAAGTGGCAGGTTTTCCCATAGATCAATCGGAATGGAGACATGCCCAATGGAGTCTTGAAAGCTGTCCTGTATGCCCATAATGCATCATTCAGAAGCAAAGACCAATCTTTCCTAGTTGGTTTAACCATCTTTTCAAGGATGTTCTTTACTTCCCTATTGGAAATCTCAGCCTGTCCATTGGTCTGTGGGTGGTATGCTATCGCGATCCTGTGCTTGACACCATATTTCCTCAAGGCGGCAGCAATTACCCTGTTGTCAAAATGTCTCCCTTCATCGCTGATAATCGCCCTAGGGATGCCAGATCTAGAAAAGATGTTTTTGTGCAAAAACTTTTGAACCGTTTTGGCATCATTCTTTTGAGTTGCGATTGCTTCTACCCACTTGGAGACATAATCCACTGCTAGGAGGATGTAAAGATTTCCACATTAAGATGGAAAATGTCCCATAAAATCAATCTCCCAAACGTCGAAGATCTCGACTTATAAAATGTTCTGCAGTGGCATCTCATTTCTCCTCGAGATGTTACCTGTCCGCTGGCACCTGTCACAGTTCTTGTAAAATTCTTGTGCGTCCTTATACAGTGTCGGCCAGTAGAACCCTGACTGCAGCACCTTGGCAGTAGTTTTATTGCCGCCTAAGTGTCCTCCATATTGTGAAGCATGACAGTGATGGAGAATGTCTTCTTGCTCTTCTTGTGGTATACACCTCCTTATAACCTGATCTGCGCACATTTTGAAAAGAAGAGGTTCGTCCCAATAATAATGCTTAACATCATTTTGTAACCTCTTCCTGGCTTGATAAGTAAGATCAGAAGGTAATATTCCGCTAACTATAAAATTAACGAAATCAGCATACCAAGGAAGGTTAGAAGACTTACCTGCCGCCATGGCTGTCGCGACAGCGATTGCGGCAGCAAAGAGCTGCTCATATGGGAAGGTCTCCAGTATGTGTGTATCATCAATGGGTAGACTCTGTCCCGTCTCCAACCTCGACAAGTGGTCTGCCACCTGATTTTCTGTCCCCTTCTTGTCTTTGATCTCAAGGTCGAATTCTTGTAATAGCAAGATCCACCGTATCAATCTAGGCTTGGCATCCTTCTTTGCGAACAAGTACTTAAGGGCAGAATGGTCGGTGTGCACTATTACCTTCGTCCCAAGTATGTAAGAACGAAACTTGTCGATGGAGAACACCACAGCTAACAGCTTCTTTTCTGTGGTGGTATAGTTCACTTGGGCATCATTCAAGGTTTTGCTTGCATAATATATGACATGAAACAGCCTGTCTCTGCGCTACCCAAGTGCTGCCCCGACAGCATAGTCACTAGCATCACACATAATCTCAAACGGCTGCGTCCAATCTGGTGGTTGTACTATGGGGGCTGTCACTAGCTTTTTCTTCAGAACCTTGAATGCTTCAGTACATTCTTCATTAAAGTCAAAGGGTCGGTTCTGCTCTAAGAGATGACATAGGGGCTTCGTGATTTTTGAGAAATTTGCAATGAATCTCCTATAAAAACCAGTATGCCCTAGAAAACTCCTAATGCCCTTGACAGTGGTTGGCGGCGGCAGCTTCTCAATGACTTCAATCTTTGCCCTGTCGACTTCTATCCCACGGCAGCTAATCTTATGGCCTAGAACTATCCCTTCATCTACCATAAAATGGCATTTTCCCAATTTAAAACAAGATTAGCTTTTTCGCATCTTTCGAGTACCTTTTGTAAATTGCCCAAACAACTTTCAAAATCGTCTCCAAAGACAGAAAAATCATCCATAAAAATTTCCAGGAAGTCCTCTACCATGTCATAGAATATAGCCATCATGCACCTTTGGAAGGTGGCAGGTGCGTTACAGAGTCCAAACGGCATTCTCCTAAATGCGTACGTACCGTAAGGGCATGTGAAAGTCGTTTTCTCTTGATCCTCTGGTGCAATGGCAATTTGGTTGTAACCTGAGTAACCATCAAGAAAACAATAGTAAGGTTTACCCGCTAATCTATCAAGCATTTGATCAATAAAGGGTAAAGGAAAGTGGTCTTTTCGGGTAGCTTTGTTAAGCTTCCGATAGTCCATACAAACCCTCCAACCTGTCACAGTCCTTGTTGGGATTAACTCATTGTTTTCGTTGGTTATCACGGTCATGCCTCCTTTCTTGGGAACACATTGCACCGGGCTTACCCATTTGCTGTAGGAGATGGCGTAAATAATACCAGCATCTAACCATGTGATTATCTCTTTACGCACTACCTCCTTCATCGCTAGGTTTAACCGCCTTTGGGCATCAATAGTCGGCTTATGATCTTCCTCTAGGAGGATTTTGTGCATACAGATTGCCGGACTAATGCCCTGAATATCTGCTATCGTCCATCCTATCGCCCTCTTGTGCTGTCGTAACATGTCAATTAGCTGTCGTTCCTGTTCCTGTGGCAGCTTAGCAGAGATGATTACAGGCAGTGTGTTATCACAACCAAGATAAGCATATTTAAGCTGCCCTGGCAGGGGCTTAAGTTCTAAGACAGGTGGTTCAACAGTTGATGGCTTTTGAATTAAATGGTTATCCGAAGTGTAATTCAAGGGTTCGAATAACTTACCTGGACGATGGCCTAACCAGTTTACCTCCTCTTGACCTTCAGTGTCAGATGTATCGGATTCAGAGGAGTTGCTGTCGTCGGTGCTGTCGCCGTTACTATCATCGTCACTGTCGTGACAGGCCTGTAAGTGGCTGTCGCAACAGTGACCAAATTTTATATCACGGCAGCCCGACCTGATGCAAGGTTGATCAAAGGTCACCTCAATGATGGCCTTACATTCCTCGTCCACATCAGCATGTTTCATTGCTTGGAGAACATTCAACTTAATTTCTTGATCGTTCACGCGCATGGTGAGTTCTCCTTTCTCCACATCAATCAATGATCTTCCTGTGGCTAAGAAGGGTCGCCCAAGGATGACTGGTGCGTTCTCATCTGCCTCACAATCTAAAATAAGAAAGTCAGCAGGAAAAATAAGCTTATCCACTCTTACCAAAATATCTCCAATTTTTCCCTCGAGGTGAACGTAAGAGCGGTCGGCTAGCTGTAGGGTAACTGTCGTGGGCCGCGCCTTCCCAATACCTAATTTCTGAAAAACAGATTTGGGCATTAGATTAACACTAGCACCTAGATCACAAAGTGCCTTACCCACAAATCTGTCACCGATTACACAAGGTATGATGAAGCTCCCTGGATCCTTCTTTTTCTGGGGTGGCTGCCGATGAAGAATACTCATGCAGCCCTCTTGCATCCTTACCGTTTCAAATTCCCCAAGTTTAGATTTTTTCGACATAACATCCTTGAGAAATTTAGCATAACCGGGCATCTCCCTAACAGCATCTAACAACGGAATATTAATATGAATCTGTTTAAAAATATCATAAATCTTTTTAAGTTGAGATTCATGCTTAGCTTGCTGTATCCGTTGAGGAAAAGGTGGTGGAGGACGATAATCAGCAATACGCCCTTCCCACTGCATGCGAATCTGAGGACGATAATCTTCTTTTTTCTCCTCTATCGCTTCTGCTGTCGTGACAGGCTCATGGCAGCAGTCTGTTTGTCACCTGTCGGGGCAGCTTCCTCGGCAGGTTTATCCAAGGCAGGTTCCTTTTCTGTTTCAGCTTCTTTTTCCAGCCCTGGTAACTTTTTCCCACTCCTAGTAGTAATCGCCTTACATTGCTCATGTGGGGGCGGTCTAGCGTTTTCAGTATTGCTAGGAAAACCTCCATTCTGCCTTGGCTTAATATGCTGCGACACCTGACCCATTTGTGTCTCGAGAGATTTCAAGGTAGCTTCATGGTTTGTCATTCTCATCTTGGTTTCATCCATGAAGTTTTCCGTCTTCTTGACAAACTGATTAATATTATTCATATACGTACCAGTCTGAGACATAAAGGTGGCCAGAGTCTGCTCCAATATACTACTCGTGGCAGGTGGTGGCTGTTGTTGCTGCTGAGGCGGCAAGTTCTGCGGTGGCAGTTGCTGCGGCTGTTGTAGAGGCAGCTGATGTCTCGTCAACAATCTAGGACCCCCTGATTCTGATTATATGCTTGCGGATTTGAGGCATTGTTAGGATTACTCTAGGAAAATTTGGGATCCTTCCTCCAATTAGGGTTGTAGTTGTTGGAATTGTAGTTCGGCTTGTAATTTCCAACATATTTTTCTTCTTCTATGTTTATTGGGCACTCATCCCTACTATGATTTCCCTCACAAGTAGCACAAACTTCCTCGACAGCAAATCCTTGTAATTCATCATCATTTAATAACTTTTTCATTGCTTTAGTAAGGAATGCTACATGCGATTTCATAGTGCTGTCGGCTTCATAGTCCTTGACAGCAAGTACTCGTTTACCTCCTCTTCTAGCGGTCGAAAACTGCTCCTCATTCTTAGCCAGATGTTTCAAAACTTGGAGGGCCTCGTCCGGATCTTTATCCAATAATAGTCCATTTGCTGCAGAATCAATTCGAATGCGAGTTTGTAAGTTAGCAGCATTATAGAACTTAGTTACCTGATTCCAGACGGGAAATCCATGCATTGGGCAGTTCCGTAGAAGAGTAGTAAACCTGTCCCAGGCCTCGTGCATCGGCTCGTCATCTTCCTGTTGAAAAGTAGCAATTTCATTACGTAATCGCTCAGATAAATGTGAAGGATTAAAACGAGATAAAAATTCACGAGTTAGATCTGCCCAAGTCATAATGGAACCCGGTGTAAGTTTATTCCACCAAGTTTTAGCTCTGTCCCTCAGTGAATGGGGAAATAACCGAAGCCTCAGTATCTCCGGACTAACTCCTGGTAGCCTAAACAAGCCACAGATCTCCTGGAACGTTTTGAGATGCTCCCTAGCATCTTCTGTCGCAGAACCACTAAACTGTCCGGCATTGTTGATCATACTAAACATGACAGGTTTAAGCTCGAAGTTGTCAACATCAATATCCGGCAGCGTGGTCTCCAGCTCTACATGATCGTTCAACATGTAGTCACGACATGATCGTCGTCCATCTGCCCTCGGCGGGTCGCCGACAGGTGGTATATCTCCACTAGGGGGCTGGTTACGTGCCATCTGCTCTAGCTGTTCCTCGAGGTATTCGTTTCTGTCTAAAAGGCGGCGAAGTTGTTTCTTGAGATTGAAGGAACGTTCGATCTCCGGATCTAATTTATACTCAGGATCTTCACCTCTTTTGGATCTGGGCATAAACAAGAAAACCTCGTGAAAAGCGAGAGTTGAAAGCACAAAAGAAAAATTAAAGAAAAAAAAAACGAAAATAAAGATAAAAGCGAAAAGTGCAAAGAAAGAAAGGTGTAGTTATGTTGCCAATCCCCGGCAACGGCGCCAAAAACTTGTTGCGTGTAAAATAGACTATCGCAATTGTAGTGCAAGTGTACACGACGCAAGTAGTAAAGTGATACGAAGTATCGGATATCGTCTCCACAGGGATTGGGCTAATGACTTCACCTAAATTCACTGCACGAAGTAAAGGAAATAATTATGAGAAGTTGTCACGAATAAAAAAAAGTAAAAACATAAATAAAAGGATTGAGAAATCAAGATAGAGAGAATGGGCTGGTATTGAGTTGCTCAGTAGTGCAGGTATTGAATTGCTTAGGATCTCCAGTTCTGTCGTCGCGCCCGTCGCCGACAGCACCTGTCACGGCGGCTGTCCGTTAGCTGTCGCGGCAGCGAACACTAACTTCGTACTTCAAGCTTGGCAAGAATCCCAGATCTGCCTTGCCCTATCCCTAGGCACAAGTCTGTCGATGATCACGTCTTTGATGATACCTCCCGGCGTGAATCGAAGGATGAACACCGATGTGTATGAATTCTTCCTTAGCCACTTAACCTCGCCTTATCCCTAAGCACGAGATGGTTCAACTATAAACTAGAGAACGCGCTTTTATCTCTTTCGTATACTTAACTCTCCCGATGCTAAGTAAATGGATAACCTCACAATGCTCTCCCGATGCTCTTGCAAGATATTAAAACCAAGATAAAAGAACTTGAAGTTTATTTTATTGAACTTGAAAAATCCTAAAAACAAAGCAACCCTTGCAACTACTTTACAAAACAACCCGTGGCCCTAGGGGGAATTTAGAACATGTCGGTGACAGGTGGACGGCAGGGGTTTAGGTTTGGTTATGGGGTAATCGGTTATGCCTCCTATGTTAAATCTATGCCCTTATATAAGCTTTGGGCTCAAGTTATCTAAGGTAACAAGGATTACAACTTTAATTAAAAGTAAGATTCTAATAAAGACTAAATCTCTAAAGACTCCCACTTTCCAGCCGCATCCTTGCTTTTAGGGATTTCTTCTCCTCGAGCTTTGGCTTGACATATCTTTTGATCCGGGGCTTGAAAAAATATTTGGTTTTCACACGACAGACGAGCAGATTTTTCTCTATCTATCGAGGTCCACTTGACTTTTCCTCTTCATAAGTCTGCTGTCACCTTGCTGTCACGACAGGTCCATGACAGGTTCGTCTTCTTCGTCTGCTTGTCCAGTTCAGCTCTTCTGCTTATCTGCCCTGCGCCTGCCTTCATCGTCAACCATGGCAGCAATCTGCAAAATACACCATATTTTAGTAGAATCCGTGCCTTTTATATAATTGTGATGTTTTATTGAAAACTAACCTAAATGCAATGCAATGATGCTTGAATGCAGCAGAAATATGGGTTAAAAAGGGTGTAAATAATAGAACTTTTACACACTCAACAGTACTCATCCTTCAGATCACGATACATCTTTGTACTACCAGGGTGCATAGCAAAAGGACTACAATGAGCTTCGGTCAGAATAGTATGCCACAACTCTACATCATTCGGCACTACTACCCGTCCTCTGAAACATAAAACTCCATCATCATTAAAACATAAATCCGATGATCTACCCTCAGCAATATCCTGAACATGTCGTACCAAGGAATCGTCCAACAACTGCTTATCCTTTATTAATTGAACCAGAGATGGTTTCACTTGCAATTCAGCCACAAGACCTCCATCTCGCGAGATACTCAAGCTAGCAAACATAACCTTTAACTCTACCGCCACTTTCATATTATATTTATATTTTGTTCATGTTGTGTATGAAATTTTAGTATTTTAATCATTTCATAATCATATATTTATGTTTGGGCATGATTAGGATTGCATGAAAAGTTTTTACTTGCCCATAAGTAGGCGTGAGCAAAACTCGAGTTGACTCAACGCGAAAAAACCTGACTCGTAATTTTATCCCTAAATATATGAGTGAATTACATAATTATCTCATGTTGGGTCATATTAAATATTTTTACTCTAAATTTAAACCAGACCCAAACTAAATCTATTTATTTTAATCTCGACTCTTAAAATTGGATCGGTCGAATCTCCGTGTCATGCCCATCCTTAGTTAGTAGAGGCTTAAATTCTTTACTTCCATTCTCTTTGAAATGTACTGATACAAATTAAAGTATAGGATTAATTTCAAAAGTAATCATAATAGAGGTACTAAAAATCCTAATTTGACCACATTATATACAACTTTCAGGTTTCATATTCGTCACTTGAAGTGGGAATAGTCCCAAGTCGACAGAACCGATTGCGAGGCTTGAGTTTTAAGGTACAAAGAGAAGAGGAAGAACCGATAATTCGAGAAAACAATCCGATATGCTTCCCAGAAGGCCTACGCCGAATCAAGGCCAAGAATCAAAGGCCGATTCGTCAAAAGAACTGAAAACGACAACGACATAGTCCTCGACCACATGCTTAACTCGCCAACTTCAGCTTTTGCAGCAGCTTTCATGTCGGAAACAAAGTATGACGTCGTCTCGTAGTTTTGAAAGTCGATTTATAGAAGAATATTATGATTGTGTAATATAGTAATTAAATTCTGGCAAGTAGAATAATCCAAACGACAATTGAAATTAATGGAAATAGATGTTTATTTCTTTGGTTATAGTTTATGTCGCGTCTAAAGTTTGATTTCATTCTCGGAATAAAAAAGCAAAGGCTTGATTCCTTAAGACTTTTTAAATTGACCCAAACTTTTTATTTGGGTTAATATATATTTTGGTACCTTAATTTTGTCTTAACATGACTCTTCGATTTAAATTATCATTTAAATTTGACTTATGATTTGAACAAAACATCGCGTTTTTGTACTTGTTTTTATCTAAAAGTTGAGTTTAAGTATTATTGAATCGGACAAAGAAGTTTAAGAATCAAATTGAATGTGAAATCGATTTCAAGATCGAGCGTTGAAAGGGTCGAATTACTAAATTTTAAAATTTTAAGGGCTTTTAAAGTTTTACATGAACCTAAATTGCTATTAGAATAAAACTATTGGGGGGACGAATCTACCCTTCTTCAATTTTGTCAGTGTTTATTTATAACTAAATAACTTTAAATTTTAAACAAGGGTCAAATTATTATTAAATTAAAATTTATCGGATATTTAAGTTTCGTAATAGAGACTTGTGCCCTTGATCCCTCCGTCCCATGGATTGTATGATAAACAATGACAGAGTCATATGGATTTTTATTAAAAAACAATATAAGGATATTTACTTATTTGACCTCTTATTTTTCAATTCATTTGAACTATATCCGTCCCTAATAACAAGTTTCTGCTTACTCGTGAAACGGGTTGAACCATGATTCAAATTCAAACCAGTTATACTATTTTTGTTCGAATTGAGTTCTTTAACGATTAAGAGCTATATGTAAATAAGAGTTTTCTTTTTGTTAATATCATCATTTTAAATCTTTTGACCGGTTAATTTAAATTAAATATTATAAAATTTTATCACAAAACAAATTTTAAATTTATATAATTTATAACATTCGAATCTAATTTTTTATTCTATTTTAAAATAACCGAACGAATTATTTTGCTAGATGAATTGATGGTCCAATTTCTAATGGTCCAAATAAATATTCTTTTTAATCATCAAAAAGCTTCTCGCTTTTTATTACACTGATTCGATTGGTCGGTTAGGAACGACAAAAAGGATATAGATAAGCAACTATGTTATACTTTTATGTTATACATTGTAAATTGAATTAGGGTATTACAATTTAATCAAATTTTATGTTTAAATAGAGAGATATTATATTCTCATTCCGAGATTCGAACATATACAAAGTGGACCAGAATGAGTATCCTTAGCAACTAAACCAATTAATTTTGGTTAGACTCAAAATAATTCGAACATATAATAAATTTATTTATGTATAACTTAAAAGACAAACTATTAATTATTTTAGCGAAAGCAGATATTAGATAATTTAGATAATGTATAGAATTCAAATTCTTATGTTACGAGTAAAACAAATTAAATTAGAAGTATCGCCTCCTTAATAAATTATTATATTCTTTGCTTCAAATTAATTTATCGACAAACCGATCAAATATGATTATAAAAAATGCCATTCCGTGAATGAAAACATTTTAACACTCAACGTTTTATTTTGAATCAAAATGGTCATTTTTCGTGAATGAAAACTGTAATCAACTAACGATAAATAACTTGATATGACTGACAGAATAACAAATCATCAGAAAAAAATTAAATTGTATTTTATATAATTTTAGTTTTACTTGTGTGTCATTATGCCAAGTCAGGACCTTTGTTTATTTGTCATTGCTATGTTAGTGTGCATTGCCATGGAGATTTCCCACACCATGTGAAGTAATTTGTCGTTAATTAACTAACAATTTTTATTCAATGATTAACTATTTTAACTTAAGATAAAATATTAAAGATTAATGTACTTAAAAAATTAAAATAATTTTTCAGTCAAATATTAAGAACATTTTCTTACGTTATGCATAAAAAATACAACTTAAAGAGAATTTGTGCATCCCGAAGTGATAAATGAAAAAAATAAAAAGGAAGATTTAGATAAAAGGAAGATCACATGAAAAGCCAACCTCAAAAGTTTTTAGTTTTAACGAATTTAACGATTGGAATCCTTTTTGGATCCAAATTCGTATCTAATTCTTTGGACACACTTTCCTATAATGCTCCTATTTATAAAAAATATATTTTAATACACAAATGGAATACAATTTAATTTATATAAATTATTAATTTTAAAAGTTATGAATTGTGGGTTTAGAATTTAAAATTTAAGATTTATAGTTTTATAGTTTACATATAGAGATTAAAAGTTCATTATTTAAATATGGAAAGTTGTGTAAATCTTTCACATTGTTTGTGTAACACCCCAATTTTGCCTTAAATTAAAAACCCTAATAATTGGGAATTTCAATTGAAAACTTTATTAAATTTTAGTGATTAATCTGGGAATTTTCGGAATTTCACTGATAAAATTGTAACGATTGCAAAACTTAAGTGTCGTTTCATAAACCCTAGAAAGTATAATGGCACGCTCTGTAATTAACCCTTTTCTTAGGGTATAAATAGAACCTTTCAACCATTTTCTTTGGTTTTGGTCGTTCTCCTCCCTCTCCTTCAACGTCTTGTGCGAGCAAAAGAAAAGAAACCCCCTTTCTATGTTTTTCATCCTTCCAAGGGTCAAACACCATTCGTTCGACGGTCCGGCAGCACCGTTCATCTTCCCTTTGTTGTCCGACCATAACCCACTCGTGAACTAACCCTCGTCAGCCGCCCTTTGCCCGAAACTCATCGGTAAGCTTTTCGGTTGCTTCGAAAATCCCTCACGCTGCCGTCGTCTTGTTTATTTTTTGCAAATTGGTTGGGTCTCAATTGTTCCTTTCCCTCGTGTAAGTTGTGTGTGTATGTGGGTCTCGGAAATTCGTCGGATTTTGACGTGAGAGGTCACTGGCGGTAAAGAATCTTGGGGGATGTTGTGCCCTAATTTTCGAATTAGAGATTTTATGTAGAACCGATCTGAATCGGTCCAGAAAACTGAACCGGGTTGATAGAACCGAACCGATCTAGCTTATAAATAGTCTGCTGACGTCAGCGTTGACCGTTGACTTTTTCAGAAAAGGTTTTTTTATGCTTTTCAATGTCCTGATTCCGATTCTGTTGCCCGTTTTTCCAAATTTGAACCCGAAAGACCGTTTTGACCGCTTTTATTCATTTATACTTGTATTTAAAGACTTGAATATCGGAAAAATTAATTGGTATTATTTGTATTTGCAGACGATATTGACTCGGATACTGAGATCCTTCCTCTTCCTCCACCTAGACGACTTCCTATTGCTCAAACATCGGGATCCGCTCATGAGTTTAATTATTAATATACATTCGATATTTATATTATCAATGTCTTGGCATAGTAGTAATATCTTGATGGTGTGTTTAATTGTTATAGGAGCTTACAATGTATGTAAATGTGATGATTTGCTGAAATGTATACATGATATGGTCTGATGATGTGTGATGATTATATTCTATTGATCTGTGATGTTTGACTTGTTCAACATTCTGTAATGTTATGCAATATTTGATTATACATTCAGATTCGGATTATTGTATATCAGATTATATGATTATGCATTTCTGTTGATAAATAATGCATTTAGATTCAGCGCTCGGATTTTATCTCATCTCATTTTGGTTGGGATTCTGTATGGGGAAGATCAGTAGCTTCATCCTTTAGGTTGATGTTTACTTTAGATCAGTGGTTTTGCCCTACGGGCTGGATTCCACTTCGGATGGTGATGAGATAGAGAGTGGTTATGGGGAACCTTGATCTTCAAATGGTCATGTAGTTTGGGTGCATGTCATATTGTGTTGCATATTCATTCATACTTGCTTATGTGATTGAATTTATTCATGATGGAAAAACTGTATTCTAATAATGTTTGGTTGTCTCTATTGTTATAATAATTCTGTTAGTTCTATTTGCATTGTAGAGACACACTGAGCGTTTTTGCTGACTCCCCCTTAGTTTCTACTTTCAGTTACTCAGGTCTAGGCTACGGTACTTGGAGGACCTCATTTTCCAGCTTTATTTATTTATTATTATCAGTATTAGACTTGGACTTTTATATGTTATATGTTTTATCAGATTGTATATAATTTCAGATTCTGGATTTTTTATTTGGGGTTATTTTGTTTTATCATGCTTGCACATTTTGAATATTTAATATTTTCAGGAATATTTTATCAGTATGTAATATGCAATATTATTATTATTATCTATTTTGGAATTTAAGTTTTGAATCAGGTTACTTGTGTGAGGGAGAAGCTTTGAGTTGACTCCTTATATTCGACCAAGTTCTTCCGAGTCGGCTTTAGGGGGTTACAATTAGTGGTATCATAGCCATGTTCAACACTCGGCCTGAGTGATTTAAATCAATTTGAAATCGAAAATAGATTTTTCCATGCATTCTCAAATGTTTTCGGGATAAACGAGAATTTCATATAAATTTATGATCTATTATGAATATATTTATACATATTCTGAATAAGGTCTCCATGTACCGAATCGAATCTTAGGATTCTGTCTTTTGTAGATATACTACTATGTCACCTCAGAGAAGTTCTAGAGCAGCGGCCGGTCAATGTCATGGCCGAGGACGAGGTCGTAACGTGACTCCGGATAGTGACGTTCCACCTCTAGAGGGTTCGATACAAAATCAAGATGAGGTCCAGGGTGCGAATGAGGAGGAACAACATGTGGATCAGAGAGGAGCTCAGTAGACTGGATCTCAGCAGACCGGTGGAGGAGACCCACAAGTTCAGCCTGCTCAGGGTTGTGGTCATCGTGATTCAGAGAGAGTTATTGAGATAACTTCGTCAATCTGAGAGTGTTCGGAGACCCATATCCACAGAGTTTCTTGCTGCCAAGATGACTATGTTCGATGGAAAGACAAGTACAGACCCATCAGATGTAGAGTACTGGCTGAAGAAGCTTCAACGATTATTTGTTGAGATGGATTATCCTACCGACCGAAAACTCAGCGCTGCCGTTTCACTATTGGAAGGTGAAGCCCAGAATTGGTGGGAGGCTGAGGAGCTTGTTACTCCAGCTAGTACTGTTACTTGGGATAATTTCATACAGGCTTCCCGTGATCGATATGTCGGAGCTGACTATATAGCTAAGTGCAGAGATGATTTCATGAATCTGAGACAGAACGACATGATTGTTAATGACTATGAGATCGAGTTTATGAGATTGATTCAGTACGTCCCAGGGTTAGTGACCACAAAAAACGACAAGTGTGATTGGTTTCTGAAGGGATTGCGTGCTACGATAAAGGCCAATGTTGCTTTACATATGTACCAGGAATATAATGATATAACTTGACGAGCTAAGGACAGCTGAGCGTAATGAGGACGAGTTGAGACATCTTGAGTTCCATGGATCTGATAGAATGAAGAGACTAGTGTTAGTGCCAGTTCAGCATAGTCAGGGAAATCAGTCTAAGAAAAGGGACAGAGATGAGACATACTATCAGAGTTATTCGAGAGCTAGACCAGTGACTTCTTCTATTCCGACTGTCAGTCCTGGTGGTTCGACTAGTACTCGAGCGGTGGCACAGTGTCCTTTATGCAAGAAGTGGCATTCAGGCGAGTGTAGGAGGCAGACTGGAGCTTGTTTCAGATTTGGTTCATTCGAGCATCGTTTCAGAGGTTGTTCGATTTCACATCCCTCACCTTTTATTATTTATCAGTCTCAGACATCAGTACAGACTCCCGCCAGGGGAAGAGGTCATGTCAGATCTGTTACTTCAGGCTCTGCTAGTAGAGGTAGACCAGCTCCGAGTGGAGGATCAGCAGGATCGGAGGCCAGACAGCCAGGGTTAGTTTATTCTACTAGGAGGCACGAGGACCGTGATGAACCAATTGTTATTGTCGGTACATTCTCTATCCATTCTATTCCATATTTTGCTCTACTAGATAATGGTTTGACAAATTCATATATTGCAAGTTTTGTGTTTGGGGGTCTTGAGATTTCTGTTGAGGATACTGTTAGTGCTGTTACTGTACACAGTCCGGTGGGTAATCAAGTTGAGGTTACTAAAGTATACATGAATTGTCCTCTCGAGATTCAAGGGGAGATCTTTTCAACTGATTTGATGGAGTTACCCTTTGGAGAGTTTGATCTTATTCTGGGTATGGATTGGTTGTCTGCACATCATGTTACTTTAGACTGTGAAAAGAAAAGGGCTACACTGAGAACTCCTGATGATCGTGAGGTGATTCTGATTGGTGAGCGCAGAGTGTTCCTATGTAACATCGTCTCAGCTCTCAAAGCTGAGAAAATTATCAGGAAAGGGTCTATCGCTTATCTTGTCAATATCCTTGATCCGAGACAGTCTGATTCCGAATTAGATAAGAATCGAGTTGTGAAAGACTTTCTAGACGTTTTCCTGGAAGAATTACCTGGGGTACCGCCGAAATGGGATGAGGTTGAGTTTGGCATCGAGGTTTATCTGGGTACAACTCTTGTGTCTATGGAACCTTATCGGATGACATCGAAGGAATTTAAAGAGTTGAAGATTCAGTTGCAAGAACTGTTTGATCGAGGTTTCATTCGACCTAGTGTTTCTCCTTGGGGAGCTCTTGTTCAGTTTGTTAAGAAGAAGGATGGGACACTTCGACTCTGTATAGATTATCAGAAGCTGAAGAAGCTGACGATCAAGAACAAATATCCTCTTCCCCGTATTGATGATATGTTTGACCAATTCCGGGGAGCTACGGTATTCTCTAAGATAGACCTAAGATATGGTTATTACCAACTCAAGGTTAAGGATTCTGATGTGTTCAAAATAGCTTTCCGGACACGATATGGCCATTATGAGTTCCTTGTGATGCCTTTTGGGTTGACTAACGCTCCTGCCGCTTTTATAGATATGATGAATAAGGTGTTTCAACCCTATCTTGACCAGTTTGTTGTGGTATTTGTTGATGATATATTGGTATATTCTAGATCTGAGGAAGAGCATGAGGAAAATCTTCGGATTGTATTACAAATTCTACGTGAGAAACAACTATATGCCAAATTCAATAAGTGTGAGTTCTGGCTTTCTGAGGTTATGTTTCTGGGTCATACAGTTTCTGCTCAGGCTATTCAAGTTGATCCGATGAAGGTTGAGGCTATTATGAGTTGGAAGCCGCCCAAGAATGTTTCTGAGGTTCGAAGCTTCTTGGATTTAGCTGGTTATTATCGAAGATTCGTTGAGGGTTTCTCTTCTATTGCAGCTCCGTTGACTAAGCTTATGAGGAAGGATGTTCCCTTCCTTTGGACTGAGGCTCAACAGTCTAGTTTCGAGAAGCTTAAGTTTGTGTTGACTGAAGCACTAGTTTTTATTCAGCCTGAGGCAGGTAAGGCTTATACAGTTTTTAGTGATGCTTCGTACACCGGATTAGGGTGTGTTTTGATGTAGGACGGGAAGGTAGTCGCTTATGCGTCTCAATAATTAAACAACATGAGTGTAAATATCCTACCCATGATCTAGAGCTTGTTGTTGTTATCTTTGCACTTAAGATCTGGAGACACTATCTTTACAGGGAGAAGCGTTATATCTATACAAACCATAAGAGTCTGAAATACCTCATCACTCAGAAAGAGCTTAATCTGAGACAACGTCGCTGGTTAGAGCCTCTCAAGGATTATGATTTTGATATTGAGTATCATCCAGGCAAAGCTAATGTCGTTGCTGATGCATTGAGTCGTAACGCCATTTCAGATCTAAGAGCTTTGTTTGCTCGGATGAGTTTGTACGACGATGGCAGTCTGATGGCAGAACTTCAGGTTATACCTACATTGATTTCTGATATTCGAGTTGAGCAGCGTAGTGATCCGTTTTCGATGCATTGTATCAGAGAGGTGTGTGAGGGTATATCTCTAGATTTCTCTATTGATCAGGATGGAGTATAATGTTTCTGTGGCCGGTATTGTAGGGGTCTCTTCATTCTGCTTTGGGTACTTGGTTGAAATTCAGTACATCTTATCATCTGAAATCATATGGTTAGTCTGAGCGTGTGATCCAGATTCTTGAGGATATGTTGAGAGGTTGTATTCTTGATTTCAGAGGCAGTTGGGAGGATTTTTTGCCGCTTGTATAGTTTTCTTATAATAAAGTTATCAGGCCAGTATCAAGATGGCACCGTATGAGGCTCTGTATGGGCGTAGGTGTCGTTCACCTATTGGTTGGACTGGGTCGAATGAGTATGGATTGTTGGGACCGAAGATTGTGCACGAGGCTGAACAGACTGTCAGATTGATTCGTTATTGGCTTAAGGCTACTTTTGACAGACAGAAGTCTTATGCTGATTTGAGACGTCGTGATCTTGAGTTTGAGGTGGGTGATGAGGTTTTCTTGAAAGTATCTCCTTGGAGGAAGGTATTTCGGTTTGGTTGAAATGGCAAGTTGAGTCCTCGTTACATTAGCCCTTATCGAATTATTCGTCGAGATGGACCAGTTGCCTATCAGCTAGAGCTACCTCCAGAGCTTCAGCGTATTCACGATGTTTTCCATATCTTAGTGTTGAGACATTATCATCCTGATCCGTCACATGTCATGCTTGTTGAGGATATTGAGGATCGTCCTTATTTGCGTTTTGAGGAGAAGCCTATTGAGATTCTTGCTCAAGATAAAAAGGTTCCTAGAAGGAAGACCGTTAAGATGGTCAAAGTTCTATGGCGTAGTCGTAGTCATGATAAGGCTACGTGGGAGCCCAAGACTGTCACACGAGCTCAGTATCCACATCTTTTTGCTCCAGGTAAATTTCGAGGCCGAAATTTCTTTTTAACGGTGATAGAGTTGTAACACCCCAATTTTTCCCTAAATTAAAAACCCTAATAATTGGGAATTTCAATTGAAAACTTAATTAAATTTCAAGGATTAAATTGGGGATTTTATGAATTTCAATGATCATATTGTAACGATTGCAAAACTTAAGTGTCGTTTCATAAACCCTAGAATGTATAATGGCACGCTCTGTAATTAACCCTTTTCTTAGCGTATAAATAGAATCTTTCAACCATTTTCTCTGGTTTTGGTCGTTCTCCTCCCTCTCCTTCAACGTCTTGTACGAGCAAAAGAAAAGAAACCCCTTTCTCCGTTTTTCGTTCGGCCAAGGGTCAAACACCATCCATTCGACGGTCCGGCACCACCGTTCATCTTCCCTTTATTGTCCGACTATAACCCACACATCAACTAACCCTCTTCGGCTGCCCTTTGCCCGAAACTCATCGCTAATCTTTTCAGTTGCTTCATAAATCCCTCACGCCGCCATCGTCCTGTTTTTTTTTTTTACAAATTGGTTGGGTTTCAATTGTTCCTTTCCCTCGTGTAAGTTGTGGGTGTATGTGAGTCTCAGAAACTCGTCGGAATTTGAAGTGAGAGGTCACCGACGGTGAGGAATCGGGGGAATGTTGTGCCCTAATTTTCGAATTAGGGATTTTATATTGAACCGGTCTGAACCGGTCCACGAGACTGGACCGGGTTGATAGAACCGAACCGGTCTGTCTTATAAAGAGTCGGCTGCCGTCAGCGTTGATCGTTGACTTTTTCAGAAAAGGGCTATTTCATGTTTTTCGACATCCTAATTCTGATTTCGTTGCCCGTTTTCCCAAATTCAAACCCAAAAGACCGTTTTGACTGCTTTTATTCATTTATACTTGTATTTAAAGATTTGAATATCGGAAAAATTAATTGGTAATATTCGTATTTGCAGACGACATTGACTCGGATACTGAGATCTTTACTCCTCTTCCATATGGACGACCTCCTGTTGCTCAGCCATCGGGATCCGTCGTGAGTTTAATTATTAATATACATTCGATATTTATATTATCAATGTCTTGGCATAGTAGTAATATCTTTATGGTGTATTTAATAATTATAGGAGCTGACTCTGACCGATCTAGAGATAGATCTGAGCGTGGGAGACGTCACCGTCGATGTTGAGTGTTAACTACTTTAGGTGTGTTCTCTTCTGTGTAGTTTGCTTACAGTGCTCTCTATGTAAATGTGATGATTTGCTGAAATGTATACATGATGTGGTCTAATGACGTGTGATGATTATCGTCTATTGATCTGTGATGTTTGACTTGTTCAATATTCTGTAATGTTATGCAATATTTGTTTATACATTCAGATTCAGATTATTGTATATAGTATTATATGATTATGCGTTTCTGTTGATAAATAATGCATTCAGATTCAGTGCTCGGATTTTATGTCATCTCATTTTGGTTGGGATTTTGTACAGGGAAGTTCAGTAGCTTCATTTGTCGGGATGATGTCTACTTCGGATCAGTGGTTTCACCCTACGGGCAGGATTCCACTTCGGATGGTGATGAGGTAGAGAGCGGTTCTGGGGAACCTTACTCTTCGGATGGTGATGTAGTTTGGGTGTATGTCATATTGTGTTGCATATTCTTTCATACTTGCTTATGTGTTTGAATTGATTCAAGATGGAAAAACTATATTATGATAATGTTTGGTTGACTCTGTTGTTATAATGACTCTGTTAGTTTTGTTTGCACTGTAGAGACACATTGAGCGTTTTCGCTGACTCTCCCTTAGTTTCTACTTTCAGATACTCAGGTCTAGGCTACGGTACTTGGAGGACCTCGTTTTCCAGCTTTATTTATTTATTATTATCAGTATGAGACTTGGACTTACTTATATCAAATCTTTTATTGGATTGTATGTAATTTCAGATTCTGGGTGTTTTATTTGGGGTTATTATGTTTTATTATGCATGCACATTTTGAATATTTTATATTTTCAGGAATATTTTATCAGTATGTAATATGTAATACTATTATTATCTATTTTGGATTTAAGTTTTGAATCAGGTTACTTGTGTGAGGGACAAACTTTGAGTTGACTCCTTATATTCGACCCAATTCTTCACGGTCGGGTTTAGGGGGTTACAGTTTGTGTATATAAATATTACTCTTGTAAAAATTGTATAAGTTTGGTGTTCATATTCATATTATCTTTTTTACATCATATTAGGCCTTAAATTTTATTTTAATCTCTTTTGAGTTTTATATTTTTAATTTGTTATCAAATTAAACAACCGACACAAATAATATTTTTTTAATATTTTTTATTTATTTTCTAACAATTTTCATCTTTTTTGATTTTTATTACTAAGGATGCCTTGAAGAATGAGTTCCCTAAATTTTTATTACTAAGGATGACTTGTTCAACATTCTGTAATGTTATGCAATATTTATTTATACATTCAGATTCGGATTATTGTATATCGTATTATATGATTATGTGTTTCTGCTGATAAATAATGCATTCGGATTCAGTTCTTGGATTTTATGTCATCTCATTTTGGTTGGGATTCTGTACGGGGAAGTTCAGTATCTTCATTCATCGGGATGATGTCTACTTCGGATCAGTGGTTTCACCCTACGGGCTAGATTCCACTTCGGATGGTGATGAGGTAGAGAGTGGTTCTGGGGAACCTTACTCTTCGGATGATAATGTAGTTTGGGTGCATGTCATATTGTGTTGCATATTCATTCATACTTGCTTATGTGTTTGAATTGATTCATGATGGAAAAACTGTATTATGGTAATGTTTGGTTGTCTCTGTTGTTATAATGACTCTGTTAGTTTTGTTTGCACTGTAGAGACACACTGAGCGTTTTCGCTGACTCCCCCTTAGTTTCTACTTTCAAATACAAAGGTCTAGGCTACGGTACTTGGAGGACCTCGTTTTCCAGTTTTATTTATTTATTATTATCAGTATGAGACTTGGACTTACTTATATTAAATGTTTTATTTGATTATATATAATTTCTGATTCTGGTGTTTTATTTGGGGTTATTATGTTTAATTATGCATGCACATTTTGAATATTTTATATTTTCAGGAATATTTTATCAGTATGTAATATGCGATACTATTATTATCTATTTTGGAATTTAAGTTTTGAATCAAGTTACTTGTGCGAGGGACAAGCTTTGAGTTGACTCCTTATATTGGACCCAATTCTTTCGGGTCGGGTTTTGGGGGTTACAGTTTGCGTATAGAAAATATTCCTCTTGTAAAAATTGTTTAAGTTTGGTGTTCATATTCATATTATCTTTTATACATCATATTATGCCTTAAATTTATTTTACTCTCTTTTGAGTTTTAAATTTTTAATTTGTTATCAAATTAAACAACCGATACAAATAATATATTTTATGTATTTTCTAACAATTTTCATCTTTTCTGATTTTTATTACTAAGGATGCCTTGAAGAATGAATTCCCCAAATTTTTATTACTAAGGATGACTTGTTCAACATTCTGTAATGTTATGCAATATTTGTTTGAATTGATTCATGATGGAAAAACAGTATTATGATAATGTTTGGTTGTCTCTGTTGTTATAATGACTCTGTTAGTTTTGTTTGCACTGTAGAGACACACTGAGCGTTTTCACTGACTCCCCCTCTTGTAAATAATGCATTCAGATTCAGTTCTCGGATTTTATGTCATCTCATTTTGGTTGGGATTCTGTACGGGGAAGTTTAGTAGCTTCATTCGTCGGGATGATGTCTACTTCGGATCAGTGGTTTCACCCTACGGGCTGGATTCCACTTCGGATGGTGATGAGGTAGAGAGTGGTTCTGGGGAACCTTACTCTTCGGATGGTGATGTAGTTTGGGTGCATGTCATATTGTGTTGCATATTCATTCATACTTGCTTATGTGTTTGAATTGATTCATGATGGAAAAATTGTATTATGATAATATTTGGTTGTCTCTACTCTCTATTGTTATAATGACTCTGTTAGTTTTGTTTGCACTGTAGAGACACACTGAGCGTTTTCGCTGACTCCCCCTTAGCTTCTACTTTCAGATATTCAGGTCTAGGCTACGGTACTTGGAGGACCTCGTTTTCCAGCTTTATTTATTTATTATTATCAGTATGAGACTTGGACTTATTTATATTAAATGTTTTATTGGATTGTATATAATTTCAGATTCTGGGTGTTTTATTTTGGGTTATTAAGTTTTATTATGCATGCACATTTTGAATATTTTATATTTTCAAGAATATTTTATCAGTATGTAATATGCGATACTATTATTATCTATTTTGGAATTTAAGTTTTGAATCAAGTTACTTGTGTGAGTGACAAGCTTTGAGTTGACTCCTTATATTCGACCCAATTCTTCCGGGTCGGGTTTAGGGGGTTAAAGTTTGTGTATAGAAAATATTCCTCCTGCAAAAACTGTTTAAGTTCGGTGTTCATATTCATATTATCTTTTTTACATCATATTATGCCTTAAATTTATTTTAATCTCTTTTGAGTTTTAAATTTTTAATTTGTTATCAAATTAAACAACCGATACAAATAATATATTTTATGTATTTTCTAACAATTTTCATCTTTTCTGATTTTTATTACTAAGGATGCCTTGAAGAATGAATTCCCCAAATTTTTATTACTAACGATGACTTGTTCAACATTCTGTAATGTTATGCAATATTTGTTTGAATTGATTCATGATGGAAAAACAGTATTATGATAATGTTTGGTTGTCTCTGTTGTTATAATGACTCTGTTAGTTTTGTTTGCACTGTAGAGACACACTGAGCGTTTTCACTGACTCCCCCTTAGTTTCTACTTTTCGATACTCGGGTCTAGGCTACGGTACTTGGAGGACCTCGTTTTCTAGGGGTCTTTCATTCTGCTTTGGGTACTCGGTTGAAATTCAGTACATCTTATCATCTGAAAACAGATGGTCAGTCTGAGCGTGTGATCCAGAGTCTTGAGGATATGTTGAGAGGTTGTATTCTTGATTTCAGAGGCATTTGGGAGGATTTCTTGCCGCTTGCAGAGTTATCTTATAATAACAGTTATCATGCCAATATCAAGATGGCACCGTATGAGGCTTGGTATGGGCGTAGGTGTTGTTAACCTATTGGTTGGACTGGGTCGAATGAGCACGGATTGTTGGGACCGAAGATTGTGCACGAGGCTGAGCAGATTGTCAGATTGATTCGGGGTTGGCTTAAGGCTACTTTTGACAGACATAAGTCTTATGCTGATTTGAGACGTCGTGATCTTGAGTTAGAGGTGGGTGATGAAGTTTTCTTGAAAGTATCTCCTTGGAGGAAGGTATTTCGGTTTGGTCGAAAGGGCAAGCTGAGTCCTCGTTACATTAGCCCTTATCGGATTATTCGTCGAGATGGACCAGTTACCTATCAGCTAGAGCTACCTCCAGAGCTTCAGCGTATTCACGATGTTTTCCATATTTTAGTGTTGAGACATTATCATCCTGATCCGTCACATGTCATGCCTGTTGAGGATATTGAGGTTCGTCCTTATTTGTGTTTTGAGGAGGAGCCTATTGAGATTCTTGCTCAAGATAAAAAGGTTCTATGAAGGAAGACCATTAAGATGGTCAAAGTTTTATGGCGTAGTCGTAGTCATGATGAGGCTACGTTGGAGCCCAAGACTGTCACCCGAGCTCAGTATCCACATCTTTTTGCTCCAGGTAAATTTCGAGGCCGAAATTTCTTTGTAACGGTGATAGAGTTGTAACTCCCCAATTTTTCCCTAAATTAAAAACCCTAATAATTGGGAATTTCAATTGAAAACTTAATTAAATTTCAAGGATTAAATTGGGATTTTAAGAATTTCAATGATCACATTGTAACGATTGCAAAACTTAAGTGTCGTTTCATAAACCCTAGAATGTATAATGGCACGCTCTGTAATTAACCCTTTTCTTAGCGTATAAATAGAACCTTTCAACCATTTTCTCTGGTTTTGGCCGCTCTCTTCCCTCTCCTTCAATGTCTTGTGCGAGCAAAAGAAGAGAAACCCCCTTTCTCCGTTTTCCGTTCGGCCAAGGGTCAAACACCTTCCATTCGACGGTCCGACACCACCGTTCATCTTCCCTTTATTGTCCGACCATAACCCACTCATCAACTAACCCTCTTCGCCTGCCCTTTGCCCGAAACTCATCGCTAATCTTTTCAATTGCTTCATAAATCCCTCACGCCGCCATCGTCCTGTTTTTTTTTTTTGCAAATTGGTTGGGTCTCAATTATTCCTTTCCCTCGTGTATGTTGTGTGTGTATGTGAGTCTCAAAAACTCGTCGAAATTTGACGCGAGAGGTAACCGACGGTGTGGAATCGGGGGGATGTTGTGCCCTAATTTTCGAATTAGGGATTTTATGTTGAACCGGTCCACGAGACTGGACTGGGTCGATAGAACCGAACCGGTCTGTCATATAAAGAGTCGGCTGACGTCAGCGTTGACCGTTGACTTCTTCAGAAAAGGGTTATTTCATGTTTTCCGACATGCTAATTCTGATTTCGTTGCCTGTTTTCCCAAATTCGAACCCGAAATACTGTTTTGACCGCTTTTATTCACTTATACTTGTATTTAAAGATTTGAATATCGGAAAAATTAATTGGTATTATTCGTATTTGCAGACGACATTGACTCGGATACTGAGATCCTTACTCCTCTTCCATATGGACGACCTCCTGTTGCTCAGCCATCGGGATCCGTCGTGAGTTTAATTATTAATATACATTCTATATTTATATTATCAATGTCTTGGCATAGTAGTAATATCTTTATGGTGTATTTAATAATTATAGGAGCTGACTCTGACCGATCTAGAGATAGAGCTGAGCGTGGGAGACGTCACCGTCGATGTTGAGTGTTAGCTACTTGAGGTGTTTTCTCTTCTGTGTAGTTTGCTTATAGTGCTCTGTATGTAAATGTGATGATTTGTTGAAATGTATACATGATGTGGTCTGATGACGTGTGGTGATAATAGTCTATTGATCTGTGATATTTGACTTGTTCAACATTCTGTAATGTTATGCAATATTTGTTTATACATTCAGATTCATATTATTGTATATCGTATTATATGATTATGCGTTTCTGTTGATAAATAATGCGTTCAGATTCAGTGCTCGGATTTTATGTTAACTCATTTTGGTTTGGATTTTGTACGGGGAAGTTCAGTAGCTTCATTCCTCGGGATGATGTCTACTTCGGATCAGTGGTTTCACCCTACGGGCTGGATTCCACTTCGGATGGTGATGAGGTAGAGAGTGGTTCTGGGGAACCTTACTCTTCGGATGGTGATGTAGTTTGGGTGCATATCATATTATGTTGCATATTCTTTCATACTTGCTTATGTGTTTTAATTGATTCATGATGGAAAAACTGTATTATGGTAATGTTTGGTTGTATCTGTTGTTATAATGACTCTGTTAGTTTTGTTTGCACTGTAGAGACACACTGAGCGTTTTCGCTAACTCCCCCTTAGTTTCTACTTTCAGATACTCAGGTCTAGGCTACGGTACTTGGAGGACCTCGTTTTCCAGTTTTATTTATTTATTATTATCAGAACTAGACTTGGACTTATTTATATTAAATGTTTTATTGGATTGTATATAATTTCTAATTCTGGGTGTTTTATTTGGGGTTATTATGTTTAATTACGCATGCACATTTTGAATATTTTATATTTTCAGGAATATTTTATCAGTATGTAATATGCGATACTATTATTATCTATTTTGGAATTTAAGTTTTGAATCAGGTTACTCATGCGAGGGACAAGCTTTGAGTTGACTCCTTATATTCGACCCAATTCTTCCGTGTCGGGTTTAGGGGGTTACAGTTTGCGTATAGAAAATATTCCTCTTTGTAAAAATTGTTTAAGTTTTGTGTTCATATTCTTATTATCATTTTTACCTCATATCAGGCCTTAAATTTTATTTTAATCTCTTTTGAGTTTTAAATTTTTAATTTGTTATCAAATTAAACAACCGATACAAATAATATTTTTTATTTATTTTCTAACAATTTTCATCTTTTCTGATTTTTATTACTAAGGATGCCTTGAAGAATGAGTTCCCTAAATTTTCATTACAAAGGATGACCTGTTCAACATTTTGTAATGTTTTGCAATATTTGTTTATACATTCAGATTCGGATTATTGTATATCCTATTATATGATTTTGCGTTTCTGCTGATAAATAATGCATTCAGATTCAGTTCTCGGATTTTATGTCATCTCATTTTGGTTGGGATTCTGTACGGGGAAGTTTAGTAGCTTCATTCGTCGGGATGATGTCTACTTCGGATCAGTGGTTTCACCCTACGGGCTGGATTCCACTTCGGATGGTGATGAGGTAGAGAGTGGTTCTGGGGAACCTTACTCTTCGGATGGTGATGTAGTTTGGGTGCATGTCATATTGTGTTGCATATTCATTCATACTTGCTTATGTGTTTGAATTGATTCATGATGGAAAAATTGTATTATGATAATATTTGGTTGTCTCTATTGTTATAATGACTCTGTTAGTTTTGTTTGCACTGTAGAGACACACTGAGCGTTTTCGCTGACTCCCCCTTAGTTTCTACTTTCAGATATTCAAGTCTAGGCTACGGTACTTGGAGGACCTCGTTTTCCAGCTTTATTTATTTATTATTATCAGTATGAGACTTGGACTTATTTATATTAAATGTTTTATTGGATTGTATATAATTTCAGATTCTGGGTGTTTTATTTGGGGTTATTATGTTTTATTATGCATGCACATTTTGAATATTTTTTATTTTCAAGAATATTTTATCATAATGTAATATGCGATACTATTATTATCTATTTTGGAATTTAAGTTTTGAATCAAGTTACTTGTGTGAGTGACAAGCTTTGAGTTGACTCCTTATATTCGACCCAATTCTTCCGGGTCGGGTTTAGGGGGTTAAAGTTTGTGTATAGAAAATATTCCTCTTGCAAAAACTGTTTAAGTTCGGTGTTCATATTCATATTATCTTTTTTACATCATATTATGCCTTAAATTTTATTTTAACCTCATATTATGCTTTCTTGTCTTCATCTATCAATGTACGTTTTCCACCTCATTTTAATTGCATGGATTCATGATCGGTCTCACGTATTTCTTGTCTTTTGGTCGATTTCATAACAGTTACAGATATACCAGTTGCTATTGTTGTCAATTGCAGTGAATATCGACGACGAAAAGAGTCAAATTCATAAAATGACGGACGTACTTTCACTTCATCTTCAAATTCTTGATCAGGAGCCGAAAACGAATGAAGTGAACGACTTGCAAAACACGAAACCAAAAACAAAACATGCAATGAAAGCATGAAGAAAACATTGAAATTAGAAGTTTAAGAATCAAATTGAATGTGAAATCGATTTCAAGATCGAACGTTGAGAGTGTCGAATTACAAAATTTTAAAATTATAAGGGCTTTTAAAGTTTTACATGAACCTAAATTGGTATTAGAATAAAACTATTTGGGACACGAATCTACCCTTCTTTAATTTTGTCATTGTTTATTTATAACTAAATAACTTTAAATTTTAAACAACGGTCAATTTATTATTAAATCAAAATTTATCGGATATTTAAGTTTCATAATAGAGACTTATGCCCTTGATCCCTACGTCCCATGGACTGTATGATAAAAAGTATAAGGGATATTTACTTATTTGACCTCTTATTTTTCAATTCATTTGAACTATATCCCCTTTTTTAATGGTTAATTGTACATTGTCTTTATTTATCATAATTATTTACTTTGTCCCTAATAATAAGTTTTTGCTTACTCATGAAACGGGTTGAACCATGATTCAAATTCAAACCAGTTATACTATTTTTGTTAGAATTGAGTTCTTGAAAGATAAAAGCTATATGTAAATAAGAGTTTTTCTTTTGGTTAATGTCATCGTTTTAAATCTTTTGTCTGGTTAATTTAAATTAAATATTATAAAAATTTATCACGAAACAATTTGTAAATTTATATAATTTATAACATTAGAATCTATTTTCTATTCTATTTTAAAATAATCCAACGAATTATTTTACTAGATGAATTGATGGTCCAATTTCTAATGATCCAAATAAATATTCTTTTTAATTATCAACAAGCTTCTCGTTTTTTATTGCACTGATTCTATTGGTTGGTTGTCGTAGATGAAAGGTCTTGTGTTTGGAGCTTTGAGGGGAATTTTAATAGGGTGAGTGAAGCTCAAAATAGGGGGTTAGTGGCGCCTTTCATTCTCGATGAGGCGTGGGCGGTTGTTCGTGGGTGTGAGGGCTCGAAGTCAACGGGGCCGGACGGCTACAATATGAATTTTTTTAAGAAGTGTTGGGAGGTAGTTTGTGCTGTTGTTGGGCGGTTTTTAGATGATTTTTTTGCATCCGACAAGTTACCTGTGGGTGCGAACAACACATTCCTTGTGCTTTTGCCTAAGGTTGATTCACCGGTCACCTTGAGTGATTTTCGACCAATCAGCTTGCTTAATTCGATATATAAGATTCTTGCAAAAATTCTGGCTAGAAGGCTGCAGTCGGTGTTGGGAGGACTAATTAGTGATCATCAATCGGCTTTTGTGCGTGGGCGTGAAATTGTGGATGTTATTCTATTGGCAAATGAGACAATACATTCCATGTGACAGAGTTCGTTGGGCAGATGTATCCTGAAATTTGACTTCACGAAAGCTTACGACTACGTTCGATGGGAATTTTTAGAGCACATTTTATGGTCGATGGGGTTAAGTGATTCTTCGCGTTGTCTGATTACCGAGTGTATCAGCACAGTGAGATTGTCAGTTTTGTTAAACGGTAGCGCCAATAAAGAATTTGGAATGGGGCGTTGTCTGCGGCAAGGCTGCCCGCTGTCGCCTTTGTTGTTCGTTATTGTGGCGGAAGAACTACATAGGATGTTCGTTCAAGCGGAGGAGTTGGGAATCATCTGTGGGACTTCGTTGGCTCTAGGGGTGTCGCTATCGCATCTTCAATTTGCTGACGACACCATTCTATTCTTTGAAGCCTCCATTGAGAGCGCTACGACTATCCGCAGGTTACTGTGTTGCTTCCAAGTTTGTTCTGGTTTGAAAATTAACTTCAACAAGTCCTCTCTTTATACTATTGGCATGGATGAGGGGCTGTTTGATTCAATGGCGGCTGTCTTGTGTTGTCGGAAATGTGAATTGCCTTTTGTTTATTTGGGGCTGTCATTGGGGGTGAATCCTCGCAACATTGTTGTATGGGAACCAGTTATAGCCTCGGTTCGACGAAAGCTCGCTGGTTGTAAACGAACATCTTTATCTTTTGTTGCTCGCGTCACACTGGTAAACTGTTCGTTCGTCACTTCCAGTTTATTATATGGGTTTATTTCGGGTGCCGAAGGGTGTTATTGCAACAATAGATAAAGTGTAGCGTGCTTTTCTGTGGGGTGAGGTGAGTTTACAATGGAAAATATGTCGAGTAAGCTAGAGTATGGTTTGTCGGCCACGTCATCTTGGTCGGTTGGGGGTTGCGGATTTGGAGGTTCGAAATAAAGCATTATTGGAAAAATGGTCTTGGCGGTATGCTAGGGATGAATCGTCTTTGTTGAGGGCCGTCATTGTGGCAAAATATGGCAAGGCAGGCCAGTGGTGGCGATTTAACTCTGCTTACAGGGGTTCGATGTCAGATATTTGGAAACAGATTGTCAAAACTATGAGCTTCGATAGTGTGCAAAAGTTCATGGGTTAGGCTAGTTTTGTTTGGAAGGTTGGTGATGGTTCGCGGGTTTTGTTTTGGTTTGATGCGTGGTGTGTTGAGAAACCATTGAAGGATATTTTTCCACATTTATTTTCGATAGTGGTGAATCGTTTGGCTTTGGTCGCTGACCTTTTCGATGGGGGTAGCTTTCAGCATGACCGCTGGGAGAGTTTCTTTCGTCGAGGCTTGCGTTCGTTTGAGCTTCGATAACTTCGAGAGCTCATCTTGCTCTTTGGACCTGTGAGGTTACGGCATGGTGACGCGGGCATCTTTATTTCAGGCCTCTGTATGATTGTTTCCTTTTTGAGAGGCGTTGTGTTCCGTTGTTGTTTATTTCCTTTTAGTCCATGTGTCGTACTATTTTCCTCGGTTCGGCTTAGGGAGATTTTTAATGAGGCGCACGTGTGACTCGAGTTGTATATTTTCCCATTAATATACAAATTTTTGCCGATAAAAAAAAGGAACTACAAAAAGGATATAAATAAGCAGCTATGTTATACTTTTATGTTATACATTGTAAATTGAATTAGGGTATTAAAATTTAATCAATTTTTTTGTTTAAATAGAGAGATATTATATTCTCATTCCGAGATTCGAACCTATACAAGATGGAGCAGAATGTGTATCTGTAGCAACTAAACCAATTAATTTTGGTTAGACTCAAAATAATTCGAACATATAATAAATTTATTTATGTATAACTTAAAAGACAGGTATTAATTATTTTAGCGGAAAAAGATATTAGATAATTTATATAATGTATAGAATTCAAATTCTTATGTTACGAGTAAAACAAATTAAATTAGAAGTATCGCCTCCATAATAAATTTTTATAATATTTGCTTCAAATTAATTTATCGACAAACCGATCAAATATGATTATAAAAAATGCCATTCCGTGAATGAAAATATTTTAACACTCAATGTTTTATTTTGAGTCAAAATGGTCATTTTGTGAATGAAAACTGTAATCAACTAACGATAAACAACTTGATATGACTGACAGAATAACACATCATCAGAAAAAAAATTAAATTGTATTTTATATAATTTTAGTTTTACTTGTGTGTCATTATGTCGAGTCAGCACCTTTGTTTATTTGTCACTATTATGTCAGTGTGCATTGTCATGGAGATTTCCCACACCATGTCAAGTAATTTGTCGTTAATTAACTAACTATTTTAACTTAAGATAAAATATTAAAGCTTAATGTACTTTAAAAATTAAAATAATTTTTCAGTCAAATATAAGAACATTTTCTAACTTTATGCATAAAAAATACAACCTAAAGAGAATTTGTGCATCCCGAAGTGATAAATGACAAAAATAAATAGGAAGATTTGGATAAAAGGAAGATCACATTAAAAGCCAACCTTAAAAGTTTTTAGTTTTAACAAATTTAACGATTGGAATCCTTTTTGGATCCAAATTCGTATCTAATTCTTTGAACACACTTTCCTATAATGCTCCAATTTATAAAAAAATATTTTAATACACAAATGGAATAAAATTTGATTTATATAAATTTATTAATTTTAGAAGTTATGAATTGTGGGTTTAGAATCTAAAATTTAAGATTTATAGTTTTATAGATTACATATAAAGATTAAAATTTCATTATTTAAATATGAAAAGTTGTGTAAATCTTTCACACTGTTTGTGTATAAAAAATATTACTCTTGTAAAAATTGTTTAAGTTTGGTGTTCATATTCATATTATCTTTTTTACGTCATATTAGGCCTTAAATTTTATTTTAACCTCTTTTCAATTTTATGTTTTTAATTTGTTATCAAATTAAACAACCGATACAAATAATATTTTTTTAATATTTTTTATTTATATTCTAACAATTTTCATCTTTTCTGATTTTTATTACTAAGGATACCTTGAAGAATTTGTTCCCCAAATTATTTCGATTAGCGAGTAATAAGCTTGCAAGTGTAAATGTTGAGGATTTCATACAAAATTTACACCATTGACATAAAATTATGTGTCTGTCCTTAAATTTTATTAAATCGAATTTCAAAATTTTATTTCTAAAAGAGAGTATGAAATTTAAAAAGAGGGAATTTTGGTGCAAACGGTGTAAGATGGAATATTATAACTAAAATTTAGGAAATATGTTATATAAAAAGTTTCATTCATATCAGATACATACGTATACATGTATATATTGTTCAATGTCTGATACGTAGTACTAATAAAGTTCAACATACATTCATCTAATACAAACTACGTTTTTTTCTATTGTGATCAACTGTTGTTATAAGATGTGAGATCATCAGTGATGTATAGGATCAGGACCACCTGGACTTTTTCTCTTTGACTGGAAAGGATTTTCGACATTCCTTTTCATGCTAGCTTTAATGGCTTTCTTGCCTTCATCTATCAATGTACGTTTTCCACCTCCTTTTAATTGCATGGATTCATGATCGGTCTCACGTATTTTTTGTCTTTTGGTCGATTTCGTAACAGTTGCAGATATACCATACGCTACAATTGTCAATTGAGGTGAATATCGACGATGAAAAGAGTCGAATTCGTAAAATGACAGACGTACTTTTATTTCATCTTCAAATGCTTGATCAAGAACCGAAAACGAATGAAGTGAATGAGTTGCAAAACTCGAAACCAAAAACAAAACATGCAAGGAAAGCATCAAGAAAACATTGAAATTAGCCATTTGAAAGTTCAAATTAGGGTTTGATAGTTTGCATAGAATGGGTTGCAGGTATAGGTATATATAGATATTACCAACCTTTTGTTTTGCCAGAATATTCAAAGTTTGTTCATATGGATACCATTTGATTGGATTTTAACTTTTAGGATTGAGATGAATTCTTGTTGCTTATATTCAGTTTACATTCCTATATTTATGTCATAATCATATTTAATATTTTTTATATTTATATAAATTTAAATACGTTAATAATCAAATTTGATATATTTGCATACTTATTAACTTGTATATTATATTTATATTATGTTCATGTTGTGTATGAAATTTCAGTATTTTAATCATTTCATAATCATATATTTATATTTGGGCATGATTAGGATTGCATGAAAAGTTTTTACTTGCCCATATGTAGGGGTGAGCAAAACTCGAGTTGACTCGACGCGAAAAAACCTGACTCGTAATGTTATCCCAAAATATATGTGTGAATTACATAATTATCTCATGTTGGGTCGAATTAAATATTTTTACTCTAAATTTAAACCCGACCCGACCCAACCTAAATCTATTTTTTTTAAATCCCGACTCATAAAATTTGATCGGTCGAATCTTCGTGTCATGCACATCCCTAGTAAGTAGAGGCTTAAATTCTTTACTTCCATTCTCTTTGAAATGTACTGATACAAATTAAAGTATAGGATTAAATTTCAAAAGTAATCATAACAGAGGTATTAAAATCACAATTTGACCAAATTATATACAACTTTCAGGTTTCATATTCGTCACTGGAAGTGGGAATAGTTCCAACCATGGCCGATCAAAACGTACCCATCTCGTCAACTCCGACCACCAACCAAGCTTCCCAAGTCGGCAGAACCGACCGTGAGGCTCGAGTTTTAAGGTACAGAGAGAATAGGAGGAACCGAAAATTTGAGAAAACCATCCGATACGCTTCCCGGAAGGCCTACACCGAATCAAGGCCAAGAATCAAAGGCCGATTCGTCAAAAGAACTAAAACCGAAAACGACATAGTCCTCGACCACATGCTTAACTCGCCAACTTCAGCTTTTGCAGCAGCTTTCATGTCGGAAACAGAGTACGACGTTGTCTCGTAGTTTTGAAAGTCGATTTATAGAAGAATACTATGATTGTGTAATATAGTAATAAAATTCTGGCAAGTAGAATAATCCAAACGGCAATTGAAATTAATGGAAATATATGATTAGTTCTTTTGTTATAGTTTATGTCGCGTCTAAAGTTTGATTTCAATCTCGGAATAAAAAACAAAGGCTTGATTCCTTAAGACTTTTTAAATTGACCCAAACTTTTTATTTAGGTTAATATATATTTTGGCACCTAAATTTTGTCTTAACTTGACTGCTCGATTTAAATTATCATTTAAATTTGACTTCTGAATTGAACAAAACATTGCGTTTTTGTGCTTGTTTTTATCTAAAAGATGAGTTTAAGTATTATTGAATCGGACAAAGAAGTTGAAGAATCAAATTGAATATGAAATTGATTTCAAGATCGAACGTTGAGAGGGTCGAATTACTAAATTTAAAATTTTTTTGATCGGCAAAAGAGTAAGATTTTATTAATAAGTATCATACAATGTCATCACACTCCATGGCCTCATTAAAAACCTCCCTACACCTAAATGGAGGAAAAGAGTACCGAGGAGTATGAGATAAAGAACAAACACTAAAAAAAACCGAACAAACACGAAAAAACTAACGCAAGAAACCAAAACACAAAACATTCACGCTAGTATGCAAAACCAAGATGTTCGATCAACACCACCCCTCGCCAAAAAGTCATCCAAGCAATTTGCTTCTCGATAAAAACATGAATACATAAGCTCAACAATAATCCCCCTCAGATGCAATTTCCAGCCCAAAAGATGTCATCAAGCACCAACAAAAAAATGGTCCGATGTTGTGTGTTTCCATACTAATCGATCCTCACACTTTTAACAAACCACACCACGCCACTCTATTGACACAAAGGAAATCACGCACCATAGCCAATGAATTATTCCACCAAACCTCATTGTAGATTACCACATCACATATCGCCTAACGAACTCGCTTGATCCCCTCCCACACACGGTATGTATACTCCTACTATACCACAAAACAGACATCCAAGAACCGAGCAAATCCGTCTCATCTCTCGAATGTCAAAAACATCCGAAGAAGGCGTAAACACATAAACTAAAACATTCGTAAACCATATCTTATTCACCATACCATCACTTGATGTCTTTAACTTAGTAACATAAAAAATGACCATCACACACCTTTGTTGTCTCAAAAAATAATCCGTTTTCGGTTATAGAAGTCTGAATCTGACAAAGAGCCATTAGCAATTACCTCTGATGGTTTTTGGTTTTTCTTCGGACGACCTCTGCCCTTTTTTACCAGCTTCGCTTGAGCCTCACCTCGCTCACCAGGCGATAAAAAAATCAGTTCGATTTCTGAAACTTGTCGTAACCTTCTAAACTCTCCATTGTATTCAAGTGTTTAAGCCTTATTAGCCCTAGGAATTTCTATCCTTGACCCATCAACACGTGGGCTAAATTCATCAGCTACTAGTTCTTCGGCAACTAGTTCATCACACGGCACTCCCACATTGTTTGGAAAAACATCCATCACTGTATCACTCGGCAAAACATCCAGAATTCGCTTACTTTCCCTTTCATGATGGACAAAGCTTACATCTTCATCCGCCATCCAACTTTTTGTGCTCATGACACACCAATCCTCCATCTTGTTCTCATTCCACATACGATCAATTTGGCTCGATCCCAGAGCCGAATAGGAGAAAGAATCGGGTACCACTGTATCATTTGCTGACCTCCCACTTATAGACACCTTAACAGGGCTGGACATATCCATGTTCAAATCCTCAGTACTCAATGTATCTTCCGAGCAGTTTGCCGCCTCAGAAATACAATCACACTTAGGGCCAATCGTTTCCTAAATTTTTGTAACGCAAATTGTGAAGACATTATCGTTAATGCGCAAGTCCATTACTTCATCTATGTGTGAAATCAAGTCGGTTTCGATCTGAAATCGACATCGTTCAAACATCAAAGACGCCAAAGTCTCAATGTCAATCCATACAAGTTTTCCCCAAATCGATGCAATATTTTGAAATGTTTCTTCAGACCATACATTAATAGGAATTCCACTTACTGAAAGCCATACCCTTTGATTCGGTAAAAAGGATGTAGGCGACCATTCAATTAAATTTTCAAACCATTTTCTAGACGCTTAGTCTCCAAATTTTTCTTCCTTGATTCTTTATCTTCAAACATGAATAATACAAGAGAGCCCGCAACTCGCATCAACGTAAAACCTGTCAATTTCGCCTTTGTAATCTCATTGGCAAGATCCGCTATTTGGATGGGTTGACGGCAAAAACCCAAAGCGCAATTCTATAAAATTTCCCATTTATCGATATTAACAACCCCATCCACGCATTTGTGTTTCTCTTCCACTCTAGATTGCTCTTTCAATGTGATCTGATCATCACCGTCCTCATCCTTGTTACGCCGCCTCAGTGGATTCCTTCTGGAATTCTTCGTATGATCATGATCATCCCACTGTTTCTGGATCTCCTTGTTCGTCCTTGAATCAATGTTATCACGTTTTCTTCTCCAAAATGTATCCCTAGTCTCCCTTTGCTCCATCATTAACTTTAATTTGTATCCATAAAGCCGAAATCCATGAAAACGCTCTATGATTCGATCCGCATCCTCCCTTGACCCAAACGTACAAATCCAAATCTGGTTCCATCTCTCGCTCTCTTTCTTGGTACAAACACATCCACAACCACTCCATGTCTGTCGAAAACTTTCCAAACGCCTTGCCAGTGTAGTTGCCCCTGTAAGTTTGATACAAAAACCGTCCAAACTCTTTGAATCTGATTTCCCAAGCTCCTTTTCCTCACTATTAAGGTTGCGTGCACGCCTCTAATTCTTACTTGAAACTTCAATTGTGCACACAGTTTTATTCAGAAATATTCACAAACACATGGTGTGCACACATTAAATCCAATCCATTTTCACCTCTCATTTAAAAGATGATTGCAAGCGTTAATACCCAAGGTTTCGTAGTCTCCAAGTGCAAACCAGAGGCAGTGAATCGCGTTGCTGATTGGTGTTGCGATACTATGCTAATTTGATAGCGGCCAAAGAGAGAAAACTGAGTAATATGGACTTGAAAAGGACTAAATTTTAAAATTATAAGGGCTTTTTAAGTTTTACAGCCCTTATAAAACTTAAAAAGCCCCTTTTTAAGTTTTACATGAACTTAAATTACTATTAGAATAAAACTATTGGGGACACGAATCTACCCTTCTTTAATTTTGTCAGTGTTTATTTATAACTAAATAACTTTAAATTTTAAACAAGGGACAAATTATTATTAAATAAAAAGTTATCGGATATTTAAGTTTCATAATAGAGACTTATGCCCTTGATCCCTTCATCCCATGGATTGTATGATAAACAATGACAGAGTCATATGGATTTTTACTAAAAAATATAAGAGATATTTACTTATTTGACCTCTATTTATCTTAATTATTTACTTCGTCCCTAATAACAAGTTTTTGCTTACTCATGAAACTGGTTGAACCATGATTCAAATTCAAACAAGTGGGTGCGAACAATACATTCCTTGTGCTTTTGCCTAAGGTTGATTCACATGTCACCTTGAGTGATTTTCGACCAATCAACTTGCTTAATTCGATATATAAGATTCTTGCCAAAATTCTGGCTAGAAGGCTGTAGTCGGTGTTGGGAGGACTAATTAGTGATTACCAATCGGCTTTTGTGTGTGGGCGTCAAATTGTGGATGGTATTCTATTGGCAAATGAGACAATACATTCCATGCGACAGAGTTCGTTGGGCAGATTTATCCTGAAATTGGACTTCGCGAAAGCTTACGAATACGTTCGATGGGAATTTTTAGAGCACATTTTATGGTCGATGGGGTTCAATGATTCTTGCTGTCGTTGGATTACTGAGTGTATCAGCACAGTCAGGTTGTCAGTTTTGTTAAATAGTAGCGCCACTCAAGAATTTGGAATGGGGCGTGGTCTGCGGCAAGGCTGCTGGTTGTTGCCTTTGTTGTTCGTTATTGTGGCGGAAGCACTGCATAGGATGTTCGTTCAAGTGGAAGAGTTGGGGCTCATCCATGGGGTTTCGTTGGCTCCGGGGGTGTCGCTATCGCATATTCAATTTACTGACGACACCATTCTATTCATTGAAGCCTCCGTTGAGAGCGCTACGACTATCCGCCGGTTATTGTGTTGCTTTCAAGTTTGTTCTGGTTTGAAAATTAACTTCAATAAGTCCTCTCTTTATACTATTGGCGTGGATGAGGGGCTGTTTGATTCAATGGCGGTTGTCTTGTGTTGTCGGAAAGTTGAATTGCCTTTTGTTTATTTGGGGTTGCCGTTGGGGGTGAATCCTCACAACATTATTGTATGGGAACCAGTTATAGCCTCGGTTTGACGAAAGCTCGCTGGTTGGAAACGAACATCTTTATCTTTTGCTGCTCGCGTCACACTGGTAAACTCTGTTCATTCGTCACTTCCAGTTTATTATATGGGTTTGTTTCGGGTGCCAAAGTGTGTTATCGCATCAATAGATAAAGTGACGCGTGATTTTATATGAAGTGGGGTGAGTTTACAACGGAAAATGTGTCGAGTAAGCTGGAGTATGGTTTGTCGGCCACGTCATCTTGGTGGGTTGGGGGTTGCGGATTTGGAGGTTCGAAATAGAGCGTTATTGGAAAAATGGTCTTGGCAGAATGCTAGGGATGAATCATCTTTGTGGAGGGCCATCATCGTGGCAAAATATGGCAATGCAACCCAGTGGTGGCGATTTAACTCTGCATACAGGGGTTCGATGTCAGTTATTTGGAAGCAGATTGTCAAAACTGTGAGCTCGGATTGTGTGCAAAAGTTCATGGGTGAGACTAGTTTTGTTTGGAAGGTTGGTGATTGTTCGTGAGTTTTATTTTTGTATGATGTGTGGTGTGTTGAGAAACCATTGAAGGTTATATTCCCACGGTTATTTTCGATAGTGGTGAATCATTTGGCTTTGGTCGCTGACCTTTCCGATGGGGGTAGCTTTCAGCATGACCGCTGGGAGAGTTTCTTTTATCGAGGCTTGCATTCGTTTGAGCTTCGACAACTTCGGGAGCTCATCTCGCTCTTGGGACCGGTGAGGTTACGGTATGGTACAGTTGATAAGTTATTTTGGACACCTGATACGCACGGGACCTTTTCAGTAAAGGCTCTATCACGTCTGCTTATGTTGGACAAGGTGAGAGGGAGCGATTTCGATGAGTGTTTTGCGTGGAAAGTCCTCGTACCACCGAAGGTTCAGGCATTTTTATGGTTCACATGGCTGCGCCGTTTACCAACCATTGATTTTTTGAAGCTTCATGGCATCGTGCTGGATGAGCAGCAAGGTTTGTGTGCTTGGTGTCGTGAGAGGGATGAGGATTTTTTCTATGCCCGTTTGCCTCTAACCCCCTCGTCCTGGTCTGGATGCATGACCGGTACGAGCGGGCTACACGGGGATAACCGAGGCAAAATCTGTTAAGGCTCCACTTCGGTTAACAACACGAGAAAACTTTTTCAGTTATATTATCTTGCCTACATGTAATATTAAGTCCTATGTGAGAAAAGCAACAACGGAAGAAGCATCGAGATAAACAACCAAACCGTCCAATTAAAACAACCCATTTTAAACTTAAACAGCAGGCCGTATCGGAACGCCCATAGGGTGTTTCGATACGCCTTGACTAGGTTAACTGGCCAAAGTCAAACCAAGGAGATCGTTTTGAAACAAGGGTGGCCCGTATCAAAACACCCTCAACGGTCAACTTCTCGTGGTCAACGAGATGAAGGCCGTTCCGAAACACTAAAGTCTGTTTCGATACTCCATTTTATCGTCAAATTCTCAGATTTCCAGTAGCAAAATCGTCTTGAAACGGCCCCTAGCGTATCGAAACGCCTGGCCAAAACAAAGGGACCGTACCGAGACGGGACCAACCGTTTCGAAATGCCCTATGTCTACAGATTGGTTTTAGTTGGTTTAGGGCACAAGGTTGTCTCAAAACTCCACTAAAACCTCCCATAACACACATACAACAACGCTAAGGCAAACCAAACATCTACAAGCATGCTTAACAAACCAAACATAAAGAAGCCATACATTAAAGGAATCAACATCATTCAACACATGCTTCATACATAACATTTAAGATTCATGCTTCAACAAACTTACACTTTGGCATCCATAAAGGCACAAGGCCAACAACATCATAAAGGATTCTAAACGTGCTCCTAAACAAACCAACACCAAAATACATCAAAAGCTCAAAGCAGGAAATACATATCCCATTGCTTGACTATTACACCTTAAAACTTAAATGTTCATACTTGAAAGCTAAGATAGCACCACAAAGCACACTTGGACGCCCACTTCTTGCACTAAGCATAAACCTTAGTGAGGGTAAGCTCATTAAAACAAACCTCGACAATGCAGGGTCCAAGCACGAGCACAACCAAGGTAAAATGCATGTTCTTACCTTCAATCCACATGAGCCAAAATACACATGATGCATGAACATATATTCAATATTATGCCATGCTCAAAAAGTCCATATACACATCATATGTAAACACATATATTAATCCATATTCGCAACACATCTCAAATCATATTGGCACCTAGCTATGACTCGAATACGCGGATAACCGTTGGAACTCACATCCAACAACAACCATTACATTACGGTGGGAATACACTCATAACCGTTCAGGCGGAGGGGATTCCACTCGTCCTCACGCCCCGTTGATGGGATTACACTCATCACCGACTAACATATATATAAGAAGGTTTTCCGGGCGAACCCGTACTCCATCATGATGACTACCATCAGCAAGACCACACGCGCATTTGACTCATGTGTGCACACTAAACATCCTAATGACCGATCATTGTACCTAAGCATACTAGTGCCAATACTAAACACAATTCACAACATCATTTCATAACAACTTCCGTGCTTATCACGTACTCACCATGATCACCATAAACACAATTAAACATGAGGCATAGACAACAATTAGAGTTCAACCAAAGTCTCTAACTAAAGCTTGGGATTAGGCTACCACTCTAATCCCAACTCTAGGTGGGTCTACCAAGCCCGACCTAGTCCACATGCTTGAACCAATACTCGAAAACCATTTAAAAACATTTAACCACTCACCGACTATTCCAAGCTCAACACACTAGCCGATCAAGCTTCCAACGATTCCAGATTTGTTCCCGATGTTTCACCAACACAATTTCTTGCTTCTAATCAACTCAACACAACCAAAACAACCTCAAATCAGATCACACATCAATGTAGAAAGCCTGGAACACTAATCAAGCATAAAACACAAGAGTTTCAAGCTAAGAACAACCCTAAAACTTCAAACCCGAGTAGCCATGAAACTCGGTCCAAAACAACCTCTAACTATTACACTAACAACAACCCTTAATTTCCGACATCAAACAATCCCAAAACCAACCTTTAAACCCTTCAAAAACCCTTCTAAAACCCAAATCCGAGAATCCTTGTATAACTCTTTAAAATTCACATATGTTGGACCTTATGGGTTGTAAACAACTTATCTAACAATAAATAATCAAAAGCTTTGTTAGAAATTCATAAAGCTTCAATCTTTGACAAATTCTTTGAAAACCCAAAATATAAAATACATGGTTTTAATGAAAACTAATGGTATCAAAATGAAGAGGAAGATAAGGCCAAGTCAAAAATGCAATTACCTTTTGGAAAATCGCCAACAAGGAGCAAAGGATGTAATGGAATAGTATAAATGGTGAAGAGAGCTCTTTTGGTCGTTGACTTTGAAATGAGAGTGAGGAAGAAGATGAGCACGTCTTCTTCTTTTGTTTTCGCTTTAATTTATCAAAGAAATCCTATTTATCATTATGCCATTAATGAAATGGCTAAAAACTCCCATCTCCTAAAGTCCATGGAATTTGGACTTAGAAGATAGGCCCAACATAGAATTTAATTATTTTGCAAACACGAAGCCCATAAAATATTTTATTATTTTAATTATAAAACTGAAACCCGGAATATTATTTTAATATTATTTTCACCCGACCCCCAAACTCGAGTGTTACAACTCTCCCCCACTTAAGGAATTTCGTCCCCGAAATTACTTGACGGAAACAAGTACGGAAACTGCTAAAGCATATCAGCTTTCCTTTCCCATGTGGCCTCTTCCACACCTCTTTGTCTCCACAACACCTTGACCAACTCTATGGTCTTGCCACACAACACCTTGCTATCAGAAGCAAGTATCTCAAAAGGTTTTTCATTATAAGACAAATTCGGATTCAACTCTATCTCCTCAACATGCATAACATGAGATGGATCTGATCTGTATCTCCTAAGCATCGATACGTGAAACACATCATGGATCTTCTCTAACTCTGAAGGAAATCTCAAACGGTAAGCTACAAGCCCAATACGCTCAAGTATCTCATACGGACCAATAAACCTCGGACTCAACTTGCCTTTCCGGCTAAATCACATTACCTTCTTCCACGGAGATACTTTCAGAAACACTTTCTCCCACACTGAGAACTCAATCTCTTTTCTCTTCAAATCTGCATAAGATTTCAAATGATCGGAAGCTGCTTTCAAACGGTCGCAAATCAACTTCACTTTGTCGGTAGTCCCCTTAAGCAAATCCAGCATAGGTAACAATCTCTGACCCGTTTCTGCCCAACATATCAGAGCCCTACAGCGACTACCATACAAAGCTTCATAAGAAGCCATTTGTATACTAGCCTGGTAACTGTTGTTGTAAGCAAACTTAACTAAAGGACAAGTGCTTCTCCCAAGAACCCTGGAAGTCAATCACACAACAACGAAGCATATCCTCTAATATCTGTATCACTCACTCTGACTGTCCATCTGACTGCGGATGATAAGAAGTACTGAAATGCAAACGGCTACCTAGGGCACTATGCAAACAACTCCAGAACCTCGAAGTGAATCTCGGATCTTTGTCTGATACAATAGACTTCGGAACTCCATGAAGTCTCACAATCTCGCGAATGTACAAATTTGCCAACTTGTCTAAAGAATCTGTAGTGTTCACTGCTAAGAAGTGAGCACACTTAGTGAACCTATCAACTATCACCAAAACAAAATTCTTTTTTCGAAGGAGACAACGATAACCCCGACACAAAGTCCATAATGATCCTCTCCCATTTCCATTTCGGAATCTTCAAAGGCTGTAACAAACTTGAAGAAACCTGATGTTGTGCCTTCACTCTCTGACAAACCATATAACGGCTCACATACTCGGCTACATCCTTCTTCAAACCAACCCAGAAATAATTATTCTTCAAATCACGGTACATCTTAGTACTACCCGGATGCATAGAAAAAGGACTCGAATGTGCTTCGCTCAGAATCAGACGTCTCAACACAACATCTTCAGGCACTACAACTTTTTCTCTGAAACACAATGTAAACCCCTTAGCCCGGCCTAGACGATTGACCCGAACTACGAAGATTACACGGGGAAAACCAAAGTCAACCCGAAAGTCAACCTTGATTCACGACCCTTTTTTCCTTTTTAATCTTGTTTAGATACATGTTAACCCTAAGTGAGTACTCACGAGATACGATTGAGAAAGGCACAGCAAACGAATATCATAAAGGGACTCAATTTCACTTTACACGGGTTTAGGGACCAAAATGTAATTTCTGTATATTAGAAGGTCTTCAATGATTTTAAGTTTACCATTATGAAATTAGTTATGCTACATGCTTCTCTGCCAAATTTCATCTTAATTGGACATCTCAAGCTCAAGCAATTGCAATCCCAACATTTAGGACTAAAGTGTAAAACATGCAAACATTAGAGCAATTCAAATCTGTGTCCGACGGTCACCCGTTTCGAAACACCCACCTGCCGTATCGAAACGCTGGATCGAAACAGCGTTGATCATTTTAGTATGTGGGTGTTTCGAGACCAGTTCCGAAACATGGCATTCCAGTAGCCAAATCGTTTCAAAACAGCCTCCAACATTTCGAAACACGAAGGCCATTATAGGCCTCCGTTTTGAAACACTAGAGGGTGTTTCGATACGGTTTGCCTAGAAACTGCAGCAATTGCTGGTTTTTCCTTCATAAACTCATTCAAACACATCCCAAAGACTCTCTAATCATACCAACAAATCAGCAAACATATAAGGTACATATCTAGAACTCTTAAACACATTCATAGCATCAAACATGAAATCTCACTAGTCTAGAGGCATGCTTCCTAATATCAAATCACTAATAGGCAATCTAACCTCAACACAACCAATTAAGGCCATTTACAATTCAAACCAGCCAAAGCAAACATGCCACAACCCTAGGGAGTTTAACACATCTCCCAAATAGAATTCTTGGTTTCCCATTGCCAATCTATCAAAACTAAAGTGTATGAGAACTTCACCATATATGAGCTTGGACTTCCTTTGATGAACTTAGCTTCCTTGATTCCCGAAAACACCTCAATTATCTGCATTATTGGTAAAGAGAGAGCGCAAGCACAAATGCTTAGTGAGGCATGCTCTAAAGGAAACCAACACAATAATGCACACTTTGAAAATCTGTACACAAAAGCTTTTGAACCACATGCTCATTTTAACACATGCTTGAAAACCTTTCAAAGCAACTTCTCATTGAAACTACATGTACCTCAATTCTATCTCATGCATTTACCAATGCAAAACTCATGGCAAGGCCCTACACATGCTTGTATCATCAAAGCATTTCCAAAACAAATCCCATATGCATAACTCATAGCATAAATCATTTCATCAAAGGTACATGTGTAACAAAAACCATTTCATCATTTATATTGGCATTTAGCATCTCATTACTACTCGGATATGAGGAAACATTTCTACAGTAGACTCTTCCGGTGGAATCTCCCATCACCGTACTCACTTGTCTAGCAACATGGCTTCCGGTGGAATCTCTCATCATCGTACTCACATTGCAGAATCTCTCATCGCCACAAAGCTTGGGTATTTCACCAAGTCCTACCCGATGGAATGCCCATCGTCGGAATGTCTCCCTTTGGCTTAACCAAAGAGCACATACGAATTTTTAGTTTATAGTGCACTCTCATCCTATTGATCGATAAATTATATCCGGTAAGTTTCTCAACATCTATGCCAATATAATGTGTTAAAACATCACCACACCTACTGTTTTTCATGCAATATTACTCAAAGGTTTTCTCATCACATTTCAGAACATGAATCATACTTTGCTTCAAACAAAAAGCTCAAATCTCTTCAATGCAACATGCCATCTCATGACATCTCTACAAGCATAATCTCAAGCCATGAATAATGCGCAAAAACAGAAGGAATTTATCAATCTCAAACCATAAGCATGTAAAAGCATTTTAGGGGCAAACACCACTTTAAAGAGAGCAATTCAAACCATACTTACTTCCAGATTTAGGAAGGTGTTTCAAACCTCTCATAAATCCCCAAACCTTTTATTTTTGTCCTCATGGACTTCTAACCCAATCGCACTCACCAATTTCTTTTCGCTTGCTCGCCGAAACGCCAATTAAGTTTCCGTATCAACTCCAAAAGTGTCCGAAGATGTTTCCCTTGTTTTAGACACATAAAAGCAGAGGATTAATGCATAATCATTCATTGAAATCTTCAGCCAACACTCCTAAACTCGCTGCTCTACCTAAACCAAACATATCGGCTATCAAACACAACCGAAATCATCTCCAAACTCTTCCGAAACATAACCCATCCACGACCCATCACTTCTAAACATTTCTAAACATTAATTAACATAAAAAACAATCCTAAACTCGTCCTTACACCCCCAACTTTAACAGAACACCAATATCACCCCAAAACCCACCATTTACACAAGCAAAAACTTAGAAAAAACAACCTATTCGGGATTGGATTGATAAAACCTCACTCCTAACATCATTTAACATCCAAAATACATTAGAAAACCATCTCAAAACAGAGCCCAATCAATTACCATGAAAATCTTCAAGATCTCTTCCAAAATCTTGAGTTTTAAGCCAAAATCTTGTTTCAAACATTAAAACCATTCATAAACCTTTAATAAAGGGTTGACAACTTGGGAATTTCAGTAAAGAACTGAGTATTTAGAGGAGAAAAACAATCTTACCTCTAGAATATGATTTCTCCTTGATTTGCGCAAGTTTCCATGAAAATTCAATGTAGAAAACAAATAGATTTGATGAAAGATTGATTAGGAATCAATGAGTGATGGAAATCTCATCAAATGAAGAGAAAATCAGAGTGAATTTTGCTGGAGAAAAAGTGTTTGGTTGATAGGATTTTGAGAGAAAATGAAATGAGAGAAAATTAGAGAAAAGTGGTTTTGAAAGTCAAAGGTAGTTTATCACCTTTATTTTATTTAATTAAATCATTAATTAAATCACCCAAATTTAGGAAAAATCTGTTGAAAACATTTTTGGTAAATTAGCTCCTTAAAGATTCAAAGTTTCAATCCTTTACAAAACAGTCACTACTAAACTATATAAAAACTACGATTTGGTCACTACATCTAAATGTAGTATTTCCAAACCATATTTTGAAAAATCGATTTCACCATTCACTTATATATATTAAATGAAGATTTTTAGATATTTTTCTATATTTTTAAAGCATCCCGAACTAGGTGTTCCCTAAAACTCCCTTTTATATTCGAACCATTTCTTAGACCGGTCCGGTTCATACCCTAAACTTCTAACCCCAAAATTGGGGTGTTACAACTCTCCCCCTCTTAATAAATTTCGTGTAACCCCCTTAACCCGGCCCGAAGGGTTGACCCGAATTAAGAAAGTCACACGGGGAAAACCAAAGTCAACCCGAAAGTCAACCTTGATTAACGACCCTTTTTTTTCTTTTTAACCTTGTCTAGATGCACATTAACCTTAGATGTGATCACACTAACATCATACTCAAAGATCGCAAACATCAGAGATCAAACAGAGACCCAATTGAACAAATTACAACTTTAGGGACCAAATTGTAAATTCTGATAAATATGAGGACTTAGTCCAAATTAAAGTTACCATCTTGAAATTAATCAGGTTTTTATGCCTCTCTGCCAAATTTCAGCTCAAACGGACATCCCAAGCTCATACAATTGCAAAAACAAGATTCAGGACTAAAATGCAAACATTCCAAACATATAAAGATACTTTTAACCGAATTAACGGTCACGTATCGATACACCTGGAGTCGTATCGGTACGCGGGGAAGAAAGTAACCAAACTCCAGAGATGGTATCGATACGAGGTCCCGCGTTTCGATACGGCATTCATAATTAGCCTAGACGGTATCGATACCCACACAACCGTACCGATACCCTTGTGCAGAAATGTGCATATTTGGCTCATGCGTATCGATACGCAAGCCCGAGTACCGATACCCCTGCCTGAAATCGACTCAAAATCAACATCATACATGCTTCAAACTTCAATTTAACAACACCAAATCATACCACATAATCAATCAACATGCAGGGACCATAAATGCATCACCAATTCAACATATAATCATCACATATGAAAAGCCCCAATTTTAATGGCATGCTTCCTACATAATCTAACCATTCATGCATAAACCTTCATGGCCAAGCATAATAAAGCCAATTATAAAACCAGCAATCTCATCAACATTCAACATACTTAGGGAGTTCCAAACATCTCCCAAAAACATACACATAGGTCCCCCATTGCCAAATCACCCAAAAGCTAAAAAGTACTTATAAAACCTTCATACATTGAGCTTTACTTGAACTTGATTGCTTGCCCTTTCTTGCTGCCCCTCAAGGTACTCTAATGCTCTGCATTATTGAATTAAGAAAACAAAGAGAGCGTAAGCAAAAGCTTAGTGAGGCATGCTCTTTAAAAACAATTCAATAATGCAATTAAAACCTTTATAAGCATGATTAAAATCAACCTTTGCACATGCTCAAAAGCATACTTAAAACAAGCAATCTCATGCCTCAACATAAACATTAAAACAAGCATCTCATGCTTCACAATATACTTAACATGTCATATTGGCTCAAGTGACAAATTCCATTTCATAAAACAAGTTCAACAACTTCCCAAGGACTTTTAAACACCTTGGCCCCAAGGACTTTTAAACACCTTGGCCATGGACTTTTAAACACCATGAATGAGGACCACACAAGGACTTTTAAACATCTTTGTGTCCATTGCTTGAATCACCCCAAGGACTTTTAAACACCTTGGCCCCATGGACTTTTAAACACCATGGAAAGGATCACCTAAGGACTTTTAACCACCTTAGTGTCCGCAACAAGACTAATCCAAGGACTTTTGACCACCTTGATGATCTTAAGTAACAAGGCTCACTCAAGGACTTTTAACCACCTTAGTGACCTTAATCTTTTTAAAACATCACTTGCCAATATACATCATATTCATCATTTAATCCACTGTTTTAAAGCATTAAACCAAGCCATTTTCATCATGCATTTCAAAGCATCAAACCACATTATTTCAATGTATAAAAGCAAGGTACTCCTACCTAGAGTTACCTTCATCATATGGCTTACATCATCAGCAAAATCCATGCTAAAACATGCTTTCAAAACAGTAATTAAAACATGCAAAACATCACTTGCATCACAACAAAAATCATGGCCACCACTAGAGAGAAAATCCGAAAACTTACACTTGAGCTTAGCAAAGTTGTTTAGACTTAAGCTAAGCTCCCAAAACCTTCAAACCTTGGTTTTAAAAGCTGAAATCCAATTCCCACAAACTCACTCACCGATTTCCACTTTGCTTCAAGCCAAAGCACCAAATCAAGCTTCCGGATCAACCAATCTTGGATCCAAAGATGCCTCCCCTGTTTCAACACATCAAAGTAGAGGATTAATGCATCATCATGCATTAATTGCTTCAATGAAAGCACATAAACTCGCTGCTCTCATCCAACCTCCATTTTCGGCCACCAAACACAACCGAAAATGCATCCAAACCACTTCTAAACAAAGCCCAGCCATAACCCAGCAAAACCTCACTTCCATAAACATCATATAACATCTAAAAACAATTTATTAACATCCTTATACCTCCAGCAGCAACAGATCACCAAGATCACCTCAAAAACTACCTTAAAACACAAGCTAAACTTAGGAAACTCAACCTATCCGGGATTGCATCAATCAAAACTCAATTCCACATCATTTTAGAGATCATTTAACATCAAAAACACCTCTTAAATCACAGATTACTCAGATCTAACGAAAAATCACCAAAAATCATCAAGATCTTGCATAATAAGCCAAGATCCAATTCAACACTTAAAAACCTTTAATTAAACTCCAATTTAGGATTGAAAACTTAGGAATTTCAGTAAAGAACTGATAGTTTAGAGGAGAAGGACGTTCTTACTTCCAAACTTGTGTTTCTCCACTTTTTGGAATGAAAAACCTTGATGAAACTTGTAACAATTGAAGAGGTTTGGAAGATATGTTGATTTGGAATCAAATGAAAGTTGAAAGGAGGAATTTAGGTGAGAAAATCAGAAACAAATCTCTGGAAATGTAGTGTTTGGTTTGAGAGAAAATGAGAAGTTAGTTATGAAATTGGCCAAATGGCTTTTCCCTCCTTTTGATATACTTTAAAATCAGAATTATAACTCAAAATATCTTAGAAAAATCTGGAGAAACCACTTTTGGATTAATAGCTCCTTAAAGATTCAAAGTTTCAACCCTTTATAAAACAGCCACCAAACTTGCGAAAATTACATTTTGGTCACTAGCCAAAATGTCACACTTCCAAAACTCATTTTCCAAAATTGATTTCACAGTTCACTTAATTATATTAAAAGATGATTTTAGAACATTTTTCCATATTTTTAATGCAACCCGAACTAGGCTTTCCTAATTTAACCTCTTTAGATTCGAACAGTACTTTGACCAACCGGTCAACGCCCAAAACTCCTAAGCCCAAAACCGGGGCGTTACAACTCTCCCCCCCTTAAGAAATTTCGTCCTCGAAATTTACCTGAAGGAAAGAGATAAGGAAACTGCTTCAGCATGTCTTCCTTCCGCTCCCACGTGGCTTCCTCAACACCTCGATGCTTCCACAGCACCTTCACCAACTCAATGGTCTTGCCACGAAGAACCTTGCTATCTGAATCCAGAACCTTCCCCGGTTCCTCATCATAGGTCAAATCCGGATTCAAAACCACTTCCTACACTGGCATCACATGCGAAGGATCAGATCTATACTTCCGGAGCATAGAAACATGGAACACATCATGAATCTTCTCCAGCTCCTGAGGTAACCTCAACCGATACGCAACAGGACCCACTCGCTCAACAACCTCATATGGTCCAATGTACCGAGGGCTCAACTTACCCTTCCGACCAAACCTCATCACCTTCTTCCAAGGCGAAACCTTCAAGAACACACGGTCACCCACCGCATACTCTATCTCCTTACGCTTCAAATCCGCGTAAGACTTTTGCCGATCAGAGGCAGCCTTCAACCGCTCACAGATAAGCTTCACCTTCTCAGTGGTTCTTTTCAACAAAGCTGGCATCGAAACCAACTTTTGACCAGTTTCAGCCCAACAAAGAGGAGTCCTACACTTCCTCCCATACAGAGCCTCATAAGGTGCCATCTGTATACTCGCCTGATAACTATTGTTATAAGCGAACTCAACCAAAGGCAGATGCTTCTCCCAAGAACCTTGGAACTCAATCACACAGCATCTCAACATATCTTCCAAAATCTGAATAACTCGCTCAGATAGTCCATCCGTCTGAGGATGATAAGATGTGTTGAAATTCAACCTCGTACCCAAAGCTTGATGTAAACACTGCCAGAAACGCGATGTGAACCTCGGATCCCTATCCGACACAATCGACTTAGGCACACCATGCAGCCGCACAATCTCAGCAATGTACAGCTCTGCCAGCTTATCCAAGGAAAATGTAGTATGCACAGGCAAGAAATGCGCACACTTCGTTAGGCGAACCACAATCACCCAAACAACATTCTTCTTTGATGGAGACAAAAGTAAACCAGATACAAAATCCATGGTAACCCTTTCCCATTTCCATTCAGGGATTCTCAACGGTTGCAACAACCCTGAAGGAACCTGATGTTCAGCCTTAACCCGCTGACACACCATACACTTGCTCACAAACTCTGCCACATCTTTCTTCAAACCCACCCAATAGTACTCATCACGAAGATCACGGTACATCTTAGTACTACCAGGGTGCATAGCAAAAGGACTACTATGACCTTCAGTCTGAATAGCACGCCTCAATTCAACATCACTAGGCACCACTATTCGACTACCATAACACAACACTCCATCATCATTAAAGCAAAATTCCGAAGGCCTACCCTCCGCAATATCCTGAACATGAGACACCAAGGAATCATCCAACAATTGCTTTTCCTTGATCAACTGAACCAAAGATGGTTTCACTTGCAACTCAGCAACAAGACCACCATCTCGCGATATACTCAAGCTAGCAAACTTAGCCCTCAGCTCAACGGCTACCTTCCTACTCAAGGCATCCGCAACAACATTTGCTTTTCCAGGATGGTACTCAATCGTCAGATCATAATCTTTGAGCAACTCCAACCAACGTCGCTGCCTGAGATTCAACTCCTTCTGAGACATCAGATACCTCAAACTCTTGTGATCCGTGTACACCGTACACTTCTCACCATACAGGTAATGCCTCCAAATCTTTAAAGCAAAAACCACTGCAGCCAGCTCAATATCATGCGTAGGATAATTGCGCTCATGCACCTTCAACTGCCGCGATGCATAAGCAACCACCTTACCCTCTTGCATCAGCACACATCCCAACCCAACATAGGACGCATCACTGTAGACCACAAACTCTTTCCCTGATTCAGGCTGAATCAAGATAGGAGCTTGCGTTAAAGCCGCCTTCAGCTTCTCAAAAGCCTGCTGTCTCGCTTCCGTCCACTCATACTTAACATCCTTTTGCAACAACTTCGTCAAAGGAGCAGCAATCTTGGAAAAACCATCCACAAACCTCCGGTAGTATCCCGCCAAACCAAGGAAACTACGAACCTCATGAACAGACTTAGGAACTTTCCAATTCATCACCGCCTCAATCTTCTGAGGATCAACACGAATCCCCTCAGCTGAGACCACATGCCCAAGAAAAACCACCTCCTTAAGCCAGAACTCACACTTGCTCAGCTTAGCATAAAGCTGATTCTCCAACAAAGCTTGCAGCACAATCCTCAAATGCTCTTCATGCTCCTCCTCAGTACGCGAGTACACGAGGATATCATCAATGAACACCACCACAAACTTGTCCAGATATTCATGAAAAACACGATTCATCATATCCATGAAAGCAGCAGGAGCATTTGTCAAACCAAACGGCATCACAAGGAACTCATAATGCCCATACCTTGTCCTGAAAGCTGTCTTAGGCACATCTACATCCTTCACCTTCAACTGATAATACCCTGACCTCAAGTCAATCTTAGAGAACACAGCAGCTCCCCGAAATTGATCAAAGAGATCATCAATCCTCGGCAAAGGATACCGATTCTTGATAGTCAACTTGTTCAGCTGACGGTAATCAATGCACATCCTCATAGTGCCATCTTTCTTCTTCACAAACAAGACTGGTGCACCCCAAGGCGACACACTCGGCCGGATGAAACCACGATATAGCAGCTCTTGCAACTACGTCTTCAACTCCTTCAGCTCCTTAGGTGCCATTGTATAGGGAGTAATGGACACATGAGTTGTATTCTCATACAGCTCAATTCCAAACTCCACCTCGCGATTAGGAGGTAAACCAGGCAACTCTTCAGGAAAAACACCGGGAAACTCTTGCACAACCTTGATATCCTGCACCCTCAACTCCTTAGAGCTAGGATTCATCACAAAAGCTAGATAAGCTTCGCACCCTTGCCTCAACATCCTACTCGCCTCCAAGGTAGACACAACATTAGCAAGAAACTTCACATTCTCTCCAACTACAACAACTTCATAATCATCCGCCAGCTTAAGCGAAACCCGCTTATTCTCACAATCCACAACAGCACGATGCTCAGCAAGCCAATCCATACCAAGGATCACATCAAAACCATAGAAAGGCAACTCCATAAGATCAACATGAAAGACATGTTCTTGAACAACCAAGGGACACCTTCTATAAAGCTTTCGAGTCACAACCGTTTCACCAAAAGAACTAGTGACATGAACTCCAAAATCCAAAGGTTCAACAGGCAAACCAAGCAATTCAGCATGCTCACACAAAATGTATGAATGCGTAGATCCAGAATCAATCAAAGAAAGCAATAACAAGGATTGCAAAGTAAAGGTTCCTGCAATCACATCAGCATCATTCCTTCCCTCGCGCTGAGCATACACCCTCGCTTGGCCCCCACCCTCAGGCTGAATAGCCACAACATGAGCTACTCCGCGACCACCTTCCTCTCTCCTCTGGAAATTTCCACGGCCGCGCCCACGACCTCTCTGCGGTGCAAAAACAGGAGCACGATCTTGGCCACCAGCCAACCTCGGACAATCTCGCCTCAGATGGTCAACAGAACCACAATTCCAACATCCATTACCAGCTGCCGCAACAGGAGCTTGCACCTCCCTCACAGCACGAGGACAGTCACGCTTCATGTGACCACGAGAACCACAGATCCAACAAGCACTTGGTTCAGCTCTAGCAAAACCTCCTCTAGCAGGTGCACCACCACCTCTCTTGGCTGAGGACTGATACTTCTGATCACGTCCCCTCTTGTTCCGTCCACCTCCGGAACTATACTCAGCAGCTCTCTTGCCAGAACTTGCTCCAGCACCTTTCGCAGCTAAACCCAAGTTCATCTCAATGTCCTTGGATCGACTAACCAACACATCAAAATCATCGTACTCAACAGCCAACATGTAGGTCTTTACTTCCGTCACCAAGCCATAACGGAACCTCTCGCACCTTGCCCGCTCATCAGGTATCAACTCAGGTGCATACTGACTGAGCCGTACAAACTGCACTTCATACTCAACCACACTCATGCTCCCTTGGGTAAGAGACATGAATTCACGCTTTTTCTCATCCAGATATCTCACTCCAAGATATCTCCTCTTGAACGCATTCTGAAAGAATGTCCAAGTAACATCAACTTCAGCCATCCCAGCTATGGTGGTCGTCCACCACGTATACGCATCGTCCTGCAGCAAGGACACAACACATCCCAACTTTTTCACATCCGTGCAGCTCATCTGACCCAAGATACGCTTGGTACTCTCTAGCCAAGCCTCCGAACTCTCAGCAGACATACCTCTGAACTCAGTCCCTCCAAGACTGCGCAGACGCTCCAAAGGTAACCTAACTCCAGCATCTCCCTGATGCCCAGCTCCTTGAGCTCCAGCTACTGCTGCTCGAAAAGCACCCGCAATAGCTTGTACCAGCATCGACATATCAGGGATAGCTTGCCCCTGACCAACCTCTGGTCCAGCAGCTCCAGCACCAGCTGTAGCTTCAGCTCTCTCACCTCCAGCACCACCACCAGGCGGAGGAGGGGGTAACACAGCACTACCCGTGTTCTCTTCATTCTCAGTCTCGTTGGGAGCCGTAGCTCGCACACTACCTCTTAACTCTCTACGTGGTGCCATACTTTTACCATGCAATCACAATGCAAAATAAAACAAGTCAGGCCCAGCAAGGTAAGCAATCCAAGTATTCAAGCTCAATTTCATTCAAAATCAACTTCATTTCCTTAGCTTTTGTTTGGCAATGGGTACCCTCAGCATGCAACATCACAACATACATCTCAATTGCATCAACATCACAAGCCACTGAACATGCTTTCAAACAACAAGCATACAAGCTAACATACCTCAATCATGCATACATTCATTCCCAATTACTCGCAAACTCAGCTCTGATACCACCAAATGTAACCCCCTTAACCCGGCCTGGACGGTTGACCCGAATTAAGAAAGTCACACGGGGAAAACCAAAGTCAACCCGAAAGTCAACCTTGATTAACGACCCTTTTTTTTCTTTTTAACCTTGTCTAGATGCACATTAACCTTAGATGTGATCACACTAACATCATACTCAAAGATCGCAAACATCAGAGATCAAACAGGGACCCAATTGAACAAATTACAACTTTAGGGACCAAATTGTAAATTCTGATAAATATGAGGACTTAGTCCAAATTAAAGTTACCATCTTGAAATTAATCAGGTTTCATGCCTCTCTGCCAAATTTCAGCTCAAACGGACATCCCAAGCTCATACAATTGCAAAAACAAGATTCAGGACTAAAATGCAAACATTCCAAACATATAAAGATACTTTTAACCGAATTAACGGTCACGTATCGATACACCTGGAGTCGTATCGGTACGCGGGGAAGACAGTAACCAAACTCCAGAGATGGTATCGATACGAGGTCCTGCTTTTCGATACGGCATTCATAATTAGCCTAGACGGTATCGATACCCACACAACCGTACCGATACCCCTGTGCAGAAATGTGCATATTTGGCTCATGCGTATCGATACGCAAGCCCGAGTACCGATACCCCTGCCTGAAATCGACTCAAAATCAACATCATACATGCTTCAAACTTCAATTTAACAACACCAAATCATACCACATAATCAATCAACATGCAGGGACCATAAATGCATCACCAATTCAACATATAACCATCACATATGAAAAGCCTCAATTTTAATGGCATGCTTCCTACATAAGCTAACCATTCATGCATAAACCTTCATGGCCAAGCATAATAAAGCCAATTATAAAACCAGCAATCTCATCAACATTCAACATACTTAGGGAGTTCCAAACATCTCCCAAAAACATACACATAGGTCCCCCATTGCCAAATCACCCAAAAGCTAAAAAGTACTTATAAAACCTTCATACATTGAGCTTTACTTGAACTTGATTGCTTGCCCTTTCTTGCTGCCCCTCAAGGTACTCTAATGCTCTGCATTATTGAATTAAGAAAACAAAGAGAGCGTAAGCAAAAGCTTAGTGAGACATGCTCTTTAAAAACAATTCAATATTGCAATTAAAACCATTTATAAGCATGATTAAAATCAACCTTTGCACATGCTCAAAAGCATACTTAAAACAAGCAATCTCATGCCTCAACATAAACATTAAAACAAGCATCTCATGCTTCACAATATACTTAACATGTCATATTGGCTCAAGTGACAAATTCCATTTCATAAAACAAGTTCAACAACTTCCCAAGGACTTTTAAACACCTTGGCCCTAAGGACTTTTAAACACCTTGGCCATGGACTTTTAAACACCATGAATGAGGACCACACAAGGACTTTTAAACACCTTTGTGTCCATTGCTTGAATCACCCCAAGGACTTTTAAACACCTTGGCCCCAAGGACTTTTAAACACCTTGGCCCCATGGACTTTTAAACACCATGGAAAGGATCACCTAAGGACTTTTAACCACATTAGTGTCCGCAACAAGACTCATCCAAGGACTTTTGACCACCTTGATGATCTTAAGTAACAAGGCTCACTCAAGGACTTTTAACCACCTTAGTGACCTTAATCTTTTTAAAACATCACTTGCCAATATACATCATATTCATCATTTAATCCACTGTTTTAAAGCATTAAACCAAGCCATTTTCATCATGCATTTCAAAGCATCAAACCACATTATTTCAATGTATAAAAGCAAGGTACTCCTACCTAGAGTTACCTTCATCATATGCCTTACATCATCAGCAAAATCCATGCTAAAACATGCTTTCAAAACAGTAATTAAATCATGCAAAACATCACTTGCATCACAACAAAAATCATGGCCACCACTAGAGAGAAAATCTGAAAACTTACACTTGAGCTTAGCAAAGTTGTTTAGACTTAAGCTAAGCTCCCAAAACCTTCAAACCTTGGTTTTAAAAGCTGAAATCCAATTCCCACAAACTCACTCACCGATTTCCACTTTGCTTCAAGCCAAAGCACCAAATCAAGCTTCCGGATCAACCAATCTTGGATCCAAAGATGCCTCCCCTGTTTCAACACATCAAAGCAGAGGATTAATGCATCATCATGCATTAATTGCTTCAATGAAAGCACATAAACCCGCTGCTCTCATCCAACCTCCATTTTTGGCCACCAAACACAACCAAAAATGCATCCAAACCACTTCTAAACAAAGCCCAGCCATAAACCAGCAAAACCTCACTTCCATAAACATCATATAACATCTAAAAACAATCTATTAACATCCTTATACCTCCAGCAACAACAGATCACAAAGATCACCTCAAAAACTACCTTAAAACACAAGCTAAACTTAGGAAACTCAACCTATCCGGGATTGCATCAAACAAAACTCAATTCCACATCATTTTAGAGATCATTTAACATCAAAAACACCTCTTAAATCACAGATTACTCAGATCTAACGAAAAATCACCAAAAATCATCAAGATCTTGCATAATAAGCCAAGATCCAATTCAACACTTAAAAACCTTTAATTAAACTCCAATTTAGGATTGAAAAATTAGGAATTTCAGTAAAGAACTGATAGTTTAGAGGAGAAGGACGTTCTTACCTCCAAACTTGTGTTTCTCCACTTTTTGGAATGAAAAACCTTGATGAAACTTGTAACAATTGAAGAGGTTTGGAAGATATGTTGATTTGGAATTAAATGAGAGTTGAAAGGAGGAATTTAGGTGAGAAAATCAGAAACAAATCTCTGGAAATGTAGTGTTTGGTTTGAGAGAAAATGAGAGAAAGAAAATGAGAAGTTAGTTATGAAATTAGCCAAATGGCTTTTCCCTCCTTTTGATATACTTTAAAATCAGAATTATAACTCAAAATATCTTAGAAAAATCTGGAGAAACCACTTTTGGATTAATAGCTCCTTAAAGATTCAAAGTTTCAACCCTTAATAAAACAGCCACCAAACTTGCGAAAATTACATTTTGGTCACTAGCCAAAATGTCACACTTCCAAAACTCATTTTCCAAAATTGATTTCACAGTTCACTTAATTATATTAAAAGATGATTTTAGAACATTTTTCCATATTTTTAATGCAACCCGAACAAGGCTTTCCTAATTTAACCTCTTTAGATTCGAACAGCACTTTGACCAACCGGTCAACGCCCAAAACTCCTAAGCCCAAAACCGGGGCGTTACATTTCATCCTCGAAATTTACCTGGAGGAAAAAGGTAAGGAAACTGTTTCTTCATATCATTTCTTCTTTCCCACGTGGCTTCCTCAACACCACGATGCTTCCACAACACAATAACCTAATTCAATGGTCTTACCACCATGAACTTTGTTGTCCGAATCCAGAATCTCAACCGGCTCCTCATCATAGGTCAAATCTGGATTCAACTCAACTTCCTCAACATGCATAACATGCGAAGGGTCCGATATATACCTCCGAAGCATGGAGACATGAAACTCATCATGTATCTTCTCTAACTCTTGCGGTAGCCTCAGCTTGTACGCAACAGGACCCACACGTTCTATCACCTCGTATGGTCCAATATACCTAGGGCTCAACATACCCTTACGGTCAAACCACATCACCTTCTTCCAAGGTGAAACCTTCAAAAACACATTGTCACCCACCGCAAACTCAATCTCCTTACGCTTCAAATCCGCGTAAGACTTCTGTCGATCAGAAGCTACCTTTAACCGCTCACAAATGAGCTTCGCCTTCTCGGTGGTTCCTTTCAACAAAGCCAGCATCGAGACCAACTTCTGACCTGTTTTAGCCCAGCAAAGAGGAGTTCTGCACTTCCTCCCATACAAGGCCTCATAAGGTGCCATTTGAATACTTGCCTGGTAGCTATTATTATAAGCAAACTCCACCAAAGGCAAATGCTTCTCCCAAGAGCCTTGAAACTCAATCACACAACACCTCAACATATCCTCAAGCACTTGGATAACACGCTCTGACTATCCATCCGACTGTGGATGATGAGAAGTACTAAAGTTCAGCCGCGTACCCAAAGCTTGATGCAAACACTCCCAAAATCGTGATGTGAACCTCGTATCTCTATCCGACACTATAGATTTTGGTACCCCATGCAGACGCACGATTTCAGCAATGTACAACTCTGCAAGCTTATCCAAGGTATACGTGGTATGCACATGTAAGAAATGCGCACACTTTGTAAGGCGATCCACAATCACCCACACTAAATTCTTCTTCGATGGGGACAAAGGTAAACCGGACACAAAGTCCATGGTTACTCTTTCCCACTTCCATTCAGGAATCCTCAACGGTTGCAACAACCCTGAAGGAAACTGATGCTCAGCTTTAACCCGCTGACAAACCATACACTTACTCACATATTCCACAACATCTTTCTTCAACCCCACCCAATAGTACTCATCCTTTAGATCACGATACATCTTTGTACTACTAGGGTGCATAGCAAAAGGACTACAATGAGCTTCAGTCGGAATAGTACGCCTCTACTCTACATCATTCGGCACTACTACCCGTCCTCCGAAACATAAAACTCCATCATCATTAAAACAGAAATCTGACGATCTACCCTCAGCAATATCTTGAACATGTGGTATCAAGGAATCGTTCAACAACTGCTTATCCTTTATTAACTCAAGCTAGCAAACACAGCCCTTAACTCTACCACCACTTTCATATTATATTTATATTTTGTTCATGTTGTGTATGAAATTTTAGTATTTTAATCATTTCATAATCATATATTTATGTTTGGGCATGATTGGGATTGCATGAAAAGTTTTTACTTGCCCATAAGTAGGGGCGAGCAAAACTCGAGTTGACTCAATTCGAAAAAACCTGACTCGTAATTTTATCCCTAAATATATGTGTGAATTACATAATTATCTCATGTTGGGTCAAATTAAATATTTTTACTCTAAATTTATACCAGACCCAACCTAAATATATTTATTTTAATCCTGACTCTTAAAATTGGATCGGTCGAATCTCCGTGTCATGCCCATCCCTAGTTAATAGAGGCTTAAATTCTTTACTTCCATTCTCTTTGAAATGTAATGATACAAATTAAAGGATAGGGTTAATTTCAAAAGTAATCATAACAGAGGTACTAAAATCCCAATTTGACCAAATTATATACAACTTTCAGGTTTCATATTCGTCACTTGAAGTGGGAATAGTTCCAACCATGGTCGATCCAAATGTACCCATGTCGTCAACTCCAACCACCAACCAAGCTTCCCAAGTCGACAGAACCGACTGCGAGGCTCGAGTTTTAAGGTACAAAGAGAAGAGGAAGAACCGATAATTCAAGAAAACAATCTGATGCGCTTCCCGGAAGGCCTACGCCGAATCAAGGCCAAGAATCAAAGGCCGATTCGTCAAAAGAACCGAAAATGATAACGACATAGTCCTCGACCACATGCTTAACTCGCCAACTTCAGCTTTTGCAGCAACTTTCTTGTCGAAAACAGAGTACGACGCCGTCTCGTAGTTTTGAAAGTCGATTTATAGAAGAATAATATGATCGTGTAATATAGTAATTAAATTATGGCAAGTAGAATAATCCAAATGGCAATTGAAATTAATGGAAATAGATGTTTAGTTCTTTGGTTATAGTTTATGTCGCGTCTAAAGTTTGATTTCAATCTCGGAATAAAAAACAAAGGCTTGATTCCTTAAGACTTTTTAAATTGACCCAAACTTTTTATTTGGGTTAATATATATTTTGGTACCTTAATTTTGTCTTAACTTGACTCTTCGATTTAAATTATCATTTAAATTTGACTTATGATTTGAACAAAACATCGCGTTTTTGTACTTGTTTTTATCAAAAAGTTGAGTTTAAGTATTATTGAATCGGACAAAGAAGTTTAAGAATCAAATTGAATGTGAAATCGATTTAAATATCGAACGTTGAGAGGGTCGAATTGGTAAATTTTAAAATTATAAGGGCTTTTAAAGTTTTACATAAACCTAAATTGCTATTAGAATAAAACTATTGGGGGGACGAATCTACCCTTCTTTAATTTTGTCAGTGTTTATTTATAACTAAATAACTTTAAATTTTAAACAAGGGTCAAATTATTATTAAATCAAAATTTATCGAATATTTAAGTTTCAAAATAGAGACTTTTGCCCTTGATCCCTCTGTCCCATGCATTGTATGATAAACAATGACGAGTCATATGGATATTTACTAAAAAAATATAAGGGATATTTACTTATTTGACCTCTTATTTTTCAATTCATTTGAACGATATCCCCTTTTTAATGGTTAATTGTACATTGTCTCTATTTATCTTAATTATTTAGTCCGTCCCCAATAACAAGTTTTTGCTTACTCATGAAACGGGTTGAACCATGATTCAAATTCAAACCAGATATACTATTTTTGTTCCAATTGAGTTCTTTAACGATTAAAAGCTATATGTAAATAAGTTTTCTTTTTTTTAATGTCATCATATTAAATCTTTTGACCGGTTAATTTAAATTAAATATTATAAAAATTTGTCATAAAACAATTTTTAAATTTATATAATTTATAACATTAGAATCTAATTTTTTATTCTATTTTAAAATATCCGAATGAATTATTTTACTAGATGAATTGATGGTCCAATTTCCAATGGTCCAAATAAATATTCTTTTTAATTATCATCAATCTTCTCGCTTTTTATTACACTGATTCTATTGGCCGGTTAGGAACGGCAAAAAGGATATAGATAAGCAACTATGTTATACTTTTATGTTATACATTGTAAATTGAATTAGGGTATTACAATTTAATCAAATTTTTTGTTTAAATAGAGAGATATTATATTCTCATTCCGAGATTCGAACCTATACAAGATGGAGTAGAATGAGTATCCTTAGCAACTAAACCAATTAATTTTGGTTAGACTCAAAATAATTCGAACATATAATAAATTTATTTATGTACAACTTAAAAGACTAACTATTAATTATTTTAGCGGAAGAAGATATTAGATAATTTAAATAATGTATAGAATTCAAATTCTTATGTTACTAGTAAAACAAATTAAATTAGAAGTATCGCCTCTTTAATAAATTATTATAATATTTGCTTAAAATTAATTTATCGACAAACCAATCAAATATGATTATAAAAAATGCCATTCCGTGAATGAAAACATTTTAATACTCAACATTTTATTTTGAGTCAAAATGGTCATTTCTTGAATGAAAACTGTAATCAACTAACGATAAACAACTTGATATGACTGACAGAATAACACATTATCAGAAAAAAATTAAATTGTATTTTATATAATATTAGTTTTACTTGTGTGTCATTATGTCAAGTCAGGACCTTTGTTTATTTGTCATTGTTATGTTAGTGTGCATTGCCATGGAGATTTCCCACACCATGTCAAGTAATTTGTCGTTAATTAACTATCAATTTTTATTCAAAGATTAACTATTTTAACTTAAGATAAAATATTAAAGATTAATGTACTTAAAAAATTAAAATAATTTTTCAGTCAAATATTAAGAACATTTTTTAACGTTATGCATAAAAAATACAACTTAAAGAGAATTTGTGCATCCCGAAGTGATAAATGAAAAAAATAAAAAGGAAGATTTGGATAAAAGGAAGACCACATGAAAAGCCAACCTCAAAAGTTTTTAGTTTTAACGAATTTAACGATTGGAATCCTTTTTGGTTCCAAATTCGTATCTAATTCTTTAAACACACTTTCCTATAATGCTCTTATTTATAAAAAAATATATTTTAATACACAAATGGAATAAAATTTAATTTATATAAATTTATTAATTTTAGAAGTTATGAATTATGGGTTTAAAATTTAAAATTTCAGATTTATAGTTTTATAGTTTTCATATAGAGATTAAAATTTCATTATTTAAATATGGAAAGTTGTGTAAATCTTTCACACTGTTTGTGTAACACCCCAATTTTGCCCTAAATTAAAAACTCTAATAATTGGGAATTTCAATTGAAAACTTAATTGAATTTTAGTGATTAAATTGGGAATTTTCGGAATTTCACTGATAAAATTGTAACGATTGCAAAACTTAAGTGTCGTTTCATAAACCCTAGAAAGTATAGTGGCACACTCCGTAATTAACCCTTTTCTTAGGGTATAAATAGAACCTTTCAACCATTTTCTTTGGTTTTGGCCGTTCTCTTCCCTCTCCTTCAACGACTTGTGCGAGCAAAAGAAAAGAAACCCCCTTTCTCTATTTTGCGTCCGGCCAAGGGTCAAACACCATTAGTTCGACGGACCGGCACCACCGTTCATCTTCCCTTTGTTGTCTGACAATAACCCACTCGTCGACTAACCCTCGTCGGCCGCCCTTTGCCCGAAACTCATCGGTAAGCTTTTTGGTAGCTTCGGAAATCCCTCACGTTGCCGTCGTCTTGTTTTTATTTTTCTTGCAAATTGGTTGGGTCTCAATTATTCCTTTCCCTCGTGTGTCTATCGCTTATCTTGCCAATATCCTTGATCCGAGATAGTCTGATTCCGAATTAGATAAGATTCGAGTTGTGAAAGACTTTCCAGACGTTTTCCCGGAAGAATTACTTGGGGTACCGCCAAAACGGGATGACGTTGAGTTTGGCATCGAGGTTTATCTGGGAATAGCTCTTGTGTCTATGGAACCTTATCGGATGGCACCAAGGGAATTTAAAGAGATGAAGATTCAGTTGCAAGAACTGTTGGATCGAGGTTTCATTCGACCCAGTGTTTCTCCTTGGGGAGCTCTTGTTTTTGTTTGTTAAGAAGAAGGATGGGACACTTCGACTCTGTATTGATTATTGGAAGTTGAACAAGCTGGCGATAAAGAACAAATATCCTCTTCCCCGAAGATTGTTGGGACCGAAGATTGTGCACGAGGCTGAGCAGACTGTCAGATTGATTCGGGATCAACTTAAGGCTGCTTTTGACAGACAAAAGTCTTATGTTGATTTGAGACATCATGATATTGAGTTTGAGGTGGGTGATGAGGTTTTCTTGAAAGTATCTCCTTGGTGGAAGGTACTTCGGTTTGGTTGAAAGGGCAAGCTGAGTCCTCATTACATTAGCCCTTATCGGATTATTCGTCGAGATGGACCAGTTGCCTATCAGCTAGAGCTACCACCAGAGCTTCAGCGTATTCACGATGTCTTCCATATTTCAGTGTTGAGACGTTATCATCCTGATCCGTCACATGTCATGCCTGTTGAGGATATTGAGGTTCGTCCTGATTTGCGTTTTGAGGAGGAGCCTATTGAGATTCTTGCTCAGGATAAAAAGGTTCTCACAAGGAAGACCATTAAGATGGTCAAAGTTCTGTGGCGTAGTCGTAGTCATGATGAGGCTACGTCGGAGCTCAAGACTGTCATCCGAGCTCAGTATCCGTATCTTTTTGCTCCAGGTAAATTTCGAGGCCGAAATTTCTTTTTAACGGTGAAAGAGTTGTAACACCCCAATTTTGCCCTAAATTAAAAACCCTAATAATTGGGAATTTCAATTGAAAACTTAATTAAATTTCAATGATTAAATTGGAAATTTTAAGAATTTCAGTGATCACATTGTAACGATTGCAAAACTTAAGTGCCGTTTCATAAACCCTAGAAAGTATAAGTGCACGCTCTGTCATTAACCCTTTTCTTAGGGTATAAATAGAACCTTTCAACCATTTTCTCTTGTTTTGGTCGTTCTCTTCCTTCTCCTTCAACGTCTTGTGCGAGCAAAAGAAAAGAAACCCCCTTTCTCCCTTTTCTGTCCGGCCAAGGGTCAAACACCTTCCGTTCGACGGTCCGACACCACCGTTCATCTTCCCTTTATTGTCCGACCATAACCCACTCGTCAACTAACCCTCTTCGGCCGCCCTTTGCCCGAAGCTCATCGGTAAGCTTTTCAGTTGCTTCGGAAATCCCTCACACCGCTGTTGTCTTTTTTTTTTGCAAATTGGTTGGGTCTCAATTGTTCCTTTCCCTGATGTATGTTGTGTGTGTATGTGAGTCTTAGAAACTCGTCGGAATTTAATTGACGCGAGAGGGCACCGGCGGTGAGGATTCGGGGGGATGTTGTGCCCTAATTTTTGAATTAGGGATTTTATATTGAACCGGTCTGAACTGGTCCATAAGATTGGACCGGGTTGACAGAACCGAACCGGTCTGTCTTGTAAAGAGTCGGCTGACGTCAGCGTTGACCGTTGACTTTTTCAGAAAAGGGCTATTTTATATTTATCGACATCCTAATTTCTATTTCGTTGTCTGTTTTCCCAAATTCGAACCCGAAAGACCGTTTTGACCGCTTTTATTCATTTATACTTGTATTTAAAGATTTGAATATCGAAAAATTAATTGGTATTATTTGTATTTGTAGACGACATTGACTCGGATACTGAGATCCTTACTCCTCCTCCACGTGGACGACCTCCTGTTGCTCAGCCATCGGGATCCGTCGTGAGTTTAATTATTAATATATATTCGATAGTTATATTATCAATGTCTTGGGATAGAGCTGAGCGTGGGAGACGTCACCGCCGATGTTGAGTGTTAGCTACTTGAGGTGTGTTCTCTTCTGTGTAGTTTGCTTACAGTGCTCTATATGTAAATGTGATGATTTGCTGACATGTATACATGATGTGGTATGATGATGTGTGATGATTATATTCTATTGATCTGTGATGTTTGACTTGTTCAACATTCTGTAATGTTATGGAATATTAGTTTATACATTCAGATTCGGATTATTGTATATCATATTATATGATTATGTGTTTCTATTGATAAACAATGCATTCAGATTCAGTGCTCGGATTTTATGTCATCTCATTTTGGTTGGGATTCTGTACGGGGAAGTTCAGTAGCTTCATTCGTCGGGATGATGTCTACTTTGGATCAGTGGTTTCACCCTACGGGCTGGATTCCACTTCGAATGGTGATGAGGTAGAGAGTGGTTCTGGGGAACCTTACTCTTCGGATGGTGATGTAGTTTGGGTGCATGTCATATTGTGTTGCATATTCATTGATACTTGCTCATGTGTTTGAATTGATTCAAGATGGAAAAACTGTATTATGATAATGTTTGGTTGTCTCTGTTGTTATAATGACTCTGTTAGTTTTGTTTGCACTATAGAGACACACTGAGTGTTTTCTCTGACTCCCCTTAGTTTCTACATTCAGATACTCAGGTCTATGCTACGGTACTTGGAGGACCTCGTTTTCCAGCTTTATTTATTTATTATTATTAGTATGTGACTTGGACTTATTTATATTAAATGTTTTATTGGATTGTATATAATTTCTGATTTTGGGTGTTTTATTTGGGGTTAATATGTTTTATTATGCATGCACATTTTGAATATTTTATATTTTGAGGAATATTTTATCAATATGTAATGTGCGATACTATTATTATCTATTTTGGAATTTAAGTTTTGAATCAGGTTACTTGTGTAAGGGACAAGCTTTGTGTTGACTCCTTATATTCGACCCAATTCTTCCGGGTCGGGTTTAGGGTATTACAGTTTGTGTATAGAAAATATTACTCTTGTAAAAATTGTTTAAGTTTGGTGTTCATATTCATATTATCTTATTTACATCATATTTGGCCTTAAATTTTATTTTAATCTCTTTTGAGTTTTAAATTTTTAATTTGTTCTCAAATTAAACAACCGATACAAATAATATTTTTTATTTATTTTCTAAAAATTTTCATCTTTTCTGATTTTTTATTACTATGGATGCCTTGAAGAATGGGTTCCCCAAATTTTTATTACTAAGGATGACTTGTTCAACATTCTGTAATGTTATGCAATATTTGTTTATACATTCATATTCAGATTATTGTATATCGTATAATATGATTATGTGTTTCTGTTGATAAATAGTGCATTCAGATTCACTGCTCGGATTTTATGTCATCTCATTTTGGTTGGGATTCTATACGGGGAAGTTCAGTAGTTTCATTCGTTAGGATGATGTCTACTTTGGATCAGTGGTTTCACCCTACGGGTTGGATTCCACTTCGGATGGTGATGAGGTAGAGAGTGGTTCTGGGGAACCTTACTCTTCGGATGGTGATGTAGTTTGGATGCATGTCATATTGTGTTGCATATTCATTCATACTTGCTTACGTGTTTGAATTGATTCATGATGGAAAAATTGTATTATGATAATGTTTTGTTGCGTCTGTTGTTATATTGACTCTATTAGTTTTCTTTGTACTGTAGAGACACACTGAGTGTTTTCGCTGACTCCCCCTTAGTTTCTACTTTCAGATACCCAGGTCTAGGTTACGGTTCTTGGAGGACCTCGTTTTCCAGATTTATTTATTTATTATTATCAGTACGAGACTTGGACTTATTTATATTAAATGTTTTATTGGATTGTATATAATTTCAGATTTTGGGTGTTTTATTTGGTGTTATTATGTTTTATTATGCATGCACATTTTCAATATTTTATATTTTCAGGAATATTTTATCAGTATGTAATATGCGATACTATTATTATCTATTTTGGAATTTAAGTTTTGAATCAGGTTACTTGTGTGAGGGACACGCTTTGAGTTGACTCCTTATATTCGACCCAATTCTTCCGGGTCGGGTTTAGGGAGTTACAGTTTGTGTATAGAAAATATTACTCTTGTAAAAATCGTTTAAGTTTGGTGTTCATATTCATATTATCTTTTTTACATCATATTAGGGCTTAAATTTTATTTTAATCTCTTTTGATTTTTAAATTTTTAATTTGTTACCAAATTAAACAACCGATACAAATAATATTTTTTTAATATTTTTTATTTATTTTCTATCAATTTTCATCTTTTCTGATTTTTATTACTAAGGATGCCTTGAAGAATGTGTTCCCAAAATTATTTCAATTAGAGAGTAATAAGCTTGCAAGTGTAAATGTTGAGGATTTCATACAAAATTTACACCATTGAAATAAAATTATGTGTCTGTCGTTAAATTTTATTAAATCGAATTTCAAAATTTTCTTTCTAAAAGAGAGAGTATGAAATTTAAAGAGAGGGAATTTTGGTGCAAACGGTGTAATATGGAATATTATAACTAAAAATTAGGAAATATGTTATATAAAAAGTTTCATTCATATCAGATACATACATATACATGTATATATTGTTCAATGTCTATTACATAGTACTAATAAAGTTCAGCATGCATTCATTTAATACAAACAACGTTTTTTTTCTATTGTGATCAACTGTTGTTATAAGATGTGAGACCATCAGTGATGTAGAGGATCAGGACCACCTGGACTTTTTCTCTATGACTCCAAAAGATTTTCGACATTCCCTTTCATGCTAGCTTTAATGGCTTTCTTGACTTCATCTATCAATGTACGTTTTCCACCTCCTTTTAATTGCATGGATTCATGATCGGTCTCACGTATTTCTTGTCTTTTGGTCGATTTCATAATAGTTGCAGATATACCAACCGCTACTGTTGTCAATTGAAGTGAATATCGACGACGAAAAGAGTCAAATTCGTAAAATGACGGACGTACTTTCATTTCATCTTCAAATTCTTGATCAGGAGCCGAAAGCGAATGAAGTGAACGACTTGCAAAACTCGAAACCAAAAACAAAACATGCAGTGAAAGCACGAAGAAAACATTGAAATTAGAAGTTTAAGAATCAAATTGAATGTGAAATCGATTTCAAGATCGAACGTTGATAAGGTCGAATTACTAAATTTTAAAATTATAAGGGCTTTTAAAGTTTTACATGAACCTAAATTGCTATTAGAATAAAACTATTGGGGACACGAATCTACCCTTCTTTAATTTTGTCAGTGTTTATTTATAACTAAATAACTTTAAATTTTATAGAAGGGTCAATTTATTATTAAATCTAAATTTATCGGATATTTAAGTTTCATAATAGAGACTTATGCCCTTGATCCCTCCGTCCCATGGATTGTATGATAAACAATGACAGAGTCATACGGATTTTTACTTAAAAAATATAAAGGATATTAACTTATTTGACCTCTTATTTTTCAATTCATTCGAACTATATCCCCTTTTTAATGGTTAATTGTACATTGTCTTTATTTGAACTATTTTTGTTAGAATTGAGTTCTTGAACGATAAAAGCTATATGTAAATAAGTGTTTTTCTTTTGGTTAATGTCATCATTTTAAATCTTTTGACCGGTTAATTTAAATTAAATATTATAAAAATTTATCACGAAACATGTTTTAAATCTATATAATTTATAACATTAGAATCTATTTTTTTATTCTATTTTAAAATTATCGAACGAATCATTTTACTAGATGAATTGATGGTCCAATTTCTAATGATCCAAATAAATATTCTTTTTAATTATCAACAAGCTTCTTGTTTTTTATTAAACTGATTCTATTGGTTGGTTGTCGCGGATGAAAGGTCATGTGTTTGAAGTTTTGAGGGGAATTTTAATAGGGTGAGTGAAGCTGAAAATAGGGGGTTAGTGGCGCCTTTCACTCTCGATGAGGCGTGGGCGGTTGTTCGTGGGTGTGAGGGCTCGAAGTCACCGGGGCCGGACGGCTACAATATGAAATTTTTTAAGAAGTATTGGGAGGTAGTTTGTGATGATGTTGGGCGGTTTTTAGATGATTTTTTTGCATCCGACAAGTTACCTGTAGGTACGAACAACACATTCCTTGTGCTTTTGCCTAAGGTTGATTCACTGGACACCTTGAGTGATTTTCGACCAATCAGCTTGCTTAATTAGATATATAAGATTCTTGCCAAAATTCTGGCTAGAAGGCTGCAATCGGTGTTGGGAAGACTAATTAGTGATCACCAATCGGCTTTTGTGCGTGGGCGTGAAATTATGGATGGTATTCTATTGGAAAATGAGACAATACATTCCATGCGACAAAGTTCGTTGGGTAGATGTATCCTGAAATTTGACTTCGCGAAACCTTACGACTAGGTTCGATGGGTATTTTTAGAGCATATTTTACGGTCGATGGGGTTCAGTGATTCTTGGCGTCGTCTGATTACTGAGTGTATTAGCACAGTAAGGTTGTCAGTTTTGTTAAACGGTAGCGCCAATAACGAATTTGGAATGGGGCGTTGTCTGTGGCAAGGCTGCCCGCTGTCGCCTTTGTTGTTCGTTATTGTGGCGGAAGCACTACATAGAATGTTCGTTCAAGCGGAGGAGTTGGGTCTCATCCATGGGGTTTCGTTGGCTATGGGGGTGGCACTATCGCATCTTCAATTTGCTGACGACACCATTCTATTCTTTGAAGCCTCTGTTGAGAGCGCTACGACTGTCTGCAGGTTATTGTGTTGCTTCCATGTTTGTTCTGGTTTGAAAATTAACTTCAACAAGTCCTCTCTTTATACTATTGGCATGGATGAGGGGCTGTTTGATTCAATGGCGGCTGTCTTGTGTTGTCGAAAAGGTGAATTGCCTTTTGTTTATTTGGGGCTGCCGTTGGGGGTGAATCCTCGCAACATTGTTGTATGGGAACCGGTTATAGCTTCGGTTCGACGAAAGCTCGTTGGTTGGAAACGAACATCTTTATCTTTTGTTGCTCGAGTCACACTGGTAAACTTTGTTCTTTCGTCACTTCCAATTTATTATATGGGTTTGTTTTGGGTGCCGAAGGGTGTTATCGCAGCAATAGATAAAGTAAGGCATCCTTTTCTGTGGGGTGAGGTGAATTTACAACGAAAAATATGTCGAGTAAGCTGGAGTATGGTTTGTCGGCCACGTCATCTTTGTGGGTTTGGGGTTGCGGATTTGGAGGTTCGAAATAAAGCATTATTGGCAAAATGGTCTTGGCGGTATGCTAGGGATGAATCGTCTTTGTGGAGGGCCATCATCGTGGCAAAATATGGCGAGGCGGCCCAGTGGTGGCAATTTAACTCTGCCTACAGGGGTTCGATGTAAGATATTTGGAAACAGATTGTCAAAATTGTGAGCTCAGGTAGTGTGCAAAAGTTCATGGGTGAGACTAGTTTTGTTTGGAAGGTTGGTGATGTTTCGCGAGTTTTATTTTGGTTTGATGCGTGGTGTTTTGAGAAACCATTGAAGGATATATTCCCACAGTTATTTTCGGTAGTGGTGAATCGTTTGGCTTTGGTCGCTGACCTTTTCGATGGGAGCAACTTTGAGCATGACCGCTCGGAGAGTTTCTTTCATCGAGGCTTGCGTTCGTTTGAGCTTCGACAACTTCGGGAGCTCATCTCGCTCTTTGGACCTATGAGGTTACGGCATGGTGCAGTTGATATGTTAGTCTGGACACCTGATACGCGCTGGACCTTTTTCAGTAAAGGCTCTATCACGTTTGCTTATGTTGGAAAAGGTGAGAGGGAGCGATTTCAGTGAGTGTTTTGCGTGGAAAGTCCTCGTACCTCCGAAGGTTCAGGCGTTTTTGTGGTTCACATGGCTGCGCTGTTTACCAACCTTTGATTTTTAGAAGCTTGGTGGCATCATGTTGGATGAGCAGCAAGGTTTGTGTGCTTGGTGTTGTGAGAGGCAGGAGGAGAATGATCACTTGTTTTTCCTATGCTCGTTTGCCCAAGGAATTTGGGATTGGTTTAGGTGTTGGTGGGGGGTGTCTTTGCCGATGCCGAAGACTTTTTCTAATTTTTTTCATCCAGGGATTTCATTGTTCTTTCACGGGCACTTTAAGGCTTATGTGGGTGTCGACCATTGCAGCATTGCTGTGGTACCTATGGCTTGCGCGGATGAATGTGTTTTTAACGGTAAACTTCTACCGCCTTCGGAGATTTGCTTCTTGGTTAAATTGTGCTCATTTTACTGGGTGAAGTCGTTAAAAGAGGGGTTGTCTGTCAGTGAGTCTTTATGGTAGGATTGCCCGAGCTCGTTCAGTGAGTTTGTAGTTTCTAAGCCATGTCGTGTGGGGGTGAGTTGGGATCCTCTAATTGGGGACACACTGAAATTTTGGGTTGATGGTTCTGCTCATGGTAAGCCAGGGCCTGCAGGTTTTGGGGGTGTTTTGTGTGATGCGCAGGGTCGAATTCTAGCTCTCTTCTCGGGTCCACTTGGTTCCCTTGATTCCAATGTAGCAGAGTTGCGGGCAATCGCTTTTGCGTTGAATTTCTTTGCAGCTTCGAAATGGGCATCTCGTCCCCTCGTGGTGGAGTCGGATTCCAAAATTGCTCTTGGTTGGGTGTTGCATTTGGAACGACGACCTTGGCTTTTGTGGGAAATTTTTGGATTGATCGATCAAGCATGCCTCACTTTGGGGTCCGTATGCTTTAACCACATTTTCCGTGAGGCGAATGGGTTAGCGGATGTGCTAGCAAAGGAAGGGGTGACGCGGGCATCTTTATTTCAAGCCTCTGTATGATTGTTTCCTTTGTGAGGGGCGTTGTGTTCCTTTGTTGTTTATTTCCTTTTAGTCCATGTGTCGTACTCTTTTCCTCAGTTAGGCTTAGGGAGGATTTTAATGAGGCGCACGTGTGACTCGAGTTGTATATTTTCCCATTAATATACAGATTTTTGCCGATAAAAAAAAGGAACGACAAAAAGGATATAAATAAGCAGCTATGTTATACTTTTATGTTATACATTCTAAATTGAATTAGGGTATTGAAATTTAATCAATTTTTTTGTTTAAAGAGAGAGATATTATATTCTCATTCCGAGATTCGAACCTATACACGATGGAGCAGAATGTGTATCCTTAGCAACTAAACCAATTAATTTTGGTTAGACTCAAAATAATTCGAACATATAATAAATTTATTTATGTATAACTCAAAAGACAACTATTAATTATTTTAGCGGAAAAAGATATTAGATAATTTATATAATGTATAGAATTCAAATTCTTATGTTACGAGTAAAACAAATTAAATTAGAAGTATCGCCTCCACAATAAATTTTTATAATATTTACTTCAAATTAATTTATCGACAAACCGATCAAATATGATTATAAAAACGCCATTCCGTGAATGAAAACATTTTAACACTCAATGTTTTATTTTGAGAAAAATGGTCATTTTGTGAATGAAAAATGTAATCAACTAACGATAAACAACTTGATATGACTGACAGAATAACACATCATCAGAAAAAAAAAATTAAATAGTATTTTATATAATTTTAGTTTTACTTGTGTGTCATTATGTCAAGTCAGCTCCTTTGTTCATTTGTCACTGCTATGTCAGTGTGCATTGTCATGGAGATTTCCCACACCATGTAAAGTAATTTGTCGTTAATTAACTAACTATTTTGACTTAAGATAAAATATTAAAGCTTAATGTACTTAAAAAATTAAAATAATTTTTCAGTCAAATATTAAGAACATTTTCTAACTTTATGCATAAAAAATACAACCTAAAGAGAATTTGTGCATCTCGAAGTGATAAATGAAAAAAATAAAAAGGAAGATTTGGATAAAAGGAAGATCACATCAAAAGCCAACCTTAAAAGTTTTTAGTTTTAATGAATTTAATCAAACCAATAAAACACAAATAAAGAATGGTGGGTTTGTGGGAGCGCCTCGCAAGGGAACAAGCCGCCAAACAATACAGCGTCGGGGATCAAGGGAGGAGTTTGGAGGAACATCACTGTTTTTATTTTTAATGAATTTACGGCGCTCGCATGAGAGTCTCGTGGGCTTGGAAGGGAAGAACAACACTGTCTCACGGAAAAGGAGAGGGAGTGGCGAGTCGGGGATCAAGGGAGGAGTCGAAAGCGGGTAGAAACAATGAGCGATCCTCAGCAGCGCCGATGGGGGGGGGCAACGTAAAGTACAGGGTGATAAAAGGCATTGTTGATGAAGATAAATGGGCGGTGCTACAATGGTGTGCGGTGGGTTGGTGTTTGAATCCTTGTAGTATTAAAACACTGGCAGAGAGACTGGAGGTTGCACAACAAGATGGATTTTCCATTATGCGATTATCCGACCACATGGTGCTGTTGATTTGCACGTCGGTGATTGTACGAGATAGGGTGATGAAGATGGATCGTGTTAGAGAATGTTTCGATAGAGTGGAGGTTTGGTCGCCTTCGATTAAAGTAGAATCCAGGAGGGTGTGGTTGTCGATAGTGGGGTTGCCGATACAACTTTGGCACAAACAAACCTTCACAAACATCGCCCATTTGTGAGGATCATTGATTTGTCTAGATGACGACACGGAAATGCCTACATCGTTTGATTGCGGCAGAATCATGGTAGAGACAACGACATTCAATCGAATTGAGGAAAGAATCAGTGTTCAGGCAGACAACGCCGAATACTGGGTAGGTGTCTTAGAAATGGAGGGAAAAGGTCCCGAAGTTGAGTGCGATTGCTGTGAATGGAGGACGACAGAGGACAATTCGGCACAGGGATCAGACATGGGCGAAGAAGAGCGTGTAGAGAAGTTGAATGCCACCATACACGGGCTGGAGGGGATGGAACCAACGACACATACTTCTCAAGGGGCGATCGAGTGATTTGGATGATGAACGAAGCTTGGATTGATCCGCAAGGGACAGAAATACAGGAGGGTACAGGGGAAAAAATGCCGTTGCGAATGTTGATGTCCAAGTAGAGGATCGGTCACCGGAGCAGCAACCTTCCCAGGCGGAGGTACGATCGTCGGATGGGCAACCGACAGCTCCGGTGAGAGTGTATAATCAAACATTAGAGAAGGAGAGTAGCGGTAGGACTCTAGAGTTTGTTGAGGAGTTTCCACAGTGTGAGAGTCTATCCATAGCAGGAATTGCAAATTCAAAAAATGTTGATGATGTGGGGTCACGGGATTGGATCAATTTAGAATTGCACGAGGTAAATTCTCCTCTTATCATACATTCGAGTGAATCTAAAGCTGGGTTAGGCTCGACGGAATTAATTAGGATCAGACACGCATTTTGCAAGATTAGGAGAATAACCGGAAATGATCATTTGCAAGAGGCCAGCCGTGAGGTTAGAGTAAAGAAGCGGACTATTTTGGGCGAGCGTCGATCATGTTTTGCATCAAAAACAGTGGGGGTAGGGATGCAAGATATTGTTTCGCAAAGGCCCCTAGATATTGAGTGTGAGGCAGCGACAACGGTAAAATTGGTGTCCTTAATTGGAGTGAAATCGAGTGGGGGGAGGAAGACATTATCAAGGATATTTCTCGGATCATCGCCGGGGAAAATCGTGGTTTGTGACTAATGCGTTTACTATCATGGAATGTACGGGGTTTGGGCGGTGGCACGAAGCGTCAAGGTGTGGGTGAAGTGATAAGGAAAATCGTGTTGATATGGTGGGTGTGGGAAATGAAAACATTGTAGTTAAGTTGAGACATTTGAAGAAGATTTTGAAACGGTGGAATAAAGACAGCTTTGGGGATGTGAATCAAATTATTGTGGATATGCAACAACAATTAGATAGAGCAGATGATGACATGGTTGAGGGGGGAGATATTGAAGAAGTAGAGGTTGCGAGGCGGCGGTGGATGAGAGCGTTATGGCGTGCTGTGAGAAATAAAGAATCGATGTTGCGGCAAAAATCGAGAGCTACATGGTTACGCTTTGGAGACCATAATACGACGTATTTTCATAGGGCGGCAAAGTTAAGAACAACTAGAAATTATATTCCGGGGCTGGTGATTGCGGGTGAGTAGATTACTGAGCCTATGGTTATTCGAAATTTTGTGGTGGCAAAATTTATCAAACATTTTGCTGGTGACATGCGGGCGGGTGAGTGGCAGTTTGATGGAGGTTTTCGAAGGGTAAATGAAACAGATAGGCAGCAATTGGTACAACCTTTCACAATGGATGAGATTAAAAAAATATTATGGGAATGTGATGGTTCTAAGGCACCAGGTCCGGATGGTTTCACGCTTGATTATTATAAAAAAGGCTGGGAGGTGGTGCGACCCGATGTGATGCATTTCTTTCAGCAATTTCATGCGAACGGTGTGTTGCCGAAGGGTGCAAATTGTGCTTTTATATTGTTGTTACCAAAAGTGGAATCGCCCCAACGTTTAGGTGAGTACCGTCCCATATGCTTGGAGAATTCCATGTATAAATTGTTGGCTAGCGAATAGGCTTCAGCTTGTACTGGGTGGATTAATTAGCGATTCGCAATCCGCATTTGTAAAAGGGCGTTATCTAGTAGATGGGGTTTTATTGGCAACGAAAGTGATACATTCGCTGCGGAGGAGAGGTGGAGGGGGATTTATTTTGAAGCTAGATTTCGCTAAAGCCTACGATTGTGTAAGCTGGAATTTTCTTGACTCAGTATTAGATCGGATGGGGTTTTGCAGAATATGGAGAGCGTGGGTTAAGGAGTGTATCAGTTCAACTCGATTATTGGTTTTGATAAATGGCAGCGCGACTAAGGAGTTTAGGATGGGGCGTGGATTATGCCAAGGCTGCCCGCTCTCGCCATTGTTATTTGTTATAGTTGCTGAAGCACTGCACTTGATGTTGGGTAATGCCGAGTCGGCTGGTTTAGTGCGTAGGGTGGAGGCAGTGCCGGGGGTATTTTTAACTCATTTATAGTTCGCCGACGACACTATATTATTTTTTGAGGCATCGGTAGAAGTGGCACGTAACATCAAACGGATCCTGCATTGTTTTCAGGCATGTTCGGGCTTGCGGATTAACTTCGCCAAAAGTTCGTTGTATGCCATTGGAGTGGAAGACGAGTTGGTCAACTCGGTGGCCGAGATGTTGGGGTGCAAGCAGGGGGTATTGCTGTTTACATACTTAGGCTTTCCATTCGGGGCTAATCCGCGGACATTATCGGTTTGGGAGCCTGTCATAGCTAACTTTCAGCGCAAGTTAGCCGGATGGAAGCACACATCACTGTCTTTTGCTGCACGCGTAACATTGGAAAACTCCGTACTTTCAGCACTACCTATCTTTTTATATGGGGTTGTTTATGGTTCCAAAAGGGGTTATAGCACAATTGGATAAGATTCGACGTGCATTTATTTAGGGGTGTTGGACTTGAACGTGAGATGAGTCGGGTGGGTTGGGAGGTTGTGTGTCGGCCACGTCATTTGGGTGGTTTGGGTGTGGCGGATTTGAGGGTGAAAAATGATGCGTTGCTATCCAAATGGGTGTGGCGTTATGCAAATGATCGTGACTCGTTGTGGCGTAGATTGATCACGACAAAGTATGGTGAATATACCCAATGGTGGTGTTTTAATACGGAGAAATTATCGGCAATGTCGGTGGTGTGGAAACAGATTGTGCTGAATTCTTGTGACGATAGCATTGATCGACATGTGGGATTGGCAGGTTTTCAGTGGAAGATTGGGAATGGGAAGATGGTTTTATTTTTGTTCGATCCATGGATAACGCAGCAGCCTCTAAAAGATATCTTTCCGCGATTGTTCACGTTGGCTATAAACAAATTGGCGTGGGTCTATGATTATGCAGTGGGTGGGACGTTTGAGCGTGGGCAGTGGGTGTCGTTTTTTCGTAGACACTTGCGTGTTTTTTAGCTGGACCGTTTGCAGGGGTTACGCGAGTTGGTGAGGGAGGTGCGGTTATGGGAGGCTCGACAGGATACTCTTATTTGGCAACCGGATGATGATGAGGTTTTCTCGGTGAAGGCTCTATCCAAATTGTTGATGTTGGATAAGTTTGGCAATGATGACTTGGGAGAATGTTTCGCTTGACACGTATTGGTTCCACCAAAGGTTCAGGTGTTTCTTTGGTTCATTTGGTTACGGAGATTACCAACAGTGGACTTTTTGCGACATCGTGGGTTGTCATTGAGTGCAGAACAAGGTAGATGTTCGTGGTGCGCGACATCGGAAGAATCGATTGCACACCTTTTTTATGAGTGTCCGAGTGTGCTGAAATTTTGGGTGTGGTTGCGCAATTGGTGTAATATATCGACACCTTTCCCGGTTAGTTTTGATGATTTCTTTGTTGAACATTTGCATTGCCCTTTTACTGGTAGCATGAAACGATGGTGGGTGGCCAGCGTTAGTGCCTTGTTATGGTCACTATGGTTGGCTAGAAATGAGCTTATATTTCAAGGCAAATGTGTGTTGATGGAAGAGCTATGCTTCTTGGTGAAGCTGAGATCTTTTTATTGGATTAAAGTGGGTGTGGAGGGAGAGTTAATGTCCGAGTCAGTTTGGTGGATATGTTCGTCCGCTCTTATGATTAGCTCGACTGCGAAGAAGGTGAGGTGTGGGGTGTTTTGGCAGCCACCGGTTATGGGGGTTTTGAAGTTCAACGTTGACGGTGCGGCGAGGGGTAAGCCGGGGCCTGCAGGCTTTGGGGGCGTGATGCGGGACGGGGAGAGTCAGATTTTGGGGCTATTTTCGGGGCCATTGGGGGTGATGGACTCCAATGAAGCTGAAATTCGGGCTATAGCGTTCGCATTGAGCTTGGTGGTGGATAGGAGTTGGCGACATCATTGTGTGATAATTGAGTCAGATTCACAGGTGGCTTTGAGTTGGGCTACACGATCGGTGAAGAGGCCATGGCAGTTGTGGGACGTGTTTACGGCGATTGATCAAGCGTGTCATGCTTCATATGAGTTACAGTTTTGTTATGTGCCTTGGGAGGCTAATGGCTTCGCCGATGTTTTGGCCAAGGAGGGCGTGGATCGTGTTTCATTGTTCGTGGCTTGTTTATGATACGTTTTTGGGGGTATTTTGTTTTGTTTTTGACAGGTCATATCGTACTCTTTTCCTCCACTAGGGAAGTTTTTAACGAGGCATATGACTTGTCGCGCTGTATGTTTTCTTCTTTCTATTGAATAAAATCATATAGTTTGCTGATAAAAAAACGATTGAAATCCTTTTTGGATGCAAATTCGTATCTAATTCTTTGAACACACTTTCCTATAATGCTCCAATTTATAAAAAATATTTTAATACACAAATGAAATAAAATTTAATTTATATAAATTTATTAATTTTAGAAGTTATGAATTGTGGGTTTAGAATTTAAAATTTAAGATTTATAGTTTTATACTTTACATATATAGATTAAAATTTCATTATTTAAATATGAATAGTTGTGTAAATCTTTCACACTGTTTGTGTATAAAAAATATTACTCTTGTAAAAATTGTTTAAGTTTCGTGTTCATATTCATATTATCTTTTTACGTCATATTAGGACTTAAATTTTATTTTAATCTCTTTTCAGTTTTAAGTTTTTAATTTGTTATCAAATTAAACAACCGATACAAATAATATTTTTTATTTATTTTCTAACAATTTTCATCTTTTCTGATTTTTATTACTAAGGATACCTTGAAGAATTTGTTCCCCAAATTATTTCGATTAGCGAGTAATAAGCTTGCAAGTGTAAATGTTGAGGATTTCATACAAAATTTACACCATTGACATAAAATTATGTGTCTATCCTTAAATTTTATTAAATCGAATTTCAAAATTTTATTTCTAAAAGAGAGTATGAAATTTAAAGAGAGGGAATTTTGGTGCAAAAGGTGTAAGATGGAATATTATAACTAAAATTTAGGAAATATGTTATATAAAAAGTTTCATTCATATCAGATACATACGTATACATGTATATATTGTTCAACGTCTAATACATAGTACTAATAAAGTTCAGCATACATTCATCTAATACAAACTTTGTTTTCTTCTATTGTGATCAATTGTTGTTATAAGACGTGAGATCATCAGTGATGTAAAGGAACAGGACCACCTGGACTTTTTCTCTTTGACTCCAAAGGATTTTCGACATTCCCTTTCATGCTAGCTTTAATGGCTTTCTTGACTTCATCTATCAATGTACGTTTTCCACCTCCTTTTAATTGCATGGATTCATGATCGGTCTCACGTATTTCATGTCTTTTGGTCGATTTCGTAACAGTTGCAGATATACCAGACGCTACTGTTGTCAATTGAGGTGAATATCGACGACGAAAAGAGTCGAATTCGTAAAATGACGGACGTACTTTTATTTTATCTTCAAATGCTTGATCAGGAACCGAAAACGAATTAAGTGAATGAGTTGCAAAACTCGAAACCAAAAACAAAATATGCAAGGAAAGCATCAAGAAAACTTTGAAATTAGCCATTTGAAAGTTCAAATTAGGGTTTGATAGTTTTCATAGAATGGGTTGCATGTATAGGTATATATAGATATTACCAACCTTTTGTTTTGCCAGAATATTCAAAGTTTGTTCATATGGATACCATTTGATTAGATTTTAACTTTTAGGATTGAGATGAATTCTTGTTGCTTATATTCAGTTTAGATTCCTATATTTATGTCATAATCATATTTAATATGTTTTATATTTATATAAATTTAAATACGTTAATAATCAAATTTGATATATTTGCATACTTATTAACTTGCATATTATATTTATATTATGTTCATGTTGTGTATAAAATTTCAGTATTTTAATCATTTCATAATCACATATTTATATTTGGGCATGATTAGGATTGCATGAAAAGTTTTTACTTGCCCATAAGTAGGGGTGAGCAAAATGCGACTTGACTCGACGCGAAAAAACCTGACCCAAAATATATGTGTGAATTACATAATTATCTCATGTTGGGTCAAATTAAATATTTTTACTCTAAATTTAAACTCGACCCGACCCAACCTAAATCTATTTTTTTTAAATCCTGACTCATAAATTTTGATCGGTCGAATCTCCGTGTCATGCACATCCCTAGTTAGTAGAGGCTTAAATTCTTTACTTCCATTCTCTTTGAAATGTACTGATACAAATTAAAGTATAGGATTAAATTTCAAAAGTAATCATAACAGAGGTATTAAAATCACAATTTGACCAAATTATATAGAACTTTCAGGTTTCATATTCGTCACATGAAGTGGGAATAGTTCCAACCATGGCCGATCCAAACGTACCCATCTCGTCAACTCCAACCACCAACCAAGCTTCCCAAGTCAGCAGAACCGACCGCGAGGCTCGAGAAAACAAAAAGAATAGGAGGAACCGAAAATTTGAGAAAACAATCCGATACGCTTCCCGGAAGGCTTACACCGAATCAAGGCCAAGAATCAAAGGCCGATTCGTCAAAAGAACTAAAACCAACAATGACATAGTCCTCGACCACATGCTTAACTCGCCAACTTCAGCTTTTGCAGCAGCTTTCATGTCGAAAACAGAGTACGACGTTGTCTCGTAGTTTTGAAAGTCGATTTATAGAAGAATACTATTATTGTGTAATATAGTAATAAAATTCTGGCAAATAGAATAATCCAAACGGCAATTGAAATTAATTGAAATAGATGTTTAGTTCTTTGGTTATAATTTATGTCGCGTCTAAAGTTTGATTTCATTCTCGGAATAAAAAAAAACAAAGGCTTTATTCCTTAAGACTTTTTAAATTGACCCAAACTTTTTATTTGGGTTAATATATATTTTGGTACCTTAATTTTGTCTTAACTTGATTGTTCGATTTAAATTATCATTTAAGTTTGACTTCTGATTTGAACAAAACATCGTGTTTTTGTACTTGTTTTTATCTAAAAGTTGAGTTTAAGTATTATTGAATCAGACAAAGAAGTTTAAGAATCAAATTGAATATGAAATTGATTTCAAGATCGAACGTTGAGAGGGTCGAATTACTAAATTTAAAATTTTGTTTAATCGGCAAAAGAGTATGATTTTATTAATAAGTATCATACAGTGTCATCACACTCCATGGCCTCATTAAAAACCTCCCTACACCTAAATGGATGAAAAGAGTACCAAGGAGTATGAGATAAAGAACAAACGCTAAAAACAACCGAACAAACACGAAAAAACTAACGCAAGAAACCAAAACACAAAACATTCACGCTAGTATGCAAAACCAAGATGTTCGATCAACACCACCCCTCGCCAAAAAGTCATCCAAGCAATTCGCTTCTCGATAAAAACATGAATACATAAGCTCAACAATAATCCCCCTCAGATGCAATTTCCAGGCCAAAAGATGTCGTCAAGCACCAACAAAAAAATGGTCCGATGTTGTGTGTTTCCATACTAATCGATCCTCACACTTTTTACAAACCACACCACACCAGTCTTTCGATACAAAGGAAATCACGCACCACAGCCAATGAATAATTCCACCATACCTCGTTATAGATTACCACAGCACATATCGCCTAACAAACTCGCTTGATTCCCTCCCACACACAGTATGTATACTCCTACTATACCACAAAAACAGACATCCAAGAACCGAGCAAATCCGTCTCCTCTCTCGAATGTCAAAAACATCCGAAGAAGGCGTAAACACATAAACAAAATCATTCGTAAACCATATCTTATTCACCATACCATCACTTGATGTCTTTAATTTAGTCACATAAAAAATGACCATCGCACACCTTTGTTGTCCCAAAAAGTGTTGAACCGAATTATGCTTTAACGCTGAACCAATCCCACTCACATTCCACGACCACAAACTCAACGCTCTTTTCAATTATTGTCGTTCTTGCGCTTCAATCATACGCACAATATCCGTTTTCGGTTATAGAAATCTGAATCTGACAAAGAGCCATTAGCAATTACCTCTGATGGTTTTTGGTTTTTCTTCAGACGACCTCTGCCCTTTTTTACTAGCTTCGCTTTAGCCTCACCTCGCTCACCAGGCGATAAAAAACTCAGTTCGCTTTAGCCATTAGCAATTGTTTGAGCCTTATTAGCCCTAGGAATTTCTATCCTTGACCCATCAACACGTGGGCTCGATTCATCAGCTACTAGTTCTTCGGCAACTAGTTCATCACACGGTACTCCCACATTGTTTGGAAAAACATCCATCACAACATCACTCGGCAAAACATCAAGAATTCACTGACTTTCTCTTTCACGATGGACAAAGCTTACATCTTCGTCCGCCATCCAACTTTCCGTGCTCATGACACGCCAATCCTCCCTCTTGTTCTCATTCCACACACGATCAATTTGGCTCGATCCCAGAGCCGAATAAGAGAAAGAATCGGGTACCACTGTATCATTTGGTGACCTCCCACTTATAGACACCTTAATAGGGCTGAACATATCCATGATCAAATCCTCAGTACTCAATGTATCTTCCGAGCAGTTCGCCGCCTTACAACTACAATCACACTTAGGGCCAATCGCTTCCTCAATTTCTATAACGCGAATTGTGAAGACGTTATTGTTAATGCGTACGTACATTACTTCACCTATGTGTGAAATCCAGTCGGTTTCGATCTGAAATTGACATCGTTCAAACGTCAAAGGCGCCAAAGTCTCAATGTCAATCCGTGCGAGTTCGCCCCAAATCGCTGCAATATTTTGAAATGTTTCTTCAGACCATCCATGAATAGGAATTCCACTTACTGAAATCCATACCCTTTGATTCGGTAAAAAGGATGTAGGCGACCATTCAATTAAATTTTCAAACCATTTTCTAGACGCATAGTGTCCAAATTTCTCTTTCTTGATTCTTTATCTTCAAACATGAATAATACAAGAGAGCTAGCAACTCGCATCAATGAAAAACCTGTCAATTTCTCCTTTGTAATCTCATTTGCAAGATCCGCTATTTGGCTGGGTTGATGACAAAAATCCAAAGCGCAATTCTATAAAATTTCCCATTTATCGGTACTAACAACCTCATCCACGAATTTGTATTTCTCTTCCACTCTAGATTTCTCTTTCAATGTGATCTGATCATCACCGTCCTCATCCTTGTTACGTCGCCTCACTGGATTCATTTTGGAATTGTTCGTATGATCATGATCATCCCACTGTTTCTGGATCTCCTTGTTCGTCCTTGAATCAATGTTATCACGTTTTCTTCTCCAAAATGTATCCCTAGTCTCCCTTTGCGCCATCATTACCTTTAATTTGTATCCATAAAGCCGAAATCCATGAAAACACTCTATGTTTCGATTTGCATCCTCCTTTGACCCCAAACGTACAAATCCGAATCCGGTTCCATCTCTCACTCTCTTTCTTGGTACAAAGACATCCACAACCACTCTATGTCTTTCGAAAACTTTCCAAACGCCTTGCCAATGTAGTTGCCCCGGTAAGTTTGATACAAAAACCGTCCAAACTCTTTGAATCTTATTTACCAAGCTCATTTTCCTCAGTATTTGGGTTGCCTTTACTTGAAATTTCAATTGTGCACACAGTTTTATTCAGAAATATTCACAAACACATGGTGTGCACACATAAAATCCAATCCATTTTCACTTCTCATTTAAAAGATGATTGCAAGCGTTAATACACAAGGTTTCATAGTCTCCAACTGCAAACCAGAGGCAGTGAATCGCGTTGGTGATTGGTGTTGCGGTACTATGCTAATTTGATAGCAGCCAAAGAGAGAGAACTGAGTAATATGGACTTGAAAGAGGACTAAATTTTAAAATTATAAGGGCTTTTTAAGTTTTATAGCCCCTTATAAAGCCCTTATAAAACTTAAAAAGCCCCTTTTTAAGTTTTACATGAACTTAAATTGCTATTAGAATAAAACTATTGGGGACACGAATGTACCCTTCATTAATTTTGTCAATATTTATTTATAACTAAAAAACTTTAAATTTTAAACAAGGGTCAAATTATTATTAAATAAAAATTTATCGGATATTTAAGTTTCATAATAGAGACTTATGCCCTTGATCCCTCCGTCTCATGGATTGTATGATAAACAATGACAGAGTCATATGGATTTTTACTAAAAAAATATAAGGGATATTTACTTATTTGACCTCTTATTTTTCAATTCATTTGAACTATATCCCTTTTTTAATGGTTAATTGTACATTGTCTCTATTTATCTTAATTATTTACTCCGTCCCTAATAACAAGTTTTTGCTTACTCATGAAACTGGTTGAACCATGATTCAAATTCAAACCATTTATACTATTTTTGTTCGAATTGAGTTCTTGAACGATTAAAAGCTATATGTAAATAAGATTTTTTCTTTTCGTAAATGTCATCATTTTAAATCTTTTGACCGGTTAATTTAAATTAAATATTATTAAAATTTATCACGAAACAATTTTTAAATTTATATAATTTATAACATTAGAATCTAATTTTTTTATTCTATTTTAAAATAACTGAACGAATCATTTTACTAGATGAATTGATGGTCCAATTTCTAATGATCCAAATAAATATTCTTTTTAATTATCAACAAGCTTCCCGTTTTTTATTACACTGATTCGATTGGTCGGTTGCCGCAGATGAAAGGTCTTGTGTTTGGAGCTTTGAGGGGACTTTTAATAGGGTGAGTGAAGCTGAAAATAGGGGATTAGTGGCGCCTTTCACTCTCGATGAGGCGTGGGCGGTTTTTCGTGGGTGTGAGTGTTCGAAGTCACCGGGGCCGGACGATTACAGTATGGAATTTTTTAAGAAGTGTTGGGTTGTAGTTTGTGATGATGTTGGGCGGTTTTTAGATGATTATTTTGCATCTGACAAGTTACCTGTGGGTGCGAACAATACATTCCTTGTGCTTTTGCCTAAGGTTGATTCATAGGTCACCTTGAGTTATTTTCGACCAATCAACTTGCTTAATTCGATATATAAGATTCTTGCCAAAATTCTGGCTAGAAGGTTGTAGTCGGTGTTGGGAGGACTAATTAGTGATCACCAATCATCTATTGTGCGTGGGCGTCAAATTGTGGATGGTATTCTATTGGCAAATGAGACAATACATTCCATGCGAAAGAGTTCGTTGGGCAGATGTATCCTGAAATTGGACTTTGCGAAAGCTTACGACTACGTTCGATGGGAATTTTTAGAGCATATTTGATGGTCGATGGGGTTCAGTGATTCTTGGCGTCGTTGGATTACTGAGTGTATCAGCACAGTCAGGTTGTCAGTTTTGTTAAACATTTGTGCCACTAAAGAATTTGGAATGGGGCGTGATCTGCGACAACGCTGCCCGTTGTCGCCTTTGTTGTTCATTATTGTGGTGGAAGCACTGCATAGGATGTTCGTTCAAGTGAAAGAGTTGGGGCTCATCCATGGGGTTTCGTTGGCTCTGGGGTGTCGCTATCGCATCTTCAATTTACTAACGACACCAATCTATTCATTGAAGCCTCCGTTGAGAGCGCTACGACTATCCGCATGTTACTTTGTTGCTTTCAAGTTTTTTCTGGTTTGAAAATTAACTTCAATAAGTCCTCTCTTTATATTATTGGCGCGGATGAGGGGTTGTTTGATTCAATGGCGGCTGTTTTGTGTTGTCGGAAAGTTGAATTACCTTTTGTTTATTTGGGGCTGCCGTTGGGGGTAAATCCTCACAACATTGTTGTATGGGAACCAGTTATAGCCTCGGTTCGACGAAAGCTCGTTGGCTGGAAACGAACATCTTTATCTTTTGCTGCTCGCGTCACACTGGTAAACTATGTTCATTTGTCACTTCTAGTTTATTATATGGGTTTGTTTCGGGTGCCGAAGGGTGTTATCACATCAATATATAAAGTGAGGCGTGCTTTTCTGTGGAGAGGGGTGAATTTACAATGGAAAATGTGTCGAGTAAGCTGGAGTATGGTTTGTTGGCCACGTCATCTTGGTGGGTTGTGGGTTGCGGATTTGGAGGTTGGAAATAGAGCGTTATTGGCAAAATGGTCTTGGCAGTATGCTAGGGATGAACCGTCTTTGTGGAGGGCCATCATCGTGGCAAAATATGACGATGCAGCCCAGTGGTGGCGATTTAACTCTGCCTACAAGGGTTTGATGTCAGTTATTTGGAAGCAGATTGTCAAAACAGTGAGCTCGGATAGTGTGCAAAAGTTCATGGGTGAGACTAGTTTTGTTTGGAAGGTTGGTGATTGTTCGTGAGTTTTATTTTGGTATGATGCATGGTGTGTTGAGAAACCATTGAAGGATATATTCCCACGATTATTTTCGATAGTGGTGAATCATTTGGCTTTGGTCGCTGACCTTTCCGATGTGGGTAGCTTTCATCATGACCACTAGGAGAGTTTCTTTCATCGAGGCTTGCGTTCGTTTGAGCTTCGACAACTTCGGGAGCTCATCTCGCTCTTGGGACCTGTGAGGTTACGGCATGGTGCAGTTGATATGTTAGTCTGGACACCTGATACGCACGAGACCTTTTCAGTAATGGCTCTATCACGTCTGCATTATGTTGGACAAGGTGAGAGGGAACGATTTCGATGAGTGTTTTGCATGGAAAGTCCTCGTACCTCCGAAGGTTCAGGCGTTTTTGTGGTTCTCATGGTTGAGCCATTTGCCAACCTTTGATTTTTTGAAGCTTCATGACATCGTGTTGGATGAGCAGCAAGGTTTGTGTTCTTGGTGTCGTGAGAGGGAGGAGGATTTTTTCTATGCCCATTTGCCTGTAACCCCCTCGTCCCGGTCCGGACGCTTGACCGGTCCAAGCGGGCTACATGGGGATAACCGAGGCGAAACCCGTGAAGGCTCCACTTCGGTTAACAACCCGAGAAAACTTTTTCATTTGTATTTTCTTGCCTAGATGTAATATTAAGTCCTATGTGAGAAAAGCAACAACGGAAGAAACAATGAGGTATACAACCAAATCGTCCAATTAAAACAGCCCATTTTAAACTTAAACAACATGCCGTATCGGAACGCCCATAGGGTGTTTCGATACGCCTTGACTAGGTCAACTGGCCAAAGTCAAACCGAGGAGACCATTTCGAAACAGGGGTGGCCCGTATCGAAACACCCTCAACGGTCAACTTCTCGTGGTCAATGATATGAAGGTCGCTCCGAAACACTAAAGGTCGTTTCGATACTTCATTTTATCGTAAAATTCTCAGATTTCCAGTAGCAAAATCGTATCGAAACGGCCCCTAGCGTACCGAAACGCCTGGCCAAAAACAAAGGGACCGTACCGAGACGGGACCAACCGTTTCGAAACGCCCTCTATCTGCAGATTGCTTTTAGCTGGTTTATGGCACAAGGCTGTCCCAAAACTCCACTAAAACTCCCACAACACACATACAACAACTCTAAGGCAAACCAAACATCTACAAGCATGCTTAACACACCAAACATAAATAAGCCATACATTAAAGGAATCAACATCATTCAACACAAGCTTTATACATAACATTTAAGATTCATGCTTCAACAAACATACACTTAGACATCCATAAAGGCACAAGGCCAACAACATCATAAAGGAGTCTAAACGTGCTCCAAAACAAACCAACACCAACATACTTCAAAAGCTCAAAGCAAGAAATACATATCCCATTGCTTGACTATTACACCTTAAAAAGTAAATGTCCGTACTTGAAAGCTAAGATAGCACAACAAAGCACACTTGGAGGCCCCTTTCTTGCACTAGCAACCCATGAACTACGGATCTGCATTGTCGAACAAAAGAGAGTGTAAGCATAAAGCTTAGTGAGGGTAAGCTCATTAAAACAAACCTCGACAATGTAGGGTCCAAGCACGAGCACAGCCAAGGTAAAATGCATGTTCTTACCTTCGATCCACATGAGCCAAAATACACATGATGCATGAACATATATTCAATATTATGTCATGCTCAACAAGTCCATATACACATCATATGTAAACACATATATTAATCCATATTCGCAACACATCTCAAATCATATTGGCACCTAGCTATGACTCGAACACGCGGATAACCATTGGAACTCACATCCAACAACAACCATTACCTGACGGTGGGATTACACTCATAATCATTCAGGCGGAAGGGATTCCACTCATCCTCACGCCCCGTCGATGAGATTACACTCATCACAGACTAACATATATATAAGAAGGTTTTCCGGTCGAACCCGTACTCCATCTTGATGACTACCATCACCAAGACCGCGTGCGCATTTGACTCACGTGTGCACACTAAATATCCTAATGATCGATCATTGTACCCAAGCATACTAGTGCCAATACTAAACACAATTCACAACATCATTTCATAACAACTTCCGTGCTAAGCACGTACTCACCATGATCACCATCATACACAATCCACATGCATATCACAATGCATCAAAACCATTCCTCAACATACATGTATAGCACAATATACATATCCACCATAAACACAATTAAACATGAGGCATAGACAACAATTAGAGTTCAACCAAAGTCCCTAACTAAAGCTTGGGATTAGGCTACCACTCTAATCCCAACTCTAGGTGGGTCTACCAAGCCCGACCCAGTCCACATGCTTGAACCAATACTCGAAAACAATTTAAAAACATTTAACCACTCACTGACTATTCCAAGCTCAACACACTAGCTGATCAAGCTTCCAACGATTCCAGATTTGTTCCCGATGCTTCACCAACACAATTTCTTGCTTCTAATTAACCCAACACAATCAAAACAACCTCAAATCAGATTACACATCAATGTAGCAAACCTGGAACACTAATCAAGAATAAAACATAAGAGTTTCAAGCTAAGAACAACCCCAAAACTTCAAACCCGAGCAGCCATGAAACCCAGTCCAAAACTCATGATTTCAACCTTTTTAACACACTAAAATGCTTCCAAAACAACTCATAACTATTACACTAACAACATCCCTTAATTTCCAACATCAAACAACCCCAAAACCAACCTTTAAACCCTTCTAAAACCCAAATCCGAGAATCATTGTAAAACTCTTTAAAATTCACATATGTTGGACCATATGGGCTTTAAACAACTTATCTAACAATAAATAATCAAAAGCTTTGTTAGAAATTCATAAAGCTTCAATCTTTGACAAATTCTTTGAAAACTTAAAATATAAAAATACATGGTTTTAATGAAAACTAATGGTATCAAAATGAAGAGGAAGATAAGACCAAGTCAAAAATGCAATTACCTTTTGGAAAATCACCAACAAGGAGCAAAGGATGTAATGGAATAGTAAAAATGCAGAAGGGAGCTCTTTTTGTCGTTCAGCTTGAAATGAGAGTGAGGAAGAAAATGAGCACATGACTTCTTCTTTTGTTTTTTCTTTAATTTATCAAAGAAATCCTATTTACCATTATGCCATTAATGAAATGGCTAAAAACTCCCTTCTCCTAAAGTCCATGGAATTTGGACTTAGAAGATAGGCCCAACATAGACTTTAATTATTTTGCAAACATGAAGCCCATAAAATATTTTATTATTTTAATTATAAAACCATAACCCGAAATATTATTTTAATATTATTTTCACCCGACCCCCAAACCCGAGTGTTACAACTCTCCCCCACATAAGGAATTTCAACCCCGAAATTACCTGACGGAAACAAGTACGGAAACTGCTCAAGCATATCAGCTTTCCTCTCCCACGTGGCCTCTTCCACACCTCTATGTCTCCACAACACCTTGACCAACTCTATGGTCTTGCCACGCAACACCTTGCTATCAGAAGCAAGTATCTCAACAAGTTCTTCATTATAAAACAAATCCGGATTCAACTATATCTCCTCAACATGCATAACATGAGATGAATCTTATCTATATCTCCTAAGCATCGACACATGAAACGCATCACAGATCTTCTCTAACTCAGAAGGCAATCTCAAACGGTAAGCTACAGGCCCAATCCGCTCAAGTATCTCATACAAACCAATAAACCTCGGACTCAACTTGCCTTTCCGGCCAAATCGCATTACCTTCTTCCACGGAGATACTTTCAGAAACACTTTCTCACCTACTGAGAACTCAATCTCTTTTCTCTTCCAATCTGCATAAGATTTCAAACGATCGGAAGTTGCTTTCAAATGGTCACAAATCAACTTCACTTTGTCGGTAGTCCCCTTAAGCAAATCCGGCATAGGTAACAATCTCTTACCCGTTTCAGCCCAACAGATCGGAGTCCTACATCGTCTACCATACAAAGCCTCATAAGAAGCCATTTGTATACTAGCCTGGTAACTGTTGTTGTAAGCAAACTCAACTAAAGGGCAAGTGCTTCTCCCAAGAACCCTGGAAGTCAATCACACAACAACGAAGCATATCCTCTAATATCTGTATCACTCGCTCTGACTGTCCATCTGACCGCGGATGATAAGAAGTACTGAAATGCAAACGGCTACATAGGGCACTATGCAAACAACTCCAGAACCTCGAAGTGAATCTCGGACCTCTATCTGATACAATAGACTTCGGAACTCCATGAAGTCTCACAATCTCGCGAATGTACAAATTCGCCAACTTGTCTAAAAAATCTGTAGTGTTCACTGCTAAGAAGTGAGCACACTTAGTGAACCTATCAACTATCACCCAAACAAAATTCTTCTTCGATGGAGACAACGGTAACCCCGACAAAAAGTCCATAGTGATCCTCTCCCATTTCCATTCCGGAATCTTCAAAGGCTGTAACAAACCTAAAGGAACCTGATGTTCTGCCTTCACTCTCTGACAAACCATACAATGGATCACATACTCGGTTACATCCTTCTTCAAACCAACCCAGAAATAATCATTCTTCAAATCACGGGACATCTTAGTACTACCCAGATGCATAGAAAAAGGACTCGAATGTGCTTCGCTCAAAATCAAACGTCTCAAATCAACATCTTCAGGTACTACAACATTATCTCTAAAACACAATGTAACCCCCTTATCCGGGTGTAGACAATTGATCCAAACTACGAAGATTACACGGGGAAAACCAAAGTCATCCCGAAAGCCAACCTTGATTCGCGACCCTTTTTTCCCTTTTTAATCATGTCTAGATACATGTTAACCCTAATTGAGTACTCACGAAATACGATTGAGAAAGGCACAGCAAACAGATATCATATAGGGACTCAATTGCACTTTACACGTGCTTAGGGACAAAAATGCAATTTCTATAAATTACAAGGTCTTCATTGATTTTAAGTTTACCATTATGAAATTAGTCATGTTACATGCTTCTCTGCCAAATTTCATCTTAATTGGACATCTCAAGCTCAAGCAATTGCAATCCCAACATTTAAGACTAAAGTGTAAAACATGCAAACATCATAGCAATTCAAATCTGTGTCCAACGGTCACCCGTTTCGAAACACCCACCTACCGTATCAAAACGGTGTTGACCGTTTCGGTACGCGGGTGTGTTTCGAGACTAGTTTCGAAACATGACATTCTAGTAGCCAAATTGTTCCGAAACAGCCTCCAACGTTTCGAAACACGAAGGCCATTACAGGCCCCCGTTTCGAAACACTAGAGGGTGTTTCGATACGGTTTGCCCAGAAACTGCAGCAATTGCTGGGTTTTCCTTCACAAACTCGTTTAAACACATCCCAAAGACTCTCTAATCATACCAATAAATCAGCAAACATATAAGGTACATATCTAGAACTCTTAAACACATTCATAGCATCAAACATGAAATCTCACTAGTTTAGAGGCATGCTTCCTAATATCGAATCACAAATAGGCAATCCAACCACAAAACAAGCAATTAAGGTCATTTACAATTCAAACCAGCCAAACCAAACATGCCACAACCCTAGGGAGTTTAACACATCTCCCAAATACAATTCTTGGTTTCTCATTGCCAATCTATCAAAACTAAAATGTATGAAAACTTCACTATACATGAGCTTGGACTTCCTTGGATGAACTTAGCTTCCTTGATGCCCGGAAATACCTCAATTATCTGCATTATTGGAAAAGAGAGAGCGTAAGCACAAATGCTTAGTGAGGCATGCTCTAAAGGAAACCAACACAATAAAGCACACTTTGAAAATCTTTACACAAAAGCTTTTGAACCGCATGCTCATTTCAACACATGCTTGAAAACATTTCAAAGCAACTTCTCATTGAAACTACATGTACCTCAATTTTATCTCATGCATTTACCAATGCAAAACTCATGTCAAGGCCATACACATGCTTGTATCATCAAAGCATTTCTAAAACAAATCTCATATGCATAACTCATAGCATAAATCATTTCATCAAAGGTACATGTGTAACAAAAACCATTTCATCATTTATATTGGCATTTAGCATCTCATTAATACTCAGATATGCAGACACATTTCTACACTAGACTCTTCCGGTGGAATCTCGTATCACCGTACTCACTTGTCTAGCAACATGGCTTCCCGTAGAATCTCTCATCACCGTACTCACATGGCAGAATCTCTCATCGCCACAAAGCTTGGGTATTTCACCAGTCCTACCCGATGGAATACCCATCGTCGGAATATCTCCCTTTGGCTTAACTAAAAAGCACGTACGATTTTTTAGTTTATAGTGCACTCTCATCCTATTGATCGATCAATTATATCTGGTAAGTTTCTCCACATCTATGCCAATATAATGTGTTAAAACATCACCACACCTACTGTTTTTCATGCAATATTACTCAAAGGTTTTCTCATCACATTTCAGAACATGAATCATACTTTGCTTCAAACAAAAAGCTCAAATCTCTTCAATGCAACATGCCATCTCATGACATCTCTACAAGCATAATCTCAAGCCATGAATCATGCACAAAAACAGTAGGAATTTATCAATCTCAAACCATGAGCAAGTAAAAGCATTTTAGGGGCAAACACCACTTTAGAGAGAGCAATTCAAACCATACTTACTTCCGGATTTAGGAAGGTGTTTCAAACCTCTCCTAAATCCCCAAACCTTGTATTTTTGTCCTCATGGACTTCTAACCCAATCACACTCACCAAATTCTTTTCGCTTGCTCCCCGAAACGCCAATTAAGCTTCCAGATCAACTCCAAAAGTGTCCGAAGATGTCTCCTCTGTTTTAGACACATAAAATCAGAGGATTAATGCATCATCATGCATTGAAATCTTCAGCCAACACTCCTAAACTCGCTGCTCTACCTAAACCCAACATTTCGGCTATCAAACACAACCAAAATCCCCTCCAAACTCTTCCAAAACATAACCCAGTCAAGATCCATCACTTCTAAACATTTCTAAACATTAATTAACATAAAAAACAATCCTAAACTCGTCCTTACACCACAGCTTTAACAAAACACAATTATCACCCCAAAACCCACCATTTTCACAAGCAAAAACTTAGGAAAACCAACCTATTCGGGATTGGATTGATAAAACCTCATTCCTAACATCATTTAACATCCAAAATACATTAGAAAACCATCTCAAAATAGAGCCCAATCAATTACCACAAAAATCTTTAAGATCTCTTCCAAAATCTTGAGTTTTAAGCCAAAATCATATTTCCAACATTAAAGCCATTGATAAACCTTTAATAAAGGGTTGAAAACTTGGGAATTTTAGTAAAGAACTGAGTATTTAAAGGAGAAGAACAATCTTACCTCTAAAAGATGATTTCTTCTTGATTTGGGCAAGTTTCCATGAAAATTCAATGTAGAAAACAAATAGATTTGATGAAAGATTGATTAGGAATCAATGAGTGATGGAAATCTAATCAAATGGAGTGAAAATCAAAGTGAATTTTTGTTGAGAAAAAGTGTTTGGTTGATAGAATTTTGAGAGAAAATGAAATGAGAGAAAATTAGAGAAAAGTGGTTATGAAAGTCAAAGGTGATTACCACCTTTATTTTATTTAATTAAATCATTAATTAAATCACCCAAATTAAGGAAAAATCTGATGAAAACATTTTTGGTAAATTAGCTCCTTAAAGATTCAAAGTTTCAATCCTTTACAAAACAGTCACTACTAAACTTTGTAAAAACTGTGATTTGGACACTACATCGAAATGTAGTATTTCCAAACCTTATTTTGTAAAATTGGTTTCACCATTCACTTATATATATTAAATGAGGATTTTTAGATATTTTTCTATATTTTTAAAGCTTCCCGAACTAGGTGTTCCCTAAAACTCCCTTTTATATTTGAACCGTTTCTCAGACCGGTCCGATTCGTAACCTAAACTTCTAAGCCCAAAATTGGGGTGTTACAACTCTCCCCCTCTTAAGAAATATCGTCCTCGAAATTTACCTGGAGGAAAAAGGTAAGGAAATTGCTTCTTCATATCATCTCTTCTTTCCCACGTGGCTTCCTCAACACCATGATGCTTCCAAAACACCTTAACCAATTCAATGGTCTTACCACGAAGAACTTTGCTGTCCGAATCCAGAATCTCAACCGGCTCCTCATCATAGGTCAAATCTGGATTCAACTCAACTTCTTCAACATGCATAACATGCGAAGGATCCGATCTATACCTCTGAAGCATGGAGACATGAAACTCATCATGTATCTTCGCTAACATGCGAAGGATCCGATCTATACCTTAACCAATTCAATGGTCTTACCACGTTCTATCACCTCGTATGGTCCAATATACGTAGGGCTCAACTTACACTTCCGGTCAAACCTCATCACCTTCTTCCAAGGTGAAACTTTCAAGAACACACGGTCACCCACCGCAAACTCAATCTCCTTACGCTTCAAATTCGCATAAGACTTCTATCGATCAGAAGCCGCCTTTACCCGCTCACAAATGAGATTCACCTTCCCGGTGGTTCCTTTCAACAAAGCCGGCATCGAGACCAATTTCTGACTTGTTTCAGCCCAGCAAAGAGGAGTTCTGCACTTTGTCTCATACAAGGCTTCATAAGGTGCCATTTGAATACTTGCCTGGTAGCTATTATTATAAGAAAACTCCACCAAAGGCAAATGCTTCTCCCAAGAGCCTTGAAACTCAATCACACAACACCTCAACATATCCTTAAGCACTTGGATAACACGCTCAGACTGTCCATCCGACTATGGATGATAAGAAGTACTAAAGTTCAGCCGCGTACCCAAAGCTTGATGCAAACACTCCCAAAACCGCGATGTGAACCTCAGATATCTATCTGACACTATAGATTTTGGTACCCCATGCAGATGCACAATTTCAGCAATGTACAACTCTGCAAGCTTATCCAAGGTATACGTGGTATGCACACGTATGAAATGCGCACACTTTGTAATGCGATCCACAATCACCCACACTGAATTCTTCTTCGATTGCGACAAAGGTAAATTGGACACAAATTCCATGGTGACTATTTCCCACTTCCATTTAGGAATCCGCAACAGTCGCAACAACCCTGAAGGAAACTGATGCTCAGCTTTAACCCGCTGACAAACCATACCACGATACATCTTGCTTCAACCCCACCCAATAGTACTCATCCTTCATATCACGATACATCTTTGTACTACAAGGATGCATAGCAAAAGGACTACAATGAGCTTCGGTCAGAATAGTACGCCTCAACTCTACATCATTCGGCACTACTACGCGTCCTCTAAAACATAAAACTCCATCATCATTAAAACAGAAATCTGATGATCTACCCTCAGCAATATCCTAAACATGTGGCACCAAGGAATCGTCCAATAACTGCTTATCCTTTATTAACTGAACGAGGGATGGTTTCACTTGCAATTCAGCCACAAGACCTCCATCTCGCGAGATACTCAAGCTAGCAAACACAGCCCTTAACTCTACCGCCACATTCATATTATATTTATATTATGTTCATGTTGTGTATGAAATTTCAGTATTTTAATCATTTCATAATCATATATTTATATTTGGGCATGATGAGGATTGCATGAAAAGTTTTTACTTGCCCATAAGTAGGGGTGAGCAAAACTTGAGTTGACTCGACGCGAAAAAACCTGGCTTGTAATTTTATCCCTAAATATATGAGTGAATTACATAATTATCTCATGTTGGGTCAATTTAAATATTTTTACTCTAAATTTAAACCAGACCCAACCTAAATCTATTTATTTTAATCCCGACTCTTAAAATTGGATCAGTGGAATCTTCGTGTCATGCCCATCACTAGTTAGTAGAGGCTTAAATTCTTTACTTCCATTCTCTTTGAAATGTACTGATACAAATTTAAGTATAGGATTAATTTTAAAAGTAATCATAACAGAGGTACCAAAATCCCAATTTGACCGATACAAACGTACCCATCTCGTCAACTCCGACCACCAACCAAGCTTCCCAAGTCGACAGAACCGACCCCGAGGCTCGAGTTTTAAGGTACAAAGAGAAGAGGAAGAACTGATAATTCGAGAATACAATCCGATGCGCTTCCCGGAAGGACTACGCCGAATCAAAGGTCGATTCATCAAAAGAACTGAAAACGACAATGACATAGTCCTCGACCACATGCTTAACTCGCCAACTTCAGCTTTTGCAACAGCTTTCTTGTCGGAAACAGAGTACGACGTCGTCTCGTAGTTTTGAAAGTCAATTTATAGAAGAATACTATGATTGTGTAATATAGTAATTAAATTCTGGCAAGTAGAATAATCCAAACGGGAATTGAAATTAATGTAAATAGATGTTTCGTTCTTGGGTTATAGTTTATGTCGCGTCTAAAGTTTGATTTCAATCTCGGAATAAAAAAACAAAGGCTTGATTCCTTAAGACTTTTTAAATTGACCCAAACTTTTTATTTGGGTTAACATATATTTTGGTACGTTAATTTTGTCTTAACTTGTCTCTTCGATTTAAATTATCATTTAAATTTGACTTATGATTTGAACAAAACATCGCGTTTTTGTACTTGTATTTATCTAAAAGTTGAGTTTAAGTATTATTGAATCGGACAAAGAAGTTTAAGAATCAAATTGAATGTGAAATCGATTTCAAGATCGAACGTTGAGAGGGTCGAATTACTAAATTTTAAAATTATAAGGGATTTTAAAGTTTTACATGAACCTAAATTGCTATTAGAATAAAACTATTGGGGGGACGAATCTACCCTTCTTTAATTTTGTTAGTGTTTATTTATAACTAAATAACTTTAAATTTTAAACAAGGGTTAAATTAATATTAAATCAAAATTTATCGGATATTTAAGTTTCATAATAGAGACTTATGCCCTTGATCCCTTCGTCCCATGGATTGTATGATAAACAATGACAGAGTCATATGGATTTTTACTAAAAAAATATAAGGGATATTTACTTATTTGACCTCTTATTTTTCAATTCATTTGAACGATATCCCCTTTTTAATGGTTAATTGTACATTGTTTCTATTTATCTTAATTATTTACTCTTTCCCTAATAACAAGTTTTTGCTTACTCATGAAACGGGTTGAACCATGATTTAAATTCAAACCAGTTATACTATTTTTGTTCGAATTGAGTTCTTTGAGGATTAAAAGCTATATGTAAATAAGAGTTTTCTTTTTGTTAATGTCATCATTTTAAATCTTTTGACCGGTTAATTTAAATTAAATATTATAAAAATTTATCACAAAACAATTTTTAAATTTATATAATTTATAACATTAGGATCTAATATTTTTATTCTATTTTAAAATAACCGAACGAATTATTTTACTAGATGAATTTTTTGTCTAATTTCTAATGGTCCAAATAAATATTCTTTTTAATTATCAACAAGCTTCTCGCTTTTTATTACACTGATTCGATTGGTCGGATAGGAATGACAAAAACGATATAGATAAGCAGCTATGTTATACATTGTAAATTGAATTAGGGTATTACAATTTAATCAAGTTTTTTTGTTTAAATAGAGAGATATTATATTCTTATTCCCAGATTCGAACCTATACAAGATGGAGCAGAATGAGTATCCTTAGCAACTAAACCAATTAATTTTGGTTAGACTCAAAATAATTCGAACATATAATAAATTTATTTATGCATAACTTAAAAGACTAACTATTAATTATTTTAGCGGAAGAAGATATTAGATAATTTAAATAATGTATAGAATTCAAATTCTTATGTTATGAGTAAAACAAATTAAATTAGAAGTATCACCTCCTTAATAAATTATTATAATATTTGCTTCAAATTAATTTATCGACAAACTGATCAAATATGATTATAAAAAATGCCATTCCGTGAATGAAAACATTTTAACACTCAACGCTTTATTTTGAGTCAAATTGGTCATTTCGTGAATGAAAACTGTAATCAACTAACGATAAACAACTTGATATGACTGACAGAATAACACATCATCAGAAAAAAAATAAATTGTATTTTATATAATTTTAGTTTTACTTGTGTGTCATTATGTAAAGTCAGGACCTTTGTTTATTTGCCATTGTTATGTTAGTGTGCATTGCCATGGAGGTTTCCCACACCATGTCAAGTAATTTGTCGGTAATTAACTAACAATTTTTATTCAAAGATTAACTATTTTAACTTAAGGTAAAATATTAAAGATTAATGCACTTAAAAAATTAAAATAATTTTTCAGTCAAATATTAAGAACATTTTCTAACGTTATGCATAAAAAATACAACTTAAAGAGAATTTGTGCATCCCGAAGTGATAAATGAAAAAAATAAAAAGGAAGATTTGGATAAAAGGAAGACCACATGAAAAGCCAACCTCAAAAGTTTTTAGTTTTAACGAATTTAACGATTGGAATCCTTTTTGGATCCAAATTCGTATCTAATTCTTTGAACACACTTTCCTATAATGCTCCTATTTATAAAAAATATATTTTAATACACAAATGGAATAAAATTTAATTTATATAAATTTATTAATTTTGTAACACCCGTGTTTTGGGGCTAGAAGTTAGTCGGGTTTGTAGTCCGAGTCAATAAAAATAAATTTAAAACGATCCAACCTAAATTGTGATGTAATTGAGCTTTAATAAAGAGGGGAGGGACCAATGTTGTAATTGGACCCAAAAGTTTTAAAAAGCAAGACAACTTTAAAATAAAGTTGTCATATTTCTCACCTTTTCCCATCTTTAATGTTAAACACCCCAAACCCTCTCCAAAACCCTCTCAAAGCTTGGTTACTATTCCATTGGATTGCAACCTCAATTCAAGGTGTTTTTGAAAGGTAAAATCATTTTCTTACTCTCCTTTCTATCCTCTATCTACCCATGGTTTTAGATTTCAAAAATATGAAGTTTTGAAAATTAGGGTTTGATTCAAGTTTGGGTTTTTATGGGGATTTTCATTTTGTTTCACAAAATTGAGTTGGGGCTTTAGTTAATCATGTTAAAAGGTGTAACATATATCAATTTGGTTGAATTTGGATGAAAATCCGTAGTATGGTCTTAGGGCAAATTTTAAGGTATTAAAACTTGGGTTTTTGGGAGGTTTAAGGTTGAAATTGAAGGGTTGTTGGTCTACCTACGTTATGAGGATGTTTTGGGATCATTTGAGATTCATTTGGAGGTTTCGAAATGGAATTTTCTGCTGGTAAAATAGGAGTACAAAAATGGGGATTTTGGTGATTGTTTGGGTTGGAAATTGTTGGAGCTTGGCTTGCACCTATGGGTTGATGTTGTGGCTGGATTTAGCAATCATTTGCGAGTATAGAATGTCTTGGAAACTTGAGTTTTGGTCAAGGTTTATGGGCTGCTAGGATTTGATAAAGTCGGGGTTTGATCATAACTTGAAATGTTGGGTTTGATGTTTAAATTGTATTACGAGTTAGCCACTTTGATGTTTGAATTGATTGAGGTTGTTTCGTTTGTGTTGAGGTGATTAGAAGCGAGGTTTTGGGTTGGTGAAGCCTTGGGAGAAAATCCGGGAATTGAAGACCATGGTTGCTTGGTACTTGAGCTTGGAGGTGTAGGTGAGTGGTTAAATATTTTTAAAATGGTTTTGAGTATTTGGTTCAAGCATGTGAACCTAGGATGGGCTTGGTAAACCCACCTAGAGTTGGGATTAGAGTGGTAGCCTAATCCCAAACTTTGATTAGAGACTTTGGTTGCACTCTTTAATGGTTGTATATGCCTCGTGTTAAATTGTGATGGTGTTGATTATGTATATGTTGTATACATGTATGTTGAGGCATGTTTGATGCATTGTTATATGCATGTGGATGATAGATATGATATGATTATACACCTGTGTAAAATATGATGTGATTTGGTTGTTAATGATGTACATGTGGTGTTGACGTGTGAAATGATATTATGAGATGTTTGTATGATCTGAGGATCATGGTGAGTACATGCTAGGCATGGAAATGTGGTTTGCGCATGACGGTGAGTCATGGTGAGTACGTGCTAAGCACGGAAGTTTTTATGAAATGATATTGTGAAAGATTATTGAAATGTGTAGTATTGGCACTAGTATGCTTGGGTACAAATGATCGATCATTAGGAAGTTAGTGTGCACACATGAGTCTAAATGCGCGCGTGGCCTTGGTGGCGTTCAGTCACCAAGGAGGAGTACGGGTATGCCCGGAAATTGTATTTATATTAGTCGATGATGAGTGGAATCCCATCGACGGGGCGTGAGGGTGAGTGGAATCCCCTCCGCATGAAATGAGGCGTGAGGATGAGTGGAATCCCCTCCGCGTGAACGGTGATGAGTGTAATCCCACCGTCAGGTAATGGTTGTGTTGTTGGATGTGAGCTCCAACGGTTATCCGCGTATTCGAGTCATAGCTAGGTGCCAATACGGATTGTGGTTTATGTTGCCAATATGTGATTAATTGTGAGCCAATGTGATTTGGGATGTGTTGCTAACATGGTTTAATATATGTGAATTCATATGTTGTGGATTAAACATGTTGAGCATGACATGATATGAAATATATGTTCATGCATCATTTATAATTATGGCTTGTGTGGATCGGAGGTAAGATCATGCATTTTATCTTGGTTGTAGCTCGTGCTTGGACCCTGCATTGTCGAGGTTTGTTTTACGAGCTTACCCTCACTAAGCTTTTATGCTTACGCTCTCTTTTGTTCGACAATGTAGATAAGTAGCTTGTGGGTGGCAAGGGCAAGGAAAGGTCCCAAGTGTTGCTTTTGGTGAGCTCAATGTATGAAATTTAAATGATAGAATGTAATAGTTAAGCAATGGGATAGGTATGGTTGATTCGAGTTTTTGATGTATGTTGTTGTTGGCTCGGTTTTTGGATGCCTCGTTTGGTTCGTAAATATTGGTTATGTTGCATGCCTTGGATGATTACATGCTTTGGTTGCTAAGACATGAATTCTTAAGTGCTTGTATACCCTTATGTGCTAAATAGCCTTTTGTTGGAATGCCAAGTATGGATACCTTGTTCATGTTTGAATGCTAAGTTCCTTGTATGATTTGTGCTTCATCTTTTGTTGAAAGGTGCCTTTGGATTTAAGGGATTTGCCTTAGGATTGATGTTAGTCTGTTGGTTGGGGTTTTTGAGGGATTTAAGGGCCTCCTTGTGCCTTAAATCAACTCAAACATGCAAGTTTGTAGCAAGGGTATCGATACGGTTGGTACGGTATCACTACCACCTTCTTGTTTCAGGCCTCGTGTATCGATACACTTGAGGGGTGTATCGATACCATTTTGGTCACTAGAGCTACTGTCCATTTCGGTACCGATACGGGCCTCTGGTGTATCGATACCATCATCTTAGCGTTGACCGTGGGGAGTCAACCGTTGGGGAGGGTATCGATACACCCCTTAAGTGTATCGATACCGCCCTGTTGACCTAGTAAAGGGGTATCGATACACCCCTTAGGTGTATCGATACCGCCTACAGCTTAAGTTTAAAATTAGGCTGTAAGATGTTAGTTCGAGTTCGTTTGATTGTTTTGTGAATGTTGTTCCGCTGTATGCTCACATAAGATTAAATACTCATCTAAACAAGATTTAAAATGAAAAAAATAGGGTTGCTAACCGAGGGGAAATCCTTAAGGGGTTTTCACTCGGTTTTCCCCGTGTAGCTCACTCGGATTGGTCATCCGGCCAGAACGGGACGAGGGGGTTACATTTGTTGGTATTAGAACCTAAGGTTTCCGAGACCTTGGGCAGGTAAGTGAGGTAAGTTTAAGTTTTGAATTGATATGCACGGTGTTTGCTTGCTCTGTAAGTATGACTGCTTGCATGACAAGTATGTTGATTGTTTGTTTAAAAGCATGTTGTTTGTTATCCGTGAATGCTGTGATGTATGATTGTTTGATTGAGAATGTATGTTGTTTGATAGTACGCATGTGTTTGCTTGTTTAGCAAGTAAGCCTTGTTATATGCCTGGTTGAGCATGTATGTGTGTTGATTTGTTTGAAACATGTTTCGTAGAGTCCCATTGCTACTATTACATCAAAAAAGAGAGATTTTAAGTGAGGGGAACATACTTGATCCACTTGGAAGCCTTGCCTTGCTAACCCAATCGTGTATGATTTACTGTTGTTGATTTAACTGCTTTTCGGTAAGTAGAAGTTGTGGTTTTCGAGGATGTGGGTGACGTTGAGAAGTTCTTTGCTATAGTTAGGGGAGTATGGTTGTACCGGAGTTGAGGCTCAATTTGTTTGCTCGAGTCCGCGTGTATGTGAGTTGATTTTTGTTGGCGAGGGACGATGAGACCGATTCCGGTATTAGATGGAGCCAGAGTAGTATCGATGTTACAGTAGGTAAGCCCTTGGTGCAGTTTTGAGTATGCCCTTCTGATTGATTCTGAATCCATATTTCTGTACATTGTTAGCAAGCATGCACGTCTGGATATGCTCGGTGGAGTGTTAGAGGTGGGTACGAGTACCTTAATTCTTTTAGCGAGATCAGGATAGGGGTCTCGTCTGAGTAATCTGAAATTCAGAAGTGTTAGTTGGTGATCGTTAGGGTTTGACCTATGATTTTAATGCAAGACAGCCTGTCAGTGTTCGTGAGTGGGAGCTAGTTTGTGTGATTAAGCCGGTGCACATCTGAGTTGTTTTCCAGCATGGTTGTCTGTGTGTGTAACGCCCCGGTTTTGGGCTTAGAAGTTTTGGGTTTTGACTGGTTCGGTCAAAGTGCGGTTCGAATATAAAAAGGTGAAATTAGGAAAGCCTAGTTCGGGTTGCATTAAAAATATGGAAAAATGTCTTAAAATACTCTTTTATTATATATAAGTGAATGGTGAAATCAATTTTACAAAATGAGGTTTGGAAGAGTGACATTTTGGTTAGTGACCAAAATGTAATTTTCGAAAACTGTGAGACTGTTTTAAAAAGGATTGAAACTTTGAATCTTTAAGGAGCTATTTACCCAATGGGAGTTTCTCCAGATTTTTCTAAAGTATTAAATGATTAATTAATGGTTTTTAAATAAAACAAAAGTGGAGGGAAGATATTTTGGCCATAACTAACTTTTCTCTCAAATCTTCTATTTTCATTTTCTCTCAAACCAAACACCTTTTCTCCAGAGCTTTTCCCTCTGATTTTTTTACCTAAATAACTCATTTCAATTCTCTTTTGATCTTCAATCATCTCTTCAACAAAACCTTTACATTTGCTAATTGGATTTTCAAGATTTTGGTTCCAAAAAGGGAGAAAATTCAAGTTTGGAGGGGAGTCATCTTTGGATCCAAGTGGTGGTGATCCGGAAGCTTGATTTGTGTTTCGGCAAGAGGCGAAACGGAATCGGTGAGTGGATTTTGGTTTTCGGCTTTGAAACCAATGTTTTGAAGGTTTGGGAGCTTAGTTTAAGTCTAAGCAACTTAGCTAAGCTCAAGAGTAAGTTTTCGGAAAAACTCTCTTGATGATGAACCATGGATTGTTTGTATGCAAGATGGTTGTTGCATGTTTTAAATTCTGTTTTGAAAGCATATTAAGCATGTTTATTTGCTGAGATTATAAGCCATGTGTTGAAGGATGCTCAAGGTAAGAGATCCTTGTTTTTGAACATTGTTTAAATGTGGTTTGATGCTTAAAGATGCATGATGTTTATGGCTTTGATAAATGCTTTAAAACAGTGGATTATTGATGTTGATGATGCATATTGGCAAGTGATGGTTAAGGTCACAAAGGTGGTTAAAAGTCCTTGTGTGAGCCTTGTTTATTTAAGAACAACATGGTGGTTAAGAGTCCATGGTTGGTTCTTGGTTGAGATCACCAAGGTGGTTAAAATTCCTTGCGTGAGTCATGTGTATTTTAAGAGCAACATGGTGTTTAAAAGTCCATGGTTGGCTCTTGGTTAAGGTTACAAAGGTGGTTAAAATTCCTTGTGTAAGCCTTGTTATTTAAGAACATCAAGGTGTTTAAAAGTCCTTGGATGATTCTTGTTAAGGACACAAAGGTGATTAAAAGTCCTTGTGTGGTCCTTGCCATGGTGTTTAAAAGTCCATGGGTTAAGGACACAATGGTGTTTAAAAGTCCATGTGTGGTCCTTGGAAACTGTAAGATCACAATGGTGTTTAAAAGTCTATATGTGGATCTTATGTTGATGTATCACTTGTTGCCAATATGACATGTTACGAATTGAAGCATGAGATGCTTGTTTTAAATGCTTATGTGCATGTGCAAATGATGTTGATTAAAGGTTATCAAGGTGTTTTATAAATGCATTATTGTGTGGTTTTAAATGAGCATTCCTCACTAAGCTTTTGCTTACGCTCTCTCTCTTTTCTTAAACCAATAATGCAGAGCATTAAAGTGCATTGAGGACAGCAAGGTAGTGAAGAATCCAAGTGGTGAACTAAGCTCAAGTATGGTGAAGGTTTCTTAAACACTATTAGCTTTTGGCATTTGGCAATGGGAACCTATGTTGTTGTTTTGGGAGATGTTTTGGACTCCCTAAGTTGGATTTGTGTTGTTAGTAATGTTGGTACTTGTAATTGGCCTTTATGAGTTTGCTTTTGGTATATTGATGCTTGAATGGTTTTTAAGTAGGATGCATGCCTATAGATTTGGGGATTTCCACATTTGATGCCATGTTGACGTTTGATTGAGGCAATTATGTTCCTTGAATGTTGAATGACTTGCTGGTAAAATTTGGTGGCATTTGGAGCATGTGTGATAGGTTAATTAGGTGATTAACCAGCAAAATTTCTGCAATCTGGGCAGGCCGTATCGGAACGGGTGCTACCGTTTCGGAACAGGGGCCTGAAATGGCCTAGGCGTTCCAAAACGGGAGGAACCGTTCCGGAACGGAAATGCCACTGCCAGGCATCATTTCGGAACCAGTTTCGGAACGGTCCTGCATTTCGGAATAGGCCCTCCCTGTTTCGGAACACTCGACCGTTGGGCCCTGAATTTGATGGTTATATGTTTTGAAATGTTTGCATTTTGGTCCTGAAACTTGTTTATGCAATTGTATGAGTTTGAGATGTCCGTTTGAGCTGAAATTTGGCAGAGAAGCATGAAACATGACTAATTTTATATTGGTAACTTAAATTTGGGCTAAGTCCTTGTAATTTATAGAATTTACAGTTTGGTCCCTAAAGTCTCAATTTGTGCAATTGGGCCCCTGAATGTTCTCTGATGGTTATGATCTTTGAGTACGTTTATCTTGTGAACATATCTAGGGTTAACGTGCATCTAGACAAGAGTAAAAAGAAAAAAAAAGGATCGTTAATCAAGGTTGACTTTCGGGTTGACTTTTGTTTTCCCATGTGATCTTCTTAATTCGGGTCGACCGTCTAGGCCGGGTTAAGGGGGTTACATTTGGTGGTATCAGAGCTGAGTTCTCGAGTAATTGGGAATGATTGTGTGGTTGATTTAAAGTATGTATGCTTTGTATGCTTGTTGAGTAAAAACATGTTGAGTGAATTGTATATATGTTGTAATTGTGGTGTATGCTGGGGTGAAGCATGTTGTAGGTACCCATTTCCAAATCAAAGCTAATGTAATGATATTGTTTTTAAGTGAAATGAGCTTGAGTACTTGGATTGCTTACCTTGCTGAGCCTGACTTGTTTTATTGTATTGTAATTGTATTGTTAAAGTATGGCACCTCGTAGAGAGTTGAGGAGTAATGTGCGAGCTACGGCTCAAAATGAGAATGAGAATGAAGAGAATGTTGAGAGTGTTGTGGATTTACCTCCTCCACCTGGTGGTGGTGGTGCTGGGGGTGAAGAAGCTAGAGCTGCAGCTGATGCTGGGGTCGCTGGACCTGAGGCTGGTCAGGGGCAAGCTATTCCTGACATGACGATGTTAGTGCAAGCTATTGCTGGTGCTTTTCGAGCGGCAGTAGCTGGGGCTCAAGGAGCTGGGCATCAGGGAGATGCTGGAGTGAGACTACCCTTGGAACGCCTACGCAGTCTGGGAGGGACTGAGTTCAGGGGTTTGTCTGCGGAAGGTTCTGAATCTTGGATGGAGAGTACCAAGAGGATCTTGGGTCAGATGGGTTGCACTGATGTGCAAAAGCTGGGTTGTGTAGTATCATTGATGCAAGATGATGCTTATACGTGGTGGACAACCACTATCGCTGGGATGGCAGAAGCTGACATAACTTGGACGTTCTTTCAGAACGCGTTCAAGAGGAGGTATCTTGGTGTGAGGTACCTAGATGAAAAGAAGCGGGAGTTCATGTCTCTCACCCAGGGGAGCATGTCTGTGGCTGAGTATGAAGTACAGTTTGTTCGACTCAGTCAATACGCACCTGAGCTGGTCCCAGATGAGCGGGCGAGGTGTGAAAGATTCCGTTATGGTTTAGTGACGGATGTAAAGATGTACGTGCTTGCTACCGAGTATGATGATTTTGATGTGTTGGTGGGCCGAGCAAAGGATATTGAGATGAACTTGGGTTTATCTGCTAGAGGAGCTGGAGCAAGTGCTGGTAAGCGAGCAGTTGAATATAGTTCCGGTGGTGGACGGAACAAGAGGGGACGTGATCAGAAGTATCAGTCCTCGGCTAAGCGAGGTGGTGGTGTGCCTGCTCGGGGAGGCAACGCTAGAGTTGATCCGAGTGCATGCTGGACATGTGGTTCGCGTGGCCATATGAAACGTGATTGTCCTCGTGCTGTGAGGGAGGTGCAAGCTCCTGTTGCGGCAGCTGGTAATGCATGCTGGAACTGTGGATCCACGGATCATATGAGGAGAGAGTGTCCGATGTTGGCTGGTGGCCAAGTGCGTGCTCCTGTTGTTGTTGCACCGCAGAGAGGTCGTGGGCGCGGCCGGGGTAACTTTCAGGGAAGAGAGGAAGGTGGTCGGGGAGTGGCCCATGTTGTGGCTATTCAGCCTGAGGGTGGCGGTCAAGCTAGGGTGTATGCTCAGCGGGAGGGGAGGAATGACGCGGATGTGATCGCAGGTACTTTTACTTTGCAATCCTTGTCATTACTTTCCTTGATTGATTCTGGATCTACGCACTCATACATATTGCGTGAGCATGCTGAAATGCTTGGTTTGCCTGTTGAGTCTTTGGATGTTGGTGTGCGTGTCACTAGTTCTTTTAGAGAGACTGTTGTGACTCGAAAGCTATATAGAAGATGTCCTTTGGTTGTTCAAGATCATGTTTTTCCTGTTGACCTTATGGAGTTACCTTTCTATGGTTATGATGTAATCCTTGGTATGGATTGGCTTGCTGAGCATCGTGCTGTTGTGGATTGTGAAAATAAGCGAGTTTCGTTGAAGCTTGCGGATGATTATGAGGTAGTTGTGGTTGGGGAGAATGTGAAGTTTCTTGCCAATGTGGTGTCAACATTGGAGGCGAGCCGGATGCTGAGGCAAGGTTGTGAAGCTTACTTAGCTTTTGTGATGAATCCTAGTTCTAAGGAGTTGTGTGTGCAAGATATCAGGATTGTGCGAGAGTTTCCTGGTGTGTTTCCTTAGGAGTTGCCTGGATTGCCTCCTAATCGTGAAGTGGAGTTTGGGATTGAGCTGTATGAGAATACAACTCCTGTGTCCATTACCCCTTATAGAATGCCACCTAAAGAGTTGAAGGAGCTGAAGACGCAGTTGCAATAGTTACTCGACCGTGGTTTCATTCGGCCGAGTGTGTCACCTTGGGGTGCACCGGTCTTGTTTGTGAAAAAGAAGGATGGCACTATGAGATTATGCATCGATTATCGTCAGCTGAACAAGTTGACTGTCAAGAATCGGTATCCTTTGCCGAGAATTGATGATCTCTTTGATCAATTTCGGGGAGCAGCTGTGTTCTCTAAGATTGACTTGAGGTCATGGTATTACCAGTTGAAGGTGAAGGATGTGGATGTGCCTAAGACAGCTTTCAGAACAAGGTATGGGCATTATGAGTTCCTTGTGATGCCGTTTGGTTTGACAAATGCTCCTGCAGCTTTCATGGACATGATGAATCGTGTGTTTCATGAATATCTGGACAAGTTCGTTGTGGTGTTCATTGATGATATCCTCGTGTACTCACGTACTGAGGAAGAGCATGAAGAGCATTTGAGGATTGTGTTGCAAGCCTTGTTGGAGAATCAGCTTTATGCCAAGCTGAGCAAGTGTGAGTTCTGGTTGAGTGAGGTGGTGTTTCTTGGGCATGTGGTTTCTGCTGAGGGGATTCGTGTTGATCCTCAGAAGATTGAGGCGGTGATGAATTGGAAGGTTCCTAAGTCTGTTCATGAGGTTCATAGTTTCCTTGGTTTGGCGGGATACTACCGGAGGTTCGTGGATGGTTTTTCTAAGATTGCTGCACCTTTGACGAAGTTGCTGCAGAAAGATGTTAAGTATGAGTGGACGGAAGCGAGACAGCAGGCTTTTGAGAAGCTTAAGGCAGCTTTGACGCAAGCTCCTACCTTGGTTCAACCAGAATCAGGAAAAGAGTTTGTGGTCTACAGTGATGTGTCCTATGTTGGTTTGGGATGTGTGTTGATGCAAGAGGGTAAGGTGGTGGCTTATGCATCGCGGAAGTTGAAAGTGCATGAGGGCAATTATCCTACGCATGACATTGAGTTGGCTGCGGTGGTTTTCGCTTTGAAGATCTGGAGACATTACCTGTATGGTGAGAAGTGTACTATGTACACGGATCACAAGAGTTTGAGGTATCTGATGTCTCAGAAGGAGTTGAATCTTAGGCAGCGACGTTGGGTGGAGTTGCTCAAGGATTATGATTTGACGATTGAGTATCACCCTAGAAAAGCTAATGTTGTAGCGGATGCCTTGAGTAGGAAGGTAGCTGTTGAGCTGAGGGCTATGTTTGCCAGTTTGAGTATTTCGCGTGATGGTGGTCTTGTGGCTGAGTTGCAAGTGAAACCATCTTTGGTTCAGTTGATCAAGGAAAAGCAGTTGTTGGATGATTCCCTGGTACCTCATGTTCAGGATATCGCGGAGGGTAGGCCTTCAGATTTCTGCTTTAATGATGATGGAGTGTTGTGTTTTCGGAGTCGGATAGTAGTGCCCAATGATGCTGAGTTGAGGCTTGTTATTCTGACTGAAGGTCATAGTAGTCCTTTTGCTATGCACCCTGGTAGTACTAAGATGTATCGTGATCTTCGTGATGAGTACTATTGGGTGGGTTTGAAGAAGGATGTTGCAGAGTTTGTGAGCAAGTGTATGGTGTGTCAGCGAGTTAAGGCTGAGCATCAGGTTCCTTACTGAATATCTCTTTTCAATTCTCTTTTGATTGCTAATCATCTCTTCAACCAAACCTCACCATTTGCTAATTGGATTTTCAAGATTTTGGTTCCAGAAAGGGAGAAAACTCAAGTTTGGAGGTAAGAACGTCCTTCTCCTCTAAACTCTCAGTTCTTTACTGAAATTCCTAAGTTCTCAATCCTTAATTTGTGTTTTATAAAAGGTTTTAAGGTTGTGTTCTTGATCTTGGCTTTTAAATGCAAGATTTGCTTGATTTTGATGAAAATTCGTATAATCTGTTTAAGCAATGATTTGAGGTGTATTTTTGATGTTAAATGAATGCTAAATTGATGTGAAGTTGAGGTTTAATTAATGCAAACCCGGATAGGTTGAATTTCCTAAGTTTAACTTGTGTTTTTGTTGGTTTTTGGAGTGATCTTGATGGTCTGTTATAGCTGGAGGTATAAGGATGTGTTTGGGATCATTTTTAATGTTAATTGATGTTTGTAAATGGTTAGAAGTGATGGATCTTGGCTGGGTTAAGTTTTGGAAGTGTTTGGAGGTGATTTCGGTTGTGTTTGGTAGCCGAAATGTTGGATTTGTGTAGAGCAGCGAGTTGAGTTGTGTTGCTGGTGCTTTTAATGCATTATGATGCATTAATCCTCTGTTGTTGTGTGCTTGAAACAGGGGAGATTGATCCGTGAGCATTAGAGGTGGTGTGGAAGGCTTTGGATGCTTGGAAGGCTTGTTGGCTAGCCTTGTTTTGTGTATCGGTGAGTGAAGTTGGGTTTTCAGCTTTAAAACCAAGGTATGAAGGTTTTGGGAGCTTAGTTTAAGTCTAAACAACTTAGCTAAGCTCAAGAGTAAGTAAATGGAATTCCTCTTATGGTTTGTGTTAGGAATTGGTTTTTGAAGCACTTGTGATTGTTGGATGCAATGTATGTGATTTGCATGTTTTAAATTCTTTTTTGAAAGCATATTTTAGCATGGTTTAATGCTGGTTTTGAAAGCCATGAGTGAAGGATGCTCAAGGTAAGAGATCCTTGGTTTTGTACTTTGGAATTGTGGAATTAATGCATAGTGTTGCATGTTGTTTAATGGCTTTGTTTAATGCTTCAAAACAGTGAACTAAAGATGGTAAATGATGGTTTTAGCATTTGGGTTATGCTTGTAAAACATTGGATTATTGTGGTAAGATGGTTATATTGGCAAGTGATGTAAGTGGTTATTGGTTACTTAAATCGGATATAGTTAGCCGGCTATAGGATTGGGTGCACCGTGAATAAAGTCGCCTTGGATGTGGAGTGGTTAAGTGTGAACCGGTAACTCCATCCAAGTACACTAACGAGATGGTTAAGTACACCATGGTGGTTAAAATTCCATGGGTGGGTTTTAAGGTCATATGCTGGTTAAAATTCCATATGGGGACCTTGTGCATGTTAAAGTCATATGGTGGTTGAAATTCCATATGAGGATCTTGTGAATGTTAAGGTCATATGGTGGTTAAAATTCCATTTGAGGACCATGGGTGAGCAAAGGTTATAATGGTGGTTAAAATTCCATTCGAGGACCTTGTGCTTGTTAAGATCACAATTGTGGTGTAAAGTCCATGTGTGGATCTTGTGAAGTATGTCCCGGATCTCGTTAGTGATGTTATACAACTACCAATGGGTAATGCTAAGGTCATATAGTGGTTAAAATTCCATATGGGGACCTTGTGCATGTTAAAGTCATATGGTGGTTGAAATTCCATATGAGGATCTTGTGAATGTTAAGGTCATATGGTGGTTAAAATTCCATATGAGGGCCTTGTGTATGGTAAGGTCAAATGGTGGTTAAAATTCCATTTGGGAGACCTTGAGATTGGTAGTGTGTATGAAGCGTGGGGACAACGCTTGTGATCTGCGTATCCGATTGGATGTTGAGTTGAAAAGTGGATATGGTTTATCACTTGGAAGCCAATATAATGTTCTTGATTATAATGAAGCATGAGATGCTTGAAATGATGCATGGTTGCATGAGAAGTGTGTAATGTTCTATAAATGCATGTTGTACTTGTTAGTTTGAACAAGTGTTGGTTGTCTATTGAGAATGGTGCATATGTGCATGGGGTCTCTTTAATGCATTGAAGTTTTGTGAAGGCTTGCTAATAAGGGCATGTGATGCAAATGTTGAGTTTATGGTTCATATGTTACATTTATCTAATGCATATAGTTAATCGAATGAGCAAGTGATTTGTAAAGGGTTCTTGCTTTGAAATGATTTTCAAGATTGTGAAAAGTATGATGTGAAGTGGAAATGTTTTCCAAGGACCTTGTATTTAATCTTGCATATGATGTTCATGCATGGATTGGCTAAATAGATGGTTTTGCAAATTTGTGCTTTGAAAAGAATTACATGGTTTTCTAAGCTAAGGGTTGGTTTTCATGTTTGAGAAATGCATGATGTTAAGCATGTTGTTGAAAGGGTTTTCAAACATTGCTTTGGTTTATCAAATCGAGTTTGCTTTTAAAAGTGGTTTTATGACTCGCTGCATTGATGGTGTTTTGGTTTTGAGCATTCCTCACTAAGCATTATGTGCTTACGCTCCTTTTTGTCCATCAATGCAGATAATTGAAGTTGGAACAGCGAGAAGCAAGGGATTCAAGGAGAGCTCCACTTGAGATGTATGTCTCGGTAAATAGCTATAGATTGGTCTTATGTTGTTGTTAATGTTAGAACATGTATTTGGCCTTTATGAGGTGGTTTTGGTATATTGATGCTTGAATGGTTAGTTAAGTAGAAAGCAAGCCTATAGAATTGGGAATTTCCATAATTGATGCCATGTTGATGTTTGGTTGATGCAAGTATGTGCTTTGGTTGTTGAATGACTTGCTGGTAAAGTTTGGTTGCTTTTGGAGCATGTTTAATGGGTCGATTGTATGTTAAATCAGTAATTTTTCTGCAATCTGGGCAACCTATTTCGGAACAGGTGTTACCGTATCGGAACGGGGGCTTGGAATGGCCTGGGCGTTCCAAAACAGAAGGCACTGTTCCGAAACGGTTTGGCCACTGCCAGGCCTTGTTTCGGTACCGGTTTAGGAACGGTCCCGCGTTTCGAAACGGGACCTTCCTGTTCCGAAACACCCGACCGTTGGGCACTGAAATTGTTGGTTAAAAGTTTTGGAAACCTTGCGTTTTGGTCCTGAACTTTGTGTATGCAATTGAATGTGTTTGAGATGTCCGTTTGAGCTGAAATTTGGCAGAGAAGCATGAAAGATGATTAATTTCATGTTGGTAACATTAATTTGGGTAAAGTCCTTACAATTTCCAGAATTTACATTTTGGTCCCTAAAGTTGTAATTTGTGCAATTGAGTCCCTGAATGTTTTCTGATTGTTATGATGTTTGAATATGATTATCTTGTGATCATATCTAGGGTTAACGTGCATCTAGACAAGAGTAAAAAGAGAAAAAAAGGGTCGTTAATCAAGGTTGACTTTCGGGTTGACTTTGGTTTTCCCCGTGTAATCTTCGTAGTTCGGGTCAACCGTCTAGGCCGAGCTACGGGGGTTACAGGAATTGAATCCGGATTTGACCTATGATGAGGAACCGGTGAAGGTTCTGGATTCGGATAGAAAGGTTCTTCGAGGCAAGACCATTGAGTTGGTAAAGGTGTTGTGGAAGCATCGTGGTGTTGAGGAAGCCACGTGGGAGCGGAAGGATGACATGCTGAAGCAGTTTCCTTACCTCTTTCCTTCAGGTAAATTTTGGGGACGAAATTTCTTAAGGGGGAGAGTTGTAACGCCCCGGTTTTGGGCTTAGAAGTTTTGGGTTTGGACCGGTTCGGTCAAAGTGCGGTTCGAATATAAAAAGGTGAAATTAGGAAAGCCTAGTTCGGGTTGCATTAAAAATATGAAAAAATGTCTTAAAATCCTCTTATATTATATATAAGTGAATGGTGAAATCAATTTTACAAAATGAGGTTTGGAAGAGTGACATTTTGGTTAGTGACCAAAATGTAATTTTCGAAAACTATGAGACTGTTTTAAAAAGGATTGAAACTTTGAATCTTTAAGGAGCTATTTACCCAATGGGAGTTTCTCCAGATTTTTCTAAAGTATTAAATGATTAATTAATGGTTTTTAAATAAAACAAAACTGGAGGGAAGATATTTTGGCCATAAATAACTTTTCTCTCAAATCTTCTATTTTCATTTTCTCTCAAACCAAACACCTTTTCTCCAGAGCTTTTCCCTCTGATTTTGTTACCTAAATAACTCATTTCAATTCTCTTTTGATCTTCAATCATCTCTTCAACAAAACCTTTACATTTGCTAATTGGATTTTCAAGATTTTGGTTCCAAAAAGGGAGAAAACTCAAGTTTGGAGGGGAGTCATCTTTGGATCCAAGTGGTGGTGATCCGGAAGCTTGATTTGTGTTTCGGCAAGAGGCGAAACGAAATCGGTGAGTGGATTTTGGTTTTCGGCTTTGAAACCAATGTTTTGAAGGTTTGGGAGCTTAGTTTAAGTCTAAGCAACTTAGCTAAGCTCAAGAGTAAGTTTTCAGAAAAACTCTCTTGATGATGAACCATGGATTGGTTGTATGCAAGGTGGTTGTTGCATGTTTTAAATTCTGTTTTGAAAGCATATTAAGCATGTTTATTTGCTGAGATTATAAGCCATGTGTTGAAGGATGCTCAAGGTAAGAGATCCTTGTTTTTGAACATTGTTTAAATGTGGTTTGATGCTTAAAGATGCATGCTGTTTATGGCTTTGATAAATGCTTTAAAACAGTGGATTATTGATGTTGATGATGCATATTGGCAAGTGATGGTTAAGGTCACAAAGGTGGTTAAAAGTCCTTGTGTGAGCCTTGTTTATTTAAGAACAACATGGTGGTTAAGAGTCCATGGTTGGTTCTTGGTTGAGATCACCAAGGTGGTTAAAATTCCTTGCGTGAGTCATGTGTATTTTAAGAGCAACATGGTGTTTAAAAGTCCATGGTTGGCTCTTGGTTAAGGTTACAAAGGTGGTTAAAATTCCATGTGTAAGCCTTGTTATTTAAGAACATCAAGGTGTTTAAAAGTCCTTGGATGATTCTTGTTAAGGAAACAAAGGTGATTAAAAGTCCTTGTGTGGTCCTTGCCATGGTGTTTAAAAGTCCATGGGTTAAGGACACAATGGTGTTTAAAAGTCCATGTGTGGTCCTTGGAAATTGTAAGATCACAATGGTGTTTAAAAGTCCATGTGTGGATCTTATGTTGATGTATCACTTGTTGCCAATATGACATGTTACGAATTGAAGCATGAGATGCTTGTTTTAAATGCTTATGTGCATGTGCAAATGATGTTGATTAAAGGTTATCAAGGTGTTTTATAAATGCATTATTGTGTGGTTTTAAATGAGCATTCCTCAGTAAGCTTTTGCTTACGCTCTCTCTCTTTTCTTAAACCAATAATGCAGAGCATTAAAGTGCATTGAGGACAGGAAGGTGGTGAAGAATCCAAGTGGTGAACTAAGCTCAATTATGGTGAAGGTTTCTTAAACACTATTAGCTTTTGGCATTTGGCAATGGGAACCTATGTTGTTGTTTTGGGAGATGTTTTTGACTCCCTAAGTTGGATTTGTGTTGTTAGTAATGTTGGTACTTGTAATTGGCCTTTATGAGTTTGCTTTTGGTATATTGATGCTTGAATGGTTTTTAAGTAGGATGCATGCCTATAGATTTGGGGATTTCCACATTTGATGCCATGTTGACGTTTGATTGATGCAATTATGTTCCTTGAATGTTGAATGACTTGCTGGTACAATTTGGTGGCATTTGGAGCATGTGTGATAGGTTAATTAGGTGATTAACCAGCAAAATTTCTGCAATCTGGGTAGGCCGTATCGGAACGGGTGCTACCGTTTCGGAACAGGGGCCTGAAATGGCCTAGGCGTTCCGAAACGGGAGGAACCGTTCCGGAACGGAAATGCCACTGCCAGGCATCGTTTCGGAACCAGTTTCAGAACGGTCCCGCGTTTCGGAACAGGCCCTCCCTGTTTCGGAACACTCGACTGTTGGGCCCTGAATTTGATGGTTATATGTTTTGAAATGTTTGCATTTTGGTCCTGAAACTTGTTTATGCAATTGTATGAGTTTGAGATGTCCGTTTGAGCTGAAATTTGGCAGAGAAGCATGAAACATGACTAATTTTATATTGGTAACTTAAATATAGGCTAAGTCCTTGTAATTTACAGAATTTACGGTTTGGTCCCTAAAGTCTCAATTTGTGCAATTGGGCCCTTGAATGTTCTCTGATGGTTATGATCTTTGAGTACGTTTATCTTGTGAACATATCTAGGGTTAACGTGCATCTAGACAAGAGGAAAATGAAAAAAAAGGGTCGTTAATCAAGGTTGACTTTCGGGTTGACTTTGGTTTTCCCCGTGTGATCTTCTTAATTCGGGTCGACCGTCTAGTCCGGGTTAAAGGGGTTACAGTGTGTGCTCAGAACTGTATTTTTGAAGTTTCAGAATGCTCTAAGAACAGTCTAGAAGAGTCAGATTTTGTTGAAGAACCAGTCCGAGAATAAGAGGACCGAAGACTAACAGCTGTGTACTTGTGAAGTTGCAATCTCTGCAGACTCGTCCGTTTCTGGGAGCATGCAAAGAAATTAGATATCTTTGTTGAGACCTTAGATGTAGGGACACATATGACTAGCCTTTTTGGGAGATAGTAGTGATAAAAAAGATGTACAGAAGATGTTTGTTGGTGGTTCAGAGTTACTAGTTTCTAGTAGATGTGAAGTGATTGTCTTCCGACGGTTTTAATGTACCTTTTGACATAGTTTGGCTTGTAGAGCACAAAGCTAGGATATACATTGAGACAAAGAAAGAGTTGCCTTGAAGTCTTAGATTTTTGTGAGACATTAATGGTAAGTGAGGATGTGAACTTCTTGTCGAATGTTGATCCAGATTTAGAGGTAAAAGATTGATTGAGTTTAGTTGACAGGCCTGCTTAGCAATTGTGATGGATTTGATTTTGAATAAAGATTAAACCACAGAATGTTAGAATTATTGTGTTTTCTTTTCCTAGAAGTGTTTGGAAGAATTGCCGATTTACCTCCTGTTAGAGGAGTAGAGTTTGTTATTGAGACCGTTTTCGAGGTTGCTTCTGTTTTGGTTGTTCTATAACTTATGAATTCCGGAAGAATTGAGAATGTTGAAGAATTAAGTTCGAGACTTGTTAGACCTTAGATTCATTAGGCCTAGTGCATCATCTCAGAGTTTTATAGTGTAATTTGTGAAGAAGAAAGAGTGACAGTACAAGAATGTGTTCAGATTACATACAATTGAAACAAGTGACAATGAATAGTTAGTATCCATTTCCGAGTGTCAGTGAATTGTTGATCAATTAGTGTGTGCTTCAGTCTTTTCAAGATTAATTCGATATTCGTTTACTACTAGTTGAAAGTGAGAAAAGTTGAAGTACCGAAGACAGATTAGGAGCAAGATTGATCACCTTGAGCTCTAAGTTATGTTGTTTTGTTTGACTAGTGTATTAGTTACCTTCATAGAGATGTTGAGCAGAATATTTTCCTGAGTTTCTTGATCAGTTGTAGTAGCTCTTCTAGATGTCATGTGAGTATATTCAAGTGCCGAGGAAAATCATGACAAGCTTTGAAGTTAGTGTGGTAGATTCTATTAGAGAATTAATTGTATACCAAGTTGTGCAACGTGAACTTCGAGTTAATGAAGATGTTCTCTTAGGACATGTAAATTAGTCGAGTGTATTAGAACAAATCTTGAATAGACAGAGGAAGATGTGAGATGGAAGAAATTGAAGACTGTGACAGGAACCTATAGTTCTAAGTCTAGCAGTGTTACTACCGGAAGCTTGTAAATAGTCGTTCGAAGATAGCTGCTCTTTTGTCAGATTGCTATAGAAGAATGTTCAGTTGTGAGGTTAGATGCGAGACGTTGAACCCTTGAGAAACGGAAAGAAACTTTGAAGAGAGCTTCGACCTTGAATCAGCTTATATAAGGGAAAGAGTTGTGAACCATAGTGATGCATTACATATAGGGTTAGGTTGTGTGCTTATGCAAGACGGAAGATTTATGGTTTGATCATCGAGATAGTTGAAAGACCGTGAGAAGAGTTATCCGATATGAGACATAGAGTTAATTACAGTTGTATTTGCTTCGAAGACTTAGAGACAAAGCTTGTATAGTAAGAAATGCACAGTGTGTACGTACATATTATCAGAACTTGAATTGTTAGACAACTTAGGAAGGGTTGAATCTTGAACAACATAAAGTGTTAGAACTGCTTGAAGACTGTAATATCAAGATTGAGTACCATCCGAAGATAGTCAACGTAGTAACCGATGTTCCGAGTTGTAATTGTTGTTAGATTAGTAGTTGAGTTGCGAGTTGTATTTGCCGAATTCAGTTACCGAATGATAGTATTCTTGTGGCCGCGTTTCGTGTTGAACCTACATTGAGTCAGAATGCTTGAAGAGAAACAGTTGCAAGACAGATTCTTGGCACCTCACGTGCGAGGCATAATAAAAGGAAGACCTTCAGAATACAGTTTCAGAGTTGATAGAGTTTGCATTTCAGAGACAGAATAGTTGTACCTATGGACATAGTGTTTTGAGGCGTATTGTTTTGGCCGAAGCACACGGTAGTTCATTTGTATTGCATCTGAGTAGTATGAAGATGTATTGTGGGTTGAAGATGAGTACTTCCAGAATGAGTGGGTGAATAATGTGGTTCAGTATGAGAGTAAGTGTGTAAATTGCCAGCGTGTCAAGACGGAGCTTCAGTTTTCTTCTAGTTTGTTACATCCGTGGAAGGTTCAAAATGGAAGTGAGTAATAGAGATTCGAGATTTCAACTAGATTATTTTTGAAGACGTTTGTATAGTGTTTGGTTACCTGTTGAAGTCAGATGGTCAGTTAGAGAAAGTTATGAGTCAAGTGTTCAAACAGTGTTGTATGAGATTGTGAATCGGGCTAGTACAGTTGTTTATTTGTTGCGGTTACCACCAGAGTTAGAAAGGGGTTGGTGATGTGATTTGTGTATCTATGATTCGAGAGTATGAGTCAGATTTGTTCCGTGCTATGTTTGTTGAAGAGATTGAGTTGAGTTTGAAATTGGCATGCCTTGAAGAATCAGTTGAGATCTTAGTTTCAGATAACAAATGTTAGGTGGTAAGTCATTCAAGTTGGTTAAAATGTTGGGGTGAGAAGACAAAGGAAGTATGGAGGAGCATGTTTCAGTGACTCTTACTGTCCGATAAATTTTAGGGACGAAATTTCCTTAAGTGGGGGAGAGTTGTAACACCCGTGTTTTGGGGATAGGAGTTAGTCGGGTTTGTAGTTCGAGTCAATAAAATTAAATTTAAAACGATCCAACCTAAATTGTGATGTAATTGAGCTTTAATAAAGAGGGGAGGGACCAATGTTGTAATTGGACCCAAAAGTTTTAAAAAGCAAGACAACTTTAAAATAAAGTTGTCATCTTTCTCACCTTTTCTCATCTTTAATGTTAAACATCCCAAACCCTCTCCAAAACCCTCTCAACGCTTGGTTACTATTCCATTGGATTGAAACCTCAATTCAAGGTGTTTTTGGAAGGTAAAATCATTTTCTTACTCTCTTTTCTATCCTCTATCTACTCATGGTTTTAGATTTCAAAAATATGAAGTTTTGAAAATTAGGGTTTGATTCAAGTTTGGGTTTTTATGGGGGTTTTCATTTTGTTTCACAAAATTGAGTTGGGGCTTTAGTTAATCATGTTAAAAGGTGTAACATATATCAATTTGGTTGAATTTGGATGAAAATCCGTAGTATGGTCTTAGGGCAAATTTTAAGGTATTAAAACTTGGGTTTTGGGAAGGTTTAAGGTTGAAATTGAAGGGTTGTTGGTCTACCTAGGTTATGAGGATGTTTTGGAATCATTTGAGAGTCATTTGGAGGTTTGGAAATGGAATTTTCTGCTGGGTAAAATAGGAGTACGAAAATGGGAATTTTGGTGATTGTTTGGGTTGGAAATTGTTGGAGCTTGGCTTGCACCTATGGGTTGATGTTGTGGATGGATTTAGAAATCATTTGTGAGTATAGAATGTGTTGGAAACTTGAGTTTTGGTCAAGGTTTATGGGCTGCTAGGATTTGATAAAGTCGGGGTTTGATCAAGACTTGAAATGTTGGGTTTGATGTTTAAATTGTATTACGAGTTAGCCACTTTGATGTTTGAATTGATTGAGGTTGTTTCGCTGGTGTTGAGGTGATTAGAAGCGAGGTTTTGGGTTGGTGAAGCCTTGGGAGCAAATCCGGGAATTGAAGACCATGGTTGCTTGGTACTTGAGCTTGGAGGTGTAGGTGAGTGGTTAAATATTTTTAAAATGGTTTTGAGTATTTGGTTCAAGCATGTGAACCTAGGATGGGCTTGGTAAACCCACATAGAGTTGGGATTAGAGTTGTAGCCTAATCCCAAACTTTGATTAGAGACTTTGGTTGCACTCTTTAATGGTTGTATATGCCTCGTGTTAAATTGTGATGGTGTTGATTATGTATATGTTGTATACATGTATGTTGAGGCATGTTTGATGCATTGTTATATGCATGTGGATGATAGATATGATATGGTTATACACCTGTGTAAAATATGATGTGATTTGGTTGTTAATGATGTATGTGTGGTGTTGACGTGTGAAATGATATTATGAGGTGTTTGTATGATCCGGGGATCATGGTGAGTACATGCTAGGCATGGAAATGTGGTTTGCGCATGACGGTGAGTCATGGTGAGTACGTGCTAAGCACGGAAGTTTTTTATGAAATGATATTGTGAAAGATTATTGAAATGTGTAGTATTGGCACTAGTATGCTTGGGTACAAATGATCGATCATTAGGATGTTAGTGTGCACACATGAGTCTAAATTCGCGCGTGGCCTTGGTGGCGTTGAGTCACCAAGGAGGAGTACGGGTACACCCGGAAATTGTATTTATATTAGTCGATGATGAGTGGAATCCTATCGACAGGGCGTGAGGATGAGTGGAATCCCCTCATCATGAAATGAGGCGTGAGGATGAGTGGAATCCCCTCCGCGTGAACGATGATGAGTGTAATCCCACCATCAAGTAATGGTTGTGTTGTTGGATGTGAGTTCCAACGGTTATCCGCGTATTGGAGTCATAGCTAGGTGCCAATACGGATTGTGGTTTATGTTGCCAATATGTGATTAATTGTGAGCGAATGTGATTTGGGATGTGTTGCTAACATGGTTTAATATATGTGAATTCATATGTTGTGGATTAAACATGTTGAGCATGACATGATATGAAATATATGTTCATGCATCATTTATAATTATGGCTTGTGTGGATCGGAGGTAAGATCATGCATTTTATCTTGGTTGTAGCTCATGCTTGGACCCTGCATTGTCGAGGTTTGTTTTACGAGCTTACCCTCACTAAGCTTTTATGCTTACGCTCTCTTTTGTTCGACAATGCAGATAAGTAGCTTGTGGGTGGCAAGGACAAGGAAAGGTCCCAAGTGTTGCTTTTGGTGAGCTCAATGTATGAACTTTAAATGATAGAATGTAATAGTTAAGCAATGAGATAGGTATGGTTGATTCGAGTTTTTGATGTATGTTGTTGTTGGCTCGGTTTTTGGATGCCTCGTTTGGTTCGTAAATATTGGTTATGTTGCATGCCTTGGATGATTACATGCTTTGGTTGCTAAGACATGAATTCTTAAGTGCTTGTATACCCTTATATGCTAAATAGCCTTTTGTTGGAATGCCAAGTATGAATGCCTTGTTCATGTTTGAATGCTAAGTTCCTTTTATGATTTGTGCTTCATCTTGTGTTGAAAGGTGCCTTTGGTTTCTTGTGAAAGCATGCTTTTATGTATGATTTGCCTTAGGATTGATGTTAGTGTGTTGGTTAGGGTTTTTGAGGGATTTAAGGGCCTCCTTGTGCCTTAAATCAGCTCAAACCTGCAAGTTTGTAGCAGAGGTATCGATACGGTTGGTACGGTATCGATACCACCTTCTTGTTTCAGGCCTCGTGTATCGATACACTTGAGGGGTGTATCGATACCATTTTGGTCACTGGAGCTACTGTCCATTTCGGTATCGATACGGGCCTCTGGTGTATCGATACCATCATCTTAGCATTGACCGTGGTAAGCCAACCGTTGGGGAGGGTATCGATACACCCCTTAAGTGTATCGATACCGCCCTAAGCCTGCAGCTTAAGTTTAAAATTAGGCTGTAAGATGTTAGTTTGAGTTCGTTTGATTGTTTCGTGAATGTTGTTCCGCTGTATGCTCACATAGGATTAAATACTCATCTAGACAAGATTTAAAATGAAAAAATAGGGTTGCTGACCGAGGGGGAATCCTTAAGGGGTTTTCACTCGGTTTTCCCCGTGTAGCTCACTCGGACCGGTCATCCGGCCAGAACGGGACGAGGGGGTTACAAATTTTAGAAGTTATGAATTGTGGGTTTAGAATTTAAAATTTAAGATTTATAGTTTTATAGTTTACATATAGAGATTAAAATTTCATTATTTAAATATGGAAAGTTGTGTAAATCTTTCACATTGTTTGTGTAACACCCCAATTTTGCCCTAAATTAAAAACCCTAATAATTGGGAATTTCAATTGAAAACTTAATTAAAATTTAGTGATTAAATTGGGAATTTTCGGAATTTCACTGATAAAATTGTATCGAATGCAAAACTTAAGTGTCGATTCATAAACCCTAGAAAGTAAAATGGCACGCTCTGTAATTAACCCTTTTCTTAGGGTATAAGTAGAACCTTTCAACCATTTTCTCTTGTTTTGGTCGTTCTCTTCCCTCTTCTTCAACGTCTTGTGCGAGCAAAAGAAAAGAAACCCCCTTTCTCTATTTTCCGTCCGGCCAAGGGTCAAACACGGTTCGTTCGACGGTCTGGCACCACCGTTCATCTTCCCTTTGTTGTCCGACCATAACCCGCTCATCAACTAACCCTCATCAGCCGCCGTTTGCCCGAAACTCATCGGTAAGCTTTTCGGTTGCTTCGGAAATCCCTCACGCTACCGCCGTCTTGTTTTTTTGCAAATTGGTTGGGTCTCAATTGTTCCTTTCCCTCGTGTAAGTTGTGTGTGTATGTGGGTCTCGGAAATTTGTCGGATTTTGATGTGAGAGGTCATTGGCGGTGAGGAATCGGGGGGGATGTTGTTCCCTAATTTTCGAATTAGGGATTTTATGTTGAACCGGTCTGAACCGGTCTAGAAAACTGAACCGGGTTGACAGAACCGAACCGGTCTATCTTATAAATAGTCGGCTGACGTCAGCGTTGACCGTTGACTTTTTCAGAAAAGGGCTATTTTATGTTTTTCGACGTCTTGGTTCCGATTCCGTTGGCCGTTTTTCTAAATTCGAACCCAAAAGACCGTTTTGATCGCTTTTATTCATTTATACGTGTATTTAAAGATTTGAATATCAAAAAAATTACTTGGTATTATTCGTATTTGCTGACGACATTGACTCGGATACTGAGATCCTTCCTCTTCCTCCACCTGGACGACTTCCTGTTGCTCAGACATCGGGATCCGCTCATGAGTTTAATTATTAATATACATTCGATATTTATATTATTAGTGTCTTGGCATAGTAGTAATATCTTGATGGTGTATTTAATTGTTATAGTAGCTGACTCCGACCGACCTAGAGATAAAGCTGAGCGTGGGAGACGTCACCGTCGACGTTGAGTGTTAGCTACTTGAGGGGTGTTCTCTTCTGTGTAGTTTGCTTATAGTGATCTGTATGTAAATGTGATGATTTGCTGAAATGTATACATGATGTGGTTTGATGATGTGTGATGATTATATTCTATTGATCTGTGATGTTTGACTTGTTCAACATTTTGTAATGTTATGCAATATCTGAATATACATTCAGATTCAGTTTATTGTATATTGGATTATATGGTTATGCATTTCTGTTGATAAATAATGCATTTAGATTCAGAGCTCGGATTTTCTGTCATCTCATTTTGGTTGGAATTCTGTACGGGGAAGTTCAGTAGCTTCATCCTTCATGATGATGTTTACTTCAGATCAGTGGTTTTGTCGTACGGACTGGATTCCACTTCGGATGGTGATGAGATAGAGAGTTATTCTAGGGAACCTTACTCTTCGGATGGTGATGTAGTTTGGGTGCATGTCATATTGTGTTGCATATTCATTCATACTAGCTTATGTGTTTGAATTGATTCATGATGGAAAAAACTGTACTCTAATAATGTTTGGTTGTCTCTGTTGTTATAATGACTCTATTAGTTCTATTTGCATTGTGGAGACCTACTGAGCGTTTTTGCTGACTCCCCCTTAGTTTCTACTTTCAGATACTCAGGTCTAGGCTACGGTACTTGGAGGACCTCATTTTCCAGCTTTATTTATTTATTATTATTATCAGTATGAGACTTGGACTTTTATATATTATATGTTTTATCGGATTGTATATAATTTCAGATTCTGGATGTTTTATTTGGGGTTATTTTGTTTTATTATGCATGCACATTTTGAATATTTAATATTTTCAGGAATATTTTATCAGAATGTAATATGCGATATTATTATTATCTATTTTGGAATTTAAGTTTTGAATCAGGTTACCTGTGTGAGGGAGAAGCTTTGAGTTGACTCCTTATATTCGACCTAGTTCTTCTGGGCCAGGTTTAGGGGGTTACATTTAGTTGTATCAGAGCTAGGTTCAACACTCGGCCTGAGTGATTTAAATCAATTTGAAATCGAAAATAAATTTTTGCATGCATTCTCAAATGTTTTCGGGGTGAAAGGGGAATTTCAGATAATTTTATGATCTATTATGAATATATTTATACATATTCTGAATAAGGTCTCCAAGTACCGAATCTAATCTTAGGATTCTGTCTTTTGTAGATATACTACTATGTCACCTCGGAGAAGTTCTAGAGTAGCAGCCGGTCGAGGTCGTGGCTGAGGTCGTGACCGAGGACGAGGTCGTACCGTGACTGTGGATAGTGACGTTCCACCTCTAGAGGGTTTGATACAAAATCATTATGAGGACCAAGGTGAGAATGAGGAGGAACAACATGAGAATAACACAGGAGCTCAACAGATAGGAGCTCAGTAGATTGGAGCTCTGCAGATCGGTAGAGGAGACCCATATGTTCAGCATACTCGGGGTAATGGTCATCGTGATTCTGGGGATAGTGAGACAGTGGGCACATATGTTGTAACTATTCAGAGAGAGTTATAGAGATACCTTCGTCAGTCTGTGAGTGTTCGGAGACCCATATCCACAGAGTTTCTTGCTGCCGATATGACTATGTTCGATGGAAAGACGGGTACAGGCCCAACAGATGCTTAGTACTGGCTGAAGAAGCTTCAGCGATTATTTGTTGAGATGGATTATCCTACCGACCGGAAACTCAGGGCTGCCGTTTCACTACTTCAAGGTGAAGCCCAGAATTGGTGGGAGGCTGAGGAGCTTGTTACTCCATCTAGTTCTGTTACTTGAGATAATTTCATAAAGGCTTTCCGTGATCGATATGTCGGAGCTGATTATATAGCTAAGTGCAGAGATGATTTCATGAATCTGAGACAGAACGACATGATTGTTAATGCCTATGAGATCGAGTATATGAGATTGGTTCAATACGTCCCAGGGTTAGTGACCACAGAAGAAGACAAGTGTGATTGGTTTATGAAGGGATTGCGTCCTACGATAAAGGCCAATGTTGCTTTACATATGGACCAGGAATACAATGATATAACTTGACGAGCTAGGACAGCTGAGCGTAATGAGGGCGAGTTGAGACAGCTTGAGTTCCATGGATCTGATAGAATGAAGAGACCAGTGCCAGTTCAGCATAGTCAGGGAAATCAGTCTAGGAAGAGGGCCAGAGATGAGACATACTATCAGAGTTATTCGAGAGCTAGACCAGTGACTTCTTCTATTCCGACTATCAGTGCTGGTGGTTCGACTAGTACTCGTGGGGTTCCACATTGTCCTTTTTGCCAGAAGTGGCATTCGGGCGAGTGTAGGAGGCAGACTGGAGCTTGTTTCAGTTTTGGTTCATTCGATCATTGTTTCAGATATTGTCCGATTTCACCACCCTCAGCTTTTACTACTAATAAGTCTCAAACATCAGTACAGACTCCCGCCAGGGGAAGAGGTCAGGTCAGATCTGTTACTTCAGGCTCTGCTAGTAGAGGTAGACCAGCTCCGAGTGGAGGATCAGCATGATCGGGGGCTAAACAGCCGGGGCTAGTTTATTCTACTAGGAGGCACGAGGATCGTGATGAACCAAATGTTATTGTCGGTACATTCTCTATCCATTCTATTCCATATTTTGCTCTGCTAGATAATGGTTGACTCATTCATATGTTGAAAGTTCTGTGTCTGGGGGTCTTGAGATTTCTGTTGAGGATACCGTTAGTGTTGTTACTATACACAGTCTGGTGGGTAATCCAGTTGAGGTTACTAAAGTATGCAGGAATTGTCCTCTCGAGATTTAAGGGGAGATCTTTTCAACTGATTTGATGGAGTTACCCTTTGGAGAGTTCGATCTAATTCTGGGTATGGATTGGTTGTCTACACATCATGTTACTTTAGATTGTGAAAAAAAAGGGCTACACTGAGAACTCCTGATGATCGTGAGGTGATTCTGATTGGTGAGCGCAAAGGGTTCTTATGTAACATCGTCTCAGCTCTCAAAGCTGAGAAAATGATCAGGAAAGGGTCTATCGCTTATCTTTCCAATATCCTTGATCCGAGACAATCTAATTCCGAATTAGATAAGATTCGAGTTGTGAATGACTTTCCAGACGTTTTCCCGAAAGAATTACCTGGGGTACCGCCAAAACGGGATGAGGTTGAGTTTGGCATCGAGGTTTATCTGGGTACAGCTCTTGTGTCTATGGAACCTTATCGGATGGCACCGAAGGAATTTAAAAAGTTGAAAATTCAGTTGCAAGAACTGTTGGATCGAGGTTTCATTCGACCCAGTGTTTCTCCTTGGGGAGCTCTTGTTCTGTTTTTTAAGAAGAAGGATGGGACACTTCGACTCTGTATTGATTATCGGAAGATGAACAAGCTGACGATCAAGAACAAATATCCTCTTCCTCGTATTGATGATCTGTTTGACCAGTTCCGGGGAGCTACGGTATTCTCTAAGGTGGACCTGAGATCTGGTTACTACCAACTCAAGGTTAAGGATTCTGATGTGTTCAAAATAGCTTTTTGGACACGATATGGCCATTATGAGTTCCTTGTGATGCCTTTTGGGTTAACTAACGCTCATGTCGCCTTTTATGGATATGATGAATAGGGTGTTTCAACCCTATCTTGACCAATTTGTTGTGGTATTTATTGATGATATATTGGTATATTCTAGATCTGAGGAAGAGCATGAGGAACATCTTCAGATTGTATTACAGATTCTGCGAGAGAAACAACTATATGCCAAATTCTGTAAGTGTGAGTTCTGGCTTTCTAAGGTTATGTTTCTAGGTCATATAGTTTCTGCTCAGGGTATTCAAGTTGATCCGATGAAGGTTGAGGCTATTATGAGTTGGAAGTAGCCCAAGAATGTTTCTGAGGTTCGAAGCTTCTTTGATTTAGCTGGTTATTATCGGAGATTCGTTGAGTGTTTCTCTTCTATTGCAGCTCCGTTGACTAAGCTTCTAAGGAAGGATGTTCCATTCGTTTGGACTGAGGCTCAGCAGTCTAGTTTTGAGAAGCTTAAGTTTGTGTTGACTGAAGCACTAGTTTTGATTCAGCCTGAGCAAGGTAAGGCTTATACAATTTTTAGTGATGCTTCGTACACCGTATTGGGGTGTGTTTTGATGTAGGACGGGAAGGTAGTGGCTTATGAGTCTCGATAGTTAAAACAGCATGAGTGTAACTATCCTACCCATGATCTAGAGCTTGTTGTTGTTATCTTTGCACTGAAGATTTGGAGACCGTTATTCTACGGGGAGAAGCGTTATATCTATACATACCATAAGAGTCTGAAATACCTCCTCACTCAGTAAGAGCTTAATTGATATGACCATCAAGAACAAGGACCCGTAGAAGTACACAAGTGGCCCCATTACACGTGCACAGGCCAAGGAGTTTCAATCAGCCATGGAAAGCTTGTTTACAACAAGCCATGAACGTGAGAAAGAAGACATAATAAGGGAGGAATGCCTTACCTTGCTCATGCATGCATTTGCATGAGAATTTAAGTATTTCAAACTTCCATTGCATTGATAAAGTCTGTTGGCCATTAAAGCATGCACTTCATTTATAATTTTAGTTCATTTAAGGAAGTAGTTTAATTATGTATCTTAAATCATTCTTAAAACTACTTCATTCATGCATTTAGTTAAATTCAATAAAGTTAGTTCTTTAGTTAAACTAGTTCATTCATTTAACTAGTTCACTCAATTAACTAACTCTTTAATTGTTTTCATGCATCTATTATTTTAAGTTTGAAAAAATCCTTTGTGTGTGTCTAGGTTCATGTTTCATGTGGATTAAAGAAGAGACTTTTCAACTTCAACTTGGAAACAAGTCATTGATGACCATCTTTACTCATGCAAACAAGGCAATTGAAGGCAATTCAAGGCTGAATTCTTTTCATCTTTTCAAGGCTGTTCATCTTCTTAGAGAACAAAACATTTAAGCTTCATAATTCACTTATTCAAGGTTGAAATTATGAACGAATGAAGGCCATTCACGTTCAAGAGAAGGGACATGCAATAATCAGCATTCAAATTATGCATTCAAGGCCTTTATTTATCAGTTTTGAAGGCTGATCATATTCCACAAATGGGAAAGTAATGAAGGCTGGTTTAATATCATTTAATCATCAAATTAAGTGATAAAATCATCAAGGAATTCAAAGAGACAAGCTGATTTGGATGTGTGGGATGTCTACATTCATCCTATGTCCGCATTCATTCTCTTTTATCCATTTGCAAGCAAAATGAAGCAGCCCAAGAGTCACCACTCCTTTTGGACGAATTTAAGGCTAAATTCATCTCAATTTAAAGCAAAATTCATCCATCAAAAGGATAAGAAAGAAACATTTCATTTATTTGTATTCAATAGCATTTAGATGAGCATTCATCTCTCTTTTGTGTGACTTCTCATATGGTTCCTAGCCACACTATAAATAGGCACCTTTGGTTCATTTGTAAACACTTTTTTTAGAGAATATAAACCTTTGAAAGATTGCTTTCATCTTGTTCTTGCGAGAACTCTATCGGCTTCAAGTTGTGCTTGTAGTCTTCTATCCATTTCATTATGCTATAGCGTTGGTTCCAAGCTCTCTTATAGCTTGTGGGTCACGTTCCACACTCCTCCACCTCGAATCCATCAAAATATATTGTTGGTTCCTAGCTCGTTATAGCTAGCGGGTCACAATTCGCTATCCTTACAACCATACAAATCCACGCCGCCTAGCATCTCCCATCACTCCTTTGATTTACACCTTTCCATGATTATCATCCTCCATCCTTAGCCACCATACTATCCATATTACCTATCCAATTCCTTTCTTCATTAATTTTTCTATTATATTGCTATTCATCTCACATGATTGTTTTATGATGTCTCAGAGTTCAAAGCGTAGCAAAGAATATTTCTTACTAGAATCACGATCGGGCACATCTATATGACTCGGGTTACATTGTCGAGTTCATATCAATTGGCATCAGAGCAAGGTTAATTCAGTAAGATAGTCGTTGTCTCTCTTCTGACAAAAAAATGAAAAAAAAGAAAAAAAAAGAAAAGAAAAAAATTTTGAGAAAGTTAAAGAGGGAGGGGGTATCGTATTCTCTATTCTTCTTTAAAAAAAATCTTACATCATTTTTCTGCTACTATTTTTTCATCTTTACCAACTCTGACAATTTACCTTTTTTTTGTTGTTGCCACTTTTTCTTTTTCCACCTTCCAAATTCTTTTCGCCAAGTTTTGTTTTTTTTTTCAGCCGAATTCTACAAGCCATTTGCAAGCCTTGAGGAAGTTCTTAAAAGGACTTGATTGAGAGCAAGAGTGGAAAAAGGCAAGAGTGCACATCAAGGGTAAAAGCCATCCCGAGTGAAATACGAGTGTGAGTGCATTTTCTTGGAGTATAATAGGTGAGGTTTTGTGTTTGTGAGGTTTTAATTTTTTTATTTTTGTTACTAATAATGTCTCAAAATTCCGTGAGAAACTCTATTGGAGGAAGTAATAATGTTAACGTAGATGCAACTAACTCTAGTCTTCAAGATATTATCCGAGAGATGGACAGATTGTTGCAACAAAGGTTAGGGCCGATGCAAGAACGATTAGATCATTTGGAGGAAAGATCTCAACGAAGGCATAATTCAGATCACGAGGAAGAGTATGAGGGAGAGGTGGACGAAGAACTCATAGACGAGCGAGCCTCCCAGCAAAGTTTGAGGCGTCAAGAACCTAGGTACCAAAGAGCTCGGCCAAGAGTTGATGATAATCTTAGCAACATCAAAATAACCATTCCTCATTTCCAAGGAAGAACGGATCCTGAAGCCTATCTTGCATGGGAAAAAAAGCTGAGCACATCTTTGAGTGCCACAACTACTCCGAGCTTAAGAAGGTAAAACTTGCAGCCATTGAATTTACAGATTATGCACTAATATGGTGGTATCAGTTGACATCTAGCAGGAGACGCAATGGCGAACATCCAATTTCTACTTGGAATGAGATGAAGGCCGTTATGCGTAGGAGGTTCGTTCCAACTATAACCCCTTAACCCGGTCTAGACGGTTGACCCGAATTAAGAAAGTCACACGGGGAAAACCAAAGTCAACCCGAAAGTCAACCTTGATTAACGACCTTTTTTTTCTTTTTAAACTTGTCTAGATGCACATTAACCCTAGTTATAATCATTCAGACAGCATGCTCAAAGATCATAAACATCAGAGATCAAACAGGGACCAAATTGAACAATTTATAACTTTAGGGACCAAATTGTAAATTTTGATAATTATAATGTCTTAACCTAAATTAGTGTTACCAACTTGTAACTAGTCAAGTTTCATGCTTCTCAGCCAAATTTCAGCTCAAACGGACATCCCAAGCTCACACAATTGCTCAAACAAGTTTCAGGACCAAAATGCAAACACTTCGAAACATTTAACTGCCAATGTCAGCCCCCAACGGTCAGGTGTTCCGAAACAGGGAGAGCCTGTTTCGAAACACGGGGCCGTTCCGCAACGCGTACCGAAACGAGGGCTGGCAGAGGGCTTTCCGTTTCGAAACGGTGTCTCCCCCGTTTTGGACGCCTAGGCTGCTACAAGGCACCTGTTCCGAAATGGTAGTCACTGTTCCGAAACGACCTGAACAGAATGCAGAAATATGCTTGCTTAAACATGCAATTGATCAACCAATCATGCTCCAATTGCTACCAAACTTTACCAGCAACTCATACATCATACAAGAGACATATAAGCATTAAAATCTAGATACATGATCACTCCTAGGTGTAACAACACATTAAACACATTCAAACTCATTCACGCTTTTAAACAAGAAGGATAGCAAAACCACTTAAGCACAAGAGGATTCAATCGTTGCAACATTAATCCACATGATTCAACATCATATACTATACTTGTCCAACATACACAATCTTGTTACACATCAACATAAGAGATTCTCCCCCCCCCCATTGCCTTTACTAACTATAGCTATTAACCGAGACATACATCTCAAGTGGAGTTCTCCTTTAATCCCTTGCTCCTCGCTGTTCCAACTTCAATTCTCTGCATTGATGGACAAAAAGGAGCGTAAGCACATAATGCTTAGTGAGGAATGCTCAAAACCAAAACACCATCAATGCAGCGGGTCTTAAAACCATTTTTAAAACAAACCCGATTTGATAAACCAAAGCAATGTTTGAAAACCATTTTCAACAACAAGCTTAAACCATGCATTGCTCAAACATGAAAACCATCCCTTAGCTTAGCAAGCTAAGTAAACCTTTTCAAGCACAATTTGCAAAAACATCAATTTAACCATTCTATGCATAAACACCAAATGCAAAGTTAAATTCAAAACCTTGGAAAACACTTCCATCTCACATCGTACCTTTCTCATACTTGATTATCAATTCAAGCAAGAAACCTTTTAAAACCATTTACTCAATCATTCCAACACATGCTTAAGATAAATGCACATATGAACCACATTATCAACATTTGCATCATATGCCTTTAAAAACATGTCTTAGCAAGACTCCAATGCACTAAAGAGATTCCATGCACACATGCATCACTCTCAATAGATAATCAACACTTGTTCAACTTAACAAGCAAACATGCATTCTTAATACATTAGACACTTCCCATGGAAACATGCATCATTCCAAGCATCTCATGCTTCATTATAATCAAGAACATCATATTGGCTTTCAAGTGATAATCCAAATCCACTTTTCAACTCAACATCCAATCGGATACGCGGATCACAAGCGTTGTCCCTACGCTTCATACACACTACCAATCCAAGGTCCCCAAATGGACTTTTAATCCCGATTTGACCTTACCATTCACAAGGTTCCCATATATGGACTTTTAATCACCATATAACCTTAACTTTCACAAGGTTCCCATGTATGGACTTTTAAACACCATACAACCTTAACTTACACAAGGTTCCCATGTATGGACTTTTAAACACCATACAACCTTAACTTACACAAGGTTCCCATGTATGGACTTTTAAACACCATACAACCTTAGCATGCACAAGGTTCCCATGTATGGACTTTTAAACGCCATACAACCTTAGCATCACCGATTGGTAGTTGTATAACATCACTAACGAGATCCGGGACACCCTATACAAGATCCACACATGGACTTTACACCACCATTGTGATCTTAACAAGCACAAGGTCCACCAATGGAATTTTAACCACCATTATTACCTTTGCTTACCCAAGGTCCTCGAATGGAATCTCAACCTCCATTATGACCTTAACCATCTCGTTAGGACACTTGGATGGAGTTTACCGGTTCACTCTTAACCACTCCACATCCAAGGCGACTTTATTCACGGTGCACCCAATCCTATAGCCGGCTAACTATATCCGATCAAAGAAACCAAGAACCACTTACATCACTTGCCAATATAACCATCTTACCACATTAGTCCAATGATTCACATACATAACCATAATGCAAAAACCATCATTTACCATCATCAATCCACTGTTTTTAAAGCATTACACAAAGCCATTAAACAACATGCAACATTATGCAACAATTCCACAATTTCAATGTCCAAAACCAAGGATCTCTTACCTTGAGCATCCTTCACATATGGCTTTCAAAACCAGCATTAAACCATGCTAAAATATGCTTCAAAACAGAATTTAAAACATGCAAATCACATGCATTACAACCATCAATCACAATTGCTTTTAAAGCCAAAATTCACAACACAAACCAAGAGCAAAAATCCATTTACTTACTCTTGAGCTTAGCAAAGTTGTTTACACTTAAACTAAGCTCCCAAAACCTTCAAACCTTGGTTTAAAAGCTGAAAACCCAACTTCACTCACCGATACACAAAACAAGGCTATCCAACAAGCCTTCCAAGCATCCGAAACCTTCCGCGCCACCTTTAATGCTCACGGATCAAACTCCCCTGTTTCAAGCACACAACAACAGAGGATTAATGCATCATTATGCATTAAAAACACCAGCAACACAATTAAACTCGCTGCTCATCACAAAACCAACGATTCGGCTACCAAACACAACCGAAAACACCTCCAAACACTTCCAAAACTTAACCCAGCCAAGATCCATCACTTCTAACAATTTTTAGACATCAATTAACATCCAAAATAATCACAAACACGTCCTTATACCTCCAGCTATAACAGATCATCAAAAACACTCCAAAAACAACCAAAAACTCAAGCAAAACTTAGGAAATTCAACCTATTCGGGATTGCATTGATTAAACCTCAATTCCTCATCAATTTAACATTCATTTAACATCAATTTAACACCTCAAAACACTGCCCAAACAGATCACACGAAATTTCACCAAAATCAAGCAAATCTTGCATTTTAAAGCCAAAATCAAGATTCCAATTGAAAAGCCTTTAACAAATCACAAATCAAGGATTGAGAACTTAGGAATTTCAGTAAAGAACTGAGAGTTTAGAGGAGAAGGACGTTCTTACCTCCAAACTTGAGTTTCTCCTCTTTTAGAACCAAAAAGCTTGAAGAATCCCTTAGCAAATGGTGAGGTTTTGTTGATGTGATGATTAGCAATCAAAAGAGGATTGAAAAGAGAGATTTAAGTGACAAAATCAGAAGAAAAACTCTGGAGAGAAAGTGTTTGGGTTGAGAGAAAATGAGAGAAAAGGAAAATGAGATTTTAGGAAAATTAGTTAGAAATAACTTCCCTCCACTTTCTTTATGTTTAAAAATCAGAATTAAAACATTAAATATCTTAGAAAAATCTGGAGAAACTCCCTTTGGGTAAATAGCTCCTTAAAGATTCAAAGTTTCAATCCTTTCTAAAACAGTCATGCAGTTTTCAAAAATTACATTTTGGTCACTAGTCCAAAATGTCACCCTTCCAAACCTCATTTTGTAAAATTGATTTCACAGTTCACTTATATATATTAAAAGAGGATTTTAGAACATTTTTCCATATTTTTAATGCAACTCGAACTAGGCTTTCCTAATTTCACCTTTTTATATTCGAACAACACTTTGACCGAACCGGTCCAAACCCAAAACTTCTAAGCCCAAAACCGGGGCGTTACACCAACTCACTATCATAGGGAGTTGTTCAACAAGCTTCAAAATCTCACCCAAGGCAACCGTAGTGTTGAGGACTACTTTAAAGAGATGGAAGTAGCCATGATCCGAGCTAACATTGATGAGGATCGAGAAGCCACCATGGCAAGATTTCTATCCGGTCTTGACTCAAATATTGCGGTCGTCATTGAGTTGCAACATTATGTGGAGATCGAAGACATGGTGCATATGGCCATAAAAGTGGAAAAGCAACTTAAACGGAAGGGTTCCACACGAACCTATGGGGGAGCATCATCAAGATCGGGGCAAAGTTCTTACAAACGAAGTCCTCCAATACCACCCAATGAAAGAGGCGCACCACCCAAAGGAAGCAAGGCCAATGGCGAAACTAGCAAAGGTAAGGCTCCGAATGTTCCAAACCGTTCCCGTGATATACAATGCTTCAAGTGCTTGGGAAGAGGGCATATTGCAAGCCAATGCCCAAATCGCAACACCATGCTTCTTCGTGATGATGGAGAGGTTGAATCGGAACAAGAGGAGGAAGATGAAGTTGCTGCCATACAAGAAGATGAAGATGATGATATAGAGTATGTAGCAGAAGGAGAGGCCCTTATTGTGAAAAGGAGCCTAAGTGTGCAAGCGAGTGAAGGGAATGAGCAACGCGAGAATATCTTTCATACTCGCTGCCATGTTAACGGAAAGGTATGCTTTGTCATTATTGATGGAGGTAGTTGTACTAATGTTGCTAGTACTCTTATGGTAGAAAAACTTGGATTAGCAACCACAAAGCATCCACATCCCTACAAGCTGCAGTGGCTTAATGACGGAGGAGAACTCAAGGTTACCAAGCAAGTTCTTGTTGCTTTCTCCATTGGAAAGTATAAGGATGAAGTTCTTTGCGATGTTGTTCCGATGCACGCTGGCCATTTACTACTTGGGAGGCCATGGCATTTCGATAAACGAGTCATACATGATGGATATACCAATCGGTATACACTCACCCATGGAGTAAGAAAGATTACCTTAGCCCCTCTTTCACCAAAACAAATTCACAAAGACCAAATACATTTGGGAGAAAGTATTGAATGAGCCAAAGAGAGAGAATAAAAAATGGAGGTAAAAGCAAGTGAGAGTAAGCAAAGTGAGGGTGCAAAAATGAGTGTTTTTACCAAAGAAAGAGAGTTGAGAAAGTGTTTGTTGTCGGGAAATGAATTACTTGTACTTGTGTACAAGGAAAGTTTATTGAACACTAACCAACTTGATCACTCTTTGCCTTCTTCTATTGTGTCTTTGTTGCAGGAATTTGACGAATTATTTCTGGAGGAGATACCAAGTGGGCTGCCACCAATTCGTGGCATTGAACATCAAATAGATTTCATTCCCGGTACCGTCATTCCTAACCGTCCAGCTTACCGAAGCAATCCCGAGGAAACCAAGGAGTTTCAAAGGCAAGTGGCTGAACTAATGGCCAAAGGCTACGTGAGGGAGAGCCTTAGCCCATGTTCCGTTTCGGTATTACTTGTGCCAAGGAAGGATGGAACTTGGCGCATGTGTGTAGATTGTCGAGCGGTAAACAAAATTACGGTAAAGTATCGCCACCCTATTCCTCGTTTAGATGATATGTTAGATGAGCTTAGTGGTTCTAACCTTTTCTCTAAGATTGATCTTAAGACTGGTTATCACCAAATAAGGATGCGAGAAGGTGATGAATGGAAAACATCATTTAAAACAAAGCAAGGACTCTATGAATGGTTGGTTATGCCTTTTGGCTTAACTAATGCACCAAGTACTTTCATGAGGTTAATGAACCATGTTCTTAGACCGTTTTTGGGTAAATTTTTTGTGGTTTATTTTGATGACATCTTAATCTATAGTAAATCAATGGAAGAACATGTTCAACAGTTGAGGTCAGTTTTGTTGGTTTTAAGAAAGGAGAAGTTATATGCTAATTGTAAAACCTATGTTTGATTTTGATATAATTAAATCTTAAAGGATTATTTTGTAAAACTTAAAATTAGTTTTTAAGTCCCTTAATAAGTTTTTAAAACACCAACACTTTGAAACTGATTTATAAAACTCAAACTCAAAATATTTTCTAAGTGTTCCAAGGCAAAACTATCCAAAAACGTCCAGGCGTATCGATACAGCACCTAGCGTATCGATACCTTTTTACCAAACTTGGTCACTGCCGGAACCTGTATCGATACCCCAAACCCTCGTATCGATACAGCCCTGTGTTAAAATTCAAAGAGTTTGAATACGGTACCGATACGGCTAACCCCCGTATCGATACGAGCTTTATAATTTTTAAATATAAGTCGGTTTAAAAAATATGACCGTTGGTGTCAGTTGGTTGGTAACCAAACTTTAAAACTTAGTTGACCCGTATCGATACGCATAACTCCCGTACCGATACGGAGTTGGACAGTGAGCTAAGTTCAGAAAATAGTATCGATACGGCCCTTGCCGTTTCGATACCCCGTACCGATACGCTTACGCGCGTATCGATACCCCTGTATTAAATGCACACAACGGCTCTTTCTTTTCTGAGACAGGTACCGATACCCCTTCCCGCGTACCGATACCGGTAGCTGCAGAAGTGCATTTATGGTGGTAAGAGAGGGTTCCAACGGCTCTAATTAAGTCTCCAACCACCCAAACGGCTAGAAATCAATGAAGAGGTATAAAAGACACATCAAAAAGCTACAGCAGCAACTATTGAACTTCAAGCAAACACTTATTCATCAAATCCAAGCAATTGTGCCAAATTTCATATTTGTCTAGAAATCCCAATTTGTGTTCTTCATTCTTACTTTGTAAAATTGGGTTGAGTGCTTGTATTGGGGCTATCATTTGTATTGAGAGATACCTAATGTAACCCCCTTAACCCGGCATACACGGTTGACCCGAATTATGAAAGTCACACGGGGAAAACCAAAGTCAACCCGAAAGTCAGCCTTGATTAACGACCCTTTTTTTTCTTTTACACTTGTCTAGATGCACATTAACCCTAGTTATGATCGTACAAGCAACATACTCAAAGATCATAAACATTAGAGATCAAACAGGGACCCAATTGAACAATTTACAACTTTAGGGACCAAATTGTAAATTCTGTAAATTACATGGACTTAGCTCAAATTGAAGTTACCAACTTGTAATTAGTCAGGTTTCATGCTTCACTGTCAAATTTCAGCTCAAAAGGACATCCCAAGCTCATACAATTGCACAAACAAGATTCAGGACCAAAACGCAAACATTACAAAACATTTAACTACCAATGTCAGCCCCCAACGGTCACGTGTTCCGAAACAGGGGGAGCCCGTTTCGAAACGCGGGGCCGTTCCGCAACGCGTACCGAAACGAGGGCTGGCAGAGAGCTTCCCGTTTCGAAACGGTGTCTCCCGTTTCGGACGCCTGGGCTACATTCAAGGCACCTGTTCCGAAACGGTGACCACTGTTCCGAAACGGCCTACACACAGAATGCAGAAACATGCTTTCTTAAACATGCAATTGACCAACCAATCATGCTCCAAAAGCTACCAAACTTTACCAGCAAAAAATTCAACATACAAGAGACATATTTGCATCAACAATTCAACATTATAACATCATATATGAAAAGCCCCAAATCTAAGGCATGCTTCCTACACAAGTAAACCATTCAAGCATAAAACCTTCAAAAACCAAGCACATAAAGGGCAAATACAAATCCAGCATTATTAACAACATTAGACAAACTTAGGGAGTTCAAACATCTCCCAAAACATCCATAATGGTCCCCCATTGCCAAGTACCCCAAAGCTAAATGTGTATAAGAAAACCTTTCCATACTTGAGCTTAACTTTCACTTGATTGCTTGCCTTCCTTGCTGCCCTCAATGCACCCTAATGTTCTGCATTATTGGTTTAAGAATACGGAAGAGAGCGTAAGCAAAAGCTTAGTGAGGAATGCTCATTAAAACCATTCAATAATGCATTTATAAAAACACTTTATAAATCATTCTTCAAAACATCATTTATACATGCTTACAAGCATTCTTAAACAAGCAAATCATGCTTCCATATCAATACATGTCATATTGGCCACAAGTGACACTTTCATCTTTTGAAAACAAAATCAACATAAGACTCACACATGGAATTTTAAACACCATTGTGATCTTAATATCCACAAGAACCACACAAGGACTTTTAACCAACTTTGTGTTCTTACAAGTTCCCCCCAAGGACTTTTAAACACTTTGGCCCAAGGACTTTTAAACACGTTGGCCCATGGACTTTTAAACACCATGGCAAGGACCACACAAGGACTTTTAAACACCTTGGCCCCAAGGACTTTTAAACACCTTGGCCAATGGACTTTTAAACACCATGGCAAGGACCACACAAGGAATTTTAACCACCTTTGTGTCCTTAACAAGAACCATCCAAGGACTTTTAACCACCTTGATGTTCTTAAGTAACAAGGCTCACTCAAGGACTTTTAACCACCTTAGTGACCTTAACAAGAATCATCATGGACTTTTAACCACCATGAAGTTCTTAGAATCCACAAGGCTCACTCAAGGACTTTTAACCACCTTAGTGAACTTAACCTTTTTCAAAACATCACTTACCAATATACATTATTATCATCAAATAATCCACTGTTCTAAAGCATTTAACCAAGCCATAAACATCATGCATCCTTAAGCATTAAACCACATTTAAACAATGTTTAAAAACAAGGAACTCTTACCTTGAGCTTCCTTCAACATATGGCTTACAAAATCAGCAATTACCATGCTAAATCATGCTTTCAAAACAGTATTTAAAACATGCAATAAACCACATTGCATAACAACCAAACCATGGCCACCACTAGAGAGTTTTTCCGAAAACTTACACTTGAGCTTAGTAAAGTTGTTTAGACTTAAACTAAGCTCCCAAGACATTGGTTTCAAAGCCGAAACCCAATTTCACTCACCAATTCCACTTCGCCTCTTGCCGAAGCACAAATCAAGCTTCCGAATCACCACCACTTGGATCCAAAGATGACTCCCCTGTTTTAAACACATCAAAGCAGAGGATTAATGCATCATCATGCATTAATAGCTTCAATGAAAGCACCTAAACTCGCTGCTCTCATCCACACTCCATTTTCGGTCACCAAATACAACCGAAAATGCATCCAAACAACTCCTCAACAAAGCCCAGCCATAAACCATCAAAACTAAACATCATTTAACATCTAAAAAGGACCTATTAACGTCCTTATACCTCCAGCAACATCAGATCCACAAGATCACTCCAAAACAACCAAGAATCACAAGCTAAACTTAGGAAATTCAACCTATCCGGGATTGCATTAGTTAAAACTCAATTCCTTATCAAATCAACATTCATTTATCATCAAATTAACACCTTAAAACACAGCCCAACAAGATCCAACGAAAATCCATCAAAAATCATCAAATCTTGCATTCAAAGCCAAGATCCATTACACAACTAAAAAGTCATTTATAAAACATCAATTAAGGATTGAGAACTTAGGAATTTCAGTAAGGAACTGAGAGTTTAGAGGAGAAGGACGTTCTTACCTCCAAACTTGAGTTTCTCCCTTTTTAGAACCAAAAACCTTGAAGAATCAACTAGCAAATGGTGAGGTTTTGTTGATGTGATGATTAACAATCAAAAGAGAATTGAAAAGGAAGATTTAAGTGACAAAATCAGAAGAAAATCTCTGGGGAAAAGATGTTTGGGTTGAGAGAAAATGAGAGAAAGTAAAATTGGAAAATATGGAAAGTTAGTTGCAAAATAGCAAAATGATTTCCCTCCACTCTTCTTTTGTTTTAAAATCAGAATTAAACATTAAAATATTTTAGAAAAATCTGGAGAAACTCCCTTTGGGTAAATAGCTCCTTAAAGATTCAAAGTTTCAATCCTTTCTAAAACAGTCACGCAACTTTCAAAAATTACATTTTGGTCACTAGCCAAAATGTCACCCTTCCAAACCTCATTTTGTAAAATTGATTTCACAGTTCACTTATATACATTAAAAGATGATTTTAGAACATGTTTCCATATTTTTAATGCAACCCGAACTAGGTTTTCCTAATTTCACCTTTTTAGATTCGGACAGCACTTTGACCAAACCGGTCAACGCCCAAAACTTCTAAGCCCAAAACTGGGGCGTTACAACTCTCCCCCCTTAAGAAATTTCGTCCCCGAAATTTACCTGAAGGAAAGAGATAAGGAAACTGCTCCAGCATGTCATCCTTCCGCTCTCACGTGGCTTCTTCAACACCATGATGCTTCCACAACACCTTTACCAACTCAATGGTCTTGCCACGAAGAACCTTGCTATCCGAATCCAGAACCTTCACCGGTTCCTCATCATAGGTCAAATCCGGATTCAGTTCCACTTCGTCCACAGGCATCACATGCGAAGGATCAGATCTATACTTCCGGAGCATAGAAACATGAAACACATCATGAATCTTCTCCAACTCTTGAGGTAACCTCAACCGATACGCAACAGGACCCACACGCTCAACCACCTCATATGGTCCAATGTACCTAGGGCTCAACTTACCCTTCCGGCCAAACCTCATCACCTTCTTCCAAGGCGAAACCTTCAAAAACACACGGTCACCCACCGCATACTCAATCTCCTTATGCTTCAAATCCGCGTAAGACTTTTGCCGATCAGAAGCTGCTTTCAACCGCTCACAAATGAGCTTCACCTTCTCGGTGGTTCCTTTCAACAAAGCCGGCATCGAAACCAACTTTTGACCCATTTCAGCCCAACAAAGAGGAGTCCTACACTTCCTCCCGTACAAAGCCTCATAAGGTGCCATTTGAATACTCGCCTGATAACTATTGTTATAAGCAAACTCTACCAAAGGCAAATGCTTCTCCCAAGAGCCCTGAAACTCAATCACGCAGCACCTCAACATATCCTCCAAAATCTGGATAACACGCTCAGACTGACCATCCGACTGAGGATGATAGGATGTACTGAAATTCAACCTTGTAGCCAAAGCTTGATGCAAACACTGCCAGAAACGCGATGTGAACCTCGGATCCCTATCCGACACAATCGACTTAGGCACACCATGCAGCCGCACAATCTCAGCAATGTACAGCTCCACAAGCTTATCCAAAGAAAACGTAGTATGCACAGGCAAGAAATGCGCACACTTCGTCAGGCGATCCACAATCACCCAAACCGAATTCTTCTTCGATGGTGACAAAGGTAAACCAGATACAAAATCCATGGTAACCCTTTCCCACTTCCACTCAGGGATTCTCAACGGTTGCAACAACCCTGAAGGAACCTGATGCTCAGCCTTAACCCGCTGACACACCAAACACTTGCTCACAAACTCCGCAACATCCTTCTTCAAACCCACCCAATAGTACTCATCACGAAGATCACGATACATCTTAGTACTACCAGGGTGCATAGCAAAAGAACTACTATGGCCTTCAGTCAGAATAGCACGCCTCAACTCAACATCATTGGGCACTACTATTCGACTCCCAAAACACAACACACCATCATCATTAAAACAGAAATCCGAAGGTCTACCCTCCGCGATATCCTGAACATAAGACACCAAGGAATCATCCAGCAACTGCTTTTCCTTGTTCAACTGAACCAATGATAGCTTCACTTGCAACTCAGCCACAAGACCACCATCACGTGAAATACTCAAACTGGCAAACATAGCCCTCAGCTCAACAGCTACCTTCCTACTCAAGGCATCCACAACAACATTAGCCTTTCCAGGATGGTACTCAATCATCAAATCATAATCCTTGAGCAACTCCAACCAACGCCGCTGCCTAAGATTCAACTCATTCTGAGACATCAGATACCTCAAACTCTTGTGATCCGTGTACACAGTACACTTCTCACCATACAGATAATGTCTCCAGATCTTCATAGCAAAAACCACTGCAGCCAACTCAATATCATGCGTAGGATAATTGCGCTCATGCACCTTCAACTGCCGCGATGCATAAGCCACAACCTTACCCTCTTGCATCAGCACACATCCTAAACCAACATAGGACGCATCACTATAGACCACAAACTCTTTCCCTGATTCAGGCTGAACCAAGATAGGAGCTTGCGTCAAAGCTGCCTTAAGCTTCTCAAAAGCCTGTTGTCTCGCTTCTGTCAACTCATACTTAACATCCTTTTGCAACAGCTTCGTCAAAGGTGCAGCAATCTTAGAAAAACCATCCACAAACCTCCGGTAGTATCCCGCCAAACCAAGGAAACTACGGACCTCATGAACAGACTTAGGAACCTTTCAGTTCATCACCGCCTCAATCTTCTGAGGATCAACACGAATCCCCTCAGCAGAAACCACATGCCCAAGAAACACCACCTCCTTAAGCCAGAACTCACACTTGCTCAACTTAGCATAAAGCTGATTCTCCAACAAAGCTTTCAATACAATCCTCAAATGCTCTTCATGCTCCTCCTCAGTACGCGAGTACACGAGGATATCATCAATGAATACCACCACAAACTTGTCCAGGTATTCATGAAACAAACGGTTCATCATGTCCATGAAAGCAGCAGGAGCATTTGTCAAACAAAACGGCATCACAAGAAACTCATAATACCCATACCTCGTCCTGAAAGCTGTCTTAGGCACATCCACATCCTTCACCTTCAACTGGTAATACCCTGACCTCAAGTCAATCTTAGAGAACACAGCAGCTCCCCGAAATTGATCAAAGAGATCATCAATCCTCGGTAAAGGATACCGATTCTTGATAGTCAACTTGTTCAGCTGACGATAATCAATGCACATTCTCATAGTGCCATCCTTCTTCTTCACAAACAAGACCGGTGCTCCCCAAGGTGACACACTCGGCTGAAAGAAACCACAATCAAGCAGCTCTTGCAACTGAGTCTTCAGCTCCTTCAGCTCCTTAGGTGCCATTCTATAAGGGGTAATGGACACAGGAGTTGTATTCTCATACAGCTCAATTCCAAACTCCACCTCGCGATTAGGAGGTAAACCATGCAACTCCTCAGGAAACACTCTAGGAAACTCCTTCACATCTCTGATATCTTGCACACGCAACTCCTTAGAGCTAGGATTCATCACAAAAGCTAGATAAGCCTCACAACCTTGCCTCAGCATCCTGCTCGCCTCCAAGGTAGAAACCACGTTGGTAAGAAACTTCACATTCTCACCAACTACGACAACTTCATAATCATCCGCAAGCTTCAACGAAACTCGCTTATTTTCACAATCCACAACAGCACGATGCTCAGCAAGCCAATCCATACCGAGGATTAAATCAAAACCATAGAAAGGAAACTCCATAAGGTCAACATGAAAAACATGGTCTTGAACAACCAAAGGACACCTCCTATACAACTTCCGAGTCACAACAGTCTCACCAAAAGAACTAGTGACACGAACACCAACATCCAAAGACTCAACAGGCAAACCAAGCAATTCAGCATGCTCACGCAAAATGTAAGAATACGTAGATCCAGAATCTATCAAGGAAAGTAATGACAACGATTGCAAAGTAAAGGTACCTGCAATCACATCCGCGTCATTCCTCCCCTCCTGCTGAGAATACACCCTAGCTTGACCTCCACCCTCAGGTTGAATAGCCACAACATGAGCTACTCCTCGACCACCTTCCTCTCTCCGCTGGAAGTTACCACGGCCGCGCCCACGACCTCTCTGCGGTGCAGGAACAACAGGAGCACGCACTTGGCCACCAGCCAACAAAGGACACTCTCGCCTCAAGTGATCCGCAGCTCCACAATTCCAGCACCTGTTACCAGCTGCCGCAACAGGAGCTTGCACCTCCCTCACAGCACGAGGACAGTCACGCTTCATGTGACCACGTGAACCACAAATCCAGCAAGCACTCGGATCAGCTCTAGGATTGCCTTCTCTAGCAGGTGCACCACCACCTCTCTTAACTGAGGACTGATACTTCTGATCACGTCCCCTCTTGTTCCGTCCACCACCGGAACTATGCTCAACAGCTCGCTTACCAGAACTAGCTCCAGCACCTATAGCAGATAAACCCAAGTTCATCTCAATGTCCTTGGCTCGGCCCACCAACACATCAAAATCATCATACTCGGTGGCCAGCACATACATCTTCACATCCGTCACTAAACCATAACGGAATCTTTCACACCTCTCCCGCTCATCCGGAATAAGCTCAGGTGCATACTGACTGATTCTAACGAACTGAACTTCATACTCAGCCACCGTCATTCTCCCTTGGGTAAGAGACATGAACTCACGCTTCTTTTCATCAAGATATCTCACACCAAGATACCTTCTCTTGAACACATTCTGAAAGAATGTCCAAGTTACATCTGCATCAGCCATCCCAGCTATAGTGGTCGTCCACCACATATAAGCATCATCCTGAAGCAAGGATACAACACAACCCAGCTTTTGCACATCAGTGCAACTCATCTGACCCAAGATCCTCTTGGTACTCTCTAACCAAGCTTCAGAACCCTCAGCAGACATACCCCTGAAGTCAGTCCCACCAAGACTTCGCAAACGCTCCAAAGGTAGTCTAACACCAGCATCTCCCTGATGCCCAGCTCCTTGAGCTCCAGCTATTGCCGCTCGAAAAGCACCAGCAATAGCTTGTACCAACATCGTCATGTCAGGCATAGCTTGCCCCTGACCAACCTCAGGTCCAGCAGCACCAGCACCAGCTGCAGCTTCATCTCTTTCACCCTCAGCACCACCACCACTAGGTGGAGGAGGAGGTAACACCGCACTACCCGCGTTTTCCTCATTCTCATTCTCATTAGGAGTCGTAGCTCGCACATTACTTCTCAACTCTCTACGTGGTGTCATACTCTAACCATACAATCACAATGCAAATAAACAAAGTCAGGTCCAGCAAGGTAAGCAATCCAAGTACTCAAGCTCAATTTCATTTAAAATCAACATCATTTCATTAGCTTTGTTTTGGCAATGGGTACCCACATCATGCTTCACCACAGCATACAACTCAATTGCATCAAATTCACAAACTACTCAACATGCTTTCACTCAACAAGCATACATAGCATACATACTTCAATCATACACACATTCATTCCCAATTACTCGAGAACTCAGCTCTGATACCACCAAATGTAACCCCCTTAACCCGGCCTAGACGGTTGACCCGAATTAAGAAAGTCACACGGGGAAAACAAAAGTCAACCCGAAAGTCAACCTTGATTAACGACCCTGTTTTTTTCTTTTACTCTTGTCTAGATGCACATTAACCCTAGTTATGATCGTACAAGCAACATACTCAAAGATCATAAACATCAGAGATCAAAGAGGGACCCAATTGAAGAATTTACAACTTTAGGGACCAAATTGTAAATTCTAAAAATTACAGGGACTTAGCTCAAATTGAAGTTACCAACTTGTAATTAGTCAGGTTTCATGCTTCAGTGTCAAATTTCAGCTCAAAAGGACATCCCAAGCTCATACAATTGCACAAACAAGATTCAGGACCAAAACGCAAACATTACAAAACATTTAACTACCAATGTCAGCCCCCAACGGTCACGTGTTCCGAAACAGGGAGAGCCCGTTTCGAAACGCGGGGCCGTTCCGCAACGCGTACCAAAACGAGGGCTGGCAGAGAGCTTCCCGTTTCGAAACGGTGTCTCCCGTTTTGGACGCCTGGGCTACATTCAAGGCACCTGTTCCGAAATGGTTACCACTGTTCCGAAACGGCCTGCACAAAATGCAGAAACATGCTTTCTTAAACATGCATTTGACCAACCAATCATGCTCCAAAAGCTACCAAACTTTACCAGCAACAAATTCAACATACAAGAGACATATTTGCATCAACAATTCAACATTATAACATCATATATGAAAAGCCCCAAATCTAAGGCATGCTTCCTACACAAGTAAACCATTCAAGCATAAAACCTTCAAAAACCAAGCACATAAAGGCCAAATACAAATCCAGCATTATTAACAACATTAGACAAACTTAGGGAGTTCAAACATCTCCCAAAACATCCATAATGGTCCCTCATTGCCAAGTACCCCAAAGCTAAATGTGTATAAGAAAACCTTTCCATACTTGAGCTTAACTTTCACTTGATTGCTTGCCTTCCTTGCTGCCCTCAATGCACCCTAATGTTCTGCATTATTGGTTTAAGAAAACGGAAGAGAGCGTAAGCAAAAGCTTAGTGAGGAATGCTCATTAAAACCATTCAATAATGCATTTATAAAAACACTTTATAAATCATTCTTCAAAACGTCATTTATACATGCTTACAAGCATTCTTAAACAAGCAAATCATGCTTCCATATCAATACATGTCATATTGGCCACAAGTGACAATTTCATCTTTTGAAAACAAGATCAACATAAGACTCACACATGGACTTTTAAACACCATTGGGATCTTATAATCCACAAGAACCACACAAGGACTTTTAACCACCTTTGTGTTCTTACAAGTTTCCCCCAAGGACTTTTAAACACCTTGGCCCCAAGGACTTTTAAACACCTTGGCCCATGGACTTTTAAACACCATGGCAAGGACCACACAAGGAATTTTAACCACCTTTGTGTCCTTAACAAGAATCATCCAAGGACTTTTAACCACCTTGATGTTCTTAAGTAACAAGGCTCACTCAAGGACTTTTAACCACCTTAGCGACCTTAACAAGAATCATCATGGACTTTTAACCACCATGAAGTTCTTAGAATCCACAAGGCTCACTCAAGGACTTTTAACCACCTTAGTGACCTTAACCTCTTTCAAAACATCACTTGCCAATATACATTATTATCATCAAATAATCCATTGTTTTAAAGCATTTAACCAAGCCATAAACATCATGCATCCTTAAGCATTAAACCACATTTAAACAATGTTTAAAAACAAGGAACTCTTACCTTGAGCTTCCTTCAACATATGGCTTACAAAATCAGCAATTACCATGCTAAATCATGCTTTCAAAACAGTATTTAAAACATGCAATAAACCACATTGCATAACAAACAAACCATGGCCACCACTAGAGAGTTTTTCTGAAAACTTACACTTGCGCTTAGTAAAGTTGTTTAGACTTAAACTAAGCTCCCAAGACATTGGTTTCAAAGCCGAAACCCAATTTCACTCACCAATTCCACTTCGCCTCTTGCCGAAGCACAAATCAAGCTTCCGGATCACCACTACTTGGATCCAAAGATGACTCCCCTGTTTTAAACACATCAAAGCAGAGGATTAATGCATCATCATGCATTAATAGCTTCAATGAAAGCACCTAAACTCGCTGCTCTCATCCACACTCCATTTTCGGTCACCAAATATAACCGAAAATGCATCCAAACAACTCCTCAACAAAGCCCAGCCATAAACCATCAAAACTAAACATCCTTTAACATCATTTAACATCTAAAAAGGACCTATTAACATCCTTATACCTCCAGCAACATCAGATCCACAAGATCACTCAAAAACAACCAAGAATCACAAGCTAAACTTAGGAAATTCAACCTATCCGGGATTGCATTAGTTAAAACTCAATTCCTTATCAAATCAACATTCATTTATCATAAAATTAACGCCTTAAAACACAGCCCAACCAGATCCAACGAAAATCCATCAAAAATCATCAAATCTTGCATTCAAAGCCAAGATCCATTACACAACTTAAAAGTCATTTATAAAACATCAATTAAGGATTGAGAACTTAGAAATTTCAGTAAAGAACTGAGATTTTAGAGGAGAAGGACGTTCTTACCTCCAAACTTGAGTTTCTCCCTTTTTAGAACCAAAAACCTTGAAGAATCAAGTAGCAAATGGTGAGGTTTTGTTGATGTGATGATTAGCAATCAAAAGAGAATTGAAAAGGAAGATTTAAGTGACAAAATCAGAAGAAAATCTCTGGGGAAAAGATGTTTGGGTTGAGAGAAAATGAGAGAAAGTAAAATTGGAAAATATGGAAAGTTAGTTGCAAAATAGCAAAATGATTTCCATCCACTCTTCTTTTGTTTTAAAATCAGAATTAAACATTAAAATATCTTAGAAAAATCTGGAGAAACTCCCTTTGGGTAAATAGCTCCTTAAAGATTCAAAGTTTCAGTCCTTTATAAAACAGTCACGCAACTTTCAAAAATTACATTTTGGTCACTAGCCAAAATGTCACCCTTCCAAACCTCATTTTGTAAAATTGATTTCACATTTCACTTATATACATTAAAAGATGATTTTAGAACATTTTTCCATATTTTTAATGCAACCCGAACTAGGTTTTCCTAATTTCACCTTTTTAGATTCAGACAGCACTTTGACCAAACCGGTCAACGCCCAAAACTTCTAAGCCCAAAACTGGGGCGTTACACCTAATTAGCCTACAAATTTCTTTGTTCTCTTGTGTGAGGGTTGGGTTGATTTTTTGGGTAAAAAAATCAACCGAAATTGTAAAGGGTTGCCTCCTTGTCCTAGAAAAGGGGAAGATCAATTTAGTGAAATTGTTGCAAATCCTTAGTGAGACTAAGGTAGTGGATGTAGAGTTCATCAAGGAACTTGAACCACTCTAAATCCCTTGTTCTTCAATTTTTAATTTGCCAATTTCCACCAAAATCCTTTAAATTTCCAATTCACCCCCCTCTTGGTAAATATCGATCATTCGATCCACTCAACAATTGGTATCAGAGCTTAACTCCTTGAGGATTAACAACCACAAGAGGAGATCCTTGGAAGAGTGTGATCATCAAATTATCAAGAGATGGCTTCAACCTCCGGTTCGGGCATGTACGAGTCACAATCAACCACCAAGCCTCCTTTCTTCAATGGTGACAACTATTCTTTTTGGAAGAATAAAATGAGGCTATTCATCAAGTCTAGTGACTATCTTGTGTGGGATGTCATTGAAGATGGGCCATACATTCCATTGAAGCAAGACGGTGAAGGCAAGATGGTGTTGAAGAAGAAAGCTGAAATGAGTGAAGAGGAGAGGAAGAAGATTCAAGTCAACGATAAAAGCTCTCCACATGCTTTTTTGTGCTTTCGGTCCGGACATCTACTCAAAGGTCTCATCCATTGAAAGTGCCAAGGAAGTGTGGGACACTCTTGAGACCACTTATGAGGGCACCAATGATGTCAAAGAAACTAAGATTGGACTTCTCAATCTTAGTTATGAAAACTTCATGATGGAACCCGATGAGACGGTGTCAAAGATGTTTGATCGATTCTCCACAATCGTCAACGGTCTAAAGGGATATGGAGAGATCATACCGAAAGACAAGCTTGTCCGGAAGCTACTCTATTCACTTCCCGAAGCTTGGGATGGGAAGAGAACCGCTATCATCGAAGCAAAGAACTTGAAGACATTAAAGCTTGATGATCTTGTGGGTTCTCTCCTTACTCATGAGATCATGAAGCAAGGAAGGGAAGATGAGAAAAAGAAAGAAGAGAAAAGAGTAGAGAAGCTTGAGGTTGAGAAGAAGAAGAAGATGGGTATAGCTCTCAAGGCTAAAGCTTCACAACATGATGAGAGCTCATCTTGTGAGGAGGATGAACTTGAAGAATTGGCTATGATAGCCAAACGATTCTCACGCTTCATGAGGTCCAACCGGGGAAGAAAAATCCAAAGAAAGATGGACTTCAAAGGAAAGAACAAAGAAGAAGGAAAGGATCCCATCATTTGCTATGAGTGCAAACAATCCGGCCACATCCGTTCGGAGTGCCCTCAACTCAAGAAGAAGGGCTTTGAGAAGAAGAAAAGAGTCAAAGCCAAACTTGCTACTTGGAGTGATGAGGAGTCATCGGAGGATGACGAACAAGAAGTGACTAACCTTTGTCTCATGGCACTTGAGGAAGATTCCTCCATAATAACCTCTAACTCATCTACTTTAGATTTTTCATATGAAGAATTAAATGATGCATATGATGAGTTATGTAACGCCCCGGTTTTGGGCTCAGAAGTTTTGGCGTTGACCGGTTCGGTCAAAGTGCTGATCGAATATATAAGAGTGAATTTAGGAAAGCCTAGTTCGGGTTGCATTAAAAATATGGAAAAATATTCTAAAATCATATTTTAATATATAAAGGTGAACTGTGAAATCAATTTTGGAAAATGAGGTTCGGAAGGTTGACATTTTGGCTAGTGACCAAAATGTAATTTTTGAAAGTTGCGGGACAGTTTTATAAAGGATTGAAACTTTGAATCTTTAAGGAGCTATTATTCCAAAAAGGATTTCTCCAGATTTTTCTAAGATATTTTAAGTCTAAAATCTGATTTTAAAGATTTAGAAAAGGAGGGAAATCATTTTAACCAATTTCCAACTAATTTTCTATTTTCTCTCAAATTCTCTTTTCTCTCATTTTCTCTCTACGCAAACAAGATTTCCTCAGATTTCTTTCTCTGATTTTGACATCCTAAACTCTCATTTCAATTCTTATTTGATTCCTAATCATCTCATCATCAAAACCTCACAATTTACAAGTTGATTCATCAAGCATTTTGGCTCTAAAATGGAGAAATTCAAGTTTGGAGGTAAGAACGTCCTTCTCCTCTAAACTATCAGTTCTTTACTGAAATTCCTAAGTTCTCAATCCTTGATTCATGTTTTATTAAAGGCTTTTCAATTGAGATCTTGATTTTTGGCTAAAATGCAAGATTTGGTGATTTTGGTGAAAATTTCGTGCGATCTGTTTAAGCAGGGTTTTGAGGTGTTAAATTGATGTTAAATGAATGCTAAAATGATTAGAAGTTGAGGTTTAATCAATGCAATCCCGGATAGGTTGAATTTCCTAAGTTTGGCTTGAGTTTTTGGTTGTTTTTGGAGTGTTTTTGGTGATCTGTTATACCTGGAGGTATAAGGACGTGGTTGTGATCATTTTGCATGTTATTTGATGTATAAAAATGGTTAGAAGTGATGGATCTTGGCTGGGTTAAGTTTTAGAAGTGTTTGGAGATGATTTCGGTTGTGTTTGGTAGCCAAATTGTTAGATTTGTGATGAGCAGCGAGTTGTGTTGATGTTGCTGGTGTTTTAATGCATAAGGATGCATTAATGTTCTGTTTTTATGTGCTTGAAACAGGGGAGGTTGATCCTTGAGCTTTGGAGGTGTTTTCGGAAGGTTTCTGAAGCTTGGAAAGCTTGTTGGCTAGGCTTGTTTGGTAATCGGTGAGTGAAGTTGGGATTTCAGCTTTTGAAACAAGGTTTGAAGGTTTTTGGGAGCTTAGTTTAAGTCTAAACAACTTTGCTAAGCTCAAGAGTAAGTGAAGAGGTTTTTGCTTTTGGATTGTGTATGATTTGGTTTTAAAATCAATTGTGGTTGATGATTGATGTGCATGTGTTATTGCATGGTTTAATTCTGTTTTGTAAGCATGTTTTAGCATGGTTTAATGCTGGTTTTGAAAGTCAATTGAAAAGGATGCTCAAGGTAAGAGATCCTTGGTTATGTTTATGGAAATTGTGATTTTGATGCATAGTGATGCATGTTGTTCATTGGCTTTGTATGATGCTTAAAAACAGTGAGTTGATGATGATTAATGATGATAATTGTACCTTTTGCATATTGTTTATGCATGTGAATCATTGAGCTAATGATGTGGTGGTTTTGCATTATGTGTATGCATGTGAATCATTGAGCTAATGATGTGATGACCTTGCATTGTGTTTATGCATGTGGAACATTGGATATTATGGTAAGATGGTTATGTTGGCAAGAGATGTGAATGGTTCTTGGTTCGTTGATCGGGTATAATTAGCCGGCTATAGGATTGGGTGCACCGTGAATAAAGTCGCCTTGAAGGCGGAGTGGTCAAGTGTGGACCGGTTAGACTCCCCTCAAGTATTCCTAACGAGAAGAGGTTATAGTGGAGGTTGTTGCCCACTCGAGGACCTAAGTTGTTAAGGTCATAATGGAGGTTGTTGCCCATTCGAGGACCTTGGTTAAGTAAAGGTTATAAGGTGGTTAAAAGTCCTTATGTGAGAACCTTGTACTTGTTAAGATCACAATGGCAGTGTTTAAGTCCATGTGTGGATCTTGTGTGTGATGTCCCGTACCTCGTTAGATGATGTCTACAACTACCAATCGGTTATGCAAAGGTTGTATGGTGGTTGAAAGTCCATACGGAAAAGACCTTGTGCATGTCAAGGGTGTATGGCGGATGGAAGTCCATACATGGTAACCTTGAGGAAAAGCTAAGGTTGTATGGTGTTTAAAAGTCCATGCATGGGAACCTTAGGTTGTTAAGGTCAAATGGAGGTTGATGCCCATTTGGAAGACCTTGGATTGGGTAGGGTGTAGGAAGCGTTGGGACACGCTTGTAATCCGCGTATCCGATCGAATCGATAAGTTGGAAAGTGAATGTGGTTGATCTCTTGGAAGCCAATGTAATGTTCTTGATCATGTGAAGCATGGGATTGCTTGAAATGATGCATGGTTGCATGTGAAGCATTGTATTGCTTGAAATGATGCATGGTTGCATGTGAAGCATGAGATGCTTGAATTAATGCATGTTTGCATGAGAAGCATGAGATGTTGGGTAAGATGCATTGTTGCATGAGATGTGTAAATGCTAGTGGAAGCATGTTACTTGTATGTTGAACAAGTGTTGGTTATCATTTGATAAATGATGCATGTGAGCATGGATTACCTATGTTGCATTGAAGTCATGTATGACTTGTTGTTAAAGGCATGTGAATACGATGTTATGGTTTTATAGTGCATTGATTAAATGCATGAAATGGTTTAATTGAACTATGGTTTTAAATGGTTTCTTGCTTGATGTGGTTTTCAAGTTAAAGAAAGGTATGTTGTGGAAAGGATGTGTTTTCCATGGTTTTGTTTAAGCTTGGCATATGGTGTTTATGCATGTTTTGAGCTTGATGTTGAAAGAGTTTTCGAACATGGTTTTGGAAAGCAAATCGGGTTGGTTTTTAAGTGTTTTAAAGACCCGCTGCATTGATGGTGTTTTGGTTTTGAGCATTCCTTACTAAGCATTATGTGCTTACGCTCCTTTTTGTCCATCAATGCAGATTCTTGAGGTTTGGGCAGCAAGGAGCAAGGGATTCAAGGTGGACTCCAATGGAGATGTATGTCTCGGTGAATAGCTATAGTTAATAAGGGCAATGGGGTAGAATCTCTCGGATTGTTTGTTATTGTGATCGTATGTGTTGATCAAGAATGTTTATGTACTGTTGTTAATGATGTTGAATCATGAATTGGTTTAATTGAGGTTGCTTGAAGGATTTGTGCTTAAATGGTTGCTTGAGTAGGAAGCATGTCTATAGAATTGGGGCTTTTCATATGTGTTGATCATATGTTGAATTGTTGATGCAAGTATGTCTCTTTTATGTTGAATTGCATGTTGGCAAAGTTTGGTGGCTTTTGGAGCATGTTTGAATGATCAATTGTGTGTTTGAGTGAGCAAAACGCAACATTCTGGACTAGGTGTTTCGGAACAGGCAACACCGTTTCGGAACGGGTGCCCTGCATAAACCCAGGCGTCCGAAACGGGTGTCACCGTTCCGAAACGGAAGGCATTCTGCCAGACCCCCGTTGCGGAACGCGTTGCGGAACGGCCCGTGTTTCGGAACGGCCTTGGCCTGTTTCGGAACGAGTGACCGTTGGGGGCTGTCATGGGCGGTTAAATGTTTCAAAATGTTTGCATTTTGGTCCTGAATCTTGTTTGTGCAATTGTTTGAGTTCAGGATGTCCGTTTGAGTTTAAATTTGGCAGAGAAGCATGAAACATGATTAATTTCAAGTCGGTAACTTAAAATCTGGTTAAGTCCTTAAAGTTTTCAGAAATTACAATTTGGTCCCTAAAGTTGTAATTTGTTCAATCGGGTCCCTGTTTGATCTCTGATGTTTGTGATCTTTGAGCATGGTGTTTGCGTGATCACACATAGGGTTAATGTGCATCTAGACAAGATTAAAAGAAAAAAAAGGGTCGTTAATCAAGGTTGACTTTCGGGTTGACTTTGGTTTTCCCCGTGTAATCTTCGTAGTTCGGGTCAACCGTCTAGGCCGGGCTACGGGGGTTACATTTGGTGGTATCAGAGCTGAGTTGCGAAGGTTGGGGAAAACGGTAAGTTGTTGTGGTAAGTGTGCTTGATGTTTACCTTGTTGTATGGTTGAAAGCTGGTTGAAGCATGTGTTGCTGTATATGCTGTTGATGTTTTGAGCATGTTGCTGGTGTATGCAAGCATGATTTGTGGATATGTGTTGATGTTATGAGCTGATGCTATGCATGATGAATGTGTTTTGAGCATGTTATGTTGCTAATGTGCTGGTGCTGTTGGATGTTGATGGTGTAAGCATGATCAAGGCATGTTGTTGATATGCTTGATGTTGTGATATTCATGTTGTGTTGATTGTTATGTCATGTAAAGGGGGAGGATTCGGGATACCCATTGCCTTATTAATATAGCTATTGTGTTATTTTGGAGTTGGAGTTTGAATCCTTGCTTAATGCTAGTCTAACAGGTTTTGTTTGTTTGTTGTGATTGTGTGTTGTTTGTTGTTAGTGGTATGGCAAAGATGATGAAAGAATGGAGGATGAGTGAAATGGTTGCTGCCTTGGGGCAGGTTGTTAAGTCAAAGGATTCACCCTTTTGTAAAGGTGTTTTGTCTCAGTCTTCTGTGACTGAAGTTGAGATGGTAAGGCAAGGGAAGGAAGCTGGTTCCGGGATGGAAAGTTCTTTACCTGTTGTTCAGGAGGTGTTGGGAACATCTCAGGCTATGGTTGAGGTGGGATCAGTGGATGTGCTGGCTAAATGTGTGGGTTTGCCGAAACAGTATTTGTTTGATTTGGGTGCTTTGGAGTACCATGGTTCTTCCCCGGAGATGTTTGAGGTCTGGTTGGCCAATGTAGTTCTGATTTTGGATCAGGAAGGCTGTGATTATGCCTGTAAGCTGGGGAGTGTTGTTTCTTTGATGTTGGAGGATGCTTGTTCTTGGTGGACATCTGTGGCTGTGGCGTCACATATCCTTGATGTTGATTGGGATTTCTTTGTATCTGATTTCTATGAAAGGTATCTTGGAAGGGAATTTCCAAGGGTTGGGCAAGGTGTGGCTAATGCTGTTGGTGAGCAAGTGTTGCTTGAGCAAGGAGTGGGAGCACAGTCATCTGTTTGTGACCGTTGTAAAAGGCAACATGTTGGAAATTGTTGGGGCGCAGGTGTTTGTTGGAATTGTGGTTCCAAGTTGCATGTTAAGCGTGATTGTCCTCATGGAGTGAAGTCAGCTTTGATGTTGGCTAAAGGATCTTTGAAAGGTCGTGGGCGCGATCGAGGCGAGGTTCAGAAGTGGCAGAAAAAGCAGAAGGTTGTGAAGAGCTTGGGAAATGAAGTTTGCTGGAAGTGTGGGTCTGCTGGACACATGAAGCGTGATTGCTTGATGTTGGCGCGGAACAGTCAAGGTTTCTTATCGCAAGGAGTTGGTGGTGACCCAGGAGTGTTTGTTGGTGCTGCAAGGGTGCAACCGAAGGATGTTGGTTCCGCAAGGAAGAGAGCTCGTTCGATGAAGCTTCAGGGTGGTGTTATGTTTTCAGGTAACCTTGTTAAGTGATCTTTGCTTTAGTTGCTTAGTTTGGTTTCTGTTGGTTTTTCCTTGCGTGGTAAGTTTGGTCTTGTTGCTAGCATGTTTAGGGTAATGATAGTTGTGGTTTGGTGATATCTTGTGGTTAATGGTTGTTGGTATGATGGAGTTAGATAAGTTAAAGGTGAGTAAGAGGTTGTTCTTAGACAGATTTTGAGGATGTTATTGGAGGGTGTGAACTGGCATTCATGCACAGTTAAATCATTGATATATACTATATTATATAAGTTGGTCCATGCATACATGTGGCATAACATTAGAGGTTTTTGCATACATGTACATCAGACATTGATAGGGCATGTAGGTGATCATGCATACGATGTTCACGCTCGCTAATGACTAATCGAATCTGTTAGTGTTGTGGTTGGGTTAAGTGTGATGATGGGTTTGTAGAGGTTGTTTGGTGCTGAGTGGGAGTTAGAAGTGCTGGAGTTTGTTATCTAGTTGTTTGTGATGGTGAGAGTGGAATGGCTTGTTGGTAGAAGGAAAGTGTTTGTTGCTTTGAGAGTTTAGTGGTTTGGTGGTGAAAGGTATCGGTTGTGGTTTGTATCAGTTAAGTGGTTTGTTTAGCTGAAAGGAAGTGGTTGTTCCTTGGTGCTAAGTGTTGTTGTAGCTTGGTGGTTGAGTTTCCGAGTGCTGAAGTGGTTTAGCTTTTAAGTTGCTGTGAAGGGTTGTGTTTGTTCTTGGCAATCTTTGAAGAGTTCTGAAGCTGTTGTGTGTGTTTTGGTTCAGTGATGTTCTGGTAGTGCAAGTGTTCTGGTTAAGTATGTAGTGAAAGGGCTGTGAAAGATCGAAGGTTTTCGTTGGTTGTTTGAGTTCTTGTGAGCAGTGGTTGGCTAGTTGTGGTTAAGAAGTTCTGTTTGAAGTCTGTTGATGGTATGTGGAACGGCTGAAGGTTTCAAGTTGAGGTTGTGATGTGATTCTGGTTTTTGGTGCTGGTGAGCTGTTATGGTAATGTTTTTGATGGGTGTAAAGGATTGTCAGCTTCGTTAGAGAGTTTGTGTGAACAGTTGATGTTTAAGGATTTCTGCTTGTTGGGAAAATCTTTGGAAAAGGTTTGGGAATCGCAAGAGTTGTTGAGGTTGAGAGGTTGCCTAGTGGCTGAGTTGGTTTGGTTGTTGTCTTTGTGTAGACAAGTTCTGGAAGATGTGTATTACAGTGTTGTTTGCTGTAAGAGCTGAAGTTCCTCAGGTTGACGTTGGGTTTGTGTATTGTCTGGTTGTATGGAAGGTTAAGTCGTGGTTACCTTTGAGAGTTTGGATTTGTGAACAGTATATGGTGGAGGTTTTGTGTGGAATGTGATCAGTGGTGTTGGTTAAGGCTTTTGTGTTGCTTTGTGTGTTGCTTGAGAAGGTTCTGTTCTCTTTTCGCCGGTTGAAATTTCGAGGACGAAATTTCCTAAGGGGGGGAGAGTTGTAACGCCCCGGTTTTGGGCTCAGAAGTTTTGGCGTTGACCGGTTCGGTCAAAGTGCTGATCGAATATATAAGAGTGAATTTAGGAAAGCCTAGTTCGGGTTGCATTAAAAATATGGAAAAATATTCTAAAATCATATTTTAATATATAAAGGTGAACTGTGAAATCAATTTTGGAAAATGAGGTTCGGAAGGTTGACATTTTGGCTAGTGACCAAAATGTAATTTTTGAAAGTTGCGGGACAGTTTTATAAAGGATTGAAACTTTGAATCTTTAAGGAGCTATTATTCCAAAAAGGATTTCTCCAGATTTTTCTAAGATATTTTAAGTCTAAAATCTGATTTTAAAGATTTAGAAAAGGAGGGAAATCATTTTAACCAATTTCCAACTAATTTTCTATTTTCTCTCAAATTCTCTTTTCTCTCATTTTCTCTCTACCCAAACAAGATTTCCTCAGATTTCTTTCTCTGATTTTGACATCCTAAACTCTCATTTCAATTCTTATTTGATTCCTAATCATCTCATCATCAAAACCTCACAATTTACAAGTTGATTCATCAAGCATTTTGGCTCTAAAATGGAGAAATTCAAGTTTGGAGGTAAGAACGTCCTTCTCCTCTAAACTATCAGTTCTTTACTGAAATTCCTAAGTTCTCAATCCTTGATTCATGTTTTATTAAAGGCTTTTCAATTGAGATCTTGATTTTTGGCTAAAATGCAAGATTTGGTGATTTTGGTGAAAATTTCGTGTGATCTGTTTAAGCAGGGTTTTGAGGTGTTAAATTGATGTTAAATGAATGCTAAAATGATTAGAAGTTGAGGTTTAATCAATGCAATCCCGGATAGGTTGAATTTCCTAAGTTTGGCTTGAGTTTTTGGTTGTTTTTGGAGTGTTTTTGGTGATCTGTTATACCTGGAGGTATAAGGACGTGGTTGTGATCATTTTGCATGTTATTTGATGTATAAAAATGGTTAGAAGTGATGGATCTTGGCTGGGTTAAGTTTTGGAAGTGTTTGGAGATGATTTCGGTTGTGTTTGGTAGCCAAATTGTTAGATTTGTGATGAGCAGCGCGTTGTGTTGATGTTGCTGGTGTTTTAATGCATAAGGATGCATTAATGTTCTGTTTTTATGTGCTTGAAACAGGGGAGGTTGATCCTTGAGCTTTGGAGGTGTTTTCGGAAGGTTTCTGAAGCTTGGAAAGCTTGTTGGCTAGGCTTGTTTGGTAATCGGTGAGTGAAGTTGGGATTTCAGCTTTTGAAACAAGGTTTGAAGGTTTTTGGGAGCTTAGTTTAAGTCTAAACAACTTTGCTAAGCTCAAGAGTAAGTGAAGAGGTTTTTGCTTTTGGATTGTGTATGATTTGGTTTTAAAATCAATTGTGGTTGATGATTGATGTGCATGTGTTATTGCATGGTTTAATTCTGTTTTGTAAGCATGTTTTAGCATGGTTTAATGCTGGTTTTGAAAGTCAATTGAAAAGGATGCTCAAGGTAAGAGATCCTTGGTTATGTTTATGGAAATTGTGATTTTGATGCATAGTGATGCATGTTGTTCATTGGCTTTGTATGATGCTTAAAAACAGTGAGTTGATGATGATTAATGATGATAATTGTACCTTTTGCATATTGTTTATGCATGTGAATCATTGAGCTAATGATGTGGTGGTTTTGCATTATGTGTATGCATGTGAATCATTGAGCTAATGATGTGATGACCTTGCATTGTGTTTATGCATGTGGAACATTGGATATTATGGTAAGATGGTTATGTTGGCAAGAGATGTGAATGGTTCTTGGTTCGTTGATCGGGTATAATTAGCCGGCTATAGGATTGGGTGCACCGTGAATAAAGTCGCCTTGAAGGCGGAGTGGTCAAGTGTGGACCGGTTAGACTCCCCTCAAGTATTCCTAACGAGAAGAGGTTATAGTGGAGGTTGTTGCCCACTCGAGGACCTAAGTTGTTAAGGTCATAATGGAGGTTGTTGCCCATTCGAGGACCTTGGTTAAGTAAAGGTTATAAGGTGGTTAAAAGTCCTTATGTGAGAACCTTGTACTTGTTAAGATCACAATGGCAGTGTTTAAGTCCATGTGTGGATCTTGTGTGTGATGTCCCGTACCTCGTTAGATGATGTCTACAACTACCAATCGGTTATGCAAAGGTTGTATGGTGGTTGAAAGTCCATACGGAAAAGACCTTGTGCATGTCAAGGGTGTATGGCGGATGGAAGTCCATACATGGTAACCTTGAGGAAAAGCTAAGGTTGTATGGTGTTTAAAAGTCCATGCATGGGAACCTTAGGTTGTTAAGGTCAAATGGAGGTTGATGCCCATTTGGAAGACCTTGGATTGGGTTGGGTGTAGGAAGCGTTGGGACACGCTTGTAATCCGCGTATCCGATCGAATCGATAAGTTGGAAAGTGAATGTGGTTGATCTCTTGGAAGCCAATGTAATGTTCTTGATCATGTGAAGCATGGGATTGCTTGAAATGATGCATGGTTGCATGTGAAGCATGGTATTGCTTGAAATGATGCATGGTTGCATGTGAAGCATGAGATGCTTGAATTAATGCATGTTTGCATGAGAAGCATGAGATGTTGGGTAAGATGCATTGTTGCATGAGATGTGTAAATGCTAGTGGAAGCATGTTACTTGTATGTTGAACAAGTGTTGGTTATCATTTGATAAATGATGCATGTGAGCATGGATTACCTATGTTGCATTGAAGTCATGTATGACTTGTTGTTAAAGGCATGTGAATACGATGTTATGGTTTTATAGTGCATTGATTAAATGCATGAAATGGTTTAATTGAACTATGGTTTTAAATGGTTTCTTGCTTGATGTGGTTTTCAAGTTAAAGAAAGGTATGTTGTGGAAAGGATGTGTTTTCCATGGTTTTGTTTAAGCTTGGCATATGGTGTTTATGCATGTTTTGAGCTTGATGTTGAAAGAGTTTTCGAACATGGTTTTGGAAAGCAAATCGGGTTGGTTTTTAAGTGTTTTAAAGACCCGCTGCATTGATGGTGTTTTGGTTTTGAGCATTCCTTACTAAGCATTATGTGCTTACGCTCCTTTTTGTCCATCAATGCAGATTCTTGAGGTTTGGGCAGCAAGGAGCAAGGGATTCAAGGTGGACTCCAATGGAGATGTATGTCTCGGTGAATAGCTATAGTTAATAAGGGCAATGGGGTAGAATCTCTCGGATTGTTGTTATTGTGATCGTATGTGTTGATCAAGAATGTTTATGTACTGTTGTTAATGATGTTGAATCATGAATTGGTTTAATTGAGGTTGCTTGAAGGATTTGTGCTTAAATGGTTGCTTGAGTAGGAAGCATGTCTATAGAATTGGGGCTTTTCATATGTGTTGATCATATGTTGAATTGTTGATGCAAGTATGTCTCTTTTATGTTGAATTGCATGTTGGCAAAGTTTGGTGGCTTTTGGAGCATGTTTGAATGATCAATTGTGTGTTTGAGTGAGCAAAACGCAACATTCTGGGCTAGGTGTTTCGGAACAGGCAACACCGTTTCGGAACGGGTGCCCTGCATAAACCCAGGCGTCCGAAACGGGTGTCACCGTTCCGAAACGGAAGGCATTCTGCCAGACCCCCGTTGCGGAACGCGTTGCGGAACGGCCCGTGTTTCGGAACGGCCTTGGCCTGTTTCGGAACGGGTGACCGTTGGGGGCTGTCATGGGCGGTTAAATGTTTCAAAATGTTTGCATTTTGGTCCTGAATCTTGTTTGTGCAATTGTTTGAGTTCGGGATGTCCGTTTGAGTTGAAATTTGGCAGAGAAGCATGAAACATGATTAATTTCAAGTCGGTAACTTAAAATCTGGTTAAGTCCTTAAAGTTTTCAGAAATTACAATTTGGTCCCTAAAGTTGTAATTTGTTCAATCGGGTCCCTGTTTGATCTCTGATGTTTGTGATCTTTGAGCATGGTGTTTGCGTGATCACACATAGGGTTAATGTGCATCTAGACAAGATTAAAAGAAAAAAAAGGGTCGTTAATCAAGGTTGACTTTCGGGTTGACTTTGGTTTTCCCCGTGTAATCTTCGTAGTTCGGGTCAACCGTCTAGGCCGGGCTACGGGGGTTACAAGTTACAAGAGGTAGATGATGAATTAGTTGAGAAATTTAAGGAGTCGGTCATTAAGAATAAAAAGATTATTCAAGAACTAAATGAGAAAAATGACTCACTTACTCAAGCTAATTCTAAATTTGAGAAAAAGATTTTAGGATTAAAAGATGAACTTAAATTCTTTCAAGATGAAAATGTTGATCTTAATAATCTTTTGTCTCAATGCAATAGTGAACACCAAAAGGTGTTAGGTGAGCTAAATGAGCTCAAAAAGTCCTTTAAAAATGTTGGTAGTGTCAAGCATGAAGTAGGAGAATTCTCTAGAACACACCAACCTAAGAAAAGGACTAATTACTACAAACAAGGTAGCTACCCTAGACATAGTAAAGCTAAAAGAATTAGAAGTGTATGGGTTCCTAAGGAACTTGTAAAATCTAATAATATTATTGCTATGTCATCTTGGATTCCTAAGGGAACCAAGGTTTTGGGAGCTAACACTCATGGACCCAAAATGATTTGGGTACCAAAAACCAAGGTTTAATATCTTTGTTTGTAGGGGGAGCATTGCTACAAGGCCAAGGCACAAAGTCAAAACTCATGGTACCTTGATAGTGGATGCTCGAGACACATGACCGGAGACAAGAGTCGATTCATGGATTTAAAGCCAAAAAGTGGAGGAGTAGTAACATTTGGTGACAACTCCAAAGGCCACATTAAAGGTATTGGCTCCATAGGTAATCACTCTACCATTCTTATCGAAAATGTCTTATATGTCGATGGTCTTAAACACAATTTATTGAGTATAAGTCAATTATGTGATAAAGGATTTAATGTTTTATTTGATAAAAATGGATGCAAAATTGTAGACATTAAATCTAATAATATTATGCTCATAGGTCATCGCATAGGAAACATATACATGGTGCATCTAGATGACATACATACATCTCATGCATGCTTAGTTGCTCAAAATGAAAATGATGCATGGTTGTGGCATAGGAAGGTAGGACATGCTAGCATTAGTGTTTTGGAAAAACTAGTCTCTCTAAATCTAGTTAGAGGTTTGCCCAAAATAAAATTTTCAAATGATAAAATTTGTGATGCATGCTCAAAGGGTAAACAACATAGGTCTTCCTTTAAATCCATTAATGATGTTTCTACTAGTAGATGCTTACAATTAATTCACATGGATTTATTTGGGCCAATTAAGACTATGAGCTTGGGTGGTAAATCGTATGCTTCTGTGCTAGTTGATGATTTTTCTAGATTTACTTGGGTTATCTTTTTAAGTACTAAAGATGAGGCTTTGGAAAAATTCATCACATTTTCAAAATTAACCCAAAATGATCTTGAGCTTAAAATTTCTCATATTAGGAGTGATCATGGAACTGAGTTTCAAAATTTAGGGTTTGAAGAATTTTTAAATGAAAATGGTATTAGCCATAATTTTTCGGCTTCTCGAACTCCTCAACAAAATGGGGTAGTTGAGAGGAAAAATAGGACTTTACAAGAAATGGCTAGAACTATGCTTTGTGAAAATAATTTACCTAAATATTTTTGGGCGGAAGCCACAAACACCGCTTGTTATATTGTAAATCGAGTTATGATTAGGCCAATTTTAAAGAAAACACCTTATGAGATTTTAAAATCTAAAAAGCCTAACATTAGCTATTTTCACCCTTTTGGGTGCAAGTGTTTTGTTTTAAATAATAGAAAAGATAACTTAGGTAAATTTGATGCAAAAAGTGATGAAGCCATTTTTATAGGTTACTCTTTAACCTCTAAAGCCTATCGAGTATTTAACAAAAGAAATTTAGTAGTAGAAGAATCTATTCATGTTGTATTCGATGATAACCTCCTTCCTAGGAATGATTCTTGTGATGATGATGATGTAGGAATCATAAATTCCTTTGATGGAGGTCAAACTTCAAAGGAGGATGAGATTCAACCAAAAGAAGAAGACACACAAGATCCACCTCTTGAAGCCTTGAAGGACTTGGCTATTGAGGAAAAGGAAGTGAGCTACCCAAGGGAGTTGAACTATGTCAAAGATGGTGAAATCTTGGGTGATCCATCCAAGGGGGTAACCACTCGTTCTTCTCTTAGATTAATGAACCATGTTGCATTTATCTCATGCATAGAGCCTAAAAATATAAAAGAAGCATTGAAAGATGACTTTTGGATTATGGCTATGCAAGAAGAGTTAAATCAATTTGAGAGAAGTAATGTATGGACATTAGTTGATAGGCCTAGTAATCAATCTACAATAGGAACTAAATGGGTCTTTAGGAACAAACTAGATGAGAGTGGTAACATTGTGAGAAATAAAGCTAGACTTGTAGCACAAGGTTACACTCCAGAAGAGGGAATAGATTTTGATGAAACCTATGCACCCGTAGCTAGAATGGAAGCCATTAGGATGTTGCTTGCATATGCATGTTATCATAATTTCAAGCTTTTTCAAATGGATGTTAAAAGCGCACTTTTAAATGGTTTTATAAATGAAGAAGTGTATGTGGAACAAACACCGGGTTTTGAAGATTCAAAATTTCCAAATCATGTTTTCAAACTTACCAAAGCTCTTTATGGTTTAAAACAAGCTCCTAGAGCTTGGTATGAAAGGCTTTCAAATTTTTTGATTGAAAAAGGATTTGAAAAAGGTAAGGTGGACACTACACTCTTTATAAAAATGTATAAAAATGACATCTTAGTAGTTCAAATTTATGTTGATGATATTATTTTTGGTTCTACTAATGAATGTCATTGTCAAGAGTTTGCTAAGTTAATGCAAGGTGAATTTGAGATGAGCATGATGGGGGAGCTCTCATTCTTTTTGGGACTCCAAATCAAGCAAAAGAAGGATGGCACCTTCATCAACCTAGCAAAATAAATAAAGGATATGCTCAAGAAGTTTGGCTTGGAGAATGCAAAGCCTCAATCCACTCCTATGAGCTCATCTACAAAGCTTGACAAAGATGAAGGAGGTAAGTGTGTTGACTCTAAGCTTTATCGTTCTATGATTGGATCTTTGCTTTACCTTACCGCAAGTAGACCGGATATCTTGTTTAGTGTTTGCTTGTGTGCTAGGTTTCAAGCTAGTCCTAGAGAGTCTCACCTTATAGCCGTTAAGAGAATCTTTAGATACCTTAGAGACACTCCTTGTTTAGGCCTTTGGTATCCTAGAGACTCTACCTTCAACCTTCATGCTTACTCGGATGCGGATTATGGGGGTTGCAAAATCGATAGGAAAAGTACTTCGGGAACTTGCCAATTCTTAGGTAGTATGCTCATATCTTGGTTCTCTAAGAAACAAAATAGTGTAGCCTTATCTACCACCGAAGCCGAGTACATATCCTTAGGGAGTTGTTGTGCTCAAGTCCTTTGGATGAAGCAACAACTCTTAGATTATGGAATTAAGGTTGAAACCATACCCCTAAAATGTGACAACACTAGTGCTATTTGTTTAACAAAAAATCCCATCCAACACTCTAGAACCAAACATATAGAAATAAGGCATCATTTCATTAGAGATCATGTCCTTAAGGAAGATGTGGTTATTGAGTATGTAGACACCTTGAATCAATTAGCGGACATTTTTACAAAACCCTTAGATAAAGAGCGCTTTTGGTCCCTTAGGAGAGAGTTAGGTCTAGCTAGCCTATCTTGACCTTTTTGGACCCATTTTGTGCTTAAATATGCTTGATCTTGTGAAATGCCATGTTTGTATGCTTAGACTCCCAATTTCTTCCATGCCTATAGTTAGGGGGAGTATGTTTCTGTTAAAATATGCTTAGAACTGCTCATACATCATTTGCATACTCATAGGAGAGATTAGGTTCGAGCCTTTGGTTGTTCTTTGTACCAAATATGCATTTATGGGCTTGCAGTATCGATACCGCCCTACGCGTATCGATACATGTTCTTCATTTCGTTTCCCAGAATTCTTTACGCTTCACGCGTATCGATACGATTCATCCCGTATCGATACGGGTCGTTTCGATACGGACCCATCCGTTTCGATACGACTGTTCCAACGAGCTTATTTTCAAAAAGACATCTTTATCCCCGCATCGATACCCCATCGAGCGTATCGATACCCGACTGCGCTGATGGCTTTAATTATCTTTTAATGAGTTCAACTTTTACCTAAATTCAATCTTTTTAAAACCTAATTAACCCTTGCCGTTTTTGCTTATAAAAAGGCACTTCCTCCTTCATATTTTTCACATCTCAACTCAAACCTAAAAGAGTTTTCAAATCAAGCAAGGCTTTGTGCTCTCTTTCTCATCTTTGTGCAAGTTCTCTTCAATTCTTCAAGAATCTATCAAGGTAATCACCTTTGTTTTATTTTCTCTGTTTTTGATTTTTTAAAAAAACTTTTTTTCTTCTAAAATCTTTCTTTTCAAAATTTTTCTTTAAAATTTTTTTTACCTTGATTTTTACTCAAAATTGAAGAAATCTCCATTGTTTTTTTTTAGATCATGGCACCAAAAGAGCCATCGAGGAAGCGAAAAAGGGCTAATCAAGCCGGTGAATCCTCCAACCTTGGAGTGATTGCTCGTCCTAACTACTCAACTATCTATGAGCAATCCTTTGAAAGTAATTCGGGTCTCAATCACTTTCGTCAATATGAGAATTACAAGATCCGTGCCGAAAGGGTAATATCCATCCCTTTTCTCAATTCGGAGCGTTTCAAGTTTGAATACCTCCCCTTGCTTCATCGTTGGAATTTCATGCACTTAATCTCTATTCCCGGTTTTTTTCTATCGTCTCTTGGTTTTGATTTTCTATGCTAATGCAAGATGTGTTAGTCGAAATGGGGAAGTTGTTGCAATTAACTCCTATCTTATGGGAAAGAAAATAACCCTTGATGTCGAGTCTATTTGTGATGTCTTTAAGTTGGAAGATGAAGGCCTCGATGATGAGCACCGTGGGGGGCATGTTCTTAGTGGATCCGTCACCGCCCTTAATGCTCACGAGCGGATTCTACATTTGATGGTATCGTGGTGGTTTCGTCCTTCTGGAGGAAAATATTCCACCATCCGTCAAGTGGATGATTTTTGGATTCGATGCTTCCGTGAAGCCAAGCGACCAAATTTAGCTCGACTTATGTTTGCGGAGATAGTCTACCTCGTTCAAAATCGTCACCTCCCTCATGTCACCTCCTTCACATACGGTACGGCTTTGAGCTATTTTTTCGTTAAAAAGGAAATTGATTGCTCATATGACATTGCAACTCCTCTCACCGATCCTATTGATGAGCACTCCCTTGCTCGGGCAAAGTTCTCTTATATTAATGGTGAATGGGTTCGTCTTGTCGAGTTACCACCGGAAGTCGCCGCAATGCATGAAGCGGCTCAGGCTCCTCAAGCTCCTCAAGCCCCTCAAGTCTAACAACCCAATATGGACGCTCTCATGACCTATCTCAATGAGCAATTCACCGGGTTGCGTACGGACATGAATACTCGTCTCACATCCATGGAAACTACCTTTGACACGAGGATGACGGGTTTTGAGAATCGCCTCGCATATCTTGAAAGGGGGCATAATTCCTTGAATATCTCCATTGCCGCTTTCCATGATGAGTGGCGTAATAGTATGCGCACCAATGAGCCTTTGGGAGATGATGATGAAGAGGATGAAGACGACGAAGACGATGCTTAGACGTTTTCTCTTGTTTGTCATGCATATCATTTAGGACTTTATATTATTATGCACCTATGCTTTATGTTTTTAGGATTAAGTTTGTCTTAGGATTAAAACCTATGCTTTGATTTCTATTTTGCCTTTGTTTGGATTTTAAGTATGTTGCTTTAATGAATAAATATCTATGTTGCTTATTATACCTTTGATTTCTCTATGCACTTAATTGTCTCAAAGATTTTTTGATCTAACAAAAATGGGGAGAAGAAACTAGCTCACACTTTAAAATATTTTGATTTAAATTCAAAGGTTACCAAGCTTATATTAAGGGGAAGTTCTTTATGAAGATTTTTAAAAAATTTTAAGTTTTAGTTTTGTTATATCAAAAAGGGGGAGATTGTAAAACCTATGTTTGATTTTGATATAATTAAATCTTAAAGGATTATTTTGTAAAAATTAAAATTAGTTTTTAAGTCTCTTAATAAGTTTTTAAAACACCAACACTTTGAAACTGATTTATAAAACTCAAACTCAAAATATTTTCTAAGTGTTCCAAGGCAAAACCATCCAAAAACGTACAGGCGTATCGATACAGCACCTAGCGTATCGATACCTTTTTACCAAACTTGGTCACTGCCGGAACCTGTATCGATACCCCAAACCCTCGTATCGATACAGCCCTGTGTTAAAATTCAAAGAGTTTGAATACGGTACCGATACGGCTAACCCCCGTATCGATACGGGCTTTATAATTTTTAAATATAAGTCGGTTTAAAAAATATGACCGTTGGTGTCAGTTGGTTGGTAACCAAACTTTAAAAGTTAGTTGACCCGTATCGATACGCATAACTCCCGTACCGATACGGAGTTGGACAGTGAGCTAAGTTCAGAAAATAGTATCGATACGACCCTTGCCGTTTCGATACCCCGTACCGATACGCTTACGCGCGTATCGATACCCCTGTATTAAATGAACACAACGGCTCTTTCTTTTCTGAGACAGGTACCGATACCCCTTCCCGCGTACCGATACCGGTAGCTACAGAAGTGCATTTATGGTGGTAAGAGAGGGTTCCAACGGCTCCAATTAAGTCTCCAACCACCCAAACGGCTAGAAATCAATGAAGAGGTATAAAAGACACAGCAAAAAGCTACAACAACAACTATTGAACTTCAAGCAAACACTTATTCATCAAATCCAAGCAATTGTGCCAAATTTCATATTTGTCTAGAAATCCCAATTTGTGTTCTTCATTCTTACTTTGTAAAATTGGGTTGAGTGCTTGTATTGGGGCTATCATTTGTATTGAGAGATACCTAATTAGCCTACAAATTTCTTTGTTCTCTTGTGTGAGGGTTGGGTTGATTTTTTGGGTAGAAAAATCAACCGAAATTGTAAAGGGTTGCCTCCTTGTCCTAGAAAAGGGGAAGATCAATTTAGTGAAATTGTTGCAAATCCTTAGTGAGACTAAGGTAGTGGATGTAGAGTTCATCAAGGAACTTGAACCACTCTAAATCCCTTGTTCTTCAATTTTTAATTTGCCAATTTCCACAAAAATCCTTTAAATTTCCAATTCACCCCCCTCTTGGTAAATATCGATCATTCGATCCACTCAACACTAATTTAGACAAGTGTGCATTTTGTACTGACAAAGTTGGCTTTCTAGGTTTTGTTGTCAGTTCTAAAGGCTTAGAGGTTGACAACGAGAAAGTTAAAGCCATTGATGAATGGCCACGACCAGCAAGCATTTCCCAAGTTAGGAGTTTCCATGGACTTGCAAGCTTTTACCGGAGATTTGTGCCAAACTTCAGCACCATTGCCGCCCCTTTAACTAGTGTCATCAAGAAGAATGCTAACTTTTTCTGGGGGGAAGACCAAGAGAAATCTTTTAATGTCATTAAAGAATGTTTAATTCATGCCCCTTTGCTTACCTTACCTGATTTTAACAAAACGTTTGAAATTGAATGTGATGCATCAGGTGTGGGAATTGGAGCGGTATTATCTCAAGGTGGACGTCCTATAGCATATTTTAGTGAGAAATTAAGTGGAGCTACGTTGAATTATCCAACATATGATAAGGAGATGTATGCCCTTGTTCGCGCAATGGAAACATGGCAACACTATCTATGGCCTAAGGAGTTCATTTTTCACACCGATCATGAGGCATTGAAGCAAATTCGGGGGCAACATAAACTCAACAAACGACATGCCAAATGGGTGGAGTTTCTTGAATCTTTTCCCTATGTCATCAAATATAAGAAATGTAAGGAGAATATAGTTGCCGATGCATTGTCTCTGAGGTACGCTCTTCTAAACACCTTAGAATCTAAGTTGTTGGGTTTTGTTTTCATTAAGGATTTATACGAATCTGATTCTGATTTTGAAAAAATTTATAAAGCTTTTGAGAAAGGCACGTTTGAAAACTATTATAGGGACAATGGGTTCCTATTCAAGGAAGGAAGACTTTGTATTCCACAAGGTTCCACACGTGAATTACTTATCAAAGAAGCCCATGGAGGAGGCTTAATGGGACATTTTGGAATAGCAAAGACTTTGGCCATACTTCAAGAGCATTTATATTGGCCAAAGATGAGACGAGATGTAGAGAGGTTATGTGAACGTTGCATCACTTGCAAGAAGGCTAAGTCTAGATCCATGCCACATGGACTCTACACACCACTACCTATTCCAGAAGCACCATGGATGGACATTTCAATGGATTTTGTGCTAGGGCTTCCACGCACAAAGAATAACAAAGACTCCATCTTTGTAGTAGTGGATAGATTTTCCAAAATGGCTCATTTTATTCCTTGCAACAAGACTAATGATGCCTTACATATTGCTAACTTGTTTTTCAGGGAAGTCTTGAGATTACATGGTGTGCCAAGAACTATCGTTTCCGATCGAGACGTGAAGTTCTTAAGCCACTTCTGGAGAACCTTATGGAGTAAGATTGGAACTAAGCTGCTATTTTCCACCACTTGTCACCCTCAAACGGATGGCCAAACCGAAGTGGTGAATCGAGTACTCTCCACGTTGCTTAGGAGCATTATTAAGAAGAATCTAAAGAAATGGGAAGAGTGCTTACCACATGTGGAGTTTGCATATAACCGATCTGTCTATACCACCTCGGGACACACTCCTTTTGAAGTTGTGTATGGGTTCAATCCATTAACTCCGATGGACTTATTGTCATTACCCGCTGATCAAATTGTGAATAAAGATGGACATAACAAAGCTGAATTTGTTAAGAAACTTCATCAACAAGTGCGGGATAATATTGAAAAGAAAACCAAGCAATATGAGCAGCAAGCAAACAAGGGTCGAAGGAGAGTTGTCTTTGAGCCGGGAGATTGGGTGTGGTTGCACATGAGAAAAGAAAGGTTTCCAGCCCAACGGAAATCTAAATTGATGCCTCGAGGAGATGGGCCATTTCAAGTAGTTAAAAGGATCAATGATAATGCTTATCAACTAGACCTCCCAGGTGAGTTTAATGTTAGTGCAACCTTTAATGTTGCTGATTTATCTCCTTTTGATGTAGGTGACGATTTGGGGACAAATCACTTTAAAGAGGGAGGGACTGATATGACCATCAAGAACAAGGACCCGGAGAAGTACCCAAGTGGCCCCATTACACGTGCACGGGCCAAGGAGTTTCAATCAGCCATGGAAAGCTTGTTTACAACAAGCCATGAACGTGAGAAAGAAGACATAATAAGGGAGGAATGCCTTACCTTGCTCATGCATGCATTTGCATGAGAATTTAAGTATTTCAAACTTCCATTGCATTGATAAAGTGTGTTGGCCATTAAAGCATGCACTTCATTTATAATTTTAGTTCATTTAGGGAAGTAGTTTAATTATGTATCTTAAATCATTCTTAAAACTATTTCATTCATGCATTTAGTTAAATTCAATAAAGTTAGTTCTTTAGTTAAACTAGTTCATTCATTTAACTAGTTCACTCAATTAACTAACTCTTTAATTATTTTCATGCATCTATTATTTTAAGTTTGAATAAATCCTTTGTGTGTGTCTAGGTTCATGTGACATGTGGATTAAAGAAGAGACTTTTCAACTTCAACTTGGAAACAAGTCATTGATGACCATCTTTACTCATGCAAACAAGGCAATTGAAGGCAATTCAAGGCTGAATTCTTTTCATCTTTTCAAGGTTGTTCATCTTCTTAGAGAACAAAACATTTAAGCTTCATAATTCACCTATTCAAGGTTGAAATTATGAACCAATGAAGGCCATTCACGTTTAAGAGAAGGGACATGCAATAATCAGCATTCAAATTATGCATTCAAGGCCTTTATTTATCATTTTTGAAGGCTAATCATATTCCACAAATGGGCAAGCAATGAAGGCTGGTTTAATATCATTTAAGCATCAAATTAAGTGATAAAATCATCAAGGAATTCAAAGAGACAAGCTGATTTGGATGTGTGGGATGTCTACATTCATCCTATGTCCACATTCATTCTCTTTTATCCATTTGCAAGCAAAATGAAGCAGCCCAAGAGTCACCACTCTTTTTGGATGAATTTAAGGCTAAATTCATCTCAATTTAAAGCAAAATTCATCCATCAAAAGGATAAGAAAGAAACATTTCATGTATTTGTATTCAATAGCATTTAGATGAGCACTCATCTCTCTTTTGTGTGACTTCTCATATGGTTCCTAGCCATACTATAAATAGGCACCTTAGGTTCATTTGTAAACACTTTTTTTAGAGAATATAAACCTTTGAAAGATTGCTTTCATCTTGTTCTTGCGAGAACTCTATCGGCTTCAAGTTGTGCTTGTAGTCTTCTATCCATTTCATTTTGCTATAGCGTTGGTTCCAAGCTCTCTTATAGCTTGTGGGTCACGTTCCACACTCCTCCACCTCGACTCCATCAAAATATATTGTTGGTTCCTAGCTCGTTATAGCTAGCGGGTCACAATTCGCTATCCTTGCAACCATACAAATCCACGCCGCCTTTAGCATCTCCCATCACTCTTTTGATTTACACCTTTCCATGATTATCATCCTCAATCCTTAGCCACCATACTATCCATATTACCTATCCAATTCCTTTCTTCATTAATTTTTCTATTATATTGCTATTCATCTCACATGATTGTTTTATGATATCTTAGAGTTCAAAGCGTAGCAAAGAATATTTCTTACTAGAATCACGATCGGGCACATCTATATGACTCGGGTTACATTGTCGGGTTCATATCATTAATCTGAGACAACGTCGTTGGTTTGAGCTTCTCAAGGATTATGATTGTGAGATTGAGTATCATCCATGTAAAGCTAATGTCGTTGCTGATGCATTGAGTCGTAACGCCATTTCAGATCTGAGAGCTTTGTTTGCTTGGATGAGTTTGTAGGACGATGGCAGTCTGATGGCATAACTTCGGGTTATTCCTACATTGTTTTCTGATATTCGAGCTGAGTAGCTTAGTGATCCGTTTTTGATGCATTGTATTATAGAGGTGCGTGAGGGTACATCTCTAGATTTCTCTATTGATCAGGATAGAGTATAATGTTTCTGTGGCCGGTATTGTATTCCAAGGAAATCTGGGTTAAAACAGGTTATTCTCCGTGAGGCCCATGACATTCCTTATTCTCTTCATCCTTGTGGTGACAAGATGTATAAGAATTTTCGTGAAAGGTACTGGTGGAAAGGTCTCAAGTGGGACGTCGTCGGATTTGTATCGAGGTGCCTGACTTGTCAGAAAGTCAAAGCAGAGCATCAACGTCCGTCTGGGTTACAACAACATATTGAGATTCCTCAGTGGAAGTGGGAGCGCCTGACTATGGACTTTGTTAATGGGCTTCTTTTGACTTCGTCGAAGAAGGATTCCATCTGGGTTATTGTTGATCATCTGACGAAGTCCACACATTTCATTCCTTTCTGAGTTAACTATTCTTTGAGTAAGTTAGCCTGGCTTTATATTTTTTAGATCATTCGACTTCACGGGGTACCATGATCTATTATTTCTGACAGAGATTCGAGGTTCACTGCATGATTCTGGGGGTCTCTTCATTCTACTTTGGGTACTCGGTTGAAATTCAGTACATCTTATCATCTGCAAACAGATGGTCAGTCTGAGCGTGTGATCCAGATTCTTGAGGATATGTTAAGAGGTTGTATCCTTGATTTTAGAGGCAGTTGGGAGGATTTCTTGCCGCTTGCAGAGTTTTCTTGTAATTACAGTTATCAGGCGAGTATCAAGATGGCACCGTATGAGGCTCTGTATGGGCGTAGGTGTTGTTCACCTATTTGTTTTACTGGGTTCAATGAGCACAGATTGTTGGGACCGAAGATTGTGCACGAGGCTAAGCAGACTATCAGATTGATTCGGGATCGGCTTAAGGCTACTTTTGACAAACAGAAGTCTTATGCTGATTTGAGACGTCGTGATCTTAAGTTTGAGGTGGGTGATGAGGTTTTCCTAAAAGTATATCCTTGAAGGTAGGTACTTCGGTTTGGTCGAAAGGGCTACCTGAGTCCTCGTTACATAAGCCCTTATCGGATTATTCATCGAGATGGACTAGTTACCTATCAGCTAGAGCTACCACCAGAGCTTCGGCGTATTCACGATGTTTTCCATATTACAGTGTTGAGACGTTATCATCTTGATCCGTCACATGTCATGCCTGTTGAGGATATTGAGGTTCGTCCTAATTTGCGTTTTGAGGAGGAGCCTATTGAGATTCTTGCTCAAGATAAAAAGGTTCTCAGAAGGAAGACCATTAAGATGGTCAAAGTTCTATGGCGTAGTCGTAGTCATGATGAGGCTACGTGGGAGCCCAAGACTGTCATCCGAGCTCAGTATCCGCATTTTTTTGCTCCAGGTAAATTTCAAGGCCGAAATTTCTTTTTAACGGTGAGAGAGTTGTAACACCCTAATTTTGCCATAAATTAAAAACCCTAATAATTGGGAATTTCAATTGAAAACTTAATTAAATTTCAATGATTAAATTGTGAATTTTAAGAATTTCAGCGATCAGATTGTAACGATTGTAAAACATAAGTGTCGTTTCATAAACCCTAGAAAGTATAATGGCACGCTCTGTAATTAACCCTTTTCTTAGGGTATAAATAGAACCTTTCAACCATTTTCTCTGGTTTTGGCCGTTCTCTTTCCTATCCTTCAACGTCTTGTGCGAGCAAAAGAAAAGAAACCCCCTTTCTCCGTTTTCCGTCTTGCCAAGGGTCAAAGACGTTCCGTTCGACGGTCCGGCACCACCGTTCATCTTCTTCTTATTGTCCGATCATAACCCACTCGTCAATTAACCCTCTTTGGCCGCCCTTTGCCCGAAACTCATCGGTAAGCTTTTCGGTTGCTTCGAAAATCCCTCACGCCGCTGTCGTTTTGTTTTTTTTTTGCAAATTGGTTGGGTCTCAATTGTTCCTTTCCCTCGTGTAAGTTGTGTGTGTATGTGAGTCTCAGAAACTCGTCGGAATTTGACGCGAGAGGTCACCGACAGTGAGGAATCGGGGGGATGTTGTGCCCTAATATTTGAATTAGGGATTTTATGTTGAACCAGTTTGAACCGAACCGAACCAGTCTGTCTTATAATGAGTCGGCTGACGTTAGCGTTGAACGTTGATCGTTGACTTTTTCAGAAAAAGGGCTATTTAATGTTTTTCGACAGCCTGATTCCGTTGCCCGTTTACCCAAATTTGAACCCGAAAGACCGTTTTGACAGCTTTTATTCATTTATACATGTATTTAAAAATTTGAATATCGGAAAAATTAATTGGTATTATTCGTATTTGCAGACGACATTGACTAAGATACTGAGATCCTTACTCGTCCTCCACCTTGACGACCTCTTGTTGCTCAGCCATCGGGATCCATCATGAGTTTAATTAATAATATACATTCGGTATTTATATTATCAATGTCTTGGCATAGTAGTAATATCTTGTTGGTGTATTTAATTGTTATGGGAGCTGACTCTGACCGAACTAGAGATAGAGCTGAGCGTGGGAGACGTCACCGTCGATGTTGAGTGTTAGCAACTTGAGGTGTGTTCTCTTCTATGTAGTTTGCTTACAGTGCTCTATATGTAAATGTGATGATTTGCTCAAATGTATACATGATGTGGTCTGATGATGTGTGATGATTATATTCTATTGATCTGTGATGTTTGACTTGTTCAACATTTTGTAATGTTATGCAATATTTGTTTATACATTAAGATTCGGATTATTGTATATCGTATTATATGATTATGCGTTTCTGCTGAAAAAATAATGCATTCAGATTCAATGCTCGAATTTTATGTCATCTCATTTTGGTTGAGATTCTATAGGGGGAAGTTCAATAGCTTCATTCGTAGGGATGATGTCTACTTCGGATCAGTGATTTCACCCTACGGGCTGGATTCCACTTCGGATGGTGATGAGGTAGAGAGTGGTTCTAGGGAACCTTACTCTTCGAATGGGGATGTAGTTTGGGTGCATTTCATATTGTGTAGCATATTCATTCATACTTGCTTTATGTGTTTGAATTGATTCGTGATGGAAAAACTGTATTATGATAATGTTTGGTTGTCTCTGTTGTTATAATGACTCTGTTAGTTTTGTTTGCATTGTAGAGACACATTGATCGTTTTCGCTGACTCCCCCTTAGTTTCTACTTTCAGATACTCATATCTAGGCTACGGTACTTGGAGGACCTCGTTTTCCAGCTTTATTTATTTATTATTATCAGTATGAGACTTGGACTTATTTATATTAAATGTTTTATTGGATTGTATATAATTTTAGATTCTGGGTGTTTTATTTGGGGTTATTATGTTTTATTTTGCATGCACATTTTGAATATTTTATATTTTCAGGAATATTTTATCAGTATGTAATATGCGATACTATTATTATCTATTTTGGAATTTAAGTTTTGAATCAGGTTACTTGTGTGAGGGATAATCTTTGAGTTGACTCCTTATATTCGACCCAATTCTTCCGGGTCGGGTTTAGGGGGTTAAAGTTTGTGTATAGAAAATATTCCTCCTGCAAAAACTGTTTAAGTTCGGTGTTCATATTCATATTATCTTTTTTACATCATATTATTCCTTAAATTTATTTTAATCTCTTTTGAGTTTTAAATTTTTAATTTGTTATCAAATTAAACAACAGATACAAATAATATTTTTTAATGTTTTTTATTTAATTTCTAACAATTTTCATCTTTTCTGATTTTTATTACTAAGGATGCCTTGAAGAATGAGTTCCCCAAATTTTTATTACTAAGGATGACTTGTTCAACATTCTGTTTTGTTATGCAATATTTGTTTATACATTCAGATTCAAATTATTGTATATCGTATTATATGATTATGCGTTTCTGTTGATAAATAATGCATTCAGATTCAATGCTCGGATTTTATGTCATCGCATTTTGGTTGGGATTCTGTACGGGGAAGTTCTGTAGCTTCATTCGTCGGGATGATGTCTACCTCGGATCAGTGGTTTCACCCTACGGGCTTGATTCCACTTCGGATGGTGATGAGGTAGAGAGTGGTTCTGGGGAACCTTACTCTTCGGATGGTGATGTAGTTTGGGTGCATGTCATATTGTGTTGCATATTCATTCATACTTGCTTTATGTGTTTGAATTGATTCGTGATGGAAAACTGTATTATGATAATGTTTGGTTGTCTCTATTGTTATAATGACTCTGTTAGTTTTGTTTGCACTATAGAGACACACTAAGCTTTTCGCTGACTCCCACTTAGTTTCTACTTTCAAATACTCAGGTCTAGGCTATGGTGCTTGGAGGACCTCGTTTTCCAGCTTTATTTATTTATTATTATCAGTATGAGACTTAGACTTATTTATATTAAATGTTTTATTGGATTGTATATAATTTCAGATTTTGGGTGTTTTATTTGGGGTTATTATGTTTTATTATGCATGCACATTTGGAATATGTGAAACTATTATTATCTATTTTGGAATTTAAGTTTTGAATCATGTTACTTGTGTGAGGGACATACTTTGAGTTGACTCCTTATATTCGACCCAATTCTTCCGTGTCGGGTTTAGGGGGTTACAGTTTGTGTATAGAAATTATTACTCTTGTAAAAATTGTTTAAGTTTGGTGTTCATATTCATATTATCTTTTTTACATCATATTAGGCCTTAAATTTTATTTTAATCTCTTTTGAGTTTTAAATTTTTAACTTGTTATCAAATTAAACAACTGATACAAATAATATTTTTTTAATATTTTTTATTTATTTTCTAACAATTTTCATCTTTTCTGATTTTTATTACTAAGGATGCCTTGAAGAATGAGTTCCCCAATTTTTTATTACTAAGGATGACTTGTTCAACATTGTGTAATGTTATGCAATATTTGTTTATACATTCAGATTCGAATTATTGTATATCGTATTATATGATTATGCGTTTCTGTTGATAAATAATGCATCCAGATTCAATGATTGGATTTTATGTCATCTCATTTTGGTTGGGATATTGTACGGGGAAGTTCAGTAGCTTCATTCGTCGGGATGATGTCTACTTCGGATCAGTGGTTTCACCCTATGGGCTAGATTCCACTTCGAATGGTGATGAGGTAGAGAGTGGTTCTGAGGAACCTTACTCTTCGGATGGTGATGTAGATTGGGTGCATGTCATATTGTGTTGCATATTCATTCATACTTGCTTATGTGTTTGAACTGATTCGTGATGGAAAAACTGTATTATGATAATGTTTGGTTGTCTCTGTTGTTATAATGACTCTGTTAGTTTTGTTTGCACTATAGAGACACACTGAGCGTTTTCGCTGACTCCCCCTTAGTTTTGACTTTCAAATACTCAGGTCTAGGCTACGGTACTTGGAGAACCTCGTTTTCCAGCTTTATTTATTTATTATTATCAGTATAAGACTTGGACCTATTTATATTAAATGTTTTATTGGATTGTATATAATTTCAGATTCTGGGTGTTTTATTTGGGGTTATTATGTTTTATTATGCATGCACATTTTTATTATTTTATATTTTTAGGAATATTTTATCAGTATGTAATATGCGATACTATTATTATCTATTTTGGAATTTAAGTTTTGAATCAGGTTACTTGTGTGAGGGATAAGCTTTGAGTTGACTCCTTATATTCGACCCAATTCTTCCGGGTCGGGTTTAGGGGTTACAGTTTGTGTATAGAAAATATTACTCTTGTAAAAATTGTTTAAGTTTGCCGTTCATATTCATAATATCTTTTTTACATCATATTAGGCCTTAAATTTTATTTTAATCTCTTTTGAGTTTTAAATTTTCAATTTGTTATCAAATTAAACGACTGATACAAATAATATTTTTTTAATATTTTTTATTTATTATCTAACAATTTTCATCTTTTCTGATTTTTATTAGGGTAAACTACTGCAGGGGTCACTTTCGTTTAGCGTTTGTACAGAGTTAGTCACCACTTGTGAAAAGTGCCAATTAGTAGTCCTCTACGTTTTCGATGTGTAAATACTTGGTCACTCCGACGTTATACTCCGTTAGTCCCCTAACGGATTGCTGATGTGGCGGAATTCAAATAAGGATAAATTACTGCAATAGCCATTAAAATTTATCTCATGTACATTTTTTCTCCTCAATTTAAAAAAGTAAACATTATAGTCACTAATAAAAATGTTTCTTTATAATTTCACCCTTAAATTTTTAAAAATTCATTTTTCAATCCTAAAACTTTACAATCAATTAACACAATAATATTACAAATGCTTAGATGACAAATAGGTGCCCAAAGTATACCCTTTGAAACTTAGGTGCCCAAATTGCTATTATTTAATAACTCAAAGTTAAAAATTTAGTCCACTAACTACTAAAAAATTCGAGTTATTGGAATTTCTATTTTATAATTCAAACTTTGTTTTGAATTTTTGAGTCGAGTTTATAAAATTATGAGTCGATTATTTTCACACCAAACCAAAAAATTTAATTTTTTCGAGTCAAGTCGAGTTATTGGAATTTCTTTTTTATAATTCAAACTTTATTTTGAATTTTTGAGTCGAGTATTTTCACATCAAACCTAAAAATTTAATTTTTTCGAATCAAGTCGAGTGTTGCACTTCCCTATATATAATTTTTAATTTTAATCCGTGGGAAAAAAAGGTCGTCGGAACTTACGTAGCTCCGATAGAGGCTCCACCGACGTCGGTTGGATTCGGAACCTTAGGGGTTTTGCTCGCCGCCACGTCAGGAGCCCGGATCTGGTGTCCGTCTCGCGAATGGACGGCAATCGATGCCGGAAAATGCGAGAAACAGTGGCGTTGATCGGTTTCTTGCCAGGGCTTCAATCGAGATTTGCTGGCGGAAGGCGGCCCGACGACGCGCGTGGTGGCCATGGATGAGATCGCGACGACGTGGCGCCTCTAGCGATGTAGGCGGTGACCACCACCACCCGACGGTGACGGAGATCGACGACGACCGATCAGGAAGGTGAAGAAGCAACAGTAGAGTCTGAAGTTTTTCTTGGGACAAACACAGATTAAAATTAAAAATTATATATAGGGGAGTGCAACACTCGACTTGATTCGAAAAAATTAAATTTTTAGGTTTGATGTGAAAATACTCTACTCAAAAATTCAAAATAAAGTTGGAATTATAAAATAGAAATTCCAATAACTCGACTTGACTCGAAAAAACTAAATTTTTTGGTTTGATGTGAAAATACTCGACTCATAATTTCATAAACTCGACTCAAAAATTCAAAATAAAGTTTGAATTATAAAATAGAAATTCCAATAACTCGAATTTTTTAGTAGTTAGTGGACTAAATTTTTAAGTTTGAGTTATTAAATATGAGCAATTTGGGCACCTAAGTTTCAAAGGGTATACTTTGGGCACCTATTTTTCATCTAAGCATTTATAATATTATTGTACTAATTTATTGTAAAGTTTTAGGATTGAAAAATGTTTTTTTAAAAATTTAAGGGTGAAATTATAAAGAAACATTTTTATTAGTGACTATATTGTTTACTTTTTTAAATTGAGGAGAAAAAATGCACATGAGATAAATTTTAATGGCTATTGCAATAATTTATCCTTATTTTAATTCCGCAACATCAACAATCCGTTAGGGGACTAACGGAGTATAACGTCGGAGTGACCAAGTATTTACACATCGAAAACGTAGAGGACTACTAATTGGCACTTTTCAAAAGTGGTGACTAACTTTGTACAAACGCTAAACGAAAGTGACCCCTGCAGTAGTTTACCCTTTTTATTACTAAGGATGCCTTGAAGAATGAGTTCTCCAAATTTTTATTACTAAGGATGACTTGTTCAACATTCTGTAATGTTATGCAATATTTATTTATACATTCAAATTCAAATTATTGTATATCGTATTATATGATTATGCGTTTCTATTGATAAATAATGCATCCAGATTCAGTGCTCGGATTTTATGTCATCTCATTTTGGTTGGGATTCTGTACGGGGAAGTTCAATAGCTTCATTCGTCGGGATGATGTCTACTTCGGATCAGTGATTTCACCCTACGGGCTGGATTCCACTTCGAATGGTGATGAGGTAGAGAGTGGTTCTGGGGAACCTTACTCTTCGGATGGTGATGTAGTTTGAGTGCATGTCATATTGTGTTGCATATTCATTCATACTTGCTTATGTGTTTTAATTGATTCGTGATGGAAAAACTGTATTATGATAATGTTTGGTTGTCACTGTTGTTATAATGACTCTGTTAGTTTTGTTTGCACTGTAGAGACACACTGAGCGTTTTCGCTAACTCCCCCTTATTTTCTACATTCAAATACTCATGTCTAGGATACGGTACTTGGAGGACCTCGTTTTCCAGCTTTATTTATTTATTATTATCTGTATGAGACTTGGAATTATTTATATTAAATGTTTTATTGGATTGTATATAATATCTGATTATAGGTGTTTTATTTGGGGTTATTATGTTTTATTATGCATACATATTTGGAATATGCGATACTATTATTATCTTTTTTGGAATTTAAGTTTTGAATCAGGTTACTTGTGTGAGGGACAAACTTTGAGTTGACTCCTTATATTCGACCCAATTCTTCCGGGTCGGGTTTAGGGGGTTACAGTTTGTGTATAGAAATTATTACTCTTGTAAAAATTATTTGAGTTTGGTGGTCATATTCATATTATCTTTTTTAAATCATATTAGGCCTTAAATTTTATTTTAATCTCTTTTGAGTTTTAAATTTTTAATTTGTTATCAAATTAAACAACCGATACAAATAATATTTTTTAAATATTTTTTATTTATTTTCTAACAATTTTCATCTTTTCTGATTTTTATTACTAATGATGCCTTTAAGAATGAGTTCCCCAAATTTTTATTACTAAGGATGACTTGTTCAACATTCTGTAATGTTATGCAATATTTTGTATACATTCAGATTTGAATTATTGTAAATCGTATTATATGATTATGCGTTTCTGTTGATAAATAATCCATCCAGATTCAGTGCTCGAATTTTATGTCATATCATTTTGGTTGGGATATTGTACGGGGAAGTTCAGTTGCTTCATTCGTCGGGACGATGTCTACTTCGGATCAGTGGTTTCACCCTACGGGCTGGATTCCACTTCGAATGGTGATGAGGTAGAGAGTGGTTCTCGGGAACCTTACTCTTCGGATGGTGATGTAGTTTGGTTGCATGTCATATTGTGTTGCTTATTCATTCATACTTGCTTATGTGTTTGAATTGATTCGTGATGGAAAAACTGTAATATGATAACGTTTGGTTGTCTTTGTTGTTATAATGACTCTGTTAGTTTTGTTTGCACTGTAGAGACACACTGAGCATTTTCGCTTACTCCCCCTTAATGTCTACTTTCAGATACTTAGGTTTAGGCTACGGTACTTGGAGAACCTCGTTTTCCAGCTTTATTTATTTATTATTATTAGTATGAGACTTGGACCTATTTATATTAAATGTTTTATTGGATTGTATATAATTTCAGATTCTGGGTGTTTTATTTGGGGTTATTATGTTTTATTATGCATGCACATTTTGATTATTTTATATTTTCAGGAATATTTTATCAGTATGTAATAAGTGATACTATTATTATCTATTTTGGAATTTAAGTTTTGAATCAGGTTACTTGTGTGAGGGACAAGCTTTGAATTGAATCATTATATTCGACCCAATTCTTCCGGGTCGGGTTTAGGGGGTTACAGTTTGTGTATAGAAAATATTACTCTTGTAAAAATTGTTTAAGTTTGGTGTTAATATTCATATTATCTTTTTGACATCATATTAGGCCTTAAATTTTATTTTAATCTCTTTTGAGTTTTGAATTTTTAATTTGTTATAAAACTAAACAACCGATACAAATAATATTTTTTAATATTTTTACTTATTTTCTATCAATTTTCATCTTCTTCTGATTTTTATTACTAAGGATGCCTTGAAGAATGTGTTCCCCAAATTTTTTCGATTAGCGAGTAATAAGCTTGCAAGTTTAAATGTTGAGGATTTCATACAAAATTTACATCATTGAAATAAAATTATCTGTCTGTCCCCAAATTATTTTGGTGCAAACGGTGTAATATGGAATATTATAACTAAAATTTAAGAAATATGTTATTTAAAAAGTTTCATTCATATCAAATACATACGTATACATGTATATATTGTTCAACGTCTAATACATAGTACTAATAAAGTTCAGCATACATTCATCTAGTACAAACTACGTTTTTTTTTCTAATGTGATCAAATGTTGTTAGTGGATGGGAGATCATCAGTGATGTAGAGGATCGGGACCACCTGGACTTTTTCTCTTTGGCTCCAAAGGATTTTCGACATTCCCTTTCATGCTAGCTTTAACGGCTTTCTTGACTTCATCTATCAAGGTACGTTTTCCACCTCCTTTTAATTGCATGGATTCATGATCGGTCTCACTTATTTCTTGTCTTTTGGTCGATTTCATAATAGTTGCAGACATACCAGCCACTATTGTTGTCAATTGCAGTGAATATCGACGACGAAATGAGTTAAATTCGTAAAATGACGGGCATACTTTCATTTCATCTTCAAATTCTTGATCAGGAGCCGAAAACGAATGAAGTGAACGACTTGCAAAACTCGAAACCAAAAACAAAACATGCAATGAAATCATGAAGAAAACCTTGAAATTAGAAGTTTAAAAATCAAATTGAATGTGAAATCGATTTCAAGATCGAACGTTGAGAGGGTCGAATTACTAAATTTTAAAATTATACGGGCATTTCAAGTTTTACATGAACCTAAATTTCTATTAGTATAAAACTATCGGGGACACGAATCTACCCTTCTTTAATTTTGTTAGTGTTTATTTATAACTAAATAACTTTAAATTTTATACAAGGGTCAATTTAATATTAAATCAAAATTTATCGGATATTTAAGTTTCATAGTAGAGACTTATGCCCTTGATCCCTCCGTCCCATGGACTGTATGATAAACAATGACGGAGTCATATGGATTTTTACTTAAAAAACATAGGGGATATTTACTTATTTGACCTCTTATTTTTCAATTCACTTGAACTATATCCCCTTTTTTAATGGTTAATTGTACATTGTCTGTATTCATTTGAACAATGACCAGTTATACTATTTTTGTTAGAATTGAGTTCTTGAACGATAAAAGCTATATGTAAATAAGAGTTTTTCTTTTGGTTAATGTCATCGTTTTAAATCTTTTGACCGGTTAATTTAAATTAAATATTATAAAAATTTATCACGAAACATTTTTAAATTTTATATAATTTATAACATTAGAATCTATTTTTTTATTCTATTTTAAAATAACCGAACGAATCATTTTACTAGATGAATTGATGGTCCAATTTCTAACGATCCAAATAAATATTCTTTTTAATTATCAACAAGCTTCTCGTTTTTTATTACACTGATTCTATTGGTTGGTTGTCGCGGATGAAAGGTCTTGTGTTTGGAGCTTTGAGGGGAATTTTAATAGGGTGTGAACAACACATTCCTTGTGCTTTTGCCTAAGGTTGATTCACCTGTCACCTTGAGTGATTTTCGACCAATCAGCTTGCTTAATTCGATATATAAGATTCTTGCCAAAATTCTTGCTAGAAGGCTGCAGTCGGTGTTGGGAGGACTTATTAGTGATCACCAATCGACTTTTGTGCGTGGGCGTGAAATTGTGGATGGTATTCTATTGGCAAAATGAGACGATACATTCCATGGGACAGAGTTCGTTGGGCAAATGTATCCTGAAATTTGACTTCGCGAAAGCTTACGACTGCGTTCGATGGGAATTTTTAGAGCACATTTTATGTTCGATGGGGTTCAGAGATTCTTGGCGTCATCTGATTACTGAGTGTATCGGCACAGTCAGGTTGTCAATTTTGTTAAACGGTAGCGCCAATAAAGAATTTGGAATGGGGTGTTGTCTGCGGCAAGGCTGCCCGCTGTCGCCTTTGCTGTTCGTTATTGTGGCGGAAGCACTACATAGGATGTTCGTTCAAGCGGAGGACTTGGGGGTGTCGCTATCGCATCTTCAATTTGCTAACGACACCATTCTATTCTTTGAAGCCTCCGTTGAGAGCGCTACGACTATCCGCAGGTTACTGTGTTGCTTCCAAGTTTGTTTTGGTTTGAAAATTAACTTCAACAAGTCTTCTCTTTATACTATTGGCATGGATGAGGGGCTGTTTGATTCAATGGCGGCTGTCTTGTGTTTTCAGAAAGGTGAATTGCCTTTTGTTTATTTGGGGCTGCCGTTGGGGGTGAATCCTTGCAACATTGCTGTATGGGAACCAGTTATAGCCTCGATTCGACGAAAGCTCGCTGGTTGGAAACAGACATCTTTATCTTTTGCTGCTCACGTCACATTGGTAAACTCGGTTCTTTCGTCACTTCCAATTTATTATATGGGTTTGTTTCGGGTGCTGAAGGGTGTTATCGCAGCAATAGATAAAGTGAGGCGTGCTTTTCTGTGGGGGTGGGGTGAGTTTACAACGGAAAATATGTCGAGTAAGCTGGAGTATGGTTTGTCGGCCACATCATCTTGGTGGGGTGGGGGTTGCGGATTTGGAGGCTCGAAATAAAGCATTATTGGCAAAATGGTCTTGGCGGTATGCTAGGAATGAATCGTTTTTGTGGAGGGCCATCATCGTGGAAAAATATGGCGAGGCAGCCCAGTGGTAGCGATTTAACTCAACCTACAGGGGTTCGATGTCAGATATTTGGAAACAGATTGTCAAAACTGTGAGCTTGGATAGTGTGCAGAAGTTCATGGGTGAGACTAGTTTTGTTTGGAAGGTTGGTGATGGTTCTCGAGTTTTGTTTTGGTTTGATGCGTGGTGTGTTGAGAAACCATTGAAGGATATATTCCCATAGTTATTTTCGATAGTGGTGAATCGTTTGGCTTTGGTCGCTGACCTTTTCGATGGGGGTAGCTTTCAGCATGACCGGTGGGAGAGTTTCTTTCGTCAAGGCTTGCGTTCGTTTGAGCTTCGACAACTTCGGGAGCTAATCTTGCTCTTTGGACCTGTGAGGTTACGGCATGGTGCAGTTGATATGTTAGTCTGGACACCGGATACGCGCGGGACCTTTTCAGTAAAGGCTCTATCACGTCTGCTTATGTTGGACAAGGTGAGAGGTAGTGATTTCGGTGAGTGTTTTGCGTGGAAAGTCCTTGTACCTCCGAAGGTTCAGGCGTTTTTGTGGTTCACATGGCTGCGATGTTTACCAAGCTTTGATTTTTAGAAGCTTCGTGGCATCGTGTTGGATGAGCAGCAAGGTTTGTGTGCTTGGTGTCGTGAGAGGGATGAGGATATTGATCACTTGTTTTCCCTATGGTCTTTTGCCCAAGGAATTTGGGATTGGTTTCGGCGTTGGTGGGGGTGTCTTTGCTGATGCCGAGGACTTTTTCTGATTTTTTCATCTCGAGATTTCATTGTTCTTTCACGGGCAATTTAAGGCTTCTGTGGGTGTCAGGCATTGCAGCATTGTTGTGGTCCCTATGGCTTGCGCGAAATGAATGTGTTTTTAACGGTAAACTTCTACCGACTTTAGAGATTTGCTTCTTGGTTAAATTGCGCTCATTTTACTGGGTAAAGTCGTTAAAAGAGGGGCTGTCCGTCAGTGAGTCTTTATGGTGGGATTGTCCGTGCTCGTTCAGTGAGTTTGTAGTTTCTAAGCCATGTCGTGTGGGGGTGAGTTGGGAGCCTCCAATTGGGGACCCACTGAAATTCTAGCTCTCTTCTCGGGTCCACTTGGTTCCCTTGATTCCAATGTAGCAGAGTTGCGGGCAATCACTTTTGCGTTGAATTTCTTTGCAGCTTCTAAATGGGCATCTCGTCCCCTCGTGTTGGAGTCGGATTCCAAAATTGCTCTTGGTTGGGTGTTGCATTTGGAACGACGACCTTGGCTTTTGTGGGAGATTTTTGGTTTGATCGATCAACCATGCCTCACATTGGGGTCCTTATGCTTTAACCACATTTTCCGTGAGGCGAATGGGTTAGTGGATGTGCTAGCAAAGGAAGGGGTGACACGGGCATCTTTATTTCAGGCCTCTATATGATTGTTTCTTTTGTGAGGGGCGTTGTGTTCTGTTGTTGTTTATTTCCTTTTAGTCCATGTGTCATACTATTTTCCTCGATTAGGCTTAGGGAGCTTTTTAATGAGGCGCACGTGTGACTCGAGTTGCATATTTTCCCATTAATATACATATTTTTGCCGATAAAAAAAGGAACGGGAAAAAGGATATAAATAAGCAGCTATGTTATACTTTTATGTTATACATTGTAAATTGAATTAGGGTATTAAATTTTAATCAATTTTTTGTTTAAATAGAGAGATATTATATTCTCATTCCGAGATTTGAACCTATACAAGATGGAGCATAATGTGTATCCTTAGCAACTAAACCAATTAATTTTGGTTAGACTCAAAATAATTCGATCATATAATAAATTTATTTATGTATAACTTAAAAGAAAACTATTAATTATTTTAGCGGAAAAAGATATTAGATAATTTATATAATAAATTAAATTAGAAGTATCGCCTCCATAATAAATATTTATAATATTTGCTTCAAATTAATTTATCGACAAACCGATCAAAAATGAATATAAAAAATTCCATTCCGTGAATGAAAACATTTTAACACTCAATGTTTTATTTTGAGTCAAAATTGTCATTTTGTGAATGAAAACTGTAATCAACTAACGATAAACAACTTGATATGACTGAAAGAATAACACATCATCCAAAAAAAAATTAAATTGTATTTTATATAATTTTAGTTTTACCTGTGTGTCATTATGTCAAGTCAGCACCTTTGTTTATTTTTCACTGTTATGTCAGTGTGCATTGTCATGGATACCTTGAAGAATTTTCATCTTTTTTGGTTTTTATTACTAAGGATACCTTGTAGAATTTGTTCCCCAACTTATTTCGATTAGCGGGTAATAAGCTTGCAAGTGTAAATGTTGAGGATTTCATACAAAATTTACACCATTGACATAAATTATGTGGCTGTCCTTAAATTTTATTAAATCGAATTTAAAAATTTTATTTCTAAAAGAGAGTATAAAATTTAAAGAGAGTGGATTTTGGTGCAAACGGTGTAAGATGGAATATTATAACTACAATTTAGGAAATATGTTATATAAAAAGTTTCATTCATATTAGATACATACGTATACATGTATATATTGTTCAATGCCTAAGACGTAGTACTAGTAAAGTTCAGCATACATTTATCTAATAAAACTACGTTTTTTTCTATTGTGATCAGCTGTTGTAATAAGATGTGAGATCATCAGTGATGTATAGGATCAGGACCACCTGGACTTTTTCTCTTTGACTCCAAAGGATTTTCGACATTCCTTTTCATGCTAGCTTTAATGGCTTTCTTGCCTTCATCTACCAATGTACGTTTTCCACCTCCTTTTAATTGCATGGATTCATGATCGGTCTCACGTATTTATTGTCTTTTGGTCGATTTCGTAATAATTGCAGATATACCAGACGCTACTGTTGTTAATTGAGGTGAATATCGACGACGAAAAGAGTCGAATTCGTAAAATGACGGACGTACTTTTATTTCATCTTCAAATGATTGACCAGGAACCGAAAACGAATGAAGTGAATGAGTTACAAACCCGAAACCAAAAACAAAACATGCAAGGAAAGCATCAAGAAAACATTGAAATTAGTCATTTGAAAGTTCAAATTAGGGTTTGATAGTTTGCATAGAATGGGTTGCATGTATAGGTATTTATAGATATTACCAACCTTTTGTTTTGCCAGAATATTCAAAGTTTGTTCATATGGATACTATTTGATTGGATTTTAACTTTTAGGATTGAGATGAATTCTTATTGCTTATAATCAGTTTAGATTTCTATATTTATGTCATAATCATATTTAATATGTTTTATATTTATATAAATTTAAATACGTTAATAATCAAATTTGATATATTTGCATACTTATTAACTTGCATATTATATTTATATTATGTTCATGTTGTGTATGAAATTTCAGTATTTTAATCATTTCATAATCATATATTAATATTTGGGCATGATTAGGATTGCGTGAAAAGTTTTTACTTGCCCATAAGTAGGTTGAGCAAAACTCGAGTTGACTCGACGCGAAAAAACTTGACTCGTAATTTTATCCCAAAATATATGTCTGAATTACATAATTATCTCATGTTGGGTCAAATTAAATATTTTTACTCTAAATTTAAACCCGACCCGACCCAACCTAAATCTATTTTTTTAAATCCCGACTAATAAAATTTGATCGGTCGAATCTCTGTGTCATGCACATCTCTAGTTAGTAGAGGCTTAAATTCTTTACTTCCATTCTCTTTGAGATGTACTGAAACAAATTAAAGTATAGGATTAAATTTCAAAAGTAATAATAACAGAGGTATTAAAATCACAATTTGACCAAATTATATACAACTTTCAGGTTTCATATTCGTCACTTGAAGTGGGAATAGTTCCAACCATGGCCGATCCAAACGTACCCATCTCGTCAACTCCGACCACCAACCAAGCTTCCCAAGTCGGCAGAACTGACTGCGAGGCTCGGGTTTTAAGGTACAAAGAGAATAGGAGGAACCAAAATTTTGAGAAAACAATCCGATACGCTTCCCGGAAGGCCTACACCGAATCAAGGCCAAGAATCAAAGGCCAATTCGTCAAAAGAACTAAAACCGACAACGACATAGTCCTCGAGCACATGCTTAACTCGCCAACTTCTGCTTTTGCAGCAGCTTTCATGTTGGAAATAGAGTACGACGTTGTCTCGTAGTTTTGAAAGTCGATTTATAGAAGAATACTATGATTGTGTAATATAGTAATAAAATTCTGGCAAGTAGAATAATCCAAACGGCAATTGAAATTAATGGAAATAGATGTTTAGTTCTTTTGTTATAGTTTATTTTTTTTATCAGCAAAGCGAAGTATATTATTAGGATAAATATACAACGCTAGTCGAACATGCGCCTCGTTAAAAACCTCCCTAAACCTACTGGAGGAAAAGAGTACGACATGTCGACTGAATAACAAAGCGAAAAAAACCCCCTTACAACATCTTAGCGAAGCCTGAAACAAAGAGACACTTGATACCCCTTCCTTCGCTAGTGCATCGACTAACACATTCGCCTCTCGATAGATATGGGAAAAGCACACCGATCCTAGCCACGCACAAGCTCGGTCAATCGCACAAAAAGACTCCCATAAGCGCCAAGGTCGACGTTCCACCTGCACCACCCATCCAATTGCTACTTTGGAATCCGACTCTATAATTAAAGGTTGATCCACCCACTTGGAAGCTAAAAAGAACTCCAAGGCAAAGGCTATCGCCCGAATCTTAGCCACATTTGAATCAAGAGAACCGAGTGGCCCTAAAAACAAAGCGAGGACACGACTCTGAGCATCACGCAACACCCCCCTGAAGCCCGCTGGCCCTGGCTTCCCACGCACTGATCCGTCCACTGAGAACTTCAATGTAGTGCCGAGTGGGGGTTCCCAACATACACCCACACGGTCCAAACTTTTAGCTACCCCTTCCCGATACATACTCGGACAGTCCCACCAAAGATTCTCACTAACCATCAATCCCTCTTTGAGGGTCGTCACCTAATAGAAAGAGCGCAGTTTCACCAAAAGCAAATCTCGGAGACCGGAATAAACTTCCCATTAAAGACAAGGTCATTGCGCGCAAGCCACATCGACCATAACAAGGCAGCGATACTTGACACCCACAACTTCCTTAGTATGCCTGTGAAAGAACAATGCATATCCGGGAGAAGAAAATACGCTAAGGATTTCGGCAAAGGCAAAGAAACCGCCCACCACCCTCGAAACCAATTCCACAACTCTTGGGCAAACAGACAAGTATAAAACAAGTGCTCGATATCATCCTCCCTCCCGCGGCACCACCTACACAAACCATGGTTGTCACCCAAATCAATCCCACGCCTCCGTAGGAAAGCAAAAGTCGGCAATCTATGCAGCCAAGTAAACCATAGGAACGCCTGGACCTTAGGAGGAACCAAGACCTTCCACGCAAAACAATCCCCAAAATCACTCTCGCCCTCTTTGTCCATCATAAGCAGCCGAGACAATCCCTTAACTGAAAATATCGCATGGTTATCCAGCGTCCACACGAGCATGTCAAACTCACCTTGCCGCAACCGAATCGGACATACCAAAGAGCATAAATCATGCAATTGCCGAGTCTCAAAGGACCGCAAACTACGGCGGAACACAACATCCCATCGAACATGCTGAAAACTCCCCTCGACGGCTACGTCCCTTACCAATGCTAACCGATCAACCGCAACAGAAAACAGGCGCGGGAATACATCTTTTAAAGGCTGCTCTATACACCAAGCATCAAACCAAAACATCACACGTTTCCCCGAACCAACTCTCCAGAAGAATCGAGTCTCTCCCATATGCTGTTGCACACCCTCCGAGCTAACCGTTTGCACTATCTGTTTCCAAATCACGGACATATTTCCCCTAACCGATTTACTAAACCGCCACCACTGTGCCGCTTCACAATATTTAGAAACAATAATAGCCCGCCACAGCGAGTTCTCATCCCGAGCATATCTCCATGCCCACTTCGCCAAAAGTGCCTTATTTCGACCTCAAGATCGGCCACCCCCAACCCGCCCATATGACGAGGACGACACACCAAATTCCAATTCACCCTACTCATTTTACGTTGTAAATTAACACCACCCCATAGGAAAGCTCGCCTCAACCTATCTATCGCAGGAATCACCCCTTTCGGCACTCGAAACAATCCCATATAATACACAGGAAGAGAAGACAAAACAGAGTTTACCAATGTCACCCGTGCCGCAGAAGATAACGATGTCCTCTTCCAGCCTGCGAGCTTTCGGTGGACAGATGCAATTACAGGTTCCCACACAGCAATATTACGCGGATTTACGCCCAACGGTAAGCCCAAATAAACAAAGGGTAGCTCCCCCTGACGGCAAGACAGTACCTCGGCCATGGATGCAAACAACGCACCATCGACACCAATCGCATAGAGTGACGACTTTGTAAAATTGATACGCAGGCCTGAACATACCTGGAAGCAACACAATAGCCTGCGAACATTCAATGCTGCTTCTACCGATGCTTCAAAGAAGAGAGCAGTGTCGTCAGCAAACTGGAGGTGCGTTAGTGTCACCCCCGGTGCCACTTCCACGCCATGAATCAGCCCTAGAGTCTCCTCTTGTACTAACATACGATGCAACGCTTCAGCCACTATGACGAACAACAACGGCGACAAGGGACAGCCTTGTCGCAACCCCCGTCTCATATCAAATTCTTTCGTTGCGCTCCCATTTAACAAGATAGATAAGCGAACTGTCCCAATACATTCCATCACCCATCCCCTCCATGTTTCATTAAAGCCCATCGATCCCATAATCTGATCCAAGAACTCCCAACGGACACAATCATAGGCCTTCGCAAAGTCTAGCTTCAACACACAACCCCCACTCGACTGTTGCGCATAGAATGGAGCGTCTCATTAGCCAACAAAATTCCATCCACTATCTGACGGCCACGGACAAAAGCTGATTGATGAACGCTGATCAAACCACCCAGCACTACCTGTAATCGCCTAGCTAGAATTTTCGCTAAGATTTTATAGATGGAATTTAGCAAACTGATCGGACGATACTCATTTAAAGAAGCCGGTGAATCCACTTTCAGCAGAAGAACAATAAAAGTATTATTGACGCCTTGAGGTAGCTTTCCGGTAGAGAAAAAATCTGTCAAGAACCTGTCCACATCTCCACTAATAACCTCCCAGCATCTCTTATAAAACTCCATACTGTATCCATCCGGACCCGGAGACTTCGAACCCTCACACCCACGCACCACATCCCATGCCTTGTTCATCGAGAAAGGAACAGTCAAAGCCAAGTTTTCACTATCATTCACCCTATTAAACGCACCCTCAAATTGCCAAGTACATGATCTCTCTTCCGCGGCAAAATGTCTAGAGAAGAATCTCACCATATGCTTCCGTAATCTGCTCGGTTCAGTCACCCAACTACCATTTATATTCAAACCAACAATGGAATTCCGACACGCTCGCAACTTCGCTGCCCTGTGAAAGAACGCAGTATTCCTATCCCCCAATTTGAGCCAAGTCGCACGTGACTTCTGTCGCCATAGCGATTCCTTCTTACGAATCGCTCGCCATAGAGCCTGTAGCCAAATCCGCCGTTGATCATATACCTCACCTCCCTCCCCCACGGCTTGATCCACCTATCCACTGTCTAGGCATTCAAGACGTCCTTGGATATTAGAGATTTCCTTCTCAATGTCCCCAAAATCCGATTTGTTCCACTTCCGAAGAAATAGCTTTAAATGTCGGAGCTTAACCGATATGTTCGAATTTCCAATCCCCATTCCCGTGAGCCTACACCACTCCTCCGCCATACGATTAACATTCCGCCTCTCCTCCAACCATACATTAATGAAGCGAAATGGCCTAGGACCCCAGTCAATATCATCACACATCAACATAAGAGGAGCATGATCCGATATACCGCGCGGTAAAGATACTTGTTCCATTCGAGAAAAACAATCTAACCACCTCGAAGTTACTAAGAAACGATCTATACGGCTCTTACGGCTATCCCTCCCAAACCACGTATATTGCTTTCCTCTCAAAGGCAAATCAATCAAACATACATCATTCACGAACGACACAAAAGAAGTCATACCTCACGACTGCGTGTTGCACCCTGCTCTTTCCGATAACCGCAACACCGCATTAAAATCACCCACGACGCAGCAAGGTCCCGAATAATTGTCAATTGCATTCACCAACTGTTGCCATAGCCCTTCCTGCTCTGACGCGTCGCACGGGGCATACACTGCCAGAAGACAACACACCATATCCTCATGCTTCCAACGCCCCTGGAGCATAACAAAGTGCCTCTCAATCTCAACTGATTCCAGCACAAATCTGTCGCTTTCCCATATTGCTACAATACCACCCGATGCTCCCACTGAAGGCGAAAATGAAAACTCAAATCCATCACTATACCACATCCCAGCTAACAACGACGGACACAACTCCTCTAATTTCGACTCCTACAACAGAGCCATATCAAAACGATGCTTCCGAATCACTTCCCCAACCTGTCTCCTCTTCAACACGGACCCTAACCCCCTAACATTCCAGCTCAATAAACGCATTATTGCTATTGACGAATGCCGTCCTGCAGCACTCGCGACAAGTCTCGCAAAATTTCTTCCTCACGACCTATCGACGTCACACCCACCAAGTTCCCTAGAGCCGCAGTTGCTGTTGCTTCGTGGTGGAGTATTTGTTGTCTACGGATGAAGTCTGAATCTCTTAATGATGCATCAGCAACTAAAGATTGGGATACTCGGCCTCCATTCTTCCGCGGCCTTCCCCTCCCCTATTTTGATTTATTCGTCACCCCCGATAATGCGTTCACAGATTTTGTTTTCTTTAACACGCCATTAATCCATACTGGAATTATATCATCGACAGCTTCCGATTGCCGTAACCCTTGTTCGTCACCTATTCTTTCAACCGGTATTGCGATCACTCCTGATTGTTCGACTAAGGTTGCTGTTATCGGGACTGGAACCAAACCTGCCGTCTCCTTCTCTACAATTTTCGTCACCCCCCGTTGGTCTTGATTCTCAATTTGAATATCCTGAATTGTCATATGAGTTTGAGTTACCGCTGGAACCTGAGTGTTTGGATTGGCTTCAGCAACTCCAGACCTATGAATTTCAATTCCTATAGGACTCTTCATTGTACTGCAGTCTCCTACTACCGGTACAATACTCCTCATCTTAGCTTCACCATCGCCTTGTGGCGGTCCATTGTGCACCGGCGGCAACACTTTGCATCTAGCCGTGACCATCGGCGTATCATCGATTGCCTCCTGGTCCCCTCGATAGGAATCATTCCATAGTTGGTTGTTTGTCCAATCCGTTACCCCTGCTCCTGTTTCATCAAAATTTTGCCGTACATAATCTTCCCCCATACACGAGTCCGGCACGCATTCCGACGAGCTACACTCAGATGATTCATCACTACTATTATCACTGGTTACGGTGCATTCACAATCGATGAGAGGCCCAAAAATGGTCACCTCTTGAACAAAGATCTGGTGTAACTTGCCCTCGACGTCCAACATCAATTGTGTATCAATGAACTCCATTGAATCCGTTTCGATCAATAGCCAGCCACGTTCGAAGGATGTCGGCGCTGATGTGTTCTCTGCAACTCGAACAAGTGACCCCCACTGTGTCGCAATACTTTCGAACGTCTCAAAAGACCAAGCATGCACTGGAATGCCTCGGACAGAAATCCATACCCGTCGTGTTTGTATTGTCGTCCCCGGATCCCATCGTTCCAATTTTGAGAAGCAATCGCTGAATCTTGTCTTTTCCAACACCCCTTCCATTGTTTTCGCGTCTTTGAACATCAACAATATCGCCGGTCCAGCGAGTCGCAGAATAGATAAACCTTGATGATTGGGGATGTGCATCCTTGATGCTAATTCCTTTATACTCCATTGTCTATCGCACAAACCCACCATACAGTGTTGGAGGACGCCCACTTTCTCTTCATCGACGTGCCCTTTGATTGTCTTTGCCGTGACAGGATCTCTCTTTGAATTCACGCTATTGGATTGTCCCTTTTCTTCCCCACTTTTCTTACAAGCATGCTCATCCGAACCCCTCTTTCGTTGAAGCGATCCGCGATCGGCATATCTTGCCAAGCTCACCCTCAATCGAGATCCATAGATCCATTTGTTGTTGAGACGTTCAATCGCTCGATCTGCATCATCTTTGCTGGCCATCCTAACGAATCCAAATCGTCCTCCATCTTTTGCCCGTTTCCGAGGGATGAATGCGTCAAGAACCTCGCCATGTCTATCAAAAACTTGCCATAACCCTTTCCAATGCAGCGTTTCCGAAACCCTTCCCACGTAAACACTCCATTGCTGCCGGCGCTCATTCTCCTTGCCCTCCTTATGCTGCACAATGCTCATCCCCTTGTGTCCTGGTGACTCTCCAATCATTTCTAAATAATTGTATAGTTTTTAGTAGATTGGCTCATATGAATTTTTTGTTATAGTTTATATCGCGTCAAAAGTTTGATTTCAATCTCAGAATAAAAAAACAAAGGCTTGATTTGTAACCCCCTTAACCCGGCCTAGACGGTTGACCCGAATTAAGAAAGTCACACGGGGAAAACCAAAGTCAACCCGAAAGTCAACCTTGATTAACGACCTTTTTTTCATTTTACTCTTGTCTAGATGCGTATTAACCCTAGATATGATCTTACAAACAGCATACTCAAAGATCATAAACATCAGAGATCAAACATGGACCCAATTGAACAATTTACAACTTTAGGGACCAAAATGTAAATTCTGTAAATTATAAGGTCTTAACTCAAATTAAACTTACCAATATGAAATTAGTCAGGTTTCATGCTTCACTGTCAAATTTCAGCTCAAACGGACATCCCAAACTCATACAATTGCATAAACAAGATTCGGGACCAAAACACAAACATTACAAAACATTTAACTACCAATGTCAGCCCCCAACGGTCACGTGTTCCGAAACAGGGAGCACCTGTTTCGAAACGCGGGGCCGTTCCGCAACGCGTACCGAAACGAGGGCTGGCAGAGGGCTTCCCGTTTCGAAACGGTGTCTCCCGTTTCGGACGCCTGGGCTACATACAAGGCACCTGTTCCGAAACGGTGACCACTGTTCCGAAACAGCCTGCACAAAATGCAGAAACTTGCTTGCTTAAACATACAATTGACCAACCAATCATGCTCCAAATGCTATCAAACTTTACCAGCAACAAATTCAGCATACAAGAGACATATTTGCAACAACCATTCATCATAAAGTCATCATATATGAAAAGCCCCAAATCTAAGCATGCTTCCTACTCAAGCAAACCATTCAAGCATAAAACCTTCAAAACCAAGCACATAAAGACCAAATACAAAATCCAGCATTATTAACAACTTTAAGCAAACTTAGGGAGTTCAAAACATCTCCCAAAACTTCCATATTGGTCCCCCATTGCCAAATGCCAAAAGCTAAAGTGTTAAAGAAGACCTTCCCATACTTGAGCTTCATTCCCACTTGATTGCTTGCCTTCCTTGCTGCCCTCAATGCACTCTAATGCTCTGCATTATTGGTTTAAGAAAAGAGAGAGAGCGTAAGCAAAAGCTTAGTAAGGAATGCTCATTAAAACCATTCAATAATGCATTTATAAACTCATTTATAAATCATACTTCAAAACATCATTATACATGCTTACAAGCATTCTCAAACAAGCAATACATGCTTCCATATCAATTCATGTCATATTGGCCACAAGTGATAAATTCCATCTTTTAAAAACAAGATCAACATAAGACTCACACATGGACTTTTAAACACCATTGTGATCTTATAATGCACAAGGACCACACAAGGACTTTTAAACACCTTTGTGTCCTTCACAAGTTTCACCCCAAGGACTTTTAAACACCTTGGCCCATGGACTTTTAAACACCATGGCAAGGACCACACAAGGACTTTTAACCACCTTTGTGTCCTTAACAAGAACCATCCAAGGACTTTTAACCACCTTGATGTTCTTAAGTAACAAGGCTCACTCAAGGACTTTTAACCACCTTAGTGACCCTAACAAGAATCACTCATGGACTTTTAACCACCATGAAGTTCTTAGAATCCACAAGGCTCACTCAAGGACTTTTAACCACCTTAGTGACCTTAACCTTTTTCAAAACATCACTTGCCAATATACATCATTATCAAAAGATAATCCACTGTTTTAAAGCATTTAACCAAGCCATAAGCATCATGCATTTTTAAGCATCAAACCACATTTAAACATTGTTCAAAAACAAGGAACTCTTACCTTGAGCTTCCTTCAACATATGACTTACAAAATCAGCAATAACCATGCTAAATCATGCTTTCAAAACAGAATTTAAAACATGCAATAAACCACATTGCACAACAACCAAACCATGGCCACCACTAGAGAGTTTTTTCGAAAACTTACACTTGAGCTTAGTAAAGTTGTTTAGACTTAGACTAAGCTCCCAAGACATTGGTTTCAAAGCCGAAAACCCAATTTCACTCACCGATTCCACTTCGCCTCTTGCCGAAGCACAATTCAAGCTTCCGGATCACCACCACTTAGATCCAAAGATGACTCCCATGTTTTAAACACATCAAAGCAGAGGATTAATGCATCATCCTGCATTAATAGCTCCAATGAAAGCACCAAAACTCGCTGCTCTCATCCACACTCCATTTTCGGCCACCAAACACAACCGAAAATGCATCCAAACAACTCCTCAACAAAGCCCAGCCATAAACCATCAAAACTAAACATCTTTTAACATCATTTAACATCTAAAAAGAACTTAATAACATCCTTATACCTCCAGCAACAACAGATCCACAAGATCACTCCAAAACAACTAAGAATCACAAGCTAAACATAGGAAATTCAACCTATCCGGGATTTCATTAATTAAAACTCAATTCCTTACCAAATCAACATTCATTTATCATCAAATTAACACCTTAAAACACAGCCCAATCAGATCCAACGAAAATCTATCAAAAATCATCAAATCTTGCATTTAAAGCCAAGATCCATTACACAACTTAAAAGTCATTTATAAAACATCAATTAAGGATTGAGAACTTAGGAATTTCAGTAAAGAACTGAGAGTTTAGAGGAGAAGGACGTTCTTACCTCAAACTTGAGTTTCTCCCTTTTTAGAACCAAAAAGCTTGAAGAATCAACTAGCAAATGGTGAGGTTTTGTTGATGAGATGATTAACAATCAAAAGAGAGTTGAAAAGAGAGATTTAGGTGACAAAATCAGAAGAAATCTCTAGAGAAAAAGATGTTTGGGTTGAGAGAAAATGAGGGAAAGTAAAAATGGAAAATATGGAAAGTTAGTTGCAAAATAGAAAAATGACTTCCCTAAACTTTTCTTTTGTTTTAAAATCAGAATTAAACATTAAAATATCTTAGAAAAATCTGGAGAAACTCCCTTTGGGTAAATAGCTCCTTAAAGATTCAAAGTTTCAATCCTTTTTAAAACAGTCACGTAGTTTTCAAAAATTACATTTTGGTCACTAGCCAAAATGTCACCCTTCCAAAACTCATTTTGTAAAATTGATTTCACAGTTCACTTATATATATTAAAAGATGATTTTAGAACATTTTTCCATATTTTTAATGCAACCCGAACTAGGCTTTCCTAATTTCACCTTTTTAGATTCGAACAGCACTTTGACCGAACTGGTCAACGCCCAAAACTTCTAAGCCCAAAACCGGGGCGTTACATGATTCCTTAAGACTTTTTAAATTGACCAAAACTTTTTACTTGGGTTAATATATATTTTGGTACCTTAATTTTGTCTTAACTTGACTGTTCGATTTAAATGATCATTTAAATTTGACTTCTGATTTGAACAAAACATAGCGTTTATGTACTTGTTTTTATCTAAAAGTTGAGTTTAAGTATTATTGAATCGGACAAAGAAGTTTAAGAATCAAATTGAATATGAAATTGATTTCAAGATCGAACGTTGAGAGGGTCGAATTACTAAATTAATATTTTTTGATCGGCAAAAGAGTATGATTTTATTAATAAGTATCATACAGTGTCATCACACTCCATGGCCTCATTAAAAACTCCCTACGCCTAAATGGAGGAAAAGAGTATCGAGGAGTATGAGAAAGAGAACAAACGCTAAAAACAACCGAACAAACACGAAAAACTAACGCAAGAAACCAAAACACAAAACACTCACGCTAGTATGCAAAACCAAGATATTCGATCAACACCACCCCTCGCCAAAAAGTCATCCAAGCAATTCGCTTCTCGATAAAAACATGAATACATAAGCTCAACAATAATCCCTGTAGAACTAATGTTTTGATATAATAATTGAAAAATGTTTTGGACTAATTTGAAAAGAATTTAAAACTTGTTTTTAAGTCCAAACAACTTGAATTTATGTTTAAGGTATTTTGAAAGGTTTTTGGCAAAGATTTTTCATGTTTTTAATAGCCAAACTTGTGATTTCACGTTACCAGTATCGATACGGTTGTACCCGTACCGATACCTTTTTGCCCCAGTTTGGCCATTGTCAAAACCCGTATCGATACGAGGGTTTAGGGTATCGATACGGATCGAGATCGTTCCGATACGCCAGGTCAGCGTACCGATCCCATTTCAACTACCCCAATGGCTATTTCCCAACGGCTATTCAAATATGAACCCGTACCGATACGCCCTCAAGCGTATTGATACGCCTCAGCTAGCAAGAGCTCAACGACTAGTTCCTATGAAGCCCGTACCGATACGGTTAGCTACAGAACATCATTTATGAAGGGAAATGAAGTCCTCAACGGCTCCAATTGATCCCCAACGGCTAGTAACGGCTACAAACTCATTTGGGAGTATAAAAGGGACCTCCAAGCATCAAGAGAAGACTAATGCTCATATTGTCAAACATCAAATGATCAAAAAGTGTCTTAGTGCTTAAATTGTCAATTCTTGTATAGACAAACACTAGTGAGCCAAAATTGTCAAATTTGCTCAAGTGTTTTAGGTTTTGGGTGAGTGCTTAATTGTGAAAACAAACACCTATTAGAGGGTTTTAAGTTTGCTTCTTGTGTCTCTTTGTAAAGAGGGTTTCAATCAAGGCTTTGGGTAGAAAGCTTGATTGGTTGTAAGGGTTTCCTCCTAATCCTAGAAAAGGGGACGAATCAATAGTGGATTGATTGTGACATCCTTAGTGGGGAGCTAAGGTAGTGGATGTAGACCTTGGTTAGAAGGTTGAACCACTATAAATCATTGTGTCTTTATTCTTTCTAGCTTCCATAACCCTTCCACCCAAAAATACATCTCTCCACCACTCTGTGAGCTAAATTGGTTAATCGAATCGAGCCCCTAAAACCCCAACAATTAGTATCAGAGCTTGGCTCAATCGAAGGGGATTCACATCCTATTGAGAAGATCTGGCAAGCTCGATCACTTTTTCATCAACCGGCTCAATGGCACATTCAATCGACAAGCCGCCTTTCTTTGACGGATATCACTATGCCCATTGGAAGACAAAGATGAAGTTCTTCATCAAATCAAGAGATTACAAGCTATGTGATGTAGTTGAAGATGGTCCGTTCGTGCCTTAAAGAAGTAAAGCGGAGTGGAGTGCCGACGATCGCAAGAAGATGGAGATAAATTGCAAAGCCTTGCACATTCTATTTTGTGCATTTGGTCAATCCATCTATGAGAAGATGTCTTCTTGTGAGAGTGTCGAGGAGGTATGGGACAAGCTTGAAGTCACATTCGAGGGGACAAATGAAGTCAAGGAGACCAAGATTGGGCTTCTAACCTTGGAGTATGAGAACTTCAAAATGGATCCGGAAGACAACATCGAGAAGATGTTTGATAGGTTCTCCACCATCACAAATGGTCTCAAAGGCTATGGAGAAGCCATCCCGGAGGAAAAGCTTGTTCAAAAGCTCATCTACTCACTTCCCGAGTCTTGGGACTCAAAGAGGACCGCCATCATCGAAGCCAAAAATTTGAAGACTTTGAAGCTTGATGAACTCATGGGGTCTCTCCTTACTCATCAAATCATGAAGAAGAACAAAGAGGATGAGAAGAAGAGGGAAGAAATTAGAGCTTTGGGAGAGAAGAAAATCAACGGGCTTGGCATCAATGCAAGTTCCATGGCTCTTAAATCCTCCACTTGCCATCATGTCTACTCAAGTGAAGAGGAGGATGAAGATGAAGAGATAATTCATCTCTTCAAGAAGTGTGTCCCGTTCATGAAGAAATCCTTGAGAGAGCTTGAACAAGAACCTAAGAGAAAGGAGAGGGAAAGCACTTCAAGCCATAAGAAGAAGGCACACGTGGCTACTTGGAGTGATGAGGACTCCACCGACGATGATCAAGCCAACCTTTGCCTTATGGCCATCGAAAAAGATTCAAGGGTAACTTCTAATTCATCTACTTCATGTTCTTATTCCTTTGATGAATTACAAGATGCCTATGATGATTTGGTTTTAGATTTGAAAATCCACATTTTGAAAAACAATAAATTGATTTCAAAGTTAAAAATTCAAAATGATTTGCTTTCTAAAACCAAACATGAATTTGAAGCAAAACTTGAAGAGTTTGAATTAAAATGTTTTGATTTACAAAAAGTGCTTCAAAAAGTTCAAGAAGAAAAAGATTTGATTTCCAAAGAGCTTGAAAAGAAAAACAATCTTGGAAAATCAAATTTTTATGTTAGACAATCTAGTGCCCCTAGATTTATAAAAGGTAAATGTTTTAGAAGTGTTTGGGTCCCAAAAGGACTTAATACTTCAATCAAAAAGGATGACATTGAAAAATGGATTCCTAAGGGGACTAAAATTTGTACAACTAACGTTTATGGATCCAAAGCAATTTGGATACCAAAAATCACTTGATTGACTATTGCTAGGTGTGATGGAGATGTTCAACAAGTCAAACATTGAGGGGGAGCTCCAAACACACAAAGAAGAACACTTGACGAAGGAAGGCTTCACATCCTCCCTTGGGTTCAAGTGTTGGTAAAATTTCTAGTTGTTTTGAGTTAATTTGTCTTATTTTTAGTTTATTCAACTAGATGATCATATATGATGGACTAACATTTTTGATGATACTTTGAGTAAGGGGGAGCCATTTTTAAACCAAATTCTTATTTGTGTCAAAACTTTTTACCTCTATTGTTATTTTGAACTTAATGTCTTAAATTCTTTTTGATATAACAAAAAGGGGGAGAAATGGTATGGTTTGAAAAATTGAATTTTCAAATGAATAAGGGGGAGCTTTATTTGATTTCATACATTTAATCACTTATTCACATTTTTAAAGTTTAAGGGGAGAATCCCAAACAAATTTTCAAGTTAGTTTTATTATATCAAAAAGGGGGAGATTGTAGAACAAATGTTTTGATATAATAATTGAAAAATGTTTTGGACTAATTTGAAAAGAATTTAAAACTTGTTTTTAAGTCCAAACAACTTGAATTTATGTTTGAGGTATTTTGAAAGGTTTTTGGCAAATATTTTTCATGTTTTTAATGAACAAACTTGTGATTTCACGTTACCAGTATCGATATGGTTGTACCCGTACCGATACCTTTTTGCCCCAGTTTGGCCACTATCAAAACCCGTATCGAAACGAGGGTTTAAGGTATCGATAAAGATTGGGATCGTTCCGATACGCCAGGTCAGCGTACCGATCCTATTTCAACTACCCCAACGGCTATTTCCCAACGGCTATTCAAATATGAACCCGTACTGATACGCCCTCAAGCGTATCGATACGCCTCAGCTGGCAATAGCTCAACGGCTAGTACCTATGAAGCCCATACCGATACGGTGTCACGTGTATCGATACGGTTAGCTGCAAAACAACATTTATGAAGGGAAATAAAGTCATCAACGGCTCCAATTCATCCCCAACGGCGGCTAGTAACGGCTACAAACTCATTTGGGAGTATAAAAGGGACCTCCAAGCATCAAGAGAAGACTAATGCTCATATTGTCAAACATCAAATGATCAAAAAGTGTCTTAGTGCTTAAATTGTCAATTCTTGTATAGACAAACAATAGTGAGCCAAAATTGTCAAATTTGCTCAAGTGTTTTAGGTTTTGGGTGAGTGCTTAATTGTGAAAACAAACACCTATTAGAGGGTTTTAAGTTTGCTTCTTGTGTCTCTTTGTAAAGAGGGTTTCAATCAAGGCTTTGGGTAGAAAGCTTGATTGGTTGTAAGGGTTTCCTCCTAATCCTAGAAAAGGGGACGAATCAATAGTGGATTGATTGTGACATCCTTAGTGGGGAGCTAAGGTAGTGGATGTAGACCTTGGTTAGAAGGTTGAACCACTATAAATCATTGTGTCTTTATTCTTTCTAGCTTCCATAACCCTTCCACCCAAAAATACATCTCTCCACCACTCTGTGAGCTAAATTGGTTGATCGAATCGAGCCCCTAAAACCCCAACAATTAGTATCAGAGCTTGGCTCAATCGAAGGGGATTCACATCCTATTGAGAAGATCTGGCAAGCTCGATCACTTTTTCATCAACCGGCTCAATGGCACATTCAATCGACAAGCCGCCTTTCTTTGACGGATATCACTATGCCCATTGGAAGACAAAGATGAAGTTCTTCATCAAATCAAGAGATTACAAGCTATGTGATGTAGTTGAAGATGGTCCGTTCGTGCCTTAAAGAAGTAAAGCGGAGTGGAGTGCCGACGATCGCAAGAAGATGGAGATAAATTGCAAAGCCTTGCACATTCTATTTTGTGCATTTGGTCAATCCATCTATGAGAAGATGTCTTCTTGTGAGAGTGTCGAGGAGGTATGGGACAAGCTTGATGTCACATTCGAGGGGACAAATGAAGTCAAGGAGACCAAGATTGGGCTTCTAACCTTGGAGTATGAGAACTTCAAAATGGATCCGGAAGACAACATCGAGAAGATGTTTGATAGGTTCTCCACCATCACAAATGGTCTCAAAGGCTATGGAGAAGCCATCCCGGAGGAAAAGCTTGTTCGAAAGCTCATCTACTCACTTCCCGAGTCTTGGGACTCAAAGAGGACCGCCATCATCGAAGCCAAAAATTTGAAGACTTTGAAGCTTGATGAACTCATGGGGTCTCTCCTTACTCATCAAATCATGAAGAAGAACAAAGAGGATGAGAAGAAGAGGGAAGAAATTAGAGCTTTGGGAGAGAAGAAAATCAACGGGCTTGGCATCAATGCAAGTTCCATGGCTCTTAAATCCTCCACTTGCCATCATGTCTACTCAAGTGAAGAGGAGGATGAAGATGAAGAGATAATTCATCTCTTCAAGAAGTGTGTCCCGTTCATGAAGAAAGCCTTGAGAGAGCTTGAACGAGAACCTAAGAGAAAGGAGAGGGAAAGCACTTCAAGCCATAAGAAGAAGGCACACGTGGCTACTTGGAGTGATGAGGACTCCACCGACGATGATCAAGCCAACCTTTGCCTTATGGCCATCGAAGAAGATTCAAGGGTAACTTCTAATTCATCTACTTCATGTTCTTATTCCTTTGATGAATTACAAGATGCCTATGATGATTTGGTTTTAGATTTGAAAAGCCACATTTTGAAAAACAATAAATTGATTTCAAAGTTAAAAATTCAAAATGATTTGCTTTCTAAAACCAAACTTGAACTTGAAGCAAAAATTGAAGAGTTTGAATTAAAATGTTTTGATTTACAAAAAGTGCTTCAAAAAGTTCAAGAAGAAAAAAATTTGATTTCCAAAGAGCTTGAAAAGAAAAACAATCTTGGAAAATCAAATTTTTATGTTAGACAATCTAGTGCCCCTAGATTTATAAAAGGTAAATGTTTTAGAAGTGTTTGGGTCCCAAAAGGACTTAATACTTCAATCAAAAAGGATGACATTAAAAAATGGATTCCTAAGGGGACTAAAATTTGTGCAACTAACGTTTATGGATCCAAAGCAATTTGGATACCAAAAATCACTTGATTGACTATTGCTAGGTGTGATGGAGATGTTCAACAAGTCAAACATTGAGGGGGAGCTCCAAACACACAAAGAAGAACACTTGACGAAGGAAGGCTTCACATCCTCCCTTGGGTTCAAGTGTTGGTAAAATTTCTAGTTGTTTTGAGTTAATTTGTCTTATTTTTAGTTTATTCAACTAGATGATCATATATGATGGACTAACATTTTTGATGATGCTTTGAGTAAGGGGGAGCCATTTTTAAACCAAATTCTTATTTGTGTCAAAACTTTTTACCTCTATTGTTATTTTGAACTTAATGTCTTAAATTCTTTTTGATATAACAAAAAGGGGGAGAAATGGTATGGTTTGAAAAATTGAATTTTCAAATGAATAAGGGGGAGCTTTATTTGATTTCATACATTTAATCACTTATTCACATTTTTAAAGTTTAAGGGGAGAATCCCAAACAAATTTTCAAGTTAGTTTTATTATATCAAAAAGGGGGAGATTGTAGAACAAATGTTTTGATATAATAATTGAAAAATGTTTTGGACTAATTTGAAAAGAATTTAAAACTTGTTTTTAAGTCCAAACAACTTGAATTTATGTTTGAGGTATTTTGAAAGGTTTTTGGCAAATATTTTTCATGTTTTTAATGGACAAACTTGTGATTTCACGTTACCAGTATCGATATGGTTGTACCCGTACCGATACCTTTTTGCCCCAGTTTGGCCACTATCAAAACCCGTATCGAAACGAGGGTTTAAGGTATCGATAAAGATTGGGATCGTTCCGAGACGCCAGGTCAGCGTACCGATCCCATTTCAACTACCCCAACGGCTATTTCCCAACGGCTATTCAAATATGAACCCGTACCGATACGCCCTCAAGCGTATCGATACGCCTCAGCTGGCAATAGCTCAACGGCTAGTACCTATGAAGCCCATACCGATACGGTGTCACGTGTATTGATACGGTTAGCTGCAAAACAACATTTATGAAGGGAAATAAAGTCATCAACGGCTCCAATTCATCCACAACGGCGGCTAGTTACGGCTACAAACTCATTTGGGAGTATAAAAGGGACCTCCAAGCATCAAGAGAAGACTAATGCTCATATTGTCAAACATCAAATGATCAAAAAGTGTCTTAGTGCTTAAATTGTCAATTCTTGTATAGACAAACAATAGTGAGCCAAAATTGTCAAATTTGCTCAAGTGTTTTAGGTTTTGGGTGAGTGCTTAATTGTGAAAACAAACACCTATTAGAGGGTTTTAAGTTTGCTTCTTGTGTCTCTTTGTAAAGAGGGTTTCAATCAAGGCTTTGGGTAGAAAGCTTGATTGGTTGTAAGGGTTTCCTCCTAATCCTAGAAAAGGGGACGAATCAATAGTGGATTGATTGTGAAATCCTTAGTGGGGAGCTAAGGTAGTGGATGTAAACCTTGGATAGAAGGTTGAACCACTATAAATCATTATGTCTTTATTCTTTCTAGCTTCCATAACCCTTCCACCCAAAAATCCATCTCTCCACCACTTGGTGAGCTAAATTGGTTGATCGAATCGAGCCCCTAAAATCCAAACAATCCCCCTCAGATGAAATTTCTAGGCCAAAAGATGTCGTCAAGCACCAACAAAAAAATGGTTCGATGTTGTGTTTTTCCATACTAATCGATCCTCACACTTTTAACATACCACACCACGCCACTCTATCGACACAAAGGAAATCACGCACCACAGCCAATGAATAATTCCAACATACCTCGTTGTAGATTACCACAACACATATCGCCTAACAAACTCGCTTGATCCCCTCCCACACACGGTATGTATACTCCTACTATACCACAAAAACAAACATCCAAGAACCGAGCAAATCCGTCTCCTCTCTCGAATGTCAAAAACATCCGAAGAAGGCATAAACACATAAATAAAATCATTCGTAAACCATATCTTATTCACCATACCATCACTTTATGTCTTTAATTTAGTCACATAAAAAATGACCATCGCACACCTTTGTTGTCTCAAAAAATGACCAATCCCACTCACATTCCACGACCACAAACTCAACGCTCTTTTCAATTATTGTCGTTCTTGCGCTTCAATCATACGCACGATATCCTTTACAATTTCTTGTTCGTTTCCAATTGTTTTCACCCCAATTTCAATGTTTCCTCCGCTTCTCTTAAAATAATCCGTTTTCGGTTATAGAAGTCCGAATCTGACAAAGAGCCATTAGCAATTACCTCTGATGGTTTTTGGTTTTTCTTCGGACGACCTTTGCCCTTTTTTACCAGCTTCGCTTTAGCCTCACCTCGCTCACCATGCGATAAAAAACTCAGTTCAATTTCTGAAACATGTCGTAACCTTCTAAACTCTCCATTGTACTCAATTTTTTGAGCCTTATTAGCCCTAGGAATTTCTATCCTTGACCCATCAACATGTGGGCTCAATTCATCAGCTACTAGTTCTTCGGCAACTAGTTCATCACACGGTACTCCCACATTGTTTGGAAAAACATCCATCACAGCATCACTCGGCAAAACATCCAGAATTCGCTGACTTTCCCTTTCACGGTGGACAAAGCTTACATCTGCATCCGCCATCCATCTTTCGGTGCTAATGACACGCCAATCCTCCCTCCTGTTCTCATTCCACATATGATCAATTTGGCTCGATCCCCGAGCCGAATAACAGAAAGAATCGGGTACCACTGTATCATTTGCTGGCCTCCCACTTATAGACACCTTAACAGGGCTAGACATATCCATGTTCAAATCCTCAGTACTCAATGTATCTTCCGAGCAGTTCGCCGCCTGACAACTACAATCACACTTAGGGCAAATCGCTTCCTCAATTTATGTACCGCGAATTGTGAAGACTTTATCGTTAATGCGCTACTCCATTACTTCATCTATGTGTGAAATACATTCGGTTTCGATCTAAAATCGACATCGTTCAAATGTCAAAGGCGCCAAAGTCTCAATGTCAATCCGTACGATTTCGCCCCAAATCGCTGCAATATTTTGAAATGTTTCTCCAGACCATCCATGAATAGGAATTCCACTTACTGAAAGCCATACCCTTTGATTCGGTAAAAAGGATGTAGGCTACCATTCAATTAAATTTTCAAACTATTTTCTAGACGCCTAGTCTCCAAATTTCTCTTCCTTGATTCTTTATCTTCAAACATGAATAATACAAGAGAGGCCTCAACTCGCATCAACGTAAAACCTGTGAATTTCGCCTTTGTAATCTCATTTGCAAGATCCGTTATTTGGCTGGGTTGACGACAAAAACCCAAAGCGCAATTCTATAAAATTTCCCATTTATCGGTATTAACAACCCCATCAACGCATTTGTGTTTCTCTTCCACTCTAGATTGCTCTTTCAATGTGATCTGATCATCACCGTCCTCATCCTTGTTACGCCACCTCTCTGGATTCCTTTTGAAATTGTTCGTATGATCATGATCATCCCACTATTTCTGGATCTCCTTGTTCGTCCTTGAATCAATGTTATCACGTTTTCTTCTCCAAAATGTATCCCAAGTCTCCCTTTGTGCCATAATTACCTTTAATTTGTATTCATAAAGCCGAAATCCATGAAAACGCTCTATGATTCGATCTGCATCATGCTTTTACCCCAAACGTACAAATCTGAATCCAATGCCATCTCTCGCTCTCTTTCTTGGTACAAAAACATCCACAACCACTCCATGTCTGTCGAAAACTTTCCAAACGCCTTTCCAGTGTAGTTGCCTCTAATTCTTAAGATTGTGTGTATGCCTCTAATTCTTACTTGAAACTTCAATTATGCATACAATTTTATTCAGAAATATTCACAAACACATGGTGTGCACACATCAAATCCAATCCATTTTCACTTCTCATTTAAAAGATGAGTGCAAGCGTTAATACACAAGGTTTCGTCGTCTCCAAGTGCAAACCAGAGGCAGTGAATCGCATTGCTGATTGGTGTTGCGGTACTATGCTAATTTGATAGCGGCCAAAGAGAGAGAACTGAGTAATATGGACTTGAAAAAGGACTAAATTTTAAAATTATAAGGGCTTTTTAAGTTTTACAGCCCCTATAAAGCCCTTATAAAACTTAAAAAGCCCCTTTTTATGTTTCACATGAACTTAAATTGCTATTAGAATAAAACTATTGGGGACACGAATCTACCCTTCTTTAATTTTGTCTGTGTTTATTTATAACTAAATAACTTTAAATATTAATCAAGGGATAAATTATTATTAAATAAAAATTTATCGGATATTTAAGTTTCATAATAGAGACTTATGCCCTTGATCCCTCCGTCCCATGGATTGTATGATAAAAAATGACAGATTCATATGGATTTTTACTGAAAAATATAAGGGATATTTACTTATTTGACCTCTTATTTTTCATTTCATTTGAACTAGATCCCTTTTTAATGGTTAATTGTACATTGTCTATATTTATCTTAATTATTTACTCCGCCCCTAATAACAAGTTTTTGCTTACTCATGAAACTAGTTGAACCATGATTCAAATTCAAATCAGTTATACTATTTTTGTTCGAATTGAGTTCTTGAACGATTAAAAGCTATATGTAAATAAGAGTTTTTCATTTGGTTAATGTCATCGTTTTAAATCTTTTGACCGGTTAATTTAAATTGAATATTATAAAAATTTATCACGAAACAATTTTGAAATTTACATAATTTATAACATTAGAATCTAATTTTTTTGATTCTATTTTAAAATAACCGAACAAATCATTGTACTAGATGAATTGATGGTCCAATTTCTAATGATCCAAATAAATATTCTTTTTAATTATCAAGAAGCTTCTCGTTTTTTATTACACTGATTCGATTGGTCGGTTGCCGTAGATGAAAGGTCTTGTGTTTGGAGCTTTGAGGGGAACTTTAATCGGGTGAGTGAAGCTGAAAATAGGGGATTAGTGGCGCCTTTCACTCTCGATGAGGCGTGAGCGGTTGTTCGTGGGTGTCAGTGTTCGAAGTCATCGGGGCCAGACGGCTAAAGTATGGAATTTTTTAAGAAGTGTTGGGAGGTAGTTTGTGATGATGTTGGGCGGTTTTTAGATGATTATTTTGCATCCGACAAGTTACCTGTGGGTGCGAACAATACATTCCTTGTGCTTTTGCCTAAGGTTGATTCACAGGTCACCTTGAGTGATTTTCGACCAATCAACTTGCTTAATTCGATATATAAGATTCTTGCCAAAATTCTGGCTAGAAGGCTACAGTCGGTGTTGGGAGGACTAATTAGTGATCACCAATCGACTTTTGTGCGTGGGCGTCAAATTGTGGATGGTATTCTATTGGCAAATGAGACAATATGTAACCCCCTAAACCCGACCTAGAAGAAATGGGCCGAATCTAGGAATTGTGTTTGAAAACTTACCCCTCAAGTAACACCTTATAAGTTTACTAACTTAAAAACAAAATTATTATTCAAAGAAAATAATCTCAATTAGATCCCTTTATTATAAAACGTAGTCGTTTAAACAATATTCCGATAATCAGTTTAATTTCTGAAAATAACCATATAAATGCATGCATTTAATAATACCCAAATTAAAAAGAGTAAACAGTCCCAATGTCCAAATTACATAAATGTTCCAAAATATTTCAAAACAGCAGTCTGAAGTAATTAAAAGACAGTTCATACTGAATTATAAAAGTATCCGAGTAAAATGCAAGAAGCTCCATGTACCGAGTTACCTAAAAGAGTCTGAGATATTTGAAAAAAATAAAAACTAAGGGATGTAAGCTAAAGAGCTTAATGCGTCTCTAAAGTGCAAACAAAAACAAATCAAAGCAAAACATTGTTTTATTTTCTGATAAAGACTTTTCTGAAAACACAACAAAACCGGATCATGAACATATGATGTCTGATGCACATGAATCATAGTGCCCATATCCGATACACCGAAAAGTAAGGTTCCCTAGAACCTACTTTCTCCATCGTCACCATCCGAAGTGGAACTCAGCCCGAAGGGTGGAACCACTGATCAGAAGCAGAATTCAGCCCGAAGGGTGGAACCACTGATCCGAAGCAGAATTCAGCCCGAAGGGTGAAACCACTGAACTTCCCCGAACAAATCTCAAACCATATACCCACAATGATATGATGCAGATTTTAAAATCCGAGTTTTATCCGAAACACGAATCATGAAAATTCAAGTTAAAAAATACTATAAATCCGATGTTTTACGATTCCGAAAATATGATATTTCACAATTTGGTAAGTCTGATTTCTCAATTGAATCACAGTATGACATGTTAAGCATGATTTCTGAAAACATTCACCCAAACACAACAAAGTATGCACACCAAATATACAAAACATTTACTTATATTAATACCAAAAGAATCACATAAAATTTATAGCACAGAAAGAAACACACTAGTTATAAAACAGGAAGAGACACACCTTTAACCAACAGAAGCTCTAATGTCGAGAAAAGCACGTCTTACGCTCATATCTAGCTGAATCAGGACCTACGAGGTATGAATACTATATTAGTATTTAATACTAACACTAAGCCACCGAAAAAAACACTGAAAACAAAACTAAGATATACTCACGTGACGATCTCAAAGAACGTGCACGATCGGTCTGAACAACTGGACGTTACCCAACGGTCTCAAGGTCGGCACCTGAACACGAGAATATTCAGAATCATATTCTAAAACCATAACTTATCAATTTCCAAAAATAATTACTTAAAAAGAGCAAAACAGAGCTTTCAGGATATAATTTGTTAAAACGGGTAGATGATTCGAATTGAGGACGTCAAGAAAGGTTGAGAGGAAGGATGTCCGAAAAAGTCAACTCTTGGTCAACGGTCAAAGTCAATTGTTCAACAGTCCAAGGTCAATGGTAAACTCTGGTCAAACAGTTCGGTTCAAGACTTATGGTTCAGTTCGGTTTGGTCCAAGTTTCACTGATCCAAATTGGTTGCACAACTCGGTTCATTTCACTAGTCCAGTTTACTTGGTAATTCAGTTCATTGGGCTTACAAATCTGGTCTGGTCAACTCAGGTTAATGGGTTACACTGATGGGCTATTGAATTTTAGGGATTCTGAAGAAAAGAACAAAGGTTTGGGCTCAACCCAATCCACTAAACAGTCCACTTTTCTTATTCTTTTCTTAGGTTAGGAACTAGGGTTACAAGAACCCAACGGCGGCGGAACGGATCCATAAGGTTGCGATGGCTCACCGACGGTGCGACAACACCGCAGGGCGGTAGTGGCTCACCGGAAATACCTCCGATGAAGTCAAAAAGGTCATTTCGGCCGAACAACACAAAACAATTGGGCAAAGCAATGGTCCAACTCACAAGGGCATCTAGAACCCAAACGACGGTGGTAGAAACAAACAATCCAACGACAGCGATGATGCAACAAACCGACGTCAGTGATACGCTCATAACGAACAACAACCACAAAAGATAATATCCGGCCAACATAAGCAAAATTCAAAGCAAACCAAAACCCACAACTTAAAACATCGATTTAACCAAAAACATCGGTTTAAAACTTACCCACAAATTGACGAACGGAGGAGGAGACGACGGCGAACGATGACACGAAGACGAACAGAACGGTTTCTCACCGTCCCCTCACAAAGACAGCCGACAAGAACGATCCAAAGATTGGGGTTTTTTCGTGAGAAGATGCTGGTCTCGATGGCGGTGACGACGAGAGCCATGGACCAGAGGACAACGACGGTGCAAAGTAAAATCGCATGGTTTCTCGTCGTTCACTCGCAAATGGAGGCCGATGAAGGAAAACTAAGGGCCAAGGTTTGATTGCACGACGATGGTGGTCGCGCTGATGCTGGCCGTGCAAGCCACGATCAATGTATAGGCATGGTCGGAGCTTCGTCGGAACAAAAGAGAGGGTGAGGGAGAGATAACGTGAGAAAGAAAGAAAAGAGAGCGGCTATCCCCTGTCCGAAACCAGAAAACATGGTTTAAATACCTAATTTAATGGGTAAAACCCAAGAGAAGCCATTGAATTAATTAGGGTTTACAAAGTGGCCACATAACTTTGTTCTTTACTCAAAATGGTCACCGAAATTCAAAATTTGAACTACAAATTCTGAGTCTAATCAATTTACTCCTTTAATTAAATTAGGTTTTTCGATTTATAAATTCCCAAATTCTAGAGTTCCGAATTGGGGATTTCAAAAATTAGGGATTTTTCAAATTAGGGAAATTTTGGGGTGTTACAACTCTCCATCCCTTAAAAGAAATTTCGTCCTCGAAATTTCCAGACTTAACAACAGATCTCATAACCAACCGAAACACATATACTTTCCCATTTCAAATTCATGATCTATCATAACCGAAAATACTAAAATATAGAACTGAAAATAGAACTGAAACATATTAAAATGTTCCTTCCATGTCATCGTATATCATCATATCCAACACGAGCTCCAGTTGGATGTACTGAACCTGGACGTCTAATCTCGGATCCAGCTGATCCACCACTCGGTGCGTGCCTACCTCTACTAGCAGTACCAGAAGCAACTGACCTAAACTATCCTCTACCTCGGTGAGGTACCTGAACTGATGCATGACTCTGAACGGATGAACCAGTAGCTGAACGTGGAAAATTCGTTAAGTAGTGATCCTGAGAACCACATCTGAAACACGTTTTGTTCAACAACCTGCACTCTTCGTTATGCTTCTTATTGCAAAAGCCACATACAGGAATAGGCCAACGAACATTTGAACTACCTACGCTACTAGTCAGATCTGTCAATGTAACAGGTCTCACATTCCGATTACTTTGAGGAACAAACTCATGCCTAGGTTTATTCTCAGAAAGATTGACAAAGCTTGGTTGAACAGACGCGTCCGATTGTTTTCCAACTTTACCAGAATTTTGAAATTCCTCGTTTTCCATTAGTGCAATTTTCCTTTCAGAAGTCTTAGCAAGAATAAGCAGGTCTCTGAACACCTTATCCTTTTGCGTAACAACATCTTTTCAAATCAGTAGACGAAGCTCGTTCAAAGCCAATCACACTTATCTTTCTCAACCATAACTGACCCATTAACATATTTTAACAATCTCATAAACTCTATCTCATAATCACTAACTGACATTGTTCCTTTTCAGATTTATGAAATCATCTCAACGTATCACCAGGTACTCTGCTCTCACATATCAATTCTCATTATCATATATCTCACTCTAGTTTTCTGTCTAATTAGCCTAAGACAGATGATCATAATCAGAAGCAACATCACGACAACAACCTAACACAACACAAGAACTTATACACGGTGGCTTAGCAACTATCTAAAGAAGATAATAACCTCTATTCAGATTCGGTATTGGAGTCTCGAACATAAAACATTTCAAAATCACTTAATACCGTAGTATACCTTTATTTTTTCAGAAATTCTCATTTATCCCAAAATATTTCAGATGCAAGCAAAAGTCAAAAATATTTTGAAAACAACTTTTGTGAGCCCCAGAGTCCGAGGGTTGAACCGAGCTCTGATACCACTAAATGTAACCCCTAAACCCGGCCTAGAAGAAATGGGCCGAATCTAGGAAGTTGTGTTTGAAAACTTACCCCTCAAGTAACACCTTTTAAGTTTACTTACTTAAAAACTAAATTATTATTAAAAGAAAATAATCTCAATTTGATCCCTTTATTATAAAACGTAGTCGTTTAAACATTATTCCGATAATCAGTTAAATTTCTGAAAATAACCTTATAAATGCATGCATTTAATAATACCAAAATTAAAAACAGTAAACAGTCCCAATGTCAAAATTACATAAATGTTCCAAAATTTTTCAAAACAGTAGTCTTAAGTAATTAAAAGAGAGTTCATACTGAATTATAAAAGTATCCGAGTAAAATGCAAGAAGCTCCAAGTACCGTGTCACCTAAAAGAGTATGAGATATCTGAAAAAAAAATAAAAACTAAGGGGTGTAAGCTAAAGAGCTTAGTGTGTCTCTAAAGTGCAAACAAAAACAAAACAAAGCAAAACATTGTTTTATTTTCTAATAAAGACTTTTCTGAAAACACAACAAAACTGGATCATGAAGATATGATGTCTGATGCACATGAATCATAGTACCCATATCCGATACACCGAAAAGTAAGGTTCCCCAGAACCTACTTTCTCCATCGCCACCATTCGAAGTGGAACTCAGTGTAACCCCCTTAACCCGGCCTAGACGGTTGACCCGAATTAAGAAAGTCACACGGGGAAAACCAAAGTCAACCCGAAAGTCAACCTTGATTAACGACCCTTTTTTCTTTTTAAACTTGTCTAGATGCTCATTAACCCTAATGGTGATCATACAAACAACATACTCAAAGATCACAAACATCAGAGATCAAACAGGGACCCAATTGAACAATTTATAACTTTAGGGACCAAATTGTAAATTCTGCAAAATACAAGGACTTCATCCAAATTAAAGTTACCAACTTGGAATTAGTCAGGCTTCATGCTTCTCTGTAAATTTTCAGCTCAAAAGGACATCCCAAACTCATACAATTGCACAAACAAGATTCAGGACCAAAATGCAAACAATACAAAACATTTAACTACCAATGTCAGCCCCCAACGGTCACGTGTTCCGAAACAGGAAGAGCCCGTCTCGAAATGCGGGGCCGTTCCGCAACGTGTACCGAAACACGGGCTGGCAGTGGCCTTTCCGTTTCGGAACGGTCTCTCTCGTTTCGAACGCCTGGGCTGGTTTAGGGCACCCGTTCCGAAACGGTAGGCACTGTTCCGAAACACACTGCACAGATTGCCACAAGATGCATGCTTAAACATGCAATTAAACATCCAATCATGCTCCAAATGCTACCAAACTTTACCAGCATGAAATTCAACATATAAGAGTCATATTTGCATCAACCAATCAACATATTATCATCGTATATGAAAAGCCCCAATTTTCAAAGCATGCTTCCTACACAAGCTAACCATTCATGCATAAAGCCTTCAAAACCAAGCATATAAAGACCAATTACAAATCCAGCATTTCCAACAACATTAATCAAACTTAGGGAGTTCAAACATCTCCCAAAACATCCATAATGGTCCCCCATTGCCAAATGCCAAAAGCTAAAGTGTATAAGAAAACCTTTCCATACTTTGAGCTTAACTTCCACTTGATTGCTTGCCTTCCTTGCTGCCGTCAAAGTACCTTAATGATCTGCATTATTGGTTTAAGAAAACGAAAGAGAGCGTAAGCAAAAGCTTAGTGAGGAATGCTCCTTAAAACCATTCAATAATGCATTTATAAAACACTTTATAAATCATGCTTCAAATCATCATTTACTCATGCTCAAAGCAACTTAAACAAGCAATTCATGCTTCCATATCATTACATGTCATATTGGCCACAAGTGATAAGTTTCATCTTTGAAAAACAAGATCAACATAAGACTCACACATGGACTTTTAAACACCATTGTGATCTTATAATGTACAAGAACCACGCAAGGACTTTTAACCACCTTCGTGTTCTTCCCAAGGACTTTTAAAGACCATGGCAAGGACCACACAAGGAATTTTAACCACCTTTGTGTCCTTAACAAGAACCATCCAAGGACTTTTAACCACCTTGATGTTCTTAAGTAACAAGGCTCACTCAAGGACTTTTAACCACCTTAGTGACCTTAACCTTTTTCAAAACATCACTTGCCAATATACATCATTATCATCAAGTAATCTACTGTTTTAAAGCATTTAATTCAAGCCATATTCATCATGCATTTATAAGCATCAAACCACATTTTAACCATGCTCAAAAACAAGGAACTCTTACCTTGAGCTTCCTTCGACATATGGCTTACAAAATCAGCAATAACCATGCTAAATCATGCTTTCAAAACAGAATTTAAAACATGCAATAAACCACATTGAACAACAACCAAACCATGGCCACCACTAGAGAGTATTTCCGAAAAACTTACACTTGAGCTTAGCAAAGTTGTTTAGACTTAAACTAAGCTCCCAAGTCATTGGTTTCAAAGCCGAAAACCCAATTTCACTCACCGATTCCACTTCGCCTCTTGCCGAAGCACAAATCAAGCTACCGGATCACCTCCACTTGGATCCAAAGATGCCTCCCCTGTTTTAAACACATCAAAGCAGAGGATTAATGTATCATCATGCATTAATAGCTTCAATGAAAGCACCTAAACTCGCTGCTCTCATCCACACTCCATTTTCGGCCACTAAACACAACCGAAAATGCATCCAAACCTCTTCTCAACAAAGCCCAGCCATAAACCATCAATACCAAACATCCTTTAACACCATTTAACATCTAAAAAGAACCTATTAACATCCTTTTATCTCCAGCAACATCAGATCCACAAGATCACCTCAAAAACAACTAAGAATCACAAGCTAAACTTAGGAAATTCAACCTATCTGGGATTGCATTAATCAAAACTCAATTCCTTATCAAATTAGTGTTCAATTAACATCAAAAACACATCTCAAATCACAGATTTAACAGATCAAACGAAAATCATCAAAAATCACCAAATGTTGCATTTTAAGCCAAGATCCACTTCACAACTTAAAAGCCTTTAATAAAACATCAATTAAGGATTGAGAACTTAGGAATTTCAGTAAAGAACTGATAGTTTAGAGGAGGAGGACGTTCTTACCTCCAAACTTGAGTTTCTCCTCTTTTAGAACCAAAAACCTTGATGAATCAAGTAGCAAATGGTGAGGTTTTGTAGATATGATGATTAGGAATCAAAAGAGAGTTGAAAGGAGAGATTTAGGTGACAAAATCAGAAGAAATTCTCTGGAGAGAAAGTGTTTGGGTTGAGAGAAAATGAGAGAATGGAAAATTGAGAAAATAGAAAGTTAGTTACAAATAGCCAAAAATGATTTCCCTCCTCTTTTCTTATGCTTTAAAATCAGAATTAAATCTTAAAATATCTTAGAAAAATCTGGAGAAACTCCCTTTGGGTAAATAGCTCCTTAAAGATTCAAAGTTTCAATCCTTTCTAAAACAGTCACGCAACTTTCAAAAATTACATTTTGGTCACTAGCAAAAATGTCACCCTTCCAAAACTCATTTTGTAAAATTGATTTCACAGTTCACTTATATATATTAAAAGATGATTTTAGAACATTTTTCCGTATTTTTAATGCAACACGAACTAGGCTTTCCTAATTTCACCTTTTAGATTCGAACAGCACTTTGACAAAACCGGTCAACGCCCAAAACTTATAAGCCCAAAACCGGGGCGTTACAACTCTCCCACCCTTAAGAAATTTCGTCCTCGAAATTTACCTGAAGGAAAGAGATAAGGAAACTGCTTCAGCATGTCTTCCTTCCGCTCCCACGTGGCTTCCTCAACACCTCGATGCTTCCACAGGACCTTCACCAACTCAATGGTCTTGCCACGAAGAACCTTGTTGTCCGAATCCAGAACCTTCACCGGTTCCTCATCATAGGTCAAATCCGGATTCAATTCCACTTCGTCCACAGGCATCACATGCGAAGGATCAGATCTATACTTCCGGAGCATAGAAACATGGAACACGTCATGAATCTTCTCCAACTCTTGAGGTAGCCTCAACTTGTACGCAACAGGACCCACACGCTCAACAACCTCGTATGGCCCAATGTACCTAGGGCTCAACTTACCCTTCCGGCCAAACCTCATCACCTTCTTCCAAGGGGAAACCTTCAAGAACACACGGTCACCCACCGCATACTCTATCTCCTTACGCTTCAAATCCGCGTAAGACTTATGCCGATCAGAAGCAGCCTTCAAACGCTCACAGATGAGCTTCACCTTCTCGGTGGTTCCTTTCAACAAAGTCGGCATCGAAACCAACTTTTGACCAGTTTCAGCCGAACAAAGAGGAGTCCTACACTTCCTCCCGTACAAAGCCTCATAAGGTGCCATATGTATACTTGCCTGATAACTATTGTTATAAGCAAATTCCACCAAACGCAAATGCTTCTCCCAGGAACCTTGGAACTCAATCACGCAGCACCTCAACATATCCTCCAAAATCTGGATAACTCGCATAGACTGTCCATCCGACTGAGGATGATAGGATGTACTGAAATTCAACCTTGTACCCAAGGCTTGATGCAAACACTGCCAGAAACGCGATGTGAACCTCGGATCCCTATCCGACACAATCGACTTAGGCACACCATGCAGCCGCACAATCTCTGCAATGTACAGCTCCGCCAGCTTATCCAAAGAGAACGTAGTATGCACAGGCAAGAAATGCGCACACTTCGTCAGGCGATCAACAATCACCCAAACCGAATTCTTCTTCGACGGAGACAAGGGTAAACCAGATACAAAATCCATGGTAACCCTTTCCCACTTCCATTCAGGGATTCTCAACGGTTGCAACAACCCTGAAGGAACCTGATGTTCAGCTTTAACTCGCTGACACACCATACACTTGCTCACCAACTCCGCAACATCCTTTTTCAAACCCACTCAGTAGTACTCATCACGAAGATCACGGTACATCTTGGTACTACCAGGGTGCATAGCAAAAGGACTACTATGGCCTTCAGTCAGAATAGCACGCCTCAATTCAGCATCATTGGGCACTACTATTCGACTCCCAAAACACAACACACCATCATCATTAAAGCAGAAATCCGAAGGCCTACCCTCCGCGATATCCTGAACATGAGACACCAAGGAATCATCCAGCAACTGCTTTTCCTTGATCAACTGAACCATAGATGGCTTCACTTGCAACTCAGCCACAAGGCCACCATCTCGCGATATACTCAAGCTAGCAAACATAGCTCTCAGCTCAACAGCTACTTTCCTACTCAAGGCATCCGCAACAACATTAGCCTTTCCAGGATGGTACTCAATCGTCAGATCATAATCCTTGAGCAACTCGAACCAACGCCGTTGCCTAAGATTCAACTCCTTCTGAGATATCAGATACCTCAAACTCTTGTGATCCGTGTACACAGTACACTTCTCACCATACAGATAATGTCTCCAGATCTTCAGAGCAAAAACCACTGCAGCCAGCTCAATATCATGCGTAGGATAATTGCGCTCATGCACCTTCAACTTCCGCGATGCATAAGCCACAACCTTACCCTCTTGCATCAGCACACATCCCAAACCAACATAGGACGCATCACTGTAGACCACAAACTCTTTCCCTGATTCAGGCTGAACCAAGATAGGAGCTTGCGTCAAAGCCGCCTTAAGCCTCTCAAAAGCCTGCTGTCTCGCTTCAGTCCATTCATACCTAACATCTTTCTTCAACAACTTGGTCAAAGGTGCAGCAATCTTAGAGAAACCATCCACAAACCTTCGGTAGTATCCCACCAAACCTAGGAAACTACGAACCTCATTAACAGACTTAGGAACCTTCCAATTCATTACCGCCTCAATCTTTTGAGGATCAACACGAATCCCCTCAGCTGAGACCACATGCCCAAGAAACACCACCTCCTTAAGCCAGAACTCACACTTGCTCAGCTTAGCATAAAGCTGATTCTCCAACAAAGCTTGCAAAACAATTCTCAAATGCTCTTCATGCTCCTCCTCAGTACGCGAGTACACGAGGATATCATCAATGAATACTACAACGAAATTGTCCAAGTATTCATGAAACACACGATTTATCATATCCATGAAAGCAGCAGGAGCATTTGTCAAACCAAACGGCATCAAAAGGAACTCATAATGCCCATACCTTGTCCTGAAAGCTCTCTTAGGCACATCCACATCCTTCACCTTCAACTGATAATACCCTGACCTCAAGTCAATCTTAGAGAACAGAAGCTCCCCGAAATTGATCAAAGAGATCATCAATCCTCGGCAAAGGATACCGATTCTTGATAGTCAACTTGTTCAGCTGACGGTAATCAATGCACATTCTCATAGTGCCATCCTTTTTCTTCACAAACAAGACCGGTGCTCCCCAAGGTGACACACTCGGCCGAATGAAACCACGATCAAGCAGCTCTTGCAACTGCGTCTTCAGCTCCTTCAGCTCCTTAGGCGCCATTCTATAGGGAGTAATGGACACAGGAGTTGTATTCTCATACAGCTCAATTCCAAACTCCACCTCACGATTAGGAGGTAAACCAGGAAACTCCTCAGGAAACACTCCAGGAAACTCCTTCACAACTCTGATATCTTGCACACGCAACTCCTTAGAGCTAGGATTCATCACAAAAGCTAGATAAGCTTCACAACCTTGCCTCAGCATCATGCTCGCCTCCAAGGTAGACACCACATTGGCAAGAAACTTCACATTCTCACCAACTACAACAACTTCATAATCATCCACAAGCTTCAGCGAAACTCGCTTATTTTCACAATCCACAACAGCACGATGCTCAGCAAGCCAATCCATACCAAGGATTACATCAAAACCATAGAAAGGTAACTCCATAAGATCAACATGGAAAACATGTTCTTGAACAACCAATGGACACCTTCTATAAAGCTTCCGAGTCACAACAGTCTCACCAAAAGAACTAGTGACACGAACACTAACATCCAAAGACTCAACAGGCAAACCAAGCAATTCAGCATGCTCACGCAAAATGTATGAATGCGTAGATCCAGAATGTATCAAGGAAAGTAATGACAAGGATTGCAAAGTAAAGGTACCTGCAATCACATCCGCGTCATTCCTCCCTTCCCGCTGAGCATACACTCTCGCTTGACCACCACCCTCAGGCTGAATAGCCACAACATGTGCCACTCCTCGACCACCTTCCTCTCTCCGCTGGAAATTACCACGGCCGCGCCCACGACCTCTCTGCGGTGCAACAACAACAGGAGCATGCACTTGGCCACCAGCCAACATAGGACAATCTCGCCTCAGATGATCCGCAGATCCACAATTCCAGCATCCATTACCAGTTGCTGCAACAGGAGCTTGTACCTCCCTCACAGCACGAGGGCAGTCACGCTTCATGTGACCACGCGAACCACAAATCCAACAAGCACTCGGATCAGCTCTGACATTACCTCCTCTAGCAGGTGCACCACCACCTCTCTTGGTTGAGGACTGATACTTCTGATCACGTCCCCTCTTGTTCCGTCCACCACCGAAACTAAACTCAGCTGATCGCTTACCAGAACTCGCTCCAGCACCTCTAGCAGATAAACCCAAGTTCATCTCAATATCCTTGGCTCGGCCCACTAACACATCAAAATCATCATACTCAGTGGCAAGCACATACATTTTCACATCCGTCACTAAGCCATAACGGAACCTTTCGCACCTCGCCCGCTCATCAGGTACCAGCTCAGGTGCATACTGACTGAGTCTAACAAACTGAACTTCATACTCAGCCACCGTCATGCTCCCTTGGATAAGAGACATGAACTCACGCTTCTTTTCATCAAGATATCTCACACCAAGATATCTCCTCTTGAACACATTCTGAAAGAATGTCCAAGTCACATCAGCATCAGCCATACCAGCTATAGTGGTCGTCCACCACGTATATGCATCGTCCTGCAGCAAGGACACAACACAACCCAGCTTTTGCACATCCGTGCAACTCATCTGACCCAAGATCCTCTTGGTACTCTCTAACCAAGCTTCAGAACCCTCAGCAGACATACCCCTGAACTCAGTCCCACCAAGACTGCGCAAACGCTCCAAAGGTAGTCTAACTCCAGCATCTCCCTGATGCCCAGCTCTTTGAGCTCCAGCTACTGCTGCTCGAAAAGCACCCGCAATAGCTTGTACCAACATAGACATGTCAGGCATAGCTTGCCCCTGACCAACCTCTGGTCCAGCAGCTCCAGCACCAGCTGCAGCTTCAGCTCTTTCTCCCTCAGCACCACCACCACCAGGTGGAGGAGGAGGTAACACTGCACTACCCGCATTTTCCTCATTCTCATTCTCATTAGGAGCCGTAGCTCGCACATTACTTCTCAACTCTCTACGTGGTGCCATACTTTTACCATGCAATCACAATGCAAATAAAACAAAGTTAGGTCCAGCAAGGTAAGCAATCCAAGTACTCTAGCTCAATTTCTCTCAAAATCAACATCATTTCATTAGCTTTGATTTGGCAATGGGTACCCACAACATGCTACATCACAGCATACACCTCATTTGCATCAAAATCACAAGCCACTAAACATGCTTTCACTCAACAAGCATACAAGTCATACATACTTTAATTATGCACACATTCATTCCCAATTACTCGAGAACTCAGCTCTGATACCACCAAATGTAACCCCCTTAACCCGGCCTAGACGGTTGACCCGAATTAAGAAAGTCACACGGGGAAAACCAAAGTCAACCCGAAAGTCAACCTTGATTAACGACCCTTTTTTTTTTCTTTTTAAACTTGTCTAGATGCTCATTAACCCTAATGGTTATCATACAAACAACATACTCAAAGATCACAAACATCAGAGATCAAACAGGGACCCAATTGAACAATTTACAACTTTAGGGACCAAATTGTAAATTCTGCAAAATACAAGGACTTCATCCAAATTAAAGTTACCAACATGGAATTAGTCAGGTTTCATGCTTCTCTATAAATTTTCAGCTCAAAAGGACATCCCAAACTCATACAATTGCACAAACAAGATTCAAGACCAAAACGCAAACAATACAAAACATTTAACTACCAATGTCAGCCCCCAACGGTCACGTGTTCTGAAACAGGAAGAGCCCGTTTCGAAACGCGGGGTCGTTCCGCAACGTGTACCGAAACACGGGCTGGCAGTGGCCTTTCCGTTTCGGAACGGTCTCTCCCGTTTCGGACGCCTGGGCTGGTTTAGGGCACCCGTTCCGAAACGGTAGGCACTGTTCCGAAACACCCTGCACAGATTGCCACAAGATGCATGCTTAAACATGCAATTAAACATCCAATCATGCTCCAAATGCTACCAAACTTTACCAGCATGAAATACAACAAATAAGAGTCATATTTGCATCAACCAATCAACATATTATCATCGTATATGAAAAGCCCCAATTTTCAAAGCATGCTTCCTACACATGCTAACCATTCATGCATAAAGCCTTCAAAACCAAGCATATAAAGACCAATTACAAATCCAGCATTTCCAACAACATTAATCAAACTTAGGGAGTTCAAACATCTCCCAAAACATCCATAATGGTCCCCCATTGCCAAATGCCAAAAGCTAAAGTGTATAAGAAAACCTTTCCATACTTTGAGCTTAACTTCCACTTGATTGCTTGCCTTCCTTGCTGCCCTCAAAGTACCTTAATGATCTGCATTATTGGTTTAAGAAAACGAAAGAGAGCGTAAGCAAAAGCTTAGTGAGGAATGCTCCTTAAAACCATTCAATAATGCATTTATAAAACACTTTATAAATCATGCTTCAAATCATCATTTACTCATGCTCAAAGCAACTTAAACAAGCAATTCATGCTTCCATATCATTACATGTCATATTGGCCACAAGTGATAAGTTTCATCTTTGAAAAACAAGATCAACATAAGACTCACACATGGACTTTTAAACACCATTGTGATCTTATAATGTACAAGAACCACGCAAGGACTTTTAACCACCTTCGTGTTCTTCCCAAGGACTTTTAAACACCATGGCAAGGACCACACAAGGAATTTTAACCACCTTTGTGTCCTTAACAAGAACCATCCAAGGACTTTTAACCACCTTGATGTTCTTAAGTAACAAGGCTCACTCAAGGACTTTTAACCACCTTAGTGACCTTAACAAGAATCATCATGGACTTTTAACCACCATGAAGTTCTTTGAAACCACAAGGCTCACTCAAGGAATTTTTACCACCTTAGTGACCTTAACCTTTCTCAAAACATCACTTGCCAATATACATCATTATCATCAAGTAATCTACTGTTTTAAAGCATTTAATTCAAGCCATATTCATCATGCATTTATAAGCATCAAACCACATTTTAACCATGCTCAAAAACAAGGAACTCTTACCTTGAGCTTACTTCGACATATGGCTTACAAAATCAGCAATAACCATGCTAAATCATGCTTTCAAAACAGAATTTAAAACATGCAATAAATCATTTTTGGCTATTTGTAACTAACTTTCTATGGTCTGAATCAAGTAGCAATGTGGTTTATTGCATGTTTTAAATTCTGTTTTGAAAGCATGATTTAGCATGGTTATTGCTGATTTTGTAAGCCATATGTCGAAGGAAGCTCAAGGTAAGAGTTCCTTGTTTTTTAGCATTGTTAAAATGTGGTTTGATGCTTTAAAATGCATGATGAATATGGCTTGGTTTAATGCGTTAAAAGAGTGGATTATTTGATGATAATGATGTATATTGGCAAGTGATGTTTTAAAAAGATTAAGGTCACTAAGGTGGTTAAAAGTCCTTGAGTGAGCCTTGTGGATTCTAAGAACTTCATGGTGGTTAAAAGTCCATGATGATTCTTGTTAAGGTCACTAAGGTGGTTAAAAGTCCTTGAGTGAGCCTTGTTACTTAAGAACATCAAGGTGGTTAAAAGTCCTTGGATGGTTCTTGATAAGGACACAAAGGTGGTTAAAAATCCTTGTGTGGTCCTTGCCATGGTGTTTAAAAGTCCATGGGCCAAGGTTTTTAAAAGTCCTTGGGGCCAAGGTGTTTAAAAGTCCTTGGGAAGAACACAAAGGTGGTTAAAAGTCCTTGTGTGGTTCTTGTGAATTATAAGATCACAATGGTGTTTAAAAGTCCATGTGTGAGTCTTATGTTGATCTTGATTTTTAAAAGATGGAACTTATCACTTGTGGCCAATATGACATATAATGATATGGAAGCATGAAATGCTTGTTTAAATTGCTTTGAGCATGTGCAAATGATGATTTGAAGTATGATTTATAAAGTGTTTTATAAATGCCTTATTGGATGGTTTTAATGAGCATTCCTCACTAAGCTTTTGCTTACGCTCTCTTTCGTTTTCTTAAACCAATAATGCAGATCATTAAGGTACTTTGAGGGCAGCAAGGAAGGCAAGCAATCAAGTGGAAGTTAAGCTCAAAGTATGGAAAGGTTTTCTTATACACTTTAGCTTTTGGCATTTGGCAATGGGGGACCATTATGGATGTTTTGGGAGATGTTTTGAACTCCCTAAGTTTGTTTAATGTTGTTGGCAATGCTGGATTTTGTAATTGACCTTTACATGTTGTTTTGGAGGTTATATGCTTGAATGGTTTGCTTGTGTAGGAAGCATGCCATTAGAATTGGGGCTTTTCTTATATGATGTTATAATGTTGAATTGTTGAAGCAAATAGGTCTCTTGTATGTTGAATTTCATGCTGGTAAAGTTTGGTAGCATTTGGAGCATGTATGGTTGATTAATTGCATGTTTAGAGAAGCCTTTTGCTGCATTCTATGCAGGGTGTTTCGGAACAGTGGTCACCGTTTCGGAACGGGTGCCTTAAATCAACCCAGGCGTCCGAAACGGTAGGCACCGTTTCGAAACGGGAAGCCCTCTGCCAGCCCGCGTTTCGGTACGCGTTGCGGAACGGCCCCGCGTTTCGAAACAGGCTCTTCCTGTTTCGGAACGTCTGACCGTTGGGGGCTGACATAGGCAGTTAAATGTTTTGGAATGTTTGCATTTTGGTCCTGAATCTTGTTTGTGCAATTGTATGAGTTTGGGAAGTCCTTTTGAGCTGAAAATTTACAGAGAAGCATGAAACCTGATTAATTACAAGTTGGTAACTTTAATTTGGATGAAGGCCTTATAATTTACAGAATTTACAATTTGGTCCCTAAAGTTGTAAACTGTTCAATTGGGTCCCTGTTTGATCTCTGATGTTTATGATCTTAGAGCATGTTGTTTGTATGATCATAACTAGGGTTAATGAGCATCTAGATAAGAATAAAAATAAAAAAAGGGTCGTTAATCAAGGTTGACTTTCGGGTTAACTTTGGTTTTCCCCGTGTGACTTTCTTAATTCGGGTCAACCGTCTAGGCCGGGTTAAGGGGGTTACATTTGGTGGTATCAGAGCTGAGTTCTCGAGTAATTGGGAATGAATGTGTGCATGATTGAAGAATGTATGCCTTGTATGCTTGTTGAGTGAAAGCATGATGAGTGGCTTGTGATTTTGATGCAATTGAGTTATATGCTGTGATGTAGCATGTTGTGGGTACCCATTGCCAAATCAAAGCTATTGAAATGATGTTGGTTTTGAATGAAACTGAGCTTGAATACTTGGATTGCTTACCTTGCTGGACCTAACTTTGTTTATTTGCATTGTGATTGCATGGTAAAAGTATGGCACCACGTAGATAGTTGAGAATTAATGTGCGAGCTACGGTTCCTAATGAGAATGAAAATGAGGAAAATGCGGGTAGTGCAGTGTTACCTCCTCCTCCACCTGGTGGTGGTGGTGCTGAAGGAGAAAGAGCTGAAGCTGCAGCTGGTGCTGGAGCTGCTGGACCAGAGGTTGGTCAGGGGCAAGCTATGCCTGACATGTCTATGTTGGTACAAGCTATTGCGGGTGCTTTTCGAGCAGCAGTAGCTGGAGCTCAAAGAGCTGGGCATCAGGGAGATGCTGGAGTTAGACTACCTTTGGAGCGTCAGCGCAGTCTCGGTGGGACTGAGTTCAGGGGTATGTCTGCTGAGGGTTCTGAAGCTTGGTTAGAGAGTACCAAGAGGATTTTGGGACAGATGAGTTGCACTGATGTACAAAAGCTGGGTTGTGTTGTATCCTTGTTGCAGGATGATGCATATACGTGGTGGACGACCATTATAGCTTGTATGGCTGAAGCTGATGTGACTTGGACATTCTTTCAGAATGTGTTCAAGAGGAGGTATCTTGGTGTGAGGTATCTTGATGAAAAGAAGCGTGAGTTCATGTCTCTTACCCAAGGGAGCATGACTGTGGCTGAGTATGAAGTGCAATTTGTGCGACTCAGTCAGTATGCACCGGAGCTGGTACCTGATGAGCGGGCGAGGTGCGAAAGGTTCCGTTATGGTTTAGTGACGGATGTGAAGATGTATGTGCTGGCCACCGAGTATGATGATTTTGATGTGTTAGTGGGCTGAGCCAAGGATATTGAGATGAACTTGGGTTTATCTGCTAGAGGTGCTGGAGCGAGTTCTGGTAAGCGAGCTGCTGAGTTTAGTTCCGGTGGTGGACGGAACAAGAGGGGACGTGATCAGAAGTATCAGTCTTCGGCCAAGAGGGGTGGTGGTGCATCTGCTAGAGGAGGCAATGCTAGAGCTGATCCGAGTGCTTGTTGGATTTGTGGTTCACGTGGTCACATGAAGCGTGACTGTCCTCGTGATGTGAGGGAGGTATAAGCTCCTGTTGTGGCTGCCGGTAATGGGTGCTGGAATTGTGGATCTGCGGATCACTTGAGGCGAGATTGTCCTATGTTGGCTGGTGGCCAAGTGCGTGCACCTGTTGTTGCTGCACCGCAGAGAGGCCGTGGGCGTGGCCATGTTAATTTCCAGCGGAGAGAGGAAGGTGGTCGTTGAGTGGCCCATGTTGTGGCTATTCAGCCTGAGGGTGGTGGTCAAGCGAGGGTGTATGCTCAGCGGGATGGGAGGAATGACGCCGATGTGATTGCAGGTACCTTTACTTTGCAATCCTTGTCATTACTTTCCTTGATAGATTCTAGATCTACGCATTCATACATTTTGCGTGAGCATGCTGAATTGCTTGGTTTGCCTGTTGAGTCTTTGGATGTTGGTGTTCGTGTCACTAGTTCTTTTGGTGAGACTGTTGTGACTCGAAAGTTGTATAGGAGGTGTCCTTTGGTTGTTCAAGATCATGTTTTTCATGTTGACCTTATGGAGTTGCCCTTCTATGGTTTTGATGTAATCCTTGGTATGGATTGGCTTGCCGAGCATCGTGCTGTTGTGGATTGTGAGAATAAGCGGGTTTCGCTGAAGCTTGCGGATGATTATGATGTTGTTGTGGTTGGCGAGAATGTGAAGTTTCTTGCCAATGTGGTGTCTACCTTGGTGGCGAGCAGGATGCTGAGGCAAGGTTGTGAAGCTTATCTAGCCTTTGTGATGAATTCTAGCTCTAAGGAGTTGCGGGTGCAAGATATCAGAGTTGTGAAGGAGTTTCCTGGAGTGTTTCCTGAGGAATTGCCTGGTTTACCTCCTAATCGCGAGGTGGAGTTTGGAATTGAGCTGTATGAGAATACAACTCCTGTGTCCATTACTCCTTATCTAGCCTTTGTGATGAATCCTTGGGGAGCACCGGTCTTGTTTGTGAAGAAGAAGGATGGCACTATGAGGATGTGCATCGATTATCGTCAGCTGAACAAGTTGACTATCAAGAATCGGTATCCTTTGCCGAGGATTGATGATCTCTTTGATCAATTTCGGGGAGCTGATGTGTTCTCTAAGATTGACTTGAGGTCAGGGTATTACCAGTTGAAGGTGAAGGATGTGGATGTGCCTAAGACAGCTTTCATGACAAGGTATGGGCATTATGAGTTCCTTGTGATGCCGTTTGGTTTGACAAATGCTCCTGCTTCTTTCATGGACATGATGAATCGTGTGTTTCATGAATACCTGGACAAGTTTCTTGCCAATGTGGTGTCTACCTTGGAGGCGAGCAGGATGATGAGGCAAGGTTGTGAAGCTTATCTAGCCTTTGTGATGAATCCTAGCTCTAAGGAGTTGCGGGTGCAAGATATCAGAGTTGTGAAGGAGTTTCCTGTAGTGTTTCCTGAGGAGTTGCCTGGTTTACCTCCTAATCGCGAGGTGGAGTTTGGAATTGAGCTGTATGAGATCAAGGTGTTTAAAAGTCCTTGGGGCCAAGGTGTTTAAAAGTCCTTGGGAAGAACACAAAGGTGGTTAAAAGTCCTTGTGTGGTTCTTGTGAATTATAAGATCACGATGGTGTTTAAAAGTCCATGTGTGAGTCTTATGTTGATCTTGATTTTTAAAAGATGGAACTTATCACTTGTGGCCAATATGACATATAATGATATGGAAGCATGAAATGCTTGTTTAAATTGCTTTGAGCATGTGCAAATGATGATTTGAAGTATGATTTATAAAGTGTTTTATAAATGCATTATTGGATGGTTTTAATGAGCATTCCTCACTAAGCTTTTGCTTACGCTCTCTTTCGTTTTCTTAAACCAATAATGCAGATCATTAAGGTACTTTGAGGGCAGCAAGGAAGGCAAGCAATCAAGTGGAAGTTAAGCTCAAAGTATGGAAAGGTTTTCTTATACACTTTAGCTTTTGGCATTTGGCAATGGGGGACCATTATGGATGTTTTGGGAGATGTTTTGAACTCCCTAAGTTTGTTTAATGTTGTTGGCAATGCTGGATTTTGTAATTGACCTTTACATGTTGTTTTGGAGGTTATATGCTTGAATGGTTTGCTTGTGTAGGAAGCATGCCATTATAATTGGGGCTTTTCTTATATGATGTTATAATGTTGAATTGTTGAAGCAAATAGGTCTCTTGTATGTTGAATTTCATGCTGGTAAAGTTTGGTAGCATTTGGAGCATGTATGGTTGATTAATTGCATGTTTAGAGAAGCCTTTTGCTGCATTCTGTGCAGGGTGTTTCGGAACAGTGGTCACCGTTTCAGAACGGGTGCCTTAAATCAACCCAGGCGTCCGAAACGGTAGGCACCGTTTTGAAACGGGAAGCCCTCTGCCAGCCCCCGTTTCGGTACGCGTTGCGGAACGGCCCCGCATTTCGAAACAGGCTCTTCCTGTTTCGGAACGTCTGACCGTTGGGGGCTGACATAGGCAGTTAAATGTTTTGGAATGTTTGCATTTTGGTCCTGAATCTTGTTTTTGCAATTGTATGAGTTTGGGAAGTCCTTTTGAGCTGAAAATTTACAGAGAAGCATGAAACCTGATTAATTACAAGTTGGTAACTTTAATTTGGATGAAGGCCTTATAATTTGCAGAATTTACAATTTGGTCCCTAAAGTTGCAAACTGTTCAATTGGGTCCTTGTTTGATCTCTGATGTTTATGATCTTAGAGCATGTTGTTTTTATGATCATAACTAGGGTTAATGAGCATCTAGACAAGAATAAAAATAAAAAAAGGGTCGTTAATCAAGGTTGACTTTCGGGTTGACTTTGGTTTTCCCTGTGTGACTTTCTTAATTCGGGTCAACCGTCTAGGCCGGGTTAAGGGGGTTACAGAGATCAGAGGTACCAGTCAGATACAAGACCTAGGGGTGGTAACCATGGTCAGGGCCAAGGGACCGTTGGACACATTCCAGAGTGCGTGCACCTGTTGTTGCTGCACCGCAGAGAGGCCGTGGGCGCGGCCGTGGTAATTTCCAGCGGAGAGAGGAAGGTGGTCGTGGAGTGGCCCATGTTGTGGCTATTCAGCCTGAGGGTGGTGGTCAAGCGAGGGTGTATGCTCAGCGGGATGGGAGGAATGACGCAGATGTGATTGCAGGTACCTTTACTTTGCAATCCTTGTCATTACTTTCCTTGATAGATTCTGGATCTACGCATTCATACATTTTGCGTGAGCATGCTGAATTGCTTGGTTTGCCTGTTGAGTCTTTGGATGTTGGTGTTCGTGTCACTAGTTCTTTTGGTGAGACTGTTGTGACTCGAAAGTTGTATAGGAGGTGTCCTTTGGTTGTTCAAGATCATGTTTTTCATGTTGACCTTATGGAGTTGCCCTTCTATGGTTTTGATGTAATCCTTGGTATTGATTGGCTTGCCGAGCATCGTGCTGTTGTGGATTGTGAGAATAAGCGGGTTTCGTTGAAGCTTGCGGATGATTATGATGTTGTTGTGGTTGGCGAGAATGTGAAGTTTCTTGCCAATGTGGTGTCTACCTAGGAGGCGAGCAGGATGCTGAGGCAAGGTTGTGAAGCTTATCTAGCCTTTGTGATGAATCCTAGCTCTAAGGAGTTGCGGGTGCAAGATATCAGAGTTGTGAAGGAGTTTCCTGGAGTGTTTCCTGAGGAGTTGCCTGGTTTACCTCCTAATCGCGAGGTGGAGTTTGGAATTGAGCTGTATGAGAATACAACTCCTGTGTCCATTACTCCTTATAGAATGGCACCTAAGGAGCTGAAGGAGCTGAAGACGCAGTTGCAAGAGTTGCTTGACCGTGGTTTTATTCGACCAAGTGTGTCAACTTGGGGAGCACCGGTCTTGTTTGTGAAGAAGAAGGATGGCACTATGAGGATGTGCATCGATTATCGTCAGCTGAACAAGTTGACTATCAAGAATCGGTATCCTTTGCCGAGGATTGATGATCTCTTTGATCAATTTCGGGGAGCTGATGTGTTCTCTAAGATTGACTTGAGGTCAGGGTATTACCAGTTGAAGGTGAAGGATGTGGATGTGCCTAAGACAGCTTTCAGGACAAGGTATGGGCATTATGAGTTCCTTGTGATGCCGTTTGGTTTGACAAATGCTCCTGCTGCTTTCATGGACATGATGAATCGTGTGTTTCATGAATACCTGGACAAGTTTGTTGTGGTGTTCATTGATGATATCCTCGTGTACTCGCGTACTGAAGAGGAGCATGAAGAGCATTTGAGGATTGTGCTACAAGCTTTGTTGGAGAATCAGCTTTATGCTAAGCTGAGCAAGTGTGAGTTCTGGCTTAAGGAGGTGGTGTTTCTTGGGCATGTAGTTTCTGCTGAGGGGATTCGTGTTGATCCTCGGAAGATTGAGGCGGTGATGAATTGGAAGGTTCCTAAGTTTGTTCATGAGGTTCGTAGTTTCCTTGGTTTGGCGGGATACTACCGAAGGTTTGTGGATGGTTTTTCTCAGATTGCTTCACCTTTGACGAAGCTGTTGCAGAAGGATGTTAAGTATGAATGGACGGAAGCGAGACAACAGGCTTTTGAGAAGCTTAAGGCGGCTTTGACGCAAGCTCCTATCTTGGTTCAGCCTGAATCAGGGAAAGAGTTTGTGGTCTACAGTGATGCGTCCTATGTAGGTTTGGGATGTGTGCTGATGCAAGAGGGTAAGGTTGTGGCTTATGCATCGCGGCAGTTGAAGGTGCATGAGGGCAATTATCCTACGCATGATATTGAGTTGGCTGCAGTGATCTTTGCTCTGAAGATTTGGAGACATTATCTGTATGGTGAGAAGTGTACAGTGTACACGGATCACAAGAGTTTGAGATATCTGATGTCTCAAAAGGAGTTGAATCTTAGGCAGCGGCGTTGGTTGGAGTTGCTCAAGGATTATGATCTGACGATTGAGTACCATCCTGGAAAGGCTAATGTTGTTGCGGATGCATTGAGTAGGAAGGTAGCTGTTGAGCTGAGGGCTATGTTTGCTAGCTTGAGTATTTCGCGTGATGGTGGTCTTGTAGCTGAGTTGCGAGTGAAACCATCTTTGGTTCAGTTGATCAAAGAAAAGCAGTTGCTGGACGATTCTTTGGTACCGCATGTTTAGGATATCGCGGAGGGTAGGCCTTCGGATTTCTGCTTTAATGATGATGGTGTGTTGTGTTTTGGGAGTCGAATAGTAGTGCCCAATGATGCTGAGTTGAGGCGTGCTATTCTTACTGAAGGTCATAGTAGTCCTTTTGCTATGCACCCTGGTAGTACTAAGATGTACCGTGATCTTCGTGATGAGTACTATTGGGTGGGTTTGAAGAAGGATGTTGCGGAGTTTGTGAGCAAGTGTTTGGTGTGTCAGCGGGTTAAGGCTGAGCATCAGGTTCCTTCAGGGTTGTTGCAACCGTTGAGAATCCCTGAATGGAAGTGGGAGAGGGTTACCATGGATTTTGTATCTGGTTTACCTTTGTCTCCATCGAAGAAGAATTCGGTTTGGGTGATTGTGGATCGCCTGACGAAGTGTGCGCATTTCTTGCCTATGCATACTACGTTTTCTTTGGATAAGCTGGCAGAGCTGTACATTGCTGAGATTGTGCGGCTGCATGGTGTGCCTAAGTCGATTGTGTCGGATAGGGATCCGAGGTTCACATCGCGTTTCTGGCAGTGTTTGCATCAAGCTTTGGGTACAAGGTTGAATTTCAGTACATCTTATCATCCTAAGTCGGATGGTCAGTCAGAGCGTGTTATCCAGATTTTGGAGGATATGTTGAGGTGCTGCGTGATTGAGTTTCAGGGCTCTTGGGAGAAGCATTTGCCTTTGGTGGAATTTGCTTATAACAATAGTTATCAGGCGAGTATACAGATGGCACCTTATGAGGCTTTGTACGGGAGGAAGTGTAGGACTCCTCTTTGTTGGGCAGAAACGGGTCAGAAGTTGGTTTCGATGCCGGCTTTGTTGAAAGGAACCACCGAGAAGGTGAAGCTCATTTATGAGCGGTTGAAGGCAGCTTCTGATCGACAGAAGTCTTACGCGGATTTGAAGCGTAAGGAGATTGAGTATGCGGTGGGTGACCGTGTGTTCTTGAAGGTTTCGCCTTGGAAGAAGGTGATGAGGTTTGCCCGGAAGGGTAAGTTTAGCCCTAGGTACATTGGACCATACGAGGTGGTTGAGCGTGTGGGTCCTGTTGCGTACAAGTTGAGGCTACCTCAAGAGTTGGAGAAGATTCATGATGTGTTCCATGTTTCTATGCTCCGGAAGTATAGATCTGATCCTTCGCATGTGATGCATGTGGAGGAAGTGGAATTGAATCCGGATTTGACCTATGATGAGGAACCGGTGAAGGTTCTGGATTCGGATAGCAAGGTTCTTCGTGGCAAGACCATTGAGTTGGTGAAGGTGCTGTGGAAGCATCGAGGTGTCGAGGAAGCCACGTGGGAGCGGAAGGAAGAAATGCTGAAGCAGTTTCCTTATATCTTTCCTTCAGGTAAATTTCGAGGACGAAATTTCTTAAGGGGGGGAGAGTTGTAATGCCCCGGTTTTGGGCTTAGTAGTTTTGGGCGTTGACCGGTTCGGTCAAAGTACTGTTCGAATCTAAAAAGGTGAAATTAGGAAAGCCTAGTTCGGGTTTCTTTAATAATATGGAAAAATATTCTAAAATCATCTTTTAATATATATAAGTGAACTGTGAAATCAATTTTACAAAATGAGTTTTGGAAGGGTGACATTTTGGCTAGTGACCAAAATGTAATTTTTGAAAGTTGCGTGACTGTTTTAGAAAGGATTGAAACTTTGAATCTTTAAGGAGCTATTTACCCAAAGGGAGTTTCTCCAGATTTTTCTAAGATATTTTAATGTTTAATTTTGATTTTAAAGCTAAAGAAAAGTGGAGGGAAATCATTTTGGCTATTTTGTAACTAACTTTCCATATTTTCCAATTTTCCTTTTCTCTCATTTTCTCTCAACCCAAACACTTTCTCTCCAGAGATTTCCTTCTGATTTTGTCACTTAAATCTCTCTTTCCAACTCTCTTTTGATTCCTAATCATCACATCAACAAAACCTCACCATTTGGTAGTTGATTCATCAAGGTTTTTGGTTCTAAAAGAGGAGAAACTCAAGTTTGGAGGTAAGAACGTCCTCCTCCTCTAAACTATCAGTTCTTTACTCAAATTCCTAAGTTCTCAATCCGTACTTGGTGTTTTATAAATGGTTTTTAAAGTTGTGAAATGGATCTTGGCTTAAAATGCAAGATTTGGTGATTTTTGATGAATTTTCGTTTGATCTGTTAAAGCTGTGATTTGAGATGTGTTTTTGATGATTAATGAATGTTAATTTGATAAGGAATTGAGTTTTGATTAATGCAATCCCGGATAGGTTGAATTTTCCTAAGTTTAGCTTGTGATTCTTGGTTGTTTTTGAGGTGATCTTGTGGATCTGATGTTGCTGGAGGTATAAGGATGTTATTAGGTTCTTTTTAGATGTTAAATGATGTTAAAGGATGTTTAGTTTTGATGGTTTATGGCTGGGCTTTGTTGAGAAGTTGTTTGGATGCATTTTCGGTTGTGTTTGGTGGCCGAAAATGGAGTGTGGATGAGAGCAACGAGTTTAGGTGCTTTCATTGAAGCTATTAATGCATGATGCTGCATTAATCCTCTGCTTTGATGTGTTTAAAACATGGGAGTCATCTTTGGATCCAAGTGGTGGTGATCCGGAAGTTTGATTTGTGCTTCGGCAAGAGGCGAAGTGGAATCGGTGAGTGAAAATGGGTTTTCAGCTTGAAACCAATGTATTGGGAGCTTAGTTTAAGTCTAAACCACTTTACTAAGCTCAAGTGTAAGTTTTCGGAAAACTCTCTAAGTGGTGGCCATGGTTTGGTTGTGATGCAATGTGGTTTATTGCATGTTTTAAATTCTGTTTTGAAAGCATGATTTGGCATGGTTATTGCTGATTTTGTAAGCCATATATTGAAGGAAGCTCAAGGTAAGAGTTCCTTGTTTTTGAGCATTGTTAAAATGTGGTTTGATGCTTTAAAATGCATGATGAATATGGCTTGGTTTAATGCTTTAAAACAGTGGATTATTTGATTATAATGATGTATATTGGCAAGTGATGTTTTAAAAAGATTAAGGTCACTAAGGTGGTTAAAAGTCCTTGAGTGAGCCTTGTGGATTCTAAGAACTTCATGGTGGTTAAAAGTCCATGATGATTCTTGTTAAGGTCACTAAGGCGGTTAAAAGTCCTTGAGTGAGCCTTGTTACTTAAGAACATCAAGGTGGTTAAAAGTCCTTGGATGGTTCTTGATAAGGACACAAAGGTGATTAAAATTCCTTGTGTGGTCCTTGCCATGGTGTTTAAAAGTCCATGGGCCAAGGTGTTTAAAAGTCCTTGGGGCCAAGGTGTTTAAAAGTCCTTGGGAAGAACACAAAGGTGGTTAAAAGTCCTTGTGTGGTTCTTGTGAATTAAAAGATCACGATGGTGTTTAAAAGTCCATGTGTGAGTCTTATGTTGATCTTGATTTTTAAAAGATGGAACTTATCACTTGTGGCCAATATGACATATAATGATATGGAAGCATGAAATGCTTGTTTAAATTGCTTTGAGCATGTGCAAATGATGATTTGAAGTATGATTTATAAAGTGTTTTATAAATGCATTATTGGATGGTTTTAATGAGCATTCCTCACTAAGCTTTTGCTTACGCTCTCTTTCATTTTCTTAAACCAATAATGCAGATCATTAAGGTACTTTGAGGGCAGCAAGGAAGGCAAGCAATCAAGTGGAAGTTAAGCTCAAAGTATGGAAAGGTTTTCTTATACACTTTAGCTTTTGGCATTTGGCAATGGGGGACCATTATGGATGTTTTGGGAGATGTTTTGAACTCCCTAAGTTTGTTTAATGTTGTTGGAAATGCTGGATTTTGTAATTGACCTTTACATGTTGTTTTGGAGGTTATATGCTTGAATGGTTTGCTTGTGTAGGAAGCATGCCATTAGAATTGGGGCTTTTCTTATATGATGTTATAATGTTGAATTGTTGAAGCAAATAGGTCTCTTGTATGTTGAATTTCATGCTGGTAAAGTTTGTTAGCATTTGGAGCATGTATGGTTGATTAATTGCATGTTTAGAGAAGCCTTTTGCTGCATTCTGTGCAGGGTGTTTCGGAACAGTGGTCACCGTTTCGGAACGGGTGCCTTAAATCAACCCAGGCGTCCGAAACGGTAGGCACCGTTTCGAAACGGGAAGCCCTCTGCCAGCCCGCGTTTCGGTACGCGTTGCGGAACGGCCCCGCGTTTCGAAACAGGCTCTTCCTGTTTCGGAACGTCTGACCGTTGGGGGCTGACATAGGCAGTTAAATGTTTTGGAATGTTTGCATTTTTGTCCTGAATCTTGTTTGTGCAATTGTATGAGTTTGGGAAGTCCTTTTGAGCTGAAAATTTACAGAGAAGCATGAAACCTGATTAATTACAAGTTGGTAACTTTAATTTGGATGAAGGCCTTATAATTTACAGAATTTACAATTTGGTCCCTAAAGTTGTAAACTGTTCAATTGGGTCCCTGTTTGATCTTTGATGTTTATGATCTTAGAGCATGTTGTTTGTATGATCATAACTAGGGTTAATGAGCATCTAGACAAGAATAAAAATAAAAAAGGGTCGTTAATCAAGGTTGACTTTCGGGTTGACTTTGGTTTTCCCTGTGTGACTTTCTTAATTCGGGTCAACCGTCTAGGCCGGGTTAAGGGGGTTACGTTTGGTGGTATCAGAGCTGAGTTCTCGAGTAATTGGGAATGAATGTGTGCAAGATTGAAGTATGTATGCCTTGTATGCTTGTTGAGTGAAAGCATGATGAGTGGCTTGTGATTTTGATGCAATTGAGTTATATGATGTGATGTAGCATGTTGTGGGTACCCATTGCCAAATCAAAGCTATTGTAATGATGTTGATTTTGAATGAAACTGAGCTTGAATACTTGGATTGCTTACCTTGCTGGACCTAACTTTGTTTATTTGCATTGTGATTGCATGGTAAAAGTATGGCACCACGTAGAGAGTTGAGAAGTAATGTGCGAGCTACGACTCCTAATGAGAATGAAAATGAGGAAAATGCGGGTAGTGCAGTGTTACCTCCTCCTCCACCTGGTGGTGGTGGTGCTGAAGGAGAAAGAGCTGAAGCTGCAGCTGGTGCTGGAGCTGCTGGACCAGAGGTTGGTCAGGGGCAAGCTATGACTGACATGTCTATGTTGGTACAAGCTATTGCGAGTGCTTTTCGAGCGGCAGTAGCTGGAGCTCAAGGAGTTGGGCATCAGGGAGATGCTGGTGTTAGACTACCTTTGGAGCGTCAGCGCAGTCTCGGTGGGACTGAGTTCAGGGGTATGTCTGCTGAGGGTTCTGAAGCTTGGTTAGAGAGTACCAAGAGGATTTTGGGACAGATGAGTTGCACTGATGTACAAAAGCTGGGTTGTGTTGTATCCTTGTTGCAGGATGATGCATATACGTGGTGGACGACCATTATAGCTTGTATGGCTGAAGCTGATGTGACTTGGACATTCTTTCAGAATGTGTTCAAGAGGAGGTATCTTGGTGTGAGGTATCTTGATGAAAAGAAGCGTGAGTTCATGTCTCTTACCCAAGGGAGCATGACTGTGGCTGAGTATGAAGTGCAATTTGTGCGACTCAGTCAGTATGCACCGGAGCTGGTACCTGATGAGCGGGCGAGGTGCGAAAGGTTCCGTTATGGTTTAGTGACGGATGTGAAGATGTATGTGCTGGCCACCGAGTATGATGATTTTGATGTGTTAGTGGGCTGAGCCAAGGATATTGAGATGAACTTGGGTTTATCTGCTAGAGGTGCTGGAGCGAGTTCTGGTAAGCGAGCTGCTGAGTTTAGTTCCGGTGGTGGACGGAACAAGAGGGGACGTGATCAGAAGTATCAGTCTTCGGCCAAGAGGGGTGGTGGTGCATCTGCTAGAGGAGGCAATGCTAGAGCTGATCCGAGTGCTTGTTGGATTTGTGGTTCACGTGGACACATGAAGCGTGACTGTCCTCGTGATGTGAGGGAGGTATAAGCTCCTGTTGTGGCTGCCGGTAATGGGTGCTGGAATTGTGGATCTGCGGATCACTTGAGGCGAGATTGTCCTATGTTGGCTGGTGGCCAAGTGCGTGCACCTGTTGTTGCTGCACCGCAGAGAGGCCGTGGGCGCGGCCATGTTAATTTCCAGCGGAGAGAGGAAGGTGGTCGTTGAGTGGCCCATGTTGTGGCTATTCAGCCTGAGGGTGGTGGTCAAGCGAGGGTGTATGCTCAGCGGGATGGGAGGAATGACGCCGATGTGATTGCAGGTACCTTTACTTTGCAATCCTTGTCATTACTTTCCTTGATAGATTCTGGATCTACGCATTCATACATTTTGCGTGAGCATGCTGAATTGCTTGGTTTGCCTGTTGAGTCTTTGGATGTTGGTGTTCGTGTCACTAGTTCTTTTGGTGAGACTGTTGTGACTCGAAAGTTGTATAGGAGGTGTCCTTTGGTTGTTCAAGATCATGTTTTTCATGTTGACCTTATGGAGTTGCCCTTCTATGGTTTTGATGTAATCCTTGGTATGGATTGGCTTGCCGAGCATCGTGCTGTTGTGGATTGTGAGAATAAGCGGGTTTCGCTGAAGCTTGCGGATGATTATGATGTTGTTGTGGTTGGCGAGAATGTGAAGTTTCTTGCCAATGTGGTGTCTACCTTGGTGGCGAGCAGGATGCTGAGGCAAGGTTGTGAAGCTTATCTAGCCTTTGTGATGAATTCTAGCTCTAAGGAGTTGCGGGTGCAAGATATCAGAGTTGTGAAGGAGTTTCCTGGAGTGTTTCCTGAGGAATTGCCTGGTTTACCTCCTAATCGCGAGGTGGAGTTTGGAATTGAGCTGTATGAGAATACAACTCCTGTGTCCATTACTCCTTATCTAGCCTTTGTGATGAATCCTTGGGGAGCACCGGTCTTGTTTGTGAAGAAGAAGGATGGCACTATGAGGATGTGCATCGATTATCGTCAGCTGAACAAGTTGACTATCAAGAATCGGTATCCTTTGCCGAGGATTGATGATCTCTTTGATCAATTTCGGGGAGCTGATGTGTTCTCTAAGATTGACTTGAGGTCAGGGTATTACCAGTTGAAGGTGAAGGATGTGGATGTGCCTAAGACAGCTTTCATGACAAGGTATGGGCATTATGAGTTCCTTGTGATGCCGTTTGGTTTGACAAATGCTCCTGCTGCTTTCATGGACATGATGAATCGTGTGTTTCATGAATACCTGGACAAGTTTCTTGCCAATGTGGTGTCTACCTTGGAGGCGAGCAGGATGATGAGGCAAGGTTGTGAAGCTTATCTAGCCTTTGTGATGAATCCTAGCTCTAAGGAGTTGCGGGTGCAAGATATCAGAGTTGTGAAGGAGTTTCCTGTAGTGTTTCCTGAGGAGTTGCCTGGTTTACCTCCTAATCGCGAGGTGGAGTTTGGAATTGAGCTGTATGAGATCAAGGTGTTTAAAAGTCCTTGGGGCCAAGGTGTTTAAAAGTCCTTGGGAAGAACACAAAGGTGGTTAAAAGTCCTTGTGTGGTTCTTGTGAATTATAAGATCACGATGGTGTTTAAAAGTCCATGTGTGAGTCTTATGTTGATCTTGATTTTTAAAAGATGGAACTTATCACTTGTGGCCAATATGACATATAATGATATGGAAGCATGAAATGCTTGTTTAAATTGCTTTGAGCATGTGCAAATGATGATTTGAAGTATGATTTATAAAGTGTTTTATAAATGCATTATTGGATGGTTTTAATGAGCATTCCTCACTAAGCTTTTGCTTACGCTCTCTTTCGTTTTCTTAAACCAATAATGCAGATCATTAAGGTACTTTGAGGGCAGCAAGGAAGGCAAGCAATCAAGTGGAAGTTAAGCTCAAAGTATGGAAAGGTTTTCTTATACACTTTAGCTTTTGGCATTTGGCAATGGGGGACCATTATGGATGTTTTGGGAGATGTTTTGAACTCCCTAAGTTTGTTTAATGTTGTTGGCAATGCTGGATTTTGTAATTGACCTTTACATGTTGTTTTGGAGGTTATATGCTTGAATGGTTTGCTTGTGTAGGAAGCATGCCATTATAATTGGGGCTTTTCTTATATGATGTTATAATGTTGAATTGTTGAAGCAAATAGGTCTCTTGTATGTTGAATTTCATGCTGGTAAAGTTTGGTAGCATTTGGAGCATGTATGGTTGATTAATTGCATGTTTAGAGAAGCCTTTTGCTGCATTCTGTGCAGGGTGTTTCGGAACAGTGGTCACCGTTTCAGAACGGGTGCCTTAAATCAACCCAGGCGTCCGAAACGGTAGGCACCGTTTTGAAACGGGAAGCCCTCTGCCAGCCCCCGTTTCGGTACGCGTTGCGGAACGGCCCCGCATTTCGAAACAGGCTCTTCCTGTTTCGGAACGTCTGACCGTTGGGGGCTGACATAGGTAGTTAAATGTTTTGGAATGTTTGCATTTTGGTCCTGAATCTTGTTTTTGCAATTGTAAGAGTTTGGGAAGTCCTTTTGAGCTGAAAATTTACAGAGAAGCATGAAACCTGATTAATTACAAGTTGGTAACTTTAATTTGGATGAAGGCCTTATAATTTGCAGAATTTACAATTTGGTCCCTAAAGTTGCAAACTGTTCAATTGGGTCCTTGTTTGATCTCTGATGTTTATGATCTTAGAGCATGTTGTTTTTATGATCATAACTAGGGTTAATGAGCATCTAGACAAGAATAAAAATAAAAAAAGGGTCGTTAATCAAGGTTGACTTTCGGGTTGACTTTGGTTTTCCCTGTGTGACTTTCTTAATTCGGGTCAACCGTCTAGGCCGGGTTAAGGGGGTTACAGAGATCAGAGGTACCAGTCAGATACAAGACCTAGGGGTGGTAACCATGGTCAGGGCCAAGGGACCGTTGGACACATTCCAGAGTGCACTAGGTGCGGGAGACGCCACCCAGGTGAGTGTGTGGGTATGTTTGGGGCGTGTTGGAACTGTAGCTCCCGAGACAATCTGAGGCGTGGTTGTCAACACCCAGTTAGGGGTGGACCGGCTCCAACTAGGGGTTTTGAGCATCAGAGAGGCTGTGGGCGCGGCCACAGGAACTTTCAGCCGAGGATTGAGGGTCAGAGGAACTTGGCTCATGTTGTAGCAGTCCAGCCTGAGGGAGGAGGACCGGCTAGGGTGTACGCTCAGCGAGAGGCTGGGAATGACACTGATGTCATTGCAGGTAATTTCACATTACAGTCTTTGAGTTTGCTTGTAACCCCCTCAACCCGGCCTAGACGGTTGACCCGAATTAAGAAAGTCACACGGGGAAAACCAAAGTCAACCTGAAAGTCAACCTTGATTAACGACCTTTTTTTTTCTTTTTAAACTTGTCTAGATGCGTATTAACCCTAGATATGATCTAACAAACAGCATGCTCAAAGATCATAATCATCAGAGATCAAATAGGGACCCAATTGAACCATTTACAACTTTAGGGACCAAATTGTAAATCCTGCAAATTATAAGGTCCTAACTGAAATTAAAGTTACCATCTTATAATTAATCAGGTTTCATGCTTCTCTGCAAAATTTTGGCTCAAACGGACATCCCAAACTCATGTAATTGCACAAACAAGATTCAGGACCAAAATGAAAACATTTCAAAACATATAACTGCCATTGTCAGCCCCCAACGGTCAGGTGTTCCGAAACAGGGAGAACCTGTTTCGAAACGCGGGGCCGTTCCGCAACGTGTTCCGAAACGAGGACTGGCAGAGGGCTTTCCGTTTTGGAACGGTGTCTTCCGTTTCGGACGCCTGGGCTACTACAAGGCACTCGTTCCGAAACGGTAGCTACTGTTCCGATACGGCCTGCACAGAATGCAAAGAATTTCTTGCATAAACACACAATTGACCATCCATACATGCTCCAAATGCTACCAAACTTTACCAGCAACTCAAAGAACATACAAGGGACATATTTACATCAACCAATCAACACTTAAGCATCAAATATGAGAAGCCCCAAATCTAAAGGCATGCTTCCTACTTAGCAAGCCATTCAAGCATTAAAACTCCAAACCAACCACATAATGGCCAATTACAAAATCCAGCATTATTAACAACATTAAACAAACTTAGGGAGTTCAAAACATCTCCCAAAACATCCACATAGGTCCCCCATTGCCAAATGCCAAAAGTTAAAAGTGTTTAAGAAAACCTTCCCATACTTGAGCTTAGCTTCCACTTGATTGCTTGCCTTCCTTGCTGTCCTCAATGCACCTTAATGCTCTGCATTATTGTTTTAAGAAAAGAGAGAGAGCGTAAGCAAAAGCTTAGTGAGGAATGCTCTTTTAAAACCATTCAATAATGTATTTATAAAACTCATTTATAAACCATGCTTCAAGCAACATTAAACATGTTCTTAAACATTTAAAACAAGCATCACATGCTTCAAGTAACATCAACATGCTCTTAAGCCTTTTAACAAGCAACTCATGCTTCAAGTTCATAACAAGTCATATTGGCAACAAGTGATACAATTCTCATAAGATCCACACATGGACTTTTAAACACCATTGTGATCTTATCCCCATGGACTTTTAAACACCATGGACCCATGGACTTTTAAACACCATGGCAAGGACCACACAAGGACTTTTAACCACCTTTGTGTCCTTAACAAGAATCTCCCAAGGACTTTTAAACACCTTGGAGTTCTTAAGTAACCAAGGCTTACACAAGGACTTTTAACCACCTTGAGCCTTAACCGAGAACCAACCATGGTCTTTTAAACACCATGTTGTTCTTAAACTTTCCAAGATCCACACAAGGACTTTTAACCACCTTTGTGATCTTAACCAAGAACCATCCAAGGACTTTTAACCACCTTGATGTTCTTAAATATACAAGGCTCACACAAGGACTTTTAACCACCTTTGTGACCTTAACCATCACTTGCCAATATGCATCATTATCATCAATAAACCACTGTTTTAAAGCATTAAACCAAGCCATAAACATCATGCATCTTTAAGCATTAAACCACATTTAAACAATGTTCAAAAACAAGGAACTCTTACCTTGAGCTTCCTTCAACACATGGCTTAAAATCTCAGCAAATAAACATGCTAGATATGCTTTCAAAACAGATTTAACATCATGCAAACAACACATTGCATACAACCAAAAACCATGGCCATCACCAAGAGAGTTTTTCCGAAAACTTACTCTTGAGCTTACCTAAGTTGCTTAGACTTAAACTAAGCCCCCAAACCTTCAAAACACTGGTTTCAAAGCCGAAAACCAAATTCCACTCACCGATTTCGTTTCGCCTCTTGCCGAAACACAATTCAAGCTTCCGGATCACCACCAATTGGATCCAAAGATGACTCCCCTATTTTCAACACATCAAAGTAGAGGATTAATGCATCATCATGCATTAATAGCTTCAATGAAAGCACCTAAACTCGCTGCTCTCATCCACACTCCATTTTCGGCCACCAAACACAACCGAAAATGCATCCAAACAACTCCTCAACAAAGCCCAGCTATAAACCATCAAAACTAAACATCCTTTAACATCATTTAACATCCAAAAAGGACCTACCAACATCCTTATACCTCCAGCAACATCAGATCCACAAGATCACTTCAAAAACAACCAAGAATCACAAGCTAAACTTAGGAAATTCAACCTATCCGGAATTGCATTAATTAAAACTCAATTCCTTATCAAATTAACATTCATTTAACATCAAAAACACACCTCAAATCACTGCTTTAACAGATCAAACGAAAATTCATCAAAAATCACCAAATCTTGCATTTTAAGCCAAGATCCATCACACAACTTTAAAACCATTTATAAATAATCAATTAAGGATTGAGAACTTAGGAATTTCTGTAAAGAACTGAGAGTTTAGAGGAGAAGGACGTTCTTACCTCCAAACTTGAGTTTCTCCTCTTTTAGAACCAAAAAGCTTGAAGAATCAAGTAGCAAATGATGAGGTTTTGTTGATGAGATGATTAGCAATCAAAAGAGAATTGAAAAGAGATGTTTAGGTGACAAAATCAGAAGAAAAACTCTGGAGAAAAGGTGTTTGGGTTGAGAGAAAATGAGAGAAAGGAAAATGAGATTTTAGGAAAAATTAGTTAGAAATAACTTCCCTCCACTTTCCTTTTGTTTAAAAATCAGAATTAAAACATTAAATATCTTAGAAAAATCTGGAGAAACTCCCTTTTGGTAAATAGCTCCTTAAAGATTCAAAGTTTCAATCCTTTCTAAAAGAGTCACGCAGTTTTCAAAAATTACGTTTTGGTCACTAGCCAAAATGTCACCCTTCCAAACCTCATTTTGTAAAATTGATTTCATAGTTCACTTGTATATATTAAAAGAGGATTTTAGAACATTTTTCCATATTTTTAATGCAACTCGAACTAGGCTTTCCTAATTTTACCTTTTTATATTCGAACAACACTTTGACCGAACCGGTCAACGCCCAAAACTTCTAAGCCCAAAACCGGGGCGTTACATTGCTTTCTCTAATAGATTCGGGGTCAACGCATTCGTATATTTTGGGTGAACATGCAAAGTCATTAGGGTTACCTTGTGATTGGCTAGAGGTAGGTGTAAATGTCACTAGCTCTTTTGGTGATACAGTGGTAGTTAGGAAACTGTATAGGAGGTGTCCTTTGATGGTTCAGGGCCACATATTTCTGGTCGATATGATGGAGTTGCCCTTCTATGGCTTTGATGTGATTTTGGGCATGGATTGGCTTGTAGAGCATAGAGCCAGGGTTGACTTCGAGACTAAGAGGGTCTCTTCGAGGCTTACCGATGACTTTGAGGTTGTGGTAGTTGGGTTCAGGGTGTCAGGCTTACTTGGCTTATGTAATGAATCCGGATATGAGTGAGGTGAGACCTCAGGACATCAGAACAATATGTGATTTTCCGAGTGTTTTTTCGGAAGAGCTACCAGGCTTGCCTCTAGATAGAGCAGTTGAGTTTGTTATTGAGACATATTCTGATTCTGCACCGGTGTCGATTGCTCTGTATAGAATGGCACCGAAAGAGTTGAAAGAGTTGAAGACACAGCTTCAGGAGTTGACTGACAGAGGTTCCATTAGGCCTAGTGCTTCCCCGTGGGGTGCTCCGGTTTTGTTCGTGAAAAAGAAGGATGGTAGCATGAGAATGTGTGTAGACTATAGACAGTTGAATAAGGTAACAGTGAAAAACAAATATCCCTTGCCTATGATAGATGACTTGCTAGACCAGTTGAGGGGTGCTTCCGTGTTTTCGAAGATTTACTTGAGGTCCGGATACTATCAGTTGAATGTAAAGGATGTGGACATACCGAAGACACCCTTTAGTACACGTTATGGACATTACGAGTTTTTGGTGATGCCTTTTGGGTTGACCAACGCTCCAGCAGCCTTCATGGATATGATGAACCGAGTGTTTCATAAGTTCTTGGACAGGTTTGTGGTAGTGTTTATTGATGACATCCTAGTGTACTCTAGGACCAAAGAGGAGCATGATAAGCACTTAAGGTTAGTGCTTCAGACCCTACTTGAGAATCAGTTGTATGCCAAGCTAAGTAAGTGCGAGTTTTCGATTAGGGAGGTGGCCTTCCTAGGTCACGTGATCTCGGCTAGTGGGATTAGTGTAGATCCCAAGAAGATTGAAGCCATTGTGAATTGGAAACAACTGAAATCAGTGAAAGAAATCTGCAGTTTCCTAGGTTTTGCGGGATAGTACAGAAGGTTTGTTGAGGGGTTCTCGAGGATAGCGGCTCCGTTGACCAAGTTGTTACAGAAGAATGTTTCGTATGAATGGTTAGATGCTAGACAAGAAGCGTTTGAGAAATTGAAGAAAGCTTTGACCGAAAGCTCCTATTTTGATCCAGCCTGAGCCGGGGAGAGAGTTTATGATTTACAGTGATGCGTCCTACGTAGGGCTAGGTTGTGTACTTATGCAAGGAGGTAAGGTAGTAGCGTATGCTTCACGACAGTTGAAGGCCCATGAGAAGAATTACCCCACACATGACATAGAGTTGGATGTAGTGGTGTTCGCGTTGAAGATCTGGAGACACCATCTTTTATGGTGAGAAGTGCACCGTGTACACCGACCACAAGAGTTTGAAATATTTGATGTCTCAGAGGGAGTTGAACCTCAGACAACGAAGGTGGTTAGAGCTTCTTAAGGACTATGACCTTACCATAGAGTATCATCCGGGCAAGGCAAATGTGGTGGTCGATGCCTTGAGTAGGAAAGTGGCCGTTGAGTTGCGAACAATGTTTGCAAGGTTGAGTGTGTCTACGGATGGTGGGTTAGTGGCCGAGCTTCATGCTAAGCCATCATTGATTCAGTTGATTCGTGAGAAGTAGTTGCGAGATTAGTCTTTGGCACCTCACGTGCAAGACATAGCCGAAGATAGGCCTACCGAGTATTGTTTTTGTGAGAATGGGATCCTATGTTTCAAGGATAGGATAGTGGTTCCGGAGGATGCCGAGTTGAGGCGTACGATCTTGAGTGAGGCTCACAATAGTCCTTTTGCTATGCATCCGGGTAGCATGAAGATGTATCGAGGATTGAAGGAAGAGTATTATTGGGTTCTATTGAAAAAGGACGTAGCCAAGTTTGTAAGTAGATGTATGGTTTGTCAGAGAGTCAAGGCTGAGCACCAGTTTCCCTCAGGGTTATTGCAACCGTTGAAAATTCCAGAGTGGAAGTGGGAGCGTATCACTATGGACTTCGTGTCAGGACTTCTGTTGACTCCTTCGAAGAAAAATTCAGTGTGGGTGATTGTGGATAGATTTACTAAGTGTGCCCACTTCATACCGGCTCATACTACCTATACTTTGGACAAGTTGGCTGAACTGTATATCCGTGAGATAGTGAGACTACATGGGGTACCGAAGTTGATTGTATCAGACCGAGATCTGAGATTTATCGCTAGGTTTTGGGAGTGTTTGCATTTGGCCTTGGGTGCTATGTTGAACTTCAGCACTTCGTATCATCCGCAGTCAGATGGGCAGTCTGAGAGGGTAATTCAGATATTGGAAGATATGTTGAGGTGTTGTATCATTGATTTTCAGGGGTCGTGGGAGAAAAACCTACCGTTAGTGGAGTTCGCATACAGCAACAGCTTTCAGTCGAGTATTCAGATGGCTCCTTATGAGGCCTTGTATGGTAGGAAGTGTAGGACCCCAATTTGTTGGGCCGAGGCCGGGCAGAAACTTTTGCCGATGCCCAAATTGCTTAAGGGAACCACCGAGAAGGTGAAGTTGATATGTGATCACTTGAAAGCAGCTTCAGGTCGAAAAAAGTCCTATGCCGACCTAAAAAGGAAAGAGGTATAGTACTCCGTGGGGGATAAAGTGTTTTTTAAAGTCTCACCTTGGAAGAAAGTGATGAGGTTTGGGAGGAAGGGCAAGTTGAGTCCAAGGTACATAGGGACTTATGATATAGTTGAGAGAATTGGTCCGGTTGCGTATAGATTGAGGCTCCCAACTGAGCTAGAGAAGATTCATGATGTATTTCATGTATCGATGCTTAGGAGGTATAGATCGGATCTGTCCCATGTTATGCCAGTGGAAGAAATAGAGTTAAATCCGGACTTGTCTTACAACGATGAACCAGTTGAGATACTTGCTTCTGATAGCAAGGTGTTGCGTGGCAAGACTATAGAATTGGTCAAAGTATTATGAAGACATAGAGGTGTGGAGGAGGCCACGTGGGAGAGGAAAGCTGACATGCTTGAGCAGTTTCAATATTTGTTTCCGTCAGGTAAATTTCGGGGACGAAATTCCTTAAGTGAGGGAGAGTTGTAACACCCGGGTTCGGGGGTCGGGTGAAAATAATAATTTAATAATGGTGTGGGTTTCGGTTCCTAATTTTTAAATAATAAAATAATAGTTTGGGCCTCGAGTTTTAAGACAAATAAAATTTAATTGGGCCATTTTCAAAACAAGCCTAAATAGCTATGGGTGTCACCTATTGTGGTTATCTTAATTCATTAAGGGTGTTTTGGTCTTTTGACTCCCCAATTTTAAACGAACATAAAATAATTTCTTTTGACTCATCTTCTACATCCCACCATCCCCATTTTTGACGTCAAAGAGCCCCCTCCCCTCCTAGATACTATTCCATCCAATAGTTTGCTCGTTTTGAAGGGTTTCGCAAAGGTAACCACGTTTTTGACTTACCCTCGTTATTCTCTACAAGTTGATACCTTTTGTTTTCATTTTTGTACATGTTTGAGATTTAAAGTTTGGAGGATTTTGGATTAAAAATGTTGTCTTTGAAATCTTTAACTTAAGTTTTCGATTTGTTGAAGTTCTATGAGTTGTCTACATCCTAAAAGGTCCAACAAAACTGATTTTTACAAGGTTTTGGGTGTTTTCCCGGAATGGGGTTTTGGGGGGTTTTATGTTGAGTTTTGGGGGTGTTTTAGGTGGAATTTTGAGGGCTGATGGTTAGGCTATATGTAAGTGTTGTTTTGAAGGCTTTAGGGAGCAATTTAAGGGTTGGAATCAATAGATTTAAGGTGTACTTAAGAGCTGCTCGGGATTATAGATTTTGGGTTTGTTTTCAATGGAAAATTTGATGTCTTGTGCTTGGTATGTAATCCGGGTTGACTATTTTGGAATGTGGACTGATTTAGCATCGTTTACTTTGTGTTGGAATGTTTGGAAACGAGAAATTTGGTTGGTGAAGCTTTGGGGAAAAATCTAGGGATTTCAGAGTCTTGAGCTTGGTTTTCGGTCTTCGGTCTTCTCTTGGGGTTTGGGTGGGACCTTGAGGGGTCACCTAAACCCGAGTGCAAGCCTCTCTACTCCTATGTGGTTATGATGGATGAATGGTTATGTGTTATGATTATCATGTGCATGTTAATGTTGTTAATGTGTAGTCGAGTTGAAGTCGTGCCTCATGTGATGGTGGTCTAAACTACGGTGATGTGTAGTCCCACCGGTAGTGACTAGTAGGGAAGTACTTTGATGTGTAGTCCCATTGGAAATCTACTAGTTGAAACGGTGATGTGTAGTCCCACCGTGTGTGTGTGTTGGTTGTGCTTGTGCAAACCACGTGTTGTTGTTAAGATAGTCACTTCGTGCATCCATTGCTTTTCTTGCATATAAAATGTGATTTGGAAAAACTGCATGTTGTGGATTGTAGAGCCTCTCTCACTAAGCTAGTTGGCTTACGCTCTCATCGTTTCCAACATGCAGATCGTTAGAGTTCAGGAGGCAAGCGGGCGAGGGAGGAGCTTTTGGAGTTCTCAAGCTAACACAAGTATGATTTGTGTTTTGTAATAATGCCTAAACGATGGGGTATAGAGTTATAGGAGTTGGTGTCACACTCCTTAGGTGATTGTGTTGAGCATGTTAAACTCATGGAAGTGTTATGCTTTTGTTTCAAGGATGGTGGACTATGCTTATCATGTTGCTTGATAGGACGTGCCTAAATTGTGTATGTTGTTGGCCTATGTATGCCTTATGTTTGACTATCTTTTGTATGGAGCTCTATGCTTGCTAAGTATGCTCTTTTGGTGGAATTGCATGAAATCTTTGATTCGTATGATTCTTGTTAGATTCAATGCCTCCCATGCTAATTTCTGGTTATAGTTGATGTATGTAAGTTTGTATGAGCTTAGGGGAGTCCAAAAATGCATCTAGAGTTGTGTTTGAGGTTGTATAGTTAAACTTGGTGGAATTGCAGTGCAGGGCGTACCGGTACGCCTAAGGGCTGTATCGATACGGCCTTGCCCAAAGTCCTCAGTTTTAGCTGGGCGTATCGATACACGGGGGTGTATCGATACGGTCCCAACTCTCTAGAATTCAGGATGTGCTGGGCGTATCGATACACGGGGGTGTATCGATACCCTCCCAACTCACTTGAATTTTGAGAAATGGGTGAGAGTAGGGCGTACCGATACGGGGTATACACGTATCAATACGATCCTACCTCGTTGATGAAGTAGAGTTGACCGAGAAGGGCGTATCGATACGCTCAAGGGCTGTATCGATACGGTCTTCCTGGAGTTGACTGTTGGGTTGACATTGGTCAAGGCGTATCGATACCCTCTGTAGGTGTATCGATACGGCCTGCTTGAAAAGGGAAAATTGGGCTGTTTAATTGCATGTCTTGTGGGTTCCTGTATCCATATTTGTTCGTTGCGCGCCCAAACACATAGGATTTAATAAAGGCATCTAGAAAAGATAAAAAAAATTAGGGTTGCTAACCGAAGGGGAGCCTTAGCGGGTTTCGCTTCGGTTTTCCCCGTGTGGTCCACTCAGACCGATCATCCGGCCAGACCAGGACGAGGGGGCTACACGAAGGGTGGAACCACTGGTCCGAAGCAGAATTCAGCCCAAAGGGTGAAACCACTGAACTTCCCCGAACAAATCTCAAACCATATACCCACAATGATATGATGTAGATTTTAAAATCTGAGTCTGATCCGAAACTTGTATCATGAAAATTCAAGTTGCATAATACTATAAATATGATATTTTACGATTCCGAAAATATGATATTTCACAATTTGGTAAGTCTGATTTCTCAATTGAATCACAATATGACATGTTATGCATGATTTCTGAAAACATTCACCCAAACACAATAGAGTATGCACACAAAATATACAAAACATTTACTTATATTAATACCAGAAGAATCACATAAAATTTATAGAACAGAAAGAAACACACAAGTTTATAAAACAGGAAGAGACACACCTTTAAGCAACAGAAGCTCCAAAGTCGAGAAAAGCGCGTCTTACGCTCAGATCTAGTTGAATCAGGACCTACGAGGTATGAATACTATATTAGTATTTAATACTAACACTAAGCCACCAACTAAAACACTGAAAAATGAACTAAAATATACTCACGTGAAGATCTCGAAGAACGTGCACGATTGGTCTGAACAACTGGAGGTTATCCAACGGTCTCAAGGTCGGCACCTGAACACAAGAATATTCGGAATCAGATTCTAAAACCATAACTTATCAAATTCCAAAAACAATTACTTAAAAAGAGCAAAACGAAGCTTTCAGGATATAATTTGGTAAAACGGGCAGAAGATTCGAATTCAGGACGTCGAAGAAGGTTGAGAGGAAGGATGTCCGAAAAAGTCAACTCTTGGTCAACGGTCAGTCAAAGTCAAACTGGTCAAAGTTAACAGTTCAACAGTCCAAGGTCAATGGTAAACTCTGGTCAAACGGTTCGGTTCAAGACTTATGGTTCAGTTCGGTTTGGTCCAAGTTTCACTGATCCAAATTGGTTGCCCAACTCGGTTCATTTCACTGGTCCAGTTTACTTGGTAATTTAGTTCATTGGGCTTATAAATCTGGTCTGGTCAACTCAGCTTAATGGGTTACACTGATGGGCTATCAAATTTTAGGGATTCTGAAGAAAAGAACAAAGGTTTGGGCTCAACCCAATCCACTAAACAGTCCACTTCTCTTATTCTTTTCTTAGGTTAGGAACTAGGGTTACAAGCACCCAACGGTGACAGAACGGTTCCACAAGGGTGACGATGGCTCACCAACGGCGCGACAACACGGCAAGGCGGTAGTGGCTCACCGAAAATACCTCCGATGAAGTCAAAAAAGTCATTTCGGCCGAACAACACAAAACAATTGGGCAAAGAAATGGTCCAACTCACAAGGGCATCTAGAACCCAAACGACGGCAGCAGAAACACAACAATCCGACGACAGCGACGGTGCAACAAACCGACAGCAGTGATATGCTCGCAACGAACAACAACCAAAAAAGTTAATTTCCAGCCAACATAAGCAAAATTCAAAGCAAACCAAAACCCACAACTTAAAACATCGATTTAACCAAAAACATGGGTTTAAAACTTACGCACAAATTGATGAACGGAGGAGGAGACGACGACGAACGATGACACGAAGACGAACAAAACGATTTCTCACCGTCCCCTCACAAAGACGACCGAAAAGAATGATCCAAAGATTGGGGTTTGTTCGCGAGAAGATGATGGTCTCGATGGCGGTGACGACGGGAGCCATGGACTGGAGGATAACGACGGTGCAAAGTGAAACTGCATGGTTTCTCGACGTTTACTCGCAAATGGAGGCCGATGAAGGAAAACTAAGGGTTGAGGTTTGATCCCAAAACGATGGTGGTCGCGCTGATGGTGGCTGTGCAAGCCACGATCGTCGTAGAGGCCTGGTCGGAGCTTCGTCGGAACAAATGAGAGGGTGAGGGAGAGATAACGTGAGAAAGAAAGAAAAGAGAGCGGTTATCCCCTGTCCAAAACCAGAAAACATGGTTTAAATACCTAATTTAATGGGTAAAACCCAAGAGAAGCCATTGAATTAATTAGGGTTTACAAAGTGGCCACATAACTTTGTTCTTTACTCAAAATGGCCACCGAAATTCAAAAATTGAACTACAAATTCTGAGTCTAATCAATTTACTCCTTTAAATAAATTAGGGTTTTCAGTTTATAAATTCCCAAATTCTAGAGTTCCGAATTGGGGATTTCAAAAATTAGGGATTTTTTAAATTAGGGAAATTTTGGGGTGTTACACAATACATTCCATGCGACAAAGTTCGTTGGGAAGATGTATCCTGAAATTGGACTTCGGGAAAGCTTACGACTACGTTCGATGGGAATTTTTAGAGCACATTTTATGGTCGATGGGGTTTAGTGATTCTTGACGTCGTTGGATTACTGAGTGTATCAGCACAGTCAGGTTGTCAGTTTTGTTAAATAGTAGCACCACTAAAGAATTTGGAATAGGGTGTGGTCTGCAGCAAGGTTGCCCGTTGTCGCCTTTGTTGTTCGTTATTGTGGCGGAAGCACTGCATAGTATGTTCGTTCAAGCGGGGGAGTTGGGGCTCATCCGTGGGGTTTCGTTGGCTCCGGGGGTGTCGCTATCACATCTTCAATTTGCTGACGACACCATTCTATTCTTTGAAGCCTCCGTTGAGAGCGCTACGACTATCCGCAGGTTACTGTGTTGCTTTCAAGTTTGTTCTGGTTTGAAAATTAACTTCAATAAGTCCTCTCTTTATACTATTGGCGTGGATGAGGGGCTGTTTGATTCAATGGCGGCTGTCTTGTGTTGTCGGAAAGTTGAATTGCCTTTTGTTTATTTGGGGCTGCCATTGGGGGTGAATCCTCACAACATTGTTGTATGGGAACCAGTTATAGCCTTCGTTCGACGAAAGCTCGCTGGTTGGAAACGAACATCTTTATCTTTTGCTGCTCGCGTCACACTGGTAAACATTGTTCATTCGTCACTTCCAGTTTATTATATGGGTTTGTTTCGGGTGCCGAAGGGTGTTATCGCATCAATAGATAAAGTGAGGCGTGATTTTCTGTGGAGTGGGGTGACTTTACAACGGAAAATGTGTCGAGTAAGCTGGAGTATGGTTTGTCGGCCACGTCATCTTGGTGGGTTGGGGGTTGCAGATTTGGAGGTTGGAAATAGAGCGTTATTGGCAAAATGGTCTTGGTAGTATGCTATGGATGAATCGTCTTTGTGGAGGGCCATCATCGTGGCAAAATATAGCGATGCAGCCCAGTGGTGGCGATTTAACTCTGCCTACAGGGGTTCGAGGTCAGTTATTTGGAAGCAGATTGTCAAAACTATGAGCTCGGATAGTGTGCAAAAGTTCATGGGTGAGACTAGTTTTGTTTGGAAGGTTGGTGATTGTTCGTGAGTTTTATTTTGGTATGATGCGTGGTGTGTTGAGAATCCATTAAAGGATATATTCCCACGGTTATTTTCGATAGTGGTGAATCGTTTGGCTTTCGTCGCTGACCTTTCCGATGGGGGTAGCTCATCTCGCTCTTGGGACCTGTGAGGTTACGTCATGGTGCAGTTGATATGTTAGTCTGGACACCTGATACGCACGGGACCTTTTCAGTAAAGGCTCTATAACGTCTGCTTATGTTGGACAAGGTTAGAGGGTGCGATCTCGATGAGTGTTTTGCATGGAAAGTCCTCGTACCTCCGAAGGTTCAGGCGTTTTTATGGTTCACATGGCTGCGCCGTTTACCAACCTTTGATTTTTTGAAGCTTCGTGGCATCGTGTTGGATGAGCAGCAAGGTTTGTGTGCTTGGTGTCGTGAGAGGGAGGAGGGTTTTTTTCTATGCCCGTTTGCCTGTAACCTCCTCATCCCGATCCGTACGCTTGACCGGTCCGAGCGGGCTACACGGGGATAACCAAGTAAAACCCATTAAGGCTCCAATTCGGTAAACAACCCGAGAAAACTTTTTCGTTTATATTATCTTGCCTAGATGTAATATTAAGTCCTATTTGAGAAAAGCAACATCGGAAGAAACAATGAGGTAAACAACCAAACCGTCCAATTACAACAACCCATTTTAAACATAAACAGCAGGCCGTATCAGAACGCCCATAGAGTGTTTCGATACGCCTTGACTAGGTCAACTAGCCAAAGTCAAATTGAGGAGACCGTTTCGAAACAGGGGTGGCCCGTATCGAAACACCCTCAACGGTCAACTTCTCGTGGTCAACGATACGAAGGCCATTCCGAAACACTATAGCCCGTTTCGATACTTCATTTTATCGTCAAATTCTCAGATTTCCAGTAGAAAAATCGTATCGAAACGGCTCCTAGTGTACCGAAACGCCTGGCCAAAAACAAAGGGATCGTACCAAGACGGGAGCAACTGTTTCCAAACGCCCTCTATCTGCAAATTGGTTTTAGCTGGTTTATGGCACAAGGCTGTCCCAAAACTCAACTAAAACCTCCCACAACACACATATAACAACTCTAAGGCAAACCAAACATCTACAAGCATGCTATACACACCAAACAAAAAGAAGCCATACAATAAAAGAATCAACATCATTCAACACATGCTTCATACATAACATTTAAGATTCATGCTTCAACAAACATACACTTAGGCATCCATAAAGGCACAAGGCCAACAACATCATAAAGGAGTCTAAACGTGCTCCTAAACAAACCAACACCAACATACTTCAAAAGCTCAAAGCAAGAAATACATATCCCATTGCTTGACTATTACACCTTAAAACTTAAATGTCCATACTTGAAAGCTAAGATAGCACCACAAAGCACACTTGGAGCCCCCCTTCTTGCACTAGCAACCCACGAACTACGGATCTGCATTGTCGAACAAAAGAGAGTGTAAGCATAAAGCTTAGTGAGGGTAAGCTCATTAATACAAACCTCGACAATGCAGGGTCCAAGCACGAGCACAACCAAGGTAAAATGCATGTTCTTACCTTCGATCCACATGAGCCAAAATACACATGATGCATGAACATATATTCAATATTATGCCATGCTCAACAAGTCCATGTACACATCATATGTAAACACATATATGAATCCATATTCGCAACACATCTCAAATCATATTGGCACCTAGCTATGACTCGAATACGCGGATAACCGTTGGAATTCACATCCAGCAACAACCATTACCTTACGGTGGGATTACACTCATAACCGTTCAGGCGGAGGGGATTCCACTCGTCCTCATGCCCCATCGATGAGATTACACTCATCGCCGACTAACATATATATAAGAAGGTTTTCTGGGCGAACCCGTACTCCATCTTGATGACTACCATCACCAAGACCACGCGCGCATACGTGTGCACACTAAACATCCTAATGATCGATCATTGTACCCAAGAATACTAGTGCCAATACTAAACACAATTCACAACATTTCATAACAACTTCCGTGCTTACCACAAACTAACCATGATCACCGTCATGCACAATCCACATGCATATCACAATGCATCAAAACCATGCCTCAACATACATGTATAACACAATATACATATCCACCATAAACACAATTAAACATGAGGCATAGACAACAATTAGAGTTCAACCAAAATCCCTAACTAAAGCTTGGGATTAGGCTACCACTCTAACCCAACTCTAGGTGGGTCTACCAAGCCCGACCAAGTCCACATGCTTGAACCAATACTCGAAAACCATTTAAAAACATTTAACCACTCACCGATTATTCCAAGCTCAACGCACTAGCCGGTCAAGCTTCCAACGATTTCAGATTTGTTCCCGATGCTTCACCAACACAATTTCTTGCTTCTAATCAACTCAACACATTCAAACCAACCTCAAATCAGATCACACATCAATGTAGCAAACCCGGAACACTAATCAAGCATAAAACACAAGATTTTCATGCTAATAACGACCCCAAAACTTCAAACCCGATCTGCCATGAAACCCATTCCAAAACTCATGATTTAAACCTTTTTAACACACTTAAATGCGTCCAAAACAACCCCTAACTATTACACTAACAACAGCCCTTAATTTCCAACATCAAACAACCCCAAAACCAACCTTTAAACTCTTCAAAAACCCTTCTAAAACCCAAATCCGAGAACCATTATAAAACTCCTTAAAATTCACATATGTTGGACCTTATGGGTTGTAAACAACTTATCTAACAATAAATAATCAAAAGCTTTGTTAGAAATTCATAAAGCTTCAATCTTTGACAAATTCTTTGAAAACCGAAAATATAAAATACATGGTTTTAATGAAAACTAATGGTACCAAAATGAATAGGAAGACAAGGCCAAGTCAAAAATGCAATTACCTTTTGGAAAATCACCAACAAGGAGCAAAGGATGTAATGGAATGGTAAAAATGGAGAAGAGAGCTCTTTTGGTCGTTCAGTTTGAAATGAGATTGAGGAAGAAGATGAGCACGTGTCTTCTTCTTTTGTTTTTGCTTTAATTTATCAAAGAAACCCTATTTACCATTATACCATTAATGAAATGGCTAAAAACTCCAATCTCCTAAAGTCCATGGAATTTGGACTTAGAAGATTGGCCCAACATAGACTTTAATTATTTTGCAAACACGAAGCCCATAAAATATTTTATTCTTTTAATTATAAAACCGAAACCCAAAATATTATTTTAATATTATTTTCACTTGACCCGCAAACCTAGGTGTTATAACTCTCCCCCACTTAAGGAATTTCGTCCCTGAAATTACTTGACGGAAACAAGTACGGAAACTGCTCAAGCATATCAGCTTTCCTCTTCCACGTGGCCTCTTCCACACCTCTATGTCTCCACAACACCTTGACCAACTCTATGGTCTTGCCACGCAACACCTTGCTATCAGAAGTAAGTATCTCAACGGGTTCTTTATTATAAGACAAATTCGGATTCAACTCTATCTCCTCAACAGTCATAACATGAGATGGATCTGATCTATATCTCCTAAGCATCGATACATGAAACACATCATGGATCTTCTCTAACTTAGAATGCAATCTCAAACAGTAAGCTACAGGCCCAATCCGCTGAAGTAAATCATACGGACCAATAAACCTCGGACTTAACTTGCCTTTCCGGCCAAATCGCATTACCTTATTCCACGGAGATACTTTCAGAAACACTTTCTCACCCACTAAGAACTCAATCTCTTTTCTCTTCAAATCTGCATAAGATTTCAAACGATCGGAAGCTGCTTTCAAACGATCGCAAATCAACTTCACTTTGTCGGTAGTCCCCTTAAGCAAATTCGGCATAAGTAACAATCTCTGCCCTGTTTCAGCCCAACAGATTGGAGTCCTACATCGTCTACCATACAAAGCCTCATAAGAAGCCATTTGTATACTAGCCTGGTAACTGTTGTTGTAAGCAAACTCAACTAAACGGCAAGTGCTTCTCCCAAGAACCCTGGAAGTCAATCACACAACAACGAAGCATATCCTCTAATATCTGTATCACTCGCTCTGACTGTCCATCTGACTGCGGATGATAAGAAGTACTGAAATGGAAACGGCTACCTAGGGCACTATACAAACAACTCCAGAACCTCGATGTGAATCTCGGATCTCTGTCTGATACAATAGACTTCAAAACTCCATGAAGTCTCACAATCTCACGAATGTACAAATTTGCCAACTTGTCTAAAGAATATGTAGTGTTCACTGCTAAGAAGTGAGCACACTTAGTGAACCTATCAACAATCACCCAAAGAAAATTCTTCTTCGAAGGAGACAACGGCAACCCCGACACAAAGCCCATAGTGATCCTCTCCCATTTCCATTCCAGAATCTTCAAAGGCTGTAACAAACCTGAAGGAACCTGATGTTCTGCCTTCACTCTCTGACAAACCATACAACAGCTCACATACTCGGCTACATCATTCTTCAAACAAACCCAGAAATAATCATTCTTCAAATAACGGTACAACTTAGTACTACCCGGATGCATAGAAAAATGACTCGAATGTGCTTCACTCAGAATCAGACGTCTCAACTCAAAATCTTCAGGTACTACAACTTTATCTCTCAAACACAATGTAACCCCTTAGCCCAGCCTAGACGATTGACCCGAACTACGAAGATTTCACAGGGAAAACCAAAGTCAACCTGAAAGTCAACCTTGATTCACGACATTTTTTTTCCTTTTTAATATTGTCTAGATACATGTTAACCCTAAGTGAGTACTCATGAGATACGATTGAGAAAGGCACAACAAACAGATATCATATAGGGACTCAATTGCACTTTACACGGGTTTAGGGACCAAAATGTAATTTCTGTAAATTAGAAGGTCTTCATTGATTTTAAGCTTACCATTATGAAATTAGTCATGTTACATGCTTCTCTGCCAAATTTCATCTTAATTGGACATCTGAAGCTCAAGCAATTGCAATCCCAACATTTAGGACTAAAGTGTAAAACATGCAAACATCAGAGCAATTCAAATCTGTGTCCAACGATCACCAATTTCGAAACACCCACCTGTCGTATCGAAATGCTAGATCGAAACAATGTTGACCGTTTCGGTACGCGGGTATGTTTCGAGACCAGATCCGAAACATGGCATTCCAGTAGCCAAATCGTTTCGAAACAACCTCCAACGTTTCAAAACACGAAGGCCATTACAGGCCCCCGTTTCGAAACACTGGAGGGTGTTTCAATACGGTTTGCCCAGAAACTAAAGCAATTGCTGGTTTTTCCTTCATAAACTCATTCAAACACATCCCAAAGACTCTCTAATCATACCAACAAATCAGCAAACATATATGGTACATATCTAGAACTCATAAACACATTCATATCATCAAACATGAAATCTCACTAGTCTAGAAGCATGCTTCCTAATAGCAAATCACAAATAGGCAATCCAACCTCAAAACAAGCAATTAAGGCCATTTACAATTCAAACCAACCAAAGCAAACATGCCACAACCCTAGGGAGTTTAACACATCTCCCAAATACAATTCTTGGTTTCCCATTGCAAATCTATCAAAACTAAAGTGTATGAAAACTTCACAAATGCTTGGACTTCCTTGGATGAACTTAGCTTCCTTGATGCCCGAAAACACCTCAATTATCTGCATTATTGGTAAAGAGAGAGCGTAAGCACGAATGCTTAGTGAGGCATGCTCTAAAGGAAACCGACACAATAATGCACACTTTGAAAATCTTTACACAAAAGCTTTTGAACCACATGCTCATTTTAACACATGCTTGAAAACCTTTCAAAGCAACTTCTCATTGAAACTACATGTACCTCAATTCTATCACATGCATTTACCAATGCAAAACTCATGGCAAGGCCATACACATACTTGTATCATCAAAGCATTTCTAAAACAAATCTCATATGCATAACTCATAGCATAAATCATTTCATCAAAGGTACATGTGTAACAAAAACCATTTCATCATTTATATTGGCATTTAGCATCTCATTAATACTCGGATATGTGGACACGTTTCTACACTAGACTTTTCCGGTGGAATCTCGCATCACCGTACTCACTTGTCTAGCAACATGGCTTCTGGTGGAATCTCTCATCGTCGTACTCACATGGCGGAATCTCACATCGCCACAAAGTGTGGGTATTTCACCAAGTCCTACCCGATGGAATGCCCATCGTCGGAATATCTCCCTTTGGCTTAACCAAAGAGCACGTACGAATTTTTAGTTTATAGTGTACTCTCATCCTATTGATCGATCAATTATATCCAGTAAGTTTCTCAACATCTATGCCAATATAATGTGTTAAAACATCACCACACCTACTGTTTTTCATGCAATATTACTCAAAGGTTTTCTCATCACATTTCAGAACATGAATCATACTTTGCTTCAAACAAAAAGCTCAAATCTCTTCAATGCAACATGCCATCTCATGACATCTCTACAAGCAAAATCTCAAGCCATGAATCATGCACAAAAACAGTAGGAATTTATCAATCTCAAACCATGAGCATGTAAAAGCATTTTAGGGGCAAACACCAGTTTAAAGAGAGGAATTCAAACCATACTTACTTCCGGATTTAGGAAGGTGTTTCAAACCTCTCATAAATCCCCAAACCTTGTATTTTTGTCCTCATGCACTTCTAACCCAATCGCACTCACCAATTTATTTTCGCTTTCTCGCCGAAACGCCAGTTAAGCTTCCGGATCGACTCCAAAAGTGTCCGAAGATGTATCCCCTGTTTTAGACACATAAAAGCAGCGGATTAATGCATCATCATGCATTGAAATCTTCAGCCAACAATCCTAAACTCGCTGCTCTACCAAAACCCAACATTTCAGCTATCAAACATAACCGAAATCACCTCCAAACTCTTCCAAAACATAACCCAGCCAAGATCCATCACTTCTAAACATTAATTAACATCAAAAACAATCCTAAACTCGTCCTTACACCCCCAACTTTAACAAAACACCAATATCACCCCAAAACCCACCATTTTCACAAGCAAAAACTTAAGAATAACAACCTATTCGGGATTGGATTGATAAAACCTTTGTAACACCCCAATTTTGGGCTTAGAAGTTTTGGGTTTGGACCGGGCCGGTCAGAGTGCGGTTCGAATATAAAAGGTGATTTTTAGGAAAGCCTAGTTCGGGTTGCATTAAAAATATGGAAAAATGTCTTAAAATCCTCTTTTATTATATATAATAGAAAGGTGAAATCAATTTTACAAAATGAGGTTTGGAAGAGTGACATTTTGGGTTAGTGACCAAAATGTAATTTTTGAAAACTGTGTGACTGTTTTAAAAAGGATTGAAACTTTGAATCTTTAAGGAGCTATTTACCCAAAAGAGTTTCTCCAGATTTTTCCTAAATATTTAAGGTTTAATTAATGGTTTTTAAATAAAAGTAAAAGGGAGGGAAGATATTTTGGTATTTTTCCAACTAACTTTTCCTAAATTCCATTTTCATTTTCTCTCATCTTTTCTCTCAAACCAAACACATTTCACCAGAGCTTTTCCCTCTGATTTTGTCATCTAAATAACACATTTCGATCATCTTTTGATCTCTAATCATCTCTTCAACAAAACCTTGGCATTTGCTTATTGAATTTTCAAGAATTTTGGTTCCAAAAAGGGAGAAACTCAAGTTTAGAGGTATGAACGTCCTTCTCCTCTAAATTCTCAGTTCTTTACTGAAATTCCCAAGTTCTCAATTCTTGATTTGTGTTTTATAAAAGGTTTTGTAGATGTGTTCTTAATCTTGGCTTTAAAATGCAAGATTTGGTTAATTTTGATGAATTTTCGTATGATCTTATTGGGAATTGTTTTGAGATGTCTTTTTGATGTTAAATGAATGTAAAATTGATGAGTAGTTGAGGTTTAATCAATGCAATCCCGGATAGGTTGATTTTCCTAAGTTTTGCTTGAGTTTTTGGTTGTTTTTGGAGTGATCTTGATGATCTGTTATTGCTGGAGGTATAAGGACGTGGTTGGGATCTTTTTAGATGTTAATTGATGTTTATAAACGGTTAGAAGTGATGGATCTTGGCTGGGTTAAGTTTTGGAAGTGTTTGGATGTGATTTCGGTTGTGTTTGATAGCCGAAATGTTGGTTTTGCAAAGAGCAGTGAGTTTAGGTGTGTTGCTGGTGTTTTTCATGCATTATGATGCATTAATCCTCTGTTTTTATGTGCTTAAAACAGGGGAGATTGATCCGTGAGCAATATAGGAGGCGTTGAAGGTTTCGGATGCTTGGTAGGCTTGTTGGCTAGCCTTGTTTTGTGTATTGGTGAGTGAAGTTGGATTTTCGGCTTTAAAACCAAGGTTTTAAGGTTTTGGGAGCTTAGTTTAAGTCTAATCAACTTGGCTAAGCTCAAGTGTAAGTAAATGGAATTTCTCTCTTGGTTGTGTTATGAAATGGTTTTAAAAGCACTTGTGTTTGTTGGATGCAATGCGTGTGATTTGCATGTTTTAAATCCTGTTTTGAAAGCATATTTTAGCATGGTTTAAAGCTGGTTTTGAAAGCCATGTGTGAAGGATGCTCAAGGTAAGCGATCCTTGGTGTTGTACATTGGAATTGTGGAATTGATGCATGGAGTTGCATGTTGTTTAATGGCTTTGTTTAATGCTTCAAAAACAGTGGATTGATGTTGCTAATTGGTGGTTTTGGCATTTTGGTTATGCTTGTAAAACAATGGACTATTGTGGTAAGAAAGTTATATTGGCAAGTGATATAAATGGTTCTTGTTTACTTTAATCGGATATAGTTAGCCGACTATAGGATTGGGTGCACCGTGAATAAAGTCACCTTGGATGTGGAGTGGTTGTGATTGAACCGGTAAACTCCATCCAAGTCCACTAACGAGATGGTTAAGAACACCATGGTGGTTAAAATTCCATTTGAGGACCTTGTGCTTGTTAAGATCACAATGGTGGTGTAAAGTCCATGTGTGGATCTTGTGTTGTATGTCTCGGATCTCGTTAGTGATGTTATACAACTACCAACGGGTGATGTTAAGGTCATATGGTGGTTAAAATTCCATATGTGGACCTTGTGTATGTCACGGTCATATGGTGGTTAAAATTCCATATGAGGACCTTGTGTAAGGTAAGGTCAAATGGTGGTTAAAATTCCATTTGGGGACCTTGAGGTTGGTAGTGTGTATGAAGCGTGGGGACAACGCTTGTGATCCGCGTATCCGATTGGATGTTGAGTTGAAAATGGATATGGTTTATCACTTGGAAGCCAATATGATGTTCTTGAATATGATGAAGCATGAGATGCTTGAATTGATGCATGATTGCATGAGAAGTGTGTAATGTTTTATGAATGCATGTTTTGCTTGTTAGCTATAACAAGTGTTTATCTCCTATTGAGAAAGTTGCATTGTGTGCATGGAATCTCTTTAATGCATTGAAGTCTTGTGAAGGCTTGTTTAAAAGGGCATGTAATGCAAATGTTGAGTTGGTGGTTCATGTGGTGCATTTGTTCAAGTGGTTTCTAAAGGTTTCTTGTTTTGAAATGATTTTTAAGCACGAGATAAGCATGATGTGAAGTGGAAGTGTTTTTCCAAGGATCTTGAATTTAACTTTGCATATGGTGTTCATGCATGAAATGGTTAAGTTGATGGTTATTGCAAGGTTGTGCTTGAAGTGACTTACTTAGTTTTTCTAAGCTAAGGATTGGTTTTCATGTTTGAGCAATGTATGATTTTTAAGCATGTTGTTGAAAAGGGTTTTCAAACATTGCTATGGTTTATCGAATTGTGTTTACTTTTAAAAATGGTTTTATGACTCGCTGCATTGATGGTGTTTTGGTTTTGAGCATTCCTCATTAAGCATTATTTGCTTACGCTCCTTTTTGTCCATAAATGCAGATAATTGAAGTTGGAACAGCGAGAAGCAAGGGATTCAATGAGAGCTCCACTTGAGATATATGTCTCGGTAAATAGCTATAGATAATAAAAGCAATGGGGGGAAATCTCTTATGTTGATGTTTAAGGAGATTGTGTATGTTGGACAAGTATGGTTTATGTTTTTGGATTATGTGGTTAATGTTTGCAACGTTTGAATCTTCTTATCCTTAAATCATTATGCTATGCTTCTTGTTTTAAAAGCATGAATGAGTGTTGGATGTGTTGAATGAGTTGGCGCACCTAGGGGTGGTCTTGTATCTAGTTTTTGATGCAATTATATGCCTTGAGTGTTGAATGACTTGCTGGTATGCTTTGGTTGCCTTTGGAGCATGTTTGATGGGTCGATTGTGTGATAAACCAGCAAAAATTCTGCAATCTGGGCAGGTCGTATCGGAACGGGTGCTACCGTTTCGGAACAGGGGCCTGAAATGGTCTTGGCGTTCTGAAACGGGAGGAACCGTTCCGGAACGGAAAGGCTACTGCCAAGCCATGTTCCGATACTCGTTTCGGAACGGTCCCGCGTTTCGGAACAGGTCCTCCCTGTTTCGGAACACTCGACCGTTGTGCCCTGAATTTGATGGTTTTATGTTTTGGAATGTTTGCGTTTTAGTCCCGAACCTTGTTATTGCAATTGAGTGAGTTTGAGGAGACCGTTTGAGCTGAAATTTGACAGAGAAGCATGAAAGATGAGTAATTTCATATTGGTAACTTTATTTTGGGTTAAGTCTTTATAATTTTCAGAATTTACAATTTGGTCCCTAAAGTTGTAATTTGTGCAATTGAGTCCTTGAATGATCTTTGATTGTTATGATCTTTGAGTATGCTGTTTTTGTGAACATGTTTAGGGTTAATGTGCTTCTAGATAAGATTAAAAAGATAAAAAGGGTCGTTAATCAAGGTTAACTTTCGGGTTGACTTTGGTTTTCCCCGTGAAAACTTCTTAATTCGGTTCAACCATCTGGGCCGGGTTAAGGGGGTTAAAACCTCATTCCTAATATCATTTAACATCCAAAATACATTAGACAACCATCTCAAAATAGAGCCCAATCAATTACCACAAAAATCTTCAAGATCTCTTCCAAAATCTTGAGTTTTAAGCCAAAATCTTGTTTCCAACATTAAAACCTTTCACAAACCTTTAATAAAGGGTTGACAACTTGGGAATTTCAGTAAAGAACTGAGTATTTAGAGGAGAAGAGCAATCTTACCTCTAAAAGATGATTTCTCCTTGATTTGGGCATGTTTCCATGAAAATTCAATGTAGAAAACAAATAGATTTGATGAAAGATTGATTAGGAATCAATGAGTGATGGAAATCTCATCAAATGAAGTGAAAATCAAAGTGAATTTTGCTGGAGAAAAATGTTTGGTTGATAGGATTTTGAGAGAAAATGAAATGAGAGAAAAGTGGTTATGAAAGTCAAAGGTAGTTTATCACCTTTATTTTATTTTATTCAATCTTTAATTAAATCACCCAAATTAAGGAAAAATCTGATGAAAACATTTTTGGTAAATTAGCTCCTTAAAGATTTAAAGTTTCAATCCTTTACAAAACAGTCACTACTAAACTTTGTAAAAACTGTGATTTGGTCACTACATCGAAATGTAGTATTTACAAACCATATTTTGTAAAATTGATTTCACCATTCACTTATATATATTAAATGGTGATTTTTAGATATTTTTCTATATTTTTAAAGCATCCCGAACTAGGTGTTCCCTAAAACTCCCTTTTATACTCGAACCGTTTCTCTGACCGGTCCGGTTCAGACCCTAAACTTCTAAGCCCAAAATTGGGGTGTTACAACTCTCCCCCTCTTAAGAAATTTCGTCCTTGAAATTTACCTGGAGGAAAAAGGTAAGGAAACTGCTTCTTCATATCATCTCTTCTTTCCCACGTGGCTTTCTCAACACCATGATGCTTCCACAACACCTTAACCAATTCAATGGTCTTACCACGAAAAACTTTGTTGTCTGAATCCAGAATCTCAACCAGATCCTCATCATAGGTAAAATCTGGATTCAACTCAACTTCCTCAACATGCATAACATGCGAAGGATCCGATCTTTTTTGAGTCAAAATGGTCATTTCGTGAATGAAAACATTTTAACACTCAACGTTTTATTTTGAGTCAAAATGGTCATTTCGTGAATGAAAACTGTAATCAACTAACGATAAACAACTTGATATGACTGACAGAATAAAACATCATCAGAAAAAAATTAAATTGTATTTTATATAATTTTAGTTTTACTTGTGTGTCATTATGTCAAGTCATGACCTTTGTTTATTTGTCATTGTTATGTCGGTGTGCATTGCCATGGGGATTTCCCACACCATGTCAAGTATTAAGAACATTAAAATAATTTTTCAGTTAAATATTAAGAACATTTTCTAACGTTATGCATAAAAAATACAACTTAAAGAGAATTTGTGCATCCCGAAGTGATAAATGAAAAAAAAATAAAAAGGAAGATTTGGATGAAAGGAAGATCACATGAAAAGCCAACCTCAAAAGTTTTTAGTTTTAACGAATTTAACGATTGGAATCCTTTTTGGATCCAAATTCGTATCTAATTCTTTGAACACACTTTCCTATAATGCTCCTATTTATAAAAAAATATATTTTAATACACAAATGGAATAAAATTTATTTTATATAAATTTATTAATTTTAGAAGTTATGAATTGTGGGTTTAGAATTTAAAATTTAAGATTTATAGTTTTATAGTTTACATATAGAGATTAAAATTTCATTATTTAAATATGGACAGTTGTGTAAATCTTCCACACTGTTTGTGTAACACCACAATTTTCCCCCTAAATTAAAAACACTAATAATTGGGAATTTCAATTGAAAACTTAATTAAATTTTAGTGATTAAATTGGGAATTTTCGGAATTTCACTAATAAAATTGTAACGATTGCAAAACTTAAGTGTCGTTTCATAAACCCTAGAAAGTATAATGGCACGCTCTGTAATTAACCCTTTTCTTAGGGTATAAATAGAACCTTTCAACCATTTTCTCTGGTTTTGGTCGTTCTTTTCCCTCTCCTTCAACGTCTTGTGCGAGCAAAAGAAAAGAAACCCTCTTTCTCTATTTTCCGTCCGGCCAAGGGTCAAACACCGTTCGTTCGACGGTCCGACACCACCGTTCATCTTCCCTTTGTTGTCCGACCATAACCCACTCGTCAACTAACCCTCGTCGGCCGCCTTTTCCTGAAACTCATCGGTAAGCTTTTCGATTGCTTCGAAAATCCCTCACGCTGTCGTCGTCTTGTTTTTTTTTTTTTTGCAAATTGGTTGGGTCTCAATTGTTCCATTCCCTCGTGTAAGTTGTGTGTGTATGTGGGTCTCGGAAATTCTTCAGATTTTGACGTGAGAGGTCACTGGCGGTGAGGAATCGAGGGGGGGATGTTGTGCCCTAATTTTCGAATTAGGGATTTTATGTTGAACCGGTCTGAACTGATCCAGAAAACTGAACCGGGTTGACAGAACCGAACCGGTCTATCTTATAAATAGTCGGCTGACGTCAGCGTTAACCGTTGACTTTTTCAGAAAAGGGCTATTTTATGTTTTTCGACGTCCTAATTCCGATTCTGTTGCCCGTTTTTCCAAATTCGAACCCGAAAGACCGTTTTGACCACTTTTATTCATTTATACTTGTATTTAAAGATTTGAATATTGGAAAAATTAATTGGTATTATTCGTATTTGCAGACGACATTGACTCGGACTGAGATCCTTCCTCTTCCTCCACCAGGACGACTTCCTGTTGCTCAAACATCGGGATCCGCTCATGAGTTTCATTATTAATATACATTCGATATTTATATTATTAGTATCTTGGCATAGTAGTAATATTTTGATGGTGTATTTAATTGTTATAGGAGCTGACTCTGACTGACCTAGAGATAGAGCTTAGCGTGCGAGACGTCACCGTCGACGTTGAGTGTTAGCTACTTGAGCTGTGTTCTCATCTGTGTAGTTTTCTTAGAGTGATCTGTATGTAAATGTGATGATTTGCTGAAATGTATACATGATGTGGTCTGATGATGTGTGATGATTATATTCTATTGATCTGTGATGTTTGACTTGTTCAACATTCCGTAATTTTATGCAATATTTGATTATACATTCAGATTCATATTATTGTATATCGGATTATATGGTTATGCATTTCTGTTGATAAATAATGCATTTAGATTCAGAGCTCGAATTTTATGTCATCTCATTTTGGTTTGGATTCTGTACGGGGAAGTTCAGTAGCTTTATCCTTCAAGATGATGTTTACTTCAGATCAGTGGTTTTGCCCTACGGGCTGGATTCCACATCGGATGGTGATGAGATAGAGAGTAGTTCTGGGAACCTTACTCTTTGGATGGTGATGTAGTTTGGGTGCATGTAATATAGTGTTGCATATTCATTCATACATGCTTATGTGTTTGAATTGATTCATGATGGAAAAACTGTATTCTAATAATGTTTGGTTGTCTTTGTTGTTATAATAACTCTGTTAGTTCTATTTGCATTGTAGAGATACACTGAGGGTTTTTGCTGACTCCCCCTTTGTTTCTACTTAAAGATACTCAGGTCTAGGCTACGGTACTTGGAGGACCTCATTTTCCAGCTTTATTTATTTATTATTATCAGTATGAGACTTGAACTTTTATATATTATATATTTTATCAGATTGTATGTAATTTCAGATTCTGGATGTTTGGTTTGGGGTTATTCTGTTTTATTATGCATGCACATTTTGAATATTTTATATTTTCAGGAATATTTTATCAGTATGTAATATGCGATATTATTATTATCTATTATGGAATTTATGTTTTGAATCAGGTTACTTGTGTGAGGGAGAAGCTTTGAGTTGACTCCTTATATTCGACCCAGTTCTTCCGGGTCGGGTTTAGAGGGTTACATTTAGTGGTATCAGAGCCAGGTTCAACACTCGGCCTGAGTGATTTAAATCAATTTGAAATCGAAAATAAATTTTTGCATGCATTCTCAAATGTTTTCGCGGTAAAACGAGAATTTCAGATAAATTTATTATCTATTATGAATATATTTATAATATTTTGAATAAGGTCTCCAAGTACCGAATCTAATCTTAGGATTCTGTCTTTTGTAGATATACTACTATGTCACCTCGGAGAAGTTCTAGAGTAGCAGTCGGTCGAGGTCGTGGCCGAGGACGAGGTCGTACTGTGACTGCGGATAGTGACGTTCCACCTCTAGAGAGTTCGATACAAAATCAAGATGAGGTCCAGGGTGCGAATGAGGAGGAACAACATATGGATCAGACAGGAGCTCAGCAGACAGGAGCTCAGTAGACTGGAGATCAACATACCGGTGGAGGAGACCCACATGTTCAGCCTGCTCAGGGTAGTGGTCATCGTGATTTAGGGGATAGTGAGACAGTGGGCACATATGTTGTCACGATTCAGAGAGAATTATTGAGATACCTTCGTCAGTCTGAGAGTGTTCGGAGACCCATATCCACAGAGTTTCTTGCTGCCGGTATGACTATGTTCGATGGAAAGACGGGTACAGACCTAGCAGATGCAGAGTACTGGCTGAAGAAGCTTCAACGATTATTTGTTGAGATGGATTATCCTACCAACCAGAAACTCAGGATGGCCGTTACTCTACTACAAGGTGAAGCCCAGAATTGGTGGGAGGCTGAGGAGCTTGTTACTCTAGCTAGTACTGTTACTTTGGATAATTTCAGACAGGCTTTTCGTGATCGATATGTCGGAGCTGATTATATAGCTAAGCGCAGAGATGATTTCATGAATCTGAGACAGAACGACATGATTGTTAATGACTATGAGATCGAGTTTATGAGATTGATAGAGTACGTCCCAGGGTTAGAGACCACAGAAAAAGACAAGTGTGATTGGTTTCTGAAGGGATTGCATCCTACGATAAAGTCCAGTGTTGCTTTACATATGGACCAGGAATACAATGATATAACATGACGAGCTAGGACAGCGGAGCGTAATGAGGACGAGTTGAGACAGCTTGAGTTCCATGGATCTGATAGAATGAAGAGACCAGTGTCAGTGCCAGTTCAGCATAGTCAGGGAAATCAGTCTAGGAAGAGGGCCAGAGATGAGACATACTATCAGAGTTATTCGAGAGCTAGACTAGTGACTTCTTCTATTCTGACTGTCAGTGTTGGTGGTTTGACTAGTACTCGAGGGGTGCCGCAATGTCCTTTTTGCAAGAAGTGGCATTCGGGCGAGTGTAGGAGGCAGACTGGAGCTTGTTTTCAGATTTGGTTCATTCGAGCATCGTTTCAGAGATTGTACGATTTCACCTCCCTCAGCTTTTACTACTAATCAGTCTCAGACATCAGTACAGACTCCCGCTAGGGGAAGAGGTCAGGTCAGATCTATTAATTCAGGCTCTGCTAGTAGAGGTAGACCAGCTCCGAGTGGAGGATCAACAGGATCGTGGACTAGACAGCCGGGGTTAGTTTATTCTACTAGGAGGCACGAGGACCGTGATGAACCAAATGTTATTGCCGGTACATTCTCTATCCATTCTATTCCATATTTTGCTCTGCTAGATAATGGTTTGACTCATTCATATGTTGCAAGTTCTGTGTCTGGGGGTCTTGAGATTTCTGTTGAGGATACCGTTAATGTTGTTTCTGTACATAGTCCGATGGGTAAACTAGTTGAGGTTACTAAAGTATACAGGAATTGTCCGCTCGAGATTCAAGGGGAGATCTATTCAACTGATTTAATGGAGTTACCCTTTGGAGAGTTCGATCTTACTCTAGGTATGGATTGGTTGTCTGCACATCATGTTACTTTAGACTGTGAAAAGAAAAGGGCTACACCGAGAACTCCTGATGATCGTGAGGTGATTTTTATTGGTGAGCGCAGAGGGTCTATCGCTTATCTTGCCAGTATCCTTGATCCGAGACAGTCTGATTCCAAATTAGATAAGATTCGAGTTATGAAAGACTTTCTAGATGTTTTCCCGGAAGAATTACCTAGGGTACCGCCGAAATGGGATGAGGTTGAGTTTGGCATCGAGGTTTATCTGGTACAGCTCTTGTGTCTATGGAACCTTATCAGATGGCGCCGAAGGAATTTAAAGAGTTGAAGATTTAGTTGCAAGAACTGTTGGATCGAGGTTTCATTCAACCCAGTGTTTCTCCTTGGGGAGCTCTTGTTCTGTTTATTAAGAAGAGGGATGGGATAGTTCGACTCTGTATAGATTATCGGAAGCTGAACAAGCTGACGATCAAGAACAAATATTCTCTTCCCCGTATTGATGATCTGTTTGACCAGTTCCGGGGAGCTACGGTATTCTCTAAAACAGACCCGAGAACTGGTTATTACCAACTCAAGGTTAAGGATTCTGATGTGTTCAAAATAGCTTTCCGGACAGGATATGGCCATTATGAGTTCCTTGTGATGCCTTTTGGGTTGACTAACGCTCCTGCCGCTTTTATGGATATGATGAATAGGTTGTTTCAACCCTATCTTGACCAGTTTGTTGTGGTATTTATTGATGATATATTGGTATATTCTAGATCTGAGGAAGAGCATGAGGAACATTTTCGGATTGTATTACAGATTCTGCGAGAGAAACAACTATATGCCAAATTCAGTAAGTGTGAGTTCTGGCTTTGTGAGGTTATGTTTCTGGGTCATATAGTTTCTGCTCAGGGTATTCAAGTTGATCCATTGAAGGTTGAGGCTATTATGAGTTGGAAGCAGCCCAAGAATGTTTATGAGGTTCGAAACTTCTTGGATTTAGCTGGTTATTATCGGAGATTCGTTGAGGGTTTCTCTTCTATTGCAGCTCCGTTGACTAAGCTTCTGAGGAAGGATGTTCCCTTCGTTTGGACTGAGGCTCAGCAGTCTAGTTTCGAGAAGCTTAAGTTTGTGTTGACTGAAGCACTAGTTTTGATTCAGCCTGAGCCAGGTAAGGCTTATACAGTTTTTAGTGATGCTTCGTACACCGGATTGGGGTGTGTTTTGATGTAGGACGGGAAGGTAGTGGCTTATGCGTCTCGATAGTTAAAACAACATGAGTGTAACTATCCTACCCATGATCTAGAGCTTGTTGTTGTTATCTTTGCACTTAAAATCTGGAGACATTATCTCTACAAGGAGAAGCGTTATATCTATACAGACCATAAGAGTCTGAAATACCTCCTCACTCAGAAAGAGCTTAATCTGAGACAGTGTCACTGGTTAGAGCTTCTCAAGGATTATGATTGTGAAATTGAGTATCATCCAGGTAAAGCTAATGTCGTTGCTGATGCATTGAGTTGTAACGACATTTCAAATCTGAGAGCTTTGTTTGCTCGGATGAGTTTGTACGACGATGGCAGTCTGATGACAGAACTTCGGGTTATACCTACATTGATTTCTGGTATTCGAGCTGAGCAACCTAGTTATCCGTTTTTGATGCATTGTATCAGAGAGGTGCGTGAGGGTACATCTCTAGATTTCTCTATTGACCAGGATGGAGTATAATGTTTCTGTGGCCGATATTGTATTCTGAGGAAATCTGGGTTAAAACAGGTTTTTCTCCGTGAGGCCCATGACATTGCTTATTCTATGCTTCCTTGTGGTGACAAGATGTATAAGAATCTTCGTGAAAGGTACTGGTGGAAAGGTCTCAAGTGGGACGTCGTCGGATTTGTATCGAGGTGCTTGACTTGTCAGAAAGACAAAGCAGAGCATCAACGTCCGTCTGGGTTACTACAACATATTGAGATTCCTCAGTGGAAGTGGGAGCATGTGACTATGGACTTTGTTAGTGGACTTCCTTTGACTCCGTCTAAGAAGGATTCCATCTGGGTTATTGTTGATCGTTTGACGAAGTCCACACATTTCATTCCTGTCTGAGTTAACTATTCTTTGAGTAAGTTAGCCCGGCGTTATATTTTTTAGATCGTTCGACTTCATGGGGTACCATTATCTATTATTTTCGACTTAGATCCGAGGTTCACTGCATGATTCTGAGGGTCTCTTCATTCTACTTTGGGTACTCGGTTGAAATTCAGTACATCTTATCATCTGCAAACATATGGTCAGTCTGATCGTGTGATCCAGATTCTTGAGGATATGTTGAGAGGTTGTATTCTTGATTTCTGAGGCAGTTGGGAGGATTTCTTGCCGTTTACAGAGTTTTCTTATAATAACAGTTATCAAGCCAGTATCAAGATGCCACTGTATGAGGCTCTGTATAGGCGTAGGTGTCGTTCACCTATTGGTTGGACTGGGTTGAATGAGCACAGATTGTTGGGACCGAAGATTATGCACGAGGCTGAGCAGACTGTCAGATTGATTCGGGATCGGCTTAAGGCTGCTTTTGACAGACAGAAGTCTTATGCTGATTTGAGACGTTGTGATCTTGAGTTTGAGGTGGGTGATGAGGTTTTCTTGAAAGTATCTCCTTGGAGGAAGGTACTTCGGTTTGGTCGAAAGGGCAAGCTGAGTCCTCGTTACATTAGCCCTTATCATATTATTCGTCGAGATGGACCAGTTGCCTATCAGCTAGAGGTACCACCAGAGCTTCAACGTATTCACGATGTTTTCCATATTTCAGTGTTGAGACGTTATCATCCTGATCAGTCACATATCATGCCTGTTGAGGATATTGAGGTTGGTCCTGATTTGCGTTTTGAGGAGGAGCCTATTGAGATTCTTTCTCAGGATAATAAGGTTCTCAGAAGGAAGACCATTAAGATGGTTAAAGTTCTGTGGCGTAGTCGTAGTCATGATGAGGCTACGTGGGAGCCCAAGACTGTCATCTAAGCTCAGTATCCGCATCTTTTTGTTCCAGGTAAATTTCGAGGCCGAAATTTGTTTTTAGCGGTGAGAGAGTTGTAACACCACAATTTTGCCCTAAATTAAAAACCCTAATAATTGGGAACTTCAATTGAAAACTTAATTAAATTTCAATGATTAAATTGGGAATTTTAAGAATTTCAGTGATCACATTGTAATGATTGCAAAACTTAAGTGTCGTTTCATAAACCATAGAAAGTATAATGGCACGCTCTGTAATTAACCCTTTTCTTAGGGTATAAATAGAACCTTTCACCCATTTTCTCTGGTTTTGGCCGTTCTCTTCCATATGATTCAACGTCTTGTGCGAGAAAAAGAAAAGAAACCCCCTTTCTCCATTTTCCGTCCGACCAAGGGTCAAACACCTTCCGTTCGACGGTCCGGCACAACTGTTCATCTTCCCTTTATTGTCCGACCATAACCCACTCGTCAACTAACCCTCTTCGGCCGCCCTTTGCCCAAAACTCATCGGTAAGCTTTTCGGTTGCTTCGGAAATCCCTCACGCCGATGTCGTCTTGTTTTTTTTTTTTTGCAAATTGGTTGGGTCTCAATTGTTCCTTTCTCTCGTGTAAGTTGTGTGTGTATGTGAGTGTCATATACTTGTCGAATTTGACACGAGAGATCACCGGCGGTGAGGAATCGGGGGGATATTGTGCCCTAATTTTCGAATTAGGGATTTTATGTTGAACCGGTCCGAACCGGTCAAGAAGACTAGACCATGTTGACAGAACCGAACCGGTCTGTTTTATAAAGAGTCGGCTGACGTCAGCGTTGACCGTTGACTTTTTCAGAAAAGGGCTATTTCATGTGTTTCGACATCCTGATTCCGATTCCGTTGCCCGTTTTCCCAAATTCGAACCCAAAGACCGTTTTGACCGCTTTTATTCACTTATACTTGTATTTAAAGATTTGAATATCAGAAAAATTAATTGGTATTATTCGTATTTGCAGACGACATTGACTCGGATACTGAGATCCTTACTCCTCCTCCACCTAGATGACCTTCTGTTGCTTAGCCATCGAGATCCGTCGTGAGTTTAATTATTAATATACATTCGATATTTATATTATCAATGTCTTGGCATAGTAGTAATATCTTGATGGTGTATTTAATTGTTATAGGAGCTGAATCTGACCGAACTAGAGATAGAGTTGAGCGTGGGAGACGTCACCGTCGATGTTGAGTGTTAGCTACTTGAGGTGTGTTCTCTTCTGTGTAGTTTGCTTACTGTGCTTTGTATGTAAATGTGATGATTATATTCTATTGACCTGTGATGTTTTACTTGTTCAACATTTTGTAACGTTATGCAATATTTGTTTATACATTTAGATTCAGATAATTGTATATCGTATTATATGATTATGCGTTTCTATTGATAAATAATGCATTCAGATTTAGTGCTCGGATTTTATGTCATCTTATTTTGGTTGGGATTTTGTACGGGGAAGTTCAGTAGCTTCATTCGCCGAGATGATGTCTGCTTCGGATCAGTGGTTTCACCCTACGGGCTGGATTCCACTTCGGATGGTGATGAGGTAGAGAGTGGTTCTGGGGAACCTTACTCTTCGGATGGTTATGTAGTTTGGGTGCATGTCATATTGTGTTGCATATTCATTCATACTTGCTTACATGATTGAATTGATTCATGATGGAAAAATTTTATTATGATAACGTTTTGTTGTCTCTGTTGTTATAATGACTCTATTAGTTTTGTTTGCACTGTAGAGACACACTGAGCGTTTTCGCTGACTCCCCCTTAGTATCTACTTTCAGATACTCAGGTCTAGGCTACGGTACTTGGAGGACCTCGTTTTCCAGCTTTATTTATTTATTATTATCAGTATGAGTCTTGGACTTATTTATATTAAATGTTTTATTGCATTGTATATAATTTTAGATTATGGGTGTTTTATTTGGGGTTATTATGTTTTATTCTGCATGCATATTTTAAATATTTTATATTTTCAGGAATATTTTATCAGTATGTAATATGCGATACTATTATTATCTATTTTGGAATTTAAGTTTTGAATCAGGTTACTTGTGTGAGGGACAAGCTTTGAGTTAACTCCTTATATTCGACCCAATTCTTTCGGGTCAGGTTTAGGGGTTACAGTTTGTGTATAGAAAATATTACTCTTGTAAAAATTGTTTAAGTTTGGTGTTCATATTCATATTATCTTTTTTACATCATATTAGGCCTTAAATTTTATTTTAATCTCTTTTGAGTTTTAAATTTTTAATTTGTTATCAAATTAAACAACCCATACAAATAATATTTTTTTATTTATTTTCTAACAATTTTCATCTTTTCTGATTTTTATTACTAAGGATGACTTGTACAACATTCTGTAATGTTATGCAATATTTGTTTATACACTCAGATTCAGATTATTTTATTTCGTATTATATGATTATGCGTTTCTATTGATAAATAATGCATTCAGATTCAGTGCTCGGATTTTATGTCATCTCATTTTGGTTTGGATTCTATACGAGAAAGTTCAGTAGCTTCATTCGTCGGGATGATGTCCACTTTGGATCAGTGGTTTCACCCTGCGGGCTGGATTCAACTTCGAATGGTGATGAGGTAGAGAGTGGTTCTTGGGACCCTTACTCTTCGGATGGTTATGTAGTTTGGGTGCATGTCATATTGTGTTGCATATTCATCCATACTTTCTTATGTGTTTGAATTGATTCATGATGGAAAAACTGTATTATGATAATTTTTGGTTGTCTCTGTTGTTATATTGACTCTGTTAGTTTTGTTTGCACTGTAGAGACACACTGAGCGTTTTCGCTGACTCCCCCTTAGTTTCTACTCTCAGATACTCAGGTCTAGGCTACGGTACTTGGAGGACCTCATTTTCTAGGTTTATTTATTTATTATTATCAGTATGAGACTTGGACTTATTTATATTAAATGTTTCATTGGATTGTATATAATTTCATATTCTGGGTGTTTTATTTGGGGTTATTATGTTTTATTATGCATACACATTTTGAATATTTTATATTTTCAGGAATATTTTATCAGTATGTAATATGCGATACTATTATTATCTATTTTGGAATTTATGTTTTGAATCTGGTTACTTGTGTGAGGGACAAGCTTTGAGTTGACTCCTTATATTCGACCCAATTCTTTCGGGTCGGGTTTAGGGGGTTACAGTTTGTGTATAGAAAATATTACTCTTGTAAAAATTGTTTAAGTTTGGTGTTCATATTCATATTATCTTTTTTACATCATATTAGGCCTTAAATTTTATTTTAATCTCTTTTGAGTTTTAAATTTTAAATTTGTTATCAAATTAAACAACCGATACAAATAATATTTTTTTAATATTTTCTGATTTTTATTACTAAGGTTGCCTTGAAGAATGTGTTCCCCAAATTATTTCAATTAGCGAGTAATAAGCTTGCAATTGTAAATGATTTCATACAAAATTTACACCATTGAAATAAAATAATGTGTCTGTCCTTAAATTTTATTAAATCGAATTTCAAAATTTTCTTTCTAAAAGAGAGAGTATGAAATCTAAAGAGAGGGAATTTTGGTGCAAACGGTGTAATATGGAATATTATAAGTAAAATTTAGGAAATATGTTATATAAAAAGTTTCATTTATATCAGATACATATGTATACATGTATATATTGTACAACGTCTAATACATAGTACTTATAAAGTTCAGCATAGATTCATCTAATACAAACTACGTTTTTTTTCTATTGTGATCTACTGTTGTTATAAGATGTGAGATCATCAGTGATGTAGAGGATCAGGACCACCTGGACTTTTTCCCTTTGACTCCAAAGGATTTTCGACATTCCCTTTCATGCTAGCTTTAATGGCTTTCTTGACTTCATCTATCAATGTATGTTTTCCACCTCCTTTTAATTGCATGGATTCATGATCGGTCTCACGTATTTCTTATCTTTTGGTCGATTTCATAAAAGTTGCAGATATACCAACCGCTACTGTTGTCTATTGCAGTGAATATCGACGACGAAAAGAGTCAAATTCGTAAAATGACGGACGTACTTTCATTTCATCTTCAAATTCTTGATCAGGAGCCGAAAACGAATGAAGTGAACGAATTGCAAAACTCGAAACCAAAAACAAAACATGCAATGAAAGCATGAAGAAAACATTGAAATTAGAAGTTTAAGAATCAAACTGAATGTTAAATCAGTTTCAAGATCGAACGTTGAGAGGGTCGAATTACTAAATTTTAAAATTATAAGGGCTTTTAAAGTTTACATGAACCTAAATTGCTATTAGAATAAAACTATTGGGGACACGAATCTACCCTTCTTTAATTTTGTCAGTGTTTATTTGTAACGAAATAACTTTAAATTTTAAACAATGGTCAATTTATTATTATTTTTTTGATCAGCAAAGCGATGTATATTTTATTGATGTGAATATACAACGCAAGTCAAACAAGCGCCTCATTAAAAACCTCCCTAATCCTAATGGAGGAAAAGAGTACGACTTGTTGACTTTAAATAAAACAACAGACCCCCTTTACAAATCATAACGAAGCCTGGAACAAAGAGACACGAGACACCCCCTCCTTTGCTAGTGCATCAGCTAGCCCATTCGCCTCCCGGAAAATATGAGAAAAGCACACGGAATCTAACCTCAAACACGCACGGTCAATCACACAAAAATACTCCCACAAACGCCAAGGGCGACGGTCCACCTGCAGCACCCACCCAATAGCAACTCTGGAGTCCGACTCAACGATTAAAGGACGATCCGCCCATTTAGACTCTACAAAAAACTCCAGGGCAAAAGCTATCGCCCGAACCTCAGCCACATTTGAATCAAGAGTACCAAGAGGACCGGAAAACAAAGCAAGAATCCGACTCTGAGCATCACGCAAAACCCCTCCAAAGCCCGCTGGTCCTGGTTTCCCGCGCGCGGAACCGTCCACCGAAAATTTCACTGTATTTCCAATAGGGGGCTCCCAACTCACTCCCAACCGCTCCGAATGCTGAGCAGTCCCTTCACGATACAAACTCGGACAATCCCACCAGAGGGACTCAGAAACCGATAATCCCTCCTTGAGGGTCTTGACCCAATAGAACGAGCGGAGCTTACCCAAGAAGCCAATTTCCGCGGCTGAGACAATCTTATCATTAAAAACCAAGTCGTTGCGCGCAAGCCACAATGACCACAATAAAGCAGCAGTACTCGACACCCACAACTTCCTCAAGGTGCCTTTAAAGGAGCAATGCATATCCGGGATAAGAAATTCTGCCAATGATTTCGGCAATGGCAATGAAATCGCCCACCACCCTCGAAACCAATCCCACAATCCCTGGGAAAACGGGCAAGCATAAAAGAGATGATCGATATCCTCCTCTCTCACACGACACCACATGCACATACCTCGGTCGTCACCCAATTCTATCCCACGAGTCCGCAAAAAAGCAAACGTCGGCAATCGACGCAACCAAGCAAACCAAAGAAACGCTTGGACCTTAGGAGGAACCAACACCTTCCACGCAAAACAGTCCCCAAAATCACTCTCGCCCACTTTATCTATCATAAGCAATCGAGTCAACCCCTTAACTGAAAAAGTCCCAAGGTTATCCGGTGTCCACGCTAACATATCGAGCTCGCCTTGTCTCAACTTGACCGGGCACACTAGCGCTCTCAAGTCCAGCAATTGTCGCGCCTCGAAAGATCGTAGACTACGGCGAAACAAAGCTTCCCACTGAACGTGCTGGAAGCTCTCACCAACCGCAATATCCTTCACCATTGCTAGCCGATCTATCACAATTGAGAATAGGTGAGGGAAAACATCTTTCAATGGTTGTCCGATACACCAAGCATCAAACCAAAACAGCACTCGCTCCCCAGAACCAATCTTCCAAACGAAATGATCCTCACCCATATGTTTTTGTATATCCTCTGAGTTAACAGTTTGCACTATTTGTTTCCAAATCATAGACATCTGTCCCCTTACCGATGTATTGAACCACCACCACTGTGCCGCTTCACCATACTTAGAGACAATAATGTCCCGCCACAACGAGTTCACATCCCGAGCATATCGCCACGACCACTTCGCCAGAAGAGCCTTATTTCGAACCTCTAAATCAGCCACCCCCAAGCCTCCAAGATGGCGAGGCCTGCATACCATACTCCAGCTCACTCTGCTCATTTTACGCTGAAGATTCACCCCACCCCATAGGAAAGCTCGCCTCAGCCTATCAATAGCAGCAATCACCCCTTTCGGCACTTTAAACAGACCCATATAATAAACTGGAAGAGAGGATAAGACTGAATTTACCAAAGTGACTCGTGCCGCAAACGACAAAGATGTCTTCTTCCAACCTGCCAACTTACGTCAAACGGATGCAATTACTGGCTCCCATACAACAATGTTTCGCGGATTTACCCCCAGCGGCAACCCCAAGTATACAAACGGTAACTCCCCCTGTCGGCAACCCAGAACCTCGGCCATGGATGCAACCATATCCCCATCTATACCTATCGAATACAGTGAAGATTTAGAGAAGTTGATGCGCAAACCTGAGCAGACTTGGAAGCAACACAATAGTCTACGGATATTCAGTGCTGCTGTTACTGAAGCTTCGAAAAAAAGTACGGTGTCGTCAGCAAACTGGAGGTGTGTTAACGTTACCCTCGGACCCACTTCCACCCCCTAATCAGCCCCACTTCCTCCACTTGTACGAGTAACCGATGCAGCGCCTCAGCCACTATGACAAACAATAAAGGCGACAAAGGGCAGCCTTGTCGCAGCCCCCGCCTCATATCAAATTCCTTCGTTGCACTACCATTCAACAAGACAGATAATCGAACAGAACCAATGCATTCCATCACCCACCCCCTCCAAGTAGAACTAAATCCCATGAAAACCATAATTTGATCCAAAAACTCCCAACGAACACAATCGTAGGCCTTCGCAAAGTCTAGTTTCAGCACACATCCCCCAACTCAGCTCTTGCGCAAAGAGTGTATCGTCTCATTTGCTAGCAGAATTCCATCTACTATCTGACGTCCGCGGACAAAAGCAGACTGATGGTCACTGATCAAACCACCTAACACCACCTGTAAACGCCTGGGTAAGATTTTAGCTAGAATCTTATAAATGGAATTCAGCAAGCTAATAGGTCTATAGTCGTGCAAAGACACTGGTGATTCTACTTTTGGTAACAGCAGAATAAATGTGTTATTGACGCCCAACGGTAATTTTCCAGAACTGAAGTAAATTAAAATTTATCAGATATTTAAGTTTCATAATAGAGACTTATGCCTTTGATCCCTCCGTCCCATGGATTGTATGATAAACAATGACGGAGTCATATGGATTTTCACTTAAAAAATATAAGGGATATTTACTTATTTGACCTCTTATTTTTCAATTCATTTGAACTATATCCCCTTTTAATGGTTAATTGTACATTTTCTTTATTTATCTTAATTATTTACTTCGTCCCTAATAATAAGTTTTTGCTTACTCATGAAACAGGTTGAACCATGATTCAAATTCAAACCAGTTATACTATTTTTATTAGAATTGAGTTCTTGAACGATAAAAGCTATATGTAAATAAGAGTTTTTCTTTTGGTTAATATCATCGTTTTAAATCTTTTGACCGGTTAATTTAAATTAAATATTATAAAATTTTATCCCGAAACTTTTTTAAATTTATATAATTTATAACATTAGAATCTATTTTTTTATTCTATTTTAAAATAACCGAACGAATCTTTTTACAAGATGAATTGATGGTCCAATTTCTAACGATCCAAATAAATATTCTTTTTAATTATCAACAAGCTTATCGTTTTTTATTACACTAATTCTATTGGTTGGTTGCCGCGGATGAAACGTCTTGTGTTTGGAGCTTTGAGGGGAATTTTAATAGGGTGAGTGAAGCTGAAAATTGGGGTTGAGTGGCGCCTTTCACTTTCAATGAGGCGTGGGGGGTTGTTCGTGGGTGTGAGGGATCGAAGTCACCGGGGTCGGACGACTACAATATGGAATTTTTTAAGAAGTGTTGGGAGGTAGTTTGTGATGATGTTGGGCGGTTTTTAGATGATATTTTTGCATCCGACAAGTTACCTGTGGGTGCGAACAACACATTCCTTGTGCTTTTGCCTAAGGTTGATTCACCGGTAACCTTGAGTGATTTTCGAGCAATCAGTTTGCTTAATTCGATATATAAGATTCATGCCAAAATTCTGGCTAGAAGGCTGCAGTCGGTGTTGGGAGGACTAATTAGTGATCATCAATCGGCTTTTGTGCGTGAGCGTGAAATTGTGGATGGTATTCTATTGGCAAATGAGACAATACATTCCATACAACAGAGTTCGTTGGGCAGATGTATCCTGAAATTTGACTTCGCGAAAGCTTACGACTGCGTTCGATGAGAATTTTTAGAGCACATTTTATGGTCGATGGGGTTCAGTGATTCTTGGCGTCGTTTGATTACTAAGTGTATCAGCACAGTCAGGTTGTCAGTTTTGTTAAACGGTAGCGCCAATAAAGAATTTGTAATGGGGTGTTGTTTGCGGCAAGGCTGCCCGCTATCGCATTTGTTGTTCGTTATTGTGGCAGAAGCACTACATAGGATGTTCGTTCAAGCGGAGGAGTTGGGGCTCATCCGTAGGGTTTCGTTGGCTCTGGGGATGTCGCTATCGCATCTTTAATTTGCTGACGATACCATTCTATTCTTTGAAGCCTCCGTTGAGAGCGCTACGACTATCCGCAGGTTACTGTGTTTCTTCCAAGTTTATTCTGGTTTGAAAATTAACTTCAACAAGTCTTCTCTTTATACTATTGGCTTGGATGAGGGGCTGTTTGATTCAATGGCGGCTGTCTTGTGTTGTGGGAAAGTGAATTGCTTTTGTTTATTTGGGGCTGCCGTTGGGGGTGAATCCTCGCAACATTGCTGTATGGGAACCAGTTATAGCCTCGGTTCGACAAAAGCTCGCTGGTTGGAAACAGACATCTTTATCATTTGCTACTCGTGTCACACTGGTAAACTCTATTCTTTCGTCATTCCAGCTTATTATATGGGTTTGTTTCGGGTGCCGAAGGGTGTTAACGCAGCAATAGATAAAGTGAGGCGTGCTTTTCTGTGGGGTGAGTTTACAACGGAAAATATGTCGAGTAAGCTGGAGTATGGTTTGTCGGCCACGTCATCTTGGTGGGTTAGGGGTTGCGGATTTGGACGTTCGAAAAAAAGCATTATTTGCAAAGTGGTCTTGGCGGTATGCTAGGGATGAATCGTCTTTGTGGAGGGCCATCATCGTGGAAAAATATGGCGAGGCAGCCCAGTGGTGGTAATTTAACTCTGCCTACAGGGGTTCGATGACAGATATTTGGAAAAAGATTGTCAAAACTGTGAGCTTGGATAGTGTGCAAAAGTTCATGGGTGAGACTCATTTTTTTTGGAAGGTTGGTGATGGTTCGCGAGTTTTATTTTGGTTTGATGCGTGGTTTGTTGAGAAACCATTGAAGGATATATTCCCACAGTTATTTTCGATAGTGGTGAATCGTTTGGCTTTGGTCGCTGACCTTTTTGATGGGGGTATCTTTTAGCATGACCGCTGGGAGAGTTTCTTTCATCGAGGCTTGCGTTCGTTTGAGCTTCGACAACTTCGGGATCTCATCTCACTCTTAGGACCTGTGAGGTTACGGCATGGTGCAGTTGATATGTTAGTTTGGACACCTGATACGCGCTGGACCTTTTCGGTAAAGGCTCTATCACGTCTACTTATGTTGGACAAGGTGAGAGGGAGCGATTTCGGTGAGTGTATTGCGTGGAAAGTCCTCGTACCTCCGAAGGTTCAGGTGTTTTTGTGGTTCACATGGCTGCGCTATTTACCAACCTTTGATTTTTAGAAGCTTTGTGGCATCGTGTTGGATGAGCAGTAAGGTTTGTGTGCTTGGTGTCGTTAGTGGGAGGAGGAGATTGATCACTTGTTTTTCCTATGCTCGTTTGCCCAAGGAATTTGGGATTGGTTTAGGCGTTGGTGGGGGTGTCTTTGCTGATACCGTTGACTTTTTCTGATTTTTTCATCCCGGGATTTCATTGTTCTTTCACGGGCACTTTAAGGCTTTTGTCGGTGTCGAGCATTGCAGCATTGTTGTGGTCCCTATGGCTTGCGGGGAATGAATGTGTTTTTAACGGTAAACTTCTACCGGATTCGGAGATTTGCTTCTTGGTTAAATTGCGCTCATTTTACTAGGTGATGTTGTTAAAAGAGGGGTTGTCCGTCAGTGAGTCTTTATGGTGGGATTGCCCGAGCTCATTCAATGAGTTTGTAGTTTCTAAGCCATGTCGTGTGGGGGTGAGTTTGGAGCGTCCAATTGAGGACACACTGAAATTTTCGGTTGATTGTTCTGCTCGTGGTAAGCCAGGGCCTACAGGTTTTGGGGGTGTTTTGCGTGATGCACAGGGTCGAATTCTAGCTCTCTTCTCGAGTCCACTTGGTTCCCTTGATTCCAATGTAGCAGAGTTGCGGGCAATCGCTTTTGCGTTGAATTTCTTTGCAACTTCTAAATGGGCATCTCGTCCCCTCATGGTTGAGTCGGATTCCAAAATTGCTCTTGGTTGGGTGTTGCATTTGGAACGACGACCTTGGCTTTTGTGGGAGATTTTGGGTTTGATCGATCAAGCATGCCTCACTTTGGGGTCCGTATGCTTTAACCACATTTTCCGTGAGGCGAATGGGTTAGCGGATGTACTAGCAAAGGAAGGGGTGACGCGGGCATCTTTATTTCAGGCCTCTGTATGATTGTTTCCTTTGTGAGGGGCGTTGTGTTTCGTTGTTGTTTATTTCCTTCTAGTCCATGTATCGTACTCTTTTCCTTGGTTAGGCTTAGGGAGGTTTTTAATGAGGCGCACGTGTGACTCGAGTTGTATATTTTCCCATTAATATACAGATTTTTGCCGATAAAAAAAAGGAACGGCAAAAAGGATATAAATAAGCAACTACGTTATATATTTATGTTATACATTGTAAATTGAATTAGGGTAATAAAATTTAATCAATTTTTTTGTTTAAATGGAGAGATATTAAATTCTCATTCCGAGATTCGAACCTATACAAGATGGAGCAGAATGTGTATCCTTCGCAACTAAACCAATTAATTTTGGTTAGACTCAAAATAATTCGAACATATAATAAATTTATTTATGTATAACTTAAAAGACAACTATTAATTATTTTAGCGGAAAAAGATATAAGATAATTTATATAATGTATAGAATTCAAATTCTTACGTTACGAGTAAAACAAATTAAATTAGAAGTATCGCCTCCATAATAAATTTTTATAATATTTGCTTCAAATTAATTTATCGACAAACCGATCAAATATGATTATAAAAAATGCCATTCCGTGAATGAAAACATTTTCACACTCGATGTTTTATTTTGAGTCAAAATGGTCATTTTGTGAATGAAAACTGTAATCATCTAACGATAAACAACTTGATATGACTGACAGAATAACACATCATCAGAAAAAAAAATTTAAATCGTATTTTATATAATTTTAGTTTTACTTGTGTGTCATTATGTCAAGTCAGCACCTTTGTTTATTTGTCATTGTTATGTCAGTGTGCATTGTCATGGAGATTTCCCACACCATGTCAAGTAATTTGTCGTTAATTAACTAACTATTTGTCGTTAATCTCTTTTCAGTTTTAAGTTTTTAATTTGTTATCAAATTAAACAACCGATACAAATAATATATTTTTAATATTTTTTATTTATTTTCTAACAATTTTCATCTTTTCTGATTTTTATTACTAAGGATACCTTGAAGAATTTGTTCCCCAAATTATTTCGATTAGCGAGTAATAAGCTAGCAAGTGTAAATGTTGAGGATTTCATACAAAATTTACACAATTGACATAAAATTATGTGTCTGTCCTTAAATTTTATTAAATCGAATTTCAAAATTTTATTTCTAGAAAAGAGTATGAAATTTAAAGAGAGGGAATTTTGGTGCAAACGGTGTAAGATGGAATATTATAACTAAAATTTAGGAAATATGTTATATAAAAAGTTTCATTCATATCAGATACATATGTATACATGTATATATTGTTCAATGTCTAATACGTAGTACTAATAAAGTTCAGCATACATTCATCTAATACAAACTACGTTTTTTTTCTATTGTGATCAACTGTTATTATAAGATGTGAGATCATCAGTGATGTATAGGATCAGGACCACCTGGACTTTTTCTCTTTAACTCCAAAGGATTTTCGACATTCCTTTTCAAGCTAGCTTTAATGGCTTTCTTGCCTTCATCTATCAATGTACGTTTTCCACCTCCTTTTAATTGCATGGATTCATGATCGGTCTCACGTATTTCTTGTCTTTTGGTCGATTTCGTAACAGTTGCAGATATACCATACGCTACTATTGTCAATTGAGGTGAATATCGACGACGAAAAGAGTCGAATTCGTAAAATGACGGACATACTTTTATTTCATCTTCAAATGCTTGATCAGGAACCGAAAACGAATGAAGTGAATGAGTTGCAAAACTCGAAACCAAAAACAAAACATGCAAGGAAAGCATCAAGAAAACCTTGAAATTAGCAATTTTAAAGTTCAAATTAGGGTTTGATAGTTTGCATAGAATGGGTTGCATGTATAGGTATATATAGATATTACAAACCTTTTGTTTTGCCAGAATATTCAAAGTTTGTTCATATGGATACCATTTGATTGGATTTTAACTTTTACGATTGAGATGAATTCTTGTTGCTTATATTCAGTTTAGATTCCTATATTTATGTCATAATCATATTTAATATGTTTTATATTTATATAAATTTAAATACGTTAATAATCAAATTTGATATATTTGCATACTTATTAACTTGCATATTATATTTATATTATGTTCATGTTGTGTATGAAATTTCAGTATTTTAATCATTTCATTATCATATATTTATATTTGGGAATGATTAGGATTGCATGAAAAGTTTTTACTTGCCCATAAGTAGGGGTGAGCAAAACTCGAGTTGACTCGACGCGAAAAAACCTGACTCGTAATTTTATCCCAAAATATATGTGTGAATTACATAATTATCTCATGTTGGGTCAAATTAAATATTTTACTCTAAAATTAAACCCGACCCGACCCGACCCAACTTAAATCTATTTTTTTTAAATCCCGACTCATAAAATTTGATCGGTCAAATCTCCGTGTCATGCACATCACTAGTTAGTAGAGGCTTAAATTCTTTACTTCCATTCTCTTTGAAATGCACTAATACAAATTAAAGTATCGGATTAAATTTCAAAAGTAATCATAACAGGGGTATTAAAATCACAATTTGACCAAATTATATACAACTTTCAGGTTTCATATTCGTCACTTGAAGTGGGAATAGTTCCAACCATGGCCGATCCAAACATACCCATCTCGTCAACTCCGACCACCAACCAAGCTTCCCAAGTCGGCAGAACCGACCGCGAGGGTCGAGTTTTAAGGTACAAAGAGAATAAGTGGAAACGAAAATTTGAGAAAACAATCTGATACGCTTCCTGGAAGGCCTACACCGAATCAAGGCCAAGAATCAAAGGCCGATTCCTCAAAAGAACTAAACCGACAACGACATAGTCCTCGACCACATGCTTAACTCACCAACTTCAGCTTTTGCAGCAGCTTTCATGTCGGAAACAGAGTACGACGTTGTCTCGTAGTTTTGAAAGTCGATTTATAGAAGAATACTATGATTGTGTAATATAGTAATAAATTTCTGGCAAGTAGAATAATCCAAACGGCAATTGAAATTAATGGAAATAGATGTTTAGTTCTTATGTTATAGTTTATGTCGCGTCTAAAGTTTGATTTCAATCTCAGAATAAAAAAACAAAGGCTTGATTCCTTAAGACTTTTTAAATTGACCCAAACTTTTTATTTGGGTTAATATATATTTTGGTACCTTAATTTTGTCTTAACTTGACTGTTCGATTTAAATTATCATTTAAATTTGACTTCTGACTTGAACAAAACATCACATTTTTGTACTTGTTTTTATCTAAAAGTTGAGTTTAAGTATTATTGAATCGGACAAAGAAATTTAAGAATCAAATTGAATATGAAATTGATTTCAAGATCAAACATTGAGAGGGTCGAATTACTAAATTAGAATATTTTTTTTGATCAGCAAAAGAGTATGATTTTATTAACAAGTATCATACAGTGTGATCACACTCCATGGCCTCATTAAAAACCTCCCTACACCTAAATGGAGGAAAATAGTACCGAGGAGTACGAGATAAAGAACAAACGCTAAAAACAACCGAACAAACATGAAAAAACTAACGCAAGAAACCAAAACACAAAACATTCACGCTAGTATGCAAAACCAAGATGTTCGATCAACACCACCCGTTGCCAAAAAGTCATCCAAGCAATTCGATTCTCGATAAAAACATGAATACATAAGCTCAACAATAATCCCCCTCAAATGCAATTTCCAGGCCAAAAGATGTCGTCAAGCACCAACAAAAAAATGGTCCGATGTTGTGTGTTTCTATACTAATCGATCCTCAAACTCTTAACAAACCACACCACACCACTGTATTGACACAAAGGAAATCACGCACCACAGCCAATGAATAATTCCACCATACCTCGTTGTATATTACCACAACACATATCGCCTAACAAACTCGCTTGATCCCCTCCCACACACGGTATGTATACTCTTACTATACCACAAAAACAGACATCCAAGAACCGAGCAAATCTGTCTCCTCTCTCGAATGTCAAAAACATCCGAAGAAGGCGTAAACACATAAACAAAATCATTCGTAAACCATATCTTATTCACCATACCATCACTTGATTTCTTTAATTTAGACACATAAAAAATGACCATCGCACACCTTTGTTGTCTCAAAAAGTGTTGAACCGAATTACGCTTCAACGCTGAACCAATCCCACTCACATTCCACGACCACAAACTCAACGCTCTTTTCAATTATTGTCGTTCTTGCGCTTCAATCATACGCACGATATCCTTGACAATTTCTTGTTCGTTTCCAATTGTTTTCACCCCAATCAGTTTACCCAATTTCAATGTTTCCTCCGCTTCTCTTAAAATAATCCGTTTTCGGTTATAGAAGTCCGAATCCGACAAAGAGCCATTAGTAACTACCTCTGATGGTTTTTGGTTTTTCTTCGGACGACCTCTGCCCTTTTTTACCAGCTTCACTTTCGTCTCACCTCGCTCACCAGGGGAGAAAAAACTCAGTTCGATTTGTGAAACCTGTCGTAACCTTCTAAACTCTCCATTGTATTCAATTGTTTGAGCCTTATTAGCCCTAGGAATTTCTATCCTTGACCCATCAACACGTGGGCTCGATTCATCAGCTACTAGTTCGTCGACAACTAGTTCATCACACGTAGAACCTGTCAATTTCGCCTTTGTAATCTCATTTGCAAGATCCGCTATTTGGCTGGGTTGACGGCAAAAACCCAAAGCGCAATTCTATAAAATTTCCCATTTATCGGTATTAACAACCCCATCCACGCATTTGTGTTTCTCTTCCACTCTAGATTGCTCTTTCAATGTGATCTTATCATCACCATCCTCATCCTTGTTACGCCGCCTCACTGGATTCCTTTTGGAATTGTTCGTATGATCATGATCATCCCACTATTTCTGGATCTCCTTGTTCGTCCTTGAATCAATTTTATCACGTTTTCTTCTCCAAAATGTATCCCTAGTCTCCCTTTGCGCCATCATTACCTTTATTTTGTATCCATTAAGCCGAAATCCATGAAAACGCTCTATGATTTGATATGCATCCTCCTTTGACCCCAAACGTACAAATCTGAATCTGGTTCCATCTCTCGCTCTCTTTCTTGGTACAAACACATCCACAACCACTCCATGTCTGTCGAAAACTTTCCAAACGCCTTGCCAGTGTAGTTGCCCCGGTAAGTTTGATACAAAAACCGTCCAAACTCTTTGAATCTGATTTCCCAAGCTCATTTTCCTCACTATTAAGGTTGCGTGCACGCCTCTAATTCTTACTTGAAACTTCAATTGTGCACACAGTTTTATTCAGAAATATTCACAAACACATGGTGTGCACACATCAAATCTAATCCATTTTCCCTTCTCATTTAAAAGATGATTGCAAGCGTTAATACACAATGTTTCGTAGTCTCCAAGAGCAAACCAGAGGCAGTGAATCGCGTTGCTGATTGGTGTTGCGGTACTATGATAATTTGATAGCGGCCAAAAAGAGAGAATTGAGTAATATGGACTTGAAAAAGGACTAAATTTTAAAATTATAAGGGCTTTTTAAGTTTTACAGCCCTTATAAAGCCCTTATAAAACTTAAAAAGCCCCTTTTTATGTTTTACATGAACTTAAATTGCTATTAGAATAAAACTATTGGGGACACGAATCTACCCTTCTGTAATTTTGTCAGTGTTTATTAATAACTAAATAACTTTAAATTTTAAACAAGGGTCAAATTATTATTAAATAAAAATTTATCGGATATTTAAGTTTCATAATAGAGACTTATGCCCTTGATCCCTCCGTCCCTTGATCCCTCATGTGGGTGCGAACAATACATTCCTTGTGCTTTTGCCTAAGGTTGATTCACATGTCACCTTGAGTGATTTTCGACCAATCAACTTGCTTAATTCGATTTATAAGATTCTTGCCAAAATTCTGGCTAGAAGGCTGCAGTCGTTGTTGGGAGGACTAATTAGTGATCACCAATCGGCTTTTGTGCGTGGGCGTCAAATTGTGGATGGTATTCTATTGGAAAATGAGTCAATACATTCCATGCGACATAGTTTGTTGGGCAGATGTATCCTGGAATCGGACTTTGCGAAAGCTTACGACTACGTTCGATGGGAATTTTTAGAGCGCATTTTATGGTCGATGGGGTTCAGTGGTTCTTGGCGTCGTTGGATTACTGAGTGTATCAGCACAGTCAGGTTGTCAATTTTGTTAAACATTTGCGCCACTAAAGAATTTGGAATGGGGCGTGGTCTGCAGCAAGGCTGACCATTGTCGCCTTTGTTGTTCGTTATTGTGGCGGAAGCACGGCATAGGATGTTCGTTCAAGCGGAAGAGTTAGGTCTCATCCATGGGGTTTCGTTGGCTCCGGGGGTGTCGCTATCGCATCTTCAATTTCCTGACGACACCATTCTATTCTTTGGAGCCTCCGTTGAGAGCACTACGACTATCTGCAGGTTACTGTGTTGCTTTCATGTTTGTTCTGGTTTGAAAATTAACTTCAATAAGTCCTCTCTTTATACTATTGGCGTGGATGAGGGGCTGTTTGATTCAATGGCGGCTGTCTTGTGTTGTCGGAAAGTTGAATTGCCTTTTGTTTATTTGGGGCTGCCTTTTGTTTATTGTTGTATGGGAACCAGTTATAGCCTCGGTTCGACGAAAGCTCACTGGTTGGAAACGAACATCTTTATCTTTTTCTGCTCGCGTCACACTGGTAAACTCTGTTCATTCGTCACTTCCAGTTTATTATATGGGTTTGTTTCGGGTGCCGAAGGGTGTTATTGCATCAATAGATGAAGTGAGGCGTTCTTTTCTATGGAGTGGGGTGAGTTTACAACGAAAAATCTGTCGAGTAAGCTAGAGTATGGTTTGTCGGCCATGTCATCTTGGTGGGTTGGGGGTTGTGGATTTGGAGGTTGGAAATAGAGCGTTATTGGCTAAATGGTCTTGGCAGTATGCTAGGGTTGAATCGTCTTTGTGGAGGGCCATCATCGTGGCAAAATATGGCGATGCAGCCCAGTGGTGGCGATTTAACTCTGCCTATAGGGGTTCGATGACAGTTATTTGGAAGCAGATTGTCAAAACTTTGAGCTCGGATAGTGTGCAAAAGTTCATGGGTGAGACTAGTTTTGTTTGGAAGGTTGGTGATTGTTCGTGAGTTTTATTTTGGTATGATGCGTGGTGTGTTGAGAAACCATTGAAGGATATATTCCCACGGTTATTTTCGATAGTGGTGAATCGTTTGGCTTTGGTCGCTGACCTTTCCGATGGGGGTAGCTTTCAGCACAACCGCTGGGAGAGTTTCTTTCATCGAGGCTTGCGTTCGTTTGAGCTTTGACAACTTCGGGAGCTCATCTCGCTCTTGGGACATGTGAGGTTACGGCATGGTGCAGTTGATATGTTAGTCTGGACACCTGATACGCATGTGACCTTTTTAGTAAAGGCTCTATCACGTCTGCTTATGTTGGACAAGGTGAGAGGGAGCGATTTCAATTAGTGCTTTGTGTGGAAAGTCCTCGTACCTCCGAAGGTTCAGGCGTTTTTGTGGTTCACATGGCTTCGCCATTTACGAACCTTTGATTTTTTGAAGCTTCGTGGCATCGTGTTGGATAAGCAGCAAGGTTTCTGTGCTTGGTGTCGTGAGAGAGAGGAGGATTTTTTCTATGCCCCTTTGCCTGTAACCCCCTCGTCCCGGTCCGGACGCTTGACCGGTCCGAGCGGGCTACACGGGGATAACCGAGGCGAAACCTGTTAAGGCTCTACTTCGATTAACAACCCGAGAATACTTTTTCATTTATATTATCTTGCCTAGATGTAATATTAAGTCCTATATGAGAAAAGCAACAGTGGGAGAAACAATGAGGTAAACAACCAAATCGTCCAATTAAAAAAGCCCATTTTAAACTTAAACGGCAGGACGTATCAGAATGCCCATAGGGTGTTTCGATACGCCATGACTAGGTCAACTAGCCAAAGTCAAACCGAGGAGACCATTTCGAAATAGGGGTGGCCCGTATTGAAACACCCTCAACGGTCAACTTCTCGTGGTCAACGATACGAAGGCCATTCCGAAACACTAAAGCCCGTTTCGATACTTCATTTTATTGTCAAGTTCTCATATTTCTAGTAGCAAAATCGTATCGAAACGGCTCCTAGCGTACCGAAATGCCTGGCCAAAAACAAAGGGACCGTACCAAGACGGGACCAACCGTTTCGAAACGCCCTCTATCTGCAGAGTGGTTTTATCTGGTTTATGGCACAAGGCTGTCCCAAAACTCCACTAAAACCTCCCACAACACACATACAACAACTCTAAGGCAAACCAAACATCTACAAGCATGCTTAACACACCAAACATAAAGAAGCCATACATTAAAGGAATCAACATCAATCAACACATGCTTCATAGATAACATTTAAGATTCATGCTTCAAAAAACATACACTTAGGCATCCATAAAGGCACAAGGCCAACAACATCATAAAGGAGTCTAAATGTGCTCCTAAACAAACCAACACCAACATACTTCAAAAGATCAAAGTAAGAAATACATATCCCATTGCTTTACTATTACACCTTAAAACTTAAATGTCCATACTTGAAAGCTAAGATAGCACCACAAAGCACACTTGGAGGCCCCTTTCTTGCACTCGCAACCCAGGAACTACGGATCTGCATTGTCGAACAAAAGAGAGCGTAAGCATAAAACTTAGTGAGGGTAAGCTTATTAAAACATACCTCGCCAATACAGGGTCCCAGCACGAGCACAACCAATGTAAAATGCATGTTCTTACCTTCGATCACATGAGCCAAAATACACATGATGCATGAACATATATTGAATATTATGCCATGCCAACAAGTCCATATACACATCATATGTAAACACATATATTAATCCATATTCGCAACACATCTCAAATCATATTGGCACCTAGCTATGACTCTAATACGCGGATAACTGTTGGAACTCAAATCCAACAACAACCATTACATTACGGTGGGATTACACTCATAATCTTTCAGGCGGAGGGGATTCCACTTGTCCTCACGCCCCGTCGATGGGATTACACTCATCACCGACTAACATATATATCAGAAGGTTTTTCGGGCGAACCCGTACTCCATCATGATGACTACCATCACCAAGACCACACGAGCATTTGACTCATGTGTGCACACTAAACATCCTAATGATCGATCATTGTACCCAAGCATACTAGTGCCAATACTAAACAGAATTCACAACATCATTTCATAACAACTTCCGTGCTTAGCATGTACTCACCATGATCACCATCATGCACAATCCACATGCATATCACAATGCATCAAAACCATGCCTCAACATACATGTATAACACAATATACATGTCCACCATAAACACAATTAAACATGAGGCATATACAACAATTAGAGTTCAACCCAAGTCTCTAACTAAAGCTTGGGATTAGGCTACCACTTTAATCCCAACTCTAGGTGGGTCTACCAAGCCCGACCTAGTCCACATGCTTGAACCAATACTCGAAAACCATTTAAAAACATTTAACCACTCACCGACTATTCCAATCTCAACACACTAGCCGATCAAGCTTCCAACTAAAGAGCATGTACTCACCTTGTAACTGTTGTTGTAAGCAAACTCAACTAAAGAGCAAGTGCTTCTCCCAAGAACCCTGGAAGTCAATCACACAACAATGAAGCATATCCTCAAATATATGTATCACTCGCTCTGACTGTCCATCTGACTACGGATGATAAGAAGTACTAAAATGCAAACGGCTACCTAGGGCACTATGCAAACAACTCCAGAACCTCGAAGTGAATCTCGTATCTATGTCTGATACAATAGACTTCGGAACTGCATGAAGTCTCACAATCTCGCGAATGTACAAATTCTCCAACTTGTCTAAAGAATCTGTAGTGTTCACTGCTAAGAAGTGAGCACACTTAGTGAACCTTTCAACTATCACCCAAACAAAATTCTTCTTCGAAGGAGACAACGGTAACCCCGACACAAAGTCCATAGTGATCCTCTCCCATTTACATTCCGGAATCTTCAAAGGTTGTAACAAACTTGAAGGAACCTGATGTTCTGCCTTCACTCTCTGACAAACCATACACCGGCTCACATACTCGGCTACATCCTTCTTCAAACCAACCCAGAAATAATCATTCTTCAAATCACGTTACATCTTAGTACTACCCGGATGCATAGAAAAAGGACTCGAATGTGCTTCGCTCAAAATCAGACGTCTCAACTCAACATCTTCAGGTACTACAACTTTATCTCTGAAACAAAATGTAACCCCCTAAGCCCGGCCTAGACGATTGACCCGAACTATGAAGATTACACGGGGAAAACCAAAGTCAACCCGAAAGTCAACCTTGATTCACGACCCTTTTTTCATTTTTAATCTTGTCTAGATACATGTTAACCCTAAGTGAGTACTCACGAGATACGATTGAGAAAGGCACAGCAAACGGATATCATATAGGGACTCAATTGCACTTTACACGAGTTTAGGGACCAAAATGTAATTTCTGTAAATTAGAAGGTCTTCATTGATTTTAAGTTTACGATTATGAAAATAGTCACGTTACATGCTTCTTTGCCAAATTTCATCTTAATTGGACATCTCAAGCTCAAGCAATTGCAATTCCAACATTTAGGACTAAAGTGTAAAACATGCAAACATCAGAGCAATTCAAATTTGTGTCCAACAGTCACCCGTTTCGAAACACCCACCTGCCGTATCGAAACGTTGGATCGAAACAGTGTTGACCGTTTTGATACGCGGGTGTGTTTCGAGACCAGTTCCGAAACATGGCATTTCAGTAGCCAAATTGTTTCGAAACAGCCTCCAACGTTTCGAAACACGAAAGCCATTACAGGCCCCCGTTTCGAAACAATAGAGGGTGTTTTGATACGGTTTGCCCAGAAACTACAGAAATTGCTGGTTTTTCCTTCATAAACTCATTCAAACACATCCCAAAGACTCTCTAATCATACCAACAAATCAACAAACATATAAGGTACATATCTAGAACTCTTAAACACATCCATAGCATCAAACATGAAATCTCACTAGTCTAGAGGCATGCTTCCTAATATCAAATCACAAATAGGCAATCCAACCTCAAAACAAGCAATTAAGGCCATTTACAATTCAAACCAGCCAAAGCAAACATGCCACAACCCAAGGGAGATTAACACATCTCCCAAATACAATTCTTGGTTTCCCATTGCCAATATATCAAAACTAAAGTGTATGAAAACTTCACCATACATGAGCTTGGACTTCCTTGGATGAACTTAGCTTCCTTGATGCCCGAAATGACCTTAATTAACTGCATTATTGGTAAAGAGAGAGCGTAAGCACAAATGCTTAGTGAGGCACGCTCTAAAGGAAACCAACACAATAATGCACACTTTGAAAATCTTTACACAAAAGCTTTTGAACCATATGCTCATTTTCACACATGCTTGAAAACATTTCAAAGAAACTTCTCATTGAAACTACATGTACCTCAATTCTATCTCATGCATTTACCAATGCAAAACTCATGGCAAGGCCATACACATGCTTGTATCATCAAAGCATTTCTACAACACATCTCATATGCATAATTCATAGCATAAAACATTTCATCAAAGGTACATGTGTAACAAAAACCATTTAATCATTTATATTGGCATTTAGCATCTCATTAATACTCGGATATGCGGACACTTTTCTACACTAGACTCTTCTGGTGGAATCTCGCATCACCATACTCACTTGTCTAGCAACATGGCTTCCAGTGGAATCTCACATCACCGTACTCACATGGAGAAATCTGTCATCGTCACAAAGCTTGGGTATTTCACCAAGTCACCCCGATGGAATGCCCATCGTCGGAATATCTCCCTTTGGCTTAACCAAAGAGCACGTACGAATTTTTTGTTTATAGTGCACTCTCATCCTATTGATCGATGAATTATATCTGGTAAGTTTCTCAACATCTATGCCAATATAATGTGTTAAAACATCACCACACCTACTATTTTTCATGCAATATTACTCAAAGGTTTTCTCATCACATTTCAGAACATGAATCATACTTTGCTTCAAACAAAAAGCTCAAATCTCTTCAATGCAACATGCCATCTCATGACATCTCTACAAGCATAATCTCAAGCCATGAATCATGCACAAAAATAGTAGGAATTTATCAATCTCAAACCATGAGCATGTAAAAGCATTTTAGGGGAAAACACCACTTTAAAGAGAGCAATTCAAATCATACTTACTTCCAGATTTTGGAAGGTGTTTCAAAGCTCTCCTAAATCCCCAAACCTTTTATTTTTGTCCTCATGGACTTCTAACCCAATCGCACTCACCAATTTCTTTTCGCTTGCTCGCCGAAACGCCAATTAAGCTTCCGGATCAACTCCAAAAGTGTCCGAAGCTGTCTCCCCTATTTTAGACACATAAAAGCAGAGGATTAATGCATCATCATGCATTGAAATCTTCAGCCAACACACCTAAACTCGCTGCTCTACCTAAACCCAACATTTCGGCTATCAAACACAACCGAAATCACCTCCAAACTCTTCCAAAACATAACTCAGTCAAGATCCATCACTTCTAAACATTTTCACAAGCAAAAACTTAGGAAAAACAACCTATTCGGGATTGGATTGATAAAAACTCATTCCTAACATCATTTAACATCAAAAATACATTACAAAACCATCTCAAAACAGAGCCGAATCAATTACCACGAAAATCTTCAAGATCTCTTCCAAAATCTTGAGTTTTAAGCCAAAATCTTGTTTCCAATATTAAAACCATTCATAAACCTTTAATAAAGAGTTCACAAATTGGGAATTTCAGTAAAGAACTGAGTATTTAGAGTAGAAGAACAATCTTACCTCTAAAAGATGATTTCTCCTTGATTTGGGCAAGTTTCCATGAAAATTCAATGTAGAAAACAAATAGATTTGATGAAAGATTGATTAGGAATCAATGAGTGATGGAAATCTCATCAAATGAAGTGAAAATCAAAGTGAATTTTTCTGGAGAAAAATTGTTTGGTTGATAGGATTTTGAGAGAAAATGAAATGAGAGAAAATTAGAGAAAAGTGGTTATAAAAGTCAAAGGTAGTTTATCACTTTTATTTTATTTAATTAAATCATTAATTAAATCACCCAAATTAAGGAAAAATCTGTTGAAAACATTTTTGGTAAATTAGCTCCTTAAAGATTCAAAGTTTCAATCCTTTATAAAACAGTCACTACTAAACTTTGTAAAAACTGCGATTTGGTCACTACATCGAAATGTAGTATTTCCAAACCATATTTTGTAAAATTGATTTCACCATTCATTTATATATATTAAATGAGGATTTTTAGATATTTTTCTATATTTTTAAAGCATCCCGAACTAGGTGTTCCCTAAAACTCCCTTTTATATTCGAACCGTTTCTCAGACCAGTCCGGTTTAGACCCTAAACTTCTAAGTCGAAAATTGGGGTGTTACAACTCTCCCTCTCTTAAGAAATTTCATCCTCGAAATTTACCTGGAGGAAAAAGGTAAGGAAACTGCTTCTTCATATCATCTCTTCTTTCCCACGTAGCTTCCTCAACACCACGATGCTTCCACTATTTGGGGGACGAATCTACCCTTCTTTAATTTTGTCAGTGTTTATTTATAACAAAATAAATTTAAAATTTAAACAATGGTCAAATTATTATTAAATAAAAAATTTATCGGATATTTAAGTTTCATAATAGAGACTTATGCCCTTGATCCCTCCGTTAAATGGATTGTATGATAAACAATGACTGAGTCATATGGATTTTTACTAAAAAATCATAAGGGATATTTACTTATTTGACCTCTTATTTTTCAATTCATTTGAACGATAACCCCTTTTTAATGGTTAATTGTACATTGTCTCTATTTATCTTAATTATTTACTCCGTCCCTAGTAACAAGTTTTTGCTTACTCATGAAACGGGTTGAACCATGATTTAAATTCAAACCAGTTATACTATTTCTGTTTGAATTGAGTTCTTTAACGATTAAAAGCTATATGTAAATAAGAGTTTTCTTTTTGTTAATGTCATCAATTTAAATCTTTTGACCGGTTAATTTAAATTAAATATTATAAAAATTTATAACAAAACAATTTTTAAATTTATATAATTTATAACATTAGAATCTAATTTATTTATTCTATTTTAAAATAACCGAACGAATTATTTTACTAGATGAATTGATGGTCCAATTTCTAATGGTCCAAATAAATATTCTTTTTAATTATCAACAAGCTTCTCGCTTTTTATTCCACTATTTCGATTGGTCGGTTAGGAACGACAAAAAGGATATAGATAACAGCTATGTTATACATTGTAAATTGAATTAGGGTATTACAATTTAATTAAATTTTTTGTTTAAATAGAGAGATATTATATTCTCATTCCGAGATTCGAACCTATACAAGATGGAGTAGAATGAGTATCCTTAGCAACTAAACCAATTAATTTTGGTTAGACTCAAAATAATTCGAACATATAATAAATTTATTTATGTATAACTTAAAAGACTAACTATTAATTATTTTAGCGGAAGAAGTTATTAGATAATTTAAATAATGTATAGAATTCAAATTCTTATGTTCCGAGTAAAACAAATTAAATTAGAAGTATTGCCTACTTAATAAATTATTATAATATTTACTTCAAATTAATTTATCGACAAACTGATCAAATATGATTATAAAAAGTGCCATTCCGTGAATGAAAACATTTTAACACTCAACGTTTTATTTTGAGTCAAAATGGTCAGTTCGTGAATGAAAATTGTAATCAACTAACGATAAACAACTTGATATGACTGACAGAATAACACATCATCAGAAGAAAAATTAAATTGTATTTTATATAATTTTAGTTTTACTTGTGTGTCATTATGTCAAGTAACGACCTTTGTTTATTTGACATTGTTATGTCAGTGTGCATTGCCATGGAGATTTCCCACAGCTTGTCAAGTAATTTGTCGTTAATTAACTAACAATTTTTATTCAGAGATTAACTATTTTAACTTAAGATAAAATATTAAAGATTAATGTACTTAAAAAATTAAAATAATTTTCAGTAAAATATTAAGAACATTTTCTAACGTTATACATAAAAAATACAACTTAAAGAGAATTTGTGCATCCCGAAGTGATAAATGAAAAAAATAAAAAGGAATATTTGGATAAAAGGAAGATCACATGAAAAGCCAACCTCAAAAGTTTTTAGTTTTAACGAATTTAACGATTGGAATCCTTTTTGGATCCAAATTCGTATCTAATTCTTTGAACACACTTTCCTATAATGCTCCTATTTATAAAAAAATATATTTTAATACACAAATGGAATAAAATTTAATTTATATAAATTTATTAATTTTAGAAGTTATGAATTGTAGGTTTAGAATTTAAAATTTAAAATTTAAAATTTATAGTTTTATAGTTTACATATAGAGATTAAAATTTCATTATTTAAATATGGAAAGTTGTGTAAATCTTTCACACTGTTTGTGTAACACCCTAATTTTGCCCTAAATTAAAAAACCCTAATAATTGGGAATTTCAATTGAAAACTTAATTAAATTTTAGTGATTAAATTGGGAATTTTCGGAATTTCACTGATAAAATTGTAACGATTGCAAAACTTAAGTGTCGTTTCATAAACCCTAGAAAGTATAATGGCATGCTCTTTAATTAACCCTTTTCTTAGGGTATAATTAGAACCTTTCAACCATTTTCTCTGGTTTTGGCTGTTCACTTCCCTCTCCTTCAACGTCTTGTGCGAGCAAAAGAAAAGAAACCCCCATTCTCTGTTTTCCGTCCGACCAAGGGTCAAACACCGTTCATTCGACGATCCGGCACCACCGTTCATCTTCCCTTTGTTGTCTGACCATAAACCACTCGTCAACTAACCCTCGTCGGCCACCCTTTGCCCAAAACTCGTCGGTAAGCTTTTCGGTTGCTTCAGAAATCCCTCACGCTGCCGTTGTCTTGTTTTTTTTTTGCAAATTGGTTGGGTCTCAATTGTTCCTTTCAATCCTGTAAGTTGTGTGTGTATGTGGGTCTCGGAAATTCGTCGGATTTTGATGTGAGAGGTCACTGGCGGTGAGGAATCTTGGGGGATGTTGTGCTCTAATTTTCGAATTAGGGATTTTATGTTGAACCGGTCCAAAAAACTAAACCGGGTTGACAAAACCGAACTAGTCTATCTTATAAATAGTCGATTGACGTCAGCGTTGACCGTTGACTTTTTTAGAAAGGGCTATTTTATGTTTTTCGACGTCCTAATTCCGATTATGTTGCCCGTTTTTCAAAATTCGAACCCGAAAGACCGTTTTGACCGCTTTTATTCATTTATACTTGTATTTAAAGATTTGAATATAGGAAAAATTAATTGGTATTATTCGTATTTGCATACGACATTGACTCGGATACTGAGATCCTTCCTCATCCTCCACCTAGACGACTTCCTGTTGCTCAGACATCGGGATCCGCTCATGAGTTTAATTATTAATATACATTCAATATTTATATTATCAGTGTCTTGGCATAGTAAGAATATCTTGATGGTGTATTTAATTGTTATAGGAGCTGACTCTGATTATACATTTAGATTCAGATTATTGTATATCAGATTATATGATTATGCATTTCTGTTGATAAATAATGCATTTAGATTCAGAGCTCAGATTTTATGTCATCTCATTTTGGTTGGGATTCTGTACAGGGAAGTTCAGTAGCTTCATCCTTCAGGATGATGTTTACTTTAGATCAGTGGTTTTGCCCTACGGGCTGGATTCCACTTTAGATGGTGATGAGATAGAGAGTGGTTCTAGGGAACCTAACTCTTCGGGTGGTGATGTATTTTGGGTGCATGTCATATTGTGTTGCATATTCATTCATGCTTGCTTATGTGTTTGAATTGATTCATGATGGAAAAATTGTATTCTCATAATGTTTGGTTGTCTCTGTTATTACAATGACCTTGTTAGTTCTATTTGCATTGTAGAGACACACTGAGTGTTTTTGTTGACTCCCCCTTAGTTTCTGCTTTCAGATACTCAGGTCTAGGCTACGGTACTTGGAGGACCTCATTTTCCAGCTTTATTTATTTATTATTATTAGTACGAGACATGGACTTTTATATATTATATGTTTTATTAGATTGTATATAATTTCAAATTCTGGATGTTTTATTTGGGGTTATTCTATTTTATTATGCATGCACATTTTGAATATTTAATATCTTCAGGAATATTTTATCAGTATGTAATATGCGATATTATTATTATTATTATCTATTTTGGAATTTAAGTTTTGGATCAGGTTACTTGTGTGAGGGAGAAGCTTTGAGTTGACTCCTTATATTCGACCTAGTTCTTCCGGGTCAGGTTTAGGGGGTTACATTTAGTGGTATCAGATCCAGGTTCAACACTCGGCCTGAGTGATTTAAATCAATTTGAAATCAAAAATAAATTTTTTCATGCATTCTCAAATGTTTTCAGGGTAAAACGGGAATTTCAGATAAATTTATGATCTATTATGAATATATTTATACATATTCTGAATAAGGTCTTTAAGTACTAAATCTAATCTTAGGATTCTGTCTTTTGTAGATATACTACTATGTCACCTCAGAGAAGTTCTAGAGTAGCGGCCGGTCGAGATAGTGGTCGAGGCAGTGGCTGAGGACGAGGTCGTACCGTGACTGCAGATAGTGACGTTCCACCTCTAGAGGGTTCGATACAAAATCAAGATGAGGTCCAAGGTGCGAAAGAGGAGGAACAACATGTGGATCAGACAGGAGCTCAGCAGACAGGAGCTCAGCAGACCGGTGGAGGAGACCCACATGTTCAGCCTGCTCAGGGTAGTGGTCATCGTGATTCAGGGGATAGTGAGACAATGGGCACATATGTTGTAACTATTCAGAGAGAGTTATAGAGATACCTTCGTCAGTCTGAGAGTGTTCGAAGACCCATATCCACAGAGTTTCTTGCTGCCGAGATGACTATGTTCGATGGAAAGACGGGTACAAATCCAGCAGATGCAGAGTATTGGCTGAAGAAGCTTCAGCGATTATTTGTTGAGATGGATTATCCTACCGACCGGAAACTCAGGGTTATTGACCACAGAAAAAGACAAGTGTTATGAGATCGAGTTTATGAGATTGATTCAGTACGTCCCAGGGTTATTGACCACAGAAAAAGACAAGTGTGATTGGTTTATGAAAGGATTGCGTCCTGCGATAAAGGCTAGTGTTGCTTTACATATGGACCAGGAATACAATGATATAACTTGACGAGCTAGGACAGCTAAGCGTAATGAGGACGAGTTGAGACAGCTTGAGTTCCATGGATCTGATAGAATGAAGAAACCAGTGTCAATGCCAGTTTAGCATAGTCAGGGAAAGCAGTCTAGGAAGAGGGCCAGAGATGAGACATACTATCAGAGTTATTCGAGAGCTAGACCAGTGACTTCTTTTATTTCGACTGTCAGTGCTGGTGGTTCGACTAGTACTCGATGGGTGCCACAGTGTCCTTTTTGCAAGAAGTGGCATTCGAGCAGGTGTAGGAGGCAGACTAGAGCTCGTTTCAGATTTGGTTCATTCGAGCATCGTTTCAGAGATTGTCCAATTTCACCTCCCTCATTTTTTACTACTAATAAGTCTTAGACATCAGTACAGACTCCCGCCATGGGAAGAGGTCAGGTTCGATCTGTTACTTCAGGCTCTGCTAGTAGACATAGACCAGCTCTGAGTGGAGGATCAGCATGATCGGGGGCCAGACAGCCGGGGTTAGTTTATTCTACTAGGAGGCACGAGGATCGTGATGAACCAAATGTTAGTACCGGTACATTCTCTATCCATTCTATTACATATTTTGCTCTGCTAGATAATGGTTTGACTCATTCATATGTTGCAAGTTCTGTGTCTGGGGGTCTTGAGATTTCTGTTTAGGATAACGTTAGTGCTGTTATTGTACACAGTCTGGTGGGTAATCCAGTTGAGGTTACTAAAGTATACAGGAATTGTCCTCTCGAGATTCAAGGGGAGATCTTTTCAACTGATTTGATGGAGTTACCTTTGGAGAGTTCGATCTTATTCTGGGTATAGATTGGTTGTCTGCACATCATGTTACTTTAGACTGTGAAAAGAAAAGGGCTACACTAAGAATTCCTAATGATCGTGAGGTGATTCTGATTGGTGAGCGCAAAGGGTTCCTATGTAACATCGTCTCAGCTCTCAAAGCTGAGAAAATGATCAGGAAAGGGTCTATCGCTTATCTTGTCAATATCCTTGATCCGAGACAGTCTGATTCCGAATTAGATAAGATTCGAGTTGTGAAAGACTTTCTAGACGTTTTTCCGGAAGAATTACCTGGGGTACCGCCGAAATGGGATAAGGTTGAGTTTGGCATCGAGGTTTATCTGGGTACAGCACTTGTGTCTATGAAACCTTATTGGATGGCACTGAAGATATTTAAAGAGTTGAAGATTCAGTTGCAAGAACTGTTGGATCGAGTTTTCATTCGACCCAGTGTTTCTCCTTGGGGAGCTCCTGTTCTGTTTTTTAAGAAGAAGGATGGGACACTTCGACTCTGTATTGATTATCGGAAGTTGAACAAGCTGACGATCAAGAACAAATATCCTCTTCCATGTACTGATGATCTGTTTGACAAGTTCTGGGGAGCTACGGTATTCTCTAAGATAGACCTGAGATTTGGTTATTACTAACTAAAGGTTAAGGATTCTGATGTGTTTAAAATAGCTTTCCGGACACGATATGGCCATTATGAGTTCCTTGTGATTCCTTTTGGGTTGACTAACGCTCCTGCCGCTTTTATGGAAATGATGAATAGGGTGTTTCAACCCTATATTGACCAGTTTGTTGTGGTATTTATTGATGATATATTGGTATATTCTAGATCTGAGGAAGGGCTTGAGGAACATCTTCGGATTGTATTACAGATTCTGCGAGAGAAACAATTATATGCCAAATTCAGTAAGTGTGAGTTTTGGCTTTCTGAGGTTATGCTTCTGTGTCATATAGTTTCTACTCAGGGTATTCAAGTTGATCCGATGAAGGCTGAGGCTATTATGAGTTGGAAGCAGCCCAAGAATGTTTCTGAGGTTCAAAGCTTCTTGGATTTAGCTGGTTATTATCAGAGATTCGTTGAGGGTTTCTCTTCTATTGCAGCCTCGTTGACTAAGCTTCCGAGGAAGGATGTTCCCTTCGTTTGGACTGAGGCTCAGCAGTCTAGTTTCGAGAAGCTTAAGTTTGTGTTGACTGAAGCACTAGTTTTGATTCAGCCTGAGCCAGGTAAGGCTTATACAGTTTTTAGTGATGCTTCGTACACCGGATTGGGGTGTGTTTTGATGTAGGATGGGAAGGTAGTGGCTTATGCGTCACGATAGTTAAAACATCATGAGTTTAACTATCCTACCCATGATCTAGAGGTTGTTGTTGTTATCTTTGCACTTAAGATCTGGAGACACAATCTCTACGGCGAGAAGCGTTATATCTATACAGACCATAAGAGTCTGAAATACCTCCTCACTCAGAAAGAGCTTAATCTGAGACAACGTCGCTGGTTAGAGCTTCTCAAGGATTATGATTGTGAGATTGAGTATCATCCAGGTAAAGCTAATGTCGTTGCTGATACATTGAATCGTAACGCCATTTCAGATCTTAGAGCTTTGTTTGGTTGGATGAGTTTGTACGACGATGGTAGTCTGATGGAAGAACTTCGGGTTATTCCTACATTGATTTCTGATATTCAAGCTGAGCAGCCTAGTGATCTGTTTTTGATGCATTGTATCAAAGAGGTGTGTGAGGGTACATCTCTAGATTTCTCTATTGATCAGGATGGAGTATAATGTTTATGTGGCCGGTATTGTATTCCGAGGAAATCTGGGGTAAAACAGGTTATTCTCCGTGAGGCCCATGACATTCCTTATTCTATGCATCCTTGCGGTATTGTATTCCGAGGAAATCGGATTTGTATCGAGGTGCCTGACTTGTCAGAAAGTCAAAAGCACAGCATCAACGTCCGTCTGGGTTACTACAACATATTGAGATTCCTCAATGGAAGTGGGAGTGCGTGACTATGGAATTTGTTAGTGGACTTCCTTTGACTCCATCGAAGAAGGATTCCATCTGGGTTATTGTTGATCGTCCGACGAAGTCCAAACAATTCATTCATGTCTGAGTTAACTATTCTTTGAGTAAGTTAGCCCGGCTTTATATTTTTTAGATTGTTCGACTTCACGGGGTACCGTTATCTATTATTTCTGACAGAGATCTGAGGTTCACTGCATGATTCTAGGGGTCTTTTCATTCTGCTTTGGGTACTCGGTTGAAATTCAGTACATCTTATCATCTGCAAACAGATGGTCAGTCTGAGCGTGTGATCCAGATTCTTGAGGATATGTTGAGAGGTTGTATTCTTGATTTCATAGGCAGTTTGGAGGATTTCTTGCCGCTTGTAGAGTTTTCTTATAATAATAGTTATCAAGCCAGTATCAAGATGGCACCGTATAAGGCTCTGTATGGGCGTAGGTGTCGTTCACCTATTGGTTGGATTGGGTTGAATGAGCAGAGATTGTTGGGACCGAAGATGGTGCACGAGGCTGAGCAGACTGTCAGATTGATTCGTGATCGGCTTAAGGCTGCTTTTGACAGACAAAAGTCTTATGCTGATTTGAGACGTCGTGATCTTGAGTTTGAGGTGAGTGATGAGGTTTTCTTGAAAAAATCTTCTTGGGGGAAGGTACTTCGGTTTGGTCCAAAGGGCAAGCTGAGTCCTCGTTACATTAGCCCTTATCGGATTATTCGTCAAGAGGGACCAGTTGCCTATCAGCTAGAGCCACCACCAGAGCTTCAGTGTATTCATGATGTTTTCCATATTTCAATGTTGAGACTTTATCATCCTAATCCGTCACATGTCATGGTTGTTGAGGAAATTGAGGTTCGTCCTGATTTGCGTTTTGAGGAGGAGCCTATTGAGATTCTTGCTCAAGATAAAAAGGTTCTCAGAAGGAAGACCATTAAGATGGTCAGAGTTCTGTGGCGTAGTCATAGTCATGATGAGGCTACGTGGGAGCCCAAAACTGTCATCCGAGCTCAGTATCTGCATCTTTTTGCTCCAGGTAAATTTCGAGGCCGAAATTTCTTTTTAACGGTGAGAGAGTTGTAATACCCCAATTTTGCCCTAAATTAAAAACCCTAATAATTGGGAATTTCAATTGAAAACTTAATTAAATTTCAATGATTAAATTGGGAATTTTAAGATTTTCAGTGATCACATTGTAACGATTGCAAAACTTAAGTGTCGTTTCATAAACCCTAGAAAGTATAATTGCACGCTCTATAATTAACCCTTTTCTTAGGGTATAAATAGAACCTTTCAACCATTTTCTCTGGTTTTGGTCGTTCTCTTCCCTCTCCTTCAACATCTTGTGCGAGCAAAAGAAAAGAAACCCAATTTCTCTATTTTCCGTCCGGCCAAGGGTCAAACTCCTTCCGTTCGACGGTCCGGCACCACCGTTCATCTTCCCTTTAATGTCCGACCATAACCCACTCGTCAACTAACCCTCTTCGGCCGCCTTTTGCCCGAAACTCATCGGTAAGCTTTTCGGTTGCTTCGGAAATCCCTCACGCTGTTGTCGTCTCGTTTTTTTTTTGCAAATTGGTTGGGTCTCAATTGTTCCTTTCCCTCGTGTAAGTTGTGTGTGCATGTGAGTCCTCAAAAACTCGTCGGAATTTGACACGAGAGGTTACCGGCGGTGAGGAATCGGGGGGATGTTGTGCCCTAATTTTCGAATTAGGGATTTTATGTTGAACCGGTCTAAACCAGTCCAGAAGACTAGACCAGGTTGACAGAACCGAACCGGTCTGTCTTATAAAGAGTCGGCTAACGCCAGCGTTGACCGTTGACCGTTGACTTTTCGGAAAAGGGCTATTTCATGTTTTTCGACGTCCTGATTCCGATTTCGTTGCCCGTTTTCCCAAATTCGAACCCAAATTCGTATTTGCAGACGACATTGACTCGGATACTGAGATCCTTACTCCTCCTCCACTTGGACGACCTCCTGTTGCTCAGTCATCGGGATTTGTTGTGAGTTTAATTATTAATATACATTCGATATTTATATTATCAATGTCTTGGCATAGTATTAATATCTTGATGGTGTATTTAATTGTTATAGGAGCTGACTCTGACTGAACTAGAGATAGAGCTGAGCGTGGGAGACGTCACCGTCGATGTTGAGTGTTAGCTACTTGAGGGGTGTTCTCTTCTGTGTAGTTTGCTTACAATGCTCTGTATGCAAAGGTGATGATTTGCTGAAATGTATACATGATGTGGTCTGATGATGGGTGATGATTATATTCTATTGATATGTGATGTTTGACTTGTTCAACATTCTGTAATGTTATGCAATATTTGTTGGTACATTCAGATTGGGATTATTGTATATCGTATTATATGATTATGCGTTTCTATTGATAAATAATGTATTTAGATTCAGTGCTCGGATTTTATGTCATCTCATTTTGGGTGGGATTCTGTACGGGGAAGTTCAGTAGCTTCATTCGTCGGGATGATGTCTACTTCGGATCAGTGGTTTCACCCTACGGTCTGGATTCCACTTCGGATGGTGATGTGGTAGAGAGTGGTTCTGGGGAACCTTACTCTTCGGATGGTGATGTAGTTTGGGAGCATGTCATATTGTGTTGCATATTCATTCATACTTGCTTATGTGCTTGAATTGATTCATGATGGAAAAATTGTATTATGATAATGTTTGGTTGTCTCTCTTGTTATAATGACTCTGTTAGTTTTGTTTGCACTGTAGAGACACGCTGAGCGTTTTCGCTGACTTCCCCTTAGTTTCTACTTTCAGATACTCAGGTCTAGGCTACGGTACTTGGAGGACCTCGTTTTCCAGCTTTATTTATTTATTATTATCAGTATGAGACTTTGACTTATTTATATTAAATGTTTTATTGGATTGTATATAATTTCAGATTCTGGGTGTTTTATTTGGGGTTATTATGTTTTATTATGCATGCACATTTTGAATATTTTATATTTTCAGGAATATTTTATCAGTATGTAATATGCGATACTATTATTATCTATTTTGGAATTTATGTTTTGAATCAGGTTACTTGTGTGAGGGACAAGCTTTGTGTTGACTCCTTATATTCGACCCAATTCTTCCGGGTCGGGTTTAATGGGTTACAGTTTGTGTATAGATAATATTACTCTTGTAAAAATTGTTGAAGTTTGGTGTTCATATTCATATTATCTTTTTTACATCATATTAGGCCTTAAATTTTATTTTAATCTCTTTTGAGTTTTAAATTTTTAATTTGTTATCAAATTAAACAACCGATACAAATAATATTTTTTAAATATTTTTATTTATTTTCTAACAATTTTCATCTTTTCTGATTTTTATTACTAAGGATGCCTTGAAGAATGTGTTCCCCAAATTATTTCGATTAGCGAGTAATAAGCTTGCAAGTGTAAATTTTGAGGATTTCATACAAAATTTACACCATTGAAATAAAATTATGTGTCTGTCCTTAAATTTTATTAAATCGAATTTCAAAATTTTCTTTCTAAAAGAGAGAGTATGAAATTTAAAGAGAGGGCATTTTGGTGCAAACGATGTAATATGGAATATTATAACTAAAATTTAGGAAATATGTTATATAAAAAGTTTCATTCATATCAGATACATACGTATACATGTATATATTGTTCAACGTCTAATACATAGTACTAATAAAGTTCAGCATACATTCATCTAATACAAACTACATTCTTTTTCTATTGTGATCAACTGTTGTTATAAGATGTGAGATCATCAGTGATGTAGAGGATCAGGACCACCTGGACTTTTTCTCTTTGACTCCAAAGGATTTTCGACATTCCCTTTCATGCTAGCTTTAAAGGCATTCTTGACTTCATCTATCAATATACGTTTTCCACCTCCTTTTAGTTGCATGGATTCATGATCGGTCTAACGTATTTCTTGTTTTTTGGTCGATTTCATAACAGTTGCAGATATACTAGCCGCTACTGTTGTCAATTGCAGTACTTTCATTTCATCATCAAATTCTTGATCAAGAGCCGAAAACAAATGAAGTGAACAACTTGCAAAACTCGAATCCAAAAACAAAACATGCAATGAAACCATGAAGAAAACATTGAAATTAGAAGTTTAAGAATCAAATTGAATGTGAAATCGATTTCAAGATCGAACGTTGCGAGGGTCGAATTACTAAATTTTAAAATTATAAGGGCTTTTAAAGTTTTACATGAACATAAATTGCAATTAGAATAAAATTATTGGGGACTTGAATCTACCCTTCTTTAATTTTGTCAGTGTTTATTTATAACTAAAGAACTTTAAATTTTAAACAAGGGTCAATTTTATATTAAATCAAAATTTATCAGATATTTAAGTTTCATGATAGAGACTTATGCCCTTGATCCCTCCGTCCCATGGACTGTATGATAAACAATGACTGAGTCATATGGATTTTTACTTAAAAAATATAAGGGATATTTACTTATTTGACCTCTTATTTTTCAATTCATTTGAACTATATCCCCTTTTTTAATGGTTAATTGTACATTGTCTTTATTTATCTTAATTATTTACTTCGTCCCTAATCATAAGTTTTTGCTTACTCATGAAACGGGTTGAACCATGATTCAAATCCAAACCAGTTATACTATTTTTGTTAGAATTGAGTTCTTGAACGATAAAAGCTATATGTAAATAAGAGTTTTTCTTTTGGTTAATGTCATCGTTTTAAATCTTTTGACCGATTAATTTGAATTAAATATCATAAAAATTTATCTCGAAATATTTTTTAAATTTATATAATTTATAACATTAGAATCTATTTTTTATTTTATTTTAAAATAACCGAATGAATCATTTTACTAGATGAATTGATGGTCCAATTTCTAATGATCCAAATAAATATTCTTTTTAATTATCAACAAGCTTCTCGTTTTTTTATTACACTGATTCTATTGGTTGGTTGCCGCGGTTGAAAGGTCTTGTGTTTGGAGCTTTGAGGGGAATTTTAATAGGGTGAGTGAAGCTAAAAATAGGGGGTTAGTTGATATGGACACGGTCCCGTATACGCGGACGTTGAGCTTGCGGAAGCGGATAAGAATATTGGCGCGAATGTTGGATCGGTGAAAAGATGGCTGAAGATAGGCGATGATGATGGAGATAGAAGATAAATGGATAAATTGTCCTCGACACCCTCTTGATGTCAATTAACCAAGCAAGCAACCTCAAGCGGCTCTAACCCACCCTCCTAGACGCAGTTACCTAGGCAAGCAGGAGTGTGAAGATCAACAACAAATTCCGACGAACTTGAAGAATCGCTTCTAAAATAAAGAACACAAGTTATACTTCTTGCAAGTCTGAACTCAAAAGAGAACTTTATTTAATCATTCAAATCTTAATTACAATGTGGTTGAAGCCTCCTTATATAAGCCTTGGAGAAGTTCTAATCCTAGTAAACTTAGGAAATTAAATACAATAAATAAATGCTGAAATCTAATCTCCTAATTACACAAGTAACTTCAAATAATAAATAAATATTAAAAATAAAATCCTAATTAATTAAATCTGATCCTAATAGATATTGCAGAATCCTATATTGATTTAAATTACAAATAATCAAATAAATTCTTGAAAATTCGTAATTATCCAAAAATCTCGTATTAATCCCGTATAGGAATTTCTGCATGCGCTTTCTTTGCTAAAATAGACGTATCTTGAGTTCCAGATGTCCGATTGAGGCGTTTCAAGATCCATTGGAAAGATAATTGACAGACAGACAAGTTTGGAGAAGACATGTTGACCCGTAAATGCCTGGATCTCATCAAAAAAGAGGTCGCAAGTTGACTGACGTTTCTGACTTGCAAAACAGTTTTAACTTATTTTCCATGATGATTAGTTTCACCCCTCTCATGCATGTATCATTCCCCCACTCCTCAAAAAGATTCGCCCTCGAATAGACGTATCTTGAGTTCCAGATTTACGATTGAGGCGTTTCAAGATCCATTGGAAAGCTAATTGACAGCCAGACAAGTTTGGTGAAGACATGTTGACCCGTAAATGCATGGATCTCATCCAAAAAGAGGTCGCAAGTTGACTGACGTTTCTCACTTGCAAAACAGTTTTAACTTCTTTTCCAAGATGATTAGTTTCACCCCTCTCATGCATGTAACATTAGTGGCGCCTTTCACTCTCGATGAGGCGTGGGCGTTTGTTCGTGGGTGTGAGGGCTCGAAGTCACCGGGGCCGGACGGCTACAATATGAAATTTTTTAAGAAGTGTTGGGAGGTAGTTTATGATGATTTTAGGCGGTTTTTAGATGAATTTTTTGCATCCGACAAGTTACCTGTGGGTACGAACAACACATTCCTTTTGCTTTTTCCTAAGGTTGATTCACCGGTCACCTTGAGTGATTTTTGACCAATCAGCTTGCTTAATTCGATATATAAGATTCTTGCCAAAATTCTGGCTAGAAGGCTGCAGTCGGTGTTGGGAGGACTAATTAGTGATCACCAATCGACTTTTGTGCGTGGGCGTGAAATTGTGGATGGGATTCTATTAGCAAATGAGACAATACATTCCATGCAACAGAGTTCGTTGGGCAGATGTATCCTTAAATTTGACTTCGCGAAAGCTTACGACTGTGTTCGATGGGAATTTTTAGAGCACATTTTATGGCGATGGGGTTCAGTGATTCTTGGCGTCGTCTGATTACTAAGTGTATCAGCACAGTCAGGTTGTCAGTTTTGTTAAACGGTAGCGCCAATAAAGAATTTTGAATGGGGCCTTGTCTACGGCAAGGCTGCCCGCTGTCGCCTTTGCTGTTCGTTATTGTGGCGGAAGCACTACATGGGATGTTCGTTCAAGCAGAGGAGTTGGGGCTCATCCGTGGGGTTTCGTTGACTCTGGGGGTGTCGCTATCACATCTTCAATTTGCCGACGACACCATTCTATTCTTTGAAGCCACCGTTGAGAGCGCTACGACTATCCACAGGTTACTGTGTTGCTTCCAAGTTTGTTCTGGTTTGAAAATTAACTTCAACAAGTCCTCTCTTTATACTATTGGCATGGATGAGGGGTTGTTTGATTCAATGGCGGTTGTCTTGTGTTGTCGGAAAGGTGAATTGCCTTTTGTTTATTTGGGGCCGCCGTTGGGAGTGAATCCTCGCAACATTGCTGTTTGGGAACCAGTTATAGCCTCGGTTCAACGAAAGGTCGCTGGTTGGAAACGAACATCTTTATCTTTTGCTGCTCGCGTCAAACTGGTAAACTCTATTCTTTCGTCACTTCCAGTTTATTATATGGGTTTGTTTCGGGTGCCGAAGGGTTTTATCGCGGCAATAGATAAAGTGAGGCGTGCTTTTCTGTGGGGTGGGGTGAGTTAACAATGGAAAATATGTCGAGTAAGCTGGAGTATGGTTTGTCGGCCACGTCATCTTTGTGGGTTGGGGGTTGTCGATTTGGAGGTTCGAAATAAAGCATTATTGGAAAAATGGTCTTGGCGGTATGCTAGGGATGAATCATCTTTGTGGAGGGCCATCATCGTGGCAAAATATGGCGAGGCAGCCCAGTGGTGGCGATTTAACTCTGCCTACAGGGGTTTGATGTCAGATATTTGGAAACAGATTGTCAAAACTGTGAGCTCGGATAGTGTGCAAAAGTTCATGGGTGAGACTAGTTTTGTTTGGAAGGTTGGTGATGGTTCGCGAGTTTTATTTTGGTTTGATGCGTGGTGTGTTGAGAAACCATTGAAGGATATATTCCCACAGTTATTTTGATAGTGGTGAATCGTTTGGCTTTGGTCGCTGACCTTTTCGATGGGGGTAGCTTTCAGCATGACCGCTGGGAGAGTTTCTTTTGTCGAGGCTTGCGTTCGTTTGAGCTTCGACAACTTCGGGAGCTCATCTCCCTCTTTGGACCTATGAGGTTACGGCATGGTGCAGTTGATATGTTAGTCTGGACACCTGATACGCGCTGAACTTTTTCAGTAAAGGCTCTATCACGTCTGCTTATGTTGGACAAGGTGAGAGGGAGCGATTTCAGTGAGTGTTTTGCATGGAAACTCCTCGTACATTGATTTTGAGAAGCTTCGTGGCATCGTGTTTGATGAGCAGCAAGGTTTGTGTGCTTGGTGTCGTGAGAGGGAGGAGGAGATTGATCACTTGTTTTTCCTATGCTCGTTTGCCCAAGGAATTTGGTATTGGTTTAGGTGTTGGTGGGGGGTGTCTTTGCCGATGCCGAGGACTTTTTCTGATTTTTTCATCTCGATATTTCATTGTTCTTTTACGGGCACTTTAAGGCTTCTGTAGGTGTCAAGCATTGCAGCATTGATGTGGTCCCTATGGCTTGCGCGGAATGAATGTGTTTTTAACGGTAAACTTCTACCGGCTTTGGAGATTTGCTTCTTGGTTAAATTGCGCTCGTTTTACTGGGTGATGTCGTTAAAAGAGGGGTTGTCCGTCTGTGAGTCTTTATGGTGGGATTGCCCGAGATCGTTCAGTGAGTTTGTAGTTTCTAAGCCATTTCGTGTGGGGGTGAGTTGGGAGCCTGCAATTGGGGACACACTGAAATTTTCGGTTGATGGTTCTGCTCGTGGTAAGCCAGGGCCTTTAGGTTTTGGGGTGTTTTGCGTGATGCACAGGGTCGAATTCTAGCTCTCTTCTCAGGTCCACTTGGTTCCCTTGATTCCAATGTAGCAGAGTTGCGGACAATCGCTTTTGCGTTGAATTTCTTTGCAACTTCTAAATGGGCATCTCGTCCCCTCGTGGTGGAGTCGGATTCCCAAATTGCGCTTGGTTGGGTGTTGCATTTGGAACGACGACCTTGGCTTTTGTGGGAGATTTTTGGTTTGATCGATCAAGCATGCCTCACTTTGGGGTTCGTATGCTTTAACCACATTTTCCGTGAGGCGAATGGGTTAGCGGATGTGCTAGCAAAGGAAGGGGTGAGGCGGTCATCTTTATTTCAGGCCTTTGTATGATTGTTTCCTTTGTGAGGGGCGTTGTGTTCTATTGTTGTTTATTTCCTTTTAGTCCATGTGTCGTACTCTTTTCCTCGGTTAGGCTTAGGGAGGTTTTTAATGAGGCTCACATGTGACTCGAGTTGTATATTTCCCATTAATATACAGATTTTTGTTGATAAAAAAAAAGGAACGGCAAAAAGGATATAAATAATCAGCTATGTTATACTTTTATGTTATACATTGTAAAATGAATTAGGGTATTAAAATTTAATCAATTTTTTTGTTTAAATAGAGAGATATTATATTCTCATTCCGAGATTCGAACCTATACAAGATGGAGCAGAATGTGTATCCTTAGCAACTAAACCAATTAATTTTGGTTAGACTCAAAATAATTCGAACATATAATAAATTTATTTACGTATAACTTAAAAGACAACTATTAATTATTTTAGCGGAAAAAGATATTAGATAATTTATATAATGTATAGAATTCAAATTCTTATGTTACGAGTAAAACAAATTAAATTAGAAGTATCGCCTCCATAATAAATTTTTATAATATTTGCTTCAAATTAATTTATCGACAAACCGATCAAATATGATTATAAAAAATGCCATTCCGTGAATGAAAACATTTTAACACTCAATGTTTTATTTTGAGTCAAAATGGTCATTTTGTGAATGAAAACTGTAATCAACTAACGATAAACAACTTGATATGACTGACAAAATAACACATCATCAAAAAAAAAAAAATTGTATTTTATATAATTTTAGTTTTACTTATGTGTCATTATGTCAAGTCAGCACCTTTGTTTATTTGTCACTGTTATGTCAGTGTGCATTGTCATGGAGATTTCCCACACCATGTCAAGTAATTTGTCGTTAATTTTTTTGCTCGGCAAACATGTATGATTTATTAAAGAATGTCTCATACATAGCCAACATTCCCCCAAGCCTCGTTAAAAACCTCTCTAAACCTATAGAGGAAGAGAGTACTCAGGGTAATGTCCCAAACTAGGCAACCAACACGATATCAAGACAAAATATACATGAACCCAAGGATATCACACGATTACAATTCATCCCACCCTTTGAAACCAGCCCGTGCGATCAACTCCACTCTTCGCAAGCACATCTGCAAGTTTATTCGCCTCCCGATACACATGGTGAAAACAAACATCTCCTAACGCAGCACATGCTTCATCGATTCGCCTCATCCAACGCCAATACTTCCACGGTCTCTTTTCATTGTGAAGCACCATTGCAATCACCATCGTCAAATCCGACTCAACCACCAACGGAGAAGACAATCTCTCCGAACTAACCATCAACTCTAACACAAAACAAATCGCATGTACCTCCGCCTCATTCAAATCCGCGATACCAATCGTTCCTGAAAATAACGCCAGAATTTGTCCCGACGCATTACGCAAAACACCACCACACCCAGCCTTACCCGGTTTCCCCCTCGCTGCTCCATCAACATTAAATTTCAATGTCCCCTCTGGCGGCAATTCCCATCTCACATGCATTCAAGTCGCTACAACATGTGGCCGAACTTCACAATTTCATGGGCTGTCCCACCATGTCGACTCCATTATTGCCCCCGGTTGAAGACCCAATCTCACCCAAAACAATGAGCGTAGCTTTACCAAAAAAACTATTGTCCCCGGTTCCATCCTTTTACCATTAAAAATGCATGCATTCCTTGCCAACCATAAGGACCATGCCAGTGCCGTGCAAGAAGACAACTACCAATCACGGAAACAACCTTTGAAAATGCAATCAAAACACTGCTCTAATAGTCCCCCCAAATCTCGCGGCTGCACGAACACCACCTGCCACCATCGGAAAAATTGCTGCCACACATCCCACGGGATCGGGCATCTAAACAAAACATGATCTAATGTTTCCACTGCTGCCCGACACCAACATCAATACATCGCACTCTCCCCTAACGGCACACCACGCGTTTGCAACATTGCCATAGTCGGCAGCCGATCCACCTTAGCAAACCACATGAAGTATTGCACCTTTGGCGGTATAGGAAACTTCCATATCGTAGCTAACTCCGTCCTCGCCTCAAGACCAAACGACTGCATCAACCTATACAAAATAGCAACTGAAAACTCCCATGTATGTGATGGCATCCAAATTAATCGATCCACAAACTCAGTACAAATCCTGCATCCTCACACGCACTTCCTCAATTCGGATACTTGCACCACCTCAAACGACCTCAAACTTCTACCAAAAAAAGTAGACCAATCATCATGATCGAAGCTCCCCTCAATTGCATAGTCTCTCACCATCGCTCTTTTGTCAATCGCCAATCGAAACAATCGCGGAAACATCCTCTCCAATGTCTCCTCGGCACACCACACATCTTGCCAAAATAAAATTTGGTCCCCTGCCCCTAGTTTCCACTGAAACTGCGATTGACCCATAAAATGCCCCACATCCACCTCGTCTTGTACTTCAATAATTTGTTTCCATACCCTTGACATATGCTTAACACCTACTGAGTTTGGTTTCCAACGTGCTGCATTATAACCATATTTAGCCTCAATTATTTGTCGCCACAAGGAATCCTCCGACATGGCATACCTCCATAGCCATTTAGCTAATAGTGCTAAGTTCCACGCACGTAAATCCACCACGCCCAACCCCACAAAACTCCTAGGCCGACACGCGATAGACCAATTCACCCTGCTCATCTTCAATTTTGTATCCGAGCCTCCCCAAAGAAATTGGCGTCTAATCCTATCATTGTTTGTAATTACAGTTCGCGGCACTAAGAAAAATCCCATGTAATACAACGTCAACACCGACAAGACTGAATTCAGGAACAATAATCTACCCCCCAGTGACAGTGCATCACGTTTCCAGCCCGTGAGACACTTCTTGAACCGTTGAATTAATGGTTCCCACATCTGTAGACTCCTCGGATTCAGACCCAACGGTAGTCCCAAGTAAGTTATTGGCAGTTCGGCATAATCACAACCTAGGATACTAGAAACATTACGCAATGTATTCTCCTCCACACCTACCCCATATAATTTTGATTTTGCATAATTAATTTCCAGCCCAGATGCATATTCGAAGCATGTCAGAATACGTTTCAAGTTCCGAGCCACACTTACCTATGCTTGAAAAAACAACACCGTATCGTCCGCAAATTGCAAGTGTGACACCTCACACCCATTCGCCACCTTCACCCCCCGAATCACGTCCAAGTCCTTGGCATTCCTCAAAAACTGGTGCAGCATTTCAGCCACTATCACAAAAAGCAAAGGCGACAATGGATCCCCCTGCCTCAACCCACGTTGCATCGCAAATTCCTTCGTCGGCGACCCATTGACAAGCACGGACAACCTCGCTGTACTAATACATTTACGAACCCAAGCACACCATACTGCTCCAAATCCCATTCGCTTCATTACTAGTTCAAGGTAATCCAACTTGATGCAATCATAGGCTTTGGCAAAGTCCATTTTTAAGATTAAACCCCCTCGCCGAATTGCTTCCTCTGTAGCGAGTGTATTATTTCATTCGCAAGAAAAATTCCATCTAATATTTGTCGCCAACGGACAAAGGCTGATTGTACATCGCTAATTAACTTCGGCAGCAAACTTTGTAATCGTTTCGCCATACATTTGGCCAAGATTTTGTAAAAAGAATTGAGCAAACAAATTGGTCGATAGTCCCCTACCACTCTTGGATCAACCTTCTTCGGAATTAAAACCACAAAAGTAGAGTTCACACCCTTCGGTAAAATACTCGATTTCTGAAAATTGTGAATGAACTTGAGCACATCATGTTTGAGAAAGGACCACCCCTTTCTATAAAAATCAAATGTGAAGCCGTCCGGACCTAGCGCTTTAGCTCCGTCACTCATCCAAATCACCTCCTTAACCTCTCCTTCCGTAAAATCCACTTCCAAACATGCCGCCTCAAATTCATATAAGCAATTAAAATGGACTGCAGCATCGAATGTACCTGCCACTTGAATCTGAGCAAAGTGTTGTCGAAAAGCACAAAAAATAGGCTTTCAATTGGACCGGCTCCGTTGTCCACCTCCCACGATCCTCAACCCCACGAATCACATTCCTCACTACACTTATCCGAGCCGCTTTATGAAAAAACGATGTGTTGTGGTCACCTTCTTTCAACCATGTCATTCGCGACTTTTGTCGCCAAATTGATTCCCTGAACTTAGATCGCGGCCACAACTCAGAAGTTAACTGACATCTCTCATTTATTTCATCCCATGTCGCTAACCCATCCGCCACCCTTCCATCAATTACCTCCAATTGATTAGTAATTTCCTTTATGCGAGTGCCCAATTCACCTAATGGAGTCTTGTTCCATTGCTTGAGAAATTTCTTTAAACCACGCAATTTTCCCAGCATACCAATTTCTCCCCAATCCGTTCCAATTGCTGCCATACGCTGCCACTCCTACTCCATTAATTCCAAAGAATTCTTGGAATGCAGCCATGCGTTCACAAAACGGAATGGTCGCGGGCCACTATCCATCGGATTACTCACCAATGAAATAGGCGAGTGGTCTAATAATCCTCGCAGTAGAGCCAACATCGCCAAATCAACAAAAGTTTCAAACCATTGTGACGCCAATAAAAAACGGTCTAGACGACTACATCTCTTGCCCGGCCCGAACCGTGTGAAAGACTTCGCTTGCATTGGCATATCAATTAATGCATTTGTCTCTACAAAATCCGCAAATGATACGATACCTCGCGTCATTACCTCACCTCCCCGTCGCTCCCTCGGATCTAAAATCATGTTGAAATCCCCTCCCACACACCACGATACACTACAATCGGTCATCTCCTTGGTTAACAAACGCCACAACTCCTCTTGTTCACTCACCACGCATGGTGCATATACAATCATTATCCCACAATGCCATCCCTCCAGTAGCCATGTGCCTATTAATTTCACAAATCTTTCACCTCGTTGCACTGTTGTCGCCTTGAATTTATTCGTATCCCAAATTACCACAATTCCGCATGATCGTCCCGATGACGGCGCGAAAGCAAATTCGTAAGCATCCGAATTCCATAAACGCCCAACCAAGTCACTAGTAACCTCTTCCATTTTTGTCTCCTGTAATAACAACACTTCACACCGTTGTTGTCGCACTAAATTATGCACCGCTCGCCTCTTCGATGCCCCTCCTAAACCCCTCATGTTCCACGACAACATCCGCATTGCGAGTTGTTATTGTTGCCCCTCCCTCGAAACAATCATTCGCACAATGTCCAGAAAAACATCTTCTTCATTTCCAATTACCTCCGCACCCACGTATTTTCCTAAATTCAAAGTCTCATGTGCCTTCTTTAGTATTGCCCTTCTCCGATTCTCAAAATCCGTCTCTGAAAGAGACCCGTTTTCTATATCGTTTGATCTATTTGATTGTTTTCTCAGACGGCCCCTTCCCCTCTTAATCAATTTCTGCTCAGCCCCATGGTTTAGCGCCGTAGAGACATCATTCATGATAATCTCCGATAAATGTCGCACTCGTTTTAATTCCCCATTTGTTTCAACTACTATCGCCTAACCCACATGTTGCCTTTCCGATCGGGTACCAGCACTTATCCATCTAGACTCCTCCTCGAATTGAACCACATCCAACTGCCTATCCGAATCGTTTCCCCCATTCTTATCAAGAACATCGTTCTCGTAATTCAGCTCGATCATCCCGAGTCGATCTTCCACAGGTCTGGATACAATACTAATATCCTCATCCGCCTTCCAGCTTATCTCTTTAGGGGACACCGCCCTCTCTTGTTCCATAATCACACCCGTAGAGATCGAATCTGGCACAATTGTTTCCACTGATTGGTTCGATGTACCCACCGAAATTCCATGGTCCGATGAATCATCCTCCCCATCCTCATCCAACATTTCTGCCTCATCCTTGTCCTCCTCCACCCCACAGCAACATTCGCATTTCACCCCCACGGATTCCTCCATATCCACATTTCGTACCCGGAAGGAATTTTCCCCTACTATTAATGTAATCACTTCATCAATGTGTTCTATCCAATCGGTTTCGATTAAAAATCGGCATTTTTCAAATGATGACAAGGCCACTGATTCCGCGTTCATTTGGATGAAAGTCCCCTATAGTTCTGCAATATTTCTACATGTACCTTCTAACCAAGCATGAATCAGAATCCCACTTGCCGAAATCCACACTCGTCTATTGGGCATTCCCAAAGCCGACGTCCAATCCATCACAATTTCCAGCCAAATGTCAAATGCTTTTGCATCCTTCAATTTCCGTCGTGTCTCCCCATCATAAAAAAATAATAACACCATTGATCCCATCGCCCGCATAATCGAAAAACCTTCTAACTTTGCAGTTTTGAATTCCAACGCCAACTCTCGAATGTTGTAGGGTTTTCTACAAAAACCCACGACACATGTACTCAAAATGCCCAGTTTTTCCGAATCAATCACCCATTCGATTGACCTTTCCTTTACTTCCACTTTTACCTTCGCTCCCTCCTCCCCTGATCCTGTTTCCTGCTGTTTGTCATGCGATCCATATGAACCCTGACCCCGTCGATTGTTATCTTTTTTCTTCTTCAAATAATTCGTTCGTATATCTCGCTGCGCATACATCACTCTAATCCACCCACCATATAGCCGAAATCCATCCAAACGCTCAATTACACGATCCGCATCTTCCTTCGAGCCCATTCGCACGAAACCAAATCGCTGTCCATTGTTTGATTTCTTTTGAGGATTAAAAACGTCGATCAGCACACCATGACGATCAAAGACTTGCCAGATGCCCTTCCAGTGTAATTGTGCTGGTAAATTCAATACGACGAACAACATCCACACCCTCCGTTGCTACCGTCTCCCGTGCTATAAACCTTCACCCATTTTTTCGATTTCATTTTTTTTAATTTCTATGAACTTTCTAGTACGAAGTTGTAATGGGCACTTACTTGCAATCAAGCTGTTTCTTGAGTAATACAAACACAACAACAGATGCTACTGTCAACTTTGGAGGAATTAACTACTTTATTCCAGCGTGCTCTATTAGTATTCTTCCAGATTGTAGGGAAGAATCATACAACACTGCAAAGGTACGCAATTTAGGGTTTTAGCTTATCGAAATTGTGAAATATATATGTGTTAACACGATTGAAAATGGTTAGGTTTACGCTCAAACTTGGATGATTGCCAAGAAATCAAATAAAGCCGAGGATGAACCGAGTTCTTTGAAATGGGCATGGAGACATGAATTAATTGAATCGGCTTCAGTTCAAGGAAAGGGAGATGTTTTCGTTAATAAGATTGTTGATCAAAAAAATATGGTTAACTAACTATTTTGACTTAAGATAAAATATTAAAGCTTAATGTACTTAAAAATATTAAAATAATTTTTCAGTCAAATATTAAGAACATTTTCTAACTTTATGCATAAAAAATACAACCTAAAGAGAATTTGTGCATCCCGAAATGATCAATGAAAAAAATAAAAAGGAAGATTTGGATAAAAGGAAGATCACATCAAAAGCCAACCTTAAAAGTTTTTAGTTTTAACGAATTTAACAATTGGAATCCTTTTTGGATCCAAATTCGTATCTAATTCTTTGAACACACTTTCCTATAATGCTCCAATTTATAAAAAAAATATTTTAATACACAAATGGAATAAAATTTAATTTATATAAATTTATTAATTTAGAAGTTATGAATTGCGGGTTTAGAATTTAAGATTTATAGTTTTATAGTTTACATATAGAGATTAAAATTTCATTATTTAAATATGAAAAGTTGTGTAAATCTTACACACTGTTTGTGTATAAAAAATATTACTCTTGTAAAAATTGTTTAAGTTTGGTGTTCATATTCATATTATCTTTTTTACGTCATATTAGGTCTTAAATTTTATTTTAATCTCTTTTCAGTTTTAAGTTTTTAATTTGTTATCAAATTAAACAACCGATACATATAATATATATTTTAAAATTTTTTATTTATTTTCTAACAATTTTGATCTTTTCTGATTTTTATTACTAAGGATGCCTTGAAGAATTTGTTCCCCAAATTATTCCAATACAAATAAAATTTTTTTAATATTTTTTTTATTTTCTAACAAAATTTACACCATTGACATAAAATTATTTGTCTGTCCTTAAATTTTATTAAATCGAATTTCAAAATTTTATTTCTAAAAGAGAGTATGAAATTTAAAGAGAGGGAATTTTTGTGCAAACAGTGTAAGATTGAATATTATAACTAAAATTTAGGAAATATGTTATATAAAAAGTTTCATTCATATCAGATACATACACATACATGTATATATTGTTCAATGTCTAGTACGTAGTACTAATAAAGTTCAGCATACATTCATCTAATGCAAACTACGTTTTTTCTATTATGATCAACTGTTGTTATAAGATGTGAGATCATCAGTGATGTATAGGATCAGGACCACCTGGACTTTTTCTCTTTGACTCCAACGGATTTTCGACATTCCCTTTCATGCTAGCTTTAGTGGCTTTCTTGACTTCATCTATCAATGTATGTTTTCCACCTCCTTTTAATTGCATGGATTCATGATCGGTCTCACGTATTTCTTGTCTTTTGGTCGATTTTGTAACATTTGCAGATATACCAGACGCTACTGTTGTCAATTGAGGTGAATATCGACGACGAAAAGAGTCGAATTCGTAAAATGACTGACGTACTTTTATTTCATCTTCAAATGCTTGATCAGGAACCGAAAATGAATGAAGTGAATGAGTTGCAAAACACGAAACCAAAAACAAAACATGCAAGGAAAGCATCAAGAAAACATTGAAATTAGCCATTTGAAAGTTCAAATTAGGGTTTGGTTGTTTGCATAGAATTGGTTGCATGTATAGGTATATATAGATATTACCAACCTTTTGTTTTTCCAGAATATTCAAAGTTTGTTCATATGGATACAATTTGATTGGATTTTAACTTTTAGGATTGAGATGAATTCTTGTTGCTTATATTCAGTTTAGATTCCTATATTTATGTCATAATCATATTTAATATGTTTGATATTTATATAAATTTAAATACGTTAATAATCAGATTTGATATATTTGCATACTTATTAACTTGCATATTATATTTATATTATGTTCATGTTGTGTATGAAATTTCAGTATTTTAATCATTTCATAATCATATATTTATATTTGGGCATGATTAGGATTGCATGAAAAGTTTTTACTTGCCCATAAGTAGGGGTGAGCAAAACTCGAGTTGACTCGACGCGAAAAAACCTGATTCGTATCATGTTGGGTCAAATTAAATATTTTTACTCTAAATTTAAACCCGACTCGACCAAACCTAAATCTATTTTTTTAAATCCCGACTCATAAAATTTTATCCGTCGAATCTCCGTGCCATGCACTTCCGTAGTTAGTAGAGGCTTAAATTCTTTACTTCCATTCTCTTTGAAATGTACTGATACAAATTAATGTATAGGATTAAATTTCAAAAGTAATCATAACAGAGGTATTAAAATCATAATTTGACCAAATTATATACAAATTAACGTATAGGAATAATTTTATCCCATCTTGTCAACTCCGACCACCAACCAAGCTTCCCAAGTCGGAAGAACCGATCGCGAGGCTCGAGTTTTAAGGTAGAAAGAGAATAGAAGGAACCGAAAATTTGAGAAAACAATCTGATACGCTTCCCGGAAGGCCTACCCGGAATCAAGGCCAAGAATCAAAGGCTGATTCGTCAAAAGAACTAAAACCGACAACGACATAGTCCTCGACCACATGCTTAACTCGCCAACTTCAGCTTTTGCAGCAGTTTTCATGTCGGAAACAGAGTACGACGTTGTCTCGTAGTTTTGAAAGTCGATTTATAGAAGAATAATATGATTGTGTAATATAGTAATAAAATTCTGGCAAGTAGAATAATCCAAACGGCAATTGAAATTAATGGAAATAGATGTTTAGTTCTTTGGTTATAGTTTATGTCGCGTCTAAAGTTTGATTTCAATCTCGGAATAAAAAAACAAAGGCTTGATTCCTTAAGACTTTTTAAATGGACCCAAACTTTTTATTTGGGTTAATATATATTTGGGTACCTTAATTTTGTCTTAACTTGACTGTTCGATTTAAATTGTCATTTAAATTTGACTTCTGATTTGAACAAAACATCGTGTTTTTGTACTTGTTTTTATCTAAAAGTTGAGTTTAAGTATTATTGAATCGGTGAAAGAAGTTTATGAATCAAATTGAATATGAAATTGATTTCAAGATCGAACGTTGAGAGGGTCGAATTACTAAATTTATTTTTTTATCGGCAAAAGAGTATGATTTTATTAATAAGTATCATATAGTGTCATCACACTCCATGGCCTCATTAAAAAACCCCTACACCTAAATGGAGGAAAAGAGTTCCGAGGAGTATGAGATAAAGAACAAACGCTAAAAACAACCGAACAAACACGAAGAAACTAACACAAGAAACCAAAACTCAAAACATTAACGCTAGTATGCAAAACCAAGATGTTCGATCAAGACCACCCCTCGCCAAAAAGTCATCCAAGCAATTCGCTTCTCGATAAAAACATGAATACATAAGATCAACAATAATCCCCCTCAGATGCGATTTCCAGGCCAAAAGATGTCGTCAAGCACCAAGAAAAAAATGGTCCGATGTTGTGTGTTTCCATACTAATCGATCCTCACACTTTTAACAAACCCCACCACGCCACTCTATCGACACAAAGAAAATCATGCACCATAGCCAATGAATAATTCCACCATACCTTGTTGTAGATTACCACAGCACATATCGCCTAACAAACTCGCTTGATTCCCTCCCACACACGGTATGTATACTCATACTATACCACAAAAACAAACATCCAAGAACCGAGCAAATTTGTCTCCTCTCTCGAATGTCAAAAACATCCGAAGAAGGCGTAAACACATAAACAAAATCATTCGTAAACCGTATCTTATTCACCATACCATCACTTGATGTCTTTAATTTAGTCACAAAAAAAATGACCATCGCACACCTTTGTTGTCTCAAAAAGTGTTGAACCGAATTACGCTTCAACGCTGAACCAATCCCACACACATTCCACGACCACAAACTCAACGCTCTTTTCAATTATTGTTGTTCTTGCGCTTCAATCATACGCTCGATATCCTTTACAATTTCTTGTTCGTTTCCAATTGTTTTCACCACAATCAGTTTACCCAATTTCAATGTTTCCTCCGCTTCTCTTAAAATAATCCGTTTTCGGTTATAGAAGTCCGAATCTGACAAAGAGCCATTAGCAATTACCTCTGATGGTTTTTGGTTTTTCTTCGGACGACCTCTGCCCTTTTTTCCAGCTTCGCTTTAGCCTCACCTCGCTCACCAGGCGATAAAAAACTCAGTTCGATATCTGAAACCTGTCGTAACCTTATAAACTCTCCATTGTATTCAATTGTTTGAGCTTTATTAGCCCTAGGAATTTCTATCCTTGACCCATCAACACGTGGGCTCAATTATCAGCTACTAGTTCTTCGGCAACTAGTTCATCACACGGTACTCCCACATTGTTTGGAAAAACAACCATCACAGCATCACTCGGCAAAACATCCAGAACTCGCCGACTTTCCCTTTCACAATGGACAAAGCTTACATCTTCATCCGCCATCAAACTTTTTGTGCTCATGACACGCCAATCCTCCCTCTTGTTCTCATTCCACATACGATCAATTTGGCTTGATCCCAGAGCCGAATAAGAGAAAGAATCGGGTACCACTGTATCATTTGTTGACCTCCCACTTATAGACACCTTAACAGGGCTGGACATATCCATGTTCAAATCCTCAGTACTCAATGTATCTTCCGAGCAGTTCGCCGCCTCACAACTACAATCACACTTAGGGCCAATCTCTTCCTCAATTTCTGTAATGCGAATTGTGAAGACGTTATAGTTAATGCGCAAGTCCATTACTTCATCAATGTGTGAAATCCAATCGGTTTAGATCTGAAATCGACATCGTTCAAACATCAAAGGCGCCAAAGTCTCAATGTCAATCCGTACGAGTTTGCCCCAAATCGCTGCAATATTTTGAAATGTTTCTTCAGACCATCCATGAATAGGAATTCCACTTACTGAAAGCCATAACCTTTGATTCGGTAAAAACGATGTAGGCAACCATTCAATTAAATTTTCAAACCATTTTCTAGACGCCTAGTCTCCAAATTTCTCTTCCTTGATTCTTTATCTTTAAACATGAATAATACAAGAGAGCTCGCAACTCGCATCAACGTAAAACCTGTTAATTTCGCCTCTATAATCTCATTTTCAAGATTTGCTATTTGGCTGGGTTGACGGCAAAAAACCAAAGCGCAATTCTATAAAATTTCCCATTTATCGGTATTAACAACCCCATCCACGCATTTGTGTTTCTCTTCCACTCTAGATTGCTCTTTCAATGTGATTTGATCATCACCGTCCTCATCCTTGTTACGCCGCCTCATTGGATTCCTTTTGGAATTGTTCATATGATCATGATCATACCACTATTTCGGGATCTCCTTGTTCGTCCTTGAATCAATGTTATCACGTTTTCTTCTTCAAAATGTATTCCAAGTCTCCCTTTGCGCCATCATTACCTTTAATTTGTATCAATAAAGCTGAAATACATGAAAACGCTCTATGATTCGATCTGCATCCTCCTTTGACCCCAAACGTACAATTCCGAATCTGGTTCTATCTCTCACTCTCTTTCTTGGTACAAACACATCCACAACCACTCCATGTCTGTCGAAAACTTTCCAAACGCCTTGCCAGTGTAGTTGCCCCGGTAAGTTTGATACAAAAACCGTCCAAACTCTTTGAATCTGATTTCCCAAGCTCATTTTCCTCACTATTAAGGTTGTGTGCACGCCTCTAATTCTTACTTGAAACTTCAATTGGGCACAAAGTTTTATTCAGAAATATTCACAAACAAATGGTGTGCACACATCAAATCTAATCTATTTTCACTTCTCATTTAAAAGATGATTGCAAGCGTTAATACACAAGGTTTCGTATTCTCCAAGTGCAAACCAGAGGCAGTGAATCGCGTTGCTGATTGGCGTTGCGGTACTATGCTAATTTGATAGCAGCCAAAGAGAGAGAACTGAGTAATATGGACTTGAAAAAAGACTAAATTTTAAAATTATAAGGGCTTTTTATGTTTTACAGTCCTTATAAAGCCCTTATAAAACTTAAAAAGCCCCTTTTTAAGTTTTACATGAACTTAAATTGCTATTAGAATAAAACTATTGGGGACACGAATCTACCCTTCTTTAATTTTGTCAGTGTTTATTTATAACTAAATAACATTAAATTTTAAACAAGGGTCAAATTATTATTAAATAAAAAATTTATCGGATATTTAAGTTTCATAATGGAGACTTATGCCCTTGATCCCTCTGTCCCATGGATTGCATGATAAATAATGACAGAGTCATATGGGTTTTTACTAAAAAATATAAGGGATATTTACTTATTTGACCTCTTATTTTTCAATTCATTCGAACTATATCTCTTTTTTAATGGTTAATTGTACATTGTCTCTATTTATCTTAATTATTTACTCTGTCCCTAATAACAAGTTTTTGCTTACTCATGAAACTGGTTGAACCATGATTCAAATTCAAACCAGTTATACTATTCTTGTTCGAATTGAGTTCTTGAACGATTAAAAGCTATATGTAAATAATAGTTTTTCTTTTGGTTAATGTCATCGTTTTAAATCTTTTGACCGGTTAATTTAAATTAAATATTATACAAATTTATCACGAAACAATTTTTAAATTTATATAATTTATAACATTAGAATCTAATTTTTTTATTCTATTTTAAAATAATCGAATGAATCATTTTAGTAGATGAATTGATGGTCCAATTTCTAATGATCCAAATAAATATTCTTTTTAATTATCAACAAGCTTCTCGTTTTTTATTACACTGATTCGATTGGTCGGTTGCCGCGGATGAAAGGTCATGTGTTTGGAGCTTTGAGGGGAATTTTAATAGGGTGAGTGAAGCTGAAAATAGGATATTAGTGGCGCCTTTCACTCTCGATGAGGCGTGGGCGGTTTTTCGTGGGTGTGAGTGTTCGAAGTCATCGGGGTCGGACGGCTACAATATGGAATTTTTTATGAAGTGTTGGGAGGTAGTTTGTGATGATGTTGGGCAGTTTTTAGATGATTATTATGCATCCGACAAGTTACCTGTGGGTGCGAAAAATACATTCCTTGTGCTTTTGCCTAAGGTTGATTCACAGGTCACCTTGACTGATTTTCGACCAATCAACTTGCTTAATTCGATATATAATATTCTTGCCAAAATTCTGGCTAGAAGGCTGCAGTCGGTGTTGGGAGGACTAATTAGTGATAACCAATCGGCTTTTGTGCATGGGCGTCAAATTGTGGATGGTATTCCATTGGCAAATGAGACAATACATTCCATGCGACAGAGTTCGTTGGGAATATGTATCCTGAAATTGGACTTCACGAAAGCTTACGACTACGTTCGATGGGAATTTTTAGAGCACATTTTATGGTCGATGGGGTTCAGTGATTCTTGGCGTCGTTGGATTACTGAGTGTATCAGCACAGTAAGGTTGTCAGTTTTGTTAAACATTTGTGCCACTAAAGAATTTGGAATGGGGCGTCGTCTGCGGCAAGGCTGCCCGTTGTCGCCTTTGTTGTTCGTTATTGTGGCGGAAGCACTGCATAGGATGTTCGTTCAAGCGGAAGAGTTGGGGCTCATCCATGGGGTTTCGTTTGCTCCGGGGGTGTCGCTATTGCATCTTCAATTTACTGACGACACCATTCTATTCTTTGAAGCCTTCGTTGAGAGCGCTACGACTATCCACAGGTTACTGTGTTGCTTTCAAGTTTGTTCTGGTTTGAAAATTAACTTCAATAAGTCCTCTCTTTATACTATTGGCGTGGATGAGGGGATGTTTGATTCAATGGCGGATGTCTTGTGTTGTCGGGAAGTTGAATTGCCTTTTGTTTATTTGGGGCCACCGTTGGGGGTGAATCCTCACAACATTGTTGTATGGGAACCAGTTATAGCCTCGGTTTGACGAAAGCTCGCTGGTTGGAAACAAACATCTTTATCTTTTGTTGCTCGCGCACATTGGTAAACACTGTTCATTCGTCACTTCTAGTTTATTATATGGGTTTGTTTCGGGTGCCGAAGGGTGTTATCGCATCAATAGATAAAGTGAGGCGTGCTTTTCTGTAGAGTGGGGTGAGTTTACAATGAAAAATGTGTCGAGTAAGCTGGAGTATGGTTTGTCGGCCACGTCATCTTGGTGGGTTGGGGGTTGCGGATTTGGAGGTTGGAAATAGAGCGTTATTGGCAAAATGGTCTTGGTAGTATGCTAGGGATGAATCGTCTTTGTGGAAGGCCATCATCGTGGCAAAATATGGCGATGCAGCCCAGTGGTGACGATTTAAATCTGCCTATTGGAAGCAGATTGTCAAAACTGTGAGCTCGGATAGTGTGCAAAAGTTCATGGGTGAGACTAGTTTTGTTTGGAAGGTTGGTGATTGTTCGTGAGTTTTATTTTGGTATGATGCGTGGTGTGTTGAGAAACCATTGAAGGATATATTCCCATAGTTATTTTCGATAGTGGTGAATCGTTTGGCTTTGGTCGCTGACCTTTCCGATGGGGGTAACTTTCAGCATGACCGCTTGGAGAGTTTCTTTCATCGAGGCTGGCGTTCATTTAAGCTTCGACAACTCCGGGTACTCATCTCGCTCTTGGGACCTGTGAGGTTACGGCATGGTGCAGTTGATATGTCCTAATCCAGAATCTCAACCGGCTCCTCATCAAAGGTCAAATCTGGATTCAACTCAACTTCTTCAACATACATAACATGCGAAGGATCCGATCTATACCTCCGAAGCATTGAGACATGAAACTCATCATGTATCTTCTCTAACACTTGCGGTAGCCTCAGCTTATACGCAAGAGGACCAACACGTTCTATCACCTCGTATGGTCTAATATGCCTAGGGCTCAACTTATCCTTCCGGTCACCCACCGTAAACTCAATCTCCTTACGCTTCAAATCCGCGTAAGACTTCTATCGATCAGAAGCTGCCTTTAACCGCTCACAAATGAGCTTCACCTTCTCGGTTGTTCTTTTCAACAAAGCCGGCATCAAGACCAATTTATGACCTTTTTCAGCCCAACATAGAGGAGTTCTGCACTTCCTCCCGTACAAGGCTTCATAAGGTGCCATTTGAATACTTGCTTGGTAGCTATTATTATAAGCAAACTCCACCAAAGGCAAATGCTTCTCCCAAGAGCCTTGAAACTCAATCACACAACACCTCAACATATCGTCAAGCACTTGGATAACACGCTCAGACTGTCCATCCGACTGTGGATGATAAGAAGTACTAAAGTACAGCCGCGTACCCAAAGCTTGATGCAAACACTCCAGAAATTGTGATGTGAACCTCGGATCTCTATCCGACACTATAGATTTTGGTACCCCATGCAGACGCACAATTTCAGCAATGTACAACTCTTCAAGCTTATCCAAGGTATATGTGGTATGCACAGGTAAGAAATGTGCACACTTTGTAAGGCGATCCACAATCACCCACACTGAATTCTTCTTCGATGGCGATAAAGGTAAACCGGACACAAAGTCCATGGTGACTATTTCTCACTTCCATTCAGGAATCCTCAACGGTTGCAACAACCCTGAAGGAAACTGATGCTCAGCTTTAACCCGCTGACAAACCATACACTTACTCACATATTCCGCAAGATCTTTCTTCAACCCCACCCAATAGTACTCATCCTTCAGATCACGATACATCTTTGTACTACAAGGGTGCATAGCAAAAGGACTACAATAAGCTTCAGTCAGAATAGTACGCCTCAACTCTATATCATTCGGCACTACTACCCGTCCTCCGAAAAATAAAACTCCATCATCATTAAAACAGAAATTCGATGTTCCACCCTCAGCAATATCCTGAACATGTGGCACGAAGAAATCGTCCAACAACTACTTATCCTTTATTAACTGAACAAGAGATGGTTTCACTTGAAATTCAGCCACAAGACATCCATCTCGCGAGATACTCAAGCTAGCAAACACAACCCTTAGCTCTACAGCCACTTTCATATTATATTTATATTTTGATCATGTTGTGTATGAAATTTTAGTATTTTAATCATTTCATAATCATATATTTATGTTCGGGCATGATTAGGATTGCATGAAAAGTTTTTACTTGCCCATAAGTAGGGGTGAGCAAAACTCGAGTTGACTCGACGCGAAAAAACCTGACTCATAATTTTATCCCTAAATATATGAGTGAATTACATAATTATCTCATGTTGGGTCAAATTAAATATTTTTACTCTAAATTTAAACCTAACCCGACCCGACCCAACCTAAATCTATTTTTTAAATCCCGACTCTTAAAATTGGATCGGTCGAATCTCCGTGTCATGCGCATCCCTAGTTAGTAGAGGCTTAAATTCTTTACTTTCATTCTCTTTGAAATGTACTGATACAAATTAAAGTATAGGATTAATTTCAAAAGTAATCATAACAGAGGTACTAAAATCCCAATTTGACCAAATTATATACAACTTTCAGGTTTCATATTCGTCACTTGATGTGGGAATAGTTCCAACCATTACCGATCCAAACGTACTCATCTCGTCAACTCCGACCACCAACCAAGCTTCCCAAGACGACAGAACCGACCGCGAGGCTGGAGTTTTAAGGTACAAAGAAAAGAGGAAGAAATAATTCGAGAAAACAATCCGATGCGCTTCCCGGAAGGCCTACGCCGAATCAAGGCCAAGAATCAAAGGTCGATTCGTCAAAAGAACTGAAAACGACAAAGACATAGTCCTCGACCACATGCTTAACTCGCCAACTTCAGCTTTTGCAGCAGCTTTCATGTCGGAAACAGAGTACGACGTCGTTTCGTAGTTTGGAAAGTCGATTTATAGAATAATACTATGATTGTGTAATATAGTAATTAAATTCTAGTAAGTAGAATAATCCAAACGGCAATTGAAATTAATGGAAATAGATGTTTAGTTCTTTGGTTATAGTTTATGTCGCGTCTAACATTTGATTCCAATCTCGGAATAAAAAAACAAAAGCTTGATTCCTTAAGACTTTTTAAATTGACCCAAACATTTTATTTTGGTTAATATATATTTTAGTACCTTAATTTTGTCTTAACTTGACTCTTCGATTTAAATTATCATTTAAATTTGACTTATGATTTGAACAAAACATCGCGTTTTTGTACTTGTTTTTATCTAAAAGTTGAGTTTTAGTATTATTGAATCGGACAAAGAAGTTTAAGAATCAAATTGAATGTGAAATCGATTACAAGATCGAACGTTAAGAGGGTCGAATTACTAAATTTTAAAATTATAAGGGCTTTTAAAGTTTTACATGAACCTAAATTGTTATTAGAATAAAACTATTGGGGGGACGAATCTACCCTTCTTTAATTTTGTCAGTGTTTATTTATAACTAAATAACTTTAAATTTTAAACAAGGGTCAAATTATTATGAAATCAAAATTTATCGGATATTTAAGTTTCATAATAGAGACTTATTCCCTTGATCCCTCCGTCCCATGGATTGTATGATAAACAATGACAGAGTCATATGGATTTTTACTAAAAAAATATAAGGGATATTTACTTATTTGACCTCTTATTTTTCAATTCATTTGAACAATATCCCCTTTTTAATGGTTAATTGTACATTGTCTCTATTTATCTTAATTATTTACTCCGTCCCTCATAACAAGTTTTTGCTTACTCATGAAACGGGTTGAACCATGATTCAAATTCAAACCAGTTATACTATTTTTGTTCGAATTGAGTTCTTTAACGATTAAAAGCTATATGTAAATAAGAGTTTTCTTTTTGTTAATGTCATCATTTTAAATCTTTTGACCGGTTAATTTAAATTAAATATTATAAAAATTTATCACAAAACAATTTTTAAATTTATATAATTTATAACATTAGAATCTATTTTTTTTATTCTATTTTAAAAGAACCGAACGAATTATTTTACTAGATGAATTTATGGTCCAATTTCTAATGGTCCAAATAAATATTCTTTTTAATTATCAACAAGCTTCACGCTTTTTATTACACTGATTCGATTGGTCGGTTATGAACGGCAAAAAGGATATAGATAAGCAGCTATGTTATACTTTTATGTTATATATTGTAAATTGAATTAGGGTATTACAATTTAATCAAATTTTTTGTTTAAATAGAGAGATATTATATTCTCATTCCGAGATTCGAACCTATACAAGATGGAGCAGAATGAGTATCCTTAGCAACTAAACCAATTAATTTTGGTTAAACTCAAAATAATTCGAACATATAATAAATTTATTTATGTATAACTTAAAAGACTAACTATTAATTATTTGATCGGAGGAAGATATTAGATAATTTAAATAATGTATAGAATTCAAATTCTTATGTTACGAGTAAAACAAATTAAATTAGAAGTATCACCTCCTTAATAAATTATTATAATATTTGCTTCAAATTAATTTATCGACAAACCGATCAAACATGATTATAAAAAATGCCATTCCGTGAATGAAAACATTTTAACACTCAACGTTTTATTTTGAGTCAAAATGGTCATTCCGTGAATGAAATCTGTAATCAACTAACGATAAACAACTTGATATGACTGACAGAATAACACATCATCAGAAAAAAATTTAATTATATTTTATATAATTTTAGTTTTACTTGTGTGTCATTATGTCAAGTCATGACCTTTGTTTATTTGTCATTGTTATGTCAGTGTGCATTGCCATGGAGATTTCCCACACCATGTCAAGTAATTTGTCGTTAATTAACTAACAATTTTTATTCAAAGATTAACTATTTTAACTTAAGATAAAATATTAAAGATTAATGTACCAAAAAAATTTAAATAATTTTTCAGTCAAATATTAAGAACATTTTCTAACGTTATGCATAAAAAATACAACTTAAAGAGAATTTGTGCATCCCGAAGTGATAAATGAAAAAAATAAAAAGAAAGACTTGGATAAAAGAAAGATCACATGAAAAGCCAACCTCAAAAGTTTTTAGTTTTAACGAATTTAACGATTGCAATCCTTTTTGGATCCAAATTCGTATATAATTCTTTGAACACACTTTCTTATAATGCTCCTATTTATAAAAAATATATTTTAATACACAAATGGAATAAAATTTAATTTATATAAATTTATTAATTTTAGAAGTTATGAATTGTGGGTTTAGAGTTTAAAATTTAAGATTTATAGTTTTATAGTTTACATATAGAGATTAAAATTTCATTATTTAATTATGGAAAGTTGTGTAAATCTTTCACACTGTTTGTGTAACACCCTAATTTTGCCCTAAATTTAAAACCCTAATAATTGGGAATTTCAATTGAAAACTTAATAAAGTTTTAGTGATTAAATTGGGAATTTTCAGAATTTCACTGATAAAATTGTAACGATTGCAAAACTTAAATGTCGTTTCATAAACCCTAGAAAGTATAATGGCACGCTCTGTAATTAACCCTTTTCTTAGGGGTATAAATAGAACCTTTCAACCATTTTCTCTGGTTTTGGCCGTTCTCTTCCCTCTCCTTCAACGTCTTGTGCGAGTAAAAGAAAAGAAACCCCCTTTCTATGTTTTCCGTCCGGCCAAGGGTCAAACACCGTTCGTTCGACGATCCAGCACCATCATTCATCTTCCCTTTGTTGTCCGACCATAACCCACTCGTCAACTAACCCTCGTCGGCTGCTATTTGCCCAAAACTCATCGGTAAGCTTTTCGGTTTCTTCGGAAATCCCTCACGCTTCCGTCGTCTTGTTTATTTTTGCAAATTGGTTGGGTCTCAATTGTTCCTTTCCCCCGTGTAAGTTGTGTGTGTATGTGGGTCTCGGAAATTCGTCGGATTTTGATGTGAGAGGTCACTGGCGGTGAGGAATCGGGGGGGATGTTGTGCCCTAATTTTCGAATTAGGGATTCTTTGTTGAACCGGTCTGAACCGGTCCAGAAAACTGAACTGGGTTGATAGAACCGAACCGGTCTATCTTATAAATAGTCGGTTGACGTCAGCGTTGACCGTTTACTTTTTCAAAAAAAAGGCTATTTAATGTTTTTCGACGCCCTGATTCCGATTATGTTGCCCGTTTTTCCAAATTCAAACCCGAAAGACCGTTTTGACCGCTTTTATTCATTTATACTTGTATTTAATGATTTGAATATCGGAAAAATTAATTGCTATTATTCGTATTTGCAGACGACATTGACTCGGATACTGAGATCTTTCCTCTTCCTCCACCTAGACGACTTCCTGTTGCCCAGACATCAGGATCCGCTCATGAGTTTAATTATTAATATACATTCGATATTTATATTATCAGTGTCTTGGCATAGTAGTAATATCTTGATGGTGTATTTAATTGTTATTGGAGCTGACTCTGACCGACCTAGAGATAGAGCTGAGCGTGGGAGACGTCACCGTCGACGTTGAGTGTTAGCTACTTGAGGTGTGTTCTCTTCTATGTAGTTTTCTTACAGTGATTTGTATGTAAATGTGATGATTTGCTGAAATGTATACATGATGTGGTGTGATGAAGTGTGATGATTATATTCTATTGATCTGTGATGTTTGACTTGTTCAACATTTTGTAATGTTATGCAATATTTTATTATACATTCATATTCGAATTATTGTATATCGAATTATATGATTATGCATTTCTGTTGATAAATAATGCATTTAGATTCAGATCTCGGATTTTATGTCATCTCATTATTGTTGGGTTTCTGTACGGGGAAGTTAAGTAGCTTCATCCTTCAGGATGATGTTTACTTCAGATCAGTGGTTTTGCCCTACGGACTGGATTCCACATCGGATGGTGATGAGATAAAGAGTGGTTCTGGGGAACCTTACTCTTCGGATGGTGATGTAGTTTGGGTGCATGTCATATTGTGTTGCATATTCATTCATACTTGCTTATGTGTTTGAATTGATTCATGATGGAAAAATTATATTCCAATAATGTTTGGTTGTCTCTGTTGTTATAATGACTTTGTTAGTTCTATTTGCATTATAGAGACACACTTAGCGTTTTTTGCTGACTCCCCCTTAGTTTCTACTGTCAGATACTCAAGTCTAGGCTACGGTACTTGGGGGACCTCATTTTCCAACTTTATTTATTTATTAATATTAGTATGAGACTTGGACTTTTATATATTATATGTTTTATCAGATTGTATATAATTTCAGATTCTGGATGTTTTATTTGGGGTTATTCTGTTTTATTATGCTTGAACATTTTGAATATTTAATATTTTCAGGAATATTTTATCAGTATGTAATATGCGATATTATTATTATCTATTTTGGAATTTAAGTTTTGAATGAGGTTACTTGTGTGAGGGAGAAGCTTTGAGTTGACTCCTTATATTCGACCCAGTTCTTCCGGGTCGGGTTTAGGGGGTTACATTTAGTGGTATTAGAGCCAGGTTCAACACTTGGCCTTAGTGATTTAAATCAATTTGAAATCGAAAATAAATTTTTGCATGCATTCTCAAATGTTTTTGGGGTAAAACGAGGATTTCAGATAAATTTATGATCTATTATAAATATATTTATACATATTCTGAATAAGGTTTCCTAATACCGAATCTAATCTTAGGATTCTGTCTTTTGTAGATATACTACTATGTCACCTCGGAGAAGTTCTAGAGTAGCGGCCGGTCGAGGTCGTGGCCGAGGACAAGGTAGTACCGTGACTACGGATTGTGACATTCCACCTCTTGAGGGTTCGATACAAAATCAAGATGAGGTCCAGGGTGCGAATGAGGAGGAACAACACGTGGATCACACATGAGCTCAACAGACAGGAGCTCAGTAGACTAGAGCTCAGCAGACTGGTGGAGGAGACCTACATGTTCAGCCTGCTTAGGGTAGTGGTCATCGTGATTAAGGGGATAGTGAGATAGTGGGCACATATGTTGTAACAATTCAGAGAGAGTTATAGAGATACATTCGTCAGTCTAAGAGTGTTCGGAGACCCATATCCATAGAGTTTATTGCTGCCGAGATGACCATGTTCGATGGAAAGACGGGTACAGACCCAGCAGATGCAGATAACTGGCCGAAGAAGCTTCAACGATTATTTGTTGAGATGGATTATCCTACCGACCAGAAACTCAGGGCTGTTGTTTCACTACTGCAAGGTGAAGCCCAGAATTGGTGGGAGGTTGAGGAGCTTATTACTCCAGCTAGTACTGTTACTTGGGATAATTTCAGACAAGCTTTCCGTGATCGATATGTCGGAGTTGATTATATAGCTAAGTCCAGAGATGATTCCATGAATCTGAGACAGAACGACATGATTGTTAATGACTATGAGATCAAGTTTATGAGATTGATTCAGTACGTCCCAGGGTTAGTGACCACAGATTAAGACAAGTGAGATTGGTTTCTGAAGGGATTACGTCCTACGATAAAGGTCAATGTTGCTTTACATATGTACCAGGAATAAAATGATATAACTTGACGAGCTAGGACAACTGAGCGTAATGAGGACTAGTTGAGACATCTTGAGTTCCATGGATCTGATAGAATGAAGAGACCAGTGTCAGTGCCAGTTCAGCATAGTCAGGCAAATCAGTCTAGGAAGAGGGCCAGAGATGAGACATACTATCGGAGTTATTCGAGAGCTAGACCAATGACTTCTTCTATTCCGACTGTCAGTGTTGGTGGTTCGACTAGTACTCGAGGGGTGCCACAGTGTCCTTTTTGCAAGAAGTGGCATTCGAGCGAGTGTAGGAGGCAGACTGGAGCTTGTTTCAAATTTGGTTCATTCGAGCATCGTTTCAGAGATTGTCCGATTTCGCCTCCCTCAACTTTTACTACTAATCAGTCTCAGACATCAGTACAGACTCCCGCCAGGGGAAGAGGTCAGGTCAGATCAGTTACTTCAGGCTCTGCTAGTAGAGATAGACCAACTCCGAGTGGAGGATCAGCAGGATTGGGGGCCAGACAACCGGTGTTAGTTTATTCTACTAGGAGGCACGAGGACCGTGATGAACCAAATGTTATTGCCGGTACATTCTCTATCAATTCTATTCTATATTTTGCTCTGCTATATAATGGTTTGACTCATTCATATGTTGCAAGTTCTATGTCCGGGGGTCTTGAGATTTCTGTTGAGGATACCGTTAGTGCTGTTACTGTACACAGTGCGGTGGGTAATCCAGTTGAGGTTACTAAAGTATACATGAATTGTCCTCTCGAGATTCAAGGGGAGATCTTTTCAACTGATTTGATGGAGTTACCCTTTGGAGAGTTCGATCTTATTCTCGGTATGGATTGGTTGTATGCACATCATGTTACTTTAGACTGTGAAAAGAAAAGGCCTACACTGAGAACTCCTGATGATCCTGAGGTGATTCTGATTGGTGAGCGCAGAGGGTTCCTATGTAACATCGTCTCAGCTCTCAAAGCTGAGAAAATGATCAGGAAAGGTCTATCGCTTATCTTGCCAATATCCTTGATCCGAGACAGTCTGATTCCGAATTAGATAAGATTCGAGTTATGAAAGACTTTCCAGACATTTTCCCGGAAGAATTACTTGGGGTATCGCCGAAACGGGATGAGTTGAGTTTTGTATCGAGGTTTATCTGGGTACAGCTCTTGTGTCTATGGAACCTTATCGGATGGCACCGAAGGAATTTAAAGAGTTGAAGATTCAGTTGCAAGAACTGTTGGATCGAGGTTTCATTCGACCCAGTGTTTCTCCTTGGGGAGCTCTTGTTCTGTTTGTTAAGAAGAAGGATGGGACACTTCGACTCTGTATTGATTATCGGAAGCTGAACAAGATGATGATCAAGAACAAATATCCTCTTCCCCGTATTGATGATCTGTTTGACCAATTCCGGGGAGCTACGGTATTCTCTAAGATAGACATGTGATCTGGTTATTAACAACTCAAGGTTAAGGATTCTGATGTGTTCAAAATAGCTTCTCGGACACGATATGGCCATTATGAGTTCCTTGTGATGCCTTTTGGGTTGACTAACGCTCCTGCCGCTTTCATGGATATGTTGAATAGGGTGTTTTAACCCTATCTTGACCAGTTTGTTATGGTATTTATTGATGGTATATTGGTATATTCTAGATCTGAGGAAGTGCATGAGGAACATCTTCAGATTGTATTATAGATTATGTAAGAGAAACAACTATATGCCAAATTCAGTAAGTGTGAGTTTTGGCTTTCTGAGGTTATGTTTCTGGGTCATATGGTTTCTGCTCATGGTATTCAAGTTGATCCGATGAAGGTTGAGGCTATTATGAGTTGGAAGCAGCCCAAGAATGTTTCTGAGGTTCGAATCTTCTTGGATTTAGCTTGTTATCATCGGAGATTCGTTGAGGGTTTCTCTTCTATTGCAGCTCTGTTGACTAAGCCTCTTAGGAAGGATGTTCCCTTCGTTTGGACTGAGGCTCAGCAGTCTAGTTTCGAGAAGCTTATGTTTATGTTGACTGAAGCACTAGTTTTGATTCAGCCTGAGCCAGGTAAGGCTTATACAGTTTTTAGTGATGCTTTGTACACCGGATTAGGGTGTGTTTTGATGTAGGATGGGAAGGTAGTGGCTTATGTATCTCGATAGTTAAAACAACATGAGTGTAACTATCCTACCCATGATCTAGAGCCTGTTGTTTTTATCTTTGCACTTAAGATCTGGAGACACTATCTCTACGGGGAGAAGCTTTATATCTATACAGACCATAAGAGTCTGAAATACCTCCTCACTCAGAAAGAGCTTAATTTGAGACATCGTCGCTGGTTAGAGATTCTCAAGGATTATGATTGTGAGATTGAGTATCTTCCAGGTAAATCTAATGTCGTTGTTGTTGCATTGAGTCGTAACGCCATTTCAGATCTGAGAGCTTTGTTTGCTCGTATGAGTTTGTACGACGATGGTAGTCTGATGGCAGAACTTCGGGTTATTCCTACATTTATTTCTGATATTCGAGCTGAGCATCCTAGTGATCCATTTTTGATGCATTGTATCAGAGAGGTGCGTGAGGGTACATCTCTAGATTTCTCTATTGATCAGGATGGAGTATAATGTTGTTGTGGCCGGTATTGTAATCCGAGGAAATCTGGGTTAAAACAGGTTATTCTCCGTGAGGCCCATGACAGTCCTTGTTCTCTGCATCCTTGTGGTGACAAGATGTATAAGAATCTTCGTGAAAGGTACTGGTGGGAAGGTCTCAAGTGGGACATCGTCGGATTTGTATCGAGATGCCTGACTTGTAAGAAAGTCAAAGCAGAGCATCAACGTCCGTCTGGGTTACTACAACATATTGGGATTCCTCAATGGAAGTGAGAGCGCGTGACTATGGACTTTGTTAGTGGACTTCCTTTGACTCCGTCGAAGAAGGATTCCATCTGGGTTATTGTTGATCGTCTGACGAAGTCCACACATTTCATTCCTGTCTGACGATGTTTTCCATATTTCAGTGTTGAGACGTTATCATCCTGATTCATCACATGTCATGGCTGTTGAGGATATTGAGGTTCGTCTTGATTTGCGTTTTGAGGAGGAGCCTATTGAGATTCTTGCTCAGGATAAAAAAGGTTCTCAGAAGGAAGACCATTAAGATGGTCAGAGTTCTGTGGCGTAGTCATAGTCATGATGAGGCTACGTGGGAGCCTAAGACTGTCATCCGAGCTCAGTATCCGCATCTTTTTGCTCCAGGTGAATTTCGAGGCCAAAATTTCTTTTTAATGGTGAGAGAGTTGTAACACCCCAATTTTGCCCTAAATTAAAAACCCTAATAATTGGGAATTTCAATTGAAAACTTAATGAAATTTCAATGATTAAATTGGGAATTTTAAGAATTTCAGTGATCACATTGTAACGATTGCAAAACTTAAGTGTCGTTTCATAAACCATAGAAAATATAATGGTAGGCTCTGTAAGTAACCCTTTTCTTAGGGTATAAATAGAACCTTTCAACCATTTTCTCTGGTTTTGGTCGTTCTCTTCCCTCTCCTTCAACGTCTTGTGCGCGCAAAAGAAAGGAAACCCCCTTTCTCCATTTTCCGTCCGGCCAAGGGTCAAACACCTTCCGTTCGACGGTCCGGCACCACCGTTCATCTTCCCTTTATTGTCCGACCATAACCCACCTGTCAACTAACCCTCTTCGGCCGCCCTTTGCCCGAAACTCATCGGTAAGCTTTTCAGTTGCTTCGGAAATCCCTCACGCCGTTGTCGTCTTGTTTTTTTTTTTGCAAATTTGTTGGGTCTCAATTGTTCCTTTCCCTCGTGTAAGTTGTATGTGTATGTGTATGTGAGTCTCAGAAACTCGTCGGAATTTGACGCGAGAGGTCACCGGCAGTGAGGAATCGGGGGGGATGTTATGCCCTAATTTTAGAATTAGGGATTTTATGTTGAATCGATCTGAACCAGTCCAGAAGACTGGACCAGGTTGACAGAACCGAACCAGTCTGTCTTATAAAGAGTCGGCTGACGTCAGCGTTGACTGTTGACCGAACCAGGCTATTTCATGTTTTACGACATCCTAATTCCGATTTCGTTGCCCATTTTCCCAAATTCGAACCCGAAAGATTGTTTTGACCGTGTTTATTCATTTATACATGTATTTAAAGATTTGAATATCAGAAAAATTAATTGGTATTATTTGTATTTGCAGACGACATTGACTAGGATACTGAGATCCTTACTTCTCCTCCACCTGGACGACCTCCTGTTGCTCAGCCATCGGGATCCGTCGTGAGTTTAATTATTAATATACATTCGATATTTATATTATCAATGTCTTGATGGTGTATTTAATTGTTATAGGAGCTGACTCTGATCGAACTACAGACAGAGCTGAGCGTGGGAGACGTCACCATCGATGTTGAGTGTTAGCTACTTGAGGTGTGTTCTCTTCTGTGTAGTTTGCTTACAGTGCTCTGTGTGTAAATGAGATGATTTGCTGAAATGTATACATGATGTGGTCTGATGATGTGTGATGATTATATTCTATTGATCTATGATGTTTGACTTGTTCAACATTATGTAATATTATGAAATATTTGTTTATACATTCAGATTCGGATTATTGTATATTGTATTATATGATTATACGTTTCTGTTGATAAATAATGCATTCAGATTCAGTGCTCGGATTTTAAGTCATCTCATTTTGGTTGGGATTCTATACGGGGAAGTTCAGTAGCTTCATTCGTCAGGATGATGTCTACATCGGAATAGTGGTTTCACCCTACGGGCTGGATTCCACTTCAGATGGTGGTGAGGTAGAGAGTGGTTCTGGGGAACCTTACTCTTCGGATGGTGATGTAGTTTGGGTGCATGTCATAATGTGTTGCACATTCATTCATACTTGCTTATGTGTTTGAATTGATTCATGATGGAAAAACTGTATTATGATAATGTTTGGTTGTCTCTGTTGTTATAATGACTCTGTTAGTTTTGTTTGCACTGTAGAGACACACTGAGCGTTTTCGCTGACTTCCCCTTAGTTTCTACTTTCAGATACTCAGGTCTAGGCTACGGTACTTGGAGGACCTCGTTTTCCAGCTTTATTTATTTATTATTATTAGTATGAAAATTGGACTTATTTATACTAAATGTTTTATTGGATTGTATATAATTTCAGATTCTGGGTGTTTTATTTGGGGTTATTATGTTTTATTATGCATGCACATTTTGAATATTTTATATTATCAGGAATATTTTATCAGTATGTAATATGCGATACTATTATTATCTATTTTGGAATTTATGTTTTGAATCTGGTTACTTGTGTGAGGGACAAGCTTTGAGTTGACTCCTTATATTCGACCCAATTCTTCCGGGTCGGGTTTAGGGGGTTATAGTTTGTGTGTAGAAAACATTACTCTTGTAAAAATTGTTTAAGTTTGGTGTTTATATTCATATTATCTTTTTTACATCATATTATGCCTTAAATTTTATTTTAATCTCTTTTGAGTTTTAAATTTTTAATTTGTTATGAAATTAAACAACGGATACAAATAATATTTTTAATATTCTTTATTTATTTTCTAACAATTTTCATCTTTTCTGAATATTATTACTAAGGATGCCTTGAAGAATGTGTTCCCCAAATTATTTCGATTAGCGAGTAATAAGCTTGCAAGTGTAAATGTTGAGGATTTCATACAAAATTTACACCATTGAAATAAAATTATGTGTATGTCCTTAAATTTTACTAAATCAAATTTCAAAATTTTCTTTCTAAAAGAGAGAGTATGAAATTTAAAGAGAGGGAATTTTGGTGCAAACGGTGTAATATGGAATATTATAACTAAAATTTAGGAAATATGCTATATAAAGAGTTTCATTCATATTAGATACATACGTATACATGTATATATTGTTCAACGTCTAATACATAGTACTAATAAAGTTCATAATACATTCATCAAATACAAACTACGTTTTTTTCTATTGTGATCAACTGTTGTTATAAGATGTGATATCATCAGTGATGTAGAGGATCAGGACCATCTGGACTTTTTCTCTTTGACTCCAAACCTTTTTCGACATTCCCTTTCATGCTAGCTTTAATGGCTTTCTCGACTTCATCTATCAATATACGTTTTCCACCTCCATTTAATTGCATGGATTCATGATCGGTCTCACGTATTTCTTGTCTTTTGGTCGATTTCATAATAGTTGCAGATATACCAACTGCTATTGTTGTCAATTGCAGTGAATATCGACGACGAAAAGAGTCAAATTTGTAAAATGACGGACGTACTTTCATTTCATCTTCAAATTCTTGATCAGGAGCCGAAAACGAATGAAGTGAACGACTTGCAAAACTCGAAACCAAAAACAAAATGCAATGAAAGCATGAAGAAAACATTGAAATTAGAAGTTTAAGAATCAAATTGAATGTGAAATCGATTTCAAGATCGAACGTTGATAGGGTCGAATTACTAAATTTTAAAATTATAAGGGCTTTTAAAGTTTTACATGAATCCCTCCGTCCCATGGACTGTATGATAAACAATGACAGAGTCATATGGATTTTTACTTAAAACATATATAAGGGATATTTACTTATTTGACCTCTTATTTTTCAATTCATTTCAACTATATCCCCTTTTTTAATGGTTAATTGTACATTGTCTTTATTTATCTTAATTATTTACTCCGTCCCTAATAATAAGTTTTTGCTTACTCATGAAACAGGTTGAACCATGATTCAACTTCAAACCAGTTATACTATTTTTGTTAGAATTGAGTTCTTGAACGATAAAAGCTATATGTAAATAAGAGTTTTTCTTTTGGTTAATGTCAACGTTGTAATCTTTTGACTGGTTAATTTAAATTAAATATTATAAAAATTTATTAGGAAACATTTTTTAAATTTATATAATTTATAACATTAGAATCTATTTTTATATTCTATTTTAAAATAACCGAACGAATCATTTTACTAGATGAATTGATGGTCCAATTTCTAATGATCCAAATAAATATTCTTTTTAATTATCAACAAGCTTCTCGTTTTTTATTACATTGATTCTATTGGTTGGTTGTCTCGGATGAAAGGTCTTGTGTTTGGAGCTTTGAGGGGAATTTTAATAGGGTGAGTGAAGTTGAAAATAAGGGGTTAGTGGCGCCTTTCACTCTCGATGAGGCGTGGGCGGTTGTTCGTGGGTGTGAGGGCTCGAAGTCACCGGGATCGGACGACTACAATATGGAATTTTTTAAGAAGTGCTGGGAGGTAGTTTGCGATGATGTTGGGCGGTTTTTAGATGATTTTTTTGCATCCGACAAGTTACCTGCGGGTCCAAACAACACATTCCTTGTGCTTTTGCCTAAGGTTGATTCACCGGTCACCTTGAGTGATTTTCGACCAATCAACTTGCTTAATTCGATATATAAAATTCTTGCCAAAATTCTGGCTAGAAGGTTGCAGTCGGTGTTGGGAGGACTAATTAGTGATCACTAATCGACTTTTGTGCGTGGGCGTGAAATTGTGGATGATATTCTATTGGCAAATGAGACAATACATTCTATGCGACAGAGTTCGTTGGGCAGATATATCCTGAAATTTGACTTCGCGAAAGCTTACGACTGCGTTCGATGGGAATTTTTAGAGCACATTTTATGGTCGATGGGGTTCAGTGATTCTTGGCGTCGTCTGATTACCGAGTGTATCAGCACAGTTAGGTTGTCAGTATTGTTAAACAGTAGCACCAATAAAGAATTTGGAATGGGGCGTTGTCTGCGGCAAGGCTGCCCGCTGTCGCCTTTGCTGTTCGTTATTGTGGCGGAAGCACTACATAGGATGTTTGTTCAAGCGGAGGAGTTAGGACTCATCTGTGGGGTTTCGTTGGCTCTGGGGGTGTCGCTATCGCATCTTCAATTTGATGACGACACTATTCTATTCTTTGAAGCCTACGTTGAGAGCGCTACGACTATCTCCAGGTTATTGTGTTGCTTCCATGTTTGTTCTGGTTTGAAAACTAACTTCAACAAGTCCTCTCTTTATATTATTGGCATGGATAAGGGGATGTTTGATTCAAAGGCGGCTGTCATGTGTTGTCGGAAAGGTGAATTGCCTTTTGTTTATTTGGGGCTGCCGTTGGGGGTGAATCCTCGCAACATTGCTGTATGGGAACCAGTTATAGCCTCGGTTCGACGAAAGCTCGCTGGTTGGAAACATACATCTTTATCTTTTGCTGCTCGCGTCACACTGGTAAACTATGTTCTTTCGTCACATCCAGTTTATTATATGGGTTTGTTTCGGGTGCCGAAGGGTGTTATCGCATTAATAGATGAAGTGAGGCGTGCTTTTCTATGGGGTGGGTGAGTTTACAACGGAAAATATGTCGAGTAAGCTAGAGTATGGTTTGTCGGCCACGTCTTCTTGGTGGGTTGGGGGTTGCGGATTTGGAGGTTCGAAATAAAGCATTGTTGGCAATGTAGCAGGGTCGAATTCTAGCTCTCTTCTCGGGTGCGGTGGGGGTGTTTTGCGTGATGCACAGGGTCGAATTCTAGCTCTCCTCTCGAGTCCACTTGGTTCCCTTGATTCCAATGTAGCAGAGTTGCGGCAATCGCTTTTGCGTTGAAAATCTTTGCAGCTTCTAAATGGGCATCTCGTCCCCTCATGGTGGAGTCGGATTCCAAAATTGCTCTTGGTTGGGTGTTTCATTTGGAACGACAACCTTGGCTTTTGTGGGAGATTTTTGGTTTGATCGATCAAGCATGCCTCACTTTGGGGTCCGTATGCTTTTACCACATTTTCCGTGAGGCGAATGGGTTAGCAGATGTGCTAGCAAAGGAAGGGGTGACACGGGCATCTTTATTTCAGGCCTCTGTATGATTGTTTTCTTTGTGAGGGGCATTGTGTTCCGTTGTTGTTTATTTCCTTTTAGTCCATGTGTCGTACTCTTTTCCTCGGTTAGGCTTAGGGAGGTTTTTAATGAGGCGCACGTGTGACTCGAGTTGTATATTTTCCCATTAATATACAGATTTTTGCCGATAAAAAAAAAGGAACGTCAAAAAGTATATAAATAAGCAGCTATGTTATACTTTTATGTTATACATTGTAAATGGAATAAGGGTATTAAAATTTAACCATTTTTTTTGTTTAAACAAAGAGATATTATATTCTCATTCCGAGATTCGAACCTATACAAGATGCAGCAGAATGTGTATCCTTAGCAACTAAACCAATTAATTTTTTGTTAGACTCAAAATAATTCGAACATATAATAAATTTATTTATGTATAACTTAAAAGCCAACTATTAATTATTTTAGCGGAAAAAGATATTAGATAATCTATATAATGTATAGAATTCAAATTCTTATGTTACGAGTAAAACAACTTAAATTAGAAGTATCGCCTCCATAATAAATTTTTATAATATTTGCTTCAAATTAATTTATCGACAAAACGATCAAATATGATTATAAAAAATGTCATTCCGTGAATGAAAACATTTTAACACTCAATGTTTTATTTTGAGTCAAAATGATAATTTTGTGAATTAAACTGTAATCATCTAATGATAAACAACTTGATATAACTGACAGAATAACACATCATCAGAAAAAAAATTGTATTTTATATAATTTTAGTTTTACTTGTGTGTCATTATGTCAAGTCAGCACCTTTGTTTATTTGTCACTGTTATGTCAGTGTGCATTGTCATGGAGATTTCGCACATCATGTCATGTAATTTGTCGTTAATTAACTAACTATTTTAACTTAAGATAAAATATTAAAGCTTAATGTACTTAAAAAATTAAAATAATTTTTCAGTCAAATATTAAGAACATTTTCTAACTTTATGCATAAAAAATACAACCTAAAGAGAATTTGTGCATCCCGAAGTGATAAATGAAAAAAATAAAAAGGAAGATTTGGAAAAAAGGAAGATAACATCATAATCCAACCTTAAAATTTTTAGTTTTAACGAATTTAACGATTGGAATCCTTTTTGGATCTCAATTCGTATCTAATTCTTTGAACACACTTTCCTATAATGCTCCAATTTATAAAAAAAAATTATTTTAATACACAAATGGAATAAAATTTAATTTATATAAATTTATTAATTTTAGAAGTTATGAATTGTGGGTTTAGAATTTAAAATTTAAGATTTATAGTTTTATAGTTTACATATAGAGATTAAAATTTTATGTATTTAAATATGAAAAGTTGTGTAAATCTTTCACACTCTTTGTGTATAAAAAATATTACTCTTGTAAAAATTATTTAAGTTTGGTGTTCATATTCATATTATCTTTTTTACATCATATTAGGCCTTAAATTTTATTTTAATATCTTTTCAGTTTTAAGTTTTTAATTTGTTATCAAATTAAACAACCGATACAAATAATATTTTTTAATATTTTTTATTTATTTTCTAACAATTTTCATCTTTTCTGATTTTTATTACTCAGGATACCTTGAAGAATTTGTTCCCCAAATTATTTCGATTAGCGAGTAATAAGCTTGCAAGTGTAAATGTTGAGGATTTCATACAAAATTTACACCATTGACATAAAATTATGTGTCTGTCCTTAAATTTTATTAAATCAAATTTCAAAATTTTATTTCCAAAAGAGAGTATGAAATTTAAAGAGAGGGAATTTTGGTGCGAACGGTGTAAGATGGAATATTATAACTAAAATTTAGGAAATATGTTATATAAAAAGTTTCATTCATATTATATACATACGTATACATGTATATATTGTTCAATGTCTAATACGTAGTACTAATAAAGTTCAGCATACATTCATCTAATACAAACTACGTTTTTTTCTATTGTGATAAACTATTGTTATATGATGTGAGATCATCAGTGATATATAGGATCAGCACCACCTGGACTTTTTCTCTTTGACTCCAAAGGATTTTCGACATTCCTTTTCTTGCTAGCTTTAATGGCTTTCTTGCCTTCATCTATCAATGTACGTTTTCCACCTCCTTTTAATTGCATAGATTCATGATCGGTCTCACGTATTTCTTGTCTTTTGGTCAATTTCGTAACAGTTGCAGATATACCAGACGCTACTGTTGTCATTTGAGGTGAATATCGACGACGAGAAGAGTCGAATTTGTAAAATGACGGTCGTATTTCATCTTCAAATGCTTTATCAGGAACCGAAAACGAATGAAGTGAATGAGTTGCAAAACTCGAAACCAAAAACAAAACATGCAAGGAAAGCATCAAGAAAACATTGAAATTAGCCATTTGAAAGTTCAAATTAGGGTTTGATAGTTTGCATAGAATGGGTTGCATGTATAGGTATATATAGATATTACCAACCTTTTGTTTTGCCAGAATATTCAAAGTTTGTTCATATGGATACCATTTGATTGGATTTTAACTTTTAGGATTGAGATGAATTCTTGTTGCTTATATTCAGTTTAGATTCCTATATTTATGTCATAAACATATTTTATATGTTTTATATTTATATAAATTTAAATACGTTAATAATAAAATTTGATATATTTGTATACTTATTAACTTGCATATTATATTTATATTATGTTCATGTTGTGTATGAAATTTCAGTATTTTAATCATTTCATAATCATATATCTATATTTGGGCATGATTAGCATTGCATGAAAAGTTTTTACTTGCCCATAAGTAGGGGTGAGCAAAACTCGAGTTGACTCGACGCGAAAAAACCTGACTCGTAATTTTATCCCAAAATATGTGTTAATTACATAATTATCTCATGTTGGGTTAAATTAGATATTTTTACTCTAAATTTAAACACGACCCGACCAAACCTAAATCTATTTTTTTTAAATCCCGACTCATAAAATTTGATCGGTCGAATCTCCGTGCCATGCACATCCCTAGTTAGTAGAGGCTTAAATTCTTTACTTCCATTCTCTTTGAAATGTACTGATACAAATTAAAGTATAGGATTAAATTTCAAAAGTAATCATAACAGAGGTATTAAAATCACAATTTGACCAAATTATATACAACTTTCAGGTTTCGTATTCGTCACTTGAGGTGGGAATAGTTCCAACCATGGCCGATCCAAACGTACCCATCTCGTCAACTCCGACCACCAACCAAGCTTCCCAAGTCGGCAAAACCAACCGCAAGGCTTGAGTTTTAAGGTACGAAGAGAATAGGAGGAACCGAAAATTTGAGAAAACAATCTGATACGCTTCCCGAAAGGCCTACACCGAATCAAGGCCAAGAATCAAAGGCCGATTCGTTAAAATAACAAAAACTGACAACGACATAGTCCTCGACCACATGCTTAACTCGCCAACTTCAGCTTTTGCAGCAGCTTCCATGTCGGAAACAGAGTACAATGTTGTCTCGTAGTTTTGAAAGTCGATTTATAGAAGAATACTATGATTGTGTAATATAGTAATAAAATTCTGGCAAGTAGAATAATCGAAACGGCAATTGAAATTAATGGAAATAGATGTTTAGTTCTTTGGTTATAGTTTATGTCGCGTCTAAAGTTTGATTTCAATCTCGGAATAAAAAAACAAAGGCTTGATTCCTTAAGACTTTTTAAATTGACCCAAACTTTTTATTTAGGTTAATATATATTTTGGTACCTTAATTTTGTCTTAACTTGACTGTTCGATTTAAATTATCATTTAAATTTGACTTCTGATTTGAACAAAACATCACGTTTTTGTACTTGTTTTTATCTAAAATTTGAGTTTAAGTATTATTGAATCGGACAAAGAAGTTTAAGAATCAAATTGAATATGAAATTGATTTCATGATCAAACGTTGAGAGAGTCGAATTACTAAATTTAAATTTTTTTATGATCGGCAAAAGAGTATGATTTTATTAATAAGTATCATACAGTGTCATCACACTCCATGGTCTCATTAAAAACCTCCCTACACCTAAATGGAGGAAAAGAGTACCGAGGAGTATGAGATAAAGAACAAACGCTAAAAACAACCGAACAAACACGAAAAAACTAACGCAAGAAAACAAAACACAAAACATTCACACTAGTATGCAAAACAAAGATGTTCGATCAACACCACCCCTCGCCAAAAAGTAATCCAAGCAATTCGCTTATCGATAAAAACATGAATACATAAGCTCAACAATAATCCCCCTCAGATGCAATTTCCAGGCCAAAAGATGTCGTCAAGCACCAACAAAAAAATGGTCCGATGTTGTTTGTTTCCATACTTATCGATCCTCACACTTTTAACAAACCACACCACGCCACTCTATCGACACAAAGGAAATCACACACCACAACCAATGAATAATTTCGTCATACTTCGTTTTAGATTACCACAGCACATATCGCCTAACAAACTCGTTTGATCCCCTCCCACACACGGTATGTATACTCCGCCTATACCACAAAAACAGACATCCAAGAACCGAGCAAATCCGTCTCCTCTCTCGAATGTCAAAAACATCCGAAGAAGGAGTAAACAAATAAACAAAATCATTCGTAAACCATATCTTATTATCCATACCATCACTTGATGTCTTTAATTTAGTCACATAAAAAATGACCATCGCACACCTTTGTTGTCTCAAAAAGTGTTAAACCGAATTACGCTTCAACGCTGAACCAATCCCACTCACATTCTACGGCCACAAACTCAACGCTCTTTTCAATTATTGTCGTTCTTGCGCTTCAATCATACGCACGATATCCTTTACAATTATTTTCACCCCAATCAGTTTAACCAATTTCAATGTTTCCTCCGCTTCTCTTAAAATAATCTGTTTTCGGTTATAGAAGTCTGAATCTGACAAAGAGCCGTTAGCAATTACCTCTGATGGTTTTTGGTTTTTCTTCGGACGACCTCTGCCCTTTTTTACCTGCTTCGCTTTAGCCTCACCTTGCTCACCAGGCGATAGAAAACTCAGTTCGATTTCTGAAACCTGTCGTAACCTTCTAAACTCTCCATTGTATTCAATTGTTTGAGCCTTATTAGCCCTAGGAATTTCTATCCTTGACCCATCAACACGTGGGCTCAATTCATCTGCTACTAGTTCTTCGGCAACTAGTTCATCACACGGTACTCCCACATTGTTTGGAAAAACATCCATCACAACATCACTCGGCAAAAAATCCAGAATTCGCTGACTTTCCCTTTCACGATGGACAAAGCTTACATCTTCATCCGCCATCCAACTTTCTATGCTCATGACACGCCAATCCTCCCTCTTGTTCTCATTCTACATACGATCAATTTTGCTCGATCCCAGATCTCAATAAGAGAAAGAATCGGGTACCACTGTATCATTTGCTGACCTCCCACTTATAGACACCTTAACCGGGCTGGACATATCCATGTTCAAATCCTCAGTACTCAATGTATCTTCCGAGCAGTTCGTCGCCTCACAACTACAATCACACTTAAGGCCAATCACTTCCTCAATTTCTGTAACGCGAATTGTGAAGACGTTATCGTTAATGCGCAAGTCCATTACTTCATCTATGTGTGAAATCCAGTCGGTTTCGATCTGAAATAGACATCGTTCAAATGTCAAAGGCGCCAAAGTATCAATGTCAATCCGTACGAGTTCGCCCCAAATCGCTGCAATATTTTGAAATGTTTCTTCAGACCATCGATGAATAGGAATTCCACTTACTGAAAGCAATACCCTTTGATTCGGTAAAAAGGATGTAGGCGACCATTCAATTAAAATTTCAAACCATTTTCTAGACGCCTAGTCTCCAAATTTTCTTCCTTGATTCTTTATCTTCAAACATGAATAATACAAGAAAGCCCGCAACTCGCATCAACGTAAAACTTGTCAATTTCGCCTTTGTTATCTCATTTACAAGATCCGCTATTTGGCTGAGTTGACGACAAAAACCCAAAGCGCAATTCTATAAAATTTCCCATTTATCGGTATTAACAACCCCATCCACGCATTTGTGTTTCTCTTCCACTCTAGATTGCTCTTTCAATGTGATCTGATCATCACCGTCCTCATCCTTGTTACACCTCCTCACTGGATTCCTTTTGGAATTGTTCGTATGATCATGATCATCCCATTGTTTCTGAATCTCCTTGTTCGTCCTTGAATCAATGTTATCATGTTTTCTACTTCAAAATGTATCCCTAGTCTCCCTTTGCACCATCATTACCTTTAATTTGTATCCATAAAGTCGAAATCCATGAAAACGCTCTATGATTCAATCTGCATCCTCCTTTGACCCCAAACGTACAAATCCGAATCCGGTTCCATCTCTCGCTCTCTTTCTTGGTACAAACACATCAACAACCACTCCATGTATGTCGAAAACTTTCCAAACGCCTTGCTAGTGTAGTTTCCCAGGTAAGTTTTATATAAAAACCGTCCAAACTCTTTGAATCTGATTTCCCAAGCTCATTTTCCTCACTATTAAGGTTGCGTGCACACCACTAATTCTTACTTGAAACTTCAATTGTTCACACAGTTTTATTCAGAAATATTCACAAACACATGGTGTGCACACATAAAATCCAATCCATTTTCACTTCTCATTTAAAAGATGATTGCAAGCGTTAATACACAAGGTTTCGTAGTCTCCAAGTGCAAACCAGAGGCAGTGAATCGCGTTGCTGATTGGTGTTGCGGTACTATGTTAATTTGATAGCGGCCAAAGAGAGAGAATTGAGTAATATGGACTTGAAAAAGGACTAAAATTTAAAATTATAAGGGCTTTTTAAGTTTTACAGCCCTTATAAAACTTAAAAAGCCCCTTTTTAAGTTATACATGAACTTAAATTGCTATTAGAATAAAACTATTAGGGGCACGAATCTACCCTTCTTTAATTTTGTTAGTGTTTATTTATAACTAAATAACTTTAAATTTTAAACAATGGTCAAATTATTATTAAATAAAAATTTATCGGATATATAAGTTTCATAATAGAGACTTATGCCCTTGATCCCTCCGTCCCATGGATTGTATGATAAACAATGACAGAGTCATATGGATTTTTACTAAAAAATATAAGGGATATTTACTTATTTGACCTCTTATTTTTCAATTCATTTGAAGTATATCCCTTTTTAATGGTTAACTGTACATTGTCTCTATTTATCTTAATTATTTACTCCGTCCAAATAACAAGTTTTTGCTTACTCATGAAAATGGTTGAACCATGATTCAAACTCAAACCAGTTATACTATTTTTGTTCGAATTGAGTTCTTGAACGATTAAAAGCTATATGTAAATAAGAGTTTTTCTTTTCGTTAATGTCATCGTTTTAAATCTTTTGACCGGTTAATTTAAATTAAATATTATAAAAATTTATCACGAAACAATTTTTTAAATTTATATAATTTCTAACATTAGAATCTAATTTTTTGATTCTATTTTAAAATAACCGAACAAATCATTTTACTAGATGAATTGATGGTCCATTTTCTAATGATCCAAGTAAATATTCTTTTTAATTGTCAACAAGCTTCTCGTTTTTTATTACACTGATTCGATTGGTCGGTTGCCACGGATGAAAGGTCTTGTGTTTGGAGCTTTGAGGGGAATTTTAATAGATTGAGTGAAGCTGAAAATAGGGGATTAGTGGCGCGTTTCACTCTCGATAAGGCGTGGGCGGTTGTTCGTGGGTGTGAGTGTTCGAAGTCACCGGGGCCGGACGGCTACAATATGGATTTTTTAAGAAGTGTTGGGAGGTAGTTTGTGATGATGTTGGGCGGGTTTTAGATGATTATTTTGCAACCGATAAGTTACCTGTGGGTGCGAACAATACATTCCTTGTGCTTTTGCATATGGTTTATTCACAGGTCACCTTGAGTGATTTTCGACCAATCAACTTGCTTAATTCGATATATAAGATTCTTGCCAAAATTCTAGCTAGAAGGCTACAGTCGGTGTTGGGAGGACAAATTAGTGATCACCAATCGGATTTTGTGCGTGGGCGTCAAATTGTGGATGGTATTCTATTGGAAAATGAGACAATACATTCCATGCGACAGAGTTCATTGGGCAGATGTATCCTGAAATTGTGGAATGGGGCGTGGTCTGCGCAAGGCTGCCCGTTGTCGCCTTTGTTTTTCGTTATTGTGGCGGAAGCACTGCATATGATGTTCGTTCAAGCGAAAGAGCTCATCCATGGGGTTTCGTTGGCTCCGTGGGTGTCGCTATCGCATCTTCAATTTACTGACGACACCATTCTATTCTTTGAAGCCTCTGTTCAGAGGGCTACGACTATCCGTAGGTTACTGTGTTGCTTTCAAGTTTGTTCTTGTTTGAAAATTAACTTCAATAAGTCCTCTCTTTATACTATTGGTGTGGAAAAGAGGCTGTTTGATTCAATGTTGGCTGTCTTGTGTAGTCGGAAAGTTGAATTGCCTTTTGTTTATTTGGGGCTGCCGTTGGGGGTGAATCCTCACAACATTGTTGTATGGGAACCAGTTATAGCCTCGGTTCGACGAAAGCTCGATGGTTGGAAACGAACATCTTTATCTTTTGGTGCTCGCGTTACACTAGTAAACTTTGTTCATTTGTCACTTCTAGTTTATTATATGGGTTTGTTTCGGGTGCCGAAGGGTGTTATCGCATCAATAGATAAAGTGAGGCGTGTTTTTCTGTGGAGTGGGGTGAGTTTACAACGGAAAATGTGTCGAGTAAGCTGGAGTATGGTTTGTCGGCCATGTCATCTTGGTGGGTTGGGGGTTGCGGATTTGGAGGTTGGAAATAGACCGTTATTGGCAAAATGGTCTTGGCAGTATGCTAGGAAAGAATCCTCTTTGTGAAGGGCCATCATCGTGGCAAAATATGGCGATGCAGCCCAGTAGTGGCAATTTAACTCTGCCTACAGGGGTTCGATGTCAGTTATTTGGAAGCAGATTGTCAAAACAGTGAGCTCGGATAGTGTGCAAAAGTTCATGGGTGAGACTAGTTTTGTTTGGAAGGTTGGTGATTGTTCGTGAGTTCTATTTTGGTATGATGCATGGTGTGTTTAGAAACCATTGAAGGATATATTCCCACAGTTATTTTCAATAGTGGTGAATCGTTTGGCTTTGGTCGCTGACCTTTCCGATGGGGGTAGCTTTCAGCATGACCGCTGCGAGAGTTTCTTTCATCGAGGCTTGTGTTCGTTTGAGCTTCGACAACTTCGGAAGCTCATCTCGCTCTTGGGACCTCTGAGGTTACGACATGGTGCAGTTGATATGTTAGTTTGGACACCTGATACACACGGGACCTTTTTAGTAAAGGCTCTATCACGTCTTCTTATGTTGGACAAGGTGAGAGGGAGCGATTTCGTTGAGTGTTTTGCGTGGAAAGTCCTCGTACCTCAGAGGGTTCAGGCGTTTTTTTGGTTCACATGGCTGCGTCCTTTACCAACTTTTGATTTTTTGAAGCTTCGTGGCATCGTGTTGGATGAGCAACAAGGTTTGTGTGCTTGGTGTCGTGAGAAGGGATGAGGATTTTTTCTATGCCCGTTTGCCTGTACCCCCTCGTCCCGGTCCGGATGCTTGACCGGTCCGAGCGGGCTACACGGGGAAAACCGAGGTGAAACCTGTTAAGGCTCCACTTCAGTTAACAACCCGAGAAAACTTTTTCATTTATATTATCTTGCCTAGATATAATATTAAGTCCTATGTGAGAAAAGCAACACCGGAAGAAAAAATGAGATAAACAACCAAACCGTCCAATTAAAACAACCCATTTTAAACTTAAACAGCAGACCGTATCGGAACGCCCATAGGGTGTTTCGATAGGCCTTTACTAGGTCAACCGGCCAAAGTCAAACCGAGGAGACCATTTCGAAACAAGGGTGGCCCGTATCGAAACACCCTCAACGGTCAACTTCTCGTGGTCAACGATACGAAGGCCGTTCCGATACACTAAAGCCCATTTCGATACTTCTTTTTATCGTCAAATTCTCAGATTTGCAGTAGCAAAATCGAATCGAAACGACCCATAGCATACCGAAACGCCTGGCCAAAAACAAAGGGACCGTACCGAGATGGGACTAACCGTTTCGAAACGCCCTCTGTCTGTAGATCGGTTTAGCTGGTTTATGGCACAAGGCTGTCCCAAAACTCCACTAAAACCTCCCAAAACACACATACAACAACTCTAAGGCAAACCAAACATCTACAAGCATGCTTAACACACCAAACATAAAGAAGCCAAACATTAAAGGAATCAACATCATTCAACACATGCTATATACATAACATTTAAGATTCACGCTTCAACAAACATACACTTAGGACCCCATAAAAGCACAAGGCCAACAACATCATAAAGGAGTCTAAACGTGCTCCTAAACAAACCAACACCAACATACTTCAAAAGCTCAAAGCAAGAAATACATACCCCATTGCTTGACTATTACACCTTAAAACTTAAATGTCCATACTTGAAAGCTAAGATAGCACCACAAAGCACACTTGGAGGCCCCCTTCTTGCACTAGCAACCCACGAACTACAGATTTGCATTGTCGAACAAAAGAGAGCGTAAGCATAAAGCTTAGTGAGAGTAAGCTCATTAAAACAAACCTCGACAATGCAGGGTCCAAGCACGAGCACAACCAAGGTAAAATGCACGTTCTTACCTTCGATTCACATGAGCCAAAATACACATGATGCATGAACATATATTCAATATTATGTCATGCTCAACAAGTCCATATACACATCATATGTAAACACATATATTAATCCATAATCGCAACACATCTCAAATCATATTGGCACCTAGCCATGACTCAAATACGTGGATAACAGTTGGAACTCACATCCAACAACAACCATTACCTTACGGTGGGATTACACTCATAACAGTTGGAACACAATTCACAACATCATTTCATAACAACTTCCGTGCTTAGCACGTACTCACCATGATCACCATCATGCACAATCCACATGCATATCACAATGCATCAAAACCATGCCTCCACATACATGTATAACACAATATACATATCCACCATAAACACAATTAAACATGAAGCATAGACAACAATTAGAGTTCAACCAAAGTCTCTAACTAAAGCTTGGGATTAGGCTACCACTCTAATTTCAACTCTAGGTGGGTCTACCAAGCCCGACCTAGTCCACATGCTTGAACGAATACTCGAAAACCATTTAAAAATATTTAACCACTCACCGACTATTCCGAGCTCAACACACTAGCCGATCAAGCTTCCAACGATTCCAGATTTTTTCCTGATGCTTCACCAACACAATTTCTTGCTTCTAATCAACTCAACACAATCAAAACAACCTCAAATCAGATCACACATCAATGTAGCAAACCCGGAACACTAATCAAGCATAAAACACAAGAGTTTCAAGCTAAGAACAACCCCAAAACATCAAACCCGAGCAGCCATGAAACCCAGTCCAAAACTCATGATTTCAACCTTTTTAACACACTTAAATGCTTCCAAAACAACATCTAACTATTACACTAACAACAGCCCATAATTTCCAACATCAAACAACCCCAAAACCAACCTTTAAACCCTTCAAAAACCCTTCTAAAACCCAAATCCTAGAATCATTGTAAAACTCTTTAAAATTTACATATGTTGGACCTTATGGGTTGTAAACAACTTATCTAACAATAAATAATCAAAAGCTTTGTTAGAAAATCATAAAGCTTCAATCTTTGACAAATTCTTTGAAAACCCAAAATATAAAAATACATGGTTTTAATGAAAACTAATGGTATCAAAATGAAGAGGAAGATAAGGCCAGGTCAAAAATGCAATTACCTTTTGGAAAATCACCAACAAGGAGCAAATGATGTAATGAAATAGTAAAAATGGAGAAGAGAGCTCTTTTGGTAGTTGAGTTTGAAATGAGAGTGAGGAAGAAGATGAGCACATGTCTTCTTCTTTTGTTTTTGTTTTAATTTATCAAAGAAATCCTATTTACCATTATGCCATTAATGAAATGGCTAAAAACTCCTATCTCCTAAAGTCCATGGAATTTGGACTTAGAAGATAGGCCAAATATAGACTTTAATTATTTTGCAAACACGAAGCCCATAAAATATTTTATTATTTTAATTATAAAACTGAAACCTGAAATATTATTTTAATATTATTTTCACCCGACCCCCAAACCCGGGTGTTACAACTCTCCCCCACTTAAGGAATTTCGTCCCCAAATTACCTGACGGAAACAAGTACGGAAACTGCTCAAGCATATCAGCTTTCCTCTCCCACGTGGCCTCTTCCACACCTCTATGCCTCCACAACACCTTGACCAACTCTATGGTCTTGCCACGCAACACTTTTCTATCAGAAGTAAGTATCTCAACAGGTTCTTCATTATAAGACAAATATGGATTCAACTATATCTCCTCAACATGCATAACATGATATGGATCTGATCTATATCTCCTAAGCATCGACACATGAAACACATCATGGATCTTCTCTAACTCAGAAGGCAAACTCAAACGGTAAGCTACAGTCCCAATCCGCTCAAGTATCTCATACCGACCTATAAACCTCGGACTCAACTTGCCTTTCCGGCCAAATCGCATTACCTTCTTCCACGGAGATACTTTCATAAACACTTTCTCACCCACCGAGAACTCAATCTCTTTTCTCTTCAAACCTGCATAAGATTTCAAACAATCGGAAGCTGCTTTCAAACGGTCACAAATCAACTTCACTTTGTCGGTAGTCCCCTTAAGCAAATCCGGCATATGTAACAATCTCTAACCCGTTTCAGCCCAACAGATCAGAGTCCTACATCGTCTACCATACAAAGCCTCATAAGAAGCAATTTGTATACTAGCCTTGTAAGTGTTCTTGTAAGCAAACTCAACTAAAGGGCAAGTGCTTCTCCCAAGAACCCTGGAAGTCAATCACACAACAACGAAGCATATCCTCTAATATCTATATCACTCGCTCTGACTGTCCATCTGATTGCGGATGATAAGAAGTACTGAAATGCAAACGGCTATATAGGGCCTATGCAAACAACTCCAGAACCTCGAACTGAATCTCGGATCTCTATCTGATACAATAGACTTCGAAACTTCATGAAGTCTCACAATCTCACGAATGTACAAATTCGCCAACTTGTCTAAAGAATCTGTAGTGTTCACTGCTAAGAAGTGAGCACACTTAGTGAACCTATCAACTATCACCCAAACAAAATTCTTCTTCGAAGGAGACAACGGTAACCCCGACACAAAGTCCATAGTTATCATCTCCCATTTCCATTCCGAAATCTTCAAAGGCTATAACAAACCTGAAGGAACCTGATGTTCTGCCTTCACTCGCTGACAAACCATACAACGGCTCACATACTCGGCTACATCCTTCTTCAAACCAACCCATAAATAATCATTCTTCAAATCACCACACATCTTAGTACTACCCGGATGCATAGAAAAAGGACTCGAATGTGCTTCGCTCAGAATCAGACGTCTCAACTCAAGATCTTCAAGTACTACAACTTTATCTCTGAAACACAATGTAACCCCCTTAGCCCGGCCTACACGGGGAAAACCAAAGTCAACCTGATAGTCAACCTTGATTCACGAACCTTTTTTTCCTTTTTAATCTTGTCCAGATACATGTTAACCCTAAGTGAATACTCACGAAATACGATTGAGAAAGGCACAGCAAACGGATATCATATAGGGACTCAATTGCAATTTACACGGGTTTAGGGACTAAAATGTAATTTCTGTAAATTAGAAGGTCTTCATTGATTTTATGCTTACCATTATGAAATTAGTCATGTTACATGCTTCTCTGCCAAATTTCATCTTAATTGGACATCTCAAGCTCAAGAAATTGCAATCCCAAAATTTAGGACTAAAGTGTAAAACATGCAAACATCAGAGCAATTCAAATTTGTGTCCAACGGTCACCCGTTTCGAAACACCCACCTGCCGTATCGAAACACTGGATCGAAACGGCGTTGACTATTTTGGTACGTGGGTGTGTTTCGAGACCAGTTCCGAAACATGACATTCCAGTAGCCCAATCGTTCCGAAATAGCCTCCAATGTTTCGAAACATGAAGGCCATTACAGGCCCCCGTTTCGAAACACTAGAGGGTGTTTCGATACGGTTTGCCCAGAAACTGCAGCAATTGCTGGTTTTTCCTTCATAAACTCATTCAAACACATCCCAAAGACTCTCTAATCATACCAACAAATCAGCAAACATATAAAGGTACATATCTAGAACTCTTAAACACATTCATAGCATCAAACATTTAATCTCACAAGTCTAGAGGCATGCTTCCTAATATCAAATCACAAATAGGCAATCCAACCTCAAAACAAGCAATTAAGGCCATTTACAATTCAAACCAGCCAAAGCAAACATGCCACAACCCTAGGGAGTTTAACACATCTCCCAAATACAATTCTTGGTTTCCCATTGCCAATCTATCAAAACTGAAGTGTATGAAAACTTCACTATACATGAGCTTGGACTTCCTTGGATGAACTTAGCTTCCTTGATGCCCGAAAACACCTCAATTATCTGCATTATTGGTAAAAAGAGAGCGTAAGCACAAATGCTTAGTGAGGCATGCTCTAAAGAAAACCAACACAATATTGCACACTTTGAAAATCTTTACACAAAAGCTTTTGAACCGCATGCTCATTTGAACACATGCTTGAAAATCTTTCAAAGCAACTTCTCATTGAAACTACATGTACCTCAATTCTATCTCATGCATTTACCAATGCAAAACTCATGGCAAGGCCATACACATGCTTATATCATCAAAGCATTTCTAAAACAAATCTCATATCCATAACTCATAGCATAAATCATTTCATCAAATGTACATGTGTAACAAAAACCATTTCATCATTTATATTGGCATTTAGCATCTCATTAATACTCGGATATGCGGACACATTTCTACACTAGACTCTTCCGGTGGAATCTCGCATCACTGTACTCACTTGTATAGCAACACGGCTTCCGGTGGAATCTCTCATCACCGTACTCACATGGCGGAATCTCTCATCACCACAAAACTTGGGTATTTCACCAAGTCCTACCCGATGGAATGCCCATCATCGGAATATCTCCCTTTGGCTTAACCAAAGAGCACGTACGAATTTTTAGTTTATAGTGCACTCTCATCCTATTGATCGATCAATTATATCCGGTAAGTTTCTCAACATCTATGCCAATATAATGTGTTAAAACATCACCACACCTACTGTTTTTCATGCAATATTACTCAAAGGTTTTCTCATCACATTTCAGAACATGAATCATACTTTGCTTCAAACAAAAAGCTCAAATCACATCAATGCAACATGCCATCTCATGACATCTCTACAAGCATAATCTCAAGCCATGAATCATGCACAAAACAGTAGGAATTTATCAATCTAAAACCATGAGCATGTAAAAGCATTTTAGGGGCAAACACCACTTTAAAGAGAGCAATTGAAACCATACTTACTTCTGGATTTAGGAAGGAGTTTCAAACCTCTCCTAAATCCCCAAACCTTGTATTTTTTGTCCTCATGGACTTCTAACCCAATCGCACTCACCAATTTCTTTTCGCTTGCTCGCCGAAACGCCAATTAATCTTCCGGATCAACTCCAAAAGTGTCCGAAGATGTCTCCCCTGTTTTAGACACATAAAAGTAGAGGATTAATGCATCATCATGCATTGAAATCTTCAGCCAACACTCCTAAACTCGCTGCTCTACCTAAACCCAACATTTCAGCTATCAAATACAACCGAAATCACCTCCAAACTCTTCCAAAACATAACCCAGCAAAGATCCATCACTTCTAAACATTTGTAAACATTAATTAACATCAAAAGTAATCCTAAACTCGTCCTTACACCCCCAGCTTTAACAGAATTCCAATATCACCCCAAAACCCACCATTTTCACAAGCTAAAACTTAGGAAAAACAACCTATTCGGGATTGGATTGATAAAACCTCATTCCTAACATCATTTAACATCCAAAATTCATTAGAAAACCATCTCAAAACAGAGCCCAATCAATTACCACGAAAATCTTCAAGATCTCTTCCAAAATCTTTAGTTTTAAGCCAAAATCTTGTTTCCAACATTAACACCATTCATAAACCTTTAATAAAGGGTTGACAACTTTGGAATTTTAGTAAAGAACTGAATATTTAGAGGAGAAGAACAATTTTACCTCTAGAAGATGATTTCTCCTTGATTTGGGCAAGTTTCCATGAAAATTCAATGTCGAAAACAAATAGATTTGATGAAAGATTGATTAGGAATCAATGAGTGATGGAAATCTCATCAAATGAAGTGAAAATCAAAGTGAATTTTTCTGGAGAAAAAGTGTTTTGTTGATAGGATTTTGAGAGAAAATGAAATGAGAGAAAATTAGAGAAAAGTGGTTTTAAAAGTCAAAGGTAGTTTATCACCTTTGCTTTATTTAATTAAATCATTAATTAAATCACCCAAATTGAGGAAAAATCTGATGAAAACATTTTTGGTAAATTAGCTCCTTAAAGATTCAAAGTTTCAATCCTTTACAAAATAGTCACTACAAAACTTTGTAAAAACTGCGATTTGGTCACTACATCGAAATGTAGTATTTCCAAACCATATTTTGTAAAATTGATTTCACCATTCACTTATATATATTAAATGAGGATTTTTAGATATTTTTCTATATTTTTAAAGCATCCCGAATTAGTTGTTCCCTAAAACTCCCTTTTATATTCGAATTGTTTCTCAAACCGGTCCGGTTTAGACCCTAAACTTCTAAGCCCAAAATGGGGTGTTACAACTCTCCCCCTCTTAAGAAATTTTGTCCTCGAAATTTACCTGAGGAAAAAGGTAAGGAAACTACTTCTTCATATCATCTCTTCTTTCCCACGTGGCTTCCTCAACACCACGATGCTTCCACAACACCTTAATCAATTCAATGGTCTTACCACGAAGAACTTTGTTGTTTGGATCCAGAATCTCAATCGGCTCCTCATCATAGGTCAAATCTGGATTTAACTCAACTTCTTCAACATGCATAACATGCGAAGGATCCGATCTATACCTCCGAAGCATGGAGACATGAAACTCATCATGTATCTTCTCCAACTCTTGCGGTAGCCTTAGCTTATACGCAACAGGACCCACACGTTCTATCACCTCGTATGGTCCAATATACCTAGGGCTCAACTTACCCTTCTGGTCAAACCTCATCACCTTATTTCAAGGTGAAACCTTCAAGAACACACGGTCACCCACCGCAAACTCAATCTCCTTACGCTTCAAATCCGCCTAAGTCTTCTGTCAATCAGAAGCTGCCTTTAACCGCTCACAAATGAGCTTCACCTTCTCGGTGGTTCCTTTGAACAAATCTGGCAACGAGACCAATTTATGACCTCTTTCAGCCCATCAAAGAGGAGTTTTGCACTTTCTCCCATACAAGGCTTCATAAGGTGCCATTTGAATACTTTTCTGGTAGCTATTATTATAAGAAAACTCCACCAAAGGCAAATGCTTCTCCAAAGAGCCTTGAAACTCAATCACACAGCACCTCAACATATCCTCAAGCACTTGGATAACACACTCAAACTGTCCATCCGACTTTGGATGATAAGAAGTGCTAAAGTTCAGCCGCGTACCCAAAGCTTGATGCAAACACTCCCAAAATCGCGATGTGAACCTCGGATCTCTATCCGACACTATAGATTTTGGTACCCCATGCAAACGCACAATTTCAGCAATGTATAACTCTGCAAGCTTATCCAAGGTATACGTGGTATGCACAGGTAAGAAATGCGCACACTTTGTAAGGCGATCCACAATCACCCACACTGAATTCTTCTTCGATGGCGACAAAGGTAAACCAGACACAAAGTCCATGGTGACTCTTTCCCACTTCCATTCAGGAATCCTCAATGGTTGCAACAACCCTGAAGGAAACTAATGCTCAACTTTAACCCGATGACAAACCATACACTTACTCACATATTCCACAACATCTTTCTTCAACCCCACCCAATAGTACTCATCCTTCATATCACGATACATCTTTGTACTACCAGGGTGCATAGAAAAGGACTACAATGAGCTTCGGTCAGAATAGTACACCTCAACTCTACATCATTCGACACTACTACCCGTCCTCCGAAACATAAAACTCCATCTTCATTAAAACAGAAATTCGATGATCTACCCTCAGCAGTATCCTAAACATGTGGCACCAAGGAATCGTCCAACAACTGCTTATCTTTTATTAACTAAACGAGAGATGGTTTCACTTGCAATTCAGCCACAAGACCTCCATCTCGCGAGATACTCAAGCTAGCAAACACATCCCTTAACTCTACCGCCACTTTCATATTATATTTATATTTTGTTCATGTTGTGCATGAAATTTTGGTATTTTAATCATATATTTATGTTTGGGCATGATTAGGATTGCATGAAAATTTTTACTTGCCCATAAGTAGGGGTGAGAAAAACTCGAGTTTACTCGACGCGAAAAAACCTGACTCCTAATATTATCCCTAAATATATGAGTGAATTACATATTTTACTCATGTTGGGTCAATTTAAATATTTTTATTCTAAATTTAAAATAGACCCAACCTAAATTTATTTATTTTAATCCCGACTCTTAAAATTGGATCAGTCAAATCTCCGTCTCATGCCCATCCCTAGTTAGTAGAGGCTTAAATTCTTTACTTCCATTCTCTTTGAAATGTACTGATACAAATTAAAGTAGAGGATTAATTTCAAAAGTAATCATAACAGAGGTACTAAAATCCCAATTTTAACAAATTATATACAACTTTCAGGTTTCATATTCTTCACTTGAAGTGGGAATAGTTCCAACCATGGCCGATCAAAACATACCCATCTCGTCAACTCCGACCACCAACCAAGCTTCCCAAGTCGACAGAACCGACTGCGAGGCTCGAGTTTTAAGGTACAAAGAGAAGAGGAAGAACCGATAATTCGAGAAAACAATCTGATGTGTAACCCCCTTGTCCCGGTCTGGCCGGATGACCGGTCCGAGTGGGCCACACGGGGAAAACCGAAGCGAAACCCAAAGGGTTCCTCCTCGGTTAGCAACCCTAAATTTTTTTTTTCATTTTAAACATGCCATTTTGAACCCCCAACCACAAACAAACGCCCAAATTTTAATCTTAACTAAAGGCATATTAAATCCTATGTATTTTTCTCTTTGAACAGGCCAACAACTCAAAACAGTGCAATACTAAGCAGAAGTTTCGAAACCTTGGGGAAGGGTTTCGAAACTTTTGCTGGCAGAAACCCCTGGGACCAAAATTCTCCAAAGGTTTCGAAACCTTGGGGAAGGTTTCGGAACCTTGGACCAAAGTTTCGAAACCTCCCCTAAAGTTTCGAAACTCTTGGTTGGCAGAATGCCCTGGAACCAAAATCTCACCAAAGGTTTCGAAACCTTGGGATGGTTTCGGAACCTTTGACCAAAGTTTCGAAACCTACCCCAAAGGTTTCGAAACTTTGGGTTGGCAGAATGCCCTGGAACCAAATCCTCTGCAAAGGTTTCGAAACCTTACCCATGGTTTCGAAACCTTAGTGCAGGGGATCACATTCTGCTCAACCTAAGGACTTTCTAACCTCGCAAAACCCCAAAATCATACATGGACATGTATAGGAGTGTAAAAAGGACTAAAAGCATGCATCAACACTCACAAGACCCGCACATATGACCATTTCAACAAGCATACATGAGCCATTAATAGGCATAATATCAAACATAGGCATAATATCAAGTAGACTTAGCTAGTCTTTCAAGTGGCATATATGGTCTCTCAATCCTAACAAGTTCGAATCTCATATATTATCATCATGTAGCGACAAAATATAACACAACCATATATCACCATCATATATCACAATACATGATTTAAGTTTAATTGGCCACTTTAATTACCCCGATTGTGCAGATATAAACCTTGACAACACTTTACCTCGGTGGGATTCCACTCATCACCGGACCTTGCATGTGCGGGATTCCACTCATCGCCACATGCCCTACGGATGGGATTCCACTCATCATCCCGTAGAAATATATGAACTAGCTTCCGGTGGAATGTTACATCACCGTACTCCTCCTTGATGACTTAACGCCATCAAGGCCACGTACGTTTTGACTCAATTTGTGGGCACACTATCCTAATGATTGATCATTTACAACCGGTAATTATTTTAGTGCCAATTATCATTATCACAACTCATACCATCAACCACAATACATGTTCAACACATATCTACTCATCATGATATACATGCATCAATTCAACCACAATCCACAAGAACATAGATAGGCTAAATACACATTAGCATGCAATGAACTTAAAGGCTAGAATTAACAACTCGAAATAAGAAAATGGCCTACCAAGCACATTTCTCACATACACTCTACACACACTCGAACCAAACTTTAAAACAAGTTGAAACCACTCACCGCCCTTCCTTAGCAATTCGAACCAATCTTCCTACGAACCCGGATTCGGTCCCAAAGCCCCTTCCGCGTTTCCTCTTGCTTCTAGTCAACAAAAACACATATATTACTTTCCAATTCAACGCTAATTCAACCTTCAACCCACTTTGCAATCACAACCCAAATTCCTCAATTTCTCAAATCACATAACCTCCTAAAAACCCAATTTTCGTGCTCCCCTAAAGACTTGCTGAAAAATCAATTTCCAAACATCCAAATCATTCTAAAACACCCTCATATCATAGGTAGACCAACAGCCCTTCATTTTCAACACAAAACCCACCAAAAACTCAAGTTTTACTACCTTAAAATTTACCTCAAGGACAAGCTACGAATTTTTATCAAAACTCAACCAAATTAAAGTATGTGGTGTATTTCATCTTGCTTAAGCAAAACCCCAACATGATTTATCAAAACAAAACGAGAAACCCCTTTAAAACCCAAATCTTAACATAAACCCTAATTTCCAAAACACCCTATTTTTGAAATTTAAGACAAGGGATAGATAGAGATTGAAGAGGAGATTAAGAAAACATAATTACCTCTTAAAACGGGGTTGAAATCAAGTGGTAGGATCAATGGAATAGTGACAAAGCTTGAGAGGTTTTTAGAGATGGTGTTTTCTTCACTTTAACGTTGGAAAGGAGATTACAAAGAAGATGACAACTTTTGGTTTAAAGTTGTCTAGCTTTTTAAAAACTTTAGGGTCAAATCGCAATATATGTCCCTCCCCTTCTTCCAAAACTCAATTAGACCATTATTTGAAGTTGAAATGTTTTAATTAAGTTTTAATTGACTCGTACTAATACCCGGCTAACTCCTAGGCCCGAAACACGGGTGTTACAACTCTCTCCCACTTAAGGAATTTCGTCCCCGAAATTACCTGACTGAAAGAGATACGGAAACTGCTTTTCCATATCCTCTTTCCTCTCCCAAGTGGCCTCGTCCACACCTCTACGTCGCCACCGCACCTTTACTAACTCAATCGATCTACCCCTCAACACTTTACTGTCAGAAGCTAAGATCTCCACTGGCTCTTCTTCATAAGTCAAATCCGGATTCAATTCAATTTCTTCTACGGGCATAACATGTGATGGATCGGACCTATACTTGCGAAGCATCGAAACATGGAACACATCATGTATCTTCTCAAGCTCGGATGGCAAACGCAACTAATAAGCAACCGGACCAACCCTCTTCACAATCTCATACGGTCCTATGTACCTCGGACTCAATTTCCCTTTTCTGCCAAATCTCATCACCTTTTTCCACGGAGACACCTTCAAGAATACCTTCTCACCCACTGAGAACTCAACTTCCTTCCTCTTCAAATCGGCATAGGACTTCTGCCTATCCGAAGCAGCCTTCAAGCGATCACAAATCAATTTTACCTTGTCGGTTGTCCCCTTGAGCAAATCCGGCATAGGTAACAGTTTCTGCCCTACCTCGGCCCAACACACTGGAGTTCTACACTTCCGGCCATACAATGCCTCATACGGAGCCATCTGAATGCTCGATTGAAAACTGTTATTGTACGCAAACTCTACTAGAGGCAAATGCTTCTCCCAAGTACCCTGAAAGTCAATGATACAACAGCGCAACATGTCCTCTAAGATCTGAATAACCCTCTCTGACTGACCATCTGACTGAGGATGATAAGAAGTGCTGAAGTTCAAACGGGTACCCAAAGCTGTATGCAAACACTCCCAAAATCTAGAAGTAAACCGCGGATCTCTATCTGACACAATGGACTTTGGCACACCATGTAGCCTCACAATTTCACCAATGTACAAATCGGCCAATCTATCTAAGGTGTAAGTAGTGTTGACTGCCAAGAAGTGAGCACACTTCGTAAAACGATCAACTATCACCCAAACTGAGATCTTCTTCGTAGGAGTCAAAGGCAAACCCGAAACTAAATCCATAGTGATGTTCTCCCACTTCCATTCCGGAATCCTCAACGGCTGTAACAAACCTGAGGGAACTTGATGTTCCGCCTTCACTCTTTGACACACTAAGCACTTACTCACAAAGTCGGCTACATCTCTCTTCAAGCCAACCCAAAAGTACTCATTCTTCAAATCACGGTACATCTTCGTACTTCCAGGATGCATAGCAAACGGACTATTGTGGGCTTCAGTCAAGATCGTACGTCTCAAGTCACTGTCTTCTGGCACAACTATTCTATCTTTGAAACACAGAACCCCATCAGTGCTGAAGCTGTAATCTGAAGATCTACCTTCGGCTATATCTTGCACGTGAGGTGCCAAAGATCTATCTAAGAGTTGTTTCTCTCGAATCAACTGACCTAGAGTAGGTCTAACCTGAAGCTCGGCTACCAAGCCACCATCTCCGGACAAACTCAATCCAGCAAACATAGCTCTCAAGTCTACAGCCATCTTTCTACTCAATGCATCGGCCACTACATTGGCCTTACCCGGATGGTACTCAATAGTAAGATCATAGTCTTTTAGCAACTCTAACCACCTACGCTGTCTGAGATTCAAATCTCGCTGAGTCATAATGTACTTCAAACTCTTGTGGTCGGTGTACACTGTGCATTTCTCACCATACAAATAATGTCTCCAAATCTTTAAAGCAAACACAACTGCCGCTAACTCTATGTCATGGGTCGGATAGTTGCGCTCATGAGTCTTCAACTGTCTCGAGGCATAAGCCACTACTCTTCGGTCTTGCATCAGAACACATCCTAACCCTACATACGAGGCATCACTATAAATCACATAGTCCTTCCTGGACTCAGGCTAAATCAAAATCGGAGCTTGGGTCAAAGCTTCTTTCAATTTATCAAAGGCTCTCTGTCTTGCATCTGTCCACTCAAACTGAACACTCTTCTGAAGTAACTGTGTCAATGGAGCGGCTAACTTAGAGAAACCCTCTACAAATCTCCTATAGTATCCGGCTAAGCCTAGGAAGCTACGTACTTCTGTCACTGACTTCGGTTGCTTCCACTCAACAATGGCTTCAATCTTCTTCGGATCAACTCTAATGCCTTCAGCTGACACTACATGTCCTAAGAAGACTACTTCTCGGATCCAGAATTCACACTTGCTGAGTTTCGTATACAACTGATGATCTAGCAAAGTCTTCAAATCAAGTCTCAAATGTCGGTCATGGTCTTCTTCAGTTCGCGAGTACACCAAGATGTCATCAATAAACACAACTACAAACTGATCTAGATACTGATGAAAAATCCTATTCATCATGTCCATGAAAGCTGCCGGTGCATTAGTCAACCCAAAGGGCATGACTAAAAACTCATAATGACCGTACCTAGTCCTAAAGGCCGTCTTCGGTACATCAACCTCTCTAACCTTTAGCTGGTAGTAACCTGATCTCAAATCAATCTTCGAAAAGACCGATGCTCCTCTCAACTGATCAAACAAGTCATCAATTCTAGGCAACGGATATTTGTTCTTCACTGTCAACTGATTTAACTGTCTGTAATCTATGCACATTCTCATACTCCCATCTTTCTTCTTCACAAACAATACTGGTGCACCCCAAGGTGAAGAACTAGGCCTAATAAAACCTCTATCTATCAATTCTTGCAACTGAGTCTTCAACTCTTTCAATTCTTTCGGTGCCATACGATACGGTGCAATCGAAACAGGAGCTGAATCTGAATAAGTCTCAATGCTGAACTCTACCTCTCTGTCCGGTGGTAACCCTGGCAATTCTTCCGGAAACACACTAGGAAAGTCACATATTGTCCGGATGTCCTGAGGTCTAACCTCACTCATGTTAGGGTTCATCACATACGCTAAGTATGGTTCACACCCCAACTCCACTAACCTCTTAGCCTCTAACACTGAAACCACATTGGACAAGAACTTTACATTCTCACCCACCACTACAATCTCATAATCGTCTGTGAGCTTCAAAGAAATCCGTTTAGTTTCAAAGTCTATCCTAGCTCTATGCTCCGTGAGCCAGTCCATACCCAGAATTACATCAAAACCATAGAAGGGAAGCTTCATCATATCCACTGGAAACACATGTCCTTGAACCATCAACGGACACCTTCGATACATCTTTCTAACCACTACCGTGTCCCCAAAGGAACTAGTAACACTAACTCCTACCTCTAACAACTCACAAGGCAAATTCAAAGACTGTGCATGTTCACTCAATATGTAGGAATGTGTAGACCCAGAGTCAATCAAAAAAAGCAAACCCAAAGACTGTATCGAGAAGTTACCTGCGATCACATCGGTGTCATGCTGCTCCCCGCGCTGAGCATAAACCCTAGCCTGTCCTCCACCCTCCGGCTGGACTGCAACAACATGAGCTATGTTCCTCTGACCATCATTCCTTGGCTGGAAGTTTTCTCTACCGCGCCCGCGGCCTCTCTAAAAATCATTGGCTCTAGCAGGAGCCTGAGCTGGTGCCTGTCCCACCTGATGTGGACAGTCACGCCTAATGTGGTCTCTAGCACCACAACTCCAACAGGAATGATAATTTCCCCAACACTCACCGGTGTGGTTCCTCTCGCAAGTAGCACATGTGGGCAACTTCCCACCAGCTCTCTCACCCTGATGGCCCCTACCGTGGTTACCGCCACCACGCCTATGATCAAACTGATGCCGGTTGTCCCGATGCCTCTTGGCATCACCTCTATCAAAGTTGCTGGACCTCTTACCCGAACTAGATCCACCTGACCGCCTCGTCAAACTCAAACTGTGCTCCAAGTCCTTGGCTCTTGAGACCAAGACATCAAAATCAGTGTAATCTGAAGCTAGAGTATAAGTCTGGATCTCCTCACTCAGCCCATATCGGAAGCGGTTACAACGCTCCACCTCAGTAGGTACAAGCTCAGGTGCATACTGACTTAGTCTGACAAATCGGATCTCATAATCAGTCACGGACATACTCCCCTGAAGCAATGCCATAAACTCTCTCTTCCTCTCATCAAGGTATCGCGGACCCAAATACTTCTTCCGGAAAGCTATCTCAAAGAACTCCCAAGTGATCTCGGTCTCATCCATCCCCGAAGTAACGGTGACCCACCAGGTGTAGGCATCACCCTGAAGCAGAGACTCAACACATCCCAACTTGCGCTCACCAGTACATCCCATCTGAGCAAGAATACGGACGGTCTTCTCAAACCACATCTCTAACCTCTCCGGAGTAGCACCTCTAAACTCTTCGGCCCCAAGGCCCCGAAGTCTCTCTAATGGTAATCCGGTGCCCTCACCCTGATGATGAGCTGCCTGACCTCCAGCTACTGCAGCCTGGAATGCCCCGGCTATCGCCTGAACCAACGGAGCTAAATCAATCCCGGCCGGTCCTTGGCAACCTTGGCCACCTTGGCCTCCTTGTAGTCCCATTCCTTCGGGCCCGGCCTCGCCTCCCACTCCTGGTGGAGGAGGTGGTGGTGGTGGAGGTGGTGGAGGAGCTCCAACTCCAACCACTGGCTCTCCCACTTGAGCCTCAACTCTCACAACTGGCTCAACTCTCGGAGCCTCTGCCCGTGGTTCCGGTCGAACCATCCTAGGCCTCCCACGTGGTCTCATGGTTCAACTAGCAAGGTAAAACTACAACAAGAAACAGATAAGGATTACGTTAGTCAAAGCAAGGGTCCAATAGTGCTCAAGTATTCCTCTTTTCAAAAATCCGTTTAAATTAAGTAATAGTAGCAATGGGCACTCACTTTACACCAGACACAACAGTTCATGCATTCAAAACATCATACGATCAATCAAGCATCAAGGATTCATGGCAAATCATGCATCGAACAACACAAGCATTTAACACATTAATCTTACCTCACTTACCTGCCCGAGGTCTCGGTAACCTCAGGCTCTGATACCAACAAATGTAACCCCCTTGTCCCGGTCTGGCCAGATGACCGGTCCAGTGGGCCACACGGGGAAAACCGAAGCGAAACCCAAAGGGTTCCTCCTCGGTTAGCAACCCTAAATTTTTTTTTCATTTTAAACATGCCATTTTGAACCCCCAACCACAAACAAACGCCCAAATTTTAATCTTAACTAAAGGCATATTAAATCCTATGTATTTTTCTCTTTGAACAGGCCAACAACTCAAAACAGTGCAATACTAAGCAGAAGTTTCGAAACCTTGGGGAAGGGTTTCGAAACTTTTGCTGGCAGAAACCCCTGGGACCAAAATTCTCCAAAGGTTTCGAAACCTTGGGGAAGGTTTCGGAACCTTGGACCAAAGTTTCGAAACCTCCCCTAAAGTTTCGAAACTCTTGGTTGGCAGAATTCCCTGGAACCAAAATCTCACCAAAGGTTTCGAAACCTTGGGATGGTTTCGGAACCTTTGACCAAAGTTTCGAAACCTACCCCAAAGGTTTCGAAACTTTGGGTTGGCAGAATGCCCTGGAACCAAATCCTCTGCAAAGGTTTCGAAACCTTACCCATGGTTTCGAAACCTTAGTGCAGGGGATCACATTCTGCTAACCTAAGGACTTCCTAACCTTGCAAAACCCCAAAATCATACATGGACATGTATAGGAGCGTAAAAAGGACTAAAAGCATGCATCAACACTCACAAGACCCGCACATATGACCATTTCAACAAGCATACATGAGCCATTGATAGCATTTAACATGAATCAAGCATTCGAAACATGGCATTCCAACAAAAGGGTAAAATTCAGCATTTAGAGACATATATGGAGCTCAAGAGCCAAAAGGCACAAAACAACACAAGAGGTTTGCACTCAAACATAAAGCAACCTAAGCATCCTAGACATGCCATCACACACCATCAATCAAAATAGCATTACATGCTTTACAATCCAAAATATCAATCCGAAACAACATCATCAAAAGAGTCATACAAGGCTCGTACAAACACCCTATTGCCACATTGCTTAACTACTACAAAATTAACCATACTTGAGCAACAACTTGGAAAGCTTTTCTTGCCTTGCCTCGAGCTAACGCCACGCTAAAGATCTGCATTGTTGAACATAGAGAGCGTAAGCTATAAGCTTAGTGAGGGTGCTCTAAAACGAAAAACAACAACAATGCAGGGTCCAAGCATGTTAATCCTAGTCTACATACATCAAACATAGGCATAATATCAAGTAGACTTAGCTAGTCTTTCAAGTGGCATATATGGTCTCTCAATCCTAACAAGTTCGAATCTCATATATTATCATCATGTAGCGACAAAATATAACACAACCATATATCACCATCATATATCACAATACATGATTTAAGTTTAATTGGCCACTTTAATTACCCCGATTGTGCGGATATAAACCTTGACAACACTTTACCTCGGTGGGATTCCACTCATCACCGGACCTTGCATGTGCGGGATTCCACTCATCGCCACATGCCCTACGGATGGGATTCCACTCATCATCCTGTAGAAATATATGAACTAGCTTCCGGTGGAATGTTACATCACCGTACTCCTCCTTGATGACTTAACGCCATCAAGGCCACGTACGTTTTGACTCAATTTGTGTGCACACTATCCTAATGATCGATCATTTACAACCGGTAATTATTTTTGTGCCAATTATCATTATCACAACTCATATCATCAACCACAATACATGCTCAACACATATCTACTCATCATGATATACATGCATCAATTCAACCACAATCGACAAGAACATAGATAGGCTAAATACACATTAGCATGCAATGAACTTAAAGGCTAGAATTAACAACTCGAAATAAGAAAATGGCCTACCAAGCACATTTCTCACATACACTCTACACACACTCGAACCAAACTTTAAAACAAGTTGAAACCACTCACCCCCCTTCCTTAGCAATTCGAACCAATCTTCCTACGAACCCGGATTCGGTCCCAAAGCCCCTTCCGCGTTTCCTCTTGCTTCAAGTCAACAAAAACACATATATTACTTTCCAATTCAATGCTAATTCAACCTTCAACCCACTTTGCAATCACAACCCAAATTCCTCAATTTCTCAAATCACATAACCTCCTAAAAACCCAATTTTCGTGCTCCCCTAAAGAATTGCTGAAAAATCAATTTCCAAACATCCAAATGACTTCCAAATCATTCTAAAACACCCTCATATCATAGGTAGACCAACAGCCCTTCATTTTCAACACAAAACCCACCAAAAACTCAAGTTTTACTACCTTAAAATTTACCTCAAGGACAAGCTACGAATTTTTATCAAAACTCAACCAAATTAAAGTATGTGGTGTATTTCATCATGCTTAAGCAAAACCCCAACATGATTTATCAAAACAAAACGAGAAACCCCTTTAAAACCCAAATCTTAACATAAACCCTAATTTCCAAAACACCCTATTTTTGAAATTTAAGACAAGGGATAGATAGAGATTGAAGAGGAGATTAAGAAAACGTAATTACCTCTTAAAACGGGGTTGAAATCAAGTGGTAGGATCAATGGAATAGTGACAAAGCTTGAGAGGTTTTTAGAGATGGTGTTTTCTTCACTTTAACGTTGGAAAGGAGATTACAAAGAAGATGGCAACTTTTGGTTTAAAGTTGTCTAGCTTTTTAAAAACGTTAGGGTCAAATCGCAATATAGGTCCCTCCCCTTCTTCCAAAACTCAATTAGGCCATTATTTGAAGTTGAAATGTTTTAATTAAGTTTTAATTGACTCGTACTAATACCCGACTAACTCCTAGGCCCGAAACACGGGTGTTACATGATGCGCTTCCCGGAAGGCCTACGCCGAATCAAAGCCAAGAATCAAAGGCCGATTGGTCAAAAGAAATAAAAACGAAAATGACATAGTCCTCGACCACATGCTTAACTCGCCAACTTCAGCTTTTGCAGCAGCTTTCATGTCGGAAACAGAGTACGACGTTGTCTCGTAGTTTTGAAAGTCGATTTATAGAAGAATACTATGATTTTGTAATATAGTAATTAAATTCTGGCAAGTAGAATAATCCAAACGGAAATTGAAATTAATGGAAATAGATGTTTAGTTCTTTGGTTATTGTTTATGTCGCGTCTAAAGTTTGATTTCAATCTCGGAATAAAAAAACAATGGCTTGATTCCTTAAGTCTTTTTAAATTGACCCAAACTTTTTATTTGGGTTAATATATATTTTGGTACCTTAATTTTGTCTTAACTTGACTCTTCGATTTAAATTATCATTTAAATTTGACATATGATTTGAACAAAACATCGCGCTTTTGTACTTGTTTTTATCTAAAAGTTGTGTTTAAGTATTATTGAATCGGACAAAGAAGTTTAAGAATCAAATTGAATGTGAAATCGATTTCAAGATCGAACGTTGAGAGGGTCTAATTAGTAAATTTTCAAATTATAAGGGCTTTTAAAGTTTTACATGAACCTAAATTGCTATTAGAATAAAACTATTGGGGGGACGAGTCTACCCTTCGTTAATTTTGTCAGTGTTTATTTATAACTAAGTAACTTTAAATTTTAAACAAGGGTCAAATTATTATTAAATCAAAATTTATCGGCTATTTAAGTTTCATAATAGAGACTTATGCCCTTGATCCCTCCGTCCCATGGATTGTATGATAAACAATGACAGAGTCATATGGATTTTTACTAAAAAAATATAAGGGATATTTACCTATTTAACCTCTTATTTTTCAATTCATTTGAACGATATCCCCTTTTTAATCGTTAATTGTACATTGTCTCTATTTATCTTAATTATTTACTCCGTCCCCAATAAAAAGTTTTTGCTTACTCATGAAACGGGTTGAACCATGATTCAAATTCGAACCAGTTATACTATTTTTGTTCGAATTGAGTTCTTTAACGATTAAAAGCTATATGTAAATAAGAGTTTTCTTATTGTTAATGTCATCATTTTAAATCTTTTGACAGGTTAATTTAAATTAAATATTATAAAAATTTATCACAAAACAATTTTTAAATTTATAACATTAGAATCTAATTTTTTATTCTATTTTAAAATAACCGAACGAATTATTTTACTAGATGAATTGATGGTCAAATTTCTAATGGTCCAAATAAATATTCTTTTTAATTATCAACAAGCTTCTCGCTTTTTATTACACTGATTCGATTGGTCGGTTAGGAACGACAAAAAGGATATAGATAAGCAGCTATGTTATACATTGCAAATTGAATTAGGGTATTACAATTTAATCAAATTTTTTGTTTAAATAGAGAGATATTATATTCTCATTCCGAGATTCGAACCTATACAAGATGGAACAGAATGAGTATCCTTAGCAACTAAACCAATTAATTTTGGTTAGACTCAAAATAATTCGAACATATATTAAATTTATTTATTTATTACTTAAAAGAATAACTATTAATTATTTTAGCGGAAGAAGATATTAGATAATTTAAATAATGTATAGAATTCAAATTCTTATATTACGAGTAAAACAAATTAAATTAGAAGTATCGCCTCCTTAATAAATTATTATAATATTTTCTTCAAATTAATTTATTAACAAACCGATCAAATATGATTATAAAAAATGTCATTTCGTGAATGAAAACATTTTAACACTCAACATTTTATTTTGAGTCAAAATGGTCATTTCGTGAATGAAAACTGTAATCAACTAACAACAAACAACTCGATATGACTGATAGAATAACACATCATCATAAAAAATTAAATTGTATTTTATATAATTTTAGTTTTACTTGTGTGTCATTATGTCAAGTCAAGACCTTTGTTTATTTGTCATTATTATGTCAGTGTGCATTGCCATGGAGATTTCCCACACCATGTCAAGTAATTTGTCGTTAATTAACTAACAATTTTTATACAAAGATTAACTATTTTAACTTAAGATTTCCCGAAGTGATAAATAAAAAAAATAAAAAGGAAGGTTTGGATAAAAGGAAGATCACATGAAAAGCCAACCTCAAAAGTTTTTAGTTTTAACGAATTTAACGATTGGAATCCTTTTTGGATCCAAATTCGTATCTAATTCTTTGAACACACTTTCCTATAATGCTCCTATTTATAAAAAATATATTTTAATACACAAATGGAATAAAATTTAATTTATATAAATGTATTAATTTTAGAAGTTATGAATTGTGGGTTTAGAATTTCAAATTTAAGATTTAAAGTTTTATACTTTACACATAGAGATTAAAATTTCATTATTTAAATATGGAAAGTTGTGTAAATCTTTCACGCTGTTTGTGTAACACCCCAATTTTGCCCTAAATTAATAACCCTAATAATTGGGAATTTCAATTGAAAACTTAATTAAATTTTAGTGATTAAACTGGGAATTTTAGGAATTTCACTGATAAAATTCTAACGATTGCAAAACTTCTGTGTCGTTTCATAAACCCTAGAAAGTATAATGGCACGCTCTGTAATTAACCCTTTTCTTAGGGTATAATTAGAACCTTTCAACCATTTTCTCTGGTTTTGGCCGTTCTCTTCCCTCTCCTTCAACGTCTTGTGCAAGCTAAAGAAAAAAAAAACCCTTTCTCTGTTTTCCGTCCGGCCAAGGGTCAAACACCGTTCGTTCGACGGTCCGACGCTCGGATTTTATGTCATCTCAATTTGGTTGGGATTCTGTACAGGGAAGTTCAGTAGCTTCATCCTTCTGGATGATGTTTACTTCAGATCAGTGGTTTTGCCCTACGGGCTGCATTCCACTCTTGATGGTGATGAGATAGAGAGTGGTTCTGGGGAACCTTACTCTTCAGATGGTGATGTAGTTTGGGTGCATGTCATATTGTGTTGCATATTCATTCATAGTTGCTTATGTGTTTGAATTGATTCGTGATGGAAAAACTGTATTCGAATAATGTTTGGTTATCTCTGTTGTTATAATGACTTTGTTAGTTCTATTTGTATTGTAGAGACACACTGAGCGTTTTTGCTGACTCCCCCTTAGTTTCTACTTTCAGATACTCAGGTCTATGCTACGGTACTTGGAGGACCTCATTTTCCAGCTTTATTTATTTATTATTATCAGTATGAGACTTGGACTTTTATATTTTATATGTTTTATTATATTGTATATAATTTCAGATTCAGGATGTTTTACTTGGGGTTATTCTGTTTTATCAGTATGTAATATGTGATATTATTATTATTATTATTATCTATTTTTGAATTTAAGTTTTGAATCAGGTTACTTGTGTGAGGGAAAAGCTTTGAGTTGACTCCTTATATTCTACCCAGTTCTTCCGGGTCAGGTTTAGGGGGTTATATTTAGTGGTATTAGAGCCAGGTTCAACACTCGGCCTGAGTGATTTAAATCAATTTGAAATCGAAAATAAATTTTTGCATGCATTCTCAAATGTTTTCGGGGTAAAACGAGAATTTTAGATAAATTCCTGATCTATTATGAATATATTTATACATATTCTGAATAAGGTCTCCAAGTACCGAATCTAATCTTGGGATTATGTCTTTTGTAGATATACTACTATGTCACCTCGGAGAAGTTCTAGAGTAGCGGCTGGTCGAGGTCGTGGCTGAGGCCGTGGCTGAGGCCGTGGCCGAGGACGAGGTTGTACCATGACTGCGGATAGTGACGTTCCACCTCTAGAGGGTTCGATACAAAATCAAGATGAGGTCTAGGGTGCGAATGAGGAGGAACAACATGTGGATCAGACAGGAGCTCAGCAGACAAGAGCTCAGTAGACTGGAGCTCAACAGACTGGTGGAGGAGACCCACATGTTCAGCCTGTTCAGGGTAGTAGTCATCGTGATTCAGGGGATAGTGAGACAGTGGGCACATATGTTGTAACTAATCAGATAGAGTTATAAAGATACCTTCGTCAGTCTGAGAGTGTTTGGAGACCCATATCCATCGAGTTTCTTGGTGTCGAGATGACTATGTTCGATGGAAAGACGGGTACAAAACCAGCAGTTGCAGAGTACTGGCTAAAGAAGCTTCAGCGATTATATGTTGAGATGGATTATCCTACCGACCGGAAACTCAGGGCTGCCGTTTCACTACTGCAAGGTGAAGCCCAGAATTGGTGGGAGGCTGAGGAGCTTGTTACTCCAGCAAGTACTGTTACTTGGGATAATTTCAGACAAGCTTTCCGTGATCGATATGTCAGAGCTGATTATATAGCTAAGTGTAGAGATGATTTCATGAATCTGAGACAGAACGACATGTTTGTTAATGACTATGAGATCGAGTTTATGAGATTGATTCAGTATGTCCCAGGGTTAGTGACCACAGAAAAAGACAAGTGTGAATGGTTTATGAAGGGATTGCTTCCTACGATAAAGGCTAGTGTGTCTTTACATATGGACCAAGAATACAATGATATAACATGACGAGCTAGGACATCTGAGCGTAATGAGGACGAGTTGAGACAGCTTGAGTTCTACGGATCTGATAGAATGAAGAGACCAGTGTCAGTGCCAGTTCAGCATAGTTAGGGAAATCAGTCTAGGAAGAGGGCTAGAGATGAGACATACTATCAGAGTTATTCGAGAGCTAGACAAGTGACTTCTTCTATTCCGACTGTCAGTGCTGGTGGTTCGATTAGTACTCGAGGGATGCCACAATGTCGTTTTTGCAAGAAGTGGCATTCAGGCAATTGTAGGAGGCAGACTAGAGCTTGTTTCAGATTTGGTTCATTCGAGCATCGTTCCAGAGATTGTCCGATTTCACCTCCCTCAGCTTTTACTACTAATATGTCTCAGACATCAGTACAGACTCCCGCCAGAGGAAGAGGTCAGGTCAGATCTGTTACTTCAGGCTCTGCTAGTAGAGGTAGACCAGCTCCGAGTGGAGGATCAACTTGATCGGGGGCCAGACAGCTGGGGTTAGTTTATTCTACTAGGAGGCACGAGGATCGTGATGAACCAACAGTTATTGTCGGTACATTCTCTATCCATTCTATTCCATATTTTTCTCTTCTAGATAATGGTTTGACTAATTCATATGTTGCAAGTTCTGTGTCTAGGGTCTTGAGATTTCTATTGAGGATACCGTTAGTGCTGTTACTATACATAGTCCGGTGGGTAATCCAGTTGAGGTTACTAAAGTTTACAGGAATTGTCCTCTCGTGATTCAAGGGGGGATCTTTTCAACTGATTTGATGGAGTTACCCTTTGGAGAGTTCGATCTTATTCTGGGTATGGATTGGTTGTCTGCACATCATGTTACTTTAGACTGTGAAAAGAAAAAGGGCTACACTGAGAACTCCTGATGATCGTGAGGTGATTTTGATTGGTGAGCGCAGAGGGTTCCTATATAACATCGTCTCAGCTCTCAAGGCTGAGAAAATGATCAGGAAAGGGTCTATCGCTTATCTTTCCAATATCCTTGATCCGAGACAGTCTAATTCCGAATTAGATAAGATTCGAGTTGTGAAAGACTTTCCAGATGTTTTCCCGGAAGAATTACATGGGGTACCGCCGAAACGGGATGAGGTTGAGTTTGGCATCGAGGTTTATCTGGGTATAGCTCTTGTGTCTATGGAACCATATCGGATGGCACCGAAGGAATTTAAAGAGTTGAAGATTCAGTTGCAAGAACTGTTTGATCGAGGTTTCATTCGACCCAGTGTTTCTCCTTGGGGAGCTCTTGTTCTGTTTGTTAAGAAGAAGGATGGGACACTTTGACTCTGTATTGATTATCGGAAGCTGAACAAGCTGACGGTCAAGAAAAAATATCCTCTTCCCCGTATTGATGATATGTTTGACCAGTTCCGGGGAGCTATGGTATTCTCTAAGATAGACCTGAGATTTGGTTATTACCAACTCAAGGTTAAGGATTCTGATGTGTTCAAAATAGCTTTTCGGACACGATAAGGCCATTATGAGTTCCTTCTGATGCCTTTTGGGTTGACTAACGCTCCTGCGGCTTTTATGGATATGATGAATAGGGTGTTTCAACCCTCTCTTGACCAGTTTGTTGTAGTATTTACTGATGATATATTGGTATATTCTAGATCCGAGGAAGAGCATGAGGAACATCTTCGGATTGTATTACAGATTCTGCGAGAGAAACAACTATATGCCAAATTTAGTAAGTGTGAGTTCTGGCTTTCTGATGTTATGTTTATGGGTCATAGAGTTTCTGCTCAGGGTATTCAAGTTGATCCGATGAAGGTTGAGGCTATTATAAGTTGGAAGCAGCCCAAGAATGTTTTTGAGGTTTGAAGCTTCTTGGATTTACCTGGTTATTATCGGAGATACGTTGAGGGTTTCTCTTATATTGCAGCTCCGTTGACTAAGCTTCTGAGGAAGGATGTTCCGTTCGTTTGGATTGAGGCTCAACAGTCTAGTTTCGAGAAGCTTAAGTTTGTGTTGACTGAAGCACTAGTTTTGATTCAGCCTAAGCCAAGTAAGGCTTATACAATTTTTAGTGATGCTTCGTACACCGGATTGGGGTGTGTTTTGATGTAGGACGGGAAGGTAGTGGCTTATGCGTCTCGATAGTTAAAACAACATGAGTGTAACTATCCTACCCATGATCTAGAGGTTCTAAAGGATTATGATTGTGAGATTGAGTATCATTCATGTAAAGCTAATATCGTTGTTGATGCATTAAGTCGTAACACCATTTCAGATTTGAGAGCTTTGTTTGCTCGGATGAGTTTGTACGACAATGGCGGTCTGATGGCAGAACTTCAGGTTATTCCTACATTGATTTCTGATATTCGAGCTGAGCAGTCTAGTGATCCGTTTTTGGTGCATTTTATCAGATAGGTGCGTGAGGGTACATCTTTAGATTTCTCTATTGATCAGGATGGAGTATAATGTTTTTGTGGCCGGTATTGTATTCCGAGGAAATCTGGGTTAAAATAGGTTATTCTCCGTGAGGCCCATGACAGTCCTTATTCTATACATCCTTGTGGTGACAAGATGTATAAGAATCTTCGTTAAAGGTACTGGTGGAAAGGTCTCAAGTGGGACGGCGTCGGATTTGTATCGAGGTGCCTGACTTGTCAGAAAGTCAAAGCAGAGCATCAACGTCCGTCTGGGTTACTACAACATATTGAGATTCCTCAGTGGAAGTGGGAGCGCGTGACTATGGACTTTGTTAGTGGACTTCCTTTGACTCCGTCGAAGAAGGATTCCATCTGGGTTATTGTTGATCATCTGACGAAGTCCACACATTTTATTCCTGACTAAGTTAACTATTCTTTAAGTAAGTTAGTCCGGCTTTATATTTTTTAGATCGTTCGACTTCACGGGGTACCGTTATCTATTATTTCCGACAGAGATCTGAGGTTCACTACATGATTCTGGGGGTCTCTTCATTCTGCTTTGGGTACTTAGTTGAAATTTTGTACATCTTATCATCTGCAAATAGATGGTCAGTCTGAGCGTGTGATCCAGATTCTTGAGGATATGTTAAGAGGTTGCATTCTTGATTTCAGAGGCAGTTGGGAGGATTTCTTGCCGCTTGCAAAGTTTTCTTATAATAACAATTATCATGCCAATATCAAGATGGCACCGTATGAGGCTCTGTATGGGCATAGGTGTCGTTCACCTATTGGTTGGACTGGGTTGAATGAGTACTGATTGTTGGGACCGAAGATTGTGCACGAGGCTGAGTAGACTGTTAGATTGATTCGAGATCACATTAAGGATGCTTTTGACAGACAGAAGTCTTATGCTGATTTCAGACGTCGTGATCTTGAGTTTGAGGTGGGTGATGAGGTTTTCTTGAAAGTATCTCCTTGGAGGAAGGTACTTCGGTTTGGTCGAAAGGGCAAGCTGAGTCCTCGTTACACTAGCCCTTATCAGATTATTCGTCGAGATGGACCAGTTGCCTATCAGCTAGAGCTACCACAAGAGCTTCAGTGTATTCACGATGTTTTCCATATTTCACTGTTGAGAAGTTATCATCCTGATCTGTCACATGTCATGCCTGTTGAGGATATTGAGGTTCGTCCTGATTTGCGTTTTGAGGAGGAGCCTATTGAGATTCTTGCTCAGAATAAAAAGGTTCTCAGAAGGAAGACGATTAGGATGGTCAAAGTTCTGTGGCGTAGTCGTAGTCATGATGAGGCTACGTGGGAGCCCAAGACTGTCATCCGAGCTCAGTATCCGCATCTTTTTGCTCCAGGTAAATTTCGACGCCGAAATTTCTTTTTAACGGTGAGAGAGTTGTAACACCCCAGTTTTGCCCTAAATTAAAAACCCTAATAATTGGGAATTTCAAATGAAAACTTAATTAAATTTCAATGATTAAATTGGGAATTTTAAGAATTCAGTGATCACATTGTAACAATTGCAAAACTTAAGTACCGTTTCATAAACCCTAGAAAGTATAATGGCACGCTCTGTAATTAACCCTTTTCTTAGGGTATAAATAGAACCTTTCAACCATTTTCTCTAGTTTTGGCCGTTCTCTTCCCTCTCCTTCAACGTCTTGTGCGAAAAAAAGAAAGGAAACCCCCTATCTCCGTTTTCTGTCCGGCCAAGGGTCAAACTCCTTCCGTTCGACGGTCCGGCACCACCGTTCATCTTCCCTTTATTGTTCGATCATAACCCACTCGTCAACTAACCCTCTTCGTCCACCCTTTGCTCGAAACTCATCGGTAAGCTTTTCGGTTGCTTCGGAAATCCCTCATGCCGATGTCGTCTTGTTTTTTTTTGCAAATTGGTTGGGTCTCAATTCTTCCTTTCCCTCGTGTAAGTTGTGTGTGTATGTGAGTCTCATAAACTCGTCGAAATTTGATGCGAGAGGTCACCAGCGGTGAGGAATTGGGGGGATGTCAGCGTTGACCGTTGACTTTTTCAGAAAAGGGCTATTTCATGTTTTTTGACATCCTGATTCCGATTCTGTTGCCCGTTTTCCCAAATTTGAACCTGAAAGTCCGTTTTGACCGCTTTTATTCATTTATACTTGTATTTAAAGATTTGAATATCAGAAAAATTAATTGGTATTATTCGTATTTGCAGACGGCATTGACTCGGATACTGAGATCCCTACTCCTCCACATGGACGACCTCCTGTTGCTCAGCCATCGGGATCCCTCGTGAGTTTAATTATTAATATACATTCGATATTTATATCATCAATGTCTTGGTATAGTAGTAATATCTTGATGGTGTATTTAATTGTTATAGGAGTTGACTCTGACCGAACTAGAAATAGAGCTGAGCGTGGGAGACGTCACCGTCAATATTTAGTGTTAGCTACTTGAGGTTTGTTCTCTTCTGTGTAGTTTGCTTACAGTGCTCTGTATGTAAATGTGATGATTTGCTGAAATGTATACATGATGTTGTCTGATGATGTGTGGTGATTATATTCTATTGATCTGTGATGTTTGACTTGTTCAACATTCTATAATGTTATGCAATATTTGTTTATACATTCAGATTCACATTATTGTATATCGTATTATATGTTTATGCGTTTCTGTTGATAAATAATGCATTCAGATTCAGTGCTCAGATTTTACGTCATCTCATTTTGGTTGGGATTCTATACGGGGAAGTTCAGTAGCTTTTTTCGTCGGGATGATGTCTACTTCGGATCAGTGGTTTCACCCTAGGGGCTGGATTCCTCTTCGGATGGTGATGAGGTAGAGAGTGGTTCTAGGGAACCTTACTCTTCGGATGGTGATGTATTTTGGGTGCAGGTCATATTGTGTTGCATATTCATTCATACTTGCTTATGTGTTTGAATTGATTTATGATGGAAAAACTGTATTATGATAATGTTTGGTTGTCTCTGTTGTTATAATGACTCTGCTAGTTTTGTTTGCACTGTAGAAACACACTGAGCGTTTCGCTGACTCTCCCTTATTTTCTACTTTCAGATACTCACGTCTAGGCTACGGTACTTGGAGGACCTCGTTTTCCAGCTTTATTTGTTTATTATTATCTGTTTGAGACTTCGACTTGTTTATATTAAATGTTTTATTGGATTGTATATAATTTCAGATTCTGGTGTTTTATTTGGGGTATTATGTTTTATTATGCATGCACATTTTGAATATTTTATATTTTCAGGAATATTTTATCAGTATCTAATATGTGATACTATTATTATCTATTTTGGAATTTAATTTTTGAGTCAGGTTACTTGTGTGAGGGACAAGCTTTGTGTTGACTCCTTATATTCGACCCAATTCTTCCGGGTCGGGTTTATGGGGTTACAATTTGTGTATAGAAAATATTACTCTTGTAAAAATTGTTTAAGTTTGGTGTTCATATTCATATTATCTTTTTTACATCATATTAGGCCTTAAATTTTATTTTAATCTCTTTTGAGTTTTAAATTTTTAATTTGTTATCAAATTAAACAACCGATACAAGTAATATTTTTTAATATTTTTTATTTATTTTCTAACAATTTTCATCTTTTCTGATTTTTATTACTAAGGATGCCTTGAAGAATCGTTTGGCTTTGGTCGCTGACCTTTTCGATGGGGGTAGCTTTCAGCATGACCGCTAGGAGAGTTTCTTTCGTCGAGGCTTGCGTTCGTTTAAGCTTCGACAACTTCGGGAGCTCATCTCGCTGTTTGGACCTGTGAGGTTACGGCATGGTGTAGTTGATATGTTAGTCTGGACACCTGATAAGCGCGAGACCTTTTCAGTAAACGCTCTATCACGTTTGCTTATGTCTTCTCAAACCACATCTCTAACCTCTCCGGAGTAGCACCTCTAAACTCTTCGGCCCCAAGGCCCCGAAGTCTCTCTAATGGTAATCCGGTGCCCTCACCCTGATGATGAGCTGCCTGACCTCCAGCTACTGCAGCCTGGAATGCCCCGGCTATCGCCTGAACCAACGGAGCTAAATCAATCCCGGCCGGTCCTTGGCAACCTTGGCCACCTTGGCCTCCTTGTAGTCCCATTCCTTCGGGCCCGGCCTCGCCTCCCACTCCTGGTGGAGGAGGTGGTGGTGGTGGAGGTGGTGGAGGAGCTCCAACTCCAACCACTGGCTCTCCCACTTGAGCCTCAACTCTCACAACTGGCTCAACTCTCGGAGCCTCTGCCCGTGGTTCCGGTCGAACCATCCTAGGCCTCCCACGTGGTCTCATGGTTCAACTAGCAAGGTAAAACTACAACAAGAAACAGATAAGGATTACGTTAGTCAAAGCAAGGGTCCAATAGTGCTCAAGTATTCCTCTTTTCAAAAATCCGTTTAAATTAAGTAATAGTAGCAATGGGCACTCACTTTACACCAGACACAACAGTTCATGCATTCAAAACATCATACGATCAATCAAGCATCAAGGATTCATGGCAAATCATGCATCGAACAACACAAGCATTTAACACATTAATCTTACCTCACTTACCTGCCCGAGGTCTCGGTAACCTCAGGCTCTGATACCAACAAATGTAACCCCCTTGTCCCGGTCTGGCCAGATGACCGGTCCAGTGGGCCACACGGGGAAAACCGAAGCGAAACCCAAAGGGTTCCTCCTCGGTTAGCAACCCTAAATTTTTTTTTTCATTTTAAACATGCCATTTTGAACCCCCAACCACAAACAAACGCCCAAATTTTAATCTTAACTAAAGGCATATTAAATCCTATGTATTTTTCTCTTTGAACAGGCCAACAACTCAAAACAGTGCAATACTAAGCAGAAGTTTCGAAACCTTGGGGAAGGGTTTCGAAACTTTTGCTGGCAGAAACCCCTGGGACCAAAATTCTCCAAAGGTTTCGAAACCTTGGGGAAGGTTTCGGAACCTTGGACCAAAGTTTCGAAACCTCCCCTAAAGTTTCGAAACTCTTGGTTGGCAGAATTCCCTGGAACCAAAATCTCACCAAAGGTTTCGAAACCTTGGGATGGTTTCGGAACCTTTGACCAAAGTTTCGAAACCTACCCCAAAGGTTTCGAAACTTTGGGTTGGCAGAATGCCCTGGAACCAAATCCTCTGCAAAGGTTTCGAAACCTTACCCATGGTTTCGAAACCTTAGTGCAGGGGATCACATTCTGCTAACCTAAGGACTTCCTAACCTTGCAAAACCCCAAAATCATACATGGACATGTATAGGAGCGTAAAAAGGACTAAAAGCATGCATCAACACTCACAAGACCCGCACATATGACCATTTCAACAAGCATACATGAGCCATTGATAGCATTTAACATGAATCAAGCATTCGAAACATGGCATTCCAACAAAAGGGTAAAATTCAGCATTTAGAGACATATATGGAGCTCAAGAGCCAAAAGGCACAAAACAACACAAGAGGTTTGCACTCAAACATAAAGCAACCTAAGCATCCTAGACATGCCATCACACACCATCAATCAAAATAGCATTACATGCTTTACAATCCAAAATATCAATCCGAAACAACATCATCAAAAGAGTCATACAAGGCTCGTACAAACACCCTATTGCCACATTGCTTAACTACTACAAAATTAACCATACTTGAGCAACAACTTGGAAAGCTTTTCTTGCCTTGCCTCGAGCTAACGCCACGCTAAAGATCTGCATTGTTGAACATAGAGAGCGTAAGCTATAAGCTTAGTGAGGGTGCTCTAAAACGAAAAACAACAACAATGCAGGGTCCAAGCATGTTAATCCTAGTCTACATACATCAAACATAGGCATAATATCAAGTAGACTTAGCTAGTCTTTCAAGTGGCATATATGGTCTCTCAATCCTAACAAGTTCGAATCTCATATATTATCATCATGTAGCGACAAAATATAACACAACCATATATCACCATCATATATCACAATACATGATTTAAGTTTAATTGGCCACTTTAATTACCCCGATTGTGCGGATATAAACCTTGACAACACTTTACCTCAGTGGGATTCCACTCATCACCGGACCTTGCATGTGCGGGATTCCACTCATCGCCACATGCCCTACGGATGGGATTCCACTCATCATCCCGTAGAAATATATGAACTAGCTTCCGGTGGAATGTTACATCACCGTACTCCTCCTTGATGACTTAACGCCATCAAGGCCACGTACGTTTTGACTCAATTTGTGTGCACACTATCCTAATGATCGATCATTTACAACCGGTAATTATTTTTGTGCCAATTATCATTATCACAACTCATATCATCAACCACAATACATGCTCAACACATATCTACTCATCATGATATACATGCATCAATTCAACCACAATCGACAAGAACATAGATAGGCTAAATACACATTAGCATGCAATGAACTTAAAGGCTAGAATTAACAACTCGAAATAAGAAAATGGCCTACCAAGCACATTTCTCACATACACTCTACACACACTCGAACCAAACTTTAAAACAAGTTGAAACCACTCACCCCCCTTCCTTAGCAATTCGAACCAATCTTCCTACGAACCCGGATTCGGTCCCAAAGCCCCTTCCGCGTTTCCTCTTGCTTCAAGTCAACAAAAACACATATATTACTTTCCAATTCAATGCTAATTCAACCTTCAACCCACTTTGCAATCACAACCCAAATTCCTCAATTTCTCAAATCACATAACCTCCTAAAAACCCAATTTTCGTGCTCCCCTAAAGACTTGCTGAAAAATCAATTTCCAAACATCCAAATGACTTCCAAATCATTCTAAAACACCCTCATATCATAGGTAGACCAACAGCCCTTCATTTTCAACACAAAACCCACCAAAAACTCAAGTTTTACTACCTTAAAATTTACCTCAAGGACAAGCTACGAATTTTTATCAAAACTCAACCAAATTAAAGTATGTGGTGTATTTCATCATGCTTAAGCAAAACCCCAACATGATTTATCAAAACAAAACGAGAAACCCCTTTAAAACCCAAATCTTAACATAAACCCTAATTTCCAAAACACCCTATTTTTGAAATTTAAGACAAGGGATAGATAGAGATTGAAGAGGAGATTAAGAAAACGTAATTACCTCTTAAAACGGGGTTGAAATCAAGTGGTAGGATCAATGGAATAGTGACAAAGCTTGAGAGGTTTTTAGAGATGGTGTTTTCTTCACTTTAACGTTGGAAAGGAGATTACAAAGAAGATGGCAACTTTTGGTTTAAAGTTGTCTAGCTTTTTAAAAACGTTAGGGTCAAATCGCAATATAGGTCCCTCCCCTTCTTCCAAAACTCAATTAGGCCATTATTTGAAGTTGAAATGTTTTAATTAAGTTTTAATTGACTCGTACTAATACCCGACTAACTCCTAGGCCCGAAACACGGGTGTTACATGATGCGCTTCCCGGAAGGCCTACGCCGAATCAAAGCCAAGAATCAAAGGCCGATTGGTCAAAAGAAATAAAAACGAAAATGACATAGTCCTCGACCACATGCTTAACTCGCCAACTTCAGCTTTTGCAGCAGCTTTCATGTCGGAAACAGAGTACGACGTTGTCTCGTAGTTTTGAAAGTCGATTTATAGAAGAATACTATGATTTTGTAATATAGTAATTAAATTCTGGCAAGTAGAATAATCCAAACGGAAATTGAAATTAATGGAAATAGATGTTTAGTTCTTTGGTTATTGTTTATGTCGCGTCTAAAGTTTGATTTCAATCTCGGAATAAAAAAACAATGGCTTGATTCCTTAAGTCTTTTTAAATTGACCCAAACTTTTTATTTGGGTTAATATATATTTTGGTACCTTAATTTTGTCTTAACTTGACTCTTCGATTTAAATTATCATTTAAATTTGACATATGATTTGAACAAAACATCGCGCTTTTGTACTTGTTTTTATCTAAAAGTTGTGTTTAAGTATTATTGAATCGGACAAAGAAGTTTAAGAATCAAATTGAATGTGAAATCGATTTCAAGATCGAACGTTGAGAGGGTCTAATTAGTAAATTTTCAAATTATAAGGGCTTTTAAAGTTTTACATGAACCTAAATTGCTATTAGAATAAAACTATTGGGGGGACGAGTCTACCCTTCGTTAATTTTGTCAGTGTTTATTTATAACTAAGTAACTTTAAATTTTAAACAAGGGTCAAATTATTATTAAATCAAAATTTATCGGCTATTTAAGTTTCATAATAGAGACTTATGCCCTTGATCCCTCCGTCCCATGGATTGTATGATAAACAATGACAGAGTCATATGGATTTTTACTAAAAAAATATAAGGGATATTTACCTATTTAACCTCTTATTTTTCAATTCATTTGAACGATATCCCCTTTTTAATCGTTAATTGTACATTGTCTCTATTTATCTTAATTATTTACTCCGTCCCCAATAAAAAGTTTTTGCTTACTCATGAAACGGGTTGAACCATGATTCAAATTCGAACCAGTTATACTATTTTTGTTCGAATTGAGTTCTTTAACGATTAAAAGCTATATGTAAATAAGAGTTTTCTTATTGTTAATGTCATCATTTTAAATCTTTTGACAGGTTAATTTAAATTAAATATTATAAAAATTTATCACAAAACAATTTTTAAATTTATAACATTAGAATCTAATTTTTTATTCTATTTTAAAATAACCGAACGAATTATTTTACTAGATGAATTGATGGTCAAATTTCTAATGGTCCAAATAAATATTCTTTTTAATTATCAACAAGCTTCTCGCTTTTTATTACACTGATTCGATTGGTCGGTTAGGAACGACAAAAAGGATATAGATAAGCAGCTATGTTATACATTGCAAATTGAATTAGGGTATTACAATTTAATCAAATTTTTTGTTTAAATAGAGAGATATTATATTCTCATTCCGAGATTCGAACCTATACAAGATGGAACAGAATGAGTATCCTTAGCAACTAAACCAATTAATTTTGGTTAGACTCAAAATAATTCGAACATATATTAAATTTATTTATTTATTACTTAAAAGAATAACTATTAATTATTTTTGCGGAAGAAGATATTAGATAATTTAAATAATGTATAGAATTCAAATTCTTATATTACGAGTAAAACAAATTAAATTAGAAGTATCGCCTCCTTAATAAATTATTATAATATTTTCTTCAAATTAATTTATTAACAAACCGATCAAATATGATTATAAAAAATGTCATTTCGTGAATGAAAACATTTTAACACTCAACATTTTATTTTGAGTCAAAATGGTCATTTCGTGAATGAAAACTGTAATCAACTAACAACAAACAACTCGATATGACTGATAGAATAACACATCATCATAAAAAATTAAATTGTATTTTATATAATTTTAGTTTTACTTGTGTGTCATTATGTCAAGTCAAGACCTTTGTTTATTTGTCATTATTATGTCAGTGTGCATTGCCATGGAGATTTCCCACACCATGTCAAGTAATTTGTCGTTAATTAACTAACAATTTTTATACAAAGATTAACTATTTTAACTTAAGATTTCCCGAAGTGATAAATAAAAAAAATAAAAAGGAAGGTTTGGATAAAAGGAAGATCACATGAAAAGCCAACCTCAAAAGTTTTTAGTTTTAACGAATTTAACGATTGGAATCCTTTTTGGATCCAAATTCGTATCTAATTCTTTGAACACACTTTCCTATAATGCTCCTATTTATAAAAAATATATTTTAATACACAAATGGAATAAAATTTAATTTATATAAATGTATTAATTTTAGAAGTTATGAATTGTGGGTTTAGAATTTCAAATTTAAGATTTAAAGTTTTATACTTTACACATAGAGATTAAAATTTCATTATTTAAATATGGAAAGTTGTGTAAATCTTTCACGCTGTTTGTGTAACACCCCAATTTTGCCCTAAATTAATAACCCTAATAATTGGGAATTTCAATTGAAAACTTAATTAAATTTTAGTGATTAAACTGGGAATTTTAGGAATTTCACTGATAAAATTCTAACGATTGCAAAACTTGTGTGTCGTTTCATAAACCCTAGAAAGTATAATGGCACGCTCTGTAATTAACCCTTTTCTTAGGGTATAATTAGAACCTTTCAACCATTTTCTCTGGTTTTGGCCGTTCTCTTCCCTCTCCTTCAACGTCTTGTGCAAGCTAAAGAAAAAAAAAAACCCTTTCTCTGTTTTCCGTCCGGCCAAGGGTCAAACACCGTTCGTTCGACGGTCCGACGCTCGGATTTTATGTCATCTCAATTTGGTTGGGATTCTGTACAGGGAAGTTCAGTAGCTTCATCCTTCTGGATGATGTTTACTTCAGATCAGTGGTTTTGCCCTACGGGCTGCATTCCACTCTTGATGGTGATGAGATAGAGAGTGGTTCTGGGGAACCTTACTCTTCAGATGGTGATGTAGTTTGGGTGCATGTCATATTGTGTTGCATATTCATTCATAGTTGCTTATGTGTTTGAATTGATTCGTGATGGAAAAACTGTATTCGAATAATGTTTGGTTATCTCTGTTGTTATAATGACTTTGTTAGTTCTATTTGTATTGTAGAGACACACTGAGCGTTTTTGCTGACTCCCCCTTAGTTTCTACTTTCAGATACTCAGGTCTATGCTACGGTACTTGGAGGACCTCATTTTCCAGCTTTATTTATTTATTATTATCAGTATGAGACTTGGACTTTTATATTTTATATGTTTTATCATATTGTATATAATTTCAGATTCAGGATGTTTTACTTGGGGTTATTCTGTTTTATCAGTATGTAATATGTGATATTATTATTATTATTATTATTATCTATTTTTGAATTTAAGTTTTGAATTAGGTTACTTGTGTGAGGGAAAAGCTTTGAGTTGACTCCTTATATTCTACCCAGTTCTTCCGGGTCAGGTTTAGGGGGTTATATTTAGTGGTATTAGAGCCAGGTTCAACACTCGGCCTGAGTGATTTAAATCAATTTGAAATCGAAAATAAATTTTTGCATGCATTCTCAAATGTTTTCGGGGTAAAACGAGAATTTTAGATAAATTCCTGATCTATTATGAATATATTTATACATATTCTGAATAAGGTCTCCAAGTACCGAATCTAATCTTGGGATTATGTCTTTTGTAGATATACTACTATGTCACCTCGGAGAAGTTCTAGAGTAGCGGCTGGTCGAGGTCGTGGCTGAGGCCGTGGCCGAGGACGAGGTTGTACCATGACTGCGGATAGTGACGTTCCACCTCTAGAGGGTTCGATACAAAATCAAGATGAGGTCTAGGGTGCGAATGAGGAGGAACAACATGTGGATCAGACAGGAGCTCAGCAGACAAGAGCTCAGTAGACTGGAGCTCAACAGACTGGTGGAGGAGACCCACATGTTCAGCCTGTTCAGGGTAGTAGTCATCGTGATTCAGGGGATAGTGAGACAGTGGGCACATATGTTGTAACTAATCAGATAGAGTTATAAAGATACCTTCGTCAGTCTGAGAGTGTTTGGAGACCCATATCCATCGAGTTTCTTGGTGTCGAGATGACTATGTTCGATGGAAAGACGGGTACAAAACCAGCAGTTGCAGAGTACTGGCTAAAGAAGCTTCAGCGATTATATGTTGAGATGGATTATCCTACCGACCGGAAACTCAGGGCTGCCGTTTCACTACTGCAAGGTGAAGCCCAGAATTGGTGGGAGGCTGAGGAGCTTGTTACTCCAGCAAGTACTGTTACTTGGGATAATTTCAGACAAGCTTTCCGTGATCGATATGTCAGAGCTGATTATATAGCTAAGTGTAGAGATGATTTCATGAATCTGAGACAGAACGACATGTTTGTTAATGACTATGAGATCGAGTTTATGAGATTGATTCAGTATGTCCCAGGGTTAGTGACCACAGAAAAAGACAAGTGTGAATGGTTTATGAAGGGATTGCTTCCTACGATAAAGGCTAGTGTGTCTTTACATATGGACCAAGAATACAATGATATAACATGACGAGCTAGGACATCTGAGCGTAATGAGGACGAGTTGAGACAGCTTGAGTTCTACGGATCTGATAGAATGAAGAGACCAGTGTCAGTGCCAGTTCAGCATAGTTAGGGAAATCAGTCTAGGAAGAGGGCTAGAGATGAGACATACTATCAGAGTTATTCGAGAGCTAGACAAGTGACTTCTTCTATTCCGACTGTCAGTGCTGGTGGTTCGATTAGTACTCGAGGGATGCCACAATGTCGTTTTTGCAAGAAGTGGCATTCAGGCAATTGTAGGAGGCAGACTAGAGCTTGTTTCAGATTTGGTTCATTCGAGCATCGTTCCAGAGATTGTCCGATTTCACCTCCCTCAGCTTTTACTACTAATATGTCTCAGACATCAGTACAGACTCCCGCCAGAGGAAGAGGTCAGGTCAGATCTGTTACTTCAGGCTCTGCTAGTAGAGGTAGACCAGCTCCGAGTGGAGGATCAACTTGATCGGGGGCCAGACAGCTGGGGTTAGTTTATTCTACTAGGAGGCATGAGGATCGTGATGAACCAACAGTTATTGTCGGTACATTCTCTATCCATTCTATTCCATATTTTTCTCTTCTAGATAATGGTTTGACTAATTCATATGTTGCAAGTTCTGTGTCTAGGGTCTTGAGATTTCTATTGAGGATACCGTTAGTGCTGTTACTATACATAGTCCGGTGGGTAATCCAGTTGAGGTTACTAAAGTTTACAGGAATTGTCCTCTCGTGATTCAAGGGGGGATCTTTTCAACTGATTTGATGGAGTTACCCTTTGGAGAGTTCGATCTTATTCTGGGTATGGATTGGTTGTCTGCACATCATGTTACTTTAGACTGTGAAAAGAAAAAGGGCTACACTGAGAACTCCTGATGATCGTGAGGTGATTTTGATTGGTGAGCGCAGAGGGTTCCTATATAACATCGTCTCAGCTCTCAAGGCTGAGAAAATGATCAGGAAAGGGTCTATCGCTTATCTTTCCAATATCCTTGATCCGAGACAGTCTAATTCCGAATTAGATAAGATTCGAGTTGTGAAAGACTTTCCAGATGTTTTCCCGGAAGAATTACATGGGGTACCGCCGAAACGGGATGAGGTTGAGTTTGGCATCGAGGTTTATCTGGGTATAGCTCTTGTGTCTATGGAACCATATCGGATGGCACCGAAGGAATTTAAAGAGTTGAAGATTCAGTTGCAAGAACTGTTTGATCGAGGTTTCATTCGACCCAGTGTTTCTCCTTGGGGAGCTCTTGTTCTGTTTGTTAAGAAGAAGGATGGGACACTTTGACTCTGTATTGATTATCGGAAGCTGAACAAGCTGACGGTCAAGAAAAAATATCCTCTTCCCCGTATTGATGATATGTTTGACCAGTTCCGGGGAGCTATGGTATTGTCTAAGATAGACCTGAGATTTGGTTATTACCAACTCAAGGTTAAGGATTCTGATGTGTTCAAAATAGCTTTTCGGACACGATAAGGCCATTATGAGTTCCTTCTGATGCCTTTTGGGTTGACTAACGCTCCTGCGGCTTTTATGGATATGATGAATAGGGTGTTTCAACCCTCTCTTGACCAGTTTGTTGTAGTATTTACTGATGATATATTGGTATATTCTAGATCCGAGGAAGAGCATGAGGAACATCTTCGGATTGTATTACAGATTCTGCGAGAGAAACAACTATATGCCAAATTTAGTAAGTGTGAGTTCTGGCTTTCTGAGGTTATGTTTATGGGTCATAGAGTTTCTGCTCAGGGTATTCAAGTTGATCCGATGAAGGTTGAGGCTATTATAAGTTGGAAGCAGCCCAAGAATGTTTTTGAGGTTCGAAGCTTCTTGGATTTACCTGGTTATTATCGGAGATACGTTGAGGGTTTCTCTTCTATTGCAGCTCCGTTGACTAAGCTTCTGAGGAAGGATGTTCCGTTCATTTGGATTGAGGCTCAACAGTCTAGTTTCGAGAAGCTTAAGTTTGTGTTGACTGAAGCACTAGTTTTGATTCAGCCTAAGCCAAGTAAGGCTTATACAATTTTTAGTGATGCTTCGTACACTGGATTGGGGTGTGTTTTGATGTAGGACGGGAAGGTAGTGGCTTATGCGTCTCGATAGTTAAAACAACATGAGTGTAACTATCCTACCCATGATCTAGAGGTTCTAAAGGATTATGATTGTGAGATTGAGTATCATCCATGTAAAGCTAATATCGTTGTTGATGCATTAAGTCGTAACACCATTTCAGATTTGAGAGCTTTGTTTGCTCGGATGAGTTTGTACGACAATGGCGGTCTGATGGCAGAACTTCAGGTTATTCCTACATTGATTTCTGATATTCGAGCTGAGCAGTCTAGTGATCCGTTTTTGATGCATTTTATCAGATAGGTGCGTGAGGGTACATCTTTAGATTTCTCTATTGATCAGGATGGAGTATAATGTTTTTGTGGCCGGTATTGTATTCCGAGGAAATCTGGGTTAAAATAGGTTATTCTCCGTGAGGCCCATGACAGTCCTTATTCTATACATCCTTGTGCTGACAAGATGTATAAGAATCTTCGTTAAAGGTACTGGTGGAAAGGTCTCAAGTGGGACGGCGTCGGATTTGTATCGAGGTGCCTGACTTGTCAGAAAGTCAAAGCAGAGCATCAACGTCCGTCTGGGTTACTACAACATATTGAGATTCCTCAGTGGAAGTGGGAGCGCGTGACTATGGACTTTGTTAGTGGACTTCCTTTGACTCCGTCGAAGAAGGATTCCATCTGGGTTATTGTTGATCATCTGACGAAGTCCACACATTTTATTCCTGACTAAGTTAACTATTCTTTAAGTAAGTTAGTCCGGCTTTATATTTTTTAGATCGTTCGACTTCACGGGGTACCGTTATCTATTATTTCCGACAGAGATCTGAGGTTCACTACATGATTCTGGGGGTCTCTTCATTCTGCTTTGGGTACTTAGTTGAAATTTTGTACATCTTATCATCTGCAAATAGATGGTCAGTCTGAGCGTGTGATCCAGATTCTTGAGGATATGTTAAGAGGTTGCATTCTTGATTTCAGAGGCAGTTGGGAGGATTTCTTGCCGCTTGCAAAGTTTTCTTATAATAACAATTATCATGCCAATATCAAGATGGCACCGTATGAGGCTCTGTATGGGCATAGGTGTCGTTCACCTATTGGTTGGACTGGGTTGAATGAGTACTGATTGTTGGGACCGAAGATTGTGCACGAGGCTGAGTAGACTGTTAGATTGATTCGAGATCACATTAAGGATGCTTTTGACAGACAGAAGTCTTATGCTGATTTCAGACGTCGTGATCTTGAGTTTGAGGTGGGTGATGAGGTTTTCTTGAAAGTATCTCCTTGGAGGAAGGTACTTCGGTTTGGTCGAAAGGGCAAGCTGAGTCCTCGTTACACTAGCCCTTATCAGATTATTCGTCGAGATGGACCAGTTGCCTATCAGCTAGAGCTACCACAAGAGCTTCAGTGTATTCACGATGTTTTCCATATTTCAATGTTGAGAAGTTATCATCCTGATCTGTCACATGTCATGCCTGTTGAGGATATTGAGGTTCGTCCTGATTTGCGTTTTGAGGAGGAGCCTATTGAGATTCTTGCTCAGAATAAAAAGGTTCTCAGAAGGAAGACGATTAGGATGGTCAAAGTTCTGTGGCGTAGTCGTAGTCATGATGAGGCTACGTGGGAGCCCAAGACTGTCATCCGAGCTCAGTATCCGCATCTTTTTGCTCCAGGTAAATTTCGACGCCGAAATTTCTTTTTAACGGTGAGAGAGTTGTAACACCCCAGTTTTGCCCTAAATTAAAAACCCTAATAATTGGGAATTTCAAATGAAAACTTAATTAAATTTCAATGATTAAATTGGGAATTTTAAGAATTCAGTGATCACATTGTAACAATTGCAAAACTTAAGTACCGTTTCATAAACCCTAGAAAGTATAATGGCACGCTCTGTAATTAACCCTTTTCTTAGGGTATAAATAGAACCTTTCAACCATTTTCTCTAGTTTTGGCCGTTCTCTTCCCTCTCCTTCAACGTCTTGTGCGAAAAAAAGAAAGGAAACCCCCTATCTCCGTTTTCTGTCCGGCCAAGGGTCAAACTCCTTCCGTTCGACGGTCCGGCACCACCGTTCATCTTCCCTTTATTGTTCGATCATAACCCACTCGTCAACTAACCCTCTTCGTCCACCCTTTGCTCGAAACTCATCGGTAAGCTTTTCGGTTGCTTCGGAAATCCCTCATGCCGATGTCGTCTTGTTTTTTTTTGCAAATTGGTTGGGTCTCAATTCTTCCTTTCCCTCGTGTAAGTTGTGTGTGTATGTGAGTCTCATAAACTCGTCGAAATTTGATGCGAGAGGTCACCAGCGGTGAGGAATTGGGGGGATGTCAGCGTTGACCGTTGACTTTTTCAGAAAAGGGCTATTTCATGTTTTTCGACATCCTGATTCCGATTCTGTTGCCCGTTTTCCCAAATTTGAACCTGAAAGTCCGTTTTGACCGCTTTTATTCATTTATACTTGTATTTAAAGATTTGAATATCAGAAAAATTAATTGGTATTATTCGTATTTGCAGACGGCATTGACTCGGATACTGAGATCCCTACTCCTCCACATGGACGACCTCCTGTTGCTCAGCCATCGGGATCCCTCGTGAGTTTAATTATTAATATACATTCGATATTTATATCATCAATGTCTTGGTATAGTAGTAATATCTTGATGGTGTATTTAATTGTTATAGGAGTTGACTCTGACCGAACTAGAAATAGAGCTGAGCGTGGGAGACGTCACCGTCAATATTTAGTGTTAGCTACTTGAGGTTTGTTCTCTTCTGTGTAGTTTGCTTACAATGCTCTGTATGTAAATGTGATGATTTGCTGAAATGTATACATGATGTTGTCTGATGATGTGTGGTGATTATATTCTATTGATCTGTGATGTTTGACTTGTTCAACATTCTATAATGTTATGCAATATTTGTTTATACATTCAGATTCACATTATTGTATATCGTATTATATGTTTATGCGTTTCTGTTGATAAATAATGCATTCAGATTCAGTGCTCAGATTTTACGTCATCTCATTTTGGTTGGGATTCTATACGGGGAAGTTCAGTAGCTTCTTTCGTCGGGATGATGTCTACTTCGGATCAGTGGTTTCACCCTAGGGGCTGGATTCCTCTTCGGATGGTGATGAGGTAGAGAGTGGTTCTAGGGAACCTTACTCTTCGGATGGTGATGTATTTTGGGTGCAGGTCATATTGTGTTGCATATTCATTCATACTTGCTTATGTGTTTGAATTGATTTATGATGGAAAAACTGTATTATGATAATGTTTGGTTGTCTCTGTTGTTATAATGACTCTGCTAGTTTTGTTTGCACTGTAGAAACACACTGAGCGTTTCGCTGACTCTCCCTTATTTTCTACTTTCAGATACTCACGTCTAGGCTACGGTACTTGGAGGACCTCGTTTTCCAGCTTTATTTGTTTATTATTATCTGTTTGAGACTTCGACTTGTTTATATTAAATGTTTTATTGGATTGTATATAATTTCAGATTCTGGTGTTTTATTTGGGGTATTATGTTTTATTATGCATGCACATTTTGAATATTTTATATTTTCAGGAATATTTTATCAGTATCTAATATGTGATACTATTATTATCTATTTTGGAATTTAATTTTTGAGTCAGGTTACTTGTGTGAGGGACAAGCTTTGTGTTGACTCCTTATATTCGACCCAATTCTTCCGGGTCGGGTTTATGGGGTTACAATTTGTGTATAGAAAATATTACTCTTGTAAAAATTGTTTAAGTTTGGTGTTCATATTCATATTATCTTTTTTACATCATATTAGGCCTTAAATTTTATTTTAATCTCTTTTGAGTTTTAAATTTTTAATTTGTTATCAAATTAAACAACCGATACAAGTAATATTTTTTAATATTTTTTATTTATTTTCTAATAATTTTCATCTTTTCTGATTTTTATTACTAAGGATGCCTTGAAGAATCGTTTGGCTTTGGTCGCTGACCTTTTCGATGGGGGTAGCTTTCAGCATGACCGCTAGGAGAGTTTCTTTCGTCGAGGCTTGCGTTCGTTTAAGCTTCGACAACTTCGGGAGCTCATCTCGCTGTTTGGACCTGTGAGGTTACGGCATGGTGTAGTTGATATGTTAGTCTGGACACCTGATAAGCGCGAGACCTTTTCAGTAAACGCTCTATCACGTTTGCTTATGTCTTCTCAAACCACATCTCTAACCTCTCCGGAGTAGCACCTCTAAACTCTTCGGCCCCAAGGCCCCGAAGTCTCTCTAATGGTAATCCGGTGCCCTCACCCTGATGATGAGCTGCCTGACCTCCAGCTACTGCAGCCTGGAATGCCCCGGCTATCGCCTGAACCAACGGAGCTAAATCAATCCCGGCCGGTCCTTGGCAACCTTGGCCACCTTGGCCTCCTTGTAGTCCCATTCCTTCGGGCCCGGCCTCGCCTCCCACTCCTGGTGGAGGAGGTGGTGGTGGTGGAGGTGGTGGAGGAGCTCCAACTCCAACCACTGGCTCTCCCACTTGAGCCTCAACTCTCACAACTGGCTCAACTCTCGGAGCCTCTGCCCGTGGTTCCGGTCGAACCATCCTAGGCCTCCCACGTGGTCTCATGGTTCAACTAGCAAGGTAAAACTACAACAAGAAACAGATAAGGATTACGTTAGTCAAAGCAAGGGTCCAATAGTGCTCAAGTATTCCACTTTTCAAAAATCCGTTTAAATTAAGTAATAGTAGCAATGGGCACTCACTTTACACCAGACACAACAGTTCATGCATTCAAAACATCATACGATCAATCAAGCATCAAGGATTCATGGCAAATCATGCATCGAACAACACAAGCATTTAACACATTAATCTTACCTCACTTACCTGCCCGAGGTCTCGGTAACCTCAGGCTCTGATACCAACAAATGTAACCCCCTTGTCCCGGTCTGGCCAGATGACCGGTCCAGTGGGCCACACGGGGAAAACCGAAGCGAAACCCAAAGGGTTCCTCCTCGGTTAGCAACCCTAAATTTTTTTTTTCATTTTAAACATGCCATTTTGAACCCCCAACCACAAACAAACGCCCAAATTTTAATCTTAACTAAAGGCATATTAAATCCTATGTATTTTTCTCTTTGAACAGGCCAACAACTCAAAACAGTGCAATACTAAGCAGAAGTTTCGAAACCTTGGGGAAGGGTTTCAAAACTTTTGCTGGCAGAAACCCCTGGGACCAAAATTCTCCAAAGGTTTCGAAACCTTGGGGAAGGTTTCGGAACCTTGGACCAAAGTTTCGAAACCTCCCCTAAAGTTTCGAAACTCTTGGTTGGCAGAATGCCCTGGAACCAAAATCTCACCAAAGGTTTCGAAACCTTGGGATGGTTTCGGAACCTTTGACCAAAGTTTCGAAACCTACCCCAAAGGTTTCGAAACTTTGGGTTGGCAGAATGCCCTGGAACCAAATCCTCTGCAAAGGTTTCGAAACCTTACCCATGGTTTCGAAACCTTAGTGCAGGGGATCACATTCTGCTAACCTAAGGACTTCCTAACCTTGCAAAACCCCAAAATCATACATGGACATGTATAGGAGCGTAAAAAGGACTAAAAGCATGCATCAACACTCACAAGACCCGCACATATGACCATTTCAACAAGCATACATGAGCCATTGATAGCATTTAACATGAATCAAGCATTCGAAACATGGCATTCCAACAAAAGGGTAAAATTCAGCATTTAGAGACATATATGGAGCTCAAGAGCCAAAAGGCACAAAACAACACAAGAGGTTTGCACTCAAACATAAAGCAACCTAAGCATCCTAGACATGCCATCACACACCATCAATCAAAATAGCATTACATGCTTTACAATACAAAATATCAATCCGAAACAACATCATCAAAAGAGTCATACAAGGCTCGTACAAACACCCTATTGCCACATTGCTTAACTACTACAAAATTAACCATACTTGAGCAACAACTTGGAAAGCTTTTCTTGCCTTGCCTCGAGCTAACGCCACGCTAAAGATCTGCATTGTTGAACATAGAGAGCGTAAGCTATAAGCTTAGTGAGGGTGCTCTAAAACGAAAAACAACAACAATGCAGGGTCCAAGCATGTTAATCCTAGTCTACATACATCAAACATAGGCATAATATCAAGTAGACTTAGCTAGTCTTTCAAGTGGCATATATGGTCTCTCAATCCTAACAAGTTCGAATCTCATATATTATCATCATGTAGCGACAAAATATAACACAACCATATATCACCATCATATATCACAATACATGATTTAAGTTTAATTGGCCACTTTAATTACCCCGATTGTGCGGATATAAACCTTGACAACACTTTACCTCGGTGGGATTCCACTCATCACCGGACCTTGCATGTGCGGGATTCCACTCATCGCCACATGCCCTACGGATGGGATTCCACTCATCATCCCGTAGAAATATATGAACTAGCTTCCGGTGGAATGTTACATCACCGTACTCCTCCTTGATGACTTAACGCCATCAAGGCCACGTACGTTTTGACTCAATTTGTGTGCACACTATCCTAATGATCGATCATTTACAACCGGTAATTATTTTTGTGCCAATTATCATTATCACAACTCATATCATCAACCACAATACATGCTCAACACATATCTACTCATCATGATATACATGCATCAATTCAACCACAATCCACAAGAACATAGATAGGCTAAATACACATTAGCATGCAATGAACTTAAAGGCTAGAATTAACAACTCGAAATAAGAAAATGGCCTACCAAGCACATTTCTCACATACACTCTACACACACTCGAACCAAACTTTAAAACAAGTTGAAACCACTCACCCCCCTTCCTTAGCAATTCGAACCAATCTTCCTACGAACCCGGATTCGGTCCCAAAGCCCCTTCCGCGTTTCCTCTTGCTTCAAGTCAACAAAAACACATATATTACTTTCCAATTCAATGCTAATTCAACCTTCAACCCACTTTGCAATCACAACCCAAATTCCTCAATTTCTCAAATCACATAACCTCCTAAAAACCCAATTTTCGTGCTCCCCTAAAGACTTGCTGAAAAATCAATTTCCAAACATCCAAATGACTTCCAAATCATTCTAAAACACCCTCATATCATAGGTAGACCAACAGCCCTTCATTTTCAACACAAAACCCACCAAAAACTCAAGTTTTACTACCTTAAAATTTACCTCAAGGACAAGCTACGAATTTTTATCAAAACTCAACCAAATTAAAGTATGTGGTGTATTTCATCATGCTTAAGCAAAACCCCAACATGATTTATCAAAACAAAACGAGAAACCCCTTTAAAACCCAAATCTTAACATAAACCCTAATTTCCAAAACACCCTATTTTTGAAATTTAAGACAAGGGATAGATAGAGATTGAAGAGGAGATTAAGAAAACGTAATTACCTCTTAAAACGGGGTTGAAATCAAGTGGTAGGATCAATGGAATAGTGACAAAGCTTGAGAGGTTTTTAGAGATGGTGTTTTCTTCACTTTAACGTTGGAAAGGAGATTACAAAGAAGATGGCAACTTTTGGTTTAAAGTTGTCTAGCTTTTTAAAAACGTTAGGGTCAAATCGCAATATAGGTCCCTCCCCTTCTTCCAAAACTCAATTAGGCCATTATTTGAAGTTGAAATGTTTTAATTAAGTTTTAATTGACTCGTACTAATACCCGACTAACTCCTAGGCCCGAAACACGGGTGTTACATGATGCGCTTCCCGGAAGGCCTACGCCGAATCAAAGCCAAGAATCAAAGGCCGATTGGTCAAAAGAAATAAAAACGAAAATGACATAGTCCTCGACCACATGCTTAACTCGCCAACTTCAGCTTTTGCAGCAGCTTTCATGTCGGAAACAGAGTACGACGTTGTCTCGTAGTTTTGAAAGTCGATTTATAGAAGAATACTATGATTTTGTAATATAGTAATTAAATTCTGGCAAGTAGAATAATCCAAACGGAAATTGAAATTAATGGAAATAGATGTTTAGTTCTTTGGTTATTGTTTATGTCGCGTCTAAAGTTTGATTTCAATCTCGGAATAAAAAAACAATGGCTTGATTCCTTAAGTCTTTTTAAATTGACCCAAACTTTTTATTTGGGTTAATATATATTTTGGTACCTTAATTTTGTCTTAACTTGACTCTTCGATTTAAATTATCATTTAAATTTGACATATGATTTGAACAAAACATCGCGCTTTTGTACTTGTTTTTATCTAAAAGTTGTGTTTAAGTATTATTGAATCGGACAAAGAAGTTTAAGAATCAAATTGAATGTGAAATCGATTTCAAGATCGAACGTTGAGAGGGTCTAATTAGTAAATTTTCAAATTATAAGGGCTTTTAAAGTTTTACATGAACCTAAATTGCTATTAGAATAAAACTATTGGGGGGACGAGTCTACCCTTCGTTAATTTTGTCAGTGTTTATTTATAACTAAGTAACTTTAAATTTTAAACAAGGGTCAAATTATTATTAAATCAAAATTTATCGGCTATTTAAGTTTCATAATAGAGACTTATGCCCTTGATCCCTCCGTCCCATGGATTGTATGATAAACAATGACAGAGTCATATGGATTTTTACTAAAAAAATATAAGGGATATTTACCTATTTAACCTCTTATTTTTCAATTCATTTGAACGATATCCCCTTTTTAATCGTTAATTGTACATTGTCTCTATTTATCTTAATTATTTACTCCGTCCCCAATAAAAAGTTTTTGCTTACTCATGAAACGGGTTGAACCATGATTCAAATTCGAACCAGTTATACTATTTTTGTTCGAATTGAGTTCTTTAACGATTAAAAGCTATATGTAAATAAGAGTTTTCTTATTGTTAATGTCATCATTTTAAATCTTTTGACAGGTTAATTTAAATTAAATATTATAAAAATTTATCACAAAACAATTTTTAAATTTATAACATTAGAATCTAATTTTTTATTCTATTTTAAAATAACCGAACGAATTATTTTACTAGATGAATTGATGGTCAAATTTCTAATGGTCCAAATAAATATTCTTTTTAATTATCAACAAGCTTCTCGCTTTTTATTACACTGATTCGATTGGTCGGTTAGGAACGACAAAAAGGATATAGATAAGCAGCTATGTTATACATTGCAAATTGAATTAGGGTATTACAATTTAATCAAATTTTTTGTTTAAATAGAGAGATATTATATTCTCATTCCGAGATTCGAACCTATACAAGATGGAACAGAATGAGTATCCTTAGCAACTAAACCAATTAATTTTGGTTAGACTCAAAATAATTCGAACATATATTAAATTTATTTATTTATTACTTAAAAGAATAACTATTAATTATTTTTGCGGAAGAAGATATTAGATAATTTAAATAATGTATAGAATTCAAATTCTTATATTACGAGTAAAACAAATTAAATTAGAAGTATCGCCTCCTTAATAAATTATTATAATATTTTCTTCAAATTAATTTATTAACAAACCGATCAAATATGATTATAAAAAATGTCATTTCGTGAATGAAAACATTTTAACACTCAACATTTTATTTTGAGTCAAAATGGTCATTTCGTGAATGAAAACTGTAATCAACTAACAACAAACAACTCGATATGACTGATAGAATAACACATCATCATAAAAAATTAAATTGTATTTTATATAATTTTAGTTTTACTTGTGTGTCATTATGTCAAGTCAAGACCTTTGTTTATTTGTCATTATTATGTCAGTGTGCATTGCCATGGAGATTTCCCACACCATGTCAAGTAATTTGTCGTTAATTAACTAACAATTTTTATACAAAGATTAACTATTTTAACTTAAGATTTCCCGAAGTGATAAATAAAAAAAATAAAAAGGAAGGTTTGGATAAAAGGAAGATCACATGAAAAGCCAACCTCAAAAGTTTTTAGTTTTAACGAATTTAACGATTGGAATCCTTTTTGGATCCAAATTCGTATCTAATTCTTTGAACACACTTTCCTATAATGCTCCTATTTATAAAAAATATATTTTAATACACAAATGGAATAAAATTTAATTTATATAAATGTATTAATTTTAGAAGTTATGAATTGTGGGTTTAGAATTTCAAATTTAAGATTTAAAGTTTTATACTTTACACATAGAGATTAAAATTTCATTATTTAAATATGGAAAGTTGTGTAAATCTTTCACGCTGTTTGTGTAACACCCCAATTTTGCCCTAAATTAATAACCCTAATAATTGGGAATTTCAATTGAAAACTTAATTAAATTTTAGTGATTAAACTGGGAATTTTAGGAATTTCACTGATAAAATTCTAACGATTGCAAAACTTCTGTGTCGTTTCATAAACCCTAGAAAGTATAATGGCACGCTCTGTAATTAACCCTTTTCTTAGGGTATAATTAGAACCTTTCAACCATTTTCTCTGGTTTTGGCCGTTCTCTTCCCTCTCCTTCAACGTCTTGTGCAAGCTAAAGAAAAAAAAAACCCTTTCTCTGTTTTCCGTCCGGCCAAGGGTCAAACACCGTTCGTTCGACGGTCCGACGCTCGGATTTTATGTCATCTCAATTTGGTTGGGATTCTGTACAGGGAAGTTCAGTAGCTTCATCCTTCTGGATGATGTTTACTTCAGATCAGTGGTTTTGCCCTACGGGCTGCATTCCACTCTTGATGGTGATGAGATAGAGAGTGGTTCTGGGGAACCTTACTCTTCAGATGGTGATGTAGTTTGGGTGCATGTCATATTGTGTTGCATATTCATTCATAGTTGCTTATGTGTTTGAATTGATTCGTGATGGAAAAACTGTATTCGAATAATGTTTGGTTATCTCTGTTGTTATAATGACTTTGTTAGTTCTATTTGTATTGTAGAGACACACTGAGCGTTTTTGCTGACTCCCCCTTAGTTTCTACTTTCAGATACTCAGGTCTATGCTACGGTACTTGGAGGACCTCATTTTCCAGCTTTATTTATTTATTATTATCAGTATGAGACTTGGACTTTTATATTTTATATGTTTTATCATATTGTATATAATTTCAGATTCAGGATGTTTTACTTGGGGTTATTCTGTTTTATCAGTATGTAATATGTGATATTATTATTATTATTATTATCTATTTTTGAATTTAATTTTGAATCAGGTTACTTGTGTGAGGGAAAAGCTTTGAGTTGACTCCTTATATTCTACCCAGTTCTTCCGGGTCAGGTTTAGGGGGTTATATTTAGTGGTATTAGAGCCAGGTTCAACACTCGGCCTGAGTGATTTAAATCAATTTGAAATCGAAAATAAATTTTTGCATGCATTCTCAAATGTTTTCGGGGTAAAACGAGAATTTTAGATAAATTCCTGATCTATTATGAATATATTTATACATATTCTGAATAAGGTCTCCAAGTACCGAATCTAATCTTGGGATTATGTCTTTTGTAGATATACTACTATGTCACCTCGGAGAAGTTCTAGAGTAGCGGCTGGTCGAGGTCGTGGCTGAGGCCGTGGCCGAGGACGAGGTTGTACCATGACTGCGGATAGTGACGTTCCACCTCTAGAGGGTTCGATACAAAATCAAGATGAGGTCTAGGGTGCGAATGAGGAGGAACAACATGTGGATCAGACAGGAGCTCAGCAGACAAGAGCTCAGTAGACTGGAGCTCAGCAGACTGGTGGAGGAGACCCACATGTTCAGCCTGTTCAGGGTAGTAGTCATCGTGATTCAGGGGATAGTGAGACAGTGGGCACATATGTTGTAACTAATCAGATAGAGTTATAAAGATACCTTCGTCAGTCTGAGAGTGTTTGGAGACCCATATCCATCGAGTTTCTTGGTGTCGAGATGACTATGTTCGATGGAAAGACGGGTACAAAACCAGCAGTTGCAGAGTACTGGCTAAAGAAGCTTCAGCGATTATATGTTGAGATGGATTATCCTACCGACCGGAAACTCAGGGCTGCCGTTTCACTACTGCAAGGTGAAGCCCAGAATTGGTGGGAGGCTGAGGAGCTTGTTACTCCAGCAAGTACTGTTACTTGGGATAATTTCAGACAAGCTTTCCGTGATCGATATGTCAGAGCTGATTATATAGCTAAGTGTAGAGATGATTTCATGAATCTGAGACAGAACGACATGTTTGTTAATGACTATGAGATCGAGTTTATGAGATTGATTCAGTATGTCCCAGGGTTAGTGACCACAGAAAAAGACAAGTGTGAATGGTTTATGAAGGGATTGCTTCCTACGATAAAGGCTAGTGTGTCTTTACATATGGACCAAGAATACAATGATATAACATGACGAGCTAGGACATCTGAGCGTAATGAGGACGAGTTGAGACAGCTTGAGTTCTACGGATCTGATAGAATGAAGAGACCAGTGTCAGTGCCAGTTCAGCATAGTTAGGGAAATCAGTCTAGGAAGAGGGCTAGAGATGAGACATACTATCAGAGTTATTCGAGAGCTAGACAAGTGACTTCTTCTATTCCGACTGTCAGTGCTGGTGGTTCGATTAGTACTCGAGGGATGCCACAATGTCGTTTTTGCAAGAAGTGGCATTCAGGCAATTGTAGGAGGCAGACTAGAGCTTGTTTCAGATTTGGTTCATTCGAGCATCGTTCCAGAGATTGTCCGATTTCACCTCCCTCAGCTTTTACTACTAATATGTCTCAGACATCAGTACAGACTCCCGCCAGAGGAAGAGGTCAGGTCAGATCTGTTACTTCAGGCTCTGCTAGTAGAGGTAGACCAGCTCCGAGTGGAGGATCAACTTGATCGGGGGCCAGACAGCTGGGGTTAGTTTATTCTACTAGGAGGCACGAGGATCGTGATGAACCAACAGTTATTGTCGGTACATTCTCTATCCATTCTATTCCATATTTTTCTCTTCTAGATAATGGTTTGACTAATTCATATGTTGCAAGTTCTGTGTCTAGGGTCTTGAGATTTCTATTGAGGATACCGTTAGTGCTGTTACTATACATAGTCCGGTGGGTAATCCAGTTGAGGTTACTAAAGTTTACAGGAATTGTCCTCTCGTGATTCAAGGGGGATCTTTTCAACTGATTTGATGGAGTTACCCTTTGGAGAGTTCGATCTTATTCTGGGTATGGATTGGTTGTCTGCACATCATGTTACTTTAGACTGTGAAAAGAAAAAGGGCTACACTGAGAACTCCTGATGATCGTGAGGTGATTTTGATTGGTGAGCGCAGAGGGTTCCTATATAACATCGTCTCAGCTCTCAAGGCTGAGAAAATGATCAGGAAAGGGTCTATCGCTTATCTTTCAATATCCTTGATCCGAGACAGTCTAATTCCGAATTAGATAAGATTCGAGTTGTGAAAGACTTTCCAGATGTTTTCCCGGAAGAATTACATGGGGTACCGCCGAAACGGGATGAGGTTGAGTTTGGCATCGAGGTTTATCTTGGTATAGCTCTTGTGTCTATGGAACCATATCGGATGGCACCGAAGGAATTTAAAGAGTTGAAGATTCAGTTGCAAGAACTGTTTGATCGAGGTTTCATTCGACCCAGTGTTTCTCCTTGGGGAGCTCTTGTTCTGTTTGTTAAGAAGAAGGATGGGACACTTTGACTCTGTATTGATTATCGGAAGCTGAACAAGCTGACGGTCAAGAAAAAATATCCTCTTCCCCGTATTGATGATATGTTTGACCAGTTCCGGGGAGCTATGGTATTCTCTAAGATAGACCTGAGATTTGGTTATTACCAACTCAAGGTTAAGGATTCTGATGTGTTCAAAATAGCTTTTCGGACACGATAAGGCCATTATGAGTTCCTTCTGATGCCTTTTGGGTTGACTAACGCTCCTGCGGCTTTTATGGATATGATGAATAGGGTGTTTCAACCCTCTCTTGACCAGTTTGTTGTAGTATTTACTGATGATATATTGGTATATTCTAGATCCGAGGAAGAGCATGAGGAACATCTTCGGATTGTATTACAGATTCTGCGAGAGAAACAACTATATGCCAAATTTAGTAAGTGTGAGTTCTGGCTTTCTGATGTTATGTTTATGGGTCATAGAGTTTCTGCTCAGGGTATTCAAGTTGATCCGATGAAGGTTGAGGCTATTATAAGTTGGAAGCAGCCCAAGAATGTTTTTGAGGTTTGAAGCTTCTTGGATTTACCTGGTTATTATCGGAGATACGTTGAGGGTTTCTCTTCTATTGCAGCTCCGTTGACTAAGCTTCTGAGGAAGGATGTTCCGTTCGTTTGGATTGAGGCTCAACAGTCTAGTTTCGAGAAGCTTAAGTTTGTGTTGACTGAAGCACTAGTTTTGATTCAGCCTAAGCCAAGTAAGGCTTATACAATTTTTAGTGATGCTTCGTACACCGGATTGGGGTGTGTTTTGATGTAGGACGGGAAGGTAGTGGCTTATGCGTCTCGATAGTTAAAACAACATGAGTGTAACTATCCTACCCATGATCTAGAGGTTCTAAAGGATTATGATTGTGAGATTGAGTATCATTCATGTAAAGCTAATATCGTTGTTGATGCATTAAGTCGTAACACCATTTCAGATTTGAGAGCTTTGTTTGCTCGGATGAGTTTGTACGACAATGGCGGTCTGATGGCAGAACTTCAGGTTATTCCTACATTGATTTCTGATATTCGAGCTGAGCAGTCTAGTGATCCGTTTTTGGTGCATTTTATCAGATAGGTGCGTGAGGGTACATCTTTAGATTTCTCTATTGATCAGGATGGAGTATAATGTTTTTGTGGCCGGTATTGTATTCCGAGGAAATCTGGGTTAAAATAGGTTATTCTCCGTGAGGCCCATGACAGTCCTTATTCTATACATCCTTGTGGTGACAAGATGTATAAGAATCTTCGTTAAAGGTACTGGTGGAAAGGTCTCAAGTGGGACGGCGTCGGATTTGTATCGAGGTGCCTGACTTGTCAGAAAGTCAAAGCAGAGCATCAACGTCCGTCTGGGTTACTACAACATATTGAGATTCCTCAGTGGAAGTGGGAGCGCGTGACTATGGACTTTGTTAGTGGACTTCCTTTGACTCCGTCGAAGAAGGATTCCATCTGGGTTATTGTTGATCATCTGACGAAGTCCACACATTTTATTCCTGACTAAGTTAACTATTCTTTAAGTAAGTTAGTCCGGCTTTATATTTTTTAGATCGTTCGACTTCACGGGGTACCGTTATCTATTATTTCCGATAGAGATCTGAGGTTCACTGCATGATTCTGGGGGTCTCTTCATTCTGCTTTGGGTACTTAGTTGAAATTTTGTACATCTTATCATCTGCAAATAGATGGTCAGTCTGAGCGTGTGATCCAGATTCTTGAGGATATGTTAAGAGGTTGCATTCTTGATTTCAGAGGCAGTTGGGAGGATTTCTTGCCGCTTGCAAAGTTTTCTTATAATAACAATTATCATGCCAATATCAAGATGGCACCGTATGAGGCTCTGTATGGGCATAGGTGTCGTTCACCTATTGGTTGGACTGGGTTGAATGAGTACTGATTGTTGGGACCGAAGATTGTGCACGAGGCTGAGCAGACTGTTAGATTGATTCGAGATCACATTAAGGATGCTTTTGACAGACAGAAGTCTTATGCTGATTTCAGACGTCGTGATCTTGAGTTTGAGGTGGGTGATGAGGTTTTCTTGAAAGTATCTCCTTGGAGGAAGGTACTTCGGTTTGGTCGAAAGGGCAAGCTGAGTCCTCGTTACACTAGCCCTTATCAGATTATTCGTCGAGATGGACCAGTTGCCTATCAGCTAGAGCTACCACAAGAGCTTCAGTGTATTCACGATGTTTTCCATATTTCAGTGTTGAGAAGTTATCATCCTGATCTGTCACATGTCATGCCTGTTGAGGATATTGAGGTTCGTCCTGATTTGCGTTTTGAGGAGGAGCCTATTGAGATTCTTGCTCAGAATAAAAAGGTTCTCAGAAGGAAGACGATTAGGATGGTCAAAGTTCTGTGGCGTAGTCGTAGTCATGATGAGGCTACGTGGGAGCCCAAGACTGTCATCCGAGCTCAGTATCCGCATCTTTTTGCTCCAGGTAAATTTCGACGCCGAAATTTCTTTTTAACGGTGAGAGAGTTGTAACACCCCAGTTTTGCCCTAAATTAAAAACCCTAATAATTGGGAATTTCAAATGAAAACTTAATTAAATTTCAATGATTAAATTGGGAATTTTAAGAATTCAGTGATCACATTGTAACAATTGCAAAACTTAAGTACCGTTTCATAAACCCTAGAAAGTATAATGGCACGCTCTGTAATTAACCCTTTTCTTAGGGTATAAATAGAACCTTTCAACCATTTTCTCTAGTTTTGGCCATTCTCTTCCCTCTCCTTCAACGTCTTGTGCGAAAAAAAGAAAGGAAACCCCCTATCTCCGTTTTCCGTCCGGCCAAGGGTCAAACTCCTTCCGTTCGACGGTCCGGCACCACCGTTCATCTTCCCTTTATTGTTCGATCATAACCCACTCGTCAACTAACCCTCTTCGTCCACCCTTTGCTCGAAACTCATCGGTAAGCTTTTCGGTTGCTTCGGAAATCCCTCATGCCGATGTCGTCTTGTTTTTTTTTGCAAATTGGTTGGGTCTCAATTCTTCCTTTCCCTCGTGTAAGTTGTGTGTGTATGTGAGTCTCATAAACTCGTCGAAATTTGATGCGAGAGGTCACCAGCGGTGAGGAATTGGGGGGATGTCAGCGTTGACCGTTGACTTTTTCAGAAAAGGGCTATTTCATGTTTTTCGACATCCTGATTCCGATTCTATTGCCCGTTTTCCCAAATTTGAACCTGAAAGTCCGTTTTGACCGCTTTTATTCATTTATACTTGTATTTAAAGATTTGAATATCAGAAAAATTAATTGGTATTATTCGTATTTGCAGACGGCATTGACTCGGATACTGAGATCCCTACTCCTCCACATGGACGACCTCCTGTTGCTCAGCCATCGGGATCCCTCGTGAGTTTAATTATTAATATACATTCGATATTTATATCATCAATGTCTTGGTATAGTAGTAATATCTTGATGGTGTATTTAATTGTTATAGGAGTTGACTCTGACCGAACTAGAAATAGAGCTGAGCGTGGGAGACGTCACCGTCAATATTTAGTGTTAGCTACTTGAGGTTTGTTCTCTTCTGTGTAGTTTGCTTACAGTGCTCTGTATGTAAATGTGATGATTTGCTGAAATGTATACATGATGTTGTCTGATGATGTGTGGTGATTATATTCTATTGATCTGTGATGTTTGACTTGTTCAACATTCTATAATGTTATGCAATATTTGTTTATACATTCAGATTCACATTATTGTATATCGTATTATATGTTTATGCGTTTCTGTTGATAAATAATGCATTCAGATTCAGTGCTCGGATTTTACGTCATCTCATTTTGGTTGGGATTCTATACGGGGAAGTTCAGTAGCTTCTTTCGTCGGGATGATGTCTACTTCGGATCAGTGGTTTCACCCTAGGGGCTGGATTCCTCTTCGGATGGTGATGAGGTAGAGAGTGGTTCTAGGGAACCTTACTCTTCGGATGGTGATGTATTTTGGGTGCAGGTCATATTGTGTTGCATATTCATTCATACTTGCTTATGTGTTTGAATTGATTTATGATGGAAAAACTGTATTATGATAATGTTTGGTTGTCTCTGTTGTTATAATGACTCTGCTAGTTTTGTTTGCACTGTAGAAACACACTGAGCGTTTCGCTGACTCTCCCTTATTTTCTACTTTCAGATACTCACGTCTAGGCTACGGTACTTGGAGGACCTCGTTTTCCAGCTTTATTTGTTTATTATTATCTGTTTGAGACTTCGACTTGTTTATATTAAATGTTTTATTGGATTGTATATAATTTCAGATTCTGGTGTTTTATTTGGGGTATTATGTTTTATTATGCATGCACATTTTGAATATTTTATATTTTCAGGAATATTTTATCAGTATCTAATATGTGATACTATTATTATCTATTTTGGAATTTAATTTTTGAGTCAGGTTACTTGTGTGAGGGACAAGCTTTGTGTTGACTCCTTATATTTGACCCAATTCTTCCGGGTCGGGTTTAGGGGGTTACAATTTGTGTATAGAAAATATTACTCTTGTAAAAATTGTTTAAGTTTGGTGTTCATATTCATATTATCTTTTTTACATCATATTAGGCCTTAAATTTTATTTTAATCTCTTTTGAGTTTTAAATTTTTAATTTGTTATCAAATTAAACAACCGATACAAGTAATATTTTTTAATATTTTTTATTTATTTTCTAACAATTTTCATCTTTTCTGATTTTTATTACTAAGGATGCCTTGAAGAATCGTTTGGCTTTGGTCGCTGACCTTTTCGATGGGGGTAGCTTTCAGCATGACCGCTAGGAGAGTTTCTTTCGTCGAGGCTTGCGTTCGTTTAAGCTTCGACAACTTCGGGAGCTCATCTCGCTGTTTGGACCTGTGAGGTTACGGCATGGTGTAGTTGATATGTTAGTCTGGACACCTGATAAGCGCGAGACCTTTTCAGTAAACGCTCTATCACGTTTGCTTATGTTGGACAAGGTGAGAGGGAGCGATTTCGGTGAGGGTTTTGCGTGGAAACTCCTCGTACCTCTGAAGGTTCATGCGTTTTTGTGGTTCACATGGCTGCACTGTTTACCAACCTTTGATTTTTAGAAGCTTCGTGGCATCGTGTTGGATGAGCAGCAAGGTTTGTGTGCTTTGTGTCGTGAGAGGGAGGAGGAGATTGATCACTTGTTTTTCCTATGCTCGTTTGCCCAAGGAATTTGAGATTGGTTTAGGTGATGGTGGGGGTGTCTTTGCCGATGCCGAGGACTTCTTCTAATTTTTTCATCCCGAGATTTCATTATTCTTTCACGAGCACTTTAAGGCTTTTGTGGGTGTCGAGCATTGCAGCATTGATGTGGTCCCTATGGCTTGCGCGCAATGAATGTGTTTTTAACAGTAAACTTCTACCGGCTTCAGAGATTTGCTTCTTGGTTAAATTGCACTCATTTTACTAGGTGAAGTCGTTAAAAGAGGGGTTGTCCGTTAGTGAGTCTTTATGGTGGGATTGCCCGAGCTCGTTCAGTGAGTTTGTAGTTTCTAAGCCATGTCGTGTGGGGGTGAGTTGGGAACCTCCAATTGGGGACACACTGAAATTATATCTCTCTTCTCGATTCCACATGGTTCCATTGATTCCAATGTAGCAGAGTTGCGGGCAATCGCTTTTGCGTTGAATTTCTTTGCATCTTCTAAATGGGCATCTCGTCCCCTCATGGTGGAGTCGGATTCCAAAATTGCTCTTGGTTGGGTGTTGCATTTGGAACGACGACCTTGGCTTTTGTGGGAGATTTTTGGTTTGATCGATCAAGCATGCCTCACTTTGGGGTCCGTATGCTTTAACCACATTTTCCGTGAGGCGAATGGGTTAGCGGATGTGCTAGCAAAGGAAGGGGTGACGCGGGCATCTTTATTTCAGGCCTCTGTATGATTGTTTCCTTTGTGAGGGGTGTTGTGTTCCGTTGTTCTTTATTTCCTTTTAGTCCATGTGTCGTACTCTTTCCCTCGGTTAGGCTTAAGGAGGTTTTTAATGAGGCGCACGTATGACTCGAGTTGTATATTTTCCCTTTCATATACAAATTTTTGCCGATGAAAAAAAGGAACGGCAAAAAGGATATAAATAAGCTGCTATCTTACACTTTTATGTTATACATTGTAAATTGAATTAGGGTATTAAAATTTAATCAAATTTTTTGTTTAAATAGAGAGATATTATATTCTCATTCCGAGATTCGAACCTATACAAGATGGAGCAGAATGTGTATCCTTAGCAACTAAACCAATTAATTTTTGTTAGACTCAAAATAATTCGAACATATAATAAATTTATTTATGTATAACTTAAAAGACAACTATTAATTATTTTAGCGGAAAAAGATATTAGATAATTTATATAATGTATAGAATTCAAATTCTTATGTTACGAGTAAAACAAATTAAATTAGAAGTATCGCCTCCATAATAAATTTTTATAATATTTACTTCAAATTAATTTATCGACAAACCGATCAAATATGATTATAAAAAATGCCATTCCGTGAATGAAAACATTTTAACACTCAATGTTTTATTTTGAGTCAAAATGGTCATTTTGTGAATGAAAACGGTAATCAACTAATGATAAACAACTTGATATGACTGACAGAATAACACATCATCAGAAAAAAAATTGTATTTTATATAATTTTAGTTTTACTTGTGTGTCATTATGTCAAGTCAGCACCTTTGTTTATTTGTCATTGTTATGTCAGTGTGCATTTTCATGGAGATTTCTCACACCATGTCAAGTAATTTGTCGTTGAAATTAAAATAATTTTTCAGTCAAATATTAAGAACATTTTCTAACTTTATGCATAAAAATACAACCTAAAGAGAATTTGTGCATCCCCAAGTGATAAATGAAAAAAATAAAAAGGAAGATTTGGATAAAAGGAAGATCGCATAAAAAGCCAACCTTAAAAGTTTTTAGTTTTAACAAATTTAACTATTGAAATCCTTTTTGGATCCAAATTCGTATCTAATTCTTTGAACACACTTTTCTATAATGGTCCAATTTATAATAAAATATTTTAATACACAAATAGAATAAAATTTAATTTATATAAATTTATTAATTCTTGTAAAAATTGTTTATATTTGGTGTTCATATTCATATTATCTTTTTTACGTCATATTAGGCCTTAAATTTTATTTTAATCTCTTTTCAGTTTAAAGTTTTTAATTTGTTATCAAATTAAACAACCGATACAAATAATTTTTTTTAATATTTTTTATTTATTTTCTAACAATTTTCATCTGTTCTGATTTTTATTACTAAGAATACCTTGAAGAATTTGTTCCCCAAATTATTTCGATTAGTGAGTAATAAGCTTGCAAGTGGAAATGTTGAGGATTTCATACAAAATTTACACCATTGACATAAAATTATGTGTCTGTCCTTAAATTTTATTAAATCGAATTTCAAAATTTTATTTCTAAAAGAGAGTATGAAATTTAAAGAGAGGGAATTTTGGTGCAAACGGTGTAAGATGGAATATTATAACTAAAATTTAGGAAATATGTTATATAAAAAGTTTCATTCATATCAGATACATACGTATACATGTATATATTGTTCAATGTCTAATACGTAGTACTAATAAAGTTCAGCATACATTCATCTAATACAAACTACGTTTTTTTCTATTGTGATCAATTGTTGTTATAAGATGTGAGATCATCAGTGATGTATAGGATCAGGACCACCTGGAGTTTTTCTCTTTGACTCCAAAGGATTTTCGACATTCCTTTTCATGCTAGCTTTAATGGCTTTCTTGCCTTCATCTATCAATGTATGTTTTCCACCTCCTTTTAATTGCCCGAATTCATGATCGGTCTCACGTATTTCTTGTCTTTTGGTCGATTTCGTAACAGTTGCAGACATACCAGATGCTACTGTTGTCAATTGAGGTGAATATCGACGACGAAAAGAGTCGAATTTGTAAAATGACGGACGTACTTTTATTCCATCTTCAAATGCTTGATTAGGAACCGAAAACGAATGAAGTGAATGAGTTGCAAAACTCGAAACCAAAAACAAAACATGCAAGGAAAGCATCAAGAAAACATTGAAATTAGCCATTTGAAAGTTGAAATTAGGGTTTGATAGTTTGCATAGAATGGGTTGCATGTATAGTATATATATATTACCAACCTTTTGTTTTGTCAGAATATTCAAAGTTTGTTCATATGGATACCATTTGATTGGATTTTAACTTTTAGGAGTGAGATGAATTCGTGTTGCTTGTATTCAGTTTAGATTCCTATATTTATGTCATAATCATATTTAATATGTTTTATATTTATATAAATTTAAATACGTTAATAATCAAATTTGATATATTTTCATACTTATTAACTTGCATATTATATTTCTATCATGTTCATGTTGTGTATGAAATTTCAGTATTTTAATCATTTCATAATCGTATGTTTATATTTGGGCATGGTTAGGATTGCATAAAAAGTTTTTACTTGCCCATAAGTAGGGTGAGCAAAACTCGAGTTGACTCGACGCGAAAAAACCTGACTCGTAATTTTATCCCAAAATATATGTGTGAATTACATAATTATCTCATGTTGGGTCAAATTAAATATTTTTACTCTAAATTTAAACCCGACCCAACCTAAATCTATTTTTTTTAAATCTCGACTCAAAAATTTTGATCGGTCGAATCTCCGTGTCATGCACATCACTAGTTAGTAGAGGCTTAAATTCTTTACTTCCATTCTCTTTGAAATGTACTGATACAAATTAAAGTATAGGATTAAATTTCAAAAGTAATCATAACAGAGGTATTAAAATCACAATTTGACCAAATTATATACAACTTTCAGGTTTCATATTCGTCACTTGAAGTGGGAATAGTTCCAACCATGGCCGATCCAAACGTACCCATCTCGTCAACTCCGACCACCAACCATGCTTCCCAAGTCGACAGAACCGACCGCGAGGCTCGAGTTTTAAGGTATAAAGAGAATAGGATGAACCGAAAATTTGAGAAAACAATCTGATACGCTTCCCGGAAGGCCTGCACCAAATCAAGGCCAAGAATCAAAGGTTGATTCGTCAAAAGAACTAAAACCAACAACGACATAGTCCTCGACCACATGCTTAACTCGCCAACTTCAGCTTTTGCAGCAGCTTTCATGTCGGAAGCAGAGTACGACGTTGCTCGTAGTTTTGAAAGTCAATTTATAGAAGAATACTATGATTGTGTAATATAGTAATAAAATTCTGGCAAGTAGAATAATCCAAACGGCAATTGAAATTAATGGAAATAGATTTTTAGTTCTTATGTTATAGTTTATGTCGCGTCTAAAGTTTGATTTATATCTCGGAATAAAAAAACAAAGGCTTAATTCCTTAAGACTTTTTAAATTGACCCAAACTTTTTATTTGGGTTTATATATATTTTGGTACCTTAATTTTGTCTTAACTTGACTGTTCGATTTAAATTATCATTTAAATCTGACTTCTGATTTGAACAAAACATCACGTTTATGTACTTGTTTTTATCTAAAAGTTGAGTTTAAGTATTATTGAATCGGCCAAAAGATGTCATCAAGCACCAACAAAAAAATGGTCCTATGTTGTGTGTTTCCATACTTATCGATCCTCACACTTTTAACAAACCAGACCACGCCACTCTATCGACTCAAAGGAAATCACGCACCACATCCAATGAAGAATTCCACCATACCTCGTTGTAGATTACCACAGAACATATCTCCTAACAAACTCGCTTGATCCCCTCCCACACATGGTATGTATACTTCTACTATACCACAAAAACAGACATCCAAGAACCGAGCAAATCCGTCTCCTTTCTCGAATGTCAAAAAATTCGAAGAAGTCGTAAACACAAACAAAATCATTCGTAAACCATATCTTATTCACCATACCATCACTTGATGTCTTTAATTTAGTCACATAAAAAAGGACCATCGCACACCTTTGTTGTCTCAAAAAGTGTTGAACCGAATTACGCTTCAACGCTGAACCAATCCCACTCACATTCCACGACCACAAACTCAACACTCTTTTCAATTATTGTCGTTCTTGCGCTTCAATCATACGCACGATCTCCTTTACCATTTCTTGTTCGTTTCCAATTGTTTTCAACCCAATCAGTTTACCCAATTTCAATGTTTCCTCCGCTTCTCTTAAAATAATCTGTTTTCGGTTATAGAAGTCCGAATCTAACAAAGAGCCATTAGCAATTACCTCTGATGGTTTTTGGTTTTTCTTAGGACGACCTCTGCCCTTTTTTACCAGTTTCGCTTTAGCCTCACCTCTCTCACCAGGCGATAAAAAACTCAATTCAATTTATGAAACCTGTCGTAACCTTCTAAACGCTCCATTGTATTCAATTGTTTGAGCCTTATTAGCCCTAGGAATTTCTATCCTTGACCCATCAACACGTGGGCTCAATTCATCAGCTACTAGTTCTTCGGCAACTAGTTCATCACACGGTACTCCCACATTGTTTGGGAAAACATCCATCACATTATCACTCAGTAAAACATAAAGAATTTGCTGACTTTCCCTTTCACGATGGACAAAGCTTACATCTTCATCCGCCATCCAACTTTTCGTGCGCATGACACGCCAATCCTCCCTCTTGTTCTCATTCCACGTACGATCAATTTGGCTCGATCCCAGAGCCGAATAAGAGAAAGAATCGGGTACCACTGTATCATTTGTTGACCTCCCACTTATAGACACCTTAACAGGGCTGGACATATCCATGTTCAAATCCACAGTACTCAATCTTCCGATCAGTTCGTCACCTCACAACTACAATCACACTTAGGGCCAATCGCTTCCTCAATTTCTGTAACGCGAATTGTGAAGACGTTATTGTTAATGCGCAAGTCCATTACTTCATCTATGTGTGAAATCTAGTCAGTTTCGATCTGAAATCGACATAGTTCAAACGCCAAAGGCGCCAAAGTCTCAATATCAACCCGTACGAGCTCGCCCCAAATCGCTGCAATATTTTGAAATGTTTCTTCAGACCATCCATGAATAGGAATTACACTTACTAAAGGCCATACCCCTTGATTCGGTAAAAAGGATGTAGGCGACCATTCAATTAAATTTTCAAACCATTTTCTAGACGCCTAGTCTCCAAATTTCTCTTCCTTGATTCTTTATCTTCAAACATGAATAATACAAGAGAGCCCGCAACTCGCATCAATGTAAAACCTGTCAATTTCGCCTTTGTAATATCATTTGCAAGATCCGCTATTTGGCTGGGTTGAGGGCAAAAACCCAAAGTGCAATTATATAAAATTTCCCATTTATCGGTATTAACAACCCCATCCACGCATTTGTGTTTCTCTTCCACTCTAGATTGCTCTTTCAACGTGATCTGATCATCACTGCCCTCATCCTTGTTACACCGCATCACTGGATTCCTTTTGGAATTGTTCGTATGATCATGATCATCCCACTGTTTCTGGATCACCTTGTTCGTCCTTGAACCAATGTTATCACATTTTCTTCTCCAAAATGTATCCCTAGTCTCCGTTTGTGCCACAATTACCTTTAATTTGTATTCATAAAGTCAAAATCCATGAAAACGCTCTATGATTCGATCTGCATCCTCCTTTTACCCCAAGCGTACAAATCTGAATCCGGTTCCATCTCTCGCTCTCTTTCTTGGTACAAACACATCCACAACCACTCCATGTCTGTCGAAAACTTTCCAAACGCCTTTCCAGTGTACTTGCACCGGTAAGTTTGATACAAAAACCGTCCAAACTCTTTGAATCTGATTTCCCAAGCTCATTTTCCTCACTTTTAAGGTTGCGTGCACCCCTCTAATTCTAACTTGAAACTTCAATTGTGCACACAGTTTTACTCAGAAATATTCACAAACACATGGTGTGCACACATCAAATCCAATCCATTTTCACTTCTCATTTAAAAGATGAGTGCAAGTGTTAATACACAAGGTTTCATAGTCTCCAAGTGCAAACCAGAGGCAGTGAATCGCGTTGCTGATTGGTGTTGCGGTACTATGCTAATTTGATAGCGGCCAAAGAGAGAGAACTGAGTAATATGGACTTGAAAAAGGACTAAAATTTAAAATTATAAGGGCTTTTTAAGTTTTATAGCCCTTATAAAACTTAAAAAGCCCCTTTTTAAGTTTTACATGAACTTAAATTGCTATTAGAATAAAATTATTGGGGACACGAATCTACCCTTCTTTAATTTTGTCAATGTTTATTTATAACTAAATAACTTTAAATTTTAAACTAGGGTTAAATTATTATTAAATAAAAATTTATCGGATATTTAAGTTTCATAATATACTTATGCCCTTGATCCCTCCGTCCCATGGATTGTATGATAAACAATGATAGAGTCATATGGATTTTTACTAAAAAAATATAAGGGATATTTACTTATTTGACCTCTTATTTTTCAATTCATTTGAACTATATCCCTTTTTAATGGTTAATTGTACATTGTCTCTATTTATCTTAATTATTTACTACGTCCCTAATAACAAGTTTTTGCTTACTCATGAAACTGGTTGAACCATGATTCAAATTCAAATCAGTTATACTATTTTTGTTCGAATTGAGTTCTTGAACGATTAAAAGCTATATGTAAGTAAGAGTTTTTCGTTTGGTTAATTTCATCGTTTTAAATCATTGGACCGGTTAATTTAAATTAAATATTATAAAAATTTATCACGAAACAATTTTTAAATTTATGTAATTTATAACATTAGAATCTAATTTTATTGATTCTATTTTAAAATAACCGAACGAATCATTTTACTAGATGAATTGATGGTCCAATTTCTAATGATCCAAATAAATATTCTTTTTAATTATCAACAAGCTTCTCGTTTTTATTACACTGATTCGATTGGTCGGTTGGCGCGAATGAAAGGTATTGTGTTTGGAGCTTTGAGGGGAATTTTAATAGGGTGAGTGAAGCTGAAAATAGGGGATTAGTGGCGCGTTTCACTCTCGATGAGGCATGGGCGGTTGTTTGTGGGTGTGAGTGTTCGAAGTAAACGGGGCCGGACGACTACAGTATGGAATTTTTTATGAAGTGTTGGGAGGTAGTTTGTGATGATGTTGGGTGTTTTTTAGATGATTATTTTGCATCCGACAAGTTACCTGTGGGTGCGAACAATACATTCCTTGTGCTTTTGCCTAAGGTTGATTCACATGTCAACTTGAGTGATTTTCGACCAATCAACTTGCTTAATTCGATATGTAAGATTCTTGCCAAAATTCTGGCTAGAAGGCTGCAGTCGGTGTTTGGAGGACTAATTAGTGATCACCAATCGGCTTTTGTGTGTGGGCGTCAAATTGTGGATGGTATTCTATTGGAAAATGAGACAATGCATTCCATGCGACAAATTTCGTTGGGCAGAAGTATCCTAAAATTGGACTTCACGAAAGCTTACGACTACGTTCGATGGGAATTTTTAGAGCACATTTAATGGTCGATGGGGTTCAGTGATTCTTGGCGTCGTTGGATTACTGAGTGTATCAGCACAATCAGGTTGTCAGTTTTCTAAAACAGTAGCGCCACTAAAGAATTTTGAATGGGGCGTGGTCTGCGGCAAGGCTGCCCGTTGTCGCCTTTGTTGTTCGTTATTGTGGCGGAAGCACTGCATAAGATGTTCGTTCAAGCGAAAGAGTTGGGGCTCATCCATGGGGTTTCGTTGGCTCCGGGGGTGTCGCTATCGCATCTTCAATTTACTGACGACACCATTATATTCTTTGAAGCCTCCGTTGAGAGCGCTACGACTATCCGCAGGTTATTGTGTTGCTTTCAAGTTTTTTCTGGTTTGAAAATTAACTTCAATAAGTCCTCTCTTTATACTATTGGCGTGGATGAGGGGCTGTTTGTTTCAATTGTTGCTGTCTTGTGTTGTCGGAAAGTTGAATTGCCTTTTGTTTGTTTGGGGCTGCCATTGGGGGTGAATCCTCACAACATTGTTGTATGTGAACAAATTATAGCCTCGGTTGGACGAAAGTTCGATGGTTGGAAACGGACATCTTTATCTTTTGCTGCTCGCGTCACACTAGTAAACTCTATTCATTCGTCACTTCCAGTTTATTATATGGGTTTTTTTCGGGTGCCGAAGGGTGATATCGCATCAATAGATAAAGTGAGGCGTGATTTTCTGTGGAGTGGGGTGAGTTTGCAACGAAAAATGTGTCGAGTAAGCTGGAGTATGGGTTGTCGGCCACGTCGTCTTGGTGGGTTGGGGGTTGCGAATTTGGTGGTTGGAAATAGAACGTTATTGGCAAAATGGTCTTGGCAATATGCTAGGGATGAATCGTCTATGTGGAGGGCCATCATCGTGGCAAAATATGGCGATGCAGCCCAGTGGTGGCGATTTAACTCTGCCTACAGGGGTTCGATGTTAGTTATTTGGAAGCAGATTGTCAAAACAGTGAGCTCGGATAGTGTGCAAAAGTTCATGGGTGAGACTAGTTTTGTTTGGAAGTTTGGTGATTGTTTGTGAGTTTTATTTTTGTAGGATGCGTCGTGTGTTGAGAATCCATTGAAGGATATATTCCCACGGTTATTTTCGATAGTGGTGAATCGTTTGGCTTTGGTCGCTGACCTTTCCGAAGGGGGTAGCTTTCAGCATGACCGCTAGGAGAGTTTCTTTCATCGAGGCTTGCGTTCGTTTGTGCTTCGACAACTTCGGGAGCTCATCTCGCTCTTGGGACCTGTGAGGTTACGACATGGTGCAGTTGATATGTTAGTCTAGACACCTGATACGCACGGCACCTTTTCAGTAAAGGCTCTATCACGTCTACTTATGTTGGACAAGGTGAGAGGGAGCGATTTCGATGAGTGTTTTGCATGGAAGTCCTCCTACCTCCGAAGGTTTGGGCGTTTTTGTAGTTCACATAGCTGCGCCGTTTAACAACCTTTGATTTTTTGAAGCTTCATGGCATCGTGTTGGATGAGCAGCAAGGTTTGTGTGCTTGGTGTCGTGAAAGGGAGGAGGATTTTTTTTATACCCGTTTGCCTGTAACCCCCTCGTCCCGGTCCGGACGCTTGACCGGTCCTAGCGGGCTACACGGGGATAACCGAGGCGAAACCCGTTAAGGCTCCACTTCAGTTAACAACCCGAGATCGTTTATATTATCTTGCCTAGATGTAATATTAAGTCCTATGTGAGAAAAGCAACATCGGAAGAAACAATGAGGTAAACAACCAAACCGTCCAATTAAAACAACCCATTTTAAACTTAAACACCAGGCCGTATCGGAACGCCCATAGGGTGTTTCGATACGCCTTGACTAGGTCAACTGGCCAAAGTCAAACCGAGGAGACCGTTTCGAAACAGGGGTGGCCCGTATCGAAACACCCTCAACGGTCAACTTCTCGTGGTCAACAATACGAAGGCCATTCCGAAACACTAAAGCCCGTTTCGATACTTCATTTTATCGTCAAATTCTCATATTTCCAGTAGCAAAATCGTATCGAAACGGCCCCTAGCGTACCGAAACGCCTGGCCAAAAACAAAGGGACCGCACCGAGACGGGACCAACTGTTTCGAAACGCCCTCTATCTGCAGATTGATTTTAGCTGGTTTTTGGCACAAGGCTGTCCCAAAACTCCACTAAAACCTCTCTCAACACACATACAACAACTCTAAGGCAAACCAAACATCTACAAGCATGTTTAACACACCAAACATAAAGAAGCCATACATTAAAGGAATCAACATCATTCAACACATGCTTCATACATAACATTTAAGATTCATGCTTCAACAAACATACACTTAGGCATCCATAAAGGCACAAGGCCCACAACATCATAAATGATTCTAAACGTGCTTCTAAACAAACCAACACCAACATACTTCAAAAGCTCAAAGCAAGAAATACATATCCCATTGCTTGACGATTACACCTTAAAACATAAATGTCCATACTTGAAAGCTAAGATAGCACCACAAAGCACACTTGGAGGCCCCCTTCTTGCACTAGCAACCCACGAACTACGGATCTGCATTGTCAAACAAAAGAGAGTGTAAGCATAAATCTTAGTGAGGGTAAGCTCATTAAAACAAACATCGACAATGCAGGGTCCAAGCACTAGCACAACCAAGGTAAAATGCATGTTCTTACCTTCGATCCACATGAGCCAAAATACACATGATGCATGAACATATATTCAATATTATGCCATGCTCAACAAGTCCATATACACATCATATGTAAACACATATATTAATCCATATTCGCAACACATCTCAAATCATATTGGCACCTAGCTATGACTCGAATACGCGGATAACCGTTGGAACTCAAATCCAACAACAACCATTACCTTACGGTGGAATTACACTCATAACCGTTCAGGAGGAGGGGATTCCACTTGTCCTCACGCCCCGTCGATGGGATTACACTCATCACTGACTAACATATATATAAGAAGGTTTTCCGGGCGAACCCGTACTCCATCTTGATGACTACCATCACAAAGACCACGAGTGCATTTGACTCACGTGTGCACACTAAACATCCTAATGATCGATCATTGTACCCAAGCATACTAGTGCCAATACTAAACACAATTCACACCATCATTTCATATCAACTTCCGTGCTTAGCACGTACTCACCATGATCACCATCATGCACAATCCACACGCATATCACAATGCATCAAAACCATACCTCAACATACATGTATAACACAATATACATATCCACCATAAACACAATTAAACATGAGGCATAGACAACAATTAGAGTTCAACCAAAGTCTTTAACTAAAGCTTGGGATTAGGCTACAACTCTAATCGCAATTCTAGGTGGGTCTACCAATCCTGACCTAGTCCACATGCTTGAACCAATACTCGAAAACCATTTAAAAATATTTAACCACTCACCGACTATTCCAAGCTCAACACACTAGCCGATCAAGCTTCCAACGATTCCAGATTTGTTCTCGATGCTTCACCAACACAATTTTTTGCTTCTAATCAACTCAACACAATCAAAACAAACTCAAATAAGATCACACATCAATGTAGCAAACCCGGAAAACTAATCAAGCATAAAACACAAGAGTTTCAAGCTAAGAACAACCCCAAAACTTCAAACCCGAGCAGCCATGAAACCCAGTCCAAAACTCATGATTTCAACCTTTTTAACACACTTAAATGCTTCCAAAACAACCCCTACCTATTACACTAACAACAACCCTTAATTTCCAACATCAAACAACCCCAAAACCAACTTTTAAAACCTTCTAAAACCCAAATCCGAGAATCATTGTAAAACTCTTTAAAATTCACATATGTTGGACCTTATGGGTTGTAAACAACTTATCTAACAATAAACAATCAAAAGTTTTGTTAGAAATTCATAAATGATCAATCTTTGACAAATTCTTTGAAAACCCAAAATTTAAAATACATGGTTTTAATGAAAACTAATGATATCAAAATGAAGAGGAAGAGAAGGCCAAGTCAAAAAATGCAAAGGATGTAATGGAATGGTAAAAATGGAGAAGAGAGCTCTTTTGGTCGTTGAGTTTGAAAAGAGAGTGAGGAAGAAGATGAGCACATGTCTTCTTCTTTTGTTTTTGCTTTAAATTATCAAAGAAATCCTATTTACCAATATGCCATTAATGAAATGGCTAAAATCTCCCATCTCCTAAAGTCCATGGAATCTGGACTTAGAAGATAGGCCCAACATAGACTTTAATTATAATGCAAACACGAAGTCCATAAAATATTTTATTATTTTAATTATAAAACCAAAACCTGAAATATTATTTTAATATTATTTTCACCTGACCCCCAAACCCGGGTGTTACAACTCTCCCCCACTTAAGGAATTTCGTCCCTGAAATTACCTGACGGAAACAAGTACGGAAACTACTCAAACATATCAGCTTTCCTCTCCCACGTGGCCTCTTCCACATCTCTATGTCTCCACAACACCTTGACCAACTCTACGGTCTTGCCACGCAACACCTTGCTATCAGAAGCAAGTATCTCAATAGGTTCTTCATTATAAGACAAATTCGGATTCAACTCTATCTCCTTAACAGGCATAACATGAGATGGATCTGATCTATATCTCCTAAGCATCGACACATGAAACACATCATGGATCTTCTCTAACTCAGAAGGCAGTCTCAAATGGTAAGCTACAGGCCCAATCCGCTCAAGTATCTTATACAGACCAATAAACCTCGGACTCAACTTGCCTTTCAGGACAAATCACATTACCTTCTTCCATGGAGATACTTTCAGAAACATTTTCTCACCCAATGAGAACTCAATCTCTTTTCTCTTCAAATCTGCATAAGATTTCAGACGATCGGAAGCTCCTTTCAAACCGTCGCAAATCAACTTCACTTTGTCGGTAGTCCCCTTAAGCAAATCCGGCATAGGTAGCAATCTCTAACATGTTTCAGCCCAACAGATCGAAGTCCTACATTGTCTACCATACAAAGCCTCATAAGAAGCCATTTGTATACTAGCCTGGTAACTATTGTTGTAAGAAAACTCAACTAAAGGGCAAGTGCTTCTCCCAAGAACCCTGGAAGTCAATCACACAACAACGAAGCATATCCTCTAATATCTGTATCACTCGCTCTGACTGTCCATCTGACTGCGGATGATAAGAAGTACTGAAATGCAAACGGGTACCTAGGGCACTATGGAAACAACTCCAGAACCTCGAAGTGAATCTCGGATCTCTGTCTTATACAATAGACTTCGGAACTCAATGAAGTCTCACAATCTCGTGAATGTAAAAATTCGCCAACTTGTCTAAAGAATATGTAGCGTTCACTGCTAAGAAGTGAGCACACTTAGTGAACCTATCAACTATCACCCAAAAAAAATTCTTCTTCGAAGGAGATAACGGTAACCCCGACACAAAGTCCATAGTGATCCTCTCCCATTTTCATTCTAGAATCTTCGAAGGAGACAACGCCAACCAGATGTTCTGCCTTCACTCTCTAACAAACCATACAACGGCTCACTTACTCGGCTACATCATTCTTCAAACAAACCTAGAAATAATCATTCTTCAAATCACGGTACATCTTAGTACTACCCGGATGCATAGAAAAAGGACTCGAATGTGCTTCGCTCAGAATCAGACGTCTCAACTCAACATCTTCAGGTACTACAACTTTATCTCTGAAATACAATGTAACCCCCTTAGCCCGGCCTAGACGATTGACCCGAACTACGAAGATTACACGGGGAAAACAAAAGTCAACCCAAAAGTCAACCTTGATTCACGACCCTTTTTGCCTTTTTAATCTTGTCTAGATACATGTTAACCCTAAGTGAGTACTCACGAGATACGGTTGAGAAAGACACAACAAACGAATATCATATAGGGACTCAATTAGAAGGTCTTCATTGATTTTAAGTTTACCATTATGAAATTAGTCATGTTACATGCTTCTCTGTCAAATTTCATCTTAATTGGACATCTCAAGCTCAAGCAATTGCAATCCCAACATTTAGAACTAAAGTGTAAAACATGCAAACATCAGAGAAATTCAACTCTGTGTCCAACGGTCACCCATTTCGAAACACCCACCTGCCGTATCGAAACACTGGATCTAAACGGTGTTGACCATTTTTGTACGCGGGTGTGTTTCGAGACCAGTTCCGAAACATGGCATTCTAGTAGCCAAATAGTTTCGAAACTGCCTCCAACGTTTCGAAACACGAAGGCCATTACAGGCCCCCGTTTCGAAACGCTAGAGGGTGTTTCGATACGGTTTGCCAGAAACTGCAGCAATTGCTGGTTTTTCCTTCATAAACTCATTCAAACACATCCCAAAGACTCTCTAATCATACCAACAAATCAGCAACCATATAAGGTACATATCTAGAACTCTTAAACACATTCATATCATCAAACATTAAATCTCACTAGTCTAGAGACATGCTTCCTAATATAAAATCACAAATAGGCAATCCAACCTCAAAACAAGCAATTAAGGCCATTTACAATTCAAACCAGGCAAAGCAAACACGCCACAACCCTAGGGAGTTCAACACATCTCCCAAATACAATTCTTGGTTTCCCATTGCCAATCTATCAAAACTAAAGTGTATGAAAACTTCACAATACATGAGCTTGGACTTCCTTGGATGAACTTAGCTTCCTTGATGCCCAAAAGCACCTCAATTATATGCATTATTGGTAAAGAGAGAGCGTAAGCACAAATGCTTAGTAAGGCTTGCTCTAAAGGAAACCAACACAATAATGCATACTTTGAAAATCTTTACACAAAAGCTTTTGAACCACATGCTCATTTTAACACATGCTTGAAAACCTTTCAAAGCAACTTCTCATTGAAAGTACATGTACCTCAATTCTATCTCATGCATTTACCGATGCAAACTCATGGCAAGGCCATACACATGCTTGTATCATCAAAGCATTTCTAAAACAAATCGCATATGCATAACTCATAGCATAAATCATTTCATCAAAGGTACATGTGTAACAAAAACCATTTCATCACTTATATTGGCATTTAGCATCTCATTAATACTCGGATATGCGGACACATTTCTACACTAGACTCTTCCGGTGGAATCTCGCATCACAGTACTCATTTGTCTAGCAATATGGCTTCCGGTGGAATCTCTCATCACCGTACTCACATAGCAGAATCTCTCATCGCCACAATGCTTGGGTATTTCACCAAGTCCTACCCGATAGAATGCCCATCGTCGGAATATCTCCCTTTGGCTTAACCAAAGACAACGTACGAATTTTTAGTTTATAGTGCACTCTCATCCTATTGATTGATCAATTATATCCAGTAAGTTTCTCAACATCTATGCCAATATAATATGTTAAAACATCACCATACCTACTGTTTTTCATGCAATATTACTCAATGGTTTTCTCATCACATTTCAGAACATGAATCATACTTTGCTTCAAACAAAAAGCTCAAATCTCTTCAATGCAACATGCCATCTCATGACATCTCTACAAGCATAATCTCAAGCCATGAATCATGCACAAAAACAATAGGAAATTATCAATCTCAAACCATGAGCATGTAAAAGCATTTTAGGGGCAAAAACCACTTTAAAGAGAGCAATTCAAACCATACTTACTTCCGGATTTAGGAAGGTGTTTCAAACCTCTCCTAAATCCCCAAACCTTTTTTTTGTCCTCATGGACTTCTAACTCAATCGCACTCACCAATTTCTTTTCACTTGCTCCCCAAAACGCCAGTTAAGCTTCTGAATCAACTCCAAAAGTGTCTAAAGATGTCTCCCCTGTTTTAGACACATAAAAGCAGAGGATTAATGCATCATCATGCATTGAAATCTTCAGCCAATACTCCTAAACTCGCTGCTCTACCTAAACCCAACATTTCGGCTATCGAACACAACCAAAATCACCTCAAAACTCTTCCAAAACATAACCCAGCCAAGAACCATCACTTCTAAACATTAATTAACATAAAAAACCCTAAACTCGCCCTTACACCCCCAGCTTTAACAGAACACCAATATCACCCCAAAACCCATCATTTTCACAAGCAAAAACTTAGGAAAAACAACCTATTCGGGATTGGATTGATAAAACCTAATTCCTAACATCATTTAACATCCAAAATACATTAGAAAACCATCTCAAAACAGAGCCCAATGAATTACCACGAAAATCTTAAAGATCTCTTCCAAAATCTTGAGTTTTAAGCAAAAATCTTGTTTCCAACATTAAAACCATTCATAAACATTTAATAAAGGGTTGACAACTTGGGAATTTCAGTAAAGAACTGAGTATTTAGAGGATAAGAACAATCTTACCTCTAAAAAATGATTTCTCCTTGATTTGGGCAAGTTTCCATGAAAATTCAATGTAGAAAACAAATAGATTTGATGAAAGATTGATTAGGAATCAATGAGTGATGGAAATCTCATCAAATGAAGTGAAAATCAAAGTGAACTTTTCTAGAGAAAAAGTGTTTGGTTGATAGGATTTTGAGAGAAAATGAAATGACAGAAAATTAGAGAAAAGTGGTTATGAAAGTCAAAGGTAGTTTATCACCTTTATTTTATTCAATTAAATCATTAATTAAATCACCCAAATTAAGGAAAAATCTTATGAAAACGTTTTTGGTAAATTAGCTCCTTAAATATTCAAAGTTTCAATCCTTTACAAAACACTCACTACTAAACTTTGTAAAAACTGCGATTTGGTCACTACATCGAAATGTAGTATTTCCTAACCATATTTTGTAAAATTGATTTCACCATTCACTTGTATATATTAAATGAGGATTTTTGGATATTTTTCTATATTTTTAAAGCATCCCGAACTAGGTATTCCCTAAAACTCCCTTTTATATTCGAACCGTTTCTCAGACCGGTCCGACTCAACCCTAAACTTCTAAGCCCAAAATTGGGGTGTTATAACTCTCCCCCTCTTAAGAAATTTAGTCCTCAAAATTTACTTGGAGGAAAAAGGTAAGGAAACTGCTTCTTCATATCATCTCTTCTTTCCCATGTGGCTTCCTCAACACCACGATGCTTCCACAATACCTTAACCAATTCAATGGTCTTACCACGATGAACTTTGCTGTCCGAATCTAGAATCTCAATCGGCTCCTCATCGTAGGTCAAATCTGGATTCAACTCATCTTCCTCAACATGCATAACATGCGAAGGATCCGATCTATACCTCCGAAGCATTGAGACATGAAACTCATCATGTATCTTCTCTAACTCTTGCGGTAGCCTCAACTTATACGCAACAGGACCCACACGTTCTATCACCTCGTATGGTCCAATATACCTAGGGCTCAACTTACCCTTCTGGTCAAACCTCATCACCTTCTTCCAAGGTGAAACCTTCAAGAACACACGATCACCCACCGCAAACTCAATCTCCTTATGCTTCAAATCTGCGTAAGACTTCTGTCGATCAGAAACTGCCTTTAACCGCTCACAAATGAGCTTCACCTTCTCGGTGGTTCCTTTAAACAAAGCTGACATCAAGACCAATTTCTGACATGTTTTAGCCCAGCAAAGAGGAGTTCTGCACTTCCTCCCATATAAGGCTTCATAAGGTGCCATTTGAATACTTTCCTGGTAGCTATGATTATAAGCAAACTCCACCAAAGGCAAGTGCTTCTCCCAAGAGCCTTGAAACTCAATCACACAACACCTCAACATATCCTCAAGCACTTGGATAACACGCTCAGACTGTCCATCCGACTATGGATGATAAGAAGTACTAAAGCTTAGCCGCGTACCCAAAGCTTGATGCAAACACTCCCAAAATCACGATGTGAACCTCGGATCTCTATCCAACACTATAGATTTTTGTACCCCATGCATACACACAATTTCAGCAATGTACAACTCTGCAAGCTTATCCAAGGTATACGTGGTATGCACAGGTAAGAAATGCGCACACTTTGTAAGGCGATCCATAATCACCCACACTGAATTCTTCTTCGATGGCGACAAAGGTAAACCGGACACACAGTCCATGGTGACTCTTTCCCACTTCCATTCAGGAATCCTCAACGGTTGCAACAACCCTGAAGGAAACTGATGCTCAGCTTTAACCCGCTGACAAACCATACACTTACTCATATATTTCGCAACATCTTTCTTCAACCCCACCTAATAGTACCCATCCTTCATATCATGATACATCTTTGTACTACCAGGGTGCATAGCAAAAGGACTACAATTAGCTTCAGTCAGAATAGTACGCCTCAACTGTACATCATTTGGCACTACTACCCGTCCTCCGAAACATAAAACTCCATCATCATTAAAACAGAAATATGATGATCTACCCTCAGCAATATCCTGAACATGTGGCACCAAGGAATCGTCCAACAACTGATTATACTTTATTAACTGAACCAGAGATGGTTTCACTTGCAATTCAACAACAAGACCTCCACCTCGCGAGATAGTCAAGCTAGCAAACACAGCTCTTAACTCTACCGCCACTTTCGTATTATATTTATATTTTGTTCATGTTGTGTATGAAATTTTAGTATTTTAATCATTTCATAATCATATATTTATGCTTGGGCATGATTAGGATTGCATGAAAAGTTTTTACTTGCCCAAAAGTAGGGGTGAGCAAAACTCGAGTTGACTCGACGCGAAAAAACCTGACTCATAATTTTATCCCTAAATATATGAGTGAATTTCATAATTATCTCATATTGGGTCAAATTAAATATTTTTACTCTAAATTTAAACCCGACCTGACCCGACCCGACCCAAACTAAATCTATTTTTTTAAATCCTGACTCTTAAAATTGGATCGGTCGAATCTCCGTGTCATGCCCATTTCTAGTTAGTAGAGGCTTAAATTCTTTACTTCCATTCTCTTTGAAATGTACTAATACAAAATAAAGTATAAGATTAAATTTCAAAAGTAATCATAACAGAGGTACTAAAATCCCAATTTGACCAAATTATATACAACTTTCAGGTTTCATATTCGTCACTTGAAGTGGGAATAGTTCCAACCATGGCCGATCCAAACGTACCCATCTCGTCAACTCTGACCACCAACCAAGCTTCCCAAGTCGACAGAACCGACCGCGAGGCTCGAGTTTTAAGGTACAAAGAGAAGAGGAAGAACCGATAATTCGAGAAAACAATCCTATGTGCTTCCTGGATGGCCTACGCCGAATCAAGGCCAAGAATCAAAGGCCGATTCGTCAAAAGAACTGAAAATGACAACGACATAGTCCTCGACCACATGCTTAACTCACCAACTTCAGCTTTTGCAGCAGCTTTCATGTCGGAAACAGAGTACGACGTCGTCTCGTAGTTTTGAAAGTCGATTTATAGAAGAATACTATGATTGTGTAATATAGTAATTAAATTCTGGCAAGTAGAATAATCCAAACGGCGATTGAAATTAATGGAAATAGATGTTTAGTTCTTTGGTTACAGTTTATGTCGCGTCTAAAGTTTGATTTCAATCTTGGAATAAAAAAACAAAGGCTTGATTCCTTAAGACTTTTTAAATTGACCCAAATTTTTTATTTGGGTTAATATATATTTTGGTACCTTATTTTTGTCTTAACTTGACTCTTCGGTTTCAATTATCATTTAAATTTGACTTATGATTTGAACAAAACATCGCGTATTTGTACTTGTTTTTATCTAAAAGTTGAGTTTAAGTATTATTGAATCGGACAAAGAAGTTTAAGAATCAAATTGAATGTGAAATCGATTTTAAGATCGAACGTTGAGAGGGTCGAATTACTAAATTTTAAAAATATAAGGGATTTTACAATTTTACATGAACCTAAATTGCTATTAGAATAAAACTATTGGGGGGACAAATATACCCTTCTTTAATTTTGTCAGTGTTTATTTATAACTAAATAACTTTAAATTTTAAACAAGGGTCAAATTATTATTAAATCAAAATTTATCGGATATTTAAGTTTCATAATAGAGACTTAAGCCCTTGATCCCTCCGTCCCATGGATTGTATGATAAACAATGACGGAGTCATATGGATTTTTACTAAAAAAAATTATAAGGGATATTTACTTTTTTGACCTCTTATTTTTCAATTCATTTGAACGATATCCCCTTTTTAATGGTTAATTGTACATTGTCTCTATTTATCTTAATTATTTACTGCGTCCCTGATAACAAGTTTTTGCTTACTCATGAAATGGGTTGAACCATGATTCAAATTCAAACTAGTTATACTATTTTTGTTCGAATTGAGTTCTTTATCGATTAAAAGCTATATGTAAATAAGAGTTTTCTTTTTGTTACTGTCATCATTTTAAATCTTTTGACCGTTTAATTTAAATTAAATATTATAAAAATTTATCACAAAACAATTTTTAAATTTAGATAATTTATAACATTAGAATCTAATTTTTTTATTCTATTTTAAAATAACCGAACGAATTATTTTACTAGATGAATTGATGGTCCAATTTCTAATGGTCCAAATAAATATTCTTTTTAATTATCAACAAGCTTCTCGCTTTTTATTACACTGATTCGATTGGTCGGTTTGGAACGGCAAAAAGGATATAGATAAGCAGCTATCTTATGCTTTTATGTTATACATTGTAAATTGAATTAGGGTATTACAATTTAATCAAATTTTACTGTTTAAATAGAGAGATATTATATTCTCATTCCGAGAACCTATACAAGATGGAGCAGAATGAGTATCCTTAGCAACTAAACAAAATACTTTCGGTTAGACTCAAAATAATTCGAACATATAATAAATTTATTTATGTATAACTTAAAAGACTTACTATTAATTATTTTAGCGGAAGAAGATATTAGATAATTTAAATAATGTATAGAATTCAAATTCTTATGTTACGAGTAAAACAAATTAAATTAGAAGTATCGCCTCCTTAATAAATTATTATAATATTTGCTTCAAATTAATTTATCGACAAACCGATCAAATATGATTATAAAAAATGCCATTCCGTGAATGAAAACATTTTAACACTCAACGTTTTATTTTGAGTCAAAATGGTCGTTTCGTGAATAAAAATTGTAATCAACTAATGATAAACAACTTGATATGACTGACAGAATAACACATCATCAGAAAAAAAAATTAAATTGTATTTTATATAATTTTAGTTTTACTTGTGTGTCATTATGTCAAGTCAGTACCTTCGTTTATTTGTCATTGTTATGTCGGAGTGCATTGCCATGGAGATTTCCCACACCATGTCAAGTAATTTGTCGTTAATTAACTAACAATTTTTATTCAAAGATTAACTATTTTAACTTAAGATAAAATATTAAAGATTAATGTACTTAAATAATTAAAATAATTTTTCAGTCAAATATTAAGAACATATTTTAACGTTATGCATAAAAAATACAACTTAAAGAGAATTTGTGCATCCCGAAGTGATAAATGAAAAAAATAAAAAAGGAAGATTTAGATAAAAGGAAGATCACATGAAAAGCAAACCTCAAAAGTTTTTAGTTTTAACGATTGGAATCCTTTTTGGATCCAAATTCGTATCTAATTCTTTGAACACACTATCCTATAATGCTTCTATAATAAAAATATATATTTTAATACAGAAATTGATTAAATTTAATTTATATAAATTTATTAATTTTAGAAGTTATGAATTGTGGGTTTAGAATTTAAAATTTAAGATTTATAGTTTTATAGTTTACATATAGAGATTAAAATTTCATTACTTAAATATGGAAAGTTGTATAAATCTTTCACACTGTTTGTGTAACACCCCAATTTTTCCCTAAATTAAAAACCCTAATAATTGGGAATTTCAATTGAAAACTTAATTAAATTTTAATGATTAAATTGGGAATTTTCGAAATTTCATTGATTAAATTGTAAAGATTACAAAACATAAGTGTCGTTTCATAAACCCTAGAAAGTATAATGGCAAGCTCTGTAATTAACCCTTTTTCTTAGGGTATAAATAGAACCTTTCAACCATTTTCTCTTATTTTGGCCGTTCTCGTCCCTCTCCTTCAACGTCTTGTACGAGCAAAAGAAAAGAAACCACCTTTCTCTATTTTCCGTCCGGCCAAGGGTCAAACATCGTTCGTTCGACGGTCCGGCACCACCGTTCATATTCCCTTTGTTGTCTGGCCATAACCCACTCGTCAACTAACCCTCGTCGGTCGCCTTTTGCCCGAAACTCATCGGGATGCTTTTCGGTTGCTTCAAAAATCTCTCACGCTGCCGTCGTCTTGTTTTTTTTTTTTTGAAAATTGGTTGGGTCTCAATTGTTCCTTTCCCTCGTGTAAGTTGTGTGTGTATATTGGTCTGGAAATTCGTCGGATTTTGACGTGTGAGGAATCGGGGGGATGTTGTGCCCTAATTTTCGAATTAGGGATTTTATGTTGAATTGGTCTAAATTGGTCCAGAAAATAGAACCGGGTTGACAAAACCGAACCGGTCTATCTTATAAATAGTCGGCTGACGTCAGCGTTGACCGTTGACTTTTTCAGAAAAGGGCTATTTTATGTTTTTCGACGTCCTGATTCCGATTCTGTTACCCGTTTTCCCAAATTCGAACCCGAAAGACCGTATTGACCGCTTTTATTCATTTATAATTGTATTTAAAGATTTAAATATCGGAAAAATTAATTGGTATTATTCGTATTTGTAGCCGACATTTATATTATCAGTGTCTTGGCATAGTAGTAATATCTTGATCGTGTATTTAATTGTTATAGGAGCTGACTCTGACCGACCTAGAGATAGAGCAAAGCGTGGGAGACATCACCGTCGACGTTGAGTGTTAGCTACTTGAGGTGTATTCTCTTCTATGTAGTTTGCTTACAGTGATCTGTATGTAAATGTCATGATTTGCTGAAATGTGTACATGATGTGATCTGATGATGTGGGTTGATTATATTCTATTGATCTGTGATGTTTGACTTGTTCAACATTCTGTAATGTTATGCAATATTTGATTATACATTCAGATTCAAATTATTGTATATCGGATTATATGATTATGCATTTCTGTTGATAAATAATGCATTTAGATTCATAGCTTGGATTTTATGTCATCTCATTTTGGTTGGGATTCTGTACGGGGAAGTTCAGTAGCTTCATCCTTCAGATCAGTGGTTTTGCCCTACGGGCTGGATTCCACTTCGGATGGTGATGAGATAGAGAGTGGTTCTGGGGAACCTTACTCTTCGGATGGTGATGTAGTTTGGGTGCATGTCATATTGTGTTGCATATTCATTCATACTTGCTTATGTGTTTGAATTGATTCATGATGGAATAACTATATTCTAATAATGTTTTGTTGTCTCTGTTGTTATAATGACTTTGTTAGTTCTATTTGTGTTGTAGAGACACACTGAGCGTTTTTGCTGACTCCCCCTTAGTTTCTAATTTCAGATACTCAGGTCTAGGCTACGATACTTGGAGGACCTCATTTTCCAACTTTATTTATTTATTATTATTATTAGTATGAGACTTGGACTTTTATATATTATATGTTTTATCATATTGTATATAATTTCAGATTCTGGATGTTTTATTTGGGGTTATTCTGTTTTATTATGCATGCACATTTTGAATATTTAATATTTTCCTGAATATTTTATTAGTATGTAATATGGGATATTATTATTATCTATTTTGGAATTTAAGTTTTGAATCAGATTACTTGTGTGAGGGAGAAGCTTTGAGTTGACTCTTTATATTCGACCCAGTTCTTCCGGGTCGAGTTTAGGGGGTTACATTTAGTTGTATCAGAGCCAGGTTCAACACTCGGCCTGAGTGATTTAAATCAATTTGAAATCGAAAATAAAATTTTTCATGCATTCTCAAATGTTTTCGAGGTAAAACGGGAATTTTAGATAAATTTATGATCTATTATGAATATATTTATACATATTATGAATAAGGTCTCGAAGTACCGAATCTAATCTTAGGATTCTTTCTTTTGTAGATATACTATTATGTCACCTCGAATAAGTTCTAGAGTAGCGGTCGGTCGAGGTCGTGGCCGAGGCCGAGGCCGTGGACGAGGACGAGTTCGAACCGTGACTACGGATAGTGACGTTCCACCTCTAGAGGGTTCGATACAAAATCAAGATGAGGTCCAGGGTGCGAATGGGGAGGAACAATATGTGGATCAGACAGGAGCTCAACAAACAAGAGCTTAGTAGACAGGAGCTCAGTAGACCGGTGGAGGATACCTACATGTTCAGCCTTCTTAAGGTAGTGGTCATCGTGATTCAGGGGATAGTGAGACAGTGGGCACATATGTTGTAACTATTGAGAGATAGTTTCTTGCTGCCGAGATGACTATGTTCGATGGAAAGACGGGTACAGACCCAACAGATGCAGAGTACTGGGTGAAGAAGCTTCAGCGATTATTTGTTGATATAGATTATCCTACCGACCGGAAACGCAGGTCTGCCGTTTCACTACTGCAAGGTGAAGCCCAGAATTGGTGGGAGGCTGAGGAGCTTGTTACTCCAGCTAGTATTGTTACTTGGGATCATTTCAGATGGGATTTCAGTGATCGATATGTTGGAGCTGATTATATAGCTAAGTGCAGGGATGATTTCATGAATCTGAGACAAAACGACATGATTGTTAATGACTATGAGATCGAGTTTATGAGATTGATTCAGTACGTCCCAGGGTTAGTGACCACAGAAAAAGACAAGTGTGATTGGTTTCTGAAGGGATTGCGTCCTACGATAAAGGCCAGTGTTGCTTTACATATGGACCAGGAATACAATGATATAACTTGACGAGCTAGGACACCTGAGCGTAATGAGGACGAGTTGAGACATCTTGAGTTCCATGGATATGATAGAATGAAGAGACCAGTGTCAGTTCAACATAGTCAGGGAAATCAGTCTAGGAAAAGGGCCAGATATGAGACATACTATCATAGTTATTCGAGAGCTAGACAAGTGACTTCTTCTATTCCGACTATCAGTGCTGGTGGTTCGACTAGTACTCGAGGGGTGGCATAGTGTCCTTTTTGCAAGAAGTGGCATTCGGGCGAGTGTAGGAGGCAGACTGGAGCTTGTTTCAGATTTCGTTCATTCGAGCATCGTTTTAGAGATTGTCCGATTTCACCTCCCTCAGCTTTTACTACTAATCAGTCTCAGACATCATTACAGACTCTCGCCAGGGGAAGAGGTTAGGTCAGATCTGTTACTTCAAGCTCTGCTAGTAGAGGTAGACAAGCTCCGAGTGGAGGATCAGTAGGATCGGGGGCCAGACAGCTGGGGTTAGTTTATTCTACTAGGATGCACGAGGATCGTGATGAACCAAATGTTATTGCCGGTACATTCTCTATCCATTCTATTCCATATTTTGCTCTGCTAGATAATGGTTTGACTCATTCATATGTTGCAAGTTCTGTGTCTTGGGGTCTTGAGATTTCTGTTGAGGATACCGTTCGTGTTGTTATTGTACACAATCTGATGGGAAATCCAGTTTAAGTTACTAAAGTATACATGAATTGTCCTCTCGAGATTCAAGGGGAGATCTTTTCAACTGATTTGATGAAGTTACCCTTTGGAGAGTTTGATCTTATTCTGGGTATGGATTGGTTGTCTGCACATCATGTTACTTTATATTGTGAAAAGAAAAGGGATACAATAAGTACTCTTGATGATCGTGAGGTGATTCTGATTGGTGAGCGTAGAGGGTTCCTATGTAACATCGTCTCAGCTTTCAAACCTGAGAAAATGATCAGGAAAGGGTCTATCGTTTATCTTGCCAATATCCTTGATCTGAGACAGTCTGATTCTGAATTAGATAAGATTCGAGTTGTGAAAGACTTTCCAGATGTTTTCCCGTAAGAATTAGCTGGGGTACCGCCGAAACGGGATGAAGTTGAGTTTGGCATCGAGGTTTATATGGGTACAGCTCTTGTGTCTATGAAACCTTATCGGATGGCACCGAAGGAAATTAAGGAGTTGAAGATTCAATTGCAAGAACTGTTGGATCGAGGTTTCATTCGAGTCTGTATAGATTATCGGAAGCTGAACAAGCTGACGGTCAAGAACAAATATCCTCTTCCCCGTATTGATGATATGTTTGACCAGTTCCGGGGAGCTACGGTATTCTCTAAGATAGACCCGAGATTTGGTTATTACCAACTCAAGGTTAAGGATACTGATGTATTCAAAATAGCTTTTCGGACACGATATGGCCATTATGAGTTCCTTGTGATGCCTTTTGGGTTGACTAACATCCTGTCGCTTTTATGGATATGATGAATAGGTTGTTTCAACCCTATCTTGACCAGTTTGTTGTGGTATTTATTGATGATATATTGGTATATTCTAGCTCCGAGGAAGACCATGAGGAACATCTTCGGATTGTATTACAGATTTTGCGAGAGAAACAACTATATGCCAAGTTCAGTAAGTGTGAGTTCTGGCTTTCTGAGGTTATGTTTCTGGGTCATATAGTTTCTGCTCATGGTATTCAAGTTGATCTGATGAAGGTTGAGGCTATTATGACTTGGAAGCAGCCCAAGAATGTTTCTGAGGTTCGAAGCTTCTTGGATTTAGCTGGTTATTATCGGAGATTCGTTGAGGGTTTCTCTTGTATTGCAGCTCCGTTGACTAAGCTTCTGAGGAAGGATGTTCCCTTCGTTTGGACTGAGGCTCAGAAGTCTAGTTTCGAGAAGCTTAAGTTTGTGTTGACTGAAGCACTAGTTTTGATTCAGCCTGAGCCAGGTAAGGCTTATACAATTTTTAGTGATGCTTCGTACACCGGATTGGGGTGTGTTTTGATGTAGGACGGGAAGGTAGTGGCTTATGCGTCTCGATAGTTAAAACAACATGAATGTAACTATCCTACCCATGATCTAGAGCTTGTTGTTGTTATCTTTGCACTTAAGATCTAGAGACACTATCTCTACAGGGAGAAGCGTTATATCTATATATACCATAAGAGTCTGAAATACCTCCTCACTTAGAAAGTGCTTTATCTGAGACAGCGTCGCTGGTTAGAGCTTCTCAAGGATTATGATTGTGAGATTGTGTATCATCCAGGTAAAGCTAATGTCGTTATTGATGCATTGAGTCGTAACACCATTTCAGATCTGAGAGCTTTGTTTGATTGGATGAGTTTGTACGACGATGGCAGTCTGACGGCAGAACTTCGGGTTATTCCTACATTGAATTCTGATATTCGAGCTGAGCAGCCTAGTGATTCGTTTTTGATGCAGTGTATTAGAGAGGTGCGTGAGGGTACATCTCTAGATTTTTCTATTAATCGGGATGAAGTATAATATTTCTGTGGCAGGTATTGTATTCCGAGGGAATCTGGGTTAAAACAGGTTATTTTCCGTGAGGCCCATAACAGTCCTTATTCTATGCATCCTTGTGGTGACAAGATGTATAAGAATCTTCGTGAAAGGTACTGGTGGAAAGGTCTCAAGTGGGACGTCGTCGGATTTTGTATCGAGGTGCCTGACTTGTTAGAAACTCAAAGCAGAGCATCAACGTCCGTCTAGGTTACTACAACATATTGAGATTCCTCAGTGGAAGTGGGAGCGCGTGACTATCGACTTTGTTAGTGGACTTCCTTTGACTCCATCGAAGAAGGATTCCATTTGGGTTATTGTTGATCGTCTGACGAAGTCCACACATTTCATTCCTGTTTGAGTTAACTATTCTTTAAGTAAGTTAGCTCGGCTTTATATTTTTTAGATTGTTCGACTTCACGGGGTACCGTTATCTATTATTTCCGACAGAGATCTGAGGTTCACTGCATGATTCTGGGGGGTCTCTTCATTCTGCTTTGGGTACTCGGTTGAAATTCAACACATCTTATCATCTGCAAACAAATGGTCAGTCTGAGCGTGTGATCCAGATTCTTGAGGATATGTTGAGAGGTTAAATTCTTGATTTCAGAGGCAGTTGGGAGGATTTCTTGCCGCTTGCAGAGTTTTCTTATAATAACAGTTATCAGGCCAGTATCAAGATGGCACCGTAGGAGGCTCTGTATGGGTGTAGGTGTCATCTGAGCTCAGTATCCGCATCTTTTTGTTCCAAGTAAATTTCGAGGCCAAAATTTCTTTTTAACGGTGAGAGAGTCTAACACCCCAATTTTGCCCTAAATTAAAAACCCTAATAATTGGGAATTTGAATTGAAAACTTAATTAAATTTCAATGATTAAATTGGGAATTTTAAGAATTTCAGTGATCACATAGTAACGATTGCAAAACTTAAGTGCCGTTTCATATACCATAGAAAGTATAATGGCACGATCTATAATTAACCCTTTTCTTAGGGTATAAATAGAACCTTTCAACCATTTTCTCTGGTTTTGGCCGTTCTCTTCCCTCTCCTTCAACGTCTTGTGCGAGCAAAAGAAAACATACCCACTTTCTCCGTTTTCCGTCCGACCAAGGGTCAAACACCATTCGTTCGACGGTCGGGCACCACCGTTCATCTTCCCTTATTCTCCGACCATAAACCACTCGTCAACTAACCCTCTTCGGTCGTCCTTTGCCCGAAACTCATCGGTAAGTTTTTCGGTTGCTTCGGAAATCCCTCGCGCCGATGTCGTCTTGTTTTTTTTTGCAAATTGGTTGGGTCTCAATTGTTCCTTTCCCTCGTGTAAGTTGTGTGTGTATGTGAGTCTCAGAAACTCGTCGGAATTTGACGCGAAAGGTCATCGGCGGTGAGGAATCGGGGGGATGTTTTGCCCTAATTTTTGAATTAGGGATTTTATGTTGAACCGGTCTGAACCAGCCCAAAAGACTCGACCAGGTTGACAGAACCGAACCGGTCTGTCTTATAAAGAGTCAGCTGACGTCAGCGTTGACCGTTGATCGCTGACTTTTTTATAAAAGGGCTATTTCATGTTTTTCAACATCCTCATTCCGATTTCGTTGCCCGTTTTCCCAAATTCGAACCCGAAAGACCGTTTTGACCGCATTTATTCACTTATACTTGTATTTAAAGATTTGAATATCGGAAAAATTAATCGGTATTATTCGTATTTGTAGACAACATTGACTCGGATATTGAGATCCTTACTCCTCCTCCACCTGGATGATCTCCTGTTGCTCAGCCATCGAGATCCGTGGAGAGTTTAATTATTAATATACATTCGATATTTATATTATCAATGTCTTTGCATAGTAGTAATATCTTGATGGTGTATTTAATTGTTATAGGTGCTGACTCTGACCGAACTAGAGATAGAGCTGAGCGTGGGAGACATCACCGTCGATGTTGAGTGTTAGCTACTTGAGGTGTGTTCTCTTCTGTGTAGTTTGGTTACAGTGCTCTGTATGTAAATGTGATGATTTGCTGAAATGAATACATGATGTGGTCTGATGATGTGTGATGATTATATTCTATTGATCTGTGATGTTTGACTTGTTCAACATTTTGTAATGTTATGCAATATTTTTTATACATTCAGATTTAGATTATTGTATATCGTAATATATGATTATGTGTTTCTATTGATAAATAATGCATTCAGATTCAGTGCTCGAATTTTATGTCATCTCATTTTGGTTGGGATTCTTTACGGGGAAGTTCAGTAGCTTCATTTGTCGGGATGATGTCTACTTCGGATCAGTGGTTTCACCCTACGGGCTGGATTCCACTTCGGATGGTGATGAGGTAGAGAGTGGTTTTGGGGAACCTTACTCTTCAGATGGTGATGTAGTTTGGGTGCATGTCATATTGTGTTGCATATTCATTCATACTTGCTTATGTATTTGAATTGATTCATGATGGAAAAACTATATTATGAAAATGTTTGGTTGTCTCTATTGTTATAATGACTCTGTTAGTTTTGTTTGCACTGTAGAGACACACTGAGTGTTTTCGCTGACTCCCCCTTAGTTTCTACTTTCAGATACTCAGGTCTAGGCTACGGTACTTGGAGGACCTCGTTTTCCAGCTTTATTTATTTATGATTATTAGTATGAGACTTGGACTTATTTATATTAAATGTTTTATTGGATTGTATATAATTTCAGATTCTGGGTGTTTTATTTGGGGTTATTATGTTTTATTATGCATGCACATTTTGAATATTTTATATTTTCAGGAATATTTTATCAGTATGTAATATGCGATACTATTATTATCTATTTTAGAATTTAAGTTTTGAATCAGGTTACTTGTGTGAGGGACAAGCTTTGAGTTGACTCCTTATATTCGACCCAATTCTTCCGGGTCCGGTTTAGGGGTTACAGTTTGTGTATAGAAAATATTACTCTTGTAAAAATTGTTGAAGTTTGGTGTTCATATTAATATTATCTTTTTACAACATATTAGGAGTTAAATTTTATTTTAATCTCTTTTGAGTTTTAAATTTTTAATTTGTTATCAAATTAGACAACCGATACAAATAATATTTTTTTTATTTATTTTCTAACAATTTTCACCTTTTCTGATTTTTATTACTAAGGATGCCTTGAAGAATGTGTTCCCCAAATTATTTCAATTAGCGAGTAATAAGCTTGCAAGAGTAAATGTTGAGGATTTCATACAAAATTTACACCATTGAAATAAAATTATGTGTCTGTCCTTAAATTTTATTAAATCGAATTTCAAAATTTTCTTTCTAAAAGAGAGAGTATGAAATTTAAAGAGAGGGAATTTTGGTGCAAACGGTGTAATATGGAATATTATAACTAAAATTTAGGAAATATGTTATATAAAAAGTTTCATTCATATCAGATACATACGTATACATGTATATATTGTTCAACATCTAATACATAGTACTAATAAAGTTCAGCATACATTCATCTAATACAAACTACGTTTTTTTCTATTGTCATCAACTGTTATAAGATGTGAGATCATCAGTGATGTAGAGGATCATGACCACCTGGACTTTTTCTCTTTGACTCCAAAGGATTTTCGACATTCCCTTTCATGCTAGCTTTAATGGCTTTCTTGACTTCATCTATCAATGCACGTTTTCCACCTCCTTTTAATTGCATGGATTCATGATCGGTCTCACGTATTTCTTGTCTTTTGGTTGATTTCATAACAATTGCAGATATACCAGCCGCTACTGTTCTCAATTGTAGTGAATATCGATGAAGAAAAGAGTCAAATTCGTAAAATGACGGACGTACTTTCATTTCATCTTCAAATTCTTGATCAGGAACCGAAAATGAATAAAGTGAACGACTTGCAAAACTCGAAACCAAAAACAAAACATGCAATGAAAGCGTGAAGAAAACATTGAAATTATAAGTTTAAGAATCAAATTGAATGTGAAATTGATTTCAAGATCGAACGTTGAGAGGGTCGAATTACTAAATTTTAAAATTATAAGGGCTTTTAAAGTTTTACATGAACCTAAATTGCTATTAGAATAAAACTATTGGGGACACGAATCTACACTTCTTTAATTTTGTCAGTGTTTATTTATAACGAAATAACTTTAAATTTTAAACAAGGGTCAACTTTTTATTAAATCAAAATTTATCGGATATTTAAGTTTCATAATAGAGACTTATGCCCTTGATCCCTGCATCCTATGGACTGTACGATAAATAATGACAGAGTCATATGGATTTTTACTTAAAAATGTAAGGGATATTTACTTATTTGACCTCTTATTTTATCAATTCATTTGAACTATATCCCTTTTTTTAATGGTTAATTGTACATTGTCTTTACTTATCTTAATTATTTACTCCGTCCCTAATAATAAGTTTTTGTTTACTCATGAAACGGGTTGAACCATGATTCAAATTCAAACTAGTTATACTATTTTTGTTAGAATTGAGTTCTTGAACGATAAAAGCTATATGTAAATAAGAGTTTTTCTTTTGGTTAATGTCATCGTTTTAAATCTTTTGATCGGTTAATTTAAATTAAATATTATAAAAATTTATCACGAAACATTTTTTAAATTTATATAATTCATAGCATTAGAATCTATTTTTTATTCTATTTTGAAATAACCGTACGAATCATTTTACTAGATGAATTGAGGGTCCAATTTCTAATGATCCAAATAAATATTCTTTTTAATTATCAACAAGCTTCTTGTTTTTTATTACACTGATTCTATTGGTTGCTTGCCGCGGATGAAAGGTCTTTTGTTTGGAGCTTTGAGGGGAATTTTAATAGGGTGAGTGAAGCTGAAAATAGGGGGTTAGTGGCGCCTTTCACTCTCAATGAGGCGTGGGCGGTTGTTCGTGTGTGTGAGGGCTCGAAGTCACCGGGGCCGGACGGCTACAATATGGAATTTTTTAAGAAGTGTTGGGAGGTAGTTTGTGATGATGTTGGGCGGTTTTTAGATGATTTTTTTTGGCATCTGACAAGTTACATGTGGGTGCGAACAACACATTCCTTGTGCTTTTGCCTATGGTTGATTCACCGGTCACCTTGAATGATTTTCGACTAAACAGCTTGCTTAATTCGATATATAAGATTCTTGCCAAAATTCTGGCTAGAAGGCTGCAATCGGTGTTGGGAGGACTAATTAGTGATCACCAATCGGCTTTTGTGCATGGGCGTGAAATTGTGGATGGTATTCTATTGGAAAATAAGACAATACATTCCATGCGACAGAGTTCGTTGCGCAGATGTATCCTGAAATTTGACTTCGCGAAAGCTTACGACTGCGTTCGATGGGAATTTTTAGAGCACATTTTATGGTCGACGGGGTTCAGTGATTCTTGGCGTCATCTGATTACTGAGTGTATCAGCACAGTCAGGTTGTCGGTTTTGTTAAATGGTAGCGCCAATAAAGAATTTGGAATGGGGCATTCTCTGCGGCAAGGTTGCCCGTTATCGCCTTTGTTGTTCGTTATTGTGACGGAAGCACTACATAGGATGTTCGTTCAAGCGGAGGAGTTGGGACTCTTCCGTGGGGTTACGTTGGCTCTTGAGGTGTCGCTATCGCATCATCAATTTGCTGACGACACAATTCCAATGTAGCAGAGTTGCGGGCAATCGCTTTTGCATTGAATTTCTTTGCAGCTTCTAAATGGGCATCTCGTCCCCTCGTGGTGGAGTCGGATTCCAAAATTGATCTAGGTTGGGTGTTGCATTTGGAACGACGACCTTGGCTTTTGTGGGAGATTTTTGGTTTGATCGATCAAGCATGCCTCACTTTGTGGTATGTATGCTTTAACCACATTTTCCGTGAGGCGAATGGGTTAGCGGATGTGCTAGCAAAGGAAGGGGTGACGCAGGCATCTTTATTTTAGGCCTTTGTATGATTGTTTCCTTTGTGAGGGGCGTTGTGTTCGGTTGTTGTTTATTTCCTTTTAGTCCATGTGTCATACTCTTTTCCTCGGTTAGGCTTAGGGACGTTTTTAATGAGGCGCACGTGTGACTCGAGTTGTATATTTTCCCATTAATATACAGATTTTTGTCGATAAAAAAAGGAACGGCAAAAAGGATATAAACAAGCAGCTATGTTATACTTTTATGTTATACATTGTAAAATGAATTAGGGTATTAAAATTTAATCAATTTTTTTGTTTAAATAGAGAGATATTATATTCTTATTCCGAGATTCGAACCTATACAAGATGGAGCAGAATGTGTATCCTTAGCAACTAAACCAGTTAATTTTGGTTAGACTAAAAATAATTCGAACATATAATAAGTTTATTTATGTATAACTTAAAAGACAACTATTAATTATTTTAGCGGCAAAAGATATTAGATAATTTATATAATGTATAGAATTCAAATTCTTATGTTACGAGTAAAACAAATTAAATTAGAAGTATCGCCTCCATAATAAATTTTTATAATATTTCTTCAAATTAATTTGTCGACAAACCGATCAAATATGATTATAAAAAAAGCCATTCCGTGAATGAAAACATTTTAACACTCAATGTTTTATTTTTAGTCAAAATAGTCATTTTGTGAATGAAAACTGTAATCAACTAACAATAAACAACTTGATATAATTGACAGAATAACACATCATCAGAAAAAAAAAATTAAATTGTATTTTATATAATTTTAGTTTTACTTGTGTGTCATTATGTCAAGTCAGCACCTTTGTTTATTTGTCACTGTTATGTCTGTGTGCATTGTCATGGAGATTTCCCACACCGTGTCAAGTAATTTGTCGTTAATTAACTAACTATTTTAACTTAAGATAAAATACTAAAGCTTAATGTACTTAAAAAAATTAAAATAATTTTTCAGTCAAATATTAAGAATATTTTCTAACTTTATTCATAAAAAATACAACCTAAAGAGAATTTGTGCATCCCGAAGTGATAAATGAAAAAAATAAATAGGAAGATTTGGATAAAAGGAAGATCACATCAAAAGCCAACCTTAAAAGTTTTTAGTTTTAACGAATTTAACGATTGGAATCCTTTTTGGATCCAAATTCGTATCTAATTCTTTGAACACACTTTCTTATAATGCTCCAATTTATAAAAAAATATTTTAATACATAAATGGAATAAAATTTAATTTATATAAATTTATTAATTTTAGAAGTTATGAATTATGGGTTTAGAATTTAAAATTTAAGATTTATAGTTTTATAGTTTACATATAGAGATTAAAATTTCATTATTTAAATATGAAAAGTTGTGTAAATCTTTCACACTGTTTGTGTATAAAAATATTACTCTTGTAAAAATTGTTTAAGTTTGGTGTTCATATTAATATTATCTTTTTTACGTCATATTAGGCCTTAAATATTATTTTTAATCTATTTTCAGTTTTAAGTTTTTAATTTGTTATCAAATTAAACAACCGAAACAAATAATATTTTTTAATATTATTTATTTATTTTCTAACAATTTTTATCTTTTCTGATTTTTATTACTAAGGATACCTTGAAGAATTTGGTCCCCAAATTATTTCGATTAGCGAGTAATAAGCTTGCAAGTGTAAATGTTGAGGATTTCATACAAAATTTACACCATTGACATAAAATTATGTGTCTGTCCTTAAATTTTATTAAATCGAATTTTAAAATTTTATTTCTAAAAGAGAGTATGAAATTTAAAGAGAGGGAATTTTGGTGCCAACGGTGTAAGATGGAATATTATAACTAATACGTATACATTCATCTAATACAAACTACGTTTTTTCTATATTGATCAACTGTTGTTATAAGATGTGAGATCATCAGTGATGTATAGGATCAGGACCACCTTGACTTTTTCTCTTTGACTCCAAAGGATTTTCGACATTCCTTTTCATGCTAGCTTTAATGGCTTTCTTGCCTTCATCTATCAATGTACGTTTTCCACCTCCTTTTAATTCCATGGATTCATGATCGGTCTCACGTATTTCTTGTCTTTTGGTCGATTTCGTAACAGTTGCAGATATACCAGACGCTACTGTTGTCAATTGAGGTGAATATCAATGATGAAAAGAGTCGAATTAGTAAAATGACGTGTAACCCCCTTAACCCGGTCTAGACGGTTGACCCGAATTAAGAAAGTCACACGGGGAAAACCAAAGTCAACCCGAAAGTCAACCTTGATATGACCCGAATTAAGAAAGTCACACGGGGAAAACCAAAGTCAACCCGAAAGTCAACCTTGATTAACGACCCTTTTTTTCTTTTAAACTTGTCTAGATGCACATTAACCCTAGTTATGATCATCCAAACAGCATGCTCAAAGATCATAAACATCAGAGATCAAACAGGGACCCAATTGAACAATTACAACTTTAAGGACCAAATTGTAAATTCTTATAATTATAAGGACTTAACTCGATTAAAGGTTACCATCTTGAAATTAGTCACATTTCATGCTTCTCTGCCAAATTTCAGCACAAACGGACATTCCAAACTCATACAATTGCACAAACAAGATTCAGGACCAAATTACAAACATTTCAAAACATTTAACCGCCAATGTCAGCCCCCAACGGCCAAGTGTTCCGAAACAGGGAGAACCCATTTCGAAACGCGGGGCCGTTCCGCAACGCGTACCGAAACGAGGGCTGGCAGAGGGCTTCCCATTTCGGAACGGTGTCTCCCGTTTCGGACGACTGGCTACTACAGGGCACCCGTTCTGAAACGGTAGCTACTGTTCCGAAACGACCTGCACAGAATGCATCACAATGCTTGCTTAAACAAACAATTGGCCAGCCGAACATGCTCCAAATGCAACCAAACCACACCAGCAAGTTACTCAACACATAAGGAACATATATGCATCAAAATCTAGATACATGATCACCCCTAGGTGCACCAACACATTAAACACATTCAAAGACTCATTCATGCTTTTAAACAAGAAGCATAGCAAATCAACTTAAGCATAAGATGATCCAAACGTTACAACATTAAACCATATGATTCAACAACATATATCAAACTTGTCCAACGTTCACAAACTCGTTACACATCAACCTATGAGATTCTCCCCCATTGCCTTTATTAACTATAGCTATTAACCGAGACATACATCTCAAGTGGAGTCCTCCTTGAATCCCTTGCTCCTCGCTGTCCCAACTTCACTTATCTGCATTGATGGACAAAAAGGAGCGTAAGCACATAATGCTTAGTGAGGAATGCTCAAAACCAAAACACCATCAATGCAGCGAGTCATAAAACCTCTTGAAAAGCAACTCGATTTGTTAAACCAAGCAATATTAGAAAACCCCTTTTCAACAACAAGCTCAAAATCATGAATTGCTCAAACATGAAAACCAACCCTTAGCTTAGCAAGCTAAGTAAACCTTTTCAAAGCACAACTTGCAAAACATCAATTTAACCTTTCAATGCATAATTACCAAATACAAAGTTCAATTCAAAACCTTGGAAAACACTTCCACTTCACATTATACATTCCTCTTACTTAGTTATCATTTCAAACAAGAAACCTTTTAAAACCATTTATTTAATCAATCCATCACATGCATTAAACAAATGCAACATATGAACCTCATCATCAACATTTGCATCATAAGCCTTTAAAAACAAGTCTTAGCAAGACTTCAATGCACTAAAGAGATTTCATGCACACATGCATCATTCTCAATAGATAATCAACACTTGTTCAAACTTAACAAGCACACATGCATTCTCAATACATTATGCACTTCCCATGCAACCATGCATCTTTCCAAGCATCTCATGCTTCGTTATACTCAAGAACATCATATTGGCTTTCAAGTGATAATCCAAATCCACTTTTCAACTCAACATCCAATCGGATACGCGGATCACAAGCGTTGTCCCTACGCTTCATACACACTACCAATCAAAGGTCCCCAAATGGACTTTTAACCACCATTTGACCTCACCATTCACAAGGTTCCCATGTATGGACTTTTAACCACCATACAACCTTGTCTTCCTCAAGGTTCCCATGTATGGACTCTTAAACACCATATAACCTTAACATGCACAAGGTTCCCATGTATGGACTTTTAAACACCATACAACCTTAGCATCACCGATTGGTAGTTGTATAACATCACTAACGAGATCCGGGACACCCTATACAAGATCCACACATGGACTTTACACCACCATTGTGATCTTAACAAGCACAAGGTCCACAAATGGAATTTTAACCACCATTACTACCTTTGCTTACCCAAGGTCCTCGAATGGGCACTCAACCTCCATTATGACCTTAACCATCTCGTTAGGATACTTGGATGGAGTTTACCGGTTCACTCTTAACCACTCCACATCCAAGGCGACTTAATTAACGGTGCACCCAATCCTATAGCAGGCTAACTATATCCGATCAAAGAAACCAAGAACCACTTACATCACTTGCCAATATAACCATCTTACCACATTAGTCCAATGATTCACATGCATAACCATAATGCAAAAACCATCATTTACCATCATCAATCCACTATTTTTAAAGCATTACACAAAGCCATTACACATCATGCAACACCATGCATCAAAACCACATTTTCAATGCATAAAACCAAGGATCTCTTACCTTGAGCATCCTTCACACATGGCTTTCAAAACCAGCATTAAACCATACTTAAAATATGCTTCAAAATAGAATTTAGAACATGCAAATCACACGCATTGCAACCATCAACCACGAATGCCTTTAAAGCCAATTTACAACACAACCAAGAGCGAAAATCCATTTACTTACTATTGAGCTTAGCAAAGTTGTTTAGACATTAACTAAGCTCCCAAAACCTTCAAACCTTGGTTTAAAAGCTGAAAACCCAACTTCACTCACCGATACACAAAACAAGACTAGCCAACAAGCCTTCCAAGCATCTGAAACCTTCCGCACCACCTCTAATGCTCACGGATCAAACTCCCCTGTTTCAAGCACACAATAACAGAGGATTAATGCATCATTATGCATTAAAAACACCAGCAACACAACACAACTCGCTGCTCATCACAAATCCAACATTTCGGCTACTAAACACAACCGAAATCACCTCCAAACACTTCCAAAACTTAACCCAGCCAAGATCCATCACTTCTAACCATTTTTAAACATCAATTAACATCCAAAATGATCACAAACACGTCCTTATACCTCCAGCTATAACAGATCACCAAAAACACTCCAAAAACAACCAAAAACTCAAGTAAAACTTAGGAAATTCAACCGATTCGGGATTGCATTGATAAAACCTCAATTCCTTATCAATTTAACACTCATTTAACATCAATTTGACACCTCAAAACACTGCCCAAACAGATCACACGAAAATCAACCAAAAATCACCAAATCTTGCATTTTAAGCTAAAATCAAGATTCCAATTGAAAAGCCTTTAACAAAACACAAATCAAGGATTGAGAACTTAGGAATTTCAGTAAAGAACCGAGAGTTTAGAGGAGAAGGACTATCTTACCTCCAAACTTGAGTTTCTCCCTTTTTGGAACCAAAATCTTGAAAATCCAATTAGCACTTAGTGAGGTTTTGTTGATATGATGATTAGGAATCAAAAGAGAATTGAAATGAGAGATTTGAGTGACAAAATCAGGAGGAAATCTCTGGAGAGAAAGTGTTTGGGTTGAGAGAAAATGAGAGAAAAGGAAAATTGGAAAAATATGGAAAGTTAGTTGCAATATAGCAAAATGATTTCCCTCCACTTTTCTTTTGTTTTAAAATCAGAATTAAACCTTAAAATATCTTAGAAAAATCTGGAGAAACTCCCTCTGGGTAAATAGCTCCTTAAAGATTCAAAGTTTCAATCCTTTTTAAAACAGTCACGCAACTTTCAAAAATTACATTTTGGTCACTAGCCAAAATGTCACTCTTCCAAAACTCATTTTGTAAAATTGATTTCACAGTTCACTTATATATATTAAAAGAGGATTTTAGAGCATTTTTCCATATTTTTAATGCAACCCGAACTAGGCTTTCCTAATTTCACCTTTAAATATTCGCACAGCACTTTGACCGAACCGGTCAACGCCCAAAACTTCTAAGCCCAAAACTCGGGGCGTTACAACTCTCCCCCTCTTAGGAAATTTCGTCCTCGAAATTTCAACTGGCGTATGAGAACAACCAAACCTCTCAAAGCAACACACAAAGCAACACAGGAGACTTAACCACCACTGAACATTCTCCTCGCAAAACTCCACCCAAACTCAACACCACCACAAACTGTTCCCAAACTCCAGAACACTCAAAGTTAAGCACAACTTAACCTTTCACAACTCTGGAAAACATATGGCCTCATCAACCACCTGAAGAACCTCAAACTTTTACAGCATACAACACCTTGTCACACAACACCCAAAGCCTGTTCACACAGTGACACCAACCAATCCAATTCAGCCACTATGTAAACCACAACCTCGTCTGCTTCCAAAACTCTTTACAAACTCCCCAACTTCTTTCAAAGTTTTTTTTTCAACAAGCAAAAATTCTTAAGCACCAACTGCTTACCCAACCTCTCAACGTACTACTGTCCTTACTTCACATCCACCGCAACCTTTACCATCGACTCACCAGAGCTGCTCACTCATCGACAGACAATCACGTCTCAAACCCCAACCTTGACTTTGCCACCATTCCACACACCACCAGCTGATCTCAAAAAGAATTACTTATTCACAACCAGACAACCAACGATGGCCTTCGATCTTTCATTGCCTCTCCACTTCAAGCTTCGACCATAACACTTGCCCTACTAGAACATCGCCCAACTTAAACATACACCATCTTCTTAACTCCTCAAAGGTTGCTAAGAACCAACACTACATAAACAACCCTTCTACTATAACATTAATGCTAAGCTATCTCAGCCCTCTAGAAACACATCCACTATCCTCAACATCACTTAACACTAAGGAACCATCACCTCTACTAGCTAATCAAACCACTTGACCGATTCTAACCTCAACCGGTACTCCTCACCACCAAACTACTAAACTCTTCAAGCATCAAACACTTTCCTTCTACCAACGAGCTATACCACACTCACTATTACTAGCAACTAGCTTAATACTCTCCACTACTTCTAACTTCCACTCAGCACCAAAACAACCTCTAAAAACCCATCATCCAACCTAACCCAACCACAACACTAACAGATTCGATTAGTTATTAGCGAGTGTGAACATTCGTATGCGTGATCACCAATATGCCCTATCAATGCCTGATGTACATGTATGCAAAACCTCTAATGTCATGCCACATGTATGCATGGACCAACACATATATAATATAGCATATAACAATGATTTTAACTGTGCATGAATGCCATCTCACACCCTCCAATAACATCCTCAGAATCCGTCTAAGAACAACCTCCTACCTCACTTCTAACTTGTCTAACTCCATCATTCCAACAACCATTAACCACAAGATACTCACTTAAGCCTACTTCACGCTAGAGATGTTTCCAAACGAATACAACAACAACAACTACCTCAGCATGCTAGCAACAAGATCATACTCACTACGCAAGATAAACCAACAGAAACCAACTAAGATAGCTAGGCAAAGGTTACTTAACAAGGTTACCTGAAAACACATCACCACCCTGAAGCTCCAACCGACGAGCTCTCTTCCTCGCAGAACCATCATCCTCTAGCCGCACCACTGCAGCATCAGCTAACACACTAAGGTCATCACCAACTCCCTGCAGTAAAGAACCTTGGCTGTTCCGAGCCAACTTCAAACAACTACGTCTCATATGTCCAGCAGACCCACATTTCCAACATATTTCCTTTCCCAAACACTTCACAACTTTCTGCTCTTTATGCCTCCTTCGAACTTTGTCTCGGCCATGCCCACGACCCTTCAGAGACTCTTTGGCTACCACTGCAGCTGATTTCACTCCAAGAGGACAATCACGCTTCACATGCTCTTTAGAACCACAGTTCCAACAAGCACCTGTGCCCCAGCAACCTCCAACATGGCGCCTTCCACAATGATTACACACCGGTAGCTGAGCCTCCACTCCTTGTGCAACCAGCACTTGCCCCAGATCTGCACTACCTTCACACTGCTTAACCCTTGGATATTTCCCCCCAAGATACCTTTCATAAAAGGCAGACACAAAGAAGTCCCACTCAATATCATGGATGTGCGATGCCACCGCCACAGATGTCCACCAGGCACATGCGTCCTCCAACATAAAAGAGACAACACTTCCCAGCTTACAAGCATAATCACAACCTTCCTGATCCAAAATCAGAACCACACTGGCCAACCAGGCCTCAAACGTCTCAGGTGAAGAACCATGATACTCCACAGCACCCAAATCAAGCAAACGCTGCTTCGACAAACCCACACATCCCACAGCCAGCACATCTGCCGACTTTACTTCTACCACAACCTGAGATCTTCCCAACATCTCTAGAGCAACAGGTGATGAACTCTTCATCACAGAACCAGCTTCCTTCTCCTGCCCTATTTCCTCGACTCCAGGTACAGAAGATTGAGGCAAAACACCCCCACTAAAAGGTGAATTCCAGGCCCTAACAACCTGCCCCAAAGCAGCAACCATCTCACCCAACTGCCATTCTTTCACCGATTTCGCCATACTATTAACAGCACACAATCACAACAAAACAAACAAACCAATTAGACAAGCTTTAAGCAAGGATTCAAACTCCAACTCCAAAATAACACAATAGCTATAATAATAAGGCAATGGGTATCCCGAATCCTCCCCTTTTACATGACATAACAGTCAACAAAACATGGATATCACAACATCAAGCATATCAAACAACATACTTCGATCATGCTTTCATCAAACAGCATCCATTCACAACAGCATAATATCAACATATCATACTCATAGCACTTTCAATATGCATAAAATCAACTCACAACATCAGCACAAATCCACATTAGCTCAACCAAGCTCATAACCACAAAGCATGCTTGAAAACATCAACAACTTGCTCAGAAACACGTGTTTCAACCAGCTTTCAACCATACATCAAGATAGACATCAAAACACATTACAACAACTTACTGTTTTCCCCAAGCATTCGCAACTCAGCTCTGATACCACCAAATGTAACCCCCTTAACCAGGTCTAGACGGTTGACCCGAATTAAGAAAGTCACACGGGGAAAACCAAAGTCAACCCGAAAGTCAACCTTGATATGACCCGAATTAAGAAAGTCACACGGGGAAAACCAAAGTCAACCCGAAAGTCAACCTTGATTAACGACCCTTTTTTTTTCTTTTAAACTTGTCTAGATGCACATTAACCCTAGTTATGATCATCCAAACAGCATGCTCAAAGATCATAAACATAAGAGATCAAACAGGGACCCAATTGAACAATTACAACTTTAAGGACCAAATTGTAAATTCTGATAATTATAAGGACTTAACTCGATTAAAGGTTACCATCTTGAAATTAGTCACATTTCATGCTTCTCTGCCAAATTTCAGCTCAAACGGACATTCCAAACTCATACAATTGCACAAACAAGATTCAGGACCAAATTGCAAACATTTCAAAACATTTAACCGCCAATGTCAGCCCCCAACGGCCAAGTGTTCCGAAACAGGGAGAACCCGTTTCGAAACGCGGGGCCGTTCCGCAACGCGTACCGAAACGAGGGCTGGCAGAGGGCTTCCTGTTTCAGAACAGTGTCTCCCGTTTCAGACGCCTGGGCTACTACAGGGCACCCGTTCCGAAACAGTAGCTACTGTTTCGAAACGACCTGCACAGAATGCAGCACAATGCTTGCTTAAACACACAATTGGCCAACCGAACATGCTCCAAATGCAATCAAACCACACCAGCAAGTTACTCAACACATAAGGAACATATATGCATCAAAATCTAGATACATGATCACCCCTAGGTGCACCAACACATTAAACACATTCAAAGACTCATTCATGCTTTTAAACAAGAAGCATAGCAAATCAACTTAAGCATAAGATGATCCAAACGTTGCAACATTAAACCATATGATTCAACAACATATATCAAACTTATCCAACGTTCACAAACTCGTTACACATCAACCTATGAGATTCTCCCCCCATTACCTTTATTAACTATAGCTATTAACCGAGACATACATCTCAAGTGGAGTCCTCCTTGAATCCCTTGCTCCTCGTTGTCCCAACTTCACTTATCTGCATTGATGGACAAAAAGGAGCGTAAGCACATAATGCTTAGTGAGGAATGCTCAAAACCAAAACACCATCAATGCAGCGAGTCATAAAACCTCTTGAAAAGCAACTTGATTTGTTAAACCAAGCAATATTTGAAAACCCCTTTTCAACAACAAGCTCAAAATCATGAATTGCTCAAACATGAAAACCAACCCTTAGCTTAGCAAGCTAAGTAAACCTTTTCAAAGCACAACTTGCAAAACATCAATTTAACCTTTCAATGCATAATTACCAAATGCAAAGTTAAATTCAAAACCTTGGAAAACACTTCCACTTCACATTATACATTCCTCTTACTTAGTTATCATTTCAAACAAGAAACCTTTTAAAACCATTTATTTAATCAATCCATCACATGCATTAAACAAATGCAACATATGAACCTCATCATCAACATTTGCATCATAAGCCTTTAAAAACAAGTCTTAGCAAGACTTTAATGCACTAAAGAGATTTCATGCACACATGCATCATTCTCAATAGATAATCAACACTTGTTCAAACTTAACAAGCACACATGCATTCTCAATACATTATGCACTTCCCATGCAACCATGCATCTTTCCAAGCATCTCATGCTTCGTTATACTCAAGAACATCATATTGGCTTTCAAGTGATAATCCAAATCCACTTTTCAACTCAACATCCAATCGGATACGCGGATCACAAGCGTTGTCCCTACGCTTCATACACACTACCAATCCAAGGTCCCCAAATGGACTTTTAACCACCATTTGACCTCACCATTCACAAGGTTCCCATGTATGGACTTTTAACCACCATACAACCTTGTCTTCCTCAAGGTTCCCATGTATGGACTTTTAAACACCATATAACCTTAACATGCACAAGGTTCCCATGTATGGACTTTTAAACACCATACAACCTTAGCATCACCGACTGGTAGTTGTATAACATCACTAACGAGATACGGGACACCCTATACAAGATCCACACATGGACTTTACACCACCATTATGACCTTAACCATCTCATTAGGATACTTGGATGGAGTTTACCGATTCACTCTTAACCACTCCACATCCAAGGCGACTTAATTCACGGTGCACCCAATCCTATAGCCGGCTAACTATATCCGATCAAAGAAACCAAGAACCACTTATATCACTTGCCAATATAACCATCTTACCACATTAGTCCAATGATTCACATGCATAACCATAATGCAAAAACCATCATTTACCATCATCAATCCACTGTTTTTAAAGCATTACACAAAGCCATTACACATCATGCAACACCATGCATTAAAACCACATTTTCAATGCATAAAACCAAGGATCTCTTACCTTGAGCATCCTTCACACATGGCTTTCAAAACCAGCATTAAACCATACTTAAAATATGCTTCAAAACAGAATTTAGAACATGCAAATCACACGCATTGCAACCATCAACCACAAATGCCTTTAAAGCCAATTTACAACACAACCAAGAGCGAAAATCCATTTACTTACTCTTGAGCTTAGCAAAGTTGTTTAGACTTTAACTGAGCTCCCAAAACCTTCAAACCTTGGTTTAAAAGCTGAAAACCCAACTTCACTCACCGATACACAAAACAAGACTAGCCAACAAGCCTTCCAAGCATCCGAAACCTTCCGCACCACCTCTAATGCTCACGAATCAAACTCCCCTGTTTCAAGCACACAATAACAGAGGATTAATGCATCATTATGCATTAAAAACACTAGCAACACAACACAACTCGCTTCTCATCACAAATCCAACATTTCGGCTACTAAACACAACCGAAATCACTTCCAAACACTTCCAAAACTTAACCCAGCCAAGATCCATCACTTCTAACCATTTTTAAACATCAATTAACATCCAAAATGATCACAAACACGTCCTTATACCTCCAGCTATAACAGATCACCAAAAACACTCCAAAAACAACCAAAAACTCAAGTAAAACTTAGGAAATTCAATCTATTCGGGATTGCATTGATAAAACCTCAATTCCTTCTCAATTTAACACTCATTTAACATCAATTTGACACCTCAAAACACTGCCCAAACAGATCACACGAAAATCTACCAAAAATCACCAAATCTTGCCTTTTAAGCTAAAATCAAGATTCCAATTGAAAAGCCTTTAACAAAACACAAATCAAGGATTGAGAACTTAGGAATTTCAGTAAAGAACCGAGAGTTTAGAGGAGAAGGACGTTCTTACCTCCAAACTTGAGTTTCTCCCTTTTTGGAACCAAAATATTGAAAATCCAATTAGCACTTGGTGAGGTTTTGTTGATATGATGATTAGGAATCAAAAGAGAATTGAAATGAGAGATTTGAGTGACAAAATCAGGAGGAAATCTCTGGAGAGAAAGTGTTTGGGTTGAGAGAAAATGAGAGAAAAGGAAAATTGGAAAAATATGGAAAGTTAGTTGCAAAATAGCAAAATGATTTCCCTCCACTTTTCTTTTGTTTTAAAATCAGAATTAAACCTTAAAATATCTTAGAAAAATCTGGAGAAACTCCCTTTGGGTAAATAGCTCCTTAAAGATTCAAAGTTTCAATCCTTTTTAAAACAGTCACGCAACTTTCAAAAATTACATTTTGGTCACTAGCCAAAATGTCACTCTTCCAAAACTCATTTTGTAAAATTGATTTCACAGTTCACTTATATATATTAAAAGAGGATTTTAGAGCATTTTTCCATATTTTTAATGCAACCCAAACTAGGCTTTCCTAATTTCACGTTTAAATATTCGCACAGCACTTTGACCGAACCGGTCAACGCCCAAAACTTCTAAGCCCAAAACCCGGGGCGTTACATGACGGACGTACTTTTATTTCATCTTCAAATGCTTGATCAGGAACCGAAAACGAATGAAGTGAATGAGTTGCAAAACTCGAAACCAAAAACAAAACATGCAAGGAAAGCATTTAGAAAATATTGAAATTAGCCATTTGAAAGTTCAAATTAAGGTTTGATAGTTTGCATAGAATGGGTTGCATGTATAGGTATATATAGATATTACCAACCTTTTGTTTTGCCAGAATATTCAAAGTTTGTTCATATGGATACCATTTGATTGGATTTTAACTTTTAGGATTGAGATGAATTCTTGTTGCTTATATTCAGTTTAGATTCCTATATTTATGTCATAAACATATTTAATATGTTTTATATTTATATAAATTTAAATATGTTAATAATCAAATTTGATATATTTGCATACTTATTAACTTGCATACTATATTTATATTATGTTCATGTTGTGTATGAAATTTCAGTATTTTAATCATTTCATAATCATATATTTATATTTGGGCATGATTAGGATTGCATGAAAAGTTTTTACTTGCCCATAAGTAGGGGTGAGCAAAACTCGAGTTGACTCGACGCGAAAAAACCAGACTCGTTATTTTATCCCAAAATATATGTGTGAATTACATAATTATCTCATGTTGGGTCAAATTAAATATTTTTACTCTAAATTTAAACCCGACCCGACCTGACCCAACCTAAATCTATTTTTTTAAATCCCGACTCATAAAATTTTATCGGTCGAATCTCCGTGTCATGAACATCCCTAGTTAGTAGAGGCTTAAATTTTTTACTTCCATTCTCTTTGAAATGTACTGATACAAATTAAAGTATATGATTAAATTTTAAAAGTAATCATAACAGAGGTATTAAAATCACAATTTGACCAAATTATATACAACTTTCAGGTTTCGTATTCGTCACTTGAAGTGGGAATAGTTCCAACCATGGCCGATCCAAACGTACCCATCTCGTCAACTCCGACCACCAACCAAGCTTCCCAAGTCGGCAGAACCAACCGCGAGGCTCGAGTTTTAAGGTACAAAGAGAATACGATGAACCAAAAATTTGAGAAAACAATCTGATACGCTTCCTGGAAGGCCTACACCGAATCAAGGCCAAGAATCAAAGGCCGATTCGTCAAAAGAACTAAAACCGACAACGACATAGTCCTCGACCACATGCTTAACTGGCCAACATCATCTTTTGCAGCAACATTCATGTCGGAAACAGAGTACGACGTTGTCTCGTAGTTTTGAAAGTCGATTTATAGAAGAATACTATGATTGTGTAATATAGTAATAAAATTCTGGCAAGTAGAATAATCCAAACGGCAATTGAAATTAATGGAAATAGATGTTTAGTTCTTTGGTTATAGTTTATGTCGCGTCGAAAGTTTGATTTCAATATCGGAATAAAAATGCAAAGGCTTGATTCCTTAAGACTTTTTAAATTGACCCAAACTTTTTATTTGGGTTAATATATATTTTTGTACCTTAATTTTGTCTTAACTTGACTGTTCGATTTAAATTATCATTTAAATTTGACTTCTGATTTGAACAAAACATCGCGTTTTTGTACTTGTTTTTATCTAAAAGTTGAGTTTAAGTATTATTGAATCGGACAAAGAAGTTTAAGAATCAAATTGAATATGAAATCGATTTCAAGAACGAACGTTGAGAGGGTCGAATTACTAAATTTAAAAAAAATTTTGATCGGCAAAAGAGTATGATTTTATTAATAAGTATCATACAGTGTCATCACACTCCATGGCCTCATTAAAAACCTCCCTACATCTAAATGGAGGAAAAGAGTACTTGGGAGTATGAGATAAAGAACAAACGCTAAAAACAACTGAACAAACACGAAAATCTAACACAAGAAACCAAAACACAAAACATTCACGCTAGTATGCAAAACCAAGATGTTCGATCAACACCACCCCAAGCAATTCGCTTCTCGATAAAACATGAATACATAAGCTCAACAATAATCCCCCTCAGATGCAATTTCCAGGCCAAAAGATGTCGTCAAGCACCAACAAAAAAATGGTCCGATGTTGTGTGTTTCCATACTTATCGATCCTCACACTTTTAAGAAACCACACCACGCCACTCTATCGACACAAAAGAAATCACGCACCACAACCAATGAATAATTCCGCCATACCTCGTTGTAGATTACCACATCACATATCGCCTAACAAACTCGCTTGATCCCCTCCCAGACACGGTATGTATACTCCTACTATACCACAAAAACAAACATCCAAGAACCGAGCAAATCCGTCTCCTCTCTCGAATGTCAAAAACATTTGAAGAAGGCGTCAACACATAAACAAAATCATTCGTAAACCATATCTTATTCACCATACCATCACTTGATGCCTTTAATTAGTCACATAAAAATGGCCATCGCACACCTTTGTTGTCTCAAAAAGTGTTGAACCAAATTACGCTTCAACGCTGAACCAATCCCACTCACATTCCATGACCACAAATTCAACTCTCTTTTCAATTATTGTCGTTCTAGCGCTTCAATCATACGCACGATATCCTTTACAATTTCTTGTTCATTTCCAATTGTTTTCACCCCAATCAGTTTACCCAATTTCAATGTTTCCTCCGCTTCTCTTAAAATAATCTGTTTTCGGTTACAGAAGTCCGAATATGACAAAGAGCCATTAGCAATTACCTCTGATGGTTTTTGGTTTTTCTTCGGACGACCTCTGCCCTTTTTTACCAGCTTCGCTTTAGCCTCACCTCGCTCACCAGGCGATAAAAAACTCAGTTCGATTTCTGAAACATGTCTTAACCTTCTAAACTCTCCATTGTATTCAATTGTTTGAGCCTTATTAGCCCTAGGAATTTCTATCCTTGACCCATCAACACGTGGGCTCAATTCATCAGCTACTAGTTCGTCGACAACTAGTTCATCACACGGTACTCCCACATTGTTTGGAAAAACATCCATCACAGCATTACTCGGTAAAACATCCAGTATTCGTTGACTTTCCCTTTCACGATGGACAAAGCTTACATCTTAATCCGCCATCAAACTTTTCGTGCTCATGACACGCCAATACTCCCTCTTGTTCTCATTCCACATATGATCAATTTGGCCTGATCTCAGAGACGAATAAGAGACAGAATCGCGTACCACTGTATCCTTTGCTGACCTTCCACTTATAGACACCTTAACAGGGCAGAACATATCCATGTTCAAATCCTTAGTACTCAATGTATCTTCCGAGCAGTTCGCCGCCTCACAACTACAATCACACTTAGGGCCAATCGCTTCCTCAATTTCTGTAACACGAATTGTGAAGACGTTATCATTAATGCGCAAGTACATTACTTCATCTATGTGTGAAATCAAGTCGGCTTCGATCTGAAATCGACATCGTTCAAACGTCAAAGGCACCAAAGTCTCAATTTCAATCCGTACGAGTTCGCCCCTAATCGCTGCAATATTTTGAAATGTTTCTTCAGACCATCCATGAATAGGAATTCCACTTACTGAAAGCCATACCCATTGATTCGGTAAAAAGGATGTAGGCGACCATTCAATTAAATTTTCAAACCATTTTCTAGACGCCTAGTCTCCAAATTTCTCTTCCTTGATTCTTTATCTTCAAATATGAATAATACAAGAGAGCCCGCAACTCGCATCAACGTAAAACCTGTCAATTTCGCCTTTGTAATCTCATTTCTAAGATCCACTATTTGGCTGGGTTGACGGCAAAAACCCAAAGCACAATTCTATAAAATTTCCCATTTATCGGTATTAACAACCCCATCCACGCATTTGTGTTTCTCTTCCATTCTAGATTGCTCTTTCAATATGATCTGATCATCACCGTCCTCATCCTTGTTACGCCGCCTCACTGGATTCCTTTTGGAATTGTTCATATGATCATGACCATCCCACTGTTTCTAGATCTCCTTTTTGTCCTTGAATCAATGTTATCATGTTTTCTTCTCCAAAATGTATCCCTAGTCTCCCTTTGCGCCATCATTACATTTAATATGTATCCATAAAGCCGAAATCCATGAAAACACTCTATGATTCGATCCGCATCATCCTTTGACCCCAAACATACAAATCCGAATTCTGTTCCATCTCTCGCTCTCTTTCTTGGTAGAAACAATCAACAACTACTCCATGTCTGTCGAAAACTTTCCAAACGCCTTGCTAGTGTAGTTTCCCCGGTAAGTTTTATACAAAAACCGTCCAAACTCTTTGAATCTAATTTCCCAAGCTAATTTTCCTCACTATTAAGGTTGCGTGGACGCCTCTAATTCTTACTTGAAACTTCAATTGTGCACACAATTTTATTCAGAAATATTCACAAACACATGGTGTGCACACATCAAATCCAATCCATTTTCACTTCTCATTTAAAAGATGAGTGCAAGCGTTAATACACAAGGTTTCGTAGTCTCCAAGTGCAAACCAGAGGTAGTGAATCGCGTTACTGATTGGTGTTGTGGTACTATGCTAATTTGATAGCGGCCAAAGAGAGAGAACTGAGTAATATGGACTTGAAAAAGGACTTAATTTTAAAATTATAAAGGCTTTTTAAGTTTTACAGCCCTTATAAAGCCCTTATAAAACTTTAAAAGCCCATTTTTAAGTTTTACATGAATTTAAATTGCTATTAGAATAAAACTATTGGGGACACAAATCTACCCTTCTTTAATTTTGTCAGTGTTTATTTATAACTAAATAACTTTAAATTTTAAAAAAGGGTCAAACTATTATTAAATAAAAATTTATCGGATATTTAAGTTTCATAAGAGAGACTTATGCCCTTGATCCCTCCGTCCCATGGATTGTATGATAAACAATGACAGAGTCATATGGATTTTTACTAAAAAAATATAAGGGATATTTACTTATTTGACCTCTTATTTTTCAATTCAATAGAACTATATCCCTTTTTAATGGTTGATTGTACACTGTCTCTATTTATCTTAATTATTTACTCCGTCCCTAATAACAAGTTTTTGCTTACTCATGAAACTGGTTGAACCATGATTCAAATTCAAACCAGTTATACTATTTTTGTTCGAAACAATTTTTAAATTAAATATTATAAAAATTTATCACAAAACAATTTTAAATTTATATAATTTATAACATTAGAATCTAATTTTTGTATTCTATTTTAAAATAACCGAACGAATCATTTTACTAGATGAATTGATTGTCCAATTTCTAATGATCCAAATAAATATTCTTTTTGATTGTCAACAAGCTTCTCGTTTTTTATTACACTGATTCGATTGGTCGGTTGCCGCGGATGAAAGGTCTTGTGTTTGGAGCTTTGAGGGGAATTTTAATTGGGTGAGTGAAGCTGAAAATAGGGGATTAGTGGCGCCTTTCAATCTTGATGAGGCGTGGGCGGTTGTTCGTGGGTGTGAGTGTTCGAAGTCACCGGGGCCGGAGGGCTACAGTATGGAATTTTTTAAGAAGCGTTGGGAGGTAGTTTGTGATGATGTTGGGCGGTTTTTAGATGATTTTTTTGCATCCGACAAGTTACCTGTGGGTGCGAACAATACATTCCTTGTGCTTTTGCCTAAGGTGTATTCACATGTCACCTTGAGTGATTTTCGACCAATCAACTTGCTTAATTCGATATATAAGTTTCTTGCAAAAATTATGGCTAGAAGGATGTAGTCGGCTTTTGTGCGTGGGCGTCAAATTGTGGATGGTATTCTATTGGCAAATGAGACAATACATTCCATGCGACAGAGTTCGTTGCGCAGATGTATCTTGAAATTGGACTTCGCGAAAGCTTACGACTACGTTCGATGGGAATTTTTAGAGCACATTTTATGGTCGATGGGGTTCAGTGATTCTTGGCGTCGTTGGATTACTGTGTGTATCAGCACAGTCAGGTTTTTAGTTTTGTCAAACAGTAGCGCCACTAAAGAATTTGGAATGGGGCGTGGTCTGCGGCAAGGCTGCCCGTTGTCGCCTTTGTTGTTCGTTATTGTGGCGGAAGCACTACATAGGTTGTTCGTTCAAGCGGAAGAGTTGGGGCTCATCCATGGGGTTTCGTTGGCTCCGGGGGTGTCGCTATCGCATCTTCAATTTACTAACGACACCATTCTATTCTTTGAAGCCTCCGTTGAGAGCGCTACGACTATCCGCATGTTACTGTGTTGCATTCAAGTTTGTTATGGTTTGAAAATTAACTTCAATAAGTCCTCTCTTTATACTATTGGCGTGGATGAGGGGCTGTTTGATTCAATGGTGGCTTTCTTGTGTTGTTGGAAAGTTGAATTGCCTTTTGTTTATTTGGGACTGCCGTTGGGGGTGAATCCTCACAACATTATTGTATGGGAACCAGTTATAGCCTCGGTTCGACGAAAGCTCGCTGGTTGGAAACGAACATCTTTATCTTTTGCTGCTCGCGTCAAACTGGTAAACTCTGTTCATTCGTCACTTCCTGTTTATTATATGGGTTTGTTTCGGGTGTCGAAGGGTGTTATCGCATCAATAGATAAAATGAGGCGTGCTTTTCTGTTGAGTGGGGTGAGTTTACAACGGAATATGTGTCGAGTAAGCTTGAGTATGGTTTGTCGGCCATGTCATCTTGGTGGGTTGGGGGTTGCGGATTTGGAGGTTGGAAATAGAGCGTTATTGGCAAAATGGTCTTGGTAGTATGCTAAGGATGAATCGTCTTTGTGGAGGGCCATCATCATGGCAAAATATGGAGATGCAGCCCAGTGGTGGTGATTTAACTCTGCCTACAGGGGTTCGATGTCAGTTTTTTGGAAGCAGATTGTCAAAACTGTGAGCTCGGATAGTGTGCAAAAGTTCATGGTGAGTCTAGTTTTGTTTGGAAGGTTGGTGATTGTTCGTGAGTTTTATTTTGGTATGATGCGTGGTGTGTTGAGAAACCATTGAAGGATATATTCCCACGGTTATTTTCGATAGTGGTGAATCGTTTGGCTTTGGTCGCTGACCTTTCCGATGGGGGTAGCTTTCAGCATGACCCCTGGGAGAGTTTCTTTCATCGAGGCTTGCGTTCGTTTGAGCTTCGACAACTTCAGGAGCTCATCTCGCTCTTGGGACCTGTGAGGTTACGGCATGGAGCAGTTGATATGTTAGTCTAGACACCTGATACACACGGGACATTTTCAGTAAAGGCTCTATCACGTCTGCTTATGTTGGACAAGGTGAGAGGGAGTGATTTTGTTGTGTGTTTTGCGTGGAAAGTCCTCGTACCTCCGAAGGTTCAGGCATTTTTGTGGTTCACATGGCTGCGCCGTTTACCAACCTTTGATTTTTTGAAGCTTCGTGGCATCGTGTTGGATGAGCAGCAAGGTTTGTGTGCTTGGTGTCGTGAGAGGGAGGAGGATTTTTTCTATGCCCTTTTTCCTGTAACCCCCTCATCTCGGTCCGGACGCTTGACCGGTCCGAGCGGGCTACACGGGGATAACCGAGGCGAAACCTGTTAAGGCTCCACTTCGGTTAACAACCCGAGAAAACTTTTTCATTTATATTATCTTGCCTAGATGTAATATTAAGTCCTATGTGAGAAAAGCAACATTGGAAGAAACAATGATGTAAACAACCAAACCGTCCAATTAAAACAGCCCATTTTAAACTTAAACAGCAGGCTGTATCGGAACGCCCATAGGGTGTTTTGATACGCCTTGACTAGGTCAACTGGCCAAAGTCAAACTGAGGAGACCGTTTCGAAACATGGGTGGCCCGTATCGAAACACCCTCAACGGTCAACTTCTCGTGGTCAATGATACGAAGGTCGTTCCGAAACACTAAAGTCTGCTTCGATACTTCATTTTATCGTCAAAATTCTCATATTTCCAGTAGCAAAATCGTATCGAAACGGTCCCTAGCGTACCGAAGCGCCTGGCCAAAAACAAAGGGACCGTACCGAGACGGGACCAACCGTTTCGAAACGCCCTCTGTCTGCAGATTGGTCTTAGCTGGTTTATGGCACAAGGTTGTCCCAAAACTCCACTAAAACCTCCCACAACACACATACAACAACTCTAAGGCAAACCAAACATCTACAAGCATGCTTAACACACCAAACATAAAGAAGCCATACATTAAAGGAATCAACATCATTCAACACATGCTTCATACATAACATTTAAGATTCATGCTTTAACAAACATACACTTAGGCATCCATAAAGGCACAAGGCCAACAACATTATAAAGGAGTCTAAACGTGCTCCTAAACAAACCAACACCAACATACTTCCAAAGCTCAAAGCAAGAAATACATATCCCATTGCTTGACTATTACACCTTAAAACTTAAATGTCCATACTTGAAAGCTAAGATAGCACCACAAAGAACACTTGGAGGCCCCCTTCTTGCACTAGCAACCCACGAACTACAGATTTGCATTGTCGAACAAAAGAGAGCATAAACCTTAGTGAGGGTAAGCTCATTAAAAAAACCTCGACAATGCAGGGTCCAAGCATGAGCACAACCAAGGTAAAATGCATGTTCTTACCTTCGATCCACAAGAGCCAAAATACACAAGATGCATGAACATATATTCAATATTATGCCATGCTCAACAAGTCCATATACACATCATATGTAAACACATATATTAATCCATATTCGCAACACATCTCAAATCATATTTGCACCTAGCTATGACTCAAATACGCAGATAACCGTTGGAACTCACATCCAACAACAACCATTACCTTACGGTGGGATTACACTCATAACCGTTCAGGCTGAGGGGATTCCACTCGTCCTCACGCCCCGTCGATGGGATTACACTCATCACCGACTAACATATATATAAGAAGGTTTTCCGGGCGAACCCGTACTCCATCTTGATGACTACCATCACCAAGACCACGCGCGCATTTGACTCACGTGTGCACACTAAACATCCTATTGATCGATCATTGTACCCAAGCATACTAGTGCCAATACTAAACACAATTCACAACATCATTTCATAACAACTTTGATGCTTAGCACGTACTCACCATGATCACCATCATGCACAATCCACATGCATATCACAATGCATCAAAACCATGCCTCAACATACATGTATAACACAATATACATATCCACCATAAACACAATTAAACATGAGGAATAGACAAACAATTAGAGTTCAACCAAAGTCTCTAACTAAAGCTTGGGATTAGGCTACCACTCTAATCCCAACTCCAGGTGGGTCTACCAAGCCCGACCTATTCGACATGCTTGAATCAATACTCGAAAACCTTTTAAAAACATTTAACCACTAACCGACTATTCCAAGCTCAACACACTAGCCGATCAAGCTTCCAACGATTCCAGATTTATTCTCGATGCTTCACCAACACAATTTCTTGCTTCTAATCAACTCAGCACAATCAAAACAACCTCAAATCAGATTACACATCAATGTAGCAAACCCGGAACACTAATCAAGCATAAAACACAAGAGTTTCAAGCTAAGAACAACCCCAAAACTTCAAACCCGAGCAGCCATGAAACCCAATCCAAAACTCATGATTTCAACCTTTTTAACAAACTAAAATGCTTCCAAAACAACCCTTAATGATTACACTAACAACAGCCCTTAATTTCCAACATCAAACAACCCCAAAACCAACCTATAAACCCTTCAAAACCCCTTATAAAACCCAAATCACAGAATCATTGTAAAACTCTTTAAAATTCACATATGTTGGACCTTATGGGTTGTAAACAACTTATCTAACAATAAATAATCAAAAGCTTTGTTAGAAATTCATCAAGCTTCAATCTTTGACAAATTCTTTGAAAACCCAAAATATAAAATACATGGTTTTAATGAAAACTAATGGTATCAAAATGAGGAGGAAGATAAGGCCAAGTAAAAAATGCAATTACCTTTTGGAAAATCACCAACAAGGAGCAAATGATGTAATGGAATAGTAAAAATGGAGAAGAGAGCTCTGTTGGTCGTTGAGTTTGAAATGAGAGTGAGGAAGAAGATGAGCATATGTCTTCTTCTTTTGTTTTTGCTTTAATTTATCAAAGAAATCCTATTTATCATTATGCCATTAATGAAATGGCTAAAAACTCCCATCTCCTAAAGTCCATGGAATTTGGACTTAGAAGATAGGCCCAACATAGACTTTAATTATTTTGTAAACACGAAGCCCATAAAATATTTTATTATTTTAATTATAAAACCAAAACTCGAAATATTATTTTAATATTATTTTCACCCGACCCCAAACTCAGGTGTTACAACTCTCCCCTACTTAAGGAATTTCGTCCCCAAAATTACCTGACGGAAACAAGTAGGGAAACTACTCAAGCATATCGGCTTTCCTCTCCCACGTGGCCTCTTCCACAACTCTATGTCTCCACAACACCTTGACCAACTCATCTATGGTCTTGCCACGCAACACCTTGCTATCAGAAGCAAGTATCTCAACAGATTCTTCATTATATGACAAATTCGGATTCAACTCTATCTCCTCAACAAGCATAACATGAGAAGGATCTGATCTATATCTCCTAAGCATCGACACATGAAACACATCATGGATCTTCTCTAACTCAGAAGGCAATCTCAAACGGTAAGCTACAGGCCCAATCCGCTCAAGTATCTCATACAGGGCCAATAAACCTCGGACTCAACTTGCCTTTCCGGCCAAATCGCATTACCTTCTTCCACGGAGATACTTTCAGAAACACTTTCTCACCCACTGAGAACTCAATCTCTTTTCTCTTCAAATCTTCATAAGATTTCAAACGATCGGAGCTGCTTTCAAACGGTCGCAAATCAACTTCACTTTGTCGGTAGTCCCCTTAAGCAAATCCGGCATAGGTAACAATCTCTGACTCGTTTCAGCCCAACAGATTAGAGTCCTACATCGTCTACCATACAAAGCCATATAAGAAGCAATTTGTATACTAGCCTGGTAAATGTTGTTGTAAGCAAACTAAACTAAAGGGCAAGTTCTTCTCCCAAGAACCCTGGAAGTCAATCACACAACAACGAAGCATATCATCTATTATTTGTATCACTCGCTCTGACTGTCCATCTAACTGCAGATGATAAGAAGTACTTAAATGCAAACGGCTACCTAGGGCACTATGAAAACAACTCCAAAATCTCGAAGTGAATCTCGGATCTCTGTCTAATACAATAGACTCCGGAACTCCATGAAGTCTCACAATCTCACGAATGTACAAATTCGCCAACTTGTCTAAAGAATATGTAGTGTTCACTGCTAAGAAGTGAGCGCACTTAGTGAACCAATCATCTATCACCCAAACAAAATTCTTCTTCGAATGAGACAACGGTAACCCCGACACAAAGTCCATAGTGATCCTCTCCCATTTCCATTCTGGAATCTTCAAAGGTTGTAACAAACCTGAAGGAACCTGATGTTCTGCCTTCACTCTCTGACAAACCATACAACGGCTCACATACTCGGCTACATCCTTCTTCAAACCAACCCAGAAATAATCATTCTTCAAATCACGGTACATCTTAGTACTACTCGGATGCATAGAAAAAGGACTCGAATGTGCTTCGCTGAGAATCAGACGTCTCAACTCAACATCTTCAGGTACTACAACTTTATCTCTGAAACACAATGTAACCCCCTTAGCCCGGCCTAGACGATTGACCCAAACTACGAAGATTACACGGGGAAAACCAAAGTCAACCCGAAAGTCAACCTTGATTCACGACCCTTTTTTTCCTTTTTAATCTTGTCTAGATACATGTTAACCCTAACTGAGTACTCACGAGATACGATTGAGAAAGGCACAAAAAATAGATATCATATAGGGACTTAATTGCACTTTACACGGGTTTAGGGACCAAAATTTAATTTCTATAAATTAGAAGGTCTTCATTGATTTTAAGTTTACCATTATGAAATTAGTCATTTACATGCTTATCTGCAAAATTTCATCTTAATTGGACATCTCAAGCTCAAGCAATTGCAACCCCAACATTTAGGACTAAAGTGTAAAACTTGCAAACATCAGAGCAAATCAAATTTGTGTCCAACGGTCACCTGTTTCGAAACACCCACCTGCCATATCGAAACGCTAGATCGAAACAGCGTTGACCGTTTCGGTAAGCGAGTGTGTTTCGAGACCAGTTCCGAAACATGGCATTCTAGTAGCCAAATCGTTTCGAAACAGCCTCCAACGTTTCGAAACATGAAGGCCATTACAGGCCCCCGTTTCGAAACACTAGAGGGTGTTTCGATACGGTTTGCCCAGAAACTGCAGCAATTGCCGGTTTTTCCTTCATAAACTCATTCAGACACATCCCAAAGACTCTCTAATCATACCAACAAATCAGCAAACATATAAGGTACATATCTAGAACTCTTAAACACATTCATATCATCAAACATGTAATCTCACTAGTCTAGAGGCATGCTTCCTAATATCAAATTACAAATAGGCAATCCTACATCAAAACAAGCAATTAAGGCCATTTGCGCTTCAAACCAGCCAAAGCAAACATGCCACAACCCTAGGGAGTTTAACAAAACTCCCAAATATAATTCTTGGTTTCCCATTGCCAATCTATCAAAACTAAAGTGTATGAAAACTTCATCATACATGAGCTTGGACTTCCTTGGATGAACTTAGCTTCCTTGATGCTCGAAAACGCGTCAATTATCTGCATTATTGGTAAAGAGAAAGCGTAAGCACAAATGCTTAGTGAGGCATGCTCTAAAGGAAACCAACACAATAATGCACAATTTGAAAATCTTTACACAAAAGCTTTTGAACCACATGCTCATTTTAAAACATGCTTGAAAACCTTTCAAAGCAACTTCTCATTGAAACTACATGTACCTCAATTCTATCTCATGCATTTACCAATGCAAAACTCATGGCAAGGCCATACACATGCTTGTATCATGAAAGCATTTCTAAAACAAATCTCATATGCATAACTCATAGCATAAATCATTTCATCAAAGGTACATGTGTATAAAAAACCATTTCATCATCTATGCCAATATAATGTGTTAAAACATCACCACACCTACGGTTTTTCATGTAATATTACTCAAAGGTTTTCTCATCACGTTTCAGAACATGAATCATACTTTGCTCCAAACAAAAAGCTCAAATCACTTCAATGCAACATGCCATCTCATGACATTTCTACAAGCATAATCTCAAGCCATGAATCATGCACAAAAACAATAGGAATTTATCAATCTCAAACCATGAGCACGTAAAAGCATTTTAGGGGCAAACACCACTTTAAAGAGAGCAATTCAAACCATACTTACTTCCGGATTTTTGAAGGAGTTTCAAACCTCTCCTAAATCCCCAAACCTTGTATTTTTGTCCTCATGGACTTCTAACCCAATCGCACTCACCAATTTCTTTTCGCTTGCTCGCCGAAACGCCAATTAAGCTTCTGGATCAACTCCAAAAGTGTCCGATGATGTCTCCCCTATTTTAGACACATAAAAGCAGAGGATTAATGAATCATCATGCATTGAAATCTTCAGCCAACACTACTAAACTCGATGCTCTACCTAAACCCAACATTTCGGTTATCAAACACAAACGGAATCACATCCAAACTCTTCCAAAACATAACCCAACCAAGATCCATCACTTCTAAACATTTCTAAACATTAATTAACATCAAAAACAATCCTAAACTCGTCCTTACACCCCCAACTTTAATAGAACACCAATATCACCCAAAACCCACCATTTTCACAAGCAAAAACTTAGGAAAAACAACCTATTCGGGATTGGATTGATAAAACCTTATTCCTAACATCATTTAACATCCAAAATACATTAGAAAACCATCTCAAAACATAGCCCAATCAATTACCACGAAAATCTTCAAGATCTCTTCCAAAATCTTGAGTTTTAAGCCAAAATCTTGTTTCCAACATTAAAACCATTCATAAACCTTTAATAAAGGGTTGACAACTTGGGAATTTCAGTAAAGAACTGTGTATTTAGAGGAGAAGAACAATTTTACCTCTAAAAGATGATTTCTCCTTGATTTGGGCAAGTTTCCATGAAAATTCAGTGTAGAAAACAAATAGATTTGATGAAAGATTGATTAGGAATCAATGAGTGATGGAAATCTCATCAAATGAAGTGAAAATCAAAGTGAATTTTGCTGGAGAAACACTGTTTGGCTGATAGGATTTTGAGAGAAAATGAAATTAGAGAAAATTAGAGAAAAGTGGTTATGAAAGTCAAAGGTAGTTTATCACCTTTATTTTATTTAATTAAGTCATTAATTAAATCACCCAAATTAAGGAAAAATCTGATGAAAACATTTTTGGTAAATTAGCTCCTTAAAGATTCAAAGTTTCAATCCCTTACAAAACAGTCAATACTAAACTTTGTAAAAACTACGATTTGGTCACTAAATCGAAATGTAGTATTTCCAAACCATATTTTGTAAAATTGATTTCACCATTCACTTATATATATATTAAAGCATCCTGAACTAGGTGTTCCCTAAAACTCCCTATTATATTCGAACCGTTTCCCAGACCGGTCCGGTTCAGACCTTAAACTTCTAAGCCCAAAATTATGGTGTTACAACTCTCCCCCTCTTAAGAAATTTCGTCCTCAAAATTTACCTTGAGGAAAAAGGTAAGGAAATTGCTTCTTCATATCATCTCTTCTTTCCCACGTGGCTTCCTCAACACTGCGATGCTTCCACAACACCTTAACCAATTCAATGGTCTTACCACGAAGAACTTTGTTGTCCGAATCCAGAATCTCAACTGGGTCCTCATCATAGGTCAAATCTAGATTCAACTCAACTTCCTCAACATGCATAACGTGCGAAGGATCCGATCTATACCTCCGAAGCATGGAGACATGAAACTTATTATGTATCTTCTCTAACTCTTGCGGTAGCCTCAGCTTATACACAACAGGACCCACACGTTCTATCACCTCGTATGGTCCAATATACCTATGGCTCAACCTACCCTTTCGGTCAAACCTCATCACCTTCTTCCAAGGTGAAACCTTCAAGAACACACGGTCACCCACCGCAAACTCAATCTCCTTACGCTTCAAATCCACGTAAGACTTCTGTCGATCAGAGGCTGCCTTTAACCGCTCACAAATGAGCTTCACCTTCTCGGTGGTTCCTTTCAACAAAGTCGGCATCGAGACCAATTTTTGACCTGTTTCAGCCCAGCAAAGAGGCGTTCTGCACTTACTCCCACACAAGGCTTCACAAGGTGCCATTTGAATACTTGCCCGGTAGCTATTATTATAAGCAAACTCCACCAAAGGCAAATGCTTCTCCCAAGAGCCTTGAAAATCAATAACACAGCACCTCAACATATCCTCAAGCACTTGGATAACACGCTCAGACTGTCCATCCGACTGTGGATGATAAGAAGTACTAAAGTTCAGCCGCGTACCCAAAGCTTGATGCAAACACTCCCAAAATCGCGATGTGAACCTCGGATCTCTATCCGACACTATAGATTTTTGTACCCCATGCAGACGCACAATTTCAGCAATGTACAACTCTGCAAGCTTATCCAAGGTATATGTGGTATGCACAGGCAAGAAATGCGCACACTTTTTAAGGCGATCCACAATCACCCAAACTGAATTCTTCTTCGATGGCGACAAAGGTAAACCGGACACAAAGTCCATGGTGACTCTTTCCCACTTCCATTCAGGAATCCTCAACGGTTGCAACAAGCCTGAACAAAACTAGTGCTCAACTTTAACCCGCTGACAAACCATACACTTACTCACATATTCCGCATCATATTTCTTCAACCCCACCAAATAGTACTCATCCTTCATATTACGATACATCTTTGTACTACCAGGGTGCATAGCAAAAGGACTACAATGAGCTTCGGTCAGAATAGTACGCCTCAACTCTACATCATTCGGCACTACTACTCGTCCTCCGAAACATAAAACTCCATCATCATGATACATCTACTTAAATTCTTTACTTGCATTCTCTTTGAAATGTACTGATACAAATTAAAGTATAAGATTAATTTCAAAAGTAATCATAACAGAGGTACAAAAATCCCAATTTGACCAAATTATATACAACTTTCAGGTTTCATATTCGTCACTTGAAGTGGGAATAGTTCCAACCATGGCCGATCCAAACGTACCCATCTCGTCAACTCCGACCACCAACCAAGCTTCCCAAGTCGACAACACCGACTGCGAGGCTCGAGTTTTAAGGTACAAAGAGAAGAGGAAGAACCGATAATTCGAGAAAACAATCTGATGTACTTCTCGGAAGGCCTACGCCGAATCAAGGCCAAGAATCAAAGGCCAATTCGTCAAAAGAACTGAAAACGACAACAACATAGTCCTCGACCACATGCTTAACTCGCTAACTTCAGCTTTTGCAGTAGCTTTCATGTCGGAAACAGAGTACGACATCGTCTCGTAGTTTTGAAAGTCGATTTATAGAAGAATACTATGATTGTGTAATATAGTAATTAAATTCTGGCAAGTAGAATAATCCAAACGGCAATTGAAATTAATGGAAATAGATGTTTAGTTCTTTGGTTATAGTTTATGTCACGTCTAAAGTTTGATTTCAATCTCGGAATAAAAAACAAAGGCTTGATTCCTTAAGACTTTTTAAATTGACCCAAACTTTTTATTTGGGTTAATATATATTTTGGTACCTTAATTTTGTCTTAACTTGACTCTTCGATTTAAATTATCATTTAAATTTGACTGATGATTTGAAAAAAAACATCGCGTTTTTGTACTTGTTTTTATCTAAAAGTTGAGTTTAAGTATTATTGAATCAGACAAAGAAGTTTACGAATCAAATTGAATGTGAAATCGATTTCAAGATCGAACGTTGAGAGGGTCAAATTACTAAATTTTAAAATTATAAGGGCTTTTAAAGTTTTACATGAACCTAAATTGCTATTAGAATAAAACTATTGGGGGGACGAATCTACCCTTCTTTAATTTTGTTAGTGTTTATTTATAACTAAATAACTTTAAATTTTAAACAATGGTCAAATTATTATTAAATCAAAATTTATCGGATATTTAAGTTTCATAATAGAGACTTATGCCCTTGATCACTCCGTCCCATGTATTGTATGATAAACAATGACGGAGTCATATGGATTTTTACTAAAAAAATATAAGGGATATTTACTTATTTGACCTCTTATTTTTCAATCCATTTGAACGATATCCCCTTTTTAATGGTTAATTGTACATTGTCTCTATTTATCTTAATTATTTACTCCGTCCCTGATAACAAGTTTTTGCTTACTAATGAAACGGGTTGAACCATGATTCAAATTCAAACCAGTTATACTATATTTGTTCGAATTGAGTTCTTTAACGATTAAAAGCTATATGTAAATAAGAGTTTTCTTTTTGTTAATGTCATCATTTTAAATCTTTTGACCTGGTATTTTAAATTAAATATTATAAAAATTTATCACAAAATAATTTTTAAATTTATATAATTTATAACATTAGAATCTAATTTTTTTATTCTATTTTAAAATAACCGAACGAATTATTTTACTAGATGAATTGATGGTCCAATTTCTAATGGTCCAAATAAATATTCTTTTTAATTATCAACAAGCTTCTGACTTTTTATTACACTGATTCGATTGGTCGGTTAGGAACGGCAAAAATGATATAGATAAGCAGCTATGTTATACTTTTAAGTTATACATTATAATTGAATTAGGGTATTACAATTTAATCAAATTTTTTGTTTAAATAGAGAGATATTATATTCTCATTCCGAGATTCGAACCTATACAAGATGGACCAGAATGAGTATCCTTAGCAACTAAACCAATTAATTTTGGTTAGACTCAAAATAATTCGAACATAAAATAAATTTATTTATGTATAACTTAAAAGACTAACCATTAATTATTTTAGCGGAAGAAGATATTAGATAATTTAAATAATGTATAGAATTCAAATTATTATGTTACGAGAAAAACAAATTAAATTAGAAGTATCAACTCCTTAATAAATTATTATAATATTTGGTTCAAATTAATTTATCGACAAACCGATCAAATATGATTATAAAAATGACATTCCGTGAATGAAAACATTTTAACACTCAACGTTTTATTTTGAGTCAAAATGGTCATTTCGTGAATGAAAACTGTAATCAACTAAAGATTAACTATTTTAACTTAAGATAAAATATTAAAGATTAATGTACTTAAACAATTAAAATAATTTTTCAGTCAAATATTAAGAACATTTTCTAACATTATGCATAAAAAATACAATTTAAAGAGAATTTGTGCATCCCGAAGTGATAAATGAAAAAAATAAAAAAGGAAGATTTGGATAAAAGGAAGATCACATGAAAAGCCAACCTCAAAAGTTTTTAGTTTTAACGAATTTAACGATTGGAATCCTTTTTGGATCCAAATTCGTATCTAATTCTTTGAACACACTTTCCTATAATGCTCCTATTTAAAATATATATATTTTAATACACAAATGGAATAAAATTTAATTTATATAAATTATTAATTTTAGAAGTTATGAATTGTGGTTTTAGAATTTAAAATTTAAGATTTATAGTTTTATAGTTTACATATAGAGATTAAAATTTCATTATTTAAATATGGAAAGTTGTGTAAATCTTTCACACTGTTTGTGTAACACCCCAATTTTGCCCAAAATTAAAAAACCTAATAATTGGGAATTTCAATTGAAAACTTAATTAAATTTTATTGATTAAATTGGGAATTTTCGGAATTTCACTGATAAAATTGTAACGATTGCAAAACTTAAGTGTCGTTTCATAAACCCTAGAAAGTATAATGGCACGCTCTGTAATTAACCCTTTTCTTAGGGTATAAATAGAACCTTTCAACCATTTTCTTTAGTTTTGGCCGTTCTCTTCCCTCTCCTTCAACGTCTTGTGCGAGCAAAAGAAAAGAAACCCCCTTTCTCGGTTTTCCGTCCGGCCAAGAGTCAAACACCGTTCGTTCGACGGTTCGGCAGCACTGTTCATCTTCCCTTTGTTGTCCGACCATAACCCACTCGTCGGCCGCCCTTTGCCCGAAACTCATCGGTAAGCTTTTCGGTTGCTTCGAAAATCCCTCACGCTGTCGTCGTCTTGTTTTTTTTTTTGTTGAAAATTGGTTGGGTCTCAATTGTTCCTTTCCCTCGTGTAAGTTGTGTGTGTATGTGGGTCTCGAAAATTCGTCGGATTTTGACGTGAGAGGTCACTGGCGGTGAGGAATTGGGGGGATGTTGTGACCTAATTTTCGAATTAGGGATTTTATGTTGAACCGGTCTAAACCGGCCCAGAAAACTGAACTGGGTTGACAGAACCGAACCGGTCTATCTAATAAATAGTCGGCTGATGTCAGCGTTGACCGTTGACTTTTTCAGAAAAGGCTATTTTATGTTTTTCGACGTCCTGATTCCGATTCCGTTGCCCGTTTTCCAAATTTGAACCCGAAAGACCGTTTTAACCGCTTTTATTCATTTATACTGTATTTAAAGATTTTAATATCAGAAAAATTAATTGGTATTATTCGTATTTGCAGACGACATTGACTCGGATACTGAGATCCTTCCTCTTCCTCCACCTGGACGACTTCTTGTTGCTCAGACATCAGGATCCGCTCATGAGTTTAATTATTAATATACATTCGATATTTATAGTATCAGTGTCTTGGCATAGTAGTAATATCTTGATGGTGTATTTAATTGTTATAAGAGCTGACTCTGACCGACCTAGAGATAGAGCTGAGCGTGGGAGACGTCACCGTCGACGTTGAATGTTAGCTACTTGGGGTGTGTTCTTTTCTATGTAGTTTGCTTACAATGATATGTATGTAAATGTGATGATTTGCTGAAATGTATACATGATGTGGTCTGATGATGTGTGATGATAATATTCTATTGATATGTGATGTTTGACTTGTTGAACATTCTGTAATGTTATGCAATATTTGATTATACATTCAGATTCGGATCATTGTATATCAGATTATATGATTAGGCATTTATGTTGATAAATAATGCATTTAGATTCAGAGCTCAGATTTTATGTCATCTCATTTTGGTTGGGATTCTGTACGGGGAAGTTCGGTAGCTTCATCCTTCAGGATGATGTTTACTTCATATCAATGGTTTTGCCCTACGAGCTGGATTCCACTTCGGATGGTGATGAGATAGAGAGTGGTTCAGGGGAACCTTACTCTTCGGATGGTGATGTAGTTTGGGTGCATGTCATATTGTGTTGCATGTTTTGTTGTCTACGTTGTTATAATGACTCTGTTAGTTCTATTTGTATTGTAGATACACACTGAGCGTTTTTGATGACTCCCCCTTAGTTTCTACTTTCAGATACTCAGGTCTAGGCTACGGTACTTGGAGGACCTCATTTTCCAGCTTTATTTATTTATTATTATCAGTATGAGACTTGGACTTTTATATATTATATGTTTTATTAGATTGTATATAAGTTCAGATTTTAGATGTTTTATTTGGGGTTATTATGTTTTATCATGCATGCACATTTTGAATATTTAATATTTTCAAGAATATTTTATAAATATGTAATATGAAATATTATTATTATCTATTTTGGAATTTAAGTTTTGAATCAGGTTACTTGTGTGAGGGAGAAGCTTTGAGTTGACTCCTTATATTCGACCTAGTTCTTTCGGGTCGGGTTTAGGGGGTTACATTTAGTGGTATCAGAGCCAGGTTAAACACTCAGCCTGAGTGATTTAAATCAATTTGAAATCGAAAATAAATTTCGCATGCATTCTCAAATGTTTTCGAGGTAAAACGAGAATTTTAGATAAATTTATGATCTATTATGAATATATTACTATGTCACCTCGGAGAAGTTCTAGAGTAGCGTCCGGTCGAGGCCGTGGCCGAGGACGAGGTCGTACCGTGACTGCGGATAGTGACGTTCCACCTCTAGAGGGTTCGATACAAAATCAAGATGTGATCCGGGGTGCGGATGAGGAGGAACAACATGTGGATCAGACAGGAGCTCAGCAGACAGGAGCTCAGTAGACTGGAGCTCAGCAGACCGGTGGAGGAGACCCACATGTTCAACCTGCTCAGGGTAGTGGTCATCGTGATTCAGGGGATAGTGAGACAGTGGGCACATATGTTATAACTATTCAGAGAGAGTTATTGAGATACCTTCGCTAGTCTGAGAGTGTTCGGAGACCCATATCCACGGAGTTTCTTGCTGCCAAGATGACTATGTTCGATGGAAAGACGGGTACAGACCCAGCAGATGCAGAGTACTGGCTGAAGAAGCTTCAGCGATTATTTGTTGAGATGGATTATCCTACCAACCTGAAACTTAGGGCTGTCGTTTCACTACTGCAAGGTGAAGACCAGAATTGATGGGCGGCTGAGGAGCTTGTTACTCCAGCTAGTACTGTTACTTGGGATAATTTCAGACAGGCTTTCAGTGATCGATATGTCGGAGCTGATTATATAGCTAAGTGCAGAGATGATTTCATGAATCTGAGACAGAACGAAATGATTGTTAATAGATCGAGTTTATAAGATTGATTCAGTACGTCCCAGGGTTAGTGACCACAGAAAAAGACAAGTGTTATTGGTTTCTGAAGGGATTACGTCCTCCGATAAAGGCCAGTGTTGCTTTACATATGGACCAGGAATTCAATGATATAACTTGACGAGCTAGGACAGATGAGCGTAATGAGGACGAGTTGAGATAGCTTGAGTTCCATGGATCTGATAGAATGAAGAGACCAGTGCCAGTTCAACATAGTCAGGGAAATCAGTCTAGGAAGAGGGCCAGAGATGAGACTTACTATCAGAGTTATTCGAGAGCTAGAACAATGACTTCTTTTATTCGTACTGTTAGTGCTGGTGGTTCGACTAGTACTCGAGGGGTGCCATAGTGTCCTTTTTGCAAGAAGTGGCATTCAGGAGAGTGTAGGAGGAAGACTGGAGCTTGTTTCAGATTTGGTTCATTTGAGCATCGTTTCAGAGATTGTCCGATTTCACCTCCCTCAGCTTTTACTACTAATCAGTCTCAGACATCAGTACAGACTCCCGCTAGGGGAAGAGGTCAGGTTAGATATGTTACTTCAGGCTCTGCTAGTAGAGGTAGACCAGTTCCGAGTGGAGGATTAGCAGGATCGGGGGCCAGATAGTCGGTGTTAGTTTATTCTACTAGGAGGCACGAGGACCATGATGAACCAAATGTTATTGTCGGTACATTCTCTATCCATTCAATTCCATATTTTTGCTATACTAGATAATGGTTTGACTCATTCATATGTTGCAAGTTCTGTGTCTGGGGGTCTTGAGTTTTCTGTTGAGGATATCGTTAGTGCTTTTACTGTACACAGTCCGGTGGGTAATCCAGTTGAGGTTACTAAAGTATACATGAATTGTCCTCTTGAGATTCAAGGAGAGATCTTTTCAAATGATTTGATGGAGTTACCCTTTGGAGAGTTTGATCTTATTCTGGGTATGGATTGGTTGTCTGCAAATCATGTTACTTTAGATTGTGAAAAGAAAAAGGGCTACAATGAGAACTTCTGATGATCGTTAGGTGATTCTGATTGGTGAGCGTAGAGGGTTCCTATATAACATCGTCTCAGCTCTCAAAGCTGACAAAATGATCAGGAAAGGGTCTATCGCTTATCTTGCCAATATCCTTGGTCCAAGACAGTCTGATTCCGAATTAGATAAGATTCGAGTTGTGAAAGAATTTCTAGACGTTTTCCCGGAAGAATTACCTGGGGTACTATCGAAACGGGATGAGGTTGAGTTTGGCATCGAGGTTTATCTGGGTACAACTCTTGCGTCTATGGAAACTTCAGATGGCACCAAAGGAATTTAAAGATTGAAGATTCAGTTGCAAGAACTGTTGGATCGAGGTTTCATTCGACCCAGTGTTTCTCTTTTGGGAGCTCTTGTTCTGTTTGTTAAGAAGAAGGATGGAACACTTCGACTCTGTATAGATTATCGGATGCTGAACAAGCTGACGATCAAGAACAAATATCCTCTTCCCCGTATTGATGATCTATTTGACCAGTTCCGGGGAGCTACGGTATTCTCTAAGATAGACCTGAGATCTGGTTATTACCAACTCAAGGTTAAGGATTCTGATGTGTTGAAAATAGCTTTCCGGACACGATATGGCCATTATGAGTTCCTTGTGATGCCTTTTGGGTTGACTAACGCTCCTGTCGCTTTTATGGATATGATGAATAAGGTGTTTCAACCCTACCTTGACCAGTTTGTTGTGGTATTTATTGATGATATATTGGTATATTCTAGATCTGAGGAAGAGCGCGAGGAACATCTTCGGATTGTATTACAGATTCTACGAGAGAAACAACTATATGCCAAATTCAGTAAGTGTGAGTTCTGGCTTTTTGAGCTTATGTTTCTAGGTCATATAGTTTCTGCTGAGGGTATTCAAGTTGATCCGATGAAGGTTAAGGCTATTATGAGTTGGAAGCAGCCCAAGAATGTTTCTGAGGTTTGAAGCTTCTTGGATTTAGCTGGTTATTATTAGAGATTCGTTGAGGGTTTCTCTTCTATTGCAGCTCAGTTGACTAAGCTTATGAGGAAGGATGTTCCCTTCGTTTGGACTGAGGCTCAACAGTCTAGTTTCGAGAAGCTTAAGTTTGTTTTTACTGAAGCACTAGTTTTGATTCAACCTGAGCCAGGTAAGGCTTATACAATTTTCCCTAAATTAAAAACCTTAATAATTGGGAATTTCAAGTGAAAACTTAATTAAATTTCAATGATTAAATTGGGGATTTTAAGAATTTCAGTGATCACATTGTAACGATTGCAAAACTTAAGAGTCGTTTCTTAAACCCTAGAAAGTATAATGGCAGCGCTCTGTAATTAACCCTTTTCTTAGGGTATAAATAGAACCTTTCAACCATTTTCTCTCGTTTTGGCCATTCTCTTCCCTCTCCTTCGTTCGACGGTCCGGCACCACCGTTCATTTTCCCTTTATTGTCCAACCATAACCCACTTGTCAACTAACTCTATTTGCCCGCCCTTTGCTTGAAACTCATCGGTAAGCCTTTCAGTTGCTTCAGAAATCCCTCATGTCGCTGTCGTCTTGTTTTTTTTGCAAATTGGTTGGGTCTCAATTGTTCCTATCCCTCGTGTAAGTTGTGTGTGTATGTGAGTCTCAGAAACTCGTCAGAATTTTACGTGAGAGGTCACTGACGGTGAGGAATTGGGGGGATGTTGTGCCCTAATTTTCGAATTAGGGATTTTATGTTGAACGGGTCCAGAAGACTGGACCGGGTTGATAGAACCGAACCAGTCTGTCTTATAAAGAGTCGGATGACGTCAACGTTGACCGTTGACCATTGACTTTTTCAGAAAAGGGCTGTCTCATGTTTTTCGACATCCTGATTCTGATTCCGTTGTATGTTTTCCGAAATTCGAACTTGAAAGACCATTTTGACCGCTTTTATTCATTTATACTTGTATTTAAAGATTTGAATATCAGAAAAATTAATTGGTAGTATTCGTATTTGCAGACGGCATTGACTCGGATACTGAGATCCTTACTCCTCATCCACTTGGACGACCTCCTGTTGCTCAGCCATCGGTATCCATCGTTAGTTTAATTATTAATATACATTCGATATTTATATTATCAATGTCTTGGCATAGTAGTAATATCTTGATGGTGTATTTAATTGTTATAGGAGCTGACTCTGACCGAACTAGAGATAGAGCTGAGCGTGGGAGACGTCACCGTCGATGTTGAGTGTTAGCTAGTTGAGGTGTGTTCTCTTCTGTGTAGTTTGGTTACAATGCTCTGTATGTAAATGTGATCATTTGCTGAAATGTATACATGATGTGGTCTGATTATGTGTGATGATTATATTCTATTGATCTGTGATGTTGACTTGTTCAACATTCTGTAATGTTATGCAGTATTTGTTTATACATTCAGATTCGGATTATTGTATATCATATTATATGATTATGCGTTTCTGTTGATAAATAATGCATTCAAATTCAGTACTCGGATTTTATGTCATCTCATTTTGGTTGGGATTCTGTACGGGGAAGTTTAGTAGCTTCATTCGTCGGGATAATGTCTACTTCGGATCAGTGGTTTCACCCTATGGGCTGGATACCACTTCGGATGGTGATGAGGTAGAGAGTGGTTCTGGTGAACCTTACTCTTTGGATGGTGATGTAGTTTGGGTGCATGTCATATTGTGTTGCATATTCATTCATACTTGCTTATGTGTTTGAATTGATTCATGATATAAAAACTATATTATGATAATGTTTGGTTGTCTCCGTTGTTATAATGACACCGTTAGTTTTGTTTGCACTGTAGAGACAAACTGAGCGTTTTCGCCGACTCCCCCTTAGTTTCTACTTTCAGATACTCAGGTCTAGGCTACGGAAATTGGAGGACCTCGTTTTCCAGCTTTAATTATTTATTATTATCAGTATGAGACTTGGACTTATTTATATTAAATGTTTTATTGGATTGTATATAATTTCAGATTCTAGGTGTTTTATTTGGGGTTATTATGTTTTATTATGCATGCACATTTTGAATATTTTATATTTTCATGAATATTTTATCAGTATGTAATATGCGATACTATTATTATCTATTTTGGAATTTAATTTTTGAATCAAGTTATTTGTTGAGAGACAAGCTTTGAGTTGACTCCTTATATTCGACCCAATTCTTCCGGGTCGGGTTTAGGGGTTACAATTTGTGTGTAGAAAATATTACTCTTGTAAAATTTGTTTAAGTTTGGTGTTCATATTCATATTATATTTTTTACATCATATTAGGCCTTAAATTTTATTTTAATCTCTTTTGAGTTTTAAAATTTTAATTTGTTATCAAATTAAACAACCGATACAAATAATATTTTTTATTTATTTTCTAACATGTTTCATCTTTTCTGATTTTTATTACTAAGGATACCTTGAAGAATGATTTCCCCAAAATTTTATTACTAAGGATGACTTGTTCAACATTCAGTAATGTTATGCAATATTTGTTTATACATTCAGATTCAGATTATTATATATCGTATTATATGATTATGCGTTTCTATTGATAAATAATGCATTAAGATTCAGTTCTCAGATTTTATGTCATCTCATTTTGGTTGGGATTCTGTACGGAGAAGTTCAATAGCTTCATTCGTCGGGATGATGTCTACTTCGGATCAGTGGTTTCAGCTTACGGGCTGGATTCCACTTCGGATGGTGATGAGGTAGAGAGTGGTTCTGGGGAACCTTACTCTTCGGATGGTGATGTAGTTTGGGTGCATGTCATATTGTGTTGCATATTCATTCATACTTGCTTTTGTGTTTGAATTGATTCATGATGGAAAAACTGTATTATGATAATGTTTGGTTGTCTCTGTTGTTATAATGACTTTGTTAGTTATGTTGCATATTCATCCATGTGATTGAATTGATTCATGAAGGAAAAACTGTATTCTAATAATGTTTGGTTGTCTCTGTTGTTATAATGACTATGTTAGTTCTATTGCATTGTAGAGACACACTGAGTGTTTTTGCTGACTCCTCCTTAGTTTCTACTTTCAGATACTCAGGTCTAGGCTACGGTACTTGGAGGACCTCATTTTCCAGCTTTATTTATTTATTATTATCAGTACGAGACTTGGACTTTTATATACTATATGTTTTATCAGATTGTATATAATTTCAGATTATGGATGTTTTATTTGGGGTTATTCTGTTTTATTATGCATGCACATTCTGAATATTTAATATTTTAAAGAATATTTTATCAGTATGTAATATGAGATTTTATTATTATCTATTTTGGAATTTAAGTTTTGAATCAGGTTACTTGTGTAAGGGAGAAGCTTTGAGTTGACTCCTTATATTCGACCCAGTTCTTCAGGGTCGGGTTTAGGGGGTTACATTTAGTGGTATCAGAGCTAGGTTTAACACTCGGCCTGAGTGATTTAAATCAATTTGAAATCGAAAATAAATTTTTACATGCATTCTCAAATGTTTTCAGGGTAAAACGGGAATTTTAGATAAATTTATGATCTATTATGAATATATTTATACATATTGTGAATAAGGTCTCCAAGTACCGAATCTAATCTTAGGATTCTGTCTTTTGTAGATATACTACTATGTCACCTCGGAGAAGTTCTAGAGTAGCGGTCGGTCGAGGTCATGGCCGAGGACGAGATCGTACCGTGACTGCGGATAGTGACGTTCCACCTCTAGAGGGTTCGATACAAAATCAAGATTTGGTCCAGGGTGCGAATGAGGAGGAACAACATGTGGATCAGACAGGAGCTCAATAGATAGGAGCTCAGTAGACTGGAGCTTAGCAGACCGGTGGAGGAGACCTACATGTTCAGCCTGTTCAGGGTAGTGGTCATCGTGATTCAGGGGATAGTGAGACTGTGGAGACATATGTTGTAACTATTTAGACAGAGTTATTGAGATACCTTCGTCAGACTGAGAGTGTTCAGAGACCCATATCCATAGAGTTTCTTGCTACCGAGATGACTATGTTCGATGGAAAGACGGGTATAGACCCAGCATATGTAGAGTACTGGCTGAAGAAGCTTCAGCTATTATTTGTTGAGATGGATTATCCTACTGACCGGAAACTCAGGGTTGTCGTTTCACTACTGCAAGGTGAAGCCCAGAATTGGTGGGAGGCTGAGGAGCTTGTTACTCCAGCTAGTACTGTTACTTGGGATAATTTCAGGCAGGCTTTCCGTGATCGATATGTCGAAGCTGATTATATAGCTAAGTGCAGAGATGATTTCATGAATCTGAGACAGAACGACATGATTGTTAATGACTATGAGATCGAGTCTATGATATTGAGGTGTCTGACTTGTCAGAAAGTCAAAGCAGAGCACCAACGTCCGTCTGAGTTTCTACATTATATTGAGATTCCTCAGTGGAAGTGGGAGCGTGTGACTATGGACTTTATTAGTGGACTTCCTTTGACTCCGTCGAAGAAGGAATCCATCTGGGTTATTGTTGGTCGTCTAACAAAGTCCACACATTTCATTCATGTCTGAGTTAACTATTCTTTGAGTAAGTTAGCCCGGCTTTATATTTTTTAGGTCGTTCGACTTCACAATGTATCGTTATCTATTATTTCTGACAGAGATCCGAGGTTCACTAAATGATTCTGGGGGTCTCTTCATTCTACCTTAGGTACTCGATTGAAATTCAGTACATCTTATCATCTGCAAAAAGATGGTCAGTTTGACCGTGTGATCCAGATTCTTGATGATATGTTGAGAGGTTGTATTATTGATTTCAAAGGCAGTTGGGAGGATTTCTTGCCGCTTGCAGAGTTTTCTTATAATAACAGTTATCAGGCCAGTATCAAGATGGCACCGTATGAGGCTCTGTATGGGCGTAGGTGTCGTTCACCTATTGGTTGGACTGGGTTGAATGAGCACAAATTGTTGGGACCAAAGATTGTGCACGAGGCTGAGCATACTGTCAGATTGATTTGGGATCGGCTTAAGGCTGCTTTTGACAGACAGAAGTCTTATGCTGATTTGAGACGTCGTGATCTTAAGTTTGAGGTTGGTGATGAGGTTTTCTTGAAAGTAACTCCTTGGAAGAAGGTACTTCGGTTTGGTCGAAAGGGCAAGCTGAGTCCTCGTTACATTAGCCCTTATCAGATTATTCGTCGAGATGGACCAGTAGCCTATCAGCTAGAGCTACCACCAGAGCTTCAGCGTATTCACGATGTTTTTCGTATTTCAGTGTTGAGACGTTATCATCCTGATCCGTCACATGTCATGCCTGTTGAGGATATTGAGGTTCGTCCTGATTTGCGTTTTGAGGAGGAGCCTATTGATATTCTTGCTCAGGATAAAAAGGTTCTTAGAAGGAAGACCATTAAGATGGTCAAAGTTTTGTGGCGTAGTCGTAGTCATGATGAGGCTACGTGGGAGCCCAAGACTGTCATCCGAGCTCAGTATCCGCATTTTTTTGCTCCAGGTAAATTTCGAGGCTATAATTTCTTTTTAACGGTGAGAGAGTTGTAACACCCCAATTTTGCCCTAAATTAAAAACCCTAATAATTGGGAATTTCAATTGAAAACTTAATTAAATTTCAATGACTAAATTGGGAATTTTAAGAATTTCAGTGATCACATTGTAGCCATTGCAAAACATAAGTGTCGTTTCATAAACCCTAGAAAGTATAATGGCACGCTCTGTAATTAACCCTTTTCTTAGGGTATAAATAGAACCTTTCAACCATTTTCTCTGGTTTTGGCCGTTCTCTTCCCTCTTCTTCAACGTCTTGTGCGAGCAAAAGAAAAGAAACCCCATTTCTACGTTTTTCGTCCGTCAAAGGGTCAAACACCTTCCGTTCGACGGTCCGACACCACCGTTCATCTTCCCTTTATTGTCCGACCATAACCCACTCGTCAACTAACCCTCTTCGGCCGCCCTTTGCTCGAAACTCATCGGTAAGCTTTTTGGTTGCTTCAGAAATCCCTCACGCCGATGTCGTCTTGTTTTTTTTTTGCAAATTGGTTGGGTGTCAATTGTTCCTTTCCTTCGTGTAAGTTGTGTGTGTATGTGAGCCTCATAAACTCGTCGGAATTTGACGCGAGAGGTCACCGACGGTGAGGAATCGGGGGATGTTGTGCGCTAATTTTTGAATTAGGGATTTTATGTTGAACTGGTCTGAATTGGTCCAGAAGACTGGACCGGGTTGACAGAACCGAACCGGCCTGTCTTATAAAGAGTCGACAGACGTCAGTGTTGACCGTTGACTTTTTCAGAAAAGGGCTATTTCATGTTTTTCGACATCTTGATGGTGTATTTAATTGTTATAGGAGCTGACTCTGACCGAACTAGAGATAGAGCTGAGCATGGGAGACGTCACCGTCGATGTTGAGTATTAGCTACTTGAGGTGTGTTCTCTTTTGTGTAGTTTGCTTACAGTGCTCTTTAAGTAAATGTGATGATTTGCTGAATTGTATACATGATGTGGTCTGATGATGTGTGATGATTATATTCTATTGATCTGTGGTGTTTGACTTGTTCAACATTCAGTAATGTTATACAATATTTGATTATACATTCAGATTCGGATTATTGTATATCGTATTATTTGATTATGCGTTTCTGTTGATAAATAATGCATTCAGATTCAGTGCTCGGATTTTATGTCATCTAATTTTAGTTGGGATTCTGTACGGGGAAGTTCAGTAGCTTCATTTGTCGGGATGATGTCTACTTCGGATCAGTGGTTTCACCCTACGGGCTGGATTCCACTTCGGATGGTGATGAGGTAGAGAGTGGTTCTGGGAACCTTACTCTTCGGATGGTAATGTAGTTTGGGTGGATGTCATATTGTGTTGCATATTCATTCATACTTGCTTATGTGTTTGAATTGATTCATGATGGAAAAACTGTATTATGATAATGTTTGGTTGTCTCTGTTGTTATAATGACTCTGTTAGTTTTGTTTGCACTGTAGAGACACACTGAGCGTTTTTACTGACTCCCCCTTAGTTTCTACTTTCAGAACTCAGGTATAGGCTACGGTACTCGGAGGACCTCGTTTTCCAACTTTATTTATTTATTATTATTAGTATGAGACTTGGACTTAGTTATATTAAATGTTTTATTGGATTGTATATAATTTGAGATTATGGGTGTTTTATTTGGGGTTATTATGTTTTATTATGCATGCACATTTTGAATATTTTATATTTTCAGGAATATTTTATCAGTATGTAATATGTGATACTATTATTATCTATTTTGGAATTTAAGTTTTGAATCAGGTTACTTGTGTGAGGGACAAGCTTTGACTTGACTCCTTATATTCGACCCAATTCTTCCGGGTCGGGTTTAGGGGGTTATAGTTTGTGTATAGAAAATATTACTCTTGTAAAAATTGTTTAAGTTTGGTGTTCATATCCATATTATCTTTTTTACATCATATTAGGCCTTAAATTTTATTTTAATCTCTTTTGAGTTTAAAATTTTTAATTTGTTATCAAATTAAACAATCGATACAAATAATATTTTTTAATATTTTTTATTTATTTTCTAACAATTTTCATCTTCTCTGATTTTTATTACTAAGAATGCCTTGAAGAATGAGTTCCCCAAATTTTTATTGCTAAGGATGACTTGTTCAACATTCTGTAATGTTATGCAATATTTGTTTATACATTCAGATTCGGATTATTGTATATCGTATTAAATGATTATGCATTTATGTTGATAAATAATGCATTCAGATTCAGTGCTCAGATTTTATATCATCTCAGTTTGGTTGGGATTCTGTACGGGGAAGAAAGTAGCTTCATTCGTCGGGATGATGTCCACTTCGGATCAGTGGTTTCAGCCTACGGGCTGGATTCCACCTCGGATGGTGATGAGGTAGAGAGTGGTTCTGGGGAACCTTACTCTTCGGATGGTGATGTAGTTTGGGTGTATGTCATATTGTGTTGCATATTCATTCATACTTGCTTATGTGTTTGAATTGATTCATGATGTAAAAACTATATTATGATAATGTTTGGCTGTCTCTGTTGTTATAATGACTCTGTTAGTTTTGTTTGCACTGTAGATACACACTGAGCATTTTCGCTGACTCCCCCTTAGTTTCTACTTTCAGATACTCAGGTCTAGGCTACGGTACTTGGAGGACCTCGTTTTCCAGCTTTATTTATTTATTTATTATTATCAGTATGAGACTTGGACTTATTTATATTAAATGTTTTATTGGATTGTATATAATTTCAGATTTCCGGTGTTTTATTTGGGGTTATTATGTTTTATTATGCATACACATTTTAAATATTTTATATTTTCAGCAATATTTTATCAGTATGTAATATGCGATACTATTATTATCTATTTCGGAATTTACGTTTTGAATCAGGTTACTTGTGTGAGGGATAAGCTTTGAGTTGAATCCTTATATTCCACCCAATTCTTTCGGGTCCGGTTTAAGGGGTTATAGTCTGTGTATAGAAAATATTACTCTTGTAAAAATTGTTTAAGTTTGGTGTTCATATTCATATTATCTTTTTTACTTCATATTACGCCTTAAATTTTATTTTAATCTCTTTTGAGTTTTAAATTTTTAATTTGTTATCAAATTAAACAACCGATACAAATAATATTTTTTTAATATTTTATATTATTTTCTAATAATTTTCATCTTTTCTGATTTTTATTACTAAGGTATCCTTGAAGAATGTGTTCGCCAAATTATTTCGATTAGCGAGTAATAAGCTTGCAATTGTAAATGTTGAGGATTTCATACAAAATTTACACCATTGAAATAAAATTATGTGTCTGTCCTTAAATTTTATTAAATCGAATTTCAAAGTTTTTCTTTCTAAAAGAGAGAGTATGAAATTTAAAGAGAGGGAATTTTGGTGCAAACGGTGTAATATGGAATATTATAACTAAAATTTAGGAAATATGTTATATAAAAAGTTCCATTCATATCAGATACATACGTATACATGTATATATTGTTCAACGTCTAACACATAGTACTAATAAAGTTCAACATACATTCATCTAATACAAACTACGTTTTTTCTATTGTGATCAACTGTTGTTATAAGATGTGAGATCATCAGTGATGTAGAGGATCAGGACCACCTGGACTTTTTCTCTTTGACTCCAAAGGATTTTCGACATTCCCTTTCATGCTAGCTTTAATGGCTTTCTTGACTTCATCTATCAATGTACGTTTTCAACCTCCTTTTAATTGCATGGATTCATTATCGGTCTCACATATTTCTTGTCTTTTGGTCGATTTCATAACAGTGGCAGATATACCAGCCGCTACTGTTGTCAATTGCAGTTAATATCGACAACGAAAAGAGTCAAATTCGTAAAATGACGGACGTACTTTCATTTCATCTTCAAATTCTTGATCAGGAGCCGAAAACGAATGAAGTGAACGACTTGTAAAACTCGAAACCAAAAACAAAACATGCAATGAAAGCACGAAGAAAACATTGAAATTAGAAGTTTAAGAATCAAATTGAATGTGAAATCGATTTTAAGATCGAACTTTGAGAGGGTCGAATTACTAAATTTTAAAATTATAAGGGCTTTTAAAGTTTTACATGAACCTAAATTGCTATTAGAAAAAAAACAAGGGTCAGTTTATTATTAAATCAAAATTTATTGGATATTTAAGTTTCATAATAGAGACTTATGCCCTTGATCCCTCCGTCCCATGGACTGTATGATAAACAATGACAGAGTCATATGGATTTTTAGTTAAAAAATGTAAGGGATATTTACTTATTTGACCTCTGTTTTTTCAATTCATTTGAACTATATCCCCTTTTTTAATGGTTAATTGTACATTGTCTTTATTTATCTTAATTATTTACTCCGTGCCTAATAATAAGTTTTTGCTTACTCATGAAACGGGTTGAACCATGATTCAAATTCAAACCAGTTATACTATTTTTGTAAGAATTGAGTTCTTGAATGATAAAAGCTATATGTAAATAAGAGTTTTTCTTTTGGTTAATGTCATCGTTTTAAATCTTTTGACAGGTTAATTTAAATTAAATATTATAAAAATTTATCACGAACATTTTTTAAATTTATAACATTATAATCTATTTTTTATTCTATTTTAAAATAACTGAACAAATCATTTTGCTAGATGAATTGATGGTCCAATTTCTAATGATCCAAATAAATATTCTTTTTTTATTATCAACAAGCTTCTCGTTTTTATTACACTCGTTCTATTGGTTGGTTGTCGCGGATGGAAGGTCTTGTGTTTGGAGCTTTGAGGGGAATTTTAATAGGGTGAGTGAAGCTGAAAATAGGGGGTTAGTGGCACCTTTCACTCTCGATGAGGCGTGAGCGGTTGTTCGTGGGTGTGAGGGCTCGAAGTCACCAGGGTCGGACGACTACAATATGGAATTTTTTAAGAAGTGTTGGGAGGTAGTTTGTGATGATGTTGGGCGGTTTTTAGATGATTTTTTACATCCGACAAGTTACATGTGGGTGCGAACAACACATTCCTTGTGCTTTTGCCTAAGGTTGATTCACCGGTCACCTTGAGTGATTTTCGACTAATCAGCTTGCTTAATTCGATATATAAGATTCTTGCCAAAATTCTGGCTAGAAGGCTGAAGTCAGTGTTGGGAGGACTAATTAGTGATCACCAATCGGATTTTGTGCATGGGCATGAAATTGTGGATGGTATTCTATTGGCAAATGAGAAAATACATTCCATGCGACAGAGTTCGTTGGGCAGATGTATCCTAAAATTTGACTTCGCGAAAGCTTACGACTGCGCTCGATGGGAATTTTTAGAGCTCATTTTATGGTCGATGGGGTTCAGTGATTCTTGGCGTCGTCTGATTACTGAGTGTATCAGCACAGTCAGGTTGTCAATTTTGTTAAACGGTAGCGCTAATAAAGAATTTTTGATGGGGCGTTGTCTGCGGCAAGGCTGCCTGCTGTCACCTTTGCTGTTCGTTATTGTGGTGGAAGCACTACATAGGATGTTCGTTCAAGCGGAGGAGTTGGGGATCATCCGTGGGGTTTCGTTGGCTCTGGTGGTGTCGCTATCGCATCTTCAATTTGCTGACGACACCATTCTATTCTTTGAAGCCTCCATTGAGAGCGCTACGACTATCCGCAGGTTACTATGTTGCTTCCAAGTTTGTTCTGGTTTGAAAATTAACTTCAACAAGTCCACTCTTTATACTATTGGCGTGGATGAGGGGCTGTTTGATTCAATGGCGGCTGTCTTGTGTTGTCGGAAAGTGAATAGCCTTTTGTTTATTTGGGGCTGCCGTTGGGGGTGAATCCTCGCAACATTGTTTTATGGGAACCAGTTATAGCCTCGGTTCGACGAAAGCTCGCTAGTTGGAAACTGACATCTTTATCTTTTGCTGCTTGCGTCACACTGGTAAACTCTGTTCTTTCGTCACTTCCAATTTATTATATTGTTTTTTTTCGGGTTCCAAAGGGTGTTATCGCAGCAATAGATAAAGTGAGGCATGCTTTTCTGTGGGGTGGGGTGAGTTTAGAACGAAAAATATGTCGAGTAAGCTGGAGTATGGTTTGTCGGCCACGTCTTCTTGGTGGGTTGGGGGTTGCGGATTTGGAGGTTCGAAATAAAGCATTATTGGCTAAATGGTCTTGGCGGTATGGTAGGGATGAATCGTCTTTGTGGAGGGCCATCATCGTGGCAAAATATGGTGAGGCAGCCTAGTGGTGGCGATTTAACTCAGCCTACAGGGGTTCGATGTCAGATATTTGGAAACAGATTGTCAAAACTCTGAGCTCGGATAGTGTGCAAAAGTTCATGGGTTAGACTAGTTTTGTTTGGAAGGTTGGTGATGGTTCACAAGTTTTATTTTGGTTTGATGCGTGGTGTGTTGAGAAACCATTGAAGGATATATTCCCACAGATATTTTCGATAGTGGTGAATCGTTTGGCTTTGGTCGCTGACCTTTTCGATGGGAGTAGCTTTCAGCATGACCGCTGGGAGAGTTTATTTCGTCGAGGCTTGCGTTCATTTGAGCTTCGACAACATCGGGAGCTCATCTCGCTCTTTGGACCTGTGAGGTTACGGCATGGTGCGGTTGATATGTTAGTCTGGACACCTGGTACGTGCTGGTCCTTTTTAGTAAAGGCTCTATCACGTCTACTTATGTTGGACAAGGTGAGAGGGAGCGATTTCGGTGACTGTTTTGCATGGAAAGTCCTCGTACCTCCGAAGCTTCAGGCGTTTTTGTGGTTCACATGCCTGCGCTGTTTACCAACCTTTGATTTTTAGAAGCTTCGTGGCATCGTGTTGGATGAGCAGCAAGGTTTGTGTGCTTGGTGTTGTGAGAGGGAGGAGGAGATTGATCACTTGTTTTTCTTATGCTCGTTTGCCCAAGGAATTTGGGATTGGTTTAGGCGTTGGTGGGGGGTGTCTTTGCCAATGCCGAGGACTTTTTCTGATTTTTTCATCATGGGATTTCATTATTCATTCACGGGCAATTTAAGGCTTCTGTGGGTGTCGAGCATTGCTGCATTGCTGTGGTCCCTATGGCTTGCGCGGAATGAATGTGTTTTTAATGGTAAACTTCTAACTACTTCGGAGATTTGCTTCTTGGTTAAATTGCGCTCATTTTACAGGGTGAAGTCGTTAAAAGAGGGGTTGTCCATCAGTGAGTCTTTATGGTGGGATTGCCCGAGCTCGTTCAGTGAGTTTGTAGTTTCTAAGCCATGTCGTGTGGGGGTGAGTTTGGAGCCTCCAATTGGGGACACACTGAAATTTTTGGTTGATGGTTCTGCTCGTGGTAAGCCAGGGCCTGCACGTTTTGGGGGTGTTTTGCGTGATGCACAGGGTCGAATTCTAGCTCTCTTCTCGAGTCCACTTGGTGCCCTTGATTCTAATGTAGCAGAGTTGCGGGCAATCACTTTTGCGTTGAATTTCTTTGCAGCTTCTAAATGGGCATCTCGTCCCCTCGTGGTGGAGTCGGATTCCAAAATTGCTCTTGGTTGGGTGTTGCATTTTGAACGACGACCTTGGCTTTTGTGGGAGATTTTTTGTTTGATCGATCAAGCATGCCTCACTTTGGGGTATGTATGCTTTAACCACATTTTTCGTGAGGCGAATGGGTTAGCGGATGTGGTGACGCGGGCATCTTTATTTCAGGCCTCTGTATGATTGTTTCCTTTGTGAGGGGCGTTGTGTTCCGTTGTTGTTTATTTCCTTTTAGTCCATGTGTCGTACTCTTTTCCTCGGTAGGCTTAGGGAGGTTTTTAATGAGGCGTACGTGTGACTCGAGTTGTATATTTTCCCATTAATATACAGATTTTTGCCGATAAAAAAAAGGAACGAGAAAAAGGATATAAATAAGCAGCTATGTTATACTTTTATGTTATACATTGTAAATTGAATTAGGGTATTAAAAATTAATCAATTTTTTTGTTTAAATAGAGAGATATTATATTCTCATTCCGAGATTCGAACCTATACAAGATGGAGCAGAATGTGTATCCTTAGCAACTAAACCAATTAATTTGGTTAGACTCAAAATAATTTGAACATATAATAAATTTATTTATGTATAACTTAAAAGACAACTATTAATTATTTTAGCGGAAAAATATATTATATAATTTATATAATGTATAGAATTCAAATTCTATATTAAGAGTAAAACAAATTAAACTAGAAGTATCGCCTCCATAATAAATATTTATAATATTTGCTTCAAATTAATTTATCGACAAACCGATCAAATATGATTATAAAAAATGCCATTCCGTGAATGAAAACATTTTAACACTCAATGTTTTGTTTTGAGTCAAAATGGTAATTTTGTGAATGAAAATTCTAATCAACTAACGATAAACAACTTGTTATGACTGAGAGAATAACACATCATCGGAAAAAAATTAAATTGTATTTTATATAATTTTAGTTTTACTTGTGTGTCATTATATCAAGTCAGCACCTTTGTTTATTTGTTACTGTTATGTCAGTGTGCATTGTCATGGAGATTTCCCACACCATGTCAAGTAATTTGTTGTTAATTAACTAACTATTTTAACTTAAGATAAAATATTAAAGCTTAGTGTATTTAAAAAAATTAAAATAATTTTTCAGTCAAATATTAAGAACATTTTCTAACTTTATGCATAAAAAATACAACCTAAAGAGAATTTGTGCATCCCGAAGTGATAAATGAAAAAAATAAAAAAGGAAGATTTGGATAAAAAATACAACCTTAAAAGTTCTTAGTTTTAACGAATTTAAAGATTGGAATCTTTTTTGGATCCAAATTCGTATCTAATTCTTTGAACACACTTTCCTATAATGCTACAATTTATAAAAAAAATATTTTAAGACACAAATGGAATAAAATTTAATTTATATAAATTTATTAATTTTAGAAGTTCTGAATTGTGGGTTTAGAATTTAAAATTTAAAATTTATAGTTTTATAGTTTACATATAGAGATTAAAAGTTCATTATTTAAATATGAAAAGTTGTGTAAATCTTTCACACTATTTGTGTATAAAAAATATTACTCTTGTAAAAATTGTTTAAGTTTGGTGTTCATATTCTTATTATCTTTTTTACGTCATATTAGGCCTTAAATTTTATTTTAATCTCTTTTTAGTTTTAAGTTTTTAATTTGTTATCAAATTAAACAACCGATACAAATAATATTTTTTATTTATTTTCTAACAATTTTCATCTTTTTTTATTTTTATTACTAAGGATACCTTGAAGAATTTGTTCCCCAAATTATTTCGATTAGAGAGTAATAAGCTTGCAAGTGTAAATGTTGAGGATTTCATACAAAATTTACACCATTGACATAAAATTATGTGTCTGTCCTTAAATTTTATTAAATCGAACTTCAAAATTTTATTTCTAAAAGAGAGTATGAAATTTAAAGAGAGGGAATTTTGGTGCAAACGGTGTAAGATGGAATATTATAACTAAAATTTAGGAAATATGTTATATAAAAAGTTTCATTCATATCAGATACATACGTATACATGTATATATTGTTCAATGTCTAATACGTCGTACTAATAATGTTCAGCATACATTCATCTAATACAAACTATGTTTTTTTCTATTGTGATCAACTGTTGTTATAAGATGTGAGATCATCAGTGATGTATAGGATCAGGACCACCTAGACTTTTTCTCTTTGACTCCAAAGGATTTTCGACATTCCTTTTCATGCTAGCTTTAATGGCTTTCTTGCCTTCATCTATCAATGTACGTTTTCCACCTCCTTTTAATTGCATGGATTCATGATCGGTCTCGCGTAATTCTTTTCTTTTGGTCGATTTTGTAACAGTTGCAGATATACCAGACGCTACTGTTGTCAATTGAGGTGAATATCGACGACGAAAAGTGTCGAATTCGAAAAATGACGGACGTACTTCTATTTCATCTTCTAATGCTTGATCAGGAACCGAAAACGAATGAAGTGAATGAGTTGCAAAACTCGAAACCAAAAACAAAACATGCAAGGAAAGCATGAAGAAAACATTGAAATTATCCATTTGAAAGTTCAAATTAGGGTTTGATAGTTTGCATAGAATGGGTTGCATGTATAGATATATATAGATATTACCAACCTTTTGTTTTGCCAGAATATTCAAAGTTTGTTCATATGGATACCATTTGATTGGATTTTAACTTTTAGGATTGAGATGAATTCCTGTTGCTTATATTCAGTTTAGATTCCTATATTTATGTCATAATCATTTTTAATATGTTTTATATTTATATAAATTTAAATACGTTAATAATCAAATTTGATATATTTGCATACTTATTAACTTACATATTATATTTATATTATGTTCATGTTGTGTATGAAATTTCAGTATTTTAATCATTTCATAATCATATATTTATATTTGGGCATGATTAGGATTGCATGAAAAGTTTTTACTTGCCCATAAATAGGGGTGAGAAAAACTCGAGTTGACTCGACGCGAAAAAACCTGACTCGTAATTTTATCCCAAAATATATGTGTGAATTACATAATTATCTCATGTTGGGTCAAATTAAATATTTTTACTCTAAATTTAAACCCGACCCAACCCAACCTAAATCTATTTTTTTAAATCCCGACTCATAAAATTTGATCGGTCGAATCTCCGTGTCATGCACATCACTAGTTAGTAGAGGCTTAAATTATTTACTTCCATTCTCTTTTAAATGTACTGATACAAATTAAAGTATAGGATTAAATTTTAAAAGTAATCATAACAGAGGTATTAAAATCACAATTTGACCAAATTATATACAACTTTCAGGTTTCATATTCGTCACATGAAGTGGGAATAGTTCCAACCATGGCCGATACAAACGTACCCATCTCGTCAACTCCGACCACCAACCAAGCTTCCCAAGTCGGTAGAACCGACTGCGAGGCTCGAGTAAAAAGGTACAAAGAGAATACGAGGAACTGAAAATTTGAGAAAACAATCTGATACGCTTCCTGGAAGGCCTACATCGAATCAAGGCCAAGAATCAAAGGCCGGTTCGTCAAAAGAACTAAAACCGGCAACGACATAGTCCTCGACCACATGCTTAACTAGCCAACTTCAGCTTTTGCAGCAGCTTTCATGTCGGAAACAGAGTACGACGTTGTCTCGTAGTTTTGAAAGTCGATTTATAGAAGAATACTATGATTGTGTAATATAGTAATAAAATTCTGGCAAGTAGAATAATCCAAACGGCAATTGAAATTAATGGAAATAGATGTTTAGTTCTTATGTTATAGTTTATGTCGCGTCTAATGTTTGATTTCAATCTCGGAATAAAAAAACAAAGGCTTGATTCCTTAAGACTTTTTAAATTGACCCAAACTTTTTATTTGGGTTAATATATATTTTGGTACCTTAATTTTGTCTTAACTTGACTGTTCGATTTAAATTATCATTTAAATTTGAGTTCTGAATTTAACAAAACATCGCGTTTTTGTACTTATTTTTATTTAAAAGTTGAGTTTAAGTATTATTGAATCGGACAAAGAAGTTTAAGAATCAAATTGAATATGAAATTGATTTCAAGATCAAACGTTGAGAGGGTCGAATTACTAAATTTATTTTTTTTTATCGACAATAGAGTATGATTTTATTAATAAGTATCATACAGTGTCATCACACTCCATGGCCTCATTAAAACCTCCCCACACCTAAATGGAGGAAAAGAGTACCGAGGAGTATGAGATAATGAAGAAACGCTAAAAACCAAAACAAAAAACATTCACGCTAGTATGCAAAACCAAGATGTTCGATCAACACCACCCCTCACCAAAAAGTCATCCAAGCAATTCGCTTCTCGATAAAAACATGAATACATAAGCTCAACAATAATCCCCCTCAGATACAATTTCCAGGCCAAAAGATGTCGTCAAGCACCAACAAAAAAATGGTCCGATGTTGTGTGTTTCCATAATAATCGATCCTCACACTTTTAACAAACCACACCACGCCACTCTATCGGCGCAAAGGAAATCACGCACCACAGCCAATGTATAATTCCACCATACCTCGTTGTAGATTACCACAACACATATCGCCTAACAAACTCGCTTGATCCCCTCCCACACACGGTATGTATACTCCTACTATACCACAAAAATAGACATCCAAGAACCGAGCAAATCTGTCTCCTCTCTCGAATGTGAAAAACATCCGAAGAAGGCGTAAACACATAAACAAAATCATTCGTAAACCATATCTTATTCACCATACCATCACTTGATGTCTTCAATTTAGTCACATAAAAAATGACCATCGCACACCTTTGTTGTCTCAAAAAGTGTTGAACCGAATTACGCTTCAACGCTGAACCAATCCCACTCACATTCCACGACCACAAACTCATCGCTTTTTTCAATTATTGTCGTTCTTGCGCTTCAATCATACGCACGATATCCTCTCGAATTTCTTGTTCGTTTCCAATTGTTTTCACACCAATCAGTTTACCCAATTTCAATGTTTCTTCCGCTTCTCTTAAAATAATCTGTTTTCGTTTATAGAAGTCCGAATCTGACAAAGAGCCATTAGCAATTACCTCTGATGGTTTTTGGTTTTTCTTCGGGCGACCTCTGCCCTTTTTTACCAGCTTCGCTTTAGCCTCACCTTGCTCACCAGGCGATAAAAAACTCAGTTCGATTTCTGAAACATGTCGTAACCTTCTAAACTTTCCATTGTATTCAATTGTTTGACTTTCTAAACATCCATCACAGCATCACTAGGCAAAACATCCAGAATTTGCTGACTTTCCCTTTCACGATGGACAAAGCTTACATCTTCATCCGCCATCCAAATTTCCGTGCTCATGACACACCAATCTCCCTCTTGTTCTCATTCCACATACGATCAATTTGGCTCGATCCCAGAGCCGAATAAGAGAAAGAATCGGGTACCACTATATCATTTGCTGACCTCCCACTTATAGACACCTTAACAGGGCTGGACATATCCATGTTCAAATCCTCAGTACTCAATGTATCTTCCGAGCAGTTTGCCACCTCACAACTACAATCACACTTAGGGCCAATCGCTTCCTCAATTTCTGTAACTCGAATTGTGATGACGTTATCGTTAATGCGCAAGTCCATTACTTCATCTATGTGTGAAATCCAGTTGGTTTCGATCTGAAATCGACATCGTTCAAACGTCAAAGGCGCCAAAGTCTCAATGTCAATCCGTACGAGTTCACCCCAAATCGCTGCAATATTTTGAAATGTTTCTTCAGACCATCCGTGAATAGGAATTCCACTTAATGAAAGCCATACCCTTTGATTCGGTAAAAAGGATGTAGGCGACCATTCAATTAAATTTTCAAACCATTTTCTAGACGCCTAGTCTCCAAATTTCTCTTCCTTGATTCTTTATCTTCAAACATGAATAATACAAGAGAGCCCGCAACTCGCATAAACGTAAAACCTGTCAATTTTGCCTTTGTAATCTCATTTGCAATATCCGCTATTTGGTTGGGTTGACGGAAAAAACCCAAAGCACAATTCTATAAAATATCCCATTTATCGGTATTAACAACCCCATCCACGCATTTGTGTTTCTCTTCCACTCTAGATTGCTCTTTCAATGTGATCTGATCATCACCGTCCTCATTCTTGTTACGCCGCCTCACTCGATTCCTTTTGGAATTGTTCGTATGATCATGATCATCCCACTGTTTCTGGATCTCCTTGTTCGTCCTTAAATCAATGTTATCACGTTTTCTTCTCCAAAATGTATCCTTAGTCTCCCTTTGCGCCATCATTACCTTTAATTTGTATCCATAAAGCCGAAATCCTTGAAAACGCTCTATGATTCGATCTGCATCCTCCTTTGACCCCAAACGTACAAATCCGAATCCGGTTCGGTCTCTCGCTCTCTTTCTTGGTACAAACACATCCACAACCACTCCATGTCTGTCGAAAACTTTCCAAACGCCTTACTAGTGTAGTTGCCCTGGTAAGTTTGATACAAAAACGTCCAAACTCTTTGAATCTGATTTCCCAAGCTCATTTTCCTCACTATTAAGGTTGCGTGCACGCCTCTAATTCTTACTTGGAACTTCAATTGTGCACACAGTTTTATTCAAAAATATTCACAAACACATGGTGTGCACACATCAAATCCAATCCATTTTAACTTCTCATTTAAAAGATGATTGCAAGCGTTAATACACAAGGTTTTGTAGTCTCCAACTGCAAACTAGAGGCAGTGAATCGCGTTGCTGATTCGTGTTGCGGTACTATGCTAATTTGATAGCGGCCAAAGAGAGAGAACTGAGTAATATGGACTTGAAAAAGGACTAAATTTTAAAATTATAAGGGCTTTTTAAGTTTTACAGCCCTTATGAAGCCCTTATAAAACTTAAAAAGCCCCTTTTTCAGTTTTACATGAACTTAAATTGCTATTAGAATAAAACTATTGGGGACACGAATCTACCCTTCTTTAATTTTGTCAGTGTTTATTTATAACTAAATAAATTTAAATTTTAAACAAGGGTCAAATTATTATTAAATAAAAATTTATCGGATGTTTAAGTTTCATAATAGAGACTTATGCCCTTGATCCCTTCGTCCCTGGATTGTATGATAAACGTTGTGTGGGAACCAGTTATAGCCTCGGATCGACGAAAGCTCGCTGGTTGGAAACGGACATCTTTATCTTTTGTTGCTCGCGTCACACTGGTAAACTTTGTTCATTCGTCACTTCCAGTTTATTATATGGGTTTGTTTCGGGTGCCGAAGGGTGTTATCGCATCAATAGATAAAGTGATGCATGCTTTTCTGTGGAGTGGGGGAGTTTACAACGGAAAATGTGTCGACTAAGCTGGAGTATGGTTTGACGGCCACGTCATCTTGGTGGGTTGGGGGTTGCGGATTTGGAGGTTGGAAATAGAGCATTATTGGCAAAATGGTCTTGGCAGTATGCTAGGGATGAATCGTCTTTGTGGAGGGCCATCATCGTGGCAAAATATGGCGATACAGCCCAGTGGTGGCCATTTAACTCTGCCTACAGGGGTTCGATGTCAGTTATTTGGAAGCATGTTGTCAAAACTGTGAGCTCGGATAGTGTGCAAAAGTTCATGGGTGAGACTAGTTTTGTTTGGATGGTTGGTGATTGTTCGTGAGTTTTATTTTGGTATGATGCGTGGTGTTTTGAGAAACCATTGAAGGATATATTCCCACGGTTATTTTCGATAGTGGTGAATCGTTAGGCTTTGGTCGCTGACCTTTCCGATGGGGGTAGCTTTCAGCATAACCGTTGGGAGAGTTTCTTTCATCGAGGCTTGCGTTCGTTTGAGTTTCGACAACTTCGGGAGCTCATCTCGCTCTTGGGACCTGTGAGGTTACGGCATAGTGCAGTTGATATGTTAGTGTGGACACCTGATACGCACGGGACCTTTTTAGTAAAGGCTCTATCACGTCTGCTTATGTTGGACAATGTGATAGGGAGCACTTTCAATGAGTGTTTTGCGTGGAAAGTCCTCGTACCTCCGAAGGTTCAGGCGTTTTTGTGGTTCACATGGTTGCGCCGTTTACCAACCTTTGATTTTTTGAAGCTTCGTGGCATCGTGTTCGATGAGCAGCAAGGTTTGTGTGCTTGGTGTCGTGAGAGGGAGGAGGATTTTCTCTATGCCCGTTTGCTTGTAACCCTCTCGTCCCGGTCAGGACTCTTGACCGGTCCAAGCGGGCTACACGGGGATAACCAAGGCGAAACCCGTTAAGGCTCCACTTCGGTTAACAACCTGAGAAAACTTTTTCATTTATATTATCTTGCCTAGATGTAATATTAAGTCTTATGTGAGAAAAGCAACAGCAGGAGAAACAATGAGGTAAACAACCAAACCGTCCAATTACAACAGCCCATTTTAAACTTAAACAGCAGGCCGTATCGAAACGCCCATAGGGTGTTTCGATACGCCTTGACTAGGTCAACTAGCCAAAATCAAAGCGAGGAGACCGTTTCGAAACCGGGATGGCCCGTATCGAAACACCCTCAACGGTCAACTTCTCGTGGTCAACGATACGAAGGTTGTTCCGAAACACTAAAGCCCGTTTCGATACTTTATTTTATCGTCAAATTCTCAAATTTCCAGTAGCGAAATCGTATCGAAACGGCCCCTAGCGTACCGAAACGTCTGACCAAAAACAAAGGGACCGTACCGAGACGGGACCAACCGTTTGGAAACGCCCTCTATCTGCAGATTTGTTTTAGCTGGTTTATGGCACAAGGCTGTCCCAAAACTCCACTAAAACCTCCCACAACACACATACAACAACTCTAAGGCAAACCAAACATCTACAAGCATGCACACCTGTGAAACAAATATTTTTATTTTGATATAACTAAAAACCTAAGGACTAAATTGAAAATGTCAAAACGAATTTTAAGTCCTCAAAATATCCCCATATATTTTTAATATTATGCCCAAGTTAAAAACAAGCCTTTCACATATTTTTTTCTAAGTGTTTCAAGCCAAAAACAATGATTTTCAAGACCTCGTTCCGAAACGGCCCTCAGGCATTTCGAAACGTTTTCATCACTGTCGACCATCGTTCCGAAACGTGTATCGAAACACTTTCACTCGTTTCGAAACAGCATCACTCGTTTCGAAACTGTTCTTCATATTTAATTTAAAAAGGCTTCAACGGTTCAAATATATGCTGATTTTTTAAATATAAAATGGGTGTTTCGAAACGGATCAAGCCCGATCCGAAACGACCCTTGACAGTAGCATTTTCGTTTCGAAACGGATCCAAAACGTTTCGAAACAGGTCTTAATATTAATTTGAAAATATGAACGTTATAAGTTTTTAACTAACTTTTTGGAAACCGTTAAGGCGTTTCGAAACGGGCTAAGACCGTTCCGAAACGACCCTTGACAGTGGCAAAATCATTCCGAAACGGCCCTAAGGCATTTCGAAACGGGCTCTTAAATGCACCCCAACGGCTCTTTCTATTTTAGTCCGTTCCGAAACGGGTTGGTGCAGACTGCATTTATGGTTGCAAGAGAGGGTTCCAAGGGCTCCATTTATGTTCCCAACCACCCAAACGGCTAGAAATCAATGAGAAGGTATAAAAGAGACATCCAAAAGCATCAGCAACAACTATTGATCCTAAAGCAAACATCCAAACATCAAATTCAAGCAATTGAGCAAAAATCCCACTTTGTGTAAAATTCCCAATTTGTTTTCTTCATTCATACTTTGTAAAATTGGTTTGAGTGCTTGTATTGGGGCTATCATTTGTATTGAGAGATACCTTATTAGCCTACATATTTCTTTGTTCTCTTGTGTGAGGGTTGGGTTGATTTTTGGGTAGAAAAATCAACCGAAATTGTAAAGGGTTGCCTCCTTGTCCTAGAAAAGGGGAAGATCAATTTAGTGAGATTGTTGCAAATCCTTAGTGAGACTAAGGTAGTGGATGTAGAGTTCATTTGGAAATTGAACCACTCTAAATCTCTTGTTCATCAATTTTTTTATTTGCCAATTTCCACCACAATCCTTTAAATTTCCAATTCACCCCCCCTCTTGGTAAATATCGATCTTTTGATCCACTCAACAATTGGTATTAGAGCTTAACTCTTTGAGGATTAACAACCACAAGAGGAGATCCTTGGAAGAGTGTGATCATCAAAATATCAAGAGATGGCTTCAACCTCCGGTTCCGGCATGTACGAGTCACAATCGACCACAAAGCCTCCTTTCTTCAATGGTGACAACTATTCTTTTTGGAAGAATAAAATGAGGCTATTCATCAAGTCTAGTGACTATCTTGTGTGGGATGTCATTGAGGATGGGCCATACATTCCATTGAAGCAAGATGGTGAAGGCAAGATGGTGTTGAAGAAGAAAGCCGAAATGAGTGAAGAGGAGAGGAAAAAGATTCAAGTCAATGATAAAGCTCTCCACATGTTATTTTGTGCTTTCGGTCCGGACATCTACTCAAAGGTCTCATCAATTGAAAGTGCTAAAGAAGTGTGGGACACTCTTGAGACCACTTATGAAGGCACCAATGATGTCAAAGAAACTAAGATTGGACTTCTCAATCTTAGTTATGAAAACTTCAAGATGGAGCCCGATGAGACGGTGTTAAATATGTTTGATCGATTCTCCACAATTGTCAACGGTCTAAAGGGCTATGGAGAGATCATACCGGAAGACAAGCTTGTCCGGAAGCTACTCTATTCACTTCCCGAATCTTGGGATAGGAAGAGAACCGCTATCATCGAAGCAAAGAACTTGAAGACATTAAAGCTTGATGAGCTTGTGGGTTCTCTCCTTACTCATGAGATCATGAAGCAAGGAAGGGAAGATGAGAAGAAGAAAGAAGAGAAAAGGGTAGAGAAGCTTGAGGTTGAGAAGAAGAAGAAGATGGGTATAGCTCTCAAGGCTAAAGCTTCACAACTTGATGAGAGCTCATCTAGTGATGAGGATGAACTTGAAGAATTGGCTATGATAGCCAAACGGTTCTCACGCTTCATGAGGTCCAACCGGGGTAGAAAAATTCAAAGAAAGATGGACTTCAAAGGGAAGAACAAAGTAGAAGGAAAGGATCCCATTATTTGCTATGAGTGCAAACAACCCGGCCACATCCGTTCAGAGTGCCCTCAACTCAAGAAGAAGGGCTTTGAGAAGAAGAAGAGACTCAAAGCCAAGCTTGCTACTTGGAGTGATGAGGAGTCATCGGAGGATGACGAACAAGAAGTGGCTAATCTTTGTCTCATGGCACTTGAGGAAGATTCCTCCTTGGTAACCTCTAACTCATCTACTTTAGATTTTTCATATGAAGAGTTAAATGATGCATATGATGAGTTACAAGAGGTATATGATGAATTAGTTGAGAAGTTTAAAGAGTCGGTCATTAAAAACAAGAAAATCATTTTAGAGCTAAATGAGAAGAATGACTCACTCACTCAAGCTAATTCTAAATTTGAGAAAAAGATTTTAGGATTAAAAGATGAACTTAAATTTTTTCAAGATGAAAATGTTGATCTTAATATTCTTTTATCTCAATGTAATAGTGAACACCAAAAGGTGTTGGGTGAGCTAAATGAGCTCAAAAAGTCTTTAAAAAATGTTGGTAGTGTCAAGCATGAAGTAGGAGAATCCTCTAAAACACACCAACCTAAGAAAAAGACTAATTACTACAAACAAGGTAGCTACCCTAGACATAGTAGAGCTAAAAGAATTAGAAGTGTATGGGTTCCTAAGGAACTTGTAAAATCTAATAATATCGTTTCTATGTCATCTTGGATTCCTAAGGGAACCAAGGTTTTGGGAGCTAACACTCATGGACCCAAAATGATTTGGGTACCAAAAACCAAGGTTTAATATCTTTGTTTGTAGGGGGAGCATTGCTTCAAGGCCAAAGCACAAAGTCAAAACTCATGGTACCTTGATAGTAGATGCTCGAGACACATGACCGGAGACAAGAGTCGATTCATGGATTTAAAGCCAAAAAGTGGAGGAGTAGTAACATTTGGTGACAACTCCAAAGGCCACATTAAAGGTATTGGCTCCATAGGTAATCACTCTACCATTCTTATTGAAAATGTCTTATATGTCGATGGTCTTAAACACAATTTATTGAGCATAAGTCAATTGTGTGATAAAGGATTTAATGTTTTATTTGATAAAAATGGATGCAAAATTGTAGACATTAAATCTAATAATATTATGCTCATAGGTCATCGCATAGAAAACATATACATGGTGCATTTAGATGACATACATACATCTCATGCTTGCTTAGTTGCTCAAAATGAAAATGATGCATGGTTGTGGCATAGGAAGCTAGGACATGCTAGCATTAGTGTTTTGGAAAAACTAGTCTCTCTAAATCTAGTTAGAGGTTTGCCCAAAATAAAATTTTCAAATGATAAAATTTGTGATGCATGCTCAAAGGGTAAACAACATAAATCTTCCTTTAAATCCATTAATGATGTTTCTACTAGTAGATGCTTACAATTAATTCACATGGATTTATTTGGGCCAATTAGGACTATGAGCTTGGGTGGTAAATCTTATGCTTTTGTGCTAGTTGATGATTTTTCTAGATTTACTTGGGTTCTCTTTTTAAGTACTAAAGATGAGGCTTTGGAAAAATTCATCACATTTTCAAAATTAACCCAAAATGATCTTGAACTTAGAATTTCTCATATTAGGAGTGATCATGGAACCGAGTTTCAAAATTTAGGGTTTGAAGAATTTTTAAATGAAAATGGTATTAGCCATAACTTTTCGGCTCCTCGAACTCCTCAACAAAATGAGGTAGTTGAGAGGAAAAATAGAACTTTACAAGAAATGGCTAGAACCATGCTTTGTGAAAACAATTTACCTAAATATTTTTGGGCGGAAGCCACAAACACCGCCTGTTATATTGTAAATCGAGTAATGATTAGGCCAATTTTAAAGAAAACACCTTATGAGATTTTAAAATCTAAAAAGCCTAACATTAGCTATTTTCACCCTTTTGGGTGCAAGTGTTTTGTTTTAAATAATGGAAAAGATAACTTAGGTAAATTTGATGCAAAAAGTTATGAAACTATTTTTATAGGTTACTCTTTAACCTCTAAAGCCTATCGAGTATTTAACAAAAGAACTTTAGTAGTAGAAGAATCTATTCATGTTGTATTCGATGATAACCTCCTTCCTAGGAAGGATTCTTGTGATGATGATGACATAGGGATCATAAATGCCTTTGATGGAGGTCAAACTTCAAAGGAGGATGAGATTCCAACAAAGAAAGAGGACCCACAAGATACACCTCTTGAAGCCTTGAAGGACTTGGGCATTGAGGAAAAGGAAGTGAGCTACCCAAGGGAGTTAAACTATGTCAAAGATGGTGAAATCTTGGGTGATCCATCCAAGGGGGTAACCACTCGTTCTTGTCTTAGATTAATGAACCATGTTGCATTTATCTCATGCATAGAGCCTAAAAACATAAAAGAAGCATTGAAAGATGATTTTTGGATTATGGCTATGCAAGAAGAGTTAAATCAATTTGAGAGAAATAATGTATGGACATTAGTTGATAGGCCTAGTAATCAATCTACAATAGGAACTAAATGGGTCTTTAGGAACAAACTAGATGAGAGTGGTAACATTGTGAGAATTAAGCTAGACTTGTAGCACAAGGTTACACTCAAGAAGAGGGAATAGATTTTGATGAAACCTAAGCACCCGTAGCTAGAATGGAAGCCATTAGGATGTTGCTTGCATATGCATGTTATCATAATTTCAAGTTTTTTCAAATGGATGTTAAAAGTGCATTTTTAAATGGTTTTATAAATGAAGAAGTGTATGTGGAACAACCACCGGGTTTTGAAGATTCAAAATTTCCAAATCATGTTTTCAAACTTACCAAAGCTCTTTATGGTTTAAAACAAGCTCCTAGAGCTTGGTATGAAAGGCTTTCAAATTTTTTGATTGAAAAAGGATTTGAAAAAGGTAAGGTGGACACTACACTTTTTATAAAAATGTATACAAATGACATCTTAGTAGTTCAAATTTATGTTGATGATATTATTTTCGGTTCTACTAATGAATGTCATTGTCAAGAGTTTGCTAAGTTAATGCAAGGTGAATTTGAGATGAGCATGATGGGGGAGCTCTCATTCTTTTTGGGACTCCAAATCAAGCAAAAGAAGGATGGCACCTTCATCAACCAAGAAAAGTACATAAAGGATATGCTCAAGAAGTTTGGCTTGGAGAATGCAAAGCCTCAAGCCACTCCTATGAGCTCATCTACAAAGCTTGACAAAGATGAAGGAGGTAAGTGTGTTCACTCTAAGCTTTATCGTTCAATGATTGGATCTTTGCTTTACCTTACCGCAAGTAGACCAGATATCTTGTTTAGTGTTTGCTTGTGTGCTAGGTTTCAAGCTAGTCCTAGAGAGTCTCACCCTATAGCCGTTAAGAGAATTTTTAGGTATCTTAGAGACACTCCTTGTTTAGGTCTTTGGTATCCTAGAGACTCTACCTTCAACCTTCATGCTTACTCGGATGCGGATTATGGGGGTTGCAAAATTGATAGGAAAAGTACTTCGGGAACTTGCCAATTCTTAGGTAGTATGCTCATATCTTGGTTCTCTAAGAAACAAAATAGTGTAGCCTTATCTACCACCGAAGCCGAGTACATATCCTTAGGGAGTTGTTGTGCTCAAGTCCTTTGGATGAAGCAACAACTCTTAGATTATGGAATTAAAGTTGGAACCATACCCCTAAAATGTGACAACACTAGTGCAATATGCTTAACTAAAAATCCCATCCAACACTCTAGAACCAAACACATAGAAATAAGGCATCATTTCATTAGAGATCTTGTCCTTAAGGAAGATGTGGTTATAGAGTATGTAGACACCTTAAATCAATTAGTGGACATTTTTACAAAACCCTTAGACAAAGAGCGTTTTTGGTCCCTTAAGAGAGAGTTAGGTCTAGCTAGCCTATCTTGACCTCTTAGGACCTCTTTTGTGCTTAAATATGCTTGATTTTGTGAAATGCCAAGTTGATGTGTTTAAACTCCTAATTTCATCCATGCTTATAGTTAGGGGGAGTATGCTTATGCCTAAATATGTTTTGCCTGCTCATTCATGACATTTATGCATGTTAGGCCTCTTAAAATTTCATTTTTCTGCATTTTTAGAGCCTCATCTGCACTTCCAGGCCCAGGTGTATCGAAACGGGTGAACCTGTTTCGATACGGATACCTTAAATCCAGCTCTGAGAGAAGGGCGTTTCGAAACGCCTCCAAGGCGTTCTGAAACGTTTTTGCTACTGCCAAGGGGTGTATCGGAATGTGTTCCGATACGGGTCAAAGGGGTTTCGATACAGTCAACACCGTATCGAAACGATCTGTTTATGGTTTTAAAATGGTCAAAACCCTAACCGCCCGTTCCGTAACGGTCTTGACCGTTCCGAAACGGCATCGCGGACTGCTTTAAATTAGGGCTTTTAATGACAAAGTTAACTTTATATCAATCTCTTAAAACCCTAAACCGCCTCCCTCTCTATAAATACCCTCTAAAACTCTTTGATTTTCACAAAATTGTGAGGGCTTTTTCTCTACAACTCAAGTCTAAGCAAGTTTCATCAATCTTGTGCAAGGATTTTTCTCAAATCATCCAAAATCCCAAACTAAGGTAATTTTTCTATTTTTCTTTTTCTTTCAATTTATGTTCGAATCTTAGGTTAGAAAATTGTATTTTTGTATAAATTATATGTTTTTTTGTTGTGGGTTTTCAATATCTTGTAAATTTTTTTCCAAATCTCAAATTTTTTTTATTCGAATATAAAATTTTTCAGTCGTATTTTTTTAAACTTTTTTATTTTAATTTTAATTTTGTTTTCAAAAACCTAAGTGGGATTTATTATTGGATTGATTTTTAATTATCAATGCATACACTTAATTTTAAAACACTTGCTTAATGTTTTTAGATGGCGGATCAAGCTAACAAGAAGCGCAAAGCCGTTCAATCCGGTGATTCGAGCATTCGTCCGAATCTCACTATGCTTTTTCAGAAATCCCTCAAAAATCCGGAGGCACGTGCTCGATTCTCTTTTGTCAAGGATTTCACGATTCGCAAGGAACGTGTCATTGATCTTGAGTTCCTCAATTCCGAGCGATTCCTTTTCCGTTATCTCGCTCGTTTGGATGAGTGGAATCTCATGTATTTATTGAGCATTCCGGATGTTCGCTACAAAAACATGGTACTCATCTTTTACTCTAATGCTCGTTTTCTTTATGATGAGTCCAAGACCGAGATTATAGGAATTGAGTCATCCTTATTAGGCAAAAAGTTTGTTGTTAATGTTGCTCTTTTGGAGTCTGCTCTTAAACTTAAGGATGAGGGTCTTGTGGATGAACGACACTTTGCAATTTCACCGGCAAAGCACTTCATTTGGATGTGCACGATCGTGTTCTCCACTTGATGGTTTCTTGGTTCTTTCGACCTTCCGGAGGTAAATACTCTCATATCCGTCAAACTGATCATTTTTGGCTAGAGTGTTTCCGTAAGGGTGAGCGCCCAAATGTGCCTAAGATTATTTTTGCCGAGATAGTCAATAATATCAAGCTTATTGACACAAATGAGTTGAAGTCGTTCACCTATGGTATTGTCTTAAGCTGCCTCTTCAATGATCTTGGTATTGATTGTACCTACGACTCTCCGGAACCTCGCAAGACCAAAATTGGTGAGTCATCCCTTCACAAGTCCGGGTTCACATATGTGAATGGTGTTTGGGAAAGAGTTGATAGAGAAGCGGATCCTCCTCTCGTTGCTCCTCCACCGCAAGTTCAAGTTGCAAACAATGACGCCCTCACGGCTTTCCTTACCGAGCGATTCAATGCTTTGGATTCTCGGTTCGATGCTTTGGACACTCGCATTACTTCGGGTTTTGAATCTATGGGCAATCGATTGAAGAATATTGAGGATCGTCTTCAAACTCTTGAGACTTCGCATTCCAACTTGGACCTTTCCTTCTCCACGCTTTATGGGCAATGGACGAAGTTTCACCGTTCTCAAGCCAAGAGCGATGATGATACTTCGGATGATGATGACGAGGCTTAGGATTTTTATCTCATATCATATCATATTATCTATGCATTTTAGGATTAAAGTTGCATCTCTATGATTTCTCATGTTTTAGGAACCTACGCTATTTGGCTTTTTTATTTGGGATTTTATGTTTGAACTTAATGTTTGAATTTTGTTTTGGATATTTTGATTATGAATTTATAATATGGTTGCTTATTATTGCTTATTGGTACTAATCCTTTATCTTCTCTATGAGCTTTTATTGTTCTTTTTGATCTAACAAAAAGGGGGAGAAGAAATTTAAGAGCCACACATTAAACTAAAATTCGTTTTAAAATCTTAAAAGGTTTTTAAAGGTTTACAACTTGAATTTCAAATCAAAAATTTCGATTAACTTTAAAAACCTATCTTAAATTAAGGGGGAGTTAGAATATTTTCGAAACTTTCAAAATTCCCAAAAATTCTAACTTTGGTTTTGTTATATCAAAAAGGGGGAGATTGTGAAACAAATATTTTAATTTTGATATAACTAAAAACCTAAGGACTAAATTGAAAATGTCAAAACGAATTTTAAGTCCTCAAAATATCCCCATATATTTTTAATATTATGCCCAAGTTAAAAACAAGCCTTTCACATATTTTTTTCTAAGTGTTTCAAGCCAAAAAATAGTGATTTTCAAGACCCCGTTCCGAAACGGCCCTCAGGCGTTTCGAAACGTTTTCATCACTGTCGACCATCATTCCGAAACGTGTATCGAAACACTTTCACTCGTTTCGAAACGGCATCACTCGTTTCGAAACTGTTCTTCATATTTAATTTAAAAAGGCTTCAACGGTTCAAATATATGCTGATTTTTTAAATATAAAAGGGGTGTTTCGAAACGAATCAAGCCCATTCCGAAACGACCCTTGACAGTAGCATTTTCGTTTCGAAATGGATACAAAACGTTTTGAAACAAGTCTTAATATTAATTTGAAAATATGACCGTTATAAGTTTTTAACTAACTTTTTGGAAACCGTTAAAGCGTTTCGAAACGGGCTAAGACCGTTCCGAAACGACCCTTGACAGTGGCAAAATCATTCTGAAACGGCCCTAAGGCGTTTCGAAAAGGGCTCTTAAATGCACCCCAAAGGCTCTTTCTATTTTAGTCCGTTCCGAAACAGGTTCCCCGTGTTCCGAAACGGGTTGGTGCAGACTGCATTTATGGTGGCAAGAGAGGGTTCCAACGGCTCCATTTATGTTCCCAACCACCCAAACGGCTAGAAATCAATGAGAAGGTATAAAAGAGACATCCAAAAGCATCAGCAACAACTATTGATCCTAAAGCAAACATCAAAACATCAAATTCAAGCAATTGAGCAAAAATCCCACTTTGTGTAAAATTCCCAATTTGTGTTCTTCATTCATACTTTGTAAAATTGGGTTGAGTGATTGTATTGGGGCTATCATTTGTATTGAGAGATACCATATTATCCTACAAATTTCTTTGTTCTCTTGTGTGAGGGTTGGGTTGATTTTTGGGTAGAAAAATCAACCGAAATTGTAAAGGGTTGCCTCCTTGTCCTAGAAAAGGGGAAGATCAATTTAGTGAAATTGTTGCAAATCCTTAGTGAGACTAAGGTAGTGGATGTAGAGTTCATTTGGAACTTGAACCACTCTAAATCTCTTGTTCATCAATTTTTTTATTTGCCAATTTCCACCACAATCCTTTAAATTTCCAATTCACCCCCCTCTTGGTAAATATCGATCTTTTGATCCACTCAACAACACCAAACATAAAGAAGCCATACATTAAAGGAATCAACATCATCCAACACATGCTTCATACATAACATTTAAGATCCATGCTTCAACAAACATACACTTAGGCATCCATAAAGGCACAAGGCCAACAACATCATAAAGGAGTCTAAACGTGCTCCTAAACAAACCAACACCAACATACTTCAAAAGCTCAAAGCAAGAAATACATATCCCATTGCTTGACTATTAAACCTTAAAACATAAATGTCCATACTTGAAAGCTAAGATAGCACCACAAAGCACACTTGGAGGCCCCCTTCTTGCACTAGCAACCCACGAACTACGGGGTCCAAGCACGAGCACAACCAATGTAAAATGCATGTTCTTACCTTCGATCCACATGAGCCAAAATACACATGATGCATGAACATATATTCAATATTATGCCATGCTCAACAAGTCCATATACACATCATATGTAAACACATATATTAATCCATATTCGCAACACATCTCAAATCATATTGGCACCTAGCTATGACTCAAATACGCGGATAACCGTTGGAACTCACATCCAACAACAACCATTACATTAAGATGGGATTACGCTCATAACCGTTCAGGCGGAGGGGATTCCACTCGTCCTCACGCCCCGTCGATGGGATTACACTTATCACTGACTAACATATATATAAGAAGGTTTTTTGGGCGAACCCGTACTTCGTCATGAAGACTACCATCACCAAGACCACGCGAGAATTTGACTCATGTGTGCACACTAAACATCCTAATGATCGATCATTGTACCCAAGCATACTAGTGCCAATACTAAACACAATTCACAACATCATTTCAAAACAACTTCCGTGCTTAGCACGTACTCACTATGATCACCATCATGCACAATCCACATGCATATCACAATGCATCAAAACCATGCCTCAACATACATGTATAACACAATATACATATCCACCATAAACACAATTAAACATGAGGTATAGACAACAATTAGAGTTCAACCAAAGCCTCTAACTAAAGCTTGGGATTAGGCTACCACTCTAATCCCAACTCTAGGTGGGTCTACCAAGCCGGACCTAGTCCACATGCTTGAACCAATACTCGAAAACCATTTAAAAACAATTAACCACTAACCGACTATTCCAAGCTCAACACACTAGCCGATCAAGCTTCCAACGATTCCAGATTTGTTCCCGATGCTTCACCAACACAATTTCTTGCTTCTAATCAACTCAACGCAATCAAAACAACCTCAAATCAAATCACACGTTACTGTAGCAAAATCGAAACACTAATCAAGCATAAAACACAAGAGTTTCAAGCTAAGAACAACCCCAAAACTTCAAACCCGAGCAACCATGAAACCCAATCCAAAACTCATGATTTCAACCTTTTTAACACACTTAAATGCTTCCAAAACAACCCCTAACTATTACACTAACAACAGCCATTAATTTCCAACATCAAACAACCCCAAAACGAACCTTTAAATGAAGAGGAAGATAAGGCCAAGTCAAAAATGCAAGTACCTTTTGGAAAATCACCAACAAGGGGCAAAGGATGTAATGGAATAGTAAAAATGGAGAAGAGAGCTCTTTTGGTCGTTGAGTTTGAAATGAGAGTGAGGAAGAAGACGAGCACATGTCTTCTTCTTCTTATTTTTTGGTTTAATTTATCAAAGAAATCCTATTTACCATTATGCCATTAATGAAATTGCTAAAAACTCCCATCTCCTAAAGTCCATGGAATTTGGACTTAGAAGATAGGCCCAACATAGACTTTAATTATTTTGCAAACACAAAGCCCATAAAATATTTTATTATTTTAGTTATAAAATCGAAACCCGAAATATTATCTTCACCCGACCCCCAAACTCGGGTGTTACAACTCTCCCCCACTTAAGGAATTTCATCCCTGAAATTACCTGACGGAAACAAGTACGAAAACTGCTCAAGCATATCAGCTTTCCTCTCCTACGTGGCCTCTTCCACACCTCTATGTCTCTACAACACCTTGACCAACTCTATGGTCTTGCCACGCAACACCTTGCCATCAGAAGCAAGTATCTCAACAGGTTCTTCATTATAAGACAAATTCGGATTCAACTCTATCTCCTCAACAAGCATAACATGAGATGGATCTGATCTATATCTCCTAAGAATCGACACATGAAACACATCATAGATCTTCTCTAACTCAAAAGGCAATCTCAAATGGTAAGCTACAGGCCCAATCCGCTCAAGTATCTCACACGGACCAATAAACCTCGGACTCAACTTGCCTTTCCGGCCAAATAGCATTACCTTCTTCCACAGAGATACTTTCAGAAACACTTTCTCACCCACTGAGAACTAAATCTCTTTTCTCTTCAAATATGCATAAGATTTCAAACGATCGGAAGCTGCTTTCAAATGGTCGCAAATCAACATCACTTTTTCGGTAGTCCCCTTAAGCAATTCCAGCATAGGTAACAATTTCTGACCCGTTTCAGCCCAACATATTGGAGTCCTACATCGTCTACCATACAAAGCCTCATAAGAAGCCATTTGTATACTATCCTGGTAACTGTTGTTGTAAGCAAACTCAACTAAAGGGAAAGTGCTTCTCCCAAGAACCCTGGAAGTCAATCACACAACAGCGAAGCATATCCTCTAATATCTGTATCACTCGCTCTGACTGTCCATCTGACTGCGGATGATAAGAAGTACTGAAATGCAAACGGCTACCTAGGGCACTATGCAAACAACTCTATAACCTCGAAGTGAATCTCGTATCTATGTTTGATACAATAGACTTTGGAAATCCATGAAGTCTCACAATCTCGTGAATGTACAAATTCGCCAACTTGTCTAAATAATCTGTAGTGTTCACTGCTAAGAAGTGAGCACACTTAGTTAACCTATCAACTATCACCCAAAGAAAATTCTTCTTCGAAGGAGACAACGGTAACCCCGACACAAAGTCCATAGTGATCCTCTCCCATTTCCATTATGGAATCTTCAAAAGTTGTAACAAACCTGAAGGAACCTGATGTTCCGCCTTCACTCTCTGACAACCCATACAACGGCTCACATACTTGGCTACATCCTTCTTCAAACCAACCCAGAAATAAACATTCTTCAAATCATGGTACATCTTAGTACTACCCGGATGCATAGAAAAAGGACTCGAATGTGTTTAGCTCAGAATTAGACGTCTCAACTCAACATCATCAAGTACTACAACTTTATCTCTGAAACACAATGTAACCCCCTTAGCCCGGCCTAGACGATTGACCCGAACTACGAAGATTACACGGGGAAAACCAAAGTCAACCTGAAAGTCAACCTTGATTCACGACCCTTTTTTTCATTTTTAATCTTGTCTAGATACATGTTAACCCTAAGTGAGTACTCACAAGATACGATTGAGAAAGGCACAACAAACGGATAACATATAGGGACTCAATTGCAATTTACACGGGTTTAGGGACCAAAATGTAATTTCTGTAAATTAGGTCTTCATTGATTTTAAGTTTACGATTATGAAATTAGTCATGTTACATGCTTCTCTGCCAAATTTCATCTTAATTGGACATCTCAAGCTCAAGCAATTGCAATCCCAACATTTAGTACTAAAGTGTAAAACATACAAACATCAGAGCAATTCAAATCTGTGTCCAACGGTCACCCGTTTCGAAACAACCACATACTGTATCGAAACGCTGGATCGAAAAGGCGTTGACCGTTTCGGTACGTGGGTGTGTTTCGAGACCAGTTCTGAAACATGGCATTCTAGTAGCCAAATCGTTTCGAAACAACCTCCAACTTTTCGAAACACGAAGGCCATTACAGGCCCCCATTTCGAAACACTAGAGGGTGTTTCGATACGGTTTGCCCAGAAACTGCAACAATTGCTGGTTTTTCCTTCATAAACTCATTCAAACACATCCCAAAAACTCTCTAATCATACCAACAAATCAGCAAACATATAAGGTACATATCTAGAACTCTTAATCACATTCATAGCATCAAACATGAAATCTCACTAGTCTAGAGGCATGCTTCCTAATATCAAATCACAAATAGGCAATCCAACCTCAAAAAAAGCAATTAAGGCCATTTACAATTCAAACCATCCAAAGCAAACATGCCACAACCCAAGGGAGTTTAACACATCTCTCAAATCAAAATCTTGGTTTCCCATTGCCAATTTATCAAAACAAAAGTGTATGAAAACTTCACCATACATGAGCTTGGACTTCCTTGGATGAACTTAGCTTCGTTGATGCCCGAAAACACCTCAATTATTTGCATTATTGGTAAAGAGAGAGCGTAAGCACAAATGCTTAGTGAGGCACGCTTTAAAGCAAACCAACACAATAATGCACACTTTGAAAATCTTTACACAAAAGCTTTTGAACCACATGCTCATTTTAACACATGCTTGAAAACATTTCAAAGAAACTTCTCATTGAAACTACATGTACCGCAATTCTATCTCATGCATTTACAAATGCAAAACTCATGGCAAGGCCATACACATGCTTGTATCATCAAAGCATTTCTAAAACAAATCTCATATGCGTAACTCATAGCATAAATCATTTCATCAAAGGTACATGTGTAACAAAAACCATTTAATCATTTATATTGGCATTTAGCATCTCATTAATACTCGGATATGCGGACACATTTCTACACTAGACTCTTCTGGTGGAGTCTCGCATCACCATACTCACTTGTCTAGCAACATGGCTTCCGGTGGAATCTCTCATCACCGTACTCACATGGAGGAATCTCTCATCGCCACAAAGCTTGGGTATTTCACCAAGTCCTACCCGATGGAATGCCCATCGTCGAAATATCTCCCATTAGTTTATAGTGCACTATCATCCTATTGATCGATCAATTATATCCGGTAAGTTTCTCAACATCTATGCCAATATAATGTGTTAAAACATCACCACACCTATTGTTTTCATGCAATATTACTCAAAGGTTTTCTCATCACATTTCAAAACATGAATCATACTTTGCTTCAAACAAAAAGCTCAAATCTCTTCAATGCAACATGCCATCTCATGACATCTATACAAGCATAATCTCAAGCCATGAATCATACACAAAAACAGTAAGAATTTATCAATCTCAAACAATGAGCATGTAAAAGCATTTTAGGGGCAAACACCACTTTAAAGAGAGCAATTCAAACCATACTTACTTCCGGATTTAGGAAGGTGTTTCCAACCTCTCCTGAATCCCCAAACCTTTTATTTTTGTCCTCGTGGACTTCTAACCCAATCGCACTCACCAATTTCTTCTCGCTTGCTCGCCGTAACGCCAATTAAGCTTCCGGATCAACTCCAAAAGTGTCCGATGATGTCTCACTGTTTTAGACACATATAAGTAGAGGATTAATGCATCATCATGCATTGAAATCTTTAGCCAACACTCCTAAACTCGCTCCTCTAACCAAACCCAACATTTCGGCTATCAAACACAACTGAAATCACCTCCAAACTCTTCCAAAACATAACTCAGCCAAGATCCATCACTTCTAAACATTTCAAAACATTAATTAACATCAAAAATAATCCTAAACTCGTCCTTACACCCTCAGCTTTAACAGAACACCAATATCACCCCAAAACCCACCATTTTCACAAGCAAAAACTTAGAAAAAACAACCTATTCGGGATTGGATTGATAAAACCTCATTCCTAACATCATTTAACATCCAAAATACATTAGAAAACCATCTCAAAACAGAGCCCACTCAATTACCATGAAAATCTTCAAGATCTCTTCCAAAATCTTGAGTTTTAAGCCAAAATCTTGTTTCCAACATTAAAACCATTCATAAACCTTTAATAAAGGATTGACACCTTGGGAATTTCAGTAAAGAACTGAGTATTTAGAGGAGAAAAACAATCTTACCTCTAAAAGATGAAAGATTGATTAGGAATCAATGAGTGATGGAAATCTCATCAAATGAAGTGAAAATCGAAGTGAATTTTGCTGGAGAAAAAGTGTTTGGTTGATAGGATTTTGAGAGAAAATGAAATGAGAGAAAATTAGTTTATCACCTTTATTTTATTTAATTAAATCACCCAAATGAAGGAAAAATCTGATGAAAACATTTTTGGTAAATTAGCTCCTTAAAGATTCAAAGTTTCAATCCTTTACAAAACAGTCACTACTAAACTTTGTAAAAACTGCGATTTGGTCACTACATCGAAATTTAGTATTTCCAAACCATATTTTGTAAATTTGATTTCACCATTCACTTATATATATTAAATAAGGATTTTTAGATATTTTTTTTTATATTTTTATAGCATCCTGAACTAGTTGTTCCCTACAACTTCCTTTTATATTCGAACCGTTTCTCAGACCGGTCCGGTTCAGACCCTAAACTTCTTAGCCAAAAATTAGGGTGTTACAACTCTCCCCTTCTTAAGAAATTTCGCCCTCGAAATTTACCTGGAGGAAAAAGGTAAGGAAACAGCTTCTTCATATCATCTCTTCTTTCCCACGTGGCTTCCTCAACACCACGATGCTTCCACAACACCTTAACCAATTCAATGGTCTTACCACGAAGAACTTTGCTGTCCGAATCCAAAATCTCAATCGGCTCCTCATCATCGGTCAAATTTGGATTCAACTCAACTTCTTCAACATGCATAACATGCGAAGGATCCGATCTATACCTCTGAAGCATGGAGACATGAAAATCATCATGTATCTTCTCTAACTCTTGCGGTAGCCTCAGCTCATACGCATCTCAAATCCGCGTAAATTCAATCTCCTTACGCTTCAAATCCGCGTAAGACTTCTGTCGATCATAAGCTGCCTTTAACCGCTCACAAATGAGCTTCACCTTCTCGGTGGTTCCTTTCAACAAAGCCGGCATCGAGACCAATTTCTAACCTGTTTCAGCCCAGCAAAGAGGAGTTCTGCACTTCCTCCCATACAAGGCTTCATAAGGTGCCATTCGAATACTTTCCTGGTAGCTATTTTTATAAGTAAACTCCACCAAAGGCAAATGCTTCTCCCCAGAGCCTTAAAACTCAATCACACAACACCTCAACATATCCTCAAGCACTTGGATAACACGCTCAGACTGTCCATCCGACTGTGGATGATAAGAAGTACTAAAGTTCAGCCGTGTACCCAAAGCTTGATGCAAATACTCCCAAAATCGTGATGTGAACCTCGGATCTCTATCCGGCACTATAGATTTTGGTACCCCATGCAGACGCACAATTTCAGCAATGTACAACTCTGCAAACTTATCCAAGGTATACGTGGTATGCACAGGTAAGAAATGAGCACACTTTGTAAGGCGATCCACAATCACCCACACTGAATTCTTCTTCGATGGTGACAAAGGTAAACCGAACACAAAGTCCACAGTGACTCTTTCCCACTTCCATTTAGGAATCCTCAACAGTTGCAACAACCCTGAAGGAAACTGATGCTCAGCTTTAACCCGCTGACAAACCATACACTTACTCACATATTCCGCAACATCTTTCTTCAACCCCACCCAATAGTACTCATCCTTCAGATCACGATACATCTTTGTACTACAAGGGTGCATAGCAAAAGGACTACAATGAGCTTCGGTCAGAATAGTACGCCTCAACTCTACATCATTCGTCCTTACTACCCGTCCTCCGAAACATAAAACTCCACCATCATTAAAACAGAAATCTGATGATCTACCCTCAGCAAAATCCTAATCATGTGTCACAGGACCTCCATCTCGCGAGATACTCAAGCTAGAAAACATAGCCCTTAACTCTACCACCACTTTCATATTATATTTATATTTTGTTCATGTTGTGTATGAAATTTTAGTATTTTAATCATTTCATAATCATATATTTATGTTTGGGCATGATTAGGATTGCATGAAAAGTTTTTACTTGCCCATAAGTAGGGGTGAGCAAAACTCGAGTTGACTCGACGCAAAAACCTGACTCGTAATTTTATCCCTAAATATATGAGTGAATTACATAATTATCTCATGTTGGGTCAATTTAAATATTTTTACTCTAAATTTAAACCAGACCCAACCTAAATCTATTTATTTTAAGCCCGACTCTTAAATTCTTTACTTCCATTCTCTTTGAAATGTGCTGATACAAATTAAAGTATAGGAATAATTTCAAAAGTAATCATAACAGAGGTACTAAAATCCCAATTTGACCAAATTATATACAACTTTCAGGTTTCATATTTGTCACTTGAAGTGGGAATAGTTCCAACCATGGCCGATCCAAACGTACCCATCTCGTCAACTCCGACCACCAACCAAGCTTCCCAAGTCGACAGAACCGACCGCGAGGCTCGAGTTTTAAGGTATAAAGAGAGGAGAAAGAACCGATAATTCGAGAAAACAATCTGATGCGCTTCACGGAAGGCCTACGCCGAATCAAGACCAAGAATCAAAGGCCGATTCGTCAAAAGAACTGAAAACGACAACAACATAGTCCTCGACCACATGCTTAACTCGCCAACTTCAGTTTTTGCAGCAGCTTCCATGTCGGAAACAGAGTACGACGTCGTCTCGTAGTTTTGAAAGTTGATTTATAGAAGAATACTATGATTGTGTAATATAGTAATTAAATTTTGGCAAGTAGAATAATCCAAACGGCAATTGAAATTAATGGAAATAGATGTTTAGTTCTTTTGTTATAGTTTATGTCACGTCTAAAGTTTGATTTCAATCTCGGAATAAAAAAACAAAGGCTTGATTCCTTAAGACTTTTTAAATTGACCCAAACTTTTTATTTGGGTTAATATATATTTTGGTACCTTAATTTTGTCTTAACTTGACTCTTCGATTTAAATTATCATTTAAATTTGACTTATGATTTGAACAAAACATCGCGTTTTTGTACTTGTTTTTATCTAAAAGTTGAGTTTAAGTATTAATTAATCGGACAAAGAATTTTAAGAATCAAATTGAATGTGAAATCGATTTCAGGATCGAACGTTGAGAGGGTTGAATTACTAAATTTTAAAATTATAAGGGATTTTAAAGTTTTACATGAACCTAAATTGCTATTAGAATAAAACTATTGGGGGGACGAATCTACCCTTCTTTAATTTTGTCAGTGTTTATTTATAACTAAATAACTTTAAATTTTAAACAAGGGTCAAATTATTATTAAATCAAAATTTATCGGATATTTAAGTTTCATAATAGAGACTTATGCCCTTGATCCCTTCGTCCCATGGATTGTATGATAAACAATGACGGAGTCATATGGATTTTTACTAAAAAAATATAAGGGATATTTACTTATTTGACCTCTTATTTTTCAATTCATTTGAACGATATCCCCTTTTTAATGGTTAATTGTACATTGTCCCTATTTATCTTAATTATGTACTCTGCCCTAATAACAAGTTTTTGCTTACTCATGAAACAGGTTGAACCATGATTCAAATTCAAACCAGATATACTATTTTTGTTCGAATTGAGTTCTTTAACGATTAAAAGCTATATGTAAATAAGAGTTTTCTTTTTGTTAATTTCATCGTTTTAAATCTTTTGTCCGGTTAATTTAAATTAAATATTTTAAAAATTTATCACAAAACAATTTTAAATTTATATAATTTATAACATTAGAATCTAATTTTTTTTATTCTATTTTAAAATAACCGAACGAATTATTTTACTAGATGAATTGATGGTCCAATTTCTGATGGTCAAAATTAATATTCTTTTTAATTATCAGCAAGCTTCTTGCTTTTTATTACACTGATTCGATTGGTCGGTTAGGAACGACAAAAGGGATATAGATAAGCAGCTCTGTTATACATTGTAAATTGAATTAGGGTATTACAATTTAATCAAATTTTTTGTTTAAATAGAGAGATATTATATTCTCATTCCGAGATTCGAACCAATACAAGATGGAGCAGAATGAGTATCCTTAGCAACTAAACCAATTAATTTTGGTTAGACTCAAAATAATTCGAACATATAATAAATTTATTTATGTATAACTTAAATGACTAACTATTAATTATTTTAGCGGAAGAAGATATTAGATAATTTAAATAATGTATAGAATTCAAAATCTTATGTTACGAGTAAAACAAATTAAATTAGAAGTATCGCCTCCTGAATAAATTATTATAATATTTGCTTCAAATTAATTTTTCGAAAAACGATCAAATATGATTATAAAAAATGCCATTACGTGAAGGAAAACATTTTAACACTCAACGTTTTATTTTGAGTCAAAATGGTCATTTCGTGAATGAAAATTGTAATCAACTAACGATAAACAACTTGATATGACTGACAGAATATCACATCATCAGAAAAAAAAAATTAAATTGTATTTTATATAATTTTAGTTTTACTTGTGTGTCATTATGTCAAGTGAGGACCTTTGTTTATTTGTCATTGTTATGTCAGTGTGCATTGCCATGGAGATTTCCCACACCATGTCAAGTAATTTGTCGTTAATTAACTAACAATTTTTATTCAAAGATTAACTATTTTAACTTAAGATACAATATTAAAGATTAATGTACTTAAATAATTAAAATAATTTTTTAGTCAAATATTAAGAACATTTTCTAACGTTATGCATAAAAAATACAACTTAAAGAGAATCTTTGCATCCCGAAGTGATAAATGAAAAAAATAAAAAGGAAGATTTGGATAAAAGGAAGATCACATGAAAAGCAAACCTCAAAAGTTTTTAGTTTTAACGAATTTAACGATTGGAATCCTTTTTGGATCCAAATTCGAATCTAATTCTTTGAACACACTTTCCTATAATGCTCCTATTTATAAAAAAATATATTTTAATACAAAAATGGAATAAAATTTAATTTATATAAATTTATTAATTTTAGAAGTTGTGAATTGTGGGTTTAGAATTAAAAATTTAAGATTTATAATTTTATAGTTTACATATAGAGATTAAAATTTCATTATTTAAATATGGAAAGTTGTGTAAATCTTTCACACTGTTTGTGTAACACCCCAATTTTGCCCTAAATTAAAAACCCTAATAATTGGAAATTTCAATTGAATACTTAATTAAATTTTAGTGATTAAATTGGGAATTTTCGGAATTTCACTAATAAAATTATAACGATTGCAAAACTTAAGTGTCGTTTCATAAACCCTAGAAAGTATAATGGCACGCTCTGTAATTAACCCTTTTCTTAGGGTATAAATAGAACCTCTCAACCATTTTCTCTGGTTTTGGCCGTTCTCTTCCTTCTCCTTCAACGTCTTGTGCGAGCAAAAGAAAAGAAACCCCCTTTCTCTGTTTTCCGTCCGGCCAAGGGTCAAACATCATTCGTTCGACGGTCCGGTACCACCGTTCATCTTCCCTTTTGAAAATTGGTTGGGTCTCAATTGTTCCTTTCCCTCGTCGGCCGCCTATTGCCCGAAACTCATCGGTAAGCTTTTCGGTTGCTTCGGAAAGCCCTCACGCTGCCGTCGTCTTGTTTTTTTTTTGAAAATTGGTTGGGTCTCAATTGTTCCTTTCCCTCGTGTAAGTTGTGTGTGTATGTGGGTCTCGGAAATTCGTCGGATTTTGATGCGAGAGGTCACTGGCGGTGAGGAATCGGGGGGTGTTGTGCCCTAATTTTCGAATTAGGGATTTTATGTTGAACCGGTCAGAACCGGTCCAGAAAACCTAACTGGGTTGACAGAACCGAACCGGTCTATCTTATAAATAGTCAGCTGACGTCAGCGTTGACCGTTGACTTTTTCAGAAAAGGGGTATTTTATGTTTATCGACGTCTTGATTCAAATTTCGTTGCCCGTTTTTCCAAATTCGAACTCGAAAGACCGTTTTGACCACTTTTATTCATTTATACTTGTATTTAAAGATTTGAATATGAGAAAAATTAATTCGTATTATTCTTATTTGCAGACGACATTGACTCGGATACTGAGATCCTTCCCCTTCCTCCACCTGGACGACATCTTGTTGCTCAGACATCGGGATCTACTCATGAGTTTAATTATTAATATACATTCGATATTTATATTATCAGTGTCTTGGCAAAGTAGTAATATCTTGATGGTGTATTTAATTGTTATAGGAGCTGACTCTGACCGACCTAGAGATAGAGCTGAGCGTGGGAGACGTCACCGTCGACGTTGAGTGTTAGCTACTTGAGGTGTGTTCTCTTCTGTGTAGTTTGCTTACAGTGATCTGTATGTAAATGTGATGATTTGCTGAAATGGATACATGATGTGGTCAGATGATGTGTGATGATTATATTCTATTGATCAGTGATGTTTGACTTGTTCAACATTCTGTAATGTTATGCAATATTTGATTATACATTTAGATTCGGATTATTGTATATCGGATTATATGATTATGCATTTCTGTTGATAAATAATGCATTTAGATTCAGAGCTCGGATTTTATGTCATATCATTTTGGTTGGGATTCTGTACGGGGAAGTTCAGTAGCTTCATACTTCAGGATGATGTTTACTTCAGAACAGTGGTTTTGCCCTACGGGCTGGATTCCACTTCGGATGGTGATGAGATAGAGAGTAGTTATGGGGAACGTTATTCTTCGGATGGTGATGTAGTTTGGGTGCATGTCATATTGTGTTGCATATTCATTCATACTTGCTTATGTTTTTTAATTGATTCATGATGGAAAAACTGTATTCTAATAATGTTTGGTTGTCTCTGTTGTTATAATGACTATGTTAGTTCTGTTTGCATTGTAGAGACACACTAAGCGTTTTCGCTGACTCCCCCTTAGTTTCTACTTTCAGATACTCAGGTCTAGGCTACGATATTTGGAGGTCCTCATTTTCCAGCTTTATTTATTTATTATTATCAGTATGAGACTTTGACTTTTATATATTATATGTTTTATCAGATTGTATATAATTTTACATTCTGAATGTTTAATTTGGGGTTATTCTGTTTATTATGCATGCACATTTTGAATATTTAATATTTTCATGAATATTTTATCAGTATGTAATATGCGATATTATTATCTATTTTTGAATTTGAGTTTTGAATCAGGTTACTTGTTTGAAGGAGAAGCCTTGAGTTGACTCCTTATATTCGACCCAATTCTTCAGGGTCAGGTTTAGGGGTTTACATTTAGTGGTATCAGATCCAGGTTCAACACTCGGCCTGAGTGATTTAAATCAATTTGAAATCGAAAATAAATTTTTGCATGCTTTCTCAAATGTTTTCGGGGTAAAGCGGGAATTTCAGATAAATTTATGATCTATTATGAATATATTTATACATATTCTGAATAAGCTCTCCAAGTACCTAATCTAATCTTAGGATTCTGTCCTTTGTAGATATACTACTATGTCACCTCGGAGAAGTTCTAGAGTAGCGGTCGGTCGAGGTCCTGGCTGAGGCCGCGGCTGAGGACAAGGTCGTACCGTGACCGCAGATAGTGACGTTCCACCTCTAAAGGGTTCAATACAAAATCAAGATGAGATCCAGGGTGCAAATGAGGAGGAACAACATGTGGATCAGACAAGAGCTCAGCAGACAGGAGCTCAGAAGACTGAAGCTCAGTAGGCCGGTGGAGGAGACCCACATGTTCAGCCTGCTCAGGGTTGTGGTCATCGTGATTCAGGGGATAGTGAGACAATGGGCACATATGTTGTAACTATTCAGAAAGAGTTATAGAGATAACTTCGTCAGTCTGAGAGTGTTCGGAGACCCATATCCACAGAGTTTCTTGCTGCCAAGATGACTATGTTCGATGGAAAGACAGGTACAGACCCAACAGATGCAGAGTACTGGCTGAAGAAGCTTCAGCGATTATTCGTTGAGATGGATTATCCTACCGACCAGAAACTCAGGTCTGTCGTTTCACTACTGCAAGGTGAAGCCCAGAATTGGTGGGAGGCTGCGGAGCTTGTTACTCCAGCTAGTACTGTTACTTGGGATAATTTCAGACAAGCTTTCCGTGACCGATATGTCGGAGCTGATTATATAGCTAAGTGCAGCGATGATTCCATGAATCTAAGAAAGAACGACATGATTGTTAATGACTATGAGATCGAGTTTATGAGATCGATTCAGTACGTCCCAGGGTTAGTTACCACAAAAAACGACAAGTGTGATTGGTTTATGAAGGGATTGCGTCCTACGATAAAGGCCAATGTTGCTTTACATATGGACCAGGAATACAATGATATAACTTGACTAGCTAAGACAGCTGAACGTAATGAGGACGAGTTGAGACATGTTGAGTTCTATGGATCTGATAGAATGAAGAGACCAGTGTCAGTGCCAGTTCAGCATAGTCAGGGAAATTAGTCTAGGAAAAGGGCCAGAGATGAGACATACTATCAGAGTTATTCGAGAGCTAGACCAGTGACTTCTTCTATTCCGACTGTCAGTGCTGGTGGTTCGACTAGTACTCGAGGGGTGCCACAATGTCCTTTTTGCAAGAAGTGGCATTCGGGCGAGTGTAGGAGGCAGACTGGAGCTTGTTTCAGATTTTGTTCATTCGAGCATTGTTTCAGAGATTGTCCGATTTCACCTCCCTCACCTTTTACTACTAATAAGTCTCAGACATCAGTACAGACTCCCGCTAGGGGAAGAGGTCAGGTCAGATCTGTTTCTTCAGGCTTTGCTAGTAGAGGTAGACCAGCTCCGAGTGGAGGCACGAGGGCCAGACAGCCATGGTTAGTTTATTCTACTAGGAGGAAGGAGGACCGTTATGAACCAAACGTTATTGCTGATACATTCTCTATCCAGTCTATTCTATATTTTGTTGTGCTAGATAATGGTTTGACTCATTCATATGTTGCAAGTTCTGTGTTTGGGGTCTTCAGATTTCTTTTGAGGATACAGTTAGTGTTGTTACTGTACACAGTCCGATGGGTAATTAAGTTGAGGTTACTAAAGTATACAAGAATTGTCCTCTTGAGATTCAAGGGGAGGTCTTTTCAACTGATTTGATGGAGTTACCTTTTGGAGAGTTCGATCTTATTCTGGGTATGGATTTGTTGTCTGCACATCATGTTACTTTAGACTGTGAAAAGAAAAGGGATACACTGAGAACTCCTGATGATCGTGAGGTGATTCTGATTGGTGAGCGCACAGGGTTCCTATGTAATATCGTCTCAGCTCTCAAAGCTGAGAAAATTACCAGGAAAGGGTCTATCGCTAATCTTGCCAATATCCTTGATCTGTGACAGTCTGACTCCGAATTAGATAAGATTCGAGTTGTAAAAGACTTTCTACACGTTCTCCCGAAAGAATTACCTGAGGTACCGCAAAAACGGGATGAGGTTAAGTTTGGAATCGAGGTTTATCTGGGTACAGCTCTTGTGTCTACGGAACCTTATCGGATGGTACCAAAGGAATTTAAAGAGTTGAATATTCAGTTGCAAGAACTGTTGGACCGAGGTTTCATTCGACCTAGTGTTTCTCCTTGGGGAGATCTTGTTCTGTTTGTTAAGAAGAAGGATGGGACACTTCAACTCTGTATTGATTATCGGAAGCTGAACAAGCTGACGATCAAGAACAAGTATCCTCTTCCTCGTATTGATGATTTGTTTGACCAATTCCGGGGAGCTACGGTATTCTCTAAGATAGACCTGAGATCTGGTTATTACCAACTCAAGGTTAAGGATGCTGATGTGTTCAAAATAGCTTTTTGGACACGATATGGCCATTATGAGTTCCTGGTGATGCCTTTTGGGTTGACTAACGCTCCTGTCGCTTTTATGGATATGATGAATAGGGTGTTTCAACCCTATCTTGACCAGTTTGTTATGGTATTTATTGATGATATATTGGTATATTCTAGATCTGAGGAAGAGCATGAGGAACATCTTCGGATTGTATTACAGATTCTGCGAGAGAAACAACTATATGCCAAATTCAGTAAGTGTGACTTCTGGCTTTCTGAGGTTATGTTTCTGGGTCATATAGTTTATGCTCAGGGTATTCAAGTTGATCCGATGAAGGTTGAGGCTATTATGAGTTGGAAGCAGCCTAAGAATGTTTTTGAGGTTCGAAGCTTCTTGGATTTAGCTAGTATTATCGGAGATTCGTTGAGGGTTTCTCTTCTATTGCAGCTCCGTTGGCTAAGCTTCTGAGGAAGGGTGTTCCCTTCGTTTGGACTGAAGCTTAGCAGTCTAGTTTCGAGAAGCTTAAGTTTGTGTTGACTGAAGCACTAGTTTTGATTCAGCCTAAGCCATGTAAAGCTTATACAATTTTTAGTGTTGCTTCGTACACCGGATTGGGGTGTGTTTTGATGTAGGACGGGAAGGTAGTGGCTTATGCGTCTCGATACTTAAAACAACATGAGTGTAACTATCCTACCCATGATCTAGAGCTTGTTGTTGTTATCTTTGCACTTAAGATCTGGTGACAATATCTCTACGGGGAGAAGCGTTATATCTATACAGACCATAAGAGTCTGGAATACCTCCTCACTCAGAAAGAGCTTAATCTGAGAGAGCAACGCTGGTTAGAGCTTCTCAAGTATTATGATTGGGAGATTGAGTATCATCCTTGTAAAGCTAATGTCGTTGCTGATGCATTGAGTCGTAACGCTATTTCAGATCTGAGAGATTTGTTTGCTCAGATGAGTTTGTACGCTGATTGCAGTATGATGGCAGAACTTCGAGTTATTCCTACATTGATTTCTGATATTCGAGTTGAGCAGCCTAGTGATCCGTTTTTGATGCATTGTATCAGAGAGGTGCGTGATGGTACATCTCTAGATATCTCTATTGATCAGGATGAAGTATAATGTTTTTGTGGCCAGTATTGTATTCCGAGGAAATCTGGGTTAAAACAGGTTATTCTCTGTGAGGCCCATGACAGTCCTTATTCTATGCATCCTTGTGGTGAGAAGATGTATAAGAATCTTCGTGAAAGGTACTGGTGGAAAGGTCTCAAGTGGGACATCGTCAGATTTGTATCGAGGTGCCTGACTTGTCAGAAAGTCAAAGCAGAGCATCAACGTTTGTCAGAAAGTCAAAGTCAGATTTGTATCGAGCGCGTGACTATGGACTTTGTTAGTGGACTTCCTTTGACTCCGTCGAAGAAGGATTCCATTTGGGTTATTGTTGATCGTCTGACGAAGTCCACACATTTCATTCATGTCTGAGTTAACTATTCTTTGAGTAAGTTAGCCCGGCTTTATATTTTTTAGATCGTTCGACTTCATGGGGTACCATTATCTATTATGTCCGACAGAGATCCGAGGTTCACTACATGATTATCGGGGTCTCTTCATTCTGCTTTGGGTACTCGGTTGAAATTCAGTACATCTTATCATCTGCAAACAGATGGTCAGTCTGAGCGTGTGATCCAGATTCTTGAGGATATGTTGAGAGGTTGTATTCTTGATTTCAGAGGCAGTTGGGAGGATTTCTTGCCGCTTGCAGAGTTTTCTTATAATAATAGTTATCAGGCCGGTATCAAGATGGCACCGTATGAGGCTCTGTATGGGCGTAGGTGTCGTTCTCCTGTTGGTTGGACTGGGTTGAATGAGCATAGATTGTTGGGACCGAAAATTGTGCACGAGGCTGAGCAGACTGTCAGATTAATTCAGGATCGACTTAAGGCTGCTTTTGATAGACAAAAGTCTTATGCTGATTTGAGACGTCGTGATCTTGAGTTTAAGGTGGGTGATGAGGTTTTCTTAAAAGTATCTCCTTGGAGGAAGGTACTTCGGTTTGGTCGAAATGGCAAGCTGAGTCCCCGTTACATTAGCCCCTATCAGATTATTCGTCGAGATGGACCAGTTGCCTATCAGCTAGACCTACAACCAGAGCTTCAGCGTATTCACGATGTTTTCCGTATTTCAGTGTTGAGACGTTATCATCCTGATCCGTCACATGTCATGCCTGTTGAAGATATTGAGGTTCGTCCTGATTTGCGTTTTGAGGAGGAGCCTATTGAGATTCTTGCTCATGATAAAAAGGTTCTCAGAAGGAAGACCATTAAGATGGTCAAAGTCCTGATCCGCATCTTTTTGCTCCAAGTAAATTTCGAGGCCGAAATTTCTTTTTATCGGTGAGAGAGTTGTAACACCCAAATTTTGCCCTAAATTAAAAACCCAAATAGTTGGGAATTTCAATTGAAAACTTAATTAAATTTCAATGATTAAATTGGGAATTTTAAGAATTTCAGTGATCACATTGTAACGATTGCAAAACTTAAGTGTTGTTTCATAAACCATAGAAAGTATAATGGCACGCTCTATAATTAACCCTTTTCTTAGGGTATAAATAGAACCTTTCAACCATTTTCTCTGGTTTTGGCCGTTCTCTTCCCTCTCCTTCAACGACTTGTGCGAGCAAAAGAAAAGAAACCCCTTTCTCCATTTTCCGTCCGGCCAAGGGTCAAACACCTTCCGTTCGACGGTCCGGCACCACCGTTCATCTTCCCTTTATTGTCCGATCATAAACCACTCGTCAACTAACCCTATTCGACTGCTCTTTGCCCAAACTCCTCGGTAAGCTTTTCGGTTGCTTCGGAAATCCCTCACGCCGCTGTCGTCTTGTTTTCTTTTGCAAATTGGTTGGGTCTCAATTTTTCCTTTCCCTCGTGTAAGTTGTTTGTGTATGTGAGTCTCAGAAACTCGTCGGAATTTGACGCGAGAGGTCACCGGCGGTGAGGAATCGGGGGGATGTTGTGCCCTAATTTTCAAATTAGGGATTTTATGTTGAACCTGTCCAGAGGACTGGACCGGGTTGACAAAACCGAACCAGACTCTCTAATAAAGGGCTATTTCATGTTTTTCGACAACCTGATTCTGATTCCGTTGACCGTTTTCCCAAATTTGAACCTGAAAGACCGTTTTCACCGCTTTTATTCATTTATACTTGTATTTAAAGATTTGAATATCGGAAAAATTAATTGGTATTATTCGTATTTGCAGACGACATTGACTCGGATACTGAGATCCTTACTCCTCCTCCACCTGGACGACCTCCTGTTGCTTAGCCATCGGGATCCGTCGTGAGTTTAATTATTAATATAAATTCGATATTTATATTATCAATGTCTTGGCATATTAGTAATATCTTGATGGTGTATTTAATTGTTATAGGAGCTCACTCTGACCGAACTAGAGATAGAGTTGAGCGTGGGAGACGTCACTGTCGATGTTGAGTGTTAGCTACTTGATGTGTATTCTCTTCTGTGTAGTTTGCTTACAGTGCTCTGTATATAAATGTGATGATTTGCTGAAATGTATAAATGATGTGGTCTGATGATGTGTGATGATTATATTCTATTGATCTGTGATGTTTGACTTGTTTAACATTCTGTAATGTTATGCAATATTTGTTTATACATTTAGATTCGGATTATTGTATATCGTATTATATGATTATGCGTTTCTGTTGATAAATAATGCATTTAGATTCAGTGCTCAGATTTTATGTCATCTCATTCTGGTTGGGATTCTGTACGGGGAAGTTCAATAGCTTCATTCGTCGGGATGATGTCTACTTCGGATCAGTGGTTTCACCCTACGGGCTGGATTCCACTTCGGATGGTGATGAGGTAGAGAGTGGTTCTGGGGAATCTTACTATTCGGATGGTGATGTAGTTTGGGTGCATGTCATATTGTGTTGCATATTCATTCATACTTGCTTATGTGTTTGAATTGATTCATGATGGAAAAACTGTATTATGGTAATGTTTGGTTGTCTCTGTTGTTATAATGACTCTGTTAGTTTTGTTTGCACTGTAAAGACACACTGAGCGTTTTCACTGACTCCCCCTAAGTTTCTACTTTCAGATACTCAGGTCTAGGCTACGGTACTTGGAGGACCTCGTTTTCCAGCTTTATTTATTTATTATTATCAGTATGAGACTTGGACTTATTTATATTAAATGTTTTATTGGATTGTATATAATTTCAGATTATGGGTGTTTTATTTGGGGTTATTATGTTTTATTATGCATGCACATTTTGAATGTTTTATATTTTCAGGAATATTTTATCAGTATGTAATATGTGATACTATTATTATCTATTTTGGAATTTAAGTTTTGAATCAGGTTACTTGTGTGAGGGACAAGCTTTGAGATGACTTATTATATTCAACCCAATTCTTTCGGGTCGGGTTTAGGGGGTTACAGTTTGTGTATAGAAAATATTACTCTTGTAAAAATTGTTTAAGTTTGGTGTTCATATTCATATTATCTTTTTTACATCATATTAGGCCTTAAGTTTTATTTTAATCTCTTTTGAGTTTTAAATTTTTAATTTGTTATCAAATTAAACAACCGATACAAATAATATTTTTTATTTATTTTCTTACAATTTTCATCTTTTCTGATTTTTATTACTAAGGATGCCTTGAAGAATGTGTTCCCCAAATTATTTCGATTAGCGAGTAATAAGCTTGCAAATGTAAATGTTGAGGATTTCATACAAAATTTACACCATTGAAATAAAATTATCTGCATGTCCTTAAATTTTATTAAATCGAATTTCAAAATTTTGTTTCTAAAAGAGAGGGTATGAAATTTAAAGAGAGGGAATTTTGGTGGAAACGGTGTAATATGGAATATTATAATTAAAATTTAGGAAATATGTTATATAAAAAGTTTCATTCATATAAGATACATATGTTTACATGTATATATTGTTCAACATCTAATACATAGTACTAATAAAGTTCAGCATACATTCATCTAATACAAACTACGTTTTTTTCTATTGTGATCAACTGTTGTTATAAGATGTGAGATCATCAGTGATGTAGAGGATCAGGACCACCTGGACTTTTTCTCTTTGACTCCAAAGGATTTTCGACATTCCCTTTCATGCTAGCTTTAATAGCTTTATTGACTTCATCTATCAATGTACATTTTCCACCTCCTTTTAATTGCATGGATTCATGATCGGTCTCACGTATTTCTTGTCTTTTGGTCGATTTCATAATAGTTGCAGATATACCAGCCGCTACTGTTGTCAATTGCAGTGAATATCGACGACGAAAAGAGTCAAATTCGTAAAATGACGGATGTACTTTCATTTCATCTTCAGATTCTTGATAAGGAGCCGAAAACGAATGAAGTGAACGACTTGCAAAACTCGAAACCAAAAACAAAACATGCAATGAAAGCATGAAGAAAACATTGAAATTAGAAGTTTAAGAATCAAATTGAATGTGAAATCGATTTCAAGATCGAACGTTGAGAGGGTCAAATTACTAAATTTTTAAAATTATAAGGGCTTTTATAGTATTACATGAACCTAAATTGCTATTAGAATACAACTATTGGGGACACGAATCTACCTTTCTTTAATTTTTTTCAGTGTTTAATTATAACTAAATAACTTTAAATTTTAAACAAGGGTCAATTTATTAGTAAATCAAAATTTATCGGATATTTAAGTTTCATAATAGAGACTTATGCCCTTGATCCCTCCGTCCCATGGACTGTATGATAAACAATGACGGAGTCATATGGATTTTTACTTAAAAAATATAAGGGATATTTCCTTATTTGACCTCTTATTTTTCAATTCATTTGAACTATATCCCTTTTTTTAATGGTTAATTGTACATTGTCTTTATTAATCTTAATTATTTACTCCGTCCCGAATAATAAGTTTTTGCTTACTCATGAAACGAGTTGAACCATATTTCAAATTCAAACCAGTTATACTATTTTTGTTAGAATTGAGTTCTTGAACGATAAAAGCTATATGTAAATAAGAGTTTTTCTTTTGGTTAATGTCATCGTTTTAAATCTTTTGACAGATTAATTTAAATTAAATAATATAAAAATTTATCACGAAACATTTTTTAAATTTAAATAATTTATAACATTAGAATCTTTTTTATTCTATTTTAAAATAACCGAACGAATCATTTTACTAGATGAATTGATGGTCCAATTTCTAATGATCCAAATAAGTATTCTTTTTAATTATCCACAAGCTTCTCGTTTTTTATTACACTGATTTTATTGGTTGGTTGCCGCGGATGAAAGGTCTTGTGTTTGGAGCTTTGACATGAATTTTAATAGGGTGAGTGAAGCTGAAAATAAGGGGTTAGTGGCACCTTTCACACTCGATGAGGTGTGGGCGGTTGTTCGTGGGTGTGAGGGCTCAAAGTCACCTGGGCCGGACGGCTACAATATGGAATTTTTTAAGAAGTGTTGGGAGGTAGTTTGTGATGATGTTAGGCGGTTTTTAGATGATTTGTTTTGCATCCGACAAGTTACCTGTGGGTGCGAACAACACATTCCTTGTGCTTTTGCCTAAGGTTGATTCACCAGTCACCTTGAGTGATTTTCGACCAATCAGCTTGCTTAATTCGATATATAAGATTCTTGCCAAAATTCTGGCTAGAAGGGTGCAGTCGGTGTAGGGAGGACTAATTAGTGATCACCAATCGGCTTTTGTGTGTGGGCGTGAAATTGTGGATGGTATTCTATTGGCAAATGAGACAATAAATTCCATGCGACAGAGTTCGTTGGGCAGATGTATCCTGAAATTTGACTTCGCAAATGCTTACGACTGCGTTCGATGGGAATTTTTAGAGCACATTTTATTGTTGATGGGGTTCAGTGATTCTTGGCGTCGTCTGATTACTGAGTGTATCAGCATAGTAAGGTTGTTAGTTTTTTGTTAAACGGTAGCGCCAATAAAGAATTTGGAATGGGGCGTTGTATGCGGCACGGCTGCCCGCTGTCGCCTTTACTGTTCGTTATTGTGGCGGAAGCACTACATAGGATGTTCGTTCAAGCGGAGGAGTTGGGGCTCATCCGTGGGGTTTCGTTGGCTCTAGGGGTATCGCTATCACATCTTCAATTTGCTGATGACACCATTCTATTCTTTGGAGCCTCCGTTTAGAGCGTTATGACTATCCGCAGGTTACTGTGTTGCTTCCAAGTTTGTTCTGGTTTGAAAATTAACTTCAACAAGTCCTCTCTTTATACTATTGGCATGGATGAGGGGATCTTTGATTCAATGGCGGTTGTCTTGTGTTCTCGGAAAGGTGAATTGCCTTTTGTTTATTTAGGGCTGTCGTTGGGGGTGAATCCTCGCAACATAGTTGTATGGGAACCAGTTATAGCCTCGGTTCGACAAAAGCTCGTTGGTTGGAAAGGGACATCTTTATCTTTTACTGCTCGCGTCATACTGGTAAACTTTGTTCTTTCGTCACTTCCAGTTTATTATATGGGTTTGTTTCAGGTGCCGAATGGTGCTATCGCAACAATAGATAAAGTGAGGTGTGCTTTTCTGTGGGGTGGGGTGAGTTTACAACGGAAAATATGTCAAGTAATATGGAGTATGGTTTGTCGGCCACGTCATCTTGGTGGGTTGGGGGTTGCAGATTTGGAGGCTCGAAATAAAGCACTCTTGGCAAAATGGTCTTGGCGATATGCTAGGGATTAATCGTCTTTGTGGAGGGCCATCATCGTGGCAAAATATGGCGAGGCAACTCAGTGGTGGCGATTTAACTCTGCCTACAGGGGTTCGATGTCAGATATTTGGAAACAGATTGTCAAAACTATGAGCTCGGATAGTGTGCAAAAGTTCATGGGTTAGACTAGTTTTGTTTGGAAGGTTGGTGATGGTTCGCGTGTTTTATTTTGGTTTGATGTGTGGTGTGTTGAGAAACCATTGAAGGATATATTCCCACATTTATTTTAGATAGTGGTGAATCGTTTGGATTTGGTGGCTGACCTTTTCGATGGGGGTAGCTTTTAGCATGACCGCTGGGAGAGTTTCTTTCATCGAGACTTACGTTCGTTTGATCTACGACAGCTTCGGGAGCTCATCTCGCTCTTTGGACCTGTGAGGTTACGGCATGGTGCAGTTGATATGTTAGTATGGACACCTAATACGCGCGGGACCTTTTCAGTAATGGCTCTATCACGTCTGCTTATGTTGGACAAGGTGAGAGGGAGCGATTTGAGTGAGTGTTTTGTGTGGAAAGTCCTCGTACCTCCGAAGGTTCAGGCGTTTTTGTTGTTCACATGGCTGCGCTGTTTACCAACCTTTGATTTTTAGAAGCTTCGTGGCATCGTGTTGGAATAGCAGCAAGGTATGTGTGCTTGGTGTCGTGAGAGGGAGGAGGAGATTGATCACTTGTTTTTCCTATGCTCGTTTGCCCAAGGAATTTGGGATTGGTTTAGGCGTTGGTGGGGGGTATCTTTGCCGATGGCGAGGACTTTTTCTGATTTTTTAATCTCGGGATTTCATTGTTCTTTCACGGGCACTTTAAGGCTTCTGTGGGTGTCGAGCATTGCAGCATTGTTGTGGTCCCTATGGCTTACGCGGAATGAATGTGTTTTTAACGGTAAACTTCTACCAGCTTTAGAGATTTGCTTTTTTTTAATGGTGGGATTGCCCGAGCTCGTTCAGTGAGTTTGTAGTTTATAAGCCATGTCGTGTGGGGGTGAGTTGGGAGCCTCCAATTGGGGACACACTGAAATTCTAGCTCTCTTCTCGGGTCCACTTGGTTCCCTTGATTCCAATGTAGCAGAGTTGCAGGCAATCGCTTTTGCGTTGAATTTCTTTGCAGCTTCTAAATGGGCATCTCGTCCCCTCGTGGTGGAGTCAGATTCCAAAATTGCTCTTGGTTGGGTGTTGCATTTGGAACAACGACCTTGGCTTTTGTGGGAGATTTTTGGTTTGATCGATCAAGCATGCCTCACTTTGGGGACCGTATGCTTTAACCACATTTTCCGTGAGGCGAATGGCTTAGTGGATGTGCTAGCAAAGGAAGGGGTGACGCGGGCATCTTTATTTCAGGCCTCTGTATGATTGTTTCCTTTGTGAGGGGTGTTGTGTTCCGTTGTTGTTTATTTCCTTTTAGTCCATGTGTCGTACTCTTTTCCTCGGTTGGGCTTAGGGAGGTTTTTAATGAGGCGCACGTGTGACTCGAGTTGTATATTTTCCCATTAATATACAGATTTTTGCCGATAAAAAAAGGAACGACAAAAAGGATATACATAAGCAGGTATGTTATACTTTTATGTTATACATTGTAAATTGAATTAGGGTATTAAAATTTAATCAATTTTTTTGTTTAAATATATAGATATTATATTATCGTTTCGAGATTCAAACCTATACAAGATGGAGCAGAATGTGTATCCTTAGCAACTAAACCAATTAATTTTGGTTAGACTCAAAATAATTCGATCATATAATAAATTTATTTATGTATAACATCAAAAGCCAACCTTAAAAGTTTTTAGTTTTAACGAATTTAACGTTCGGAATCCTTTTTGGATCCAAATTCGTATATAATTCTTTGAACACACTTTCCTATAATGCTCCAATTTATAAAAAATTATTTAATACACAAATGGAATAAAATTTAATATATATAATTTTATTAATTTTAGAAGTTATGAATTGTGGGTTTAGAATTTAAAATTTAAGATTTATAGTTTTATAGTTTACATATAGAGATTAAAATTTCATTATTTAAATATGAAAAGTTGTGTAAATCTTTCACATTGTTTGTGTATAAAAAATATTACTCTTGTAAAAATTGTTTAAGTTTGGTGTTCATAAAAAATATTTTTTATTTATTTTCTAACAATTTTCATCTTTTCTGATTTTTATTACTAAGGATTCCTTGAAGAATTTGTTCCCCAAATTATTTCGATTAGCGAGTAATAAGCTTGCAAGTGTAAATGTTGGGGATTTCATACAAAATTTACACCATTGACATAAGATTATGTGTATGTCCTTAAATTTTATTAAATCGAATTTCAAAATTTTATTTCTAAATGAGAGTATGAAATTTAAAGAGAGGGAATTTTGGTGCAAACGGTGTAAGATGGAATATTATAACTAAAATTTAGGAAATATGTTATATAAAAAGTTTCATTCATATCAGATACATATGTATACATGTTTATATTGTTCAATGTCTAATACGTAGTACTAATAAAGTTCAGCATACATTCATCTAATACAAACTACGTTTTTTCTATTGTGATCAACTTATATTATAAGATGTGAGATCATCAGTGATGTATAGGATCAGGACCACCTGGACTTTTTCTCTTTGACTCCAATGGATTTTCGACATTCCTTTTCAGGCTAGCTTTAATGGCTTTCTTGCCTTCATCTATCAATGTATGTTCTCCTCCTTCTTTTAATTGCATGGATTCATGATCGATCTGACGTATTTCTTGTCTTTTGGTCGATTACATAACAGTTGCAGATATACTAGACGCTACTGTTGTAAATTGAGGTGAATATCGACGACGAAAAGAGTCGAATTCATAAAATGACGGACGTATTTTTATTTCATCTTCAAATGCTTGATCAGGAACCGAAAACGAATGAATTGAATGAGTTGCAAAACTCGAAGCCAAAAACAAAACATGCAAGGAAAGCATCAAGAAAACATTAAAATTAGACATTTGAAAGTTCAAATTAGGGTTTGATAGTTTGCATAGAATGGGTTGCATGTATAGGTATATATAGATATTACAAACCTTTTGTTTGGCCAGAATATTCAAAGTTTGTTTATATGGATACCATTTGATTGGATTTTAACTTTTAGGATTGAGATGAATTCTTGTTGCTTATTTTCAGTTTATATTCCTATATTTATGACATAATCATATTTAATATGTTTTATATTTATATAAATTTAAATGCGTTAATAATCAAATTGGATATATTTGCATACTTACTAACTTGCATATTATATTTATATTATGTTCATGTTGTGTATGAAATTTCAGTATTTTAATCATTTCATAATCATATATTTATATTTGGGCATGATTAGGATTGCATGAAAAGTTTTTACTTGCCCATAAGTAGGGGTGAGCAAAACTCGAGTTGACTCGACGCGAAAAAACCGGACTCATAATTTTATCCCAAAATATATGTGTGAATTACATAATTATCTAATTTGGGTCAAATTAAATATTTTTACTCTAAATTTAAACCCGACCCAACCCAACCTAAATCTATTTTTTTTTTAAATCCTGAATCATAAAATTTGATCGGTCGAATCTCCGTGTCATGCACATCACTAGTTAGTAGAGGCTTCAATTCTTTACTTCCATTCTCTTTGAAATGTACTGATACAAATTAAAGTATAGGATTAAATTTCAAAAGTAATCATAACTGAGGTATTAAAATCACAATTTGACCAAATTATATACAACTTTCAGGTTTCATATTCGTCACTTGAAATGGGAATAGTTCCAACCATGGCCGATCCAAACGTACCCATCTCGTCAACTCCGACCACCAACCAAGCTTCCCAAGTCGGCAGAACCGACCGCGAGGCTCGAGTTTTAAGGTACAAAGAGAATAGGAGGAACCAAAAATTTGAGAAAACAATCCGATACGCTTCCTGGAAGGCCTACACCGAATCAAGGCCAAGAATCAAAGGTCGATTCGTCAAAAGAACTAAAACCGACAATGACATAGTCCTCGACCACATGATTAACTAGCCAACTTCAGCTTTTGCAGCAGCTTTCATGTCGGAAACAGAGTACGACGTTGTCTAGTAGTTTTGAAAGTCAATTTATAGAAGAATACTATGATTGTGTAATATAGTAATAAAATTCTGGCAAGTAGAATAATCAAAACGGCAATTGAAATTAATGGAAATAGATGTTTAGTTCTTTGGTTATAGTTTATCTCGCGTCTAAAGTTTGATTTCAATCTCGGAATAAAAAAACAAAGGCTTGATTCCTTAAGACTTTTTAAATTGACCCAAACTTTTTATTTGGGTTAATACATATTTTGGTACCTTAATTTTTTCTTAACTTGACTGCTAGATTTAAAGTATCATTTAAATTTGACTTCTGATTTGAACAAAACATCGCATTTATGTACTTATTTTTATCTAAAAGTTGAGTATAAGTATTATTGAATCGGACAAAAAAGTTTAAGAATCAAATTGAATATGAAATTGAATTCAAGATCTAACTTTGAGAGGGTCGAATTACTAAATTTAATTTTTTTTTATCGGCAAAAGAGTATGATTTTATTAATAAGTATCATACAGTGTCATCACACTCCATGGCCTCATTAAAAACCTCCCTACACCTAAATAGAGGAAAAGAGTACCGAGGAGTATGAGATAAAGAACAAACGCTAAAAACAACCAAACAAACACGAAAAAAACTAAAGCAAGAAACCAAAACACAAAATATTCACGCTAGTATGCAAAACCAAGATGTTCGATCAACACCACCCTCGCCAAAAAGTCATCCAAGCAATTCGCTTCTCGATAAAAACATGAATACATAAGCTCAACAATAATCCCCCTCAGATGCAATTTCCAGGCCAAAAGATGTCGTCAAGCACCAACAAAAAAATGGTCCGATGTTGTGTGTTTCCACACTAATCGATCCTCACACTTTTAACAAACCACACCACACCACTCTATCGACACAAAGGAAATCACACACCACAACCAATGAATAATTCCACCATACCTCGTTGTAGATTACCACAGCACATATCGCCTAACAAACTCGCTTGATCCCTTCCCACAGATGGTATGTATACTCCTACTATACCACAAAAAAGAGACATCCAAGAACCGAGCAAATCCGTCTCCTCTCTCGAATGTCAAAAACTTCCGAAGAAGGCGTAAACACATAAACAAAATCATACGTAAACCATATCTTATTCACCATACCATCACTTGATGTGTTTAATTTAGTCACATAAAAAATGACCATCGCACACCTTTGTTGTCTCAAAAAGTGTTGAACCGAATTACGCTTCAACGCTGAAACAATCCCACTCACATTCCACGACCACAAACTCAACACTCTTTTCAATTATTGTTATTCTTGCGCTTCAATAATACGCACGATATCCTTTACAATTTCTTGTTCGTTTCCAATTGTTTTCACCCCAATCAGTTTACCAAATTTCAATGTTTCCCCCGCTTCTCTTAAAATAATTCGTTTTCGGTTATAAAAGTCTGAATCTTACAAAGAGCCATCAACAATTACCTCTGATGGTTTTTGGTTTTTCTTCGGACGACCCCTGCCCCTTTTTTACGAGCTTTGCTTTAGCCTCACCTCGCTCACCAGGCGATAAAAAACTCAGTTCGATTTCTGAAACCTGTCGTAACCTTCTAAACTCTCCATTGTATTCAATTGTTTGAGCCTTATTAGCCCTAGGAATTTCTATCCTTGACCCATCAACACTTGGGCTCAATTCATCAGCTACTAGTTCTTCGACGACTAGTGTATCACACGGTACACCCATATTGTTTGGAAAAACATCCATCAGAGCATCAGTCGGCAAAACATCCAGAATTCGCTGACTTTCCCTTTCACGATGGACAAAGCTTACATCTTCATCCACCATCCAACTTTTCGTGCTCATGACACGCCAAACCTCCCTCTTGTTCTCATTCCACATACGATCAATTTGGCTCGATCCCAGAGCCGAATAAGAGAAAGAATCGGGTACCACTATATCATTTGCTGACCTCCCACTTATAGACACCTTAACAGGGCTGGACATATCCATGTTCAAATCCTCAGTACTCAATGTATCTTCCGAGCAGTTCGCCGCCTCACAACTACAATCACACTTAGGGCCAATCGCTTCCTCAATTTCTGTAACGCGAATTGTGAAGACGTTATCGTTAATGCGCAAGTCCATTACATCATCTATGTATGAAATCCAGTAGGTTTCGATCTGAAATCGACATCGTTCAAATGTCAAAAGCGCCAAAGTCTCAATGTCAATCCGTACGAGTTCGCCCCAAATCGCTGCAATATTTTGAAATGTTTCTTCAGACCATCCATGAATAGGAATTCCACTTACTGATAGCCATACACTTTGATTCGGTATAAAGGATGTAGGCGACCATTCAATTAAATTTTCAAACCATTTTCTAGACGCCTAGTCTCCAAATTTCTCTTCCTTGATTCTTTATCTTCAAACATGAATAATACAAGAGAGCCCGCAACTCGCATCAATGTAAAACCTGTCAATTTCGCTTTTGTAATCTAATTTGCAAGATCCACTATTTAGCTGGGTTGACGACAAAAACCCAAAGCACAATTCTATAAAATTTCCCATTTATCGGTATTAACAACCCCATCCACGCATTTGTGTTTCTCTTCCACTCTAGATTGCTCTTTCAATGACATCAGATCATCACCTTCCTCATCCTTGTTACACCGCCTCACTGGATTCCTTTTGGAATTGTTCGTATGATCATGATCATCCCAATGTTTCTGGATCTCCTTGTTCGTCCTTGAATCAATGTTATCACGTTTCTTCTCCAAAATGTATCCCTAGTCTCCCTTTGTGCCATCATTACCTTTAATTTGTATTCATAAAGCTAAAATCCATGAAAACGCTCTATGATTCGATCCACATCCTTCTTTGACCCCAAACGTACAAATCCAAATCCGGTTCCATCTCTCGCTCTCTTTCTTGGTACAAACACATCCACAACCACTCCATGTATGTCGAAAACTTTCGAAACGCCTTGCCAATGTAGTTGCCCTGGTAAGTTTGATACAAAAACCGTCCAAACTCTTTGAATCTGATTTCCCAAGCTCATTTTCCTCACTATTAAGGTTGCGTGCACGCCCTAATTCTTACTTGAAACTTCAATTGTGCACACAGTTTTATTCAGAAATATTCACACACACATGGTGTGCACACATCAAATCCAATCCATTTTCACTTCTCATTTAAAAGATGAGGGCAAGCGTTAATACACAAGGCTTCGTAGTCTCCAAGTGCAAACCAGAGGCAGTGAATCGCGTTGCTAATTGGTGTTGCGGTACTATGCTAATTTGATAGCGGCCAAAGAGAGAGAACTGAGTAATATGAGCTTGAAAAAGGACTGAATTTTAAAATTATAAGTGCTTTTTAAGTTTTACAGCCCTTATAAAGCCATTATAAAACTTAAAAAGCCCCATTGTAAGTTTTACATGAACTTAAATTGCTATTAGAATAAAACTATTAGGGACGTGAATATACCCTTCTTTAATTTTGTCAGTGTTTATTTATAACTAAATAACTTTAAATTTTAAACAAGGGTCAAATTATTATTAAATAAAAATTTATCGGATATTTAAGTTTCATAATAGAGACTTATGCCCTTGATCCCTCCGTCCCATGGATTGTATGATAAAGAATGACAGAGTCGTGTGGATTTTTACTAAAATAATATAAGGGATATTTACTTATTTGACCTCTTATTTTTCAATTCATTTGAACTATATCCCTTTTTAATGGTTAATTGTACAATTTCTCTATTTATCTTAATATTTTATCCATCCCTAATAACTAGTTTTTGCTTACTCATGAAACTGGTTGAACCATGATTAAAATTCAAATCAGTTATACTATTTTTGTTCGAATTGAGTTCTTGAACGATTAAAAGCTATATGTAAATAAGAGTTTTTCTTTTGGTTAATGTCATCATTTTAAATCTTTTGACCGGTTAATTTAAATTAAATATTATAAAAATTTATCAGAAAACAATTTTTAAATTTATATAATGATCCAATTTCTAATGATCCAATTTTAAAATAACCAAACGAATCATTTTACTAGATGAATTGATGGTCCAATTTCTAATGATCCAAATAAATATTCTTTTTAATTATCAACGAGCTTCTCGTTTTTTATTAAACTGGTTTGATTGGTCGGTTGCCGCGGATGAAAGGTCTTGTGTTTGGAGCTTTGAGGGGAATTTTAATAGGGTGCGTGAAGCTGAAAATAGGGGATTAGTCGCACCTTTCACTCTCGATGAGGCGTGGGCGGTTGTTCGTGGGTGTGAGTGTTCCAAGTCACCGGGGCCAGACGGCTACAATATTGAATTTTTTAAGAAGTGTTGGGAGGTAGTTTGTGATGATGTTGGGCGGTTTTTAGATGATTGTTTTGAATCCGACAAGTTGCCTGTGGGTGCGAACAATACATTCCTTGTGCTTTTGCCTAAGGTTGATTAACAGGTCACCTTGAGTGATTTTCGACCAATCAGCTTGCTTTCAAGTTTGTTATGGTTTGAAAATTAACTTCAATAAGTCCTCTACTATTGGCGTGGATGAGGGGTTGTTTGATTCAATGGCGGCTGTCTTGTGTTGTCGGAAAGTTGAATTGCCTTTTGTTTATTTGAGGCTGCCGTTGGGGGTGAATCCTCACAACATTGTTGTATGGGAACCAGTTATAGCTTCGGTTCGACGAAAGCTCGCTGGTTGGAAACGAATATCTTTATCTTTTGCTGCTCGCGTCACACTGGTAAACTTTGTTCATTTGTCGCTTCCAGTTTATTATATGGGTTTGTTTCGGGTGTCGAAGGGTGTTATCGCATCAATAGATAAAGTGAGGCGTGCTTTTCTGTGGAGTGGGTGAGTTTACAACGGAAAATGTGTCGAGTAAGCTGGAGTACGGTTTGTCGGCCACGTCATCTTGGTGGGTTGGGGGTTGCGGATTTGGAGGTTGGAAATAGAGCATTATTGGAAAAATGGTCTTGGCAGTATGCTGGGATGAATCGTCTTTGTGGAGGGCCATCATCGTGGAAAAATATGGTGATGCAGCCCAGTGGTGGCGATTTAACTCTGCCTAGAGGGGTTCGATGTCAGTAATTTGGAAGCAGATTGTGAAAACTCTAAGCTCGGATAGTGTGCAAAAGTTCATGGGTGAGACTAGTTTTGTTTGAAAGGTTGGTGATTGTTCGTGAGTTTTATTTTGGTATGATGCGTGGTGTGTTGAGAAACCATTGAAGGATATATTCCCACGATTATTTTCGATAGTGGTGAATCGTTTGGCTTTAGTCATTGACCTTTCCGATGGGGGTAGAATTCAGCATGACCGTTGGGAGAGTTTCTTTCATCGAGGCTTGCGTTCGTTTGAGCTTCGACAACTTCAGGAGCTCATCTCGCTCTTGGGACCTGTGAGGTTACGGCATGGTGCAGTTGATATGTTAGTCTAGACACCTGATACGCACGTGACCGTTTCAGTAAAGGCTCTATCACGTCTACTTATGTTGGACAAGGTGAGAGGGAGCGATTTCGATGAGTGTTTTACGTGGAAAGTCCTCGTACCTCTGAAGGTTCAGGCGTTTTTGTGGTTCACATGGCTGCGCCATTTACCAACCTTTGATTTTTTGAAGCTTCGTGGCATCGTGTTGGATGAGCAGCGAGGTTTGTGTGCTTGGTGTCGTGAGAGGGAGGAGGATTTTTTCTATGCTCGTTAGCTTGTAACCCCCTCGTCCCGGTCCGGACGCTTGACCGGTCCGAGAGGACCACACGGGGATAACCGAGGCGAAACCCATTAAGGCTCCACTTCGGTTAACAACCCGAGAAAACTTTTTCGTTTATATTATCTTGCCTAGATGTAATATTAAGTCCTATGTGAGAAAAGAAACATCGAAAGAAACAATGAGGTAAACAACCAAACCGTCCAATTAAAACATCCCATTTTAAACTTACACAGCAGACCATATCGGAACGCCCATAGGGTGTTTCGATACGCCTTGACTAGGTCAACTGGGCAAAGTCAAACCGAAGAGACCGTTTCGAAACAGGGGTGGCCCGTATCGAAACACCCTCAACGGTCAACTTCTCGTGGTCAACGATACGAAGGCCGTTCCGAAACACTAAAGCCGGTTTCGATACTTCATTTTATCGTCAAATTCTCAGATTTCCAGTAGCAAAATCGTATCGAAACGACCCCTAGCGTACCCCAAACGCCTGGCCAAAAACAAAGGGACCATAACGAGAAGGGACCAACCGTTTCGAAACGCCCTCTATCTGTAGGTTGTCCCAAAACTCCACTAAAACCTCCCACAACACATACAACAACTCTAAGGCAAACCAAACATCTGCAAGCATGCTTAAAACACCAAACATAAAGAAGCCATACATTAAAGGAATCAACATCATTCAACACATGCTTCATACATAACATTTAAGATTCATGCTTCAACAAACATACACTTAGGAATCCATAAAGGCACAAGGCCAACAACATCATAAAGGAGTCTAAACGTGCTCCTAAACAAACCAACACCAACATACTTCAAAAGCTCAAAGCAAGAGATACATATCCCATTGCTTGACTACTACACCTTAAAACTTAAATGTCCATACTTGAAAGCTAAGATAACACCACAAAGCACACTTAGAGGCCCCCTTCTTGCACTATCAACCCACGAACTACAGATCTGCATTGTCGAACAAAAGAGAGTATAAGCATAAAGCTTAGTGAGGGTAAGCTCATTAAAACAAACCTCGACAATGAAGGGTCTAAGCACGAGCACAACAAAGGTAAAATGCATGTTCTTAGCTTCGATCCACATGAGCCAAAATACACATGATGCATGAACATATATTCAATATTATGCCATGCTCAACAAGTCCATATACACATCATATGTAAACACATATATTAATCCATATTCGCAACACATCTCAAATCATATTGGCACCTAGCTATGACTCGAATACGCGGATAACTGTTGGAACTCACATCCAACAACAACCATTACCTTACAATGGGATTACACTCATAACCGTTCAGCCGGAAGGGGATTCCACTCGTCCTCACGCCCCGTCGATGGCATTACACTCATCACCGACTAACATATATATAAGAAGGTTTTCTTGGTGAACCCGTACTCCATCTTGATGACTACCATCACAAAGACCACGCGCGCATTTGACTCATGTGTGCAAACTAAACATCCTAATGATTGATCATTGTACCCAAGCATACTAGTGCCAATACTAAACACAATTCACAACAACATTTCATAACAACTTCCGTGCTTAGCACGTACTCACCATGATCACCATCATGGACAATCCACATGCATATCACAATGCATCAAAACCATGCCTCAACATAAATGTATAACACAATATACATATCCACCATAAACACAATTAAACATGAGGCATAGACAACAATTAGAGTTCAACCAAAGTCTCTAACTAAAGCTTGGGATTAGGCTACCACTCTAATCCCAACTCTAGGTGGGTCTACCAAGCCTGACCTAGTCCACATGCTTGAACCAATACTCGAAAACCATTTCAAAACATTTAACAACTCACCGACTATTCCAAGCTCAACACATTAGCCGATCAAGCTTCCAACGATTCCAGATTTGTTCCCGATGCTTCACCAACACAATTTCTTGCTTCTAATCAACTCAACACAATCAAAACAACCTCAAATCAGATCACACATCAATGTAGCAAACCCGGAACACTAATCAAGCATAAAACACAAGAGTTTCAAGCTAAGAACAACCCTAAAACTTCAAACCCGAGCAGCCATGAAACCCAGTCCAAAACTCATGATTTCAACCTTTTTAACACACTTAAATGCTTCCAAAACAACCCCTAACTATTACACTAACAGTAGCCCTTAATTTCCAACATCAAACAACCCCAAAACCAACCTTTAAACCCTTCTAAAACCCAAATCCGAGAATCATTATAAAACTCTTTAAAATTCACATATGTTAGACCTTATGGGTTGTAAACAACTTATCTAACAATAAATAATCAAAAGCTTTGTTAGAAATTCATAAAGCTTCAATCTTTGACAAATTCTTTGAAAACCCAAAATATAAAATACATGATTTTAATGAAAACTAATGGTATCAAAATGAAGAGGAAGATAAGGCCAAGTAAAAAATGCAGTTACCTTTTGGAAAATCACCAACAAGGAGCAAAGGATGTAATGGAATAGTAAAAATGGAGAAGAGAGCTCTTTTGGTCGTTGAGTTTGAAATGAGAGTGAGGAAGAAGATGAGCACATGTCTTCTTCTTTTGTTTTTGCTTTAATTTATCAAAGAAATCCTATTTACCATTATGCCATTAATGAAATGGCTAAAAACTCCCATCTCCTAAAGTCCAAGGAATTTGGACTTAGAAGATAGGCCCAACATAGACTTTAATTATTTTGCAAACACGAAGCCCATTAAATATTTTATTATTTTAATTATAAAACCGAAACCCAAAATATTATTTTAATATTATTTTCACCCGACCCCCAAACCCTGGTGTTACAACTCTCCCCCACTTAAGGAATTTCGTCTCCCACGTGGCCTCTTCCACACCTGTATGTCTCCACAACACCTTGACCAACTCTATAGTCTTGCAACGCAACACCTTGCTATCAGAAGCAAGTATCTCAACAGGTTCTTCATTATAAGACAAATTCGGATTCAACTCTATCTCCTCAACAGGCATAACATGAGATGGATCCGATCTATATCTCCTAAGCATCGACACATGAAACACATCATGGATCTTCTCTATACTAGCCTAGTAACTGTTGTTGTAAGCAAACTCAACTAAAGGGCAAGTGCTTCTCCCAAGAACCCTGGAAGTCAATCACAAAACAATGAAGCATATCCTCTAATATGTGTATCACTCGCTCTGACTGTCCATCTGACTGCGGATGATAAGAAGTACTGAAATGCAAACGGCTACCTAGGGCACTATGCAAACAACTCTAGAACCTCGAAGTGAATCTCGGATCTGTGTCTGATACAATAGACTCCGGAACTCCATGAAGTCTCACAATCTCGCGAATGTACAAATTCGCCAACTTGTCTAAAGAATATGTAGTGTTCACTACTAAGAAGTGAGCACACTTAGTGAACCTATCAACTATCATTCAAACAAAATTCTTTTTCGAAGGAGACAACGGTAACCCCGACACAAAGTCCATAGTGATCCTCTACCATTTCCATTCCGGAATCTTCGAAGGCTGTAACAAACCTGAAGGAACCTGATGTTATGCCTTCACTCTCTGACAAACCATACAACGGCTCACATACTCAGCTACATCCTTCTTCAAACCAACCCATAAATAATCATTCTTCAAATCACGGTACATCTTAGTACTACCCGGATGCATAGAAAAAGGACTCAAATGTGCTTCGCTTAGAATCAGACGTCTCAACACAACATCTTCAGGTACTACAACTTTATCTATGAAACACAATGTAACCCCCTTAGCCCGGCCTAGACGATTCACCCAAACGACGAAGATTACACTGGGAAAACAAAAGTCAACTTGAAAGTCAACCTTTATTCAAGACCCTTTTTGTCCTTTTTAATCTTGTCTAGATACATGTTAACCCTAAGTGAGTACTCACGAGATACGATTGAGAAAGGCACAGAACACATATATCATATAGGGACTCAATTGCACTTTACACGGGTTTAGGGACTAAAATGTAATTTCTGTAAATTAGAAGGTCTTCAGTGATTTTAAGTTTACCATTATGAAATTAGTCATGTTACATGCTTCTCTGCCAAATTTCATCTTAATTGGACATCTCAAGATCAAGCAATTGCAATCCCAACATTTAGGACTAAAGTGTAAAACATGCAAGCATCAGAGCAATTCAAATCTGTGTCCAACGGTCACCCGTTTCGAAACACCCACCTGACGTATCGAAACGCTGGATCGAAACGGCATTGACCGTTTCGGTAAGCGGGTGTGTTTCGAGACCAGTTTCGAAACATGGCATTCTAGTAGCAAAATCGTTTCGAAACACGAAGGCCATTATAGGCCCCAATTTCGAAACACTAGAGTGTGTTTCGATACGGTTTGCCCAGAAACTGCAGCAATTGCTGGTTTTTCCTTCATAAACTCATTCAAACACATCCCAAAGACTCTCTAATCATAGCAACAAATCAGCAAACATATAAGGTACATATCTAGAACTCTTAAACACATTCATATCATCAAACATGAAATCTCACTAGTCTAGAGGCATGCTTCCTAATATCAAATCAAAAATAGGCAATCCAACCTCAAAACAAGCAATTAAGGCCATTTACAATTCAAACCAGCCAAAGCAAACATGCCACAACCTTATGGATGAACTTAGCTTCCTTGATGCCCGAAAACAGCTCAATTATTTGCATTATTGGTAAAGAGAGAGCGTAAGCACAAATGCTTAGTGAGGCATGCTCTAAAGGAAACCAACACAATAATGCACACTTTGAAAATCTTTACACAAAAGCTTTTGAACCACATGCTCATTTTAACACATGCTTAAAAACCTTTCAAAGCAACTTCTCATTGAAACTACATGTACCTCAATTCTATCTCATGCATTTATCAATGCAAAACTCATGGCAAGGCCATACACATGCTTGTATCATCAAAGCATTTCTAAAACAAATCTCATATGCATAACTCATAGCATAAATCATTTCATCAAAGGTACATGTGTAACAAAAAACATTTCATCATTTATATTGGCATTTAGCATCTCATTAATACTCGGATATGCAGACACATTTCTACACTAGACTCTCCTGGTGGAATCTCGCATCATCGTACTCACTTGTCTAGCAACATGGCTTCCATTGGAATCTCTCATCACCGTACTCACATGGCGAAATCTCTCATCGCCGCAAAACTTGGGTATTTCACCAAGTCCTACCCGATGGAATGCCCATCGTCGGAATATCTCCCTTTGGCTTAACCAAAGAGCACGTACGAATTTTTAGTTTATAGTGCACTCTCATCCTATTGATCGATCAATTATACCCGGTAAGTTTCTCAACATCTATGCCAATGTAATGTGTTAAAACATCACCACACCTACTGTTTTTCATGCAATATTTATCAAAGGTTTTCTCATCACATTTCAGAACATGAATCATACTTTGCTTCAAACAAAAAGCTCAAATCTCTTCAATGCAACATGCCATCTCATTACATCTCTACAAGCATAATCTCAAGCCATGAATCATGCACAAAAACAGTAGGAATTTATCAGTCTCAAACCATGAGCATGTAAAAGCATTTTAGGGGCAAACACCACTTTAAAGAGAGCAATTCAAACAATACTTACTTCTGGATTTAGGAAGGTGTTTCAAACCTCTCCTAAATCCCCAAACCTTGTATTTTTTTCCTCATGGACTTCTAACCCAATTGCATTTACCAATTTCTTTTCGCTTGCTCGCCGAAACGCCAATTAAGCTTCCGCATCAACTCCAAAAGAGTCTAAAGATGTCTCCCCTATTTTAGACACATAAAAGTAGAGGATTAATGCATCATCATGCGTTGAAATCTTCAGCTAACACTCCTAAACTCGCTGCTCTACCTAAACCCAACATTTCGGCTATCAAACACAACAAAAATCACCTCCAAACTCTTCCAAAACATAACCCAGCCAAGATCCATCACTTCTAAACATTTCTAAATATTAATTAACATCAAAAACAATCCTAAACTAGTCCTTACAGCCCCAGCTTTAACAGAACACCAATATCACCCCAAAACCCACCATTTTCACAAGCAAAAACTTAGGAAAAACAACCTATTCGGGATTGGATTGATAAAACCTCATTCCTAACATCATTTAACATCCAAAATACATTAGAAAGCCATCTCAAAACAGAACCCAATCAATTACCACGAAATTCTTCAAGATCTCTTCCAAAATCTTTAGTTTTAAGCCAAAATCTTGTTTCCAACATTAAAACCATTCATAAACCTTTAATAAAGGGTTGAGAACTTGGGAATTTCAGTAAAGAACTGAGTATTTAGAGGAGAAGAACAATCTTACCTCTAAAAGATGATTTCTCCTTGATTTGGGCAAGTTTCCATGAAAATTCAATGTAGAAAACAAATAGATTTGATGAAGGATTGATTAGGAATCAATGAGTGATGGAAATCTCATCAAATGAAGGGAAAATCAAAGTGAATTTTGCTGGAGAAAAAAGTGTTTGGTTGATAGGATTTTGAGAGAAAATGTAATGAGAGAAAATTAGAGAAAATCGGTTATGAAAGTCAAAGGTAGTTTATCACCTTTATTTTATTTAATTAAATCATTAATTAAATCACCCAAATTAAGGAAAATCTGATGAAAACATTTTTGGTAAATTAGCTCCTTAAAGATTCAAAGTTTCAAGCCTTTACAAAACAGACACTACTAAACTTTGTAAAAACTGCGATTTGGTCACTACATCGAAATGTAGTATTTCCAAACCATATTTTGTAAAATTGATTTCACCATTCACTTATATATATTAAATGAGGATTCTTAGATGTTTTTCTATATTTTTAAAGCATCCCGAACTAGGTGTTCCCTAAAACTCCCTTTTATATTTGAACCGTTTCTCAGACCGGTCTGGTTCAGACCCTAAACTTCTAAGCCTAAAATTGGGGTGTTACAACTCTCCCCCTCTTAAGAAATTTCGTCCTCGAAATTTTCCTGGAGGAAAAAGGTAAGGAAACTGCTTCTTCATATCATCTCTTCTTTCCCACGTGGCATCCTCAACACCACGATGCTTCCACAACACCTTAACCAATTCAATGGTCTTACCACGAAGAACTTTGCTGTCCGAATCCAGAATCTGAACTGGATCCTCATCATAGGTCAAATATGGATTCAACTCAACTTCCTCAACATGCATAACGTGCGAAGGATTCGATCTATACCTCCGAAGCATGGAGACATGAAACTCATCATGTATCTTCTCTAACTCATGTGGCAGCCTCAGCTTATACGCAACAGGACCCACACGGTCACCCACCGCAAACTCAATCTCCTTACGCTTCAAATTCGCGTAAGACTTCTGTTGATCAGAAGTGCCTTTAACCGCTCACAAATGAGCTTCACCTTCTCGGTGGTTCCTTTCAACAAAGCCGACATCGAGACCAATTTCTGACCTGTTTCAGCCCAGCAAAGAGGAGTTCTGCACTTCCTCCCATACAAGGCTTCATAAGGTGCCATTTGAATACTTGCATGGTAGCTATTATTATAAGCAAACTCCACCAAAGGCAAATGCTTCTCCCAAGAGCCTTGAAACTCAATCACACAGCACCTCAACATATCCTCAAGCACTTGGATAACACGCTCAGACTGTCCATCCGACTGTGGATGATAAGAAGTACTAAAGTTCAGCCGCGTACCCAAAGCTTGATGCAAACAATCCAAAAATCGCGATGTGAACCTTGGATCTCTATCCGACACTGTAGATTTTGGTACCCCATGCAGACCCACAATTTCAGCAATGCACAACTCTGCAAGCTTATCCAAGGTATACGTGGTATGCACAGGTAAGAAATGTGCACACTTTGTTAGGCGATCCACAATCACCCACACTGAATTCTTCTTCGATGGCGACAAAGGTAAACCGGACACAAATTCCATGGTGACTCTTTCCCACTTCCATTCAGGAATCCGCAAGGGTTGAACAACCTTGAAGGAAACTGATGCTCAGCTTTAACCCGCTGACAAACCATACACTTACTCACATATTCCGCAACATCTTTCTTCAACCCCACCCAATAGTACTCATCCTTCAGATCACGATACATCTTTGTACTACCAGGGTGCATAGCAAAAGGACTACAATGAGCTTCGGTCAGAATAGTACGCCTCAACTCTAAATCATTCGGCACTACTACCCGTCCTCCGAAACATAAATCTCCATCATCATTAAAATAGAAATCCGATGATCAACCCTCAACAATATCCTGAACACGTGGCACCAAGGAATCATCCAACAACTGCTTATCCTTTATTAACTTGCAATTCAGCCACAAGAACTCCATCTCGCGAGATACTCAAGCTAGCAAACACAACCCTAAACTCTACTACCACTTTCATATTGTATTTATATTTTGTTCTTGTTGTGTATGAAATTTTAGTATTTTAATCATTTCATAATCATATATTTATGTTTTGGCATGATTAGGTTTGCATGAAAAGTTTTTACTTGCCCATAAGTAGGCGTAAGCAAAACTCGAGTTGACTCGGCGCGAAAAAACCTGACTCGTAATTTTATCCCTAAATATATGAGTGAATTACATAATTATCTCATGTTGGGTCAAATTAAATATTTTTACTCTAAATTTAAACCAGACCCAACCTAAATCTATTTATTTTAATCCCGACTCTTAAAATTGGATCGGTCGAATCTCCGTGTCATGCCCATCCCTAGTTAGTAGAGGCTTAAATTCTTTACTTCCATTCTCTTTGAAATGTAATGATACAAATTAAAGTATAGGATTAATTTCAAAAGTAATCATAACAGAGGTACTAGAATCCCAATTTGACCAAATTATATATAACTTTCAGGTTTCATATTTGTCACTTGAAGTGGGAATAGTTCCAACCATGGCCGATCTAATCGTACCCATCCCGTCAACTCCGACCACCAACCAAGCTTCCCAAGTCGACAGAACCGACCGCGAGGCTCGAGTTTTAAGGTACAAAGAGAAGAGGAAGAACCGATAATTCGAGAAAACAATCTGATGTGCTTCCCTAAAGGCCTACGCGGAATCAAGGCCAAGAATCTAAGGCCGATTCGTCAAAAGAACTAAAAACGACAACGACATAGTCCTCGACCACATGCTTAACTCGCCAACTTCATCTTTTGTAGCAGCTTTCATGTCGGAAACAAAGTACGGCGTCGTCTTGTAGTTTTGATAGTCGATTTATAGAAGAATACTATGATTGTGTAATATAGTAATTAAATTCTAGCAAGTAGAATAATCCAAACGGCAATTGAAATTAATGGAAATAGATGTTTAGTTCTTTGGTTATAGTTTATGTCGCGTCTAAAGTTTGATTTCAATCTTAGAATAAAAAAACAAATGCTTGATTCCTTAAGAATTTTTAAATTGACCCAAACTTTTTATTTGGGTTAATATATATTTTGGTACCTTAATTTTGTCTTCACTTGACTCTTCGATTTAAATTATCATTTAAATTTGACTTATGATTTTAACAAAACATCGTGTTTTTGTACTTGTTTTTATCTAAAAGTTGAGTTTAAGTATTATTGAATCCGACAAAGAAGTTTAAGAATCAAATTGAATGTGAAAATCGATTTCAAGATCGAACGTTGAGAGGGTTGAATTGATAAAATTTAAAATTATAAGGGCTTTTAAAGTTTTACATGAACCTAAATTGCTATTAGAATAAAACTATCGGGGGGACGAATCTACCCTTCTTTAATTTTGTCAGTGTGTATTTATAACTAAATAACTTTAAATTTTAAACAAGGGTCAAATTATTTTTAAATCAAAATTTATCGGATATTTAAGTTTCATTTTTCAGACTTATGCCCTTGATCCCTCCGTCTCATGGATTGTATGATAAACAATGACGGAGTCATATGGATTTTTACTAAAAAAATATAAGGGATATTTACTTATTTGACTTCTTATTTTTCAATTCATTTGAATGATATCCCCTTTTTAATGGTTAATTGTTCATTGTCTCTATTTATCTTAATTATTTACTCCGTCTCTAATAACAAGTTTTTGCTTACTCATGAAACGAGTTGAACCATGATTCAAATTCAAACAAGTTATACTATTTTTGATCGAATTGAGTTCTTTAACGATTAAAAGCTATATGTAAATAAGAGTTTTCTTTTTGTTAATGTCATCATTTAAAATCTTTTGACCGGTTAATTTAAATTATATATTATAAAAATTTATCACAAAACAATTTTTAAATTTATAAAATTTATAACATTAGAATCTAATTTTTTTATTCTATTTTAAAATAACCGAACGAATTATTTTACTAGATGAATTGATGGTCCAATTTCTAATGGTCCAAATAAATATTCTTTTTAATTATCAACAAGCTTCTCGCTTTTTATTACACCGATTCGATTGGTCGGTTAGGAATGGAAAAAAGGATATAGATAAGCAATTGTGTTATACATTGTAAATTGATTTAGGGTATTACAATTTAATCAAATTTTATGTTTAAATAGAGAGATATTATATTCTGTTTCGGAGATTCGAACTTATACAAGATGGACTAGAATGAGTATCCTTAGCAACTAAACCAATTAATTTTGGTTAGACTCAAAATAATTCGAACATATAATAAATTTATTTATGTATAACTTAAAAGACTAACTATTAATTATTTTAGCGGAAGAAGATATTAGATAATTTAAATAAGGTATAGAATTCAAATTCTTATGTTACGAGTAAAACAAATTAAATTAGAAGTATCGCCTCCTTAATAAATTATTATAATATTTGCTTCAAATTAATTTATCGACAAACCGATCAAATATGATTATAAAAAATGCCATTCCGTGAATGAAAACATTTTAACACAACGTTTTATTTTGAGTCAAAATGGTCATTTCGTGAATGAAAACTGTAATCAACTAACGATAAACTACTTGATATGACTGACAGAATAACACATCATCAGAAAAAAATTAAATTGTATTTTATATAATTTTAGTTTTACTTGTGTGTCATTATGTCAAGTTAGGACCTTTGTTTATTTGTCATTCTTATGTGAGTGTGCATTGCCATGGAGATTTCCCACACCATGTCAAGTAATTTGTCGTTAATTAACTAACAATTTTTATTCAAAGATTAACTATTTTAACTTAAGATAAAATATTAAAGATTAATGTACTTAAAAAATTAAAATAATTTTTCAGTCAAATATTGATAACAATTTCTTACGTTATGCATAAAAAATACAACTTAAAGAGAATTTGTGCATCCCGAAGTGATAAATGAAAAATATAAAAAGGAAGAATTGGATAAAAGGAAGATCACATGAAAAGCCAACCTCAAAAGTTTTTAGTTTTAACGAATTTAACGATTGGAATCCTTTTTGGATCCAAATTCGTATCTAATTCTTTGAACACTCTTTCCTATAATGCTCCTATTTATAAAAAAATATTTTAATACACAAATGGAATAAAATTTAATTTATATAAATTATTAATTTTAGAAGTTATGAATTGTGGGTTTAGAATTTAAAATTTAAGATTTATAGTTTTATAGTTTACATATAGAGATTTAAATTTCATTATTTAAATATGTAAAGTTGTGGAAATCTTTCACACTGTTTGTGTAACACCCCAAATTTGCCCTAAATTAAAAACCATAATAATTGGAAATTTCAATTAAAACTTAATTAAATTTTAGTGATTAAATTGGGAATTTTCGAAATTTCACTGATAAAATTGTAACGATTGCAAAACTTAAGTGTCATTTCATAAACCCTAGAAAGTATAATGGCACGCTCTGTAATTAACCTTTTTCTTAGGGTATAAATTGAACCTTTCCACCATTTTCTTTGGTTTTGGCCGTTCTCATCCTTCTCCTTCAACGTCTTGTGCGAGCAAAAGAAAAGAAACCCCCTTTCTCTGTTTTTCATCCGGCCAAGGGTAAAACACTGTTCGTTCGATGGTCCGACAACACCGTTCATCTTCCTTTTGTTGTCCAACCATAACCCACTCGTCAACTAACCCTCGTCGGCCGCCCTTTGCCCGAAACTCATCAGTAAGCTTTTCGGTTGCTTCGGAAATCCCTCACGCTGCAGTCGTCTTGTTTTTTTTTTTTTTTTGCAAATTGGTTGGGCCTCAATTGTTCCTTTCCCTCGTGTAAGTTGTGTGTGTATGTGGGTCTCGGAAATTCGTTAGATTTTGACGTGAGAGGTCACTGGCGGTAAGGAATCGGGGGGGAGGGGGATGTTGTGCCCTAATTTTCGAATTAGGGATTTTATGTTGAACCGATCTGAATCGGTCCAGAAAACTAAACTGGGTTGACAAAACCGAACCGATCTATCTTATAAATAGCCGGCTGACGTCAGCGTTGACCGTTGACTTTTTCAGAAAAGGCTATTTTATGTTTTTCGACGTCCTGATTCCGATTCCGTTGCCCGTTTTTCCAAATTCAAACCCGAAAGACCGTTTTGACCACTTTTATTCATTTATATTGTATTTAAAGATTTGAATATCGAAAAAATTAATTACTATTATTCGTATTTGCAGACGACATTGACTCGGATAGTGAGATCCTTACTCCTCCACATGGACGACCTCATGTTGCTCAGCCATCGGGATCCATCGTGAGTTTAATTAGTTATATACATTCGATATTTATATTATCAATGTCTTGGCATAGTAGTAATATCTTGATGGTGTATTTAATTGTTATAGGAGCTGACTCTGACCGAACTAGAGATAGAGCTGAGCGTTGGAGACGTCACCGTCGATGTTGAGTGTTAGCTACTAGAGGTGTGTTCTCTTCTGTGTAGTTTGCATACAGTGCTCTATATGTAAATATGATGATTTGCTGAAATGTATACATGATGTGGTCTGATGATGTGTGATGATTATATTCTATTGATCTGTGATGTTTGACTTGTTCAACATTCTGTAATGTTATGCAATATTTGTTTATACATTTAGATTCGGATTATTGTATATCGTATTATATGATTATGCGTTTCTGTTGATAAATAATGCGTTCAGATTCAGTGCTCGAATTTTATGTCATCTCATTTTGGTTGGGATTCTGTACGGGGAAGTTCAGTAGCTTCATTCGTCAGGATGATGTCTACTTCAGATCAATGGTTTCACCCTACGAGCTAGATTCCACTTCGGATGGTGATGAGGTAGAGAGTGGTTCTGGGGAACCTTACTCTTCGGATGGTGATGTAGTTTGGGTGCATGTCATATTGTGTTGCATATTCATTCATACTTGCTTATGTGTTTGAATTGGTTCATGATGGAAAAACTGTTTTCTAATATTGTTTGGTTGTCTCTATTGTTATAATGACTCTGTTAGTTCTATTTGCTTTGTAGAGACACACTGAGCGTTTTTGCTGACTCCCCCTTTGTTTCTACTTTCAGTTACTCAGGTCTACGCTACGGTACTTGGAGGACCTTATTTTTCAGCTTTTTTTCTTTATTATTATCAGTATGAGACTTTGACTTTTATATATTATATGTTTTATCAGATTGTATATAATTTTAGATTTTGGATGTTTTATTTGGGGTTATTCTGTTTTATCATACATGTACATTTTGAATATTTAATATTTTTAGGAATATTTTATCAGTATGTAATATGCGATATTATTATTATCTATTTTGGAATTTAAGTTTTGAATTAGGTTACTTGTGTGAGGGAGAAGCTTTGAGTTGACTCCTTATATTCGACCCAGTTCTTCCGGGTCGGGTTTAGGGGGTTACATTTAGTGGTATCAGAGCCATGTTCAACACTCGGCCTGAGTGACTTAAATCAATTTGAAATCGAAAATAAATTTTTGCATGCATTCTCAAATGTTTTCGGGGTAAAATGGGAATTTCAGATAAATTTATGATCTACTATGAATATATTTGTACATATTCTGAATAAGGTCTTCAAGTACCGAATCTAATCTTAGGATTCTGTCTTTTGTAGATATACTACTATGTCACCTCGGAGAAGTTCTAGAGTAGCGGCCGGTCGAGGTCGTGGCCGAGGCCATGGCCGAGGTCGTACCGTGACTCTGGATAGTGGTGTTCCACCTCTAGAGGGTTCGATACAAAATCAAGATGAGGTCCATGGTGCGAATGAGGAGGAACAACATGTGGATCAGACAGGAGCTCAGCAGACCGGTGGAGGAGACCCAAATGTTCAGCCTGCTCAGGGTAGTGGTCATCGTGATTCAGGGAATAGTGAGACAGTGGGCACATATGTTGTAACTATTCAGAGAGAGTTATTAAGTTACCTTCGTCAGTCTAAGAGTTTTCAGAGACCCATATCCATAGAGTTTCATGCTGTCAAGATGACTATGTTCCATGGAAAGACGGGTATAGACCCATCAGATGCAAAGTATTGGCTGAAGAAGCTTCAACGATTATTTGTTGAGATGGATTATCCTACTGACTGGAAACTCAACGCTGCCGTTTCACTATTGCAAGGTGATGGCCAGAATTGTTGGGAGGCTGAGGAGCTTGTTACTCCAGCTAGTACTGTTACTTGGGATAATTTTAGAATGATTTCCGTGATCGATATGTCGGAGCTGATTATATAGCTAAGTGCAGAGATGATTTCATGAATCTGAGACAGAACGACATGATTGTTAATGACTATGAGATCGAGTTTATGAGATTGATTCAGTAAGTCCCAGGGTTAGTCACCACAGAAAACGACAAGTGTGATTGGTTTCTGAAGGGATTGCGTGCTACGGTAAAGGCCAGTGTTGCTTTACATATGGACCAGGAATACAATGATATAACTTGACGAGCTAAGGACAGCTGAGCGTAATGAGGACGAGTTGAGACAGCTTGAGTTCTATGGATCTGATAGAATGAAGAGACCAGTGTCAGTGCCAGTTCAACATAGTCAGGGAAATCAGTCTAGGAAGAGGGACAGAGATGAGACATACTATCAGAGTTATTCGAGAGCTAGACCAGTGACTTCTTCTATTCCGACTGTTAGTGCTGGTGGTTCGACTAGTACTCGAGGGGTGCCACAGTGTCCTTTTTGCAAGAAGTGGCATTCGAGCGAGTGTAGGAGGCAGACTGGAGCTTGTTTCAGATTTGGTTTATTCGAGCATTGTTTCACAGATTGTCCGATTTCACCTCCCTCATCTTTTACTACTAATGAGTCTCAGACATCAATACAAACTCCCGCCAGGGGAAGAGGTCAGGTCAGATCTGTTGCTTCAGGCTCTGCTAGTAGAGGTAGACCAGCTCCGAGTGGAGGATTAGCAGGATCGTGGGCCAGACAGCTGGGGTTAGATTATTCTACTAGGAGGCACGAGGACCGTGATGAACCAAATTTTATTGCTGGTACATTCTCTATCCATTTTATTCCATATTTTGCTCTGCTAGATAATGCTTTGACTCATTCATATGTTGCAAGTTCTGTGTCTGAGGGTCTTGAGATATCTGTTGAGGATATCGTTAGTGCTGTTACTGTACACAGTCCGGTGGGTAATCCAGTTGAGGTTACTAAAGTATACAGGAATTGTCCTCTCGAGATTCAAGGGGAGATCTTTTCAATTGATTTGATGGAGTTACCCTTTGGAGAGTTCGATCTTATTCTGGGTATGGATTGGTTGTCTGCACATCATGTTACTTTAGACTGTGAAAAGAAATGGGCTACACTGAGAACTCCTGATGATTGTGAGGTGATTCTGATTGGTGAGCGCAGAGGGTTCCTATGTAACATCGTCTCAGCTCTCAAAGCTGAGAAAATGATAAGGAAAGGGTCTATGGCTTATCTTGCCAATATCCTTGATCTGAGACTGTCTGATTCCGAATTAGATAAGAATCGAGTTGTGAAAGACTTTCTAGGTGTTTTCCCGTAAGAATTACCTAGGGTACCGCCGAAACGGGATGAGGTTGAGTTTGGCATCGAGGTTTATCTGGGTACAGCTCTTGTGTCTGTGGAACCTTATTGGATGGCACCGAAGGAATTTAAAGAGTTGAAGATTCAGTTGCAAGAACTGTTGGATCGAGGTTTCATTCGACCCAGTGTTTCTCCTTGGGGAGCTCTTGTTCTGTTAGTTAAGAAGAAGGATGGGACACTTCAACTTTGCATAGATTAACGGAAGCTGAACAAGCTGACGATCAAGAACAAATATCCTCTTCCCTGTATTGATGATATGTTTGACCAGTTCCGGGGAGCTATGGTATTCTCTAAGATAGACCTGAGATCTGGTTATTACCAACTCGAGGTTAAGGATTCTGATGTGTTCAAAATAGCTTTCCGGACACGATATGTCCATTATGAGTTCCTTGTGATGCCTTTTGGGTTGACTAACGCTCATGTCGCTTTTATGGATATGATGAATATGGTGTTTCAACCCTATCTTGACCAGTTTGTTATGGTATTTATTGATGATATATTGGTATACTCTAGATCTGAGGAAGAGCATGAGGAACATCTTCGGATTGTATTACAGATTCTGCGAGAGAAACAACTATATGCCAAATTCAGTAAGTGTGAGTTTTGGCTTTTTGAGGTTATGTTTCTGGGTCATACAGTTTCTGCTCAGGGTATTCATGTTGATCCGATGAAGGTTGAGGCTATTATGAGTTGGAAGCAGCCCAAGAATGTTTCTGAGGTTTGAAGCTTCTTGGATTTAGTTTGTTATTATCGGAGATTCGTTGAGGGTTTCTCTTCTATTGCAGCTCTGTTGACTAAGCTTCTGAGGAAGGATGTTCCCTTCCTTTGGACTGAGGCTCAACAGTCTAGTTTCGAGAAGCTTAAGTTTGTGTTGACTGAAGCACTAGTTTTGATTCAGCCTGAGACAGGTACAACTTATACAGTTTTTAGTGATGCTTCGTACACCGGATTGAGGTGTGTTTTGATGTAGGACGAGAAGGTAGTGGCTTATGCGTCTCGATAGTTAAAACAGCATGAGTGTAACTATCCTACCCATGATCTAGAGCTTGTTTTTGTTATCTTTGCACTTAAGATCTGGAGACACTATCACTACGGGGAGAAGCGTTATATCTATACAGACCATAAGAGTCTGAAATACCTTCTCACTCAGAAAGAGCTTAATATGAGACAGCGTTGCTGGTTAGAGCTTCTCAGGGATTACGATTGTGAGATTGAGTATCATCTAGGTAAAGCTAATGTCGTTGCTGATGCATTGTGTCGTAATGCCATTTCAGATCTGATAGCTTTGTTTGCTCGGATGAGTTTGTACGACGATGGCAGTCTGATGGTAGAACTTCGGGTTATTCCTACATTGATTTCTGATATTCGAGCTGAGCAGCCTAGTGATCCGTTTTTGATGCATTGTATTAGACAGGTGTGTGAGGGTACATCTCTAGATTTCTATATTGATCTAGATGGAGTATAATGTTTTTGTGGCCTGTATTGTACTCCGAGGAAATCTAGGTTAAAACAGGTTATTCTCCGTGAGGCCCATGACAGTCCTTATTCTATGCATCCTTGCGGAGACAAGATGTATAAGAATCTTCGTGAAAGGTACTGGTGGAAAGGTCTCAAGTGGGACGTCGTCGGATTTGTATCGAGGTGCTTGACTTGTCAGAAAGTCAAAGTAGAGCATCAACGTCCGTTTGGGTTACTACAACATATTGAGATTCCTCAGTGGAAGTGGGAGCGCGTGACTATGGACTTTGTTAGTGGACTTCTTTTGACTCCGTCGAAGAAGGATTCCATCTGGGTTATTGTTGATCGTCTGACGAAGTCCACACATTTCATTCTTGTCTGAGTTAACTATTCTTTGAGTAAGTTAGCCCGACATTATATTTTTTAGATCGTTCGACTTTACGGGGAACCATTATCTATTATTTCCGACAGAGATCCGAGGTTCACTTCATGATTCTAGGGGTCTCTTCATTCTGCTTTGGGTACTCGGTTGAAATTCAGTACATCTTATCATCTGAAAACAGATGATCAGTCTGAGCGTGTGATCCGGATACTTGAGGATATGTTGAGAGGTTGTATTCTTGATTTCAGAGGCAGTTGGGAGGATTTCTTGCCGCTTGTAAAGTTTTCCTATATTAACAATTATCAGGCCAATATCATGATGGCACCGTATGAGGCTCTGTATGGGCGTAGGTGTCGTTCACCTATTGGTTGGACTGGGTTGAATGAGCACAGATTGTTGGGACTGAAGATTGTGCACGAGGCTGAGTAGACTGTCAGATTGATTCGGCATCGACTTAAGGCTGCTTTTGGCAGACAGAAGTTATATGCTGATTTGAGACGTCGTGATCTTGAGTTTGAGGTGGGTGATGAGGTTTTCTTGAAAGTATCACCTTGGAGGAAGGTATTTCCATTTGGTCGACAGGGCAAGCTGAGTCCTCGTTACATTAGTCCTTATCGGATTATTCGTCGAGATGGACCAATTGCCTATCAGCTAGAGCTACCACCAGAGCTTCAGCGTATTCACGATGTTTTCCATATTTCAGTGTTGAGACATTACCATCCTGATCCGTCACATGTCATGCTTGTTGAGGATATTGAGGTTCGTCCTTATTTGCGTTTTAAGGAGGAGCCTATTAAGATTCTTTCTCAGGATAAAAAGGTTCTCAAAAGGAAGACCGTTAAGATGGTCAAAGTTCTATGGCGTAGTCGTAGTCATGATGAGGCTACGTGGGAGCCCAAGACTGTTATCCGAGCTCAGTATCCGCATCTTTCTGCTCCAGGTAAATTTCGAGGCTGAAATTTCTTTTTAACGGTGAGAGAGTTGTAACACCCCAATTTTGCCCTAAATTAAAAACCCTAATAATTAGGAATTTCAATTGAAAACTTAATTAAATTTCAATGATTAAATTGGGGATTTTAAGAATTTCAGTGATCATATTGTAACGATTGCAAAACTTAAGTGTCGTTTCATAAACCCTAGAAAGTATAATGGCACGCTCTGTAAATAACCTTTTTCTTAGGGTATAAATAGATCCTTTCAACCATTTTCTCTGGTATTGACCGTTCTCTTCCCTCTCCTTCAACGTCTTTTGCAAGCAAAAGAAAAGAAACCCCCTTTCTCCGTTTTCCGTCTGACCAAGGGTCAAACACCTTCCGTTCGACGGTCCGGCACCACCGTTCATCTTTCCTTTATTGTCCGAACATAACCCACTAGTCAACTAACCCTCTTCGGCCGCCCTTTGCCCAAAACCCATCGGTAAACTTTTCGGTTGCTTCAGAAATCCCTCACGCCGCTATCGTCTTGTTTTTTTTTGCAAATTGGTTGGGTCTCAATTGTTCTTTTCCCTCGTGTAAGTTGTGTGTGTATGTGAGTCTCAGAAACTCGTCGGAATTTGACGCGAGAGGTCACCGGCGGTGAGGAATCGGGGGATGTTGTGCCCTAATTTTTGAATTAGGGATTTTATGTTGAACCGGTCTCAACAGGTCTAGAAGACTGGACCGGGTTGACAGAACCGAATCGGTCTGTTTTATAAAGAGTCGGCTGACGTCAGTGTTGATTGTTGACCGTTGACTTTTTCCGAAAATGGCTATGTCATGTTTTTCGACATCCTGATTCCGATTCCGTTGCCCGTTTTCCCAAATTCGAACCTGAAAGACCATTTTGACCGCTTTTATTCATTTATACTTGTATTTGAAGATTTGAATAGCGGAAAAATTAATTGGTATTATTTGTATTTGCAGACGACATTGACTCGGATACTGAGATCCTTACTCCTCCTCCACATGGACGACCTCCGGTTGCTCAGCCATCGGGATCCGTCATGAGTTTAATTAGTAATATACATTCGATATTTATATTATCAATGTCTTGGCATAGTAGTAATATCTTGATGGTGTATTTAATTGTTATAGGAGATGACTCTGACCGAACTAGAGATAGAGCTGAGCGTGGGAGACGTCACCGTCGATGTTGAGTGTTAGCTACTGGAGGTGTGTTCTCTTCTGTGTAGTTTGCTTACAGTGCTCTGTATGTAAATATGATGATTTGCTGAAATGTATACATGATGTGGTCTGATGATGTGTGATGATTATATTCTTTTGATCTGTGATGTTTGACTTGTTCAACATTCTGTAATGTTATGCAATATTTGTTTATACATTTAGTTTTGGATTATTGTATATCGTATTATATGATTATGTGTTTCTGTTGATAAATAATGCGTTCAGATTCAGTGCTCGGATTTTATGTCTTCTCATTTTGGTTGGGATTCAGTACGGGGAAGTTCAGTAGCTTCATTCGTCGGGATGATGTCTATTTCGGATCAGTGGTTTCACCCTACGAGCTAGATTCCACTTCGGATGGTGATGAGGTAGAGAGTGGTTCTGGGGAACCTTACTCTTCGGATGGTGATGTAGTTTGGGTGCATGTCATATTGTGTTGCATATTCATTCATACTTGCTTATGTGTTTGAATTGGTTCATGATGGAAAAACTGTTTTATGATAATGTTTGGTTGTCTCTGTTGTTATAATGACTTTGTTAGTTTTGTTTGCACTGTACTTGGAGGACCTCATTTTCTAGCTTTATTTATTTATTATTATCAGTATGAGACTTGGACTTACTTATATTAAATGTTTTATTGGATTGTATATAATTTCAGATTCTTGGTGTTTTATTTGGGGTTATTATGTTTTATTATGCTTGCACATTTTGAATATTTTATATTTTCATGAATATTTTATCAGTATGTAATATGCGATAATATTATTATCTATTTTGGAATTTAAGTTTTGAATCAGGTTACTTGTGTGACGGACAAGCTTTGAGTTGACTCCTTATATTCGACCCAATTCTTCCCTGTCGGGTTTAGGGGGTTACAGTTTGTGTATAGAAAATATTACTCTTGTAAAAATTGTTTAAGTTTGGTGTTCATATATATTATCTTTTTTACATCATATTAGGCCTTAAATTTTATTTTATTCTCTTTTGAGTTTTATATTTTTAATTTGTTATCAAATTAAACAACCGATAAAAATAATTTTTTTTTAATATTCTTTATTTATTTTCTAACAATTTTCATCTTTTCTGATTTTTATTACTAAGGATGCCTTAAAGAATGAGTTCCCCAAATTTTTATTACTATGGATGACTTGTTCAACATTTTGTAATGTTATGCAATATTTGTTTATACATTCAGATTCAGATTATTGTATATCGTATTATATGATTATGCGTTTCTATTAATAAATAATGCATTTAGATTCAGTTCTCGGATTTTATGTCATCTCATTTTGGTTGGGATTCTGTACGGGGAAGTTATGTAGCTTCATTCGTCGGGATGATGTCTACTTCGGATCAGTGGCATCACCCTACGGGCTGGATTCCACTTCGGATGGTGATGAGGTAGAGAGTGGTTTTGGGGAACCTTACTCTTCGAATGATGATGTAGTTTGGGTGCATGTCATATTGTGTTGCATATTCATTCATACTTGCTTATTTGTTTGAATTGATTCATGATGGAAAAACGGTATTATGATAATGTTTGGTTGTCTCTGTTATAATGACTCTATTAGTTCTGTTTGTACTGTAGAGACACACTGAGCGTTTTCGCTGACACCCCTTTAGTTTCTACTTTCAGATACTCAGGTCTAGGCTACGGTACTTGGAGGACCTAATTTTCCAGCTTAATTTATTTATTATTATCAGTATGAGACTTGGACTTATTTATATGAAATGTTTTATTGGATTGTATATAATTTCAGATTCTGGGTGTTGTATTTGGGGTTATTATGTTTTATTATGCATGCACATTTTGAATATTTTATATTTTGTGGAATATTTTATCAATATGTAATATGCGATACTATTATTATCTATTTTGGAATTTCAGTTTTGAATCAGGTTACTTGTGTGAGGGACAAGCTTTGAGTGGACTCCTTATATTCGACCCAATTCTTCCGGGTCGGGTTTAGGGGGTTACAGTTTGTGTATAGAAAATATTACTCTTGTAAAAATAGTTTAAGTTTGGTGTTCATATTAATATTATATTTTTTACATCATATTAGGCCTTAGATTTTATTTTAATCTCTTTTGAGTTTTAAATTTTTAATTTGTTATCAAATTAAACAACCGATACAAATAATATTTTTTAAATATTTTTTTATTTATTTTCTAACAATTTTCATCTTTTCTGATTTTTATTACTAAGGATGCCTTGAAGAATGTGTTCCCCAAATTATTTCGATTAGCGAGTAATAAGCTTGCAAGTGTAAAGTTGAGGATTTCATACAAAATTTACACCATTGAAATAAAATTATGTGTTTGTCCTTAAATTTTATTAAATCGAATTTCAAAATTTTATTTCTAAAAGAGAGAGTATGAAATTTAAAGAGAGGGAAGTTTGGTGCAAACGGTGTAATATGGAATATTATAACTAAAATTTAGGAAATATGTTATATAAAAAGTTTTATTCATATCAGATACGTACGTATACATGTATATATTGTTCAACGACGATTTATTATTAAATCAAAATTTATCGGATATTTAAGTTTCATAATAGAGACTTATTCCCTTGATCCCTCCGTCCCATAGACTGTATGATAAACAATGATGGAGTCATATGGATTTTTACTTAAAAAATATAAGGGGTATTTACTTATTTGACCTCTTATTTTTTAATTCATTTGAACTATATCCCATTTTTTAATGGTTAATTGTACATTGTCTTTATTCATTTGAACAATGACCAGTTATACTATTTTTGTTAGAATTGAGTTCTTGAACGATAGAAGCTATATGTAAATAAGAGTTTTTCTTTTGGTTAATTTCATCGTTTTAAATCTTTTGACCGGTTAATTTAAATTAAATATTATAAAAATTTATCACGAAACATTTTTAAAATTTATATAATTTATAACATTAGAATCTATTTTTTTATTCTATTTTAAAATAACTGAACGGATCATTTTACTAGATGATTTGATGGTCCAATTTCTAATGATCCAAATAAATATTCTTTTTAATTATCAACAAGCTTCCCGTTTTTTATTACACTAATTCTATTGGTTGGTTGTCGCGGATGAAAGGTCTTGTGTTTGGAGCTTTGAGGGGAATTTTAATAGTGTGAGTGAAGCTAAAAATAGGGGGTTAGTGGCACCTTTCACTCTCGATGAGGGGTGGGCGGTTGTTCATGGGTGTGAGGGCTCGAAGTCACCGGGGCCGGAGGGCTACAATATGGAATTTTTTAAGAAGTGTTGGGAGGTAGTTTGTGATGTTGTTGGGCGGTTTTTAGATGATTGTTTTTGCATCCGACAAGTTACCTGTGGGTGTGAACAACACATTCCTTGTGCTTTTGCCTAAGGTTGATTCACCGGTCACCTTGAGTGATTTTCGACCAATCAGCTTGCTTAATTCGATATATAAGATTCTTGCCTAAATTTTGGCTAGAAGGTTGTAGTCGGTGTTGGGAGGGCTAATTAGTGATCACCAATCGGCTTTTGTGCGTGGGCGTGAAATTGTGGATGGTATTCTATTGGCAAATGAGACAATACATTCAATGCGACAGAGTTCGTTGGGCAGATGTATCCTGAAATTTGACTTCGCGAAAGCTTACGACTGCGTTCGATGGGAATTCTTAGAGCACATTTTATGGTCGATAGGGTTCAGTGATTCTTGACATTGTCTTATTACTGAGTGTATCAGCACAGTCGGGTTGTCTGTTTTGTTAAACGGTAGTGCCAATAAAGAATTTTGAATGGGGCGTTGTCTGCGGCAAGGCTGCCCGTTGTCGCCTTTGTTGTTCATTATTGTGCCGGAAGCACTACATAGGATGTTCGTTCGAGCGGAGGAGTTGGGACTCATCCGTGGGACTTTGTTGGCTCTGGGGTGTCGCTATCGCATCTTCAATTTGCTGACGACACCATTCTATTCTTTGAATCCTCCGTTGAGAGCGCTACGACTATCCGCAGGTTACTGTGTTGCTTCCAAGTTTGTTCTGGTTTGAAAATTAACTTCAACAAGTCCTCTCTTTATACTATTGGCATGGATGAGGGGCTGTTTGATTCAATGGCGGCTGTCTTGTGTTGTCGAAAGGTGAATTGCCTTTTGTTTATTTGGGGCTGCCGTTGGGGGTGAATCCTCGCAACATTGTTGTATGGGAACCAGTTATAGCCTCTGTTCGACGAAAGCTCGCTGGTTGGAAACGGACATCTTTATTTTTGCTTCTCGCATCATACTGGTAAACTCTGTTCTCTCGTCACTTCAAGTTTATTATATGGGTTTGTTTCGGGAGCCTAAGGGTGTTATCACAACAATAGATAAAGTGAGGCGTGCTTTTCTGTGGGGTGGGGTGTGTTTACAATGGAAAATATGTCGAGTAAGCTGGAGTATGGTTTGTCGGCCACGTCATCTTGGTGGGTTGGGGGTTGCGGATTTGGAGGTTCGAAATAAAGCATTATTGGCAAAATGGTCTTGGCGGTATGCTAGGGATGAATCGTCTTTGTGGAGGGCTATCATCGTGGAAAAATATGGCGAGGCAGCCCAGTGGTGACGATTTAACTCTGCCTACAGGGGTTCGGTATCAGATATTTGGAAACAGATTGTCAAAACTGTGAGCTCGGATAGTGTGCAAAAGTTCATGGGTGAGGCTTGTTTTGTTTGGAAGGTTGGTCATGGTTCGCGAGTTTTATTTTGGTTTGATGCGTGGTGTTTTGAGAAACCATTGAAGGATATATTCCCACATTTATTTTCGATAGTAGTGAATCATTTGGCTTTGGTCGTTGACCTTTTCGATGGGGGTAGCTTTCAGCATGACCGCTGGGAGAGTTTCTTTCGTCGAGACTTTCGTTCGTTTGAGCTTCGACAACTTCGGGAGCTCATCTTGCTCTTTGGACCTGTGACGTTACGGCATGGTGACGCGGGCATCTTTATTTCAGGCCTCTGTATGATTGTTTCCATTGTGAGGGGCGTTGTGTTCCGTTGTTGTTTATTTCCTTTTAGTCCATGTGTCGTACTCTTTTCCTCGGTTAGGCTTAGGGAGGTTTTTAATGAGGCGCACGTGTGACTCGAGTTGTATATTTTCCCATTAATATACAGATTTTTGCCGATAAAAAAAAGGAACGACAAAAAGGATATAAATAAGCAGCTATGTTATACTTTTATGTTATACATTGTAAATTGAATTAGGGTATTAAAATTTAATCAATTTTTTTGTTTAAATAGAGATATATTATATTCTCATTATGAGATTTGAACCTATACAAGATGGAGCAGAATGTCTATCCTTAGCAACAAAACCAATTAATTTTGGTTAGACTCAAAATAATTCGAACATATAATAAATTTTTTTATGTATAACTTAAAAGACAACTACTAATTATTTTAGCGGAAAAAGATATTAGATAATTTATATAATGTATAGAATTCAAATTCTTATGTTATGAGTAAAACAAATTAAATTAGAAGTATCGCCTCCATAATAAATTTTAATAATATTTGCTTCAAATTAATTTATCGACAAACCGAGCAAATATGATTATAAAAAATGCCATTCCGTGAATGAAAACATTTTAACACTCAATGTTTTATTTTGAGTCAAAATGATCATTTTGTGAATGAAAACTGTAATCAACTAACGATAAACAACTTGATATGACTGACAGAATAACACATCATCATAAAAAAATTAAATTGTATTTTATATAATTTTAGTTTTACTTGTGTGTCATTATGTCAAGTCAACACCTTTGTTTATTTGTCAATGTTATGTGTGCAATGTCATTGAGATTTCCCACACCATGTCAAGTAATTTATCATTAATTAACTAACTATTTTAACTTAAGATAAAATATTAAAGCTTAATGTACTTAAAAAAATTAAAATAATTTTTCAGTCAAATATTAAGAACATTTTCTAACTTTATGCATAAAAAATACAACCTAAAGAGAATTTGTGCATCCCGAAGTGATAAATGAAAAAAAATAAATAGGAAGATTTGGATAAAAGGAAGATCACATTAAAAGTCAACCTTAAAAGTTTTTAGTTTTATCGAATTTAACGATGGAAATCCTTTTTGGATCCAAATTCGTATCTAATTCTTTGAACACGCTTTCCTATAATGCTCCAATTTATAAAAAAATATTTTAATACACAAATGGAATAAAATTTAATTTATATAAATTTATTAATTTTAGAAGTTATGAATTGTGGGTTTAGAATTTAAAATTTAAGGTTTATAGTTTTATAGTTTACATATAGATATTAAAATTTTATTATTTAAATATGAAAAGTTGTGTAAATCTTTCACACTGTTTGTGTATAAAAAATATTACTCTTGTAAAAATTGTTTAAGTTTGGTGTTCATATTCATATTATCTTTTTTGCGTCATATTAGGCCTTAAATTTTATTTTAATCTCTTTTCAGTTTTAAGTTTTTAATTTGTTATCAAATTAAACAACCGATACAAATAATATTTTTTATTTATTTTCTAAAAATTTTCATCTTTTTCTGATTTTTATTACTAAGGATACCTTGAAGAATTTGTTTCCCAAATTATTTCAATTAGCGAGTAATAAGCTTGCAAGTGTAAATGTTGAGGATTTCATACAAAATTTACACCATTGACATAAAATTATGTGTCTGTCCTTAAATTTTATTAAATCGAATTTCAAAATTTTATTTCTAAAAGAGAGTATGAAATTTAAAGAGAGGGAATTTTGGTGCAAATGGTGTAAGATGGAATATTATAACTAAAATTTAGGAAATATGTTATATAAAATGTTTCATTCATATCAGATACATACGTATACATGTATATATTGTTCAATGTCTGATACGTAGTACTAATAAAGTTCAGCATACATTCATCTAATACAAACTACATTTTTTTTCTATTGTGATCAACTATTGTTATAAGATGTGAGATCATCAGTGATGTATAGGATCAGGACCACCTGGACTTTTTCTCTTTGACACCAAAGGATTTTCGACATTCCTTTTCATGCTAGCTTTAATGGCTTTCTTGCCTTCATCTATCAATGTACGTTTTCCACCTCCTTTTAATTGCATGGATTCATGATCGGTCTCACGTATTTCTTGTCTTTTGGTCGATTTCGTAACAGTTGCAGATATACCAGATGCTACTGTTGTCAATTGAGGTGAATATCGACGACGAAAAGAGTCGAATTCGTAAAATGACGGATGTACTTTTATTTCATCTTCAAATGCTTGATCAGGAACCGAAAACGAATGAAGTGAATGAGTTGCAAAACTCGAAACCAAAAAGAAAACATGCAAGGAAAGCATCAAGAAAACATTGAAATTAGCCATTTGAAAGTTCAAATTAGGATTTGATAGTTTGCATAGAATGGGTTGCATGTATAGGTATATATAGATATTACCAACCTTTTGTTTTGCCAGAATATTCAAAGTTTGTTCATATGGATACCATTTGATTGGATTTTAACTTTTAGGATTGGGATGAATTCTTGTTGCTTATATTTAGTTTAGATTCCTATATTTATGTCATAATCATATTTAATATGTTTTATATTTATATAAATTTAAATACGTTAATAATCAAATTTGATATTTTTGCATACTTATTAACTTATATATTATGTTCATGTTGTGTATGAAATTTCAGTATTTTAATCATTTCATAATTATATATTTTATATTTGGGCATGATTAGGATTGCATGAAATGTTTTTACTTGCCCATAAGTAGGGGTGAGCAAAACTCGAGTTGACTCGACGCGACCCAACCTAAATATTTTTTTTTAAATCCCGACTCATAAAATTTGATCGGTCGAATCTTCGTGTCATGCACATCCCTAGTAAGTAGAGGCTTAAATTCTTTACTTTCATTCTCTTTGAAATGTACTGATACAAATTAAAGTATAGGATTAAATTTCAAAAGTAATCATAACAGAGGTATTAAAATCACAATTTGACAAAATTATATACAACTTTCAGGTTTCATATTCGTCACATGAAGTGGGAATAGTTCCAACCATGGCCGATCCAAACGTACCCATCTCGTCAACTTCGACCACCAACAAAGCGTCCCAAGTCGGCAGAACCGACTGCGAGGCTCGAGTTTTAAGGTACAAAGAGAATAGGAGGAACCAAAAATTTGAGAAAACAATACGATACGCTTCCCGGAAAGCCTACACCGAATCAAGGCCAAGAATCAAAGGCCGATTCGTCAAAAGAACTAAAACCGACAACGACATAATCCTCGACCACATGCTTAACTCACCAACTTCAGCTTTTGCATCAGCTTTCATGTCGGAAATAGAGTACGGCGTTGTCTAGTAGTTTTGAAAGTCGATTTATAGAAGAATACTATGATTGTGTAATATAGTAATAAAATTCTGGCTAGTAGAATAATCCAAGCGGCAATTGAAATTAATGGAAATAGATGTTTAGTTCTTTGGTTATAGTTTATGTCGCGTCTAAAGTTTGATTTCAATCTCGGAATAAAAAAACAAAGGCTTTATTCCTTAAGACTTTTTAAATTGACCCAAACTTTTTTTCTTAACTTGAGTGCTCGATTTAAATTATCATTTAAATTTGACTTCTAAATTGAACAAAACATCGCGTTTTTGTACTTGTTTTTATCTAAAAGTTGAGTTTAAGTATTATTGAATCAGACAAAGAAGTTTAAGAATCAAATTGAATATGAAGTTGATTTCAAGATCGAACGTTGAGAGGGTCGAATTACTAAATTTTAAATTTTTTTTGATCGGCAAAAGAGTATGATTTTATTAATAAGAATCATATAGTGTCATCACACTCCATGGCCTCATTAAAACCCTCCCTACACCTAAATGGAGGAAAAGAGTATCAAGGAGTATGATATAAAGAACAAACGCTAAAAACAACCGAACAAACACGAAAAAACTAACGCAAGAAACCAAAACACAAAACATTCACGCTAGTATGGAAAACCAAGATGTTCGATCAACACCACCCCTCGCCAAAAAGTCATCCAAGCAATTCGCTTCTCGATAAAAACATGAATGCATAAGCTCAACAATAATCCCCCTCATATGCAATTTCCAGGCCAAAAGATGTCATCAAGCACCAACAAAAAAATGGTCCGATGTTGTGTGTTTCCATACTAATCGATCCTCACACTTTTAACAAACCACACCACGCCACTCTATCGACACAAAGGAAATCACGCACAACAACCAATGAATAATTCCACAGCATATATCGCCTAACAAACTCGCTTGATCTCCTCCCACACACGGTATTAATACTCCTACTATACCACAAAATAGACATCCAAGAACCGAGCAAATCCGTCTCCTCTCTCAAATGTCAAAAACATCTGAATAAGGCGTACACACATAAACAAAATCATTCGTAAACCATATCTTATTCACCATACCATCACTTGATGTCTTTAATTTAGTAACATAAAAAATGACCATCACACACCTTTGTTGTCTCAAAAAGTGTTGAACCAAATTACGCTTCAACGTTGAACCAATCCCACTCACATTCCACGACCACAAACTCAACGCTCTTTTCAATTATTGTCGTTCTTGTGCTTCAATCATACCCACGATATCCTTTACAATTTCTTGTTCGTTTCCAATTGTTTTCACCCCAGTCAGTTTACCCAATTTCAGTGTTTCCTCCGCTTCTCTTAAAATAATCCGTTTTCGGTTATAGAAGTCTGAATCTGACAAAGAGCTGTTAGCAATTACCTCTGATGGTTTTTGGTTTTTCTTCGGACGACCTCTGCCCTTTTTTACCAGCTTCGCTTTAGCCTCACCTCGCTCACCAGGCGATAAAAAAACTCAGTTCGATTTCTGAAACCTGTCGTAACCTTTTAAACTCTCCATTGTATTTAATTGTTTTAGCCTTATTAGCCCTAGGAATATCTATCCTTGACCCATCAACACGTGGGCTCAATTCATCAACAACTAGGTTATCACACGGTACTCCCACATTGTTTGGAAAAACATCCATCACAGCATCACTCGGCAAAACATCTAGAATTCGGTTACTTTCCCTTTTACGCTGAACAAAACTTACATCTTCATCCGCCATCCAACTTTCCGTGCTCATGACACGCCAATCCTCCCTATTTTTCTCATTCCACATAAGATCAATTTGGCTCGATCCCAGAGCCGAATAAGAGAAAGAATCGGGTACCACTGTATCATTTGCCGACCTCCCACTTATAGACACCTTAACATGGCTGCATATATCTATGTTCAAATCCTCAGTGCTCAATATATCTTCCGAGCAGTTCGCCGCTTCACAACTACAATCACACTTAGGGCCAATCGCTTCCTCAATTTCTGTAACGCGAATTGTGAAGACGTTATCGTTAATGCGCAAGTCCATTACTTCATCTATGTGTGAAATCTAGTCGGTTTCGATCTGAAATCGACATCGTTCAGACGTCAAAGGCGCCAAAGTCTCAATGTCAATCCGTAAAAGTTTTCCCCAAATCGCTGCAATATTTTGAATTTTTTCTTCAGACCATCCATGAATATGAATTCCACTTATTGAAAGCCATACCCTTTGATTCGGTAAAAAGGCTGTAGGCGACAATTCAATTAAATTGTCAAACCATTTTTCTAGATGCTTAGTCTCCAAATTTTTCTTCCTTGATTCTTTATCTTCAAACATGAATAATACAAGAGAGCCCGCAACTCACATCAACGTAAAACTTGTCAATTTCGCCTTTGTAATCTCATTTGCAAGATCCGCTATTTGGCTGGGTTGACGGCAAAAACCCAAAGCGCAATTCTATAAAATTTCCCATTTATCGGTATTAACAACCCCATCCACGCATTTGTGTTTCTCTTCCACTCTAGATTTCTCTTTCAATGTGATCTGATCATCACCGTCCTCATCCTTGTTACGCCGCCTCACTGGATTCCTTTTGGAATTGTTCGTATGATCATGATCATCCCAATGTTTCTGGATCTCATTGTTCGTCCTTGAATCAATGTTATCACGTTTTCTTCGCCAAAATGTATCCTTAGTCTCCCTTTGCTCCATCATTACCTTTGATTTGTATCCATAAAGCCGAAATCCATGAAAACGCTCTATGATTCGATCTGCATCCTCCTTTGACCCCAAACGTACAAATCCGAATTCGGTTCCATCTCTCGCTCTCTTTCTTGGTACAAACACATCCACAACCACTCCATGTCTGTCGAAAACTTTCCAAACGCCTTGCCAGTGTAGTTGCCCCGGTAAATTTGATACAAAAACCGTCCAAACTCTTTGAATCTGATTTCCCAAGCTCATTTTCCTCACTATTAAGGTTGCGTGCATGCCTCTAATTCTTACTTGAAACTTCAATTCTGCACACAGTTTTATTCAGAAATATTCACAAACACATGGTTTGCACACACCAAATCCAATTCATTTTCACTTCTCATTTAAAAGATGATTGCAAGCGTTAATACACAAGGTTTTGTAGTCTCCAAGTGCAAACCAGATGCAGTGAATCGCGTTGCTGATTGGTGTTGTGGTACTATGCTTATTTGATAGCGGCCAAATATAGAGAACTGAGTAATATGGACTTGAAAAAGGACTAAATTTGAAATTTATAAGGGTTGTTTAAGTTTTACAGCCCTTATAAAGCCTTTATAAAACTTAAAAAGCCCATTTTTAAGTTTTACATCAACTTAAATTGCTATTAGAATAAAACTATTGGGGACACGAATCTACCCTTCTTTAATTTTGTCAGTGTTTATTTATAACTAAATAACTTTATTTTCTAAACAAGGGTCAAATTATTATTAAATAAAAATTTATCGGATATTTAAGTTTCATAATAGAGGCTTATGCCCTTGATCCCTCTGTCCCATGGATTGTATGATAAACAATGACAGAGCCATATGGATTTTTACTAAAAAAATATAAGGGATATTTACTTATTTGACCTCTTATTTTTCAATTCATTTGAACTATATCCTTTTTTAATGGTTAATTGTACAATGTCTCTATTTATCTTAATTATTTACTCCGTCCCTAATAACAAGTTTTTGCTTACTCATGAAACTGGTTGAACCATGATTCAAATTCAAACCAGTTATACGATTTTTGTTCGAGTTGAGTTATTGAACGATTAAAAGCTATATGTAAATAAGAGTTTTTCTTTTGGTTAATGTCATTGTTTTAAATCTTTTGACCGGTTATTCTAAATTAAATATTATAAAAATTTATCACGAAACAATTTTAAAATTTATATAAATTATAACATTAGAATCTAATTTTTTTGATTCTATTTTAAAATAACCGATGGAATCATTTTACTAGATGATTTGATGGTCCAATTTCTAATGATCCAAATAAATATTCTTTTTAATTATCAACAAGCTTCTCGTTTTTTATTACACTGATTCGATTGGTCGGTTGCCGCGGACGAAAGGTCTTGTGTTTGGAGCTTTGAGGGGAATTTTAATAGGGTGAGTGAAGCTGAAAATAGAGGATTAGTTGCGCCTTTCACTCTCGATGAGGCGTGGGCGGTTGTTCTTGGGTGTGAGTGTTCGAAGTCACTGGGGTCGGACGGCTACAATATGGAATTTTTTAAGAAGTGTTGGGAGGTAGTTTGTGATGATGTTGGGCGGTTTTATTATTTGTCATCCGACAAGTTACCTGTGGGTGCGAACAATACATTCCTTGTGCTTTTGCCTAAGGTTGATTCACAGGTCACCTTGAGTGATTTTCGACAAATCAACTTGCTTAATTCGATATATAAGATTCTTGCCAAAATTCTGGCTAGAAGGCTGTAGTCGGTGTTGGGAGGACTAATTAGTGATCACCAATCAGCTTTTGTGCACGGGCGTCAAATTGTGGATGGTATTCTATTGGCAAATGAGACAATACATTCCATGCGACAGAGTTTGTTGGGCAGATGTATCCTGAAATTGGACTTCGCGAAAGATTACGACTACGTTCGATGGGAATTTTTAGGGCACATTTTATGGTCGATGAGGTTCAGTGATTCTTGGCGTCGTTGGATTACTGAGTGTATCGGCTCAGTCAGGTTGTCAATTTTGTTAAACAATAGCGCCATTAAAGAATTTGGAATGGGGCGTGGTCTGCGACAAGGCTGCTTGTTGTCGCCTTTGTTGTTCGTTATTGTGGCGGAAGCACTGCATAGGATGTTCGTTCAAGCGGAAGAGTTGGGGCTCATCCATGGGGTTTCGTTGTCTCCGGGGGTGTCGCTATCGCATCTTTAATTTACTGACGACACCATTCTATTCTTTGAAGCCTCCGTTGAGAGCGCTACAACTATCCGCCGGTTACTGTGTTGCTTTCAAGTTTGTTCTGGTTTGAAAATTAACTTCAATAAGTCCTCTCTTTATACTATTGGCGTGGATGAGGGGCTGTTTGATTCAATGGCGGCTGTCTTGTGTTGTCGGAAAGTTTAATTGCCTTTTGTTTATTTGGGGCTGCCGTTGGGGGTGAATCCTCACAACATTGTTGTATGGGGACCAGTTATAGCCTCGGTTCAACGTAAGCTTGCTGGTTGGATATAAAAATCTTTATCTTTTGCTGCTCGCGTCACACTGGTAAACTCTATTCATTCGTCACTTCCAGTTTATTATATGGGTTTGTTTCGGGTGCCAAAGTGTGTTATCGCATCAATAGATAAAGTGAGGCGTGCTTTTCTGTGAAGTGGGGTGAGTTTACAACGGAAAATGTGTGGAGTAAGCTGGAGTATGGTTTGTCGGCCACGTCATCTTGATGGGTTGGGGTTGTGGATTTGGAGGTTCGAAATAGGGTGTTATTGGCAAAATTGTCTTGGCAGTATGCTAGGGATGAATCGTCTTTGTGGAGGGCCATCATCGTGGCAAAATATGGCAATGCAGCCCCGTGGTGGCGATTTAACTCTGCCTACATGGGTTTGATGTCAGTTATTTGGAAGCAGATTGTCAAAACTCTAAGCTCGGATAGAGTGTAAAAGTTCATGGGTGAGACTAGTTTTGTTTGGAAGGTTGGTGATTGTTCGTGAGTTTTATTTTGGTATGATGCGTGGTATGTTGATAAACCATTGAAGGATATATTCCCACGGTTATTTTCGATAGTGGTGAATCGTTTGGCTTTGGTCGCTGACCTTTCCGATGGGGGTAGCTTTCAGCCGGACCGATGGGAGAGTTTCTTTCATCGAGGCTTGTGTTCGTTTGAGCTTCGACAACTTCGAGAGCTCATCTCGCTCTTGCGACCGGTGAGGTTACGGCATGGTGCAATTGATATGTTAGTCTGGACACCTGATAAGCACGGGACCTTTTCAGTAAAGGCTCTATCACGTCTTCTTATGTTGGACAAGGTGAGAGGGAGCGATTTCGATGAGTGTTTTGCGTGGAAAGTCCTCGTACCTCCGATGGTTCAGGCGTTTTTGTGGTTCACATGGCTGCGCCGTTTACCAACCTTTGATTTATTGACGCTTCGTGGCATCGTGTTGGATGAGCAGCAAGGTTTGTGTGCTTGGTGTCGTGAGAGGGAGGAGGACTTTTTCTATGCCCTTTTTCCTGTAACCCCCTCGTCCCGGTCCGAGTGGGCTACACGGGGATAACTGAGGCGAAACCCGTTAAGGCTCCACTTCGGTTAACAACCCGAGAAAACTTTTTCATTTATATTATCTTGCCTAGATGTAATATTAAGTCCTATGTGAGAAATGAAACAGCGGAAGAATTAATGAGGTAAACAACCAAACCGTCCAATTAAAATATCCCATTTAAAACTTAAACAGCAGACCGTATCGGAACGCCCCATAGGGTGTTTCGATACGCCTTGACGAGGTCAACTGGCCAAAGTCAAACCGAGGAGACCGTTTTGAAACATGGGTGGCCCGTATCAAAACACCTTCAACGGTCAACTTCTCGTGGTCAACGATACGAAGGTCGTTTCGAAACACTAAAGCCTGTTTCGATACTTCATTTTATCATCAAATTCTCAAATTTCCAGTAGCAAAATCGTATTGAAACGACGCCTAGCGTATCGAAACGCCTGGCCAAAAATAAAGGGACCATACCGAGACGGGACCAACCGTTTTGAAACGCCCTCTGTCTGTAGATTGGTTTTAGCTGGTTTATGGCACAAGGTTCTCCCAAAACTCTACTAAAACCTCCCACAACACATATACAACAACTCTAAGGCAAACCAAACATCTACAAGAATGCTTACCACACCAAACATAAAGAAATCATACATTAAAGGAATCAACATCATTCAACACATGCTTCATACATAACATTTAAGATTCATGCTTCAACAAACATACACTTAGGCATCCATAACATTTAAGATTCATGCTTCAACAAACATACAACATCATAAAGGATTCTAAACGTGCTCCTAAACAAACCAACACCAACATACTTCAAAAGCTCAAAGAAAGAAATACATATCACATTGCTTGACTATGACACCTTAAAACTTAAATGTCCATACTTGAAAGCTAAGATAGCACCACAAAGCACACTTGGAGGCCGCCTTATTGCACTAGCAACACATGAACTACGAATCAGCATTGTTGAACAAAAGAGAGCGTAAGTATAAAGCTTAGTGAGGGTAAGCTCATTAAAACAAACCTCGAGAATGCAGGGTCCAAGCACGAGCACAACCAAGGTAAAATGCATGTTCTTACCTTCGATCCACATGAGCCAAAATACACATGATGCATGAACATATATTCTATATTATGCCATGCTCAACAAGTCCATATACACATGATATGTAAACACATATATTAATCCATATTCGCAACACATCTCAAATCGTATTGGCACCTACCTATGACTCGAATACGCGGATAACCGTTGGAACTCACATCCAACAACAACCATTACCTTACGGTGGGATTACACTCATAACCGTTGAGGCGGAGGGGATTCCACTCGTCCTCACGCCCCGTCAATGGGATTACACTCATCACCGACTAACATATATATAAGAAGGCTTTACGGGCGAACCCGTACTCCATCTTGATGACTACCATCACCAAGACCACACGCGCATATGACTCACGTGTGCACAATAAACATCCTAATGATCAATCATTGTACCCAAGCATACTAGTGCCAATACTAAACACAATTCATAACATCATTTCATAACAACTTCCGTGCTTAGCACGTACTCACCATGATCACCATCATGCTCAATCCACATGCATATCACAATGCATCAAAACCATGCCTCAACATACATGTATAACACAATATACATATCCACCATAAACACAATTAAACATGAGGCATAGACAACAATTAGAGTTCAACCAAAGTCTCTAACTAAAGCTTGGGATTAGGATACCACTCTAATCCCAACTCTAGGTGGGTCTACCAAGCCCGACCTAGTCCACATGCTTGAACCAATACTCGAAAACCATTTAAAAACATTTAAACACTCAGCAACTATTCCAAGCTCAACACACTAGCCGATTAAGCTTCCAAGGATTCCAGATTTGTTCCCGATGCTTCACCAACACAATTTTTTGCTTCTAATCAACTCAACACAATCAAAACAACCTCAAATCAGATCACACATCAATGTAGCAAACCCAGAACACTAATCAAGCATAAAACACAAGAGTTTCAAGCTAAGAACAACCCCAAGACTTCAAACCCGAGCAGCCATGAAACTCAGTCCAAAACTCATGATTTCAACCTTTTTAACACACTTAAATGCTTCCAAAACAACCCCTAACTATTACACTAACAACAACCCTTAATTTCTGACATCAATCAACCCTAAAACCAACCTTTAAACCCTTCTAAAACCCAAATCCGAGAGTCATTGTAAAACTCTTTAAAAATCACATATGTTGGACCTTATGGGTTGTAAACAACTTATCTAACAATAAATAATCAAAAGCTTTGTTAGAAATTCATAAAGCTTCAATCATTGACAAATTCTTTGAAACCCAAAATATAAAATACATGGTTTTAATGAAAACTAATGGTATCAAAATGAAGAGGAAGACAAGGCCAAGTAAAAAATGCAATTACCTTTTGGAAAATCACCAACAAGGTGCAAAGGATGTAATGGAATAGTAAAAATGGAGAAGAGAGCTCTTTTGGTCGTTGAGTTTGAAATGAGAGTGAGGAAGAAGATGAGCACATGTCTTCTTCTTTTGTTTTTGCTTTAATTTATCAAATAAATCTTATTTACCATTATGCCATTAACGAAATGGCTAAAAACTCTCATCTCCTAAAGTCCATGGAATTTGGACTTAGAAGATAGGCCCAACATAAACTTTAATTATTTTGCAAACACGAAGCCCATAAAATATTTTATTATTTTAATTATAAAACTGAAACTCGAAATGTTATTTTAATATTATTTTCACCCGACCCCCAAACCCGGGTGTTACAACTCTCCCCCACTTAAGGAATTTCGTCCCCGAAATTACCTGACGGAAACAAGTACGGAAACTGCTCAAGCATATCAACTTTCCTTTCTCACGTGGCCTCTTCCACACCTCTATGTCTCCACAAAACCTTGACCAACTCTATGGTCTTGCCACGCAACACCTTGCTATCAGAACCAAGTATCTCAACAGGTTCTTCATTATAAGACAAATTCAGATTCAACTCTATCTCCTCAATAGGCATAACATGAGATGGATCTGATGTATATCTCCTAAGCATCGACACATGAAACACATCATGGATCTTCTCTAACTCAGAAGGCAATCTCAAATGGTAAGCTACAGGCCCAATCCGCTCAAGAATCTCATACGGACTCAACTTGCCTTTCCGGCCAAATCGCATTACCTTCTTCCACAAAGATACTTTCAGAAACACTTTCTCACCCACTGAGAACGCAATCTCTTTTCTCTTCAAATCTGCATAAGATTTCAAATGATTGGAAGCTGCTTTCAAACGGTCGCAAATCAACTTCATTTTGTCGGTAGTCCCCTTAAGCAAATCCAGGCATAGGTAACAATCTCTGACCCGTTTCAGCCCAACAGATCGGAGTCCTACATCGTCTACCATACAAAGCCTCATAAGAAGCCATTTGTATACTAGAATGGTAACTGTTGTTGTAAGCAAACTCAACTAAAGGGCAAGTACTTCTCCCAAGAACCCTAGAAGTCAATCACACAACAACGAAGCATATCCTCTAATATCTGTATGACTCTCACTGACTGTCCATCTGACTGCGGATGATAAGAAGTACTGAAATGCAAACGGCTACCTAGGGCACTATTCAAACAACTCCAGAACCTCGAAGTGAATCTCGGATCTTTGTCTGATACAATAGACTTCGGAACTCCATGAAGTCTCACAATCTCGTGAATGTACAAATTTGCCAACTTGTCTAAAGAATCTATAGTGTTCACTGCTAAGAAGTGAGCACACTTAGTGAACCTATCATTTATCACCCAAACAAAATTCTTCTTCGAATGAGACAACAGTAACCCCGACACAAAGTCCATAGTGATCCTCTCCCATTTCCATTCCGAAATCTTAAAGGCTTTAACAAACCTGAAGGAACCTGATGTTCTACCTTCACTCTTTGACAAACCATATAACGACTCACATACTCGACTACATCCTTCTTCAAACCAGCCCAAAAATAATCATTCTTCAAATCACGGTACATCTTAGTACTACTCGGACGCATAGAAAAAGGACTAGAATGTGCTTCGCTCAGAATCAGACGTCTCAACTCAACATCTTAAGGCACTACAACTTTAACTCTGACACACAATGTAACCCCCTTAGCCCGGCCTAGACGATTGACCCGAATTACAATTATTACACGGGGAAAACCAAAGTCAACCCGAATGTTAACCTTGATTCACGACCCTTTTTTTCCTTTTTGATCTTTTTTAGATACATATTAACCCTAAGTGAGTACTCACGAGATACGATTGAGAAAGGCACATCAAACATCAGAGCAATTCAAATCTGTAAATTAGAAGGTCTTCATTGATTTTAAGTTTACCATTATGAAATTAGTCATGTTACATGCTTCTCTGCCAAAATTCATCTTAATTGGACATATCAAGCTCGAGAAATTGCAATTCCAACATTTAGGACTAAAGTGTAAAACATGCAAACATCAGAGCAATTCAAACCTGTGTCCAACGGTCACTCGTTTCGAAACACCCACCTGCAGTATCGAAACGCTGGATCGAAACAGCGTTGACCGTTTCAGTACGCGGGTGTGTTTCGAGACCAGTTCCGAAACATGGCATTCTAGTAGCCAAATCGTTTCGAAACAGCCTCCAACGTTTCGAAGCACGAAGGCCATTACAGGCCCCCATTTTGAAACACTAGAGGGTGTTTCAATACGGTTTGCCTAGAAACTGCAGCAATTGTTGGTTTTTCCTTCATAAACTCATTCAAACACATCCCAAAGACTCTCTAATCATACCAACAAATCAGCAAACATATAAGGTACATATCTAGAACTGTTAAACACATTCATAGCATCAAACATGAAATCTCACTAGTCTAGATGCATGCTTCCTAATATCAAATCACAAATAGGCAATCCAACATCAAAACAAGCAATTAAGGCCATTTACAATTCAAACCAGCCAAAGCAAACATGCCACAACCCTAGGGAGTTTAACACACCTCCCAAATAGAATTCTTGGTTTCCCATTGCCAATCTATCAAAACTAAAGTGTATGAAAACTTCACCATACATGAGCTTGGACTTCCTTGGATGACCATAGCTTCCTTGATGCCCGAAAACACCTCAATTATTTGCATTATTGGTAAAGAGAGAGCGTAAGCACAAATGCTTAGTGAGGCATGCTCTAAAGGAAACCAACACAATAATGCACACTTTGAAAATCTTTACACAAAAGCTTTTGAACCACATGCTCATTTTAACACATGCTTGAAAACCTTTCAAAGCAACTTCTCATTGAAACTACATTTACCTCAATTCTATCTAATGCATTTACCAATGCAAAACTCATGGAAAGGCCATACACTTGCTTGTATCATCAAAGCATTTCTAAAACAAATCTCATATGCATAACTCATAACATAAATCATTTCATCAAAGGTACATGTGTAACAAAAACCATTTCATCATTTATATTGGCATTTAGCATCTCATTAATACTCGGATATGCGGACACATTTCTACACTAGACTCTTCCGGTGGAATCTCGCATCACCGTACTCACTTGTCCAGCAACATGGCTTGCGGTGGAATCTCTCATCACCGTATTCACATGGCGGAATCTCTCATCGCCACAAAGCTTGGGTATTTCACCAAGTCCTACTCGATGGAATGCCAATCGTCGGAGTATCTCCCTTTGGCTTAACCAAAGAGCACGTACGAATTTTTAGTTTATAGTGCACTCTCATCCTATTGATCGATCAATTATATCCGGTAAGTTTCTCAACATCTATGCCAATATAATGTGTTAAAACATCACCACACCTACTATTTTTCATGCAATATTACTCAAAGGTTTTCTCATCACATTTCAGAACATGAATCATACTTTGCTTCGAGCAAAAAGCTCAAATCTCTTCAATGCAACATGCCATCTCATGACATCTCTACAAGCATAATCTCAATCCATGAATCATGCACAAAAACAATAGGAATTTATCAATCTCAAACCATGAGCATGTAAAAGCTTTTTAGGGGCAAACACCACTTTAAAGAGAGCAATTCAAACCATACTTACTTCCGGATTTAGGAAGGTGTTTCAAACCTCTCTTAAAGCCCCAAACCTTTTATTTTTGTCCTCATGGACTTCTAACCCAATCGCACTCACCAATTTCTCTTCGCTTGCTCGCCGAAACGATAATTAAGCTTCAAAGTGTCCGAAGATGTCTCCCCTGTTTTAGACACATAAAAGTAGAGGATTAATGCATCTTCAATTAAATTTGACTTATGATTTGAACAAAACATCGCGTTTTGTATTTATTTTTATCTAAAAGTTGAGTTTAAGTATTTTTGAATCGGACAAAGAAGTTTAAGAATCAAATTGAATGTGAAATCGATTTCAAGATCGAATGTTGAGAGGGCCGAATTACTAAATTTTAAAATTATAAGGGATTTTAAAGTTTTACATGAACCTAAATTGCTATTAGAATAAAACTATTGGGGGGACGAATCTACCCTTCTTTAATTTTGTTAGTGTTTAATTATTAAATCAAAATTTATCGGATATTTAAGTTTCATAATAGAGACTTATGCCCTTGATCCCCCTGTCCCATGGATTGTATGATAAACAATGACGGAGTCATATGGATTTTTACTAAAAAAATATAAGGGATATTTACTTATTTGACCTCTTATTTTTCAATTCTTTGAACGATAACCCCTTTTTAATGGTTAATTGTACATTGTCTCTATTTATCTTAATTATTTACTCCGTCCCTAATAACAAGTTTTTGCTTACTCATGAAACGGGTTGAACCATGATTCAAATTCAAACCAGTTATATTATTTTTGTTCGAATTGAGTTCTTTAACGATTAAAAGCTATATGTAAATAAGAGTTTTCCTTTTGTTAATGTCATCATTTTAAATCTTTTGTCTGGTTAATATCCGAACGAATTATTTTACTAGATGAATTGATGGTCCAATTTCTAATTGTCCAAATAAATATTCTTTTTAATTATCAACAAGCTTCTCGCTTTTTATTACACTGATTTGATTGGTCGGTTAGGAACGACAAAAAGGATATAGATAAGCACCTATGCTATACTTTATGTTATACATTGTAAATTGAATTAGGGTATTACAATTTAATCAATTTATTTATGTATAACTTAAAAGACTAACCATTAATTATTTTAGCGGAAGAAGATATTAGATAATTTAAATAATGTATAGAATTCAAATTCTTATGTTACGAGTAAAAGAAATTAAATTAGAAGTATCGCCTCCTTAATAAATTATTATAATATTTTCTTCAAATTAATTTATCGACAAACCGATCAAATATGATTATAAAAAATGCCATTCCGTGAATGAAAACATTTTAACATTCAACGTTTTATTTTGAGTCAAAATGGTCATTTCGTTTTACTTGATATGACTGACAGAATAACACATCATCAGAAAAAATTAAATTGTATTTTATATAATTTTAGTTTTACTTGTGTGTCATTATGTCAAGTCAGGACCTTTGTTTATTTGTCATTGTTATGTTAGTGTGCATTGCCATGGAGATTTCCCACACCATGTCAAGTAATTTTCCGTTAATTAACTAACAATTTTTACTCAAAGATTAACTATTTTAACTTAAGATAAAATATTAAAGATTAATGTACTTAAAAAATTAAAATAATTTTTTAGTCAAATATTAAGAACATTTTCTAATGTTATGCATAAAAAATACAACTTAAAGAGAATTTGTGCATCCCGAAGCGATAAATGAAAAAAATAAAAAGGAAGATTTGGATAAAAGGAAGACCACATGAAAAGACAACGTGTGTCTATCGCTGTCGTCCTCTTGTTTTTTTTTTTGCAAATTGGTTGGGTCTCAATTGTTCCTTTCCCTCGTGTTGTGAAAGACTTTCCATACGTTTTCCCGGAAAAATTACCTGGGGTACCGCCGAAACGGGATGAGGTTGAGTTTGGCATCGAGGTTTATCTGGTACAGCTCTTGTTTCTATGAAACCTTATCGGATGGGACCGAAGGAATTTAAAGAGTTGAAGATTCAGTTGCAAGAACTGTTGGATTGAGGTTTCATTCGACCCAGTGTTTCTCCTTGGCGAGCTCTTGTTCTGTTTGTTAAGAAGAAGGATGGGACACTTCGACTCTGTATTGATTATCAAAAGCTGAACAAGCTGACGATCAAGAATAAATATCCTCTTCCCCGTATTGATGATCTTTTTGACCAGTTTTGGGGAGCTACAATATTCTCTAAGATAGACATGAGATCTGGTTATTACCAACTCAAGGTTAAGGATTCCTATGTGTTCAAAATAGCTTTTCGGACACGATATGGCCATTATGAGTTCCTTGTGATGCCTTTTGGGTTGACTAACGCTCCTGTCGCTTTTATGGATATGATGAATACGGTGTTTCAACCCTATCTTGACCAGTTTGTTGTGGTATTTATTGATGATATATTGGTATATTCTAGATTTGAGGTCGTGAGGAACATCTTCGGATTGTATTACAGATTCTGCGAGAGAAACAACTATATGCAAAATTCAGTAAGTGTGAGTTCTGGCTTTCTGAGGTTATGTTTATGGGTCATATAGTTTCTGCTCAGGATATTCAAGTTGATCCGTTAAAGGTTGAGGCTATTATGAGTTGGAAGCAGCCCAAGAATGTTTCTGAGGTTCGAAGCTTCTTGGATTTAGCTGGTTATTATCGAAGATTCATTGAGGGTTTCTCTTCTATTGCAGCTCCGTTGACTAAGCTTCTGAGGAAGGATGCTCCCTTCTTTTGGACTGAGGCTCAACAGTCTAGTTTGAGAAGCTTAAGTTTGTGTTGACTGAAGCACTAGTTTTGATTCAGCCTGAGCCAGGTAAGGCTTATACAGTTTTTAGTGATGCTTTGTACACCGGATTGGGGTGTGTTTTGATGTAGGAAGGGAAGGTAGTGGCTTATGCGTCTCGATAGTTAAACAACATGAGTGTAACTATCCTACCCATGATCTAGAGCTTGTTGTTGTTATCTTTGCACTTAAGATCTTGAGACACTATCTCAAAGGGGAGAAGTGTTATATCTATACAGACCATAAGAGTCTTAAATACCTCCTCACTCAGAAAGAACTTAATCTGAGACAACGTCGCTGGTTAGAGCTTCTCAAGGATTATGATTGTGAGATTGAGTATCATCCAGATAAAGCTAATGTCGTTGCTGATGCATTGAGTCGTAACGCCATTTCAAATCTATGAGCTTTGTTTGCTCGGATGAGTTTGTACGACAATGGCAGTCTGATGGCAAAACTTCGTGTTATTCGTACATTGATTTTTTATGTTCGAGCTGAGCAGCCTAGTGATCTGTTTTTGATGCATTGTATCATAGAGGTGCGTGAGGGTACATCTATAGATTTCTCGATTGATCAGGATAGAGTATAATGTTTCTGTGGCCGATATTGTATTCCGAGGAAATCTAGGTTAAACCAGGTTATTCTCCGTGAGGCCCATGACAGTCCTTATTCTATGCATCCTTAACAAGATGCATAAGAATCTTCGGGAAAGGTAATGGTGGAAAGGTCTCAAGTGGGGCGTCGTCGGATTTGTACCGAGGTGCCTGACTTGTCAGAAAAGTCAAAGCAGAGCATCAACGTCCGATTGGGTTACTACAACATATTGAGATTCCTCAGTGGAAGTGGGAGCGCGTGACTATGGACTTTGTTAGTGGACTTCCTTTGACTCGGTCGAAGAAGGATTCCATCTGGGTTATTGTTGATCGTCTGACAAAGTCCACACATTTCATTCATGTCTAAGTTAACTATTCTTTGAGTAAGTTAGCCCGACTTTATATTTTTTAGATTGTTCGACTTCACGGGGTACCGTTATCTATTATTTTCGACAGAGATCCGAGGTTCACTACATGATTCTGGGGGTCTCTTCATTCTGCTTTGGGTACTCGGTTGAAATTCAGTACATCTTATCATCTGCAAATAAATGGTCAGTCTGAGCGTGTGATCTAGATTCTTGAGGATATGTTGAGAGGTTGTATTCTATATTTCAGAGGCAGTTGGGAGGATTTCTTGTCGCTTGCAGAGTTTTCTTATAATAACAGTTATATGCCCAATATCAAGATGGCACCGTATGAGGCTCTGTATGGGCGTAGGTGTCATTCACCTATTGGTTGGACTGGGTTTAATGAGCACAGATTGTTGGGACCGAAGATTGTGCACGAGGCTGAGCAGACTGTCAGATTGATTCGAGATCGACTTAAGGCTGCTTTTGACAGACATAAGTCTTATGCTGATTTGAGACGTCGTGATCTTGAGTTTGAGGTGGGTGATGAGGTTTTCTTGAAAGTATCTCCTTGGAGGAAGGTACTTCGGTTTGGTCGAAAGGGCAAGCTGAGTCCTCGTTACATTAGCCCTTATCGGATTATTCGTCGAGATGGACTAGTTGCCTATTAGCTAGAGCTACCACCAGAGCTTCAGCGTATTCACGATGTTTTCCATATTTCAGTTTTGAGACGTTATCATCCTGATCCGTCACATGTCATGCCTGTTGAGGATATTGAGGTTCATCCTGATTTGCGTTTTGAGGAGGAGCCTATTGAGATTCTTGCTCAGGATAAAAGGTTCTCACAAGGAAGACCATTAAGATGGTCAAAGTTCTGTGGCGTAGTCGTAGTCATGATGAGGCTACGTGGGAGCCCAAGACTGCAATCCGGGCTCAGTATCCACATCTTTTTGCTCCAGGTAAATTTCAAGGCCGAAATTTCTTTTTAACGGTGAGAGAGTTGTAACACCCCAATTTTTCCCTAAATTAAAAACCCTAATAATTGGGAATTTCAATTGAAAACTTAATTAAATTTCAATGATTAAATTGGGAATTTTAAGAATTTCAGTGATCACATTGTAACGATTGTAAAACTTAAGTGTCGTTTCATAAACCCTAGAAAGTATAATGGCACGCTATGTGATTAACCCTTTTCTTAGGGTATAAAAAGAACCTTTCAACCATTTTCTCTTGTTTTGGTCGTTCTCTTCCCTCTCCTTCAAAGTCTTGTGCGAGCAAAAGAAAAGAAACCCCCTACCTCCGTTTTGCGTCCGACCAAAGGTCAAACACCTTCCGTTCGATGGTCCAGCACCACCGTTCATCATCCCTTTATTGTCCGACCATAACTCACTTGTCAACTAACCCTCTTCGGCCGCCCTTTGCCCGAAACTCATCGGTAAGCTTTTCGGTTGCTTCAGAAATCCCTCACGCCGCTGTCGTCTTGTTTTTTTTTTGCAAATTGGTTGGGTCTCAATTGTTCCTTTCCCTCGTGTAAGTTGTGTGTGTATGTGAGTCTCAGAAACTCGTCGAAATTTGACGCGAGAGGTCAGTGGCGATGAGGAATCGGGGGGCTGTTGTGCCCTAATTTTCAAATTAGGGATTTTATGTTGAACCGGTCTGAACCGGTCTAGAAGACTGAACCGGGTTGACAGAACTGAACCGGTCTGTCATATAAAGAGTCGGCTGATGTCAGCGTTGACCGTTAACCATTGACTTTTTCAGAAAAAGGGCTATTTCATGTTTTTCGACATCCTAATTCTGATTTTGTTTCCCGTTTTCCCAAATTCGAACCCAAAAGACCGTTTTGACCGCTTTTATTCATTTATACTTGTATTTAAAGATTTGAATATCGGAAAAATTAATTGGTATTATTCGTATTTGCAGACGACATTGAGTCGGATACTGAGATCCTTACTCTTCCTCCACCTGGACGACCTCCTGTTGCTTAGCCATCGGGATCCGTCGTGAGTTTAATTATTAATATACATTCGATATTTATATTATAATTGTCTTGGCATAGTAGAAATATCTTGATGGTGTATTTAATTGTTATAGGAGCTGACTCTGACCGAACTAGAGATAGAGCTGAGCGTGGGAGACGTCACCGCCGATGTTGAGTGTTAGCTACTTGAGGTGTGTTCTCTTCTGTGTAGTTTGCTTACAGTGCTCTGTATGTAAATGTGATGATTTGCTGAAATGTATACATGATGTGGTATGATGATGTGTGATGATTATATTCTATTGATCTGTGATGTTTGACTTGTTCAACATTCTGTAATGTTATGCAATATTTGTTTATACATTCAGATTCAGATTATTGTATATCGTATTATATGATCATGCGTTTCTGTTGATAAATAATGCATTCAGATTCAGTGCTCGGATTTTATGTCATCTCATTTTGGTTGGGATTCTGTACGGGGAAGTTCAGTAGCTTCATTCGTCGAGATGATGTCTACTTCGGATCAATGGTTTCACCCTACGGGTTGGATTCCACTTCGGATGGTGATGAGGTAGAGAGTGGTTCTGGGGAACCTTACTCTTCGGATGGTGATGTAGTTTGGGTGCATGTCATATTGTGTTGCATATTCAATCATACTTGCTTATGTGTTTGAATTGATTCATGATGGAAAAACTGTATTATGATAATGTTTGGTTGTCTCTGTTGTTATAATGACTCTGTTAGTTTTGTTTGCACTGTAGAGACACACTGAGCGTTTTCGCTGACTCCCCCTTAGTTTCTACTTTCAGATACTCAGGTCTAGGCTACGGTACTTGGAGGACCTCGTTTTCCACCTTTATTTATTTATTATTATCAGTATGAGACTTGGACTTATTTATATTAAATGTTTTATTGGATTGTATATAATTTCAGATTCTGGGTGTTTTATTTGGGGTTATTATGTTTTATTATGCATACACATTTTGAATATTTTATATTTTCAGGAATATTTTATTAGTATGTAATATGCGATACTACTATTATGTATTTTGGAATTTAAGTTTTGAATCAGGTTACTTGTGTGAGGGACAAGCTTTGAGTTGACTCCTTATATTCGACCCAATTCTTCCGGGTCGGGTTTAGGGGGTTACAGTTTGTGTATAGAAAATATTACTCTTGTAAAAATTGTTTAAGTTTGGTGTTCATATTCATATTATCTTTTTTACATCATATTAGGCCTTAAATTTTATTTTAATCTCTTTTGAGTTTTAAAATTTTATTTTGTTATCAAATTAAACAACCGATAAAAATAATATATTTTTTCATATTTTTATTTATTTTTTAACAAATTTCATCTTTTATGATTTTTATTACTAAGGATGCCTTGAAGAATGTGTTCCCCAAATTATTTCGATTAGCGAGTAATAAGCTTGCAAGTGTAAATGTTGAGGATTTCAAACAAAATTTACACCATTGAAATAAAATTATGTGTCTGTCCTTAAATTTTATTAAATCGAATTTTAAAATTTTCTTTCTAAAAGAGAGAGTATGAAATTTAAAGAGAGGGAATTTTGGTGCAAACGGTGCAATATAGAATATTATAACTAAAATTTAGGAAATATGTTATATAAAAAGTTCCATTCATATCTGATACATACGTATACATGTATATATTGTTCAATGTCTAATACATAGTACTAATAAAGTTCAGCATACATTCATCTAATACAAACTATGTTTTTTCTATTGTGATCAACTGTTGTTATAAGATGTGAGATCATCGGTGATGTAGAGGATCAGGACCACCTGGTCTTTTTCTCTTTGACTCCAAAGGACTTTCGACATTCCCTTTCATGATAGCTTTAATGGCTTTCTTGACTTCATCTATCAATGTACGTTTTCCACCTCCTTTTAATTGCATGGATTCATGATCGGTCTCACGTATTTCTTGTCTTTTGGTCGATTTCATAAAAGTTGCAGATATACCAGCCGCTACTGTTGTCAATTGCAGTGAATATCGACGAAGAAAATAATCAAATTCGTAAAATGACGGACGTACTTTCATTTCATCTTCAAATTCTTGATCAGGAGCCGAAAACGAATGAAGTGAACCACTTGCAAAACTCGAAACCAAAAACAAAACATGCAATGAAAGCATGAAGAAAACATTGAAATTAGAAGTTTAAGAATCAAATTGAATGTGAAATCGATTTCAGGATGCAACGTTGAGAGGGTCGAATTACTAAATTTTAAAATTATAAGGGATGTTAAAGTTTTACATGAACCTAAATTGATATTAGAATAAAACTATTGGGGACACGAATCTACCCTTCTTTAATTTTGTCAGTATTTATTTATAACTAAATAACTTTAAATTTTAAACAAGGGTCAATTTATTATTAAATCAAAATTTATCAGATATTTAAGTTTCATAATAGAGACTTATGCCCTTGATCCCTCCGTCCCATGGATTGTATGATAAACGATGACGGAGTCAAATGGACTTTTACTTAAAAAATATAAGGGATATTTACTTATTTGACCTCTTATTTTTCAATTCATTTGAACTATATCCCCTTTTTTAATTGTTAATTGTACATTGTCTTTATTTATCTTAATTATTTACTCTGTCCCTAATCATAAGTTTTTGCTTACTCATGAAACGAGTTGAACCATGATTCAAATTCAAACCAGTTATACTATTTTTATTAGTATTGAGTTCTTGAACGATAAACATTTATCACGAAACATTTTTAAAATTTATATAATTTATAACATTAGAATCTAATTTTTTTTATTCTATTTTAAAATAACCGAACGAATCATTTTACTAGATGAATTGATGATCCAATTTCTAATGATCCAAATAAATATTCTTTTTAATTATCAACAAGCTTCTTGTTTTTTATTACACTGTTTCTATTGGTTGGTTGCCGCGGATGAAAGGTTTTGTGTTTGGAGCTTTGAGTGAAATTTTAATAGGGTGAGTGAAGCTGAAAATAAGGGGTTAGTGGCGCCTTTCACTCTCGATGAGGTGTGGGCGGTTGTTCATGGGTGTGAGGGCTCGAAGTCACCAGGGCCGGACGGCTACAATATGAAATTTTTTAAGAACTGTTGGGAGGTAGTTTGTGTTGATGTTGGGCCGTTTTTAGATGATTTTTTTGCATCCGACAAGTTACCTGTGGGTACGGACAACACATTCCTTGTGCTTTTGCCTAAGGTTGATTCACTGGTCACCTTGAGTGATTTTCGACCAATCAGCTTGCTTAATTCGATATATAAGATTCTTGCCAAAATTCTGGCTAGAAGGCTGCAATCGGTGTTGGGAGGACTAATTAGTGATCACCAATCGGCTTTTGTGCGTGGGCGTGAAATTGTGCATGGTACTCTATTGGAAAATGAGACAATACATTCCATGCGACATAGTTCGTTGGGCAAATGTATCCAAAAATTTGACTTCGCAAAAGTTTACGACTACGTTCGATGGGAATTTTTAGAGCACATTTTATGGTCGATGGGGTTCAGTGATTCTTGGCGTCGTCTGATTACTGAGTGTATTAGCACAGTTAGGTTGTCAGTTTTGTTAAACGGAAGCGCCAATAACGAATTTGGAATGGGGCGTTGTCTGCGGCAAGGCTGCTCGATGTCGCCTTTGTTGTTCGTTATTGTGGCAGAAGCACTACATAGGATGTTCGTTCAAGTGGAGGAGTTGGGGCTCATCCGTGGGGTTTTGTTGGCTCTGGGGGTGTCGCTATCGCATCTTCAATTTGCTGACGACACCATTCTATTCTTTGAAGCCTCCGTTGAGAGCGCTACGACTATCCGCAGGTTACTGTGTTGCTTCCAATTTTGTTCTAGTTTGTAAATTAACTTCAACAAGTCCTCTCTTTATACTATTGGCATGGATGAGGGGTTGCTTGATTCAATGGCGGCTGTCTTGTGTTGTCGAAAAGGTGAATTGCCTTTTGTTTATTTGGGGCTGCCGTTGGGGGTGAATCCTCACAACATTGTTGTATGGGAACTAGTTATAGCCTCGGTTTGACAAAAGCTCGCTGGTTGGAAACAGCCATCTTTATCTTTTGCTGCTCGCGTCACACTGGTAAACTCTGTTCTTTCGTCACTTCCAGTTTATTATATGGGTTTGTTTCGGGTGCCGATGGGTGTTATCGCAACAATAGATAAAGTGAGGCGTGCTTTTCTGTGGGGTGGGGTGAGTTTACAACGGAAAATATGTCGAGTAAGCTGGAGTATCGTTTGTTGGCCACTTCATCTTTGTGGGTTGGGGGTTGCGGATTTGGAGGTTCGAAATAAAGAATTATTGGCAAAATGGTCTTGGCGGTATGATATGGATGAATCGTCTTTGTGGAGGGCCATCATCGTGGCAAAATATGGCAAGGCAGCCCAGTGATGGCAATTTAACTCTGCCTACAGGGGTTCGATGTCAGATATTTGGAAACAGATTGTCAAAACTGTGAGCTCGTATAGTGTGCAAAAGTTCATGGGTAAGACTAGTTTTGTTTGGAAGGTTAGTGATGTTTAAAGAAGTTGTATTTTGGTTTGATGCGTGGTGTGTTGAGAAACCATTGAAGGATATATTCCTACAGTTATTTTCAGTAGTGGTGAATCGTTTGGCTTTGGTCGCTGACCTTTTCGATGGAGGTAGCTTTCAGCATGACCGCTGGGAGAGTTTCTTTCGTCGAGGCTTGCGTTCGTTTGAGCTTCGACAACTTCGGGAGCTCATCTCGCTGTTTGGACCTGTGAGGTTATGACATGGTGGAGTTGATATGTTAGTCTGGACACCTGATACGCGCTCGACCTTTTCAGTAAAGGCTCTATAACGTCTACTTATGTTGGACAAGGTGAGAGGGAGCAATTTTGGTGAGTGTTTTGTGTGGGAAGTCCTCGTACCTCTAAAGGTTAAGGAGTTTTTGTGGTTCACATGGCTGCGCTGTTTACCAACCTTTGATTTTTAGAAGCTTCGTGGCATCGTGTTGGATGAGCAGCAAGGTTTATGTGCTTGGTGTTGTGAGAGGGAGGAGGAGATTGACCATTTTTTTCCTATGCTCGTTTGCCCAAGGTATTTGGGATTGGTTTAGGTGTTGGTGGTGTGTGTCTTCGTCGATGCCGAGGACTTTTTCTGATTTTTTCATCCCGAGATTTCATTGTTCTTTCACGGGCACTTTAAGGCTTCTGTGGGTGTCGAGCATTGTAGCATTGTTGTGGTCCCTATGGCTTGCGCGGAATGAATCTGTTTTTAACGGTAAACTTCTACCGGCTTCGGAGATTTGCTTCTTGGTTATATTGCGCTCATTTTACTGGGTGAAGTCGTTAAAAGAGGGGTTGTCCGTCAGTGAGTCTTTATGGTGGGATTGCCCGAGCTCGTTCAGTGAGTTTGTAGTTTCTAAGCCATGCCATGTGGGGGTGAATTGGGAGCCTCCAATTGGGGACACACTGAAATTTTCGGTTGATGCAAAGGGTCGAATTCTAGCTCTCTTCTCGGGTCCACTCGGTTCCCTTGATTCCAATGTAGCAGAGTTGCGGGCAATGGCCTTTGTGTTGAATTTCTTTGCAGCTTCTAAATGGGCATCTCGTCCCCTCGTGGTGGAGTCGGATTCCAAATTTTCTCTTGGTTGGGTGTTGCATTTGGAACGACGACCTTGGCTTTTGTGGGAGATTTTTGGTTTGATCGATCAAGCATGCCTAACTTTGGGGTCCGTATGCTTTAACCACATTTTCCGTGAGGCGAATGGGTTAGCGGATGTGCTAGCAAAGGAAGGGGTGACGCGGACATCTTTTTTTCTGGCCTCTGTATGATTGTTTCCTTTGTGAGGGGCGTTGTGTTCCGTTGTTGTTTATTTCCTTTTAGTCCATGTGTCGTACTCTTTTCCTCGGTTTTGCTTAGGGAGGTTTTTAATGAGGCGCACGTGTGATTCGAGTTGTATATTTTCCCATTAATATACATATATTTGCCGATAAAAAAAGGAACGGCAAAAAGGATATAAATAAGCAGCTATGTTATACTTTAATGTTATACATTGTAAATTGAATTAGGGTATTAAAATTTAATCAATTTTTTTTGTTTAAATAGAGATATATTATATTCTCATTCCATGATTCGAACCTATACAAGATGGAGCAGAATGTGTATCCTTAGCAACTAAACCAATTAATTTTGGTTAAACTCAAAATAATTCGAACATATAATAAATTTATTTATGTATAACTTAAAAGACAACTATTAATTATTTTAGCGGAAAAATATATTAGATAATTTATATAATGTATAGAATTCAAATTAAATTAGAAGTATCGCCTCGATAATAAATTTTTATAATATTTGCTTCAAATTAATTTATCGACAAACCGATCAAATATGATTATAAAAAGTGCCATTTCGTGAATGAAAACATTTTAACACTCAATGTTTTATTTTGAGTCAAAATGGTCATTTTGTGAATGAAAACTGTAATCAACTAACGATAAACAACTTGATATGACTGACAGAATAACACATCATCAGAAAAAAAATTGCATTTTATATAATTTTAGTTTTACTTGTGTGTCATTATGTCAACTCAGCACCTTTGTTTATTTGTCACTGTTACGTCAGTGTGCATTGTCATGGAGATTTCCTCCACCATGTCAAGTAATTTTTCGTTAATTAACTAACTATTTTGACTTAAGATAAAATATTAAAGCTTAATGTACTTAAAAAATTAAAATAATTTTTCAGTCAAATATTAAGAACATTTTCTAACTTCATGCATAAAAAATACAACCTAAAGAGAATTTGTGCATCCCGAAGTGATAAATGAAAAAAATAAAAAGGAAGATTTGGATAAAAGGAAGATCACATCAAAAGCCAACCTTAAAAGTTTTTAGTTTTAACGAATTTAACGATTGGAATCCTTTTTGGATCCAAATTCATATCTTATTCTTTGAACACACTTTCCTATAATGCTCCAATTTACAAAAAAAAATATTTTAATACACAAATGGAATACATATAATTTATATAAATTTATTAATTTTAGAAGTTATGAATTGTGGGTTTAGAAATTAAAATTTAAGATTTATAGTTTTATAGTTTACATATAGAGATTAAAATTTCATTATTTAAATATGAAAAGTTCTGTAAATCTTTCACACTGTTTGTGTATAAAAAATATTACTCTTGTAAAAATTGTTTAAGTTTGGTGTTCATATTCATATTATCTTTTTTACGTCATATTAGGCTGTAAATTTTATTTTAATCTCTTTTCAGTTTAAATTTTTTAATTTGTTATCAAATTAAACAACCGATACAAATATTATTTCTATTACATAGTACTAATAAAGTTTCATTCATATTATCTTTTTTACGTCATATTATGCCTTAAATTTTATTTTAATCTCTTTTCAGTTTAAAGTTTTTAAAGATGGAATATTATAACTAAAATTTAGGAAATATGTAATATAAAAAGTTTCATTCATATCAGATACATATGTATACATGTATATATTGTTCAACGTCTAATACATAGTACTAATAAAGTTTAACATACATTCATCTAATACAAACTACATTTTTTTTCTATTGTGATCAACTGTTGTTATAAGATGTGAGATCATCAATGATGTAGAGGATCAAGACCACCTGGACTTTTTCTCTTTGACTCCAAAGGATTTTCGACATTCCCTTTCATGCTAGCTTTAATGGCTTTCTTGCCTTCATCTATCAATGTATATTTTCCACCTCCTTTTAATTGCATGGATTCATGATCGGTCTCATGTATTTCTTGTCTTTTGGTCGATTTCGTAACAGTTGCAGATATACCAGACGCTACTGTTGTCAATTGAGGTGAATATCGACGACAAAAAGAGTCGAATTCGTAAAATGACGGACGTACTTATATTTCATCTTCAAATGCTTGATCAGGAACCGAAAACGAATGAAGTGAATGAGTTGCAAAACTCGAAACCAAAAACAAAACATGCAAGGAAAGCATTAAGAAAATATTTAAATTATCCATTTGAAAGTTCAAATTAGGGTTTGATAGTTTGCATAGAATGGGTTGCATGTATAGGTATATATAGATATTACCAACCTTTTGTTTTGCCAGAATATTCAAAGTTTGTTCATATGGATACCATTTGATTGGATTTTAACTTTTAGGATTGAGATGAATTCTTGTTGCTTATATTCAGTTTAGATTCCTATATTTATGTCATAATCATATTTAATATGTTTTATATTTATATAAATTTAAATATCTTAATAATCAAATTTGATATATTTGCATACTTATTAACTTGCATATTATATTTATATTATGTTCATGTTGTTTATGAAATTTCAGTATTTTAATCATTTCATGATCATATATTTATATTTGGGTATGATTAGGATTGCATGAAAAGTTTTTACTTGCCCATAAGTAGGGGTGAGCAAAACTCGATTTGACTCGACGCGAAAAAACCTGACTCGTAATTTTATCCCAAAATATATGTGTGAATTTCATAATTATCTCATGTTGGGTCAAATTAAATGTTTTTACTCTAAATTTAAACCCGACCCGACCCAACCTAAATCTATTTTTTTAAAATCCCGACTCATAAATTTTGATCGGTCGAATCTTCGTGTCATGCACATCCCTAGTTAGTAGAGGCTTAAATTCTTTACTTCCATTCTCTTTGAAATGTACTGATACAAATTAAAGTATAGGATTAAATTTCAAAAGTAATCATAACAGAGGTATTAAAATCACTATTTGACCAAATTATATAGAACTTTCAGGTTTCATATTCGTCACTTGAAGTGGGAATAGTTTCAACCATGGCCGATCCAAACGTACCCATCTCGTCAACTCCGACCACCAACCAAGCTTCCCAAGTCGGCAGAACCGACCGCGAGGCTCGAGTTTTAAGGTACAAAGAGAATAGGAGGAACCGAAAATTTGAGAAAACAATCTGATACGCTTCTTGGAAGGCCTACACCGAATCAAGGCCAAGAATCAATGGCTGATTCGTCAAAAGAACTAAAACAGAAACGACATAGTCCTCGACCACATGCTTAACTCGCCAACTTCAGCTTTTGCAGCAGCTTTGATGTCGGAAACATAGTACAACGTTGTCTCGTAGTTTTGAAAGTCAATTTATAGAAGAATACTATGATTGTGTAATATAGTAATAAAATTACGGCAAGTAGAATAATCCAAACGACAATTGGAATTAATGGAAATAGATGTTTAGTTCTTTGGTTATAGTTTATGTCGCGTCTAAAGTTTGATTTCAATCTCGGAATAAAAAACAAAGGCTTGATTCCTTCATACATTTTAAATTGACCCAAACTTTTTATTTGGTTATAGTTTATGTCGCGTCATAACTTGATTGTTCGATTTAAATTATCATTTAAATTTGACTTCTTATTTGAACAAAACATCGCGTTTTTATACTTGTTTTTATGTAAAAGTTGAGTTTAAGTATTATTGAATCAGACAAAGAAGTTTAAGAATCAAATTGAATATGAAATTGATTTCAAGATCGAACATTGAGAGGGTCGAATTACTAAATTAAAATTTTTTTTTGATCAGAAAAAGAGTATGATTTTATTAATTAGTATCATACAGTGTCATCACACTCCATGGCCTCATTAAAAACCTCCCTACACCTAAATGGAGAAAAAAAGTACCGAGGAGTATGAGATAAAGAAAAATGTTAAAAACAACCGAACCAACACGAAAAAACTAACGCAAGAAACCAAAACACAAAACATTCACGCTAGTATGCAAAACCAAGATGTTCGATCAACAACACCCCTCGCCAAAAAGTCATCCAAGCAATTCGCTTCTCGATAAAAACATGAATACATAAGCTCAACAATAATCCCCCTCAGATGCAATTTCCAGGACAAAAGACGTCGTCAAGCACCAACAAAAAATGGTCCGATGTTGTGTGTTTCCATACTAATCGATCCTCACACTTTTTACAAACCACACCACACCACACTATCGACACAAAGGAAATCACGCACCACAACCAATGAATAATTCCACCATACCTCGTTTTAGATTACCACATCACATATCGCCTAACAAACTCGCTTGATTCCCTCCCACACAAGGTATGCATACTCCTACTATACCACAAAAACAGACATCCAAGAACCGAGCAAATCTGTCTCCTCTCTCGAATGTCAAAAACATCCGAAGATGGCGTAAACACATAAACAAAATCATTCGTAAACCATATCTTATTCACCATACCATCACTTGATGTCTTTAATTTAGTCACATAAAAAATGACCATCGCACACCTTTGTTGTCTCAAAAAGTGTTGAACCGAATTACACTTCAACGCTGAACCAATCCCACTCACATTCCACGACAACAAACTCAACGCTCTTTTCAATTATTGCCGTTCTTGCGCTTCAATCATACGCACGAAATCCTTTACAATTTCTTGTTCGTTTCCAATTGTTTTCACACCAATCAATTTACCCAATTTCAATGTTTCCTCCGCTTCTCTTAAAATAATCCGTTTTCGGTTATAGAAGTCCGAATCTGACAAAGAGCCATTAGTAATTACCTCTGATGGTTTTAGGTTTTTCTTCGGACGACCTCTGCCCTTTTTTTCCAGCTTCGCTTTAGCCTCACCTCGCTCACCAGGCGATATAAAACTCAGTTCAATTTCTGAAACCTGTCGTAACCTTCTAAACTCTCCATTGTATTCAATTGTTTGAGCCTTATTAGCCCTAGGAATTTCTATCCTTGACCCATCAACATGTGGGCTCAATTCATCAACTACTAGTTCTTCGACAACTAGTTCATCACACGGTACTCCCACATTGTTTGGAAAAACATCCATCACAGCATCACTCCGCAAAACATCCAGAATTCGCTGACTTTCCCTTTCACGATGGACAAAGCTTACATCTTCATCCGCCATCCAACATTTCGTGCTCATGACACGCCAATCCTCCCTCTTGTACTCATTCCACACACGATCAATTTGGCTCGATCCCAGAGCCGAATAAGAGAAAGAATCGGGTACCATTGTATCATTTGCTGACCTCCCACTTATAGACACCTTAACAGGGCTGGACATATCCATGTTCAAATCCTCGGTACTTAATGTATCTTCCGAGCAGTTCGCCGCCTCACAACTACAATCACACTTGGGGCCAATCGCTTCCTCAATTTCTATAACGCGAATTGTGAAGACGTTATAGTTAATGCGCAAGTCCATTACTTCATCTATGTGTGAAATCCAGTCGGTTTCGATATGAAATCGACATCGTTCAAACGTCAAAGGTGCCAAAGTCTCAATGTCAATCCGTACGAGTTCGCCCCAAATCGCTGCAATATTTTGAAATGTTTCTTCAGACCATCCATGAATAGGATGTTTACTTATTTGACCTCTTATTTTTCAATTCATTTGAACTATATCCCTTTTTTAATGGTTAATTGTACATTGTCTCTATTTATCTTAATTACTTACTCCGTCCCTAATAACAAGTTTTTGCTTACTCATGAAACTGGTTGAACCATGATTCAAATTCAAACCATTTATACTATTTTTGTTCGAATTGAGTTCTTGAACGATTAAAAGATATATGTAAATAAGATTTTTTCTTTTGGTAAATGTCATCGTTTTAAATCTTTTGAACGGTTAATTTAAATTAAATATTATAAAAATTTATCACGAAACAATTTTTAAATTTATATAATTTATAACATTAGAATCTAATTTTTTTATTCTATTTTAAAATAACCAAACGAATCATTTTACTAGATGAATTGATGGTCCAATTTCTAATGATCCAAATAAATATTCTTTTTAATTATCAACAAGCTTCTCGTTTTTTATTACACTGATTCGATTGGTCGGTTGCCGCAGATGAAAGGTCTTGTGTTTGGAGCATTGAGGGGAATTTTAATAGGGTGAGTGAAGCTGAAAATAGGGGATTAGTGGCGCCTTTCACTCTCGATGAGGCGTGGGCGGTATTTCGTAGGTGTGAGTGTTCGAAGTCACCGGGGTCGGACGACTACAGTATGGAATTTTTAAGGAATTGTTGGGAGGTAGTTTGTGATGATGTTGGGTGGTTTTTAGATGATTATTTTGCATCCAACAAGTTACATGTGGGTGCGAACAATACATTCCTTGTGCTTTTGCCTAAGGTTGATTCACAGGTCACCTTGAGTGATTTTCGACCAATCAACTTTCTTAATTCGATATATAAGATTCTTTCCAAAATTCTGGCTAGAAGGCTGCAGTCGGTGTTGGGAGGACTAATTAGTGATCACCAATCGCCTATTGTGCGTGGGCGTCAAATTGTAGATGGTATTCTATTGGCAAATGAGACAATACATTCCATACGAAAGAGTTCGTTGGGCAGATGTATCCTGAAATTGGACTTCGCGAAAGCTTACGACTACGTTCGATGGGAATTTTTAGAGCACATTTTATGGTCGATGGGGTTCAGTGATTCTTGGCATCGTTGGATTACTAAGTGTATCAGCATAGTCAAGTTGTCAGTTATGTTAAACATTTGCGCCACTAAAGAATTTGGAATGGGGCGTGGTCTGCGGCAAGGCTGCTCATTGTCGCCTTTGTTGTTCGTTATTGTGGTACAAGCACTGCATAGGATGTTCGTTTAAGTGGAAGAGTTGGGGCTCATCCATGGGGTTTCGCTGGCTCCGAGGGTGTCGCTATCGCATCTTCAATTTACTAACGACACCATTATATTCATTGAAGCCTCCGTTGAGAGCGCTACGACTATCCGCAGGTTACTTTGTTGCTTTCAAGTTTGTTCTAGTTTGAAAATTAACTTCAATAAGTCCTCTCTTTATAATATTGGCATGGATGAGGCTGTTTGATTCAATGGCGGCTGTCTTGTGTTGTCGGAAAGTTGAATTGCCTTTTTTTATTTGGGGCTGCCGTTGGGGGTGAATCCTCGCAACATTGTTGTATGGGAACCATTTATAGCCGCGGTTCGACGAAAGCTCGCTGGTTGGAAACAAACATCTTTATCTTTTGTTGCTCGCGTCACACTGGTAAACTCTGTTCATTCGTCACTTCTAGTTTATTATATGGGTTTGTTTCAGGTGCCGAAGGGTGTTATCCCATCAATAGATAAAGTGAGGCGTGCTTTTCTGTGGAGTGGGGTGAGTTTAAAATGGAAAATGTGTTGAGTAAGCTGGAGTATGGTTTGTCGGCCACGTCATCTTGGTGGGTTGGTGATTGTTCGTGAATTTTATTTTGGTACGATGCGTGGTGTGTTGAGAAACCATTGAAGGATATATTCCCACGGTTATTTTCGATAGTGGTGAATCGTTTGGCTTTGGTCGCTAACCTTTCCGATGGGGGTAGCTTTCATCATGACCACTGGGAGAGTTTCTTTCATCGAGGCTTGCGTTCGTTTGAGCTTCGACAACTTCGGGAGCTCATCTCGCTCTTGGGACCTGTGAGGTTACGGCATGGTGCAGTTGATATGTTTGTCTGGACACCTGATACGCACGAGACCTTTTCAGTAAAAGCTCTATCACGTCTGCTTACGTTGGACAAGGTGAGAGGGAGCGATTTAGATGAGTGTTTTGCGTGGAAAGTCCTCGTACCTCTGAAGGTTCAGGCGTTTTTGTGGTTCACATGGTTGCGCCGTTTACCAACCTTTGATTTTTTGAAGCTTCGTGGCATCATGTTGGATGAGCAACGAGGTTTGTGTGCTTGGTGTCGTGAGAGGGAGGAGGATTTTTTCTATACTCGTTTGCCTATAACCCCCTCGTCCCGGTCCGGACGCTTGACCGGTCCGAGAGGGCTACACGGGGATAACCGAGGCGAAACCCGTTAAGGCTCCACTTCGGTTAACAACCCGAGAAAACTTTTTCATTTATATTATCTTGCATAGATGTAATATTAAGTCCTATGTGAGAAAAGCAATAGCGGAAGAAACAATGAGGTATACAACCTAACCGTCCAATTAAAACAACCCATTTTAAGCTTAAATAGCAGGTCGTATCGGAACGCCCATAGGTTGTTTCGATACGCCTTGACTAGGTCAACTGGCTAAAGTCAAACCGAGGAGACCGTTTCGAAGCAGGGGTGGCACGTATCAAAACACCCTCAACGGTCAAATTCTCGTGGTCAACGATATGAAGGTCGTTCCGAAACACTAAAGCTCGTTTCGATACTTCATTTTATCGTCAAATTCTCAAATTTCCAGTAGCAAAATCGTATCGAAACGGACCCTAGCGTACCGAAACCCCTGGCCAAAAACAAAGGGACCGTACCGAGACGGGACCAACCGTTTCGAAACGCCCTCTATCTACATATTGGTTTTAGCTGGTTTATGGCACAAGGATGTCCCAAAACTCCACTAAAACCTCCCACAACACACATACAACAACTCTGAGGCAAACCAAACATCTACAAGCATGCTTAACACACCAAACATAAAGAAGTCATACATTAAAGGAATCAACATCATTCAACACATGCTTCATACATAACATTTAAGATTCATGCTTCAACAAATATACAGTTAGACATCCATAAAGCAGTCTAAACGTTCTCCAAAACAAACCAACACAACATACTTCAAAAGCTCAAAGCAAGAAATACATATCTCATTGCTTGACTATAACAACTTAAAACTTAAATGTCCATACTTGAAAGCTAAGATAGCACCACAAAGCAAAATTGGAGGCCCCTTTCTTGCAATAGCAACCCATGAACTACGGATCTGCATTGTCGAACAAAAGAGAGCGTAAGCATAAAGCTTAGTGAGGGTAAGCTCATTAAAACAAACCTCGACAATACAGGGTCCAAGCACGAGCACAACCAAGGTAAAATGCATGTTCTTACCTTTGATCCACATGAGCCAAAATACAAATGATGCATGAACATATATTCAATATTATGACATGCTCAACAAGTCCATATACACGTCATATGTAAACACATATATTAATCCATATTCGCAACACATCTCAAATCATATTGGTACCTAGCTATGACTCGAATACGTGGATAACCATTGGAACTCACATCCAACAACAACCATTACCTTATGGTGGGATTACACTCATATTCGTTCAGGCCGAAGGGATTCCACTCGTCCTCATGCCCCGCCGATAAGATTACACTCATCACCGAATAACATGTATGTAAGAAGGTTTTCAGGGCGAACCCGTACTCCATCTTGATGATTACCATCATCAAGACCACGTGCACATTTGACTCACGTGTGCACACTAAACATCCTAATGATCGATCATTGTACCCAAGCATACTAGTGCCAATACTAAACACAATTCACAACATCATTTCATAACAACTTCCGTGCTTAGTACGTACTCACCATGATCACCATCATGCACAATCCATATGCATATCACAATGCATCAAAACCATGCCTCAACATACATGTATTACACAATATACATAACCACCATAAACACAATTAAACATGAGGCATAGACAACAATTAGAGTTCAACCAAAGTCTCTAACTAAAGCTTGGGATTAGGCTACCACTCTAATCCCTACTCTTGGTGGGTCTATCAAGCCCAACCTAGTCCACATGCTTGAACCAATACTCGAAAACCATTTAAAAACATTTAACCACTCACCGACTATTCCAAGCTCAACACACTAGCTGATCAAGCTTCCAACGATTCCATATTTGTTCCCAATGTTTCACCAACACCATTTCTTGCTTCTAATCAACTCAACACAATCAAAACAACCTCAAATCAGATCACACATCAATGTAGCAAACCCAAAACACTAATCAAGCATAAAATAAAAGAGTTTCAAGCTAAGAACAACCCCAAAACTTCAAACCCGAGCAGCCATGAAACCCAGTCGAAAACTCATGATTTAAACCTTTTTAACACACTTAAATGCTTCCAAAACAACCAATAACTATTACACTAACAACATCCCTTAATTCCCAACATCAAACAACCCCAAAACCAACCTTTAAACCCTTCAAAAACCCTTCTAAAACCCAAATCCGATAATCATTGTAAAACTCATTAAAATTCACATATGTTGGACCTTATGGGTTGTAAACAACTTATCTAACAATAAATAGTCAAAAGCTTTGTTAGAAATTCATAAAGCTTCAATCTTTGACAAATTCTTTGAAAACCCAAAATATAAAAATACATGGATTTAATGAAAACTAATGGTATCAAAATAAAGAGGAAGATAAGGCCAAGTCAAAAATACAATTACCTTTTGGAAAATCACCAACAATGAGCAAAGGATGTAATGGAATTGTAACCCCCTTAACCCGGTCCAGACGGTTGACCCGAATTAAGAAAGTCACACGGGGAAAACCAAAGTCAACCCGAAAGTCAACCTTGATTAACGACCCTTTTTTTTCTTTTTAAACTTGTCTAGATGCACTTTAACCCTAGTTATGATCATACAAACAACATACTCAAAGATCAATAACATCAGAGATCAAACAGGGACCCAATTGAACAATTTACAACTTTAGGGACCAAATTGTAAAATCTGATAATTATAAGGTCTTAACCCAAATTAGTGTTACCAACTTGTAATTAGTCAAGTTTCATGCTTCTCTGCCAAATTTCAGCTCAAACGGACACTCCAAACTCATACAATTGTACGTACAAGATTCAGGACCAATTTGCAAACTTTTCAAAACATTTAACCGCCATTGTCAGCCCCCAACGGCCAAGTGTTCCGAAACAGGGAGAACTCGTTTCGAAACGTGGGGCCGTTCCGCAACGCGTACCGAAACGAGGGCTGGCAGAGGGCTTCCCGTTTCGGACGCCTGGGCTACTACAGGGCACCCGTTCCGAAACGGTAGCTAGTGTTCCGAAACGACCTGCACGAATGCAGCACAATGCTTGCCTAAACACACAATTGGCCAACCGAACATGCTCCAAAGCAATCAAACCACACCAACAAGTTACTCAACCCATAAGGAACATATATGCATCAAATCTAGATACACGATCACCCCTAGGTGCATCAACACATTAAACACATTCAAAAACTCACTCATGCTTTTAAACAAGAAGCATAGCAAATCAACTTAAGCATAATGTCACGGGGCTAGGTCTAGGCCGGTCTAGCCTCGTGCGGCCTTGGTCGTGAAGCACTCGAATGGGGCTTGAAAACGGCCAAGTCAGCCTTACTCACTAAGCTCGGAAGGCTTAGTCTCGGATTGCGGAAGCTCTCTCGGAAATTGGAAAGGGTGATGGCTCAAAGTAAGACAAGGAAGGGGATGCACACTCTCGGTTAAGAAAGCTAAGGCCTCGTTAGAAACTCCCCCTAAGCCTAGATGGGGAGAAAAGAGTGCCAAAGCTTCTTTATTAACAAAGAAGAGAAAAAGCTTACGAAGTAAGAAAATGATGAAAGGTGGAATGTGGAATGACTAAGATGGATGGAGGAGGGCTCTATTTATAGCCTAATCCCCCTCGATCCAATGGCTCTCAATGACTCGATCCAAGGGCCACGGATGAGTCTTACAATGGAATCTTCTATTCAAGGCAAGTTTGTCATATTCATATTGACTTGCCTTGATTACAATCAATATTGCCCCTATTACAAAGCCTATGACATCATTGCTTTGTTGTCCTAGAATACTTTCCCCATGGATGGCTTGCTTTCCATAAGTATTTCTCCAAGGATGACAACTTGGCATGGGATGATGGTGCTTGGGCGGATTGGGCCTCTCATGGTCCAATATTGGTGTCCAAAATCCCCTCTCTTGGATGTGCTTGGCTGATTCGGGCCCTAGGGGTGTGGGCAACTCGGATGGGCAACCCCTAGGCCTGTTGGCGCACACATTGGGTGCGGGCTCGGCTCTTTTGGCGTGCACGTCGGGTGCAGGCTCGGGCTCCATGCTTTGGCCGGCATGGAGGGTGCATGGCAAAGGCCCCTCGGGTGCTTGTGTTGGGCCCCCTCGGGTGCAAGAGTCACGGGCAGCACATGGGGTGCTGGACAAGGCCCCATGGTGCGGACAGACTGGCCCAGGTCGGATCACTTGGGCGCGGACGCCACCAAGGGCGTTGGGCATGGCCCCTTGGTGCGTGGCATGGGCAGCTACTTGGGCCCCTCGGTTGGGAGAAAGGCATGGTGCGCAAGGGATAGCACCTATGGGTGCGGCTGGCTCGGTCGCAAAAAGTTCCCCTGTGACATTCTCCCCCACTAAATCTATCGACGCCCTCGTCGATAGGCTTTGAAGAAACTCGGTTGTCTTGCTCTCGAACGGCCTTGGTTCTTCTTCATGTTCCCGCTTGGCTAAGGGAACACTTGTGCGAATGGCAAGGCTTTCGCACTTCGGCTCACGATCCGTCTTTCTCTCGAACGGACTTGGCTCTCCATCACTTTTCCCTTCGGCTAAGGGAACTCTCGTCGGATGGGCAAGGCTCTCATGCCTTGGCTCACGATCCTTCTCGAACGGTTGCCACTCCTTGGCAAGCTCATGATCCTCGGACGGTCGCCACTTCTTCTCACAATGGATGCTCGCCTTGCTTTGTGCTCGGCTCGATCGCATCGGCGGCCTGAGGAGAAAACCAGAGTAAGTTAGTCTCATGTCATCAAAATAACTAAACTTACTCACCTTGGACACAAAGTCCTTGTTGGTTTGGGTCACTTCGATGGATGGTTCGCCATGTTTCCGCTTGGCATCGGGAAACAACCTCCAAAGCTCAAGGCTCTCATGACTTGGTCCACGATCAAACTCGAGTGGTGGCTTCTCGTCTCTTGTGATGTCTGCCATGCTTGGTGCGTGGCTAGCCTCGAACCACTCTCGACCATACTTGTCTAACGGCTTGGGGACGAAGTTGTGGTCCACTTGATCGATTGTTGGCAAACCCAACTTGTAGGCCTCTCCGCCTACTTGCTCTTGTATCGACTCTCTACTCGAACTCACGAGCAACCTGCGCAAGGGATTAAAGCAAGTTAGTCCAAAATTTTCACATAAATTTGACGTGCTTACCTTGGACGCAAGGTCCTCTTCGGATGGTGTCACAATGCCTTGTCGATACTCAAGACATGTGATGATGGCGGGATCATGAAATAGTCCCTCTTCGGTGCACTCTTGCACTCTCTCAATTGGCAACTCATCTTGGTAGGCCATCGTGCCGACTTGCTCGATTGAATGGCTTTGTTCTTCGCACGTACTCGTTGGCGATCTACAAACAAAACCAAAGTGAGTTAGTCCCAAATTGGATTGAAAAACGGACTCACTTACCTCGGACACTAAGTCCTCATCGTCTCGATCCACTTTGCCTTGTCGATACCAAAGGCAAGTGTTGGCATGGTTCGACCCCTCATCAATGGGCTTGGGCGCCTCGGTGCTTTGACTTGCTTCCATGGACTCATGCCACTCGTCCATGGAACTCGTCCACTCGTCGAACTCGGCTTGCAACTCTTCGAAAAAGGTTGCTAGCTCCTCTCCATTGGCTTGATCTTCATCCCCAAACTCGGATGGATTTTGCATCTCTTCATGAAACTCGGACGGCTCGGATGGGTACTCCATCTCTTGAACCATCTCGTCCTCGAACTCATCAAGGACTTGTCCCGTTGTCTCGGGGACTTCCATGGACTCTTCCATGGTTTCATCGTCATTGGTTATCTTGGACTCGCACACTTGATTGCTCTCATCTTGGCTTATCAACTCGCCTTCGCTTGGTTGAAAACCTGCATCATACTCACCCTCGGCTTCTAGCAAAGCAAGTGCGTTAGTCTGTTTTAAACAAGATAAACCAATAACAAGTATACCACCAAGGAAATGGTAAGACATTACCTTGATGTTGGTTGTGCCTCGAAAATCGCCGATTTGATGGTACACATCCTTTGCGATTCCCACAACTGGCTCGTCTCGGAAGTTGACTGTCTCAACTTGTTCTTCAACCTTCTCAACTTGAAGGTTTAACCACTCGGCTATGCGCTCGGATATGAGCAGAACGGATGCACTAGGATCCACTAGTGCACTTAGCGTTGCATCGCGGAACACTATGTCGACCAACATAGGCTCCTCTTCCTCGTAGTCGCTCTCGACTACACTTGACTCCCAATCTGACTCGTCGTCGTCGCTGGAACACCCCACATAACCTGGCTTCTTCCACGGTTGTGTGGCCTCGTTGCACTCTTGCAACCTTTCCCTTACTTCACTCTTGAAGTTTGACGCCCCAACCATCATCCTCGTTGATGATTGTTCCCCGAACAAGGAAGCTAGCTTCATGGCCTCGGTCTCATCGGGCAAGCTTCGCTCCTCGAACGCCTCTACCATACTCGCTGGTAGCACAATGCACCTCGCATCAAGCTTCGAAGCCTCGGTCTCGTCGGGCTCGTCCTGTACCTTGGACTGCTTGAAATGGTGCGGGCATCGGAAAGACTCGTGTGGCTCTCCACACTTCCAACACTTTGACGGTCTTCTCCTTGGAAAGTCAAATTCACTCACCTCGCTTTCATGCGAGACGCCTTGTGATTCCACTGTCTTCTTTGCTGCAACGTTCCTTCTTCTTTGCGCCATCTCTTGACTCGGTAGGATGCGGAAAATAGCTCTAATACCACTTGTCACGGGGCTAGGTCTAGGCCGGTCTAGCCTCGTGCGGCCTTGGTCGTGAAGCACTCGAATGGGGCTTGAAAACGGCCAAGTCAGCCTTACTCACTAAGCTCGGAAGGCTTAGTCTCGGATTGCGAAAGCTCTCTTGGAAATTGGAAAGGGTGATGGCTCAAAGTAAGACAAGGAAGGGAATGCACACTCTCGGTTAAGAAAGTTAAGGCCTCGTTAAAAACTCCCCGTAAGCCTAGATGGGGAGAAAAGAGTGCCAAAGCTTCTTTATTAACAAAGAAGAGAAAAAGCTTACAAAGTAAGAAAATGATGAAAGGTGGAATGTGGAATGAAAGATGGATGGAGGAGGGCTCTATTTATAGCCTAATCCCCCTCGATCCAATGGCTCTCAATGACTTGATCCAAGGGCCACGGATGAGTCTTACAATGGAATCTCCTATTCAAGGCAAGTTTGTCATATTCATATTGACTTGCCTTGATTACAATCAATATTGCCCCTATTACAAAGCCTATGACATCATTGCTTTGTTGTCCTAGAATACTTTCCCCATGGATGGCTTGCTTTCCATAAGTATTTCCCCAAGGATGACAACTTGGCATGGGATGATGGTGCTTGGGCGGATTGGGCCTCTCATGGTCCAATCTTGGTGTCCAAAATCCCCTCTCTTGGATGTGCTTGGCTGATTCGGGCCCTAGGGGTGTGGGCAACTCGGATGGGCAACCCCTAGGCCTGTTGGCGCACACATTGGGTGCGGGCTCGGCTCTTTGGGCGTGCACGTCGGGTGCAGGCTCGGGCTCCATGCTTTGGCCGGCATGGAGGGTGCATGGCAAAGGCCCCTCGGGTGCTTGTGTTGGGCCCCCTCGGGTGCAAGACTCACGGGCAGCACATGGGGTGCTGGACAAGGCCCCATGGTGCGGACGGACTGGCCCAGGTCGGATCACTTGGGCGCGGACGCCACCAAGGGCGTTGGGCATGGCCCCTTGGTGCGTGGCATGGGCAGCTACTTGGGCCCCTCGGTTGGGAGAAAGGCATGGTGCGCAAGGGATAGCACCTATGGGTGCGGCTGGCTCGGTCGCAAAAAGTTCCCCTGTGACAATAAGATGATCCAAACGTTGCAACATTAATCCACATGATTCAACAACATATATCAAACTTGTCCAACATACACAATCTCGTTACACATCTATATAAGATATTCTTCCCCCATTGCCTTTATTAACTATAGCTATTAGCCGAGACATACATCTCAAGTGGAGTCCTCCTTGAATCCCTTGCTCCTCGCTGTTCCAACTTCAAATATCTGCATTGATGGACACAAAGGAGCGTAAGCATGTAATGCTTAGTGAGGAATGCTCAAAACCAAAACGCCATCAATGCAGCGAGTCATAAAACCTCTTTGAAAAGCATCATGATTTGATAAACCAAGCAATGTTTGAAAACCCTTTTCACAACAAGCTCAAAACCATGCATTGCTCAAACATGAAAACCAACCCCTTAGCTTAACAAGCTAAGTAAACCTTTTCAAAGCACAACTTGCGAAACATCAATTTAACCTTTCAATGCATAAACACCAAATGCAAAGTTAAACTCAAAACTTTGGAAAACACTTCCACTTCATGTTGCGTGTAAAATAGACTATCGCAATTTGTAGTGCAAGTGTACACGACGTAAGTAGTAAAGTGATACGAAGTATCGGATATCGTCTCCACAGGGATTGGGCTAATGACTTCACCTTATTTCACTGCACGAAGTAAAAGAAATATTTATGAGAGTTGTCACGAATAATAAAGTAAAAATGTAAATAAAAGGATTGACAAATCAAGATAGAGAGAATGGGCTGGTATTGAATTGCTCAGTAGTACAGGTATTGAATTGCTTAGGATCTCCAGTTCTGTCGTTGCGCCCGTCGCCGACAGCACCTGTCGCGGCGGCTGTCTGTTAGCTGTCGCGGCAGCGAATACTAACTCCGTACTTCAAGCTTGGCAAGAATCCCAGATCTGCCTTGCCCTATCCCTAGGCACAAGTCTGTCGATGATCACGTCTTTGATGATACCTCCCGACGTGAATCGAAGGATGAACACCGATGTGTATGAATTCTTCCTTAGCCACTTAACCTCGCCTTATCCCTAAGCACGAGATGGTTCAACTATAAACTAGAGAACACGCTTTTATCTCTTTCGTATACTTAACTCTCCCGATGCTAAGTAAATAGATAACCTCACAATGCTCTCCCGATGCTCTTGCAAGATATTAAAACCAAGATAAAAGAACTTGAAGTTTATTTTATTGAACTTGAAAAATCCTAAAACAAAGCAACCCTTGCAACTACTTTACAAAACAACCCGTAGCCCTAGGGGGAATTTAGAACATGTCGGTGACGGGTAGACGGCAGGGTTTCGGTTTTGGTTATGGGGTAGTCGGTTATGCCCTAGGGTTAATCTATGCCCTTTATATAAGCTTTGGGCTCAAGTTATCTAAGGTAACAAGGATTACAACTTTAATTAAAAGTAAGATTCTAATAAAGACTAAATCTCTAAAAGTTTCCTACTTTCCAGCCGCATCCCTATTTTGTGGGAATTCTTTTCCTTGAGCTTTGGCTTGACATATCTTTTGATCCGGGGCTTGGAAAATTATTTGGCTTCCACACGACAGACGAGCAGATTTTTCTCTATCTATCGAGGTCCACTTGACTTTTCCTCTTCATAAACCTGCTGTCACCATGCTGTCACGACAGGTCCATGACAGGTTCGTCTTCTTCAGCTGCTTGTCCAGTTTAGCTCTCCTGCTTATCTACCCTGCGCCTGCCTTCGACATCTACTGTGACAGATACCTGCAAAAATAGCCATCTTTCAGTAGAATCCGTGCCTTTTATATAATTATGATGTTTTATTGAAAACTAACCTAAATGTGATGCAATGATGCTTGAATGCAGCAGAAATATGGGTTAAAAAGGGTGTAAATAATAGAACTTTTACACACTCAACACACCCCCAAACTCAAGTTTTTGCTTGCCCTCAAGCAATGAAGACTTAAAAGAAAACTGAAAATTTTTGTGTTGGCCTTCAAATAATGAACTGTCCTTTACCTGTCGCTCATTCTCTATTGGGGCAGCAACCTGTCGGAAGGGTTAGGATCTGTCCGGAGTCTCCCTATAGCTCTCGTGCAGTGTGTGCATGCTTGTGATCAGTTATATGCTAAGACTCTCTTAGTTTCACTAGAATATTCAACTCTTTAACTCGAATTTTTATGCCAAAGTTTATTTTCTTGAAGACACATTTTCACGCTTCTTTTTCTTTTCTTTTTTTTTCAAGATAAGTTCTTCTAGAGCCAGTTTCGGGCACCTCTAGTTAGCTTCCTAGAGCTTGTTTCGGGCACCTCTAGGTTTTCACATTTCTGTTGCTAAACTTCTTTCCTAGAGCCAGTGTTAGGCACCTCTAGGGCTATTCAAGTTCTAAGCATCCTATTCTAGTTTGGCTAAAAGACATCTAAGCAATATAACAGTCACAAAAGTGTTTAAGTTTTCAGAACTATAGAAAGGCTCTAAACTTTTCCTTAACCTGTCTAAAGATGCTGCCACGACAGAGCTGTCATGACAGGTAAATTAACTCCAGTATTTTTAAGCCAACAGTTTAAATTTTCTGATGATTTTTTTTAAAGAACTTTAAAATAAATAAAAAAAAGACACAATTAATTAATAAAAGATGTGCTAAAGACTCCATTAAATATGGAGGGTTGCCACCCCCAAACTCGAGGGTTGCATTGCCCTCAATGCAAAATGACACAAAAACAAATAAAGAAAAACAAAATAAAAGTACATCACAAATATATAAGGGCAGACAGCAATAAGAGGCGAAAAAGAAATAAAAACTTAAATTTTATTCGCTGTCCTCGCTGCTGCTGCTGACGCGGATCTGATGGTAGCGTCTGCGTTGGGGAGGTGGCTGGGCAGGTACCGGAGCAGGTTGATCGACAGGTTCATCAGCCTGTTGAGGTGCAGGTTCTTCCTCTGGTTGGGGAACAGGGTCGTCAGCAGGTTGAATGACAGGTGGCTCCACTAGTCGGATATCAGAACTGCTGCCGCTGTCCCAGCTGCCACTCGTGATGGCTTTGGACAACCTTCTTTTGTTGGCCACATGCTTAATACGTTTTACCCGTGTGAAGGCGCTGTCCAAATTCCTCCGGACAAGGGGGCTGTCATCAGTGGCAGCTCGCTTGGTGCCTCGAGGGGAGGTATCTGCTGGTGGGCTGCCGTCTGCCGTCGGGGAAGGTGTGGAGGAGGCAGATTCTCCGTGGGGAGAGACAGGTGGTGTGGGAGTGGGGGAGGGGATATTGAAATAATGGGCGGGGAAGGTGGGGAAAATGACATCCGGAAAATTCAAAGTATTGGTAATGAAGTTTACCGTTGCATTGGAGAAATCACGGATGAATGTCATCAAACCCATCTGGCGCTCCTCTATCCTCAAGATGGCGGCAAAGGATGTGGGCGTTCTGATCTGCGGGGGCGGTGTTGGTGGCAGCTTCTGGGGCAGGTTCGGTGGCAGGTTCATCATCAGACTCAGCAGGAGAGGCGTTGGGGTCGAAGGCATTGAGTGGCGATACGACTATGACCTCCATGAGGCTGGAGATGTTGCTGTCTGTCCAGCCGCTGCCCTTCTTGATTTTGTCTGAAGGGTCCTCTGGTACAGCAGCGCAGCGGTAGAGGGCAGTGATGGTAAAGGGCAGGCAGAGTCGTGAATCTGATCGGAAGACACAATCGAGAATGCTGTCCCACATGTACCTACCCACATTGATGGGCCTGTCATGCATGATAGAGTGGATGAGGGCCAACCGCTGTCTGTTGACTGTCGTATGGTGGGACGAGGGCAGGATACGCTTTTTGATAAAAGCATTCCATAGTTTTGCCTCGGGGAGTAGCTCTGCCCTGTTGACGGAGTTGGGGTTCTTCTTGCTGGTGCTCCAGGTCGTGCCTGCCTCTGTCAATTCCCTCATGACAGCATCATGTCCGGCAGCGTCGAGGGTGTCCCAAAACTGTTGATGAGCATCGTCATTGGGGCCAAAGAAGAGGCCGAATACATGGTTGATGCTGCTGGCGGTGAACGGAACTGTCACTCCTCGGACGGTGACAGATGTCGCCGTCTTACTTTCGATTGCTGCATAAAATTCCCTGACCAGAGTGTCGTTAAGCTCTGCCGGCTGTTCAGCAAAGTCTTCCCAGAGTTGTGCTGCTATGGCCTTCATAATGAACGGCCGGAGGCCAAAAAGAGGGGCATCTCTGTTATAGATGAAGCTCCGTTCCTCCCATAGTTCCTTGTTAGCGAACGGGGAAGCTGCTGCTGAAGAAGAAGCGGCAGCAGCATTCTGACGGGTTTGTCGTGAAGACATTTTTGGTTGCAAGGGCTGAAAAAAGAAAGAAAGTAGATAAAACTAGAAGGGAATAACAAGAGAGAAAATCAGAAGTGATGAAAAATGAAAATGGGAAGGGGTTTATATAGCGGTCGAGTAGCTGCCCATTTAATGCCGCAACGGCAGGCGGGAATAACGGGGCGGCAGATTGAATGTAGCATGTCTGACGCGTCTGACGTGCATTTATGCATCTGTTGTGCGTCTGCCGCACGCTTCTGCGTCTGCAGTGTCAGCCTGTTGACAGCCTGTCAAGTCCGTCTGCGCCGGCAGCTGAAACGACAGGTTATCATAAATGGGCTTAATTGGGCTGGTGGATGGGCGGTGGTCTTGGGCCACTTCTTCTTTCTCACTTGACTCCTTTATTTCCTAAAAATTGAAATTATAAAAACAAAACATTATTCGAATAAACCTAATTTCCTAATAAATAATAATAAAATAAATAAAGATAAAAATTAGGTTAAATTAAGGATGCCTTGTGGGGCATCACTTAAAGTAACCACTTCCTGTATTCCTGGGGCTTCAGTCCCCTGATAGTGCTTGAGGCGTTGTCCATTGACTTTGAATTGGTGCCCATCCTTTAGTGATTGAATTGTAATGGCACCATGGGGAAAAACTTGAACCACTTGGAACGGGCCAGACCATCTAGATTTAAGCTTCCCTGGGAAGAGTTTCATCCTAGAATTAAACAACAACACAAGCTGCCCTGGGCAGAATTGTCGTGGCAGCAACTTCTTGTCATGCCACTTCTTAGTCTTTTCCTTGTAAATCCTTGCATTGTCGTAGGCCATTGTTCGTATTTCATCGATCTCATTCAAATCTAACAACCTTTTCTGGCCTGCCTTGTCCAAGTCCATGTTTACTGCCTTGATTGCCCAATATGCCTTGTGCTCTATCTCGACAGGCAGGTGGCAGGTTTTCCCATAGATCAATCGGAATGGAGACATGCCCAATGGAGTCTTGAAGGCTGTCCTGTATGCCCATAACGCATCATTCAGAAGTAAAGACCAATCTTTCCTAGTTGGTTTAACCATTTTTTCAAGAATGTTCTTCACTTCCCTGTTGGAAATCTTAGCCTGTCCATTGGTCTGTGGATGGTAAGCTGTCGCGATTCTGTGCTTGACACCATATTTCTTCAAGGCGGCAGCAATTACCCTATTGTCAAAATGTCTCCCTTCATCACTGATAATCGCTCTAGGGATGCCAAATCTAGAAAATATGTTTTTGTGCAAAAACTTTTGGACCGTTTTGGCATCATTCTTTTGAGTTGCGATTGCTTCTACCCATTTGGAGACATAATCCACTGCTAGGAGGATGTAAAGATTTCCACATGAAGATGGAAAAGGTCCCATTTAATCAATCCCCCAAACGTCGAAGATCTCGACTTCTAGGATATTCTGCAGTGGCATCTCGTTTCTTCTCGAGATGTTACCTGTCCGCTGGCACCTGTCACAGTTCTTGTAAAAGTCCTGTGCATCCTTATACAATGTCGGCCAGTAAAACCCTGACTGCAGCACCTTGGCAGCAGTTTTATTGCCTCCTAAGTGTCCTCCATATTGTGAAGCATGACAGTGATGGAGAATGTCTTCTTGCTCGTCTTGTGGTATACATCTCCTTATAACCTGATCTGCGCACATTTTGAAAAGAAGAGGTTCGTCCCAATAATAATGTTTAACATCATTTTGAAACCTCTTCCTGGCTTGATAAGTAAGATCAGCAGGTAATATTCCGTTAACTATAAAATTAACGAAATCAGCATACCAGGGAAGGTTAGAAGACTTACCTGCCGCCATGGCTATCGCGACAGCGATTGCGGCAGCGAAGAGCTGCTCATCTGGGAAGGTCTCCAGTATGTGTGTATCATCAATGGGTAGACTCTGTCCCGTTTCCAACCTCGACAAGTGATCTGCCACCTGATTTTCTGTCCCCTTTTTGTCCTTGATCTCAAGGTCAAACTCTTGTAATAGCAAGATCAATCGTATCAACCTAGGCTTGGCATCCTTCTTCGCAAACAAATATTTGAGGGCAGAATGGTCGGTGTGCACTATTACCTTCGTCCCGAGTATGTAAGAACGAAACTTGTCGATGGAGAACACCACACCTAACAGCTCTTTTTCTGTGGTGGTGTAGTTCACTTGGGCGTCATTTAATGTTTTACTTGCATAATATATGACACGAAACAGCCTGTCCTTGCGCTGCCCAAGTGCTGCCCCGACAGCATAGTCACTAGCATCACACATAATCTCAAACGGTTGCGTCCAATCTGGTGGCTGTACTATGGGGGCTGTCACTAGCTTTTCCTTCAGAACCTTGAATGCTTCAGTACATTCTTCATTAAAGTCAAAGGGTCGGTTCTGCTCTAAGAGATGACACAGGGGCTTCGTGATTTTTGAGAAATTGGCAATGAATCTCCTATAAAAACCAGCATGCCCTAGAAAACTCCTAATGCCCTTGACAATGGTTGGCGGCGGCAGCTTCTCCATTACCTCTATTTTGGCCCTGTCGACTTCTATCCCACGGCAGCTAATCTTATGGCCTAGGACTATCCCTTCATCCACCATAAAGTGGCATTTTTCCCAATTTAAAACCAAGTTTGCTTTTTCGCATCTTTCTAGCACCTTTTGTAAATTGCCTAAGCAACTCTCAAAATCGTCTCCAAAGACGGAAAAGTCATCCATAAAAATTTCAAGGAAGTCCTCTACCATGTCTGAGAATATAGCCATCATGCACCTTTGGAAGGTGGCAGGTGCGTTACAGAGTCCAAACGGCATCCTCCTAAATGCGTATGTACCGTAGGGGCATGTGAAAGTCGTTTTCTCTTGATCTTCTGGTGCAATGGCAATTTGGTTATAACCTGAATAACCATCAAGAAAACAATAGTAAGGTTTACCCGCTAATCTATCAAGCATTTGATCAATAAAGGGTAAAGGAAAGTGGTCCTTTCGGGTAGCTTTGTTAAGCTTCCGATAGTCCATACAAACCCTCCAACCGGTCACAGTCCTGGTTGGGATTAACTCATTGTTTTCGTTGGTTATCACAGTCATGCCTCCTTTCTTGGGAACACATTGCACCGGGCTTACCCATTTGCTATCGGAGATGGCGTAGATAATACCAGCATCTAACCATTTAATTATCTCTTTACGCACGACCTCCTTCATTGCTAGGTTTAACCGCCTTTGGGCATCAATAGTCGGCTTATGATCGTCCTCTAGGAGGATTTTGTGCATACAGATTGCCGGACTAATGCCCTGAACGTCTGCTATCGTCCATCCTATTGCCCTTTTGTGCTGTCGTAACATGTCAATTAGCTGTCGTTCCTGCTCCTGCGGCAGCTTAGCAGAGATGATTACAGGCAGTGTGTTATCACAACCGAGATAAGCATATTTAAGCTGCCCTGGCAGGGGCTTAAGTTCTAAGACAGGGGGTACAACAGTAGATGGTTTTTGGATTAAATGGTTATCCGAAGTGTAATTCAAGGGTTCGAATAACTTACCTGGACGATGGTCTAACCAATTTACCTCCTCTTGACCTTCAGTGTCGGATGTATCGGAGTTAGAGGAGTAGCTGTCGTCGGTGCTGTCGTCGTCACTGTCGTGACAGGTCTGTAAGTGGCTGTCGCAGCAGTGTCCAAATTGTATATCACGGCAGCCCGACCTGATGCAGGGTTGATCAAAGGTCACCTCAATGATGGCCTTGCATTCCTCGTCCACATCAGCATGTTTCATTGCTTGGAGAACATTCAGCTTGATTTCTTGATCGTTCACGCGCATAGTGAGTTCTCCTTTCTCCACATCAATCAATGATCTTCCCGTGGCTAAGAAGGGTCGCCCAAGGATGACTGGTGCGTTCTCATCTGCCTCACAATCCAAAATAAGAAAGTCAGCAGGAAAAATAAGCTTATCCACTCTTACCAAAATATCTTCAATTTTTCCCTCGGGGTGAACGTAAGAGCGGTCGGCTAGCTGTAGGGTAACTGTCGTGGGTCGTGCCTTGCCAATACCTAGTTTCTGAAAAACAGATTTGGGCATTAGATTAACACTAGCACCAAGATCACATAATGCCTTACCCACAAATCTGTCGCCGATTACACAAGGTATGAGGAAGCTCCCTGGATCCTTCTTTTTCTGGGGTGGTTGCCGATGAAGAATACTCATGCAACCTTCTTGCATTCTTACCGTTTCAAATTCCCCAAGTTTAGATTTTTTAGACATGACATCCTTGAGAAATTTAGCATAACCGGGCATCTCCCTAACAGCATCTAACAACGGAATGTTAATATGAACCTGTTTAAAAATATCATAAATCTTTTTAAGTTGAGATTCATGCTTAGCTTGCTGTATCCGTTGCGGAAAAGGTGGTGGAGGACGATAATCAGCAATGCGTCCTTCCCACTGCATGCGAATCTGAGGACGGTATTCGTCTTTCTTCTCCTCTGTCGCTTCTGCTGTCGTGACAGGCTCATCGGCAGCAGTCTGTTTATCACCTGTCGGGGCAGCTTCCTCGGCAGGTTTATCCAAGGCAGGTTCCTTTTTGGTCTCAGCTTCTTTTTCCGGCCCTGGTAACTTTTTCCCACTCCTTGTGGTAATCGCCTTACATTGCTCATGTGGGGGTGGTCTAGCATTTTCAGTATTACTAGGGAAACCTTCATTCTGCCTTGGCTTAATATGCTGCGACACTTGACCCATTTGTGTCTCAAGAGATTTCAAGGTAGCCTCATGGTTTGTCATTCTCATCTTAGTCTCATCCATGAAGTTTTCCGTCTTCTTGACAAACTGATTAATATTCTCCATATACGTACCAGTCTGAGACATAAAGGTGGCCAGAGTCTGCTCCAATATACTACCCGTGGCAGGTGGTGGCTGCTGTTGCTGCTGAGGCGGCAAGTTCTGCTGTGACAGTTGCTGCGGCTGCTGTCTCGTTAGCAATCTGGGACCCCCTTGATTCTGATTATAAGCTTGCGGATTCAGAGCATTGTTAGGATTACTCAAGAAAATTTGGGATCCTTCCTCCAATTAGGGTTGTAGTTGTTGGAATTATAGTTCGGCTTGTAATTTCCAACATATTTTCCCTCTTCTATGTTTATTGGGCACTCTTCCCTACTATGATTTCCCTCACAAGTAGCACAAACTTCCTCGACAGCAAAACCTTGTAATTCATCATCATTCAATAACTTTTTCATTGCTTTAGTAAGGAATGCTACCTGCGATTTCATGGTGCTGTCGGCCTCGTAGTCCTTGACTGCAAGTACCCGTTTACCTCCTCTTCTAGTGGTTGGAAACTGCTCCTCATTCTTAGCCAGATGTTTCAAAACTTGCAGGGCCTCGTCCGGATCTTTATCCAATAATAGTCCATTTGCTGCAGAATCAATTCGAATGCGAGTTTGTAAGTTAGCAGCATTATAAAACTTAGTTACCTGATTCCAGACAGGGAATCCATGCATTGGGCAGTTTCGAAGAAGAGTTGTGAATCTGTCCCAGGCCTCGTGCATTGGCTCGTCATCTTCCGGTTGAAAAGTAGCAATTTCATTACGTAATCGCTCAGCTAAATGTGAAGGATTAAAACGAGATAAGAATTCACGAGTTAGATCTGCCCAAGTCATAATAGAACCCGGTGTGAGTTTATTCCACCAAGTTTTAGCTCTGTCCCTCAATGAATGGGGAAATAACCGAAGCCTCAGTATCTCCGGACTGACTCCTGGTAGTCTAAACGAACCACAGATCTCCTGGAACGTTTTGAGATGTTCCCTAGCATCTTCTGTCGCCGATCCACCAAACTGTCCGGCATTGTTGATCATACTAAACATGACAGGTTTAAGTTCGAAATTGTCAACATCAATATCCGGCAGCGTGGTCTCCAGCTCTACATGATCGTTCAGCATGTAGTCTCGACATGACCGTCGTCCATCTGCCCTCGGCGGGTCACCGACAGGCGGTACATCTTCACCGACAGGCTGATTACGGGCCATCTGCTCTAGCTGTTCTTCAAGGTATTCGTTTCGGTCTAAGAGGTGGCGAATCTGTTTCTTAAGATTAAAGGAACGTTCGATCTCCGGATCTAATTTATACTCAGGATCTTCACCTCTTTTCGATCTGCGCATAAACAGGAAAACCTTGTGAAAAGCAAGAGTTTAAAACACAAAAGAAAAATTAAAGAAAATAAAAAAAAAACAAAAACAAAAACGAAAATAAAAACAAAAAGTGCAAGGAAAGAAAGGTGTAGTTATGTTGCCAATCCCCGGCAACGGCGCCAAAAACTTGTTGCGTGTAAAATAGACTATCGCAATTTGTAGTGCAAGTGTACACGACGCAAGTAGTAAAGTGATACGAAGTATCGGATATCGTCTCCACAGGGATTGGGCTAATGACTTCACCTTATTTCACTGCACGAAGTAAAAGAAATATTTATGAGAGTTGTCACGAATAATAAAGTAAAAACGTAAATAAAAGGATTGACAAATCAAGATAGAGAGAATGGGCTGGTATTGAATTGCTCAGTAGTGCAGGTATTGAATTGCTTAGGATCTCCAATTCTGTCGTTGCGCCCGTCGCCGACAACACCTGTTGCGGCGGCTGTCCGTTAGCTGTCGCGGCAGCGAATACTAACTCCGTACTTCAAGCTTGGCAAGAATCCCAGATCTGCCTTGCCCTATCCCTAGGCACAAGTCTGTCGATGATCACGTCTTTGATGATACCTCCCGGCGTGAATCGAAGGATGAACACCGATGTGTATGAATTCTTCCTTAGCCACTTAACCTCGCCTTATCCCTAAGCACGAGATGGTTCAACTATAAACTAGAGAACACGCTTTTATCTCTTTCGTATACTTAACTCTCCCGATGCTAAGTAAATAGATAACCTCACAATGCTCTCCCGATGCTCTTGCAAGATATTAAAACCAAGATAAAAGAACTTGAAGTTTATTTTATTGAACTTGAAAAATCCTAAAACAAAGCAACCCTTGCAACTACTTTACAAAACAACCCGTAGCCCTAGGGGGAATTTAGAACATGTCGGTGACGGGTAGACGGCAGGGTTTCGGTTTTGGTTATGGGGTAGTCGATTATGCCCTAGGGTTAATCTATGCCCTTTATATAAGCTTTGGGCTCAAGTTATCTAAGGTAACAAGGATTACAACTTTAATTAAAAGTAAGATTCTAATAAAGACTAAATCTCTAAAAGTTTCCTACTTTCCAGCCGCATCCCTATTTTGTGGGAATTCTTTTCCTTGAGCTTTGGCTTGACATATCTTTTGATCCGGGGCTTGGAAAATTATTTGGCTTCCACACGACAGACGAGCAGATTTTTCTCTATCTATCGAGGTCCACTTGACTTTTCCTCTTCATAAACCTGTTGTCACCATGCTGTCACGACAGGTCCATGACAGGTTCGTCTTCTTCAGCTGCTTGTCCAGTTTAGCTCTCCTGCTTATCTGCCCTGCGCCTGCCTTCGACATCTACTGTGACAGATACCTGCAAAAATAGCCATCTTTCAGTAGAATCCGTGCCTTTTATATAATTGTGATGTTTTATTGAAAACTAACCTAAATGTGATGCAATGATGCTTGAATGCAGCAGAAATATGGGTTAAAAAGGGTGTAAATAATAGAACTTTTACACACTCAACACTTCACATTATACATTCCTCTTACTTGGCTATCATTTCAACAAGAAACCTTTTAAAAACCATTTATTTAATCAATCCAACTCATGCATTTAACAAATGCAACATATGAACCTCATCATCAACATTTGCATCATATGCCTTTTAAAACAAGTCTTAGACAAGACTTCAATGCACTAAGAGATTTCATGCACACATGCATCATTCTCAATAGATAATCAACACTTGTTCAAACTTAACAAGCAAGCATGCATTCTTAAAACATCATACACTTCCCATGCAACCATGCATCATTCCAAGCATCTCATGCTTCATTAAAAACAAGAACATCATATTGGCTTTCAAGTGATAATCCAAATCCACTTTTCAACTCAACATCCAATCGGATACGCGGATCACAAGCGTTGTCCCTACGCTTCATACACACTACCAATCCAAGGCCCCCAAATGGACTTTTAACCACCATTTGACCTTACCATTCACAAGGTTCCCATGTATGGACTTTTAACCACCATACAACCTTATCTTCCTCAAGGTTCCCATGTATGGACTTTTAAACACCATACAACCTTAACTTACACAAGGTTCCCATATATGGACTTTTAAACACCATATAACCTTAACATGCACAAGGTTCCCATGTATGGACTTTTAAACACCATACAACCTTAGCATCACCAATTGGTAGTTTTATAACATCACTAACGAGATCCGGGACACCCTATACAAGATCCACACATGGACTTTACACCACCATTGTGATCTTAACAAGCACAAGGTCCACAAATGGAATTTTAACAACCATTACTACCTTTGCTTACCCAAGGTCCTCGAATGGGCACTCAACCTCCATTATGACCTTAACCATCTCATTAGGATACTTGGATGGAGTTTACCGGTTCACTCTTAACCACTCCACATCCAAGGCGACTTTATTCACGGTGCACCCAATCCTATAGCCGGCTAACTATATCCGATCAAAGAAACCAAGAACCACTTACATCACTTGCCAATATAACCATTTTACCATAATAGTCCAATGATTCACATGCATAACCACAATGCAAAAACCATCATTTACCATCATCAATTCACTGTTTTTAAAGCATTACACAATGCCATTAAACATCATGCAACACCATGCATCAAAACCACAATTTCCATGTACAAAACCAAGGATCTCTTACCTTGAGCATCCTTCACATATGACTTTCAAAACCAGCATTAAACCATGCCAAAATATGCTTACAAAACAGAATTTAAAACATGCAAATCAAATGCGTTGCAACCATCAAACACAATTGCTTTTAAAGCCAAACCACAACACAACCAAGAGCGAAAATCCATTTACTTACTCTTGAGCTTAGCAAAGTTGTTTAGACTTAAACTAAGCTCCCAAAACCTTCAAACCTTGGTTTAAAAGCTGAAAACCCAACTTCACTCACCGATACACAAAACAAGGCTAACCAACAAGCCTTCCAAGCATCCGAAACCTTCCGCACCACCTCTAATGCTCACGGATCAAACTCCCCTGTTTCAAGCACACAACAACAGAGGATTAATGCATCATTATGAATTAAAAACATCAGCAACACAAGTCAACTCGCTGCTCATCACAAATCCAACAATTCGGCTACTAAACACAACCGAAATCACCCCCAAACACTTCCAAAACTTAACCCAGCCAAGATCCATCACTTCTAACCATTTTTAAACATCAATTACCATCCAAAATGATCACAAACACGTCCTTATACCTCCAGCTATAATAGATCATCAAAAACACTCCAAAAACAACCAAAAACTCAAGTAAAACTTAGGAAATTCAACCTATCCGGAATTGCATTAATTAAACCTCAACTTCTAATCAATTTAGCATTCATTTAACATCAAAAACACACCTCAAAACCCTGCTTAAACAGATCATACGAAAATCCACCAAAATCACCAAATCTTGCATTTAAAGCCGAGATCCTTTACACAATTTCAAAAACCACTTATAAAACATTCATTAAGGATTGAGAACTTAGGAATTTCAGTAAAGAACTGAGAGTTTAGAGGAGAAGGACGTTCTTACCTCCAAACTTGAGTTTCTCTCTTTTTGGAACCAAAATCTTGAAAATCCAATTAGCAATTGGTGAGGTTTTGTTGATGTGATGATTAGGAATCAAAAGAGGATTGAAAAGAAAGATTTAAGTGACAAAATCAGAGGAAAGATTATGGAGAAATGTGTTTGGGTTGAGAGAAAATGAGAGAAAGGAAAATTGGAAAATATGGAAAGTTAGTTGCAAAATAGCAAAATGATTTCCCTCCTCTTTTCTTTTGTTTTAAAATCAGAATTAAACCTTAAAATATCTTAGAAAAATCTGGAGAAACTCCCTTTGGGTAAATAGCTCCTTAAAGATTCAAAGTTTCAATCCTTTCTAAAACAGTCACGCAACTTTCAAAAATTACATTTTGGTCACTAGCCAAAATGTCACCCTTCCAAACCTCATTTTGTAAAATTGATTTCACAGTTCACTTTTATATATTAAAAGATGATTTTAGAACATTTTTTCCATATTTTTAATGCAACCCGAACTAGGCTTTCCTAATTTCACCTTTTTAGATTCGAACAGCACTTTGACCGAACCGGTCAACGCCCAAAACTTCCAAGCCCAAAACCGGGGCGTTACAGGAATAGTAAAAATGGAGAAGAGAGCTCTTTTGGTCGTTGAGTTTGAAATGAGAGTGAGGAAGAAGATGAGCACATGTCTTCTTCTTTTGTTTTTGCTTTAATTTATCAAAGAAATCCTATTTACCATTATGCCATTAATGAAATTGCTAAAAACTCACATCTCCTAAAGTCAATGGAATTTGGACTTAGAAGATAGGCCCAACATAGACTTTAATTATTTTGCAAACACGAAGACCATAAAATATTTTATTATTTTAATTATAAAACCAAAACCTGAAATATTATTTTAATATTATTTTCACCCGACCCCCAAACCCGGGTGTTACAACTCTCCCCCACTTAAGGAATTTCGTCCCCGAAATTACCTGACAGAAACAAGTACAGAAACTGCTCAAGCATATCAGATTTCCTCTCCCACGTGGCCTCTTCCACACCTCTATGTTTCCACAACACCTTGACCAACTCTATGGTCTTGCCACACAACACCTTGCTATGAGAAGCAAGTATCTAAACAGGTTCTTCATTATAAGACAAATCTGGATTCAACTATATCTCCTCATATGCATAACATGAGATGGATCTGAACTATATCTCCTAAGCATCGACACATGAAACATATCATGGATCTTCTCTAACTCAGAAGGCAATCTCAAACGGTAAGCTACAGGCCCAATCCGCTCAAGTATCACATACGGACCAATAAACCTCGGACTCAACTTGCCTTTGCGGCCAAATCGCATTACCTTCTTCCACGGAGATACTTTCAGAAACACTTTCTCACCCAATGAGAACTCAATCTCTTTTCTCTTCAAATCTGCATAAGATTTCAAACGATCTGAAGCTGCTTTCAAACGGTCGCAAATCAACTTCACTTTATCGGTAGTCCCCTTAAGCAAATCCGGTATAGGTAACAATCTCTTACCCATTTCAGCCCGACAGATCGGAGTCCTACATCGTCTACAATACAAAGCCTCACTGCTAAGAAGTGAGCACACTTAGTGAACCTATCAACTATCACCCAATAAAAATTCTTATTCGAAGAAGACAACGGTAACCCCGAGACAAAGTCCATAGTGATCCTCTCCCATTTCCATTCTGGAATCTTAAAAGGTTGTAACAAACCTGAAGGAACCTGATGTTCTGCCTTCACTCTCTGACAAACCATACAACGGCTCATATACTCGGCTACATCCTTCTTCAAACCAACCCAGAAATAATCATTTCTTCAAATCACGGTACATCTTAGTACTACCCGGATGCATAGAAAAATGACTCGAATGTGCTTTGCTTAGAATCAGACGTCTCAACTCAACATCTTCAGGTACTACAACTTTATCTCTTAAACACAATGTAACCCCCTTAGCCCGACCTAGACGATTGACCCGAACTACGAAGATTACACGGGGAAAACCAAAGTCAACCCGAAAGCCAACCTTGATTCACGACCCTTTTTTTCCTTTTTAATCTTGTCTAGATACATGTTAACCCTAAGTGAGTACTTACGAGATACGGTTGAGAAAGGCACAACAAACGGATATCATATAGGGACTCAATTGCAGTTTACACGGGTTTAGGGACAAAAATGTAATTTCTATAAATTAGAAGGTCGTCGTTGATTTTAAGTTTACCATTATGAAATTAGTCATGTTACATGCTTCTCTGCCAAATTTCATCTTAATTGGACATCTCAAGCTCAAGCAATTAAAATCCCAACATTTTGGACTAAAGTGTAAAACATGCAAACATCAGAGCAATTCAAATATGTGTCTAACGGTCACCCGTTTCGAAACACCCACCTGTCGTATTGAAACGATGGATCAAAACGGTGTTGACCGTTTCGGTACGCAGGTGTGTTTCGAGACCAGTTCCGAAACATGGCATTCCAGTAGCCAAATCGTTCCGAAAGAGCCTCTAACGTTTCGAAACATGAAGGCCATTACAGGCCCCCGTTTTGAAACACAAGAGGGTGTTTCGATACGGTTTGCCCAGAAACTGCAGCAATTGCTGGTTTTTCCTTCGTGAACTCATTCAAACACATCCCAAAGACTCTCTAATCATACCAATAAATCAGCAAACATATAAGGTACATATCTAGAACTCTTAAACACATTCATAGCATCAAACTTGAAATCTCACTAGTCTAGAGGCATGCTTCCTAATATCAAATCACAAATAGGCAATCCAACCTCAAAACAAGCAATTAAGGTCATTTACAATTCAAACTAGCCAAAGCAAACATGCCACAACCCTAGGGACTTTAACACATCTCCCAAATACAATTCTTGGTTTCCCATTACTAATCTATCAAAACTAAAGTGTATGAAAACTTCACTATACATGAGCTTGGATTTCCTTGGATGAACTTAGCTTCCTTGATGCCCAGAAACACCTCAATTATCTGCATTATTGGTAAAGAGAGAGCGTAAGCACAAATGCTTAGTGAGGCATGCTCTAAAGGAAACCAACACAATAATGCACACTTTGAAAATCTTTACACAAAAGCTTTTGAACCGCATGCTCATTTTAACACAAGCTTGAAAACCTTTCAATGCAACTTCTCACTGAAAGTACATGTACCTCAATTCTATCTCATGCATTTACCAATGCAAAACCCATGGCAAGGTCATACACATGCTTGTATCATCAAAGCATTTCTAAAACAAATCTCATATGCATAATTCATATCATAAATCATTTCATCAAAGGTACATGTGTAACAAAAACCATTTCATCATTTTATTGGCATTTAGCATCTCATTAATACTCGGATATGCGGACACATTTCTACACTAAACTCTTTCGGTGGAATCTCGCATCACCGTACTCACTTGTCTAGCAACATGGCATCCGGTGGAATCTCTCATCACCGTACTCACATGGCGGAATCTCTCATCGCCACAAAGCTTGGGTATTTCACCAGTCCTACCCGATGGAATGCCCATCGTCGGAATATCGCCCTTTGGCTTAACCAAAGAACACGTACGAATTTTTAGTTTATAGTGCACTCTCATCCTATTGGTCGATCAATTATATCCGATAAGTTTCTCAACATCTCTGCCAATATAATGTGTTAAAACATCACCACACCTACTGTTTTTCATGCAATATTACTCCAAGGTTTTCTCATCACATTTCAGAACATGAATCATACTTTGCTTCAAACAAAAAGCTCAAATCTCAAGCCATGAATCATGCACAAAAACAGTAGGAATTTATCAATCTCAAACCATGAGCATGTAAAAGCATTTTAGGGGCAAACGCCACTTTAAAGAGAGCAATTCAAACCATACTTACTTCCGGATTTAGAAAGGTGTTTCAAACCTCTCCTAAATCCCCAAACCTTGTATTTTTGTCCTTATTTACTTCTAACCCAATCGCACTCACCAATTTCTTTTCGCTTGCTCGCCGAAACGCCAATTAAGCTTCCAGATCAACTCCAAAAGTGTCAGAAGATGTCTCCCCTATTTTAGACACATAAAAGCAGAGGATTAAGGCATCATCATGCATTGAAATCTTCAGCCAACACTCCTAAAGTCGTTGCTCTACCTAAACCCAACATTTCGGCTATCAAACACAACTAAGATCACCTCCAAACTCTTCCAAAACATAACCCAGACAAGATCCATCACTTCTAAACATTTCTAAACATTAATTAACATCAAAAACAATCCTAAACTCGTCCTTACACCCCCAGCTTTAACATAACACCAATATCACCCCAAAACCCACCATTTTCACAAGCAAAAACTTAGGAAAACCAACCTATTCGGGATTGGATTGATAAAACCTCATTCCTAACATCATTTAACATCCAAAATACATTAGAAAACCATCTCAAAACAGAGCCCAATCAATTACCACGAAAATCTTCAAGATCTTTTAAACTGCCACGTCACCCTCCGTTAACCTTTAACGGCTGGTGGTCACATTGATACCATTTAAATAGTTTGGTGGTTTAATTGTGACGAAAAAAAGTAATGTCGTCAGATCGCAACTTTTGCAATAGTAAGGTGGTCATTTATGTAGTTTACCCTAAATTTAAATACGTTAATAATCAAATTTGATATATTTGCATACTTATTAACTTGCATATTATATTTATATTATGTTCATGTTGTGTATGAAATTTCAGTATTTTAATCATTTCATAATCATATATTTATGTGTGAATTACATAATTATCTCATGTTGGGTCAATTTAAATATTTTTACTCCAAATTTAAACCCGACCCGACCCAACCTAAATCTATTTTTTTAATCCCGACTCATAAAATTTGATCGGTCGAATCTCCGTGTCATGCACATCACTAGTTAGTAGAGCCTTAAATTCTTTACTTACATTCTCTTTGAAATGTACTGATACAAATTAAAGTATAGGATTAAATTTCAAATGTAATCATAACAGAGGTATTAAAATCACAGTTTGACCAAATTATATACAACTTTCAGGTTTCATATTCGTCACATGAAGTGGGAATAGATCCAACCATGGCCGATCCAAACGTACCCATCTCGTCAACTCCGACCACCAACCAAGCTTCCCAAGTCGGCAGAACCGACCGCGAGGCTCGAGTTTTTAGGTACAAAGAGAATAGGAGGAACCGAAAATTTGAGAAAACAATTCAATACGCTTCCCGGAAGTCCTACACCGAATCAAGGCCAAGAATCAAAGGCTGATTCGTCAAAGTAACTAAAATCGACAACGACATAGTCCTCGACCACATGCTTAACTCGCCAACTTCAGCTTTTGCAGCAGCTTTCATGTCGGAAACAGAGTACGACGTTGTCTCGTAGTTTTGAAAGTCGATTTATAGAAGAATACTATGATTGTGTAATATAGTAATAAAATTCTGGCAAGTAGAATAATCCAAACGGCGGATGAAAGGATATATTATTAGTGTCTTGGCATAGTAGTAATATCTTGATGGTATATTTAATTGTTATAGGAGCTGACTCTGACCGACCTAGAGATAGAGCTGAGCGTGGGAGACGTCACCGTCGACGTTGAGTGTTAGCTACATGAGGTATGTTCTCTTCTGTGTAGTTTGCTTACAGTGATCTGCATGTAAATGTGATGATTTTTTGAAATGTATACATGATGTGGTCTGATGATGTGTGATGATTATATTCTATTGATCTGTGATGTTTGACTTGTTCAACATTCTATAATGTTATGCAATATTTGATTATACATTCAGATTCAGATTATTGTATATCGAATTATATGATTATGCATTTCTGTTGATAAATAATACATTTAGATTCAGAGCTCGAATTTTATGTCACCTCATTTTGGTTTGGATTCTGTACGGGGAAGTTCAGTAGCTTCATCCTTCAGGATGATGTTTACTTCAGATAAGAGGTTTTGCCCTACGAGCTGGATTCCACTTCAGATGGTGATGAGATAGAGAGTGGTTCTGGGAACCTTACTCTTCGGATGGTGATGTAGTTTGGGTGCATGTCATATTATGTTGCATATTCATTCATACTTGCTTATGTGTTTGAATTGATTCATGATGGAAAAACTATATTTTAATAATGTTTGGTTGTCTCTATTGTTATAATGACTCTATTAGTTCTATTTGCATTGTAGAGACACACTTAGTGTTTTTTGCTGACTCCCCCTTAGTTTCTACTTTCAGTTACTCAGGTCTAGGCTACGGTACTTGGAGGACCTCATTTTCCAGCTTTATTTATTTATTATTATCAGTATGAGACTTGGACTTTTACATATTATATGTTTTATCACATTGTATATAATTTCAAATTCTGGATGTTTTATTTGGGGTTATTCTGTTTTATTATGCATGTACATTTTGAATATTTAATATTTTTAGGAATATTTTATCAGTATGTAATATTTTATCAGGTTACTTGTGTGAGGGAGAAACTTTGAGTTGACTCCTTATATTCGACCCAGTTTTTCTGGGTCAGGTTTAGGGGTTACATTTAATGGTATCAGAGCCAAGTTCAACACTCGGCCTGAGTGATTTAAATCAATTTGAAATCGAAAATAAATTTTTGCATGCATTCTCAAATGTTTTCGGGGTAAAACGGGAATTTCAGATAAATTTATGATCTATTATGAATATATTTATACATATTCTGAATAAGGTCTCCAAGTACCGAATCTAATCTTAGGATTCTATCTTTTGTAGACATACTACTATGTCACCTCGAAGAAGTTCTAGAGTAGCGGTCGGTCGAGGTCGCGGCCGAGGTCGTGGCTGAGGACGAGGTCGTACTGTGACTACGGATAGTGACGTTCCACCTCTAGAGGGTTCGATACAAAATCAAGATGAGGTCCAGGGTGCGAATGAGGAGGAACAACATGTGGATCAGACAGGAGGTCAGCAGACAGGAGCTCAGTAGACTGGAGCACAGTAGACCGGTGGAGGAGACCCACATGTTCAGCCTGCTCAGGGTAGTGGTCATCGTGATTCAGGGGATAGTGAGACAGTGGGCACATATGTTGTAACTATTCAGAGAGAGTTATTGAGATACCTTCGTCAGTCTGAGAGTGTTCGGAGACCCATATCCACAGAGTTTCTTGCTGCCGAGATGACTATGTTCAATGGAAAGACGGGTACAGACCCAGCAGATGTAGAGTACTGGCTGAAGAAGCTTTAACGATTATTTGTTGAGATGGATTATCCTACCGACCAGAAACTCAGGGCTACCGTTTCACTGCTGCGAGGTGAAGCCCAGAATTGGTGGGAGGCTGAAGAGCTTGTTACTCCAGCTAGTACTATTACTTGGGATAATTTCAGACAGGCTTTCCGTGATCGATATGTCGGAGCTGATTATATAGCTAAGTGTAGAGATGATTTCATGAATCTGAGACAGAACGACATAATTTTTAATGACTATGAGATCGAGTTTATGAGATTTATTCAGTACGTCCCAGGGTTAGTGACCACAGAAAAAGACAAGTGTGATTGGTTTCTGAAGGGTTACGTCCTACGATAAAGGCCAGTGTTGCTTTACATATGGACAAGGAATACAATGGTATAACTTGATGAGCTAGGACATCTGAGCGTAATGATGACGAGTTGAGACAGCTTGAGTTCCATGGATCTGATAGAATGAAGAGACCAGTGTCAGTGCCAGTTCAGCATAGTCAGGGAAATCAGTCTAGGAAGAGGGCCAGAGATGAGACATACTATCAGAGTTATTCGAGAGCTAGATTAGTGACTTCTTCTATTCCGACTGTCAGTGTTGGTGGTTCGACTAGTACTCGAGGGGTGCCACAGTGTCCTTTTTGCAAGAAGTGGCATTCGGGCGAGTGTTTGAGGCAGACTGGAGCTTGTTTCAGATTTGGTTCATTCGAGCATTGTTTCAAAGATTGTACGATTTCACCTCCCTCAGCTTTTACTACTAATTAGTCTCAGACATCAGTACAGACTCCCGCCAGGGGAAGAGGTTAGGTCAGATTTGTTACTTCAGGCCCTGCTAGTAGAGGTAGATCAGCTCCGAGTGGAGGATCAACATGATCGGGGGCCAGACAACCGGGGTTAATTTATTCTACTAGGAGGCACGACGACCGTGATGAACCAAATGTTATTGCAGGTACATTCTCTATCCATTCTATTCGATATTTTGCTCTGCTAGATAATGGTTTGACTCATTCATATGTTGCAAGTTTTGTATCTGGGGGTCTTGAGATTTCTGTTGAGGATACTGTTAGTGTTGTTATTGTACACAGTCCGATGGGTAATCCAGTTGAGGTTACTAAAGTATACAGGAATTGTCCTCTCGAGATTCAAGGGGAGATCTTTTCAACTGATTTGATGGAGTTACCCTTTGGAGAGTTCGATCTTATTCTGGGTATGGATTGGTTGTCTGCACATCATGTTACTTTAGACTGTGAAAAGAAAAGGGCTACACTGAGAACTCCTGATGATCGTGAGGTGATTCTGATTGGTGAGCGCAGAGGGTTCCTATGTAACATCGTCTAAACTCTCAAAGCTGAGAAAATGATCAGGAAAGGGTCTATCGCTTATCTTGCCAATATCCTTGATTCGAGACAGTCTGATTCCGAATTAGATAAGATTCGAGTTGTGAAAGACTTTCCAGACGTATTCCCGGAAGAATTACCTAGGGTACCGCCGAAATGGGATGAGGTTGAGTTTGGCATCGAGGTTTATCTGGGTACAACTCTTGTGTCTATAGAACCTTATCGGATGGCACCGAAGGAATTTAAAGAGTTGAAGATTTAGTTACTAGAACTGTTGGATCGAGGTTTCATTCGACCCAGTGTTTCTCCTTGGGGAGCTCTTGTTCTGTTTGTTAAGAAGAAGGATGGGACAATTCGACTCTATATAGATTATCGGAAGCTAAACAAGCTGACGATCAAGAACAAATATCCTCTTCCCCGTATTGATGATCTGTTTGACCAGTTCCGGGGAGCTACGGTATTTTCTAAGATAGACCCGAGATCTAGTTATTACCAACTCAAGGTTAAGGATTCTGATGTGTTCAAAATAGCTTTCCGGACACGATATGGCCATTATGAGTTCCTTTTGATGCATTTTGGGTTGACTAACGCTCCTGCCGCTTTTATGGATATGATGAATAGGTTGTTTCAACCCTATCTTGACCAGTTTGTTGTGGTATTTATTGATGATATATTGGTATATTCTAGATCTAAGGAAGAGCATGTGGAACATCTTTAGATTGTATTACAGATTCTACGAGATAAACAACTATATGCCAAATTCAGTAAGTGTGAGTTCTGGCTTTTTGAGCTTATGTTTCTGGGTCATATAGTTTCTGCTCAAGGTATTCAAGTTGATCCGATGAAGGTTGAGGCTATTATGAGTTGGAAGTAGCCCAAGAATGTTTCTGAGGTTTGAAGCTTCTTGGATTTAGCTGGTTATTATCGGAGATTCGTTGAGGGTTTCTCTTCTATTGCAGCTTTGTTGACTAAGCTTATGAGGAAGGATGTTCCCTTCGTTTGGACTGAGGCTCAATAGTCTAGTTTCGAGAAGCTTAAGCTTGTGTTGACTGAAGCACTAGTTTTGATTCAACCTGAGCCATGTAAGGCTTATACAGTTTTTAGTGATGCTTCGTACACCGGATTTGGGTGTGTTTTGATGTAGTATGGGAAGGTAGTGGCTTATGCGTCTCGATAGTTAAAACAGCATGATTGTAACTATCCTACCCACGATCTAGAGCTTGTTGTTGTTATCTTTGCACTTAAGATCTGGAGACACTATCTCTACGGGGAGAAGCTTTATATCTATACAAACCATAAAAGTCTGAAATAACTCCTCACTCAGAAAGAGCTTAATCTGAGACAGTGTCGCGTGTTAGAGCTTCTCAAGGATTATGATTGTGAAATTGAGTATCATCCACGTAAAGCTAATGTCGTTGCTGATGAATTGAGTCGTAACACAATTTCAGATCTGAGAGTTTTGTTTGCTCGGATGAGTTTGTACGACGATGGCAGTCTGATGGCAGAACTTCGGGTTATTCCTACATTGATTTCTGATATTCGAGCTGAGCAGCCTAATGATCCGTTTTTGATGCATTGTATCAGAGAGGTGCGTGAGGGTACATCTCTAGATTTCTCTATTGATCATGGTGGAGTATAATGTTTCTGTGGCCGATATTGTATTCCGAGGAAATCTGGGTTAAAAAAGGTTATTCTCCGTGAGGCCTATGAAAGTCTTTATTCTATGCATCCTTGTGGTTACAAGATGTATAAGAATCTTCGTGAAAGGTATTGGTGGAAAGGTCTCAAGTGGGACGTCGTCGGATTTGTATCGAGGTGCCTGACTTGTCAGAAAGTCAAAGCAGAGCATCAACGTCCGTTTGGGTTACTACAACATATTGAGATTCCTCAGTGGAAGTGGGAGCACGTGACTATGGACTTTGTTAGTGGACTTCCTTTGACTCCGTCGAAGAAGGATTCTATCTGGGTTATTGTTGATCGTCTGACGAAGTCCACACATTTCATTCATGTCTGAGTTAACTATTCTTTGAGTAAGTTAGCCCGACTTTATATTTTTTTAGATAGTTCGACTTCATGGGGTACCGTTATCTATTATTTCCGACAGAGATCTGAGGTTCACTACATGATTCTAGGGGTCTCTTCATTCTGCTTTGGGTACTCGGTTGAAATTCAGTACATCTTATCATCTGCAGACAGATGGTCAGTCTGAGCGTGTGATCCAGATTCTTGAGGATATGTTGAGAGGTTGTATTCTTGATTTCAGAGGTAGTTGGGATGATTTCTTACCGCTTGTAGAGTTTTCTTATAATAATAGTTATCAGGCCAGTATCAAGATGGCCCCGTATGAGGCTCTGTATGAGCGTAGGTGTCGTTCACCTATTGGTTGGACTGGGTTGAATGAGCACAGATTGTTGGGGCCGAAGATTGTGCACGAGGCTGAGCAGACTGTCAGATTGATTCGGGATCGGCTTAAGGCTGCTTTTGACAGACAGAAGTCTTATGCTGATTAGAGACGTCGTGATCTTGAGTTTGAGGTGGGTGATGAGGTTTTCTTGAAAGTATCTCCTTAAAGGAAGGTACTTCAGGTTGGTCGAAAGGGCAAGATGAGTCCTCATTACATTAGCCCTTATTGGATTATTCGTTGAGATGGACCAGTTGCCTATCAGCTAAAGCTACCAACAGAGCTTCAACGTATTCACGATGTTTTCCATATTTCAGTGTTGAGATGTTATCATCCTGATCCGTCACATGTCATGCATGTTGAGGACATTGAGGTTCGTCCTGATTTGCGTTTTGAGGAGGAGCCTATTGGCATTCTTTCTCAGGATAAAAAGGTTCTCAGAAGGAAGACCATTAAGATGGTCAAAGTTCTATGGCGTAGTCGTAGTCTTGATGAGGCTACGTGGGAGCCCAAGACTGTCATCCAAGCTCAGTATCCACATCTTTTTGTTCCAGGTAAATTTCGAGGCTGAAATTTCTTTTTAACGGCGAGAGAGTTGTAACACCCCAATTTTGCCCTAAATTAAAAACCCTAATAATTGGGAATTTCAATTGAAAACTTAATTAAATTTCAATGGTTAAATTTGGAATTTTAAGAATTTCAGTGATCCCATTGTAATGATTGCAAAACTTAAGTTTCGTTTCATAAACCATAGAAAGTATAATGGCATGCTCTGTAATTAACCCTTTTCTTAGGGTATAAATGGAACCTTTCAACCATTTTCTCTGGTTTTGGTCGTTCTCTTCCCTCTGCTTCAACGTCTTGTGCGAGCAAAAGAAAAGAAACCCCCTTTCTCTGTTTTCCGTCCGACCAAGGGTCAAACACCTTCCGTTCGACGGTCCGGCACCACCGTTCCTCTTCCCTTTATTGTCCGACAAGAACCCACTCGTCAACTAACCCTCTTCGGCCGCCCTTTGCCCGAAACTCATCGGTAAGCTTTTTGGTTGCTTTGGAAATCCCTCACGCCGCTGTCGTCTTGTTTTTTTTTGCAAATTGGTTGTGTCTCAATTGTTCCTTTCCCTCGTGTAAGTTGTGTATGTATGTGAGTCTCAGAAACTCGTCGGAATTTGACGCGAGAGGTCAACCGTGGTGAGGAATCGGGGGGATGTTGTGCCCTAATTTTCGAATTAGGGATTTTATGTTGAACCGGTCTGAACCAGTCCAGAAGACTGGACCAAGTTGACAGAATCGAACCAGTTTGTCTTATAAAGAGTCGGCTGACATCATCGTTGACCGTTGACTTTTTCAGGAAAAGGCTATTTCATGTTTTTCGACATCCTGATTCCTATTCCGATTCTGTTGCCTGTTTTCCCAAATTCGAACCCAAAAGACCGTTTTGACCGCTTTTATTCACTTATACTTGTATTTAAAGATTTGAATATCGGAAAAATTAATTGGTATTATTTGTATTTGCAGACGATATTGACTCGGATACTCAGATCCTTACTCCTCCTCCATTTGGACGACCTCCTGTTGCTTAGCCATTGGGATTCGTCGCGAGTTTAATTATTAATATACATTCGATATTTATATTATCAATTTCTTGGCATAGTAGTAATATCGTAATGGTGTATTTAATTATTAGAGGAGCTGAATCTGACCGAACTAGAGATAGAGTTGAGCATGGGAGACGTCACCGTCGATGTTGAGTGTTAGCTACTTGAGGTGTGTTCTCTTCTTTGTAGTTTGCTTACAGTGCACTGTATGTAAATGTGATGATGTGCTAAAATGTATACATGATGTGGTCTGATGATGTGTAATGATTATATTCTATTGATCTGTGATGTTTGACTTGTTCAACATTCTGTAATGTTATGCAATATTTGTTTATACATTCAGATTTAGGTTATTGTATATCGTATTATATGATTATGTGTTTTTGTTGATAAATAATGCATTCAGATTCAGTGCTCAGATTTTATGTCATCTCATTTTGGTTGGGATTTTGTACGGGGAAGTACAGTAGCTTCATTCGTCGGGATGATGTCTGCTTCGGATCAGTGGTTTCACCCTAGAGGCTGGATTCCACTTTGGATGGTGATGAGGTAGAGAGTGGTTCTGGGGAACCTTACTCTTCGGATGGTGATGTAGTTTGGGTGCTTGTCATATTGTGTTGCATATTCATTCATACTTGCATATGTGTTTGAATTGATTCATGATGGAAAAATTGTATTATGATAATGTTTGGTTGTCTATGTTGTTATAATGACTCTATTAGTTTTGTTTGCACTGTAGAGACACACTTAGCGTTTTTGCTGACTCCCCCTTAGTTTCTACTTTCAAATACTCAGGTCTAAGCTACGGTACTTGGAGGACCTCGTTTTCCAGCTTTATTTATTTATTATTATTAGTATGAGACTTGGACTTATTTATATTAAATGTTTTATTGCATTGTATATAATTTTAGATTCTGGTGTTTTATTTGGGGTTATTATGTTTTATTATGCATGCACATTTTGAATATTTTATATTTTCAGGAATATTTTATCAGTATGTAATATGCGATACTATTATTATCTATTTTGGAATTTATGTTTTGAATCACGTTACTTGTGTGAGGGACAAGCTTTGAGTTGACTCCTTATATTCGACCCAATTCTTCTTGGTCGGGTTTAGGGGGTTACAGTTTGTGTGTAGAAAATATTACTCTTGTAAAAATTGTTTAAGTTTGGTGTTCATATTCATATTATCTTTTTTACATCATATTAGGCCTTAAATTTTATTTTAATCTCTTTTGAGTTTTAAATTTTCAATTTGTTAACAAATTAAACAACCAATACAAATAATATTTTTTTAATATTTTCTATTTATTTTCTATCAATTTTCATCTTTTCTGATTTTTATTACTAAGGATGCCTTGAAGAATGAGTTCCCCAAATTTTTATTACTAAGGATGACTTGTTCAACATTCTGTAATGTGATGCAATATTTGTTTATACATTCAGATTCAGTTTATTGTATATCGTATTATATGATTATGCGTTTCTGTTGATAAATAATGCATTCAGATTCAGTGCTCGGATTTTATGTCATCTCATTTTGGTTGGGATTCTGTACGGGGAAGTTTTTTTTTATCAGCAACTGTATGATTTTATTAGAATAAGAAAAACATACAGCATGACAGATCTCACGCCTCGTTAAAAACCTCCCTAACCTAATGGAGGAAAAGAGTACGATAAGATCCACCGAAAATACAAATAAACAAACAACCAACTCATAAACATGCCACAAAGAACGAACATCTATCCACTCCTTCTTTCGCTCATACATCCGCAAAGCCATTCGCCTCCCTCGGCACATAACAAAACTGTATGTCATACGATACCCGACAAGCCTGATCAATCGCTAAGAAGACCTCCCATAACCGCCACAGGCGTTTTGCCGAATGTGTAGCCCAACTCAACGCCACCTGAGAGTCCGACTCTATAATGACACAACGTTCCCGCCATTCCCTCTCCTGCACCAAACCCAAAGCAAAAGCTATCGCTCGCACTTCGGCTTCATTCGACTCCATCACCCCTAAAGGGCCTGAAAACAATCCCAATATTCGACTATCCCCATCCCGCATTACTCCACCAAACCTCGCTGGACCCGGTTTACCACGCGCCGATCCATCCGTATTAAACTTTAACACACCCTTTAAAGGTGGCTGCCAGCTCCTTCCCTCCCTCAGCTTTCTCGGTTGCGCGCTAACAACAAAATTAGCTGGACATGACCACCAAATGGATTCCGGAAACATTTCGCCCCTCCTATCAACCTTTATCCAGTAGAACGATCTCAACTTAACCAAGAAACACAATTCAGACAACGAAAAACGTTTCCCACGAAAAACGAACTCATTTCTCGCTAACCATAACGACCACAGCAATGCACTAACGCTCGCCACCCACCACATTCTCATGCATCCAGTAAAAACGCAATGAAAATCAATCACAAAAAATGCTTCAAAACTTACCGGGAAAATTGTTTCGACGCCCCACCATTGTCTCATCCAATCCCATGCTGTCCGCGCAAAAGAACACTCATACAATATGTGAGCGATACTGTCCTCCTCCGATACACACCATGGACAGCGTCCCTGATCATCCGACAAAGAGACCCCTCTAGCGTGCAAGAAATCAGCCGTGGGCAACTGTCGTAGCCATATGAACCACAATAAGGCTTGAACTTTAGGCGGTACCAGCACTTTCAAGCGAATCTTTCACCTAGACCCACATCCCCAACCTTATCTAACAAGATCAACTTCGACAAAGCCTGAACCGAAAAAACACCATGAGCATTCGGCCTCCAAATTAATGTATCCATACTGCCTTCCCATAATCGAAACTTGGACACCAAAGCATACAACTCCCTCAACTGCCCGTGCTCAAACACCCTCAATTGCCTCCTAAAAAACCCGTCCCAATGCTAATGAAAAAAGCCATCATCCTCCGCGTAATCACACACCCGAGCTAGTTTATCAATAGCCAACGAAAAGAGACGCGGAAAAACATCCTTCAATGCTAGCTGTTCAACCCAGGGATAGAACCAAATAAGTACTGACTGCCCATTACCAAGTTTCCACAAAAAACCCGACATGCCCATGTGCTTGTCCACTTGCGCTGCACATGAGTTTGCTACAATTTGCCTCCATACTATCGACATCGACGAGAGCTTTTCCGTATTAAATCACCACCACTGCGTATGCTCGCCATATTTAGCTACAATCAAGTTCCGCCATAATGAATCTTTATCACGAGCGTACCTCCAAACCCATTTTGATAACAAAGCCATATTCTTCACCCGTAAGTCCGCGACTCCCAATCCCCCAAACTGTTTTGGCCGACAAACAACCTCCCACCGTACCCTACTCATTCGTCTTTCTAATCAAACACCTCCCTATAAGAATGCCCTCCGAATACGATCCAGCCTTTCAATCACCCCTTCGGAGCCACAAATAATCCCATAGAAAAAATTGGTAAAGAGGAAAGTACCGAGTTCACCAATACGACGCGAGCAGCAAAAGACAAAGACGATCTTTTCCACCCCGCTAGCTTGCGCATAAAGTTTGCAATTATCGGTTCCCATGTAGCAACCAACCTCGGATTCGCTCCTATCGGAAAACCTAGATACACAAATGGCAAAACTGCACGTCTACAACCCATCACTTAGGCCACACTATCACTCAGCTCATCACCTATACCAATAGTATATAACGAACTCTTACCAAAGTTTATCTTCAACCCAGAACAAACCTGAAAACAATGTAGAATCCGTTTTAAATTTCGAGCTACCTCTAATGATGCCTCAAAATATAACAGTGTATCGTCAGCAAATTGTAAGTGTGTCAGGAATATCTCTGACGCCACCTCAACCCCACGATTTAGCCCCTCCGACTCCGCCTTTCGCAACATCAAGTGCATCGCCTCTGCGACCACCACAAACAATAATGGCGATAATGGACAGCCTTGGCGCAAACCCCGACCCATTCTGAATTCCTTCGTCGCATTACCGTTAAGTAACACCTATAGTCGGGCAGAACTGATACATTCTCTAACCCGATTTCGCCAAATGTCACAGAATCCCATTTTAGCTAGTACCTCATCCAAGAACCGCTAACTGACACAGTCATAGGCCTTTGCAAAATCTAGTTTCAACAAAAAACCACCCGCTCCCCTCTGACGAAGGGAATGAACAACCACAATAGCTACAAGTACCCCATCCACTAATTGACGTCCCTAAATAAACGCTGATTGCGTGTCACTGATTAATTCACCCAAAACTAACTGCAAGCGATTAGCTAAACATTTCGCCAATATTTTGTACATTGAATTAACAAAACAGATAGGTCTATATTCACTAATTGTTTTAGGGGACGATACCTTAGACAGCAGGACGATAAACACACAGTTCGCAACCTTGGGTAAAAGACCGCTAGAATGGAAACTCTCGAAAAAACAGAAGACGTCACCACTTACCACCTCCCGCCCTATCTTATAAATTCCAATGTAAATCTGTCTGGGCCTGGCGCCTTCGAACCGTCGCATTCCCGCACCACACCCTGAATTTCCTCCAATGCGAAAACCGAAACCAACCTCTCACTAGCAGCCGTAGATATTTGTCGGAACTCACCATCAAAGTGCCATACACACTCCCGCGTATCACTAGCAAAATGTCTATTGAACGCTTGCACCACATATCGACGCATTTGTGTCGGTGATGTTATCCACCTGTCTTTTAACAAGAAACCAGGTATGTAATTCCTAGCAGCACGCAATTTGGCGGATCGGTGAAAAAGGCCGTATTCCGGTCACCCAATCGAAGCCATGTCGCACGCGATTTTTGTCTCCACATTGCTTCCTTATTTCACATAGCTGTCCATAATGCCTACATCCACTGTCATCACTCCACCTCAACTCCCTCACCGTCACTATTCTTATTTACCGCTTCATCTGCCTGATCAATCTTACCTTGCATCTCAGCAATAATCTCATTCACATCCCCAAAACTATCACGATTCCACTTTTCAAGAATAATTTCAGGTGTCTCAATTTTACCATAATGTTCCCGTTACCAATGCCCAAACCTGTCAATCGGAACCATTCTTCAACTATTTGGCGAGCATGATATCGACCCTCCATCCAGCAATTGAAGAACCTAAAAGGCCGAGTTCCCCATTCACTCTCATCACATTTCAACAATAAGGGCGTATGATCCGATACACCCCTCGCCAAAGCTTCCTGTTAGATTGAGCTGAAAACATCCACCCAACCTGCCGAGATCAAGAAACGATCGATTCTACTGCATCTATTCCTTGGACCAAACCATGTATATCATTTGCCCATTAGAGGCAAATCCATTAGCCCCGCGTGAAGTACAAATTCACCAAATAATTCCATTTCAACATTCCTGTCCGATACCTCAACTCTATCAGAATCATGTAAGATTGCATTGAAATCCCCTGCGAAACACCACGGCCTCTCTTGATCGCTAATTTTGTCTAGTATCGCTGCCCATACTGCTCGCTGACCCTCAACCTCTGATGGGGCATATACCACTACTATCCCGCAAGCCATGTCTTCTTGTGTCCGCCTTCCCCGTAACACTATAAAATGTCGATCTACCTCAACCCTTTCAGTGCTAAATCTGCTTGCTTCCCACACCACCAATATACCTCATGAAGCTTCGATTGATGGCGCGGATACTGATTCAAAACAGTCCGATCCCCATAAGTTCGCTACCCACAACGTCGGCCACTCCTCCATCTTCGTTTCTTGTAACATCGCCATGTCCACATTATTTTTTCGTAACACCTAACGTACATACCGTCGCTTTGCACTCCCTCCCAAACCCCGAACATTCCACGATAACAATTTCATTAGTCACAAGCCCTAACTATCCCCGGTGATTACCCGTGAAATGTCGCGAATGATCTCTTCTTCACGTCCGTTGGAGTTTACCCCAATCAAGGAACCCAATTTTAATGTTGCGACTGCCTTGCTTTCTAGATTTTGTGGTGCATTCAATCCGTCTTCTATCTCCCCTTCCCCGTTCAAATTCCCTTGTCGAATCCCACTTAATCGATTGCCCTTCTTTTTCTGATATACCCGACAGCCACCTATGATTTGTTCTCCTCCTAGTACCCGTCGGATTTTACAAAACGCCTGACCCACTTGAATTAATTCGGTATTACCAAGGCCTGGATGTGGAGCAGTCGAATGGATATTTGGATATGAGTTAAATTCCTCTATCAACTTATCCCCTTTATGCAATTGAGAATCCTGTCCCACTAAATCACTAGACATTGAATTCACAATCCCAGCTGTAAAACCTATGTTTGATTTTGATATAATTAAATTTTTAAGGATCAATTTGTAAAACTTAAAATTGTTTTTATAAGTCCCTTAATAAGTTTTAAAACACCAACACTTTAAAATTGATTTATAAAACTCAAACTCAAAATATTTTCTAAGTGTTCCAAGGCAAAACCATTGAAAATCGTTCAGCAGTATCGATACCGCACCAAGCGTATCGATACTATTTTGACAAACTTTGTTACTATCGGAACAAGTATCGATACCCCAAACCCTAGTATCGATACACCCCTATTTTAAAATTCAAAGATTTTGAATGGAGTACCGATACGTGTCACCATCGTATCGATACGGTCTTTATAATTTTCAAAGTTTAAGTCGGTTTAAAAATATGACCGTTGGTGTCAGTTGGTTGGTAACCAAACTTTAAAAGTTCGTTAACCAGTATCGATACGGCTAACCCCACTACCGATACAGTTTTGGACATTGAGCTAAGTTCAGAAAATGGTATCGATACAACCATTGCTGTTTCGGTACCCCGTACCGATACGCTTACGTGCGTATCGATACCCCTTATTAAATGCACACAACGGCTCTTTCTTTTCTGAGATAGGTACCGATACCCCTTCCCGCGTACCGATACCTGTAGCTGCAGAAATGCATTTATGGTGGTAAGAGAGAGTTCCAACGGCTCCATTTATGTTCCCAACCATCCAAACGGCTAGAAATAAATGAAGAGGTATAAAAGACACATCCAAAAGCTACAACAACAACGATTGATCTTCAAGAAAACACTTACTCATCAAATCCAAGCAATTGTGCCAAAATTCCTATTTGTCTAGAAATCCAAATTGTAATCTTCATTCATATTTTGTCAAATTGGGTTGAGTGCTTGTATTGGGGCTATCATTTGTATTGAGAGATACCTTATTAGCCATAAAATTTCTTTGTTCACTTGTGTGAGGATTGAGTTGATTTTTGGGTAGAAAAATCAACCGAAATTGTAAAGGGTTGCCTCCTTGTCCTAGAAAAGGGGAAGAGCAATTTAGTGGAATTGTTGCAAATCCTTAGTGAAGCTAAGGTAGTGGATGTAGAGTTCATTTGGAACTTGAACCACTCTAAATCCCTTGTCTATTATTTTTCAATTTGCAATTTCCACCACTAAACTTTTTAATTTTCCAATTCACCCCCTTCTTGGTCAATATCGATCGTGCGATCCACTCAACAATTGGTATCAGAGCCTAACTCTTTGAGGATTAACAACCACAAGAGGAGTTCCTTTGAAGAGTGTGATCATCAAAATATCAAGAGATGACTTTTACCTCCGGTTCCGGCATGTACGAGTCACAATCGACCACAAAGCCTCCCTTCTTCAACGGTGATAACTATTCTTTTTGGAAGAATAGAATGCGTCTATTCATCAAGTCAAATGACTATCTTGTGTGGGGTGTCATTGAGGATGGGCCATACTATCGACATCGACGAGAGCTTTTCCGTATTAAATCACCACCACTGGGTATGCTCGCCATATTTAGCTACAATCAAGTTCCACCATAATGAATCTTTATCACGAGCGTACCTCCAAACCCATTTTGATAACAAAGCCATATTCTTCACTCGTAAGTCCGCGACTCCCAATCCCCCAAACTGTTTTGGCCGACAAACAACCTCCCACCCTACCCTACTCATTCGTCTTTCTAATCAAACACCTCCCCATAAGAATGCCCTCCGAATACGATCCAGCCTTTCAATCACCCCTTCGGAGCCACAAATAATCCGATATAAAAAATTGGTAAAGAGGAAAGTACCGAGTTCACCAATACGACGCGAGCAGCAAAAGACAAAGACAATCTTTTCCACCCTGCTAGCTTGCGCCTAAAGTTTGCAATTATCGGTTCCCATGTAGCAACCAACCTCAGATTCGCTCCTATCGGAAAACCTAGATACACAAATGGAAAAACTGCACGTCTACAACCCATCACTTCGGCCACACTATCACTTAGCTCATCACCTATACCAATAGTATATAACGAACTCTTACCAAAGTTTATCTTCAACCCAGAACAAACCTGAAATCAATGTAGAATTCGTTTTAAATTTCGCGCTACCTCTAATGATGCCTCAAAAAATAACAGTGTATCGTCAGCAAATTGTAAGTGTGTAAGGAATATCTCTGACGCCACCTCAACCCCACGATTTAGCCCCTCCGACTCCGCCTTTCGCAACATCAAGTGCATCGCCTCTGCGACCTCCACAAACAATAATGGCGATAATGGACAGCCTTGGCACAAACCCCGACCCATTCTGAATTCCTTCGTCGCATTACCGTTAAGTAACACCTATAGTCGGGCAGAACTGATACATTCTCTAACCCGATTTCGCCAAATGTCACAGAATCCCATTTTAGCTAGTACCTCATCCAAGAACCGCTAACTGACACAGTCATAGGCCTTTGCGAAATCTAGTTTCAACAAAAAACCACCCGCTCCCCTCTGACGAAGGGAATGAACAACCACAATAGCTAGAAGTACCCCATCCACTAATTGACGTCCCTAAATAAACGCTGATTGCGTGTCACTGATTAACTCACCCAAAACTAACTACAAGCGATTAGCTAAACATTTGGCCAATATTTTGTACATTGAATTAACAAAACATATAGGTCTATATTCACCAATTGTTTTAGGGGACGATACCTTAGGCAGCAGGACGATAAACGCACAGTTCGCAACCTTGGGTAAAAGACCGATAGAATGGAAACTCTGGAAAAAAACAGAAGACGTCACCACTTACCACCTCCCACCCTTTCTTATAAATTCCAATGTAAATCTGTCTGGGCCTGGCGCCTTCGAACCGTCGCATTCCCGCACCACACCTTGAATTTCCTCCAATGAGAAAACCGAAACCAACCTCTCACTAGCAGCCGTAGATATTTGTCGGAACTCACCATCAAAGTGCCATACACACTCCCGCGTATCACTAGCAAAATGTCTATTGAACGCTTGCACCACATATCGACGCATTTGTGTCGGTGATGTTATCCAATGAAAAAAGGCCGTATTTCGGTCACCCAATCGAAGCCATGTCGCCCGCGATTTTTGTCTCCATATTGCTTCCTTATTTCGCATAGCTCTCCATAATGCCTACATCCACTGTCATCACTCCACCTCAACTCCCTCACCGTCACTATTCTTATTTACCGCTTCATCTGCCTGATCAATCTTACCTTGCATCTCAGCAATAATCTCATTCACATCCCCAAAACTATCACGATTCCACTTTTTCAAGAATAATTTCAGGTGTCTCAATTTTACCATAATGTTCCTGTTACCAATGCCCAAACCTGTCAATCGGAACCATTCTTCAACTATTTGGCGAGCATGATATCGACCCTCCATCCAGCAATTGAAGAACCTAAAAGGCCGAGTTCCCCAATCACTCTCATCACATTTCAACAATAAGGGCGTATGATCCGATACACCCCTCGCCAAAGCTTCCTATTAGATTGAGCTGAAAACATCCACCCAACCTGCCGAGATCAAGAAACGATCGATTCTACTGCATCTATTCCTTGGACCAAACCATGTATATCGTTTGCCCATTAGAGGCAAATCCATTAGCCCCGCGTGAAGTACAAATTCACCAAATAATTCCATTTCAACATTCCTGTCCGATACCTCAACTCTATCATAATCATGTAAGATTGCATTGAAATCCCCTGCGAAACACCACAGCCCCTCTTGATCGCTAATTTTGTCTAGTATCGCTGCCCATACTGCTCGCTGACCCTCAACCTCCGATGGGGCATATACCACTACTATCCCGCAAGCCATGTCTTCTTGTGTCCACCTTCCCCGTAACACTATAAAATGTCGATCTACCTCAACCCTTTCAGTGCTAAATCTGCTTGCTTCCCACACCACCAATATACCTCCTGAAGCTTCGATTGATGGCGCAGATACTGATACTAAATAGTTCGATCCCCATAAGTTCGCTACCCACAACGTCGGCCACTCCTCCATCTTCGTTTCCTGTAACATTGCCATGTCCACATTATTTTTTCGTAACACCTAACGTACATACCGTCGCTTTGCACTCCCTCCCAAACCCCGAACATTCCACGATAACAATTTCATTAGTCACAAGCCCTAACTATCCTCGGTGATTACCCGTGAAATGTCGCGAATGATCTCTTCTTCACGTCCGTTGGAGTTTACCCCAATCAACGAACCCAATTTTAATGTTACGACTGCTTGCTTTCTAGATTTTGTGGTGCATTCAATCCGTCTTCTATCTCCCCTTCCCCGTTCAAATTCCCTTGTCGAATCCCACTTAATCGATTGCCCTTCTTTTTCTGATATACCCGACAACCACCTATGATTTGTTCTCCTCCAATTACCCGTCGGATTTTACAAAACGCATGACCCACTTGAATTAATTTGGTATTACCAAGGCTTGGATTTGGAGCAGTCGAATGGATATTTGGATATGAGTTAAATTCCTCTATCACCTTATCCCCTGTATGCAATTGAGAATCCTGTCCCACTGAATCACTAGACATTGAATTCACAATCCCAGCTGTAAAACCTATGTTTGATTTTGATATAATTAAATTTTTAAGGATCAATTTGTAAAACTTAAAATTGTTTATATAAGTCCCTTAATAAGTTTTAAAACACCAACTCTTTAAAACTGATTTATAAAACTCAAACTCAAAATATTTTCTAAGTGTTCCAAGGCAAAACCATTGGAAATCGTTCAGCAGTATCGATACCGCACCAAGCGTATCGATACTATTTTGCAAACTTTGTTACTATCGGAACCAGTATCGTTACCCCAAACCCTAGTATCGATACACCCCTGTGTTAAAATTCAAATATTTTGAATGGAGTACCGATACGTGTCACCATCGTATCGATACAGTCTTTATAATTTTCAAAGTTTAAGCCGGTTTAAAAATATGACCGTTGGTGTCAGTTGGTTGGTAACCAAACTTTAAAAGTTCGTTAACCAGTATCGATACGACTAACCCCACTACTGATACAGTTTTGGACAGTGAGCTAAGTTCAGAAAATGGTATCGATACAACCATTGTTGTTTCGATACCCCGTACTGATACGCTTACGTGCGTATCGATACCCCTTATTAAATGCACACAACGGCTGTTTCTTTTCTAAGACAGGTACCGATACCCCTTCCCGCGTACCGATACCTGTAGCTGCAGAAATGCATTTATGGTGGTAAGAGAGAGTTCCAACGGCTCCATTTATGTTCCCAACCATCCAAACGGCTAGAAATAAATGAAGAGGTATAAAAGACACATCCAAAAGCTACAACAACAACGATTGATCTTCAAGAAAACACTTACTCATCAAATCCAAGCAATTGTGCCAAAATTCCTATTTGTCTAGAAATCCCAATTGTAATCTTCATTCATATTTTGTCAAATTGGGTTGAGTGCTTGTATTGGGGGCTATCATTTGTATTGAGAGATACCTTATTAGCCATAAAATTTCTTTGTTCACTTGTGTGAGGATTGGGTTGATTTTTGGGTAGAAAAATCAACCGAAATTGTAAAGGGTTGCCTCCTTGTCCTAGAAAAAGGGAAGAGCAATTTAGTGGAATTGTTGCAAATCCTTAGTGAAGCTAAGGTAGTGGATGTAGAGTTCATTTGGAACTTGAACCACTCTAAATCCCTTGTCTATTATTTTTCAATTTGCAATTTCCACCACTAAACTTTTTAATTTTCCAATTCACCCCCCTCTTGGTCAATATCGATCGTGCGATCCACTCAACAATTGGTATCAGAGCCTAACTCTTTGAGGATTAACAACCACAAGAGGAGTTCCTTTGAAGAGTGTGATCATCAAAATATCAAGAGATGACTTCTACCTCCGGTTCCGGTATGTACGAGTCATAATCGACCACAAAGCCTCCCTTCTTCAACGGTGATAACTATTCGTTTTGGAAGAATAGAATGCGTCTATTCATCAAGTCAAATGACTATCTTGTGTGGGATGTCATTGAGGATAGGCCATACATACCATTGAAGCAAGACGGTGAAGGCAAGATGGTGTTAAAGAAGAAAGTGGAGATGAGTGAAGAGGAGAGGAAAAAGATTCAAGTCAATGATAAAGCTCTCCACATGCTATTTTGTGCTTTCGGTCCGGACATCTACTCAAAGGTCTCATCAATTGAAAGTGCCAAAGAAGTGTGGGACACTCTTGAGACCACTTATGAAGGCACCAATGACGTTAAAGAAACTAAGATTGGAATTCTCAATCTTAGTTATGAAAATTTCAAGATGGAGCCCGATGAGACGGTGTCAAAGATGTTTGATCGATTCTCCACGATTGTCAATGGTCTAAAGGGCTTTGGAGAGATCATACCGGAAGACAAACTTGTCCGGAAACTACTCTATTCACTTCCCGAGTCTTGGGATGGGAAGAGAACCACTATCATCGAAGCAAAGAACTTGAAAACATTAAAGCTTGATGAGCTTGTGGGTTCTCTCCTTACTCATGAGATCATGCAGCAAGGAAGGGAAGATGAGAAGAAGAAAGAAGAGAAAAGGGTAGAGAAGCTTGAGGTTGAGAAGAAGAAGAACATGGGAATAACTCTCAAGGCTAAAGCTTCACAACTTGATGAGAGCTCATCTAGTGATGAGGATGAACTTGAAGAATTGGCTATGATAGCCAAACGGTTCTCACGTTTCATGAGGTCCAACCGGGGAAGAAAAATCCAAAGGAAGATGGACTTCAAAGGCAAGAACAAAGAACAAGGAAAGGATCCTATCATTTGCTATGAGTGCAAACAACCCGGCCACATACGTTCGGAGTGCCCTCAACTCAAGAAGAAGGGCTTTGAGAAGAAGAATAGACTCAAAGCCAAGCTTGCTACTTGGAGTGATGAGGAGTCATCGGAGGATGACGAACAAGAAGTGGCTAATCTTTGTCTCATGGCACTTGAGGAAGATTCCTCCTTGGTAACCTCTAACTCATCTACTTTAGATTTTTCATATGAAGAATTAAATGATGCATATGATGAGTTACAAGAGGTATATGATGAATTAGTTGAGAAATATAAGGAGTCGGTCATTAGGAATAAAAAGATTATTCTAGAACTAAATGAGAAAAATGACTCACTTACTCAAGCTAATTCTAAATTTGAGAAAAAGATATTAGGATTAAAAGATGAACTTAAATTTTTTCAAGATGAAAATGTTGATCTTAATAATCTTTTATCTCAATGTAATTGTGAACACCAAAAGGTGTTGGGTGAGCTAAATGAGCTCAAGAAGTCTTTAAAAAATGTTGGTAGTGTCAAGCATGAAGTAGGAGAATCCTCTAGAACACACCAACCTAAGAAAAAGACTAACTACTACAAACAAGGTAGCTACCCTAGACATAGTAGAGCTAAAAGAATTAGACGTATATGGGTTCCTAAGGAACTTGTAAAATCTAATAATATTATTGCTATGTCATCTTGGATTCCTAAGGGAACCAATGTTTTGGGAGCTAACACTCATGGACCCCAAATAATTTGGGTACCAAAAACCAAAGTTTAATATCTTTTTTGTAGGGGGAGCATTGCTACAAGGCCAAAACACAAAGTCAAAACTCATGGTACCTTGATAGTGGATGCTCGAGGCACATGACCGGAGACAAGAGTCGATTCATGGATCTAAAGCCAAAAGTGGAGGAGTAGTAACATTTAGTGACAACTCCAAAGGCCACATTAAAGGTATTGGCTCCATAGGTAATCACTCTACTATTCTCATTGAAAATGTTTTATATGTCGATGGTCTTAAACACAATTTATTGAGCATAAGTCAATTGTGTGATAAAGGATTTAATGTTTTGTTTGATAAAAATGGATGCAAAATTGTAGACATTAAATCTAATAATATTATGCTCATAGGTCATCGCATAGAGAATATATACATGGTGCATCTAGATGACATTCATACATCTCATGCATGCTTAGTTGCTCAAAATGAAAATGATGCATGGTTGTGGCATAGGAAGCTAGGACATGCTAGCATAAGTGTTTTTGGAAAAACTAGTCTCTCTAAATCTAGTTAGAGGTTTACCCAAAATAAAATTTTCAAATGATAAAATTTGTGAAGCATTCTCAAAGGGTAAACAACATAAGTCTTCCTTTAAATCCATTAATGATGTTTCTACTAGTAGATGTTTACAACTAATTCACATGGATTTATTTGGGCCAATTAGGACTATGAGCTTGGGTGGTAAATCTTATGCTTTTGTGCTAGTTGATGATTTTTCTAGATTTACTTGAGTTCTCTTTTTAAGTACTAAAGATGAGGCTTTGGAAAAATTCATCACAATTTCAAAATTAACCCAAAATGATCTTGAACTTAGAATTTCACATATTAGAAGTGATCATGGAACCGAGTTTCAAAATTTAGGGTTTGAAGATTTTTTAAATGAAAATGGTATTAGCCATAATTTTTCGGCTCCTCGAACTCCTCAACAAAATGGGGTAGTTGAGAGGAAAAATAGAACTTTACAAGAAATGGCTAGAACTATGCTTTGTGAAAACAATTTACCTAAATATTTTTGGGCGGAAGCCACAAACACCGCTTGTTATATTGTAAATCGAGTAATGATTAGGCCAATTTTAAAGAAAACACCTTATGAGATTTTAAAATCCAAAAAGCCTAACATTAGCTATTTTCACCCTTTTGGGTGCAAGTGTTTTGTTTTAAATAATGGGAAAGATAACTTAGGTAAATTTGATGCAAAAAGTGATGAAGCCATTTTTATAGGTTACTCTTTAACCTCTATAGCCTATCGAGTATTTAACAAAAGTACTTTAGTAGTAGAAGAATCTATTCATGTCGTATTCAATGATAACCTCTTTCCTAGGAAGGATTCTTGTGATGATGATGATGTAGGAATCATAAATGCCTTTGATGGAGGTCAAACTTCAAAGGAGGATGAGATTCCAACAAAAGAAGAAGACACACAAGATCCACCTCTTGAAGCCTTGAAGGACTTGGCTATTGAGGAAAAGGAAGTGAGCTACCCAAGGGAGTTGAACTATGTCAAAGATGGTGAAATCTTGGGTGATCCATCCAAGGGGGTAACCACTCGTTCTTCTCTTAGATTAATGAACCATGTTGCATTTATCTCATGCATAGAGCCTAAAAATATAAAAGAAGCATTGGAAGATGACTTTTGGATTATGGCTATGCAAGAAGAGTTAAATCAATTTGAGAGAAGTAATGTTTGGACATTAGTTGATAGGCCTAGTAATCAATCTACAATAGGAACTAAATGGATCTTTAGGAACAAGCTAGATGAGAGTGGTAACATTGTGAGAAATAAAGCTAGACTTGTAGCACAAGGTTACACTCAAGAAGAGGGAATAGATTTTGATGAAACCTATGCACCCGTAGCTAGAATGGAAGCCATTAGGATGTTGCTTGCATATGCATGTTATCATAATTTCAAGCTTTTTCAAATGGATGTTAAAAGTGCATTTTTAAATGGTTTTATAAATGAAGAAGTGTATGTGGAACAACCACCGGGTTTTGAAGATTCAAAATTTCCAAATCATGTTTTCAAACTTACCAAAGCTGTTTATGGTTTAAAACAAGCTCCTAGAGCTTGGTATGAAAGGCTTTCAAATTTTTTGATTGAAAAAGGATTTGAAAAAGGTAAGGTGGACACTACACTTTTTATAAAAATGTATAAAAATGACATCTTAGTAGTTCAAATTTATGTTGATGATATTATTTTTGGTTCTACGAATGAAGGTCATTGTCAAGAGTTTGCTAAGTTAATGCAAGGTGAATTTGAGATGAGCATGATGGGGGAGCTCTCATTCTTTTTGGGACTCCAAATCAAGCAAAAGAAGGATGACACCTTCATCAACCAAGCAAAATACATAAAGGATATGCTCAAGAAGTTTGGCTTGGAGAATGCAAAGCCTCAAGCCACTCCTATGAGCTCATCTACAAACTTGACAAAGCTGAAGGAGGTAAGTGTGTTAACTCTAAACTTTATCATTCTATGATTGGATCTTTGCTTTACCTTACCGCAAGTAGACCGAATATATTGTTTAGTGTTTTCTTGTGTGCTAGGTTTCAAGCTAGTCCTAGAGAGTCTCACCTTATAGCTGTTAAGAGAATCTTTATATACCTTAGAGACACTCATTGTTTAGGTCTTTGGTATCCTAAAGACTCTACCTTCAACCTTCATGCTTACTCGGATGCAGATTATGGGGGTTGCAAAATTGATAGGAAAAGTACTTCGAGAACTTGTCAATTCTTAGGTAGTATGTTCATATCTTGGTTCTCTAAGAAACAAAATAGTGTAGCCTTATCTACCACCGAAGCCGAGTACATATCCTTAGGGAGTTGTTGTGCTCAAGTCCTTTGGATGAAGCAACAACTCTTAGATTATGGAATTAAAGTTGAAACCATACCCCTAAAATGTGACAACACTAGTGCCATACGTTTAACTAAAAATCCCATCCAACACTCTAGAACCAAACATATAGAAATAAGGAATCATTTCATTAGAGATCATGTCCTTAAGGAAGATGTGGTTATAGAGTATGTAGACACATTGAATCAATTAGCGGACATATTTACAAAACCCTTAGACAAAGAGCGTTTTTGGTCCCGTAGGAGAGAGTTAAGTTTAGCTAGCCTATCTTGACCTCTTAGGACCTCTTTTGTGCTTAAATATGCTTGATCTTGTGAAATGCCATGTTTGTATGCTTGGACTCCCAATTTCATCCATGCCTATAGTTAGGGGGAGTATGATTATGTTAAAATATGCTTAGAACTGCTCATACATCATTTGCATACTCATAGGAGATGTTAAGTTCGAGCCTTTGGTTGTTCTTTGAACAAAATATGCATTTCTGGGCATACAATATCGATACTAATATACGTATCGATACCTGTTCATCATTTCGTTCCCCAGAATTCTTCTCGGTTCACGGGAATCAATACGATTAACACCGTATCGATACAGGTCGTTTTGATACGGACCCCTCCGTTTCGATACGACTTTCCAACGGGCATTTTTGCGGAAAGGTCAATTTTACCCCCGTATCGATACCCCAACGGGCGTATCGATACTCGACTGCGCTGATGGCATTAAATAAAACTTTAATGAGTTCAAATTTTACCATAATTCAAATTCTTCAAAACCTAATTAACCCTAGCCGTTTTTGCCTATAAAAAGGCACTTCCTCCTTCATATTTTCCACATCTCAACTCAAACCTAAAAGAGTTTTTGAATCAAGTAAGGCTTTGTGCTCTCTTTCTCATCTTTGTGCTAGTTTTCTTCAAATCTTCAAGTTTCTATCAAGGTAATCTCCTTCTTTCTCTTTTTCACTTTTTGTTTTGCTGATTTTTTTTAAACTTTGTTTTTCTTCAAACTTTTTCTTGAAATTTTCTTTTAAAATTTTCTTTTCAAAATTTCTCTTAAAATTTCTTTTAAATTCTTTTTACCTTGATTTTTAATCAAATTGAAGAAATTCCCCTTGCTTAACTTCTCTTTTAGATCATGGCACCAAAAGAACCATCGAGGAAGCGTTCAACGGTTACCCAAGCCGGTGAATCTTCCAACATTGGAGAAATTGCTTGTCCAAACTATTCCATCATCTATGATCAATGTTTTCATGGCAATTCGGGTCTCACTCACTTTCGTCAATATGAGAATTACAAGATCCGTGCCGAAAGGGTAATCTCTGTTCCTTTTCTAAATTCGGAGCGTTTTAAGTTTGAATATCTCCCTTTATTTCATCGTTGGAACTTCATGGAGTTTATCTCTATTCCCGGGGTTTTCTATCGCCTTTTGGTTTTGATTTTCTATGCCAATGCCAAATGTATTAGTCGTGATGGGGAAGTAGTTGCTATTAGCTCTTACCTCATGGGGAAGAAAATTATTCTTGATGTTCCATCCATTTGTGAGGTTTTCCATTTGGAAGATGAAGGCCTTGACAATGAGCATGCTTTGGGGCATGTTCTTAATGGATCCGTCACCGCTCTAAATGCTCAAGACCGGATCTTACACTTGATGGTATCTTGGTGGTTTCGTCCCTCCGGAGGAAAGTATTCCACTATTCGTCAAGTGGATGATTTTTGGATTCGGTGTTTCCGTGAGAGACAAAGACCAAATCTTGCTCGACTAATGTTCGCGGAAATCGTCTACCTCGTGCAAAATCGTCACACTCCACACTTCACCTCCTTCACATACGGTACGACTTTGTGCTATTTCTTTGTTAAAAAGGATATTGATTGCTCTTATGACTACCCAACTCCTCTCACCGATCCCATTGATGAGCGATCTCTTGCTCGGGAAAAATTTCCTTATGTTAATGGTGAATGGGTACGTCTTATCGAGTTACCACCGGAAGCCGCCGCCGCTTTCGAAGAAGCTCAAGCTCCTCAAGTCCAACAACCCAACATGGATGCTCATGACCTATCTAAATGAGCAATTTACCGGGTTGCGTACGGAAATGAACACTCGTCTTACTTCAATGGAAACTACCTTTGATACTAGGATGACGGGTTTGGAGAATCGCCTCACATCTCTTGAAAGCGGGCACAATTCCTTGAATATTTCCATTACCGCTTTCCATGATGAATGGCGTAATAGCATGCGCTCTAATGAGCCTTTGGGAGTTGATGATGAAGATGATGAAGACGAAGAAGACGATGCTTAGACGTTTCCTCTTGTTTGTCATGCATAGCATTTAGGATTTTATATTTTATGCACCTATGTTTTATGTTCTTAGGATTAAGGTTGTTTAGGATAAAAAAACCTATGCTTTGATTTCTATTTTGCCTTTGTTTGGATTTTCAGTATGTTGCTATAATGAATAAAATCTATGTTGCTTATTATACCTTTGATTTCATTATGCACTTAATTGTCTCAAAGAATTTTTGATCTAACAAAAAGAGGGAGAAGAATCTAGCTCACTTCAAAATATTTTGATTTTAATTCAAAGGTTACCAAGCTTATATTAAGGGGGAGTTAACTTTGTAAAGGTTTTTCAAAAATGTCAAAAATTTTGATTTTAATTCAAAGGTTACCAAGCTTATATTAAGGGGGAGTTAACTTTGTAAAGGTTTTTCAAAAATGTCAAAAATTTTAAGTTTTAGTTTTCTTATATCAAAAAGGGGGAGATTGTAAAACCTATGTTTGATTTTGATATAATTAAAATTTTAAGGATCAATTTCTAAAACTTAAAATTGTTTTTATAAGTCCCTTAATAAGTTTTAAAACACCAACACTTTAAAACTGATTTATAAAACTCAAACTCAAAATATTTTCTAAGTGTTCCAAGGCAAAACCATTGAAAATCGTTCAGCAGTATCGATACTGCACCAAGCGTATCGATACTATTTTGACAAACTTTGTTACTGTCGGAACCAGTAACGATACCACAAACCCTAGTATCGATACACCCCTGTGTTAAAATTCAAAGACTTTGAATGGAGTACCGATACGGGTCACCATCGTATCGATACGGTCTTTATAATTTTCAAAGTTTAAGTCGGTTTAAAAATATGACCGTTGGTGTCAGTTGGTTGGTAACCAAACTTTAAAAGTTCGTTAACCAGTATCGATACGGCTAACCCCAGTACCGATACGGTTTTGGACAGTGAGCTAAGTTTAGAAAATGGTATCGATACAACCATTGCTGTTTCGATACCCCGTACCGAGACGCTTACGTGCGTATCGATACCCCTTATTAAATGCACACAACGGCTCTTTCTTTTTTGAGACAGGTACCGATACCCCTTCCCGTGCACCGGTACCGGTAGCTGCAGAAATGCATTTATGGTGGTAAGAGAGGGTTCCAACGGCTCCATTTATGTTCCCAACCACCCAAACGGCTAGAAATCAATGAAGAGGCATAAAAGACATATCCAAAAGCTACAGCAACAATGATTGATCTTCAAGAAAACACTTACTCGTCAAATCCAAGTAATTGTGCCAAAATTCCTATCTGTCTAGAAATCCCAATTGTAATCTTCATTCATATTTTGTCAAATTGGGTTGAGTGCTTGTATTGGGGCTATCATTTGTATTGAGAGATACCTTATTAGCCATAAAATTTCTTTTTTCACTTGTGTGAGGATTGGGTTGATTTTTGGGTAGAAAAATCAACCGAAATTGTAAAGGGTTGCCTCCTTGTCCTAGAAAAGGGGAAGAGCAATTTAGTGGAATTGTTGCAAATTCTTAGCGAAGCTAAGGTAGTGGATGTAGAGTTCATTTAGAACTTGAACCACTCTAAATCCCTTGTCTATTATTTTTCAATTTGCAATTTCCACCACTAAACTTTTTAATTTTCCAATTCACCCCCCTCTTGGTCAATATCGATCTTGCGATCCACTCAACACCAGCGATATCAAAACTCTCACAAATTGGAACATTACCTACCACCTCTAGACTCCTATCGCCACTGTCCTTCTCCCCAATCATCCCACCTCCTTTCGTCGGCGCATTCTGTTCCGGCAGCTCTTCCGTCTGCCTGTCCGGCGACCGTTCTAAACGCTGCTCCGTCCCCCGTTCCACATTGTTAATTAAATCTGCTCGCTTTTCTATATTTACTGCACCGTTCGTGACCCCTTGTTGTCCCTCCCAAACTTCGTTAGCTAGCCACAAAACTAGTTCGATTACCTCCTTCCGATTATTTTTGGTGCCATCAATCCTTCCTTCATCCCCGACAATGTAATAAGAGGTATCATGTGCAAGGCTCTCCTCTCTGTCGGTCGACTCATAATCGCCACAATCACACTCAATCATCGGGATTTTGCCGTCCATTTCCAACACTCGGACCAGATACATCTTCTCCTCAAATTGAATAGATATTTGTTCCTCAATTCGATCAAAAGTAGTTGTCTCCACCATAATTCTACCGCTATCAAAAGATGTCGGCGTTTCCATGGCATCATCCATGCAAATAAAAGATCCCCATATATTTGTGATATTCATGAATGTCCGTTTGTGCCATAGGTGAATTGGAAGACCCACAATCGATAACCATACCCGGCGCGATTCCACTTTGATTGCTGGCGACCACGCCTCCACCCTCGCAAAACATTCTTTCACGCGGTCTAGCTTCAACACACATTCTCGAACACTTGCCGATGTGCACATTAACAAAATCATGGACCCTGACAATCTCATGATGGAGAATCTGTTGTGCTTCTCAACCTCCAAACACTCCGCCAATGATTTTATACTACACGGATTCAAGCACCATCCTACTGTGCACCATTGTAGGATCGCCCATTTGTCTTCGTCCACTATTCCCAGTATTATCCTGCGATTTTCACTCACCCCTCCTCTCCCTGTCGATTTTGAAGTGTGTGACGCCTTTGAATCGCTGATCTCCACTATCCCACGATGTTCCCTACTTTTCCCCTCTCCTCATTTTCTCCTAACCAATTTCGTTCTGCCCTTCCACGCCATGACGACACTCATCCGAGCGCCGTGAATCCACTTTCCATGTAATCTCTTGATTACCCGATTGGCGTCATCTTTTGATGCCATCCGAACAAAACCAAATCGATGCCCATCCCTAGCCACTCTATTCGGAATAAACACATCTTTGACAACCCCATGTCTATCACATACCTGCCATAGTCCTTTCCATGTATTGTTCGAGATAGACCTCCGACATTTAAGGTCCACACCCGTTGAGTGCTCTGATCTTTTTCCTCCGATTGATCACCCTTACCCGTTTCACGGTGCTCGTCGGCGTCATGTTCCGTTGTTTGCTCCTTTGTCAGGCGTTTCCACAAACCCATGGAGAGGATTTTATTTTTTCTGTACGGGGAAGTTCAGTAGCTTCATTCGTCGGGATGATGTCTACTTCGGATTAGTGGTTTCACCCTACAGGCTGGATACCACTTCGGATGGTGATGAGGTAGAGAGTGGTTCTGGGGAACCTAACTCATCGGATGGTGATGTAGTTTGGGTGCATGTCATATTGTGTTGCATATTCATTCATACTTGCTTATGTGTTTGAATTGATTCATGATGGAAAAACTGTATTATGATAATGTTTGATTGTCTTTGTTGTTATAATGACTCTGTTAGTTTTGTTTGCACTGTAGAGACACACTGAGCACTTTCGCTGACTCCGCCTTAGTTTCTACTTTCAGATACTCAAGTCTAGGCTACGGTACTTTGAGGAACTTGTTTTCCAGCTTTATTTATTTATTATTATCAGTATGAGACTTGGATGTATTTATATTAAATGTTTTATTAGATTGTATATAATTTCAGATTATGGGTGTTTTATTTGGGGTTATTATGTTTTATTATGCATGCACATTTTGAATATTTTATATTTTCAGGAATATTTTATCAGTATGTAATATGCGATACTATTATTATCTATTTTGGAATTTAAGTTTTGAATCAGGTTACTTTTGTGAGGGACATGCTTTGAGTTGACTCCTTATATTCGACCCAATTCTTCCGGGTCGGGTTTAGGGGGTTACAGTTTGTGTATAGAAAATATTACTCTTGTAAAAATTGTTTAAGTTTGGTGTTCATATTCATATTATCTTTTTTACATCATATTAGGCCTTAAACTTTATTTTAATCTCTTTTGAGTTTTAAATTTTTAATTTTTTATCAAATTAAACAACCGATACAAATAATATTTTTTTAATATTTTTTATTTATTTTCTAACAATTTTCATCTTTTCTGATTTTTATTACTAAGGATGCCTTGAAGAATGTGTTCCCCAAATTATTTTGATTAGCGAGTAATAAGCTTGCAATTGTAAATGTTGAGGATTTCATACAAAATTTACACCATTGAAATAAAATTATGTGTCTGTACTTAAATTTATTAAATCGAATTTCAAAACTTTCTTTATAAAAGAGAGAATATGAAATTTAAAGAGAGTGAATTTTGGTGTAAACGGTGTAATATGGAATATTATAACTAAAATTTAAGAAATATGTTATATAAAAAGTTTCATTCATATCAGATACCTATGTATACATGTATATATTGTTCAACGTCTAATACATAGTACTAATAAAGTTCGACATACATTCATATAATACAAACTACGTTTTTTTCTATTGTCATCAACTGTTGTTATAAGATGTGAGATCATCAGTGATGTAGAGGATAAGGACCACCTGGACTTATTCTCTTCGACTCCAAAGGATTTTTGACATTCCCTTTCATGCTAGCTTTAATGGCTTTCTTGACTTCATCTATCAATGTACGTTTTCCACCTCCTTTTAATTGCATGGATTCATGATCGGTCTCACGTATTTCTTGTCTTTTGGTCGATTTCATAACAGTTGCAGATATACCAACCGCTACTGTTGTCAATTGTAGTGAATATCGACGACGAAAAGAGTCAAATTTGTAAAATGACTGACGTACTTTCATTTCATCTTCAAATTCTTGATCACGAGCTGAAAACGAATGAAGTGAACGACTTGCAAAACTCGAAACCAAAAACAAAACATGCAATGAAAGCATGAAGAAAACATTGAAATTAGAAGTTTAAGAATCAAATTGAATGTGAAATCAATTTCAAGATCGAACGTTGAGAGGGTCGAATTACTAAATTTTAAAATTATAAGGGCTTTTAATGTTTTACATGAACCTAAATTGCTATTAGAATAAAACTATTGGGGACACGAATCTACCCTTCTTTAATTTTGTTAGTGTTTATTTATAACTAAATAACTTTAAATTTTAAACAAGGGTCAATTTATTATTAAATCAAAATTTATCGGATATTTAAGTTTCATAATAGAGACTTATGCCCTTGATCCCTCCGTCCCATGGACTGTATGATAAACAATGACGGAGTCATATGGATTTTTACTTAAAAAATATAAGGGATATTTACTAATTTGACCTATTATTTTTCAATTCATTTTAACTATATCCCCTTTTTTAATGGTTAATTGTACATTGTCTTTATTTATCTTAATTATTTACTCCGTCCTTAATAATAAGATTTTGCTTACTCATGAAACGGGTTGAACCATGATTCAAATTCAAACCAGTTCTACTATTTTTGTTAGAATTGAGTTCTTCAATGATAAAAGCTATATGTAAATAAGAGTTTTTTTTTGGTTAATGTCATCGTTTTAAATCTTTTGACTGGTTAATTTAAATTAAATATTATAAAAATTTATCACGAAACTTTTTTTTTAATTTATATATTTTATAACATTAGAATCTATTTTTTATTCTATTTTAAAATAACTGAACGAATCATTTTACTAGATGAATTGATGGTCCAATTTCTAATGATCCAAATAAATATTCTTTTTAATTATCAACAAGCTTCTCGTTTTTATTATACTGATTCTATTGGTTGGTTGTCGCGGATGAAAGGTCTTGTGTTTGGAGCTTTGAGGGGAATTTTAATAGGGTGAGTGAAGCTGAAAATAGGGGGTTAGTGGCGCCTTTCACTCTTGATGAGGTGTGGGCAGTTGTTCGTGGGTGTGAGGGCTCGAAGTCACCTGGGCCAGACGGCTACAATATGGAATTTTTTCAGAAGTGTTGGGAGGTAGTTTGTGATGATGTTGGGCGGTTTTTAGATGATTTTTTTTTGCATCTGACAAGTTACCTTTGGGTGCGAACAACACATTCCTTGTTCTTTTCCTAAGGTTGATTCACCGGTCACCTTGAGTGATTTTCGACCAATCAGCTTGCTTAATTCGATATATAAGATTCTTGCAAAAAATCTGGCTAGAAGGCTGCAATCGGTGTTGGGAGGACTAATTAGTGGTCACCAATCGGCTTTTGTGCGTGGGCGTGAAATTGTGGATGGTATTCTATTGGCAAATGAGACAATACATTCCATGCGACAGAGTTCGTTGGGCAGATGTATCCTGAAATTTGACTTCGCAAAAGCTTACGACTGCATTCGATGGGAATTTTTAGAGCATATTTTATGGTCGATGGGGTTCAGTAATTCTTGGCATCGTCTGATTACTAAGTGTATCAGCACAGTCAAGTTGTCAGTTTTGTTAAACGGTAGCACCAATAAAAAATTTGGAATGGGGCTTTGTCTGCGGCAAGGCTGACCGCTGTCGCCTTTGCTGTTCGTTATTGTGGCGGAAGAACTACATAGGATGTTTGTTCAAACGGAAGAGTTGTGGCTCATCCATGGGGTTTCGGTGGCTCTGGGGGTGTCGCTATCACATCTTCAATTTGCTGACGACACCATTCTATTCTTTGAAGCCTCCGTTGAGAATTAACTTCAACAAGTCCTCTCTTTATACTATTGGCATGGATGAGGGGCTGTTTGATTCAATGGCGGATGTCTTGTGTTGTCGGAAAGGTGAATTGCCTTTTATTTATTTGGGGCTTCTGTTGAGGGTGAATCCTCGCAACATTGCTGTATGGGAACCAGTTATAGCCTCGGTTCGACGAAAGCTCGCTGGTTGGAAAGGAACATTTTTATCTTTTGCTGCTCGCGTCACACTACTAAACTTTGTTCTTTCGTCACTTCCAGTTTATTATATGGGTTTGTTTCGGGTGCCGAAGGGTGTTATCGCATCAATAAATAAAGTGAGGAGTGCTTTTCTGTGGGGTGGGGTGAGTTTACAACGGAAAATATGTCGAGTAAGCTGGAGTATGGTTTGTCGGCCACGTCATCTTGGTGGGTTGGGGGTTGCGGATTTGGAAGTTCAAAATAAAGCATTATTGGCAAAATGGTCTTTGCGGTATGCTAGGGATGAATCGTCTTTGTGAGGGGCCATCATCGTGGAAAAATATGGCGAGGCAGCCCAGTGGTGGCGATTTAACTCTGCCTACAAGGGTTCGATGTCAGATATTTGGAAACAGTTTGTCAAAACTGTGAGCTCGGATAGTGTTCAAAAGTTCATGGGTTAGACTTGTTTTGTTTGGAAGGTTGGTGATGGTTCGCGAGTTTTATTTTGGTTTGATGCGTGGTGTGTTGAGAAACCATTGAAGGATATATTCCCACAGTTATTTTCGATAGTGGTGAATCGTTTGGCTTTGGTCACTGACCTTTTCGATGGGGGTAGCTTTTAGCATGACCGCTGGGAGAGTTTCTTTCGTCGAGGCTTGTGTTCGTTTGAGCTTCTACAACTTCGGGAGCTCATCTCGCTCTTTGGTCCTGTGAGGTTACGACATGGTGCAGTTGATATGTTAGTCTGGACACCTGATACGTGCGAGACATTTTCAGTAAAGGCCCTATCACGTCTGCTTATGTTGGACAAGGTGAGAGGGAGCGATTTCGGTGAGTATTTTGCGTGGAAAGTCCTCGCACCTCCAAAGGTTCAGGCATTTTTATGGTTCACATGGCTGCGCTGTTTACCAACCTTTGATTTTTAGAAGCTTCGTGGCATTGTGTTGGATGAGCAGCAAGGTTTGTGTGCTTGGTGTCGTGAGAGGGAGGAGGAGATTGATCACTTCTTTTTCCTATGCTCGTTTGCCCAAGGATTTTGGGATTGGTGTAGGCGTTGGTGGGGGGTGTCTTTGCCGATGCCGAGGACTTTTTCTGATTTTTTTCATACCGGGATTTCATTGTTCATTCATGAGCACTTTAAAGTTTCTGTGGGTGTCGAGCATTGCAGCATTGTTGTGGTCCCTATTTCTTGCGTGGAATGAATGTGTTTTTAACGGTAAACTTCTACCGGCTTCGGAGATTTGCTTCTTGGTTAAATTGCTCTCATTTTACTAGGTGAAGTCGTTAAATGAGGGGTTGTCCGGCAGTGAGTCTTTATTGTGGGATTGCCAGAGCTCGTTCATTGAGTTTGTAATTTCTAAGCCATGTCGTGTGGGGGTGAGTTTGGAGCCTCCAATTAGGGACACACTGAAATTTTCGGTTGATGGTTCTGCTCATGGTAAACCAGGGCCAGAAAGTTTTGGGGGTGTTTTGCGTGATTCACAGGGTCAAATTCTAGCTCTCATCTCGGGTCAACTTGGTTCCCTTGATTCCAATGTAACAGAGTTGCGGGCAATCGCTTTTGTGTTGAATTTCTTTGCAGCTTCTAAATGGGCATCTCGTCCCCTCGTGGTGGAGTCGGATTCCAAAATTGCTCTTTGTTGGGTGTTGCATTTGGAACGACGACCTTGCCTTTTATGGGAGATTTTTAGTTTGATCGATCAAGCATGCCTCACTTTGGGGTCCGTATGCTTTAACCACATTTTCCGTGAGGCGAATGGGTTAGCGGATGTGCTAGCAAAGGAATGGGTGACGCGGGCATCTTTATTTCATGCCTCTATATGATTGTTTCCTTTGTGAGGGGCGTTGTGTAAGAGAGAGTGTAAGCACAAATGCTTAGTGAGGCATGCTCTAAAGGAAACCAACACAATAATGCACACTTTGAAAATCTTTACACAAAAGCTTTTGAACCACATGCTCATTTTAACACATGCTTGAAAACCTTTCAAAGAAACTTCTCATTGATACTACATGTACCTCAATTCTATCTCATGCATTTACTAATGCAAAACTCATGGCAAGGCCATACACATGCTTGTATCATCAAAGCATTTCTAAAAGAAATCTCATATGCATAAATCATTTCATCAAAGGTACATGTGTAACAAAAACCATTTCATCATTTATATTTGCATTCAGCATCTCATTAATACTCGGATATGCGGACACATTTCTACACTAGACTCTTTCGGTGGAATCTCACATCACCGTACTCACTTGTCTAGCAACATGGCTTCCGGTGGAATCTTTCATCACCGTACTCACATGGCGGAATCTCTCATCGCCTCAAAGCTTGGGTATTTCACCAAGTCCTACTCGATGGAATGCCCATCGCCGGAATATCTCCCTTTGGCTTAACCAAAGAGCACATACGAATTTTTAGTTTATAGTGCACTCTCATCCTATTGATTGATCAATTATATCCAGTAAGTTTCTCAACATCTATGCCAATATAATGTGTTAAAACATCACCACACCTACTGTTTTTCATGCAATATTACTCAAAGGTTTTCCCATCACATTTCAGAACATGAATCATACTTTGCTTCAAACAAAAAGCTCAAATCTCTTCAATGCAACATGCCATCTCATGACATCTCTACAAGCATAATCTCAAGCCATGAATCATGCACAAAAACAGTAGAAATTTGTCAATCTCAAACCATGAGCATGTAAAAGTATTTTAGGGGCAAACACCACTTTAAAGAGAGCAATTCAAACCATACTTACTTTCGGATTTAGGAAGGTGTTTCAAACCTCTCCCAAATCCCCAAACCTTAATTTTTGTCCTCATGGACTTCTAACCCAATCGCACTCACCAATTTCTTTTCGCTTGCTCACTGAAACGCCAATTAAGCTTCCGGATCAACTCCAAAAGTGTCTGAAGATGTCTCCCCTGTTTTAGACACATAAAAGCAGAGGATTAATGCATCATCATGCATTGAAATCTTCAGACAACACTCTTAAACTCGCTGCTCTACCTAAACCCAACATTTCGGGTATCAAACACAACCAAAATCACCTCCAAACTCTTCCAAAACATAACCCAGCCAAGATCCATCACTTCTAAACATTTCTTAACATTAATTAACATCAAAAACAATCCTAAACTCGTCCTTACACCCCCAGCTTTAACAGAACACCAATATCACCCAAAAACCCACCATTTTCACAAGCAAAAACATAGGAAAAACAACCTATTCGGGATTGGATTGATATAACCTCATTCCTAACATCATTTAACATCCAAAATACATTAGAAAACCATCTTAAAACAGAGCCCAATCAATTACCAATAAAATCTTCAAGATCTCTTCCAAAATCTTGAGTTTTAAGCCAAAATCTTGTTTCCAACATTAAAACCATTCATAAACCTTTAATAAAGGGTTGACAACTTGGAAATTTCAGTAAAGAACTGAGTATTTAGAGAAGAAGAACAATCTTACCTATAAAAGATGATTTCTCCTTGATTTGGGCAAGTTTCCATGAAAATTCTATGTAGAAAACAAATAGATTTGATGAAAGATTTATTGGGAATCAATGAGTGATGGAAATCTCATCAAATGAAGTGAAAATCAAAGTGAATTTTTCTAGAGAAAAAATGTTTGGTTGATAGGATTTTGAGAGAAAATGAAATGAGAGAAAATTAGAGAAAAGTGGTTATGAAAGTCAAAGGTAGTTTATCACCTTTATTTTATTTAATTAAATCATTAATTAAATCACCCAAATTAAGGAAAATCTGATGAAAACATTTTTGGTAAATTAGCTCCTTAAAGATTCAAAGTTTCAATCCTTTACAAAACAGTCACTACTAAACTTTGTAAAAACTGCGATTTGGTCACTACATCGAAATGTAGTATTTCCTAACCATATTTTGTAAAATTGATTTCACCATTCACTTATATGTATTAAATGAGGATTTTTAGATATTTTTCTATATTTTTAAAGCATCCCGAACTAGGTGTTCCCTAAAACTCCTTTTTATATTCGAACCGTTTCTCAAACCGGTCCGGTTTAGGCCCTAAACTTCTAAGCCCAAAATTGGGGTGTTACAACTCTCCTCCTCTTAAGAAATTTCGTCCTCGAAATTTACCTTGAGGAAAAAGGTAAGGAAACTGCTTCTTCATATCATCTCTTCTTTCCCACGTGGCTTCCTCAACAACACGATGCTTCTACAACACCTTAACCAATTCAATGGTCTTACCACGAAGAACTTTGTTGTCCGAATCCAGAATCTCAACTGGCTCCTCATCATAGGTCAAATCTGGATTCAACTCAAGTTCCTCAACATGCATAACGTGCGAAAGATCCGATCTATACCTCCGAAGTATGGAGAGATGAAACTCATCATGTATCTTCTCTAACTCTTGCGGTAGCCTCAGCTTATACGCAACAGGACGCACACGTTCTATCACCTCGTATGGTCCAATACACCTAGCGCTCAACTTACCCTTCTAGTCAAACCTCATCACCTTCTTCCAAGGCGAAACCTTCAAGAACAAACGGTCACCCACCGCAAACTCAATCTCCTTACGCTTCAAATCCGTGTAAGACTTCTGTCGATCATAAGCTGCCTTTAACCACTCACAAATGAGCTTCACCTTCTCGGTGGTTCCTTTCAACAAAGCCTGCATCGAGACCAATTTCTGACATGTTTCAGCCCAGCAAAGAGGAGTTTTGCACTTCCTCCCATACAAGGCTTCATAAGGTGCCATTTGAATACTTGCCTGGTAGCTATTATCATAAGCAAACTCCACCAAAGGCAAATGCTTCCCTCAATAGCCTTGAAACTCAATCACGCATCACCTCCACATATCCTCAAGCACTTGGATAACACGCTCAGACTGTCCATCTGACTGTGGATGATAAGAAGTACTAAAAGTCAGCCGCGTATCCAAAGCTTGATGCAAACACTCCCAAAAATGTGATGTGAACCTCAGATCTCTATCCGACACTATAGATTTTGGTACCCCATGCAGATGCACAATTTCAGCAATGTACAACTCTGCAAGCTTATCCAAGGTATACGTGGTATGCACAGGTAAGAAATGCGCACACTTTGTAAGGCGATCCACAATCACCCACACTGAATTCTTCTTCGATGGCGACAAAGGTAAACCAGACACAAGGTCCATGGTGACTCTTTCCCACTTCTATTCAGGAATCCTCAACGGTTGCAACAACCCTGAAGGAAACTGATGCTCAGCTTTAACCCGCTGACAAACCATACACTTACTCACGTATTCCACAACATCTTCTTCAACCCCACCCAATAGTACTCATCCTTCATATCACGATACACCTTTGTACTACCAGGGTGCATAGTAAGAGGACTACAATGAGCTTTGGTCAGAATAGTACGCCTCAACTCTACATCATTCGGCACTACTACAAGTCCTCTGAAACATAAAACTACATCATCATTAAAACAAAAATCCGATGAATTACCCTCAGCAATATCCTAAACATGTGGCACCAAGGAATCGTCCAACAACTGCTTATCCTTTATTAACTGAACCAGAGATGGTTTCACTTGAAATTCAGCCACAAGACCTCCATCTCGCGAGATACTAAAGCTAGCAAACACAGCCCTTAACTCTACCGCCACTTTCATATTATATTTTTATTTTGTTCATGTTATGTATGAAATTTTAGTATTTTAATCATTTCATCATCATATATTAATGTTTGGGCATGATTAGGATTGCATGAAAAGTTTTTACTTGCCCATAAGTAGGGGTGAGCAAAACTCGAGTTGACTCAACGCGAAAAAACCTGACTCGTAATTTTATCCCTAAATATATTAGTGAATTACATAATTATCTCATGTTGGGTCAAATTAAATATTTTTACTCTAAATTTAAACCAGACCCAACCTGAATCTATTTATCTTAATCCCGACTCTTAAAATTTGATCGGTTGAATCATCGTGTCATGCCCATCCCTAGTTAGTAGAGGCTTAAATTCTTTACTTCCATTCTCTTTGAAATGTACTGATACAAATTAAAGTATCGGATTAATTTCAAAAGTAAACATAACAGAGGTACTAAAATCCCAATTTGACCAAATTATATACAACTTTCAGGTTTCATATTCGTCACTTGAAGTGGGAATAGATCCAACCATGGACGATCCAAACGTACCCATCTCATCAACTCCGACCATCAACCAAGCTTCCCAAGTCGACAAAACTGACCGCGAGGCTCGAGTTTTAAGGTACAAAGAGAAGTGGAAGAACCGATAATTCGAGAAAACAATCTGATGTCCTTCTCGGAAGGCCTACGCCGAATCAAGGCCAAGAATCAAAGGTCGATTCGTCAAAAGAACTGAAAACGACAACGACATAGTCCTCGACCATATGCTTAACTCGCCAACTTCAGCTTTTGCAGCAGCTTTCATGTCGGAAACAGAGTACGACGTCGTCTCGTAGTTTTGAAAGTCGATTTATTGAAGAATACTATGATTGTGTAATATAGTAATTAAATTCTGGCAAGTAGAATAATCCAAACGGCAATTGAAATTAATGGAAATAGATGTTTAGTTCTTTGGTTATAGTTTATGTCGCGTCTAAAGTTTGATTTCAATCACGGAATAAAAAAAACAAAGGCTTGATTCCTTAAGACTTTTTAAATTGACCCAGACTTTTTATTTGGGTTAATATATATTTTGGTACCTTAATTTTGTCTTAACTTGACTCTTCGATTTAAATTATCATTCAAATTATCATTTGAACGATATCCCATTTTTAATGGTTAATTGTACATTGTCTCTATTTTTCTTAATTATTTACTCCGTCCCTAATAACAAGTTTTTGCTTACTCATGAAACGGGTTGAACCATGATTCAAATTCAAACCAGTTATACTATTTTTGTTCGAATTGAGTTCTTTAACGATTAAAAGCTATATGTAAATAAGATTTTTGTTTTTGTTAATGTCATCATTTTAAATCTTTTGATCGGTTAATTTAAATTAAATATTATAAAAATTTATCACAAAACAATTTTTAAATTTATTTAATTTATAACATTAGAATCTAATTTTTTATTCTATTTTAAAATAACCGAACGAATTATTTTACTTATCAACAAGCTTCTCGCTTTTTATTACACTGATTCGATTTGTAACACCTGTGTTTTGGGGTTAGGAGTTAGTCGGGTTAGTGGTCCGAGTCGGTAAAATTTAATTAAATCAATTTGGCCTAGGCTTGACCCAATTGGAATTTAAAATAAATAGGAGGGACCACTTTGGTAATTTAACCCAAATGTTTTAAAAAGCTAGACAACTTTTTGAACTTAAAGGAACAAACAAAAAAAAGGGCATCGTCTTTGTCTTCCTCATCTCCCCAACGTTAAAGAGCTTTCAAAACCCCCTAATACCCAAAATCATCATTCCATTAATTTCCATCTCCATCTCAATGCCATTTTCAAAGGTAATAACATTTTCTAATTCTCCTCTTCATTTTCTATCCATACATGGTCGTAGATTTTAAACCTACCAACTTTTGAAAAGTTTGGGTTTGATGAAAGTTTGGGTTTTTACTTAGTTTTTCAATTGGTTTTAAATTATCAAGTTGGGTTTTAGTTTATTCACCTTAAAATGCATACAATATGTTAAAAAGGTTACGTTTGGGTGAAAACCCGAAATGGGTTCTAGTGGAAAATTTTAAAGTGTCAAAAACTTGATTTTTGGTGAGTTTTAAGGTGAAATTGGAGGGCTGATGGTTTAAGTATGTTAGGAGGGTGTTTTGGGACCATTTGGGTGTCATTTGGGTGTTTGAAAATAGGATTTTCAGCTAGGTTTTGAAGGAGCACGAAAATGGGTATTTTGAGTGTTTATTTGGATTGGAAATTGTTGAAGTTGGCTGTGCTTTTGGGGTGAGATGATGGCTGAGTTTTAGCATTGATTTGTGAAGTAATGGATGTGTTTTGTTTGGCTAGAAACAAGAGGAGACATTGGTGGAGCATCGGGATCGAATCCGGGCTTGTAGGAGGCTTGCTTTGGTTGCTAAAGAAGGGGCGAGTGACTTTAAATGTGTTTTAAAGTTGTTTCAAGTGTGTGTAGTGTGTGAGTTGGAATGTGATTAGTAGGCCATTCCATTATGGAGTGAAATTGGTAAACATAGCTCTTTGATTCTATTAAATACTATTTATGCTTTGCCTCTATGCCATTATGAAATGTGGTTTGATATGTATATGTGTATCTTGACATATGTATATGATGAACATGTGATGTAAATGGTGGATATGTGATGTGGTAAATGAAATTGGCACTAATTAACTTACCGGGTGTAAATGATCGATCATTAGGATTAGTGTGCTAACAAATTGAGTCAAAACGTACGCGGCTTTGATGGCGTTGAGTCATCAAGGAGGAGTACGGTGATGTAACATTCCACCGAAAATTTATATATATTCTACGGGATGATGAGTGGAATCCCATCCGTAGGGCATGTGGTGATGAGTGGAATCCCGCCCATGCAAGGTCTGGTGATGAGTGTAATCCATCGAGGTAAATTGAATATTGAGATTAAATTCGCACATCCGGGTAAACTAATAGTGTCCAATCGAACTTGTTCTTATACTTGTGATGTATGACATTGATATATGATATTTGAGCTTAGTATGATGTGAGAAGCCATATTATGATTCTTGAAAGACTAGCTAGGTCTACTTGTGGATTTACCTATGCATGTTGTATATGAGAATTAGGGAATACATGCTTGGACCCTGCATTGTTGATGTTTTCGATTTTAGAGCATCCTCACTAAGCTTATAGCTTACGCTCTCATTTTCAACAATGCAGATCTTTAGCGTGGTGTTAGCTCGGACCAAGGCGTAAGGGGCTTTCCAAGTTTTTTTGCTCAAGTACGGTTAACAATTATGTAGTAACTTAGCAATGTGGCAAGAGTGTGTGTTTGTATGAGCTACGAATGACTCATATATGGTTTTGATGTTTATGATTTAACTTGGATTGTAATCATGATATATCTTGCCAAATTCTTGTGTGATGTATGTCTTATGGATGATTAAGATTGCTTTTGATGGCATGTAAAACCTATATGAGATGAAGGGTGCCTTTTGGCAATTAATGTTTTCAAGCATGGCTTTTTGAAATGTTGTTAATCTATGATTGCCATGTGTGAACGATTGTTTAAATCTATGCTTTGTGTGTGTTTGAGCATGCTTGACATAAGATGTATGCCTCTAGACCTGGTTTTCAAAGGTTGCAGATAGCCCGCATTTCGAAACGAGCTGGGACGTTCCGGAACGGGTAAGGCTTCAGGGAACCCGTATCGGAACGCGTTTCGATATGGTTTGGCTTGTGAAACCCTTGTTCCGAAACGTGTATCGGAACGTTTTGGCTACTGGAATTCTGAGAAAATGACGAGATGAAAGCGTTTCGAAACGGGACTAAAGGTTTCGAAATGGTCAAAATCTCGTTGACCACGAGAAGTTGACCGTTGAGGGTGTTTCGGAACGGTTGACCTCTGTTTCGATACGACCCCTTCGTATAGGCTTTGGGAAGTTGACCTGGTCAAGGCGTTTCGATACGCCTCAAGGGTGTTTCGAAAGGGCCTGTTTAAAGGATTAAAATTGGGTTGTTTAAATGATGTCTTTGGTTCGAATGTTTACCTTCTGTATTTTATTCCGCTGTTTGATCATATAGGACTTAATTAAGCTTTTAGAAAAGATCGAATTAAAAGAAAAAAAATTAGGGTTGCTAACCGACGGGGAACCTTAACAGGTTTCACTTCGGTTTTCCCCGTGTGGCCTACTCGGACCGGTCATCCGGCCAGACCGAGACGTGGGGGTTACATTTGTTGGTATCAGAACCTGAGGTTACCGAGACCTCGGGCAGGTAAGTGAGGTAAGCTTGATATGTTAAGTGGTTGTATTGTTCGGTGCATGCCTAGCCATGAATTCTTAATATTTGACTGTTCGTATGATGTTTTGAAACATGAGCTGTTGCGTCTGGTGTAGAGTGTGTGCTCATTGCTAACAATTACTTAATTTAAAAAGATTTTATGGTAAAGAGAATACTTGAGCACTATTGGACCCTTGCTTTGGCTAACGTAATCCCTATCTGTTTGTTGTTGTAGTTATTACCTTGCTAGCTATACCATGAGACCACGTAGGAGGCCTAGGATGGTTCGACCGGAACCACGGGCAGCGGCTCCAGGAGTTGAGCCAGTAGTTAGAGTGGAGGCTCAAGTGGGAGAGCCTGTGGTTGGAGTTGGAGCTCCTCCACCACCTCCACCACCACCTCCTCCACCCGGAGTAGAAGGCGAGGCCGGAGCCAAAGGAGAGGGACCTCAGGGAGGCCAAGGACCGGCCGGAATAGACTTAGCTCCTTTGGTTCAGGCGATAGCCAGGGCATTTCGGGCTGCAGTAGCTGGGGGTCAGGCAGCAGCACATCATCAGGGAGAGGGCACTGGTTTTCCATTAGAGAGACTCTGTGGCCTAGGGGCCGAAGAGTTCAGAGGGTCTACTCCAGAGAGATCAGAGTTGTGGTTTGAGAAGACTGTCCGTATCCTCGCTCAGATGGGATGTACTGGTGAGCGCAAGTTAGGATGCGTTGAGTCCTTACTTCAGGTGATGCCTACACTTGGTGGGTCACCATTACTACGGGTATGGATGAGGCCGAGATTACTTGGGAGTTCTTTGAGTTAGCATTCTGTAAGAAGTATCTGGGTCCGCGATACCTCGATGAGAGGAAGAGAGAGTTTATGGCTTTGCTTCAGGGGAGTATGACTGTGACCGATTATGAGATTCGATTTGTCAGACTGAGTCAGTATGCTTCTAAGCTTGTTCCTACAGAGGTGGAACGATGTAACCGTTTCTGTTATGGGCTGAATGAAGAGATCAAGAGGTACACTTTAGCTTCACACTACACTGATTTTGATTTCTTGGTCGCGAGGGCCAATGACTTAGAGCACAGTTTGGGCTTGACCAAACGATCTTGTGGTTCTAGTTCGGGTAAGTGGTCTAGTGGCTTTGATAGAGGTGACGCCAGGAGGCATCGGGACAACATGCATCATTACAATCATAGGCGTGGTGGCGGTAACCACGGTAGGGGCCAACAGGGCCAGAGGGCTGGTGGGAAGTTGCCCACATGCTACTTGCGGGAGGAACCACACCGGTGAATGTTGGGGAAATTTCCACTCATGTTGGAGTTGTGGAGCTAGAGATCACATTAGACGTGACTGTCCACATCAGGTGGGACAGGCACCAGCTCAGGCTCCTGGTAGAGCCAATGACTTTCAGAGAGGCCGCGGGCGCGGTAGAGGTAACTTCCAGCCGAGGAATGATGGTCAGAGGAACATAGCTCATGTAGTTGCAGTTCATCCGGAGGGCGGAGGCCAGGCCAGAGTTTACGCTCAGCGTGTGGATCAACATGACACCGATATGATCGTAGGTAACTTTTCGATAAAGTCTTTGGGTTTCCTTTCTTTGATTGACTCTGGGTCTACACATTCCTACATATTGAGTGAGCATGCACAGTCGTTGAATTTGCCTTGTGAAATGTTAGAGGTAGGAGTTAGTGTTAATAGTTCCTTTGGGGACACGGTAGTGGTTAGAAAAATGTACAGAAGGTGTTCGTTGATGGTTCAGGGACATGTGTTTCCAGTGGATATGGTGGAGCTTCCTTTCTATGGTTTTGATGTAATTCTGGGTATGGACTGGCTCACGGAGCATAGAGCTAGGATAGATTTTGAAACTAAGAGGATTTCTCTGAAGCTCACAGATGATTGTGAGATTGTAGTGGTGGGTGAGAACGTGAAGTTCTTGTCCAATGTAGTTTCAGTACTAGAGGCTAAGAGGTTAGTTGAGTTAGGGTGTGAAGCGTACTTGGCATATGTGATGAACCCTAACATGAGTGAGGTTAGACCTCAAGACATCCGGACAGTATGTGACTTTCCTAGTGTGTTTCCGGAAGAGTTGCCAGGGTTACCACCGGACAGAGAGGTAGAGATCACCATTGAGACTTATTATGATTCAGCTCCTGTTTCGATTGCTCCGTATCGCATGGCACCGAAAGAACTGAAAGAGTTGAAGACCTAGTTGCAAGAGTTGACATATAGAGGCTTCATTCGACCTAGTTCTTCACCTTGGGGTGCACCAGTTTTGTTTGTGAAGAAGAAAGATGGAAGCATGGGAATGTGTATAGATTACAGACAGTTGAATCAGTTGACAGTGAAGAATAAATATACGTTGCTTAGAATTGATGACTTGTTTGATCAGTTGAGGGGGGCATCAGTTTTTTCGAAGATTGACTTGAGATCAGGTTACTACCAACTAAATGTATGAGAGGTTGATGTACCGAAGACGACCTTTAGAACTAGGTATGGTCACTATGAGTTTTTAGGCATGCCTTTTGGGCTGACTAATGCACCGGTTGCTTTCATGGATATGATGAATAGGAATTTTCATCAGTACCTAGATCAGTTTGTAGTTGTGTTTATAGATGACATCTTGGTGTATTCGCGAACTGAAGAAGATCATGACCGACTCTTGAGACTAGTTTTGAAGACTTTGCTAGATCTTGAGTTGTATGCGAAGTTTAGCAAGTGTGAATTCTGGATCCGAGAGGTAGTCTTCTTAGGACATGTAGTGTTAGCCGATGGGATTAGAGTTGATCCGAAGAAGATTAAGGCCATTGTTGAATGGAAGCAACCGAAGTCTGTAACAGAGGTACGTAGCTTCCTAGGCTTAGCTGGATACTATAAAAGATTCGTAGAGGGTATCTCTAAGTTAGCCGCTCCATTGACACAGTTACTTCAGAAGAGTGTTCGGTTCGAGTGGGCAGATGCAAGACAGAGAGCCTTTGAGAACTTGAAAGAAGCTTTGACACAAGCACCGATCTTGATTCAGCTCGAGTCCGGGAAGGACTATGTAGTTTACAGTGATGCTTCTTATGTAGGGCTAGGTTGTGTTCTCATGCAAGACAAGAGAGTAGTGGCTTATGCCTCAAGACAGTTGAAGACTCACGAGCGCAACTATCCGACCCATGACATAGAGTTAGCTGCAGTTGTGTTTGCTCTTAAGATTTGGAAACACTATTTGTACGGTGAGAAATGCACAGTATACACCGACCACAAGAGTTTGAAATACATTATGACTCAGCGAGATTTGAATCTCAAACAGCGTAGATGGTTAGAGTTGCTAAAAGACTATGATCTTACCATTGAGTACCATCTGGGTAAGGCCAATGTAGTGGTCGATGCATTGAGTAGAAAGATAGTCGTGGATTTGAGAGCCATTGTTTGCTAGATTGAGCTTGTCCGGAGATGGTGGCTTGGTAGCTGAGCTTCAGGTTAGACCTACTCTAGGTCAGTTGATTAGAGAGAAGCAGCTCTTAGATAGATCTTTGGCACCTCACGTGCAAGATATACCCGAAGGTAGACCTTCAGACTACAGTTTCAGTACTGATGGGGTTTTGTGTTTCAAAGATAGGATAGTTGTGCCAGAGGACAGTGACTTGAGACGTACGATCTTGACTGAAGCACGCAGTAGTCCATTTGCTATGCATCCTGGAAGTACGAAGATGTATCGTGATTTGAAGAATGAGTACTTTTGGGTTGGCTTGAAGAGAGATGTAGCCGACTTTGTGAGTAAGTGTTTAGTATGTCAGAGGGTGAAGGCGGAACATCAGGTTCCCTCAGGTTTGTTGCAAACGTTGAGAATTCCGGAATGGAAATGGGAGAAAATCACCATGGATTTTGTTTTGGGTTTGCCTTTGACTCCTACGAAGAAGAACTCGGTTTGGGTGATAGTAGATCGTTTTACGAAGTGTGCCCACTTCTTGGCAGTCAATACTACTTACACCTTAGATATATTGGCCGACTTGTACATTGGTTAGATTGTTAGATTGCATGGTGTGCCGAAGTCTATTGTGTCAGATAGAGATCCGCAGTTTTACATCTCGATTTTGGTACCCGTTTGAACTTCAGCACGTCTTATCATCCTCAGTCAGATGGTCAGTCAGAGAGAGTTATACAGATCTTAGAGGATATGTTGCATTGTTGCATCATTGATTTTCAGGGCACGTGTGAGAATCACTTGCCTCTAGTTGAGTTTGCCTACAATAATAGCTTTCAGTCGAGTATTCAGATGGCTCCGTATGAGGCCTTGTATGGTCGGAAGTGTAGAACTCCAGTTTGTTGGGCCGAAGTGGGACATAAGTTGTTACCTATACCGGATTTGCTCAAGGGGACTACTGACAAGGTAAAATTGATTTGTGATCGATTGAAGGCCGCTTCGGATAGGCCGAAGTCCTATGTCGATTTGAAGAGGATGGAAGTTGAGTTCTCAGTGGGTGAGAAGGTGTTCTTGAAAGTGTCTCCGTGGAACAAAGTAATGAGATTTAGCCGAAAGGGGAAGTTGAGTCCAAGGTACATAGGATCGTATGAGATTGTGAAGAGGGTTGGTATGGTTGCTTATCAGTTGTGTTTGCCATCCGAGCTAGAGAAGATACACGATGTATTCCATGTTTCGATGCTCCGTAGGTATAGGTCCGATCTATCACATGTTATGCCCGTAGAGGAGATTGAATTGAATCCGGATTTGACTTGTGAGGAAGAACCGGTTGAGATCCTAGCTTCTGACAGTAAGGTGTTGCAGGTAGATTGATTGAGTTAGTAATGGTGCGGTGGCAACGTCGAGGTGTGGACGAAGCCACTTGGGAGAGGAAGGAGGATATGGAAAGGCAGTTTCCGTATCTCTTTCAGTCAGGTAATTTCGGGGACGAAATTCCTTAAGTGGGAGAGAGTTGTAACACCCGTGTTTTGGGGTTAGGAGTTAGTCGGGTTAGTGGTCCGAGTCGGTAAAATTTAATTAAATCAATTTGGCCTAGGCTTGACCCAATTGGAATTTAAAATAAATAGGAGGGACCACTTTGGTAATTTAACCCAAATGTATAAAAAGCTAGACAACTTTTTGAACTTAAAGGAACAAAAAAAGGGCATCATCTTTGTCTTCCCCATCTCCCCAACTTTAAAGAGCTTTCAAAACCCCCTAATACCCAAAATCACTATTCCATTAATTTTCATCTCCATCTCATGGCCATTATTAAAGGTAATAACATTTTCTAACTCTCCTTTTCATTTTTTATCCATACATGGTTGTAGATTTAAAAACTACCAACTTTTGAAAAGTTAGGTTTTGATGAAAGTTCGGGTTTTTACTTAGTTTTTCAATTGGTTTTAAATTATCAAGTTGGGTTTTAGTTTATTCACCTTAAAATGCATATAATATGTTAAAATTGTTAGGTTTGGGTGAAAACCCGAAATGGGTTATTGTGGCAAATTTTAAAATGTCAAAAACTTGATTTTTGGTGAGTTTTAAGGTGAAATTGGAGGGCTGATGGTTTAAGTATGTTAGGAGGGTGTTTTGGGACCATTTGGGTGTCATTTGGGTGTTTGAAAATAGGATTTTCATCTAGGTTTTGAAGGAGCACGAAAATGGGTATTTTGGGTGGTTATTTGGATTGGAAATTGTTGAAGTTGGTTGTGCTTATGGGGTGAGATGATGGCTGAGTTTTAGCTTTGATTTGTGAAATAATGGATGTGTTTTGTATGGCTAGAAACAAGAGGAGACATTGGTGGAGCATCGGGATCGAATCCGGGCTTGTAGGAGGCTAGCTTTGGTTGCTAAGGAAGGGTGGTGAGTGACTTTAAATGTGTTTTAAAGTTGGTTCAAGTGTGTGTAGTGTGTGAGTTTGAATGTGCTTGGTAGGCCATTCCATTGTGGAGTTAAATTGGTAGACATAGCTCTTTGATTCTATTAAATACTATTTATGATTTGCGTTTATGCCATTGTGAAATGTGGTTTGATATGTATATGTGTATCATGACATATGTATATGATGAACATGTGATGTAAATGGTGGATGTGTGATGTGGTAAATGAAATTGGCACTAATTAACTTACCGGGTGTAAATGATCGATCATTAGGATTAGTGTGCACATAAATTGAGTCAAAATGTACGTGACCTTGATGACGTTGAGTCATCAAGGAGGAGTACGGTGATGTAACATTCCACCGGAAATTTATATATATTTTACGGGATGATGAGTGGAATCCCATCCGTAGGGCATGTGGTGATGAGTGGAATCCCGCCCATGCAAGGTCCGGTGATGAGTGTAATCCCACCGAGGTAAAGTGAATGTTGAGATTAAATCCGCACATTCGGGTAAACTAATAGTGGCCAATCGAACTTGTTCTTATACTTGTGATGTATGACATTGATATCTGATATTTGAGCTTAGTATGATGTGAGATGCCATATTATGACTCTTGAAAGACTAGCTAGGTCTACTTGTGGATTTACCTATGCATGTTGTATATGAGAATTAGGGAATACATGCTTGGGCCGTGCATTGTTGATGTTTTTCGATTTTAGAGCATCCTCACTAAGCTTATAGCTTACGCTCTCTTTTTCAACAATGCAGATCATTAGCGTGGTGTTAGCTCGGAGGAAGGCGTAAGGGGCTTTCCAAGTTTTTGTTGCTCAAGTACGGTTAACAATTATGTAGTAGCTTAGCAATGTGGCAAGAGTGTGTGTTTGTATGAGCTATGAATGACTCATATATGGTTTTGATGTTTATGAATTGACTTGGATTGTAATCATGATATATCTTGCCAAATGCTTGTGTGATGTATGTCTTATGGATGATTAAGGTTGCTTTTGATGGCATGTAAACCTATATGAGATGAAGGGTGCCTTTTGGCTATTAATGTTTTCAAGCATGGCTTTTTGAAATGTTGTTAATGTGTGATTGCCATGTGTGAACGATTGTTTAAATCTATGATTTGTGTGTGTTTGAGCATGCTTGACATAAGATATATGCCTCTAGACCTTGTTTGCTTGTGTTGTGTGCCTTTAGAGGTCCTTTGGGACCTTTAGACTTGTTGAAATTCGCCTAAGTCTGGTTTTCAAATATTGCAGACAGCCCACGTTTCGAAATGAGCTGGGACGTTTCGGAACGGGTAAGGCTTCAGGGACCCCGTATCGGAACGCGTTGCGATACGGTTTGTCCTGTGAATCCCCTGTTCCGAAACGGGTATCGGAACGTTTTGGCTACTTGAATTCTGAGAAAATGACGAGATGAAAGCGTTTCGAAACGGGTCTAAGGGTTTCGAAACGGTCAAAATCTCGTTGACCACGAGAAGTTGATCGTTGAGGGCGTTTCGGAATGGTTGACCTCTGTTTCGATACGGCCCCTTCGTATGGGCTTTTGTTAGTTGACCTGGTAAAGGCGTTTCGATACGCCTCAAGGGTGTTTCGAAACGGCTTGTTTAAAGGATTAAAATTGGGTTGTTTAAATGTTGTATTGGGTTCGAATGTTTACCTTCTGTATTTTATTCCGCTGTTTGATCACATAGGACTTAATTGAGCTTTTAGAAAAGATCGAATTAAAAGAAAAAAAATTAGGGTTGCTAACCGAGGGGGAACCTTAATAGGTTTCACTTTGGTTTTCTCCGTGTGGCCTACTCGGACCAGTCATCCGGCCAGACCGGGACATGGGGGTTACACGATTGGTCGGTTAGGAACGGCAAAAAGGATATAGATAAGCAGCTATGATATACTTTTATGTTATACATTGTAAGTTGAATTAGGGTATTACAATTTAATCAAATTTTTTGTTTAAATAGATAGATATTATATTCTCATTCCGAGATTCGAACCTATACAAGATGGACCAGAATGAGTATCCTTAGCAACTAAACCAATTAATTTTGATTAGACTCAAAATAATTCGAACATATAATAAATTTACTTATGTATAACTTAAAAGACTAACTATTAGTTATTTTAGCGGAAGAAGATATTAGATAATTTAAATAGTGTATAGAATTCAAATTCTTATGTTACGAGTAAAACAAATTAAATTAGAAGTATCACCTCCTTAATAAATTATTATAATATTTGCTTCAAATTAATTTATCGACAAACCGATCAAATATGATTATAAAAATGTCATTCCATGAATGAAAACATTTTAACACTCAATGTTTTATTTTGAGTCTAAATGGTCATTTCGTGAATGAAAACTGTAGTCAACTAACGATAAACAACTTGATATGACTGACAGAATAACACATCATCAGAAAAAAATTAAATTGTATTTTATATAATTTTAGTTTTACTCGTGTGTCATTATGTCAAGTCAGGACCTTTGTTTATTTGTCCTTGTTATGTCAGTGTGCATTGCCATGGAGATTTCCCACACCATGTCAAGTAATTTGTCGTTAATTAACTAACAATTTTTATTCAAATATTAACTATTTTAACTTAAGATAAAATATTAAAGACTAATGTACTTAAAAAATTTAAATAATTTTTCAGTCAAATATTAAGAACATTTTCTAACGTTATGCATAAAAAATACAACTTAAAGAGAATTTGTGCATCCCGAAGTGATAAATGAAAAAAATAAAAAGGAAGATTTGGATAAAAGGAATATCACATGAAAAGCCAACCTCAAAAGTTTTTAGTTTTAACGAATTTAACGATTGGAATCCTTTTTGGAACCAATTTCGTATCTAATTCTTTGAACACACTTTCCTATAATGCTCCTATTTATAAAAAGTATATTTTAATAAACAAATGGAATAAAATTTAATTTATATAAATTATTAATTTTAGAATTTATGAATTGTGGGTTTAGAATTTAAAATTTAAGATTTATAGTTTTATAGTTTACATATAGAGACTAAAATTTCATTATTTAAATATGGAAAGTTGTGTAAATCTTTCACATTGTTTGTGTAACACCCCAATTTTGCCGTTAATTAAAAACCCTAATAATTGGGAATTTCAATTGAAAACTTAATTAAATTTTAGTGAATAAATTGGGAATTTTCGAAATTGCACTGATAAAATTGTAACGATTGCAAAACTTAAGTGTCGTTTCATAAACCCTAGAAAGTATAATGGCACGCTCTGTATTTAACCCTTTTCTTAGGGTATAAATAGAACCTTTCAACCATTTTCTTTGGTTTTGGTCGTTCTCTTCCCTCTTCTTCAACGTCTTGTGCGAGCAAAAGAAAAGAAACCCCCTTTCTCTGTTTTCCGCCCGGCCAAGGATCAAACACCGTTCGTTCGACGGTCCGATAGCACCGTTCATCTTCCCTTTGTTGTCCGACCATAACCCACTCGTCAACTAACGCTCGTCGGCTGCCCTTTGCCCGAAACTCATCGGTAAGCTTTTCGGTTGCTTCGGAAATCCCTCATGCTGCCGTCGTCTTGTTTTTTTTTTTGCAAATTGGTTGGGTCTCAATTGTTCCTTTCCCTCGTGTAAGTTGTGTGTGTATGTGGGTCTCAGAAATTCGTCAGATTTTGACGTGAGAGGTCACTGGCGGTGAGGAATCGGGGGGATGTTGTGCCCTAATTTTCGAATTAGGGATTTTATGTTGAACCGGTCTGACCCGGTCCAGAAAAACTAAACCGGGTTGACAGAACCGAACCGGTCTATCTTCTAAATATCGGCTGACGTCAGCGTTGACCGTTGAATTTTTCAGAAAATGTTATTTTATGTTTTTCGGCGTCATGATTGCGATTCTGTTGCCCGTTTTTCCAAATTCGAACCCGAAAGACCGTTTTGACCGCTTTTATTCATTTATACTTGTATTTAAAGATTTGAATATCGGAAAAATTAATTTGTATTATTCGTATTTGTAGACGACATTGACACGGATACTGAGATCCTTCCTCTTCCTTCACCTGGATGACTTCCTGTTGCTCAGACATCTGGATCTGCTCATGAGTTTAATTATTATATACATTCGATATTTATATTATCAGTGTCCTGGCATAGTAGTAATATCTTGATGGTGTATTTAATTGTTATAGGAGCTGACTCTGACTGACCTAGAGATAGAGCTGAGCGTGGGAGACGTTACCGTCGACGTTGCGTGTTAGCAACTTGAGGTGTGTTCTCTTCTGTGCAGTTTGCTTACAGTGATCTGTATGTAAATGTGATGATTTGCTGAAATGTATACATGATGTGGTCTGATGATGTGTGATGATTATATTCTATTGATTCTTGATGTTTAACTTGTTCAAGATTCTGTAATGTTATGCAATATTTAATTATACATTCAGATTAGGATTATTGTATATCGAATTATATGATTATGCATTTCTGTTGATAAATAATGCATTTAGATTCAGAGGTCGGTATTTATGTAATCTCATTTTGGTTGGGATTCTGTACGGGGAAGTTCAGTAGCTTCATCCTTCAGGATGATGTTTACTTTAGATCAGTGGTTTTTCCCTACAGGCTAGATTCCACTTCGGATGGTGATGAGATAGAGAGTGGTTCTGGGGAACCTTACTCTTTGGATGGTGATGTAGTTTGGGTGCATGTCATATTGTGTTGCATATTCATTCATACTTGCTTATGTGTTTGAATTGATTCATGATGGAAAAATTGTATTCTATTAATGTTTGATTGCCTCTATTGTTATAATGACTCTGTTAGTTCTATTTGCATTGTAGAGACACACTGAGCGTTTTTTCTGACTCCCCCTTAGTTTCTACTTTCAGATACTCAGGTCTAGGCTACGGTACTTGGAGGACCTCATTTTCCAGCTTTATTTATTTATTATTATCAGTATGAGACTTGGACTTTTATATATTATATGTTTTATCAGATTGTATATAATTTCAGATTTTGGATGTTTTATTTGGGGTTATTCTGTTTTATCATGCATGCACATTTTGAATATTTAATATTTTCAAGAATATTTTATCAGTATGTAATATGCGATATTATTATTATCTATTTTGGAATTTAAGTTTGGAATCAGGTTACTTGTATGAGGGAGAAGCTTTGAGTTGACTCCTTATATTCGACCCAGTTCTTCCGGGTCGGGTTTAGGAGGTTAATTTTAGTGGTATCAGAGCCAGGTTCAACAGTCGGCCTGAGTGATTTAAATCAATTTGAAATCGAAAATAAATTTTTGCATGCATTCTCAAATGTTTTCGGGGTAAAATGGGAATTTCAGATAAATTTATGTTCTATTATGAGTATATTTATACATATTCTGAATAAGGTCTCCAAGTACGGAATCTAATCTTAGGATTTTGTCTTTTGTAGATATACTATTATCTCACCACGAAGAAGTTCTAGAGTACCGGTCGGTCGAGGTCGTGGCCGAGGCCGTGGCCGAGGACGACGTCGTACCATGGCTGCAGATTGTGACGTTCCACCTCTAGAGGGTTCGATACAAAATCAAGATGAGGTCCAGGATGCTAATGACGAGGAACAACATGTGGATCAGACATGAGCTCAGTAGACTGGAGCTCAGCAGACCGGTGGAGGAGACCCACATGTTCAGCCTGCTCAGGGTAGTGGTCATCGTGATTCAGGGGATAGTGAGATAGTGGGCACATATGTTGTAACTATTCAGAGAGAGTTATTGAGATACCTTCGTCAGTCTGAGAGTGTTCGGAGACCCATATCCACATATTTTCTTGCTGCCGAGATGACTATGTTCGATGGTAAGACGAGTATAGACCCAACAGATGCAGAGTACTGGCTGAAGAAACTTCAGCGATTATTTGTTGAGATGGATTATCCTACCGACTGGAAAGTCAGGGCTGATGTTTCAGTACTGCAAGGTGAAGCCCATAATTGGTGGGAAGCTGCAGAGCTTGTTACTCCAGCTAGTACTGTTACTTGGGATAATTTTAGACAGACTTTCCGTGATCGATATGTCGGAGCTGATTATATAGCTAAGTGCAGAGATGATTTCATGAATCTGAGACAGAACGATATGATTGTTAATGACTATGAGATCGAGTTTATGAGATTGATTCAGTTCGTCCCAGGGTTAGTGACCACAAAAAAAGACAAGTGTGATTGGTTTCTGAAGGGATTGCGTCCTACCATAAAGGTCAGTGTTGCTTTACATATGGACCAGGAATACAATGATATAACTTGACCAGCTAGGACAGTTGAGCGTAATGAGGACGAGTTGAGACAGCTCAAGTTCCACGGATCTGATAGAATGAAGAGACCAGGGTCAGTGCCAGTTCAGCATAGTCAGGGAAATCAGTCTAGGAAGAGGGCCAGAGATGAGACATACTATCAGAGTTATTCGAGAGCTAGACCAGTGACTTCTTCTATTCCGACTGTCAGTGCTGGTGGTTCGACTAGTACTCGAGGGGTGCCACAATGTCCATTTTGCAAGAAGTGGCATTCGGGTGAGTGTAGGAGGTAGACTGGAGCTTGTTTCAGTTTTGGTTCATTCGAGCATCGTTTCAGAGATTGTCCAATTTCACCTCCCTCAGCTTTTACTACTAATCAGTCTCAGACATCAGCACAGACTCCCGCCAGGGGAAGAGGTCAGGTCAGATCTGTTACTTCAGGCTCTACTAGTAGAGGTAAACCAACTCCGAGTGGAGGATCAGCAGGATCGGGGTCCAGACAGCCGGGGTTAGTTTATTCTACTAGGAGGCACGAGGACCGTGATGAACCAAATGTTATTGCCGGTACATTCTAGATGTTTTCCCAGAAGAATTACATGGGGTAACGTCGAAACGGGATGAGGTTGAGTTTGGCATTGAGGTTTATCTGGGTAAATCTTTTGTGTCTATGGAACCTTATCGGATGGCACCGAAGGAATTTAAAGAGTTGAAGATTCAGTTGCAAGAACTGTTGGATCGAGGTTTCATTCGACCCAGTGTTTCTCCTTGGGGAGCTCTTGTTCTGTTTGTTAAGAAAAAGGATGGGACACTTCGACTCTGTATTGATTATCGAAAGTTGAACAAGCTGACAATCAAGAACAAATATCCTCTTCCGCATATTGATGATCTATTTGACCAGTTTCGGGGAGCTACGATATTCTCTAAGATAGACCTGAGATCTGGTTATTACCAATTCAAGGTTAAGGATTCTAATGTGTTCAAAATAGCTTTCCGGACACGATATGGCCATTACGAGTTCCTTGTGATGGCTTTTGGGTTTACTAACGCTCTTGCCGCTTTTATGGATATGATGAATAGGGTGTTTCAACCCTATCTTGACCAGTTTATTGTGGTATTTATTGATGATATATTGGTATATTCTAGATCTGATGAAGAGCATGAGGAACATCTTCGTATTGTATTACAGATTCTATGAGAGAATCATTTTTTATTCTATTTTAAAATAACCAAATGAATCATTTTACTAGATGAATTGATGGTCCAATTTCTAATGATCCAAATAAATATTCTTTTTAATTATCAACAAGCTTCTCATTTTTTATTACACTGATTCTATTGGTTGGTTGTTGCGGATGAAAGGTCTTGTGTTTGGAGCTCTGATGGGAAATTTAATAGGGTGAGTGAAGCTGAAAATATGGGGTTAGTGGCGCCTTTCACTCTTGATGAGGCGTGGGCGGTTGTTCGTGGGTGTGAGGGCTCGAAGTCACCGGGGCCGGACGGCTACAATATGGAATTTTTTAAGAAGTGTTGGGAGGTAGTTTGTGATGATATTGGGCGATTTTTAGATGATTTTTTTGCATCCGAAAAGTTACCTATGGGTGTGAACAACACATTCATTGTACTTTTGCCTAAGGTTGATTCACCGATCACCTTGAGTGATTTTCGACCATTCAGCTTGCTTAATTCGATATATAAGATTCTTGCCAAAATTATGGCTAGAAGGCTGCAGTCGGTGTTGGGAGGACTAACTAGTGATCACCAATCGGCTTTTGTGCGTGGGCGTGAAATTGTGGATGGTATTCTATTGGCAAATGAGACAATACATTCCATGCGACAGAGTTCGTTGCGCAGATGTATCCTGAAATTTGACTTCGCAAAAGCTTACGACTACGCTCGATTGGAATTTTTAGAGCATATTTTATGGTCGATGGGGTTCAGTGATTCTTGGCGTCGTCTGATTACTTAGTGTATCAGCACATTCAGGTTGTCAGTTTTGTTAAACGGTAGCGCCAATAAAGAATTTTGAATGGGGCGTTGTCTGCGGCAAGGCTGCCCGCTATTGCCTTTGTTGTTCGTTATTGTGGCGGAAGCACTACATAGGATGTTCGTTCAAGCGGAGGAGTTGGGACTCATCCGTGGGGTTTCGTTGGCTTTGGGGTGTCGCTATCGCATCTTCAATTTGCTGACGACACCATTCTATTATTTGAAGCCTCCGTTGAGAGCGCTACGACTATCCGCAGGTTACTGTGTTGCTTCCAAGTTTGTTCTGGTTTGAAAATTAACTTCAACAAGTCCTCTCTTTATCCTATTGGCATGGATGAGGGGCTGTTTGATTCAATGGCGGTTGTCTTGTGTTGTCGGAAAGGTGAATTGCCTTTTGTTTATTTGAGGCTGCCGTTGGCGTGAATCCTCGCAACATTGTTGTATGGGAACCGGTTATAGCCTCGGTTCGACGAAAGCTCGCTGGTTGGAAATGGACATCTTTATCTTTTGCAGCTTGCGTCACACTGGTAAAATCTGTTCTTTCGTCACTTCCAGTTTATTGGATGGGTTTGTTTCGGGTGCCGAAGGGTGTTATTGCAGCAATAGATAAAGTGAGGTGTGCTTTTCTGTGGGGTGGGGTGAGTTTACAACGGAAAATATGTCGAGTAAGTTGAAGTATGGTTTGTCGGCCACGTCATCTAGGTGGGTTGGGGGTTGCGAATTTTAAGGTTCGAAATAAAGCATTATGGGCAAAATGGTCTTGGCAGTGTGCTAGGGATGAATCGTCTTTGTGGAGGGCCATCATCGTGGCAAAATATGGCGAGGCAGCCCAGTGTTGGCGATTTAACTCTGCCTACACGGGTTCGATGTTAGACATTTGGAAACAGATTGTCAGAACTGTGAGCTCGGATAGTGTGCAAAAGTTCATGGGTGAGACTAGTTTTGTTTGGAAGGTTGGTGATGGTTCGCGAGTTTTATTTTGGTTTGATGCGTGGTGTGTTGAGAAACCATTGAAGGATATATTCCCACAGTTATTTTCGATAGTGGTGAATCGTTTGGCTTTGGTCCCTGACCTTTTCGATGGGGGTAGCTTTCAGCATGACCGCTGGGAGAGTTTCTTTCGTCCAGGCTTGCGTTCGTTTGAGCTTTGACAACTTCGGGAGCTCATCTCGCTCTTTGGACCTGTGAGGTTACGGCATGGTGCAGTTGACATGTTAATCTGGACACCTGATACGCGCGGGACCGTTTTAGTAAAGGCTTTATCACGTCTGCTTATGTTGGACAGGGTGACAGGGAGCGATTTTGGTGAGTGTTTTCTGTGGAAAGTCCTCGTACCTCCGAAGGTTCAGGCGTTTTTGTGGTTCACATGGCTGCGCTGTCTACCAACCTTTGATTTTTAGAAGCTTCGTGGCATCGTGTTGGATGAGAAGCAAGGTTTGTGTGCTTAGTGTCGTGAGAGGGAGGAGGAGATTGATCACTTGTTTTTCCTATGCTAATTTGCCCAAGGAATTTGGGATTGGTTTAGGCGTTGGTGGGGGTGTCTTTGCCGATGCCGAGGTCTTTTTCTGATTTTTTCATCCCGAGATTTCATTGTTCTTTCACGGGCACTTTAAGGCTTGTGTGGGTGTCGAGCATTGCAGCATTGTTGTGGTCCCTATGGCTTGCGCAGAATGAATGTGTTTTTAACGGTAAACTCCTACCGGCTTCGGAGATTTGCTTCTTGGTTAAATTGCGCTCATTTTACTGGGTGAAGTCGTTAAAAGAGGGGTTGTCCGTCAGGGAGTATTTATGGTGGGATTGCCCGAGCTCGTTCAGTGAGTATGTAGTTTCTAAGCCATGTCGTGTGGGGGTGAGTTGGGAGCCTCCAATTGGGGACACACTGAAATTTTCGGTTGGTGGTTCTACTCGTGGTAAGCCAGGGCCTGCAGGTTTTGGGGGTGTTTTGCGTGATGCACAGGGTCGAATTCTAGCTCTCTTCTCGGGTCCATTTGGTTCCCTTGATTCCAATGTAGCAGAGTTGCGGGCAATCGCTTTTGCGTTGAATTTCTTTGCAGCTTCTAAATGGGCATCTCGTCCCCTCGTGGTGGATTTGGATTCCAAAATTGCTCTTGGTTGGGTGTTGCATTTGGAACGGCGACCTTGGCTTTTGTGGGAGATTTTTGGTTTGATCGATCAAGCATGCCTCACTTTTGGGTCCGTATGCTTTAACCACATTTTCTGTGAGGCGAATGGGTTAGCGGATGTGCTAGCAAAGGAAGGGGTGACACGGGCATCTTTATTTCAGGCCTCTGTATGATTGTTTCCTTTGTGAGGGGCGTTGTGTTCCGTTGTTGTTTATTTCCTTTTAGTCCATGTGTCGTACTCTTTTCCTCGGTTAGGCTTAGGGAGGTTTTTAATGAGGCACACGTGTGACTCGAGTTCTATATTTTCCCATTAATATACAAATTTTTGCCGATAAAAAAAAGGAACGACAAAAAGGATATAAATAAGTAGCTATGTTATTCTTTTATGTTATACATTGTAAAATGAATTAGGGTATTAAAATTTAATCAATTTTTTTGTTTAAATAGAGAGATATTATATTCTTATTCTGAGATTCGAACCTATACAAGATGGAGCAGAATGTGTATCCTTAGCAACTAAACCAATTATCTTTGGTTAGACTCAAAATAATTCGAACATATAATAAATTTATTTATGTATAACATAACAGACAACTATTAATTATTATAGCGGAAAAAGATATTAGATAATTTATATAATGTATAGAATTCAAATTCTTATGTTACGAGTAAAAAAAATTAAATTAGAAGTATCGCCTCCATAATAAAATTTTATAATATTTGCTTCAAATTAATTTATCGACAAACCGATCAAATATGATTATAAAAAATGTCATTCCGTGAATGAAAACATTTTAACACTCAATGTTTTATTTTGAGTCAAAATGGTCATTTTGTGAATGAAAACTGTAATCAACTAACGATAAACAACTTGTTATGACTGACAGAATAACACATCATCAGAAAAAAAATTAAATTGTATTTTATATAATTTTAGTTTTACTTGTGTGTCATTGTGTCAAGTCAGCACCTTTGTTTATTTGTCACTGTTATGTCAGTGTGCATTGTCATGGAGATTTCCCACACCATGTCAAGTAATTTATCGTTAATTAACTAACTATTTTAACTTAAGATAAAATGTTAAAGCTTAATGTACTTAAAAAATTAAAGTAAATTTTCAGTCAAATATTAAGAACATTTTCTAACTTTATGCATAAAAAATACAACCTAAAGAGAATTTGTGCACCCCGAAGTGATAAATGAAAAAAATAAATAGGAAGATTTGGATAAAAGGAAGATCACATCAAAAGACAACCTTCAGAGTTTTTAGTTTTAACGAATTTAACGATTGGAATCCTTTTTGGATCCAAATTCGTATCTAATTCTTTGAACACACTTTCCTATAATGCTCCAATTTATAAAAAAATATTTTAATACACAAATGGAATAAAATTTATTTATATAAATTTATTAATTTTAGAAGTTATGAATTGTAGGTTTAGAATTTAAAATTTAAGATTTATAGTTTTATAATTTACATATAGAGATTAAAATTTCATTATTTAAATATGAAAAGTTGTGTAAATCTTTCACACTGTTTGTGTATAAAAAATATTACTCTTGCAAGAATTGTTTAAGTTTGGTGTTCATATTCATATTATCTTTTTACGTCGTATTAGGCCTTGAATTTTATTTTAATCTCTTTTCAGTTTTGAGTTTTTAATTTGTTATCAAATTAAACAACCAATACAAGTAATATTTTTTAATATTTTTTATTTATTTTCTAACAATTTTCATCTTTTCTGATTTTTATTACTAAGGATACCTTGAAGAATTTGTTCCCCAAATTATTTCGATTAGCGAGTAATAAGCTTGCAAGTGTAAATGTTGAGGATTTCATACAAAATTTATACCATTGACATAAAATTATGTGTATGTCCTTAAATTTTATTAAATCAAATTTCAAAATTTTATTTCTAAAAGAGAGTATGAAATTTAAAGAGATGGAATTTTGGTGCAAACGGTGTAAGATGGAATATTATAACTAAAATTTAGGAAATATGTTATATAAAAAGTTTCATTCATATCATATACATACGTATACATGTATATATTGTTCAATGTCTAATACGTAGTACTTATAAAGTTCAGCATACATTCATTCATCTAATACAAACTACGTTTTTTTTCTATTGTGATCAACTGTTGTTATAAGATGTGAGATCATCAGTGATGCATAGAATCAGGACGACTTGGACTTTTGGTCGGTCTCACCCACCTCCTTTTAATTGCATGGATTCATGATCAGTCTCACGTATTTCTTGTCTTTTGGTCGATTTCGTAACAGTTGCAGATATACCAGACGCTACTGTTGTCAATTGAGGTGAATATCGACGACAAAAAGAGTCGAATTCGTAAAATGACGGACGTACTTATATTTCATCTTCAAATGCTTGATCAGGAACCGAAAACGAATGAAGTGAATGAGTTGCAAAACTCGAAAACAAAAACAAAATATGCAAGGAAAGCATCAAGAAAACATTGAAATTAGCCATTTGAAAGTTCAAATTAGGGTTTGATAGTTTGCTTATAATGGGTTGCATGTGTAGGTATATATCGATATTACCAACCTTTTGTTTTGCCAGAATATTCAAAGTTTGTTCATATGGATACCATTTGATTGGATTTTAACTTTCAGGATTGAGATGAATTCTTGTTGCTTATATTCAGTTTAGATTCCTATATTTATGTCATAAACTTATTTAATATGTTTTATATTTATATAAATTTAAATACGTTAATAATAAAATTTGATATATTTACATACTTATTAACTTGAATATTATATTTATATTTTGTTCATGTTGTGTATGAAATTTCAGTATTTTAGTCATTCCATAACCATATATTTATATTTGGGCATGATTAGGATTGCATGAAAAGTTTTTACTTGCCCATATGTAGGGGTGAGCAAAACTTGAGTTGACTCGACGCGAAAAAACCTGACTCGTAATTTTATCCCAAAATATATGTGTGAATTACATAATTATCTCATGTTGGGTCAAATTAAATATTTTTACTCTAAATTTAAACCTGACCCGACCCAACCTAAATCTATTTGTTTTAAATCTCGACTCACAAAATTTGATCGGTCGAATCTTCGTGTCATGCACATCCCTTGTTAGTAGAGGCTTAAATTCTTTACTTCCATTCTCTTTGAAATGTACTGATACAAATTAAAGTATAGGATTAAATTTCAAAAGTAATCATAACAGAGGTATTAAAATCACAATTTGACCAAATTATATTCAACTTTCAGGTTTCATATTCGTCACTTGAAGTGGGAATAGTTCCAACCATGGCCGATCCAAACATACCCACATCGTCAACTCCGACCACCAACCAAGCTTCCAAAGTCGGCAGAACCGACTGCGAGGCTCGAGTTTTAAGGTTCAAAGAGAATAAGAGGAACCAAAAATTTGAGAAAACAATCCGATACGCTTCCCGGAAGGCCTACAGCGAATCAAGGCCAAGAATCAAAGGCCGATTCGTCAAAAGAACTAAAACCGACAATGACATAGTCCTCGACCACATGCTTAACTCGCCAACTTCAGCTTTTGCAGCAGCTTTCATGTCGAAAATAGAGTACGACGTTGTCTCGTTGTTTTGAAAGTCAATTTATAGAAGAATACTATGATTGTGTAATATAGTAATAAAATTCTTTGGTTATAGTTTATGTCGCGTCTAAAGTTTGATTTCAATCTCAGAATAAAAAATCAAAGGCTTGATTCCTTAAGACTTTTTAAATTGACCCAAACATTTTATTTGGGTTAATATATATTTTGGTACTTTAATTTTGTCTTAACTTACTGTTTGATTTAAATTATCATTTAAATTTGACTTCTGAATTGAACAAAACATCGCGTTTTTGTACTTGTTTTTATCTAAATGTTGAGTTTAAGTATTATTGAATCGGACAAAGAGTATGATTTTAGAAATAAGTATCATATTGTGTCATCACACTCCACGGCCTCATTAAAAACCTCCTTACACCTAAATGGAGGAAAAGAGTACCGAGGAATATGAGATAAAGAACAAACGCTAAAAACAACCGAACAAACACGAAAAAACTAACGCAAGAAACCAAAACACAAAACATTCACGCTAGTATGCAAAACCAAGATGTTTGATCAACACCACCCCTCGCCAAAAAGTCATCCAAGCAATTCGCTTCTCCATAAAAACATGAATACATAAGCTCAACAATAATCCCCCTCAGATGCAATTTCCAGGCCAAAAGATGTCGTCAAGCACCAACAAAAAAATGGTCCGATGTTGTGTGTTACCATACTAATCGATCCTCACACTTTTAACAAACCACACCACGCCACTCTATCGACAAAAAGGAAATCACGCACCACAGCCAATGAATAATTCCACCATACCTCGTTGTAGATTACCACAACACATATCGCCTAACAAACTCGCTTGATCCCCTCCCACACACGGTATGTATACTCCTACTACACCACAAAACAAACATCCAAGAACCGAGCAAATCCGTCTCCTCTCTCGAATGTCAAAAACATCCGAAGAAGGCGTAAACACATACACAAAACCATTCGTAAAACCATATCTTATTAACCATACAATCACTTGATATCTTTAATTTAGTCATATAAAAAATGACCATCGCACACCTTTGTTGTCTCAAGAAGTGTTGAACCGAATTACGCTTCAACGCTAAACCAATCCCACTCACATTTCACGACCACAAACTCAACGCTGTTTTCAATTATTGTCGTACTTGCGCTTCAATCATACGCACGATATCCTTTACAATTCCTTATTCGTTTCCAATTGTTTTCACCCCAATCAGTTTACCCAATTTCAATGTTTCCTTCGCTTCTCTTAAAATAATCCGTTTTCGGTTATAGAAGTCCGAATCTGACAAAGAGCAATTAGCAGTTACCTCTGATGGTTTTTGGTTTTTCTTCGGACGACCTCTTCCCTTTTTTACCAGCTTCGCTTTAGCCTCACCTCGCTCACCAGGCGATAAAAAACTCAGTTCGATTTCTAAACCTGTCGTAACCTTTAAACTCTCCATTGTATTCAATTGTTTGAGCCTTATTAGCCCTAGGAATTTCTATCCTTGACGCATCAACACGTGGGCTCAATTCATCAGCTACTAGTTCTTCGACAACTAGTTCATCACACGGTACTCCCACATTGTTTGGAAAAACATCCATCACAGCATCACTCGGCAAAACATCCAGAATTCCCAGACTTTCCCTTTCACGATTGACAAAGCTTACATCTTAACAGGGCCAAATAAGAGAAAGAATCGGGTACCACTGTATCATTTGCTGACCTCCCACTTATAGACACCTCAACAGGACTGGAAATATCTATGTTCAGATCCTCAGTACTCATTGTATCTTCCGAGCAGTTCGCCGCCTCACAACTTCAATCACACTTAGGGCCAATCGCTTCCTCAATTTCTGTAACGCGAATTGTGAAGACGTTATCCTTAATGCGCAAGTCCATTACTTCATCTATGTGTGAAATCCAGTCGGTTTCTATCTGAAATCAACATCGTTCAAACGTCAAAGGCGCCAAAGTCTCAATGTCAATCCGTACAAGTTCGCCCCAAATCGATGCAATATTTTGAAATGTTTCTTCAGACCATCCATGAATAGGAATTCCACTTACTGAAAGCCATACCCTTTGATTCGGTAAAAAGGATGTAGGCGACCATTCAATTAAATTTTCAAACCATTTTCTAGACGCCTAGTCTCCAAATTTCTCTTCCTTGATTCTTTATCTTCAAACATGAATAATACAAGAGAGCCCGCAACTCGCATTAACGTAAAACCTATCAAGTTCGCCTTTGTAATCTCATTTGCAAGATCCGCTCTTTGGCTGGGTTGATAGCAAAAACCCAAAGTGCAATTCTATAAAATTTCCCATTTATCGGTATTAACAACCCCATCCACCCATTTGTGTTTCTCTTCCACTCTAGATTGCTCTGTCAGTGTGATCTGATAATCACCGTCCTCATTCTTGTTACGCCGCCTCATTGGATTTTTTTTGGAATTGTTCGTATGATCATGATCATCCCAATGTTTCTGGATCTCCTTGTTCGTCCTTGAATCAATGTTATCACGTTTTCTTCTCCAAAATGTATCCCTAGTCTCCTTTTGCACCATCATTACCTTTAATTTGTATCCATAAAGCCAAAATCCATGAAAACTCTCTATGATTCGATCTGCATCCTCCTTTGACCCCAAACATACAAATCCGAATCCAGTTCCATCTCTCGCTCTCATTCTTGGCACAAACACATCCACAACCACTCCATGTCTGTCGAAAACTTTCCAAATGCCTTGCCAGTGTAGTTGCCCCGGTAAGTTTGATACAAAAACCGTCCAAACTCTTTGAATCTGATTTCCCAAGCTCATTTTCCTCACAATTAAGGTTGTGTGCACGCCTCTAATTCTTACTTGAAACTTCAATTGTGCACACAGTTTTATTCAGAAATATTCACAAACACATGGTGTGCACATATCAAATCCAATCCATTTTCACTTCTCATTTAAAAGATGATTGCAAGCGTTAATACACAAGGTTTCGTAGTCTCCAAGTGCAAACCAGAGGCAGTGAATCGTGTTACTGATTGGTGTTGCGTACTATGCTAATTTGATAGCGGCCAAAGAGAGAGAACTGAGTAATATGGACTTGAAAAAAGGACTAAATTTTAAAATTATAAGGGCTTTTTATGTTTTACAACCCTTATAAAACTTAAAGAGCCCCTTATGCCTCTATCCCTCCGTCTCATGATTTGTATGATAAATAATGACAAAGTCATATGGATTTTTACTAAAAAAATATAAGGGATATTTACTTATTTGACCTCTTATTTTTCAATTCATTTGAACTATATCCCTTTTTAATGGTTAATTGTACATTGTGTCTATTTATCTTAATTATTTACTCCGTCCCTAATAACAAGTTTTTGCTTACTCATGAAACTTGTTGAACAATGATTCAAATTCAAACCAGTTATACTATTTTTGTTCGAATTGAGTTCTTGAACGATTAAAAGCTATATGTAAATAAGATTTTTTCTTTTGGTTAATGTCACCGTTTCAAATCTTTTAACCAGTTAATTTAAATTAAATATTATAAAAATTTATCACAAAACAATTTTTAAATTTATATAATTTATAACATTAGAATCTAATTTTTTATTCTATTTTAAAATAACCGAACAAATCATTTTACTAGATGAATTGATGGTCCAATTTCTAATGATCAAAATAAATATTCTTTTTAATTATCAACAAGCTTCTCGTTTTTTATTACACAGATTCGATTGGTCGGTTGCCGCGGATGAAAGGTCTTGTGTTTAGAGCTTTGAGGGAATTTTAATAGGGTGAGTGAAGCTGAAAATAGGGGATTAGTGGGGCCTTTCACTCTCGATGAGCCGTGCACGGTTGTTCGTGGGTGTGAGTGTTCGAAGTCACCGGGGCCGGACAACTACAGTATGGAATTTTTTAAGAAGTGTTGGGAGGTAGTTTGTGATGATGTTGGGCAGTTTTTAGATGATTATTTTGCATCCGACAAGTTACCTGTGGGTGCGAACAATACATTCCTTGTGCTTTTTCTTAAGGTTGATTCACAGGTCACCTTGAGTGATTTTCGACCAATCAACTTGCTTAATTCGATATATAAGATTCTTGCAAAATTCTAGCTAGAAGGCTGCAGTCGGTTTGGGAGAGCTAATTAGTGATCACCAATCGACTTTTGTGCGTGGGCGTCAAATTGTGGATGGTATTCTATTGGCAAATGAGACAATACATTCCATGCGACAGAGTTCGTTGGGCAGATGTATCCGGAAATTGGACTTCTCGAAAGCTTACGACTATGTTTAATGGGAATTTTTAGAGCACATTTTATGGTCGATGGGGTTCAGTTATTCTTGGCGTCGTTGGATTACTGAGTGTATCAGCACAGTCAGGTTGTCAGTTTTGTTAAACAGTAGCGCCACTAAAGAATTTGGAATGGGGCGTGGTCTGCGGCAAGGCTGCCCGTTGTCGCCTTTGTTGTTCGTTATTGTGGCGAAAGCACTGCATAGGATGTTCGTTCAAGCGGAAGAGTTGGGGCTCATCCATGGGGTTTCGTTGGCTCTGAGGGTGTCGCTATCGCATCTTCAATTTACTGACGACACCATTCTATTCTTTGAAGCCTCCGTTGAGAGCGCTACGACTATCTGCAGGTTACTGTGTTGCTTTCAAGTTTGTTCTGGTTAGAAAATTAACTTCAATAAGTCCTCTCTTTATACTATTGGCGTGGATGAGGGGTTGTTTGATTCTATGTCGGCTATCTTGTGTTGTCAGAAAGTTGAATTGCCTTTTGTTTATTTGGGGCTGCCGTTGAGGGTGAATCCTCACAACATTGTTGTATGGGAACCGGTTATAGCCTCGGTTCGACGAAAGCTCGCTGGTTGGAAACGAACATATTTATCTTTTGCTGCTCGCGTCACACTGGTAAACTCTGTTTCATTCGTCACTTCCAGTTTATTATATGGGTTTGTTTCGGGTGCCGAAGTGTGTTATCGCATCAATAGATAAAGTCAGGCGTGCTTTTCTGTGAAGTGGGGTGAGTTTCCAATGGAAAATGTGTTGAGTAAGTTGGAGTATGGTTTTTCGGCCACATCATCTTGGTAGGTTAGGGGTTGCGGATTTGGAGGTTCCAAATAGAGCGTTATTGGGAAAATGGTCTTGGCAGTATGCTAGGGATGAATCGTCTTTGTGGAGGGCCATCATCGTGGCAAAATATGGTGATGCAGCCCAGTGGTGGCGATTTAACTCTGCCTACAGGGTTTGATGTCAGTTATTTGGAAGCAGATTGTCAAAACTGTGAGCTCGGATAGTGTGCAAAAGTTCATGGGTGAGACTAGTTTTGTTTGGAAGGTTGGTGATTGTTCGTGAGTTTTATTTTGGTATGATGTGTGGTGTGTTGAGAAACCATTGAAGGATATATTCCCACAGTTACTTTCGATAGTGGTGAATCATTTGGCTTTGGTCGCTGACCTTTCCGGTGGGGTAGCTTTCAGGATGACCGCTGGGAGAATTTCTTTCATCAAGGCTTGCGTTCGTTTGAGCTTCGACAACTTCGGGAGCTCAACTCGCTCTTGGGATCTATGAGGTTACGGCATGGTGCAGTTGATATGTTCGACAACTTCGAGAGCTCATCTCGCTCTATCACTTTGGTTAATAACCCGAGAAAACTTTTTCATTTATATTATCTTGCCTAGATGTAATATTAAGTCCTATGTGAGAAAAGCAACATCGGAAGAAACAATGAGGTAAACAACCAAACCGTCCAATTAAAACAGCCCATTTTAAACTTAAACAGCAGGCCGTATTGAAACGCCCATAGGGTGTTTCGATACGCCTTGACTAGGTCAACTAGACAAAGTCAAACCGAGGAGACCGTTTCGAAATAGGGGTGGCCCGTATCGAAACACCCTCAATGGTCAACTTTCGTGGTCAACAATACGAAGGCTGTTTCGAAACACTAAAGCCCGTTTCGATACTTCATTTTATCGTCAAATTCTCAGATTTCCAGTAGCAAAATCGTATCGAAACGACCCCTATCGTACCGAAACGCCTGGCCAAAAACAAAGGGACCGTACCGAGACAGGACCAACCGTTTCGAAACGCCCTCTGACTGCAGATTGGTTTTAGCTAGTTTATTGCACAAGGTTGTCCCAAAACTCCACTAAAACCTCCCACAACACACATACAACAACTCTAAGGCAAACCATGCTTAACACATCAAACATAAAGAATCCATACATTAAAGGAATCAACATCATTCAACACATGCTTAATACATAACATTTAAGATTCATGCTTCAACAAACATACACTTAGGCATCCATAAAGGCACAAGGTCAACAACATCATAAAGGATTCTAAATGTGCTCCTAAACAAACCAACATCAATATACTTCAAAAGCTCAAAGCAAGAAATACATATCCCATTGCTTGACAATTACACCTTAAAACTTAAATGTCCATACTTGAAAGCTAAGATAGCACCACAAAGCACACTTGGAGGCCACCTTCTTGCACTAGCAACCCACAAACTACGGATCTGCATTGTCGAACAAAAGAGAGCGTAAGAATAAAGCTTAGTGAGGGTAAGCTCATTAAAGCAAAGCTCGACAATGCAGGGTCCAAGCACGAGCACAACCAATGTAAAATGAGTGTTCTTACCTTCGATCCACATGAGACAAAATACACATGATGCATGAAAATATATTCAATATTATGTCATGCTCAACAAGTCCATATACACATCATATGTAAACACATATATTAATCCATATTCGCAACACATCTCAAATCATATTGGCACCTTGCTATGACTCGAATACGTGGATAACCGTTGGAACTCACATCCAACAACAACCATTACCTTACAGTGGGATTACTCTCATAACAGTTAAGGCGGAGGGGCTTCCACTCGTCCTCACTCCCCGTCGATGAGATTACACTCATCACGGACTAACATATATGTAAGAAGGTTTTCCGGGTTAACCCGTACTCCATCTTGATGACTACCATCACCAAAACCACACGCGCATTTCACTCACATGTGCACACTAAACATCCTAATGATCGATCATTGTACCCAAGCATACTAGTGCCAATACTAAACACAATTCACAACATCATTTCATAACAACTTCCGTGCTTAGCACGTACTCACCATGATAACCATCATGCACAATCCACATGCATATCACAATGCATCAAAACCATGCCTCAACATACATTTATAACACAGTATACATATCAACCATAAACACAATTAAACATGAGGCATAGAGAACAATTAGAGTTCAACCAAAGTCTCTAACTAAAGCTTGGGATTAGGCTACCACTCTAATCCCAACTCTAGTTGGGTCTACCAAGCCCGACCTAGTCCACATGCTTGAACCAATACTCGAAAACCATTTAAAAACATTTAACCACTCACCGACTATTCCAAGCTCAACACACTAGCCGATCAAGCTTCCAACGATTCCAGATTTGTTCCCTATGCTTCACCAACACAATTTCTTGCTTCTAATCAACTCAAAACAATCAAAACAACCTCAAATCAAATCACACAACAATGTTGCAAACTCGGAACACTAATCAAGCATAAAACACACGAGTTTCAAGCTAAGAACAACCCCAAAACTTCAAACCCGAGCAGCCATGAAACCCAGTCCAAAACTCATGATTTCAATCTTTTTAACACACTTAAATGCTTTCAAAACAACCCCTAACTATTACACTAACAACAATCCTTAATTTCTGACATCAAACAACCCCAAAACCAACCTTTAAACCATTCAAAAACCCTTCTAAAACCCAAATCCGAGAATCATTGTAAAACTCTTTAAAATTCACATATGTTGGACCTTATGGGTTGAAAACAATTTATCTAACAATAAATAATCAAAAGCTTTGTTAGAAAATGCATAAAGCTTCAATCTTTGACAAATTCTTTGAAAACCCAAAATGTAAAATACATGGTTTTAATGAAAACTAATGGTATCAAAATGAAGAAAAAGATAAGGCCAAGTCAAAAATGCAATTACCTTTTGGAAAATCACCAAGAAGGAGCAAAGGATGTAATGGAATAGTAAAAATGGAGAAGAGAGCTCTTTTGGTCGTTGAGTTTTAAATGAGAGTGAGGAAGAAGATGAGCACATGTCTTCTTCTTTTGTTTTTGCTTTAATTTATCAAAGAAATCCTATTTACCATTATGCCATTAATGAAATGGCTAAAAACTCCCATCCCCTAAAGTCCATGGAATTTGGACTTAGAAGATATGCCCAACATAGACTTTAATTATTTTGCAAACACGAAGCCCATAAAATATTTTATTATTTTAATTATAAAACTGAAACCCGAAATATTATTTTAATATTATTTTCACCCGACCCCCAAACCCGGGTGTTACAACTCTTCCCCACTGAAGGTATTTCGTCCCCGAAATTACCTAACGGAAACAAGTACGGAAACTGCTCAAGCATATCAGCTTTCCTCTCCCACGTGGCCTCTTCCACACTTCTATGTCTCCACAACACCTTGACCAACTCTATGGTCTTTCCACGCAACACCTTGCTATTAGAAGCAAGTATCTCAACAGGTTCTTCATCATAAGACAAATTCAGATTCAACTCTATCTCCTAAACATCGACACATGAAACACATCATGGATCTTCTCTAACTCAGAAGACAATCTCAAACAGTAAGCTACAGGCCCAATCCACTCAAGTATCTCATACGGACCAATAAACCTCGGACTCAACTTGCCTTTCCGGCCAAATAGCATTACCTTCTTCCACGGAGATACTTTCAGAAACATTTTCTCACCCACTGAGAACTCAATCTCTTTTCTCTTCAAATCTGCATAAGATTTCAAACAATCGGAAGCTGCTTTCAAACGGTCGCAAATCAACTTCACTTTGTCAGTAGTCCCCTTAAGCAAATCCGGCATATGTAACAATCTTGGACCCATTTCAGCTCAACAGATCGGAGTCCTACATCGTCTACCATACAAAGCCTCATAAGAAGCCATTTGTATACTAGCCTGGTAACTGTTGTTGTAAGCAAACTCAACTAAAGGGCAAGTGCTTCTCCCAAGAACCCCGAAAGTCAATCACACATCAACGAAGCATATCCTCTAATATCTGTATCACTCGCTCTGACTGTCCATCTGACTGCGGATGATAAGAAGTACTGAAATGCAAACGACTACCTAGGGCACTATGCAAACAACTCCAGAACCTCAAAGTGAATCTCGGATCTCTGTTTGATACAATAGACTTTAGAACTCCATGAAGTCTCACAAACTCACGAATGTACAAATTCGCAAACTTGTCTAAAGAATCTTTAGTGTTCACTGCTAAGAAGTGAGCACACTTACTGAACCTATCAACTATCACCGAAACAAAATTCTTCTTCGAAGGAGACAACGGTAACCCCGACACAAAGTCTATAATGATCCTCTCCCATTTCCATTCTGGAATCTTCAAAGGTTGTAACAAACCTGAAGGAACCTGCTGTTCTGCCTTCACTCTCTAACAAATCATACAACGGCTCACATACTCGGCTACATCCTTCTTCAAACCAACCCAGAAATAATCATTCTTCAAATCACGGTACATCTTAGTACTACCCAGATGCATAGAAAAAGGACTCGAATGTGCTTCGCTCAGAATCAGACGTCTCAACTCAACATCTTTAGGCACTACAACTTTATCTGTGAAACACAATGTAACCCCCTTAGCCCGGCCTAGACGATTGACCCGAACTACGAAGATTACACGAGGAAAATCAAAGTTAACCCGAAAGTCAACCTTGATTCACGACCCTTTTTTTCCTTTTTAATCTTGTCTAGATACATGTTAACCCTAAGTGAGTACTCACGAGATACGACTGAGAAAGGCACAGCAAACGAATATCATATAGGGACTCAATTGCACTTTACACGGGTTTAGGGACCAAAATGTAATTTCTATAAATTAGGTTTTCATTGATTTTAAGTTGACCATTATGAAATTAGTCATGCTATATGCTTCTCTGCCAAATTTCATCTTAATTGGACATCTCAAGCTCAAGCAATTGCAATCCCAACATTTAGGACTAAAGTGTAAAACATGCAAACATCATAGCAATTCAAATCTGTGTCAAACGGTCACCCGTTTCGAAACACCCACCTGCGGTATCGAAACGCTGGATCGAAACAGCGTTGACCGTTTCGGTATGCTGGTGTGTTTCGAGACCAGTTCCGAAACACGGCATTCCAGTAGCCAAATCGTTTCGAAATAGCCTCCAACGTTTCGATACACGAAGGCCATTACAGGCCCCTGTTTCGAAACACTAGAGGGTGTTTCGATACGGTTTGCCCAGAAACTACAGTAATTGCTGGTTTTTCCTTCATAAACTCATTCAAACACATCCCAAAGACTCCCTAATCATACCAACAAATCAGCAAACATATGAGGTACATATCTAGAACTCTTAAACACATTCATAGCATCCGACATGAAATCTCACTAGTCTAGAGGCATGCTTCCTAATATCAAATCACAAATAGGCAATCCAACCTCAAAACAAGCAATTAAGGCCATTTACAATTCAAACCAGCTAAAGCAAACATGCCACAACCCTAGGGAGTTTAACACATCTCCCAAATACAATTCTTGGTTTCCCATTGCCAATCTATCAAAACTAAAGTGTATGAAAACTTCACCACACATGAGCTTGGACTTCCTTGGATGAACATAGCTTCCTTGATGCCCGAAAACACCTCAATTATCTGCATTATTGGTAAAGAGAGAGTGTAAGCACAAATGCTTAGTGAGGCATGCTCTAATGGAAACCAACACAATAATGCACACTTTGAAAATCTTTACACAAAAGCTTTTGAACCACATGCTCATTTTAACACATGCTTGAAAACCTTTCAAAGCAACTTCTCATTGAAACTACATGTACCTCAATTCTATCTCATGCATTTACCAATGCAAAACTCATGGCAAGGCCATACACATGCTTGTATCATCAAAGCATTTCTAAAACAAACCTCATATGCATAACTCATAGCATAAATAATTTCATCAAAGGTACAAGTGTAACAAAAACCATTTCATCATTTATATTGGCATTTAGCATCTCATTAATACTCGGATATGCGGACATATTTCTACACTAGACTCTTCCGGTGGAATCTCGCATCACCGTACTCACTTGTCTAGCAACATGGCTTCCGGTGGAATCTCTCATCACCGTACTCACATGGTGGAATCTCTCATCGCCACAAAGCTTGGGTATTTCACCAAGTCCTACCCAATCGAATGCCCATCGTCAGAATATCTCCTTTTGGCTTAACCAAAGAGCACGTACGAATTTTTAGTTTATAGTGCACTCTCATCCTATTGATCGATCAATATATCCGGTAAGTTTCTCAACATCTATGAAAATATAATGTGTTAAAACATCACCACCTCTACTGTTTTTCATGCAATATTACTCAAAGGTTTTCTCATCATATTTCAGAACATGAATCATACTTTGCTTCAAACAAAAAGCTCAAATCTCTTCAATGCAACATGCCATCTCATGACATCTCTACAAGCATAATCTCAAGCCATGAATCATGCACAAAAACAGTAGGAATTTATCAATCTCAAACTATGAGCATGTAAAAGCATTTTAGGGGTAAACACCACTTTAAAGAGAGCAATTCAAACCACACTTACTTCCGGATTTAGGAAGGTGTTTCAAACCTCTCCTAAATCCCCAAACCTTTTATTTTTGTTCTCATGGACTTCTAACCCAATCGCACTCACCAATTTCTTTTCGCTTGCTCGTCGAAACGCCAATTAAGCTTCCGGATCAACTCCAAAAGTGTCCGAAGATGTCTCCCCTATTTTAGACAAATAAAAGCAGAGGATTAATGCATCATCATGCATTGAAATCTTCAGCCAACACTCCTAAACTCGCTGCTCTACCTAAACTCAACATTTCGGCTATCAAACACAACCGAAATCACCTCCAAACTATTCCAAAACATGACCCAGCCAAGATCCATCACTTCTAAACACTTCTAAACATTAATCAACATCAAAAACAATCCTAAACTCGTACTTACACCCCCAACTTTAACAGAACACCAATATCACCCCAAAACCCACCATTTTCACAAGCAAAAACTTAGGAAAAACAACCTATTCGAGATTTGATTGATAAAACCTCATTCCTAAGATCATTTAACATCCAAAATACATTAGAAAACCATCTCAAAATAGAGCTCAATCAATTACCACGAAAATCTTCAAGATCTCTTCCAAAATCTTGAGTTTAAAGCCAAAATCTTGTTTACAACATTAAAACCAATCATAAACCTTTAATAAAGGGTTGACAACTTGGGAATTTCAGTAAAGAACTGAGTATTTAGAGAAGAAGAACAATATTACCTCTAAAAGATGATTTCTCCTTGATTTAGGCAAGTTTCCATGAAAATTCAATGTAGAAAACAAATAGATTTGATGAAAGATCAATTAGGAATCAATGAGTGATGGGAATCTCATCAAATGAAGTAAAAATCAATGTGAATTTTGCTGGAGAAAAAGTGTTCGGTTGATAGGATTTTGAGAGAAAATGAAATGAGAGAAAATTAGAGAAAAGTGGTTATGAAAGCCAAAGGTAGTTTATCAGCTTTATTTTATTTAATTAAATCACCCAAATTAAGGAAAATCTGATGAAAACATTTTTGGTAAATTAGCTCCTTAAAGATTCAAAGTTTCAATCTTTTACAAAACAGTCACTACTAAACTTTGTAAAAACTGCGATTTGGTTACTACATCGAAATGTAGTATTTCCAAACCATATTTTGTAAAATTGATTTCACCATTCACTTATATATGTATTAAATGAGGATTTTTAGATATTTTTCTATATTTTTAAAGCATCCCTAACTAGGTGCTCCCTAAAACTCCCTTTTATATTCGTACCATTTCTCAGACCGGTCCGGTTCAGATCCTAAACTTCTAAGCCCAAAATTGGGGTGTTACAACTCTCCCCCTCTTAATAAATTTCGTCCTCGAAATTTACCTAGAGGAAAAAGGTAAGGAAACTGCTTCTTCATATCATCTCTTCTTTCCCACGTGGCTTCCTCAACACCACGATGCTTCCACAACACCTTAACCAATTCAATGGTCTTACCAAAAAGAACTTTGCTGTCCGAATCCAGAATCTCAACCGGCTCCTCATCATAGGTCAAATCTGGATTCAACTCAACTTCTTCAACATGCATAACATGCGAAGGATCCGATCTATACCTCCGAAGCATGGAGACATGAAACTCATCATGTATCTTCTCTAACTCTTGCGGTAGCCTCAGCTTATACGCAACAGGACCCACACGTTCTATCACCTCGTATGGTCCAATATACCTAAGGCTCAACTTACCCTTCCGATCAAACCTCATCACCTTCTTCCAAGGTGAAACCTTCAAGAACACACTGTCACCCATCGCAAACTCAATCTGCTTACGCTTCAAATCCACGTAAGACTTCTGTCGATCAGAAGCTTCCTTTAACCGCTCACAAATGAGCTTCACCTTCTCGGTGGTACCTTTTAATAAAGCCTGCATCAAGACAAATTTTTGACCTGTTTCAGCCCAGCAAAGAGGAGTTCTGCACTTCCTCCCATACAAGGCTTCATAAGGTGCCACTTAAATACATGCCTGGTAGCTATTATTATAAGCAAACTCCACCAAAGGCAAATTATTCTCCCAAGAGCCTTGAAACTCAATAACACAGCACCTCAACATATCCTCAAGCATTTGGATAACACGCTAAAACTGTCCATCCGACTGTGGATGATAAGAAGTACTAAAGTTCAACCGCATACCCAAAGTTTGATGCAAACACTGCCAAAATCGCAATGTGAACCTCGGATCTCTATCCGACACTACAGATTTTTGTACCCCATGCAGACGCACAATTTCAGCAATGTACAACTCTGCAAGCTTATCCAAGGTATACGTGGTATGCACAGGTAAGAAATGCGCACACTTTGTAAGGCGATCCACAATCACCCACACTGAATTCTTCTTCGATGGCGACAAATGTAAACCGGACCCAAAGTCCATGGTGACTCTTTCCCACTTCCATTCAGGAATCCTCAACGGTTGCAACAACCCTGAAGGAAATTGATGCTCAGCTTTAACCTGATGACAAACTATACACTTACTCACATATTCCGCAACATCTTTCTTCAACCCCACCCAATAGTACTCATCCTTCAGATCACGATCCATCTTTGTACTACCAAGGTGCATAGCAAAAGGACTACAATTCAGCCACTACTAGCCGTCCTCCGAAACATAAAACTACATCATCATTAAAACAGAATCCGATGATCTACCCTCAGCAATATCCTGAACATGTGGCACCAAGGAATCATCCAACAACTTCTTATCCTTTATTAACTGAACCAGAGATGGTTTCACTTGCAATTCAGCCACAAGACCTCCATCTCGCGAGATACTCAAGCTACCAAACACAACCCTTAACTCTACCGCCACTTTCATATTATATTTATATGTTGTTCATGTTGTGTATGAAATTTTAGTATTTTAATAATTTCATAATCGGACCCAACCTAAATCTATTTATTTTAATCCTGACTCTTAAAATTGGATCGGTCGAATCTCCGTGTCATGCCCATCCCTAGTTAGTAAAGGCTTAAATTCTTTACTTCCATTCTCTTTGAAATGTACTGATACAAATTAAAGTATAGGATTAATTTCAAAAGTAATCATAACAGAGGTACTAAAATCCCAATTTAACCAAATTATATACAACTTCCAGGTTTCATATTCGTCACTTGAAGTGGGAATAGTTCCAACCATGGCTGATCCAGACGTACCCATCTCGTCAACTCCGACCACCAACCAAGCTTCCTAAGTCTACAAAACTGACCGGGAGGCTCGAGTTTTAAGGTACAAAGAGAAGAGGAAGAACCAATAATTCGAGAAAACAATCTGATGCGCTTCCCGGAAGGCCTACGTCGAATCAAGGCCAAGAATCAAAGGTCGATTCGTCAAAAGAACTGAAAACGACAATGACATAATCCTCGACTACATGCTTAACTCGCCAACTTCAGCTTTTGCAACAGCTTTCATGTCAGAAACAGAGTACGACGTCGTCTTGTAGTTTCGAAAGTCGATTTATAGAAGAATACTATGATTGTGTAATATAGTAATTAAATTTTGGCAAGTAGAATAATCCAAAAAACAATTGAAATTAATGGAAATAGATTTTTAGTTCTTTGGTTATAGTTTATGTCGCGTCTAAAGTTTGATTTCAATCTCGGAATAAAAAAACAAAGGCTTGATTCCTTAAGACTTTTTAAATTGACCCAAACTTTTTATTTGGGTTAATATATATTTTGGTACCTTAATTTTGTCTTAACTTGACTCTTCAATTTAAATTATCATTATCATTTAAATTTGACTTATGATTTGTACAAAACATCCCGTTTTTGTACTAGTTTTTATCTAAAAGTTGAGTTTAAGTATTATTGAATCGGACAAAGAAGTTTAAGAATCAAATTGAATGTGAAATCAATTTCAAGATCGAACGTTGAGAGGGTCTAATTACTAAATTTTAAAATTATAAGGGCTTTTAAAGTTTTACATGAACCTAAACTGCTATTAGAATAAAACTATTGGGGGGACGAATCTACCCTTCTTTAATTTTGTCAGTGTTTATTTATAACTAAATAACATTAAATTTTAAACAAGGGTCAAATCATTATTAAATCAAAATTTATCGGATATTTAAGTTTCATAATAGAGACTTATGCCCTTGATCCCTCCGTCCCATGGATTGTATGATAAACAATGACGGAGTCATATGGATTTTTACTAAAAAAATATAAGGGATATTTACTTATTTGACCTCTTATTTTTCAATTTATTTGAACGATATCCCCTTTTTAATGGTTAATTGTACATTGTCTCTATTTATCTTAATTATTTACTCCGTCCCTAATAACAAGTTTTTGCTTACTCATGAAACGGGTTGAACCATGATTCAAATTCAAACCAGTTATACTATTTTTGTTCAAATTGAGTTCTTTAACGATTAAAAGCTATATGTAAATACAAATTAAATTAGAAGTATCGCCTCCTTAATAAATTGTTATAATATTTGCTTCAAATTAATTTATCGACAAACCGATCAAATATGATTATAAAAAATGTCATTACGTGAATGAAAACATTTTAACACTCAACGTTTTATTTTAAGTCAAAATGGACATTTCGTGAATGAAAACTGTAATCATCTAACGATAAACAACTTGATATGACTGACAGAATAACACATCATCAGAAAAAAATTAAATTGTATTTTATATAATTTTAGTTTTACTTGTGTGTCATTACGTCAAGTCAGGACCTTTCTTTATTTGCCATTGTTATGTCAGTGTGCATTGCCATGGAGATTTCTCACACCATGTCATGTAATTTGTCGTTAATTAACTAACAATTTTTATTCAAAGATTAACTACTTTAACTTAAGATAAAATATTAAAGATTAATGTACTTAAAAAATTAAAAAAAAAATTCAGTCAAATATTAAGAACATTTTCTAACGTTATGCATAAAAAATACAACTTAAAGAGAATTTGTGCATCCCAAAGTGATAAATGAAAAAAATAAAAAGGAAGATTTGGATAAAAGGAAGATCACATGAAAAGCCAACCTCAAAAGTTTTTAGTTTTAACGAATTTAACGATTGGAATCCTTTTTGGATCCAAATTCGTATCTAATTCTTGGAACACACTTTCCTATAATGCTCTTGTTTATAAAAAATATATTTTAATACACAAATGGAATAAAATTTATTTTATATAAATTCATTAATTTTAGAAGTTATGAATTGTGGGTTTAGAATTTAAAATTTAAGATTTATAGTTTTATATTTTACATATAGAGATTAAAATTTCATTATTTAAATATGGAAAGTTGTGTAAATCTTTCAAATTGTTTGTGTAACACCTCAATTTTGCCCTAAATTAAAAAACCTAATAATTAGGAATTTCAATTGAAAACTTAATTAAATTTTAGTGATTAAATTGGGAATTTTTGGAATTTCACTGATAAAATTGTAACGATTGCGAAACTTAATGTCGTTTCATAAACCCTAGAAAGTATAATGGCACGCTCTGTAATTAACCCTTTTCTTAGGGTATAAATAGAACCTTTCAACCATTTTCTCTGGTTTTGGCCGTTCTCTTCCTTCTCCTTCAACGTCTTGTGCGAGCAAAAGAATAGAAACCCCCTTTCTCTATTTCCCGTCCGGCCAAGGGTCAAACACCGTTCGTTTGACGGTCTGGCACCACCGTTATGCTTTTCGGTTACTTTAGAAATCCCTCACGCTGTTGTCGTCTTGTTTTTTTTTTTTTGCAAATTGGTTGGGTCTCATTTGTTCCTTCCCTCGTGTAAGTTGTGTGTGTATGTGGGTCTCAGAAATTCGTCGAATTTTGACGTGAGAGGTCACTGGCGGTGAGGAATCGGGGGGGGGGGGATGTAGTGCCCTAATTTTCGAGTTGGGGATTTTATGTTGAACCGGTCTAAAACGGTCCAGAAAACTGGACCGGGTTGACAGAACCGTACCGGTCTATCTTATAAATAGTCGAATGACGTTAGCGTTGACCGTTGACTTTTTCAGAAAAAGGCTATTTTATGTTTTTCGACGTCCTGATTCTGATTTCGTTACCCGTTTTTCCAAATTCGAACCTGAAAGTCCGTTTTGACCGCTTTTATTCATTTATACTTGTATTTAAAGATTTGAATATCGAAAAAATTAATTGGTATTATTCGTATTTGCAGACGACATTGACTTGGATACTGAGATCCTTCCTCTTCCTCCACCTAGACGACTTCCTGCTGCTCAGTCATCGGGATCCGCTCATGAGTTTAATTATTAATATACATTCGATATTTATATTATCAGTGTCTTGGCATAGTAGTAATATCTTGACGGTGTATTTAATTGTTAGAGGAGCTGACTCTGACCGACCTAGAGATAGAGCTAAGCGTGGGAGACGTCACCGTCGACGTTGAGTGTTAGCTACTTGAGGTGAGTTCTCTTCTGTGTAGTTTGCTTACAGTGATCTGTATGTAAATGTGATGATTTGCTGAAATGTATGCATGATGTGGTCTGATGATGTGTGATAATTATTTTCTATTGATTTGTGATGTTTCACTTGTTCAACATTCTGTAATGTTATGCAATATTTGATTATACATTTATATTCGGATTATTGTATATCGAATTATATGATTATGCATTTATGTTGATAAATAATGCATTTAGATTCAGAGCTCAAATTTTATGTCATCTCATTTTGGTTGGGATTCTATACGGGAAAGTTCAGTAGCTTCATCCTTCAGGATGATGTTTACTTCAGATCAGTGGTTTTGCCCTACGGGCTGGATTCCACTTCGGATGGTGATGACATAGAGAGTGGTTCTGGGGAACCTTACTCTTCGGATGGTGATGTAGTTTGGGTGCATGTCATATTGTGTTGCATATTCATTCATACTTGCTTATGTGTTTGAATTGATTCATGATGGAAAAACTGTATTCTAATAATGTTTGGTTGTCTCTGTTTTTATAATGACTCTGTTTGTTCTATTTGCATTGTAGAGACACACTGAGCGTTTTTGCTGACTCCCCTTAGTTTCTACTTTCAGCTACTCAGGTCTAGGCTACGGTACTTGGAGGACCTTATTTTCCAACTTTATTTATTTATTATTATCAGTATGAGACTTGGACTTTTATATATTATATGTTTTATCAGATTGTATATAATTTCAGATTCTAGATGTTCTATTTGGGGTTATTCTGTTTTATTATGCATGCACATTTTGAATATTTAATATTTTCAGGAATATTTTATCAGTATGTAATATGTGATATTATTATTATTATTATCTATTTTGGAATTTAAGTTTTGAATCAGGTTACTTGTGTGAGGGAGAAGCTTTGAGTTGACTCCTTATATTCGACCCAGTTCATCCGGGTCGGGTTTAGGGGGTTACATTTATTGGTATCAGAGCCAGGTTCAACACTCGGCATGAGTGATTTAAATCAATTTGAAATTGAAAATAAATTTTTACATGCATTCTCAAATGTTTTCGGGGTAAAACGGGAATTTCAGATAAATTTATGATCTATTATGAATATATTTATACATATTATGAATAAGTTCTCCAAGTACCAAATCTAATCTTAGGATTCTGTCTTTTGTAGATATACAACTATGTCACCTCGGAGAAGGTCTAGAGTAGCGGCTGGTCGAGGTCGTGGCCGAGGACGAGGTCGTACTGTTACTGCGGATAGTGACGTTCCACCTCTAGAGGGTTTGATACAAAATCAAGATGAGGTCCAGGGTGCGAATGACGAGGAACAACAGGTGGATTAGACAGGAGCTCAGCAGAAAGGAGCTCAGCAGACTGGAGCTCAGCAGACCGGTGGAGGAGACCCACATGTTCAGCCTGCTCAGGGTAGTGGTCATTGTGATTCAGGGGATAGTGAGACAATGGGCACATATGTTTTAACTATTCAGAGAGAGTTATTGAGATACCTTTGTCAGTCTGAGAGTGTTCGGAGACCCATATCCACAGAGTTTCTTGTTGTCGAGATGACTATGTTCGATGGAAAGACGGGTACAGACCCAACAGATGCAGAGTACTAGCTGAAGAAGCTTCAGCGATTATTTGTTGAGATGGATTATCCTACCGACCGGAAACTCAGGGCTGCTGTTTCACTACTGCAAGGTGAAGCCCAGAATTGGTGGTGGCTGAGGAGCTTGTTACTCCGGCTAGTACTGTTACTTGGGATATTTCGGAGCTGATTATATAGCTAAGTGAGAGATGATTTCATGAATCTGAGACAGAACGACATGATTGTTAATGACTATTAGATCGAGTTTATGAGATTGATTCAGTGCGTCCCAGGGTTAGTGACAACAGAAAAAGACAAGTATGTTTGGTTTTTGAAGGGATTGCGTCCTAGGATAAAGGTCAGTGTTGCTTTACATATGGACCAGGAATACAATGATATAACTTGACGAGCTAGGAAAACTGAGCGTAATGAGGACGAGTTGAGACAGCTTGAGCTCCATGGATCTGATAGAATGAAGGGACCAGTGGCAGTGCCAGTTCAGCATAGTCAGGGAAATCAGTGTAGGAAGTGGGCCATAGATGAGACATACTATCAGATTTATTCGAGAGCTAGACCAGTGACTTCTTCTATTCTGACTGTCAGTGCTGGTGGTTCGACTAGTACTCAAGGGGTGCCACAGTGTCCTTTTTGCAAGAAGTGGCATTCGGGCGAGTGTAGGAGGCAGACTGGAGCTTGTTTCAGATTTGGTTCATTCGAGCATCGTTTCAAAGATTGTTTGATTTCACCTTCCTCAGCTTTTACTACTAATCAGTCTCAGACATCCGTACAGACTCCCGCCATGGGAAGAGGTCAGGTCAGATCTGTTACTTCAAGCTCTACCAGTAGAGGTAGACCAGCTCCGAGTGGAGGATCAGCAGGATCGCGGGCCAGACAGCCGAGGTTAGTTTATTCTACTAGGAGGCACGAGGACCATGATGAACCAAATGTTATTGTCCGTACATTCTCTATCCTTTCTCAGTTGCAAGAACTGTTGGATCGAGGTTTCATTCGACCCAGTGTTTCTCCTTGGGGAGCTCTTGTTCTGTTTGTTAAGAAGAAGGATGGGACACTTCGACTCTGTATTGATTATCGGAAGCTAAACAAGCTGACGATCAAGAACAAATATCCTCTTCCCCATATTGATGATCTGTTTGACCAGTTCCGGGGAGCTATGGTATTCTCTAAGATAGATCTGAGATCTGGTTATTACCAACTCGAGGTTAAGGATTCTGATGTGTTCAAAATAGCTTTCCGGACACGATATGGCCATTATGAGTTCCTTGTGATGCCTTTTGGGTTTACTAACGCTCTTGTCGCTTTTATGGATATGATGAATAGGGTGTTTCAACCCTATCTTGACCAGTTTGTTATGGCATTTATTGATGATATATTGGTATATTCTATATCTGAGGAAGAGCATGAGGAACATCTTCGGATTGTATTACAGATTCTGCGAGAGAAACAACTATATGCCAAATTTAGTAAGTGTGAGTTCTGGCTTTCTGAGGTTATGTTTCTGGGTCATATAGTTTCTGCTCAGGGTATTCAAGTTGATCCGATGATGGTTGAGGCTATTATAAGTTGGAAGTAGCCCAAGAATGTTTCTGAGGTTCGAAGCTTCTTGGATTTAGCTGGTTATTATCGGAGATTTGTTGAGGGTTTCTCTTCTATTGTAGCTCCGTTGACTAAGCTTCTGAGGAAGGATGTTCCCTTCGTTTGGACTAAGGCTCAGCACTCTAGTTTCGAGAAGCTTAAGTTTGTGTTGACTGAAGCACTAGTTTTGATTCAGCCTGAGCCATGTAAGGCTTATATAGTTTTTAATGATGCTTCGTACACCGGATTGGGGTGTGTTTTGATGTAGGACTGGAAGGTAGTGGCATATGCATCTCGATAGTTAAAACAACATGAGTGTAACTATCCTACCCAAGATCTAGAGCTTGTTGTTGTTATCTTTCCACTTAAGATCTGGATACACTATCTCTACGGGGAGAAGCGTTATATCTATACAGACCATAAGAGTCTGAAATACCTCCTCACTCAGAAAGAGCTTAATTAGAGACAATGTTGCTGGTTAGAGCTTCTCAAGGATTATGATTGTGAGATTGAGTATCATCCAGGTAAAGCTAATGTCGTTGTTGATGCATTGAGTCGTAACGCCATTTTAGATCTGAGAGCTTTGTTTGCTCGGATGAGTTTGTACGACGATGGCAGTCTAATGGCAGAACTTCAGGTTATTCCTACATTGATTTCTAATATTCGAGCTAAGTAGCCTAGTGATCTGTTTTTTATGCATTGTAACAGAGAGGTGCGTGAGGGTACATCTCTAGAATTCTCTATTGATCAGGATGGAGTATAATGTTTCTGTGGCCGGTATAGTATTCCGAGGAAATTTGGGTTAAAACAGGTTATTCTCCGTGAGGCCCATGACAGTCCTTATTCCATGCATCCTTGTTGTGACAAGATGTATAAGAATCTTCGTGAAAGGTACTGGTGGAAAGGTCTTAAGTGGGACGTAGTCGGATTTGTATCGAGGTGCCTCACTTGTCAGAAAGTCAAAGCAGAGCATCAACGTCCGTCTGGGTTTCTACAACATATTAAGATTCCTCAGTGGAAGTGGGAGCGTGTGACTATGGACTTTGTTAGTGGACTTCCTTTGACTCCGTCAAAGAAGGATTCCATCTGGGTTATTGTTGATCGTCTGACGAAGTCCACACATTTCATTCCTGACTGAGTTAACTATTCTTTGAGTTAATTAGCCCGGCTTTATATTTTTTAGATCGTTCGACTTCACGGTGTACCGTTATCTATTATTTTTGACAGAGATCCGAGGTTCACTGCATGATTCTGGGGGTCTCTTTATTCTGCTTTGGGTACTCGGTTGAAATTCAGTACATCTTATCATCTGCAAACAGATGGTCAATCTGAGCGTGTGATCTAGATTCTTGAGGATATGTTGAGAGGTTGTATTCTTGATTTCAGAGGCAGTTGGGAGGATTTCTTTCCGCTTGCAGAGATTTATTATAATAACAGTTATCAGGCCAGTATCAAGATGGCACTGTATGAGGCTCTGTATGGGCGTAGGTGTCGTTCACCTATTGGTTGGACTGGGTTGAATGAGCACAGATTGTTGGGACCGAAGATTGTGCACGAGGATGAGCAGACTGTCAGATTGATTCGGGATCGGCTTAAGGCTGCTTTTGACAGAGAGAAGTCTTATGCTGATTTGAGACGTCGTGATCTTGAGTTTGAGGTGGGTGATGAGGTTTTCTTGAAAGTATCTCCTTGGAGGAAGGTACTTCGGTTTGGTCGAAAGGGCAAGCTGAGTCCTCGTTACATTAGCCCTTATCGGATTATTCGTCGAGATGGACCAGTTGCCTATCAGCTAGAGCTACCACCAGAGCTTCAGCGTATTCACAATGTTTTCCATATTTCAGTGTTGAGACGTTATCATCCTGATCCGTCACATGTCATGCCTGTTGAGGATATTGAGGTTCGTCCTGATTTGCGTTTTGAGGAGGATCCTATTGAGATTCTTGCTCAGGATAAAAAGGTTCTCAGAAAGAAGACCAGTAAGATGGTCAAAGTTCTGTGGCGTAGTCGTAGTCATGATGAGGCTACGTGGTAGCCCAAGACTGTCATCCGAGCTCAGTATCCGCATCTTTTTGCTCTTGGTAAATTTCCAGGCTGAAATTTCTTTTTAACGGTGAGAGAGTTGTTACACCTCAATTTTGCCCTGATTTAAAAACCCTAATAATTTGGAATTTCAATTGAAAACTTAATTAAATTTCAATTATTAAATTGGGAACTTTAAGAATTTCAGTTGATCACATTGTAACGATTGCAAAACTTAAGTGTCGTTTCATAAACCCTAGAAAGTATAATGGCACGCTCTGTAATTAACCCTTTTCTTAGGGTATAAATAGAACCTTTCAACCATTTTCTCTGGTTTTGGTCTTTCTCTTCCCTCTCCTTCAACGTCTTGTGCGAGCAAAAGAAAAGAAACCCCATTTCTCTGTTTTTTGTCTGGCCAAGGGTCAAACACCTTCCGTTCGACAGTCCGGCACCACCGTTCATCTTCCCTTTATTGTTCGACCATAACCCACTCGTCAACTAACCCTCTTCGGCAGCCCTTTGCCCGAAACTCATCGGTAAGCTTTTCGGTTGCTTCGGAAATCCCTCACGCCGCTGTCTTCTTGTTTTTTTTTTTGCAAATTGGTTGGGTCTCAATTGTTCCTTTCCCTCGTGTAAGTTGTGTGTGTATGTGAGTCTCAGAAACTCGTCGGAATTTGATGCGAGAGGTCATCGACGGTGAGGAATCGGGGGGATGTTGTGCCCTAATTTTTGAATTAGGGATTTTATGTTGAACCGGTCCAGAAGACTGGACCGGGTTCACAGAAACGAACAGGTCTTTCTTATAAAGAGTCGGTTGAGGTCAACATTGACCGTTGACTTTTCCAGAAAAGGGCTATTTCATATTTTTCGACTTCCTGATTCCGATTTCGTTGCCCGTTTTCCCAAATTCGAACCCGAAAGACCGTTTTGACCACTTTTATTCATTTATACTTGTATTTAAAGATTTGAATATCGGAAAAATTAATTGGTATTATTCGTATTTCCAGACGACATTGACTCGGATACTGAGATCCTTACTCCTCTTCCACCTGGACGACCTCCTTTTGCTCAGCCATCGGGATCCGTCGTGAGTTTAATTATTAATATACATTCGATATTTATATTATCAATGTCTTGGCATAGTAGTAATATCTTGATGGTGTATTTAATTGTTATAGGAGCTGATTCTGACCGGACTAGAGACAAAGCTGAGCGTGGGAGACGTCACCGTCGATGTTGAGTGTTAGCTACTTGAGGTGTGTTCTCTTCTGTGTAGTTTGCTTACAGTGCTCTGTATGTAAATGTGATGATTTGCTTAAATGTATACATGATGTGGTCTGATGATGTGTGATTATTATATTCTATTGATCTATGATGTTTGACTTGTTCAACATTCGGTAATGTTATGTAATATTCGTTTATACATTCAGATTTGGATTATTGTATATCGTATTATATGATTATGCGTTTCTGTTGATGAATACTGCATTCAGATTCAGTGCTCGGATTTTAAGTCATCTCATTTTGGTTGGGATTCTGTACGGGGAAGTTCAGTAGCTTCATTCGTCGGGATGATGTCTACTTCGGATCAGTGGTTTCACCCTATGGGCTGGATTCCACTTCGGATGGTGATGAGGTAGAGAGTGGTTCTAGGGAACCTTACTCTTCGGATGGTGATGTAGTTTCGGTGCATGTCATATTGTGTTGCATATTCATTGATACTTGCTTATGTGTTTGAATTGATTCATGATGGAAAAACGGTATTATGATAATGTTTGGTTGTCTCTGTTGTTAAAATGACTCTGTTAGTGTTGTTTGCACTGTAGAGACACACTGAGCGCTTTTGCTGACTCCCCCTTAGTTTCTACTTTCAAATACTCAGGTCTAGGCTACGGTACTTGGAGGACCTCGTTTTCCAGCTTTATTTATTTATTATTATCATTTCTAAACATTTCCAAACATTAATTAACATCAAAAACAATCCTAAACTCGTCCTTACACCCCCAGCTTTAACAGAACACCAATATCACCCCAAAACCAACCATTTTCACAAGCAAAAACTTAGGAAAAACAACCTATTCGGGATTGGATTGATAAAACCTTATTCCTAACATCATTTAACATCAAAAATACATTAGAAAACCATCTCAAAACAGAGCCCAATCAATAAACCTTATTCCAAAATCTTGAGTTTTAAGCCAAAATCTTGTTTCCAACATTAAAACCATTCATAAATCTTTAATAAAGGGTTGACAACTTGGGAATTTCAGTAAAGAACTGAGTATTTAGAGGAGAAGAACAATCTTACCTCTAAAATTTCTCCTTGATTTGGGCAAGTTTCCATGAAAATTCAATTTAGAAAACAAATAGATTTGATGAAAGATTGATTAGGAATCAATGAGTGATGGAAATCTCATCAAATGAAGTGAAAATCAAAGTGAATTTTGCTGGAGAAAAAGTGTTTGGTTGATAGGATTTTGAGAGAAAATGGAATGAGAGAAAATTAGAGAAAAGTGGTTATGAAAGTCAAAGGTAGTTTATCACCTTTATTTAATTTAATTAAATCATTAACTAAATCACCCAAATTAAGGAAAAATCTGATGAAAATATTTTTGGTAAATTAGCTCCTTAAAGATTCAAAGTTTCAATTCTTTACAAAACAGTCACTACTAAACTTTGTAAAAACTATGATTTGGTCACTACATTGAAATGTACTATTTCCAAACCATATTTTGTAAAATTGATTTCACCATTCACTTATATATATTAAATGAGGGTTTTTAGATATTTTTAAATATTTTTAAAGCATCCTGGACTAGGTGTTCGCTAAAACTCCCTTTTATATTCGTACCGTTTCTCAGACCGGTCCGGTTCAGACCCTAAACTTCTAAGCCCAAAATTGTGGTGTTACAACTCTCCCCCTCTTAAGAAATTTTGTCCTCGAAATTTACTTGGAGGAAAAAGGTAAGGAAACTGCTTCTTCATATCATCTCTTCTTTCCTACGTGGCTTCCTCAACACCACGATGCTTCCACAACACCTTAACCAATTCAATGGTCTTACCACAAAGAACTTTGTTGTCCGAATCCAGAATCTCAACCGGCTCATCATCATAGGTCAAATTTGGATTTAACTCAACTTCCTCAACATGCATAACATGCGGAGGATCCGATCTATACCTCCGAAGCATGGAGACATAAAACTCAACATGTATTTTCTCTAACTATTGCGGTAGCCTCAGCTTATACGCAACAGGACCCACATGTTCTATCACCTCGTATGGTCCAATATACCTAGGGCTCAACTTACCCTTCCGGTCAAACCTCATCACATTCTTCCAAGGTGACACCTTCAAGAACACACGGTCGCCCACCGTAAACTCAATCTCCTTACGCTTTAAATCCACGTAAGACTTCTGTTGATCAGAAGCTGCCTTTAACCGCTCACAAATGAGCTTCACCTTCTCGATGATTCCTTTTAACAAAGCCGACATCAAGACCAATTTCTGACCTGTTTTAGCCCAACAAAGAGGAGTTCTACACTTCCTCCCATACAAGGCTTCATAAGGTGCCATTTGAATACTTGCCTGGTAGCTATTATTATAAGCAAACTCCACCAAAGGCAAATGCTTCTCCCAAGAGCCTTGAAACTCAATCACACAGCACCTCAACATATCCTCAAGCACTTGGATAACACGCTCAGATTGTCCATCCGACTGTGGATGATAACAAGTACTAAAGTTCAGCCGTATACGTAAAGCTTGATGCAAACAATCCCAAAATCGCGATGTGAACCTCGGATCTCTATCCAACACTATAGATTTTGGTACCCCATGAATACGCACAATTTCAGCAATGTACAACTCTGCAAGCTTATCCAAGGTATACGTGGTATGCACAGGTAAGAAATGTGCACACTTTGTAAGGTTATCCACAATCACCCACACTGAATTCTTCTTCGATGGCGACAAAGGTAAACCGGACACAAAGTCCATGGTGACTCTTTCCCACTTCCATTCAGGAATCCTCAACTATTGCAACAACCCTGAAGGAAACTGATGCTCAGCTTTAACCCGCTAACAAACCATACACTTACTCACATATTCAGCAACATCTTTCTTTAACCCCACCCAATAGTACTCATCCTTCATATCACGATACATCTTTGTACTACCAGGGTGCATAGCAAAAGGACTACAATGAGCTTTGGTCAGAATAGTACGCCTCAACTCTACATCATTCGGCACTACTACCCGTCCTCCGAAACATAAAACTCCATCATCATTAAAACAGAAATCCGATGATCTACCCTCAGCAATATCCTAAACATGTGGCACCAAGGAATCGTCCAACAACTGCTTATCCTTTATTAACCGAACCAGAGATGGTTTCACTTGCAATTCAGCCACAAGACCTCCATCTCACGAGATACTCAAGCTAGCAAACACAACCCTTAACTCCACCGCCACTTTCGTATTATATTTATGTTTTGTTCATGTTGTGTATGAAATTTTAGTATTTTAATCATTTTATAATCATATATTTATGTTTGGGCATGATTAGGATTGCATGAAAAGTTTTTACTTGCCCATAAGTAGGGGTGAGCAAAACTCGAGTTGACTCGACGCGAAAAAACCTTACTCGTAATTTTATCCCTAAATATATGAGTGAATTACATAATTATCTCATGTTGGGTCAAATTAAATATTTTTACTCTAAATTTAAACCCGACCCGACCCGACCCAACCTAAATCTATTTTTTTTAATCCCGACTCTAAAAATTGGATCGGTCGAATCTCCGTGTCATGCCCATTTCTAGTTAGTAGAGGCTTAAATTTTTTACTTCCATTCTCTTTGAAATGTACTAATACAAATTAAAGTATAGGATTAAATTTCAAAAGTAATCATAACAGAGGTATTAAAATCCCAATTTGACCAAATTATATACAACATTCAGGTTTCACATTCGACACTTGAAGTGGGAATAGTTCCAACCATGGCCAATCCAAACATACCCATCTCGTCAACTTCGACCACCAACCAAGCTTCTCAAGTCGATAGAACCGACCGCGAGGCTCAAGTTTTAAGGTACAAAGAGAAGAGGAAGAACCGAGAATTCGAGAAAACAATCCGATGTGCTTCCCGGAAGGCCTACGTCGAATCAAGGCCAAGAATCAAAGGTCGATTCGTCAAAAGAACTGAAAACGACAACGACATAGTCCTCGACCACATGCTTAACTCACCAACTTCAGCTTTTGCAGCAGCTTTCATGTCGGAAACAGAGTACGACGTCGTCTTGTAGTTTTGAATGTCGATTTATAGAAGAATACTATGATTGTGTAATATAGTAATTAAATTCTGGCAACTAGAATAATCCAAACGGCAATTGAAATTAATGGAAATAGATGTTTAGTTCTTACGTTATAGTTTATGCCGCGTCTAGAGTTCGATTTGAATCTCGGAATACAAAACAAAGGCTTGATTCCTTAAGACTTTTTAAATTGACCCAAACTTTTTATTTGGGTTAATATATATTTTTGTACCTTAATTTTGTCTTAACTTGACTCTTCGATTTAAATTATCATTTAAATTTAACTTATGATTTGAACAAAACATCGCGTTTTTGTAGTTGTTTTTATCTAAAAGTTGAGTTTAAGTATTATTGAATCGGACAAAGAAGTTTAAGAATCAAATTGAATGTGAAATCGATTTCAAGATCGAACGTTGAGAGGGTCGAATTACTAAATTTTAAAATTATAAAGGGATTTTTAAGTTTTACATGAACCTAAATTGCTATTAGAATAAAACTATTGGGGGGACGAATCTACCTTTCTTTAATTTTGTCAGTGTTTATTTATAACTAAATAACTTTAAATTTTAAACAAGGGTCAAATTATTATTAAATAAAAATTTATCGGATATTTAAGTTTCATAATAGAGACTTATGCCCTTGATCCCTCCGTCTCATGGATTGTATAATAAACAATGACGAAGTCATATGGATTTTTACTAAAAAAATATAAGGGATATTTACTTATTTGACCTCTTATTTTTCAATTCATTTGAACGATATCCCCTTTTTAATGGTTAATTGTACATTGTCTCTATTTATCTTAATTATTTACTCCGTCCCTAATAACAAGTTTTTGCTTACTCATGAAACGGGTTGAACCATGATTCAAATTCAAACTAGTTATACTATTTTTGTTCGAATTGAGTTCTTTAACGATTAAAAGCTATATGTAAATAAGAGTTTTCTTTTTGTTAATGTATCATTTTAAATCTTTTGACCGGTTAATTTAAATTAAATAATATAAAAATTTATCACAAAACAATTTTTAAATTTATATAATTTATAACATTAGAATCTAATTTTTTATTCTATTTTAAAATACCCGAACGAATTATTTTACTAGATGAATTGATGGTCCAATTTCTAATGGTCCAAATAAATATTCTTTTTAATTATCAACAAGCTTCTCGCTTTTTGTTACACTGATTCGATTGGTCGGTTAGGAAGGGCAAAAAGGATATAGATAAGCAGCTATGTTATGCTTTTATGTTATACATTGTAAATTGAATTAGGGTATTACAATTTAATCAATTTTTTTGTTTAAATAGAGAGATATTATATTCTCATTCCGAGATTCGATCCTATACAAGATGGAGCAGAATGAGTATCCTTAGCAACTAAACCAATTAATTTTGGTTAGACTCAAAATAATTCGAACATATAATAAATTTATTTATGTATAACTTAAAAGACTAACAATTAATTATTTTAGCGGAAGAAGATATTAGATAATTTAAATAATGTATATAATTCAAATTCTTATGTTCGGAGTAAAACAAATTAAATTAGAAGTATCACCTCCTTAATAAATTATTATAATATTTGTTTCAAATTAATTTATCAACAAACCGATCAAATATGATTATAAAAAATGCCATTCCGTGAATGAAAACATTTTAACACTCAACGTTTTATTTTGAGTCAAAATGGTCATTTCGTGAATGAAAATTGTAATCAACTAACGATAAACAACTTGATATGACTGACAGAATAGCACGTCATCAGAAAAAAACTAAATTGTATTTTATATAATTTTAGTTTTACTTGTGTGTCATTATGTCAAGTCAGGACCTTTGTTTATTTTTCATTGTTATGTCGGTGTGCATTGCCATAGAGATTTCCAACACCATGTCAAGTAATTTGTCGTTAATTAACTAACAATTCTTTTTCAAAGATTAACTATTTTAACTTAAGATAAAATATTAAAGATTAATGTACTTAAAAAATTAAAATAATTTGTGCATCCCGAAGTCATAAATGAAAAATAAAAAGGAAGATTTGGATAAATGGAATATCACATGAAAAGCCAACTTCAAAAGTTTTTAGTTTTAACGATTAGAATCCTTTTTGGATCCAAATTCGTATCTAATTCTTTGAACACACTTTCCTATAATGCTCCTATTTATAAAAAATATATTTTAATACACAAATGGAATAAAATTTAATTTATATAAATTTATTAATTTTAGAAGTTATGAATTGTAGGTTTAGAATTTAAAATTTAAGATTTATAGTTTTATAGTTTACATATAGAGATTAAAATTTCATTATTTAAATATGGAAAGTTGTGTAAATCTTTCACACTGTTTGTGTAACACCCCAATTTTGCCCTAAATTAAAAACCCTAATAATTGGGAATTTCAATTGAAAACTTAATTAAATTTTAGTGATTAAATTGGGAATTTTTAGAATTTCATTGATAAAATTGTAACGATTGCAAAACTTAAGTGTCGTTTCATAAACCCTATAAAGTATAATGGCAGACTCTATAATTAACCCTTTTCAAGGGTATAAGTAGAACCTTTCAACCATTTTCTCTGGTTTTGGCCGTTCTCTTCCCTCTCCTTCAACGTCTTGTGCGAGCAAAAGAAAAGAAACCACCTTTCTCTATTTTTCGTCCGGCCAAGGGTCAGACACCGTTCGTTCGACGGTCCGGCACCACCGTTCATCTTCCCTTTGTTGTTCGACCATAACCCACTCGTCAACTAACCCTCGTCGGCCGCCCTTTGCCTGAAACTCATTGGTAAGCTTTTCGGTTGCTTTGAAAATCCCTCACGCTGCCGTCGTCTTGTTTTTTTTTTTTGCAAATTGGTTGGGTCTCAATTGTTCCTTTCCCTCGTGTAAGTTGTGTGTGTATATGGGTCTCAGGAAATTCGTCGGATTTTGACGTGAGAGGTCACTGGCGGTGAGGAATCGGTGGGGATGTTGTGCCATAATTTTCGAATTAGGGATTTTATGTTGAACCGGTCCAGAAAATAGAACCGGGTTGACAGAACCGAACCAGTCTATCTTATAAATAGTCGGCTGACCTCAGCGTTGACCATTGACTTCTTCATAAAAAGGCTATTTTATGTTTTTCGACGTCCTTATTCTGATTCCATTGCCCGTTTTTCCAAATTCAAACCCGAAAGACCATTTTGACCGTTTTGACTGCTTTTTTCATTTATACTTGTATTTAAGGATTTAAAAATCGGAAAAATTAATTGGTATAATTCGTATTTGCAGACGACATTTATATTATCAGTGTCTTGGCATAGTAGTAATATCTTGATGGTGTATTTAATTTTTATAGGAGCTGACTCTGATCGACCTAGAGATAGAGTTGAGCGTGGGAGACGTCACCGTCGACGTTGAGTGTTAGCGACTTGAGGTGTGTTCTCTTCTGTGTAGTTTGCTTAGAGTTATCTGTATGTAAATGTGATGATTTGCTGAAATGTATACATGATGTGGTCTAACGATGTTTGATGATTATATTCTATTGATCTGTGATGTTTGACTTGTTCAACATTCTATATTGTTATGCAATATTTGATTATACATTCAGATTCAGATTATTGTATATCGGATTATATGATTATGCATTTATGTTGATAAATAATGGATTTAGATTCATAGCTCGGATTTTATGTCATCTCATTTTGGTTGGGATTCTGTACGGGGAAGTTCAGTAGCTTCATCCTTCAGGATGATGTTTACTTCAGATCAGTGGTTTTGCCCTACGGGCTGGATTCCACATCGGATGGTGATGAGATAGAGAGTGGTTCTGAGGAACCTGACTCTTCGGATGGTGATGTAGTTTGGGTGCATGTCATATTGTGTTGCATATTCATTCATACTTGGTTATGTGGTTGAATTGATTCATGATGGAAAAATTGTATTCTAATAATGTTTGGTTGTCTCTGTTGTTATAATGACTCTGTTAGTTCCATTTGCATTGTAGAGACACAATGAGCTTTTTTGCTGACTCCCCCTTAGTTTCTACTTTCAGATACTCAGGTCTAGGCTACGATACTTGGAGGACCTCATTTTCCAGCTTTATTTATTTATTATTATCAGTATGAGACTTGGACTTTTATATATTATATGTTTTATCAGATTGTATATAATTTCAGATTCTGGATGTTTTATTTGGGGTTATTCTGTTTTATTATACATGCACATTTTGAATATTTAATATTTTCAGGAATATTTTATCAGTATGTAATATGTGATATTATTATTATCTATTTTGGAATTTAAGTTTTGAATCAGGTTAGTTGTGTGAGGGAGAAGCTTTGAGTTGACTCCTTATATTCGACCCAGTTCTTCCGTGTCGAGTTTAGGGGGTTACATTTAGTGGTATCAGAGGCAGGTTCAACACTCGGCCTGAGTGATTTAAATCAATTTGAAATCGAAAATAAACTTTTGCATGCATTCTCAAATGTTTTCGGGGTAAAACGGGAATTTCAGATAAATTTATGATCTATTATGAATATATTTATACATATTCTGAATAAGGTCTCCAAGTATCGAATCTAATCTTAGGATTCTTTCTTTTGTAGATATACTACTATGTCACCTCAGAGAAGTTCTAGAGTAGCGTCCGGTCGAGGTCGTGGCCGAGGCCGTGGCCGAGGACGAGGTCGTACCGTGACTACAGATAGTGATGTTCCACCTCAAGAGGGTTCGATAAAAATCAAGATGAGGTCCAGGGTGCGAATTAGGAGGAACAACGTGTGGATCAGACAGGAGCTCAGCAAACAGGAGCTTAGTAGACTGGAGCTCAGCAGACTGGTGGAGGAGACCCACATGTTCAGCCTGTTGAGGGTAGTGGTCATCGTGATTCAGGGGATAGTGAGACAGTGGGCACATATGTTGTAACTATTCAGAGAGAGTTATTGAGATACCTTCGTCAGTCTGAGAGTGTTCGGAGACCCATATCTACAGAGTTTCTTGCTGCCGAGATGACTATGTTCGATGGAAAGACGGGTACAGACCCAGCAGATGCAGAGTACTGGCTGAAGAAGCTTCAGCGATTATTTGTTGATATAGATTATCCTACTAACCGGAAACTCAGGGCTGTCGTTTCCTTACTGTAAGGTGAAGCCCAGAATTGGTGCGAGGCTGAGGAGCTTGTTACTCCAGCTAGTATTGTTACTTGGGATAATTTTAGACAGGCTTTCCGTGATCGATATGTCGGAGTTATTATATAGCTAAGTGCAGAGATGATTTCATGAATCTGAGACAGAACGACATGATTGTTAATGACTATGAGATCGAGTTTATGAGATTGATTCAGTACGTCCCAGGGTTAGTGACCATAAAAAAAGACAAGTGTGATTAGTTTCTGAAGGGATTGTGTCCTACGTTAAAGGCCAGTGTTGGTTTACATATGGTCCAGGAATACAATGATATAATGTGACGAGCTAGGACAGCTGAACGTAATTAGGACGAGTTGAGACATCTTGAGTTCCATGGATCTGATAGAATGAAGAGACCAGTGTCAGTGCCAGTTCAACATAGTCAGGGAAATCAGTCTAGGAAGAGGGCCAGAGATGAGACATACTATCAGAGTTATTCGAGAGCTAGACCAGTGACTTCTTCTATTCCGACTATCAGTGCTGGTGGTTCGACTAGTACTCGAGTGGTGCCATAGTGTCCTTTTTGCAAGAAGTGGCATTCGGGCGAGTGTAGGAGGTAGACTAGAGCTTGTTTCAGATTTGGTTCATTCGAGCATCGTTTCAGAGATTGTCTGATTTCACCTCCCTCAGCTTTTACTACTAATCAGTCTCAGACATCAGTACAGACTCCCGCCAGGGGAAGAGGTCAGGTCAGATCTGTTACTTCAGGCTCTGCTATTAGAGGTACCCAGCTTCGAGTGGAGGATCAGCAGGATCGGGGGCCAGACAGCCGGGGTTAGTTTATTCTACTAGGTGGCACGAGGACCGTGATGAACCAAATGTTATTGCTGGTACATTCTCTATCCATTCTATTCCATATTTTGCTCTGCTACATAATGGTTTGACTCATTCATATGTTGCAAGTTCTGTGTTTGGGGGTCAAGAGATTTTTGTTGAGGATATCGTTAGTGATGTTACTGTACACAGTTCGATGGGTAATCCAATTGAGGTTACTAAAGTATACATGAATTGTCCTCTCGAGATTCAAGGGGAGATCTTTTCAACTGATTTGATGGAGTTACCCTTTGGAGAGTTCGATCTTATTCTGGGTATGGATTGGTTATCTACACATCATGTTACTTTAGACTCTGAAAAGAAAAGGGCTACACTGAGTATTCTTGGTGATCGTGAGGTGATTCTGATTGGTGAGCGTAGAGGGTTCCGATGTAACATCATCTCAGCTCTCAAAGCTGAGAAAATTATAAGGAAAGGGTCTATCGCTTATCTTGCCAATATCCTTGATCCGAGAAAGTCTGATTCTGAATTAGATAAGATTCGAGTTGTGAAAGACTTTCCAGACGTTTTCCCGGAAGACTTACCTGGAGTACTGCCGAAACGGGATAAGGCTGTGTTTGGCATCGAGGTTTATCTGGGTACAGCTCTTGTGTCTATGGAACCTTATCGGATGGCACCGAAGGAAATTAAAGAGTTGAAGATTCAGTTGCAAGAACTGTTGGATCAAGGTTTCATTCGACCTAGTGTTTCTCCTTGAGGAGCTCTTGTTCTGTTTGTTAAGAAGAAGGATGGGACACTTCGATTCTGTATAGATTATCGGAAGCTGAACAAGCTGACGGTCAAGAACAAATATCCTTTTCCCTGTATTGATGATCTGTTTGACCAGTTCCGGGGAGCTACAGTATTCTCTAAGATAGACCTGAGATCTGGTTATTACCAACTCAAGGTTAAGGATTCTGATGTGTTCAAAATAGCTTTCCGGACACGATATGGCCATTATGAGTTCCTTGTGATGCCTTTTGGGTTGACTAACGCTCCAGCCGCTTTTATGGATATGATGAATAGGCTGTTTCACCCTTATCTTGGCCAGTTTGTTGTGGTAATTATTGATGATATATTGATATATTCTACATCCAAGGAAGAGCATGAGGAACATCTTCGGATTGTATTACAGATTCTGCGAGAGAAACACTATATGCCAAATTTAGTAAGTTTGAGTTCTGGCTTTCTGAGGTTATGTTTCTGGGTCATATAGTTTCTGCTCAGGGTATTCAAGTTGATCCGATGAAGGTTGAGGCTATTATGAGTTGGAAGCAGCCCAAGAATGTTTCTGAGGTTCGAAGCATCTTAGATTTAGCTGGTTATTATCGGAGATTCGTTAAGGTTTCTCTTCTATTGCATCTCCGTTGACTAAGCTTATGAGGAAGGATGTTCCCTTCGTTTGGACTGAGGCTCAGCAATCTAGTTTCGAGAAGCTTGAGTTTGTGTTGACTGAAACACTAGTTTTGATTCAGCCTGAGCTAGGTAAGGCTTATACAGTTTTTAGTGATGCTTCGTACACCGGATTGGGGTGTGTTTTGATGTAGGACGGGAAGGTAGTGGCTTATGCAACTCGATAGTTAAAACAACATGAGTGTAACTATCCTACCCATGATCTAGAGCTTGTTGTTGTTATCTTTGCACTTAAGATATGGAGACACTATCTCTACGGGGAGAAGCGTTATATCTATACAGACCATAAGAGTCTGAAATACCTCCTCACTCAGAAACAGCTTAATCTGAGACAACGTCGCTGGTTAGAGCTTCTCAAGGATTATAATTGTTAGATTGAGTATCATCCAGGTAAAGCTAATGTCGTTGCTAATGCATTGAGTCATAATGCCATTTCAGATCTGAGAGCTTTGTTTGCTCGGATGAGTTTGTACGACGATGACATTCTGATGGCAGAACATCGGGTTATTCCTACAATGATTTCTGATATTCGAGCTGAGCAGCCTAGTGATTCATTTTTTATGCATTGTATCAGAGAGGTACATGAGGGTACATCTCTAGATTTTTCTATTGATCAGGATGAAGTATAATGTTTTTGTGGCCGGTATTGTATTCCGAGGAAATCTGGGTTAAAACAGGTTATTCTCCGTGAGGCCCATGACAATCCTTATTCTATGCATCCTTGTGGTGACAAGATGTATAAGAATCTTCGTGAAAGGTACTGGTGGAAAGGTCTCAAGTGGGACGTTGTCGGATTTGTATCAAGGTGTCTGACTTGTTAGAAAGTCAAAGAAGAGCAAACAGATGGTCAGTCTGAGCGTGTGATCCAGATTCTTAAGGATATGTTGAGAGGTTGTATTCTTGATTTCAGAGGCAGTTGGGAGGATTTCTTGCCGCTTGCAGAGTTTTCTTATAATAACAGTTATCAGTCCAGTATCAAGATGGCACCGTATGAGGATCTGTATGGGCGTAGGTGTCGTTCACCTATTGGTTGGACTGGGTTGAATGAGCACAGATTGTTGGGACCGAAGATTGTGCACGAGGCTGAGTAGGCTGTCAGATTGATTCAGGATCGAGTTAAGGCTGCTTTTGACAGACAAAAGTCTTCTGTTGATTTGAGACGTCGTGATCTTGAGTTTGAGGTGGGTGATGAGGTTTTCTTGAAAGTATCTCCCTGGAGGAAGGTACTTCGGTTTGGTCGAAAGGGCAAGCTGAGTCCTTGTTACATTAGCCCTTATCGGATTATTCATCGAGATGGACTAGTTGCCTATTAGCTAGAGCTACCACCAGAGCTTCAGCGTATTCACGATGTTTTCCATATATCAGTGTTGAGACGTTATCATCCTGATCCGTCACATGTCATGCCTGTTGAGGATATTGAGGTTCGTCCTGATTTGCGTTTTGAGGAGGAGCCTATTGAGATTCTTGCTCAGGATAAAAAGGTTCTCAGAAGGAAGACCATTAAGATGGTCAAAGTTTTGTGGCGTAGTCGTAGTCATGATGAGGCTACGTGGGAGCCCAAGACTGTCATCTGAGCTCAGTATCCACATCTTTTTGTTCCAGGTAAATTTCGAGGCTGAAATTTCTTTTTAACCGTGAGAGAGTTGTAACACCCCAATTTTGCCCTAAATTAAAAACCCTAATAATTGGGAATTTCAATTGAAAACTTAATTAAATTTCAATGATTAAATTGGGAATTTTAAGAATTTTAGTGATCACGTTGTAACTATTGCAAAACTTAAGTGTCGTTTCATAAACCATAGAAAGTATAATGGCACGATCTGTAATTAACCCTTTTCTTAGGGTATAAATAAAACCTTTCAACCATTTTCTCTGGTTTTGGTCGTTCTCTTCCCTCTCCTTCAACGTCTTGTGTGAGCAAAAGAAAAGAAACCTCCTTTCTCCTTTTTCCATCCGACCAAGGGTCAAACACCTTCCGTTCGACGGTCCAACACTACCTTTCATCTTCCCTTTGTTGTCCGACCATAACCCACTCGTCAACTAACCTTCTTCGGCCGCCCTTTGCCCGAAACTCATCGGTAAGCTTTTTGGTTGCTTCGGAAATCCCTCACACCGATGTCGTCTTGTTTTTTTTTTGCAAATTGGTTGGGTCTCAATTGTTCCTTTCCCTCGTGTAAGTTGTGTGTGTATGTGAGTCTCAGAAACTCGTCAGAATTTGACGCGAGAGGTCACCGGTGGTTAGGAATCGGGGGGATGTTGTGCCCTAATTTTTTAATCTGTCTTATAAAGAGTCGGATGACGTCAGTGTTGACCGTTGACTTTTTCAGAAAAAGGCTATTTCATGTTTTTCGACATCCTGATTCTGATTCCGTTGCCCGTTTTCCCAAATTCGATCCTGAAAGACCGTTTTGACCGCTTTTATTCACTTATACTTGTATTTAAAGATTTGAATATCGGAAAAATTAATTGGTGGTGTATTTGCAGACGACATTGACTCGGATACTAAGATCCTTACTCCTCCTCCACCTGGACGACCTCATGTTGCTCAGCCATTGGGATCCGCCGTGAGTTTAATTATTAATATACATTCAATATTTATATTATCAATGTCTTGGCATAGTAGTAATATCTTGATGGTGTATTTAATTGTTATAGGAGCTGACTCTGAACGAACTAGAGATAGAGCTGAGCGTGGGAGACGTCATCGTCGATGTTGAGTGTTAGCTACTTGAGGTGTGTTCTCTTCTGTGTAGTTTGCTTACAGAGCTCTGTATGTAAATGTGATGATTTGCTGATATGTATACATGATGTGGTCTGATGATGTGTGATGATTATATTCTATTGATCTGTGATGTTTGACTTGCTCAACATTTTGTAATGTTATGCAATATTTGTTTATACATTCAGATTCAAATTATTGTATATCGTATTATATGATTATGTGTTTCTGTTAATAAATAATGCATTCAGATTCAGTGCTCGGATGTTATGTCATCACATTTTGGTTGGGATTTTGTACGGGGAAGTTAAGTAGCTTCATTCGTCAGGATGATGTCTACTTCGGATCAGTGGTTTCATCCTACGGGATGGATTCCACTTCAGATGTTGGAGAGGTAGAGAGTGGTTCTGGGAAACCTTACTCTTCGGATGGTGATGTAGTTTGGGTGCATGTCATATTGTGTTGCATATTCATTCATACTTGCTTATGTGTTTGAATAAATTCATGATGGAAAAACTGTATTATGATAATGTTTGGTTGTCTCTGTTGTTATAATGACTCTGTTAGTTTTGTTTGTACTGTAGAGACACACTAAGCGTTTTCGCTGACTCCCTCTTAGTTTCTACTTTTAGATACTCAGGTCTAGGCTACGGTACTTGGAGGACCTCGTTTTCCAGCTTTTTTATTTATTATTATTAGTATGAGACTTGGACTTATTTATATTAAATGTTTTATTGGATTGTATATAATTTCAGATTCTGTGTGTTTTATTTGGGGTTATTATGTTTTATTATGCATGCACATTTTGAATATTTTATATTTTCAAGAATATTTTATCAGTATGTAATATGCGATACTATAATTACTTATTTTGGAATTTAAGTTTTGAATCAGGTTACTTGTGTGAGGGACAAGCTTTGAGTTGACTCCTTATATTCAACTCAATTCTTCCGGGTCAGATTTAGGGGGTTACAGTTTGTGTATAGAAAATATTACTCTTGTAAAAATTGTTTAAGTTTGGTGTTCATATTCTTATTATCTTTTTTACATCATATTAGGCATTAAATTTTATTTTAATCTCTTTTGAGTTTTAAATTTTTAATTTGTTATCAAATTAAACAACCGATACAAATAATATTTTTTATTTATTTTCTAACAATTTTCATCTTTTCTGATTTTTATTACTAAGGATGCCTTGAAGAATGTGTTCCCCAAATTATTTCGATTAGCGAGTAATAAGTTTGCAAGTGTAAATGTTGAGGATTTCATACAAAATTTACACCATTGAAATAAAATTAGTTGTCTGTCTTTAAATTTTATTAAGTCGAATTTCAAAATTTTCTTTCTAAAAGAGAGAGTATGAAATTTTCTTTCTAAAATTTAGGAAATATGTTATAAAAAAAGTTTCATTCATATAAGATACAAATAATATTCTTTAATATTTTTTATTTATTTTCTAACAATTTTCATGTTTTCTGATTTTTATTACTAACGATGCCTTGAAGAATGAGTTCCCCAAATTTTTCTTACTAAGGATGACTTGTTCAACATTCTGTAATGTTATGCAATATTTGTTTATACATTCAGATTCGGATTATTGTATATCGTATTATATGATTATGTGTGTTTGTTGATAAATAATGCATTCAGATTCAGTGCTCGGATTTTATGTCATCTCATTTTGGTTGGGATTCTGTACGGGGAAGTTCAGTAGCTTCATTCGTCGGGATGATGTCTACTTCGGATCAGTGGTTTCACCCTACGGGCTGGATTCCACTTCGGATGGTGATGAGGTAGAGAGTGGTTCTGGGGAACCTTACTCTTCGGATGGTGATGTAGTTTGGGTGCATGTCATATTGTGTTGCATATTCATTCATACTTGCTTATGTGTTTGAATTGATTCATGATGGAAAAACTGTATTATGATAATGTTTGGTTATCTCTGTTGTTATAATGACTCTGTTAGTTTTGTTTGCACTGTAGTGACACACTGAGCGTTTTCGCTAACTCCCCGTTTGTTTCTACTTTCAGATACTCAAGTCTAGGCTACGGTACTTGTAGGACCTCGTTTTCCAGCTTTATTTATTTATTATTATCAGTATGAGACTTGGACTTATTTATATTAAATGTTTTATTGGATTGTATATAATTTCAGATTCTGGGTGTTTTATTTGGGGTTATTATGTTTTATTATGCATGCACATTTTGAATATTTTATATTTTCAGGAATATTTTATCAATATGTAATATGTGATACTATTATTATCTATTTTGGAATTTATGTTTTGAATCAGGTTACTTGTGTGAGGGACAAGCTTTGAGTTGATTCCTTATATTCGACCCAATTCTTTCGGGTCGGGTTTAGGGGGTTACAATTTGTGTATAAAAAATATTACTCTTGTAAAAATTGTTTAAGTTTGGTGTTCATATTCATATTATCTTTTTTACACCATATTAGGCCTTAAATTTTATTTTAATCTCTTTTGAGTTTTAAATTTTTAATTTGTTATCAAATTAAACAACCGATACAAATAATATATTTTTTATTTTTTTATTTTCTAACAATTTTCATCTTTTCTGATTTTTATTTCTAAGGATGCCTTGAAGAATGTGTTCCCCAAATTATTTCGATTAGCGAGTAATAAGCTTGCAAGTGTAAATGTTGAGGATTTCATACAAAATTTACACCATTGAAATAAAATTATGTGTCTGTCCTTAAATTTTATTAAATCAAATTTCAAAATTTTCTTTCTAAAAGAGAGAGTATGAAATTTAAAGAGAGGGAATTTTGGTGCAAACGGTGTAATATGGAATATTATAACTAAAATTTCGGAAATATGTTATATAAAAAGTTTCATTCATATCAGATACATACGTATACATGTATATATTGTTCAACGTCTAATACATAGTACTAATAAAGTTTAGCATACATTCATCTAATACAAACTACATTTTTTTCTATTGTCATCAACTGTTGTTATAAGATGTGAGATCATCAGTGATGCAGAGTGTAAACACCTATTTTTGTTCGGGCCTAAACCCAAACCAGCCCAACCAACATTCAAATTAAATAATAAATAAGCCTTCATTATTATTATTTATAACCCTAATAACCCAATACCTATACAAGCCCAATACCCAAAACATAATCTAACCTAAACCTAAAAAAACATAACCCCTCATCTGCCAAACCAGCGGCCGCCACGTCACCCACAACGTCCAAACCAGAAAAGCAAAAAAAATTGTCAGAACAACATGCTTTATTTTTTATGTTGTAAATTTCGGGTATAAAAAGCCCAATGCATGTAATCGAAGGAGGGAGTTTTTCCTGAAGAAAATAAAAAAGAAGAAGAGAGTTTCAAATGAAAAAAGGGCTTCTTTCGAATGAAATAAAAAATTAGAGATTTAGAGATCTAAAGATTCGAGGTAAAAAACTAGTATACTTTCTTTTCTTTTCTTTCTCTTTTCAAATAAAAATAAAAAGGAATTTCGTTCTTACCTCGGTTAGATCTTGAACCATCGTTGATGTGCGTGTTCGAACCGTCGTTTCAACCGGATCCAGGAGTTTCATTGTTTTAAGCAAAGAAGAAAGGGGGGATTTGAGCCTAAGAGTTTGATAACCCTAAAAATAAAAGAGAGAAAATATGAAATAAGGGGGAAGATGTCGCTGAAAAAAAGTGAAAGAATGAAACTGATTTAGGTTTTAGGTTAGTAAAAAATGGGAAAATCATGTTATGAGTCCTTCCTTCCCAAGCCAATTTTCATTTTGTCTCTACCGCGTTGTCTAATCACTTTAATGGTCTCTCCAAAGTTAACTTAGTTTTCAATCGCATCCTTATTTTCTTTTAATGTGATTTGTAAGTGTTGTTTTTCTTTCAATTCGGTCCTTTTTTTTAATTTTGTTCTCCAAATTGTTGTTTTAATTCCTAACTTATTATTATTATTGTTGTTGTTGTTGTTGTTGTTGTTGTTGTTGTTATTATTATTATTCTTTTTTGTTTCTCACGTTGTATGTATATATACATATATATTAAATTTAATTTATATTATTATACTATAGTATTATTATTATATAGTATTATTATGTTAATTATTATTATTATGTTGATTATATCTATCTATATGTATGGATGATACTATTATTATCTATTATATTAAATCCTCTACATGTATATATACACATATATTATATTGTTATTTATTTCTACTATTTTTTACGTTTTCCATATATATATTTGTATTTTTATATTATACTTATACTAAATTATATTATTATTACCACTTATATTGTATTATATCATACCATTATTATTATTATCATTATTATTTCTATTATTATATGTAACTATTATATTATTGATTATATGTTATAGTTAAATTCATTATGATCATACTGTATTATAAGTATTGTAAATTATATATATTCATATTATTATTATAATATTACTTATATTGTATTGTATTATCTTATACATATATTATAATATCGTGTATAGTATTATTAACATGAGGTTAACACATTTTATATATAGATTTTATTAGCATGCTATATTTATTCGTTTATTCTGTATTTCTGTTTTCTGTTTATATGTTTTGTACATACTTACATATATCATATATTCGTATTATAATATTTAGTCGTTTAAGAGATATTTTTCACTTCATTTTCAGGAAACAGTTAGGAAGTGGCATTCTGATTTATTCTGGTGTCATCTTCTTCGGTTGTTGTAAATGAGTAAATGTTCTCTTGAGATTTTAATATTTTTGGGATTAAATTTTAAATTCAATTTGAATTTCTATCTTCTTGCAAGACAACACTTAATCAACGCGGTACCAATTTTGGGCGCTGTGGGGGTGCTAATCCTTCCCCACGCGTAACCGACTCCCGAACCCAAATGTTTTGAATCTCTGGTTGATTTTTAACGGTGTCTGGTCTACCATAGTGGCCGGTGGCGACTCCAACACTCATTTCTCCATTTTTTTTTTCCATTTCCCCCATTTTCAAAATATTTTCCAATATCATCATTGCTTCCAAAAAATAAAAAAACTTTTATCACAGATGGAGACTCGGATGGGGATTTTTTTTAGAGAGTCAGGCCAATGTTGATTTTTTGTTGTCTTGCAAGAAAGTAAAAATTCGATTTTAAATTAATTTTTAATCGCTTTGCATTCATGCATGAGCTATCCGGGCTCCGTAACAGTTTAGTGGGAGTGATTACTTTGTCTCGTGGGGTGGCCACCTCCGTATGGTATTGTAATTCACTTTCGGGATATGATCCTTATATTTCGTGGGGTTTGGGCCCCCGTATGGTATAAGGACTCATATCCTCCCGAATCGATGTCCTATTATCTTTGTAGGTAATAGCGACAGTTCGGGTACCCTTAGTACTCTAGATCCTAACTGCATATAGTGGCCCATAGAGCCCACCTTTTAGAGTTATACCGAAACTCTGCTCATTTAGCAGTAATCTTGTTAAGCCTTGCTTGATTTATTTATGCATTTATTTGCCATTTATATGTCATGTATATAATTTTAATTGCTTCAATTTGACATTTGTTGCTATTTAATTTATTCAACTTATTTGTTTATTTGATTATCTTTAACTATACTAACCTATTTTGGTGTTTGATTTTTTTTACATTACACTTTCGAAGCATTGTTTCATTCCTTTACATGATAGTTACATTACATCATCTTAAAATATTAATTATTCATTCACTTGCATTAATATATATGTATTTATACTAATATTGCATTTAGGAACATGCATGTTTTTTTCATTCATCATCACATTGGTTCAGAATAAAGGATCATTCGTTTTTCAAAAAGATGTCCTAACCGATGAAAATCATGACAAGCTTGATGACCCACAAATGCGTGACAAGTAATGTTCTAATTCCACATTGGGAGCATCCTTACATACAAGGCATCAAGAACTGTTTAATAAAAAAAATCTGACCACCAGAAAATTAGGGGCATCTTTTAAAGGGGCAAAAAATAATATGTCATTCACTCACCCATTGAGATCATTTCAGATTAACTGCATACATCTTACTTGCATTTAAGTCACCATGCATTTAAACATATCACATGCACCCATGACACATTCATTTGAGCACACGAACATGTCTAAGGAAGAGACCAAAAAAAACTTCAACTATAGGGGCAACAACATGATGACCAACTTTTAGCCCCAAAGGAGGCCGAATACGCAAAACCGTAAGCATCCAAGATCTTTGAACAAATACTGACTAGTGTTTTCTCTCATTTTTAGGTCAATACTCTTTGTTATGGAGTAGAAGATAAAAAATTTTCCAGATCTAGCCTCTCCGTTAGTGCAGTAGCAATATCAAAATTCATTCTGATCTAGTCTCTCCGTCAGTGGTGTAGTGGATCAAACCTCTTTCAGCTGGATCAAAATTTACCTTGAGACTGTGCCTCTTCGTCGGTGTTGTAGCTCGGTCAACTCTTGGTCTTGCCTCTTCGTCAGTGTTGTAGCTGGACCACATTTTTGATCCTGCCTCTTCGTCGGTGTTGTAGCTAGATCAAAATTTATTCTTTTAGACCGTGCCTCTTCGTCGATGTTGTAGCTCGATCAACTCCTGGTCTTCCCTCTTCGCTAGTGTTGTAGCTGGACCACATTTCAGAACCTGCCTCTTCGTTGGTGTTGTAGCTGGATCAAAATTTATTCTTTTAGACCGTGACTCTTCGTCGATGTTGTAGCTCGGTCAACTTATGGTCTTACCTCTTCGTCAGTGTTGTAGCTGGACCACATTTTTGTTCCTGCCTCTTCGTCAGTGTTGTAGTTGGATCAAAATTTATTTTTTAGACCGTGCCTCTTCGTCGGTGTTGTAGCTCGGTCAACTCCCGGTCTTGCCTCTTCGTCAGTGTTGTAGCTGGACCACATTTATGATCCTGCCTCTTCGTCGGTGTTGTAGCTGGATCAAAATTTATTCTTTTAGATTATGCCTCTTCGTCGGTGTTTTAGCTCGGTCGAATCTTGGTCTTGCCTCTTCGTCGGTGTTGCAGCTAGACCAAACTTTACTCCTCGAATATTACCTTAGAATTATAATTAAAAAAAGAAAAAGAAAGAAAAAAGCAAACAAAAAATCAAAAAAAGAAACAAAGAATAAAAGAAAAACAAAAAAAGAAAAGAAAAAAGAATCAAGAATCAAGAAAAAGAGAAGAAAAAAGAAAAAAAATTAAAAAAAGAATCAAGAAAAAAAGAAAAAGATGAAAAGAAAAAGAAAAGAAAGAAAAAAGAAAAGAAAAAGAAAAAACTTCTTCTTCGATCATGCCTCTTCGTCAGAGTTGTAGCTTGATCAAGACTTTATCCAGATCTTGCCTCTTCGTCAGTGTTGAGTTGAATCAAGATTTTTGACTTCGACCTTGCCTCTTCGTCGGTGTTGTAGCTGGGTCAAAATTTATCAACTCATGGTCTTGCCTCTTCGTCGGTGTTACAGCTGGACCAAATTTACTAACCCCCAACTTCAGATCCCGCCTCTTCGTCGGTGTTGTATCTGGATCAACCTTACAAACTTCAGACCTTGCCTAATCGTCGGTGTTGTAGCTGGGTCAAACTTTATCAACTCATGGTCTTGCCTCTTCGTCAATGTTGTAGCTGGACCGAATTTACTAACCCCCAACTTCAGATCCTGCCTATTCGTCGGTGTTGTAGCTGGATCAACCTTACTAACTTCAGACCTTGCCTCTTCGTCGGTGTTGTAGCTGGGTGAAACTTTATCAACTCATGGTCTTGCCTCTTCGTCAGTGTTGTAGCTGGACCGAATTTACTAACCCCCAACTTCAAATCCTGCCTCTTCGTCGGTGTTGTAGGTGGATCAACCTTACTAACTTCAGACATTGCCTCTTCGTCGGTGTTGTAGCTGGGTCAAACCTTACTAATTCCCGGTCTTGCCTCTTCGTCGGTGTTGTAGCTGGACCAATTTCATTAACCCATGATCCTGCCTCTTCGTTGGAGTTCTAGCTAGATCAAAGCAAGTCCGACAGAAATGTCGGCACAACGTGCTTAAACACGGTAAAGTTTAACAATGGACAATTCAACTGTCCATCCAAAATCCATTTTCACGAATGGTCAAAGGAAAATAAATCCTTTAAAAAAATCCAATGTCACGATTGGTACAAACTGATTGTACCCAGGGGAATGGTACAACTAGCCCAGAGCAAACGGCTACTGGTAAAGGCAAGTCAAAACCGTTGATCCCTGTGCATTTGGAAAAAATGCAAAAGAAATCCAGGAGCTATGCTGGGGATATCTTCTGGATCCAATATTAACACTTTCTTTCATTAATTTTGCCTCTTCGTCAGAGTTGTAGTTGAATCAGAGATTAGAACCTACATCATTTGGTTATGTCACCTCAAATCAACTAGATCAAGTTTTGCAGACCTTGCCTCTTCGTCAGTGTTGCAGCTAGGTCAAATTTTCTCCATATACTGCATCGTCGTCAGAGTCGAAGCAAGCCGAACTCATTTCGTCTCCCTAATGAATCTCCCCAGTTTGAATATTTTGCCTACAAGAGCGGCCCAACAGATTAAGTAAAGCTCAAGAAGCGGTGGACGAAGAAGAAACCCAAACTTAACCGAAAAAAATAGTTGTTCTTTTGTCTTTCCTCTATTATTGTTACACAACAATGAGCAAAGAGGGGCAACTGTAAACACCTATTTTTGTCCGGGCCTAAACCCAAACCAGCCCAACCCAATATTCAAATTAAATAATAAATAAGCCTTTATTATTATTATTTATAACCCTAATAACCCAATACCTATACAAGCCCAATACCCAAAACATAATCTAACCTAAACCTAAAAAAACATAACCCCTCATCTGCCAAACCAGCAGCCGCCACGTCACCCATACCGTCTAAAACAGAAAAGCAAAAAAAAATTGTCAAAACAACTTGCTTTAATTTTTATGTTGTAAATTTCGGGTATAAAAAGCCCAATGCATGTAATCGAAGGAGGGAGTTTTTCCTGAAGAAAATAAAAAAGAAGAAGAGAGTTTCGAATGAAAACAGGGCTTCTTTCGTATAAAATAAAAAAATAGAGATTTAGAGATCTAAAGATTCGAGGTAAAAAACTAGTATACTTTCTTTTCTTTTTTTCTCTTTTCGAATAAAAATAAAAAAGGAATTCCGTTCTTACCTCGGTTAGATCTTGAACCATCGTTGATGTGCGTGTTCGAACCGCCGTTTCAACCGGATCCAGGAGTTTCATTGTTTTAAGCAAAGATGAAAGGGGGGATTTGAGTCTAAGAGTTTGATAACCCTAAAAATAAAAGAGAGAAAATATGAAATAAGGGGGAAGATGCCGCTGAAAAAAAGTGAAAGAATGAAACTGAATTAGGTTTTAGGTTAGTAAAAAATGGAAAAATCACGTTATGCGTCCTTCCTTCCCAAGCCAATTTTCATTTTGTCTCTACCGCATTGTCTAATCACTTTAATGGTCTCTCCAAAGTTTACTTTGTTTTCAATCGCACCCTTATTTTCTTTTAATGTGATTTGTAAGTGTTGTTTTTCTTTCAATTCGGTCATTTTTTTAATTTTGTTCTCCTAATTGTTTTTTTAATTCCTAACTTATTATTATTATTATTATTATTATTGTTTTTGTTGTTGTTGTTGTTGTTGTTGTTATTATTATTATTATTCTGTTTTGTTTCTCACGTTGTATGTATATATACATATATATTAAATTTAATTTATATTATTATATTATAGTATTATTATTATATAGTATTATTATGTTAATTATTATTATTATGTTGATTATATCTATCTATATGTATGGATGATACTATTATTATCTATTATATTAAATCCTCGTATTACATGTATATATACACATATATTATATTGTTATTTATTTCTACTATTTTTTACGTTTTCCATATATATATATATTTGTATTTTTATATTATACTTATACTAAATTATATTATTAGTATTACCACTTATATTGTATTATATCATACCATTATTATTATTATCATTATTATTTCTATTATTATATGTAACTATATTATTGATTATATGTTATAGTTAAATTCATTATGATCATACCGTATTATAAGTACTGTAAATTATATATATTCATATTATTATTATACTATTACTTATATTGTATTGTATTATCTTATACATATATTATAATATCGTGTATAGTATTATTAACATGAGGTTAACATATTTTATATATAGATTTTATTAGCATGCTATATTTATTCGTTTATTCTGTATTTCTGTTTTTTGTTTATATGTTTTGTACATACTTACCTATATCATATATTCGTATTGTAATATTTAGTCGTTTAAGAGATATTTTTCACTTCATTTTCAGGAAAAGGTGAGGAAGTGGCATTCTGATTTATTCAGGTGTCATCTTCTTCGGTTGTTGTAAATGAGTAAATGTTCTCTTGAGATTTTAATATTTTTGGGATTAAATTTTAAATTAAATTTGAATTTCTATCTTCTAGCAAGACAACACTTAATCAACGCGGTACCAATTTTGGGCGCTGTGGGGGTGCTAATCCTTCCCCACGCGTAACCGACTCCCGAACCCAAATGTTTTGAATCTCTGGTTGATTTTTAACGGTGTCTGGTCTACCATAGTGGCCGGTGGCGACTCCAACACTCATTTCTCCATTTTTTTTCCATTTCCCCCATTTCAAAATATTTTTCAATATCGTCATTGCTCCAAAAAATAAAAACTTTTATCACATATAGGATCAGGACCACCTGGACTTTTTCTCTTTGACTCCAAAGGATTTTCGACATTCCCTTTCATGCTAGCTTTAATGTCTTTCTTGACTTCATCTATCAATGTACGTTTTCCACCTCCTTTTAATTGCATGGATTCATGATATGTCTCACGTATTTCTTGTCTTTTGGTCGATTTCATAACAGTTACAGATATACCAGCCACTACTTTTGTCAATTGCAGTGAATATCGACGACGAAAAGAATCAAATTCGTAAAATGACGGACGTACTTTCATTTCATCTTCAAATTCTTGATCAGGAACCGAAAATGAATGAAGCGAACGACTTGCAAAACTCGAAACCAAAAACAAAACATGCAATGAAAGCATGAAGAAAACATTGAAATTAGAAGTTTAAGAATCAAATTGAATGTAAAATCGATTTCAAGATCGAACGTTGAGAGGGCCGAATTACTAAATTTTAAAACTTTTATCACATATAGGATCAGGACCACCTGGACTTTTTCTCTTTGACTCCAAAGGATTTTCGACATTCCCTTTCATGCTAGCTTTAATGTCTTTCTTGACTTCATCTATCAATGTACGTTTTCCACCTCCTTTTAATTGCATGGATTCATGATATGTCTCACGTATTTCTTGTCTTTTGGTCGATTTCATAACAGTTACAGATATACCAGCCACTACTTTTGTCAATTGCAGTGAATATCGACGACGAAAAGAATCAAATTCGTAAAATGACGGACGTACTTTCATTTCATCTTCAAATTCTTGATCAGGAACCGAAAATGAATGAAGCGAACGACTTGCAAAACTCGAAACCAAAAACAAAACATGCAATGAAAGCATGAAGAAAACATTGAAATTAGAAGTTTAAGAATCAAATTGAATGTAAAATCGATTTCAAGATCGAACGTTGAGAGGGCCGAATTACTAAATTTTAAAATTATAAGAGCTTTTAAAGTTGTACATGAACCTAAATTGCTATTAGAATAAAACTATTGGGGACACGAATCTACCCTTCTTTAATTTTGTCAGTGTTTATTTATAACTAAATAACTTTAAATTTTAAACAAGGGTCAATTTATTATTAAATCAAAATTTATCGGATATTTAAGTTTCATAATAGAGACTTATGCCCTTGATCCCTCCGTCTCATGGACTATTTGATAAACAATGACGGAGTCATATGGATTTTTACTTAAAAAAATATAAGGGATATTTACTTATTTGACATCTTATTTTTCGATTCATTTGAACTATATCCCCTTTTTAATGGTTAATTGTACATTGTCTTTGTTTATCTTAATTATTTACTTCGTCCCTAATAATAAGTTTTTGCTTACTCATGAAACGGGTTGAATCGTGATCCAAATTCAAACTAGTTATATTATTTTTGTTAGAATTGAGTTCTTGAACGATAAAAGCTATATGTAAATAAGAGTTTTTCTTTTGGTTAATGTCATCATTTTAAATCTTTTGACCGGTCAATTTAAATTAAATATTATAAAAATTTATCACGAAACATTTTTTAAATTTATATAATTTATTACATTGGAATTTGTTTTTTTATTCTATTTTAAAATAACCGAACGAATCATTTTACTAGATGAATTGATGGTCCAATTTCTAATGATCCAAATAAATATTCTTTTTAATTATCAACAAGCTTCTTGTTTTATATTCCACTGATTCTATTGGTTGGTTGCCGCAGATGAAAGGTCTTGTGTTTGGAGCTTTGAGGGGAATTTTAATAAGGTGAGTGAAGCTGAAAATAGGGGGTTAGTGGTGCCTTTCACTCGCGATGAGGCGTGGGCGGTTGTTCGTGGGTGTGAGGGCTCGAAGTCACCGGGGCCGGACGACTACAATATGGAATTTCTTAAGAAGTGTTGGGAGGTAGTTTGTGATGATGTTGGGCGGTTTTTAGATGATTTTTTTTGCGTCCGACTAGTTACCTGTGGGTGCGAACAACACATTCCTTGTGCTTTTGCCTAAGGTTGATTCACCGGTCACCTTGAGTGATTTTTGACCAATCAGCTTGCTTAATTCGATATATAAGATTCTTGCCAAAATTCTGGCTAGAAGGCTGCAATCGGTGTTGGGAGGACGAATTAGTGATCACCAATCGTCTTTTGTGCGTGGGCGTGAAATTGTGGATGGTATTCTATTGGCAAATGACACAATACATTCCATGCGACAGAGTTCGTTGGGCAGATGTATCCTGAAATTTGTCTTCGCGAAAGCTTACGACTGCGTTCGATGGGAATTTTTAGAGCACATTTTATGGTCGATGGGGTTCAATGATTCTTGGCGTCGTCTGATTACTGAGTGTATCAGCACAGTCAGGTTGTCAGTTTTGTTAAACGGTATCGCCAATAAAGAATTTGGAATGGGGCGTTGTCTGTGGCAAGGCTGCCCGCTGTCACCTTTGCTATTCGTTATTGTGGCGGAAGCACTACATAGGATGTTCATTCAAGCGGAGGAGTTGGGGCTCATCAATTGGGTTTCGTTGGCTCTGGGGTGTCGCTATCGCATCTTTAATTTGCTGACGACACCATTCTTTTCTTTGAAGCCTCCGTTGAGAGCGCTACAACTATCCGCAGGTTACTGTGTTTCTTCCAAGTTTGTTCTGGTTTGAAAATTAACTTCAACAAGTCCTCTCTTTATACTATTGGCATAGATAAGTGGCTGTTTGATTCAATGGCGGCTGTCATGTGTTGTCAGAAAGGTGAATTGTTTTTTGTTTTCTTGGGGCTGCCGTTGGGGATGAATCCTAGCAACATTGCTGTATGGGAACCAGTTATACCCTCGGTTCGACAAAAGCTCGCTGGTTGGAAACGAACATCTTTATATTTTGCTGCTCGCGTCACACTGTTAAACTTTGTTCTTTCGTCACTTCCAGTTTATTATATGGGTTTGTTTCGGATTCCGAAGGGTGTTATCACATCAATATATAAAGTGAGGCGTGATTTTCTGTGGGGTGGGTGAGTTTACAAGGGAAAATATGTCGAGTAAGCTGGAGTATGGTTTGTCGGCCACATTATCTTGGTGGGTTGGGGTTGCAGATTTGGAGGTTTGAAATAAAACATTATTGGCAAAATGGTCTTGGCGGTATGCTAGGGATGAATCGTCTTTGTGGAGGGCCATCATCGTGGCAAAATATGGCAAGGCAGCCCAGTGGTGGCGATTTAACTCTACCTACAGGGGTTCAATGTCAGATATTTGGAAATAGATTGTCAAAATTGTGAGCTCGGATAGTGTGCAAAAGTTCATGGGTGAGACTAGTTTTGTTTGGAAGGTTGGTGATGGTTCACGAGTTTTATTTTGGTTTGATGCATGGTGTGTTGAGAAACCATTGAAGGATATATTCCCACAGTTATTTTCGATAGTGGTGAATCGTTTGGCTTTGGTCGCTGACCTTTTCGATGGGGGTAGCATTCAGCATGACCGCTGGGAGAGTTTCTTTCGTCAAGGCTTGCGTTCGTTTGAGCTTCGACAACTTCGGGAGCTTATCTCGCTCTTTGGACCTGTGAGGTTACGGCATGGTGCAGTAGATATGTTAGTCTGGACACCTTATACGCGCGGGACCTTTTCAGTAAAGGCTCTATCACGTTTGCTTATGTTGGACAAGGTGAGAGGGAGCGTTTTCGGTAAGTGTTTTGCTTGGCAAGTCCTCGTACCTCCAAAGGTTCAGGCGTTTTTGTGGTTCACATGGCTGCGCTATTTACCAACCTTTGATTTTTAGAATTTTCGTGGCATCGTGTTGGATGAGCATCAAGGTTTGTGTGCTTGGTGTAGTGAGAGGGAGGAGGAGATTGATCACTTGTTTTTCCTATGCTCGTTTGCCCAAAGAATTTGGGATTGGTTTAGGCGTTGGTGGGGGGTGTCTTTGCCGATGCCGAGGACTTTTTCTGATTTTTTCATCCCGAGATTTCATTGTTCTTTCACGGGCACTTTAAGGCTTCTGTGGGTGTCGAGCATTGCTACATTGTTGTGGTCCCTATGGCTTGCGCGGAATGAATGTGTTTTTAACGGTAAACTTCTACCGGCTTTGGAGATTTGCTTCTTGGTTAAATTGCGCTCATTTTACTTGGTGAAGTCGTTAAAAGATGGGTTGTTCGTTAGTGAGTCTTTATGGTGGGATTGCCCGAGCTCGTTCAGTGAGTTTGTAGTTTCTAAGCCACGTCGTGTGCGGGTGAGTTGGGAGCCCCTAATTGGGGACACACTGAAATTTTCGGTTGATGGTTCTGTAACCCCCTAAACTCGGCCCAGAAGGAATGGGCCGAATCTAGGAAGTAGCTATTGGAAACTTGTCCCTCCAGAAACAATTTAGGTTAAAATATTTTGTAATTCAGAAGAATCAATTAAATAAGTAAAACTCATCAAATACTCCGATTAAAATAAAACCCAATCTTTTAAACGATGCTCCGGTAATTAATTAAAATCCAAAAGTAACTTCATAGATGCATGCATTTAATAAAACGCAAAGTAAAACAGTTCCAATGTCCATATTACACAAATATCCCAAACAATATTAAAATTATAATTCTGAGATAACAGAAAGGTTCGTACTGAATAATAGTTTATCTGTATAAATAAGAGATGCTCCTAGTACCGATCGCCTAGAAACTCTGAGATATCTGAAAAATAAAACTAATGGGTGTAAGCTAAAGAGCTTAGTGTGTCACTAAAGTGCAACCGAAAACAAAACAAAACAAAAAAAGTATTTTATTTTCTGATAAAGACTTTTCTAAAAACACAACAAAACTGAATCATGATGATATGATGTCTGATGCACATGAATCATAGTACCCATCTCCGATACACCGAAAAGTAAGGTTCCCAGAGCCTACTTTCTCCATCGTCACCATCCGAAGTGGAACTTAGTCCGAAGGGTGGAAACAATGATCCGAAGCGGAATTCAGCCCGAAGGGTGAAACCACTGAACTTCCCCGAACAAATCTCAAACCATATACCCACAATGACATGATGCAAATTTTAAAATCCGATTCTCATCCGAAACTTGAATTATGAAAATTCAAGTTGCACAATACTATAAATCCGATGTTTTACAATTCCGTAAATCTGATATTTCACTTAAATCATAGTATGACATGTTATGCATGATGTCTGAAAACATTCACCCAATCACAACGGAGTATGCACACAAAATGTACAAAACATTTACTTATATTAATACCAGAAAAGCGCATAAAATTTATAGCACAGAAAGAAACACACAAGTTTATAAACCTGGAAGAGACACACCTTAGCAACAGTAGCTCTAAAGCCGAGAAAAACGCGTCTCACGCTCAGATCTAATTGAAACATGACCTACGAGGTATGAATACTATATTAGTATTTATTACCAACACTAAGCCACGGACTAAAACACTAATAACTAAACTGAAGATATACTCACGTGAAAAACTCGAAGAACGTGCACGATCGGTCTGAATAACTGGAGGTAACCCAACAGTCTCAAGGTCGACACCTGAACATGAGAATAACTCGGGTCAATCCAATATTCAATTTATCTGAAATTACTAAGTACATTTAATTGTAATTAGTAAAATGAAGCTCTCGGATTTGAACTTGACAAAGCGGACAGAAGATTCGGATTCAGGACGTCGACAAAGGTCATGGTGAACATTTTCCAATAAGTCAACTCTGGTCAAAGTCAAAGTCAACTGGTCAACTCTGGTCAAACGGGTCAAAGTCAACTCGGTCAAACTGGTCAGCGCTGATGTCACGGTCAAACAGTTTGGTCAAAGTCAAAAGTTGACTTTACTGATCAAAGAGGTCAACAAGTCCAAACTGTCAACTCAATGGTCAAAAGGTTCGGCCCTCAAATTGATCTGGTTCGGTCAACAAGTCCAAACTCCCATGGTTTAATCTGGTTCATAAATTGGTCCACTAAAACGGTTCAATTTGAACCACCCACTTGTTCTGGGTTTAAAACACGGGTCACACCACTAAACTGGGTTGGGGTCTCATACACATACGACTCACAAAGATTTAGGCTCCTCACTTGCTTCATAACACATATGGGCCTCATTGGTTCAAAACTGGGCTCCTAAACATACCCAATCCATAAATTAAAAGATCCCATCAATCCTTAGCCAAAACTGATGGCCCGATGCACATGGGTCCAACCCATACACAACACACAACCCAACAATAACACATAGCCCAACTTCCAAACATTTTCACCTTAATCTGAAACTAGGGTTTCAAGAGTCTTCACCGGCGGCGGCTAACTCCACGAACGGCGACGACCGATGAACAAACAGCGGCGGCACAAAACTGACAGAAAGGAAAATGCAAGGATTTAACAGAAATATAACCCTCAACTCAAAATCACCCAAACATAACCGAAACCATACGTTCAAGGCTTACCCACACACGATCGGAGCGGTGGACAACAACGTGAGGACGAACGGAGCAAGGAAAACGAGTCGTTTCCCTTTGACTTAGCGCAAACAATAGACGATTCACGGAGGAGGAGCGACGAAGCATGACGGTGCAACAGAAGATTTGAACAGGTTCACAACTGTTGCTCACAAACAACGGTCAACGAGGGAAAGCCAAAGGTCGGGGTTTAAACGCACGACGGTGGTGGTCACGATGGTGGTGCGAATGGCGGAGGAGCACGCGGTGGTGAAGGTCGGCACCCAAGTGAAATCGAAGAGTTTCTCACCGTTTACTCGCAAATGGAGGCCGATGAAGGAGCAACGAGGACCGGGGTTGGTTCGCGAGAGGAAAGGGAGCCGAATTGTGGTGACAAAACATGAAACGGACGGCAGATGGTGGCTGATTGGAGCTTTGCCAGACCTTAAGGGTTATGGGAGAGGGAGAGCGGCTGACCAGATTCCAAATTAGAAGCTGAAAAGACTTTTAGGAATTTAACATTTACCCTAACGAGTGGGTTAATCACGAAACAAGGGTCCCGACTTTTACCCGCATCACAGAACAGTCACCAAAGTTTGAATTTCTATCATTCAGTCACTCAAATATGATTTATTTCCAATTAAGTCCACAAAATCGAATTAGGGTTTCTGAAACAAAATCCCCAAATGTTAGGATTTTAAATCTAGGGATTTCAAAATTAGGGTTTCTGAATTGGGGTAATTTTTGGGGTGTTACAACTCTCCCTCCCTTAAAAAAAATTCGTCCTCAAAATTTTCAGATGTAACAACAGATCTCAAAACCAACTAAAACACGCATATATTTTCCCATTCTGAATTCATGATATATCATAACTGAAAATACTGAAACGTAGAACTGGAAAAAGAACTTAAACATATTAAGATGTACCTTCCATGTCATCATGTATATCATCGTATCCAACACGAGCTCCGGTTGAATGTACTGAACATGGACGTCTAATCTCAGATCTAACTGATCCACCACTCGGACCATGTCTATCTCTACTAGCAGTACCAGAAGCAACTGACCTAAACTGCCCTCTACCTCGGTGAGGTGCTTGAATTGATTCATGTCTCTGAATCTGAACGGATAAACTAGTAGCTGAACGTGGACAATTCTTTAAGTAGTGATCCTGAGAACCACATCTGAAACACGTTCTATTCATCAATATGCACTCTCTGTTATGCTTTTTATTGCAAAAACCACATACAATAATAGGCCGACAAAATTTTAACTACCCTGGCTGCCAGACAGAACTGTCGATACAGCAAGTCTTACATCCTGATAACCCTGAGAAACAAACTCATCCCTAGGTCTCTTTCCAAACGAGCTGACAAAACTTGGGTGTAGAAATGTGTCTTGTTGCTTCCCAACTTGATCAAATTATGAAGTTCCTCTTTTTCCATTTGAGAAATTTATTCTCTCAGAATTTTTAGCTCGATCAACCATGTCGCTGAATACTTTTTCATGATGTGTTGCAACATCTCTTTGAATCGATAGACGAAGTTCCTAAAAAAAGTCACACTTATCTTTCTTAGTAACAACTAAGTCAGGAGCATACTTGACCAACCTCCGAAATTCTATCTCATAATCATTTACTGACTTGTTATTCTGTTTCAAATTCATAAAGTAATCTTAACACTTCGCTAAGAGCTCGGCTCCCACATATCGATCAATGTTCTCAATATCAAGTGAGTTATCACTTCCGATCTGATATCCTCCTAACGAATAGTTCTCATCAACATGCAACTTATTCTGAATTTCTGATTCCCCAAGAGGTTGGTGATTACTACCAAGAGCAGCAGTACGTCCTCGGTCACAACCTCGAACAAACGATAGATTAAGACTCCTATGCGGTGGCATAATAAACTATCTACCAAAAGGTAATAATCTAGAGTCAGAATCGGTACTAAAGTCTCAGATTTAAAACACATTGGAAACGTTGAAGTCAAAATCACATAATACAAAACTATATTTTTCAGAAAAACCTCATTTATCCCAAAATATTTCCGATGCATGCAAAAGTCAAAAACATTTTGAAAATAACTTTTGTGAGCCCACAGTCCGAGGGTTGAACAGGGCTCTGATACCACTAAATGTAACCCCCTAAACCCAGCCCAGAAGGAATGGGTCGAATCTAGGAAGTAGCTATTGGAAACAGGTCCCTCCAAAAACAATTTAGGTTAAAATATTTTGTAATTCAAAAGAATCAATTAAATATGTAAAACTCAACAAATACTCCGATTAAAATAAAACCCAATCTTTTAAACGATGTTTCGATAATTAATTAAAATCCAAAAGTAACTTCATAGATGCATGCATTTAATAAAATGCAAATTAAAACAGTTCCAATGTCCATATTACACAAATATCCCAAACAATATTAAAACAATAATTCTGAGGTAACAGAAAGGTTCGTACTGAATAATAGTATATCTGTATAAATAAGGGATGCTCCAAGTACCGATCGCCTAGAAACTCTGAGATATCTGAAAAATAAAACTAATGGGTGTAAGCTCAAGAGCATAGTGTGTCTCTAAAGTGCAACCGAAAACAAAACAAAACAAAACAAAAAACGTATTTTATTTTCTGATAAAGACTTTTCTGAAAACACAACAAAACTGAATCATGATGATATGATGTCTGATGCACATGAATCGTAGTACCCATATCCGATACACCGAAAAGTAAGGTTCCCCAGAACCTACTTTCTCCATCATCACCATCCGAAGTGGAACTCAGCCCGAAGGGTGGAACCACTGATCCGAAGCGGAATTAAGCCCGAAGGGTGAAACCACTGATCCGAAGCTGAATTCAGCCCGAAGGATGAAACCACTGAACTTCCCCGAACAAATCTCAAACCATATACCCACAATGACATGATACAAATTTTAAAATCCGAGTCTCATCCAGAACTAGAATTATGAAAATTCAAGTTGCACAATACTATAAATCCGATGTTTTACAATTCCGTAAATCTGATATTTCACTCAAAACACAGTATGACATGTTATGTATGATGTCTGAAAACATTCACCGAATCACAACGGAGTATGCACAAAAATGTACAAAACATTTACTTATATCAATACCAGAAAAGCGCATAAAATTTATAGCATAGAAAGAAACACACAAGTTTATAAACCAGGAAGAGACACACCTTAGCAACAGTAGCTCTAAAGCCGAGAAAAACGCGTCTCACGCTAAGTTCTAACTGAAACATGACCTACGAGGTATGAATACTATATTAGTATTTATTACTAACACTAAGCCACGGACTAAAACACTAATAACTAAACTGAAGATATACTCACGTGAAAAACTCGAAGAACGTGCACGGTCGGTCTGCATAACTGGAGGTAACCCAACGGTCTCAAGGTCGGCACCTGAACATGAGAATAACTCGGGTCAATCCAATATTAAATTTATTTGAAATTACTAAGTACATTTAATTATAATTAGTAAAATGAAGCTCTCGGATTTGAATTTGACAAAACGGACAGAAGATTCAGATTCAGGACGTCGAGAAAGGTCAAGGTGAACGTTTTCCAAAAAGTCAACACTGGTCAAAGTCAAAGTCAACTGGTCAACTCTGGTCAAACGGGTCAAACACAACTCAGTCATACTGGTCAGCGCTGATGTCATGGTCTAAGATCAACTTTAGTCAACGGTCAAACAGTTTGGTCAAAGTCAAAAGTTGACTTTACTAATCAAAGAGGTTAACAAGTCCAAAATGTCAACTCAATGGTCAAATGGTTCGGCCCTCAAATTGATCCGGTTCGGTCAACAAGTCCAAACTTCCATGGTTAAATCTGGTTCATAAACTGGTCCACTAAAATGGTTCAATTTGAACCACCCACTTGTTCTGTGTTCAAAACACGGGTCACACCACTGAACCGGGTTGGGGTCTCATACACATAGGGGCTCACAAAGATTCAGGCTCCTCACTTGCTTCATAACATATGTGGGCCTCATTGGTTCAAAACTGGCCTCCTAAACATAACAAAATCCATAAATTAAAAGATCTTATCAATCCTTAGCCAAAACTGATGGCCCGATGCACATGGGTCCAATCCATACACAACACACAAACCAACAATAACACATATCCCAACTTCCAAACATTTTCACCTAAATCTGAAACTAGGGTTTCAAGAGTCTTCACCAGCGGCGGCTAACTCCATGAACCTCGATGACCGATGAACGAACAACGGCGGCTAACTCCACGAATGGTGACGATCGATGAACGAACAACGACGGCACAAAACTGACAGCAAGGAAAACACAAGGATTTAAAAAAATATAACCCTCAACTCAAAATCACCAAAACATAACTGAAACCATACGTTCAAGGCTTACCCACACACGATCGGAGTGGTGAACAACAACATGAGGATGAACGGAGCAAGGAAAACGAGTCGTTTCCCTTTGACTTAGCGCAAACAATAGATGATTCACGGAGGAGGAGCGACGAAGCATGACGGTGCAACGGAAGATTCGAACAGGTTCACAACCGTTGCTCACAAACAACGGTCAACGAGGGAAAGCCAAAGGTCGGGGTTTAAACGCACGACGGTGGTGGTCACAATGGTGGTGCGAATGGCGGAGGAGCACGCGGTGGTGAAGGTCGGCACCCAAGCGAAATCGAAGAGTTTCTCACCATTTAATCGCAAATGGAGGCCAATGAAGGAGCAACGAGGACCGGGGTTGGTTCGCGAGAGGAAAAGCAGCCGAACGGTGGTGACAAAACGTGAAACGGACGGTAGATGGTGGCTGATCGGAGCTTCACCAAACCTTAAGGGTTAGGGGAGAGGGAGAGCGGCTGAACAGATTCCAAATTAGAAGATAAAAAGACTTTTACGAATTTAACATTTACCATAACAAGTGGGTTAATCACGAAACAAGGGTCCTGACTTTTACCCGCATCACAGAACAGTCACCAAAGTTTCAATTTCTATCATTGAGTCACTCAAATATGATTAATTTCTAATTAAGTCCACAAAATCGAATTAGGGTTTCTGAAACAAAATCCCCAAATGTTAGGATTTTGAATCTAGGGATTTAAAAATTAGGGTTTCTGAATTGGGGTAATTTTTGGGGTGTTACAGGTTCTACTCGTGCTAAGCCTGGGCCTGCAGGTTTTGGGGGTGTTTTGCGTGATGCACATTGTCGAATTCTAGCTCTCTTCTCAGGTCCACTTGGTTCCCTTGATTCCAATGTAGCAGAGTTACGGGCAATCGCTTTTGCGTTGAACTTCTTTGTAGCTTCTAAATGGGCATCTCGTCCCCTCGTGGTGGAGTCAGATTCCAAAATTGCTCTTGGTTGGGTGTTGCATTTGGAACGACGACCTTGGCTTTTGTGAGAGTTTTTTGGTTTGATCGATCAAGCATGCATCACTTTGGGGTCCGTATGCTTTAACCACATTTTTCGTGAGGCGAATGGGTTAGCGGATGTGCTAACAAAGGAAGGGGTGACGCGGGCATCTTTATTTCAGGCCTCTGTATGATTGTTTCCTTTGTGAGGGGCGTTGTGTTCCGTTGTTGTTTATTTCCTTTTAGTCCTTGTGCCGTACTCTTTTCCTTGGTTAGGCTTAGGGAGGTTTTTAATGAGGTGCGCGTGTGACTCGAGTTGTATATTTTCCCATTAATATACAGATTTTTGCCGATAAAAAAAGAGGAACGACAAAAAGGATATAAATAAGCAGGTATGTTATATTTTTATGTTATACATTGTAAAATGAATTAGGGTATTAAAATTTAATCAATTTTTTTTGTTTAAATAGAGATATATTATATTCTCATTCCGAGATTCGAACTTATACAAGATGGAGCAGAATGTGTATCCTTAGCAACTAAACCAATTAATTTTGGTTAGACTCAAAATAATTTGACATATAATAAATTTATTTATGTATAACTTAAAAGACAACTATTAATTATTTTAGCGGGAAAAGATATTAGGTAATTTATATAATGTATAGAATTCAAATTCTTATGTTACGAGTAAAACAAATTAAATTAGAAGTATCACCTCCATGATAAATTTTAATAATATTTGCTTCAAATTAATTTATCGACAAACCGATCAAATATGATTATAAAAAATGCCATTCCGTGAATGAAAACATTTTAACACTCAATGTTTTATTTTGAGTCAAAATGGTCTTTTTGTGAATGAAAACTGTAATCAACTAACGATAAACAACTTGATATGACTGACAGAATAACACATCATCAGAAAAAAAAATTAAATTGTATTTTATATAACTTTAGTTTTACTTGTGTGTCATTATGTCAAGTCAACACCTTTTTTTATTTGTCATTGTTGTGTCAGTGTGCATTGGCATGGAGATTTCCCACACCATGTCAAGTAATTTGTCGTTAATTAACTAACTATTTTAACTTAAGATAAAATACTAAAGCTTAATGTACTTAAAAAAATTAAAATAATTTTTCAGTCAAATATTAAGAACATTTCTAACTTTATGCATAAAAAATATAACCTAAAGAGAATTTGTGCATCCTGAAGTGATAAATGAAAAAAATATAAAGGAAGATTTGGATAAAAGGAAGATCACATCAAAAGCCAACCTTAAAAGTTTTTAGTTTTAACAATTTTAACCATTGTAATCCTTTTTGGATCCAAATTCGTATCTAATTCTTTGAACAAACTTTCCTATAATGCTCCAATTTATAAAAAAATTATTTTAATACACAAATGGAATAAAATTTAATTTATATATATTTATTAATTTTAGAAGTTATGAATTGTGGGTTTAGAATTTAAATTTTAAGATTTATAGTTTTATAATTTACATATGGAAATTAAAATTTCATTATTTAAATATGAAAAGTTGTGTAAATCTTTCACACTGTTTGTGTATAAAAAATATTACTTTTGTAAAAATTGTTTAAGTTTGGTGTTCATATTAATATTATCTTTTTTACGTCATATTAGGCCTTAAATTTTATTTTAATCTCTTTTAAGTTTTAAGTTTTTAATTTGTTATCAAATTAAACAACCGATACAAATAATATTTTTTATTTATTTACTAACAATTTTCATCTTTTCTGATTTTTATTACTAAAGATACCTTGAAGAATTTGTTCCCCAAATTATTTCGACGAGCGAGTAATAAGCTTGCAAGTGTAAATGTTGAGGATTTCATACAAAATTTACACCATTGACATAAAATTATGTGTCTGTCCTTAAATTTTATTAAATCGAATTTCAAAATTTTATTTCTAAAAGAGAGTATGAAATTTAAAGAGAGGGAATTTTGGTGCAAACGGTGTAAGATGGAATATTATAACTAAAATTTAGGAAATATGTTATATAAAAAGTTTCATTCATATCAGATACATACGTATACATGTATATATTGTTCAATGTCTAATACGTAGTACTAATAAAGTTCAGCATACATTCATCTAATACAAACTACGTTTTTTTCTATTGTGATCAACTGTTGTTATAAGATGTGAGATCATTAGTGATGTATAGGATCAGGACCGCCTGGACTTTTTCTCTTTGACTCCAAAGGATTTTCGACATTCCTTTTCATGCTAGCTTTAATGGCTTTCTTTCCTTCATCTATCAATGTACGTTTTTCACCTCCTTTTAATTGCATGGATTCATGATCGGTCTCACATATTTCTTGTCTTTTGGTCGATTTCGTAACAATTGCAGATATACCAGATGCTACTGTTGTCAATTGAGGTGAATATCGATGACGAAAAGAGTCGAATTCGTAAAATGACGGACGCACTTTTATTTGATCTTCAAATGCTTGATCAGGAACCGAAAACGAATGAAGTGAATGAGTTGCAAAACTCGAAACCAAAAACAAAACATGCAAGGAAAGCATCAAGAAAACATTGAAATTAGCCATTTGAAAGTTCAAATTAGGGTTTGATAGTTTGCATACAATGGGTTGCATGTATATGTATATATAGATATTACCAACCTTTTGTTTTGCCAGAATATTCAAAGTTTGCTCATATGGATACCATTTGATTGGATTTTAACTTTTAGGATTGAGATGAATTCTTGTTGCTTATATTCAGTTTAGATTCCTATATTTATGTCATAAACATATTTAATATGATTTATATTTAGATAAATTTAAATACGTTAATAATCAAATTTGATATATTTGCATACTTATTAACTTACATATTATATTTATATTATGATCATGTTGTGTATGAAATTTCAGTATTTTAATCGTTTCATAATCATATATTTATATTTGGGCATGATTAGGATTGCATGAAAAGTTTTTACTTGCCCATAAGTAGGGTGAGCAAAACTCCAGTTGACTCGACGCGAAAAAACCTTACTCGTAATTTTATCCCGAAATATATGTGTGAATTACATAATTATCTCATGTTGGGTCAAATTAAATATTTTTACTCTAAATTTAAACTCGACCCGACCCAACCTAAATATATTTTTTTAAATCCCGGCTCATAAAATTTGATCGGTCGAATCTCCGTGTCATGCACATCCCTAGTTAGTAGAGGCTTAAATTCTTTACTTCCATTCTCTTTGAAATGTACTGATACAAATTAAAGTATATGATTAAATTTCAAAAGTAATTATAACAGAGGTATTAAAATCACAATTTGACCAAATTATATACAACTTTCAGGTTTCATATTCCTCACATGAAGTGGGAATAGTTCCAACCATGGCCGATCCAAACGTACCCATCTCGTCAACTCCGACCACCAACCAAGCTTCCCAAGTCAGCAGAACTGACCGCGAGGCTCGAGTTTTAAGGTACAAAGAGAATAGGAGGAACCGAAAATTTGAGAAAACAATTCAATACGCTTCCCGGAAGGCCTACACCGAATCAAGACCAAGAATCAAAGTTCGATTCGTCAAAAGAACTAAAACCGACAACGACATAGTCCTCGACCACATGCTTAACTCGTCAACTTAAGCTTTTGCAGCAGCTTTCATGTCGGAAACAGAGTACGACGTTGTCTCGTAGTTTTGAAAGTCGATTTATAGAAGAATATTATGATTGTGTAATATAGTAATAAAATTCTGGCAAGTAGAATAATCCAAACGACAATTGAAATTAATGGAAATAGATGTTTAGTTCTTTGGTTATAGTTTATGTCGCGTCTAAAGTTTGATTTCAATCTCGGAATAAAAAACAAAGGCTTGATTCCTTAAGACTTTTTAAATTGAACCAAACTTTTTGTTTGGGTTAATATATATTTTGGTACCTTAATTTTGTCTTAACTTGACTGTTCGATTTAAATTATCATTTAAATTTGACTTCTAATTTGAACAAAACATCACATTTTTGTACTTATTTTTATCTAAAAGTTGAGTTTTAGTATTATTGAATCGGACAAAGAAGTTTAAGAATCAAATTGAATATGAAATTGATTTCAAGATTGAACGTTGAGAGGGTCGAATTACTAAATTTAAATTTTTTTTATCGGCAAAAGAGTATGATTTTATTAATAAGTACCATACAGTGTCATCACACTCCATGGCCTCATTAAAAACCTCCCTACACCTAAATTGAGGAAAAGAGTACCGAGGAGTATGAGATAAAGAACAAATGCTAAAAACAACCGAACAAACACGAAAAAACTAAAGCAAGAAACCAAAACACAAATCATTCACGCTAGTATGCAAAACCAAGATGTTCGATCAACACCACCCCTCGCCAAAAAGTCATCCAAGCAATTCGCTTCTCGATAAAAACATGAATACATAAGCTCAACAATAATCCCCCTCAGATGCAATTTCCAGGCCAAAAGATGTCGTCAAGCACTAACAAAAAAATGGTCTGATGTTGTGTGTTTCCATACTTATCGATCCTCATAGTTTTAACAAACCACACCACGCCACTCTATCGACACAAAGGAAATCACGCACCACAGCCAATGAATAATTCCGCCATACCTCGTTGTAGATTACCACAACACATATCGCCTAACAAACTCGCTTGATCCCCTCCCACACACGGTATGTATACTCCTACTATACCACAAAAACAGACATCCAAGAACCGAAAAAATCTGTCTCCTCTCTCGAATGTCAAAAACATCCGAAGAAGGCGTAAACACATAAACAAAATCATTCGTAAACCATATCTTATTCACCATACCATCACTTGATGTCTTTAATTTAGTCACATAAAAAATGACCATCGCACACCTTTGTTGTCTCAAAAAGTGTTGAACCGAATTACGCATCAACGCTGAACCAATCCCACTCACATTCCACGACCACAAACTCAACGCTCTTTTCAATTATTGTCGTTCTTGCGCTTCAATCATACGCACGATATCCTTTACAATTTCTTGTTCGTTTCTAATTGTTTCCACCCCAATCAGTTTACCCAATTTCAATTTTTCCTCCGCTTCTCTTAAAATAATCCGTTTTCGGTTATAGAAGTCTGAATCTGACAAAGAGCCATTGGCAATTACCTCTGATGGTTTTTGGTTTTTTTTCGGACGACCTCTGCCCTTTTTTTACCAGCTTCGCTTTAGCCTCACCTCGCTCACCAGGCGATAAAAAACTCAGTTCGATTTCTGAAACCTGTCGTAACCTTCTATACTCTCCATTGTATTTAATTGTTTGAGCCTTATTAGCCCTAGGAATTTCTATCCTTGACCCATCAACACGTGGGCTCAATTCATCAGCTACTAGTTCGTCGGCAACTAGTTCATCACACGGTACTCCCACATTGTTTGGAAAAACATCCATCACAGCATCACTCGGCAAAACATCCAGAATTCGCTGACTTTCCCTTTCACGATGGACAAAGCTTACATCTTCATCCGCCATCCAACTTTCCGTGCTCATGACACGCCAATCCTCCCTCTTGTTCTCATTCCATATATGATCAATTTGGCTCAATCCCATATCCGAATAAGAGAAAGAATCGGGTACCATTATATCATTTGCTGACCTTCCACTTATAGACACCTTAACAGGGCATGACATATACATGTTCAAATCCTCAGTACTCAATGTATCTTCCGAGCAGTTCACCGCCTCACAACTACAATCACACTTAGGGCCAACTGCTTCCTTAATTTCTATAACGCAATTTGTGAAGACGTTATCGTTAATGCGCAAGTCCATTACTTCATCTATGTGTGAAATCTAGTCGGTTTCGATCTGAAATCGACATCGTTCAAACATCAAAGGCGCCAAAGTCTCAATGTCAATCCGTACGAGTTCGCCCCAAATCGCTGCAATATTTTGAAATGTTTCTTCAGACCATCCATGAATAGGAATTCCACTTACTGAAAGCCATACCCTTTGATTCGGTAAAAAGGATGTAGGCGACCATTCAATTAAATTTTCAAACCATTTTCTAGACGCCTAGTCTCCAAATTTCTCTTCCTTGATTCTTTATCTTCAAACATGAATAATACAAGAGAGCCCGCAACTCGCATCAAAGTAAAACCTGTCAATTTCGCCTTTGTAATCTCATTTGCAAGATCCGCTATTTGGCTGGGTTGACGGCAAAAACCCAAAGCGCAATTCTATAAAATTTCCCATTTATCGGTATTAACAACCCCATCCAGGCATTTGTGTTTCTCTTCCACTCTAGATTTCTCTTTCAATGTGATCTGATCATCACCGTCCTCATCCTTATTACGCCCCCTCACTGGATTCCTTTTGGAATTGTTCGTATGATCATGATCATCCCACTGTTTCTGGATCTCTTTGTTTGTCCTTGAATCAATGTTAACATGTTTTCTTCTCCAAAATGTATCCCTAGTCTCTCTTTGCGCCATCATTACCATTAATTGGTATCCATGAAGCCGAAAATCCATGAAAACGCTCTATGATTCGATCTGCATCCTTCTTTGACCCCAAACGTACAAATCTGAATCCGGTTCCATCTCTCGCTCTCTTTCTTGGTACAAACACATCAACAACCACTCCATGTCTGTCGAAAACTTTCCAAACGCTTTGATAGTGTAGTTGCCCCGGTAAGTTTTATACAAAAACCGTCCAAACTCTTTGAATCTGATTTCCCAAGCTAATTTTCCTCACTATTAAGGTTGCGTGCACGCCTCTAATTCTTACTTGAAACTTCAATTATGCACACAGTTTTATTCAGAAATATTCACAAACACATGGTGTGCACACATCAAATCCAATCCACTTTCACTTCTCATTTAAAAGATGAGTGCAAGCGTTAATACACAAGGTTTCGTAGTCTCTATGTGCAAACCAGAGGCAGTGAATCGCGATGTTGATTGGTGTTGTGGTACAATTCTAATTTGATAGCGGCCAAAGAGAGAGAACTGAGTAATATGGCCTTGAAAAAGGACTAGATTTTAAAATTATAAGGGCTTTTTAAGTTTTACAGCCCTTATAAAGCCCTTATAAAGCCCTTATAAAACTTAAAAAGCCCCTTTTTAAGTTTTACATGAACTTAAATTGCTATTAGAATAAAACTTTTATGGACACGAATCTACCCTTCTTTAATTTTGTCAGTGTTTATTTATAACTAAATAACTTTAAGTTTTAAACAAGGGTCAAATTATTATTAAATAAAAATTTATCGGATATTTAAGTTTCATAATAAAGACTTATGCCCTTGATCCCTCCGTCCCATGGATTGTATGATAAACCATGACAGAGTCATATGGATTTTTACTAAAAAAATATAAGGGATATTTACTTATTTGACCTCTTATTTTTCAATTCATTTGAACTATATCCCTTTTTTAATGGTTAATTGTACATTGTATCTATTTATCTTAATTATTTACTCCGTCCCTAATAACAAGTTTTTACTTACTCATGAAACTGGTTGAACCATGATTAAAATTCAAACCAGTTATACTATTTTTGTTCGAATTGAGTTCTTGAACGATTAAAAGCTATATGTAAATAAGAGTTTTTCTTTAGGTTAATGTCATCGTTTTAAATCTTTTGACTGGTTAATTTAAATTAAATATTATAAAAATTTATCACGAAACAATTTTTAAATTTATATAATTTATAACATTAGATCTAATTTTTTATTCTATTTTAAAATAACCGAACGAATCATTTTACTAGATGAATTGATGGTCTAATTTCTAATGATCCAAATAAATATTCTTTTTAATTGTCAACAAGCTTCTCGTTTTTTACTACACTGATTCGATTGGTCGGTTGCCGCGGATGAAAGGTCTTGTGTTTGGAGCTTTGAGGGGAATTTTAATAGGGTGAGTGAAGCTGAAAATAGGGGATTAGGGGCGCCTTTCACTCTCGATGAGGCGTGGTCGGTTGTTCGTGGGTGTGAGTGTTCGAAGTCACCGGGGCCGGACGGCTACAATATGGAATTTTTTAAGAAATGTTGGGAGGTAGTTTGTGATGATGTTGGGCGGTTTTTAGATGATTATTTTGCATCCGACAAGTTACCTATGGGTGCGAAAAATACATTCCTTGTGCTTTTGCCTAAGGTTGATTCACAGGCCACCTTGAGTGATTTTCGACCAATCAACTTGCTTAATTCGATATATAAGATTCTTGTCAAAATTCTGGCTTGAAGGCTGTAGTCGGTGTTGGGATGACTAATTAGTGATCACCAATCGGCTTTTGTGCGTGGGCATCAAATTGTGGATGGTATTCTATTGGCAAATGAGACAATACATCCCATGCGACAGAGTTCGTTGGGTAGATGTATCCTGAAATTGGACTTCGCGAAAGCTTACGACTACGTTCGATGGGAATTTTTAGAGCATGTTTTATGGTCGATGGGGTTCAGTGTTTCTTGGCGTCGTTGGATTACTGAGTGTATCAGCACAGTCAGGTTGTCAGTTTTGTTAAATAGTAGCTCCACTAAAGAATTTGGAATGGGGCGTGGTCTGCGGCAAGGCTGCCCGTTGTCGCCTTTGTTGTTCGTTATTGTGGCGGAAGCACTACATAGGATGTTCGTTCAAGCGGAAGAGTTGGGGCTCATCCATGGGGTTTCGTTGGCTCTGGGGGTGTCGATATCGCATCTTCAATTTACTGACGACACCATTCTATTCTATGAAGCCTCCGTTGAGAGCGCTACGACTATCCGCATGTTACTATGTTGCTTTCAAGTTTGTTCTGGTTTGAAAATTAACTTCAATGAGTCCTCTCTTTATACTATTGGCGTGGATGAGGGGCTGTTTGATTCAATGGTGGTTGTCTTGTGTTGTCGGAAAGTTGAATTGCCTTTTATTTTTTGGGGCTACCGTTGGGGGTGAATCCTCACAACATTGTTGTATGGGAACCAGTTATAGCCTCGGTTCAACAAAAGCTCGCTGGTTGGAAACGAACATCTTTATCTTTTGCTGCTCGCGTCAAACTGGTAAACTCTGTTCATTCGTCACTTCCAGTTTATTATATGGGTTTGTTTCGGGTGCCGAAGGGTGTTATCGCATCAATAGATAAAGTGAGGCGTGCTTTTCTGTGGAGTGGGGTGGGGTGAGTTTACAACAGAAAATGTATCAAGTAAGCTGGAGTATGGTTTGTCGGCCACGTCATCTTCGTGGGTTGGGGGTTGCGAATTTGGAGGTTGGAAATAGAGCGTTATTGGCAAAATGGTTTTGGCAGTATGCTAGGGATGAATCGTCTTTGTTGAGGGCCATCATCGTGGCAAAATATGGCGATGCAGCCCAGTGGTGGTGATTTAACTCTACCTACGGGGGTTCGATGTTAGTTATTTGGAAGCAGATTGTCAAAACTGTGAGCTCGAATAGTGTGCAAAAGTTCATGGGTGAGACTAGTTTTGTTTGGAAGGTTGGTAATTGTTTTTGAGTTTTATTTTTGTATGATGCATGGTGTGTTGAGAAACCATTGAAGGATATATTCCCACGGTTATATTCGATAGTGGTGAATCGTTTGGCTTTGGTCGCTGACCTTTCCGATGGGGGTAGCTTTCAGCATTACCGCTGGGAGAGTTTCTTTCATCGAGGCTTGCGTTCGTTTGAGCTTCGACAACTTCGGGAGCTCATCTCGCTCTTGGGACCTGTGAGGTTACGGCATGGTGCAGTTGATATGTTAGTCTGGACACCTGATACGCACGGGACCTTTTCAGTAAAGGCTCTATCACGTCTTCTTATGTTGGACAAGGTGAGAGGGAGCGATTTCGTTGAGTGTTTTGCATGGAAAGTCCTCGTACCTCCGAAGGTTCAGGCGTTTTTTTGGTTCACATGGCTGCGCCGTTTACCAACCTTTGACTTTTTGAAGCTTCGTGCATCGTGTTGGATGAGCAGCAAGGTTTGTGTGCTTGGTGTCGTGAGAGGGAGGATGATTTTTTCTATGCCCATTTGCCTGTAACACCCTCGTCCCGGTCCAATCTATACCTCCGAAGCATAGAGACATGAAACTCATCATGTATCTTCTCTAACTCTTGCGGTAGCCTCAGCTTATACGCAACAGGACCCACACGTTCTATCATCTCGTATGGTCCAATATACATAGGGCTCAACCTACCCTTCCGGTCAAACCTTATCACCTTCTTCCAAGGTGAAACCTTCAATAACACACGGTCACCCACCGCAAACTCAATCTCCTTACGCTTCAAATCCGCGTAAGACTTCTGTCGATCAGAAGCTGCCTTTAACTGCTCATAAATGTGCTTGACCTTCTCGGTGGTTCCTTTCAACAAAGTCGGCATCGAGACCAATTTCTGACCTGTTTCAGCCCAGCAAAGAGGAGTTCTGCACTTCCTCCCATACAAGGCTTCATAAGGTGCCATTTGAATACTTGCCAGGTAGCTATTATTATAAGCACACTCCACCAAAGGAAAATGCTTCTCCCAAGAGCCTTGAAAATCGATCACACAGCACCTCAACATATCCTCAAGCACTTGGATAACACGCTCAGACTGTCCATCCGACTGTGGATGATAAGAAGTACTAAAGTTCAGCCGCGTACCCAAAGCTTGATGCAAACACTCCCAAAATTGCGATGTGAACCTCGGATCTCTATCCAACACTATAGATTTTGGTACGCCATGCAGACGCACAATTTCAGCAATGTACAACTCTGCAAGCTTATGCAAGGTATACGTGGTATGCACAGGTAAGAAATGCGCACACTTTGTAAGGCGATCCACAATCACCCACACTGAGTTCTTCTTCGATGGCGACAAAGATAAACCGGACACAAAGTCCATAGTGACTCTTTCCCACTTCCATTCAGGAATCCTCAATGGTTGCAAAAACCCTGAAGGAAACTGATGCTCAGCTTTAACCCGCTGACAAACCATACACTTACTCACATATTCCGCAACATCTTTCTTCAACCCCACCCAATAATACTCATCCTTCAGATCACGATACATCTTTGTACTACCAGGGTGCATAGCAAAAGGACTACAATGAGCTTCGGTCAGAATAGTACGCCTCAACTCTACATCATTCGGCACTACTACTCTTTCTCCGAAACATAAAACTCCATCATCATTAAAATAGAAATCCGATGATCTACCCTCAGCAATATCCTGAAAATGTGGCACCAAGGAATCGTCCAACAACTGCTTATCCTTTATTAACTGAACCAGAGATGGTTTCACTTTCAATTCAGCCATAAGACTTCCATCTCGCGAGATACTCAATCTAGCAAACACAACCCTTAACTCTACCGCCACTTTCATATTATATTTATATTTTGTTCATGTTGTGTATAAAATTTTAGTATTTTAACCATTTCATAATCATATATTTATGTTTGGGCATGATTAGGATTGCATGAAAAGTTTTTACTTGCCCATAAGTAAGGGTGAGCAAAACTCGAGTTGACTCGACGTGAAAAAACTTGACTCGTAATTTTATCCCTAAATATATGAGTGAATTACATAATTATCTCATGTTGGGTCAAATTAAATATTTTTACTCTAAATTTAAACCAGCCCCAACCTAAATCTATTTATTTTAATCCCGGCTCTTAAAATAGGATCGGTCGAATCTCCGTGTCATGCCCATCCCTAGTTAGTATAGGCTTAAATTCTTTACTTCCATTCTCTTTGAAATGTACTGATACAAATTAAAGTATATGATTAATTTCAAAAGTAATCATAACAGAGGTAGTAAAATCCCAATTTGACCAAATTATATACAACTTTCAGGTTTCATATTCGTCACTTGAAGTGGGAATAGTTCCAACCATGGCCGATCCAAACGTACCCATCTCGTCAACTCCGACCACCAACCAAGCTTCCCAAGTCGACAGAACCGACCGCGAGGCTCGAGTTTTAAGGTACAAAGAGAAGAGTAAGAACCGATAATTCGAGAAAACAATCCGATGTGCTTCCCGGAAGGACTACGCCGAATCAAGGCCAAGAATCAAAGGCCGATTCATCAAAAGAACTGAAAACGACAACGACATAGTCCTCGACCACATGCTTAACTCGCCAACTTCAGCTTTTGCAGCAGCTTTCATGTCGAAAACAGAGTACGACGCTGTCTCGTAGTTTTGAAAGTCGATTTATAGATGAATACTATGATTGTGTAATATAGTAATTAAATTCTGGCAAGTAGAATAATCCAAACGACAATTGAAATTAATTGAAATAGATGTGTAGTTCTTTGGTTATAGTTTATGTCGCGTCTAAAGTTTGATTTCAATCTCGGAATAAAAAACCAAAGGCTTGATTCCTTAAGACTTTTTAAATTCACCCAAACTTTTTATTTGGGTTAATATATATTTTGGTACCTTAATTTTGTCTTAACTTGACTCTTCGATTTAAATTATCATTTAAATTTGACTTATGATTTGAACAAAACATCGCGTTTTTGTACTTGTTTTTATCTAAAAGTTGAGTTTAAGTATTATTGAATCGGACAAAGAAGTTTAAGAATCAAATTGAATGTGAAATCGATTTCAAGATCGAACGTTGAGAGGGTCGAATTACTAAATTTTAAAATTATAAGGGCTTTTAAAATTTTACATGAACCTAAATTGCTATTAGAATAAAACTATTGGGGGGACATATCTACCCTTCTTTAACTTTGTCAGTGTTTATTTATAACTAAATAACTTTAAATTTTAAACAAGGGTCAAATTATTATTAAATCAAAATTTATCGGATATTTAAGTTTCATAATAGAGACTTATGCCCTTGATCCGTCCGTCCCATGTATTGTATGATAAACAATGACGGAGTCATATGGATTTTTACTAAAAAATATAAGGGATATTTACTTATTTGACCTCTTATTTTTCAATTCATTTGAACGATTTCCCTTTTTAATGGTTAATTGTACATTGTCTCTATTTATCTTAATTATTTACTCCGTCCCTAATAACAAGTTTTTTCTTACTCATGAAACGGGTTGAACCATGATTCAAATTCAAACCAATTAAACTATTTTTGTTCGAATTGAGTTCTTTAACGATTAAAAGCTATATGTAAATAAGAGTTTTCTTTTTGTTAATGTCATCATTTTAAATCTTTTGACCTGTTAATTTAAATTAAATATTATAAAAATTTATCACAAAACAATTTTTAAATTTATATAATTTATAACATTAGAATCTAATTTTTTTTATTATATTTTAAAATAACCGAACGAATTATTTTACTAGATGAATTGATGGTCCAATTTCTAATGGTCCAAATAAATATTCTTTTTATTTATCAACAAGCTTCTCACTTTTTATTACACTGATTCGATTGGTCGGTTAGGAACGACAAAAAGAATATAGATAAGCAGCTATGTTATACTTTTATGCTATACATTGTTAATTGAATTAGGGTATTACACTTTAATCAAATTTTTTGTTTAAATAGAGAGATATTATATTCTCATTCCGAGATTCGAACCTATACAAGATGGACCAGAATGAGTATCCTTAGCAACTAAACAAATTAATTTTGGTTAGACTCAAAATAATTCGAACATATAATAAATTTATTTATGTATAACTTAAAAGACTAACTATTAATTATTTTAGCGGAAGAAGATATTAGATAATTTAAATAATGTATAGAATTAAAATTCTTATGTTACGAGTAAAACAAATTAAATTAGAAGTATCACCTCCTTAATAAAATATTATAATATTTGCTTCAAATTAATGAAAACTGTAATCAACTTACGATCAAATATGATTATAAAAATGTCATTCCGTGAATGAAAACATTTTGACACTCAACGTTTTATTTTGAGTCAAAATGGTCTTTTCGTGAATGAAAACTGTAATAAACTAACGATAAACAACTTGATATGACTGACGAAATAACATAACATCAGAAAAAAAAATTAAATTGTATTTTATATAATTTTAGTTTTACTTGTTTGTCATTATGTCAAGTCAGGACCTTTGTTTATTTTTCATTTTTATGTCAGTGTGCATTGCCATGGAGATTTCCCACACCATGTCAAGTAATTTGTCGTTAATTAACTAACAATTTTTATTCAAAGATTAACTATTTTAACTTAAGATAAAATATTAAAGATTAATGTACTTAAAAAGTTAAAATAATTTTTCAGTCAAATATTAAGAACATTTTCTAACGTTATGCATAAAAAATACAACTTAAAGAGAATTTGTGCATCCCGAAGTGATAAATGAAAAAAATAAAAAGGAAGATTTGGATAAAAGGAAGATCACATGAAAAGCCAACCTCAAAAGTTTTTAGTTTTAACGAATTTAACGATTGGAATCCTTTTTGGATCCAAATTCGTATCTAATTCTTTGAACACACTTTCCTATAATGCTCCTATTTATAAAAAAAATATATTATAATACACAAATAGAATAAAATTTTATTTATATAAATTATTAATTTTAGAAGTTATGAATTGTGGGTTTAGAGTTTAGAGTTTAAAATTTAAGATTTATAGTTTTATAGTTTACATATAGAGATTAAAATTTCATTATTTAAATATGAAAAGTTGTGTAAATCTTTCACACTGTTTGTGTAACACCCCAATTTTTCCTTAAATTAAAAACCCTAATAATTGGGAATTTCAATTGAAAACTTAATTAAATTTTAGTGATTAAATTGGGAATTTTCGGAATTTCACTGATAAAATTGTAACGATTGCAAAACTTAAGTGTCGTTTCATAAACCCTAGAAAGTATAATGGCAAGCTCTGTAATTAACCCTTTTCTTATGGTATAAATAGAACCTTTCAACCATTTTCTTTGGTTTTGGCCGTTCTCTTCCCTCTCCTATAACGTCTTGTGCAAGCAAAAGAAAAGAAACCCCTTTTCTCTGTTTTCCGTCCGACCAAGAGTCAAACACCGTTTGTTCGACGGTCCGGCAGCACCGTTCATCTTCCCTTTGTTGTCCACGATAACCCACTCGTCAACTAACCCTTGTCGGCCGCCCTTTGCCCGAAACTCGTCGGTAAGCTTTTTGGTTGCTTCGAAAATCCCTCACGCTGCCGTCGTCTTGTTTTTTTTTTGCAAATTGGTTGGGTCTCAATTGTTCCTTTCCCTCGTGTAAGTTGTGTGTGTATGTGGGTCTCGAAAATTCGTCGGATTTTGACGTGAGAGGTCACTGGCGGTGAGGAATCAGGGGGGATGTTATGCCCTAATTTTTGAATTAGGGATTTTATGTTGAACTGGTCTGAACCGGTCCAGAAAACTGCACCAGGTTGACAGAACCGAACAAATCTATCTTATAATTAGTTGGCTGACTTCAGCGTTGACCGTTGACTTTTTCAGAAAAAGGCTATTTTAGGTTTTTCGACGTCCTGATTCCGATTCTGTTGCCCGTTTTTCCAAATTCGAACCCGAAAGACCGGTTTGACCGCTTTTATTCATTTATACTTGTATTTAAAGATTTGAATATCGAAAAAATTAATTGGTATTATTCTTATTTACAGACGACATTGACTCGGATACTGAGATCCTTCCTCTTCCTCCACCTGGACGACTTCCTGTTGCTCAGACATCGGGATTCGCTCATGAGTTTAATTATTAATATGCATTCGATATTTATATTATCAGTGTCTTGGCATAGTAGTAATATCTTGATGGTGTATTTAATTGTTATAGGAGCTGACTCTGACCGACCTAGAGATAGAGCTGAGCATGGGAGACGTGACCGTCGACGTTGAGTGTTAGCTACTTGAGATGTGTTCTCTTCTGTGTAGTTTGCTTACAGTGATCTGCATGTAAATGTGATGATTTGCTGAAATGTACACATGATGTGGTCTGATGATGTGTGATGATTATATTCTATTGATCTGTGATGTTTGACTTGTTCAACATTCTATAATGTTATGCAATATTTGATTATACATTCAGATTCAGATTATTGTATATCGGGTTATATAATTATGCATTTCTATTGATAAATAATGCATTTAGATTCAGATCAATGGTTTTGCCCTACGGGCTGGATTCCACTTCGGATGGTGATGAGATAGAGAGTGGTTCTGGGGAACCTTACTCTTCAGATGGTGATGTATTTTGGGTGCATGTCATATTGTGTTGCATATTCATTCATACTTGCTTATGTGTTTGAATTGATTCATGATGGAAAAACTATATTCTAATAATGTTTGGTTGTCTCTGTTGTTATAATGACTCTGTTTGTTCTATTTGCATTATAGAGACACACTGAGAGTTTTTGCTGACTTTCCCTTAGTTTCTACTTGCAGATACTCAGGTCTAGGCTACGGTACTTGGAGGACCTCATTTTCCAGCTTTATTTATTTATTATTATCAGTATGAGACTTGGACTTTTATATATTATATGTTTTATCAAATTGTATATAATTTCAGATTCTGGATGTTTTATTTGGGGTTATTCTGTTTTATTATGCATGCACATTTTGAATATTTAATATTTTCAGGAATATTTTATCAGTATGTAATATGCAATATTACTATTATCTATTCTGTAATTTAAGTTTTGAATTTGGTTACTTTTTTGAGGGAGAATCTTTGAGTTGACTCCTTATATTCAACCCAGTTCTTCCGGGTCGGGTTTAGAGGGTTACATTTAGTGGTATCAGAGCCAGGTTCAACACTTGGCCTGAGTGATTTAAATCAATTTGAAATTGAAAATAAATTTTTGCATGCATTCTCAAATGTTTTCGGGGTAAAACGGGAATTTCAGATAAATTTATGATCTATTATGAATATATTTATACATATTCTGAATAAGGTCTCCAAGTACCGAATCTAATCTTAGGATTCTATCTTTTGTAGATGTACTAATATGTCACGTCGGAGAAGTTCTAGAGTAGCAGCCAGTGGAGGTCGTGGCCGAGGCCCTGGTCGAGGACGAGGTCGTACCGTGACTACAAATAGTGACGTTCCACCTCTAGAGGGTTCGATACAAAATCAAGATGAGGTTCAGGGTGCAAATGAGAAGGAACAACATGTGGATTAGACATGAGCTCAGCAGACAGGAACTCAGTAGACTGGAGCTCAGCAGACCGGTGGAGGAGACCCACATGTTCAGCCTGCTCAGGGTAGTGGTCATCGTGATTCAAGGGATAATGAGACAGTGGGCACATATGTTGTAACTATTCAAAGAGAGTTATTGAGATACCTTCGTCAGTCTGAGAGTGTTCGGAGACCCATATCCACGGAGTTTCTTGCTGCCGAGATGACTATGTTCGATGGAAAGACGGGTACAGACCCAACAGATGTAGAGTACTGGCTGAAGAAGCTTCATCAATTATTCGTTGAGATAGATTATCCTACCGACCGGAAACTCAGGGATGCCGTTTCACTACTGCAAGGTGAAGCCCAGAATTGGCGGGAGGCTGAGGAGCTTGTTACTACAGCTAGTACTGTTACTTGGGATAATTTCAGACATGCTTTCCGTGATCGATATGTCAGAGATGATTATATAGCTAAGTGCAGAGATGATTTCATGAATCTGAGATAGAACGACATGATTGTTAATGACTATGAGATCGAGTTTATGAGATTGATTCAGTACGTCCCAGGGTTAGTGACCACAGAAAAAGACAAGTGTGATTGGTTTTTGAAGGGATTGCGTCCTCCGATAAAGGCCAATGTTGCTTTACATATGGACCAGGAATACAATGATATAACTTGACGAGCTAGGACAGCTGAGCGTAATGAGGACGAGTTGAGACAGCTTCAGTTCCATGGATCTGATAGAATAAAGAGACCAGTGTCAGTGCCAGTTCAGCATAGTCAGGGAAATCAGTCTAGGAAGAGGGCCAAAGATGAGACATACTATCAGAGTTATTCGAGAGCTAGACCAGTGACTTCTTCTATTCCGACTGTCAGTGCTGGCGGTTCGACTAGTACTCGAGGGGTACCACAATGTCCTTTTTGCAAGAAGTGGCATTCGAGGGGGTGTAGGAGGCAGACTGGAGATTGTTTCAGATTTGGTTCATTCGAGCATCGTTTCAGAGATTGTCCGATTTCACCTCCCTCAGCTTTTACTACTAATCAGTCTCAGACATCAGTACAGACTCCCGCCAGGGGAAGAGATCAGGTCAGATCTGTTACTTCAGGCTCTGCTAGTAGAGGTAGACCAGCTCTGAGTGGAGGATCAGAAGGATCGGGGGCCAGACAGGCGGGGTTAGTTCATTCTACTAGGAGGCACGAGGACCGTGATGAACCAATTGTTATTGCTGGTACATTCTCTATCCATTCTATTCCATATTTTGCTCTGCTAGATAATGGTTTGACTCATTCATATGTTGCAAGTTCTATGTCTAGGGGTCTTGACTTTTTTTTTTGAGGATACCGTTAGTGCTGTTACTGTACACAGTCCGGTGGGTAATCCAGTTGAGGTTACTAAAGTATACATGAATTGTCCTCTCGAGATTCAAGGGGAGATCTTTTCAACTGATTTGATGGAGTTACCCTTTGGAGAGTTCGATCTTATTCTGGGTATGGATTGGTTGTCTGCACATCATGTTACTTTAGACTGTGAAAAGAAAAGGGCTACACTGAGAACTCCTGATGATCGTGAGGTGATTCTGATTGGTGAGCAGAGGGTTCCAATGTAACATCGTCTCAGCTCTCAAAGCTGAGAAAATGATCAGGAAAGGGTCTATCTCTTATCTTGCCAATATCCTTGATCCGACACAGTTTGATTCTGAATTAGATAAGATTCGAGTTGTGAAAGACTTTCTAGACATTTTCCCGGAAGAATTACCTGGGGTACCGCTGAAACGGGATGAGGTTGAGTTTGGCATCGAGGTTTATCTGGGTACAGCTCTTGTGTCTATGGAACCTTATCGGATGGCACCGAAGGAATTTAAAGAGTTTAAGATTAAGTTGCAAGAACTGTTGGATCGAGGTTTCATTCGACCCAGTGTTTCTCCTTTGGGAGCTATTGTTCTGTTTGTTAAGAAGAAGGATGGGACACTTCGACTCTCTATATATTATCGGAAGCTGAACAAGCTGACGATCAAGAACAAATATCCTCTTCCCCGTATTGATGATCTGTTTAACCAGTTCTGGGGAACTACGGTATTCTCTAAGATAGACCTGAGATCTGGTTATTACCAACTCAAGGTTAAGGATTCTGATGTGTTCAAAATAGCTTTCCAGACACGATATGGCCATTATGAGTTCCTTGTGACGCCTCTTGGGTTGACTAACGCTTCTGTCACATTTATGGATATGATGAATATGGTGTTTCAACCCTATCTTGACCAGTTTGTTGTGGTATTTATTGATGATATATTGGTATATACTAGATCTGAGGAAGAGCATGAGGAACATCTTCGGATTGTATTACAGATTCTACGAGAGAAACAACTATATGCCAAATTTAGTAAGTGTGAGTTCTGGCTTTTTGAGCTTATGTTTCTGGGTCATATAGTTTCTGCTCAGGGTATTCAAGTTGATCCGATGAAGGTTGAGGCTATTATGAGTTGGAAGCAGCCGAAGAATGTTTCTGAGGTTTCAAGCTTCTTGGATTTAGCTGGTTATTATCGGATGTCGTTGAGGGTTTCTCTTCTATTGTAGCTTCGTTGACTAAGCTTCTGAGGAAGGATGTTCCCTTCGTTTGGACTGAGGCTCAGCAGTCTAGTTTCGAGAAGCTTAAGTTTTTGTTGACTGAAGCACTAGTTTTGATTAAACCTGAGCCAAGTAAGGCTTATAGAGTTTTTAGTGATGCTTCGTACACCGGATTGGGGTGTGTTTTGATGTAGGATGGGAAGGTAGTGGCTTATGCGTCTCGATAGTTAAAACAACATGAGTGTAACTATCTTACCCATGATCTAGAGCTTGTTGTTGTTATCTTTGCACTTATGATCTGGAGACACTATCTCTACGGGGAGAAGCGTTATATATCTATACAGACCATAAGAGTCTGAAATACCTCCTCACTTAGAAAGAGCTTAATTTGAGACAGCATCGCTGGTTAGAACTTCTCAAGGATTATGATTGCGAGATTGAGTATCTTCCAGGTAAAGCTAATGTCGTTGCTGATGCATTTAGTCGTAACGACATTTCAGATCTAAGAGCTTTGTTTGCTCGGATGAGTTTGTACGACGATGGCAGTCTGATGGCAGAACTTCGGGTTATTCCTACATTGATTTCTGATATTCGAGCTGAGTAGCCTAGTGATCTGTTTTTGATGCATTGTATCAGAGAGGTGCGTGAGGGTACATCTCTAGATTTCTCTATTGATTAGGATGGAGTATAATGTTTTTGTGGCCGGTATTGTATTCCAAGGAAATCTGGGTTAAAACAGGTTATTCTCCGTGAGGCCCATGACTGTCCTTATTCTATGCATCCTTGTGGTGACAAGATGTATAAGAATCTTCGTGAAAGGTACTGGTGGAAAGGTCTCAAGTGGGACGTCGTCAGATTTGTATCGAGGTGCCCGACTTGTCAGAAAGTCAAAGCAGAGCATCAACGTCCGTCTGGGTTACTACAACATATTGAGATTCCTCAGTGGAAGTGGGAGCGCGTGACTATGGACTTTGTTAGTGGACTTCCTTTGAATCCATCGAAGAAGGATTCCATCTGGGTTATTGTTGATCGTCTGACGAAGTCCACACATTTCATTCCTGTCTGAGTTAACTATTCTTTGAGTAAGTTAGCCCAGCTTTTTATTTTTTAGATTGTTCGACTTCACGGGGTGCCGTTATCTATTATTCTGACAGAGATCCGAGGTTCACTGCATGATTCTGGGGGTCTCTTCATTCTGCTTTGGGTAATCGGTTGAAATTCAGTACATCTTATCATCTGCAAACAGATGGTCAGTCTGAGCGTGTGATCCAGATTCTTGAGGATATGTTGAGAGGTTGTATTCTTGATTTCAGAGGCAGTTGGGATGATTTCTTGCAGCTTGCAGAGTTTTCTTATAATAACAATTATGAGACCAGTATCAAGATGGCACCGTATGAGGCTATGTATGGGCGTAGGGGTCATTCACCTATTGGTTGGACTGGGTTGAATGAGCACAGATTGTTGGGACCGAAGATTGTGCACGAGGCTGAGCAGACTGTTAGATTGATTCGGGATCGGCTTAAGGCTGCTTTTGACAGATAAAAGTCTTATGCTGATTTGAGACGTCGTGATCTTGAGTTTGAGGTGGGTGATGAGGTTTTCTTGAAAGTATCTCCTTGGAGGAAGGTACTTCGGTTTGGTCGAAAGGGCAAGCTGAGTCCTCGTTACATTAGCCCTTAACGAATTATTCGTCGAGATGGACCAGTTGCCTATCAGCTAGAGCTACCAGCAGAGCTTCAGCGTATTCACGATGTTTTCCATATTTCAGTGTTGAGACGTTATCATCCTGATCCGTCACATGTCATACCTGTTGAGGAAATTGAGGTTCGTCCTGATTTGCGTTTTGAGGAGGAGCCTATTGAGATTCTTGCTCAGGATAAGAAGGTTCTCAGAAGGAAGACCATTAAGATGGTCAAAGTTCTGTGGCGTAGTCGTAGTAATGATGAGGCTACGTGGGAGCCCAAGACTTTCATCCGAGCACTGTATCCGCATCTTTTTGCTCCAGGTAAATTTCGAGGCCGAAATTTCTTTTTAACGGTGAGAGAGATTTAACACCCCAATTTTGCCCTAAATTAAAAACCCTAATAATTGGGAATTTCAACTGAAAACTTAATTAAATTTCAATGATTAAATTGGGGATTTGAAGAATTTCAGTGATCACATTGTAACGATTGCAAAACTTAAGTGCCATTTCATAAACCTTAGAAAGTATAATGGCACGCTCTGTAATTAACCCTTTTCTTAGGGTATAAATAGAACCTTTCAACCATTTTCTCTCGTTTTGGCCGTTTTCTTCCCTCTCCTTTAACGTCTTGTGCAAGCAAAAGAAAAGAAACCCCCTCGTGTAAGTTGTGTGTGTATGTGAGTCTTAGAAACTCGTCAGAATTTTACGCGAGAGGTCACCAGTGGTGAGGAATCAAGGGGATGTTGAGCCTTAATTTTTGAATTTGGGATTTTATGTTGAACCGGTCCAGTAGACTGGACCGGGTTGACAGAATCGAACCGGTCTGTCTTATAAACAGTAGGCTGACGTCAGCATTGACCATTGACTTTTTTCAGAAAAGGCCTATTTCATGTTTTTCGACATCCTGGTTCTGATTCAGTTGCCCGTTTTCCCAAATTCGAACCCGAAAGACCGTTTTGACCGCTTTTATTCATTTATACTTGTATTTAAAGATTTGAATATCAGAAAAATTAATTGGTATTATTCGTATTTGTAGACGACATTGACTCGGATACTGAGATCCCTTACTCCTCCTCCACCTGGACGACCTCCTGTTGCTCAGCCATCGGGATCCGTCCTGAGTTTAATTATTAATATACATTCGATATTTATATTATCAATGTCTTGGCATAGTAGTAATATCTTGATGGTGTATTTAATTGTTATAGGAGCTGACTCTGACCGAACTAGAGATAGAGCTGAGCGTGGGAGACGTCACCGTCGATGTTGAGTGTTAGCTACTTGAGGTGTGTTCTCTTCTATGTAGTTTGCTTACAGTGCTCTGTATGTAAATGTGATGATTTATTGAAATGTATACATTATGTGGTCTGATGATGTGTGATGATTATATTCTATTGATCTGTGATGTTTGACTTGTTCAACATTCTGTAATGTTATGCAATATTTGTTTATACATTCATATTCGGATTATTGTACATCGTATTATATGATTATGCGTTTCTGTTGATAAATAATGCATTCAGATTCAGTGCTCGAATTTTATGTCATCTCATTTTGGTTGGGATTCTGTACGGGGAAGTTCAGTAGCTTCATTCGTCGGGGTAATGTCTACTTCGGATCAGTGGTTTCACCCTAGGGGCTGGATTCCACTTCGGATGGTGATGAGGTAGAGAGTGGTTCTGGGGAACCTTACTCTTCGGATGGTGATGTCGTTTGGGTGCATGTCATATTGTGTTGCATATTTATTCATACTTGCTTATGTGTTTGAATTGATTCATACTGTAGAGACACACTGCGCGTTTTCACTGACTCCCCCTTAGTTTCTACTTTCAGATACTCAGGTCTAGGCTACGGAACTTGGAGGACCTCGTTTTGCAGCTTTATTTATTTATTATTATCAGTATGAGACATGGACTTATTTATATTAAATGTTTTATTGGATTGTATATAATTTCAGATTCTGTGTGTTTTATTTGGGGTTATTATGTTTTATTATGCATGCACATTTTGAATATTTTATATTTTCAGGAATATTTTATCAGTATGTAATATGCAATACTATTATTATCTATTTTGGAATTTAAGTTTTGAATCAAGTTATTTGTGTGAGGGACAAGCTTTGAGTTGACTCCTTATATTCGACCCAATTCTTCCGGGTCGGGTTTAGGGGTTACAGTTTGTGTATAGAAAATATTACTTTTGTAAAAATTGTTCAAGTTTGGTGTTCATATTCATATTATATTTTTTACATCATATTAGGCCTTAAATTTTATTTTAATCTCTTTTGAGTTTTAAATTTTAAATTTGTTATCAAATTAAACAACGGATACAAATAATATTTTTTTAAATATTTTTTTTATTTATTTTCTAACAATTTTCATCTTTTCTGATTTTTATTACTAAGGATGCCTTGAAGAATGAGTTCCCCAAATTTTTATTACTAAGGATGACTTGTTCAACATTCTATAATGTTATGCAATATTTGTTTATACATTCAGATTCGGATTATTGTATATCGTATTATATGATTATGCGTTTCTGTTGATAAATAATGCATTCAGATTCAATTCTCGAATTTTATGTCATCTCATTTTGGTTGGGATTCTGTACGGGGAAGTTCAGTAGCTTCATTCGTCGGGATGATGTCTACTTCGGATCAGTGGTTTCACCATACGGGCTGGATTCCACTTCAGATGGTGATGAGGTAGAGAGTGGTTCTGGGGAACCTTACTCTTCGGATGGTGATGTAGTTTGGGTGAATGTCATATTGTGTTGCATATTCATTCATACTTGCTTTTGTGTTTGAATTGATTCATGATGGAAAAACTGTATTATGATAATGTTTGGTTGTCTCTGTTGTTATAATGACTTTGTTAGTTTTGTTTGCACTGTAGAGACACACTAAGCGTTTTCGCTAACTCCCCCTTAGTTTCTACTTTCAGATACTCATGTCTAGGCTACGGTACTTGGAGGACCTCGTTTTCCAACTTTATTTATTATTATCAGTATGAGACTTGGACTTATTTATATTAAATGTTTTATTGGATTGTATATAATTTTAGATTATGGGTGTTTTATTTGGGGTTATTATGTTTTATTATGCATGCACATTTTGAATATTTTATATTTCTAGTAATATTTTTATCAGTATGTAATATGTGATACTGTTATTATCTATTTTGGAATTTAAGTTTTGAATCAGGTTACTTGTGTGAGGGACAAGCTTTGAGTTGACTACTTATATTCGACCCAATTCTTCCGGGTCGGGTTTAGGGGGTTACAGTTTGTGCATAACAAATATTACTCTTGTAAAAATTGTTTATGTTTGGAGTTCATATTCATATTATCTTTTTTACATCATATTAGGCCTTAAATTTTATTTTAATCTCTTTTTAGTTTTAAATTTTTAATTTGTTATCAAATTAAACAACCGATACAAATAATATTTTTTATTTATTTTCTAACAATTTTCATCTTTTCTGATTTTTACTACTAAAGATGCCTTGAAGAATGTGTTCCCCAAATTATTTCGATTAGCGAGTAATAAGCTTGCAAGTGTAAATGTTGAGGATTTCATATAAAATTTATACCATTGAAATAAAATTATCTGTCTGTCCTTAAATTTTATTAAATCGAATTTCAAAATTTTCTTTCTAAAAGAGAGAGTATGAAATTTAAAGAGAGGGAATTTTGGTGCAAACGGTGTAATATGGAATATTCTAACTAAAATTTAGGAAATATGTTATTTAAAAAGTTTCATTCATATCAGATACATAACATACATATACATGTATATATTGTTCAACGCCTAATACATAGTACTAATAAAGTTCAGCATACATTCATCTAATACAAACTACATTTTTTTCTATTGTGATCAATTGTTGTTATAAGATGTGAGATCATAAGTGATGTAGAGGATCAGGACCACCTGGACTTTTTCTCTTTGACTCCAAAGGATTTTCGACATTCCCTTTCATGCTAGCTTTAATGGCTTTCTTGACTTCATCTATCAATGTACGTTTTCCACCTCCTTTTAATTGCATGGATTCATGATCGGTCTCACGCATTTCTTGTCTTTTGGTCGATTTCATAACATTTGCAGATATACCACCCGCTACTGTTGTCAATTGCAGTGAATATCGACGATGAAAAGAGTCAAATTCGTAAAATGACGGACGTACTTTCATTTCATCTTCAAATTCTTGATAAGGAGCCGAAAACGAATGAAGTGAACGACGTGCAAAACTCGAAACCAAAAACAAAACATGCCCTTGATCCCTCCGTCCCATGGACTGTATGATAAACAATGACGGAGTTATATGGATTTTTACTTAAAAAATATATGGGATATTTACTTATTTGACCTCTTATTTTTCAATTCATTTGAACTATATCCCCTTTTTTAATGTTTAATTGTACATTGTCTTTATTTATCTTAATTATTTACTCCATCCCTAATAATAAGTTTTTGCTTACTCATGAAACGGGTTGAACCATGATTCAAATTCAAACCAGTTATACTATTTTTTTAGAATTGAGTTCTTGAACGATAAAAGCTATATGTAAATAAGAGTTTTTCTTTTGGTTAATGTCATTGTTTAAAATCTTTTAACCGGTTAATTTAAATTAAATATTAAAAAAATTATCACGAAACATCTTTTAAATTTTTATAATTTATAACATTAGAATCTATTTTTTTATTCTATTTTAAAATAACCGAACGAATCGTTTTACTAGATGTATTGATGGTCCAATTTCTAATGATCCAAGTAAATATTCTTTTTAATTATCAACAAGCTTCTCGTTTTTTATTACATTGATTCTATTGGTTGGTTGCCGCGGATGAAAGGTCTTGTGTTTGGAGCTTTGAGGGGAATTTTAATAGGGTGAGTGAAGCTGAAAATAGGGGGTTAGTGGCGCCTTTCACTCTCGATGAGGCGTGGGTAGTAGTTTGTGGGTGTGAGAGCTCGAAGTCACCGGGGTCGGAAGGCTACAATATGGAATTTTTTAAGAAGTGTTGGGAGGTAATTTGTGATGATGTTGGGCGGTTTTTAGATGATTTGTTTTGCATCCGACGAGTTACCTATGGGTGCGAACAACACATTCCTTGTGCTTTTGCATAAGGTTGATGCACCGGTCACCTTGAGTGATCACCAATCGGCTTTTTTGCGTAGGCGTGAAATTGTGGATGGTATTCTATTGGAAAATGAGACAATACATTCCATGCGACAGAGTTCGTTGGGCAGATGTATCCTAAAATTTGACTTCGCGAAAGCTTACGACTGTGTTCGATTAGAATTTTTAGAGCACATTTTATGGTCGATAGGGTTCAGTGATTCTTTGCGTCGTCTGATTACTGAGTGTATCAGCATAGTCAGGTTGTCAGTTTTGTTAAACGATAGCGCCAATAAAGAATTTGGAATGGGGCGTTGTTTGCGGCAAGGCTGCCCGCTGTCACCTTTGATGTTCGTTATTGTTGCGGAAGCACTACATAGGATGTTCGTGCAAGCGTAGGAGTTGGGACTTATCCGTGGGGTTTTGTTGGCTCTGGGGGTGTCGCTATCGCATCTTCAATTTGCTGACGACACCATTCTATTCTTTGAAGCCTCCGTTGAGAGCGCTACGACTATCCGCAGGTTACTGTGTTGCTTCCAAGTTTGTTCTGGTTTGAAAATTATCTTCAACAAGTCCTCTCTTTATACTATTGGCGTGGATGAGGGGTTGTTTGATTCAATGGCAGTTGTCTTGTGTTTTCGGAAAGTGAATTGCCTTTTATTTTTTGGGGCTGTCGTTGGGGGTGAATCCTCGCGACATTGCTGTATGGGAACCAGTTATAGCCTCGGTTTGACGAAAGATCGCGTCACACTGGTAAACTCTGTTCTTTCGTCACTTCCAGTTTATTATATGGGTTTGTTTCGGGTGCCGAAGGGTGTTATCGCAGCAATAGATAAAGTGAGGCGTGCTGTTTTGTGGGGGTGGGGTGAGTTTACAAGGGAAAATATGTCGAGTAAGCTGGAGTATGGTTTGTCGGCCATGTCATCTTGGTGGGTTGGGGTTGCGGATTTGGAGGTTCGAAATAAAGCATTATTGGCAAAATGGTCTTGGCGGTATGCTAGGGATGAATCGTCTTTGTAGAGGGCCATCATCGTGGGAAAATATGGCGATGCAGCCCAGTGGTGGCGATTTAACTCTGCCTACAGGGGTTCGATGTCAGATATCTGGAAACAGATTGTCAAAACTGTGAGCTCAGATAGTGTGCAAAAGTTCATGGGTGAGACTAGTTTTGTTTGGAAAGTTGGTGATGGTTCGCGTGATTTATTTTGGTTTGATGCGTGGTGTGTTGAGAAACCATCGAAGGATATATTCCCCCAATTATTTTCGATATGTGTCAATCGTTTGGCTTTGGCCGCTGACCTTTTCGATGGGGGTAGCTTTCGGAATGACTGCTGGGAGAGTTTCTTTCGTCGAGGTTTGCGTTCATTTGAGCTTCGACAACTTCGGGAGCTCATCTTGCTCTTTGGACTTGTGAGGTTACGACATGGTGCAGTTGATATGTTAGTCTGGACACCTGATACGCGCGAGACCTTTTCAGTAAAGGCTTTATCACGTTTGCTTATGTTGGACAAGGTGAGAGGGAGCGATTTCGGTGAGTGTTTTGCGTGGAAAGTCCTCGTACCTCGGAAGGTTCAGGCGTTTTTGTGGTTCACATGGCTGCGTTGTTGACCAACATTTGATTTCTAGAATTTTCGTGGCATCGTGTTGGATGAGCAACAAGGTTTGTGTGCTTGGTGTTGTGAGAGGCAGGAGGAGATTGATCACTTGTTTTTCCTATGCTCGTTTGCCCAAGGAATTTAGGATTGGTTTAGGCGTTGGTGGGGGGTGTCTTCAACACCACGTGGCTTCCTCAACACCACGATGCTTCCACAACACCTTAACCAATTCATGGTCTTACCACGAAGAACTTTGTTGTCCGAATCCAGAATCTCAACCGGCTCCTCATCATAGGTCTAATCTGGATTCAACTCAACTTCCTCAACATGCATAACATGCGAAGGATCCGATCTATACCTCCGAAGCATGGAGACATGAAACTCATCATGTATATTCTCTAACTCTTGCGGTAGCCTCAGCTTATACACAACAGGACCCACACGTTCTATCACCTAGTATGGTCCAATATACATAGGGCTCAACTTACCCTTCCGGTCAAACCTCATCACCTTCTTCCAAGGTGAAACCTTCAAGAACACACTATCACCCACCGCAAACTCAATCTCCTTACGCTTCAAATCCGAGTAAGAGTTCTGTCGATCAGAAGCTACCTTTAACCGCTCACAAATTGAGCTTCACCTTTTCGGTGGTTCCTTTCAACAAAGCCGGCAACGAGACCAATTTCTGATCTGTTTCAGCCTAGCAAAGAAGAGTTCTACACTTCCTCCCATACAAGGCTTCATAAGGTGCCATTTGAATACTTGCCTAGTAGCTATTATTATAAGAAAAGTCCACCAAAGGTAAATGCTTCTCCCAAGAGCCTTGAAACTCAATCACACAGCACCTCAACATATCCTCAAGCACTTGGATAACACGCTCAGACTGTCCATCCGACTGTGGATGATAAGAAGTACTAAAGATCAGCCGTGTACCCAAAGCTTGAAGCAAACACTCCCAAAATCGCGATGTTAACCTCGGATCTCTATCCGACACTATAGATTTTGGTACCCCATGCAAATGCACAATTTCAGCAATGTACAACTCTGCAAGTTTATCCAAGGTATACGTGGTATGCACAGGTAAGAAATGCGCACACTTTGTAAGGCGATCCACAATCACCCACATTAAATTCTTCTTTGATGGCTACAAAGGTAAACCGGACACAAAGTCCATGGTGACTCTTTCCCACTTCCATTGAGGAATCCTCAACAGTTGCAACAACCCTGAAGGAAACTGATGCTCAACTTTAACCCGCTGAGAAACCATACACTTACTCACATATTCCACAACATCTTTCTTCAACCCCACCCAATAGTACTCATCCTTCAGATCACGATACATCTTTGTACTACCAGGGTGCATGGAAAAAGGACTACAATGAGCTTCGGTCAGAATAGTACGCCTCAACTCTACATCATTCGGCACTACTATCCGTCCTCCGAAACATAAAACTCCATCATCATTAAAACAGAAATTTGATGATCTACCCTCAGCAATATCCTGAACATGTGGCACCAAGGAATCGTCCAACAACTGCTTATCCTTTATTAACTGAACCAGAGATGGTTTCACTTGCAATTCAGCCACAAGACCTCCATCTCGTGAGATACTAAAGCTAGCAAACACATCTCTTAACTCTACCGCCACTTTCCTATTATATTTATATTTTGTTCATGTTGTGTATGAAATTTTAGTATTTTAATCATTTCATAATCATATATTTATGTTTGGGCATGATTAGGATTGCATGAAAAGTTTTTACTTGCCCATAAGTAGGCGTGAGCAAAACTCGAGTTGGCTCGACGCGAAAAAACCTGACTCGTAATTTTATCCCTAAATATATGAGTGAATTACATAATTATCTCATGTTGGGTCAAATTAAATATTTTTTACTCTAAATTTAAACCAGACCCAACCTAAATCTATTTATTTTAATCCCGACTCTTAAAATTGGATCGGTCGAATCTCCGTGTCATGCTCTTCCCTAGTTAGTAGAGGCTTAAATTCTTTACTTCCATTCTATTTGAAATGTAGTGATACAAATTAAAGTATAGGATTAATTTCAAAAGTAATCATAACAGAGGTACTAAAATCCCAATTTGACCAAATTATATGCAACTTTCAGGTTTCATATTCGTCACTTGAAGTGGGAATAGTTCCAACCATGGCCGATCCAAACGTACCCATCTCGTCAACTCCGACCACCAACCAAGCTTCCCAAGTCAACAGAACCGACCACGAGGCTCGAGTTTTAAGGTACAAAGTGAAGAGGAAGATCCAAAAATTAGAGAAAACAATCTGATGCGCTCTCCAGAAGGCCTACGCCAAATCAAGGCCATGAATCAAAGGCCGATTCGTCAAAAGAACTGAAAACGACAACGACATAGTCCTCGACCACATGCTTAACTCGCCAACTTCAGCTTTTGCAGTAGCTTTCATGTCGGAAACAGAGTACGACATCGTCTCGTAGTTTTGAAAGTCAATTATAGAAGAATACTATGATTGTGTAATATAGTAATTAAATTATGGCAAGTAGAATAATCCAAACGACAATTAAAATTGATGGAAATAGATGTTTAGTTCTTTCGTTATAGTTTATGTCGCGTCTAAAGTTTGATTTCAATCTCGGAATAAAAAACAAAGGCTTGATTCCTTAAGACTTTTTAAATTGACCCAAACTTTTTATTTGGGTTAATATATATTCTGGTACCTTAATTTTGTCTTAACTTGACTGTTCGATTTAAATTATCATTTAAATTTGACTTATTATTGAAACAAAATATCGCGTTTTGTACTTGTTTTTATATAAAAGATGAGTTTAAGTATTATTTAATCGGACAAAGAAGTTTAAGAATCAAATTGAATGTGAAATCGATTTCAAGATCGAACGTTGAGAGGGTCGAATTGCTAAATTTTAAAATTATAAGGGCTTTTAAAGTTTTACATGAACCTAAATTGCTATTAGAATAAAACTATTGGGGGGACGAATCTACCCTTTTTTAATTTTGTCAGTGTTTATTTATGACTAAATAACTTTAAGTTTTAAACAAGGGTCAAATTATAATTAAATCAAAATTTATCGAATATTTAAGTTTCATAATAGAGGCTTATGCCCTTGATCCTTCCGTCCCATGAATTGTATGATAAACAATGACAGAGTCATATGAATTTTTACTAAAAAATATAAGGGATATTAACTTATTTGACCTCTTATTTTTCAGTTCATTTGAACGATATCCCCATTTTAATGGTTAATTGTACATTGTCTCTATCTATCTTAATTATTTACCCCGTCCCTAATAACAAGTTTTTGCTTACTCGTGAAACGGGTTGAACCATGAATCAAATTCAAACGAGTTATACTATTTTTGTTCAAATTGAGTTCTTTAACGATTAAAAGCTATATGTAAATAAGAGTTTTCTTTTTGTTAATGTCATCATTTTAATTCTTTTGACCGGTTAATTTAAATTAAATATTATAAAAATTTATCACAAAACAATTTTTAAATGACATTAGAATCTAATTTTTTATTCTATTTTAAAATAACCGAACGAATTATTTTACTAGATGAATTGATGGTCCAATTTCTAATGGTCCAAATAAATATTAATTTTAAATTATCAACAAACTTCTTTCTTTTTATTACACTGATTCGATTGGTCGGTTAGGAACGGCAAAAAGGATATAGATAAGCAGCTATGTTATACTTTTATGTTATACATTGTAAATTGAATTAGGGTTTTACAATTTAATCAAATTTTTTGTTTAAATAGAGAGATATTATATTCTCATTTCGAGATTCGAACCTATACAAGTTGGAGGAGAATGAGTATCCTTAGCAACTAAACCAATTAATTTTGGTTAGACTCAAAATAATTCGAACTTATAATAAATTTATTTATGTATAACTTAAAAGACTAACTATTAATTGTTTTAGCAGAAGAAGATATTAGATAATTTAAATAATGTATAGAATTCAAATTCTTATGTTACGAGTAAAACAAATTAAATTAGAAGTATCGCCTCCTTAATGAATTAGTATAATATTTGCTTCAAATTAATTTATCGACAAACCAATCAAATATGATTATAAAAAATGCCATTCCGTGAATGAAAACATTTTAACACTCAACGTTTTATTTTGAGTCAAAATGGTTATTTTGTGAATGAAAATTGTAATCTACTAACGATAAACAACTAGATATGACTGACAGAATAACACATCATCAGAAAAAAATTAAATTTTATTTTATATAATTTTAGTTTTACTTGTGTGTCATTATGTCAAGTCAGGACCTTTGTTTATTTGTCATTGTTTATTCTATATAAAAAATGCCATGTCAAGTAATTTGTTGTTAATTAACTAACAATTTTTATTCAAAGATTAACTATTTTAACTTAAGATAAAATATTAAAGATTAATGTACTTAAAAAATTAAAATAATTTTTCAGTCCAATATTCAGAACATTTTCTGACGTTATACATAAAATATACAACTTAAAGAGAATTTGTGCATCCCAAAGTGATAAATGAAATAAAAAAGGAAGATTTAGATAAAAGGAAAATCACATGAAAAGCCAACCTCAAAAGTTTTTAGTTTTAACGAATTTAACGATTGGAATCCGTTTTGGATCCAAATTCGTATCTAATTCTTTGAACACACTTTCCTATAATGCCCCTATTTATAAAAAATATATATTTTAATACACAAATGGAATAAAATTTAAATTATATAAATTTATTAATTTTAGAAGTTATGAATTGTGGGTTTAGAATTTAAGATTTATAGTTTTATAGTTTACATATAGAGATTAAAATTTCATTATTTAAATATGGAAAGTTGTGTAAATCTTTCACACTGTTTGTGTAACACCCCAATTTTGCCCTAAATTAAAAACCCTAATAATTGGGAATTTCAATTGAAAATATAATTAAATTTTAGTGATTAAATTGGGAATTTTCGGAATTTCACTGATAAAAATTTTAACGATTGCAAAACTTAAGTGTCGTTTCATAAACCCTAGAAAGTACAATGACACGCTCTGTAATTAACCCTTTTCTTAGGGTATAAATAGAACGTTTCAACCATTTTCTCTGGTTTTGGTCGTTCTCTTCCCTCTCCTTCAACGTATTGTGCGGCATTATTGTATATCGGATTATATGATTATACATTTCTGTTGATAAATAATGCATTTAGATTCAGAACTCTCCTTCAACGTATTGTGCGGCATTATGTATGGGGAAGTTCAGTAGGTTCATCCTTTAGGATGATGTTTACTTCAGATTAGTGGTTCTGGGGAACCTTACTCTTCAGATGGTGATGTAGTTTGGGTGTATGTCATATTGTGTTGCATATTCATTCATACTTGCTTATGTGTTTGAATTGATTCATGATGGAAAAATTGTATTCTAATAATGTTTGGTTGTCTCTGTTGTTATAATGACTCTGTTAGTTCTATTTGCATTGTAGAGACACACTGAGCGTTTTTGCTGACTCCTCCTTAGTTTCTACTTTCAAATACTCAGGTCTAGGCTACGGTACTTGGAGGACCTCATTTTCCCGCTTTATTTATTTATTATTATCAGTATGAGACTTAGACTTTTATATATTATATGTTTTATCATATTGTATATAATTTCAGATTCTAGATGTTTTATTTGGGGTTATTCTGTTTTATTATGCATGCACAATCTGAATATTTAATAATTTTAGGAATATTTTATCAGTATGTAATATGCGATATTATTATTATTATTATCTATTTTGGCATTTAAGTTTTGAATCAGGTTACTTGTGTGCGGGAGAAGCTTTGAGTTGACTCCTTATATTCGACCCAGTTCTTCCGGTTCAGGTTTAGGGGGTTACATTTAGTGGTATCAGAGCCAGGTTCAACACTCGACCTGAGTGATTTAAATCAATTTGAAATCGAAAATAAATTTTTACATGCATTCTCAAATGTTTTCTGGGTAAAACGGAAATTTCAGATAAATTTATGATCTATTATAAATATATTTATACATATTCTGAATAAGGTCTCCAAGTACCGAATCTAATCTTAGGATTCTATCTTTTGTAGATATACTACTATGTCACCTCGGAGAAGTTCTAGAGTAGCGGCCGATCGAGGTCGTGGTCGAGGCAGTGGCCGAGGACGAGGTCGTACCGTGACTACAGATAGTGACGTTCCACCTCTAGATGGTTCGATACAAAATCAAGATGAGGTCCAAGGTTCAAATAAGGAGGAACAACATGTGGATCATACAGAACCTCAACAGACAGGAGCTTAGTAGACTGGAGCTCAGCAGACCGGTGGAGGAGACCCACATGTTCAGCCTGCTCAGGGTAGTGGTCATCGTGATTCAGGGGATAGTGAGACAATGGGCACATATGTTGTAACTATTCAGAGAGATTAATTGAGATACCTTCGTCAGTCTGAGAGTGTTCGGAGACCCATATCCACAGAGTTTCTTGCTGCCGAGATTACTATGTTCGATGGAAAGACGGGTACAGACCCAGTAGATGCAGAGTACTGGCTGAAGAAGCTTCAACGATTATTTGTTGAGATGGATTATCCTACTGACCGGAAACTCAAGGTTGCCGTTTCACTACTGCAAGGTGAAGCCCATAATTGGTGGGAGGCTGAGGAGCTGGTTACTCCAGCTAGTACTGTTACTTTGGATAATTTCAGACAGGCTTTCCGTGATCGATATGTCGGAGCTGATTATATACTAAGTGCAGAGATGATTTCATGAATCTGAGACAGAACAACATGATTGTTAATGACTATGAGATCGAGTCTATGAGATCGAGGTGCCTAACTTGTCAGAAAGTCAAAGCAGAGCATCAATGTCCGTCTGGGTTTCTACATTATATTGAGATTCCTCAGTGGAAGTGGGAGCGCGTGACTATGGACTTTGTTAGTGGACTACCTTTGACTCCGTCGAAGAAGGATTCCATCTGGGTTATTGTTGATCGTCTGACGAAGTCCACACATTTCATTCCTGTCTGAGTTAACTATTCTTTGAGTAAGTTAGCCCGACTTTATATTTTTTTAGGTCGTTCGACTTCACAGGGTACCATTATCTATTATTTCCGACAGAGATTCGAGGTTCACTAAATGATTCTGGGGGTCTCTTCATTCTACTTTGGGTACTCAGTTGAAATTCAGTACATCTTATCATCTGCAAACAGATGGTCAGTCTGAGCGTGTGATCTAGATTCCTGAGGATATGTTGAGAGGTTGTATTATTGATTTCAGATGCAGTTGGGAGGATTTCTTACCGCTTGCAGAGTTTTCTTATAATAACAGTTATCAAGCCAGTATCAAGATGGCACCGTATGAGGCTCTGTATGGGCGTAGGTGTCGTTCACCTATTGGTTTGACTTGGCTGAATGAGCACAGATTGTTGGGACCGATAATTGTGCACGAGACTGAGCAGACTGTCAGATTGATTCGGGATCGGCTTAAGGCTGCTTTTGACAGACATAAGTCTTGTGCTGATTTGAGACGTCGTGATCTTGAGTTTGAGGTGGTTGATGAGGTTTTCTTGAAAGTATCTCCTTGGAGGAAGGTACTTCGGTTTGGTCGAAAGGGCAAGCTGAGTCCTCGTTACGTTAGCCCTTATCGGAGTATTCGCCGAGATGGACCAGTTCCCTATCAGCTAGAGCTACCACGAGAGCTTCAGCGTATTCACGATGTTTTCCATATTTCAGTGTTGAGACGTTATCATCCTGATCCGTCACATGTCATGCCTGTTGAGGATATTGAGGTTCGTCCTGATTTGCGTTTTGAGGAGGAGGCTATTAAGATTCTTGCTCAATATAAAAAGGTTCTCAGAAAAAAGACCATTAAGATGGTCAAAGTTTTGTGGCATAGTCGTAGTCATGATGAGGCTACGTGGGAGCCCAAGACTGTCATCCGAGCTCAGTATCCGCATCTTTTTACTCCAGGTAAATTTCGAGGCCAAAATTTCTTTTTAACGGTGAGAGAGTTTTAACACCCCAATTTTGCCCTAAATTAAAAACCCTAATAATTGGGAATTTCAACTGAAAACTTAATTAAATTTCAATGATTAAATTGGGGATTTGAAGAATTTCAGTGATCACATTGTAACGATTGCAAAACTTAAGTGCCATTTCATAAACCTTAGAAAGTATAATGGCACGCTCTGTAATTAACCCTTTTCTTAGGGTATAAATAGAACCTTTCAACCATTTTCTCTCGTTTTGGCCGTTTTCTTCCCTCTCCTTTAACGTCTTGTGCAAGCAAAAGAAAAGAAACCCCCTCGTGTAAGTTGTGTGTGTATGTGAGTCTTAGAAACTCGTCAGAATTTTACGCGAGAGGTCACCAGTGGTGAGGAATCAAGGGGATGTGAGTCTTAGAAAAGAAACCCCCTTTCTCCATTTTCCGTCCGGCCAAGTGTCAAACACCTTCTGTTCGACGGTCCGTCACCACCGTTCATCTTCCCTTTGTTGTCCGACCATAACCCACTCGTCAACTAACCCTCTTCGTCCGCCCTTTGCCCGAAACTCATCGGTAAGCTTTTCGGTTGCTTCAGAAATCCCTCACGCCGTTGTCGTCTTGTTTTTTTTTGCAAATTGGTTGGGTCTCAATTGTTTCTTTCCCTCGTGTATGTTGTGTGTGTATGTGAGTCTCAGAAACTCGTCGGAATTTGACACGAGAGGTCACCGGCAGTGAGGAATCAAGGGGATGTTGTGCCCTAATTTTCGAATTAGGGATTTTATGTTGAACCGGTCTGAACCGAACCGGTCTGTCTTATAAAGTGTCGGCTGACGTCAGCGTTGACCGTTGACTGTTGACTTCTTCAAAAAAGGGCTATTTCATGTTTTTCGTCAATCCTGATTCTGATTCCGTTGCCCGTTTTCCCAAATTCGAACCCGAAAGACCGTTTTGACAGCTTTTATTCAGTTATACTTGTATTTACAGAATTGAATATCGGAAAAATTAATTGGTATTATTCGTATTTGCAGACGACATTGACTCGGATACTGAGATCCTTACTCCTCATCCACCTGGATGACCTCCTGTTGCTTAGCCATAGGGATCCGCCGTGAGTTTAGTTATTAATATACATTCGATATTTATATTATTAATGTCTTGTCATAGTAGTAATATCTTGATGGTGTATTTAATTATTATAGAAGCACACTCTGACCGAACTAGAGATAGAGCTGAGCGTGGGAGACGTCACTGTCGATGTTGAGTGTTAGCTACTTGAGGTGTGTTCTCTTCTGTGTAGTTTTCTTATAGTGCTCTGTATGTAAATGTGATGATTTCCTGAAATGTATACATGATGTGGTCTGATGATGTGTGATGATTATATTCTATTGATCTGTGATGTTTGACTTGTTCAACATTCTGTAATGTAATGCAATATTTGATTATACATTCAGATTCAGATTATTGTATATCGTATTATATGATTATGCGTTTCTGTTGATAAATATTGCATTCAGATTCAGTACTCGGACTTTATGTCATCTCACTTTGGTTGGGATTCTGTACGGGGAAGTTCAGTAGCTTCATTCGTCGGGATGATGTCTACTTCGGATCAGTGGTTTCACCCTACGGGTTGGATTCCACTACGGATGGTGATGAGGTAGAGAGTGGTTTTGGGGAACCTTACTCTTTGGATGGTGATGTAGTTTGGGTGCAAGTCATATTGTGTTGCATATTCATTCATACTTGCTTATGTGTTTTAATTGATTCATGATGGAAAAACTATAGTATGATAATGTTTGGTTGTCTCTGTTGTTATAATGACTCTGTTAGTTTTGTTTGCACTGTAGAGACACACTGAGCGTTTTCGCTGACTCCCCCTTAGTTTCTACTTTCAGATACTCAGGTCTAGGCTACGGTACTTGGAGGACCTCGTTTTCAATCTAACTTTATTTATTATTATCAGTATGAGACTTAGACTTATTTATATTAAATGTTTTATTGGATTGTATTTAATTTTAGATTATGGGTGTTTTATTTGGGGTTATTATGTTTTATTATGCATGCACATTTTGAATATTTTATATTTTCAGGAATATTTTATCAGTATGTAATATGCGATACTATTATTATCTATTATGGAATTTAAGTTTTGAATCAGGTTACTTGTGTGAGGGACAAGCTTTGAGTTGACTCCTTATATTCGACCCAATTCTTCTGGGTCAGGTTTAGGGGGTTACAGTTTGTATATAGAAAATATTACTCTTGTAAAAATTGTTTAAGTTTGGTGTTCATATTCATATTATCTTTTTTACATCATATATGCCTTAAATTTTATTTTAATCTCTTTTGACTTTTAAATTTTTAATTTGTTATCAAATTAAACAACCGATACAAATAATATTTTTTAATATTTTTTATTTTTTTCTAACAATTTTCATCTTTTCTGATTTTTATTACTAAGGATGCCTTGAAGAATTAGTTCCCCAAATTTTTATTACTAAGGATGACTTGTTCAACATTCTGTAATGTTATGCAATATTTGTTTATACATTCAGATTCGGATTATTATATATCGAATTATATGATTATGCGTTTATGTTGATAAATAATTCATTCAGGTTCAGTGCTTGGATTTTATGTCATTTCATTTTGGTTTGGATTCTGTACGGGGAAGTTTAGTAGCTTCATTCGTCGGGATGATGTCCACATCGGATCAGTGGTTTCACCCTACGGGCTGGATTCCACTTTGGATGGTGATGAGGTAGAGAGTGGTTTTGGGGAACCTTACTCTTCGGATGGTGATGTAGTTTGGGTGCATGTCTTATTGTGTTGCATATTCATTCATACTTGCTTATGTGTTTGAATTGATTCATGATGGAAAAACTGTATTATGATAATGTTTGGTTGTCTCTGTTGTTATAATGACTCTGTTAGTTTTGTTTGCATTGTAGAGACACAATGAGCGTTTTCGCTGACTCCCCCTTAGTTTCTACTTTCAAATACTCAGGTTTAGGCTACGGTACTTGGAGGACCTCATTTTCCAGCTTTATTTGTTTATTATTATTAGTATGATACTTGGACTTATTTATATTAAATATTTTATTGGATTGTATATAATTTCAGATTCTGGGTGTTTTGTTTGGGGTTATTATGTTTTATTATGCATACACATTTTGAATATTTTATATTTTTAGGAATATTTTATCAATATGTAATATGCGATACTATTATTATCTATTTTGGAATTTAAGTTTTGAATCAGGTTACTTGTGTGAGGGACAAGCTTTGAGTTGACTCCTTATATTCGACCCAATTCTTTCCGGTCGGGTTTAGGGGGTTACAGTTTGTGTATAGAAAATATTACTCTTGTAATAATTGTTTAAGTTTGGTGTTCATATTCCTATTATGTTTTTTTACATCATATTAGGCATTTAATTTTATTTTAATCTCTTTTGAGTTTTAAATATTTAATTTGTTATCAAATTAAACAACCTATACAAATAATATTTTTTATTTATTTTCTAACAATTTTTCATCTTTTCTGGTTTTTATTACTAAGGTTGCCTTGAAGAATGTGTTCTCCAAATTATTTCGATTAGCGAGTAATAAGCTTGCAATTGTAAATGTTGAGGATTTCATACAAAATTTACACCATTGAAATAAAATTATGTGTCTGTCCTTAAATTTTATTAAATCGAATTTCAAAATTTTCTTTCTAAAGGAGAGAGTATGAAATTTAAAGAGAGGGAATTTTGGTGCAAACGGTGTAACATGGAATATTATAATTAAAATTTAGGAAATATGTTATATAAAAAGTTTCATTCATATCAAATACATACGTATACTTGTATATATTGTTCAACGTCTAATACATAGTACTAATAAAGTTCAGCATACATTCATCTAATACAAACTACGTTTTTTTCTATTGTGATCAACTGTTGTTATAAGATGTGAGATCATCAGTGATGTAGAGGATCGGGACCACCTGGACTTTTTCTCTTTGACTCCAAAGGATTTTCGACATTCCCTTTCATGCTAGCTTTTATGGCTTTCTTGACTTCATCTATCAATGTACGTTTTCCACCTCCTTTTAATTGCATGGATTCATGATCGGTCTCACGTATTTCTTGTCTTTTGGTCGATTTCATAACAGTTGCAGACATACCAGCCGCTACTGTTGTCAATTGCAGTGAATATCCACGACGAAAAGAGTCAAATCCGTAAAATGACGGACGTACTTTCATTTCATCTTCGAATTCTTGATCAGGAGCCGAAAACGAATGAAGTGAACGACTTGCAAAACTCGAAACCAAAAACAAAACATGCAATGAAAGCATGAAGAAAACATTGAAATTTGAAGTTTAAGAATCAAATTGAATGTGAAATCGATTTCAAGATCGAACGTTGAGAGGGTCGAATTACTAAATTTTAAAATTATAAGGGCTTTTAAAGTTTTACATGAACCTAAATTGCTATTACAATAAAACTATTGGGGACACGAATCTACCCTTCTTTAATTTTGTCAGTGTTTATTTATAACTAAATAACTTTAAATTTTAAACAAGGGTCAATTTATTATTAAATCAAAATTTATCGGATATTTAAGTTTCATAAAAGAGACTTATGCCCTTGATCCCTCCGTCCAATGGACTGTATGATAAACAACGACGGAGTCATATAGATTTTTACTTAAAAATATAAGGGATATTTACTTATTTGACCTCTTATTTTTCAATTTATTTGAACTATATCCCTTTTTTTAATGGTTAATTGTACATTGTCTTTATTTATCTTAATTATTTAGTATGTCCCTAATAATAAGTTTTTGCTTACTCATGAAACGTGTTGAACCATGATTCAAATACAAACCAGTTATACTATTTTTGTTAGAATTGAGTTCTTGAACGATAAAAGCTATATGTAAATAAGAGTTTTTCTTTTGGTTAATGTCATCGTTTTAAATCTTTTGACAGGTTAATTTAAATTAAATACTATAAAAATTTATCACGAAACATTTTTTAAATTTATATAATTTATAACATTAGAATCTATTTTTTATTCTATTTTAAAATAACCAAACGAATCATTTTACTAGATGAATTAATGGTCCAATTTCTAATGATCCAAATAAATATTCTTTTTAATTATCAACAAGCTTCTCATTTTTTATTACACCGATTCTATTGGTTGGTTGCCGCGGATGAAAGGTCTTGTGTTTGGAGTTTTGAGGGGAATTTCAATAGGGTGAGTGAAGTTGAAAATATGGGGTTAGTGGCGCCTTTCACTCTCGATGAGGCGTGGGCGGTTGTTCGTGGGTGTGAGGGCTCGAAGTCACCGGGGTCGGACGCCTACAATATGGAATTATTTAAGAAGTGTTGGGAGGTAGTTTGTGATGATGTTGGGCGGTTTTTAGATGATTATTTTGCATCCGACAAGTTACCTATGGGTGCGAACAACATAGGATGTACTACATAGGATGTTCGTTGAAGCGGAAGAGTTGGGGCTCATTCATAGGGTTTCGTTGGCTCCGGGGGTGTCGCTATCGCATATTCAATTTGATGACGACACCATTCTATTCTTTGAATCCTTCGTTGAGAGCACTACGACTATCCGCAGGTTACTGTGTTGCATCCAAGTTTGTTCTGGTTTGAAAATTAACTTCAACAAGTCCACTCTTTATACTATTGGTGTGGATGAGGGGCTATTTGGTTCAATGGCGGCTGTCTTGTTTTGTCGAAAAGTGAATTGCCTTTTTTATTTGGGGCTGCCGTTAGGGGTGAATCCTCACAACATTGATGTATGGGAACCAGTTATAGCCTCGGCTCGACGAAAGCTCACTAGTTTGAAACGAACATCTTTATCTTTTACTGCTCGCGTCACACTGGTAAACTCTGTTCTTTCGTCACTTCCAGTTTATGATATTGGTTTTTGTCGGGTGCCGAAGGGTCTTATCGCAGCAATAGATAAAGTAAGGCGTGCTTTTCTGTGGGGTGGGGTGAGTTTACAACGGAAAATATGTCAAGTAAGCTGGAGTATGGTTTGTCGGCCACGTCATCTTGGTGGGTTGGGGGTTGCGGATTTGGAGGTTCGAAATAAAGCATTATTGGAAAAATGGTCTTGGCGGTATGCTAGGGATGAATAGTCATTATGGAGAGCCATCATCGTGGCAAAATATGGCGAGGCAGCCCAATGGTGTCGATTTAACTCTGCCTACAGGGGTTCGATGTCGGATATTTGGAAACAGATTGTCAAAACTGTGAGCTCAGATTATGTGCAAAAGTTAATGGGTGAGACTAGTTTTGTTTGGAAGGTTGGTGATGGTTCGCGAGTTTTATTTTGGTTTGATGCGTGGTGTGTTGAGAAACCATTGAAGGATATATTCCCACAGTTATTTTCGATAGTGGTGAATCGTTTGGCTTTGGTCGCTCACCTTTTTGATGGGGGTAGCTTTTAGCATGACCGCTGGGAGAGTTTCTTTCGTCGAGGCTTGCGTTCGTTTGAGCTTCGACAACTTCGGGAGCTCATCTCGATCTTTGGACATGTGAGGTTACGGTATGGTGCAGTTGATATGTTAGTCTGGACACCTGATACGTGCTGGACATTTTCAGTAAAAAGGCTCTGTCACGTCTACTTATGTTGGACAAGGTGAGAGGGAGCGATTTCGGTGAGTGTTTTGCGTGGAAAGTCCTCGTACCTCCGAATGTTCAGGCGTTTTTGTGGTTCACATGGATGCTCTATTTACCAACCTTTGATTTTTAGTAGCTTCGTGGCATCGTGTTGGATGAGCAGCAAGGTTTGTGTGCTTGGTGTCGTGAGAGGGAGGAGGAGATTGATCACTTGTTTTTCCTATGCTCGTTTGCCCAAGGAATTTGGGATTGGTTTAGGCGTTGGTGGGGGGTGTCTTTGCTGATGCCAAGGACTTTTTCTGATTTTTTCATCCTCAAATTTCATTGTTCTTTCACGAGCACTTTAAGGCTTCTGTGGGTGTCGAGCATTGCAGCATTGTTGTGGTCCCTATGGCTTGCGCGGAATGAATGTGTTTTTAACGGTAAACTTCTACTGGCTTCGGAGATTTGCTTCTTGGTTAAATTCCGCTCATTTTACTGGGTGAAGTCGTTAAAAGAGGGGTTGTCCGTCAGTGAGTATTTATGGCGGGATTGCCTGAGCTCGTTTTGGGGGTGTTTTGCGTGATGCACAGGGTCGAATTCTAGCTCTCTTCTCGGGTCCACTTGGTTCCCTTGATTCCAATGTAGCAGAGTTGCGGGCAATCGCTTTTTCGTTGAATTTCTTTGCAGCTTCTAAATGGGCATCTCGTCCCCTCGTGGTGGAGTCGGATTCCAAAATTGCTCTTGGTTGGGTGTTGCATTTGGAACGACGACCTTGGCTTTTGTGGGAGATTTTTGGTTTGATCGATCAAGCATGCCTCACTTTGGGGTCCATATGCTTTAACCACATTTTCCATGAGGCGAATGGGTTAGCGGATGTGCTAGCAAAGGATTGGGTGACGCGAGCATCTTTATTTCAGGCCTCTGTATGATTGTTTCCTTTGTGAGGGGCGTTGTTTTCCGTTGTTGTTTATTTCCTTTTAGTCCATGTGTCGTACTTTTTTCCTCGGTTAGGCTTAAGGAGGTTTTTAATGAGGCGCACGTGTGACTCGAGTTGTATATTTTCCCATTAATATTCAGATTTTTGCCGATAAAAAAAGAACGGCAAAAAGGATATAAATAAGCAGCTATGTTATACTTTTATGTTATACATTGTAAATTGTATTAGGGTATTAAAAATTAATCAATTTTTTTTTTAAATAGAGAGATATTATATTCTCATTCCGAGATTCGAACCTATACAAGATGGAGCAGAATGTGTATCCTTAGCAACTATACCAATTAATTTTAGTTAGACTCAAAATAATTCAAACATATAATAAATTTATTTATGTATAACTTAAAAAACAACTATTAATTATTTTAGCGGAAAAAGATATTAGATAATTTATATAATGTATAGAATTCAAATTCTTATGTTACGAGTAAAACAAATTAAATTAGAAGTATCGCCTCCATAATAAATTTTTATAATATTTGCTTCAAATTAATTTATCGACAAACCGATCAAATATGATTATTAAAAATGCCATTCCGTGAATGAAAACATTTTAACACTCAATGTTTTATTTTGAGTCAAAATGGTCATTTTGTGAATGAAAACTGTAATCAACTAACGATAAACAACTTGATATGACTGACAGAATAACACATCATTAGAAAAAAAATTAAATTGTATTTTATATAATTTTAGTTTTACTTGTGTGTCATTATGTCAAGTCAGCACATTTGTTTATTTGTCATTGTTATGTCAGTGTGCATTGTCATGGAGATTTCCCACACCATGTCAAGTAATTTGTTGTTAATTAACTAACTATTTTAACTTAAGGTAAAATATTAAAGCTTAAAACTGATAAATGAAAAAAATACAAACATGTTAAATAATTTTTCAGTCAAATATTAAGAACATTTTCAAACATTATGTATAAAAAATACAACCTAAAGAGAATTTGTGCATCCCGAAGTGATAAATGAAAAAAAATAAAAAGGAAGATTTGGATAAAAGGAAGATCACATCAAAAGCCAACCTTAAAAGTTTTTAGTTTTAACGAATTTAACGATTGGAATCCTTTTTGGATCCAAATTCGTATCTAATTCTTTGAACACACTTTCCTATAATGCTCCAATTTATAAAAAAATATTTTAATACACAAATGGAATAAAATTTAATTTATATAAATTTATTAATTTTAGAAGTTATGAATTGCTGGTTTAAAATTTAAAATTTAAAATTTAAAATTTATAGTTTTATAGTTTACATATAAAGATTAAAATTTCATTATTTAAATATGAAAAGTTGTGTAAATCTTTCACACTGTTTGTGTATAAAAAATATTACTCTTGTAAAAATTGTTTAAGTTTGGTGTTCATATTCATATTATCTTTTTTACGTCATATTAGGCCTTAAATTATATTTAAATCTCTTTTCAGTTTTAAGTTTTTAATTTGTTATCAAATTAAACAACCGATACATATAATATTTTTTATTTATTTTCTAACATTTTTCATCTTTTCTGATTTTTATTACTAAGGATACCTTGAAGAATTTGTTCCCCAAATTATCTCGATTACCGAGTAATAAGCTTGCAAGTGTAAATGTTGAGGATTTCATACAAAATTTACACCATTGACCTAAAATTATGTGTCTCTCCTTAAATTTTATTAAATCGAATTTCAAAATTTTATTTCTAAAAGAGAGTATGAAATTTAAAGAGAGGGAATTTTGGTGCAAACGGTGTAAGATGGAATATTATAACTAAAATTTAGGAAATATGTTATATAAAAAGTTTCTTTCATATCAGATACATACGTATACATGTATATATTGTTCAATGTCTAATACGTAGTACTAATAAAGTTCAGCATACATTCATCTAATACAAACTACGTTTTTTTCTATTGTGATCAACTGTTGTTATAAGATGTGAGATCATCAGTGATGTATAGGATCAGGACCACCTGGACTTTTTCTCTTTGACTCCAAAGGATTTTCGACATTCCTTTTCATGCTAGCTTTAATGGCTTTCTTGCCTTCATCTATCAATGTACGTTTTCCACCTCCTTCTAATTGCATGGATTCATGATCGGTCTCACGTATTTCTTTTATTTTGGTCGATTTCGTAACAGTTGCAAATATACCGGACGCTACTGTTGTCAATTGAGTTGAATATCGACGACGAAAAGAGTCGAATTCGTAAAATGACGGACATACTTTTATTTCATCTTCAAATGCTTGATCAGGAACCAAAAACGAATGAAGTGAATGAGTTGCAAAACTCGAAACCAAAAACAAAACATGCAAGGAAAGCATCAAGAAAACATTGAAATTAGTCATTTGAAAGTTCAAATTAGGTTTTGATAGTTTGCATAGCATGGGTTGCATGTATAGGTATATATAGATATTACCAACCTTTTGTTTTGCCAGAATATTCAAAGTTTGTTCATATGGATACCATTTGATTGGATTTTAACTTTTAGGATTGAGATGAATTCTTGTTGCTTATATTCAGTTTAGATTCCTATATTTATGTCATAATCATATTTAATATGTTTTATATTTATATAAATTTAAATACGTTAATAATAAAATTTGATATATTTGCATACTTATTAACATGCATATTATATTTATATTATGTTCATGTTGTGTATGAAATTTCTGTATTTTAATCATTTCATAATCATATATTTATATTTGGGCATGATTAGGATTGCATGAAAAGTTTTTACTTGCCCATAAGTAAGGGTGAGCAAAACTCGAGTTGACTCAACGCGAAAAAACCTGACTCGTAAATTTATCCCAAAATATATGTGTGAATTACATAATTATCTCATGTTGGGTCAAATTAAATATTTTTACTCTAAATTTAAACCCGACCCGACCCGACCCAACCTAAATCTATTTTTTTAAATCCCGACTCATAAAATTTGATCGGTCGGATCTCCGTGTCATGCACATCACTAGTTAGTAGAGGCTTAAATTCTTTACTTCCATTCTCTTTAAAATGTACTAATACAAATTAAAGTATAGAATTAAATTTCAAAAGTAATCATAACAGAGGTATTAAAATCACAATTTGACCAAATTATATACAACTTTCAGGTTTCATATTCGTCACTTGAAGTGGGAATAGTTCAAACCATGGCCGATCCAAACGTACCCATCTCGTCAACTCCGACCACCAACCAAGCTTCCCAAGTCGGCAGAACCGACCGCGAGGCTCGAGTTTTAAGGTACAAAGAGAATATGTGGGACCGAAAATTTGAGAAAACAATCTGATACGCTTCTCGGAAGGCCTACACTGAATCAAGGCTAAGAATCATAGGCCAATTCGTCAAAAGAACTAAAACCGATAATGACATAGTCCTCGACCACATGCTTAACTCGCCAACTTTAGCTTTTGCAACAGCTTTCATGTCGGAAACAGAGTACGACGTTGTCTCGTAGTTTTGAAAGTGGATTTATAGAAGAATACTATGATTGTGTAATATAGTAATAAAATTCTGGCAAGTAGAATAATCCAAACGGCAATTGAAATTAATGGAAATATATGTTTAGTTCTTTGGTTATAGTTTATGTCGAGTCTAAAGTTTGATTTCAATCTCGGAATAAAAAACAAAGGCTTGATTCCTTAAGACTTTTTAAATCGACCCAAACTTTTTATTTGGGTTAATATATATTTTAGTACCTTAATTTTGTCTTAACATGATTGTTCGATTTAAATTATCATTTAAATTTGACTTCTGATTTGAACAAAACAACGCGTTTATGTACTTGTTTTTATCTAAAAGTTGGGTTTAAGTATTATTGAATTGGACAAAGAAGTTTAAGAATCAAATTGAATATGAAATTGATTTCAAGATCGAACGTTGAGAGGGTCGAATTACTAAATTTAATTTTTTTTTGGATCGGCAAAAGAGTATGATTTTATTAATAAGTATCATACAATTTCATCACACTCCATGGACTCATTATAAACCTCCCTACACCTAAATGGAGGAAAAGTGTACCGAAGAGTATGAGATAAAGAACAAACGCTAAAAACAACCGAACAAACACGAAAAAACTAACGCAAGAAACCAAAACACAAAACATTCACGCTAGTATGCAAAACCATGATGTTCGATCAACACCACCCCTCGCCAAAAAGTCATCCAAGCAATTCGCTTCTCGATAAAAACATGAATACATAAGCTAAACAATAATCCCCCTCAGATGCAATTTCCAGACCAAAAGATGTTGACAAGCACCAACAAAAAAATGGTCCGATGTTGTGTGTTTCCATACTAATCGATCCTCACACTTTTAACAAACCACACCACGCCACTCTATCGACACAAAGGAAATCACGCACCATAGCCAATGAATAATTCCACCATACCTCGTTGTATTTTACCACAACACATATCGCCTAACAAACTCGCTTGATCCCCTCCCACACACGGTATGTATACTCCTACTATACCACAAAAACATACATCCAAGAACCGAACAAATCTGTCTCCTCTCTCGAATGTCAAAAACATCTGAAGAAGGCGTAAACACATAAACAAAATCATTCGTAAACCATATCTTATTCACCATACCATCACTTGATGTCTTTAATTTAGTCACATAAAAATGACCATCGCACACCTTTGTTGTCGCAAAAAGTGTTGAACCGAATTACGCTTCAACGCTGAACCAATCCCACTCACATTCCACGAGCACAAACTCAACGCTCTTTGCAATTATTATCGTTCTTGCGCTTCAATCATACGCACAATATCCTTTACAATTTCTTGTTCGTTTCCAATTGTTTTCACCCCAATCAATTTACCCAATTTCAATGTTTCCTTCGCTTCTCTTAAAATAATCCGTTTTCGGTTATAGAAGTCTGAATCTGACAAAGAGCCATTAGCAATTACCTCTGATGGTTTTTGGTTTTTCTTCGGACGACCTCTGCCCTTTTTTACCAGCTTCGCTTTAGCCTCACCTCGCTCACCAGGCGATAAAAAACTCAGTTCGATTTCTGAAATCTGTCGTAACCTTCTAAACTCTCCATTGTATTCAATTGTTTGATCCTTATTAGCCCTAGGAATTTCTATCCTTGACCCATCAACACGTGGGCTCAATTCATCAGCTACTAGTTCTTCGGCAACTAGTTCATCACACAGTACTCCCACATTGTTTGGAAAAACATCCATCACATCATCACTCAGCAAAACATCCAGAATTCGCTGACTTTCCCTTTCACGATGGAAAAAGCTTACATCTTCATCCGCCATCCAAATTTCTGTGCTCATGACACACCAATCCTCCCTCTTGTTCTCATTCCACATACGATCAATTTGGCTCGATCCCAGGGCCGAATAAGAGAAAGAATCGGGTACCACTGTATCATTTGCTGACCTCCCACTTATAGACACCTTAACAGGGCTGGACATATCCATGATCAAATCCTCAGTACTCAATGTATCTTCCGAGCAGTTTGCCACCTCACAACTACAATCACACTTAGGGCCAATCACATCCTCAATTTCTGTAACGTGAATTGTGAAGACGTTATCGTTAATGCGCAAGTCCATTACTTCATCTATGTGTGAAATCCAGTCAGTTTTGATATGAAATCGACATCGTTCAAACGTCAAAGGCGCCAAAGTCTCAATGTCAATTCGTACGAGTTCGCCCCAAATCGCTGCAATATTTTGAAATGTTTCTTCAGACCATCCATGAATAGGAATTCCACTTACTGAAAGCCACACCCTTTGATTCGGTAAAAAGAATGTAGGCGATAATTCAATTAAATTTTCAAACCATTTTCTAGACGCCTAGTCTCCAAATTTATCTTCCTTGATTCTTTATCTTCAAACATGAATAATACAAGAGAGCCCGCAACTCGCATCAACGTAAAACCTGTCAATTTCGCCTTTGTAATCTTATTTGCAAGATCTGCTATTTGGCTAGGTTGATGGCAAAAACCCAAAGCGCAATTCTATAAAATTTCCCATTTATCGGTATTAGCAACCCCATCCACGCATTTGTGTCTCTTCCACTCTAGATTGCTCTTTCAATGTGATCTGATCATCACCGTCCTCATCCTTGTTACGCCGCCTCACTGGATTCCTTTTGGAATTGTTCGTATGATCATGATCATCCCACTGTTTCTGGATCTCCTTGTTCGTCCTTGAATCAATGTTATCACGTTTTCTTCTCCAAAATGTATCCCTAGTCTCCCTTTGCGCCATCATTACCTTTAATTTGTATCCATAAAGCCGAAATCCATGAAACGCTCTATGATTCGATCTGCATCCTCCTTTGACCCCAAACGTACAAATCTGAATCCGGTTCCATCTCTCGCTCTCTTTCTTGGTACAAACACATCCACAACCACTCCATGTCTGTCGAACACTTTCCAAACGCCTTGCCAGTGTAGTTGCCCCGGTAAGTTTGATACAAAAATCGTCCAAACTCTTTGAATCTGATTTCCCAAGCTCATTTTCCTCACTATTAAGGTTGCGTGCACGCCTCTAATTCTTACTTGAAACTTCAATTGTGCACATAGTTTTATTGAGAAATATTCACAAACACATGGTGTGCACACATCAAATCCAATCCATTTTAACTTCTCATTTAAAAGATTATTGCAAGCGTTAATACACAAGGTTTCGTAGTCTCCAAGTGCAAACCAGAGGCAGTGAATCGCGTTGCAGATTGGTGTTGCGGTACTATGATAATTTAATAGCGGCCAAAAAGAGAGAACTGAGTAATATGGACTTGAAAAGGGATTAAATTTCAAAATTATAAGGGCTTTTAAAGTTTTACAGCCCTTATAAAGCCCTTATAAAACTTAAAAAGTCCCTTTTTCAGTTTTACATGAACTTAAATTGCTATTAGAATAAAACTATTGGGGACACGAATCTACCCTTCTTTAATTTTGTCAGTGTTTATTTATAACTAAATAACTTTAAATTTTAAACAAAGGTCAAATTATTATTAAATAAAAATTTATCGGATATTTAAGTTTCATAATAGAGACCTATGCCCTTGATCCCTTCGTCCCATAGATTGTATGTTAAACAATGACAGAGTCATATGGATTTTTACTGAAAAATATAAGGGATATTTACTTATTTGACCTCTTATTTTTTAATTCATTTGAACTATATCCCTTTTTTAATGGTTAATTGTACATTGTCTATATTTATCTTAATTATTTACTCTGTCCCTAATAACAAGTTATACTATTTTTGTTCGAATTGAGTTCTTGAATGATTAAAAGCTATATGTAAATAAGAGTTTTTCTTTTGGTTAATGTTTTCGTTTTAAATCTTTTGACCGGTTAATTTAAATTAAATATTATAAAAATTTATCACGAAACAATTTTTAAATTTATATAATTTATAAAATTAGAATCTAATTTTTTTTATTCTATTTTAAAATAACCGAACGAATCATTTTACTAGATGAATTGATGGTCCAATATCTAATGATCCAAATAAATATTCTTTTTAATTATCATCAAGCTTCTCGTTTTTTATTACACTGATTCGATTGGTTGGTTGCCGCGGATGCAAGATCTTGTGTTTGGAGCTTTGAGGGGAATTTTAATAGGGTGAATGAAGCTGAAAATAGGGGATTAGTGGCGCCTTTCACTCTCGATGAGGCGTGTGCGGTTTTTCGTGGGTGTTAGTGTTCGAAGTCACCGGGGCCGGACGACTACAATATGGAATTTTTTAAGAAGTGTTGGGAGGTAGTTTGTGATGATGTTGGGCGGTTTTTAGATGTTTATTTTGTATCCGACAAGTTACCTGTGGGTGCGAACAATACATTCCTTGTGCTTTATCCTAAGGTTGATTCACAGGTCACCTTGAGTGATTTTCGACCAATAAACTTGCTTAATTCGATATATAAGATTTTTGCCAAAATTCTGGCTAGAAGGCTGCAGTCGGTGTTGGGAGGACTAATTAGTGATCACCAATCGGCTTTTGTGCGTGGGTGTCAAATTGTCGATGGTATTCTATTGGCAAATGAGACAATGCATTCCATGCGACAGAGTTCGTTGGGCAGATGTATCCTGAAATTGGACTTCGCGAAAGCTTACGACTACGTTCGATGGGAATTTTTAGAGCGCATTTTATGGTCGATGGGGTTCAGTGATTCTTGGCGTCGTTGGATTACTGAGTGTATCAGCACAGTCAGATTGTCAGTTTTGTTAAACATTTGCGCCACTAAAGAATTTGGAATGGGGCATGGTCTGCAGCAAGGCTGCTCGTTGTCGCCTTTGTTGTTCGTTATTGTGGCAGAAGCACTGCATAGGATGTTCGTTCAAGCGGAAGAGTTGGGGCTCATCCATGGGGTTCTGTTGGCTCTGGGGGTGTCGCTATCGCATCTTCAATTTACTGACGACACCATTATATTCTTTGAAGCCTCCGTTGAGAGCGCTACGACTATCGCAGGTTACTGTATTGCTGATACGTATCCGGTTGCGTGATGACCGAATTCGTATGTGATTTGCCCGATCGTGATTCTAGTATGAAGTTGCAAACTTGAAACTTGAGTGTGGAAGTGATGTATATGGAATGAAGATGGTGAAAGTTGTTGTTGTAATAGGTGATGGAATGGTTGGTGGTTATGGTTTGAAAGATAAATGTAAGGGGAAAAATGGATAGAAGTTGATATGGATATATGGAATAGAATCGGTGTGGAACAAGGAAGAACCAACAAGATAGTGAATGTTGACCCAAACCTTACACGTTCTTACCCTTTGTGAAATGATGGAAGAAGGTTGGATTGTGACCCTTTAGCTATAATTGAGCTAAGAACCAACAATATAATCAAATGGAAGTGATGGTGGAATGGTGGAACGTGACCCGCTAGCCAGAAAGCTAGGAACCAACGCTATAAATAGAATGGAATGAAAAGGGGAAAATTTGCCACAAGACTAGCTTGAAAGTCGATAAAGTTCTTAAAGAACAATGAAGAGAACACTCTCATATATTTTCATCAAAAAAAAGGTCCTTTACAAAGGCAAATGAGCATCCTATTTATAGTACATGGCAGCCTAGAATTTGAATGGACAAAACAATGCATTAAGGCTCCAATTTATGACATTCAATGGTTTGTCTTCAATCCTATCAAGTGTGGCTGGTCATTTGTGTAATTTAGAATGAATTTGGACATAATAAGGCTTGAATGAAGACTTATACACGTCCAAGTGATGCATCCTTTGATATTCCACTTGCTTGGCTCTTAAAAGTGCATGTAGATGACTTGGAATGAATCTGCCCATGTTTGCATCTAAGTGTATGTGTCTCTTCCACTTCCTTTCTTCATTTCTCAACTTTATTGGCTGAATAAAAGCATAATAAAGTCTTCTAAATGCTTCATCCCCCATGGAATTCAAAAAGACTCTCTTTGAATGGTGATAAAGATGGCATGTCTCCTTGAAGAAGATGAAAAGTCTTCAATTGTTCCCATCTTAATCCCAACGTATAATGACACTAAAAACACATAAAATATTAATGAAAATATGATAAAAATGTTATGCAAACTCAAAGAATTAATTGAACAAGTTCAATGAATGAACTAGTTTAATTAATGAACCTACATGCTTAAATGAAACACATACATAAGTGAAGTATTTTCATAAATGAAGTGCTTGCATAAATGCATAAACAAGCATATTTATTCTCATGAAATGAATGAACTATTATGCAACTACTCATGCAAATTCTCATGCAACTACTCATGCAAATTCTTATGCAACTACTCATGCAACTTATTTCAACTTTCCAACAAACTCAAAACGTTGCAAGATCTAATTGTTGCTGTCATTTCTTCATTCATTTTACAGCATTGGCAAAGCAAACTTTCCACAGCATCTTGAATAATTTTAGCTCTTGCACGAGTCATAGGACCTCTAGGAAATTCATTGGAATTCTTGCTGGTTGTGGTCAGATCATTCCCTCCCTCTTGAAAGCGATTTGCCCCCAAATCGTCACCTGCATCATAAGGGGATAGATCAGCAACATTGAAAGTAGCACTCACATTATACTCACCGGGAAGGTCTATTTGATAAGCATTATCATTAATCCTCTTGACCACTTGGAAAGGACCATCTCCTCGAGGCCTAAGTCTCGATTTGCGTTGGGCTGGAAACCTCTCTTTCCTCAAGTGCAACCAAACCCAATCTCCGGGTTCAAAAGTTATTCGTTTCCTCCCTTTGTTAGCTTGCTGCTCATATTGCTTTGTTCTCCTCTCAATGTTCTCCCGCACTTGTTGGTGAAGCTTTTTCACAAATTCAGCTCTATTTTGCCTATCCTTATTTTTGAATTGATCAATAGGCAAAGGAAGCAAATCAATTGGGGTCAAAGGATTGAAACCATATACCACTTCAAATGGAGAACATTTAGTGGCGGAATGCATGGAGCGATTGTATGCAAACTCAACATGTGGCAAGTCCTCTTCCCAAGTCCTTAGATTCTTGCGTATAATTGTCCTAAGAAGCATGGACAGTACACGATTGACAACTTCAGTTTGGCCATCCGTTTGTGGATGACAAGTTGTAGAAAACAACAGCTTTGTTCCAATCTTACTCCATAACGTCCTCCAAAAGTGACTCAAGAACTTCACATCTCGATCAGACACAATAGTTCTTGGAACTCCATGTAATCTCACAACTTCCCTAAAAAACAGATTAGCAATATGGGAAGCATCATTAGTCTTGTTGCATGGAATGAAATGAGCCATTTTTGAGAATCTATCTACTACAACAAAAATGGAATCTTTGTTATTCCTTGTGCATGGAAGTCCTAGCACAAAATCCATGGAAATATCCTCCCATGGAGCATTTGGAATTGGTAATGGTGTGTAAAGTCCATGGGGCATGACTTTGGACTTTGCCTTCTTACATGTGATGCAATGCTCACACCACTTCTCCACGTCTCGTTTCATATTTGGCCAATGCAAATGTTCTTGCAATATAGAGTGTGTTTTGGCCACTCCAAAGTGTCCCATTAGTCCTCTACAATGGGCCTCTTTGATAAGCGATTCTCTAATGGATCCTTGAGGGATACAAAGCTTTCCTTCCTTGAAAAGATAGCCATCAACCCTACAAAACTTCTCATATGTTCCTTTTTCACATGCTTTGTAAATTTCACCAAAATCATAATCAGATTCATAAAGCTCTTTGATTAAGGCAAAACCTACCAATCTAGAATCCAAAAGGTTAAGAAGAGTATACCTTCTTGATAAAGCATCAGCAACAACATTTTCCTTACCCTTCTTATATTTGATAACATATGGGAATGTTTCTAGGAATTCAACCCACTTGGCATGTCTCTTATTAAGCTTGTGTTGTCCCTTCAAGTGTTTCAGCGCCTCATGATCCGTGTGGATGATAAACTCCTTAGGCCATAGATAGTGTTGCCACGTTTCTAATGCCCTTATGAGAGCATACATCTCCTTGTCACAAGTTGAATAATTTAGAGTTGCTCCACTCAATTTCTCACTGAAATATGCAATAGGACGTCCTTCTTGAGATAATACAGCTCCAACTCCTAAACCTGATGCATCACATTCAATTTCAAAAACTTTATCAAAATCAGGTAAAGATAATAAGGGTGCATTGGTTAAAAGTTGTTTAATCAAACAAAAAGACTTCTCTTGTTCGTCTCCCCAAAAGAAGCTAGAGTTCTTTTTGATAACTCCGGTCAAAGGTGCGGCTATGGTGCTGAAATTGGGAACAAATCGGCGATAGAAACTAGCAAGTCCATGAAAACTCCTCACTTGACTAATGTTAGTAGGTATCGGCCATTCCTCAATTGCTTTAATCTTTTCTTGATCAACCTCCAAACCCTTTGAACTAACAACAAAACCTAAGAACACAACTTTGTTAGTGCAAAATGTACATTTTTGTAGGTTAGCATACAACTTTTCTTTTCGCAAAACATCCAATACTAACCTTAAATGTTGAGCATGATCATTCAAAGTTTGGCTATACACAAGTATGTCATCAAAATACACCACACAAATCTTACCCAAGAATGGTCGAAGTATATGATTCATTAACCTCATGAATGTACTTGGTGCATTAGTTAAGCCAAATGGCATAACCAACCACTCATACAAACCTTGCTTGGTTTTGAATGCTGTCTTCCACTCATCTCCTTCTCGCATTCTTATTTGGTGGTACCCACTCTTAAGATCAATCTTAGAAAAGATGTTAGAACCACTTAATTCATCAAGCATATCATCTAATCTAGGAATAGGATGACGATACTTTACCGTTATCTTGTTCACTGCTCGACAGTCCACACACATACGCCAAGTTCCATCCTTCTTAGGTACAAGTAAAACCGGTATGGCACATGGACTAAGGCTCTCTCTCACATAGCCTTTTTCCATTAACTCGGATACTTGTCTTTGCAACTCCTTAGTTTCTTCCGGATTGCTTCTATATGCTGGTCGATTTGGAATGATAGCTCCGGGAATGAAATCAATTTGATGCTCTATTCCTCGAATAGGTGGAAGCCCATTCGGAATCTCCTCCTGAAACAAATCTTCAAATTCCTGCAATAAAGAGACAATAAAAGATGGCAAACCAGGATCAAGATCATTAGTGTTCAAAAGATTTTCCTTGTACATGAGTACAAGTGCCCATTTCTCTGAAAGCAAACACTTTTTGATCTCTTTCTCTCTTGCAAAAAGAATGGTTTGTTTTCCCTCATTTTTGTCACTCTCTTTGGATTTAAACTCTTTTTCTTTCTCTTGGGTTGTTTTGAAACTCTCTCTCAAGTGGATTTGGTCTTTATGGACTTGTTTTGGTGAAAGAGGGGCTAAAGTGATCTTTTTGGTTTGATAGGTGAAAGTGTAACGATTGGTATAACCATCATGTATAGCCCTTTTGTCGAATTGCCACGGTCTCCCCAACAAGATATGGCTAGCGTGCATTGGTACAACATCACACAACACCTCGTCTTTGTATTTTCCAATGGAAAATGGCACAAGTACTTGCTTGGTGACTTTAAGTTCTCCCCCATCATTGAGCCATTGTAGCTTGTAAGGATGAGGATGCTTTGTTGTTGCCAATCTAAGCTTCTCTACCATCAAAGTACTAGCAACATTAGTACAACTTCCTCCATCAATAATGACAAAGCATACCTTTTCGTTTACATGGCAGCGAGTATGGAAGATGTTCTCGCGTTGATCTTCTCCTTCTATGGCTTGCACGCTTAGGCTTCTTTTCACAACAAGAACCTCACCATCTACAGCATGTTCCATCTCTTCTTCTTCTTGGATAGGAACATCATCTTCTTCCTCCTCTTGGTCAGTTTCGATCTCTCCATCTTCTCGAATGAGCATTGTGTTGCGATTTGGACATTGGCTAGCAATGTGACCTCGCCCCAAGCATTTGAAGCATTGCACATCACGGGATCGAGCTGGCATAGTGGTGCTCTTTCCCTTACTAGTTTCAGCAATGGGTTTGGCACTCTTTGTTGGAACGCTTCGTTCATTAGGCGTAAAGGATGCCTTCTGTTTGTAGGTACCTTGCCCCCATTTAGAAGAAGAGCCTCCATAGGCACGAGTTGTGCCCTTCCTTTTGAGTTGCCTCTCGACCTTCATGGCCATATGAACCATGTCTTCGATCTCCACATAATGTTACAACTCAACAGTGGCCGCAATATTAGGATCAAGGCCGGATAGAAATCTAGCCATGGTGGCTTCTCGATCCTCATCAATGTTGGCTCGGATCATGGCTACTTCCATCTCTTTAAAGTAATCCTCAACACTACGGTTGCCTTGGGTGAGATTTTGAAGCTTGTTGAACAACTCCCTATGATAGTGAGTTGGAACGAACCTCCTACGCATAACGGCCTTCATCTCATTCCAAGTAGAAATTGGATGTTCGCCATTGCGTCTCCTGCTAGATGTCAACTGATCCCACCATATTAGTGCATAATCTATAAATTCAATGGCTGCAAGTTTTACCTTCTTAAGCTCGGAGTAGTTGTGGCACTCAAAGATGTGCTCAACTTTTTTTCCCATGCAAGATAAGCTTCAGGATCCGTTCTTCCTTGGAAAGAAGGAATGGTTATTTTGATGTTGCTAAGATTATCATCAACTCTTGGTCGAGCTCTTTGGTTCCTAGGTTCTCGACGCCTTAAACTTTGCTGGGAGGCTCGCTCGTCTATGAGTTCTTCATCCACCTCTCCCTCATACTCTTCCTCGTGATCTGAATTATGCCTTCGTTGAGATCTTTCCTCCAAATGATCTAATCGTTCTTGCATCGGCCGCAACCTTTGTTGCAACAACCTGTCCATCTCTCGGATAATATCTTGAAGATTGGAGTTAGTTGCATCTACGTTAACATTATTACTAGCACCAATAGTGTTTCTCACGGAATCTTGAGACATGATTAACTAATAAACCTCACTAGAAAAAATTCTCACCGTTACACTCCAAGGAAAACACTCACACTCGTGTTTCACTCGGGATGGCTTTTACCCTTGATGTGCACTCTTGCCTTTTACCGCTCTTGTTCTCCTATCAAAGTCCTTAGAGAACTTACTCAAGGCTTAACAAGTTTGCTTGTGGAAATTGGCTGAAAGAAAGGGTTTAGAAAAAAAGGCTATAGGTAGAAAAGTAAAATGATTAGAAAATAACAAGGCAATAGGAAATAATAATTTTCTGAATTGAGTATTACTAACAACAACCAAACTTCCATTTTTTTTCTTTTTCTTTTTTTTTTCTTTTTTTTTCTTTTTTATGCAAACCGGGAAGAGAAACACTTAACTTACTGAATCAAAATAGCTCTGATGCCAAATGATACGTATCCGGTTGCGTGATGACCGAATTCGTATGTGATGTTGCCCGATCGTGATTCTAGTATGAAGTTGCAAACTTGAAACTTGAGTGTGGAAGTGATGTATATGGAATGAAGATGGTGAAAATTGTTGTTGTAATAGGTGATGGAATGGTTGGTGGTTATGGTTTGAAAGATAAATGTAAGGGGAAAAATGCATAGAAGTTGATATGGATATATGGAATAGAATCGGTGTGGAACAAGGAAGAACCAACAAGATAGTGAATGTTGACCCAAACCTTACACGTTCTTACCCTTTGTGAAATGATGGAAGAAGGTTGGATTGTGACCCTTTAGCTATAATTGAGCTAAGAACCAACAATATAATCAAATGGAAGTGATGGTGGAATGGTGGAACGTGACCCGCTAGCCAGAAAGCTAGGAACCAACGCTATAAATAGAATGGAATGAAAAGGGGAAAATTTGCCACAAGACTAGCTTGAAAGCCGATAAAGTTCTTAAAGAACAATGAAGAGAACACTCTCATATATTTTCATCAAAAAAAAGGTCCTTTACAAAGGCAAATGAGCATCCTATTTATAGTACATGGCAGCCTAGAATTTGAATGGACAAAACAATGCATTAAGGTTCCAATTTATGACATTCAATGGTTTGTCTTCAATCCTATCAAGTGTGGCTGGCCATTTGTGTAATTTAGAATGAATTTGGACATAATAAGGCTTGAATGAAGACTTATACACGTCCAAGTGACGCATCCTTTGATATTCCACTTGCTTGGCTCTTAAAAGTGCATGTAGATGACTTGGAATGAATCTGCCCATGTTTGCATCTAAGTGTATGTGTCTCTTCCACTTCCTTTCTTTATTTCTCAACTTTATTGGCTGAATAAAAGCATAATAAAGTCTTCTAAATGCTTCATCCCCCATGGAATTCAAAAAGACTCTCTTTGAATGGTGATAAAGATGGCATGTCTCCTTGAAGAAGATGAAAAGTCTTCAATTGTTCCCATCTTAATCCCAACGTATAATGACACTAAAAACACATAAAATATTAATCAAAATATGATAAAAATGTTATGCAAACTCAAAGAATTAATTGAACAAGTTCAATGAATGAACTAGTTTAATTAATGAACCTACATGCTTAAATGAAACGCATACATAAGTGAAGTATTTTCATAAATGAAGTGCTTGCATAAATGCATAAACAAGCATATTTATTCTCATGAAATGAATGAACTATTATGCAACTACTCATGCAAATTCTCATGCAACTACTCATGCAAATTCTTATGCAACTACTCATGCAACTTATTTCAACTTTCCAACAAACTCAAAACGTTGCAAGATCTAATTGTTGCTGTCATTTCTTCATTCATTTTACAGCATTGGCAAAGCAAACTTTCCACAGCATCTTGAATAATTTTAGCTCTTGCACGAGTCATAGGACCTCTAGGAAATTCATTGGAATTCTTGCTGGTTGTGGTCACATCATTCCCTCCCTCTTGAAAGCGATTTGCCCCCAAATCGTCACCTGCATCATAAGGGGATAGATCAGCAACATTGAAAGTAGCACTCACATTATACTCACCGGGAAGGTCTATTTGATAAGCATTATCATTAATCCTCTTGACCACTTGGAAAGGACCATCTCCTCGAGGCATAAGTCTCGATTTGCGTTGGGCTGGAAACCTCTCTTTCCTCAAGTGCAACCAAACCCAATCTTCGGGTTCAAAAGTTATTTGTTTCCTCTCTTTGTTAGCTTGCTGCTCATATTGCTTTGTTCTCCTCTCAATGTTCTCCCGCACTTGTTGGTGAAGCTTTTTCACAAATTCAGCTCTATTTTGCCCATCCTTATTTTTGAATTGATCAATAGGCAAAGGAAGCAAATCAATTGGGGTCAAAGGATTGAAACCATATACCACTTCAAATGGAGAACATTTAGTGGCGGAATGCATGGAGCGATTGTATGCAAACTCAACATGTGGCAAGTCCTCTTCCCAAGTCCTTAGATTCTTGCGTATAATTGTCCTAAGAAGCATGGACAGTACACGATTGACAACTTTAGTTTGACCATCCGTTTGTGGATGACAAGTTGTAGAAAACAACAGCTTTGTTCCAATCTTACTCCATAACGTCCTCCAAAAGTGACTCAAGAACTTCACATCTCGATCAGACACAATAGTTCTTGGAACTCCATGTAATCTCACAACTTCCCTAAAAAACAGATTAGCAATATGGAAAGCATCATTAGTCTTGTTGCATGGAATGAAATGAGCCATTTTTGAGAATCTATCTACTACAACAAAAATGGAATCTTTGTTATTCCTTGTGCATGGAAGTCCTAGCACAAAATCCATGGAAATATCCTCCCATGGAGCATTTGGAATTGGTAATGGTGTGTAAAGTCCATGGGGCATGACTTTGGACTTTGCCTTCTTACATGTGATGCAATGCTCACACCACTTCTCCACGTCTCGTTTCATCTTTGGCCAATGCAAATGTTCTTGCAATATAGAGTGTGTTTTGGCCACTCCAAAGTGTCCCATTAGTCCTCCACAATGGGCCTCTTTGATAAGCGATTCTCTAATGGATCCTTGAGGGATACAAAGCTTTCCTTCCTTGAAAAGATAGCCATCAACCCTACAAAACTTCTCATATGTTCCTTTTTCACATGCTTTGTAAATTTCACCAAAATCATAATCAGATTCATAAAGCTCTTTGATTAAGGCAAAACCTACCAATCTAGAATCCAAAAGGTTAAGAAGAGTATACCTTCTTGATAAAGCATCAGCAACAACATTTTCCTTACCCTTCTTATATTTGATAACATATGGGAATGTTTCTAGGAATTCAACCCACTTGGCATGTCTCTTATTAAGCTTGTGTTGTCCCTTCAAGTGTTTCAGCGCCTCATGATCCGTGTGGATGATAAACTCCTTAGGCCATAGATAGTGTTGCCACGTTTCTAATGCCCTTATGAGAGCATACATCTCCTTGTCATAAGTTGAATAATTTAGAGTTGCTCCACTCAATTTCTCACTGAAATATGCAATAGGACGTCCTTCTTGAGATAATACAGCTCCAACTCCTAAACCTGATGCATCACATTCAATTTCAAAAACTTTATCAAAATCAGGTAAAGATAATAAGGGTGCATTGGTTAAAAGTTGTTTAATCAAACAAAAAGACTTCTCTTGTTCGTCTCCCCAAAAGAAGCTAGAGTTCTTTTTGATAACTCCGGTCAAAGGTGCGGCTATGGTGCTGAAATTGGGAACAAATCGGCGATAGAAACTAGCAAGTCCATGAAAACTCCTCACTTGACTAATGTTAGTAGGTATCGGCCATTCCTCAATTGCTTTAATCTTTTCTTGATCAACCTCCAAACCCTTTGAACTAACAACAAAACCTAAGAACACAACTTTGTTAGTGCAAAATGTACATTTTTGTAGGTTAGCATACAACTTTTCTTTTCGCAAAACATCCAATACTAACCTTAAATGTTGAGCATGATCATTCAAAGTTTGGCTATACACAAGTATGTCATCAAAATACACCACACAAATCTTACCCAAGAATGGTCGAAGTATATGATTCATTAACCTCATGAATGTACTTGGTGCATTAGTTAAGCCAAATGGCATAACCAACCACTCATACAAACCTTGCTTGGTTTTGAATGCTGTCTTCCACTCATCTCCTTCTCGCATTCTTATTTGGTGGTACCCACTCTTAAGATCAATCTTAGAAAAGATGTTAGAACCACTTAATTCATCAAGCATATCATCTAATCTAGGAATAGGATGACGATACATTACCGTTATCTTGTTCACTGCTCGACAGTCCACACACATACGCCAAGTTCCATCCTTCTTAGGTACAAGTAAAACCGGCATGGCACATGGACTAAGGCTCTCTCTCACATAGCCTTTTTCCATTAACTCGGATACTTGTCTTTGCAACTCCTTAGTTTCTTCCGGATTGCTTCTATATGCTGGTCGATTTGGAATGATAGCTCCGGGAATGAAATCAATTTGATGCTCTATTCCTCGAATAGGTGGAAGCCCATTCGGAATCTCCTCCGGAAACAAATCTTCAAATTCCTGCAATAAAGAGACAATAAAAGATGGCAAACCAGGATCAAGATCATTAGTGTTCAAAAGATTTTCCTTGTACATGAGTACAAGTGCCCATTTCTCTGAAAGCAAACACTTTTTGATCTCTTTCTCTCTTGCAAAAAGAATGGTTTGTTTTCCCTCATTTTTGTCACTCTCTTTGGATTTAAACTCTTTTTCTTTCTCTTGGGCTGTTTTGAAACTCTCTCTCAAGTGGATTTGGTCTTTATGGACTTGTTTTGGTGAAAGAGGGGCTAAAGTGATCTTTTTGGTTTGATAGGTGAAAGTGTAACGATTGGTATAACCATCATGTATAGCCCTTTTGTCGAATTGCCACGATCTCCCCAACAAGATATGGCTAGCGTGCATTGGTACAACATCACACAACACCTCGTCTTTGTATTTTCCAATGGAAAATGGCACAAGTACTTGCTTGGTGACTTTGAGTTCTCCCCCATCATTGAGCCATTGTAGCTTGTAAGGATGAGGATGCTTTGTTGTTGCCAATCTAAGCTTCTCTACCATCAAAGTACTAGCAACATTAGTACAACTTCCTCCATCAATAATGACAAAGCATACCTTTTCGTTTACATGGCAGCGAGTATGGAAGATGTTCTCGCGTTGATCTTCTCCTTCTATGGCTTGCACGCTTAGGCTTCTTTTCACAACAAGAACCTCACCATCTACAGCATGTTCCATCTCTTCTTCTTCTTGGATAGGAACATCATCTTCTTCCTCCTCTTGGTCAGTTTCGATCTCTCCATCTTCTCGAATGAGCATTGTGTTGCGATTTGGACATTGGCTAGCAATGTGACCTCGCCCCAAGCATTTGAAGCATTGCACATCACGGGATCGAGCTGGCATAGTGGTGCTCTTTCCCTTACTAGTTTCAGCAATGGGTTTGGCACTCTTTGTTGGAACGCTTCGTTCATTAGGCGTAAAGGATGCCTTCTGTTTGTAGGTACCTTGCCCCCATTTAGAAGAAGAGCCTCCATAGGCACGAGTTGTGCCCTTCCTTTTTAGTTGCCTCTCGACCTTCATGGCCATATGATCCATGTCTTCGATCTCCACATAATGTTGCAACTCAACAGTGGCCGCAATATTAGGATCAAGGCCGGATAGAAATCTAGCCATGGTGGCTTCTCGATCCTCATCAATGTTGGCTCGGATCATGGCTACTTCCATCTCTTTAAAGTAATCCTCAACACTACGATTGCCTTGGGTGAGATTTTGAAGCTTGTTGAACAACTCCCTATGATAGTGAGTTGGAACGAACCTCCTACGCATAACGGCCTTCATCTCATTCCAAGTAGAAATTGGATGTTCGCCATTGTGTCTCCTGCTAGATGTCAACTGATCCCACCATATTAGTGCATAATCTATAAATTCAATGGCTGCAAGTTTTACCTTCTTAAGCTCGGAGTAGTTGTGGCACTCAAAGATGTGCTCAACTTTTTTTCCCATGCAAGATAAGCTTCAGGATCCGTTCTTCCTTGGAAAGAAGGAATGGTTATTTTGATGTTGCTAAGATTATCATCAACTCTTGGTCGAGCTCTTTGGTTCCTAGGTTCTCGACGCCTTAAACTTTGCTGGGAGGCTCGCTCGTCTATGAGTTCTTCATCCACCTCTCCCTCATACTCTTCCTCGTGATCTGAATTATGCCTTCGTTGAGATCTTTCCTCCAAATGATCTAATCGTTCTTGCATCGGCCGCAACCTTTGTTGCAACAACCTGTCCATCTCTCGGATAATATCTTGAAGATTGGAGTTAGTTGCATCTACGTTAACATTATTACTAGCACCAATAGTGTTTCTCACGGAATCTTGAGACATGATTAACTAATAAACCTCACTAGAAAAAATTCTCACCGTTACACTCCAAGGAAAACACTCACACTCGTGTTTCACTCGGGATGGCTTTTACCCTTGATGTGCACTCTTGCCTTTTACCGCTCTTGTTCTCCTATCAAAGTCCTTAGAGAACTTACTCAAGGCTTAACAAGTTTGCTTGTGGAAATTGGCTGAAAGAAAGGGTTTAGAAAAAAAGGCTATAGGTAGAAAAGTAAAATGATTAGAAAATAACAAGGCAATAGGAAATAATAATTTTCTGAATTGAGTATTACCAACAACAACCAAACTTCCCTTTTTTTTCTTTTTCTTTTTTTTCTTTTTTTTTCTTTTTTATGCAAACCGGGAAGAGAAACACTTAACTTACTGAATCAAAATAGGTCTGATGCCAAATGATACGTATCCGGTTGCGTGATGACCGAATTCGTATGTGATGTTGCCCGATCGTGATTCTAGTATGAAGTTGCAAACTTGAAACTTGAGTGTGGAAGTGATGTATATGGAATGAAGATGGTGAAAGTTGTTGTTGTAATAGGTGATGGAATGGTTGGTGGTTATGGTTTGAAAGATAAATGTAAGGGGAAAAATGGATAGAAGTTGATATGGATATATGGAATAGAATCGGTGTGGAACAAGGAAGAACCAACAAGATAGTGAATGTTGACCCAAACCTTACACGTTCTTACCCTTTGTGAAATGATGGAAGAAGGTTGGATTGTGACCCTTTAGCTATAATTGAGCTAAGAACCAACAATATAATCAAATGGAAGTGATGGTGGAATGGTGGAACGTGACCCGCTAGCCAGAAAGCTAGGAACCAACGCTATAAATAGAATGGAATGAAAAGGGGAAAATTTGCCACAAGACTAGCTTGAAAGCCGATAAAGTTCTTAAAGAACAATGAAGAGAACACTCTCATATATTTTCATCAAAAAAAAGGTCCTTTACAAAGGCAAATGAGCATCCTATTTATAGTACATGGCAGCCTAGAATTTGAATGGACAAAACAATGCATTAAGGCTCCAATTTATGACATTCAATGGTTTGTCTTCAATCCTATCAAGTGTGGCTGGCCATTTGTGTAATTTAGAATGAATTTGGACATAATAAGGCTTGAATGAAGACTTATACACGTCCAAGTGATGCATCCTTTGATATTCCACTTGCTTGGCTCTTAAAAGTGCATGTAGATGACTTGGAATGAATCTGCCCATGTTTGCATCTAAGTGTATGTGTCTCTTCCACTTCCTTTCTTTATTTCTCAACTTTATTGGCTGAATAAAAGCATAATAAAGTCTTCTAAATGCTTCATCCCCCATGGAATTCAAAAAGACTCTCTTTGAATGGTGATAAAGATGGCATGTCTCCTTGAAGAAGATGAAAAGTCTTTAATTGTTCCCATCTTAATCCCAACGTATAATGACACTAAAAACACATAAAATATTAATCAAAATATGATAAAAATGTTATGCAAACTCAAAGAATTAATTGAACAAGTTCAATGAATGAACTAGTTTAATTAATGAACCTACATGCTTAAATGAAACACATACATAAGTGAAGTATTTTCATAAATGAAGTGCTTGCATAAATGCATAAACAAGCATATTTATTCTCATGAAATGAATGAACTATTATGCAACTACTCATGCAAATTCTCATGCAACTACTCATGCAAATTCTTATGCAACTACTCATGCAACTTATTTCAACTTTCCAACAAACTCAAAACGTTGCAAGATCTAATTGTTGCTGTCATTTCTTCATTCATTTTACAGCATTGGCAAAGCAAACTTTCCACAGCATCTTGAATCATTTTAGCTCTTGCACGAGTCGTAGGACCTCTAGGAAATTCATTGGAATTCTTGCTGGTTGTGGTCACATCAATTGCTTTCAAGTTTGTTCTGGTTTGAAAATTAACTTCAATAAGTCCACTCTTTATACTATTGGCGTGGATGAGGGGCTGTTTGATTCAATGGCGGCAGTCTTGTGTTGTCGGAAAGTTGAATTGCCTTTTGTTTATTTGGGGCTGTCGTTGGGGGTGAATCCTCACAACATTGTTGTATGGGAACCAGTTATAGCCTCGATTCGACGAAAGCTCGCTGGTTGGAAACGAACATCTTTATCTTTTGCTACTCACGTCACAGTGGTAAACTCTGTTTACTCGTCACTTCCAGTTTATTATATGGGTTTGTTTCGGGTGCCGAAGGGTGTTGACACATCAATAGATAAAGTGAGGCGTGCTTTTCTGTGGAGTGGGGTGAGTTTACAACGGAAAATGTGTCGAGTAAGCTGGAGTATGGTTTGTCGGCCACGTCATCTTGGTGGGTTGGGGGTTGCGGATTAGGAGGTTGGAAATAGAGCGTTATTGGCAAAATGGTCTTGGCAGTATGCTAGGGATGAATCGTCTTTGTGGAGGGCCATCATCGTGGCAAAATATGGCGATGCAGCCCAGTGGTGGCGATTTAACCCTGCCTACAGGGGTTCGATGTCCTTTATTTGGAAGCAGATTGTCAAAACTATGAGCTCGGATAGTGTGCAAAAGTTCATGAAGGAGACTAGTTTTGTTTGGAAGGTTGGTTATTGTTCGTGAGTTTTATTTTGGTATGATGCGTGGTGTGTTGAGAAACCATTGAAGGATATACTCCCACGGTTATTTTCGATAGTGGTGAATCGTTTGGCTTTGGTCGCTGACCTTTCCGATGGGGGTAGCTTTCAGCATAACCGCTGAGAGAGTTTTTTTCATCGAGGCTTGCGTTCGTTTGAGCTTCGACAACTTCGGGAGCTCATCTCGCTCTTGGTACCTGTGAGGTTACGGCAAGGTGTAGTTGATATGTTAGTCTGGACACCTTATACACACGAGACCTTTTTAGTAAAGGCTCTATCATGTCTGCTTATGTTGGACAAGGTGAGAGAGAGCGATTTCAATAAGTGTTTTGCGTGGAAAGTCCTCGTATGTCCGAAGGTTCAGGCGTTTATGTTGTTCACATGGCTGCTCCGTTTACCAACCTTTGATTTTTTGAACTTCGTGGCATCGTGTTGGATGAGAAGCAAGGTTTGTGTGCTTGTTGTCGTGAGAGGGAGGAGGATTTTTCTATGCCCGTTTGCCTGTAACCCCCTCGTCCCGGTCCGGACGCTTGACCGGTCCAAGTTGGCTACACGGGGATAACCGAGGCGAAACCCGTTAAGGCTCCACTTCGGTTAACAACCCGAGAGAACTTTTTCATTTATATTATCTTACCTAGATGTAATAATAAGTCCTATGTGAGAAAAGCAACAGCGGGAGAAACAATTAGTTAAACAACCAAACCGTCCAATTAAAACAGCCGATTTTAAACTTAAACAGCAGACCGTATCGGAACGCCCATAGGGTGTTTCGATACGCCTTGACTAGGTCAACTGGACAAAGTCAAACCGAGGAGACCGTTTCGAAACAGGGGTGGCCCGTATCGAAACTCCCTCAACGTTCAACTTCTCATGGTAAACGATACGAACATCGTTCCGAAACACTAAAGCCCGTTCCGATACTTTATTTTATCGTCAAATTCTAAGATTTCCAGTGGCAAAATCGTATCGAAACGGCCCCTAGCGTACCGAAACGCCTGGCCAAAAACAAAGGGACCGTACCGAGACGGGACCAACCGTTTCGAAACGCCCTCTATCTGCAGATTGGTTTTAGCAGGTTTATGGCACAAGGCTGTCCCAAAACTCACTAAAACCTCCCACAACACACATACAACAACTCTAAGGCGAACCAAACATCTACAAGCATGCTTAACACACCAAACATAAAGAAGCCATACATTAAAGGAATCGACATCCTTCAACACATGCTTCATACATAACATTTAAGATTCATGCTTCAACAACAATACACTTAGGCATCCATAAAGGCACAAGGCCAACAACATCATAAAGGAGTCTAAACGTGCTCCTAAACAAACCAACACCAACATACTTCAAAAGCTCAAAGCAAGAAATGCATATCCCATTGCTTGACTATTACACCTTAAAACTTAAATGTCCATACTTGAAAGCTAAGATAGCACCACAAAGCACACTTGGAGGCCCCCTTCTTGCACTAGCAACCCACGAACTACTGATCTGCATTGTCGAACCAAAGAGAGCGTGAGCATAAAGCTTAGTGAGGGTAAGCTCATTAAAACAAACCTCGACAATACAGGGTCCAAGCACGAGCACAACCAATGTAAAATGCATGTTCTTACCTTCGATCCACATGAGCCAAAATACACATGATGCACGAACATATGTTCAATATTATGCCATGCTCAACAAGTCCATATACATATCATATGTAAACACATATATTAATCCATATTCGCAACGAATTTCAAATCATATTGGCACCTAGCTATGACTAGAATACGCGGATAACCGTTGGAACTCACATCCAACAATAACCATTACATTACGGTGGGATTACACTCATAACCGTTCAGGCGGAGGGGATTCCACTCGTCCTCACGCCCCGTCGATGGGATTACACTCATCACCGACTAACATATATGTAAGAAGGTTTTCCGGGCGAACCCGTACTCCATCATGATGACTACCATCACCAAGACCACGCGCGCAATTGACTCATGTGTGCACACTAAATATCCTAATGATTGATCATTGTATCCAAGCAAACTAGTGCCAATACTAAACACAATTCACAACATCATTTCATAACAACTTCCGTGCTTAGAACGTACTCACCATGATCACCATCATGCATATCACAACGCATCAAAACCATGCCTCAACATACATGTATAACACAATATACATATCCACCATAAACACAATTAAACATGAGGCATAGACAACAATTAGAGTTCAACCAAAGTCTCTAACTAAAGCTTGGGATTAGGCTACCACTATAATCCCAACTCTAGGTGGGTCTACCAAGCCCGACCTAGTCCACATGCTTGAACCAATACTCGAAAACCATTTAAAAACATTTCACCACTCACCGACTATTTCAAGCTCAACACACTAGCCGATCAAGCTTCCAACGATTCCAGATTTTTTCACGATGCTTCACCAACACAATTTCTTGCTTCTAATCAACTCAACGCAATCAAAACAACCTCAAATCAGACCACACATCAATGTAACAAAACCGGAACACTAATCAAGCATAAAACACAAGAGTTTCAAGCTAAGAACAACCCCAAAACTTCAAACCCGAGCAGCCATGAAACCCGGTCCAAAACTCATGATTTCAACCTTTTTAACACACTTAAATGCTTCCAAAACAACCCCTAACTATTACACTAACAACAGCCCTTAATTTCCAACATCAAACAACCCCAAAACCAACCTTTAAACCCTTCAAAAACCCTTCTAAAACCCAAATCCGAGAATCATTGTAAAACTCTTTAAAGTTCACATATGTTGGACCTTATGGGTTGTAAACAACTTATCTAACAATAAATAATCAAAAGCTTTGTTAGAAATTCATAAAGCTTCAATCTTTGACAAATTCTTTGAAAACCCAAAATATAAAAATACATGGTTTTAATGAAAACAAATGGTATCAAAATGAAAAGGAAGATAAGGCCAAGTCAAAAATTCAATTACCTTTTGGAAAATCACCAACAAGGAGCAAAGGATGTAATGGAATAGTAAAAATGGAGAAGAGAGCTCTTTTGGTCGTTGAGTTTGAAATGAGAGTGAGAAAGAAGATGAGCACATGTCTTCTTCTTTTGTTTTTGCTTTAATTTATCAAAGAAATCCTATTTACCATTATGCCATTAATGAAATGGCTAAAAACTCCCATCTCCTAAAGTCCATGGAATTTGGACTTAGAAGATAGGCCCAACATAGACATTAATTATTTTGCAAACACGAAGCCCGTAAAATATTTTATTATTTTAATTAAAAAATCGAAACCCGAAATATTATTTTAATATTATTTTCACCCGACCCCCAAATCCGTGTGTTACAACTCTCCCCCACTTAAGGAATTTCGTCCCCGAAATTACCTGACGGAAACAAGTACGGAAACTGCTCAAGCATATCAGCTTTCCTCTCTCACGTGGCCTCTTCCACACCTCTATGTCTCCACAACACCTTGACCAACTCTATGGTCTTGCCATGCAACACCTTGCTATCAGAAGCAAGTATCTCAACAGGTTCTTCATTATAGGACAAATTCGGATTCAACTATATCTCCTCAACAGGCATAACATGAGATGTATCTGATCTATATCTCCTAAGAATCGACACGTGAACCTCGAACGGTAAGCTACAGACCCAATCCGCTCAGGTATCTCATACAGACCAATAAACCTCGAACTCAACTTGCCTTTCCGGCCAAATCGCATTACCTTCTTCCACGGAGATTCTTTCAGAAACACTTTCTCACCCACCGAGAACTCAATTTCTTTTCTCTTCAAATCTGCATAAGATTTCAGACGATCGGAAGCTGCTTTCAAACGGTCACAAATCAACTTCACTTTCTCGGTAGTCCCCTTAAGCAAATCTGACATAGGTAACAATCTCTGACTCGTTTCAGCCCAAAAGATCGGAGTCCTACATCGTCTACCATACAAAGCCTCATAAGAATCCATTTGTACACTAGCCTGGTAACTGTTGTTGTAAGCAAACTCAACTAAAGGGCAAGTGCTTCTCCTGTAACGCCCCGGTTTTGGGCTCAGAAGTTTTGGCGTTGACCGGTTCGGTCAAAGTGCTGATCGAATATATAAGAGGGAATTTAGGAAAGCCTAGTTCGGGTTGCATTAAAAATATGGAAAAATGTTCTAAAATCATATTTTAATATATAAAAGTGAACTGTGAAATCAATTTTGGAAAATGAGGTTCGGAAGGTTGACATTTTGGGCTAGTGACCAAAATGTAATTTTTGAAAGTTGCGGGACAGTTTTATAAAGGATTGAAACTTTGAATCTTTAAGGAGCTATTATTCCAAAGAGGATTTCTCCAGATTTTTCTAAGATATTTTAAGTCTAAAATCTGATTTTAAAGGTTATGAAAAGGAGGGAAATCATTTTAACCAATTCTTAACTAATTTTTCTATTTTCTCTCAAATTCTCTTTTCTCTCATTTTCTCTCTACCCAAACAAGATTCTCCAGATTTCTTTCTCTGATTTTGACATCTACATCTCTCATTTCGACTCTCATTTGATTCCTAATCATCTCATCATCAAAACCTCTCAATTTGCAAATTGTTTCATCAAGCATTTTGGCTCTAAAATGGAGAAATTCAAGTTTGGAGGTAAGAACGTCCTTCTCCTCTAAACTTCAAGTTCTTTAATGAAATTCCTAAAGTTTTCAATCCTAATTTGATAATTGATTAAAGGTTTTGAGGTTGATTTATGGATCTTGGCTAATTATGCAAGATTTTGATGATTTCACTTGATTTTCGTTTGATCTGTTAAATCTGTGTTTTGAGAAGTGTTTTTGATGTTAAATGATCATTAAATTGATGTGGAAATGAGTCTTGATCAATGCAATCCCGGATAGGTTGAATTTCCTAAGTTTGGCTTGAGTTTTTGGTTGTTTTTGGAGTGTAATTGGTGATCTGTTATACCTGGAGGTATAAGGACGTGGTTGTGATCATTTTGCATGTTATTTGATGTATAAAAATGGTTAGAAGTGATGGATCTTGGCTGGGTTAAGTTTTGGAAATGTTTGGAGGTGATTTCGGTTGTGTTTGGTAGCCAAATTGCTAGTTTTGTGATGAGCAGCGAGTTGTGTTGATGTTGCTGGTGTTTTAATGCATATGGATGCATTAATGTTCTGTTTTTGTGTGCTTGAAACAGGGGAGGTTGATCCTTGAGCTTTGGAGGTGTTTTCGGAAGGTTTCGGAAGCTTGGAAAGCTTGTTGGCTAGCTTGTTTGGTAATCGGTGAGTGAAGTTGGGATTTTAGCTTTTGAAACAAGGTTTGAAGGTTTTTGGGAGCTTAGTTTAAGTCTAAACAACTTTGCTAAGCTCAAGAGTAAGTGAAGAGGTTTTTGCTCTTGGATTGTGTATGATTTGGTTTTAAAATCAATTGTGGTTGATGATTGATGTGCATGTGTTATTGCATGGTTTAATTCTGTTTTGTAAGCATGTTTTAGCATGGTTTAATGCTGGTTTTGAAAGTCAATTGAAAAGGGTGCTCAAGGTAAGAGATCCTTGGTTTAGTGCAATGAAAATGTGGTTTTGATGCATAGTGTTGCATGTTGTTCATTGGCTTAGTATGATGCTTAAAAACAGTGAGTTGATGATGATTAATGATGATGATTGTTACCTTGTGCATATTGTTTATGCATGTGAATCATTGAGCTAATGATGTGATGGTTTTGCATTATGTGTAAGCATGTGAATCATTGAGCTAATGATGTGATGACCTTGCATTGTGTTTATGCAAGTGGAACATTGGATATTATGGTGAGATGGTTATGTTGGCAAGAGATGTGAATGGTTCTTGGTTCGTTGATCGGGTATAATTAGCCGGCTATAGGATTGGGTGCACCGTGAATAAAGTCGCCTTGAAGGCGGAGTGGTCAAGTGTGGACCGGTTAGACTCCCCTCAAGTATTCCTAACGAGAAGAGGTCATAGTGGAGGTTGTTGCCCACTCGAGGACCTAAGTTGTTAAGGTCATAATGGAGGTTGTTGCCCATTCGAGGACCTTGGTTAAGTAAAGGTTATAAGGTGGTTAAAAGTCCTTATGTGAGAACCTTGTACTTGTTAAGATCACAATGGCAGTGTTTAAGTCCATGTGTGGATCTTGTGTGTGATGTCCCGTACCTCGTTAGATGATGTCTACAACTACCAATCGGTTATGCAAAGGTTGTATGGTGGTTGAAAGTCCATACGGAAAAGACCTTGTGCATGTCAAGGGTGTATGGCGGTTGAAAGTCCATACATGGTAACCTTGAGGAAAAGCTAAGGTTGTATGGTGTTTAAAAGTCCATACATGGGAACCTTAGGTTGTTAAGGTCAAATGGAGGTTGTTGCCCATTTGGAAGACCTTGGATTGGGTAGTGTGTAGGAAGCGTTGGGACACGCTTGTAATCCGCGTATCCGATCGAATCAATAAGTTGGAAAGTGAATGTGGTTGATCTCTTGGAAGCCAATGTAATGTTCTTGATCATGTGAAGCATGGAATTGCTTGAAATGATGCATAATTGCATGTGAAGCATGGTATTGCTTGAAATGATGCATGGTTGCATGTGAAGCATGAGATGCTTGAATTGATGCACGTTTGCATGTGAAGCATGAGATGCTTGGTAAGATGCATTGTTGCATGAAATGTGTTTAATGCTAGTGAAAGCATGTTACTTGTATGTTGAACAAGTGTTGGTTATTAATTGATAAATGATGCATGAAAGCATGGATTACCTATGTTGCATTGGAGTTATGTATAACTTGTTGTTAAAGGCATGTGAATATGATGTTATGGTTTTATGTGGCCTTGTTTAAATGCATGAAATGGTTTGATTGAACTATGGATTTAAATGGTTTCTTACTTGTTATGGCTTTCAAGTTTATGAAAGGTATGTTGTGAAATGGAAGTGTTTTCCATGGTTTTAATTAAGCTTTGCATATGGTGTTTATGCATGAGTTGAGCTTGATGTTGAAAAGGGTTTTCGAACATGGTTTTGGAAGGTAAATCGGGTTGGTTTTAAAGTGTTTTAAAGACCCGCTGCATTGATGGTGTTTTGGTTTTGAGCATTCCTCACTAAGCATTATGTGCTTACGCTCCTTTTTGTCCATCAATGCAGATTCTTGAGGTTTGGGCAGCAAGGAGCAAGGGATTCAAGGTGGACTCCAATAGAGATGTATGTCTCGGTGAATAGCTATAGTTAATAAGGGCAATGGGGTAGAATCTCTCGGATTGTTGTTTTTGTGATCGTATGTGTTGATCAAGAATGTTTAAATACTGTTGTTAATGTCGTTGAAACATGAATTGGCTTAATTGAGGTTGCTTTGAAAGGTTTGTGCTTAAATGGTTGCTTGTGTAGGAAGCATGCCTATAGATTTGGGGCTTTTCATATGTGTTGAGTATATGATGAATTGTTGATGCAAGTATGTCTCTTTTATGTTGAATTGCATGTTGGCAAAGTTTGGTGGCTTTTGGAGCATGTTTGAATGATCAATTGTGTGTTTGAGTGAGCAAAATGCAACATTCTGGGCTAGGTGTTTCGGAACAGGCAACACCGTTTCGGAACGGGTGCCCTGCATGAACCCAGGCGTCCGAAACGGGTGTCACCGTTCCGAAACGGAAAGCATTCTGCCAGACCCCCGTTGCGGAACGCGTTGCGGAACGGCCCGTGTTTCGGAACGGGCTTGGCCTGTTTCGGAACGGGTGACCGTTGGGGGCTGACATGGGCGGTTAAATGTTTCAAAATGTTTGCATTTTGGTCCTGAATCTTGTTTGTGCAATTGTATGAGTTCGGGATGTCCGTTTGAGCTAAAATTTGGCAGAGAAGCATGAAACATGATTAATTTTAAGTTGGTAACTTAAAATCTGGTTAAGTCCTTAAAGTTTTCAGAAATTACAATTTGGTCCCTAAAGTTGTAATTTGTTCAATTGGGTCCCTGTTTGATCTCTGATGTTTGTGATCTTTGAGCATGGTGTTTGTGTGATCACATGTAAGGTTAATGTGCATCTAGACAAGTTTAAAAAGAAATAAAAAGGGTCGTTAATCAAGGTTGACTTTCGGGTTGACTTTGGTTTTCCCCGTGTAATCTTCGTAGTTCGGGTCAACCGTCCAGGCCGGGCTACGGGGGTTACATTTGGTGGTATCAGAGCTGAGTTGCGAAGGTTGGGGAAAACGGTAAGTTGTTGTGGTAAGTGTGTTTGATGTTTACCTTGTTGTATGGTTGAAAGCTGGTTGAAGCATGTGTTTCTGAGTATGCTGTTGATGTTTTTGAGCATGTTGCTGGAGTATGCAAGCATGATTTGAGGTTATGAATCTTGGTTGAGTTCATGTGGATATGTGTTGATGTTATGAGCTGATGCTATGCATGATGAATGTGTTTTGAGCATGTTATGTTGTTAATGTGCTGGTGCTGTTGGATGTTGTTTGGTGTAAGCATGATCAAGGTATGTTGTTGATATGCTTGATGTTGTGATAATCATGTTGTGTTGACTGTTATGTCATGTAAAGGGAGAGGATTCGGGATACCCATTGCCTTATTAATATAGCTATTGTGTTATTTTGGAGTTGGAGTTTGAATCCTTGCTTAATGCTGGTCTAACAGGTTTTGTTTGTTTGTTGTGATTGTATGTTGTTTGTTGTTAGTGGTATGGCAAAGATGATGAAAGGGTGGAGGATGAGTGAGATGGTGGCTGCCTTGGGGCAGGGTGTTAAGTCAAAGGATTCGCCCTTTTGTAAAGGTGTTTTGTCTCAGTCTTCTGTGACTGAAGTTGAGTTGGTAAGGCAAGGGAAGGAAGCTGGTTCCGGGATGGAAAGTTCTTTACCTGTTGTTCAGGAGGTGTTGGAAACATCTCAGGCTACGGTTGAGGTAGAATCAGTGGATGTGCTGGCTAAATGTGTGGGTTTGCCGAAGCAGCATTTGCTTGATTTGGGTGCTGTAGAGTACCATGGTTCTTCCCCGGAGATGTTTGAGGCCTGGTTGGCCAATGTAGTTCTGATTTTGGATCAGGAGGGCTGTGATTATGCCTGTAAGCTGGGGAGTGTTGTTTCTCTGATGCTGGAGGATGTTTGTTCTTGGTGGACATCTGTGGCTGTGGCGTCACATATCCTTGATATTGATTGGGATTTCTTCGTGTCTGCTTTCTATGAAAGGTATCTTGGAAGGGAATTTCCAAGGGTTGGGCAAGGTGCAGCTAATGCTGTTGGTGAGCAAGTGTTGCTTGAGCAAGGAGTGGCAGCTCAGTCATCTGTTTGTGACCGTTGTATAAGGCAACATGTTGGAAATTGTTGGGGCACAGGTGTTTGTTGGAATTGTGGTTCCAAGTTGCATGTTAAGCGTGATTGTCCTCATGGAGTGAAGTCAGCTTTGATGTTGGCCAAAGGATCTTTGAAAGGTCGTGAGCGCGACCGAGGCGAGGTTCAGAAGTGGCATAAAAAGCAGAAGGTTGTGAAGAGTGTGGGAAATGAAGTTTGCTGGAAGTGTGGGTCTGCTGGACACATGAAGCGTGATTGCTTGATGTTGGCGCGGAACAGTCAAGGTTTCTTATCGCAAGGAGTTGGTGGTGACCCAGGAGTGTTTGTTGGTGTTGCAAGGGTGCAACCGAAGGATGTTGGTTCCGCAAGGAAGAGAGCTCGTTCGATGAAGCTTCAGGGTGGTGTTGTGTTTTCAGGTAACCTTGTTAAGCGATCTTTGCTTTAGTTGCTTAGTTTGGTTTCTGTTGGTTTTTCCTTGCGTGGTAAGTTTAGTCTTGTTGCTAGCATGTTTGGGGTAATAGTGGTTGTGGTTTGGTATTATCTTTGGTGTGAAGAAGGCTCGGTAAGTATCTTGCGGTTAATGGTTGTTGGTATGATGAGGTTGGATAAGTTAAAGGTGAGTAAGGAGGTTGTTCTTAGACAGATTTTGAGGATGTCATTGGAGGGTGTGAACTGGCATTCATGCACAGTTAAAAGCATTGATATATACTATATTATATATGTTGGTCCATGCATACATGTGGCATGACATTAGAGGTTTTGCATTACATGTACATCAGACATTGATAGGGCATGTAGGTGATCATGCATACGATGTTCACGCTCGCTAATGACTAATCGAATCTGTTAGTGTTGTGGTTGGATTAAATGGAATGATGGGTTTGTAGAGGTTGTTTGGTGCTGAGTGAGAGTGGAATGGCTTGTTGGTAGAAGGATAGTGTTTGATGCTCTGAGAGTTTAGTGGTTTGGTGGTGAAGGGTATCTGTTTGAGGTTAGTATCTGCTAAGTGGTTTGTTTAGTTTAAAGGAAGTGGTAGTTCCTTGGTGCTAAGTGTTGTCGCGGTTTGAGGTTGAGTTTCTAGGTGCTGAAGTGGTTTAGCTCTTAAGTTGTTGAGAAAGGGTTGTGTTGGTTCTAGGCAACCTTTGAAGAGTTTTGAAGCTGTTATGTGTGTTTTGGTTCAGTGATGTTCTGGTAATGCAAGTGTTCTGGTTGAGTATGTAGTGAAAGGGCTGTGAAAGATCGAAGGTTTTTGTTGGTTGTTGGGTTTTTGTGTGAGCAGTGGTTGGCTAGTTGTGGTTAAGAAGTTTTGTTTGAAGTCTGTTGATGGTATGTGGAACGGATGAAGGTTTCAAGTTGAGGTTGTGATGTGATTTTGGTTTTTGGTGCTGGTGAGCTGTTATGGTAATGTTTTGACGGATGTGAAGGATTGTCAGTTTTGTTGAAGAGTTTGAATAAACAGTTGATGTTTAAGAGTTTTTGCTTGTTGGGAAAATCTTTGGAAAAGGTTTGGGAATCGCAAGAGTTTTTGAAGCTGAGGGGTTGCCTAGTGGCCGAGTTGGTTTGGTTGTTGTCTTTGTGTAGACAAGTCTTGGAAGATGTGTGTTACAGTGTTGTCTGCTGTAAGAGTTGAAGTTTTCAGGTTGATGTTGGGATTGTGTATAATCTGGTTGCGTGGAAGGTTGGGTTGTGGTTACCCTTGAGAGTGTGGGTTTGTGAACAGTGAGTGGTGGAAGTTTTGTGTGGAAAGTGATCAGTGGTGTTGGTTAAGGCTTTTGTGTTGCCTTGTGTGTGTTGCTTTGAGAAGGTTGTTGTTCTCTTTTTGCCGGTTGAAATTTCGAGGACGAAATTTCCTAAGGGGGGGAGAGTTGTAACGCCCCGGTTTTGGGCTCAGAAGTTTTGGCGTTGACCGGTTCGGTCAAAGTGCTGATCGAATATATAAGAGGGAATTTAGGAAAGCCTAGTTCGGGTTGCATTAAAAATATGGAAAAATGTTCTAAAATCATATTTTAATATATAAAAGTGAACTGTGAAATCAATTTTGGAAAATGAGGTTCGGAAGGTTGACATTTTGGGCTAGTGACCAAAATGTAATTTTTGAAAGTTGCGGGACAGTTTTATAAAGGATTGAAACTTTGAATCTTTAAGGAGCTATTATTCCAAAGAGGATTTCTCCAGATTTTTCTAAGATATTTTAAGTCTAAAATCTGATTTTAAAGGTTATGAAAAGGAGGGAAATCATTTTAACCAATTCTTAACTAATTTTTCTATTTTCTCTCAAATTCTCTTTTCTCTCATTTTCTCTCTACCCAAACAAGATTCTCCAGATTTCTTTCTCTGATTTTGACATCTACATCTCTCATTTCGACTCTCATTTGATTCCTAATCATCTCATCATCAAAACCTCTCAATTTGCAAATTGTTTCATCAAGCATTTTGGCTCTAAAATGGAGAAATTCAAGTTTGGAGGTAAGAACGTCCTTCTCCTCTGAACTTCAAGTTCTTTAATGAAATTCCTAAAGTTTTCAATCCTAATTTGATAATTGATTAAAGGTTTTGAGGTTGATTTATGGATCTTGGCTAATTATGCAAGATTTTGATGATTTCACTTGATTTTCGTTTGATCTGTTAAATCTGTGTTTTGAGAAGTGTTTTTGATGTTAAATGATCATTAAATTGATGTGGAAATGAGTCTTGATCAATGCAATCCCGGATAGGTTGAATTTCCTAAGTTTGGCTTGAGTTTTTGGTTGTTTTTGGAGTGTAATTGGTGATCTGTTATACCTGGAGGTATAAGGACGTGGTTGTGATCATTTTGCATGTTATTTGATGTATAAAAATGGTTAGAAGTGATGGATCTTGGCTGGGTTAAGTTTTGGAAATGTTTGGAGGTGATTTCGGTTGTGTTTGGTAGCCAAATTGCTAGTTTTGTGATGAGCAGCGAGTTGTGTTGATGTTGCTGGTGTTTTAATGCATATGGATGCATTAATGTTCTGTTTTTGTGTGCTTGAAACAGGGGAGGTTGATCCTTGAGCTTTAGAGGTGTTTTCGGAAGGTTTCGGAAGCCTTGAAAGCTTGTTGGCTAGCTTGTTTGGTAATCGGTGAGTGAAGTTGGGATTTCAGCTTTTGAAACAAGGTTTGAAGGTTTTTGGGAGCTTAGTTTAAGTCTAAACAACTTTGCTAAGCTCAAGAGTAAGTGAAGAGGTTTTTGCTCTTGGATTGTGTATGATTTGGTTTTAAAATCAATTGTGGTTGATGATTGATGTGCATGTGTTATTGCATGGTTTAATTCTGTTTTGTAAGCATGTTTTAGCATGGTTTAATGCTGGTTTTGAAAGTCAATTGAAAAGGGTGCTCAAGGTAAGAGATCCTTGGTTTAGTGCAATGAAAATGTGGTTTTGATGCATAGTGTTGCATGTTGTTCATTGGCTTAGTATGATGCTTAAAAACAGTGAGTTGATGATGATTAATGATGATGATTGTTACCTTGTGCATATTGTTTATGCATGTGAATCATTGAGCTAATGATGTGATGGTTTTGCATTATGTGTAAGCATGTGAATCATTGAGCTAATGATGTGATGACCTTGCATTGTGTTTATGCATGTGGAACATTGGATATTATGGTGAGATGGTTATGTTGGCAAGAGATGTGAATGGTTCTTGGTTCGTTGATCGGGAATAATTAGCCGGCTATAGGATTGGGTGCACCGTGAATAAAGTCGCCTTGAAGGCGGAGTGGTCAAGTGTGGACCGGTTAGACTCCCCTCAAGTATTCCTAACGAGAAGAGGTCATAGTGGAGGTTGTTGCCCACTCGAGGACCTAAGTTGTTAAGGTCATAATGGAGGTTGTTGCCCATTCGAGGACCTTGGTTAAGTAAAGGTTATAAGGTGGTTAAAAGTCCTTATGTGAGAACCTTGTACTTGTTAAGATCACAATGGCAGTGTTTAAGTCCATGTGTGGATCTTGTGTGTGATGTCCCGTACCTCATTAGATGATGTATACAACTACCAATCGGTTATGCAAAGGTTGTATGGTGGTTGAAAGTCCATACGGAAAAGACCTTGTGCATGTCAAGGGTGTATGGCGGTTGAAAGTCCATACATGGTAACCTTGAGGAAAAGCTAAGGTTGTATGGTGTTTAAAAGTCCATACATGGGAACCTTAGGTTGTTAAGGTCAAATGGAGGTTGTTGCCCATTTGGAAGACCTTGGATTGGGTAGTGTGTAGGAAGCGTTGGGACACGCTTGTAATCCGCGTATCCGATCGAATCGATAAGTTAGAAAGTGAATGTGGTTGATCTCTTGGAAGCCAATGTAATGTTCTTGATCATGTGAAGCATGGAATTGCTTGAAATGATGCATAATTGCATGTGAAGCATGGTATTGCTTGAAATGATGCATGGTTGCATGTGAAGCATGAGATGCTTGAATTGATGCACGTTTGCATGTGAAGCATGAGATGCTTGGTAAGATGCATTGTTGCATGAAATGTGTTTAATGCTAGTGAAAGCATGTTACTTGTATGTTGAACAAGTGTTGGTTATTAATTGATAAATGATGCATGAAAGCATGGATTACCTATGTTGCATTGGAGTTATGTATAACTTGTTGTTAAAGGCATGTGAATATGATGTTATGATTTTATGTGGCCTTGTTTAAATGCATGAAATGGTTTGATTGAACTATGGATTTAAATGGTTTCTTACATGTTATGGCTTTCAAGTTTATGAAAGGTATGTTGTGAAATGGAAGTGTTTTCCATGGTTTTAATTAAGCTTTGCATATGGTGTTTATGCATGAGTTGAGCTTGATGTTGAAAAGGGTTTTCGAACATGGTTTTGGAAGGTAAATCGGGTTGGTTTTAAAGTGTTTTAAAGACCCGCTGCATTGATGGTGTTTTGGTTTTGAGCATTCCTCACTAAGCATTATGTGCTTACGCTCCTTTTTGTCCATCAATGCAGATTCTTGAGGTTTGGGCAGCAAGGAGCAAGGGATTCAAGGTGGACTCCAATGGAGATGTATGTCTCGGTGAATAGCTATAGTTAATAAGGGCAATGGGGTAGAATCTCTCGGATTGTTGTTTTTGTGATCGTATGTGTTGATCAAGAATGTTTAAATACTGTTGTTAATGTCGTTGAAACATGAATTGGCTTAATTGAGGTTGCTTTGAATGGTTTGTGCTTAAATGGTTGCTTGTGTAGGAAGCATGCCTATAGATTTGGGGCTTTTCATATGTGTTGAGTATATGATGAATTGTTGATGCAAGTATGTCTCTTTTATGTTGAATTGCATGTTGGCAAAGTTTGGTGGCTTTTGGAGCATGTTTGAATGATCAATTGTGTGTTTGAGTGAGCAAAATGCAACATTCTGGGCTATGTGTTTCGGAACAGGCAACACCGTTTCGGAACGGGTGCCCTGCATGAACCCAGGCGTCCGAAACGGGTGTCACCGTTCCGAAACGGAAAGCATTCTGCCAGACCCCCGTTGCGGAACGCGTTGCGGAACGGCCCGTGTTTCGGAACGGGCTTGGCCTGTTTCGGAACGGGTGACCGTTGGGGGCTGACATGGGCGGTTAAATGTTTCAAAATGTTTGCATTTTGGTCCTGAATCTTGTTTGTGCAATTGTATGAGTTCGGGATGTCCGTTTGAGCTGAAATTTGGCAGAGAAGCATGAAACATGATTAATTTTAAGTTGGTAACTTAAAATCTGGTTAAGTCCTTAAAGTTTTCAGAAATTACAATTTGGTCCCTAAAGTTGTAATTTGTTCAATTGGGTCCCTGTTTGATCTCTGATGTTTGTGATCTTTGAGCATGGTGTTTGTGTGATCACATGTAAGGTTAATGTGCATCTAGACAAGTTTAAAAAGAAAAAAAAGGGTCGTTAATCAAGGTTGACTTTCGGGTTGACTTTGGTTTTCCCCGTGTAATCTTCGTAGTTCGGGTCAACCGTCCAGGCCGGGCTACGGGGGTTACATCTCCCATGAACCCTGGAAGTCAATCACACAACAACGAAGCATATCCTCTAATATATGTATCACTCGCTCTGACTGTCCATCTGGCTGCGGATGATAAGAAGTACTGAAATGCAAACGGCTACCTAGGGCACTATGCAAACAACTCCAGAACGTCGAAGTGAATCTCGTATCTATGTCTGATACAATAGACTTCGGAACTCCATGAAGTCTCAAATCTCACGAATGTACAAATTCGCCAACTTGTCTAAAGAAGCTGTAGTGTTCACTGCTAAGAAGTGAGCACACTTAGTGAACCTATCAACTATCACCCAAACAAAATTCTTCTTCGAAGGAGACAACGGTAACTCCGACACAAAGTCCATAGTGACCCTCTCCCATTTCCATTATGGAATCTTCAAAGGCTGTAACAAACCTGAAAGAACCTGATGTTCTACCTTCACTCTCTGACAACCCATACAATTGCTTGCATAGTCGACTACATCCTTCTTCAAACCAACCCAGAAATAATCATTCTTCAAATCACGGTACATCTTAGTACTACCCGAATGCATAGAAAAAGGACTCGAATGTGCTTTGCTCAGAATTAGACGTCTCAACTCAACATCTTTAGGTACTACAACTTTATCTCTGAAACACAATGTAACCCCCTTAGCCCGGCCTAGACGATTGACCCGAACTACGAAGATTACACGGAGAAAACCAAAGTCAACCTTGATTCACGACCTTTTTTCCTTTTTAATCTTGTCTACATACATGTTAACCCTAAGTGAGTACTCACGAGATACGATTGAGAAAGGCACAGCAAAAGGATATCATATAGGGACTCAATTGCACTTTACATGGGTTTAGGGACCAAAATGTAATTTCTGTAAATTAGAAGGTCTTCATTGATTTTAAGTTTACGATTATGAAATTAGAAGGTCTTCATTGATCTCAAGCTCAAGCAATTGCAATCCCAACATTTAGGGCTAAAGTGTAAAACATGCAATGATCAGAGCAATTCAAATCTGTGTCCAACGGTCACCCGTTTCGAAACACCCACCAGCCGTATCGAAACGCTGGATTGAAACGGCGTTGACCGTTTCGGTACACGGGTGTGTTTCGAGACCAGTTCCGAAACATGGCATTCCAGTAGCCAAATCGTTTCGAAAAGCCTCCAACGTTTCGAAACACGAAGGCTATTACAGTCCCCCGTTTCGAAACATTAGAGGGTGTTTCGATACGGTTTGCCCAGAAACTTCAGCAATTGCTGGTTTTTCCTTCATAAACTCATTCAAACACATCCCAAAGACTCACTAATCATACCAACAAATCAGCAAACATATAAGGTACATATCTAGAACTCTTAAACACATTCATAACATCAAACATGAAATCTCACTAGTCTAAAGGCATGCTTCCTAATATCCAATCACAAATAGGCAATCCAACCTCAAAACAAGCAATTAAGGCAATTTACATATCAAACCAGCCAAAGCAAACATGCCACAACACAAGGGAGATTAACACATCTCCCAAATCCAATTCTTGGTTTTCCATTGCCAATCTATCAAAACTAAAGTGTATGAAAACTTCACCATACATGAGCTTGGACTTCCATGGATGAACTTAGCTTACTTGATGCCCGAAAACACCTCAATTATCTGCATTATTGGTAAAGAGAGCGTAAGCACAAATGCTTAGTGAGGCACGCTCTAAAGGAAACCAACACAATAATGCACACTTTGAAAATCTTTACACAAAAGCTTTTGAACCACATGCTCATTTTAACACATGCTTGAAAACATTTCAAAGAAACTTCTCATTGAAACTACATGTACCTCAATTCTATCTCATGCATTTACCAATGCAAAACTCATGGCAAGGCCATACACATGCTTGTATCATCAAAGCATTTCTAAAACAAATCTCATATGCATAACTCATAGCATAAATCATTTCATCAAAGGTACATGTGTAACAAAAACCATTTCATCATTTATATTGGCATTTAGCATCTCATTAATACTCGGATATGCGGACACATTTCTACACTAGACTCTTCCGGTGGAATCTCGCATCACCGTACTCACTTGTCTAGCAACATGGCTTCTAGTGCAATCTCTCATCGCCACAAAGCTTGGGTATTTCACCAAGTCCTACCCGATAGAATGCCCATCGTCGGAATATCTCCCTTTGGATTAACCAAAGAGCACGTACGAATTTTTAGTTTATAGTGCACTCTCATCCTATTGATCGATCAATTATATCCGGTAAGTTTCTCAACATCTATGCCAATATAATGTGTTATAACATCACCACACCTACTGTTTTTCATGCAATATTACTCAAAGGTTTTCTCATCACATTTCAGAACATGAATCATACTTTGCTTCAAACAAAAAGCTCAATTCTCTTCAATGCAACATGCCATCTCATGACATCTCTACAAGCATAATCTCAAGCCATGAATCATGCACAAAAACAATAGGAATTTATCAATCTCAAACCAAGAGCATGTAAAAGCATTTTAGGGGCAAACACCACTTTAAAGAGAGCAATTCAAACCATACTTACTTCCGGATTTAAGAAGGTGTGTCAAACCTCTCCTAAATCCCCAAACCTTTTATTTTTGTCCTCATGGACTTCTAACCCAACCACACTCACAAATTTCTTTTCGCTTGCTCGCCGAAACGCCAATTAAGTTTCCGGATCAACTCCAAAAGTGTCCGAAGATGTCTCCCCTGTTTTAGACACATAAAAGCAGAGGATTAATGCCTCATCATGCATTGAAATATTTAGCCAACACTCCTAAACTCATTGCTCTACCTAAACCCAACATTTTTGCTATCAAACACAACCGAAATCACCTCCAAACTCTTACAAAACATAACCCAGCCAAGATCCATCACTTCTAAACATTTCTAAACATTAATTAACATCAAAAACAATCCTAAACTCGTCCTTACACCCCCAGCTTTAACAGAACACCAATATCACCCCAAAACCCACCATTTTCACAAGCAAAAAGTTAGGAAAAACAACCTATTCAGGATTGGATTGATAAAACCTCATTCCTAACATCATTTAACATCCAAAATACATTAGAAATCCATCTCAAAACAGAGCCCAATCAATTACCACGAAAATCTTCAAGATCTCTTCCAAAATCTTGAATTTTAAGCCAAAATCTTGTTTCCAACATTAAAACCATTCATAAACCTTTAATAAAGGGTTGACAACTTGGGAATTTCAGTAAAGAACTGAGTATTTAGAGGAGAAGAGCAATCTTACCTCTAAAAGATGAAAGATTAATTAGGAATCAATGAGTGATGGAAATCTCATCAAATGAAGTGAAAATCAAAGTGAATTTTGCTGGAGAAAAAGTGTTTGGTTGATAGGATTTTGAGAGAAAATAAAATGAGAGAAAATTAGAGAAAAGTGGTTGTGAAAGTAAAAGGTAGTTTATAACCTTTATTTTATTTAATTAAATCACCCAAATTAAGGAAAAATCCGATGAAATTTTTTTGTAAATTAGCTCCTTAAAGATTCAAAGTTTCAACCCTTTACAAAACAATCACTACTAAACTTTGTAAAAACTGCGATTTGGTCACTACATCGAAATGTAGTATTTCCAAACCATATTTTGTAAAATTTATTTCACCATTCACATATATATATATATATTAAATGATGATTTTTAGATATTTTTCTATATTTTAAAAGCATCCCGAACTAGGTGTTACCTAAAACTCCCTTTTATATTCGAACCGTTTCTCAGACCGGTCCGATTCAGACCCTAAACTTCTGAGCCCAAAATTGGGGTGTTACAACTCCTCCCTCCTCTTAAGAAATTTCTTCCTCAAAATTTACCTGGAAGAAAAAGGTAAGGAAACTACTTCTTCATATCATCTCTTCTTTCCCATGTGGCTTCCTCAACACCACGATGCTTCCACAACACCTTAACCAATTCAATGGTCTTACCACAAAGAACATTGCTGTCCTAATCTAGAATCTCAACTGGCTCCTCATCATAGGTCAAATTTGGATTCAACTCAACTTCTTCAACATGCATAACATGCGAAGGATCCAATCTATACCTCCGAAGCATGATGACATGAAAATCATCATGTATCTTCTCTAACTCTTGCGGTAGCCTCAGCTTATACGCAACAAGACCCACACGTTCTATCACCTCGTATGGTCCAATATACCTAGGGCTCAACTTACCCTTCCGGTCAAACCTCATCACCTTCTTCCAAGGTGAAACCTTCAAGAACACACGGTCACCCACCGCAAACTCAATCTCCTTACGCTTCAAATCCGCGTAAGACTTCTGTCGATCAGAAGGTGCCTTTAACTGCTCACAAATGAGCTTCACCTTCTCGGTGGTTCCTTTCAACAAAGCCGGCATCGAGACCAATTTCTAACCTGTTTCAGCCCAACAAAGAGGAGTTCTGCACTTCCTCCCATACAAGGCTTCATAGGGTGCCATTTGAATACTTGCCTGGTAGCTATTATTATAAGCAAACTCCACCAAAGAAAAATGCTTCTCCCAAGAGCCTTGAAACTCAATCACAAAGCACCTCAACATATCCTCAAGCACTTCGATAACACGCTAAGACTGCCCATCCGACTGTGGATGACAAGGAGTACTAAAGTTCAGCCGCGTACCCAAAGCTTGATGCAAACACTCCCAATATCGCGATGTGAACCTCGGATCTCTATCAGACACTATAGATTTTAGTACCCCATGCAGGCGCACAATTTCAGCAATGTACAACTCTGCAAGCTTATCCAAGGTATACGTGGTATGCACAGGTGAGAAATGCGCACAATTTGTAAGGCGATCAACAATCACCCACACTGAATTCTTCTTCGATGGCGACAAAGGTAAACCAGAAACAAAGTCCATGGTGACTCTTTCTCACTTCCATTCAGGAATCCTCAACGGTTGCAACAACCATGAAGGAAACTGATGCTCAGCTTTAACCCGCTGACAAACCATACACTTACTCACATATTCCGCAACATCTTTCTTCAACCCCACCCAATATTACTCATCCTTCAGATCACGATACATCTTTGTACTACCAGGGTGCATAGCAAAAGGACTACAATGAGCTTCGGTCAGAATTGTAAGCCTCAACTCTACATCATTCGGACCTACTACCCGTCCTCCGAAAAATAAAACTCCATCATCATTAAAACAGAAATTCGATGATCTACCCTCACCAATATCCTAAACATGTGGCACCAAGGAATCGTCCAACAAGTGCTTATCCTTTATTAACTGAACAAGAGATGGTTTCACTTGCAATCCAGCCACAAGATCTCCATCTCGCGAGATACTCAAGCTAGCAAACACAACCTTTAACTCTACCGCCACTTTCATATTATATTTATATTTTGTTCATGTTGTGTATGAAATTTTAGTATTTTAATAATTTCATAATCATATATTTATGTTTGGGAATGATTAGTATTGCATGAAAAGTTTTTACTTGCCATAAGTAGGGGTGAGCAAAACTTGAGTTGACTCGACGCGAAAAAACCTGACTCGTAATTTTATCCCTAAATATATGAGTGAATTACATAATTATCTCATGTTGGGTCAATTTAAATATTTTTACTCTAAATTTAAACCAGACCCAACCTAAATCTATTTATTTTAATCCTGACTCTTAAAATTGGATCACTCGAATCTCCGTGTCATGCCCATCCCTAGTTAGTAGAGGCTTAAATTCTTTACTTCCATTCTCTTCGAAATATACTGATACAAATTAAAGTATAGGATTAATTTCAAAAGTAATCATAACAGAAGTACTAAAATCCCAATTTGACCAAATTATATACAACTTTCAGGTTTCATATTCGTCACTTGAGGTGGGAATAGTTCCAACCATGGCCGATCCAAACGTACCCATCTCGTCAACTCCGACCACCTACCAAGCTTCCCAAGTCGTATGAACCGACCGCAAGGCTCGAGTTTTAAGGTACAAAGACAAGAGGAAGAACCGATAATTCGAGAAAAAATTTGATGCGCTTCGCGGAAGGCCTATGCCGAATCAAGGCCAAGAATCAAAGGCCGATTCATCAAAAGAACTGAAAACGACAACGACATAGTCGTCGACCACATGCTTAACTCGCCAACTTCAGCTTTTGCAGCAGCTTTCATGTCAGAAACAGAGTACGACGTCGTCTCGTGGTTTTGAAAGTCGATTTATAGAAGAATACTATGATTGTGTAAAATAGTAATAAAATTCTGGCAAGTAGAATAATCCAAACGGCAATTGAAATTAATGGAAATAGATGTTTAGTTCTTTGGTTATAGTTTATGTCACGCCTAAAGTTTGATTTCAATCTCGGAATAAAAAAACAAAGGCTTGATTCCTTAAGACTTTTTAAATTGACCCAAACTTTTTATTTGGGTTAATATATATTTTGGTACCTTAATTTTTTCTTGACTTGACCCTTCGATTTAAATTATCATTTAAATTTGAACAAAACATCGCGTTTTTGTACTTGTTTTTATCTAAAAGTTGAGTATAAGTATTATTGAATCGGACAAAGAAGTTTAAGAATCAAATTGAATGTGAAATCGATTTCAAGATCGAACGTTGAGAGGGTCGAATTACTAAATTTTAAAATTATAAGGGATTTTAAAGTTTTACATGAACCTAAACTGCTATTAGAATAAAAGTATTGGGGGGACGAATCTACCCTTCTTTAATTTTGTAAGTGTTTATTTATAACTAAATAACTTTAAATTTTAAAAAAGGGTCAAATTATTATTAAATCCAAATTTATCGGATATTGAAGTTTCATAATAGAGACTTATGCCCTTGATCCCTCCCTCCCATGGATTGTATGATAAACAATGACGGAGTCATATGGATTTTTACTAAAAAAAATAAGGGATATTTACTTATTTGGCCTCTTATTTTTCAATTCATTTGAACGATATCCCCTTTTTAATGGTTAATTGTACATTGTCTCTATTTATCTTTATTATGTACTCCGTCCCTAATAACAAGTTTTTGCTTACTCATGAAACGGGTTGAACCATGATTAAAATTCAAACCAGATATATTATTTTTGTTCGAATTGAGTTCTTTAACGATTAAAATCTATATGTAAATAAGAGTTTTCTTTTTGTTAATGTCATCTTTTTAAATCTTTTGATCGGTTAATTTAAATTAAATATTATAAAAATTTATCGCAAAACAATTTTTAAATTTATATAATTTATAACATTAGAATCTAATTTTTTGTATTCTATTTTAAAATAACCGAACGAATTATTTTACTAGATGAATTGATGGTACAATTTCTAATGGTCAAAATAAATATTCTTTGTAATTATCTACAAGCTTCTCGCTTTTTATTACAATGATTCGATTCGTCGGTTAGGAACGACAAAAAGGATATAGATAAGCAGCTATGTTATACATTGTAAATTGAATTAGGGTATTACAATTTAATCAAATTTTTTGTTTAGATAGAGAGATATTATATTCTCATTACGAGATTCGAACCTATACAAGATGGAGCATAATGAGTATCCTTAGCAACTAAACCAATTAATTTTGGTTAGACTCAAAATAATTCGAACATATAATAAATTTATTTATGTATAACTTAAAAGACTAACTATTAATTATTTTAGCGGAAGAAGATATTAGATAATTTAAATAATGTATAGAATTCAAATTCTTATGTTACGAGTAAAACAAATTAAATTAGAAGTATCACCTCCTTAATAAATTATTATAATATTTGCTTCAAATTAATTTATCAACAAACCGATCAAATATGATAATAAAAAATGCCATTCCGTGAATGAAAACATTTTAACACTCAACGTTTTATTTTGAGTCAAAATGGTCATTTCGTGAATGAAAATTGTAATCAACTAACGATAAACAACTTGATATGATTGATAGAATATCACATCATTAGAAAAAAATTAAATTGTATTTTATATTGTAACACTCCCTTCGATATTGTCTTGTCGGTCCTAAGCGATTCCTATTTAATCTAGTCCAATAAATCGATAAAGGACGACCGTCAACCAAGGAAAAAGTGATGTTATACGGGAACACTAATATTACCCTCGTTCCTAAGTGATGTCGGATTCAGTTAAGAAACCAAATGAGCGGAAGCAAGAAAGATTTCTTTATAGATTTTGCCAAGATAATCATCCGATAGGACGATGTAAAAAGGGAACCGATGCTTGTTTCGATTGTGGCAAGATGGACCATCTCGCTCGAGATTGTCCTAAGAAATTTTCCGAGAAACGTCGACGTGTTAGTGCAAGGCGATCTTCGCCAGAAAGATTAGGAAAGGTGAATTCTTCATCTCCAGAAGATTCTGATCTCGAAGAGTGCACGGATGAACAATCCGAAGCTACAGGTAAGAATTCGAGGACAAATTCTTTTTTTAAGGGGGAGGGAGTTGTAACACCCCGAAAACCGGACTATTCGGAATTAGGTTCCGATGACCGAATATTTTGTATTGATTCTATAAGTTATTCGATCTTATTAAGATATTCGGGTCAATTTATAAATTCGGGGACAAATTCCAGCAATCGAATATTCTCGTTTCGATTAAAGGTTAGTTCGATTTGGTACTCAAAATCAAATATACGGCTTAGTTCTATAGAATGGTTATTATTATTATTATTATTATTATTATTATTATTATTATTATTATTATTATTATTATTATTATTATTATTATTATTATTATTATTATCATTATTATTATTAGTATTATTATTATTATTATTATTATTATTATTATTATTATTATTATTATTATTATTATTATTATTATTATTATTATTAAAAAATTAGAATTTATCGTTCCGTTCACCGTTCTGTTTGTCAGTAACGCCCTTTGACCCGGTTCTCTACCAGGCCGGGAAGGGGGTGTTACATATATAATTTTAGTTTTACTTGTGTGTCATTATGTCAAGTCAGGAGCTTTGTTTATTTGTCATTGTTATGTCAGTATGCATTGCCATGGAGATTTCCCACACCATGTCAAGTAATTTGTCGTTAATTAACTAACAATTTTTATTCAAAGATTAACTATTTTAACTTCAGATAAAATATTAAAGATTAATGTACTTAAAAAATTAAAATAATTTTTCAGTCAAATATTAAGAACATTTTCTAACGTTATGCATAAAAAATACAACTTAAAGAGAATTTGTGCATCCCGACGTGATAAAAGGAAGATCACATGAAAAGCCAACCTCAAAAGTTTTTAGTTTTAACGAATTTAACAATTGGAATCCTTCTTGGATCCAAATTCGTATCTAATTCTTTGAACACACTTTCCTATAATGCTCCTATTTATAAAAAAAATATATTTTAATACACAAATGGATTAAAATTTAATTTATATAAATTTATTAATTTTAGAAGTTATGAATTGTGGGTTTAGAATTTAAAATTTAAGATTTATAATTTTATAGTTTACATATAGAGATTAAAATTTCATTATTTAAATATGGAAACTTGTGTAAATCTTTCACACTGTTTGTGTAACACCCAAATTTTGCCCTAAATTAAAAACCCCAATAATTGGGAATTTCAATTGAAAACTTAATTAAATTTTAGTGATTAAATTTGGAATTTTCGGAATTTCACTGATAAAATTGTAACGATTGCAAAACTTAAGTGTCGTTTCATAAACCCTAGAAAGTATAATGGCACGCTCTATAATTAACCCTTTTCTTAGGGTATAAATAGAACCTTTCAACCATTTTCTCTGGTTTTGGACGTTCTCTTCCCTCTCCTTCAACGTCTTGGGCGAGCAAAAGAAAAGAAACCCCCTTTCTCTGTTTTCCGTCCGGCCAAGGGTCAAACACCGTTCGTTCGACGGTCCGGCACCACCGTTCATCTTCCCTTTGTTGTCCAACCATAACCCACTCGTCAACTAACCCTCGCCGCCCGCCCTTTGCCCGAAACTCATCGGTAAGCTTTTAGGTTGCTTCGAAAAGCCCTCACGCTTCCGTCCTCTAGTTTTTTTTTTGCAAATTGGTTGGATCTCAATTGTTCCTTTCCCTCGTGTAAGTTATGTGTGTATGTGGGTCTCGGAAATTCGTCGAATTTTGATGTGAGAGGTCACTGGCAGTGAGGAATCGAATTATGTGCCTGTCTTTAAATTTTATTAAATCGAATTTCAAAATTTTCTTTCTAAAAGAGAGAGTATGAAATTTAAAGAGAGAGAATTTTGGTGCAAACGGTGTAAGATGGAATATTATAACTAGAATTTAGGAAATATGTTATATAAGAAGTTTCATTCATATCAGATACATATGTATACATGTATATATTGTTCAACGTCTAATACATAGTACTAATAAATTTCAGCATACATTAATCTAATACAAACTACCTTTTTTTCTATTGTCATCAACTGTTGTGATAAGATGTGAGATCATTAGTGATGTAGAGGATCAGGACCACCTCGACTTTTTCTCTTTGACTCCAAAGGATTTTCGACATTCCCTTTAATGCTAGCTTTAATGGCTTTCTTGACTTCATCTATTAATGTACGTTTTCCACCTCATTTTAATTGCATGGATTCATGATCGGTCTCACGTGTTTCTTGTCTTTTGGTCGATTTCATAATAGTTGCTGATATACCACCCGCTACTGTTGTCAATTGCAGTGAATATCGACGACGAAAAGAGTCAATTTCGTAAAATGAAGGACGTACTTTCACTTTATCTTCAAATTCTTGATCAGGAACCGAAAACGAATGAAGTGAACGACTTGCAAAACTCGAAACCAAAAACAAAACATGCAATGAAAGCATGAAGAAAACATTGAAATTAGAAGTTTAAGAATCAAATTGAATGTGAAATCGATTTCAAGATCGAACGTTGAGAGGGTCGAATTACTAAATTTTAAAATTATAAGGGCTTTTAAAGTTTTACATGAACCTAAATTGCTATTACTCCATCCTTCCCATTAATTTTGTCCCTTATTGACTTTTTAAAAGTGAACATTTTTAAACTTTGACCATGATTATTTTAAATATTTTAAACAATTATATTTTATAAAATATATATTTTAAAACTACTTGATTGAAAGTTTATAAAATATATTTTTTTATATTTTTTTCAATAATAAATTTTATATAATAAAAGGTCAAAGTTCAAAAAATTTGACCCAAAAAAGTCAATAATAGACAAAATTAATGGGACGGAGGGAGTAGAATAAAACTATTGGGGACACGAATCTACCCTTCTTTAATTTTGTCAGTGTTTATTTATAACAAAATAACTTTAAATTTTAAACAAGGGTCAATTTATTATTAAATCAAAATTTATCGGATATTTAAGTTTCATAATAGAGACTTATGCCCTTGATCCCCCCGTCCCATGGACTGTATGATAAACAATGACGGAGTCATATGGATTTTTCCTTAAAAAAATATAAGGGATTTTACTTATTTGACCTCTTATTTTTTGATTCATTTGAACTACATCCCCTTTTTTAATGGTTAATTGTACATTGTCTTTATTCATCTTAATTATTTACTCCGTCCCCAATAATAAGTTTTTGCTTACTCATGAAACGGGTTGAACCATGATTCAAATTCAAACTAGTTATACCATTTTTGTTAGAATTGAGTTCTTGAACGATAAAATCTATATGTAAATAAGAGTTTTTCTTTTCGTTAATGTCATCGTTTTAAATCTTTTGACCGGTTAATTTAAATTAAATATTATAAAATTTATCACGAAACATTTTTTAAATTTATATAATTTATAACATTGGAATCTATTTTTTTATTCTATTTTAAAATAACCGAACGAATCATTTTACTAGATGAATTGATGGTCCAATTTCTAATGATCCAAATAAATATTCGTTTTAATTATCGACAAGCTTCTTGTTTTTTATTACACTGATTCTACTGGTTGGTTGCCGCGGATGAAAGGTCTTGTGTTTGGAGCTTTGAGGGGAATTTTAATAGGGTGAGTGAAGTTGAAAATAGGAGGTTAGTGGCGCCTTTCACTCTCGATGAGGCGTGTGCGGTTGTTCGTGGGTGTGAGGGCTCGAAGTCACCGGGGTCGGACGGCTACAATATGGATTTTTTTAAGAAGTGTTGGGAGGTAGTTTGTGATGATGTTGGGCGGTTTTTAGATGATTTTTTTTTTGCATCCGACAAGTTACCTTTGGGTGCGAACAACACATTCCTTGTGCTTTTGCCTAAGGTTGATTCACCGGTCACCTTGAGTGATTTTCAACCAATCAGCTTGCTTAATTCGATATATAAGATTCTTGCCAAAATTCTGGCTAGAAGGCTGCAATCGGTGTTGGGAAGACTAATTAGTGATCACCAATCGTCTTTTGTGTGTGGGCGTGAAATTGTGGATGCTATACTATTGGCAAATGACATAATACATTCCATGCGACAGAGTTCGTTTGGCAGATGTATCCTGAAATTTGTCTTCGCAAAAGCTTACGATTGCATTCGATGAGAATTTTTAGAGCACATTTTATGGTCGATGAATTTAATGATTCTTAGCGTCGTCTGATTACTGAGTGTATCAGCACAGTCATGTTGTCAGTTTTGTTAAACTGTAGCGCAAATAAAGATTTTGGAATGGGGCATTGTCTGTGGCAAGGCTGCCCGCTGTCGCCTTTGTTGTTCGTTATTGTGGCGGAAGCACTACATAGGAATGTTCGTTCAAGCGGAGGAGTTGGGGCTCATCCGTGGGGTTTCGTTGGCTCTGGGGTGTCGATATCGCATCTTCAATTTGCTGACGACACCATTCTATTCTTTGAAGCCTCCGTTGAGAGCGCTACGACTATCCGCATGTTACTGTGTTTCTTCCAAGTTTGTTCTTGTTTGAAAATTAACTTCAACAAGTCCTCTCTTTATACTATTTGCATGGATGAGTGGATGTTTGATTCAATGGCGGCTGTCTTGTGTTGTCGGAAAGGTGAATTGCCTTTTGTTTTTTGGGGCTGCCGTTGGGGGTGAATTCAAATCTCGGTACATCTTGGTACTACCCGGATGCATAGAAAAGGGACTCGAATGCGCTTCGCTCAAAATCTGACGTCTCAGCTCAACATCTTCCGGTACTACAATTCTATCTCTAAAGCACAACAAGCTCTCACCACTGAAACTATACTCAGTCGGTCTTCCTTCGGCTATGTCTTGAACATGAGGAACTAAGCTCGCATCTTGCAACTGCTTTTCTCTAATCAACTGAATCAAAGAAGGCTTCACTTGTAACTCGGTGATCAAGCCACCATCATCGGACACACTCAATCTAGCAAACATAGCTCTCAGCTCAACGGCCACTTTTCTACTCAAAGCATCGGCCACTACGTTTGCTTTACCCGGATGGTACTCAATAGTCAAATCATAATCTTTTAACAACTCTAGCCATCTACTCTGTCTCAAGTTCAACTCTTTCTGTGTCATCAAGTATTTCAAGCTCTTGTGATCGGTGTAAACAACACACTTCTCACCATACAAGTAGTGACGCCAAATCTTCAATGCAAACACAACTGCGGCTAGCTCTATGTCATGAGTAGGATAGTTCTTCTCATGAATCTTCAACTGTCTAGAAGCATAAGCAACAACTCTCCTATCTTGCATCAAAACACATCCTAAGCCTACGTACGAAGCATCACTGTAAATCACAAACTCCTTACCTGAAACAGGCTGTACTAACACTGGAGCATTTGTCAAAGCTTCCTTCAACTTCTCAAAGGCCTTTTGTCTTGCATCTGACCATTCAAACTTGACTCCCTTTTGCAACAACTTAGTCAAGGGAGCAGCTACTCTAGAGAAGCCATCAACGAACCTCCTATAGTAACCGGCTAATCCTAGGAAACTCCTAATCTCGGTTACGGACTTAGGTTGTTTCCACTCAACAATAGCCTCAATCTTCGATTGATCAACTCGGATGCCTTCGGCCGAAACAACATGGCCAAGAAATACAACCTCTCGAATCCAGAACTCACACTTACTGAGCTTCGCATACAACTGATTGCTCAACAATCTCTGCAAAACAAATCTCAAGTGCTCATCATGCTCTTCTTCTGTCTTCGAGTACACAAGTATATCATCAATTAAGACAACCACAAACCGGTCTAGATAGTCTCTAAAAATTCTGTTCATCATGTCCATGAATGCTGCTGGTGCATTCGTGAGCCCAAAGGGCATCACAAGAAACTCATAGTGACCATATCTAGTCCTAAATGCTGTCTTCGGAACATCACACTCTTTCACCTTCAACTGATAGTATCCGGATCTCAAATCTATCTTCGAGAACACTAAAGCACCCCTGAACTGATCAAACAAATCATCTATACGAGGCAACGAATACTTGTTCTTCACGGTCAACTGATTCAGCTGTCTATAGTCAATACACATGCGCATGCTACCATCCTTCTTTTTCACAAACAACACTGGAGCACCCCACGGAGAGCTACTAGGCCTAATGAAACCACGGTCTAATAAGTCTTGCAACTGACTCTTCAATTCTTTCAACTCCTTCGGAGCCATGTGATACGGAGCTATCGAAACTGGGTTAGACCCTGAAACTGTCTCAATCACAAACTCAACATCTCTGTCAGAAGGCAAACCCGACAACTCTTCAGGAAACACATCTGGAAAGTCACACACTGTTCTGATATCTTTCGGTCTGGCTTCACTCATATCCGGATTCATAACATAAGCCAAATAGGCCCCACATCCAGAGTCCATCAACCTATGTGCCTCTAAAGCTGACACCACATTAGACAAGAACTTAATGTTCTCGCCCACTACCACTACCTCGTAGTCATCAGAAAGCTTCAAGGAAATTCTCTTTGTCTCAAAATCCACACTAGCCCGATGCTCAACCAACCAATCCATACCCAAAATAATATCAAAACCGTAGAAAGGAAGTTCCATCATATCAACTGAGAACACATGACCCTGAATCTTCAGCGGACACCTCCTATACATACGTCTAACTACAACTGTCTCACCAAAAGAGCTAGTAACATGCATACCTACATCTAAGATCTCAACAGGAATATCTAACTTCTGTGCATGCTCACTCAGAATTTAGGAATGTGTAGAACACGAATCAACCAAAGAAAGCAAAGACATAGACTGTAACTCAAAATTACCTGCTATCACATCGGTGTCGTTCCCGGCCCCTCTCTGAGCATAGACCCTCGCTGGTCCTCCCGCCTCTGGCTGCACAGCCACCACATGTGCAAGGTTCCTCTGAGCATCTGCTCTAGGTGCATCAGCCCTCGGCTGGAAGTAGCCACGACCGCGCCCACGGCCTCTCTGAAAATCATTCCCTCTCGCAGGAGCCTGAGCTATGTTCGGTGCCTGAGCTGCCTGACGTGGACAGTCCCTCCTAAAGTGGTCCCTCGAACCACAGTTCCAACAAGCATGAAAGTTACCCCAGCACTCTCCAGTGTGCTGTCTCCCACACTGTGCACACTCGGGCAAGCGCCCTCCTCCTCTATGGCCCTGATGGCCCCTACCATGGTGGCCACCGCAACGTCTCTGATCAAACTGGTGTCCGCCACCCTTGTGTCTCTTAGCATCTCTACCATCAGAGTGGTTATGCCTCTTTCCAGATCCAGAACCACCAGCTCGTTTGGCTACACCCAAACTATGCTCCAAATCCTTGGCCCTCGCGACCAACACATCAAAGTCTGAGTAGTCAGAAGCAAACGTGTACCTCTTAACCTCTTCATTCAATCCGTATCGGAATCGGTTGCAGCGTTCCACTTCAGTAGGAATCAACTCTGGGGCATACTGACTCAAGCGAACAAAGCGGATCTCATAATGAGTCACAGAAGCATCATCCTGAGTAAGAGCCATAAACTCTCGCTTCTTCTCATCCAAGTACCTCGGTCCCAAGTACCTCTTTCTGAAAGCAAACTCAAAGAAATCCCAATCTATCTCGGCCTCTAGAACCCCGGTAGTGATGGTGACCCACCAGGTGTAGGCATCACCCGGAAGAAGTGAGATCACACAACCCAATCTACGTGCGCCCGCACAGCCCATCTGAGCCAAGATACGAACTGTCTTCTCCAACCATAGCTCCGACCTCTCCGGAGTAGATCCTCTAAACTCCTCGGCCCCTAAGCTACGGAGCCTCTCCAAAGGTAAGCTAGCATCATCACACCTAGGCTGAACTGCAGCCTGAGCTCCCGCAACTGCGGCCTGGAACGCTCCCGCTATCGCTTGTACTAGCGGAGTCATATCAATTCCAGTTGGACCTTGGCCACCTTGGCCACCTTGAGGTCCCTCTCCTCCAACTCCAGGGGGAGGAGGTGGTGGTGGGGGGGTGGTGGAGGAGCGCCAACTCCCGCTGCCCCCGGTCCTTCTATGTGAGCCCCCGCACCAACTACCGGCTCAACAGGAGCTACAACTCGCGGTTCCTGACGAACCAACCTCGGTCTACCTCTCGGTCTAGACATTGCTCTCTCAGATATTAACTACAACCACAACAATAACACGCAAAATGGGTTAGCAAGGTGAGGCTCCCAAGTGTCCAAGTATGTTTCCTCACTTAAAAATCATTTTTCCAATGTAATAGTAGCAATGGGACCCACACACACGTGCTTAAAAGTAAAACAATCAGCATACTTGTCACATAAGCAACCATTCTTGCAGAACAAGCAAACACCATGCAATTCAACTTAAAAACTTAAACTTACCTCACTTACCTGCCCAAGGTCTCGGTAACCTTAGGCTCTGATACCAACAAGTGTAACCCCCTCGTCCCGGTCTGGTCGGATGACCGGTCTGAGTGGGCCACACGGGGAAAACCGAAGCGAACCCGTTAAGGCTTCCCCTCGGTTAACGACCCAGAAAATTTCTTTTAGCATTAGTCTTATCTAGATGCAATTATAAACCTATGTGAAGCACAGCAGCGGAAGAACCAAACAACGCATCACTCACCGACCAAACAAACATAAACAGTCCATTTTACTTCATTCCAGCAGGCCGTTTCGAAACACCTATAGGGTGTTCCGAAACGCCCTGACCTGGTCAACAGGCCTGGGTCAACCACAAGGTGACCGTTCCGAAATAGGGGTGACCCGTATCGGAACGACCTTGACGGTCAATATCTCGTGGTCAACGAGATTTGACCGTTTCGGAACTTCAAAGGCCCGTTTTGGAACGGCTTCATCTCGCCAATTTCTCAAAATTCCAGTGGCAAAAACGTTCCGGAACGACCCTCATCCGTTTTGAAACGGCAGGCCATTTACGCAGGGCCGTTTCGGAACACGGGGACCCGTTCCAAAACGCCCCCTGTCTGCAGACTTTTCTGGGCTGTTTTGAGGCACAAGGATGCCCCAAAACATCCCCAAGACACCAAGCAACTTCAATGCAAGACATCCTAAGGTATAACAATCATACATGCATGCTTCAACAATATTTAGACATATCTAATACCAAGGCATTAATCCATAACATGTAATCATTCAACAACATTCAAACACATGTAGAAACTCTTAAGGCATAGACTAACATTCAAGCAAGTAATTAGGCATGAGTCAACATTCAACATGGCAACACAACCATACAAAAGCAATGCATATAAAGGAGTCTACACATGCTCCTATCAATCAACAACAACCACAAAACATTACACATCCCATTGCTCAACCATTACATGTCTAGTATTTTAAACCCATACTTGGTGAATTCAATCCAAACCACACTTGGAGGCCCTCCTCTTGCCCGAGCAACCCACGAACTAAGGATCTGCAATGTTGAACAAAGAGAGCGTAAGCAAGAATGCTTAGTGAGGGCAAGCTCTAAAAACAAACCTCAACATTGCAGGGTCTGAGCACGATCTAGCCAAAGCAACATACGTATAACAAGAGTCCACAAGATATAGATGCATGAGCAATTATCTCACATATATGTCATAATCATGAGCTTAACACAACCATACATGTAATCACATTTAACATCCAACAACTCATATACTCCAACACATTGATACACATATCAATTAACATTGGCACCTAGATATCGCTCAAATACGCGGATAGACACGTTGGAAACTCATATCCAACAACCACATTACCTCGGTGGGATTCCACTCATCACCGGTCTCGCGGAGGGGATTCCACTCATCCTCACGCCCCGTCGATGGGATTCCACTCATCACCGACTATATTTAAATACCATTTCCGGGCGTACCCGTACTCCTCCTTGGTGACTCAACGCCACCAAGGCCACGCGCGACTTTTGACTCATGTGTACACACTAACATCCTAATGATTGATCATTTGTATTTAAGTATACTAGTGCCAATATTTTACTCATTCCACAACACACATTTCAATCATTTCCGTGCTTAGCACGTACTCACCATGGACACAACCATAAACCATCACCATGCATGCTTTAAGCAATACAACCCATGCCTCAATTCACATGTATAGAACAATATACATAAGCATTCATATCACAAGACATATGAGGCATATACATTCATACATTCAAGTTCATCCAAAGGCTTAGATCTAATTTAGGATTAGGCTACCACCCTAATCCTAACTCTAGGTGGGTCTACCAAGCCCAACCTAGTCCATATACTCGAACCAACTAATTTAAAACCTTTAAAAGCTAACAACCACTCACCTAAGCTCCCAAGCTCCAAGACCAAGCAAGCGACCACTCTTCAAATTCCCGGATTCGATCCCGAAGCTTCTTCTACGTTTCCCCTTGCTTCTAGCCAAACAAAACACATTCATCACTTCCCAAATCAATGCTAATTCAATCATCAATCCACATCGCAAAACACAACTCATTTTCCACAAATTCCAAATCACATAGCATCCCAAAAACCCAATTTTCGGACTCCCACAACCACGGGCTGAAATACCCAATTCCAAGCATCCAAATGACTTCCAAAACATCCCAAATCACCCTCCTAACATAAATAGACCATCAGCCCTTCAATTCCCACACAAATCCTCTCAAAAACCCAATTTTTCAAACCCTAAAATTGGCCCTAAAGACCCCCTACGAAAATTCATCCAAAATTGACCAAATTCATATATGTTGTATACTTTAGCATGATTAACAAAAACCCCAACACAATTTCTTAAGACCAATTGAAAAACCCCATTAAAACCCAATTTTCATCATAAACCCTAATTTTTCAAAACCCATATTTTTGAAATTTAAGACAATAAGCAAGTAGAGGATGGAGAGGAGGTTAAGAAAATACAATTACCTCTTAAAATGGTGTGGAAATCGGGTGCTAAACTTGATGGAATAGTAACTCCAAGCTTGGGAGGTTTTAGAAATGGTGGGGGTTTTCAAAATGGGAAAAGGAGGAAGAATGAGGGAGGAAGACAACTTTACAATAAAGTGGTCTTCCTTTATTTAAAACTTGGGTAAATAGCCACATAGGTCCTTCCCAACTTAATAAAACTCATTTAGACCATTATTTGAAATTGAATTGTTTTAATTAAGTTTTATTTAACTCGAACTAATACCCGACTAACTCCTAGGCCCAAAACACGGGTGTTACATTCGAGGTTCGAAATAAAGCATTATTGGCAAAATGGTATTGGCGGTATGCTTGGGATGAATCGTCTTTGTGGAGGGCCATCATCGTGGACAAATATGGCTAGGCATCAAAGTGGTGGCGATTTAACTCTGCCTACAGGGGTTCAGTGTCAGATATTTGGAAACAGATTGTCAAAACTCTGAGCTTGGATAGTGTGCAAAAGTTCATGGGTGAGACTAGTTTTGTTTGGAAGGTTGGTGATTGTTCGTGAGTTTTATTTTGGTATGATGCGTGGTGTGTTGAGAAACCATTGAAGGATATATTCCCACGGTTATTTTCGATAGTGGTGAATCGTTTGGCTTTGGCCGCTGACCTTTCCAATGGGGGTAGCTTTCAGCATGACCGCTGGGAGAGTTTCTTTCATCGAGGCTTGCGTTCGTTTGAGCTTCGACAACTTCGGGAGCTCATCTCGCTCTTGGGACCTGTGAGGTTACGTCATGGTGCAGTTGATATGTTAGTCTGGACACACTGATACGCACGAGACCTTTTCAGTAAAGGCTCTATCACGTCTGCTTGTGTTGGACAAGGTGAGTGGGAGCGAATTCGATGAGTGTTTTACGTGGAAAGTCCTCGTACCTCCGAAGGTTCAGGCGTTTTGTGGTTCACATGGCTGCGCCGTTTACCAACCTTTGATTTTTTGAAGCTTCGTGGCATCGTGTTGGATGAGCAACAAGGTTTGTGTGCTTGGTGTCGTGAGAGGGAGGAGGATTTTTTCTATGCCCGTTTGCCTGTAACCCCCTCGTCCCGGTCCGGACGCTTGACCGGTCCGAGAGGGCTACACGGGGATAACCGAGGCGAAACCCGTTAAGGCTCCACTTTGGTTAACAACCCGAGAGAACTTTTTCATTTATATTATCTTACCTAGATGTAATATTAAGTCCTATGTGAGAAAAGCAACAGCGGAAGAAACAATGAGGTAAACAACCAAACCGTCCAATTAAAACAGCCCATTTTAAACTTTAACAGGATGCCGTATCGGAACGCCCATAGGGTGTTTCGATACACCTTGACTAGGTCAACTACCCAAAGTCAAACCGAGGAGACCATTTCGAAACAGGGATGGCCCGTATCGAAACACCCTCAACGGTCAACTTCTCGTGGTCAACGATACGAAGGCCGTTCCGAAACACTAAACCCCGTTTCGATACTTCATTTTCTCGTCAAATTCTCAATTTTCCAGTAGCAAAATCGTATCGAAACGACTTCTAGCGTACCGAAACGTCTGGCCAAAAACAAAGTGACCGTACCGAGATGGGACCAACCGTTTCGAAACGCCCTCTGTCTGCAGATTGGTTTTAGCTGGTTTATGGCACAAGGTTGTCCCAAAACTCCACTAAAACCTCCCACAACACACATACAACAACTCTAACGCAAACCAAACATCTACAAGCATGCTTAACACACCAAACATAAAGAAGCCATACATTAAAGGAATCAACATCATTCAACACATGCTTCATACATAACATTTAAGATTCATGCTTCAACAAACATACACTTAGGCATCCATAAAGGCACAAGGCCAACAACATCATAAAGGATTCTAAACGTGCTCCTAAACAAACCATCACCAACATACTTCAAAAGCTCAAAGCAAGAAATACATATCCCATTGCTTGACTATTACACCTTAAAACTTAAATGTCCATACTTGAAAGCTAAGATAGCACTACAAAGCACACTTGGAGGCCCCCTTCTTGCACTAGCAACCCACGAACTACGGATCTGCATTGTCGAACAAAAGAGAGCTTAAGCATAAAGCTTAGTGAGGGTAAGCTCATTAAAACAAACCTCGACAATGTAGGGTCCAAGCACGAGCACAACAAAGGTAAAATGCATGTTCTTACCTTCGATCCACATGAGCCAAAATACACATGAAGCATGAACATATATTCAATATTATGCCATGCTCAACAAGTCCATATACACATCATATGTAAACACATATATTAATCCATATTCGCAACATATCTCAAATCATAATGGCACCTAGCTATGACTCGAATATGCGGATAACCGTTGGAACTCACATCCAACAATAACCATTACCTTACAGTGGGATTACACTCATAATCGTTCAGGCGGAGGGGATTCCACTCGTCCTCATGCCCCATCGATGGGATTACACTCATTACCGACTAACATATATATAAGAAGGTTTTCCGGGCAAACCCGTACTCTATCTTGATGACTACCATCACCAAGACCACGCGCGCATTTGACTCACGTGTGCACACTAAACATCCTAATGATCGGTCATTGTTCCCAAGCATACTAGTGCCAATACTAAACACAATTCACAACATCATTTCATAACAACTTCCGTGCTTAGCACGTACTCACCATGATCACCATCATGCACATTCCACATGCATATCACACTGCATCAAAACCATGCCTCAACATACATGTATAACACAATATACATATCCACCATAAACACAATTAAACATGAGCCATAGAAAACAATTAGAGTTCAACCAAAGTCTCTAACTAAATCTTGGGATTAGGCTACCACTCTAATCCCAACTCTAGGTCGGTCTACCAAGCCCGACCTAGTCCACATGCTTGAACCAATACTCGAAAACCATTTAAAAACATTTAACCACTCACCTACTATTCCAAGCTCAACACACTAGCCGATCAAGCTTCCAACGATTCCAGATTTAATCCCAATGCTTCACCAACACAATTTCTTGCTTCTATTCAACTCAACACAATCAAAACAACCTCAAATCAGATCACACATCAATGTAGCAAACCCGGAACACTAATCAAGCATAAAACACAAGAGTTTCAAGCTAAGAACAACCCCAAAACTTCAAACCCGAGCAGCCATGAAACTCAGTCCAAAACTCATGATTTCAACCTTTTTAACACACTTAAATGCTTCCAAAACAACCCCTAACTATTACACTAACAACAACCCTTAATTTCCGACATCAACCAACCCCAAAACTAACCTTTAAACCCTTCAAAACCCATTCTAAAACCCAAATCTGAGAATCATTGTAAAACTCTTTAAAATTCACATATGTTGGACCTTATGGGTTGTAAACAACTTATCTAACAATAAATAATCAAAAGCTTTGTTAGAAATTCATAAAGCTTCAATCTTTGACAAATTCTTTGAAAACCCAAAATATAAAATGCATGGTTTTAATGAAAACTAATGGTATCAAAATGAAGAGGAAGATAAGGCCAAGTAAAAATGCAATTACCTTTTGGAAAATCACAAACAATGAGCAAAGGATGTAATGGAATAGTAAAAATGGAGAAGAAAGCTCTTTTGGTCGTTGAGTTTGAAATGAGAGTGAGGAAGAAGATGAGCACATGTCTTCTTCTTTTGTTTTTGCTTTAATTTATCAAAGAAATCCTATTTACCATTATGCCATTAATGAAATGGCTAAAAACGCCCATCACCTAAAGTCCATGGAATTTGGACTTAGAAGATAGGCCCACGTAGACTTTAATTATTTTGCAAACACGAAGCCCATAAATATTTTATTATTTTAATTATAAAACCGAAACCCAAAATATTATTTTAATATTATTTTCACCCGACCCCCAAACCCTGGTGTTACAACTCTACCCCTCTTAAGGAATTTCGACCCCAAAATTACCTGACGAAAACAAGTACAAAAACTACTCAAGCATATCAACTTTCCTCTCCCACATGGCCTCTTCCACACCTCTATGTCTCTACAACACCTTGGCCAACTCTATGGTCTTGCCACGCAACACCTTGCTATCAGAAGCAAGTATCTCAACAGATTCTTCATTATAAGACAAATTCGGATTCAACTGTATCTCCTCAACATGCATAACATGAAACACATCATGGATCTTCTCTAACTCAGAAGGCAATCTCAAACGGTAAGCTGCAGGCCCAATCTGCTGAAGTATCTCATACGGACCAATAAACCTCGGACTCAACTTGCCTTTCCGGCCAAATCGTATTACCTTCATCCACGGAGATACTTTCAGAAACACTTTCTCACCTATTGAGAACTCAATCTCTTTTCTCATCAAATCTGCATAAGATTTCAAACGATCGGAAGCTGCTTTCAAACGGTCGCAAATCAACTTCACTTTGTCGGTAGTCCCCTTAAGCAAATTCGGCATAGGTAACAATCTCTGACCCGTTTCAGCCCAACAGATTGGAGTCCTACATTGTCTACCATACAAAGCCTCATAAGAAGCCATTTGTATACTATCATGGTAACTGTTGTTGTAAGCAAACTCAACTAAAGGGCAAGTGCTTCTCCCAAGAACCTTGGAAGTTAATCACACAACAACGAAGCATATCCTCTAATATCTGTATCACTCGCTCTAACTGTCCATCTGACTCTAGATGATAAGAAGTACTGAAATGCAAATGGCTACCTAGGGCACTATGCAAACAACTCCAGAACCTCGAAGTGAATCTCGGATCTCTATATGATACAATAGACTTCGGAACTCCATGAAGTCTCACAATCTCGCGAATGTACAAATTCGCCAACTTGTCTAAAGAATCTGTAGTGTTCACTGCTAAGAAGTGAGCACACTTAGTGAATCTATCAACTATCACCCAAACAAAATTCTTCTTCGAAGGAGACAACGGTAACCCTGACACAAAGTCCATAGTGATCCTCTCCCATTTCTATTCCGGAATCTTCAAAGGCTGTAACAAACCTGAAGGAACCTGATGTTCTGCCTTCACTCTCTGACAAACCATACAACGGCTCACATACTCGGCTACATCCTTCTTCAAACCAACCCATAAATAATCATTCTTCAAATCACAGTACATCTTAGTACTACCTGGATGCATAAAATAAGGACTCTAATGTGCTTCGCTCAGAATCAGACGTCTCAACTAAACATCTTCAGCCACTACAACTTTATCTCTGAAACACAATGTAACCCCTTAGCCTGGCCTAGACGATTGACCCGAACTACGAAGATTACACGGGGAAAACCAAAGTCAATCCAAAAGTCAACCTTGATTCACGACCCTTTTTTTCCTTTTTAATCTTGTCTAGATACATGTTAACCCTAAGTGAGTACTCATGAGATACGATTGAGAAAGGCACAACAAACGGATATCATATAGGGACTCAATTGCACTTTACACGGGTTTAGGGACCAAAATGTAATTTCTATAAATTAGAAGGTCTTCATTGATTTTAAGTTTACCATTATGAAATTAGTCATGTTACATGCTTCACTGCCAAATTTCATCTTAATTGGACATCTCAAGCTCAAGCAATTGCAATCCCAACATTTAGGACAAAAGTGTAAAACATGCAAACATCAGAGCAATTCAAATCTGTGTCCAACGGTCACCCGTTTCGAAACACCCACCTGTCCTATCGAAACGTTAGATCGAAACTGCGTTGACCGTTTCGGTACGCCGGTGTGTTTCGAGACCAGTTCCGAAACATGGCATTCCAGTAGCCAAATCATTTCGAAACAACCTCCAACGTTTCGAAACACGAAGGCCATTACAAGCCCCCGTTTCAAACACTAGAGGGTGTTTCGATACGGTTTGCCCAGAAACTGCAGCAATTGCTGGTTTTTCCTTCATAAACTCATTCAAACACATCCCAAAGACTCTCTAATCATACCAACAAATCAGCAAACATATAAGGTACATATCTAGAACTCTTAAACACATTCATAGCATCAAACATGAAATCTCACTAGTCTAGAGGCATGCTTCCTAATATCAATTCACAAATAGGCAATCCAACCTCAAAACAAGCAATTAAGGCCATTTACAATTCAAACCAGCCAAAGCAAACATGCCACAACCTTAGGGAGTTTAACACTTCTCCCAAATACAATTCTTGGTTTCCCATTGCCAATCTATCAAAACTAAAGTGTATGAAAACTTCACCATACATGAGCTTGGACTTCCTTGGATGAACTTAGCTTCCTTGATGCCCGAAAACACCTCAATTATCTGCATTATTGGTAAAGAGAGAGTGTAAGCACAAATGCTTAGTGAGGCATGCTCTAAAGGAAACAAACACAATAATGCACACTTTGAAAATCTTTACACAAAAGCTTTTGAACCACATGCTCATTTTAACACATGCTTGAAAACCTTTTAAATAAACTTCTCATTGAAACTACATGTACCTCAATTCTATCTCATGCATTTACCAATGCAAAACTCATGGCAAGGCCATACACATGCTTGTACCATCAAAGCATTTCTAAAACAAATCTCATATGCATAACTCAAAGCATAAATCATTTAATCAAAGGTACATGTGTAACAAAAACCATTTCATCATTTATATTGGCATTTAGCATCTCATTAATACTCGGATATGTGGACACATTTCTACACTAGACTCTTCTGATGGAATCTCGCATCACCGTACTCACTTGTCTAGCAACATGGCTTCTGGTGGAATCTCTCCTCACCGTACTCACATGGCAGAATCTCTCATCGCCACAAAGATTGGGTATTTCACCAAGTCCTACCCGATGGAATGCCCATCGTCGGAATATCTCCCTTTGGCTTAGCCAAATAGCACGTACGAATTTTTAGTTTATAGTGCACTATCATCCTATTGATCGATCAATTATATCCGGTAAGTTTCTCAACATCTATGCAAATATAATGTGTTAAAACATCACCACACCTACTGTTTTTCATGCAATATTACTCAAAGGGTTTCTCATCACATTTCAGAACATGAATCATACTTTGCTTCAAACAAAAAGCTCAAATATCTTCAATGCAACATGCCATCTCATGACATCTCTAAAAGCATATTCTCAAGCCATGAATCATGCACAAAAACAATAGAAATTTATCAATCTCAAACCATGAGCATGTAAAAGCATTTTAGGGGCAAACACCACTTTAAAGAGAGCAATTCAAACCATACTTACTTCCGGATTTAGGAAGGTGTTTCAAACCTCTGCTAAATCCCCAAACCTTTTATTTTTGTCCTCGTGGACTTGTAACCAAATTGCACTCACCAATTTCTTTTCGCTTGCTCGTCAAAACGCCAATTAAGCTTCCGGATCAACTCCAATAGTGTCCGAAGATGTCTCCCCTATTTTAGACACATAAAAAGAGAGGATTAATGCATTATCATGCATTGAAATCTTCAGCCAACACTCCTAAACTCACTGCTCTACCTAAACCCAACATTTCGGCTATCAAACACAATCGAAATCACCTCCAAACTCTTCCAAAACATAACCCAGACAAGATCCATCACTTCTGAACATTTCTAAACATTAATTAACATCAAAAACAATCCTAAACTCGTCCTTACACCCCCAGCTTTAATAGAACACCAATATCACCCCAAAACCCACCATTTTCACAAGCAAAAACTTAGGAAAAACAACCTATTCGGGACTGGATTGATAGAACCTCATTCCTAGCATCATTTAACATCCTAAATACATTAGAAAACCATCCCAAAACAAATCCCAATCAATTACCACGAAAATCTTCAAGATCTCTTCCAAAATCTTGAGTTTTAAGCCAAAATCTTGTTTCCAACATTAAAACCATTTATAAACCTTTAATAAAGAGTTGACAACTTGGGAATTTCAGTAAAGAACTGAGTATTTAGAGGAGAAGAACAATCTTACCTCTAAACGATGATTTCTCCTTGATTTGGGCAAGTTTCCATGAAAATTCAACGTAGAAAACAAATAGATTTGATGAAAGATTGATTAGGAATCAATGAGTGATGGAAATCTCATCAAATGAAGTGAAAATCAAAGTGAATTTTGCTGGAGAAAAAGTGGTTATGAAAGTCAAAGGTAGTTTATCACCTTTATTTTATTTAATTAAATCATTAATAAAATCACCCAAATTAAGGAAAAATCTGATGAAAACATTTTTGGTAAATTAGCTCCTTAAAGATTCAAAGTTTCAATCCTTTACAAAACAGTCACTACTAAACTTTGTAAAAACTGCGATTTGGTCACTACATCGAAATGTAGTATTTCCAAACCATATTTCGTAAAATTGATTTCACCATTCACTTATATATATTAAATGAGGATTTTTAGATATTTTTCTATATTTTTAAAGCATCCCGAACTAGGTGTTCCCTAAAACTCCCTTTTATATTCAAACCATTTCTCATATCGGTCCGGTTCAGACACTAAACTTCTAATCCCAAAATTGGGGTGTTACAACTCTCCCCCTCTTAAGAAATTTCTTCCTCAAAATTTACCTGGAGGAAAAAGGTAAGGAAACGGCTTCTTCATATCATTTCTTCTTTCCCACGTGGCTTCCTCAACACCACGATGCTTCCACAACACCTTAACCAATTCAATGGTCTTACCACGAAAAACTTTGATGTCCGAATCCAGAATCTCAACCGGCTCCTCATCATAGGTCTAATCTAGATTCAACTCAACTTCCTCAACATGCATAACATGCGAAGGATCCGATCTATACCTCCTAAGCATGGAGACATGAAACTCATCATGTATCTTCTCTAACTCTTGCGGTAGCCTCAGCTTATACGCAACAGGACCGACACGTTCTATCACCTCGTATGGTCCAATATACGTAGGGCTCAACTTACCCTTCCGGTCAAACCTCATCACCTTCTTCCAAGGTGAAACCTTCAAGAACACACTGTCACCCACCGCAAACTCAATCTTCTTACGCTTCAAATCCGCGTAGGACTTCTGTCGATCAGAAGCTGCCTTTAACCGCTCACAAATGAGCTTCACCTTCTCGGTGGTTCCTTTCAACAAAGTCGGCATCAAGACCAATTTTTGACCTGTTTCATCCCAGCAAAGAGGAGTTCTGCACTTCCTCCCATACAAGGCTTCATAATGTGCCATTTGAATACTTGCCTGGTAGCTATTATTGTAAGCAAACTCCACCAAAGGCAAATTCTTCTCCCAAGAGCCTTGAAACTCAATCACACAGCACCTCAACATATCCTCAAGCACTTGGATAACACGCTCAAACTGTCCATCCGACTGTGGATGATAAGAAGTACTAAAGTTCAGCCGCGTACCCAAAGCTTGATGCAAACACTCCCAAAATCGCGATGTGAACCTCGGATCTCTATTCGACACTATAGATTTTGGTACCCCATGCAGACGCACAATTTCAGAAATGTACAACTCTGCAAGCTTATCCAAGGTATACGTGGTATGCACATGTAAGAAATAAGCACACTTTGTAAGGGGATCCACAATCACCCACATTGAATTCTTGTTCGATGGCGACAAAGGTAAACCGGACACAAAGTCCATGGTGACTCTAACCCACTTCCATTCAGGAATCCTCAACGGTTGCAACAACCCTGAAGGAAACTGATGCTCATCTTTAACCCGCTGACAATCCATATACTTACTCATATATTCAGCAACATCTTTCTTCAACCCCACCCAATGGTACTCATCCTTCAGATCACGATACATCTTTGTACTATTAGGGTGCATAGCAAAAAGACTACAATGAGCTTCGGTCAGAATAGTACGCCTCAACTCTACATCATTCGGCACTACTACTCGTCTTCCGAAACATAAAACTCCATCATCATTAAAACAAAAATCTGATGATCTACCCTCAGCAATATCTTGAACATGTGGCACCAAGGAATCGTCCAACAACTGCTTATCCTTTATTAACTGAACCAGAGATGGTTTCACTTGCAATTCAGCCACAAGACCTCCATCTCGCGAGATACTCAAGCTAGCAAACACAACCCTTAACTCTACCGCCACTTTCATATTATATTTATATTTTGTTCATGTTGTGTATGAAATTTTAGTATTTTAATCATTTCATAATCATATATTTATGTTTGGGCATGATTAGGATTGCATGAAAAGTTTTTTCTTGCACATAAGTAGGGGTGAGCAAAACTCGAGTTGACTCGACGCGAAAAAACCTGACTCATAATTTTATCCCTAAATATATGAGTGAATCACATAATTATCTCATGTTGGGTCAAATTAAATATTTTTACTCTAAATTTAAACAAGACCCAACCTAAATCTTTTTATTTTAATCCCGACTCTTAAAATTGGATCGGTCGAATCTCCGTGTCATGCCCATCCTTAGTTAGTAGAGGCTTAAATTGTTTACTTCCATTCTCTTTGAAATGTACTGATACAAATTAATGTATAGGATTAATTTCAAAAGAAATCATAACAGAGGTACTAAAATCCCAATTTGACCAAATTATATACAACTTTCAGGTTTCATATTCGTCACTTGAAGTGGGAATAGTTCCAACCATGGCCGATCCAAACGTACCCATCTCGTCAACTCCGACCACCAACTAAGCTTCCCAAGTCGACAAAACCGACCGCGGGGCTCGAGTTTTAAGGTACAAAGAGAAGAGGAAGGATCGGTAATTCGAGAAAACAATCCGATGCAATTCTCAGGAGGCCTACACCGAATCAAGGCCAAAAATCAAAGGTCGATTCGTCAAAAGAACTGAAAACGACAACGACATAGTACTCGACCACATGCTTAACTCGCCAACTTCAGCTTTTGCAGCAGCTTTCATGTCGGAAACAGAGTACAACGTCGTCTCGTAGTTTTGAAAGTCGATTTATATAAGAATACTATGACTGTGAAATATAATAATTAAATTCTGGCAAGTAGAATAATCCAAACGGCAATTGAAATTAATGGAAATAGATGTTTAGTTCTTTGGTTATAGTTTATGTCGCGTCTAAAGTTTGATTTCAATCTCGTAATAAAAAAACAAAGGCTTGATTCCTTAAGACTTTTTAAATTGACCCAAACTTTTTATTTGGGTTAATATATATTTTGATACCTTAATTTTGTCTTAACTTGACTATTCGATTTAAATTATCATTTAAATTTGACTTATGATTTTAACAAAACATCGCGTTTTTGTACTTGTTTTTATCTAAAAGTTGAGTTTAAGTATTATTGAATCGGACAAAGAAATTTGAGAATCAAATTGAATGTGAAATCGATTTCAAGATCGAACATTGAGAGGGACGAATTATTAAATTTTAAAATTATAAGGGCTTTTAAAGTTTTACATGAACCTAAATTGCTATTAGAATAAAACTATTGGGGGACGAATCTACCCTTCTTTAATTTTGTTAGTGTTTAGTTATAGCTAAATAACTTTAAATTTTAAACAAGGGTCAAATTATTCCTAAATCAAAATTTATCGGATATTTAAGTGTCATAATAGAGACTTATGCCCTTGATCCCTCCGTCCCATCGATTGTATGATAAACAATGATAGAGTCATATGGATTTTTACTAAAAAAATATAAGGGATATTTACTTATTTGACCTCTTATTTTTCAATTGATTTGAACGATATCCCCTTTTTAATGGTTAATTGTACATTGTCTCTATTTATCCTAATTATTTACTCGTCCCTAATAACAAGTTTTTGCTTACTCGTGAAACGGGTTGAACAATGATTCAAATTCAAACTAGTTATACTATTTTTGTTCAAATTGAGTTCTTTAACGATTAAAAGCTATATGTAAATAAGAGTTTTCTTTTCGTTAATGTCATCATTTTAAATCTTTTGACCGGTTAATTTAAATTAAATATTATAAAAATTTATCACAAAACAATATTTAAATTTATATAATTTATAACATTAGAATCTAATTTTTTATTCTATTTTAAAATAACCGAACGAATTATTTTACTAGATGAATTGATGGTCCAATTTCTAATGGTCCAAATAAATATTCTTTTTAATTATCAACAAGCTTCTCACTTTTTATTACACTGATTCGTTTGGTCGGTTAGGAACAGCAAAAATGATATAGATAAGCAGCTATGTTATTCTTTTATGTTATACATTGTAAATTGAATTAGGGTATTACAATTTAATCAAATTTTTTGTTTAAATAGAGAGATATTATATTCTCATTCCGAGATTCGAACCTATACAAGATGGAGCAGAATGAGTATCCTTAGCAACTAAACCAATTAATTTTGGTTAGACTCAAAATAATTCGAACATATAATAAATTTATTTATGTATAACTTAAAAGACTAACTATTAATTATTTTAGCGGAAGAAGATATTAGATAATTTAAATAATGTATAGAATTCAAATTCTTATGTTACGAGTAAAACAAATTAAATTAGAAGTATCGCCTCCTTAATAAAGTATTATAATATTTGCTTCAAATTAATTTATCGACAAACCGATCAAATATGATTATAAAAAATGCCATTCCGTGAATGAAAACATTTTAACACTCAACGTTTTATTTTTAGTCAAAATGGTCATTTCGTGAATGAAAACTATAATCAACTAACGATAAACAACTTGATATGACTGACATAATAACACATCATCAGAAAAAAAATTAAATTACATTTTATATAATTTTAGTTTTACTTGTGTGTCATTATGTCAAGTCAGGACCTTAATTTATTTGTCATTGTTATGTCAGTGTGCATTGCCATGGAGATTTCCCACACCATGTCAAGTAATTTGTCGTTAATTAACTAACAGTTTTTATTCAAAGATTAACTATTTTAACTTAAGATAAAATATTAAAGATTAATGTACTTAAAAAATTAAAATAAAATTTCAGTCAAATATTAAGAACATTTTCTAATGTTATGCATAAAAAATACAACTTAAAGAGAATTTGTGCATCTCGAAGTGATAAAGGAAAAAAATAAAAAGGAAGATTTGGATAAAAGGAAGATCACATGAAAAGCCAACCTCAAAAGTTTTTAGTTTTAACGAATTTACCGATTGGAATCCTTTTTGGATCCAAATTCGTATCTAATTCTTTGAACCCACTTTCCTATAATGCTCCTCTTTATAAAAAAATATATTTTAATACACAAATGGAATAAAATTTAATTTATATAAATTTATTAATTTTAGAAGTTATGAATTGTGGGTTTAGAATTTAAAATTTAAGATTTATAGTTTTATAGTTTACATATACAGATTAAAATTTCATTATTTAAATATGAAAAGTTGGGTAAATCTTTCACACTGTTTGTGTAATACCCCAATTTTTCCCTAAATTAAAAACCCTAATAATTGGGAATTTCAATTGAAAACTTAATTAAATTTTAGTGATTAAATTGGGAATTTTCGGAATTTCACTGATAAAATTGTAACGATTGCAAAACTTAAGTGTTGTTTCATAAACCCTAGAAAGTATAATGGCACGCTCTGTAATTAACCCTTTTCTTAGGATATAAATAGAACCTTTCAACCGTTTTCTCTGGTTTTGGTCGTTCCCTTCCCTTTCCTTCAACGTCTTGTGCGACATTATTGTATATCAGATTATATGATTATGCATTTATGTTGATAAATAATGCATTTAGATTCAGAGCTCGGATTTTATGTCATCCCATTTTGGTTGGCATTCTGTAAGGGGAAGTTCAGTAGCTTTATCCTTCAGGATGATGTTTACTTCAGATTAGTGGTTTTGCCCTACGGGCTGGATTCCACTTCGGATGGTGATGAGATAGAGTGTGGTTCTGGGAACCTTACTCTTCGGATGGTGATGTAGTTTGGGTGCATGTCATATTGTGTTTCATATTCATTCATACTTGCTTATGTGTTTGAATTGATTCATGATGGAAAAACTATATTCTAATAATGTTTGGTTGTCTCTATTGTTATAATGAATCTTTTAGTTCTATTTGCATTGTAGAGACACACTGAGCGTTTTTGCTGACTCCTCCTTAGTTTCTACTTTCAGATACTCAGGTTTAGGCTACGGTACTTGGAGGACCTCATTTTCCAGCTTTATTTATTTATTATTAATAGTATGAGACTTGGACTTTTATATATTATATGTTTTATCAGATTGTATATAATTTCAGATTCTGGATGTTTTATTTGGGGTTATTCTTTTTTATTATGCATGCACATTCTGAATATTTAATATTTTCAGGAATATTTTATCAGTATGTAATATGCGATATTATTATCATCTATTATGGAATTTAAGTTTTGAATCAGGTTACTTGGGTGAGGGAGAAGCTTTGAGTTGACTCCTTATATTCGACCCAGTTCTTCCGGGTCGAGTTTAGGGGGTTACATTTAGTGGTATCAGAGCGAGTTTCAACACTCAGCTTGAGTGATTTAAATCAATTTGAAATCGAAAAAAAAAATTTACATGCATTCTGAAATGTTTTCGGGGTAAAACGGGAATTTCAGATAAATTTATGATCTATTATGAATATATTTATACATATTCTGAATAAGGTCTCCAAGTACTGAATCTAATCTTAGGATTCTGTCTTTTGTAGATATTCTACTATGTCACCTCGGAGAAGTTCTAGAGTAGCGGCCGGTCGAGGTCGTGGCCGAGGCCGTAGCCGAGGACGAGGTCGTACCGTGACTGCGGATAGTGACGTTCCACCTCTAGAGGGTTCGATACAAAATCAAGATGAGGTCCAGGGTGCGAATGAGGAGGAACAACCTGTGGATCAGATAGGAGCTCAGCAGACAGGAGCTCAGTAGATTAGAGCTCAGCAGATCGGTGGAGGAGATTCACTTGTTTAGCCTGCTCAGGGTAGTGGTCATCGTGATTCAGGGGATAGTGAGACAGTGGGCACATATGTTGTAACTATTCAGAGAGAGTTATTAAGATACCTTCGTCAGTCTGAGAGTGTTCGGAGACCCATATCCACAGAGTTTTTTGCTGCCGAGATGACTATGTTCGATGGAAAGACGAGTACAAACCCAGCAGATGCAGAGTACTGGCTGAAGAAGCTTCAGCGATTATTTGTTGAGATGGATTATCCTACTGACCGGAAACTGAGGGCTGTTGTTTCACTACTGCAAGGTGAAGCCCAGAATTGGTGGGAGACTGAGGAGCTTGTTACTCCAACTAGTACTGTTACTTGGGATAATTTCATACAGTCTATCCGTGATCGATATGTCGGAGCTGATTATATAGCTAAGTGCAGAGATGATTTCATGAATCTGAGACAAAACGACATGATTCTTAATGACTATGAGATCGAGTCTATGAGATCGAGATGTCTGACTTGTCAGAAAGTCAAAGCAGAGCATCAACGTCCGTTTGGGTTTCTACATTATATTGAGATTCCTCAGTGGAAGTGGGAGCGCGTGACTATGGAATTTGTTAGTGGACTTCCTTTGACTACGTCGAAGAAGGATTCCATCTGGGTTATTGTTGATCGTCTGACGAAGTCCACACATTTCATTCCTGTCTGAGTTAACTATTCTTTGAGTAAGTTAGCCAGACTATATATTTCTTAGGTCGTTCGACTTCACGGGGTACCGTTATCTATTATTTCCGACAGAGATCTGAGGTTCACTGAATGATTCTGGGGCTCTTCATTTTGCTTTGGGTACTCGGTTGAAATTCAGTACATATTCTTGAGGATATGTTGAGAGGTTGAATTCTTGATTTCAGAGGCAGTTGGAAGGATTTCTTGCCGCTTGCTGTAACACCCCAATTTTGGGCTTAGAAGTTTAGGGTCTGAACCAGACCGAACTGGTTTTCGGTTCGAATATAAAAGGAGGTTTTAGGGAAAGCCTAGTTCGGGATGTTTTAAAAATATAGAAACATATCTAAAAATCCTCTTTTAATATATATAAGAGGGTGGTGAAATCAATTTGTCAAAATAAGGTTTGGAAATACTACATTTCGGTGTAGTGACTAAAATGCGATTTTTGAAAAGTTTAGTGGTGACTGTTTTGTAAGGATTGAAACTTTGAATCTTTAAGGAGCTAATTTACCCAAAAATGTTTTCTCCAGATTTTTCCTTAATTTGGGTGATTTAATTAATGTTTTAATTAATTAAAAGAAAAGGGAAAATACTTTTTGGAATTTCATAACTACCTTTTCCTAAATTTCTCTTATTCCTTTTTCTCTCAAAATCCCATCATTCAAACACTTTTTCTCTAGCAACTTTTGCATTGATCTTCACTTCAATTGATGAGATTTCTATCATCAATTAATTCCTAATCAATCTTGTATCAAATCCTTTTGATTTCCTCATTGAATTTTCAATGAAATTGGCTCAAATCAAGGAGAAATCACCATTTAGAGGTAAGATTGTTCTTCTCCTCTAAATACTCAGTTCTTTACTGAAATTCACAAGTTTTCAATCCTTAATTTAAGTTTTATAAATGGTTTTAATGTTAGAAACTTGATTTTGGCTTAAAACTCAAGATTTGGAGGAAATCTTGAAGAATTTCGTTGAAAATAATTGGGCTCTGTTTTGAGTTGGTTATTTAATGTGTTTTGGATATTAAGTGTTGTTAGAAATGAGGTTTTATCAATGCAATCCCGAATAGGTTGTGTTTCCTAAGTTTTTGCTCAAAAATGGTGGTTTTTAAGGTGTTTTTGATGTTCTGTTATAGCTTGTGGTATAAGGACGAGTTTAGGTTTATTTTGCATGTTAATTGATGTTTAGAAATGGTTAGAAGTGATGGATATTTGCTGGGTTAAGTTTTGGAAGAGTTTGGAGGTGTTTTCGGTTGTGTTTGGTAGCCGAAATGTTGGTTTTGGGTAGAGCAGCGAGTTTAGGTGTGTTGGCTGAAGATTTCAATGCATAATGATGCATTAACCCTCTGCTTTGATGTGTTTAAAACAGGGGAGACATCTTCGGACACTTTTGGAGTTGATCCGGAGGCTTGATTGGCGTTTCGGCAAGCAAGCAAAACGTAATTGGTGAGTAGAGTTGGGTTTCCAGCTTTGAAACAATTATTTGAAGGTTTTGGGAGCTTAGTTTAAGTCTAAACAACCTAGCTAAGCTCAAGAGTAAGTTTTCAGAAAAACTCCCTCGGATGTGCTATGAAGTGGATTGATTCATTAGTTATAAATTGCTTGTTTAAATTCTGTTTTGAAAGCATGTTTTAGCATGATTAATGCTGGTTTTGAAAGCCATGTGTTGAAGGATGCTCAAGGTAAGAGATCATTGGTTTCACATGTTATATTTTGGTAATGATGCATGGAGACGCATGATGTTCAATGGCTTTGATTAATGCTTTAAAAGTGTGAATTAATGATGGTATTTGGTGTATATTGGCAACTGATGAATTGGTTTTAAAGTACTTGAATCGGATATAGTTAGCCGGCTATAGGATTGGGTGCACCGTGAATAAAGTCTCCTTGGATGTTGAGGGGTTGTGATTGTACCATAAACTCCGTCCAAGTACCCTAACGAGTGAGGTAAGATCACAATAGTGGTTAAAAGTCCGTGTGTGGATCTTGTGTTCTGTGTCCGTTGCTCTCGTTAGTGGAATTATACAACTACCGATGAGTGATGTTGATGGGTTGAGATTGTACCGTTAAACTCCATCACGGGTGTTGAGGGATTGTGATTGCACCGATAAACTCCACCTTGTGTTGTTCGGTAGTGTGTATGAAGCGTGTGGGACAACGCTTGTAATCCGCGTATCAGATGGTGTTTTGTATTGTAAATAGTTATGAAATTTCACTTGAAAGCCAATATGATGTGTTGATTATAATGAAGCATGATATGCTTGTAAAGTTTGCAAGGTTGCATGAAAAGTGATGTGCATGTGTTTAAAGAGCCTTGTTGAAAGTGTTTTCTAAAATGCAGTATTGTGTTGTTTCTTTATAGCATGCCTCACTAAGAAATTGTGCTTACGCTCTCTCTCTTGTACCAATAATGCAGATAATTGAAGTGTATAAGGGCAACAAGGAAGCTAGAGTGTCCAAGGGAAACCAAGCTCATGTATTGTGATGTTGTCAAACACTATTAGTTTTGGTAATTTGGCAATGGGAACCTAAGATGTGTTTTAGGAGATGTGTTGAACTCCCTAGGTTGTGGCATGTAGTTTTTGATGGTTTGAATTTGTAAATGGCTTTCTAATGCTTGTTTTGGAGATTGGTTGATTGCTTGGTTTTGGATAATAGGAAGCATGCATATAGACATGTGAAATTTCATGTTTGATGCTATGAACGTGTTTAGGAGTTACGATCATGCTCTATATATGTACGATGACTTGTTGGTACGACTAGGAAGTCATTAGGCTGTGTTTGAGTTGATTTATGTATGAAAAACCAGCAAAATCTGCAGCTTCTGGGCAAACCGTATCAGAACACTCACTCGCGTTTCGAAATGGGGACCTGTAATGGACTTTGTGTTTCGAAACGGGTAGAGGCTGTTCCGAAACGTTTTGGCTACTGGAATGCCCTATTTCGGAACCAGTTTCGAAAGCAACCCGTGTCGGAACGGTCAATGTCGTTTCGAAACAGGTGATCGTTGGGCACTGATTTGTATGGTGTTGAAGTTTGCAAGCTTTACGTTTTAGTCCCGAAAGTTGTATTTGCAATTGTATGAGTTCGAGATGTCCAATTAAGGTGAAATTTGGTAGGGAAGCTTGTAATATGACTAATTTCATATTGGTAACTTTAAAATCAATTATGACCTTCAAACTTATAGAATTTACATTTTGGTCCCTAATAGTTGTAAATTGTGCAATTGAGTCCCTTTCTGTAATCCGATTGTTTTGCTTTACACATATATGTTTCTCGGGTGTTCACTTAGGGTTAACGTTCATCTAGACAAGATTAAAAAGAAAAAAAGGGTCGCTAATCAAGGTTGACTTTCGAGTTGACTTTGGTTTTCCCCGTGTAATCTTTATAGTTCGGGTCAACCGTCTAGGCCGGGCTAAGGGGGTTACACTTGTAGATTTTTCTTATAATAATATTTATCAGGCTAGTATCAAGATGGCACCATATGAGGCTCTTTATGGGCGTAGGTGTCGTTCACCTTTTGGTTGGACTGGGTTGAATGAGTACAGATTGTTGGGACCCAAGATTGTGCACGAGGCTGAGCAGACTGTCAGATTGATTCGGGATCGGCTTAAGGATGCTTTTGACAGACAGAAGTCTTATGATGATTTGAGACGTCGTGATCTTGAGTTTGAGGTGGGTGATGAAGTTTTCTTGAAAGTATGTCCTTGGAGGAAGGTACTTCAGTTTGGTCGAAAGGGCAAGCTGAGTCCTCGTTACATTAGCCCTTATCGGAGTATTCGTCGAGATAGACCAGTTTGCCTATCAGCTAGAGCTACCACCAGAGCTTCAGCGTATTCACGATGTTTTCCATATTTCAGTGTTGAGACGTTATCATCTTGATCCGTCACATGTCATGCCTGTTGAGGATATTGAGGTTCGTCCTTATTTGCGTTTTGAGGAGTAGCCTATTGACATTCTTGCTCAGGATAAAAAGGTTCTCAGAAGGAAGACCATTAATATGGTCAAAGTTCTGTGGCATAGTCGTAGTCATGATGAGGCTACGTGGGAGCCCAAGATTGTCATCCGAGCTTAGTATCCGCATCTTTTAGCTCCAATAAATTTCGAGGCCGAAATTTCTTTTTAACGGTGGGAGAGTTGTAACAACCCAATTTTGCCCTAAATTAAAAACACTAATAATTGGGAATTTCAATTGAAAACTTAATTAAATTTCAATGATTAAATTGGGAATTTTAAGAATTTCAGTGATCACATTGTAACGATTGCAAAACTTAAGTGACGTTTCATAAACCCTAGAAAGTATAATGGCACGCTCTGTAATGAACCCTTTTCTTAGGGTATAAATAGAACCTCTCAACCATTTTTTCTGGTTTTGGTTGTTCTCTTCCCTCTCCTTCAACGTCTTGTATGAGCAAAAGAAATGAAACCCCCTTTCTTCGTTTTCCGTCCGACCAAGGGTCAAATACCTTCCGTTCGACGGTTTGGCACCACCGTTCATCTTCCCTTTATTGTTCGACCATAACCCACTTGTCAACTAACCCTCTTCGGCCACCCTTTGCCCGAAACTCATCGGTAAGCTTTTCGGTTGCTTTAGAAATCCCTCACGCCGCTGACGTCTTTTTTTTTGCAAATTTGTTGGGTCTCAATTGTTCCTTTCCCTCGTGTAATTTGTGTGTGTATGTGAGTCTCAGAAACTCGTTGGAATTTGACGCGAGAGGTCACCGGCGGTGAGGAATTAGGGGGATGTTGGGCCCTAATTTTCGAATTAGGGATTTTATGATGAACCAGTCTGAACCGGTCCAGAGGACTCGACCGGGTTGACAGAACCAAACCGGTCTGTCTTATAAAGAGTCGGCTGACGTCATTGTTGACCGTTGACTTTGTCAAAAAGGGCTGTTTCATGTTTTTCGACATCATGATTTCGATTCTGTTGCCCGTTTTCCCAAATTCGAACCCTAAAGACCGTTTTGACCGCTTTTATTCATTTATACTTGTATTTAAAGATTTGAATATCAGAAAAATTAATTGGTATTATTCGTATTTGCAGACGACATTAACTCGGATATTGAGATCCTTACTCCTCCTCCACTTTGATGACCTCATGTTGCTCAGCCATCGGGATCCGTCGTGAGTTTAATTATTAATATACATTCGATATTTATATTATCAATGTCTTGGCATAGTAGTAATATCTTGATGGTGTATTTAATTGTTATAGGAGCTGACTCTAACCGAACTAGAGATAGAGCTGAGCGTGGGAGACGTCACCGTCGATGTTGAGTGTTAGCTACTTGAGGTGTGTTCTGTTTTGTGTAGTTTGCTTACAGTGCTCTGTATGTAAATGTGATGATTTGCTTAAATGTATACATGATGTGGTATGGTGATGTGTGGTGATTATATTCTATTGTTCTGTGATGTTTAACTTGTTCAACATTCTGTAATGTTATGCAATATTTGATTATACATTCAGATTCGGATTATTGTATATCGTATTACATGATTATGTGTTTCTGTTGATAAATAATGCATTCAGATTCAGTGCTCAGATTTTATGTCATCTCATTTTGGTTGGGATTCTGTACGGGGAAGTTCAGTAGCTTCATTCGTCGGGATGATGTCTACTTCGGATCAGTGGTTTCACCCTATGGGCTGGATTCCACTTCGGATGGTATGAGGTTGAGAGTGGTTCTGGGGAACCTTACTCTTTGGATGGTGATGTAGTTTGACTGCATGTCATATTGTGTTGCATATTCATTCATACTTGCTTATGTGTTTGAATTGATTCATGATGGAAAAATTGTATTATGATAATGTTTGGTTGTCTCTATTGTTATAATGACTTTGTTAGTTTTGTTTGCACTGTAGAGACACACTGAGCGTTTTCGCTGACTCCTCCTTAGTTTCTACTTTCATATACTCAGGTCTAGGCTACGATACTTGGAGGACCACGTTTTCCAACTTTATTTATTTATTATTATTAGTATGAGACTTGGACTTATTTATATTAAATGTTTTATTGGATTGTATATAATTTTAGATTATGGGTGTTTTATTTGGGGTTATTATGTTTTATTATGTATGCACATTTTGAATATTTTATATTTTCAGGAATATTTTATCAGTATGTAATATGCGATACTATTATTATCTATTTTGGAATTTAAGTTTTGAATCAGGTTACTTGTGTGAGGGACAAGCTTTGAGTTGACTCCTTATATTCGACCCAATTCTTCCGGTAGGGTTTAGGGGTTACAATTTGTGTATAGAAAATATTACTCTTGTAAAAATTGTTTAAGTTTGGTGTTCATATTCACATTATCTTTTTTACATCATATTATGCCTTAAATTTTATTTTAATCTCTTTTGAGTTTTAAATTTTTAAATAGTTATCAAATTAAACAACCGATACAAATAATATTTTTTTTAATATTTTTTATTTATTTTCTAACAATTTTCATCTTTTCTGATTTTTATTACTAAGGCTGCCTTGAAGAATGTGTTCCCCAAATTTTTATTACTAAGGATGACTTGTTCAACATTTTGTAATGTTATGCAATATTTGTTTATACATTCAGATTCGGATTATTGTATATCGTATTATATGATTATGCGTTTCTGTTTATAAAAAATGCATTCAGATTCAGTGTTCAGATTTTATGTCATCTCATTTGGTTGGGATTCTGTACGGGGAAGTTCAGTAGCTTCATTCGTCGGGATGATGTCCACTTCGGATCAGTGGTTTCACCCTACAGGCTGGATTCCACTTCGGATGGTGATGAGGTAGAGAGTGGTTCTGGGGAACCTTACTCTTTGGATGGTGATGTAGTTTGGGTGCATGTCATATTGTGTTGCATATTCATTCAAACTTGCTTATGTGTTTGAATTGATTCATGATGGAAAAACTGTATTATGATAATGTTTGGTTGTCTCTGTTGTTATAATGACTCTGTCAGTTTTGTTTGCACTATAGAGACACACTGAGCGTTTTCGCTGACTCCCCCTTAGTTTCTACTTTCAGATACTCAGGTCTAGGCTACGGTACTTGGAGGACCTCGTTTTCCAGCTTTATTTATTTATTATTATCAGTATGAGACTTGGACCTATTTATATTAAATGTTTTATTGATTGTATATAATTTCAGATTCTGGGTGTTTTATTTGGGGTTATTATGTTTTATTATGCATACACATTTTGAATATTTTATATTTTCAGGAATATTTTATCCGTATGTAATATGCGATACTATTATTAACTATTTTGGAATTTAAGTTTTGAATCAGGTTACTTGTGTGAGGGACAAGCTTTGAGTTGACTCCTTATATTCGACCCAATTCTTCTGGGTCGGGTTTAGGGGGTTACAGTTTGTGTATAGAAAATATTACTCTTGTAAAAATTGTTTAAGTTTGGTGTTCATATTCATATGATCTTTTTTACATCATATTAGGCCTTAAATTTTATTTTAATCTCTTTTGAGTTTTAAAATTTTAATTTGTTATCAAATTAAACAACCGATACAAATAATATTTTTTGAATATTTTTTATTTATTTTCTAACAATTTTCATCTTTTTTAATTTTTATTACTAAGCTTGCCTTGAAGAATGTGTTCCCCAAATTATTTTGATTAGCGAGTATTAAGCTTGCAATTGTAAATGTTTTGGATTTCATACAAAATTTACACCATTAAAATAAAATTATGTGTCTGTCCTTAAATTTTATTAATTCGAATTTCAAAAATTTCTTTCTAAAAGAGAGAGTATGAAATTTAAAAAGAGTATGAAATTTTATTAAACGGTGTAATATGGAATATTATAACTAAAATTTAGGAAATATGTTATATAAAAAGTTTCATTCATATCAGATACATATGTATACATGTATATATTGTTCAACGTCTAATACATAGTACTAATAAAGTTCAGCATACATTCATCTAATACAAACTACGTTTTTTTCTATTGTGATCAACTGTTGTTATAAGATGTGAGATCATCAGTGATGTAGAGGATCAGGACCACCTGGACTTTTTCTCTTTGACTCCAAAGGATTTTCGACATTCCCTTTCATGCTAGCTTTAATGGCTTTCTTGACTTTATCTATCAATGTACGTTTTCCACCTCCTTTTAATTGCATGGATTCATGATCGGTCTCACGTATTTCTCGTCTTTTGGTTGATTTTATAACAGTTGCAGACATACCAGCCGCTAGTATTGTCAATTGTAGTGAATATCGACAACGAAAAGCGTCAAATTCGTAAAATGACGGACGTACTTTCATTTCATCTTCAAATTCTTGATCAGGAGCCGAAAACGAATGAAGTCAACGACTTGCAAAACATGAAACCAAAAACAAAACATGCAATGAAAGCATGAAGAAAACATTGAAATTAGAAGTTTAAGAATCAAATTGAATGTGAAATCGATTTCAAGATCGAATGTTGAGAGGGTCGAATTACTAAATTTTAAAATTATAAGGGCTTTTAAAGTTTTACATGAACCTAAATTGCTATTAGAATAAAACTATTGGGGACACGAATCTACCCTTCTTTAATTTTGTCAGTGTTTATTTATAGGTAAATAACTTTAAATTTTAAACAAGGGTCAATTTATTATTAAATCAAAATTTATCGGATATTTAAGTTTCATAATAGAGACTTATGCCCTTGATCCCTCCATCCCATGGACTGTATGATAAACAATGATGGAGTCATATGGATTTTTACTAAAAAAATATAAGGGATATTTACTTATTTGACCTCTTATTTTTCAATTCATTTGAACTATATCCCCTTTTTAATGGTTAATTGTACATTGTCTTTATTTATCTTAATTATTTACTTTGTCCCTAATAATAAGGTTTTGCTTACTCATGAAACGGGTTGAACCATGATTCAAATTCAAACCAGTTATAGTATTTTTGTTAGAATTGAGCTCTTGAACGATAAAAGCTATATGTAAATAAGAGTTTTTCTTTTTGTCAATGTCATCGTTATAAATCTTTTGACCGGTTAATTTAAATTAAATATTATAAAAATTTATCACGAAACTTTTTTTAAATTTATATAATTTATAACATTAGAATCTATTTTTATTCTATTTTAAAATAACCGAACGAATCATTTTACTAGATGAATTGATGGTCCAATTTCTAATGATCCAAATAAATATTCTTTTTAATTACCAACAAGCTTCTCGTTTTTTATTACACTGATTCTATTGGTTGGTTGCCGCGGATGAAAGGTCTTGTGTTTGGAGCTTTGAGGGGAATTTTAATAGGGTGAGTGAAGCTGAAAATAGGGGGCTAGTGGCCCCTTTCACTCTCGATGAGGCGTGGGCGGTTGTTCGTGGGTGTGAGGGCTCGAAGTCACCGGGGTCGGACGGCTAGAATATGGAATTTTTTAAGAAGTGTAGGGAGGTAGTTTTTGATGATGTTGGGCGGTTTTTAGATGATTTTTTTGCATCTGACAAGTTACCTGTGGGTGCGAACAACAGATTCCTTGTGCTTTTGCCTAAGGTTGATTCACTGGTCACTTTAAGTTATTTTCGACCAATCAGCTTGCTTAATTCGATATATTAGATTCTTGCCAAAATTCTGGCTAGAAGGCTGCAGTCGGTGTTGGGAGGACTAATTAGTGATCACCAATCGGCTTTTGTGTGTGGGCGTGAAATTGTGGATGGTATTCTATTGGCAAATGAGACAATACATTCCATGCGACAGAGTTCGTTGGGCAGATGTATCCAGAAATTTGACTTCGCGAAAGCTTACGACTGCGTTCGATGGGAATTTTTTGAGCACATTTTATGGTCGATGGGGTTCAGTGATTCTTGGCGTCGTCTGATTACTGAGTGTATCAGCACAGTCAGGTTGTCAATTTTGTTAAACGGTAGCGCCAATAAAGAATTTGGAATGGGGCGTTATCTGCGACAAAGCTGCCCACTGTCGCCTTTGCTGTTTATTATTGTGGCGGAAGCACTACATAGGATGTTCTTTCAAGCGGAGGAGTTGGGGCTCATCCGTGGGGTTTCGTTTGCTCTGGGGTGTCGCTATCGCATCTTCAATTTGCTGACGATACCATTCTATTCTTTGAAGCCTCCGTTGAGAGCGCTACGACTATCCGCAGGTTACTGTGTTGCTTCCAAGTTTGTTCTGGTTTGAAAATTAACTTCAACAAGTCCACTCTTTATACTATTGGCGTGGATGAGGGGCTGTTTGATTCAATGGCGGTTGTCTTGTGTTGTCGAAAAGTGAATTGCCTTTGTTTATTTGGGGCTGCCGTTGGGGGTGAATCCTCGCAACATTGTTGTATGGGAACCAGTTATAGCCTCGGTTCGACAAAAGCTCGCTGGTTGGAAACGGACATCTTTATCTTTTGCTGCTCGCTTCACGCTGGTAAACTCTATTCTTTCGTCACTTCTAGTTTATTATATGGGTTTGTTTCGGGTGCCGAAGGGTGTTATCGCAGCAATAGATAAAGTGAGGCGTGCTTTTCTGTGGGGTGGGGTGAGTTTACAACGGAAAATATGTCGAGTAAGCTTGAGTATGGTTTGTCGGCCACGTCATCTTGGTGGGTTGGGGGTTGCGGATTTGGAGGTTCGAAAAAAAAGCATTATTGGCAAAATGGTCTTGGCGGTATGCTAGGTATGAATCGTCTTTGTGGAGGGCCATCATCGTGGCAAAATATGGCGAGACAGCCCAGTGGTGGCGATTTAACTCTGCCTATAGGGGTTTGATGTCAAATATTTGGAAACAGATTGCCAAAACTGTGAGCTCGGATAGTATGCAAAAGTTCATGGGTGAGACTAGTTTTGTTTGGAAGGTTGGTAATGGTTCGTGAATTTTATTTTGGTTTGATGCGTGGTGTGTTGAGAAACCATTGAAGGATATATTCCCACAGTTATTTTCGGTAGTGGTGAATCGTTTGGCTTTGGTCGCTGAACTTTTCGATGGGGGAAGCTTTCAGTATGACCGGTGGGAGAGTTTCTTTCGTCGATGCTTGCGTTCGTTTGAGCTTCGACAAATTCGGGAGCTCATCTCGCTCTTTGGACCTGTAAGGTTAGAACATGGTGCAGTTGATATGTTAGTCTGGACACCTGATACGCGCTGGACCTTTTCAGTAAAAGCTCTATCACGTCTACTTATGTTGGACAAGGAGAGAGGGAGTGATTTCGGTGAGTGTTTTGCGTGGAAAGTCCTCGTACCTCCGAAGGTTCAGGCGTTTTTGTGGTTCACATGGCTGCGCTGTTTACCAACCTTTGATTTTTAGAAGCTTCGTGGCATTGTGTTGGATGAGCAGCAAGGTTTGTGTGCTTGGTGTCGTGAGAGGGAGAAGGAGATTGATCACTTGTTTTTCATATGCTCGTTTACCCAAGGAATTTGGAATTGGTTTAGGCGTTGGTGGGGGTGTCTTTGCCGATGCCGAGGACTTTTTCTGATTTTTCATCCCAGGATTTCATTGTTCTTTCACAGGCACTTTAAGGCTTCTGTGGGTGTCGAGCATTGCAGCATTGTTGTGGTCCCTATGGCTTGTGAGGAATGAATATGTTTTTAACGGTAAACTTCTACCGACTTTGGAGATTTGCTTCTTGGTTAAATTGCGCTCATTTTACTGGGTGAAGTCGTTAAAAGAGGGGTTGTCCGTCAGTGAGTCTTTATGGCGGGATTGCCCGAGCTCGTTTAGTGAGTTTGTAGTTTCTAAGCCATGTCGTGTGGGGGTGAGTTTGGAGCCTCCAATTGGGGACACACTGAAATTTTCGGTTGATGGTTATGCTCATGGTAAGCCAGGGCCTGTAGGTTTTGGGGGTGTTTTGTGTGATGCACAGGGTCGAATTCTAGCTCTCTTCTCGGGTCCACTTGGTTCCCTTGATTCCAATGTAGCAGAGTTGCGGGCAATCGCTTTTGCATTGAATTTCTTTGCAGCTTCTAAATGGGCATCTTGTCCCCTCGTGGTTGAGTCGGAATCCAAAATTGCTCTTGGTTGGGTGTTGCATTTGGAACAACGACCTTGGCTTTTTTGCGAGATTTTTGGTTTGATCGATCAAGCATGCCTCACTTTGGGGTCCGTATGCTTTAACCACATTTTCCGTGAGGCGAATGGGTTAGCGGATGTGCTAGCAAAGGAAGGGGTCACGCAGGCATCTTTATTTCAGGCCTCTGTATAATTGTTTCCTTTGTGAGGGGCATTGTGTTCCGTTGTTGTTTATTTCCTTTTAGTGCATGTGTCGTACTCTTTTCCTCGGTTAGGCTTAAGGAGGTATGTTATACTTTTATGTTATACATTGTAAATTGAATTAGGGTATTAAAATTTAATCAATTTTTTTGTTTAAATAGAGAGATATTATATTCTGATTCCGAGATTCGAACCTATACAAGATGGAGCAGAATGTGTATCCTTAGCAACTAAACCAATTAATTTTGGTTAGACTAAAAATAATTCAAACATATATTAAATTTATTTATGTATAACTTAAAAGACAACTATTAATTATTTTAGCGGAAAAAGATATTAGATAATTTATATGATGTATAGAATTCAAATTCTTATGTTACGAGTAAAACAAATTAAATTAGAAGTATCGCCTCCATAATAAAATTTTATAATATTTGCTTCAAATTAATTTATCGACAAACCGATCAAATATGATTATAAAAAATGTCATTCCGTGAATGAAAACATTTTGACACTCAATGTTTTATTTTGAGTCAAAATGGTCATTTTGGGAATGAAAACTGTAAACAACTAACGATATACAACTTGATATGACTGACAAAATAACACATCATCAGAAAAAAATTAAATTGTATTTTATATAATTTTAGTTTTACTTGTGTGTCATTATGTCAAGCCATCACCTTTGTTTATTTGTCACTGTTATGTCAGTGTGCATTGTCATGGAGATTTCACACACCTTGTCAAGTAATTTGTCGTTAATTAACTAACTATTTTTACTTAAGATAAAATATTAAAGCTTAATGTACTTAAAAAAATTAAAATAATTTTTCAGTCAAATATTAAGAATATTTTCTAGCTTTATGCATAAAAAATACAACATAAAGAGAATTTGTGCATCCCGAAGTGATAAATGAAAAAAATAAAAAGGAAGATTTGGATAAAAGGACGATCACATCAAAAGCCAACCTTAAAAGTTGTTTGTTTTAACGAATTTAACGATTGGAATTCTTTTTGGGATCCAAATTCGTATCTAATTCTTTGAACACACTTTCCTATAATGCTCCAATTTATAAAAACATATTTTAATACCCAAATGGAATAAAATTTAATTTATATAAATTTATTAATTTTAGAAGTTAAGAATTGTGGGTTTAGAATTTAAAATTTAAAATTTATACTTTTATAGTTTACATATAGAGATTAAAATTTCATTATTTAAATATGAAAAGTTGTGTAAATCTTTCACACTGTTTGTGTATAAAAAATATTACTCTTGTAAAAATTGTTTAAGTTTGGTATTCATATTCATATTATCTTTTTTACGTCATATTAGGCCTTAAATTTTATTTTAAACTCTTTTTAGTTTTAAGTTTTTAATTTGTTATCAAATTAAACAACCGATACAAATAATATTTTTTTTAATATTTTTTATTTATTTTCTAACAATTTTCATCTTTTCTAATTTTTATTACTAAGTATACCTTGAAGAATTTGTTCCCCAAATTATTTCGATTAGCGAGTAATAAGCTTGCAAGTGTAAATGTTGAGGATTTCATACAAAATTTACACCATTGACATAAAATTATGTGTTTGTCCTTAAATTTTATTAAATCAAATTTCAAAATTTTATTTCTAAAAGAGAGTGTGAAATTTAAAGAGAGGGAATTTTGGTGCAAACGGTGTAAGATGGAATATTATAACTAAAATTTAGGAAATATGTTATATAAAAAGTTTCATTCATATTAGATACATACGTATACATGTATATATTGTTCAATGTCTAATCCGTAGTACTAATAAAGTTCAGCATACATTCATCTAATACAAACTACGTTTTTTTTCTATTGTGATCAACTGTTGTTATAAGATGTGAGATCATCAGTGATGTATAGGATCAGGAGCACCTGGACTTTTTCTCTTTGACTCCAAAGGATTTTCGACATTCCTTTTCATGCTAGCTTTAATGGCTTTCTTGCCTTCATCTATCAATGTACGTTTTCCACCACCTTTTAATTGCATGGATTCATGATCAGTCTCACGTATTTCTTGTCTTTTGGTCGATTTTGTAACAGTTGCAGATATACCAGACACTATTGTTGTAAATTGAGGTGAATATCGACGACGAAAAGAGTCGAATTCGTAAAATGGCGGACGTACTTTTATTTCATTTTCAAATGCTTGATCAGGAACCGAAAACGAATGAAGTGAATGAGTTGCAAAACTCGAAACCAAAAACAAAACATGCAAGGAAATCTTCAAGAAAACATTGAAATTAGCCATTTGAAAGTTCAAATTAGGGTTTGATAGTTTGCGTAGAATGGGTTGCATGTATAGGTATATATAGATATTACCAACCTTTTGTTTTGCCAGAATATTCAAAGTTTGTTCATATGGATACCATTTGATTGGATTTTAACTTTTAGGATTGAGATGAATTCTTGTTGCTTATATTCAGTTTAGATTCCTATATTTATGTCATAATCATATTTAATATGTTTTATATTTACATAAATTTAAATACGTTTATAATCAAATTTGATATATTTGCATACTTATTAACTTGCATATTATATTTATATTATGTTCATGTTGTGTATGAAATTTCAGTATTTTAATCATTTTATAATCATATATTTATATTTGGGCATGATTAGGATTGCATGAAAAGTTTTTACTTGCCCATAAGTAGGGGTGAGCAAAACTCGAGTTGACTCGACGCGAAAAAACCTGACTCGTAATTTTATCCCAAAATATATGTGTGAATTACATAATTATCTCATGTTAGGTCAAATTAAATATTTTTACTCTAAATTTAAACCCTACCCGACCCAACCTAAATCTATTTTTTTAAATCCCGAGTCATAAAATTTGATCAGTCGAATCTCTGTGTCATTCACATCACTAGTTAGTAGAGGCTTAAATTCTTTACTTCCATTCTCTTTGAAATGTACTGATACAAATTAAAGTATAGGATTAAATTTCAAAAGTAATCATAACAGAGGTATTAAAATCAAAATTTGACCAAATTGTATACAACTTTCAGGTTTCATATTCATCACTTGAAGTGGGAATAGTTCCAACCATGGCTCATCCAAACGTACCCATCTCGTCAACTCCGACCACCAACCAAGTTTCCCAAGTCGGCACAACCGATCGCGAGGCTCGAGTTTTAAGGTACAAAGAGAATAGGAGGAACTGAAAATTTGAGAAAACAATCTGATACGCTTCCCGAAAGGCCTACACCGAATCAAGGCCAAGAATCAAAGGCCGATTCGTCAAAAGAAATAAACCCGACAACGACATAGTCCTCGACCACATGCTGAACTCGCCAACTTCAGCTTTTGCAGCAGCTTTCATGTCAGAAACAGAGTACGACGTTGTCTCGTAGTTTTGAAAGTCGATTTATAGAAGAATACTATGATTGTGTAATATAGTAATAAAATTCTGGCAAGTAGAATAATGCAAACGACAATTGAAATTAATGGAAATAGATGTTTAGTTCTTATGGTATAGTTTATGTCGCGTCTAATGTTTGATTTCAATCTCGGAATAAAAAAACAAAGGCTTGATTCCTTAAGACTTTTTAAATTGACCCAAACTTTTTATTTGGGTTAATATATATTTTCGTACCTTAATTTTGTCTTAACTTGATTGTTCGATTTAAATTATCATTTAAATTTGACTTCTGATTTGAACAAAACATCGCGTTTTTGTACTTGTTTTTATCTAAAAGTTGAGTTTAAGAATTATTGAATCGGACAAAGAAGTTTAAGAATCAAATTGAATATGAAATTGATTTCAAGATCGAACATTGAGAGGGTTAAATTACTAAATTAAATTTTTTCTTTGATCAGAAAAAGAGTATGATTTTATTAATAAGTATCATACAGTGTCATCACACTCCATGGCCTCATTAAAAACCTCCCTACACCTAAATGGAGGAAAAGAGTACCGAGGAGTATGAGATAAAGAACAAACACTAAAAACAACCGAACAAACACGAAAAAACTAACGCAAGAAACCAAAACACAAAACATTCACGCTAGTATGCAAAACCAAGATGTTCGATCAATACCACCCCTCGCCAAGAAGTCATCCAATCAATTTGATTCTCGATAAAAACATGAATACATAAGCTCAACAATAACCCCCCTAAGATGCAATTTCCAGGCCAAAAGATGTCGTCAAGCACCAACAAAAAAATGGTCCGATGTTGTGTGTTTCTATACTAATCGATCCTCACACTTTTAACAAACCACACCACGCCACTCTATCGACACAAAGGAAATCACGCACCATAGCCAATGAATAATTCTACCATGCCTCGTTGTAGATTACCACAGCACATATCGCCTAACAAACTTGCTTGATCCCCTCCCACACACGGTATGTATACTCCTACTATACCACAAAAACAAACATCCAAGAACCGAGCAAATCCGTCTCCTCTCTCGGATGTCAAAATCATCCGAAGAAGGCGTAAACACTTAAACAAAATCATTCGTAAACCATATCTTATTCACCATACCATCGCTTGATGTCTTTAATTTAGTCACATAAAAAATGACCATCGCACACCTTTGTTGTCTCAAAAAGTGTTGAACCGAATTACGCTTCAACGCCGAACCAATCCCACTCACATTCCACGACCACAAACTCAACGCTCTTTTCAATTATTGTCGTTCTTGCTCTTCAATCATACGCACGATATCCTTTACAATTTCTCGTTCGTTTCCAATTGTTTTCACCCCAATAAGTTTACCCAATTTCAATGTTTCCTCCTCTTCTCTTAAAATAATCCGTTTTCTGTTATAGAAGTCCGAATCTAACAAAGAGGCATTAGAAATTACCTCTTACGGTTTTTGGTTTTTCTTCGGACGACCTCTACCTTATTTTACCAGCTTCGCTTTAGCCTCACCTCGCTCACGAGGCGATAAAAAACTAAGTTCCATTTCTGAAACCTGTCGTAAGCTTCTAAACTCTCCATTGTATTCAATTGTTTGAGCCTTATTAGCCCTAAGAATTTCTACCCTTCACACATCAACACGTGGGCTCAATTCATCAGCTACTAGTTCTTCGGCAACTAGTTCATCACACGGTACTCCCACATTGTTTGGAAAAACATCCATCACAGCATCACTCGGCAAAAGATCCAGAATTCGTTGACTTTCCCTTTCACGATGGACAAAGCTTACATCTTCATCCGCCATCCAAATTTACGTGCTCATGACACGCCAATCCTCCCTCTTGTTCTCATCCCACATACGATCAATTTGGCTCGATCCCAGAGCCGAATAAGAGAAAGAATCAGGTACCACTGTATCATTTGCTGACCTCCCACTTATAGACACCTTAACAGGGCTGGACATATCCATGTTCAAATCCTCAGTACTCAATGTATCTTCCAAGTAGTTCGCCACCTCACAACTACAATCACACTTAGGGCCAATCCCTTCCTCAATTTCTGTAACGGGAATTGTGAAGACGTTATCGTTAATGCGCAAGTCCATTACTTCATATATGTGTGAAATCCAGTCGGTTTCGATCTGAAATCGATATCGTTCAAACGTCAAAGGCGCAAAAGTCTCAATGTCAATCCATACGAGTTCGCCCCAAATCGTTGTAGTATTTTGAAATGTTTCTTCAGACCATCCATGAATAGGAATTCCACTTACTGAAAGCCATACCCTTTGATTCAGTAAAAAGGATGTAGGTGACCATTCAATTAAATTTTCAAACCATTTTCTAGACGCCTAGTCTCCAAATTTCTCTTCCTTGAATCTTTATCTTCATACATGAATAATACAAGATAGCCCGCAACTCGCATCAACGTAAAACCTATCAATTTCACCTTTGTAATCTCATTTGCAAGATTCGTTATTTGGCTGGGTTGACGGCAAAAACCCTGTTGAGTTGTGAGGAGATCGATTCGCTCAACTGATGTGGCTCACCAAGTGTGGAGATGATGGATAATTTGGTGTTTTAGTGGGAGGTGAAAATTAGGCAATTTGCCACAAGGATTTATAGTGGTTCAACCTTCTCACCAAGGTCTACATCCACTACCTTAGATCCCCACTAAGGATTTCCAAACAAATTCACTAAGAATTTCGTCCCCTTTTCTCGGATTAGGAGGAAACCGTTACAACCCTCAAAGCTTTCTACCCAAAGCTTGAAGGAACACTCTCTTTACAAAGAAAGACTTAGCAAACTAGAAGTCCCTCTAAAAGGTGTTTGTTTGCAATTCTAAGCTCTCACCCAAAACCTAAACACTTGAGCAAATTTAACAATGTAAGCTCACAAGTGTTGTCTAAGCAAGAAATGAACAATTAAAGCTGTAGACAAATTTTGACATCATAATGTTGTAACAATTGAAGCATTAACCATTACAAGATGCTTGGAGGTCCCTTTTATACTCCTTGATGAGTTTATAGTCGTTTCTAGCCGTTGGGGATGATTTGGAGCCGTTGAGGACATTATTTCCCTTCATTAATGCTGTTCTGCAGCTATCCGCATCGATACGCTTGGACCCGTATCGATACGGCCTTCATGAGAAACTAGCTGTTGGGCTCTTGCCAGCCTGGGTGTATCGATACGCTTGAGGGCGTATCGGTACGATTTCACATTTAAATGACCGTTGGGAAAATAGCCGTTGGGGTGGTTGAAAGGGGATCGGTACGCTTACCAGGCGTATTGAAATGATCCCGATCCGTATCAAAACGGCCAAGCCTGTTTCGATACGAGTTTTGGCAGTGACCAAACTCGGGCAAAAAGGTATCGGTACGGGTACAACCGTATCGATACGTGTAGCTTGAGAAGTCAAGTTTGGCTCTTTAAAAATAGTAAAAACATTTCCAAAAACCCTCTAAAATATCTCAAACATAATTTCAAGTTGTTTGGACTTAAAACCAAGTTTTAAATTCTTTTCAAATTAGTCCAAAACATTTTTCAATTATTATATCAAAACACTAGTTCTACAAACCCAAAGCGCAATTCTATAAAATTTCCCATTTATCGGTATTAACAACCCCATCCACGCATTTGTGTTTCTCTTCCACTCTAGATTACTCTTTTAATGTGATCTGATCATCACCGTCCTCATCCTTGTTACGCTGCGTCACTGGATTCCTTTTGGAATTGTTCGTATGATCATGCTCATCCCACTGTTTCTGGATCTCCTTGTTCGTCCTTGAATCAATGTTATCACGTTTTCTTCTCCAAAATGTATCCCTAGTCTTCTTTTGCGCCATCATTACCTTTAATTTGTATCCATAAAGCCGAAATCCGTGAAAACACTCTATGATTCGATCCGCATCCTCCTTTGACCCCAAACGTACAAATCCGAATCCGGTTCCATCTCTCGCTCTCTTTCTTGGTATAAACACATCCACAACCACTCCATGTCTGTCGAAAACTTTCCAAACGCCTTCCCAGTGTAGTTGTTCCGGTAAGTTTGATACAAAAACCGTCCAAACTCTTTGAATCTGATTTCCCTAGCTCATTTTCCTCACTATAAAAGTTGCGTGCACGCCTCTAGTTCTTACTTAAAGGTTCAATTGTGCACACAGTTTTATTCAGAAATATTCACAAACACATGGTGTGCACACATCAAATTCAATCCATTTTCACTTCTCATTTAAAGATGATTGCAAGCGTTAATACACAAGGTTTCGTAGTCTCCAAGAGCAAACCAGAGGCAGTGAATCCCGTTGCTGATTGGTGTTGCGGTACTATGATAATTTGATAACGGCCAAAAAGAGAGAATTGGGTAATATGGACTTGAAAAAGGACTAAATTTTAAAATTATAAGGGCTTTTTAAGTTTTACAGCCCTTATAAAGCCCTTATAAAACTTAAAAAGCCCTTTTTTAAGTTTTACATGAACTTAAATTGCTATTAGAATAAAACTATTGGGGATACGAATCTACCCTTCTTTAATTTTGTCAGTGTTTATTTATAATTAAATAACTTTAAATTTTAAACAAGGGTCAAATTATTATTAAATAAAAATTTATCGGATATTTAAGTTTCATAATAGAGACTTATGCCCTTGATCCCTCCGTCCCATGGATTGTATGATAAACAATGACAGAGTCATATGGATTTTTACTAAAAAAATATAAGGGATATTTACTTATTTGACCTCTTATTATTCAATTCATTTGAACTATATCCTTTTTTAATGGTTAATTGTACATTGTCTCTATTTATCTTAATTATTTACTCCGTCCCTAATAACAAGTTTTTGCTTACTCATGAAACTGGTTGAACCATGATTCAAATTCAAACCAGTTATACTATTTTTGTTCGAATTGAGTTCTTGAACGATTAAAAGCTATATGTAAATAAGAGTTTTTCTTTTGGTTAATGTCATCGTTTTAAATCTTTTGACCGGTTAATTTAAATTAAATATTATAAAAATTTATCATTCAACAATTTTTAAATTTATATAATTTATAACATTAGAATCTAATTTTTTTATTCTATTTTAAAATAACCGAACGAATCATTTTACTAGATCAATTGATGGTCCAATTTCTAATGATCCAAATAAATATTCTTTTTAATTGTCAACAAGCTTCTCGTTTTTTATTACACTGATTCGATTGGTCGGTTGTCGCGGATGAAAGGTCTTGTGTTTGGAGCTTTTGAGGGGAGTTTTAATAGGGTTAGTGAAGCTGAAAATAGGGGATTAGTGGCGCCATTCACTCTCGATGATGCGTGGGCGGTTTTTCGTGGGTTTGAGTGTTCGAAGTCACCGGGGCCGGACGTCTACAATATGGAATTTTTTAAGAAGTGTTGGGAGGTAGTTTGTTATGATGTTGGGCGGTTTTTAGATTATTATTTTGCATCCGACAAGTTACCTATGGGTGCGAACAATACATTCCTTGTTCTTTTGCCTAAGGTTGATTCACAGGTCACCTTGAGTGATTTTCGACCAATCAACTTGCTTAATTCGATATATAAGATTCTTGCCAAAATTCATGCTAGAAGGCTGCAGTCGGTGTTGGGAGGATTAATTAGTGATCACCAATCGGCTTTTGTGCGTGGGCGTCATATTGTGGATGGTATTCTTTTGGCAAATGAGACAATACATTCCATGCGACAGAGTTCGTTGGGCAGATGTATCCTGAAATTGGTCTTCGCGAAAGCTTACGACTACGTTCGATAGGAATTTTTAGAGCACATTTTATGTTCGATGGAGTTCAGTGATTCTTGGCGTTGTTGAATTTTTAGGCTGCCCATTGTCGCCTTTGTTGTTCGTTATTGTGGCGGAAGCACTGCATAGGCTGTTCGTTCAAGCGAAAGAGTTGGGGCTCATACATGGGGTTTCGTTGGCTTGGGGGTGTCGCTATCGCATCCTCAATTTACTAACGACACCATTCTATTCTTTGAAGCCTCCGTTGAGAGCGCTACAACTATCTGCATGTTACTGTGTTGCTTTCAAGTTTGTTCTGGTTTGAAAATTAACTTCAATAAGTCCTCTCTTTATACTATTGGCGTGGATGAGGGGCTGTTTGATTCAATGGCGGTTGTCTTGTGTTGTCGGAAGATTGAATTGCCTTTTGTTTATTTTGGGCTGCCGTTGGGGGTGAATCCTCACAACATTGTTGTATGGGAACCAGTTATAGCCTAGGTTCGACGAAAGCTCGCTGGTTGGAAACGAATATCTTTATCTTTTGCTGATCGCGTCACACTGGTAAACTCTATTCATTTGTCACTTCCTGTTTATTATATGGGTTTGTTTCGGGTGCTGAAGGGTGTTATCGCATCAATAGATAAAGTGAGGCGTGCTTTTCTGTTGTAACCCCCTTAACCCGGCCTAGACGGTTGCCCCGAATTAAGAAGATTACACGGGGAAAACCAAAGTCAACCCGAAAGTCAACTTTGATTAACGACCCTTTTTTTTCATTTAAAACTTGTCTAAATGCATGTTAACCCTAAACATGATCATACAAACAGCATACCCAAAGATCATAACCATCAGAGAGCATTCAGGGACTCAATTGCTCAAATCATAACTTTAGGGACCAAATTGTAAATCCTGAAAACTTTAAGGACATAACCCCAATTAAAGTTACCAACTTGAAATTAATCATCTTTCATGCTTCTCTGTCAAATTTCAGCTCAATTGGACATCTCGAACTCATACAAATTGCATAAACAAGTTTCGGGACCAAAATGCAAACATTTCAGAACATATAACCAACAATTTCAGTGCCCAACGGTCGAGTGTTTTGGAACAGGAGAGTCCCGTTCTGAAACGCGGGACCGTTCCGGAACTGGTACCGAAACAATGCCTGGCAGTGGCCAAACCGTTCCGGAACAGTGCCTCCTGTTTCGGAACGCCCAGGCCATTTCAGGCCCCCGTTCCGATACGGTATCACCTGTTCCGAAACAGGCTGCCCAGAGTTCAGAAAATTTGCTGGTTTATCATGCAATTGACCTATCAAACATGCTCCAAAAGCCACCAAATTATACTAGCAAGTCATACAACAACCAAGGGACATAATTCCATCAACCAAACCTCAACATGGCATCAATTATGAAAATCCCCAAATCTAAATGCATCCTTCCTACTTAACAAACCATTCAAGCATCAACTAACCAAAACCATCACATAAAGGCCAATTACAGATGCCAACATTAACAACAACATTTAACCAACTTAGGGAGTCCAAAACATCTCCCAAAACATCAACATAGGTTCCCCATTGCCAATTGCCAAATGCTAATAGTGTTTAAGAAACCATCACCATACTTGAGCTTAGTTCACCACTTGGATTCTTCACCACCTTGCTGCCCTCAATGCACTTTAATGCTCTGCATTATTGGTTTAAGAAAAGAGAGAGCGTAAGCAAAAGCTTAGTGAGGAATGCTCATTAAAACCACACAATAATGCATTTATAAAACACCTTTATAAACCTTAAATCGATCATCATTTGCACATGCACTTATGCATTTAAAACAAGCAATTCATGCTTCAAGTTCATAACATGTCATATTGGCAACAAGTGATACCTTTCACATAAGATCCACACATGGACTTTTAAACACCATTGTGATCTTACAATATCCAAGGACCACACATGGACTTTTAAACACCATTGTGTCCTTAACCCCATGAACTTTTAAACACCATGGCAAGGACCACAGAAGGACTTTTAAACACCTTTGTGTCCTTAACAAGAATCATCCAAGGACTTTTAAACACCTTGATGTTCTTAAGTAACGAGGCTTACACAAGGAATTTTAACCACCTTTGTAACCTTAACCAAGAGCCAACCATGGACTTTTAAACACTATGTTGCTCTTAAAATACACAAGACTCATCCAAGGAATTTTAACCACCTTGATGATCTTAACCAAGAACCAACCATGGACTTTTAACCACCATGTGTTCTTAATAAACAAGGCTCACACAAGGACTTTTAAACACCTTTGTGACCTTAACATCACTTGCCAATATGCATCATTAATCAACAATATTCCACTGTTTTAAAGCATTTACTCAAGCCATAAACATCATGCATCTTTAAGCATTAAACCACATTAAAACAATGTTCAAAAACAAGGATCTCTTACCTTGAGCATCCTTCAACACATGGCTTATAATCCCAGCAACCAACATGCTAAAGTATGCTTTCAAAACAGAATTTATAACATGCAAACAACCACATTGCATACAACCAAATCCATGGTTCATCATCAAGAGAGTTTTCCCGAAAACTTACTCTTGAGCTTAGCTAAGTTGCTTAGACTTAAACTAAGCTCCCAAACCTTCAAATCAATGGTTTCAAAGCTGGAAACCAAAATCCACTCACCGATTCCGTTTCGCCTCTTGCCGAAACACCAATCAAGCTTCCGGATCACCACCACTTGGATCCAAAGATGATTCCCCTGTTTTAAACACATCAAAGTAGAGGATTAATGCAGCATCATGCATTAATAGCTTCAATGAAAGCACCTAAACCCGCTGCTCTCATCCACACTCCATTTTCGGCTACCAAACACAACCGAAAATGCATCCAAACAACTCCACAACATTACCCAGCCAAGATTCATCAAAACTAAACATCCTCAATCATCATTTAACATCCAAAAAGGACCTAACAACATCCTTATACCTCCAGCTATAACAGATCCACAAGATCACTCCAAAAACAACCAAGAACACAAGCTAAACTTAGGAAATTCAACCTATCCGGGATTGCATTAATTAAAACTCAATTTCACATCAACTTAACATCCATTTAACATCAAATTGACACCTCAAAACACTGCCCAATCAGATCATACGAAATTTCATCAAAAATCAACCAAATCTTGCATTTAAAAGCCAAGATCCATTACACAACCTTAAAACCATTTATAAAACACAATTTAAGGATTGAGAACTTAGGAATTTCAGTAAAGAACTGAGAGTTTAAAGGAGAAGGACGTTCTTACCTCCAAACTTGAGTTTTCTCCCTTTTTAGAACCAAAATCTTGAAAATCCAATTAGCAAATGGTGAGGTTTTGTTGAAGAGATGATTAGAGATCAAAAGAGAATTAAAATCTCATGTTTGGACATCAAAATCATAAAGAAATGCTCTGAAGAAATGATGTTTGGTTTGAGAGAAAGATGAGAGAAAATAGAAAATGGAAATATGGAAAAGTTAGTTGGAATTAGGAAAATATCTTCCCTCCACTTTTCTTTTGTTTAAAAGCCTTTAATTAAATCATTAATATTTAGGAAAAATCTGGAGAAACTCCCATTGGGTAAATAGCTCCTTAAAGATTCAAAGTTTCAATCCTTTTTAAAATAGTCACGCAGTTTTCAAAAATTACATTTTGGTCACCAGACAAAATGTCACCCTTCCAAACCTCATTTTGTAAAATTGATTTCACAGTTCACTTATATATATTAAAAGAGGATTTTGGAACATTTTTCCATATTTTTAATGCAACCCGAACTAGGCTTTCCTAATTTCACCTTTTTATATTCGAGCCGCACTTTGACCGAACCAGTCCAAACCCAAAACTTCTAAGCCCAAAACCGGGGCGTTACAACTCTCCCCCCCTTAAGAAATTTCGTCCTTGAAATTTACCTAAAGGAAAGAGGTACGGAAACTGCTTCAGCATGTCATCCTTCCGTTCCCGCGTGGCTTCCTCAACACCACGATGCTTCCAAAACACCTTTACCAACTCAATGGTCTTGCCACGAAGAACCTTGCTATCTGAATCCAGATCCTTCACCGGTTCCTCATCATAGGTCAAATCCGGATTCAATTCCACTTCTTCCACAGGCATCACATGCGAAGGATCCGATCTATACTTCCGAAGCATAGAAACATGAAACACATCATGAATCTTCTCCAACTCTTGAGGTAGCCTCAACTTGTACGCAACAGGACCCACACGCTCAATCACCTCGTATGGTCCAATGTACCTAGGGCTCAACTTACCCTTCCGACCAAACCTCATCACCTTTTTCCAAGGCGAAACCTTCAAAAACACACGATCACCCACCGCATACTCAATCTCCTTACGCTTCAAATCCGCGTAAGACTTTTGCCGATCAGAAGTTGCCTTCAAATGCTCACAAATGAGCTTCACCTTCTCGGTGGTTCCTTTCAACATAGCCGGCATCGAAACCAACTTCTGACCCATTTCAGCCCAGCAAAGAGGAGTCCTACACTTCCTCCCATACAAAGCCTCATAAGGTGCCATTTGAATACTTGCTTGATAACTATTGTTATAGGCAAACTCCACCAAAGGCAAATGTTTCTCCCAAGAGCCTTGGAACTCGATCACACAGCACCTCAACATATCCTCCAAAATCTGAATAACACGCTCAGACTGACCATCCGACTGAGGATGATAAGATGTACTGAAATTCAACCTTGTACCCAAAGCTTGATGCAAACACTGCCAGAAACGCGATGTAAACCTCGGATCCCTATCCGACACAATCGACTTAGGCACACCATGCAGCCGCACAATCTCAGCAACATCCTTCTTTAAACCCACCCAATAGTACTCATCACGAAGATCACGATACATCTTGGTACTACCAGGGTGCATAGCAAAAGGACTACTATGACCTTCAGTCAGAATAGTACGCCTCAATTCAGCATCATTGGGCACTACTATCCGACTCCCAAAACACAACACTCCGTCATCATTAAAGCAGAAATCCGAAGGCCTACCCTCCGCAATATCCTGAACATGCGCTACCAAGGAATCATCCAGCAACTGCCTCTCCTTGATCAGCTGAACAAACGATGGTTTCACCTGCAACTCAGCCACAAGACCACCATCTCGCGAAATACTCAAACTGGCAAACATGGCTCTCAGCTCAACAGCTACCTTCTTACTCAATGCATCCGCTACAACATTAGCCTTTCCAGGGTGATACTCAATCGTCAAATCATAATCCTTGAGCAACTCCACCCATCGCCGCTGCCTAAGATTCAACTCCTTCTGAGACATCAGATACCTCAAACTCTTGTGATCTGTGTACACAGTACACTTCTCACCATACAGATAATGTCTCCAGATCTTCAAAGCAAAAACCACCGCAGCCAATTCAATGTCATGCGTAGGATAATTGCGCTCATGCACCTTCAACTGCCGCGATGCATAAGCCACCACCTTACCCTCTTGCATCAACACACATCCCAAACCAACATAGGACGCATCACTATACACCACAAACTCTTTCCCTGATTCAGGTTGAACCAAGATAGGAGCTTGCGTCAAAGCCGCCTTAAGCTTCTCAAAAGCATGCTGTCTCACTTCCGTCCACTCATACTTAACATCCTTTTGCAACAACTTCGTCAAAGGTGCAGCAATCTTAGAAAACCCATCCACAAACCTACGGTAGTATCCCGCCAAACAAAGGAAACTACGAACCTCATGAACAGACTTAGGAACCTTCCAATTCATCACCGCCTCAACCTTCTGAGGATCAACACGAATCCCCTCACCAGAAACCACATGCCCAAGAAACACCACTTCACTCAACCAGAACTCACACTTGCTCAGCTTGGCATAAAGCTGATTCTCCAACAAAGCTTGCAGCACAATCCTCAAATGCTCTTCATGCTCTTCCTCAGTACGCGAGTACACAAGGATATCATCAATGAACACCACAACGAACTTGTCCAGGTATTCATGAAACACACGATTCATCATGTCCATGAAAGCTGCAGGAGCATTTGTCAAACCAAACGGCATCACAAGGAACTCATAATGCCCATACCTTGTCCTGAAAGCTGTCTTTGGCACATCCACATCCTTCACCTTCAACTGGTAATACCCTGACCTCAAATCAATCTTAGAGAACACAGCTCCTCCCCGAAATTGATCAAAGAGATCATCAATTCTGGGCAAAGGATACCGATTCTTGATAGTCAACTTATTCAGCTGACGATAATCAATGCACATTCTCATAGTGCCATCCTTCTTCTTCACAAACAAGACCGGTGCACCCCAAGGTGACACACTTGGCCGAATGAACCAACGACCAAGCAACTCTTGCAATTGCGTCTTCAGCTCCTTCAACTCTTTAGGTGCCATTCTATAAGGGGTAATAGACACAGGAGTTGTATTCTCATACAGCTCAATTCCAAACTCCACCTCACGGTTAGGAGGTAACCCAGGCAACTCCTCAGGAAACACACCAGGAAACTCCTTCACAATCCTGATATCTTGCACACGCAACTCCTTAGAGCTAGGATTCATCACAAAAGCTAGGTAAGCTTCACAACCTTGCCTCAGCATCCGGCTCGCCTCCAACGTAGACACCACATTGGCAAGAAACTTCACATTCTCACCTACCACAACAACCTCATAATCATCCGCAAGCTTCAACGAAACTCGCTTATTCTCACAATCCACCACAGCACGATGCTCAGCAAGCCAATCCATACCAAGGATTACATCAAAACCATAGAAAGGCAACTCCATAAGGTCAACATGAAAAGCATGATCTTGAACAACCAAAGGACACCTTCTATACAGCTTTCGAGTCATAACAGTCTCACCAAAAGAACTAGTGACACGCACACCAACATCCAAAGACTCAACAGACAAACCAAGCAATTCAGCATGCTCACGCAATATGTATGAGTACGTAGATCAAGAGTCAATCAAGGAAAGTAATGACAAGGATTGCAAAGTAAAGGTACCTGCGATCACATCCGCGTCATTCCTTCCCTCCCGCTGAGCATACACCCAAGCTTGGCCGCCACCCTCAGGCTGAATAGCCACAACATGGGCCACTCCTCGACCACCTTCCTCTCTTCGCTGGAAATTACCACGGCCGCGCCCACGACCTCTCTGTGGTGCAGCAACAACATGAGCACGCACTTGGCCACCAGCCAACATAGGACACTCTCTCCTCATATGATCCGCAGATCCACAATTCCAGCACCCATTACCAGCTGCCACAACAGGAGCTTGCACCTCCCTCACAGCACGAGGACAATCACGTTTAATATGGCCACGCGAACCACATGTCCAACATGCACTCGGATCAGCCCTAGCATTGCCTCCCCGAGCAGGCGCACCACCACCTCGCTTAGCTGAGGACAGATACTTCTGATCACGTCCCCTCTTGTTCCGCCCACCACAGGAACTATATTCAGCTGCTCGCTTACCAGTACTTGCTCCAGCACCTCTAGCAGATAAACCCAAATTCATCTCAATATCCTTTGCTCGGCCCACCAGCACATCAAAATCATCATACTCGGTAGCCAGCACATACATCTTCACATCTGTCACTAAACCATAACGGAATCTTTCGCACCTCGCCCGCTCATCAGGGACCAGCTCAGGTGCATACTGACTGAGTCGAACAAACTGCACTTCATACTCAGCCACAGACATGCTCCCCTGGGTGAGAGACATGAACTCCCGCTTCTTTTCATCTAGGTACCTCACACCAAGATACCTCCTCTTGAACGCATTCTGAAAGAATGTCCAAGTTACATCACCATCCGCCATCCCAGCGATAGTGGTCGTCCACCACGTATAAGCATCATCATGTAGCAAGGATACAACACACCCAAGCTTTTGCACATCAGTGCAATTCATCTGACCAAGATCCTCTTGGTACTCTCCATCCAAGATTCAGAACCTTCCGCAGACAAACCTCTGAACTCAGTCCCGCCTAGACTGCTTAAGCGTTCCAAGGGTAGTCTAGCACCAGCATCTCCCTAATGCCCAGCTCCTTGAGCCCCAGCTACTGCCGCTCGAAAAGCACCAACAATAGCTTGCACTAACATTGTCATATCAGGTATAGCTTGCCCCTGACCAGCCTCAGGTCCAGCGACCCCAGCATCGGCTGCAGCTCCAGCTCCTTCACCCCCAGCACCACCACCACCAGGTGGAGGAGGTAAAACCGCACTCTCAACGTTCTCTTCATTCTCATTCTCATTTTGAGCCGTAGCTCGCATATTACTCCTCAACTCTCTACGAGGTGCCATACTCTAACAATACAGTTACAATGCAAATAAACAAAGTCAGGCCCAGCAAGGTAAGCAATCCAAGTACTCAAGCTCATTTCACTTAGAAACAACATCATTACATTAGCTTTGATTTGGCAATGGGTACCCACAACATGCTTCACCCCAGCATACACCACATTTGCAACATATATACAATTCACTCAACATGCTTTCACTCAACAAGCATACAAAGCATACATACCTTAATCATTCACATAACCATTCCCAATTACTCGAGAACTCAGCTCTGATACCACCAAATGTAACCCCCTTAACCCGGCCTAGACGGTTGCCCCGAATTAAGAAGATTACACGGGGAAAACCAAAGTCAACCCGAAAGTCAACTTTGATTAACGACCCTTTTTTTTCTTTTAAAACTTTTCTAAATGCATGTTAAACCTAAACATGATCATACAAACAGCATACCCAATTATCATAACCATAAGAGAGCATTCAGGGACTCAATTGCTCAAATCACAACTTTAGGGACCAAATTGAAAATCCTGAAAACTTTAAGGACTTAACCCCAATTAAAGTTACCAACTTGAAATTAATCATCTTTCATGCTTCTCTGTCAAATTTCAGCTCAATTGGACATCTCGAACTCATACAATTGCATGAACAAGTTTCGGGACCAAAATGCAAATATTTTAGAACATATAACCAACAATTTCAGTGCCCAACGGTCGAGTGTTTCGGAACAGGAGAGACCCGTTCCGAAACGCGGGACCGTTCCGGAACTGGTACCGAAACAGTGCCTAGCAGTGGCCAAACCGTTCCGGAACAGTGCCTCCCGTTTCGGAACGCCCAGGCCATTTCAGGCCCCCGTTCCGATACGGTATCACCTGTTCCGAAACAGGCTGTCCAGATTTCAGAAAATTTGCTGGTTTATCATGCAATTGACCTATCAAACATGCTCTAAAAGCCACCAAATTATACTAGCAAGTCATACAACAACCAAGGGACATAATTGCATCAACCAAACCTCAACATGGCATCAATTATGAAAATCCCCAAATCTAAAGGCATGCTTCCTACTTAACAAACCATTCAAGCATCAACTTACCAAAACCATCACATAAAGGCCAATTACAGATGCCAACATTAACAACAACATTTAACCAACTTAGGGAGTCCAAAACATCTCCCAAAACATCAACATAGGTTCCCCATTGCCAAATGCCAAATGCTAATAGTGTTTAAGAAACCATCACCATACTTGAGCTTAGTTCACCACTTGGATTCTTCACCACCTTGCTGCCCTCAATGCACTTTAATGCTCTGCATTATTGGTTTAAGAAAAGAGAGAGCGTAAGCAAAAGCTTAGTGAGGAATGCTCATTAAAACCACACAATAATGCATTTATAAAACACCTTTATAAACCTTAAATCGATCATCATTTGCACATGCACTTATGCATTTAAAACAAGCAATTCATGCTTCAAGTTCATAACATGTCATATTGGCAACAAGTGATACCTTTCACATAAGATCCACACATGGACTTTTAAACACAATTGTGATCTTACAATATCTAAGGACCAGACATGGACTTTTAAACACCATTGTGTCCTTAACCCCATGGACTTTTAAACACCATGGCAAGGACCACACAAGGACTTTTAAACACCTTTGTGTCCTTAACAAGAATCATCCAAGGACTTTTAAACACCTTGATGTTCTTAAGTAACAAGGCTTACACAAGAAATTTTAACCACCTTTGTAACCTAAACCAAGAGCCAACCATGGACTTTTAAACACCATGTTGCTCTTAAAATAAACAAGACTCATCCAAGGAATTTTAACCACCTTGATGATCTTAACCAAGAACCAACCATGGACTTTTAACCACCATGTGTTCTTAATAAACAAGGCTCACACAAGGACTTTTAAACACCTTTGTGACCTTAACATCACTTGCCAATATGCATCATTAATCAACAATATTCCATTGTTTTAAAGCATTTACTCAAGCCATAAACATCATGCATCTTTAAGCATTAAACCACATTAAAACAATGTTCAAAAACAAGGATCTCTTACCTTGAGCATCCTTCAACACATGGCTTATAATCCCAGCAACTAACATGCTAAAGTATGCTTTCAAAACAGAATTTAGAACATGCAAACAACCACATTGCATACAACCAAATCCATGGTTCATCATCAAGAGAGTTTTCCCGAAAACTTACTCTTGAGCTTAGCTAAGTTGCTTAGACTTAAACTAAGCTCCAAAACCTTCAAATCAATGGTTTCAAAGCTGGAAACCAAAATCCACTAACCGATTCCGTTTCGCCTCTTGCCGAAACACCAATCAAGCTTCCGGATCACCACCACTTGGATTCGAAGATGATTCCCCTGTTTTAAACACATCAAAGCAGAGGATTAATGCATCATCATGCATTAATAGCTTCAATGAAAGCACCTAAACCCGCTGCTCTCATCCACACTCCATTTTCGGCTACCAAACACAACCGAAAATGCATCCAAACAACTCCACAACATTACCCAGCCAAGATTCATCAAAACTAAACATCCTTAATCATCATTTAACATCCAAAAAGGACCTAACAACATCCTTATACCTCCAACTATAACAGATCCACAAGATCACTCCAAAAACAACCAAGAACACGAGCTATACTTAGGAAATTCAACCTATCCGGGATTGCATTAATTAAAACTCAATTTCACATCAACTTAACATCCATTTAACATCAAATTGACACCTCAAAACACTGCCCAATCAGATCATACGAAATTTCATCAAAAATCAACCAAATCTTGCATTTAAAAGCCAAGATCAATTACACAACCTTAAAACCATTTATAAAACACAATTTAAGGATTGAGAACTTAGGATTTTCAGTAAAGAACTGAGAGTTTAGAGGAGAAGGACGTTATTACCTCCAAACTTGAGTTTTCTCTCTTTTTAGAACCAAAATCTTGAAAATCCAATTAGCAAATGGTGAGGTTTTGTTGAAGAGATGATTAGAGATCAAAAGAGAATTAAAATCTCATGTTTGGACATCAAAATCAGAAAGAAATGCTCTGAAGAAATGATGTTTGGTTTGAGAGAAAGATGAGAGAAAATAGAAAATGGAAATATGGAAAAGTTAGTTGGAATTAAGAAAATATCTTCCCTCGACTTTTCTTTTGTTTAAAAGCCTTTAATTAAATCATTAATATTTAGGAAAAATCTGGAGAAACTCCCATTGGGTATATAGCTCCTTAAAGATTCAAAGTTTCAATCCTTTTTAAAACAGTCACGCAGTTTTCAAAAATTACATTTTGGTCACTAGCCAAAATGTCACCCTTCCAAACCTCATTTTGTAAAATTGATTTCACAGTTCACTTATATATATTAAAAGAGGATTTTAGAACATTTTTCCATATTTTTAATGCAACCCGAACTAGGCTTTCCTAATTTCACCTTTTTATATTCGAACCGCACTTTGACCGAACCGGTCCAAACCCAAAACTTCTAAGCCCAAAACCGGGGCGTTACATCTGTGGAGTGCGGTGAGTTTACAACGGAAAATGTGTCGAGTAAGCTGGAGTATGGTTTGTCAGCCACGTCATTTTGGTGGTGTAATCCCCTTAACCCAGCCCAGACGGTTGACCCGAATTAAGAAAGTCACACGGGGAAAACCAAAGTCAACCCGAAAATCAACCTTGATTAACGACCCTTTTTTTTCTTTTTAAACTTGTCTAGATGCACGTTAACCTTAGATATGATCATACAAACAGCATACTCAAAGATCATAAACATCAGAGATCAAACAGGGACCCAATTGAACAATTTACAACTTTTAAGGACCAAATTGTAAATTTTGAAAACTTTAAGGATTTAACCAGATTTTAAGTTACCAACTTTAAATTAATCATGTTTCATGCTTCTCAGCCAAATTTCAGCTCAAACGGACAATCCAAGCTCATACAATTGCACAAACAAGATTCAGGACCAAAATGCAAACATTCTGAAACATTTAACTGCCAATGTCAGCCCCCAACGGTCACCCGTTCCGAAACAGGCAGAGCCCGTTTCGAAACACGGGGCCGTTCCGCAACGCGTACCGCAACGGGGGACTGGCAGTAGCCAAACCGTTCTGGAATGGTGTCACCCGTTTCGGACGCCTGGGTTCATGCGAGGCACCCGTTCCGAAACGGTGTCATCTGTTCCGAAACGCCCGCACGGATTGCAACATTTTGCTCACTCAAACACACAATTGATCATCCAAACATGCTCCAAAAGCCACCAAACTTTACCAATATACAATTCAACATATATGAGACATACTTGCATCAACAATTCATCAAAACAACATCATATGCAAAAAGCCCAAAATCTATAGGCATGCTTCCTACACAAGCTAGCTAATCAAGCTCAAACTTCCATGATCAAAGTATGTTGTTTGATATGCTTGATGTTGTGATATCCATGTTTGTGTTGACTGTTATGTCATGTAAAGGGGAGGATTCGGGATACCCATTGCCTTATTAATATAGCTATTGTGTTATTTAGGAGTTGGAGTTTGAATCCTTGCTTAATGCTAGTCTAACTAGTTTGTTTGTTTTGTTGTGAATGTTTGTTGTTGTTAGTAGTATGGCAAAGTCGATGGAAGAGTGGCGGTTGGGTGAGATGGTTGCTGCCTTGGGGCAGGTTGTTAAGGCATAGAATTTACCCTTTGGTAGAGGTGTTTTGCCTCAGCCTTCTGTGCTTGGGGTTGAAGTACTAAGACAAGAGGGAGAAGCTGGTTCTGTGATGAAGAGTTCATCATCTGTTGCTCAGGAGGTGTTGGGAACATCTCAAGCTGTGGTAAAGCTAAAGTCAATGGATGTGCTGGCTGTGGAATGTGTGGGTTTGCCGAAGCAGCGTTTGCTTGATTTGGGTGCTGTGGAGTATCATGGCTCTTCACCGGAGATGTTTGAGGCATGGTTGGCCAGTGTGGTTCTGATCTTGGATCAGGAAGGTTGTGAGTATGCTTGTAAGCTGGGAAGTGTTGTTTCCTTGATGCTGGAGGATGCATGTCCCTGGTGGACATCTGTGGCGATGGCGTCACGTATTCCTGATCTTGACTGGGATTTCTTTGTATCTGCCTTTTATGAAAGGTATCTTGGAGAGAAGTTTCCAAGGGTTGAGCAATGTGAGGGTAGTGTTGTTGTGGAGCAAGTGTTGCTTGAGCAAGGAGTGGAAGCTCAGCCACCGGTATGTGACCGTTGTGGAAGGCGCCATGTTGGAGGTTGTTGGGGCGCGGGTGCTTGTTGGAATTGTGGTTCTAAAATGCATGTTAAGCGTGATTGTTCCCTTGGGGTGAAGTCAGCCTTGGTGTTAGCCAAAGGGTCTCTAAAAGGTCGTGGGCACGGCCGAGGCAAGGTTCAGAGGTGGCAGAAAGAACATAAGGTGGTGAAGAGTTTGGGAAATGAGAATTGCTGGGAATGTGGGTCTGCTGGACACATGAGACGTGATTGTTTGATGTTGGCTCGGAACAGCCAAGGGTCTTTACCGCAAGAGGTCGGTGGTGACCTTAGTGTGTTAGCTAGTGCTGCAGCAGTGCGGCAGGAGGAAGATGGTTCCGTGAGGAAGAGAGCTCGTCTGATGAAGCTTCAGGGTGGTGTTGTGTTTCCAGGTAACCTTGTTATGTAATCTTTGCTTTAGTTACCCTGGTTTGGTTTTTGTTGGTGTTCCTTGCGTGGTAAGTTTAGTTTTGTTGCTAGCATGTTGGGGGTAATAGTTGTAGTTTGGAAACATCTTTGGTGTGAAGAAGGCTTAAGTGAGTATCTTGTGGTTATGGTTGATTGTATGATGGAGTTAGATAAGTTAGAAGTGAGGTAGGAGGTTGTTCTTAGACGGATTCTGAGGATGTTATTGGAGGGTGTGAACTGGCATTCATGCACAGTTAAAATCATTGTTATATGCTATATTATATAAGTTGGTCCATGCATACATGTGGCATGACATTAGAGGTTTTGCATACATGTACATCAGGCATTGATACGGCATGTTGGTGATCATGCATACGATGTTCACACTCGCCAATAACTAATCGAGTCTGTTAGTGTTGTGGTTGGGTTAGGTTGGATGATGGGTTTTTAGAGGTTGTTTTGGTGCTGGGTGAGAGTTAGAAGTAATGGAGTATATTAAGCTAGTGTTGGAGATAGTGAGAGTGGTAAAGCCTGTTGATGGAAGGATAGTGTTTGTTACTTAAAGAGGGAGTTTAGTGGTTTGAATAGCTAAGTGGAAGGGGTAGTTTCTTGGTGCTAAGTGATGTTGCAGTTTAGTGGTTGTGTTCCCAAGTGCTAAAGTAGCCTAGTATTTAAGTTGAAGTGGAAGGATTATGAAAGATAGAAGGTTTTTGTTGGTTGTTTGGGTTCTTGTGAGAAGTGGTTGGCTGGTTGTGGTCAAGAAAGTTTTGGGCTCGGAAGTTTTGGGCGTTGACCGGATCGGTCAAAGTGCTGATCGAATATATAAGAGTGAATTTAGGAAAGCCTAGTTCGGGTTGCATTAAAAATATGGAAAAATGTTCTAAAATCATCTTTTAATATATATAAGTGAACTGTGAAATCAATTTTGGAAAATGAGGTTTGAAAGGGTGACATTTTGGCTGGTGACCAAAATGTAATTTTTGAAAGTTTGGTGACTGTTTTATAAAGGGTTGAAACTTTGAATCTTTAAGGAGCTATTATTCCAAAATTAGTTTCTCCAGATTTTTCTAAGATATTTTAAGGCTTTATTCTGATTTTTAAAGTTTATGAAATGTGGAGGGAAATCATTTTACCATTTCATAACTAACTTTTCATTTTCTCTCAATTTTCCTTTTCTCTCATTTTCTCTCCACCCAAACACTTTCTTTCCAGATTTTCTTCTCTGATTTTGTCATCTAAATCACTCATTTCAACTCTCTTTTGATTCCTAATCATCTTATCAACAAAACCTCTCAATTTGCAAGTTGCTTCATCAAGCTTTTTGGCTCTAAAAAGGAGAAACTCAAGTTTGGAGGTAAGAACGACCTTCTCCTCTAAACTATCAGTTCTTTACTGAAATTCCTAAGTTCTCAATCCTTGAATTGTGATTTGTTAAAGGCTTTTCAATTGAAATCTTGATTTTGGCTTAAAATGCAAGATTTGGTGATTTTGGTGAAATTTTCGTGTGATCTGTTTGGGCAGTGTTTTGAGGTGTCAAATTGATGTTAAATGAATGCTAAATTGATTAGAAGTTGAGGTTTAATCAATGCAATCCCGGATAGGTTGAATTTCCTAAGTTTGGCTTGAGTTTTTGGTTGTTTTTGGAGTGTTTTTGGTGATCTGTTATACCTGGAGGTATAAGGACGTGGTTGTGATCATTTTGGATGTTAATTGATGTTTAAAAATGGTTAGAAGTGATGGATCTTGGCTGGGTTAAGTTTTGGAAGTGTTTGGAGATGATTTCGGTTGTGTTTGGTAGCCAAATTGTTGGATTTGGGATGAGCAGCGAGTTGTGTTGTGTTGCTGGTGTTTTTAATGCATAATGATGCATTAATCCTCTGTTGTTGTGTGCTTGAAACAAGGGAGTTTGATCCGTGAGCTTTAGAGGTGGTGCGGAAGGCTTCGGATGCTTGGAAGGCTTGTTGGTTGGCCTTGTTTTGGTTATCGGTGAGTGAAGTTGGGTTTTCAGTTTTAAAACCAAGGTTTGAAGGTTTTGGGAGCTTAGTTTAGGTCTAAACAACTTTGCTAAGCTCAAGAGTAAGTAAATGGATTTCTTTCTTGGTTTGTGTTAAGAATTGGCTTTTAAGCAATTGTGGTTGATGATTGAAATGCATGTGTTTTGCATGGTTAAAATCTGTTTTGAAAGCATGTTTTAGCATGGTTTAATGCTGGTTTGAAAGCCATATGTGAAGGATGCTCAAGGAAGTTATTCTTGGTTTTGTATATGGAAATTGTGGTTTTGATGCATAGTGTTGCATGTGTTTAATGGCTTTTGTGTGATGCTTTAAAACAATGGATTATTGTTGTTAAAGATGTACTTTGATAAGTGATGCTTAAGGTTACAAAGGTGGTTGAAAGTCCTTGTGTAAGCCTTGTTTATTTAAGAACAACATGGTGTTGGTAAGTCCATGGTTGGTTCTTGGTTAAAGTAATGATGGTTTTTGCATTGTGGATATGCATGTGAATCATTGGATTGATGTGGTAATGGTTTTTGCATATTGGCTATGCATGTGAATCATTGGGCTAATGTGGTAAGATGGTTATATTGGCAAGTGATGTAAGTGGTTCTTGGTTCGTTGATCGGATATAGTTAGCCGGCTATAGGATTGGGTGCACCGTGAATTAAGTCGCCTTGGAGGTGGAGTGGTCAAGAGTGGACCGGTAAACTCCCTTCAAGTATCCTAACGAGATGGTTAAGGTCATAATGGAGGTTGTTGCCCATTCGAGGACCTTGGTTGAGCAAAGGTTATATGGTGTTTAAAAGTCCATATATGGGAACCTTGTGCTTGTTAAGATCACAATGGCGGTGTAAGTCCATGTGTGGATCTTGTGTGGGTGTCCCGGATCTCGTTAGTGATGTTATACAACTACCAATCGGTGATGCAAAGGTTGTATGGTGTTTAAAAGTCCATACATGGGAACCTTGTGCATGTTGAGGTTGTATGGTGTTAAAAGTCCATACATGGGAACCTTAGGCTTGTAAGGTCAAATGGTGTTTAAAAGTCCATTTGGGAGACCTTGGATTGGTAGGGTGTATGGAGCGTGGGGACAACGCTTGTGATCCGCGTATCCGATCGGGTGTTGAGTTGAAAAGTGGATGTGGTTGATCACTTGGAAGCCAATGTAATGTTCTTGATCATAAAGAAGCATGAGATGCTTGGAAAGATGCATGGTTGCATGAAAAGTGTTTCATGCTTGTGAATGCATGTTTACTTGTTAAGTTGAACAAGTGTTGATTATCATTTGGTAAATGATGCATATGTGCATGAAATCTCTTTAATGCATTGGAGTCTTGTTAAGACTTGTTTAAAAAGGCATATGTTGATGATGTTGTGGTTCATGAGTTGCCTTTGCTTTAATGCATGCGTTGGATTGTTTGAGTAATGGTTTTTAAATGGTTTCTTGCTTAGTATGACATTCAAGCATGGGAAAGGTATGATATGTATGGAAGTGTTTTTCCAAGGTTTGAATTTAACTTGCAAAGGGTGTTTATGCATGGCATGGCAAAATTGGTGGTTTTGGAAATTGTGCTTTAAGAAAAAGGTTTACTTAGCTTGTTGAGCTAAGGGTTGGTTTTCATATTTGAGAAATGCATGATTTGAGCTTGTTGTTGAAAAGGGTTTTCAAACAAGGCATTGGTTTGTCAAGTCGGGTTTGATTTAAAGTGTTTTTAAGACCCGCTGCATTGATGGTGTTTTGGTTTTGAGCATTCATCACTAAGCATTATGTGCTTACGCTCCTTTTTGTCCATCAATGCAGATTCTTGAAGTTTGGACAGCAAGAAGCAAGGGATTCAAGGAGGACTCCATTTGAGATGTATGTCTCGGTGAATAGCTATAGTTAATAAAGGCAATGGGGTAGAATCTCTCGGGATTATGTGTACGTTTTGGGAGATATTTGGAACTCCCTAAGTATGTTGAATGATGATAAGAATGCTGGTTTTTGTGCTGGATTATTACATGCTTGTTGTGGAAGTTTGAGCTTGATTAGCTAGCTTGTGTAGGAAGCATGCCTATAGATTTGGGGCTTTTTTCATATGATGTTGTTTTGATGAATTGTTGATGCAAGTATGTCTCATATATGTTGAATTGTATGTTGGTAAAGTTTGGTGGCTTTTGGAGCATGTTTGGATGATCAATTGTGTGTTTGAGTGAGCAAAATGCTGCAATCCGTGCGGGCGTTTCGGAACAGATGACACCGTTTCGGAACGGGTGCCTCACATGAACCCAGGCGTCCGAAACGGGTGACACCGTTCCGGAACGGTTTGGCTACTGCTAGTCTCCGTTGCGGTACGCGTTGCGGAACGGCCCCGTGTTTCGAAACGGGCTCTGCCTGTTTCGGAACGGGTGACCGTTGGGGGCTGACATTGGCAGTTAAATGTTTCAGAATGTTTGCATTTTGGTCCTGTATCTTGTTTGTGCAATTGTATGAGCTTGGATTGTCTGTTTGAGCTGAAATTTGGCTGAGAAGCATGAAACATGATTAATTTATAGTTGGTTACTTAAAATCTGGTTAAATCCTTAAAGTTTTCAGAATTTACAAATTGTTCCTTAAAAGTTGTAAATTGTTCAATTGGGTCCCTGTTTGATCTCTGATGTTTATGATCTTTGAGTATGTTGTTTCTATGATCATATCTAAGGTTAACGTGCATCTAGACAAGTTTAAAAAGAAAAAAAGGGTCGTTAATCAAGATTGACTTTCGGGTTGACTTTAGTTTTCCCCGTGTGACTTTCTTAATTCGGGTCAACCGTCTGGGCCGGGTTAAGGGGTTTACATTTGGTGGTATCAGAGCTGAGTTGCGAATGCTTGGGGAAAACGGTAAGTTGTTGTGATGTGTGATGATGTTTACCCTGATGTGTGATTGAGAGTTGGTTGAAACACGTGTTTCTGAGCAAATTGTTGACGTTTTCTGAGCATGATGCTGATGTTTTCAAGCATGCTTTGTGGTTATGAATCTTGGTTGAGCTTATGTGGATTTGTGCTGATGCTATGAGCTAGTGTTATGCTGGATGAATGTGTATTGAGCATGTTATGTTGCTAATATGCTGATGCAAGTGGATGCTGCTTGGTGTAAGCATGATCAAAGTATGTTGTTTGATATGCTTGATGTTGTGATATCCATGTTTGTGTTGACTGTTATGTCATGTAAAGGGGAGGATTCGGGATACCCATTGCTTTATTAATATAGCTATTGTGTAATTTAGGAGTTGGAGTTTGAATCCTTGCTTAATGCTGGTCTAACTGGTTTGTTTGTTTTGTTGTGAATGTTTGTTGTTGTTAGTAGTATGGCAAAGTCGATGGAAGAGTGGCGGTTGGGTGAGATGGTTGCTGCCTTGGGGCAGGTTGTTAAGGCATGGAATTCACCCTTTGGTAGAGGTGTTTTGCCTCAGTCTTCTGTGCTTGGGGTTGAAGTACTAAGACAGGAGGGAGAAGCTGGTTCTGTGATGAAGAGTTCATCATCTGTTGCTCAGGAGGTGTTGCGAACATCTCAGGCTATGGTAAAGGTAAAGTCAGTGGATGTGCTGGCTGTGGAATGTGTGGGTTTGCCGAAGCAGCGTTTGCTTGATTTGGGTGCTGTGGAGTATCATGGCTCTTCACCGGAGATGTTTGAGGCCTGGTTGGCCAGTGTGGTTCTGATCTTGGTTCAGGAAGGTTGTGATTATGCTTGTAAGCTGGGAAGTGTTGTTTCCTTGATGCTGGAGGATGCATGTGCCTGGTGGACATCTGTGGCGATGGCGTCACATATTCCTGATCTTGACTGGGATTTCTTTGTATCTGTCTTTTATGAAAGGTATCTTGGAGAGAAGTTTCCAAGGGTTGAGCAATGTGAGGGTAGTGCTGTTGTGGAGCAAGTGTTGCTTGAGCAAGGAGTGGAAGCTCAGCCACCGGTATGTGACCGTTGTGGAAGGCGCCATGTTGGTGGTTGTTGGGGCGCGGGTGCTTGTTGGAATTGTGGTTCTAAAATGCATGTTAAGCGTGATTGTTCCCTTGGGGCGAAGTCAGCCTTGGTGTTAGCCAAAGGGTCTCTGAAAGGTCGTGGGCACGACCGAGGCAAGGTTCAGAGGTGGCAGAAAGAACAGAAGGTGGTGAAGAGTTTGGGAAATGAGAATTGCTGGGAATGTGGGTCTGCTGGACACATGAGACGTGATTGTTTGATGTTGGCTCGGAACAGCCAAGGGTCTTTACCGCAAGAGGTCGGTGGTGACCTTAGTGTGTTAGCTAGTGCTGCAGCAGTGCGGCAGGAGGAAGATGGTTCCGTGAGGAAGAGAGCTCGTCTGATGAAGCTTCAGGGTGGTGTTGTGTTTCCAGGTAACCTTGTTATGTAATCTTTGCTTTAGTTACCCTGGTTTGGTTTCTGTTGGTTTTCCTTGCGTGGTAAGTTTAGTTTTGTTGCTAGCATGTTGGGGGTAATAGTTGTAGTTTGGAAACATCTTTGGTGTGAAGAAGGCTTAAGTGAGTATCTTGTGGTTATGGTTGATGGTATGATGGAGTTAGATAAGTTAGAAGTGAGGTAGGAGGTTGTTCTTAGACGGATTCTGAGGATGTTATTGGAGGGTGTGAACTGGCATTCATGCACAGTTAAAATCATTGTTATATGCTATATTATATAAGTTGGTCCATGCATACATGTGGCATGACATTAGAGGTTTTGCATACATGTACATCAGGCATTGATAGGGCATGTTGGTGATCATGCATACGATGTTCACACTCGCCAATAACTAATCGAGTCTGTTAGTGTTGTGGTTGGGTTAGGTTGGATGATGGGTTTTTAGAGGTTGTTTTGGTGCTGGGTGAGAGTTAGAAGTAATGGAGTATATTAAGCTAGTGCTGGAGATAGTGAGAGTGGTAAAGCCTGTTGATGGAAGGATAGTGTTTGTTACTTAAAGAGGGAGTTTAGTGGTTTGAATAGCTAAGTGGAAGGGGTAGTTTCTTGGTGCTAACTGATGTTGCAGTTTAGTGGTTGTGTTCCCAAGTGCTAAAGTAGCCTAGTATTTAAGTTGAAGTGGAAGGATTATGAAAGATCGAAGGTTTTTGTTGGTCGTTTGGGTTCTTGTGAGAAGTGGTTGGCTGGTTGTTGTTAAGAAAGTTCCGTTTGAAGTCAACTGGTTGTGTGTGGAATGGCTGGCGGAGTCAAGTTGGGGTTGTAATGTAACTCTTGGAATCTGGGTGAGTAATCCTGGTGAGTTTTTATGGTGATGTTAGCGGCAGATGTAAAGGATTATCAGCATTCGTTGAGGAGTTTGGGTAAGCAGTTGTTGCTTAAGGATATTTGCTTGTTGGGAAATCCTTGGAAGAGGTTTGGGAGTTTGCAAGTGTTTTAGAAGCAGAGAAGTTTGCATAGTGGCTGAATTGGATTGGTTGTTGTCTCTGTGTAAACAGGTCTTGGGAGTTGTGTGTTACAGTGATGTGTGCTGTAAGAGCTAAAGTTCTTCAGGTTGATGTTGGGGCTGTGTACAGTCCGGTTACGTGAAAGGTTAAGTTGTGGTTATCTTTGAGTGTTCTGGATTTTGTGAACAGTGTGTGGAGGTGCTATGTTTGGTGGAGGTTTTGTGTGGATAGTAATCAGTGGTAGTTGAGGCTGTTGTGTTGCCTTGTGTGTTGTTTTGAGAGGGTTGTGGTTCTCTTTTCGCCGGTTGAAATTTCGAGGACGAAATTTCCTAATGGGGGGAGAGTTGTAACGCCCCGGTTTTGGGCTCGGAAGTTTTGGGCGTTGACCGGTTCGGTCAAAGTGCTGATCGAATATATAAGAGTGAATTTATGAAAGCCTAGTTCGGGTTGCATTAAAAATATGGAAAAATGTTCTAAAATCATCTTTTAATATATATAAGTGAACTGTGAAAACAATTTTTGAAAATGAGGTTTGGAAGGGTGACATTTTGGCTGGTGACCAAAATGTAATTTTTGGAAGTTTGGTGACTGTTTTATAAAGGGTTGAAACTTTGAATCTTTAAGGAGCTATTATTCCAAAAGTAGTTTCTCCAGATTTTTCTAAGATATTTTAAGGCTTTATTCTAATTTTTAAAGTTTATGAAATGTGGAGGGAAATCATTTTACCATTTCATAACTAACTTTTCATTTTCTCTCAATTTTCATTTTCTCTCAATTTCTCTCCACCCAAACACTTTCTTTCCAGATTTTCTTCTCTGATTTTGTCATCTAAATCACTCATTTCAACTCTCTTTTGATTCCTAATCATCTTATCAACAAAACCTCTCAATTTGCAATTTGCTTCATCAAGCTTTTTGGCACTAAAAAGGAGAAACTCAAGTTTGGAGGTAAGAACGTCCTTCTCCTCTAAACTATCAGTTCTTTACTGAAATTCCTAAGTTCTCAATCCTTGAATTGTGATTTGTTAAAGGCTTTTCAATTGAAATCTTGATTTTGGCTTAAAATGCAAGATTTGGTGATTTTGGTGAAATTTTCGTGTGATCTGTTTGGGCAGTGTTTTGAGGTGTCAAATTGATGTTAAATGAATGCTAAATTGATTAGAAGTTGAGGTTTAATCAATGCAATCCCGGATAGGTTGAATTTCCTAAGTTTGGCTTGAGTTTTTTGTTGTTTTTGGAGTGTTTTTGGTGATCTGTTATACCTGGAGGTATAAGGACGTGGTTGTGATCATTTTGGATGTTAATTGATGTTTAAAAATGGTTAGAAGTGATGGATCTTGGCTGGGTTAAGTTTTGGAAGTGTTTGGAGATGATTTCAGTTGTGTTTGGTAGCCAAATTGTTGGATTTGGGATGAGCAGCGAGTTGTGTTGTGTTGCTGGTGTTTTTAATGCATAATGATGCATTAATCCTCTGTTGTTGTGTGCTTGAAACAGGGGAGTTTGATCCGTGAGCTTTAGAGGTGGTGCGGAAGGCTTCGGATGCTTGGAAGGCTTGTTGGTTGGCCTTGTTTTGGTTATCGGTGAGTGAAGTTGGGTTTTCAGTTTTAAAACCAAGGTTTGAAGGTTTTGGGAGCTTAGTTTAAGTCTAAACAACTTTGCTAAGCTCAAGAGTAAGTAAATGGATTTCTTTCTTGGTTTGTGTTAAGAATTGGCTTTTAAGCAATTGTGGTTGATGATTGAAATGCATGTGTTTTGCATGGTTAAAATCTGTTTTGAAAGCATGTTTTAGCATGGTTTAATGCTGGTTTGAAAGCCATATGTGAAGGATGCTCAAGGAAGAGATTCTTGGTTTTGTATTT